>CM075688.1:21867798-26867798 GCA_037954015.1 Psophocarpus tetragonolobus | reverse complement strand
ATGACCCTTTTGTTTCTTTGAGCTATTTTTTTAGTTCCATGAGGATGAACTTATTTGCCACCTTGACTTGTCCATTAGTTTATGGATGCTTAACTGAAGAAAAATGGTGCCGGATTGTGAGTCCTGCCAAAAATTCATTCAACCTTTTGTCTATGAATTAGAGGTCGTCCGAGATAAGCACTCTAGTATGCCAAAATGAGTGATCATGTTTTTCCTCAGAAATTTCTGCACATTTGCTACTGTTATGGTAGCCAATGGTTTTGCCTCAATCCATTTTGTAAAAGGATCAATAAGCAACAACAAGAAATTTCGCTGCCCTGTAACCACTGGAAAAGGTCCCAATATGTCAGTTTCCCAAACTACAAAGTGTAACATCCTAAGATTCTAACATTAACCATACCAATAATTCATTTAATAAAATTAATTTCTCACACAATTAAGGTTCCAAAAATAGAGATATAAAATTTCCTTTACATTGCATTCAATATTAAATCATACCTCACAACAATTCCAAAGTATAGAATAAATTATAACTATGTATGTTTAACAACAGCTCGCTCAATGAAGCTTGTCGCTTGGCAAGACTTACGGTACCTCACGCAGCGACGACTATTGCCTAGCAAGAACCCTGTATCAGGTTGTCCCAGTACTAGGTACATCGCTAGGTAAAAAGCGTATGAGTAATTTGCACTGGGCGAGACCTTTCGTTGGGCACAAATCCCTCAAAATTCCAATCTGAGACAACTTTGCGTTGGGTGAGACTCTCGCTGCGTGCAAAGCTGCAAAACAGACCTAACAAAGGCTAAGACATGTTGGGCATGACATGCCATCCAGCAAGACCCTGCAAATAACAGAACCTCTGCTGCATAACTCACTAAACCTATTCACAGATAGAAAATTCTTTCATATTGCATATTACATTCCATCCATATTTTCTTTTGTACTATGTTCACATCACGCATACGTAAAACATAACAAAACATGCAAACTTGATCACAATGCTTCTAAGCCCACTTAATATTATCGTTACACAAATTCATACACATCTTTTCATTTTGGGCCAAAATGGACTTTGGAGTCAAACTTTAGTGTCTAGTTTAGAGACCCATTTAGTGAGAGAATATAAATAGTCTCTCATAAATTGACTTGCAACAACTTTTTTTCCATTTTTTAGAATTAATTAGAGTTAGTTTCTCTCTTTCTTTTTCAACAAGTTTTTCTCTTTCTTCTCCAACAAGATTTCTCTTCTCTTCATTTTCTTCTTCCTTCTGATGTAACCTTCTATGGAGATCTCCATGGAAGGCTAATTTCTAAATCGATTTGAGGTCTCCGATGCGATTGTATGGTAAGAGTATGGATTCCTATCTTTTGTGCTTCTTTTTCTTGCAAATTATGTGTTTTATTACTCTTTTCTCCTCTCCAATTCGTGTAGAATTGCGATTGGATTTTTATACGAATTGGTTAAAGATCGATTTAGATCAATCAATTTGAATTGTAGGAGGTTAGTTGATTGATTGAGAACCCAATTTAATTGATTAGATTTCTAAAAATTCATGAAAATCATAAGATTGTGATCGTAATCTGGTTCAATTGAATTACCTATGTGTATTGATGCAATTTCGCATGATATTTTAGAATTATGATTACTCAAGCGCATCGCTGAGAACCTAAAATCAATATTTTCTTTCTCTATTTTTTTCTCTAAATCTTGTCTTTTTCTTTACAATTTCTCTTTTCATTTTATACAATTAAACCCCTTATTTTCTAATTGTTTGATGAAATATAAACCATATATGATTTGTATCTTTGAGAAATGACCTAGGTTGTACCTTGTATTACAAAATTGGGAAAATGTAGTTTTTATTTGATATTGATTTTGACAAATTTCTATCAAAATGACATCATTGTCGGGGATACAAGTCATTTGCATTTAGATTCTATCAAAATCTTTTTGTTTGGTGTTTTTCATTTTATTCTTCTTATTTTTTCCCTACATTTTTCGGTACATTTTTTTTTGCATATTTTCCATTTTCTATTTTTCTGCAGTTTTCTGCATTCTGCTTTTTTGTTTTCCATATTGTATTTTTTTTTGTTTTTGGTTTATTTTTTATATTTTATTTTATTTTCTAGATTTGGTATTTTTTTTCTATGAAAATAATAGAAAAATAAACAAGTTAGAAATAGACAATTTTTTTTAGGATGATAAATAATAGCCTAGTTCATTGTATTAGTAATGGTGTTAGTGGTTGCGTAAATGTTGACTATGTAAGTTCTTTTGATTTTCAGTCTCCATTGTCTACAAGTATGACTGTTAACCTTCATGATTGGACTTGGAATGAATTGGCTACACTTCATGTTGTTTATCAACCATGGTGTATCCAATATCCTGAGCTAGCACACACATAATCCTATGAGCTTAACTCTGGTCCAATTCATATGTTGCCTAAGTTTCATGACTTTGCAGGTGGAGTTTCACAATTTCTTCCACAACAACCTGCTGCACTTGCATCTTCTTCTGCATTAGAGGAATTCATCAACAGAATTACCACTAACAACCTTCAATTTTAGTAGAATGTCAATGCTTTTAAGAACAATGTAAACACCACAATTATAGATATGCAAGCTTAATTTGGTTGGCCAATTAACTTCCACAGTCAAGAAACTACAATCTTAAGGTTTACGAAAAATTCTATCTCAACTAATGGCTAACCTTGTGCAGTAGGATATTGCCATTACCTTGAGGAGTAAGGGAGATTTGATATAGCAACCACTTTTTTATACTCGGTCTTTTTCTTATGCTTGTTCCTCTCTTAGTGCACCTTCTACATCAGAGAATCATTCAATACATTCAGTTTTATGCATTGATGCACTTGCATATGATCATATTGATTTGTATTCTTATTTCTCTAAATTTATGGATTTTGCTGAGATTGGGGAAATGGATTGCACCTGTGATGAGTTAGGCATGTGTTCCATTTGTGTAGAAATTAGTCAAACCATTGCATGTGTACATTATGAATTACAGGTCCAAGTTGCAACTAACATTACAACAAGTTCTGAGTTCTCACGTGTAGAGAATTTTCATGACAATATTGTAGTTGATTTTCATGCACTTGACATTGTTACACCTTCTCCATCTGAAACACCTCTTTTGCCATCCACTTTTTACCCACCATTTTTATAGCCAAAGCAACCCTGTCTGCAATTAAGGCCTTTGATGAAGCCTCTGCCTCCATATCTCAAGTGCATTTACCTAGAGGTGAAGGAAGAAATAACTGAAAAAAAGCTTTTTGTTGTAGAGGTTTTGTTAAGGAAAATTTACACTTATTCTTGTGTCTTAAATACTATTGGGTTTTTTTGAACATTATGCAGCTGCAACTCTAAAATTCCCATTGAATGCGTTGGTTTCCAAACAATAGTGAAACTCAAAGGGATTTAGAATCTTGACATTGACCAATGAGAAAGAAATGACGTGGACAAGCTGACTGCTGACTATTTGAGTATGATTGATGCTATTATGTAAGAAGTATGCCTCTTGAAGAGTTTTACCCCTCGATTTATCTTACCTTTGTTCTCTTGGTTTCATTTCATTTTATTGTTATATTAAGGACAATACAAATTTCAAGTGTGGGGAAAGAGGTTTAACTTCATTACCTTCTTGTTTCTTTTTTTTTAGTTGTTTTTTTTAGTTAGGAAGTTGATTTTTTTTTGCACTATTTTTCTGCATTATTTTCTTGCATTTTTCTGCATTCTATTTTGTCATTTTTTGTTTTCTATTTTATGTTTCTCTATTTTCCATTCTATTTACTTTTTATATTTTCTGTTTTTGCAGTTTTTGTTTTCTATTTTTCTGCACTTGTTGTTTTTCTATTTTGCAATTTTTAAATTTTGTTTTCAATTCTGCTTTTCTATTTTTCTTTTTGTTCTTCTTTTAAAAAAAAAATTGTTTTCCAATTTTAATTTTCTTTCTCATGCTTTTCATTGAATTCTAAATTATGCACTCGTGCAAAGATAATTTCTTTCCATAGTTCATAAGTTTCCTAACTTCAGTGTTTCTTTTCTTGCATGATTAGTATATCAAGTAGTTTATAAATTTAATTATGTACCTTAGTTATAGAAACTTTTCCTTGTGAGATGTTTGAGCTTTCATTGATATTTTCACCACATTCTTTTTTAGTGTATGCAATTGTGTTTCTATGTACTCTAGTTTTGCTTGACTCTTTCTTTACCTCTTATTCACATGCATAATAGAAATTATCTAGGCCCTCTATCTTTTTAGCCACTAGCCAAATCTCCTTCCCTATTACTATTACCATTGCTTACCTTTTTAAGCCTTTAACCCTTTTTTTGCTTATTACCCTATCCACTTAAGCCTTTGACGTAAAAAACCATCTTTGTCCCTATCTTAGGAGAGAAAAAGGCTTCGAAATTGTTTTGGAAATTAGTTCATAAATAAGTGTGGGGATTTTCCAATTGAGTAGTAGTGATTTTGCTTTGTTGAAAAGTAGTTCAAAAGAAAAAAAATAAGGAGAAGAGATTTGTGTTGTTGAACAAAAAAGGAGAAAAATGATCCTGTTCAAGCAAGGAAAAAGAAGGAAATAAAAATATATCTAAAAGAAATGAGTGAAAAAAATGAAAATGAAAAACAAATCAAAATGAAAAAAATGAAGTTATAGTTGTTGTTTGCTACTTTTGTTTCTTTGTTCACTTTACTCTTTTGGGGTTCTTTCATACTTTTTAGACTTATTCCTCATTTCCCTTCGCTTTTCTTTGGTTTATTAGCCTTGATCCCTTTCTTTATCCCACCAATCATCTTTAACCTTGACCCTATTACAATATTTAATTAAGACCTTTTGATCTTTTGTACATGTGCTTTGAGTGGTTGAATTTAAAGGCTTGTCAAAATTGGTTGTACTAGTTGCACGATATGCTTAGAGTAAATACATAGCTATACAATTGTTGAGTGGGTGAGGATTATTCATTTGATGTGTTGTCATTTTTTGTCTGTTCTTAGATTTCCTTATTTACTTATTTGCTTCACATTGTTAGATTGAATTCATGTTGCTTGGTTTCCTCAATTCTTGTTTGATTGTATTATCTCCCTTTTGTAGCATTTTGGAGTTCTTTGGACTGTGTTTTGAGTTTCCTTTCTCTTTTATTTGGTTATCATTTAATTTTTTCCCATTTCATTTTGGTATTTCTTTTAGTTTCATCTTAGTTTTTCTTTCTTTTCTCTTTCATTTTCTTTTCTTATCTTCTCTTTTCCTTTCTTTTCTTTTATTTTTTATTTTTCCTCTCTTGTTTTCCCTTTTCTTTTCTTTCTTTATCTTGTTTTCTTTTAGTTTTGCCCAGAAGTGTAATAGTTTAAGTGTGGGGAATTTGATAGAGCATTTTATTATACACATTTTATATCCTTTTTAATCCTTATAATTCTGCATTTATTTCTTGATTTTCTATTTTAATTCATTTTCATATTCGAGCCATGTTTAGACCTTTTCATATATTTTCTCTTATTTTGTAGGTTAGTGGACTTTCTTGAATTGGACTTTGCATTGGACTAATTGTCTTTGTATTTTCTATATTTTTGTATTTTTTTAATGTTAATTTTTTTTAGTTTTATTTTCTAGTAGCATCTGTTATTTCTTTTAGGCCAATTTCACTTTGAGCCAAAGTCCATTTTGGAGCAAACTTTAGTGTCTAGTTTAGAGGCCATTTAGTAAGAGAATATAAATAGTCTCTCATAATTGACTTGTAACAACTTTTTTTCCATTTGTTAGAATTAGTTAAAGTTAGTTTCTCTCTTTTTTCTATAACAAATTTTTATCTTTCTTCTCTAACAAGATTTCTCTTCTCTTCATTTTCTTCTTCCTTCTGATGCAAGCTTTCATGGAGATCTCCATGGAAGACTAATTTCTGAATCGATTTGAGTGCTTTGATGCCATTGCATAGTACGAGTATTAATTTCGATCTCTAGTGCATTCTTTTTCTTGGGAATTTTGCATTTTATTACCCTATTCACCTCTCCAAGTCATGTAGAATTCCGATTGGGTTTTTATACCAATTGGTTAGAGATCGATTAAGATCGATTGATTTAAATTGTAAGAGGCTAGGTGATCGATTAAGAACCCAATTCAACTTATTAGATTTCTAAAAATTCATGAGAATCTTGAGATTGCGAGTGTGATTTAGTTCAATTGAATTACTTGTGAGTGTTGATGCAATTTTGCATGATATTTTAGAATTATGATTTACTCAAGTGCATCCCTAGAAACCTCAAATCAATATTTTGCTTTCTCTATTTTTTTGTTCTAAATCTTTGTCTTGTTCTTTATAATTTCTCTTTTCATTTTATGCAATTAAACTCCCCTATTTTGTAATTGTTTGATGAAATCTAAACCATATATGATTTGTATCTTCGAGGAATGACCTAGGTTGTGCCTTGTATTACAAAATTGGGGAAATCTAGTTTTTGTTTGATATTGATATCGACAAATATCTATCACATATATACATATTTACAATTCCAGAATAACATTCTAAAACTTCCAGCATGTTTGCCATGCATTACTCCACAACATCCTGTCTCTACCTCATCTCCATTATTTGTTCCCATGTTAGGCACGATCATCATAATCATACAGAAAACATAAACAATGCAAGGGTAAACTCAAAAACCAAACTATAAGATAAACATATAAGTATCATACATTGCCATACATAATTAATCTCAATCACTAACATAACAATTCAATCACACCCATGTTCACCCTAAAACTGAGTAAATCAACATATACTTTGATGCTTTTTGGAAAGACTCATTGAATTCAGATACTCGACGACCTATCTGACTTCCACTACACTGATATTTGACATCTACTTGACCCATTATAATACTAAGTTGAAGTCTAGGCATACTCATTTAATACCCAATTGTTGCCTAACATCAACGATCACATTTAATACCCATTTGATCACATCTACTTGACCCATCAATCACAATCCACATCACATAATATAAATTATTATCTCATTCAATGATCAATCTCATAACATTCATAATTTCAATATCACAATCAAATTCCAAAACATTTATATTATTATTAAATCAAAATTTCTTCACAACTCACAACCAAACAAATCATTCACATGATGTAATCAAACTCAAAATACTAATCAGAATTGCAATCATACACATGTAAATACATTTAAAACCATTAAATCAAAGTTACCTTAAATAAACACATAGTTTGAATTTTCCTTACCTATTTCTCCACTCAAAAGCTATCTATAATCATAGGAGGAGAATTTTCCCAAAGAAAATGCTAAGAAATCTTACAGGAATTCTAGATGAAACAAGATTCTCAGAAATAAGAATTTTTAATAAAAACCCTTTTTTGACGAGAATGAAAGGATAAAACACAACAGAAATAAGGTTAGAGGAATTATGATTAGACTTACCTATATTGATCACCTCTCAAAATCAGGAGCAATGAAAGAGATTTCGTTTGACTTTACCGATCCTAAGCTTAACATGCAAATGAATGAAAGTTGACGGTTAAAGAGAGAATGAAGATGGTGAGAGGAAGAAAAATAAATTGAGGAAGAAAGAAGAGAAGAAAAGGTGAAGAAGAAAGAAGAAGGTGGGGGTATGCTTATTAAATACAACTTGCTATTTGACACCCTTTCTAAATAAATTTCTGGAAACTCCTCGAAACTCAATCAAAACCTTTTGAAACAAGAAATAACAATTGTATTTCCCTTTCTATATCTCAACCATTCTCTTAAAATTAATTAAATAATATTGAAATTATTAATAAACTCAGTCATTTACGAGTTGGTATATAAGATTTCCAAGCTTCTAGAAGGGAATACAACTCTTGACAAACTCTACACTCTCAGTTCAGAGAGTTAGCCAATAATACCCTACTTTTAAGACCTTTGCTGCCATTGTTCTCCCCTAGAATGGGTGCCACAAATTCCTTCATGCCTCTTTCGTAACACATAATCCACCTAGTCTAGTCCCGAGCACTTTAGTAGAGGCTCGACAAAACTCCTTTTGCACAACTCTCTCCCAATTATAGTATACTGGACCACTTTAGTTCTCAACTCTTTTGCCTTAATAGGACGTTTTGGCACTCGCCCTTCCACCAGGTAGCTCGGATGGGTGATCTTCAATCTTCTTGTACTTTGTCTGAGACTTGATGAATCAGAGTGAGTTATGTTGGGCTCACTAAGTTCTAGAAACAATGAAGTTTTCATTTGGCTTTGTTTCTTGGCATTGGCCAACCTGGCTAACTGATCCTCCTTGATATTTTCTTCTCTAGAATATGCCAAACCTCTACCTCTGCAAAGTGCTTCGATATCTTCTTGACAAGTGGTAATAGTATAGTAGAGTGTTTTCTTTAACTTGAAATGTTCAATTTATTTGTTCAGCCACTACCTTAGAGCCTGTGAGGCATTTTACCCAATTTGTGCCCATGTCTCGGGCCAACAACAATTTGGTTATCATGGCCTCATACTTCGCTTGATTATTGGATGCCTTGAAGTTAAAACGTAGGGCTTGCTCCAACGACAACTTGTCAGGTCCTTCTAAGGTGACCTCAACCTCATTGCTTTTTTGGTTAGACAATCCATCCACTCGTAGAGTCCATGATGTTCCAATGAACGTGTCTTCGGGTCGTATTTCAGCAGTAAAATCAACTAGTGCTTATTCTTTTACTATTCTCCTAGGCTTAAAATGTAGATCAAATTCTAACAGTTCTATCGACCATCCAGTAATCCTCCCTGCCAACTTCGACCTGTGAAGAACCTTTGCAATTTGACAGTCAATTTGAACTACCACTTGATGTCCCTGAAAGTACTGTCATAGTCTCCCCGCTACTGTGACTACCGTCAATGTCATCTTCACGATCAATTGAAACCTCTTATTTGCCTCTTGAAGTGTACACCAGAGTGTCTCCATCTTCTTTAGGTTGGACCAAGACAACACTAATGGTGTACGAAGTTACAACTATATATAGTTGTAGGTAAATTGTTGGGTTAGGTTTTGTGAGAACTAGAGGAGTGACTACTACTTTCTTCAACTTTTGGAAGGACAACTCACATTTCGGGATGCGGGAAAAATAGTGCCTTCTTCAACAACTAGAACATGGGTCGGGTTGCTTCAGCTAGGTAGAGGAGGAACCTGTCAAAGGCGGTAAGTCAACTTGTTAATCGTTGCACCTTCTTCGAACTACCTGAGGACTTCATATTTAATATGGCCTAACATTTATCCAGGTTGGCTTCAATCCCCCTGTTAGTCAATATAAATCCTAGGAACTTCCCACTTTGTACTCCAAATACACACTTCTCAGGGTTTAATTTCATGTCGTGCCGCTTGACTAGAGCGAAGACTTCTCTTAAATTTTTTGCGTGCCATTCAGAGTCTCAGATTTTACTATCATATCATCTACATATACTTCTAAGCATCGGCCAATCAGAGGCTAGAAGATCTTATCCATAAGGCACTGGTAGATAGCCACAACATTCTTGAGTCTAAAGGACATAACCAAGCAGCAGAAGTTGGCATCATCAATAATGAATGTCGTTTTGCTTTGATCTTCTGGATGCATTCGTATTTGATTATACCCCAAGTAGGCATCTAAAAAGATGAGTAGTTGATGTCTCATTGCCCCATCCACCAACTTGTCTATGTTGAGAAGGGGATATCCATCCTTTGCGCATGCTTTATTTAAATCGGTAAATTAGTACACATTCTCCATTCCCATTTGGCTTTTTCACCATCACTACGTTGGCTAACCAGGTAGAGTGATGGATCTCCCTAATAAATCCTATCTTAAGCAACTTAGTAGTTTCCTCTTTTATAGCCTTACTCCTATTGTCTCCCATTTTTCTTTTCTTTTGTGCCATCGGCCTAGCATATGAGCTTACTGCCAATTTGTGATAGTAGAAACAAGGGTCTATTCCTAGCATATCTGCTACTAACCATGCAAAAATGGTATGAATTCTGGTGCACTTTTGACACTACTGCCTGTCACACTGCTATGGATAGATTAGAACCAATATTTGTAATCTATCTCGGTCGAGGGCCAATTTAGAATGGCTCTGTTGGCAAGATTAGTTTGACGTGAAAGTTGATGTTCATCCTAGGATCTAAATCCACCATATCTTCAACTTGCAACCTTCCCGCATCCACCCAATTGACTTGAGGTTCATTAACTTCGACCAATGGAGTAACCTTCAAGATCACCATGTAATATTCCTAGGTCGTGTGCTGGTCGACATGTACTGTGACTATTCTTCCTTCAATAAACAAGAACTTCATGGCCAAGTGAGGAGTGGACACGATAGCTCCCAACATGTTTAGGGAGAGCCGACCTAGCAAGATATTGAACAAAGTGTTGGCATACACCAAATGTACCTAGCCTTAATAACTTTTTCCTCTTTAACTTCGAATCCAAACTTGGTGAAAAGATCAATTCACCCTTTGGTGCCAACTCTCTCCTTAGAAAATCCTACTAGTGGTTCATCGTATGGCATAAACTCCTTTTCCGAGATTTCCAACTGTTTAAACGTCTTCCAAAATAGGATGTCAGTTGAGTTTCCCTGATCTACCAATGTTTTTCTAACAATGTAGTTGGCTATTTCCACATTTATTACCATTAGGTCATCTTGCATTGGGTCAATGACTTTGAATTCCTAGTTGGTAAATGTTATGTCGGCATACGGGGACCTCCAAATGAAGAAACTACATTGATTGTTTAGACATAGTGAAGATGCCTTTTCGTGAAGATCAAGTGTTTCCTCCTCATGCAAAGCCTCCTGCAATAGTATTGATCACCCTCTTTGCTCCCTTGTTTTGGTGATGTCCTTAGGTGTTTTTGATTGTCCTCTTATAGGATTGACTACAGCTTTTCCTCATATCATCACGCTTATAACTCCCGTCATAATCTCTCCTCTTATTGTGGTCTAGGCTTCTTTTGCTCCCCTAATTTAGGCTTCTTCTTTCCCTCCAGCCTTGGGCAAGCCTTGGATCCTCCAAAATATAATCCTTTAAATGATTGGCCTTAATTAAATCCTCAATTTTATGGTGCAAGCCTACATATTTTTTAGTTGAATTGTCATGGTTTCTGTGATAATGGCACTCTCTTGCCTATTTTCCTAATGAAGTGTTTTCCCTTTTAGGGACTGGTAGTAACTTAATCACCAAAGCTTACTCCAATACTATTGCTTAGCTAACAATCAGTAGAGTATTGTTCGAATACTTTGAGCGGAACATCTTCTCTCCTAAGCCTCTTCCTCAGCCTCTGATAGGGTCCCTCTTTTATCCTTCTTGCTAGACCCACCTGCATGGGCTCGATCACAATACTCTTCCACACCTTCTACCTTCATGTAAGTCGCGGCCCGAGCCTGAAACTTCTCTAGGGTTTGAGTTGGCTCCAAGCACAAACTGTTTGAGAGCTTACCCAAATGTAAGGAAGAGATCATCTGGTGTACAACTACTACTAAGTTCAAGTCCTTAATCTGTGCGATAATTCTCTCAAAGTGATCCATAAAGTCGCGAAGAGACTCCTACACTTTGCTGACCTAGCATTAGATACATCAATTGGTATGGGTGCCAATGGATGAACTTCACTGTGAACTTGGATCACAGGTCCTCAAATTTCAACACTGACCTAGTAGGAAGGTTGGTGAACAGTTTAAGGCCTGCTCAAGAAAGCATATGGGAAAAACCTTGGACAAAACCGTGTCATCCATAGTGTAAAGTCTGGCACGTGTCACAAAAGTATCAAGGGGTTGTTCCAGGCTGGTACTCTCGTTATACTCCAAAGTCAAGTGCTTCTAATTTTCAGGCAAATGGGTCTCCATAATGCCTAGAGTGAAAGGATGACACTACATAGCCAACTCTCCCCCTTTCATGGCAGTAGATACAATCTTAGTAGAACGAGGTTTCGCTACTTGGATTGGCTGTGATGGCTAGGTGGATCCTCAATTTTGGGAGGTGGCCTCTTGCTCTCTCCCCTTCTTCAAACTATTGACTTTCCCACACAACTACTCATTTTCATGCTGAAGCTGATCCATGTCTTTCGCATCTGCTGGAAAGCTACTACCAAAATATCCTCACTGGCCACTCCTAGAGTTAGTTCCTCATGCACGGGATAGTGTGAAGTTCCAACATTGTTCCTTGTTTGAACTATCATCTCGTCTTCTTAATCTTCTCTTTGAGTATGATAGGTATTACTTACTCAGTCCCACAATGAGCACAATAAATGTTCCTGCATACTACACAATCTTCCTCTCCTTTTTTGGGTATTCCTCTAACATTTCTAACCTCCTCTTCGACAATTACTCCGAGCCACCACAAGTGGATACTTGAAAAATCGCTCTGACACTCAAATAAAAAAGGAGATAGCTATGCTCTCAAAAGTACAGTGTGTCAATAGGAAAATAGTAAAAATATTTAGTCGTTAAACATGTACTTGATGCCCCTATTTATAGTGTCTACCTGTCTGGGCTTGTAATTAGATGATTAAGGTTTTGATTTACCTAAAAAGGGGTAATATATGCATTTCACCTAGGGGTGCATAACCCTACCCGAGCCAAAATCCTTAGTTGCTCCCTTGTTGAGTTACCTTGGTGTCCTGGCCATTGAAGGTAGGCTCAACCCTATTGGGAGGAGTGCTCTAATGTACCAAGTCTAGACCTCACTTACCATTTTAATCATAACGAGTCAAGGCTTAACACATCAAGGACGAATTGGAGATCTTCTTAGTGGAGGGAAGAGCACTAAGATGACCTTCATCTTAAAACACTTCATGGTGCCACCATTTGCTATCCCACCCACAAAGGGAGTTATTTGTTCCCATTTCATCCATTCTTGTTGAGAAATACTTGCTTATTATTTTGCCTATCTTCTTACAGGTATGGAAGAAAGCTTAAGATTTAAGGGCAAATCCTTTTAAGGGAGAGAGGATGATGCAATCCAGCCCAAGACCCTTGAAGGATACATGAAGAAAGCTTCTTTCATTATATAAATTAGATATAGGACTTTTTTGTAATTTTGTTGACTTTGACTTTAGTAAGTTGACTCCTAAAGTCAATCATTCCCTTTTGACCATTGTATTTGGGTCATCTTTTATTTTCCTAAAAGGTACTATAGTCATCATGCTAGAGTTTGCTACGATGGGCTAGATTTTAAAGAAGATGAGCATGTGTTATGCCTACCTCTCTCATTATGGGCGCACCCCTCCTGAGCATGCTTAAAGCATGACTACTATTCCTACACCTCTTAGTTGCTAGGTGCCACACCCCCTAGTCATGCCTTAATCATGACTACTATTTGCCACCCCTTTCTACTATCCACACCTTTTGTATCTAGACTATATTAATGGTACATTCATTAGTGGGTTATACATGACCATATTTAGCTTATTATGGTTAGATGTGACTCAAATAGAGTTAGCCTATTCTTGGTTAGATTAACCCATGGTCTAGTTAGCCTAACCCACCTCTTCTAGCCTATAAATAAGACCATTCACCTACATGTAATCATCTTTTCCATTTCTCAGCAAACACTTATCTCTAATTACCCTTAGAGTGGCATGTAATTCCCCTCCATTACATACCTTTTCCAAACTCCATTTCACTTAAACCAATCTTTTCATGGAAGTAGATCTTAGGGAGAAGATGAATCTTCATCACCGGTTATAGGTAGATCGGTCCGGGGCTCTTTCGGTATAGTGTTTATTATTGTTTGGACTTCTTTGAATCTTTTACTATTTTGTAATTTGTTAGGAGGCATCTCTTGTACTTTCCTGTTTTGTTGAATGCAATGTTTGGCTTACAAAAAAAATTATAATAAATACATATTTTTGAACGTATAAAATACATTTTGGATTTAAGTTAGATAATTAATATTTTAATACAATGTTATTTTTAATTATTAATGATTTCATTTATAAATATTCAAATATAAATTAAAACTAAATATATTCGACATAATTAACTAAAATAGATAAAAGGTTATGCAAAATGCCTAAACACATTTTTGTCAAAGAAAAATAGCTAAAATTACTTTGTCATGATGCCAGGGTGGACAAACTAGATAACTTGACTCATTTCGCCATAAGGCAAACAGGTTGGCTGAACAATGAGTTAGCCTACAAAATTATATATTGTTTTTTTTTTAAATAACATGAAATATAATTGAACAATACAATATTTTTATTTTCTCGATAAATTCATGATTTTATAAAAATAGGCGGGAAAATTACAAAAAAGTCTTACTTAATTGATTTTATTTTCTTAACAATGTTATAAGTTTACAAAAAATAGTAAGATTTTTTTATGATTTTCCTGCTTATTTTTATAAAATCATGACTTTATCGAATAAAAAAGTTTTTTTATTAAAATTATATTTTATGTTATTTAAAAAAGAGCATAATATATATATATATATATATATATATATATATATATATATATATATATATATATATATATATAAAAGAAAGGATCTACTTACTCTAAGAGTAAGTATAAGAGACTTACTCTTTATCCTTACCATTCATTTTGTTGAAATTTAATGGATGAGTTAGTTGCTTATTACAACCATTAGGCATTAAATAATTAAATGGTGGAGATAAAGAGTAAGTTTCTTATACTTACTCTTGGAATAAGTGAATCCCTTATATATATATATATATATATATATATATATATATATATATATATATATATATAATGAGTTTAATTGGTATACATTGTCAGTGTAAAGATTTTTACACTGACAGTCAATTATGACCCTTCTTTCATGGTAAATTTATTGACTTTACTAGTTACTACTTTAAAAGTCTCATAAATGAAAAGTCATGATTGACTGTTAGTGTAAAAATCTTTTACACTGACCGTGTATACTAATTAAACTCATATAATTTTGCAGCTAAGTCGTTGATCAACCTATCGTATGGTAAAACGAGTCAAGTTGTCTAGTTTGTCTGCCTTGACATCATGACAAAATAATTTTAGCTATTTTTCTTTGATAAAACTGTGTTTAGGAATTTTGCATAACTTTAGTCTTAATGAAGCCTCACCACTGAAATATTTGCATCTTTTCTGTCTAAGATATGTGGTGCTCTCTCTTTGAACATTTTTCATATGATATCACTCTCTCTCTTGTATTGAGTAAGAGCAGAAAAATGGCCATTCTTCTATAAAAAATGGGCCAGGGCCAACAAACTAGACATCTTGACTTATTTCGCCACAAGGTAGGTTGTTGGATCAATGAGTTAGCCTGCAAATATCTATCTATCTATATATATATATATATATATATATATATATAGAGAGAGAGAGAGAGAGAGAGGGGCGGAGAAAGAGATCTACTTACTCCAAGAGTAAGTTTAAAAGACTTACTCCTCATCCTAACCATTCATTTTCTTGAAATCTAATAGTTAAAATTAGTTACTAATTACAACAATTAGATTTCAAAAAAATGAATGGTAACTTACTCTTGAAGTAAGTGGATCCTTTTTTTTATATATATATATAAGAAGGGATTCACTTACTTCAAGAGTAAGTTTAATACGCTGACTCTTCATTCTAACCATTTATTTTCTTGAAATATAATGATCAAAATTAGTTACTTATTACAATAATTAAATTTTAATAAAATAAATTATAAGAATAAAGAGTAACTCCCTTAAATTTACTCTTGAAGAGTAAGTGGATCTCTCTTCATATATATATATATATATATTGTGTTTTTTTTAAATAACATGAAATATAATTTTAACAATAACACATTTTTATTTTCTTAATAAAGTCATAATTTTATAACAATAAGTGGGTTAAGGAAACTTGCATCATTGAGTTTATTTTCTTGAAAAGGCTACAATTTGACAAAAACTAAATGATAAAGTCATGATAAATTTGATTTTATTTTCTTAATAGAGAGCTAATGTGCTTAAAGGTGGACTTCAAAAAGGCATATGATTTTGTGAGTTGACAATACCTTTGATATGTTATGAGGACAATGAGGTTTAGCCGCAAATGGGTACAATGGGTCAAGGAGTGTCTGAGCACAACAAAGTATCGATGTTGCTTAATGGAAGTCCAACTGAGGAATTTTGGGTATCTAGAGGGCTGAGAAAGGTGACCCGTTGTTGCCTTTCTTATTCCTTATTTAGCAAAGGGTTTGAGTCGAATGATTCAAGAAGCAGTGGCCCACGGCATGTGGAAAGGGTATACTATAGGGAATGAAGGGCCCAATATTTCCCACTTAAAATTTGCAAACGATACATTATTGTTAGCAAAGGCGGACTAGGGATCAATGACAATGATTAAGGTAGTTTTGTAGAATTTTGAGTTGGTATTGGGATTAAAGGTCAATTTCTATAAGAGTAGCCTTATTGGGATAAATGTGGAGCAACATTGGCTTAATCATGCAACAAGAATGCTGAAGTGTAAATTGGGTTCCCTTTTGTTTAATTATTTGGGTTTACCCGTAGGTACTAATCCATCACGGATAGCGACGTGGTCTACGATGGTGTCCATGGTGCAAAAAAAAGTATCCTCTTGGAAGAGTAATCATCTCTCACCAATAGGGAGATTGGTGTTGGTTAAGTCTGTATTGTCTGCACTATCGATCTACTTTCTTTCGTTCTTCAAGGCCCCTAAAGGTATCATATATCTTCTTGAATATCTTTTTGAAAATTTCTTATGGGGTGGTTCTAGTGAGCAACGGAAAGTGTGTTGGGTTGGAATCATGTATGCATGGTTAAGTAAGAGGGTGAGAGATTTAACATCGTTTTACTTAGCCTTGTTGGGACGGTGGAAATAGTGTTTGAGAGTGGAGTCTAATACTATATAGGCTAAATCTTGTCAGCCATGTATAAGTAGGGTATGGGGTGTTGGGAAATCAAAGGTCGTAAGTGCTCTAGGTGGTTGCGAGATTTAAACTTTATAAAGATGGTTAGATAGGTGTGAGAGGATTGGTGGTTAGGAAACATTAGGCATGGTCTAGGGGATGCGAGTGAGGTATTGTTTTTAGAAAGACAGGTGGTTAAGGAACCATAAGTTATGTGAGGAGTACCCCTAGTTGTATGGCCTAGCAGTTGAGCAAAATGTGTCTGTTAAAGTCATGAAATGATCAAGGATAGGCTGGTAGTAAGCATGACGAATGAATCTATTTGTCTGGGAACAAGAACTAGTGGAAGAGTTAATTACGAGGTTGGCAGATGTAGTGATGCGGGAGGGATTACCTAATAGGTGGGTGTGGGAGTTGGAAGGTTCAAGTCAATACACAGTGACATCGGCATACAAGGCATTGGTAGGAGGACCTCAATTGCAACCTCATTTGTTCTTCAAAGTGGTATGGCTGAAGGGCGTGTCCTCAAAGATTCAATTCCTAACATGGAAGCTGGATGCAAACCGACTACTAACAAGGTACAATTTACTCTAACGATAAATTATCCCATATTGGGAGGAACTATGCAGGTTTTGTGGTGATGCAGTAGAGATTGGTGTGCACCGGTTCTTGAATTGCAACATCTCCTATCACGTGTGTTAGGCACTTTGCTTATGAGTGGGGGATCTCTATGACTTTTCAAATTGAGGTAAGAAATCATTGTTATCACTTTATGGGTCTAATGGGTGGGTCAAAGGAGATTTGTCAAGCTTGGTCCTTTGGATGGTTCGTGGGAATTTAACAGTTATGAAGGGAAAAAATGTTGCGGTGTTCAGAGCGGAGCAGGTGAATTTCCAAGAAGTGGTGCAATGGATCCAATTGATGTCCTAGGAGTGGTGTTGCTTAGCTAAACTCACATCTCACTCTTTTCATGCGGAATGAGTAATGAACCTTTTCTATTGTATTGAACTGTTGTAATCTCTAACCGTCTAAGGGTCGTGGTTGTGAAACTATTATTGTTTGAATTTGTTATTGCTTTGATAATGACACATCTTATGCGTTTGTCTATTGCATGTTTAATAAAATTTTTTGCTTATAAAAAAAGCAAAGTCATTTTTAAAATACTACTTAATATTCTATTTTATACTCCAATAATAATAATAATAATTATAATTATTATTATTATTATTATTATTTATATAAATAATTTAAAATTTTAACATGCTAACAAGGCAACCAATCCTTACCCACTTTTGACCTAACAAATTAATAGACTAAGTAGGATGTGTCAAAAGAGAACTGCTTAATATATCATGCCACCCTGCTTACTTGTCCATAGTGTTGAATATTTTCATACAACAAAGCCTATATTAAAATTTGATTAATCAGGAAAAAAATTAAAAAGGTGAGGTGCTAGTTCTACTTTATATTGCACTTTTGCTTAAGGATTACAGAACACAAAGATTGAAATATTTTCACCAATAAACCAAAACAATGAATTGCACTCATTCAGTGATTGGTAAAGTTATATTTGGTTAAAACTTATATTAAATTAAAGTAGTAATTTAGAATATGTTTGGTTAAATTTTTCAAAAAAAACTTACAAAAAATACAAAAGAAGTTAAAAAACTTTTTCATAAACTTCTTTAAAAGACATGAAACTATTTTCAAACTAATTTTAACTAATATGGGAAGATATTTTACCTAATTTTTTAAAGATTAACTTATAAAAGATCTTAATCATTTAAAAAACTTATAAAAACTGTTTGGTTTTTTTTAGAAGTGATTGCTAAAAAAAACTTGGTTATCTAGAAGTACTTTGACGTGTTACATTTTTCAATTGAGAGGTATGAGCAAGGTTAAGATCAAGATGGATGATCCGTTTTCAGGTTTTGCCAGCTTTTTAAGTTGTGATATCATTATCTTATCTATTTAACCTACCATTATCCTATCATTTTGAGCATAATTGTCGCATCCTTGCATATTTTGACTTTGCCATTAAACTAATTTATCACTATAGATGAGCATGGTGGGCCTACACCAACATATGGGAAAGTTAGGAAGAAAGGGACAATAAATAAATAAATAATGAGGGGGAAATTTCTATATGCATATTCAAAGTTTCTCTCCTGCATTCCATTTTAGAGATGTATTTTTTACATCGAGAAATTTCCTAAAGAGAGAGTATCTTGTCCATACATTTGAGAGCAATTGACTGGAATATAAGCTTTGACCATAGGTCCATACCAATGATACAAAGTAATTACAAGAAGCCCAATCCAAATGAGAGTTGGGATTCCACTTCTCTAATGAGTAAGACATGGATGAAATTTACTTTTCACACATATCTCTTTGCTATTTGTACCCCCTAAAATGTAAAATATCCCAACTTCTCTTTTCTTACTCCTTTTCTTTGATGGCCATCTGCATCACACCAACCACCTAAGCCCCAAAACAAAATTGTTAGCGCCGCAACAAATCTCCCCTCAACCCAATTGCCCTCTTCCCAGCAAAAGCAAAACCACTTGCCTCACCTTGCGTACAATCACTTTCTTACTCTTTCGGCAAACAAATTCTCCTTGCATGATAAAGCTTTTATTTTTTCTTTATACATATAGATAACTTGATTAAGAAAATATTTTCTTTATATATTGAATAAATTAATTTGGAAAAAATAGCTAGTGTATTTCCGATCAAGTTATCAAGAAGAGTTAATTCTTTTATACATACTAGATCAGTTCATTAGGAGTATACAACTAGTGCGATCCAAATCAAATTGTTCAAAATAATTTTTTTTAATATTTTTTATCAACTGGTGCAGAACATACATCTATTGTGTTATGTATTAAGTTGTTTGGAATAGTTAAATGGATCTTGAATTACTTGATATGGAAATGAAATATTTTTTTTTATATTTCAAACCAACTTATCTACAACAAACAATTATCGTATTCTAGAAAAGTTATTCAGAATAACAAAATGGGTTCTAGATCACTTGATCCAAAAATGAAATATTGCTTTACATTTCAGATCAACTAATTTGTAAGATATAACTATTGTGTTCGAGATCAAGTTATCTGGAATAGTTAAATGGGTTCTGAATCACTTGATCCATAAATGGAATATTTTCTTTTTACATTCTAAATCAGCTAATCGAAAATATTTGTATTCCGAATCAAGCTGTCTGAAATAGTTAAATGAGTTTCATATCAATTGATTCATAAATAATTGTTTTTGACATTTTGGACCAACTGATACAGATTATATATATAGTTAATGATTTATAGATCAATTTTTCAAAAGTAATGATAATGAATTCCATATCACTTAATCCAAAAATGACAAAATTTTGTATGAATAACAAAAGGGCAGACTTGGAATTCAATATTATATTTGGTGTCAATAGCAAAATGATAGATGCTAAAAACAAAAGCTTATTATATATGTTGACTAGATACACAGCAAAATCAAGCTTTTCATTGTGTGTTGGTTAACATATACATCAAAAACTTATTTTCATTGTATATGTGGTTAAGATAGACAGTGAATGAAGTTTTTGTTGTGTTGTGAAGAGAAAATAATGCTTATGTAATAAGAAAATAAGTTATATTCTGAAATTGAACAGTATTTTACATTGTTATCCTATCATAATTTACTATTTATAATAAGATGATTGACTTTTCTAATAAAAAAATAATGATTGAATGACAACTTAAAAATATTTTATACTGTCAATAAATACAAAATATATAAGGAAACACAAAATATAAATTATCAGTGAGTTTTTCTCTTTTATTGTATGTATGTTGTTAAAGTCTGTACTTTATGTGTACTTCATCCCATTTTATATCCTCATCCTTAGTGAGATGAGTCACTTTCTACAAACCTAATATGTTTTAAAGATTGTGATTAGCTCTCTAAAACATTGGCTACAAAAAATATGAAAGAGTAAAAAATGTACTTATATAATACAAAATAACAAAGATATAAAGATACTTACATAAAAGTCATGTTAATCATATGCTTGGTTGGTTGCAACATGCTAATATAAGACATAAGGGGAAAGCTTCTAGCTAAGATTGTGAGGTATGGATTAGAGTAGGTATGAAATTTTTTATATTTGGAGACTCAATTATGGATGACATAACACAACTCTTTATTTTAATAATAACAAGTATATATGAATTATGATATAACAACAAATGTTTATAAATCGTGGAAGGAATGCAAGATATAATCTACAGACTATGTACAGAATCTCTTTACATTCGCAAGATGCTATCACATTAGAATCAACGTCCAGATTTAAAAATGCTCTGGAAACTTTTTGTTGTCAACACTTATTCATTTGTTCTTGTAAAACCTTGTTTTTATAACTTTTAGCAACCAGACAAAGTTTGTTTGTGAAAGTTTTTAAAATACAATTTAATCTCGTTATTGTATTATTTGCTTGTATACCTTTAATGCTTTTACGTCTCTTCTGCAATAGCAACCTCAGGTTCAAGGAATATAGTGGCTCTATGTTGTCAATCATGATAACTTGATGCTCATCTCGTGCTACCATAACTCTTTGCCAACGAACTAAAGTTATGGGTGGTACTTGTCTAATATATGCATGATAATAATGTAATGCACCTCAAATGCATATAACTTCAATCATGCTTCAAAAAACACATTAATTTTAATTAGGTACACAATAGAAGAAGTGGAATGATAAGGGAAACTTGGTAGGTTAAATTTTTGAAGTATTAAAGAGTACGTCGGTCAAGTTATCAATAGGTGAAAGACCTAGCGGGTGCGATAAAAGTAGGAAAATGGAGAGGGAAAAAAAGGGACAACAAGAAAAGTAAGGATGGGGAGTTTTGGTGGGAAGTGTTTTAATAGGAAGGGGAATAGGGAAAAAAGTGAGGATAAAACATTTTTTTAGGATTTTGTGGGGGTTTAAATAGCAACAAAAGGATAAGAATCCCTTTTTAATATACTATTAAAGTAGATAATATTATGGATTTTATTATAATTATTTTTTTGACGTTTGGGATATATATATATATATATATATATATATATATATATATATTCTACTTAATAAGATTTATCATTTTCCTATGTTATTTTGATGTTTAGTGAAATCAAATTTTTGCAGTGAAAGTCTTTTTGTCCAAAAGGTAACTCTTTCCTATTTTTAATCTTACCAGGTTCAATGAAAATATTTTTAATTAAATTTTTACCACGCTTAATTGTTATTTTTTAACTTTTGTCCTCTTTAAGATAGTATTTTTAACATTGTAGACACCAAAATTTTTCAAGTTTTATATAATTTTTATTAATATTTGGCTTTTCCTTTTTGTCTCTAAAAATGTCTTTTTTAACTCAAGATAAAAAGAAAAAAGAGAAAAAATATAAACAAAACAACAAAAATAGACACTATTTACACTCGTATCTTTGCTAAATATAACCCAAGAAAAGATGTATCAAGATACAAAAGGGTTCATTTAGAAATATTAGAAGTGTAAATAATAACTTAAAAAAGAAGTTTACTGGGTCACACAAACTAGTAAAATGAGGTTTATTTAGAAGGTTTGAGGGTGTAGATAGTAGTATCCTGGAAATGAAGTGTACTTTACCTATAAATTGGAAAGTGTATTTATCATGCTTGATGGGTGTAGATAGAATATCTTGAAATTTTTTTTGGGCCCCTAAAGCGAAATTGGGTGTTCTTAGCGCAAAAAGAAGCTGTACACAACAAATGCACAACCCAAATAAATATTTGAACTAGCGAGGTGTATTTTGCATACATGAAGGGTGTAAATGCCAAGAACATAGAAATGAGAACAACATGGCTTGGTTTGGCCCATTTCAACAAAAATCCTTTGCACAAGTACAAAACAATACAAAAATTAAAACAAGAACAAAAATAAAATTTGGCACTATAAAATTAGAAATTTTTATTTCACATCTACCTCATTTTCATTTCCCACCTACTGTTGAGAAAAATATTAATATATTTTTTATTTTTTACTCTTCGGTGGTGTACCGCTGGAGATTAAAAAAATTTGCAAATTTTAAAAAAAATATTACTCATAAATGTTATTAGTCTCAATTTAATTATAATAAAAAAATAAATTACTCATAAATATTGTTAGTCTCAATTTAATAATAACAAAAAAAATAATAATAATTAGAGAATTAACGTCAGTGTAATAATAATAATAATAATAATAATAATAATAATTAAAGTAATTAACGATAATGTAATGAGAGTAATTAGAGTAATTAACGTTACATAATTAGAGTAACTAGTAATTAGAGTAATTAACGGTGATGTAATTAGACTTAAAGAAATTTGGATAATGAAAGACAACAAGGAGAGTAATTAGAGGAATTAGATTCAAAATAATTAGAGTAATTAACGTCATATAATTAAATTTAATTCAAAATAATTAGAGTAATTTGCAAATTCAATTCGATTCAATTCAATGTATTGTCGAATAAGCAAAAACATTTAAGAGAATGTTTCGTAATAAATTTTATATTTTATTTATTTTTATATTTTATCATATAAAATTTTAATAAAATGTTAAAGAATTATGTATAAATTTCTAATTAAAATAATAAAGTATAAAATTTATAAATATAAAAGTTTATTAGGATAAGGTTTTCTGAAATAAACTTTTATATTTTATTTATTTTATATTTAAAATATAAAATTTTAATAAAATTTTAAAAAATTATGTTATATATAAATTATATTATTAAAATATAAAATTTTATAAAGATAATGTAAATAGTTAAATAGATTTTTTAATTCATTTTTTTCTTTGTTCGAAAAGCTTATTTCATAGAATAAGTTATTTTATTTTGAAATGTGAGTGAGTGAAGTTAATTTACTAGAGTAGGTGTTCAGAAATATAAGGTTAATTTACTAAAGTAGGTGCTAGGATAGATAATTAGGTTAAAGAGTATTTTTGAGTTTTTAAAAAATTATTTAGGTGAATAGGTGTTAAATGAAAAAGGGGTATGTGTGAAATGAAAATCTCTAAAATTATTTATGTCTATTCTAATTACATAGATAGGGAAAAGGAGAAAAACAATATAATTAATATAAAAAATGGTACAATAGTACAAGTTGCTTTGCACCTTGCTTGATTCGCCCCTATTATGTTGCATATGCCAGAGTCAATATATCCAACATCATTTTTTAACTATGAAGGAACATAAAGCCTATAAATTGAATAGAAAATTTATAAGAGGGATCTTTGGAGTAAAAAGAAAAAAATATAGATATCCCACTGAATAAAAGAGGATGAAAAAGAGACAGTTTAATAAAATAACATCCCACCGGAAAAACAGAAAACAAAAGTTGAGGAAAGCAAATTGTTACCTCATAAGACTGGTACAAGACAAAAAAGCAATTTCAATATGTTGAATCAAACATTCAAACACGTTTAAGCTTATGGCACATGATAGATAATCTTTACTTATGATGTAAATTCTAAATGTATCTCTTTTTTTTTTCTTCATAAGATATGTAATGCTATAACTTGAATGCTCCAATTTTCTCATTGATCACATTATATCTTTGTGGTTAAGTGAGTCGAAACAAATAATAAAATTCAAAGTGAATTTGAATATGTGCATATGTATTTTAATTTTAGGCAATCAATTGTTCAATAATAATGAAAATGTAAAAATGTACTCCTTTAAGTCATGTAATACAAAGGAAAGTCATACCATGAATATTGAGTTATAAAATTTTATCACAATACATTCATTCTAGCATAATATACCTTTAGATGTGCTTAAATTTTCAAACAACATACAATTATGACCTGTACCACATAAGCTCTCCCAACAACAATCATTGCCTAATGAGGACCTTGTATTAGACTATCCTAGAATGGGACTTCGCTCAGGGAGACACGTTGTTGACCAAAAAATCCTGTTTAATTCTAAACAAAGGGTAATTTGCATTGAACGAGACCTCTCGCTGGGCACACATCTCATTTAATTTCAACTCGAGACAACTTTGCGTTAGTAGGCCCAAAGCTATAAATTTCCTTAACACAGAAAAACTCTTGTTGGGTGAGGCTCGCCGCCTAGTAAGGCTCTATAGACTCTAGAAACTTAGTTGCCCAACCTCAACATTCAAAGCATCACCAGTTCATTCAACCCCCTACAACTTTCTATCATGCAACACAATTACAATGTCTTATATTCCAAGTAGAGTATTTAAACTCAATAAGTGTAAAATTTAATTAATTTTAGCATACATCCATACTCTATGTCACATTCAAGTATTTCATAGCTTTATACTTAAACACCAAATTATGCCAGTTAACATTACTCACACATCCAATATACATAAGCTAATTATATACTTCAGTTTCTAGGTTCAATTTATACACACTCAATACTCTTCAAGGGACTTATACTACTCACATCAAAATACACTTAATACAACTCAACCATAACATAACTCCTTAATTTACAAATACAAGTCAAAATGCAATCTCTAACTTTTGAGAAATCCCCATCCTCTTCATTCTAACCTTTTTTGTTTCTAGGTACCACTACTATCATCTACTTTCGTATATAGCACGATCATCGCAATCATATAGAATACACAAACGATGCAAGGGTAAACATATAACAATCATAAAAGCCATAAGACATTAAAGTTGCACAGTTTCATTATTCTTTCCAATCAACACATATCCACTGATAAAAAACAACCACACTTAAATTCCTTTGAACATAAGCATCCACAACATTCAACTGACAATTTTTGAAAAGACTTTATTGAGTTTGGATACCAAGGCGGCGAAAGACTTCTCACAATTTTTTGTCTAGAGTCTACCTAACTCATCCAACTGAAATTTTAGCATACTCATCCTACTTAACCCTGATGACAAATGACAATTGTCTATGTATATTCCTTAGGTACCCCCAATTAGAGTACCGAGACCAATGTGTAAATCGTCTATGTACCCCGACTTGCATATCTGGTAATAGTATTACATTGACCTTACGATCTCACTAACTTAATACTCCTCACACATATATAAATATATGTGCCACAACCAAGGCTAAGTTACCACCTGTAACTGCCTACATTCAACAAATTCAACATACATCTCATTATCATGCATTTCAACAATGTGCATTAACACATAATTCAAATTATCATCAAAATCAACAACCAACATCAATTTTTCACATTATACAACAACACTCCAATTATCAATTCTATTAGCACAACCAATTTCACATTCAATTCAAAAGTTAGATGAATTACATTCTATCAACCTTACAACTATTAAATCATAATTCTTCAAATTAAAAACACATGTTTAACTTCCCTTACCTATTTCTCCTTTCAAAGGTTGACTCAATTAGAAAGGGAAGAATCAACCCGAAGAAATCTCTCAAAAACCTAACAAGAATTCCAATTTCAACAAGAACCTAAGAAATTAGAATTTTTAAAGAAATTCTCTTTTCAAGGAGAACGATAGGATAAAAAATAAACAGAAAAAAGTTTGAAGAATTATGTTTATTAAGTTTTCAATTTTAACCATTCACCAACATACTATATAGGTGCAATTAGTTTTAGAGAGCCTCACTTTTATCTTTATAGATGTCTTCACATTAGATTTTAGTCTTCATTCATTTTTTTTATATACTATATAAAGTATAATTAAATTATTATTATTATTTATTTTGAAAAAAAAGAATTTATACAATACTGGTCAGCAACAATATATTCTTACATGGCAATTCATATTACTGTATTTGAAAAAAAAATCTAAATAAAATTATATAAGTGGCATGTATAATAAACTTACACATATTTATTATTTAATACAAATAATTTACAAAATATACATGTAGTATATTATAAAAATTAGAATGTTACATTTGGATCCTCTCTTTATGAAGTTATCAGCTTTGTTCAAACTCACTCAAACTGATTCTATACAGGATTATTATTCTCAATTCACCGCTTTAGCTAATCGTGTCCAATGAGTCACCACTAAGGCTCTTTTGGATTGTTTTGTGGGTGGCTTTAAATTGGACATCCATAGGGATGTAATTGCATAATCCTCTGGTGCGTTGATTCGGTCAGTGTCCTTAGCTAAGCTTTGTGAAGAGAAATACCTGCCCAAACCCATAACCTATAACCCTCACTTATAGACTAAAACACAAGCCCCAAACACTAGCCTACCCTTGACACAATCAACAAAATCTTCTAGTCTTCCACCCTTATTGCATGGCCCTACACCTCTTATCACTGTGACAATTAGAGAAACACCAATATTAAAAAATGACATCGACTGAAATGCAATTACATAGAGAAAAGGGATTGTGTTTCACATGTGATGAAAATTTTTATCCAACCCATAGGTGGCCAAATAAGCAATACCTTTGTCTCTTGGAAGAGGATGATAATACTCACATCCAACCTGATCCTCCTGACATCTCGAATATTGTGGAGAGTTTGATTGTAGAGAAATATCACTTATCATATAATGCTTTAAAAGGGTCTTTTGGAATATGTACTATAAAGTTCCAAGAATTTATCAATGGCATGCAGGTGCAGGTCTTGCTTGATAGTGATAGCTTGAATAATTTTTGAAGCCTAGGATTGTTCAGTGTTTAAAACTTCCAGTTGAGCCCATACCTGATTTCTATGTATTAGTTGGGAATGATAATGTTATGGTAGCTAAAGGATTGATTAAAGAGCTAGAAGTAACAATCCAAAGGAATGTTTTAAAGTTACCTGATTATCTTTGACCTATTTCTAGAGTTGATTTGGTCTTAGGAGCAACTTGACTAGCTACTTTGGGCACTCACATTTTAGATTGTAGCAAATTGAAATTGAAGTTTTGGATAATCAGTTTGTAAATCTACATGGGGATGAATCCAAGTTACCCAATCCAACTAAATTTAATCACATGAAGAGAATGTAGCGGATCAATATTATTGATGAGTTGTTTGCCTTGCAGATTAAACCTCCTCTATCTCCATTGGATGAATGGTTAGACATTCCTGCTGGCTTAGAGCCAAAATTAGCTATGTTGTTATATACATATAGGGAAGTCTTTGACATTCCAACTTGGCTACCTCCTCGTAGGTCTCAAAACCATACCATTCCCTTACAACCAAGGTCTGGACCTGTCATGGTTAGTCCTTACACATACCCTCATAGTAAAAAATCGCAGATTGAGAAAATGGTTAGAGACATGTTGGATGAAGGAATTATAGTCCCTAGTACTAGTCCTTTTTCTTTACCTATTGTTTTGGTGAAAAAGAAGGATGGTACATGGAGATTTTGTACTGATTACAGAGCCCTCAATGCCATCACTGTCAAAGATAGTTTTCCTATACCTATTGTGGATGAATTCATTGATGAGTTATTTGGTGCTAAATATTTTTCCAAGTTGGATCTTAGGTTTGGATACACCAAATATTGGTGAAGGAGGAGTGATACAATCCGGTCCAAGGCCCTTTGGAAGGATACATGAAGAATTTCTTTTCTTTCATTGTATAAATTAGATTTAGGATTTCTTTTATAATTTTTGTTGGCTTTGACTTTTTAGTAGGTTGACTCCTAAAGTTGACCTTTTCATTTGACCTTTGTATTTAGGTCATACCTTATTTTCTAGTGTACTATAATCATCATGCAAGGGTATGCTAGGTTATGCTAGTTTTTCAGAGAAAATGAGTGTGTGATAAGCTCACCCCTTCTCTTAGAAGCATACCTCTTGTATTCATGCATAAAGCATGACTACTATTCCTACTCTTTTCTTGCTAAGAGTCACCCCTTTTAGTTATGCTCTAAGCATGACTACTCTTTGTCACCCATTTTTACTATCTACACCAAATATATCTAGACTAGTTTACAATGGTTAGATGTGATTTAACTAGAGTTAGCCTAATCTTGGTTAGATTAACTCATGGTCTAGTTAGGTTAACCCCACCCTCTAGCCTATATATAGGACCATCACCTACATGTAATCATCTTTGATAATTTTGAATATAATTAAGCTTTTTTCTTAAGTATGAGTGCCAAGAGTGGCTGTGAGTTTTCTCCTTGAGGGAGGTCTTCCAACTTTTATCAAGGATCACTCTTTGTAGTAAACATCCTTTCATTTATCTATTAGCTTAAGAGTGGTGTGTTCCCCTTCATCCCTCACCTTTCCATACTCCATTTTGCTTATTCCCTCTTCATGGAAGTAAAGATCAAGGGAACAAATGGACTTGCATAAAGAAGGACAGACATAAAATTGTTTTCAAAACCCATCAAGGCCTTTATGAATGGCTTGTTATACCATTTGAGTTGGCAAATGCCCGTGCAACTTTTCAAAGCCTTATGAAGGAAGTATTTCAAGGTGTCTTCGAGATGTTTATGTCAGTTTGCTTGATGATATCCTTGTGTATAGATCCTCTTAGTCCTTTCACTTGAAACATTTGGAAGTGGCCTTGAAACCATTACAACAAAACAAGTTGTTTGCTAGAATATCTAAGTGCTCCTTTGGATTACAATAGGTAGAATATATGAGTCACATTGTTTTTGTTGAGGGTGTAGCAATGGAGAAAGATAAAACCCAAGCAGTGTTGAACTGGTTTGTTGCTCTAAATCTTAAGCAATTGAGAGGGTTCTTAGACTTATAGGATACTACAGAAGATCCATCAAGGGTTATGCTTCTATAGTTGACCCTTTAAACAATTTTTTGAAGAAAGATAACTTCTTCTGAGATTCACAAGCTACTACAACTTTTGAGAGGCTTGAAACAACCACCACTAAGGCCTCAATATTGGCTCTCGTTGATTTTTCCAAATCATTCTGATTCAATCTGACCTAAGGCTCTTGGAAGAATACATGAAGAACTTTGTTTCATTATATAAATTAGAATTAGGACGTTCTTTGTATTTTTTTTTACTTTGACTTTTAGTAGGTTGACTCCTAAAGTCAATGTTCCTTTTTTACCATTGTATTTAGGTCACCTTATAATTTCTAGGTCACCCCCTTATTTTCTAAGGTACTCTAGTCATCATGCTAGAGTATGCTAGGTTGGGCTAGTTTTTAAGTGAGTTAGGTGTGTGATATATCCACATATTCTCTTAAGAGCACAAAACCTGATTACTATTCCTACCTTATTCTTATTAGGCGTCACCCTCTTGTCATGCTTTAAGCATGACTACTCTTTGCCACCTATTTCTACTATCCACACCCAAATGTATCTAGACTAGATGATGGACACATTCTTAATTGGTTATACAGTTAGATTTGACTTAACGAGAGTTAGCTTAATTTTGGTTAGATTAACCCATGATGTAGTTAGCCTAACACATCCCCTCTAGCCTATAAATAGGACCCATTACCTACATGTAAGTAATCTTTAAATTTTTATCATTAATAGAATTAAGCTTTGCTTGATATGTGAACCTTTGAGTGAAAGAGAGAGAGTTTTTCTTCCTTTGGCCATGAGCTTCTCTCCCTTGGGAGAGAGGACCTTCTAGCTTTTATGAAGGATCCCTCCTTGTGGCAAACATCCTTTATCACTTATCTCTAAATCTTTAGAGTGGTGTGGAACTCACTTTCATTTCCTTCTTTTCCATACTCTATTTCATCTTAACTAAGCCTCTTCATGAAAGTAGATCTTAGGGAGAAGATGAACCTTCATCATATAGTATCATGAGCAAACTTCCTTGAGATGAAGTTTTTCCTACCTTTCCTTTGTCAATTCGGCCTTGTTAATTTTTTTTTGTGTTGATTCTTCATTTATTTTCATTTGCATGTTGTTATTATCTTATTATTATCTAGTGTTTTATTGTCTTGTGTTCTTTATTTTGTTTACTCCCATATATTGCACTCCATATGTTTATTTCATTTTATGGGTCAATTTTGTTACTTTTTTCTATTGAATCATTATGTTCTCTTTAGGATTCATTTTAATTTCTTCCTAGATTTTTTATTTTTCTAATGTTTATATACAATCCTAAGAGGATCATGATGACGACTTCACAAAATTTGTGAAAGAAGCCACACAATTGTGTTCTTGATCCATTGATGCATTTTGTGTCTTCTTTGTGTTTATTCGCCTATTTACCCTATTTTTCACTCTATTTTGGCATGACCATTTTTCTCATTTGGTTCAATTTATTTTTCTGTTTTTAATCTTCCAAGTTGTGTGTTAGATTGGCCTTGTTTAGTCCTTTTATTTGTTACATTAATTTCATTGTTTAGCTTCTTTTATTTTTACCATAAAAAGAGTTTGTCGTTTCTCTTATGGAATTGAGCATTAAAGATGCATTGTACTCTTGATCCTATGTCAAAGGAGTTTCACATGCTATTTAGATCTTAGCATGTTCCTTGAAAAATTATTCAAAAAAAAAATTATTGCTCAATTTCTTCCATGTTTCATTTCTTTGTTCAATTTTAGTAATAGCTTAATTTGGTAACTAGTTCAGGTAATTCTTTGCTTGGCCTTGTGAGAGCATTTGAGGCGTGTAATGTGGCCTTTAAACTTGAGCAAGTTTTCCTAAACACCATTAAACTCTCCTTTAGTGCATTTCTTTAGATCACCTAAATTTCTAGCCTATTTAAGTTTCTTGGGTTTCTTAGTTTGCATTTTTGTTTCCAAAATTTTGTGATGATTCCATTGCATTCTGGTTCAAGCAAATTACACCATTCCACTCCTCATCAAATTTGCATTCAAATTAAGTAAAGATGGGCAAAAAAATATTTAAAAAAAGAGAAAAGTCAGAAGAAAATAAGTCAATAAAGTGTTAGTAGAAAATACTAAAGAAGAAAAATAATCAATAAAATTTAGTGCACCTCAAAGTGACAAAAAAGTTGTTGAAAGGAGTAATTAAATTGATTGAATCTTGGTTGAACTTACTTGTGAATGTGACAGTCATAAGTGCTTTAATTGTGCAAATTCTTGAAACTTTTTGAGCCATTTTCTGGCTTTTTTAGTCCTTCAATTCTAGTACAATTCTAGGAATTCTTTTGGGTTCCAACTTTCTTTTTAGTCCTTTTATTGCTTGTCTCATTTCTTATTCTTTAAATCTATCATAAATCTTTCATTTGGAAGTTTAGCTTTCCTTCTTTGTGCCTTGTTTGCTTTGGTGTCTTCTTCTATTTCTTTGCCCTTGCTTACACCACTTCTTTGTGTGTAGGGACCAAGTTTTGAGACCTTGCCACTTGGTAGCCTCTTGGGTGTTGATAAAAAAGCTTTAAGGACCCATTCTTGGAGGAGGAACTTCCAAAAAAGAGAAGTAAACACTTGGACTGGAAAACACTTGAGAAGAAAAAGAACTTCAAGATTTCTATCTTTCTTTGCATTATTTTGGGTGTATTTTAAGTTCATTTTAATTAGAGGTGTTGGATACCCATAAGAGTTACATATTTTGGTTTGTAATAATCTTAGTTTATCAGTTTAAGTGTGATAGAGGAATTGGTACCCATAACTCATACTTTAGGACCATGTTTATATCTCTTAGCTTTGTTTTTATTTTCCTTTTTTTGTTTCCATACTTTTAATTTGTAGTTGCTGTTGTTGAGTTCCACTCTCAATACTTTTAGGGAGAAAACCATAAAAAGGGTGAGAGAGTGAAAACCTTTTCTTAGGTTCCCTAAACCTTGAACTTTCAAAATGTCTTCACACACATCCAAAAGTGTTAGGAGTGTTAATAAAAGTAGGAAATTGAAAAGAAAAAAAAAGAAATAGAGGAATATGATAAAATAATAAAGAAAGAAAGAGAAAAAGTATGAAAAAGAGAGAATAGAGCATGAAGAGAAAAGAGAAAGAGAGAGAGAGAAGAATATAGAATAGAAAGATAAGAGAGGGAATGAATAAGATAAGAGAGAAGAGAACAAGAGAAAAGGGAAAGAGAGGAAAGGGAAAAAGAAAGAAAAGAGAAGAGAAAAAGAGAAAATATAAAGAGAAGAAAGGGACGTATGTTGCAATGGTGGGTTGTCTTTTCATTATTTGAAGAGCACAAAGGTGGCGGAAAAGTTAGCTCTTACTACTAATCCTCATCCTTCACCTTATTCTCTACATGTGCTCAATGATGAAAAAGGTGTAGTAGTAAGTGAGCAAGTAGAGATTAGCTTCCCCATAGGACACTATAAGGATAAAAGTTTTATGTGATGTAGTCCTTATGGAGGCTAATAAACTCACTCTCTCTCATAAGGGGAAAAAATTTATCTTAATCTTCTTACTCCTATTTAGGTTTCGGAGGATAAAAGGCACATAAAGCTTAAGAGAGAGAGATACAATTGAAGATAAGGTTGTTAGTAGGAAGACGAAACCTAAGGAAGATCCAACTTTGCCTTCAAACGAAGTTCTTTACACAAATAAATCTTCCTACCTACCCTTACAAAATGAACAAGTTGAATTTAAGGTTGTACTTAAACCTTTTAAAACATTGACCTAAACCTCAAGTCCAACTTGAACATAACTCTAGGGAGGAGGGCTATAATGCACCAAATCTAGACCTCACTCACCATTTCAATCCTATTGGGTCAAGGCTTGGCACATCAAGGGCTGATCGAGGATCTGCTCAATGGAAGGAAGCTCACCAAGATGACCTTTATCTTGAAACATTTCATGGTGCCACCATTTACTGCCCCAATACGCAAATGCAACTCTTTGTTCCTACTCCATCCCTTCTTGATGAAAAATGTTCGCTTATTATTTTGTCTATCTTTTTTCAAGTATGGAAGAAACAGAGGAAAAGCTTAAGATTTGAAGGCAAATCCTTTTAGGGAGAAAAGGATGATGCAATACGGCCCAAAGCCCTTGGAAGGATACATGAAGAGCTTTATTTCATTGTATAAATTAGAATTAAGACTTTCTTTGTATTTTTTGTTGACTTTGACTTTTTAGTAGGTTGACTCCTAAAGTCATCCTTCCCTTTGACCTATGTATTTAGGTCACCCTTATTTTTAGGGTACTATAGTCATCATATTAGAGTTTGCTAGGATGGGCTAGCTTTTAGAGAAAATAGGCATGTGATAAACCCACTCCTCCTTTAAGGGTGCACCACCTTCATGCATGCACAAAGCATGACTACTATTCTTATCCATTTTCTTGCTAGGCGCCCCCTAGTCATGCTTTAAACATGACTACTCTTTGCACCTTTCTCTACTATCCATACCTAATTGTATCTAGACTAGATTAGGGGCACATTCTTAGTTGGTTATACATGATTATAGTTGGCCTATCATGGTTAGATTTGACTCAACTAGAGTTAGCCTAATCTTGTTAGATTAACCCATGGTCTTGTTAGCCTAACCCATCCCCTCTACCCTATAAATAGGACCCATTACCTACATGTAAGGAGTCTTGGAATTTTTTATCTATTGAATAGACTTTGAGCTTTGTGCTTGAGTGGGAACCTTTGAGTGAGTAGGAGATAGAGCCTCTCCTCCTTGGCCATGAGCTTCCCTCCTTGGGAGAGAGTTCTTCTAACTTTTATCAAGGATCCTTCTTGTTGCAAACATTCTTCATCACTTATTTCTAACCCCTTAGAATGGCATGATGAGTGCAAACTTTTCTACATTACTACCGGCAAGTGCATCAGTCGTATATAGTAACCGATAAATATCAAGTCGATCACACATGGATTTGGATGAAACCTCAGAAATATCAATATTTTCTACTTGTATGAATGGAAATATAGAAATTTAACTAACACTACTAAACATAAAGTGAATTAAGCAAAAATAAAAAATAAAAAAGATGGCTACACGTATGCGACTCAATTGAGTTCGAATTCACTAAATCATCCCTTAAGTGCATAAATGAACTAAAAACCCTCATTCACTGCTCATGTTTTCATCATCCATAAAAATATCCTTAACTCGGATCTCTCACAAGCAAGGAACTAAGCTATTTGAGTATTAGATTATCAATATCGTGCATAATCTAAAGTTAAACAACTCGAATTAATAATAGGAGTTCAAGATGGTCAATGGGTCTTATTCTCTCTCTTGAGCAATAAAACCCATTGGGAGTTCTTCTCGTTTTACAAGTTAGAATTCTCTCTCGAGTTCATTCAACAAGTAAAACCCATAAAATATGGGAAAATAAAGCATGAGGTCAAGAAGAACACCAACATTAGAAAGTAAACTTAGATTAAAAGCACAAAAATACACAAGAGATTAGGTTAAATTACATCAAATCCCAACTGAATAACAACCTAACTAACCATTAGGATGGATGGATAAAAATGGGTATAGAGCATGCCTTAGGCCAACAAGGTGTGCAACTCCTGATTCAGAACAAAAGACGCACTTTTATAACCTCAGATTTGCTCATGAGTGTTAGGCGGCGGAGACATAGGCACTGATTTCGGACACATAAGCCCTACTTGGTGTCGAGCATTGTGCAACCATAGCCATGGGTGTTGGGTGCTCATAATTACACTTTTGCCCCTCTCAGCCAAGCACGTTGGGCACTCAAATTTTGGTTGTCAGTGCCTGAATGCTATCACACCAAAAAGCTTGGATTCTACTACCATTTCTTCGGTCCTTCTCACAACCTATCTCAAAATAACTAAAATAGGAAAACAAACATAAACTAATCTGAAATCTGAAAGCTAATTTCCTAAATAATTCTAATTTAAAGAGAAAATAAAGGAAAATAAGCTCTTAAATAAGAAGAAATTAGGATAACTATTCTATTTTGCCTATGTAAAAATAGGTAATTTAAGCAGTTATCATGGCGTGAAACTCACCTCCATTTCTATCTTTTCCATACTTCATTTCACCTTAACCAAGCCTCTCCATGGAAGTAAATCTTAAGGAGAAGATGAACCTTCAAAATATTTCATCACATTGTTTTGGAAATTGACACTTCTAGTTCTGGAATCGGTGTAATGTTAAGTCAAAAATGCCATCCTATAACATCTCAAAGAAATTGAATTCAAGAATGCAGAGACAATCTACTTACATTAGAGAGTTCTATGATACTACAAAAACAGTGGCTATTTGTTGGGTCACAAATTCATCATGAGAACAGATAAAAAAAAGTTTGAGGAGTCTTACTAGTCAGGTACTTCAAAACCATGAGCAACAGAATTGGTTACACAAACTTTTGGGGGTATGATGTTGCTGATTCTCTTTCTAGATCCTTTTATGTGGCATTGTCCTAATCTCAATTACACTTCCTTCTCGTATTAAAATTTAAAAAGAAGCACTGCTTGCAGATTCCAAGTTGTAAATGATTTTGGATGCTTGCTTGCAAAACCATCCTTTGAATCCTCAATATTCAGCTTAGCAGGGTCTTTTATTTTGGAAGGGTAGATTATATCTTTTATTTGTTCAGAATTGCTTGATTTGCCAGCAAGCAAAGTCCTCTAATGCTCCTCCCTCGGGGTTATTATAACCACTCCTTATTCCTTATCTGATTTGGGAGGACATAGCTACGGATTTCATCACTAGACTTCCCTCATCTCATGGCTTTATAATGATCACGGTAGTAATGGATAGACTGTCCAAGTATGCTTATTTCTCTCCTCTGACAACACATTACACCAGCAAACATGTGGCTGAAAGCTTTGTGACCATTGTTGTTAAACTACATGGATTTCCAAAAATCATAGTTTTAGCAACATTTGTTCAGGTTGAGTGGCACCACTGTTAGCATGTCATTGCTTACCACCGTCAATCTGATGGACAATCTGAGGCTCTAAACAAGTCTTTGAAAATGTATTTAAGGTGTTTTACCTTTCAAAATCCTAAAGAGTGGCTCACATTCTTGCCTTGGACAGAATTCTGGTATAGTACTTCCTGTCACCACGACACTGACATGAGTCCTTTTAAGGTTGTATATGGAAGAGATTCCCACAGCTAGTAAAATATGTGCTTGATCCAGTAAATGTCAATTCAGTTCAGAAACAGTTGCTATAGAGAGACATCAGTCTCTCCAAACTTAAGCATAATCTTCATCATCAACAGGTAATGAAGAAATATGCAGATTATAAACGAATGAATGTAGAGTTTAATGTTGGAGACAAAATGTTGGTCAAGTTGCAACTCAGTTGCTTTGAGAAAGAATCAGAAACTATGTTTGAGGGACTTTGAGCCATTCTCAATTATTGAAAGGATTGGCAAGGTGACTTATACGTTGTTACATGAGACTACTAGGATGCATCCAGTTTTTCACGCTTCAGAGCTTAAACTATGTAAGGGTAATCATTCTCTACCTCATATTTCCTTACCTATCATTTCCAATGATGCACAACCAGTACTTCAACCAGCTCCTATTCTTCAGTCTCGGGTGATTGTCAGGGGCACTAAGCATGTGAAGCAACACTTAGTCCAATGGGAGGGATTGGATAACACTCAAGCAACTTGGGAACATCGCACTACATTAGAATCTGCATTGCATGTAATGAAGCCAATTACAGAAAAGACAAATGAGGAAAATGTGGGGACATATGGCAAATGTCACGTGGCAGCTGATACAAATAACGGAAAAAAAAGAAAAAGCTCGTGGGGGCTAAAATAACCAACTTACGTTTAAAGGAGTATGTGTGGTGAGGCAAATAGTGTAAAGGTGAGGCTGATTGGAGAGAGAAAGGGGCGAATGAAATTGTTTTGGCAAGACCTTCCTCTCTTTTATGGTTCATTCTATTTATCACTTTTGCTCTGTAGTGTTCGTTTTTCTTGTAAGAAACTCATTCCTATTCAATAATAGGATTACAGAGTTTTTCCTTCACATATTATTCTCTATTATTTGCGTCTTCCCAGTAGCCATTGTTACAAGTACATAATATTAGAAGAAAAAAAGCTAAAAAGAAATGAGGAAAAATTTGTCAAAAAGAGTTTAATTATTCTAAACTAAAGTACGTAAGAATAATATATATGTACGAAAAGTTAAATTTTCTGAGATACAAGGACAATATTACAAATTAAAAATCCTAAAATTTGTATTTTGTACTGAAATAAAGTGAGTTTTTTTCTGCGACACAATAAATAAGCATGCTATGTTATGATCACTGCAACCACCGTGTACTACCTTCAGTCTCAATCTCGTGAACATTTGTACAATAATGGACAGATATTGACAAATATTTATTTTTGCCACGTCTTTATTTTCAGTAATATTTTTGGTAAGGAGACCATAAATATTTTTTTAAATGAGATGTTATATTAAGACAAGGAAGTAAATAAAATGCAGATGCAAATTTCTAATGCAGAAGACTAGAAAAAGTTATTAGTGACCAGCTTAATTAAGTGAATTAGCTGTTGAAAAGCAAGAGATACGAACCCAATAAAAAATGGCTTCTAGAATGGTAGTTGTATAGCTAGTTTCCTAGTTCCTTTCTGATAGGGGACTTTCCAGGAATAAAAATGGATAGGATTTAGATAAGACAATATAGTATCCATTCTCATAATTATATTTAAAAAATATTTTTTGTTTTTAATTTTTAAATCGAGATAATAATTTTGATCTTATCTTTATATTTATTGGATATGGATATATATTCATACTCGTCGCACGTTTTTTATTTATAGATAATAAATTAATATATTTTACACATAAGTAAATAATTTAATATATAATATATAGTTCTAGTTTGACTAAGCTTATACTATAAATATTTATTCAATAAAAATTTTTTATATAAAAATTTATATTATACACTCTTAAATTTAACAAGTTATTTATGTTTAAATATACAAATTTAAAAACACTTATATAAAAATAAAGTATTTGAATATATATATATATAACTATATATTGTTATATATTTATATACATATATAGAGAGAGGGGGAAGAGGGAGGGGGGTGAAGAGAAAGGGAGAGGGAGAAAGACTCACTAGCAAATTTTAATGATGAAAGAACTAAAAAAAGTGAGAGGTGAAAGATTGAAGGGAGTGTGATTTTAAATATATTTAAAACATTTTTTTTTCAAAAAGTTACTAACCAACATAATATTAAATATAGAACAAATTACAACAACATTTCTTAAAGATTACACATGCAACTTTGGTTGTTAACCATAACATTAAATAATATTGTAAATTTATTAAAAGTTATTCTATAAATAACTTAATCTATCCTTGTAAATTGTATTTTATCTTATTAAATTTATGTAAAATATATGATCTATCTCTTTTTTTTATAATTATATTACTAATAATAGACTATAATGTAAATAATATTTTTAACAACTTTTATTCAAATTATAATTATGTAAATTTATATAATATAATATTATATATATATATATATATATGAATAAGAGAATGCTAACACACATAAATTCTATTTTTAGTTGAAGTGAATTAGTAATCAACACCAAAAATGATTTGACAAAAACATAATTATTTTATTTTAAATAATTTATTTAGAGAATATTATAGTCATTTAATATTTATTAATCTTTATATTAAGATAAAAAAATAGACAATTAAAAATTAAATACTTAAAATTGAAGTTAAAATATTACTTTAACCATAAAATCTATAAAATATTTTAATTATGACATCCCAAAATATCTTAATTGTCGTCAATACCACCGCTATCGTCACTATTATGCCATCATAACTGATACTACTACCACTATCATTGTTTCTCATACCACCATCATTGTTATTGTCATCACCATTATGACTATTGTAACTAATAATTATAATCATCTTTGTTGCCACTATTGCCACCACGGCTACAACAACAACGGTCACGGTAGTGACAGCGGTGATAACACATATTGTTGCGATAGCAATAGTAACAATGGTGATGTTGATGACAACGATGCCAATGGTAAGAGAAACAATTATGGTGGTAATGCAATGTTGGCGAAAGTGTTAATTACCATGGTGGTGGTCTTCCTCGTAGTAGTGATGATAATTAAAATATTGTATAGATAGACCTTTTAAAAGATTTTATAGCTAAATATGATTTTAATTTGAATTTTAAGCATTTAATTTTGTGAAAAGGTTAATGCATGACGATATAAAAAGGTTTTTATACTGTCATTTCATCACAACCGTTTATGTAGGATAAATTTGTTGACTTTATGAATCAAAATTTAAAAAGTCTCATAAATAATGAGTTATGATTGAATGATAGTATAAAATTCATTTACAATGGGAGTGCATGAGCATTAAACTATTAATTTTTAACTTTCTATTATTTTTAATCTTTATATAAGAGTTGTTGAGTATCAAATGATTGTAATGTCATTCAAAAAAAATTATTTAAAATAAAATATAATAGTTTTTTGTCAAATAATTTTGGTATTGCTTGCAGATGAACGAACTCCAACTAAAAATAGAGTTTGTTTGCCTCAGCATTTCCTATATACATGTTTACAAAAGGTGTTGGATGAGAGGGTTGGATACTTTATAATTTTTTTTACTCGTCTCATATATCCATACTCAATTCATGAGTAATAATTTGTCCCGAATAAAAATATTTTTTATGTGTCCGAAGAATTCGAGTACATTTGTGATTCCTACTTTCTAAGCACGTGTTGCACATTTTCATATTGTAAAGAGTTGGAGCAAATGTAAAAAAATTTATATTATCTAATTATAAATTATTTATATGACTTTTAGTATAATTATTAAAGTAAAAAAATTAACCCTACATAATAATATATACTATTATGGACTGTAAGATGAGATTTTTGTTTATATTATTACTTCATCGTCTTTCTTTTTTATTTAAAAAACATTTAAATTATATTTTCATTTTTTTTAAAGATGGAATTTTTTATTCTATTTTTCTTTCGTATATTTATTATCTTATTTGGTTCATATAACACATTGGCTAAAATTCCCATATATTTTAATGTGTACCACTAACGATATATAGATTTTGCCAAAATTTATAAGAATACCAAAAACTTCAAAAGAATTAATTTACCAAAAAAATTGTAAGAGATAAAACATAAATTTATTATATATGTAATTTTGTATGGAGCAACAAATTTATTAAATCTCATTTCCAAAAACACTATCAAGCCAACTTTTTTTTTTAAAAGGAGAGAAGGGAGAGAAGAGATATTTAAAAAAATGTGTTCCGTTAAGGGAACCAAGCTGAGGGAGTAAAATCTCTACTTGTCTAATCAAGGGGTGAGAAAGTTAATTAATAAATTTTAAATGATTTTACTAATTAAATTTTTTTTTTATTATTATTTTATAATTATATATGAGTTTTTTTTTCTATCAAGAGTTGTTTCTTTTCTTTTAATATTGTTCGTTGTCAATTTCTACCTTCAATATCTATATTTGTTTCTTTATGTTTAATCATTTGTAGGATGTATATAAGTAGGGATGACAAAAAAATTTGCACCCACAAATACATGTGAATAAAACTCGCAAGAATATTCACATAGATAGTATAAATGGGTACCACCACTTGCGGGTACGGGTTTTTTTTTACCTGCTCTTTAATGGGTACGGGTACGAATATTATAGTACCCGTACCTGCAGGTACCTGCACCCACTAAACTAAAATAATATATATATATATATATATATATATATATATATATATATATAAGTTAAAAAATATAATATTTTTTGAAAAATAAATCAAATTAAAATATTAATTATCAAAATTCATTGATATCAATCTTATTTTTTATGAAAACTTCATAGTTAATAAAATTATTTATTATAAAAATATCGATAATATAGAATAAAGATTTTATTTGTATTATATATTTTCTTATAATATATTATATTAATCTACTTTTAAATCTAATTAATCTTATAGAAACTAGTATAATTTTATTTCTAGATTTTTCAAAAAATAAATGATTTATTTGATAAAACTTCTTATAAAAAAATATTTAACTTTAAAAAGCGTAGGTGCATATGTCTCGACTGACGCATAATTATTTTGAGTAATTTAAATTAAATAAGAATTTAATTTATATATATTGTTAATGTAAAAAAATTTTATAATATTATATTTAATTATAATTTTTTATTTATGTGATTTTTAAAGTAATAATAAATAAGTTATTTATATAATTTTTTAAAATAATAATAAGTAAAGTCAACAAATTTACTATAAATTAAGAATTGTGATTGAATATCAGTATAAAAATCCTAAATTTTAAAATCTTTTAAAATTTTTCTAATTAGAGTGTATACAAATTAAACTCATTAAATAAAAAGAAATATCTCTTAACTTAATTATATTTTTGAAAGTGACATGTTAAAAAAGGTGATGTGGGTTGCAGTTCATGTACGAAAGGGAAAGGGAAAAACGTAGAGATATATATTGGAGTCTTGGATCATCACCCGAGTTCCTCTATTTTGTGTGGCGATGGCGAGCAGAAGCGATACCCGAGGCAAGCCAATAAGATGCAAAGGTATTTCTTCTTAATTTATATAAGATTTCTTCTGCACATGTCTTCATGTTAGACGCGTATCTAATTAGTATTTTGTTGGAACAGCTGCAATATGCAGAAAAGCAGGTGAACCTCTTATCATAGAGGAAGTTGAGTTAGACCCACCAAAGGCCTGGGAGGTCCGGATCAAGATTTTATGCACAACTCTCTGTCACTCAGATGTAACAATTTGGAAAATGAATTCGGTAACCACAAATAACAAATTCTTAAAGTTTATCTTCTTTACTTAAGGGGTTTACAGTTTTAATCAACTTGATTTTTTTAGGGAGCGGTTGCTAATAAATATCCAAGAATTTTTGGACACGAAGCTGTGGGGTAATATATACCAATAAGTTGATGAAAAGAACTATTTTGTTATAGTATGAAAATGGAGTGTTATTGTAACAGAGTAGTAGAGAGCGTGGGGGAGCATGTGGAAGAGGTTAAAGAGAGGGATTTGGTGTTGCCAGTGTTCTTATCTGAGTGTGGAGAATGCAGGGACTGCAAAAGCCCAAAAAGCAACATATGCACCAAATTCAGCAACGGGTTGATTGATTACATGCCGAGAGATGGGAGTGGCAGGTTTAGGGACATGAATGGAGAAGCAGTGTACCACTTTTTGTGTGTTAGCAGCTTCTCAGAGTACACTGTAGTGGATTTGGCCCATGTTGTCAAAATTAGCCATGATTTTCCCCTCGATAAGGCTTGCTTGCTTGGTTGCGGAGTTTCAACTGGTTAGTTATAGCTTAAATGCTCCTAAATTTTAGGGAAGGGAACCAACATTTATTTATATAATAATAAGAAAATATTATGAAAATTTTCTCCCTTCCGCCGTATTGCGGTTGCCTACCCTATTTTTCAATTAAAACTAGTTTCATCTTATAACTTACGGCTTTATATCAATTAAACTTTATTTATTAATAATAATTAAAAACCTAGTTTGACATTGCAGGGCTAGGGGCTGCGTGGAAGGTGGCTGACGTAGAAGAAGGGTCGACCGTGGCTATTTTTGGGCTGGGTACCGTAGGCCTAGCGGTAAGTTTTTAATCAAGAGAAAGGTTTAATTATATTTTTCTTCTATTATTTTTTTAATGCTTAATTATATTTTTGTTCTATTATTTTTATTTAAATTCTATCTTTTAATCGTTTTAGTATCATTTCACTATAAATTTTATATTCAATTTTTTCTTCCAATTCTTTAAATAGTTTCAATGTATTAAAGTTAACATGGTAGCACCTATGAAATCTATAACTTTGAATAGGTTTAATCTTCTTATATAACAACTTTTTAGTAATAAAATTAGAATTTAATTGATATACATGGTTAGTGAAAGATATTTTTACACTAACATCAATTAAATTCATAAAATTCTTATTAAATGTGACTATAAATGTTAATGTGTTAGTTTCAGTTTCACTTAAGGGATGATATTGAAATTATTTAAAGAATTATGAGATAAAATTAGACTTAAACATAATAGAAAAAGACATTGAAATTATTTTAAAAACTATGTGATGAAATTAGATCTAAAATAATAGTGAGACAAAATTAAATATTTTAAAAATTAGTAGGATAAAAAAATAATTAAGCCTGAAAGCAATCATAATCAGGATACTTTTTTTTTAAAAATATTTCACCAATATTATTTTTATCATTTTTCTATTAAATTGTATTCTCTATTATATTTATATGTTCATTTATTTTTTTCTTTTTCATAGGTGTTAAAAATAATATTAGGAATATTGAAATACATTTAACCTTTTAAAACATAAGAAATGTTAGTAAGAGTTATAAGCAACAAATATTTTATTTGTAAAAATATATTTGATTGAAATAGGTACAATTTTGTTTACCTATAATTTTAAATTGCTTTTGCATATAATTTTTTATAAAATTTTTCTCCTTTAATAAATTTGCTTAATGCATGGTGAGAACAACCCTTACCTAACTCCATATACAACTACCCTACCACACTCACATAAAACAAAAATTATTTCTATAATCATTCTATAAAGACAATAAGTATATTTGGTATACATATTTTTTTATGGATACACTCCTTAGATTTAACATAATTATATATATGTATTTTTTTCTTTTAAGAAAAAAAATTATACAAACTCTCTTACTTTTACATACTCACTATAATTGTACTTTTTCCTTTCCAAACTATACAAATCTCCATTTATTTTTGTATTATTACATTTTATTTCATGTGAACGTGATATGAATCATTTTTTTTTCAAGCTTCATAACAATTTGACAATGGAGGTGAGAGAGATGTCGATCGTAAACTTTAAAAAATATAGGGGATACACGTGTAATAACATACAAAGTTTAGGGTTTACATGTATAATATATTTATGTATGATATTACACTCTTTTAGAAGGAGGGAGTGCATTTGTAATAAGTACGTGAAATTAAGGAAGGTATATGGAATTTAAAAAAAAGGAAAGGATGTATCTATAATTACACTAAACATCAGGGTGCATATGTAATTTTCTCTAATTTTTTATCTGTTACTTGACTTATTTTCTTCCATTCGCAATCTCTCCTTCTTAAGTCTTAACTCACTTTTTAAGATTTTTTTTTATATTTACACAATAAAAAAAAAGTTTAATTGGTATACACGGTCAGTGTAAAGATTTTTACACTGACATTCAATCACAACTCCCTTCATTCATGGTACATTTATTAATTTTACTCATTACTACTTTAAAAGTTACAAAAATGTGAGTGTATACTAGTTAAACTCATAAAAAAAATAACCAAAAACCCTCTCTTAACTGCACACTTTTAACTTTTGTTTGAATAATGAAAGAATAATAAATTTAAACAAAATAAAGTGTAACTGCAAAAAAGAAAAAAAAAGTATGTAAGATAGAAAGTAGCAAATCTAGTCACTGCAGGTCTCACAAACTCTTACTTGTTTGTAAAACTTTTCAACAAGCTCAAAGTACTTGAATGGGCATAGATAAACCCAACTAGTGTGATTGACCTTCTAATTGTCTTCTTAACCAATGAAAGTTTCTCAATGTCTTCAAGTATTAGATCAATGTAGTGGGCTGCATAAGGGGTCCAAAATAAGTGTGGCCTTTTCTCCTCTAGCTTTTTACCAACCAACACCCAATTACTCCCATTATCAATTATCACTTGCACAACATTCTGCTCTCTAACCTCCTCCATAATTGAATCAATTAACTCAAAAATCTTTTCTCCAGCTTTCACATAATTAGAATCATAAAAAAACTTCAAAAACATTGTCCTAGCTTAAGAGTTCACCAATAAATTAATTATGTGTCTTTGTTTCCTATCAATTCATGCATCAAACATGATAGAACACCCATGCTTCACTCATAGCTCGTTATGGCCTTTCATCAATTCTTCAGTATATTCCAATTCTTTCTTCAAGAGTGGAACTCTAATATCATGGTAACTAGGAATAGGCAAATAAGGTCCAAATTGACCAATAGCAGTTACCATATCTTCAAAACTCTTCAACTTAATTAGGTTGAAAGCAATTTCAGCTTGATACCAAAAGTGAGCAATGATGAACCTTCTTCACTAGTTTCTTGTCACATGTTTCTTTTATGTTCATTTGTCGCACTTTCTCCCTTTTATTAACTGTTTGCAGTGGATTTATGCAAAACATGTTCATTGGCCTTTTCTAACCATACTTTTCTTGGCAGCAGTTGCATCATTATTAGAGTCCTCAAATTCATCTAGTTTATCTTCATCACATCCAATGAGAGTAGAATCTATTTCTCTGATGTTGATGGGAAAATCAACTGAAGTTACAGGAGTTAATATAGAATTTTTATGAGTTAAAAGTCCCCAAAGCTCATCCTTTACATGTTGTAGACTTTTCTTACAAGCTGCAACATTCCCTTTCTTCCCCATTATATGTTCCTTTGCTCTTGTTATACCTCCCTTCATAACTTTTCCATAAAAATTACAAACTAACTATTTTTGTGTTAGTTTCATTTTGTTATTGACAGTATTTCAAATTGGGTTATGTTATAGACCTAGCCTTTGAATTAGTTGGTGTTAGTGGTGTTGGTGTTTCAGCCATTGCAAAATTTGGTCAAAGGCTATGTGTACTGAAAAAAATTAACAGAGACAGAGTTGCTTATCAATAAAATAGAACAATTTTAGAAACAAATAACACAATCAATAATTTTTACAGAATGTACAAATTATTTAAAACATATAACAAGTTTAAAAGATTAAAAAAAGGTAAAGATTAAAAAAAAAGGGTGGGTTCATGTGAGCAGAAAAAGCAAAAGAGAAAAAGAACAGTATAAAAGAATAAGGGAGAAGAAGAGAAGACTGACCCACTCGTCAAAAGGGTCATGCTTCACTAGAGATGGTCGCTGGAGACGTTCACTTGTCGTTCAGTCATTGTTCACTTGCCAGAAGCTCGCTCAAGTTGTGTCAGGTTTATATTCTCAGTGCTCGTTCTTATTCGTCTTCTCAAGGCTTGCGTTCGTGTTCGAAAAAAGGTGAGAAAGGAAGAATAGAGGGTTTTTTAGGGTTAAAAGACTTAATAACCCACACGAGTTGGGTCTGAGACCGGACAACTTTTTGTTTTTTAATTTTGTTCAAGAAATCTGCCATTTTTGCCATGGTTCGCATTGTCACTTTGAATGCCATGGCCATGGCAGCCGCCAAGAGCTACGATTTGGATGTCGTATCACAACCATACCCCATTGTGTTTTGTTAAAAAGCCGCAACGCAAAAATGCCACGACGTTGCCATTGCCATTTTTTAACAACACTGGCTTATGAAACCATGTATATCCCTGTTCTTGATGTTGTCTAGGTCTATTGATCCTCAGCCCTACCCAATCAACATTTTAAATCCTCCACTAACTCTTCCTCCCAATCAAATAACTCCCTTTGCTAAGCCCATCTCCTACTTCTCTCCTCCGCATCCCACATGTCTTGCACTAACACCTTTGAGTTAACTATTAGTCTATACAGACAACTAAAACCCATCTCCAAAGAGTTGTCCCCTGACCACCTATCCTGTTAGAACCTAGAGTCTCTTCCATTCCCAAGTCAGCGTTGGACATTATCATTCCACCACCCCCTTGGTCCCCATCCTTCTAATTCAATATTGTTTAAATTAAACCACCACGAGAGCAAAAACACCCTTACCTTTCCATGACCCATCTGAACTCTCATATTTTGATTTCAGAAGTTTAACCCACAAATAATTTGGTTTCACCTTCATTCTCCACGTCCACTTCCCTAACAACACCAAATTAAACTTTGACACATCTCTCAACCTCAAACCTCCTTCCTTCTTCGGTCAACATATTTTCTACCAAGACACCCACCTAACCTTCGCCTCTGCTTCGTTAGCTGCCCATAAAAAAATTAGAGAACAAAGAATAAAGTTGAGAAATGATACCTTCAAGAGCCTTGAAAAAGGAAATGAAGTAAATTGGTAATGCAGACAATACAGTTTTTACAACAAGCACTCGCCCTCCCAAATTCATCTGCTTATTTTCCCACCCTACTAACTTCCTCTTTACAGAATCCACCATCATACTTAGCCCTAATTGGAGGCCTCAAATATTTTAATGGCAATCTTTCCATCTTGCAATTTAAAAAATTCGACGCATTTGCCAATTTGACCTCTGGAACATTCACACCAATGACTTGACTTTTATTGAAATTAACCTTGAGTCCCGATATTAATTCAAAATTAAACAAGACTCTTTCATTGTTGCAATTGATTTTTCACCTGGTTAGCTAACAAAAGTGTGTCATCGGAAAACTACAAGTGGGAGACACACATACCACCCTATCTAACCTTATAATCATTCCATAAGCCCCAATCCACCACCAACTAGACTATTTTACTCAACCCCTCAACTGTAATAAGAAACAAAAAAGAGATAATGGGTACCCTTGTCGAAGGCCCTTATTCATCCCAAATTTTTCTATTGGACTACCATTCAACAACACTGAGACTGATGTCGATCTCACACACTCTTGCATCCACCAAATCCATTTGTCTCCAAAACCCATCTTATCCATCACCTGTCATGAGTAAGTCCAATTTACAAAGTTGTAAGCCTTTTCAAAATATACCTTCAAGCAAATTAACTCTTGATTCATTTTCCTCATGTCATCCACCACCGTATTTACTATCAAAATTCCATCCAGGATCTTCCTTCCCTGAACAAAAGCTGATTGGTTTTCGAAAATCACCATTTGTATAACCCTAGGAAGTCATCTCGCTAATACTTTAGATAAAACGTTATATATACACCTAATATGTGAGATCGGCTAATAATCACTCATCGTTGTTGGACAGTAAGATTTAGGAATGGGAGCGATAAAGGAACTATTTGACCCTTTCACTAGCTTGCCATTTACATGGAATTCATTAAAAAATGTCATGAAGTCTCCCTTTACCATCTCCTAAAACTCCTTTAAAAAGAGAAAATTAAAACCATCAAGGGCGTGACTCTTATCGCTATCACACTCCCAATTACTGCTTTAACTTCTTCCTCTGCAAACAATTGTTCTAACTATTCCTGAGCCTTAACCGTAATCCTTTGAAAAATTAATTCATCTATCCTTGGTCTCACCCCATCTTGATTCTAAAAGTGTTGCTGGAAATATTTCTTAACCTTTTTTCTTAGTCTCTCCACCCCCATAACTTCCTCACCACCAAAATTAATACTCAATATTTCATTTACTTTCCTCTTCTTCACCATTGCATTGTGAAAGAATTTCGAGTTAGCATCACCTTCCTTTAGCCATTAGAACTTGGACTTCTGCCTAAATAGAGAGCACTTCCTCCCTAACCACTTATGTAGGTTTTCCACACACTCAACATTGTTCTGAACTTCAACCTCCCCTAACTACCCTTCTTCTCTTTTCAAATCAAAATCAAGTAGCCTTTGTCTGCCTTTCAACACTTGTCTATCAATATCCCCAAATATGTCTTTTGTTCCACACCTTCAGGCATCCTTTTAACTATTTCAATTTCTCCTTTAGCACAAAAATCTTTTGCCCCTCCACCACTATATATTTCTTCCAGAAACGGCCTAAACTAGATATCCTCAAACCAACAGTGAAGAAATCTAAAAGGTTTTGGGCCCCAATTCACCTCACCCTTTTGAAGCATGATAAGATAATGATCGAAAATACTTTGTGACATACCTCATTGTTCCACCTACTCCCACATCTCCAGGAACTCCTTAGATATCAAGAAATGATAAAGTCTACTCATTGTTTTCTCATCATTCCGATATCAAGAAAATTTCCTACCCTCCATAGGCATATCTAGCCACCCTTCTTCTACTATATAAATACTAAACATATTCAAGTCCTTACCTCAATGATTATATTGAACAAACACCTCTTTGTACCTCCTCAAAAGTAATTGAGTTAACATTCCCCTTAATGCACTAATATTTCTCCTGCCTCTCTTCCTTACACCTCAAAATCTCTTCCCAAAACAACTGCTTTCCTGCTATATCACAAAGAACATACAGATTCACTATAACCATCATAGCATCCTTCTTCGCCCATTTTCTAACAACCCGTATAACGAGCTTCCCTCTAAACTCTCGTCCTGCTTAAACAACATTATGTTTCACAACACCAGCAACCTTCCTCAATTACCATTTAATGGTTTGAACAACCACCCTATGTGAGAATTCCCCCATAAAAACTCAGACAGCTTAAAATCAATCTTCTCCATCTTCATTTCCTACACGCATAACATACCCAACTTTTGTTTCCTAATAACCGTTTCACCTCCTACTTCTTCACTCTTCCTCCCAGCCCCTGAAATTGATCACTCCCACCTCCTATTCTCACAAGATAGATCCAACTCCTTCCGTAAATCCCACACCTCCACCACAATCTCATCTACTGGTTTAACCCTTTCACCCGAGCACTTCACTTCCCCTGTAGACAACCCCATAGACTTTGAAATACCTCCCCTCCGCACCCCTAAATCCTCCTACCACCCCCTCTCCCTCTTCGGCCTTTAGTATTCTTCTCGCACCTCCTAATTCCAGGTAGATAATCCACGGTTGCAATGTTAATATCTACTAATTCAGCTTCAACTAACACACCAAAAGTCCCTGCACAGCCACTCTAATTTTGTAATTCCTCACTTCTTACTCGTCAAACATCGTGCGGAAGGTTCTAATTGCACATTGTGAAACGTTGCCTCACTTTTCTGTGTTTTAGCTTCTCACACGAAATAAATAGGCCTCTCGCTGCCCACCCCTTCACACAATGGGCCTAACACGTTCCATCCTACAAACTCGCAAGCTCCTGTGAACTAATGTTGTTTAAATATTTTCACATGTCAATTAAACTCTTAATTTAATTGTCTAAAATAAAAAAAAATTACCAATTATAAAATGACTAAATTCAAATTTTTTTTATATAAAAATAAAACTATAAGTTATTAATTATTAAGGAAGTTGGTACTATAATACATGTTAGGAATCAACTTGGTGATTAGATATATGTTTTCTTATTTCAATGGATTAATTAAAATATATTTCTATTCTAAAAAAATCATAATTTTTTTATTTATTTTATAAAAATTACTAGATTTTAAACCTTATATTGACAAAATAATGTTATTTATTTTTTAATTAGAGACTAGAACATGTAGAATTAGATATTAAAATCACATTATTTTATTAGATGTACAAACTAAAATGAATTCTTTTATAAAAAAATAAAACTAAAAGTCATATTTAAACTTGTCTCCAGAGAAATTATATATATCTCTGATTATCTATTATAACTATTGATAAGACAACTACCGTATCCACATTTTGTATTCATAAATTACTATTATTTATGTTAATTATTGTTATTTCTCTTATAAAATTTTTAATATATAAGTGTTGTTAATGTTTTTGTAATTATTTTTTAAAAAAAAAAAAAACGGATTTAGAGGCACAGAGTGTCTTTCTTTGTACTAATTTAGATAAGTTTCTCTTGAAAATACTTTTAAAAGAAAAAAAATATAAAAAAAAAAAAAACAGTGGAAAGAATCAGTGAATCACATGGCATAAATGAAATATTATAAGTTATTTTAACCGGCGAGCGTGTTTTCGGTTGCAACAGGTTGCTGTAGCAGCAAAGCAACGTGGAGCGTCAAAGATCATAGGCATCGATCTTAATGACCAAAAATTTGAAATTGGTATTTGTTGCCTGTCTCGTTTTTCAATGGCTTTTGCTAAAATAATCTACATATATTAGCTTGGTCTTTTGGATATTTTGAGTCATGACAAAAATCACTCCTTGCTTAATATGCTTATGATCTTACGCAGGAAAAGGATTTGGAGTCACAGATTTTGTGAATCCTTCGACTTGCAAAGACAAGTCAGTTAGCGAGGTGGTTTTTTATTACCATGTCTGCATTTTACCATTTATTTTAATTATACGATAAAAATTAATTTGTGTAATTAAAAAGTTTTGTTCCTGTCTCAGGTGATTAAGGAAATGACAGATGGAGGTGCTGATTATTGCTTCGAGTGCATAGGCTTGGCTTCATTAATGGCGGATGCTTTTAATAGCAGCCGAGATGTTTGCTCCCTCTCCTATTTGAAATTTTTTTTCACGCCACTTTAATTATGTTATTCAATTAAAACAAAACATATATGTATAATTAATCATTTCCATTATTCTTTGTTTTATCTTTGCTCTAGTTCATTTTATTAACTATCCATTGAAAATGCAGGGTTGGGGAAAAACGGTTATATTAGGGGTGGAAATGCACGGCGCACCTGTGGCTTTGAATCCCTATGAGCTGGTAAGAGGCAAAATTGTAACCGGATCACTATTTGGAGGCATCAAACCCAAATCCGATATTCCTTTATTTGCCAACACCTACTTAGACAAAGTAAGAACCGTAAATGTTAACACACTTTTTTATTAATTAATTCTAATTTATTTAGCATTAGATAGACATTAGCATTAATTTCTTTTACAGAAGCTTGATTTGGACGGCTTCATAACGCATGAGGTGGGATTTGAGGACATCAACAAAGCTTTTGACTATCTCCTTGAAGGGAAGAGTCTCCGCTGCATTATAAGGATGAATCATCATTAATTCAGTGGCTTTTCAACGTTTCCATGTAATCCACAAAAAATCTTCCATTATCTCCAATATATGACACTAACCAGTCTCGTGTCACGCATGTATTCCTCTTAGCTTGACTTCAGTCCTCCAATCAAAATTGTTCGTCATTGATAAAAATTTCAACATTTTAAAGGAGTTACATGTTGAAAATATCGTGGATTAATATTAATTAATTATATTTTATTATTATCTGATTATTTAAGATATAGTAATAATTATATCTTTATGATTATTTGAATGAAATTATAAAAGATTGACTTTATGATAAGTTGTGAATTAATCATAAAGAGTTCGTTTGAGAGGTCTCTGCCTATTCTGGAGATTATAAAGTTTGTCATCTCATTAAGCAATTTAATATACACATTCCCTAAAATAATTTCCTAGAAAATAGGTAGTAAAACTTTCAAAGAGTTCTAATTGAACTTCTATATCTACGATAATAATCATATAGAGGGACAAAAACTTCAATTCAATATAAATGAAGTACACAAATTCTCTTTTATCTATCTTTTATATTTATTCTTTATACATACTATAATCTTGTATTTATTTATTTAAGGGTTTTTTTTATTTTCATCAATTGGTATCAAAGCTGAATTAGATATATATTATGCTTGTTTTCCTATTATAGTATTAAATTTTAATTGAAGTTTTTTTGTGTTTTTAGTGAAATTTTATAATATAGTTCACTTTTATCTTTTGTACAAAAAAACATTAAGGGTTTATACTACTTGTTATTGTTAAAATAACATATTAAAGTTTCATTCAATTACTTATGTATTGAAATTTCTCTTTAAGTGCTACCCTTTTAAAACTTAGTTTTCTTTTGAATTCAATTACTGGGTAAATTATTTTCAAAATTACTTAAGATTTTCCTTTTTACGTTTGTTGACCAATGAGTCATTTGTGTGAGCAACATAAGATGATTTGTGTTAACTTCACTTTGAGAAGTGTTAGGGTTGCATGGTCTCATTTTTTATACCCATATTTGTATGATTGTTTGGTCAAGTGAGAACACAATCATGTATGATGATTTGTGTGTTAAATTCACTCTCAAAAGCATTGAATGAGGTTGCTCATTTTTTATATTCTTATTTTTTCACAAATATCATATTTATTTAATATTTTAATTATATTGGTATTTTTTAGTATAGAAAAAATATTTGATTAATTCAAGATTAAATTAAAAATTTTTACTATTATAATCTTGAATTTTGGACCTATTTTCATTGTGATAATTCTTTCCGGTTGTATTCTCCAACTCTCTTTAATATTAAATTATCATTTATAAATTAATTTTAGGTCATTTTATTAATTATGCACAATCTTAATTGTCATTCTCTTATGCACATAATTTTCTTTATTAATTTGAATTATTATTACTCATCTATCATGGGTATAGTAATGTGAATTTTGTATGTTGGTCATATAATATATATGATTAAAATTATGCAAATTTATTGGACAATATGCATAATTTCTTTTTTCATTTACATAATTATAATTTCACCTATCATGGATGCATTTATGTGAATTTTGTAATATAAATATTTCTTTATTCCATTGATGATAATTATACCCTATCGGTGTATCGTTGTTAATATAATTTGGTGTTATACAATGTATTTCTCTTTGCTTATGTTAATGTTTTTTTATACCTTATCGGTATTAGGTTTTTATTGATACAAGTTATGGTGCTTTGTAATTTGCTTATGGATTCTCTTTTAACTAAATTTTTAGAATTACATAATGTTTCCCTATTGTTGTAATGTTCATTTTATTTCCCTAATTTTATCCTGTTTAGTATATTTGTATGGAACTAAAATTTATACTATTATTTTTCTTTTGTTCCATAATGACTTATAAACTTTAATTGGACAATTTTCCTTCCAAACAAAAAAAATTGTTGCACTTTTTTGTGTGCAAATTTCCTATATATATATATATATATATATATATATATATTCTATTATGTAGGTAGTGGACTTACTCTATCGGTATGACATTACTTGACATAATTCTAGTGTGATAAAGAAATAGTTGAATTTTATTTAGCCCTCTAGGTATTTTTTTATGTCAACTATTTTTTTTTCTTTATCAAGTGGAAGAATTTTGTATATTAGAATTTTAATTAATATCTTATAAAATAAATGTCTTGATATAAGATTTTTACCTTAAATGTCCAATTAATCATACATGTACAAAAAACAAATTTTCTTAATAAAATTATTTTTTCTTATCATATTTTTATTCTCAAGTATGTGTGGATATTGTTTATTGTAGCACGTGATATTTTTATGATTACTTGAAAACTTGCTTATGATATCGTATTCTAAGTAAAATTACCAAGAGATCTTTTTTCTCACTCATGTAATTATTTTTTCAAGATCCTCATAAGGGTCAATATTTTTTAAAAGATCAATTAATATGTGGTTAATTATGAAACCATTTTTTGAGAATTATTTATTCTTATGGATGGATTTGTAAGTTTCGTATTCTTGTTTTTTAACCACTTCTCTCATTAATCATTTATTATTCTACTACTTTCTAATCCCTTAAGTAGAAAAATTCTGAATTTTAATTCACTTTTATTATTATCTTATAAAGTCATTATCTCACTATCACTAGAACTTTTAATACTAGTGTACCCTAATGATAATCCTAATATTTTTTTTGGTATATTAAGGATTAGTAAAGTATATATAATTTTGTATTATCTCTTGAGAATTATATATATGTTTATTGTCATATATTTGTCTGCACATCTAATTATGATATGACACATTCTATAGGATCTCTATTTAATTTTGTCCTATTTTATATTGAGATACATAAAATTCATTGTATCTTTATAGACATCTTTAACATATGTTAAGTCATTATGTTGGGTATTGAACATTAATTCTTTTGGCATAAAATTATACATTGTACATCTCTTTTACCCAATTTTCATATTTTAATTGATAAAAATTTTACAAGTATATAATTTTATATTATGTCTCGAGACTTATCTATATGTATTGTCATATATTCTTGTGCACATTTAATTATGATATGACATACTCTATAGGATTCATTATTTATTTTTGTCTTATCTTAATTGAGATACATAAAATTTATTGTATTTTAATAGACATCTTAAATGGATGTTAAGGGCATTTTGCTAGGTATTGCACATTAATCCTTTTGGCATGCAATTATGTATTGTATATTTCTTTTACCCAAAATTTCACATTTTGTTTGGTCAAAATTCTATAAGTATATTGTAGATATAATACTTCTATTGAGTATGATTTTCTACTTTGTAAAAGTGCTTATGATGACAGTATTCTTATCGAGTACAAGTTTGTACTATTGAAGTACTTATGGATTTTTTGTTTGGACCAATTATCAAAGTGTTTGCTTTATTGAAATTTTGTGACCATAATAATCTGAGTGTCATTTTATATAAACTAGGTGTCTATGTGGTCAAAGTAGAGAATTTATGAATTTCCTACTTGTCTTCGGATTCTTACATATTCACTCATTTTCTGAAACTAGGATTAGTTGAATGTAAAATATTATAGAGAATTTATGTAGCCTATATGTAATTACATTTGTTTTTAAGCTATGATGAGTACTTAGATGCATGTGAATTATGCTTTCTCGCCTTTATAATTTATGTAGCTTAATAATTTGTCTTTGTATTATTGATAATACCATCCAAGTGGGAGGATGTTGGAAATAATTGTGGATTGATATTAATCAATTATCTTTTATCATTATCTGGAATTTAAGATATGGTGATAATCATATCTTATCATATCTTATAATATTTTTATGATTATTTGAATGAGATTATAATAAGATTGATTCCGTGATAGGTTGAGTCAATCATAAAAAGTTCATTTGAGGGGTCCTTGGCTACCTTGGAGGATTATAAATTTGTCATCCCATTAAGCAAAAAACCCTAAAAAATTCTTATTGAACTTATATCTCTACAATAATAATCATATAGAGAGTAGCTATGAACTCCAATTCAATATATATGAGGTACAAAAATTCTCTTTCTTCTATCTTTTATGTTTATTCTCTATACATACTATAATTTTGTATCTATTGATTTAAGGATTTTTTCTTATTTTCATCATGACATTGATGTCGTATATTATCAGTGAGATTTGAATCCTTATAACAAGGAAAATACGTTTTAAAAAAAAGTATAATTATATAAAATAAAATTATATTATTGTTGGGATAAAAAATACAACACTATCTAACTTTTCTTTATTAATATTTATATATATACACACTGTAAAATAAAGGACAACATCTTAAATAAAAAAAAAGCAAGATTTCTTCACATGATTTTTACTCAATATCTACATCCACAACAAGTTTTTGAAACTACTGAAAATTGGTAAATTCTTCATATGATTGTTGTTCACATGGTCCATGTTGAGAAATTACCAAGAATATCTTATGATCAAATTTGTGAGAAACAAAATAAATGTAGAATAATATCATACAAAATTAATAACAGATTTCGGCTAATTGTGCCAACGTTTTTTAGCTACTTCAAATATATTATTCATAAAGGAAACAATATAAAGAGTTTACAAACACTTAATTCACAACCCAAACACACCTAGATAATAAAAATATTATTTTCTAATATTTTTCTCTCCCTTATCAATCTTTTTTCTCTTTTTTCTTGTAGTTGGAATATGTATGTAGTAATAGCATGAGTATTTATACATGCAAGTCAATTCAAGTTGAGCACAACTTCAATTTTTTACAGATTATTATGTGAACATTTATGTTCGGTTTTTACTTCCTAGAATCTTTCTCAGTGTTATCACCTCATCCTCAAGCAAAGATTTGATGAAGTGATAACAGAGACCAATGTGCTTTGTTCTAGAATGAAATGTTGAATTCTTTGTCAGATGTATCATACTCAGACTATCATTGTGCCAAATACTCTTTTCGCCCAACGACATGTCTCTGTTATCACTTCATATGGTCTGTGTTAATTCCAAACAGAAAGTAATGTGCATTGAGAAAGACCTTTCGTTGGACGCAAATTCAATTATAATTCAACCCAAGACAATTTTGTGTTGGGCGAGACATCTCGTTAGGCACAAAGCTGCAAATACACTTAAAAAAGGCTAGAATTCGCTATGCGAGACCTTACAGAATGTAGAACCTTAGCTACATAATTTTCACATTTCTCTAACATTTCAAATACTCAATTACCTGGACATTATATCATGTATGACTACAATAATTTCTCATGCATACTCAGCTAACTCTACACATACAATCACCGAATAACCTATTTAGTTTCAACACACATGTACATGTTCATGCCACATATCATAGATTACATTGTTCCACCACAACTCATATTCAAACATAAACTCTATATAAGTTTACATAATAGATTCAGCATAACCTATGTACATAAACTATACAATACAAAACGGACTCTCTAGTCCTTGTTGAGCCATCATCATTCTCATTCCAAACTCTACTGCTTCTGAGATCCACCACTGCCATCTGCTCTTGTGCAAAGCACAATCATTATAGTTAGATACAAACACACACAAACAAGGGTGAGCTCAAACAGAATAAATTAATTTCATGAAACATAGCCAATTGACCAATCTAACATAATATAATTCAACCATCAAACATAATACAATTCACCAGCAAAAATACCATACACGCTTATATTCCTCTGAACATAAGCACACATCCCAATAAAATCATAAGACTCAATGTTTTCCAAGAAACACTCATTGAATTCGAATATCGAGGTGGCCCTATTGACTTCATTTTTCAATTGTCTGGCATCTACTTGATCCATCAAACAACCAGCTATAGCCAAGGCAATACTCATACGATACTTCTTACTTATGTTTGACATCTATAGGATCTATCGAACATAAAATCTCTATATGAGTATATTCTTTTGGTGTAAAATATTAGGATCACAAAGATCATACCGATATCCCTAATTCAATGCACATGGCTCAGTTACCACAAGTAACAATCGACATACATGTTATCATACAAATATTCACACAATCGACATACATGTTATCTCAAATAGCTCCATCATGCACTCAATGCACACACTATCTCAAAATAGCTCATTAATGCAATCAACATATACGTTATCACACATAGCTCAATAATACAATTAACATGCACGCTATCATCAAATAATTCAAACTATAACCAACATACATGCTAACTCAATTAGCTCAAATAAAAATTAACATATATGTGAAATCAATTAGCTCAAATCATAATCAAAATTCATGCTATCTTAAATAGTTCAAAACATAATCAAAATACTCGCTATCTAAAATAGCTCAAAACACAAGCAAAATATTTGTTATTTCAAATAACTCAAACCTTTCAACTACCAAATCATTGATCCATCGACAAAAATCAATAAAATAGTTTTCCTTTCTTATTTCTCCTTGAAAAAGTTGATTTTGAGGATAGAAGAGAATCCATTCATAAAAATCACTCAAAACTTATAGAACCTAAATCCAAGGAAGAATTTAAGAGAAATAGGTTTTTCAAGGAAATCTCCCCCCAACAAGAACGATTGAGCTAAAAATGAATGGTAAAAGATCCAAGAAATTATTATCAACTCTCAAAATTAGGCACAATGGAAGAGATCACATTGGAATCTAACATTACTAGATGTCACATGCAAGAGAAAGAGAATCTAGAGAGATGAGAGAGATCATGAGAAGGGAGAGAAAGTGAAAAGGAAAAGTGAGAAAGAAAAAGAGATTGAAGCTATATTTAGCTATTCTGATTTTCTAACTAAAATTTTCTTATAACTTTAATTTCTAAGTAAATTGTAATTGAAACACACACACACACACACATACATATATATATATATATATATATATATATATATGTTTCCCACATCAAATTAATTTTTTTGAATTATTTTGAGACAATTTACTTTCCTGATTAATTTAATAATCACCACTGAAATTCTATTTAATTTCTCTTTTTATTCACTTCTCACTTTTTTTCCTATTATTTCAAAACTAGGATCTCACAAACCTGTTAGTATTGAGCTTCATAATTGGAGCAAAGATTTCACTATAGTCAACTCCTTCATTTTGTTGAAATTCTTTGCCAACTGGTCAAACTTTGTATTTCTTGAAACTATCATGATCCTTCTTCACTTTATACACCCATTTGTCGTGAAGTGTCTTTTTCCTCATAGGTAAGTCTACTAGTGCCAATGTTTGATTGGATACTAAAGACATCATCTCATCTTTCATTGCAAGTTCCCATTTACTAGCATCTATAGTTTGACATGTTTCCTCATAATTTTTAGTCTCCCCTTCATTAGTTAACAATATGTAATTCAAGTATTTTATGTTATACATATGAGGCCGAAAAGACTTTCTCAAAATAAGAGTTAGAGTAGAAGGCTCCAATGTGTCAAGTTGTTGGTCATTCATATTTTAAATTGATTCCTCTAACTAAAGAGTCTCTATTATAGGAGTTTCAAGGATACCATTTACCTCTGCATACACTGACCGACTTTATTATAAGTTGTTAATGTATGTGTTGTTCTTATCCTCGTCCATCACTTTTTCATTGAAGACCACATCTCTATTATGAATCACATTTTTGTTTTGATTATCTCAGGTGGTAACTAAACTCATCCTCATCATAATCAATAAAAGTGCTTTTCTTTTTATTTCGGATCAAGCTTATTCCTAACTTGATCACTAATGTGTTATATATACATACATATATATATATATATATATATATATATATATATATATATATATATATATATATATATATATATAACAAACAACTCAAGTGAGAACAAAATTTACAGTGAGAAATGAGAAAACATAATAACAACCATATGATTTCAATAAAACAGTTGAGATTGGGTTGTTAATTAAACAAATTTACGTGGTTCTTTTACACAGAAACTTCTCTCTCACAAACCAAACACTTGCTTAATGTGCCACTCTTTTATTCCTAACTTGATCACTAATGTATTATATATACCTACATATATATATATATATATATATATATATATATATATATATAACAAACAACTCAGGTGAGAACAAAATTTACGGTGAGAAATGAGAAAATATAATAATAACCATATGATTTCAATAAAACAGTTGAGATTGGGTTGTTAATTAAACAAATTCATGTGGTTCTCTCACACACAGACTTCTCTCTCACAAACCAAACACTTGCTTAATGCGCCACACTCTCTTTTCACCCTCGTGGATCCTTTAGAAGGTCGTTTCTACCACCATCGATATCGTCGCCGATGGTGACGACAATGGTGGAGGTACCGACGGTGGTGATGGTAGCATCGATAATGGGGGTGGTGGTATTGGCAATGGTGGCGATGACATTAGGGTGGTGGCGGTGGCAATGATGATGTGGAGAAGCGCTGCCATCACCATCGCACCCCACTATTGCTATTGTTGTCACCATCATTACCACCACCCTCACCGCTGTTGCAACCACTGCCACTATCGTCAATACCACAACCACCATTGCCCTTATCGCCGCTAGCATCCCTCACCTTCATTGTCACTATCACCACCACCACCATCATTAGTATCGTCCTCAGCGGTGGCGATACCAACAGTAGTGTTGGTAGTAAAGGGTAGTAGATCTTTCAAAGATCTGTGGGGGAGAGAGAGTGACACATTAAGCAAGGATTGGGTTTGTGAGAGAGAAGACTCTACGTGAGAAAACCACATGAGCTTATTTAGTTAACAACTTTTTTTCTTACTTGAGTTGTCCTATACATATAAGGACAACTCAGGTGAGAAAAAAGAGTTATAGTGAGAAATGATAAAATATAATAATAATGTATAATTTTAATAAATAGTTTAGATTGAATTGTTAATTAAACAAGTTCATGTAGTTCTCTCATATAGAAACCTTTCACACAAAGTTGTTAATTTTAACATTTTAGATTTAACAAATTTCAAAGATAAAAATAAATTTTAGACAAAGTCTAGTAAATTAGTAAGATTTATAAAAAAACTTAGTGTCTGAAATTCTTTGTAAGGTCTCCACCGCCATCGTCAGTAACACCACCACCATTATTGCAGGTACCGCTGCTGCCACCCCACGTTGTTATTACCACTACTGCCAACGTCAGTATTGTCCCTTTGCCATCGTCACTACCATCGTCAGTATCACCACTATCGTGATCGTTGTCGTCTACAACGACAATGATGGTGAGGGAGTGAGGGTGGTGGTGACCTTGCAAAGAATTCGACAGGGGTAACAATAAAGATTCGCACATTAAGTTCTTTTATAAGTCCTAGTAATTTACTACAGTGGCTTTTTAATATTTCAATAACAATAACAACAAATAATAAGTAATTATTTGGTGTACTCGTCTAAAATATATTTTTATATTTGAATTTTAAATTCAAAATGTTAAAATTAACAATTATGTGAGAAAATTACGTGAACTTGTTTAATTAACAATTCAATATGAATAATTTATTGAAATCTTATAGTTATTATTATATTTTTTTCTCTCATTTCTCACCGTAACATTTTTTTCTCACTTGAGTTGTCTTCACACACACACACATACATATATATATATATATATATATATATATATATATATATATATATATATATATATATATATATATATATATATGAGAAAAGGAATTCACTCACTCTCAAAGTAAGTTTAAGAGATTCATTCTTCATGCTAATAATTCATTTTCTTGAAATCTAAAGATTGGAATTAGTTTTTATTACAATATGTTAGATTTAAGAAAATGAATAGTGGTGATGAAGAGTAAGTCTCTTATACTCACTATTGGAGTAACTAAATTCTTTCCACATATATGGATATAGAATAGTCAATCTTACATATGTGTCTAGAAAAAGATGCGTCTAGTGAAGATATTTTATCTAGAGAGAAAATGAGTGTCAAAACTTAGTCAACTTACATATTTAGTAACTTTGTATAGAATGAAAATAAATTTGACCAATCTAACTAATGTTTTTATAGACCAAATGAATTTTATAAAGATAATAAACTAGTTAAGGAGAGAGCACAAGGTGTGTTGGTTAATAATCCAACTATTCAATGTCATGTTATTATCTTATTAAATATGCATAACAAATTTCATATATTTTTAGAATTTTATAGATATGTAATTTAATAATGAATGGTTATACAATGAAATTAAGTGGTGTGATGAACTATCAAATAATTTTAAAATTATTTAGAATTTTATATATTTAATGTAATTAGTAAAAATATAAAATTCAATTATTTGATTAATTAAATTTTTATTCTACGTAAAGTTATTCAAAGTGTAAAGTGATTAATCAAATTCCATCCTACATAAATAAAAATATAAAAAAATATATACAGTATAATACATAATACTGATTTTTTATATTTAAATAGCAAAATCATTTTTTTTATTCATCTCGATGACTTAAAATTAACAACTGAGTTTTCATTTTTCACGTTTTACAGACAGGTCTTAAATGGTTTTTTTTGTTTGTTTATGTTTCAATTGAAATAAATTTTATTTAAACAATTTGTATAATGAAAACGAGATTAAGGGTTAAAACAAAAATTTGATTTTATGAAAATAGAGTCCCAAAAACAGTTGGATATTGTTCTTGTTTAGTTTACATGAATAAAGGATAAACGGAGCGATAGGCTCTGCCACAGACTAGAGAGAAGAGAGAAGAGAGAAGAAAGAAGAGAAAGGGGTATTATGGGTTGTACTTGTCCCAATTCCAACCTGAAACTCGCTTCAATTCCCACTTTCTCTTCCTCGCTTTTCCTTTGCAAAACTTCAACCCTCCGTTTCCAGAAACTTCCATTGCCACGCCCCATCAAAGCTCTCTCTTCCTCTTCCCTCCTTCAAACTTGTACTACCAACTCCCCCCAATGGAAGGCCACCATTGACTTCAAGTGGATAAAGGATAACAAGGAAGATGTTGCTGCCAACATAAAGAACCGCAACTCTCACGTTGATTTGGACCTCGTGCTCCACCTTTATGACAAAATGTTTACTCTTCAAAAGGTTATGTTTCATTTCTTCCTTTTTTTTTTCCTTTTTAGTTACCTATCTATTCTTACTCCATAACATGTCTTCTTATTAATTGATGAATGCATGCTATTCTCAGCTACACAGAACAACAACAATGGGTGAATTTGTGAATAATTTATTCAGAAGTTTTATATATATGATTTCTTACATTGTCAACCAATAAAAAATCCTTGTTACTATGACTTGTAAGGTAGTTATGGTAAAAGTCAACAAAATTCTCGTGCATGTAATTTGTGATGGGATACCATTGTAAAAATGTTTTATATTGTGAGTGCATATACTATTTATTCGATGTTGAAAGCTTATTTCATGGTAAATACTACATGTTTAAAAATGTGTCAAATATTGCCAACGTGAAAATGCTTGAAAGATGGGTATTGGAGACGGAGTAATGCCCGGAGATCTTTGTTCTCAATGGCTTAGCTAATTTGTTTCTTACAGATAGCAGGAAGTTGAGAGGGTTCGTGCAGAAAGAAATGCAGTGGCGAACAAGATGAAAGGGAAACTAGAACCATCTGACCGTCAAAGACTGATTGAGGAAGGTGCTTTTGGTGCAAAGTTTCAGCCAGTGGAGATTTTAAGTAAATTCCTTAAAACTGACACTTTTTGTATGCAGGGAAGAATTTGAAGGAAGGACTTGCAGCTTTGGAAGAAGATTTGGCAAAGCTTAATGATGAGCTTCAACAGGAAGCACGGTGTTTACCCAACATGACTCATCCAGATGCTCCTATAGGAGGGGAAGATTGTTCCACCATAAGGAAGATGGTATTTCAATTGTTAGAATTCCCTTCCTTTTTTCTTCTCGAGGAAAAAGGTTGGTTGTTGATCTTGTTCATGCATCTATTTCTTTTTCTCAAATATTAATGTGTTGTGAATGTCTGACATTTTAGGTTGGTAGCTCTCCTAAATTTACCTTTCCTGTCAAGGACCATCTCCAACTAGGAAAGGAGCTTGATCTATTTGATTTTGATGCAGCTGCAGAGGTATACTTCGATTAATTTAAGGCATTAAAGCATCATCTATTTGAAGCTTGGCAATTTCTAGTGTCATCTTAAGATGTAGACTAATATGTGAAATGTTGCACTTTGAACATGACATGATATTGGATTGTATAAACTTAATAGTACTATTTTTTTCTAGGAACTGCACAAGGCCTTGAAGGTAGCATATTCTCTTATGTAAATGTAGCCATTTGTATCTGATATGAGAATGAAAAAGTTTTGAACTTCCTAAAATTAAATACTTCATCTCTATCACTGTTGTATACAACACGATGACCTTAATCTAAATTCTGACTTTGATAGTAATTTATTCCCTACTTTCTAATTTAAACTTTATGATGAAGTTTGGATGTTCAAAAGAACTAGAATATAAATGAGATTTGACTCAGTTTGGTCTCAGATGCATCTAACATGCTATTTCACAGGTCAGTGGGTCAAAGTTCTACTACCTGAAAAATGAAGCAGTTTTGTTAGAGATGGCTCTTGTAAATTGGACACTCTCTGAAGTGATGAAGAGAGGCTTTACTCCATTAACAACGCCTGAACTTGTGCGGTCCTCTGTTGTTGAAAAATGTGGATTCCAACCTCGTGCAAATAATACTCAGGTATGTGAGTGTGTATCTCTTAGGTGGGGCTTTGTTTCTCACCATGTGCTATTGAACTATTCTTTGGCTTCATGTTAATGGACATAAGATACATAGATGATGACAAACATGTTTTAGCAACCATTTTGACTGAGACAGTTTACCTGCAGTCTGAATAATACTTGTCCTTTTAGTCCTTCTATTCTATCTGCATCTTATTTTATGTTTTGCTGGACTTGAGATTCTGAGAACTACAAATTTGTCGGTCTTATGATGATAATCATTATAAGGCCCCCAACCTTGTTTCAAGATGCATAGCGTTGCATCATTTAATTTTCCCTAAACTTCCTTCTATTCTAGTTTTTAATTTGAGGATTGAAGAAGTTCTTAGCTTCTGTTGATGTTTCTTGCCAAAATTGAACAGATTTATTCCATTGATGACAGTGACCAATGTCTCATTGGCACTGCAGAGATTCCTGTTGGTGGCCTTCATATGGATTCTATACTTTCTGACTCATTGTTACCCTTAAAATATGTGGCATTTTCTCATTGTTTCCGTACCGAGGCTGGTGCTGCTGGCATGGCAACAAGGTATCATTTTTGTTTCTTTCATGTTCCTAGCTATTGTTCCTTTCATTTTTGAACCACTAAAATACTTTCTTTTATTGCATATTTTGGATTTAATTTATTTAACTAATTGATGCTCCTGTTCTTAATGTTTTAGACTACACGCTAATATTAATATTTATAAAAACTACTGATCATAAAGCCAATTAATAACAAGATAAAGAAGGAGAAGAAACTAAGATTAATGAAAGACCTCATAAGATGCAGAGTAACATGACATCAGGTGGCATGAAACTTTTGCCTTGGAAAGGGATAGCAACTGTCAAAATCATATAATTTACCCTTTGAGTTTCAAAATATTAGAGTAACCGCACAAAGATTCACATATTAAAGATTAAGGGTTAAAAATAAAACCTAGTTCCGAATTGAACATAGTCATGTCCTTTGCCCACATAAATTTTGATAGACACTATCTCCAAATTGCATAAAGTTTTACTTAACCTCCTTCTCTATTACATTGAGATCCAAATTACCAAATTTCAGATTTTATTGGTTATTTGAATCTAAAGGTGATGGAGGAGAGCTTAAGCAAACCTTTATGCAATTTGGAGATATTGTGTCGGTCAATTTATGCTGACAAAGGATATGTTTAAGTTCAATTTGGAACTAGGTTTTTTTCTTAACCCCTGAAATTTAACATGCTAATCTTTGTGAGGCTACTCTAATTTTGAAACTCGACAAATTATATGATTTTGACTGTTGCTATCCCTTTCCAAGGCAACAAGTTTCATGTGGCCAGAAGTCATGTTACTCTGCATCTTACGAGGTCTTTCATGTATCTTAGTTTCTTCTCCTTCGTCTTTATCTTCTTATTAATTGGTTGTTCTAATTTTTCTGATCATAATTATTACTGAGCAGGGGTCTTTATCGGGTTCACCAGTTCAGCAAAGTTGAAATGTTTATTTTCTGCCGTCCAGAAGACAGTGAACATTACCACCAAGAGCTTATTAAAATTGAAGAAGACCTCTTTTCATCCTTAGGATTTCATTTTAAGTGAGTGTTACTACTTTTAACTTAGTAGTTAATACATCCTTGCTTCATTATATAACATGATTCCATTACTGTATTTATTATAACTAAGATTCTACGCAGAACTTTGGATATGGCCTCTGAAGATTTAGGGGCACCTGCTTATCGTAAATTCGATGTGGAGGCATGGATGCCTGGTTTAGAACGGTTTGGTGAGGTACTGCAACAACTCTTTCCCTTTCAATCTTCATAGACACATCTCCACACTTTTTATGTTACTTGGGCTGAGATTCTTGCTTGAGTGCAATGTCTCTGTAGGTATGTCCAATCAAAAGTGAAACATAATATTAAAATTTGTTCGATAGACCTTAACACTGACGTTATTATTTAATATATCTTGAGTTTTTAATCGATTATACCTGTATATACTATACTTTGTTTGCACCAAAAGAAATTGCATTTTGTTTTGTTACTGGTTAACGATTATTACTGAGGCTTACCGCGCTTGAAAAAAGCAACTTCTTGCTATTCCCTTATTCAAAATATGTAGCTTTCAAATTTCAGTATAAATTGCTGAGCTCTTATTGTGACAGATCTCAAGCGCGTCAAATTGTACAGACTATCAGAGCCGTCGCTTGGGAATAAGGTATCGTCCTGCGTCAGAGGCACAAGTCACAAGTGCAAAGAAATCTAAAGGTAATCTTGCTCCAACACAGTTTGTTCACACATTAAATGCAACAGCTTGTGCAGTACCACGGATGATTATATGTTTGCTTGAGAATTACCAACAAGAAGATGGATCTGTCCTTATCCCGGAGCCCTTAATTCCATTCATGGGTGGTCTTAGTGTCATCCCCAGAAAATCATTATGATTGATCATAAAAGTATTTGTTTCCATTTGGAGGAGGCTGTTGCGGCATAAGATTACGGTGATAGATGAGTTGAAGCGATTTTTTATTAGAATGATATATTTACAAATAATATTGAAATTTTTTTCCTTCTTAGCAGCTGGTTTTTATATCGTTTCCATACTTTCATTTCTTGGAAGTGGAATTTTCATTTTTCTTTTTTAATAAAAATAACTAATAATAAACTAAAAGATAAATATGAGGGGCATTACTAATTTTTAATATTTTGCTATGGCTAAGCTGGTAAGTTGCGGCAACGTATTGAAAGAGCGCGGGGATTGGATGCCATTTGAATCCAAAAATTCGAACCCATGAACATCCATGTAATCTGACTTAACTTGCATGAAAAAAAAAAAATCAACTTCTCAATTTGTAAAATGCAGGAAGGTTGGAGATATGATGAATATCTATCCCCTATATAAAATTATATTGAATTAAAATTTGATTCACATCCTAATTTCTTATCATTATTGGGAACGTAAATAAATTATTGGAAACGTAAAATAAAATTAAACTTACACATTTTATTAAAAATGTTATTCTTAAATGAGAAAATGCCCACGTATTATAGACAGTATAAAATAATTTTTAAAATGAATTTTATATATGGTTAAATAAACTCTTAATTTTCGTTTTTAAAATTCTTATTTTCTATCAATGTCCATATTTTTCATTTGAATTAAGACATATGATTTAGTTAAAAAATAAATAAGTCTACTGAATTAAAAAAAAAAATCCTTGTTCCTCAAATTCACTGGAGGTAGTGTAAGTTTTCACTCTCCTTTTGAAAACCCAATCCAACCCCCTTTTTTTCTTAAAAAAAACCTACACTCTCACTCCAATTTCATGGGCATGCACAAAATATATATCTAATTTCCACCCAGGGAATGATGTTCTGTTTGGCTTGACAGTAAAAATTCACATTGAAGATACCAACACGGTGAGTGTAACTCATCATATTACCAAAGGTGCACACATAAAGGGTAAAATGTACAAAACTATATGTGATGTTGGATTAATTAAAATTTATAATTCCAATAATTAAGCTGGAAGAAAAAAAAAATAATATTGCAACAATGTGTGATTTGAGTCCCTTCCTGGCCATATCTAAAAGTGTTACACAATCTAGTAAGGTTCACTTAATGAATCAACGAATTATGCCTTTCCAAAAGACCCAATCACACTCAAGAATCTGATCATGTCACTCTCACCAACTTTGTATATCAAATTCCGCATTCTTTTTTTTACTCCCTCCTTTCTTTTTCCTTTGTATTTACTTTACTTTTTTATTTTCTTATCGATATATACACTAAGCTAACAGCCTTTTAACACCTTCCAGCTGATGAAGAGTTAAAACGTTGGTAAAGGAAGATGCATGGGACATCCTTTCACCAATATAGATCTATTCAAGAAAAATGCTTCGCCTTATCTAGTGTCCCTATACTGAGAAGCGTTTATAGAGTGTGATTCTGTCCGACATAAACAACCAGGTAAAGGGTTTGCATAAAATGTTTCTTCTGAGCGAAACCTGTCCAAGCCCTTTGTTCCAGAAACAGGTCCTTTTCTCTTCCTGAAGAAGCCAAGCCTGCTCAACACACGACAGATACAAACTCAAATAAACAAATGTTTTTCCTTTTGATCAGTGTTTTATCAAAATTCAGAATATCTCAAATATTTTCATCTCATGTAATCAAAAAGTGACAAATGTCATCAGATTCTATCATGCTAATAATCGCAACTATAATTGATACAAACCTGATGCAGGCATTGGTGTTTGGCCAATTACTTGACTTTACAGCCTGAGGCACTGTGAAGCTAGTATAAGGAACGGATTCATTCGATAAAAATGAAAAACCATGGATCACTAAGTGCCTCAATAAGATATTTTCATGGAATAATAATAAATAAAGGATTGCTAAAATATGATAGCGCCTATCAGAATAATAAAAATGATGGGAGAATTAAGTCAGTTATAAAATCATATAAGAACTTCAGCGAAAAAAAAAATACAACCACCGTAAATTTGTGGCTATCTAACAATCATAAAATTACTTTACATTAGATTAATGCTTCTCCTATCACGTACCGTTTTTTGTGGAGATCAATGATTTTATTAGACAATGTTTTCTCCTCAGTCATTGATCCATTTGCCAGTTTATCAAACAGACGAACAAGCGCTTTCCTGATAAAAGAAGTGAGGTCATGCAGGAAAGCTTTGAAAATGATGAACATCTTTTCAAAAGAATCTCACCTATCAGGAGATATTGTTCTTCCATTCCCAAGAAGACGACGATGGCCTTCAACAGCCTTTGCCATGTTTCCAGGGTAAGAATGTACAAATACATCACTTTCAACTGATACAATGTAGTCAAGAGCAGCCATTTGAGACGCATGACTAGAGAAGGGTTCAAGCTCCTCAATGGATGCCAATTTTTCCTGAAATTAATCAATAAGCAGCATCAATATGAATTCTCAGCTGAAACTTATTACTCATAATTTAGACTTCTTGCCTTAAACTCAGCACTTGCTATAGATAGAAAACATGGCTGCACCTAAATGATTTAACACATGAAACTTTTGATAGAAAACACGGTTGCACCTAAATGGTTCCACTGAAACAAGAGCTAGATCAATGCAAAATGTCATTAACCTTATCTATGTGATTAATTAAGAGAATCTGGCTATGATGTAAAGCTTCTCATGCATTCAAATGATAGAGGCTCCTTATCTTTGTTTTATTGTAGGATAGATTTTCTGTCACCAATCATCTAACCCCTTTGACATTCTTTTTTGTTTACAATTGAAAAAGTGAATATGGGAGTAAAATGTCGTCATGTAGTGGATGAGACAATGTACACACCTTTCCTATCAAAACTTCATTTTATTATTAGGTCAATCTAGAAGAGACATTGAAAATATTATAAGTTCATTAAACAATGATTAAAAAGAAAATCTGTTCAAAAGATGCTTTATCAAACTTTGCTAACATACAGCAAAAATATAATTGTAATTGTTCACCTTGCTCATTAACAATGGATAGCGGGATCGCAGATTGGTCATATGGGACTCACCCCCATATATCTCCCCAGCAGCAATATATATTGGAGTCTTTGAAGGGTATCCCAGAGCACTAAGAAAAATTCCAACTTCCTTTGGAGTTAAGGGGCAAAATCCTTTGGACCTCTCTTGTTTGGGATTAATGTACTTTCTTTTCCAATAAGTAGTATTCTCTCTACAAATTTGGTTCACAATAGCAAATTTCAAGCATCAGATATCAGGAAAAGGCAGGAGATTTCAACTAATCATTTTAAAACATTAATACCTGATAATTTGTAGCTCTTTCGCTTCAGCTCTAGATAACTCGTGTGTGCACCCACTAAATGCAAGCATATCCTTCTCATAACGTAAATGTAATGCAATATAAGAGCCAAATGACCTCATCCTCTCCACCAATATCTACAAGGATCCAAAAAGTATTTGAAAATGAAAATTTTCTTGAAGTAATGGACGGAGAATGAGAAAGCAAACAAAGAAGCCAACAATTTCTTCTCATATACTTTTCCCATTTTTTCGATGTGAGGAGAGAAACGAAGAGCTTCGAAACAAGCACGGCAGCGAAGCTTCTGAATATCTGGAGGTAGATTGCTATTTGCTAACCGAGAATCAGATTTGGAAGCACGAATTACCTTTAGATGTTGTCAATAAAAAGATGTTCGTAGAATACGTTAGAACTTAAGGTAAATAAATGGATAACGACATAGTAATTAATGTATACACCAACAGATTTCAACCAGATTACATACATTGAAATTATCCCACAAGGCAGCAATATCATTCTCATAGTACTCCATACTAGACCAGCTTCTGAATTGCACGACTATTTTGGTTGCATTAACCAGTTTTTTGGGAAGTTTCTTAATGATTTTTATATCATTAGCTAGAGAACTAATAAACCACTCTTCATCAAAGATATCAGAGAAAATGCTGCAAATAAAAAAAGAAACTGTAAAATCTAATTATGTGAAATCCAAAAAAGAATACTGTAATAAAAAAATATAAGACAAACTGAATTCAAATGTTACCTGGTATCGTGCCAAAATGACTTTTTATCAAGTTCTGGAATTACAAGAGTGGCGTTTATGATACGAGCTATAGCTACCATATCACAGATCTGGTAAAGGAAACAAACTTTCAGCTTCTAGCAATACAAAGATAAAGAATATCCAAAAGAGACAAATGTGGAAGTATAACTTCTGGGCAACTAAACACATGGAGAACTTTCTAACATCTAACAACAATCAAATTAAATAAAAATTCAACATCGAATAGGCTAGGTAGCTGAAACCAAACTAAAACGTTTCACGTGAAAGTAATTTAAAGAGAAAGGACTTATACCCCAGTACGCATTTGGTTTAGTCCACCATTTGTATGAACCGAAAGGTAACCTCGGGACCTTGGTGGAGCTGGATAAACAGTTAACACTTCAATCAAGGACTGAAAAAAAAATCACATATACAAATTGGTACACAAGTTCAAGCTTCTCACTTGTGTAATTAAGAGTAGGCTTTGTACAGGGTATAAACCCATGATTTGGTGGAGGCTTCCACAGTTTCTCATAATCTGAATCCTTTCTTGAATCCTTCAACTACAAAACTAAAGGAGTGAAAACAAAGAAAAAAGGCGCATAATTTAAAATATATATCTGCCAAGATCCACGACACCCCAAAATAGATGAAAAAGCACTAAAAACCAAATAAATTAAAAAAACTCCCCACAGAAATGCAATTAGCAAAGAATAAACTCCCCACTGATTTACGGACAAAAAAGCAAAGAAAATAAATAAAAATACAGTTCTGTATTTAGGATGGTTTTCAAATAATTAACAATTTCCTAAGACCAGCAAGTGAAAAACTGCATTTAGGATGGTAATATTTACGTCAGAGTTATAGTATAAGATATTTTTTTTTCCAAAAAATAAAAAAAGAAAAGAAAATTATATTGGGATTACTACCCAGTGGATTGATTTCATTTCTCAGCATTCAGACAGAAAGATCAACAAATCAATTCTAAGGAAATAATGATTGAAATACAAAACCTTGGGAATCGAGAGTGGAGTCAGTGATAGATGAGGCGGAGCAAGTTCTCGTGTCCAGCTTTGCGGGTCACGAAACTGTCAAATTTAAAATTTGACAAAAAAAATAAAAAAAATGATATACAATGGAACTTTGATCACTAAGCCCATCATAAGTATAAACCGAAACATCTAAATTGTCAAAAATAAATCCCGAAAGACGAAACTGCAATACTTTGGATAGTTGAATGCACTAACGAGAATCTAGTGCAAGTGAGCAATAGAGTGAATAAAAAAGAGACTCTGTTAGACGCAAAAGAAGTGTTAGAGAGGAGGAGGGAATTATGGAGAATGAGAGGAGTAACAAGGAGAGCCCTAAAATATTTAGAGCGAAAGAAAAGGAAAAACAGAGGAAGCGAGAGAATAGTGAAAGACAAACCGAAGGGATCTTGTCATTGAACTTGTGATCAGTGGGAGAAGGAGAAACGTGAACGTGAACAAAGAAGAAAGAAGTGACAACTATTGAGAATATTGATGCGGCGAGAAACCTCCTTAGCATGCCCAATGGAACCGTCTTACGCCTCTGCATTGATCCTCTTCTCTCTGGACTCTCCAACAAATAGCGCAAACAAACACGTTATTTTTAATGAATATGAATATTATTATAAGATAGGTTGGACAGTTATCTTAGGAAGAATAATAAGACGAAGAGAAGAGTGGTGTGGGTGTGGGTGTGGGTGTGCGTGTGCGTGTGCGAACCTCGGAGGGTGGGGTTCTTCATGGTTTGCAGTGAGGAGGAATAAAAAAAGCGGTGGTGTTACTGTTTCTGTTTCTGTTTCTGTTTCTGTTTGGTGTTCGGTTTTGGCTTTTTTCTCAGCCTTGCCACCTTGCACTCCTCCCTTTTCTCAATTCTCATTCTCTTTTATCTAATTACTATTCTTCAGGAATTCCAATTCCATACCCTAACTAATTATACGTTTTATTCTTTTCAATTTTTAAATACTTCGTGCTTCATGCTCGTTAGTCGTTACACTCACCTCCTTACCCACTCACCCTTCTTCCTCTCTCTCGCTCTTTTTTTTTTTTTTCCCTTAAAATAACTTCTAAAGTTCTTTTAATATACATTGATTGAAATTTGTTATTAATTCTTCCGGCTTGTTTTTTAACCGTTCAATTTTTTAAATTGTTTTTCTATTTATCTACTCTTATCAAACATTGAGGTAATATTTCAATTTAATTTTAAACTACATTTAAGTCAAATATTTTTTTAGTATGGGTAAAATTACATAATTTGGTTTTAATATCTAAACTTTTATTTTATTTTTTATTTTAATATCTAACTATATTTAAAGATTTAAACTTATATTTTTCCTTAATTTTGTTAACTAATGAATCAAGTATACATAATTTAAAGTTGTTTATTTGGCATTTTCATCATTAACATGACAAATCATTTTTAAAATTAAATATTTTTCAAGTACCAAAATAAAAATATAAATAATAGTAGTACTAAAATTTAAAAAAATTATTTTATAGGTTTTAAAAAATTATTTGAGCTTAGAAAAAGGTAATTATTATAATCATTACATTACATGTTTTTTAAGGTTTAAATATAATGTGTTTCTAATATATTAATGAATTTTACGTTCAATTCTTATAAAATTTTTGTTTATCTTTAAATTCTTAACAATTTTTTTAATTTTGTTTTAAGTTCTTAAAACGTTATTTAAACTATTACTAGGGATAATAATCATATTCGTCCCGTTTCTGCTCTGATTTTAATAACTTAATATATAATTTATTTAATTAATTAATAATATAAATATAATTAATAACTAAACATATAATTTATTTTAATAAATTATAAGTAAATTTAAATTTAAATTATAAAAAATAATATAACAGGTATACCTGAACTCAAAAATACTCGATGGAGATTAAAATTTCATACCTATCACCGCCTTACACTTTTCGGTGAGGGGCAAACTCGCCCTGTTGCAATCCTTAACCACAACTCAAAAGAAAATAACAAATTTATTGGAGACCCAACATAAAGAAAATTTTTTATAAAAATTCAAATTAAAATTTGTTAATATATTAAGGATGTGAAACATGTTTAACATTTTTAATATAGGTTCAATCTAATCAGTTCAAAAAATAAATAAGTTTCATTTATTATATTAATTATTTAAAACTAATAATTTAGATATAAAATCATTTCACTAATCTACAAACCTTTTATCCATGTTCACTAACAAAACTTGAAAGATTTTTAAAATAAGGTGATTAATTGAAGGACATTATTTATGTGGTGGAAAGACATTGTGGACATGACATAAAAAAGGAGTGGGACAATGGTTTAAAGGTAATCTAAAGGTTGTGTTATGTGATGTCTCACTCTTTAAGTTTTGGAAAGCTAAGTGGTGGGACTAGATCACCTCAAGTTCATCTTTTCTAGACTATTTGCTTTATATGATAAAAAGAACTATGAAGTGAGAGAATGGTATGATAATAAATGGGAATGAAGGTTTCGATAGAGAAGGTCTTTATTCAAATGGAAAACCAATTGAGTGAATGAATTGGAAGAGGTACTCGAAAGGGTGAAACCAAAAGTTGATGTGAAAAATGGGTTAAAGTGGTTCAAGATTCAATCTTGGAAGTGAAGACGGATTCTCAATAAAAGAGACATTCACAATGGCTCATAGGCACAAAAGTCTAACATCTTTAAGGTAATATGGAAGACAAACGTACCCTATAAAATATTAGCATTTGTATGGAAGGCAATACATATAATGTGTTTGGTTTATCTCAATTAACTAAAAGCTGAAAAACTAGTTGAAATGATAACTGAAATAATTTCAACTCCTTTTGGATAGCAAAAATTTAGAAGTTTTTTTAGGAACTATTAGTTTTTCCAAAAAAGCTACTCCACTTAGGTTTTCTAAAATATCTCCTATTTTCATCTACTAGCTGATTTCATTTTTACATGTTTATCCTTTATTAATTAATGCATTACCTCTCACTAATTCCCTCTTATCCCAAGTCGATTTGACCAAAAAATCGGTGAACCAGTCTAGTAATCAGTTTAGTCAAAGCATAGAACCGGTCTTAAAACCGAAAAACCAGTCATGAACTGGTAAAACTTGTGGTTCAAATGGTTCTTAATTTTTTTTAATTTTTTTTGGATTTTTCTAAATGCACCTCTCTTTTTCCTAAGTTCAACCCTTTTTAAATAAAAAATTTAATAAAAATAGGAGTTAACTTAGCAATATTAAGGTGTATTTAATAAAAATGTTTTTTGTTTTATAATTAACTTTTTAATAATTTTTTTTTCTTTTATAATCTTAATTTTATAATACATTAATAAATAAAAAATATTATTTTAGTATGATCAGTTCAACAATGGTTGAACTAATAAACTAAGAACTAATACTTTCACCGGTTCGATCACCGATCTGGTTCTAAAAACATTCATCACATTATACAACATCTCCATCCTTCGTTTCTCTCTCCTTCATTAATGTAATTATAATAATTTATAATATAAATATATAATTATAGAAAATTATATTTAAATATATAATTTAAAATTTATATATTTAATTATAGAAATTAAAATTTAAATATTAATTATAATAATTTATTATTTAAATATTTAATTACATAAATTTATAATTTAAATATATTATTATAGAAATTTATAATTTAAATATATAATTATAAAATTTATATTTAAATATATAATTAATTTTTATTATTAAAATATGTTTAATTATTTTAAATACCTCATTGTTAATCTAATTATTAATTATGTCCTTATTTGTTATTTTACAACTTTCAGCTAGTTGATCAATTAGTTTTACTAAATACTTACGAATAACTTTTTAGCTTTCAGCTAGCTTTTTAGTTAGTTTATTGAAACACACTCATAATTGGATCCCAACAAAGGAAAATTTGACAAAAAGGAATATTCATATTCTTGATAGTGATATTTACCCTCCATGAACCAAAATTTGTGTCTCTGGTATGCTTTTTAGATGGGTTGTTATTGGGAGTTTTGTTATTTGACAACTCTACCTTCTGATATGCTTTTGTTATTTATGGCAACACGTCGGACATGCCAAAAGAAAAAGAAATCTTGTGCCAATGGCTAACTGCTTTAGTTTATCTAGATTGCAATGAATGCCTTGATATTTAAAGGAACTCAATAATAATATTGAGTGATAAAAGTTTGGCAAGATACTCTAAAAAATTCTTAATTATGTGTTAGGGTCTTTGCAAAAAAAAATAATAAAAAAACTATTTTCTCTTTTTACAAGTAGTTCATATTTTCATATTATTGTTTTAAAGTAATTGAAAAAGGTAATTTGGTGGGATTTTATGAATTCACAATATATCTTAACCATCTTATGTGGGTAGGGGTGACAAAACGGTACTATCATATAATAACGGGGGTAACAAAATGTTATATCTTGATCATCTTAAAAAATGATGATCAGCTGAAGTGCTACTATCATATAATAAAAAAGTATAATGTAATGATATTGATAGTAATAATTAATTTTTTTTTAGATTTAAATAATTTGTTCATATCTATAAAATAATTAACTTGGTTTTAGTACCTAACATATATTTATATGTTATTTTAGTGTCTAAAATTAAATTATTTTTTAAAAGGTTCCCATTTATAAAATGAGATAGTTGATGACTCAAATTTAAAATTACGATATGATATTTGCATTAGCCATATCATCGGTTAAATATATATATATATATATATATATATATATATATATATATATATATATATAATTTGTCTAGTCATTAACATATTATTATCAAAGAATCTCATATCATTTCTTTGATTTATTTCTCTTTAAGTTTTTGCGGTGCACATGTGCTAAGTTAGTATATTAAATTGAGTTTAATTAATATATATTGTCAGTATAAATATTTTTACAATGACATGAATCACAACTCTTGATTTATTACTATAAGTTTGTCGATTTTGCCAATTTATACTTTAAAAGTTATATAAATAGAAAGTTGTAATTAAATGTCAATGTAAAACTTTTTATACTGTTATTCATATTGATTAAACTCTGTTAAATTTATGAATTCTTAAAAAAAATTATTTGGATAACACGTGTCATGAAATGATTATTTTGGTTCAACTATAAAATTATTATTGTAATAAGAAAAGTATTAAGAAAAAAATTAATTTCCATGCACTAAAAATGTAACAAAGTTTTATATGATTTTTAAAGTATTAATTGGTAAAGTTAAAAAAATTATCATATAAGAAGAATTGTAATTAAATGTTAATGCAAGACTGATTGTGTATAAGTCATTTTCTCATTCAAAAATTCTCTCATGAATTAATTAATGCATTAATTTTTTTATTTTTAGTAACTTTCATACATTAATAATTTTTAAATATGTATATCTTAATTTTTTAATTTAAAAATTATATTTAATAGCTATCATAATTATAATCGCTAGTGAAAACATAAGAGTTGTCGCGTCTGTATTCGCTTTCTATTATCAAAGGTAAACATATAGAATTTAATTAGTATTATACTAACGTTTACTCATAACTTTTCATTTATATGACTTTTAAAGTAGTAATTAGTAAAATCAACAAGCTTACCATGAATGAAGGATTGTGATTGAATGTCAGAGTAGAAATCTTTACACTGACACTGTATACCAATTAAACTTAAAATATTAATGATATTTAAAGAAGGTTGATTTGTGGTAAAGTAGAACATGTGCATTTATTATTGTGAGAGAAGTCATAAAATGTTTAGAAGGATAAAACAGTCATAAAATGTGGAATCAAAATATCATATTCTCGTTGTATATTACGAGTAAAATCACAAGAGTTGTCACGCCTCTATATTCGCATTTCTATTTATGCTTGAAGGTAAATATATATTAATGATATTTAAATAAGGTTGATTTGTGGTAAGGTAGAACATGTAAAGATATGCATTTATTACTGTGAGAAAAGTCCTACAATGTTTAAAAGGGTAAACATTAATAAAATGTGGACACCAAGATGTCTTATTTCCATTAAAGTTTTATCATTAAGGTTATAAAGTTAGTCTAGTGGTAAAATTGATGTTTAGGGAAGTGAGTTCAAATCTCCTCCTTAATAAAATAGTTTATTTTTTCATTTTCAAATAGGTATAAAGGTAGAATAAGTATTAATAAAAATACAAATAAAAATAGAATATTGCCTTATTTATATATATAGACAGATATTATAGATAACAGAGAATGTTACTAATTTGAATATTCAAAATTTTCTTTTTTAAAAAATTAAAAATAGTATAAATATATCGGTCATAAGTTCCTTCACATTGACGAAGGGGTCTGAAAATTATGAAATGTCGTTATATTTTACTTCTTTCATTATATTTTTTTTTATTATTTTCTTCACATTAATCAAATAACATGTCTTTCATAGTGTTTCTTTCTCTTTTCAGTCCATTGTGTCCTTTTTCTTTTTCAGAAAAGATACATGTCTCCTCAATTTACAGAAAACAATATAATACACACAAAAAAAGATTCTAAAATTTGGAAAATGTATGGTTATTCACATGGCAATCGATAACTAAGAGGGGTAACCCGAGTGGGATTGTATTACCATTATCTTGATAGATATAGACTAAGATACAAACACCATAAATAGACTGTACGAATATGGTTTAGCCTGAGATCTCATAAAATTTTTTATAATACTACATGTGTATGATGAATGATGATTACGGGTGATAATGGATAAGCTAATATAGTATCCATCTCATATTTATGTTTAAAAATTAGATCCGTACTGATCTTTTATATATATATATACTCACATTTTAGTTAAGTACAATAAATTAATATCTTTTATATATAAATAAACATAATATAAAAATAAACAAACATAGCATTAAATATAAAACAAATTATAAGATACTTTTTAAAATTTTGTATGATTATGCTTAAGAGTTTAATTGGTATACACTGTCAATGTAAATATTTTTACACTGACATTCAATCACAACCCTTCATTGATGGTAAATTTGTTGACTTTACTCATTACTACTTTAAAAGTCACATAAATGAAAAGTAATGATTGAATGTAAGTGTAAAATCTTTCTTTTAAACTGACAGTATATACCTATTAAACTCTATGCTTAAACCTATGTTTTTTTACCGTAACATTAAATTAATGCAAGTTTATTAAGATTTATAAATAACTCAATTTTTCTTGTAAATTGTATTTTTATCTTAGTAAATTTGTGTAAAATATATTATATCTTTTTTTATTCTACAATTATATTATTTATTATAGATTATAATACAAATAATATTTTTAACAACATTTTTTACATAAAATATAATTATATTATATATGAAGGGTGCGTTCATTCAGAGCAAGACGAGTTAAGTACTATAACACTCATACCCGCATATTTTTGGAAGTTCAGATTTGTCTCGTACTCGAACCTATTTTTGTGGATAATTACTCACCTTGCTTGAGAGTATTTTACAAATACTAGTTGGTTCTGCATTTATTTTGTCATCTAACCATGATGTATTTTGTGATAAGTACTTAGTTTTTAGCATTTATTGTAAACAGATTTAGTATTTTGTATTGCCTAGTAGTGAATTTTGTGACAGTTTTTGCTTAATTAAGTTTCTAATGAATATTTAGCTTTTTTTTTTTATTTTATAAGTTAAATTTCCTTATTTCTTATTTATACATTATTTCTTTTAGTTTTTATTGTCTTTCTTCTTACTTTGTTCTCTCCGTCCATTTATCGCAATCCATCACAATATTAATTATCTTTGTATAAAATAATGATGTCATCGAATGAGTGTAGGCTAATTGATAACATACTAAATTTGTGGAGAGATTTAGGTTAGTGGGACAAGTGTTGGGAAACAAATATATATTTAAAACATTATAAATAATTTAATAATATATTTTTCCTAAAAAATAATAATAAATTGTTCGTTGTTGCATCTTCCTTGTTGCGATCCTGATTTCCTCCGCAGAGACAAATTAATGTTGTTTCAAATGAATCTAACTTGAATTGTCACGACAATGTGTTCCCTTCATTGTCCAGTTCAGTTCACAATAATATGATAAGATTGTTGGTTATTTTAGTGTCGTACAGCATAAGAGCTAGTGGAGGTGTTGCCGATGACAAAAAATGAGAATGTCAAGAAGGTTTGCGATGTTAGCATAGATAATTGAATCTCTCTTGTCGATGCAATGTCAAAGAGGTCGTGGATCTTCTCAAGGATGATGACGAGGTATGATCCTCCGTATGCTACAGACAAGTCATTCCTAGATGTTGATGGTAGCATGCGTGGGAGAAGATGGTTGATGTCGGATCGTAGGAAAGAGGAAGAAAAGTGAAACCTCATCGCTAATAAACAATGACAAATGATTGAAAGATATTGTGTCATAGGATCTATAATAACAATATTCATCAATTATTCATAGTACACATAATTTCAACTATATTACTGATTTAGCATAACCTTCATCAATTATTCATAATAAACAATAATAATTACTAACACAACCTCAATGTTAAAAGAAAAGAAGAGTTATGCACCACGATTAAAACTTTAAAAGTCACATGGATATTACGTTTTGATTTAACCATAGCATAAAACTTTATAATCACCTAACAACAAGAATAGAAAGCTAGTCTAAACTAGTTGCTTTAAAAAAAAAATTAGTTTCTACTACCTTTGTCTTTAAAGTATAAGACACATGTACTTAGTTTGCATTTAAAAACAATGGTTAATTAATTGAGAATATTAGGTTTAAATTTAACTTCCAAAAGAGATAACAAATTTATTGAAAAATAACTAAGGGTATTTTAATAAAAAATAATTAATATACTAAATAACTTGAAAAGAGTAAGGGACAAAAAAAAATTATAATATCGTATTCTGCATACATTTATTGACAGAAGTAGTATTAAGAAACTTTTAATTAAAATTAAAATTTTAAGATATGTATATATATATTTATAAAAAAAAAATTGTTTAGTTACAGTTACTCTCCCTCGGAAGCAATCTAATTGTTAAGATAGAACAACCTTATTTCAGTTAATTCATATGCTTGATGGTATATATTTATATAGATTAGGTATATAAATTAAAATTTATATATTAATAGATTACAATATCATACTTTTATAAAAAATAATAGATGTTTTAATAAATATCATAATATTAGGATATGAAAAAAATTAAAATATCATAATATTAAAAAAATAATATCATAATTTTATAAAGCTTAAAATTAAAAAATAATACTTATAAAAATATATAAGTTACTTATTATTAATTTAGAATTTTTCATATCTTAATTTATTATAATTTTTATTTTATAAGAATTCATTATTTTTTATTTTAATTTGAGATTTAGCATTATTATAATTTATTAAACTTTAAACTTAAATATAGTGATGTATGATTTAAACTTATTTTGGAATTAATTTGATTTAAAGTATTTTATTTTAATTTTTAACGGTATAAAATTATTATATTATATTTATTTAATATTATCTATTATTATTTTATTAATATCATTTTAACAATATTGAATCAATATCTTCATCAATTCAATGAACACGATCCAATTTTAAAGTATTGTTTAAGATTGTTATATTATCACATGTAACAAAAAAAAAAGTAAACTAAATATCATTAACATAACTTTATAAAAAAAATAAGGAAATACCATAAATAATCAAAGTTAAGGGTAAAATATAGTTATTGTACCCCTTTACTTTCAATTAAATCTAGTTTAAGTCTTTATACTTTTAAATTGATCATTTTGACATCAAACTTATAATTATAAAATATATGAATTTAGTTCCTCATCTTTAATATTACTAGTGTTGTTAACAAAAGTTTATATTATTAGTCCTGTTTCTAACAACACCAAGGATTGCTAGAAAGAAAGAAGAGTACAAGAATTCATATGTATATTTGAATTGAAAGGAATGTTTGAGGCTCTACACAAGTCCTAGGTATAGGTTTATGGTATTACAATAAAACATCGTCTTCCATTTTATAAATGGACTAAGAATCCAACCTTTTTAATAAAAGCTTAGCAAGGAGTTAGGTGAGGAGATTTTGGAGTTTCTATATAGTTGATATATAATTGATAGTAATTTTGTGGACATCCTATATGTCTTGTGATTGGATGATATTTTGCAGTTATTGAATAAAATAATTTTGCCTTAAAAAATTCTGCGATAATGCATTTAAATTTAACATGTGAATTTCTAACAATTATAAATAAATTGTCTCAAAACATACACATATTTAAATTTAACATTTATTGACCGTTTAAAATGTTATATACAATTTTCATCAAGCAATTCCAAGTAATTTTAAAATATTAAAAAACTTATACACTTTTGTAATAATTTAGTCAAAAACCATTTTTTTCAGTCATGTTTACATTTTTATGTTGCTGAGTAATGAGAGTAGATAGTTTTCTAGAAACTTCTTCTAGTAAAGCTATTATTGTGTTGTTTTGTCCTATTAATATTGTATGAACAAAAATTTGTGTCATGAGTTGGTTTTATGTATCCTACGGGAGGAGATTTTGTAAAATTTTCGATAGCTGAAAGAGCTGATTGATAGTCTTTCCATTTTATGGGTTGTATATTTGTCATTTTGTAAAATTTTATATTTGTGAGAAAAAAATAAACAGAGAGCAGTAAAAATTACTAGAAGCACAAAAGAGGGCAAAAGCAGAGCAGAAGCAGTAATTAAAAGTAAGATATCCACGGAATACACTATAAAACAATAAATATTAAAGAATATAGAAAATCATAAGGCTTATCGGAAAAATAACTCTTTTTTTTTAATTACAAAGTTAATAAAAAATAAACATCTGTACTTGTTGGCGCAATATGCACGTGTTTCTCAACTCATCTAGGTAGGAAACTAGGGACTTACACTGGCCATCACTGCCCTTCAACTACCATGAGTATCCTAGCAAACACTATCTAATCTTGACAGATTTCTATTTTCGATTAAAATTAACATTTACAAATTTTTTATATAAGAACTGTCCTTAGAAAGAAACAAACTCTGATACCAAAGAGAAAAATGCATGAACTAAAAAAAATAAAAAGGTATTTTATCTTAAACTTAATATTTATTTTAATTTACGGAAAAAAATTATTTTCATAGTTTCCATAAGAGAGAGCAAGATTAATGGATACATGCAATCTACCTGTACTTTATGTCTTTATCCACAGTGAAGTGCATGTGGATCCACTGTATAACTGACCGCATGAAAATGGAAATGTTGCTCTAACAGGACAAGAGGATGACGTCATAAGCATAAAACACAGACGTGATTGTTATGTTTTGGAAGATGCAATCATGCAATGATATATAATCGTCACCTGAAACAAACATGTGTATCAGATGGAATTTAATTTTGGTATGTTACAGTTCGTATAGATTAATTTATGGTCAAGGTAAATACGTTTGTACGTCTTTAATGAGTCTCCAATAACGTTAATTATTATTATCCACAATGAGATGACGTACCAATATTTAGTTAAAAAATATATAGATATAATAATTATACTAAATTTGGGGTCTTTACCCCTTTTGTTAAAAAAAAAGTAATATACTAAAGCCTAAGCTAAATAGATGAGTGTAGCACAACGTATTCAGTCTCGAATGAAATATTAATATAAGATTTTTTATCGTAAAAAAATGTGTGTATCACACGTGACGATAAGTCAGTAACCTTTCTCAATATTCCTTGCAGGTGATTGCAGCATTTTAATTTTGTTATTTTCTTACATCTATTTTGTTTCTCTATATCCAAATTTTGGATAGGAGTGAGTTAAAAATCATTTTAGTATAGTGAGTAATGTATGAAATGAATAAAGTGATTGTATAGTATGTTTAATAAAAATAAATTAATCTAAAGTTTACAAAAATTATTTATTGAAAAAATTTTAAATAAAAATAATGATATTTATATTTTAAGAATAAAATTATAGATTTAAATTGTCTACATGTCAAAGTAAAAAAAAAAGAGATAAAAAAATTTTATCTATAGTTATTTTCATATTTAATATATTCATATATAGAATGACGTGGATGTTTCGCTTCATCATGATCGTGTGTCAAATAAACATATTTCTTTCTCGTTGATAAAGTCCACCAACGATTAAGTAATTGGACGAGTAAGACCATTTTTCCTTTGCTAACAGATTTACTCTAGCTAAATTAGTCATTCGTACAAGCATGACCAAACTATTTTATGCAAACTAACCTCTTGCTTATATCTGTTTGTAATTTGATTGATAGAAAATGCAGAAATTTCATTTGGGGTGACTCTCAACACACAAACAAGGTGCACAAGCTTGGTTGGGATACTTTTTGCCAACCAAAGAAGACGGGAGGTTTGGGGCTTTGGAAGACCAGAGAGGCAAACCTCGTCCTCCTTTCAAAATCAGGTTGACAACTACTTAAAAGAAAAGATGCAATGTGAGTAAAAGTTGTCAGGTCCAAATGCAAGTATGGAAGGGATACGAAAATTACCATTGACCCATCATGCAAAGGTACAAACTTCTGACAAGGCACGACAGTGGCCTGGAGTAATGTAAATCAAAATATCACGTGCAAGATTGGTAATGGCAGAATAAATGATTTCTAGTTTATAATTGGGTCCAAGGGCGGGGTCCCTTAGCAAATTGGTGTATGATAGAACTCCTGTTTAAGTCAACAATAAAGTCTATTTTTTGCAAACTTAGAGGGCTCTTGGGATGTAAACAAATTGATTAGTCTTTTTCCATAGGCTGTGGTTAGTGATATATAGGTCATTGATGCTTCCTGAGGTGATTTGGTTGTTGATTCATTGCGATGGGTTGGGGAAGTTGATGGAACCTTATCCACTAAATCAACTTATATAAGTCTTCTGCCTCAGCATGGTCCCAAGCAGATACCCATATATTTTTTCATGCCTTTGGAAGTGGAATGGATCGGAAAGTATTTGTCTATTTCTTTGGAGATTGGCAACTGCTACCCTTCCTACAAATGAGTTCAGGTATACTAGACACATGACTTCCAATCCTGACTGTCCTCTTTAAGGAAGTTGTAGAGAAACCATCATCATGACCTTTGGGATTGTGTTCATGCTTCTATGGTCTAGAGGAAGATTAGCATTAAATGGCATAAAAACGTTTTTTGCACAACAGGATTTTCAAGACTGGATGCTGGCAAGTTTAGAGAGTTGATACCAACATAGTGAGTACGGGTGGGGTCATGTCTTTGGTATTATGTTGGATCGTTTATGGTGAAGACAAATGAATACGTTTTCAGTGACCGATGATAATCAACTGACCAAGTAGTGCATTATGTAATGGTCCTCCTTAGTGATCTAAAGGTAGCCAACTAGATTCACCCTTTTTTGAAAGAGAATGGAGCCCCTTTTACTAAAGCATACAATCAAGTAGTCTGGCAGCCTCCTCGCATAGCACTTTTAAAAAATTGTGAGGCAGTGATCCTTAGTAATAACAGGGAAACGCCTATCAGTGGTGTAGTGCATGATTACAGGGAGTAGTTTATCATTGGTTTTGCAAACAAAATTCCCTTTTGTGATGTTGATAGGGCAGAATTGCTGACTATTATTCAAGCTCTGACAATGGCATACAAGCATGGATTTCGAAATCTCATCATTAAATTGATTCCCTCAATAGGGTACAATTGTTAGATGATGGGTGTACTATCGACAATGTGTATTTTCCATTAGTGGATAGTATCTATAGGAGCAGTGGGAAAACCTTATCCTGCAACATTATTTATGCTCCCCAGGAGAAAAACTAACTAGTAAATGGTTTTGCTAAGTTAGGATTGTCTTTGAATCAAGAGTTTGTAATTTTTAATCATGTCCCACAATCCTTGTCAGATGTTTACAAACAAGACTTGAGTTGTATGATGTTATTTGCTAATATTTAGTGGCTTGATTTGGCGATCACCTTTAATAAAAAAAACATAGACTCATGTTATGTAGGAAATATGTATGAAATAATATGGAAAAAGATTGTATATTTTTGGACAATTTGGAAGAATATAGGTGGTGGAATTGCAAGGTGTGGATAAAAGATCAAATAGGAAGTATATCTTCAAATTATTTTAGATATGACCTAATAAATGTCTTTCTCATATTATTTATTGAGTTTAATTTTTATGCACTAATATCGTAGAAGAATTTACATTCAATCATAATCTTTTATTTATAGAGTTTAATTATGATGTAATGTCAAAGTAAAAAGGTTTACATTGACAGTCATCACAACCTTTCATTTATAATAAGTTTGTTGACTTTACCCATTAATATTTTACAAATTATATAAATAAAGAGTTGTGATTGAACGTTAGTGTAAAACTCTTTTACATTGTCAGTGCATGAGTTTTACACTAATGTTCAATTATATCCCTCTATTTATATGACTTTTTAAAGTATTTAAAGTTTTAATTGGTAAAGTTAACAAGGTTACCATAAATAAAGAATTGTGATTTAAGGTCTGCATAAAAAATTTTATATTAATGGTGCATATTAATTAAACTCTTATTATTATACTTTTATCTTTTATAATTTCCTAATTCTTTGTAAAAATTAAATAATAATTGAATATTTTATTATTTTAAATATTAAAATATTTTAAATCTAACATGCTCGCACTTATAAAACAAATGGTAGTCAAATTTATATCTAAGAATTATTTTTTTTACATAAAATTGTATTTTTTTTATTTTTTTTTAAACACTAGTAGAATGTGACATTCTTAATAGAATATTATTTTATTAATTTTTATTTATATTAAAAAATAATATCAATTTATTAATGTAATTTTAGTACTTTAAGCAATGAGCTTATTAGATAATTATGATCTTTTAATCAATCTGTAAAAAGATTAATTTTAAAAATATTTTATATTTAATTATAACCATTTAAAAAAATATAACATAAATTTAAAAATTTTAAAAACGCTTAATTATATTTTTTCAAAGTTTTAAAAGTATATTTATTTATTGTTTAGTTTTTGTAAAATAAGAAAACAATGTCAAAGTTTTAAAAGTATATTAAGAAGCCAAATGAATAAATTAAAATACTAGTGTAAAACATATGTTGTATCTATCATTTTTTTAATAGTATTTTAACGTTAAAAATAAATAATATAAAAAGTTATATATAAATACTTAAATATGATAACAACTAAATTAATAATATAGTTAAAAACAATTGTTATTTTAATTTATTAGTGACTTTAGGTGGATTGTAAACGTATTTTTTACTTGGCAACAAATCCTTAAATTTTTAAACCATAATGGCAATAAATCCTCTGGCCGAACCTTTGGCAAGATTGGCATACATTGGTATGTTTCTTGAATTTTTGCATACTAAGGAGTAAGGAGTCATGAGTAAGGACCATTCTCTTTTATTTTTTCGGCTGCACTTTAGGTTAAGTCACTATTCCCTACTGAGGTCAATCCACGTAACTAGGTACATCTGCTAAAATAAATACCTCCCCAACCTTTTTTTTAAAGAAAATCGTAATTAGTACTAGTCTGGAAGATGAGGATAACTCGACACGGAAAAAATTATCCTTAGTTCGGTGAGAAGGAAATGGCAGAGTGGAAATAAATAAGAAAAAAAATTGGGCTTTTTCTTTTTTATTAGTAAAAAAAATAAGGAAAGTATAATTAATTTAGTGGATTTTATATATTTAATGTTTCACTCAAAACAGATATAAAAATAAAATGTAAAAAAAAATTACCCTTCCAAACTTTATTGTATGAGATATGTGTTTGGCTCAATACAAGGACCTTCGACTTCAGCCTTTAACTACAAACAAAGGTGTTCAATTGTTAATCTACACCAAAGACTGGATATAGCTTTGCCACAGCAAGAAAGACAAATAGCAATAAATCAAGAGATTAGTCGACCTAATCTCAATTATTACCCACAAGGTAAGTTTAAGGTTGTATTACCTATTTTTAACTTATTAAGTAAGACTTAATAGGTAAAAGCTCATTCCACCCCTATAAATAGGTATTTGATATCGAGGTAAATTTACAATAATATAATATACATTCTTCATTGCTCTAGGCCAAGTATTGCCTTACCTGAGTGTCAGGATACATTTTACAAGTACTCCACCCTTTGAGAAGGACATCAAAGGCTTAACAACCTCGAAGATCTAAAGGTATATGTGACTGCTAGAGGAACAAAAGTACATTTTGGCTCCCACCATGGAGCTCGAAGTAAAACTTTGGATCCCACTTCAATGTCAGCTACCAACTGATCATGGCGATTACAAGACGCAATAGAGGCGGAGTTCAGAATCAAGCCAATGAAGGAGGAGGGGCGCGAACAACGACAGGAAACCTAGAGGTGGTGGACAAAACTAGTATAGCTGAGGTCCTCAGGCTACCGAGATAAGAAGTGGCAAAGCTAAGGCGTGAGACAGTAGAAATTTGAAACCAAAACTGAGGTAGTAGGGTGATGAGTCATACCCCGAGAAGGGGGAAAAACGGCTCTGCATATAAAGTATTTGCTCCCAAAGTTAACTATCCACACTTTCCTAAAAAATCTCCAGCTTGGGGATTTCGCAAAAAGCATGATTCATGTTCCATTAAGAATATGGAGGAAATGAGGAGTCAACCTGTCTCATTTAAGAAATCAAGGAATTGCTAGCTTTCCAAAGAAAGACGTTGGAATCCCTGAGTCAATACCACAAAGAAAAGGAAAAAGGAGGACATGGAAAGAAGAAGGAACAGTTTAGAGAACGGACCTCCAGGTTCCCTAGATATAACCATTATACTCCCCTGAACACCACTTACTCGAAGATGTTAGACCAAGTGTTGGTCATCAAACTTTTGATTATGCCAAAGAAGGCTAACACACCACCTGGCGCTGACACTAGTAAGCATTGCAAATATCACAGAAACAAGGGACACTCCATCGAGGAATGTACGAATCTCAAGGACAAGATTATGTGTACAAGCAAAAGAGTGGCTACCACTAGCCATGCCATAGAGAAGAGTACCACCAGTCTAACCATAGAGAAAAGTATGGCTAAGATAACCGAAGTCATCGAAGAGAATATGACCAACCCAAGAGCAATAGAAGATGGACCAGGAGCAAGAGCAAGTCCAAAACGAGAAGAAACACCTAGCAGGGAGACCATCCCAAAAAAGTGATAAACACGATAGTAGGAGGATTTGCAGAAGGGGGCTCAACGTCTTTCTCCCAAAATAGACACCTCCGAGTAGTAAGATTAGTAAATTCTGCGATGCACCATCTCCAACCAAATATGCCAACCATCACATTCACAAACGATGACTTCCAGGCTGTAGACCCCCAAACAAGAAGACCCTATGGTCATCAATGTGGAAATATCCAACCGTATAGTAAGAAAGACCCTGGTGGACCAGGGGAGTTTGGCAGATGTGTTGTACTAGCAAATTTTTCAATAACTTAGTATGCCTGAAACACAATTAATTCCTTATAACGAGTCGTTAATCAGATTTGCAAAGGAGAGAGTGGCTACTCAAGGTTGCATTGATATGTATACCAAGTTCTATGAAAACAAAGGCCCAAGTCACACCATAAAAATAAGATACATTGTGGTGCAGACAAACATATCTTACAACAACTTGATGGAAAGGTCATCTCTAAACAAGCTGGGAGCAATAATATCTACCCCACACCTGGCCATGAAATTCCAGTCCAAAGAAGGTAGAATCATCATAGTCCATGTCGTCCAATGCACTACAAGAGAGTGTTATTTAATTAGTTTGAAACTTCAGCCATATGAAGATAAGCAAGAAGCTCAAGCTGTCAACATGCAAGCACATTTGAACATTTCGGATCTAGAATCCCAGGCCTAATGAAACCAAAAAATATGAGCCTACCGAAGACCTCCTGTCTTTCCAATTAGAGATCATCGTCGTAGTTCATGACAACTTGGAGCTCAAGTTACATATCTCAGATCATCTCTACCTGAGCGCCAGTAGAAAGAGATCATCGTCGTAGTTTGTGACAACTTGGACCTGTTCGTGTGGACAATAGCCGATATGCCCAAGCTCAACCCGAAATTTCTATCCCACAGATTATCCGTTTGCAGTTCTCCAAGCCTGTGGTCTAGAGAAAAAGAAATATGGAGTCGAAAGGCTCAAAGTGGCCCAAGAAGAAGTACAAAAGTTAGTTGCGGTTGGCTTCATCAAGGAAATCAAATACACCACTTTGTTAGCTAATATGGTGATGGTCAAGAAACACAATGGAAAAAGGAGAATGTGCACTAATTACACAAACCTCAACAAAGCATGCCTGAAAGACTCTTACCCTTTACCTAATATAGATAAATTGGTAGATGGCACAACATGGCATAGAGTTTTGAATTTTTTATACGCCTATTCGGGCTATAATCAGATTTGGATGCACCCTTTAGATGAGAAAAAAACAGCATTCATTACAGAAAATACCACATATTGTTATCGAGTCATGTCATTTAACTTGAAGAACACAGTGGCGACATACCAAAGGCTCATGGACAAGGTTTTCCATGCACAAATTGGCCAAAATATGGAAGTATACGTGGATGACATAGTTGTCAAATCCAAGAAGGTATAAGACCACATAGCTGACCTAAAAAATGTGTTCAGAACTATAAAGAGACTCTTAATGAAATTGAACCCAGAGAAATGTGTCTTCAAAGTACAAGGAGACAAGTTCCTTAGGTTCATGATCACCTAAAGGGGAATCGAGGCAAACCTAGATAAGTGTTCACCAAACATGCACATCAAAAGCCCTTCAAACCAAAAAGAGGTGCAATGGTTGATGCAGTGTTTGGTCTTCCTCTCTAGGTTTCTACCATGCATAGCTAAAAAAGTGCCCACACCCAGCATAGAAGTGTGTGCTACTTCAGCAGCACCCAAAGACTGGAGAAATAATATTCTAGTGTACATCCAACACGACCAAGTTTCGAAAGACGTGCTTCAAGCAAAAAGTGTTACAAATGAAAGTGACCAAGTACACAATCATAGCAGGAGAACTGTACAAGAGAGGGTTCTCGACACCTTTACTAAAATGCTTGTCCAAGGATGAGGCAGGCTATGCCCTCCAAGAAATCCACAAAGGAATATGTGGCATGCACACTGGTCGCAAAACCCTGGCAACAAAGGTTTTAAGAGAAGGATATTATTGGCCCACTTTAAATGAAGATTGTTCATTGTTCGTCAAAAAATGTCTACAATGCCAAAAACATGGTAACCTAGTTCACCAACCAACAATTGACCCAAAGATGATTATAGCACCATGGCCATTCCACATGTGGGGAATGGACATTATCATCCTATTCCCTATGGCAAAAGGACAATGTAAATTCCTGTTAGTGGCCATTGGCTATTTCACAAAATGGGTAAAGGCAGAACCTTTAGCTACGATCTCAACGCAGAATGTGAAGAAGTTTACTTGGAAAAATATCATCACGAGATTTGACATTCCTTATGTCATCACCAAAGATAATAGCCTCTAGTTTACGTACCAAAAGTTTAACTCTTTCATGGAAGGGTTAGGCGTCAAACATAGAATGATGTCGGTCGAACATCCGCAGTCGAACAGCCAAGCAGAAGCTTCAAATAAAGTCATATTGGGTGAGCTGGAAAAGAGAATAACTAGAGCTAAAAGAGGATAGGTTGAACAGATATTGAAAATCCTATGGGCTTACAGGTGCACTCCTCAATCCACAACAAAGGAAACTCCATTCCGTTTAGCATACAGAACGGGCGTTATGATCCCTATGGAAATAGGGGAACCCTCATATAGAAGAATACACTTTGACCCAGAATTAAATCAAGAGACAATGTTGGCCATGCTAGACTGTATAGATGAACACCATAACAAGGCAACAATTGTCGTCAAAGCATGCAAGCAAAGGAAGGTCAGACAATTCAATACAAAGGTCAAGGTGTAGAAATTTCAGAAAGGAAACTTGACATTGAGAGCTATAGGAGAAGCAAGAAAGAACCAAACAGAAGGGAAGTTAGCTGCCAACTGGGAGGGCCCATTTCGAATCAACCAAGATCTTGCCAATGGCGCCTACAAGCTTGAAGAATTATCGGGGAAGCTTATTCCAAGGACCTGGAACTCAACAAACTAAAACATTACTATAGTTGAATGTAATACAAACACTTTTTTCCTTGTTTGTCTTTTTATCCCTAAGGAGGGTTTTAGCCGAAAAGGTTTTCCACGAGGCTTGTCAAAATATTATTGAAATGGTAGTTCTATTCTCATCCATATATGTTACATTTACTATCATATTTTTTTATAGATTAACATAACATCACACTAATTTAGTTAAAATGAAGCTCAAAATCCTCAACATAACTAAGTCCCCTCCTAACTTGTAAAAAGAGTTCGGCCAATGCAACACTTAATGTTCAAATTTATGTAAGTGCCTTCCCAACTCGTAAAAAGAATTTAGCCAACACAATACTTAACATTCAAATTATCTAAGTGCCCTCCCCACTCGCAAAAATATTTCAGAAAAGGCAACACTTAACATTCAAATTTTATCAAAGTGCCATCCCAACTTGGAAGAAGAGTTCGGCCAAGGTAGCATTCAACACCTAAAACTTTCATCAAGTGTCTTCCTGACTTGTAAAAGGGTCTGACCAAGACAACACCCCATAATAAAAAAATTTAAACTAAGTGCCCACCCCAAATTCCCAAAAGTGCTCCTTAACGAAATAACACTCACACTCACACAAAGTGTTTCTGTTCATGCGATATATTCATAAAAAACAAAGTTAAGGCAAAAAGTAGCAATTAGAATCCGAACATCAAAAGTAAATCCATCACCAAAAATAGTAAAGTCTTCCATTAATTATAACAAACTATTACAGAAAGTTCTAGTCATATATCATGTTGGTCCAAGTACAAAAAATTTAAAGGGTCATCACTTTGGCCTACACAACTAACACAACAAAAATATTTTAAACAAGAAAAGCTAAGAGGTTGCGCCAGCATCATCATCAGCCCTGTCGTTGACCTCTTCAAAATTCTTGTTAGATTCACCCTCAACATTCACTGTTTCCCCAACATGGGTGATTTGGGTAAGATAAGGCATCATATTAGGGGCATGTTCATCTAGACTCAAATTATCAGGCATGTCATCAAAGTGCATGAAATCCCCACCAAAAAAGTCCTAATTTGAATCAAATTTGAAGTCTTAGGGAAAGGTGCCAAAATGAAATGCTTGGTATACAACCTAAAGAAAATCAATTTCATGCTCATTGTAGATGTCCTCCTCAGCCTGTTTCTTGTACTTCATGAAGCCCTTATTGAATGCATCAAGATCTCGGCTCAAGGACTCTCGACTTCATTCACTTTGCTTATGCACAACATTAGCACCTCTTAGCCTTTTAGTAAGGTCTGTGATCTTATCATCCTTCTTCTTCAACAAGACAGCATGGTCTTCGGCAAAGATCATAGTCTTCTCTTTTTCTTTTATCTACACCATCTCGGGGTTCAAAGTATCAATAGTCTTTGTCACTTCTTCAAAGGGCTCCCTTGAACACCTCAACTATTGTCGTAGCTTCATCATCTCTGTGGCAAAAAGACGGCATCTCACTGCTTGTAGGCGAGCTGAAAGCTCTCAATAATGCACCCTATGTAGAGTAGAGTCCACACCCGTTAGGTCTTTCTTACCCGCTTCAGACATATTCTCGCAAATTTTACACATTGTGGCTAGAGGATCAAAATCTTCCTTGAAAAAAATGACCTCATGATGGAAGGGGGCAAAACCAAGTGGGAAAAACATATTTCATTTTTTTGCTTCTTCGACCGACTCGAAGAAACTTTATTCCCCTCTTTACTATTTCTTTTACCCATAAATTTTTCTTTTTCTTTCTCTTTCGCTTGCCCCTGCTGTGTCTGCTTCAATTTGTTCTTTTTGTACTCAGTCACGGGGGTACAACATCCCTAGGAGGACTCCTCGAAGCAAGATCTCGTTGAAAGATTTGTTGTGGAGTTGGCTCATCCTTATCTTAGAGTCGAGCACGCCTAGCCTTATGGAAGTGCATTGCGTTACCCCCACCAACCATGACAACACCTACACAAACAATACAAACATCATCGACCATGAGCAACTCTGCAGGAAAGCAGTCATACCTCTTCGACGATCATTCCCAATAAAAAAAGGAACAACTTCCCCCATTTCGGTTAAAGAAATGGTTGTGACCGGAGGCCGGGTCGACTAAAATTTTAAAAAACCCTATCTTGAAACACTTATACGAAGTAGTGCATAGCTATAAAAAGGGAACACTTCAGATTTTGGTATAACGAGACCTATTTACACTTCTCGCCAGGTCGAGCAGTGAAATAACGTAAAAACAAACCAGGAGTAGTCTTAACATGAGTGAATAGACATAAAGCCCGAAATGCTTGAAAGTATGCACAAGTGTTCGGATGAATTTGTGCAAGGGTGACATTTAGAATTTGAAGGACTCCCATGGTAAATTCGTCAAAGGGAAGACGAGTGTGGAGATCATGAAACACACAGTCGTGGGCATAAAAAAAGTAATAACTATCTTTTTCCTCCCTATTAAGATATACCAAATTTGGTCTAAGAAAGGTATCGTCACGGCAACGCCTAATGAAAAAAGGAAAATCTTTGGCTCTCTCAAAGGACACAACTCTAAACCCATATGAAATTCATCAGCACGTTCTTAGTGTTGTCACGTGATAAATATGTGGCTACCTCCCCATCCACCTACTTATATTTTGGATCTAGAATAGGAGGCAATTCTTCTTTGAATTGACAATACGTTTATGTTTGGTAGCAGTGGCACTCTTTAGTCCCACAGAAGGAGTGGATACAGACACATCCACGACAACCCAGAGGAAGAACCAACCTAGGGAAGGATAGCGAAGCAGGCGTTGCTCCCCTCCCTAGACAGGGTGACTTCTGTAGAGTCTGAGGCATCAACCTGTGACACAGAAGATCCCAAAAGAATCTTCCCAAAAGAGGAAGAGGAAGACATTATTTAAGGGGCGTACATGAAAGAGAGAAGATGACTTGAGATATGGGAAATCATAGACTTTGGATCAAAGTGCAGAAGATTTGGTGAAGGAAAACTGAAGAAGTGAGCCCCTATTTATAGCCAACGAGCCTAGGGAGGCCTAAGTTAATCACAGTCGCAGAAGTATCCCATATCAACAGTCACGATGCATGCACCCCCTCTGCTTTTCGTGCCACTGTCCATCCAATAGTAACTTAAGGAATACAGGTACATTTATAGTTTCGACCATCGCGATGCCACATTCGAACTTGGGGGCAAGTGTACGGGATATGAGTGTTTGGCCCAATACAGGGACCTTTGACTTAAGTGTTTGGCCACAAACAAAAGTTTTCAGTTTTTAATCTCCACCGAAGACTGGATACAACTTTGCCTTAGCAAGAAGGACAAATAGCGATAAATCAAGAGATTGGTTGTCCTAATCTCAATTATTACCCGAAAGGTAAGTTTAAGGTTGTATTACCTAATTTTGACTAATTAGGTAAGGCTAAACACGTAAAATCTCATTCCACCCCTATAAATAGGTATCGGATATCAAGGTAAATTTACGATAGTATAATATACATTGTTCATTACTCTGGGCTGAATATTGCCTAACTTGAGCGTCAAAGTGCATTTTGCAGGTACTCCACCCTTTAAGAAGGACATCAAAGGCTCAACAACCTCGAAGATCTGAAGGTATTTAGTAACTGGTAGAGAAACACAGGTACATTTATAAAAGTGAAGTAAAAATTATATAAATAATATTATAATGTAACAACATTAATTTATAACTTTCATATCATTTTTCCATACCATCAAACAACTTCAATTTTTCCTCTCATTTCTTTTTCTTTCCTCACAATTAAACAGAACCTTAATGAAAGTTGCAAAGTTTATATATTAAAGTTGTTAAATTAGTTTGAAGAATTTGATAAAGTAATTAAAAATATAAAATGACATAGGGTATGTTTGTATTATTGTTGCATTTAGTTAAATGTCAATCCAGTTTAAAAGAAGAAGGATTGACATTGAACATGGATAGAAAAATGGGAATGTCATACCAAACATACACTTAAATAGAAAATATAATAAATTTTCGTTTTATATGAAAAAAATTATTAAAAAAACCTAATAAATATTTAACAAAACATAAAAAGTTAGAAGTTAGTAATTATTTTTTAAAAAAAAATCTTGAAGTGTAATGTTTTAAAATATGCTAAAAGTTACTAAAAATACTTGTTTACCAAAAAAAAAATTAGCTAGTAAGAAGAGCTGAAACTAGCTGAAATATATTATTGTGAAACATAATTCAAACAATAATAATAATAATAATAATAATAATAATAATAATAATAATAATAATAATAATAATAAGTTTGATGATTCCAAGTAAGACCTGGTGATAGGTATGACAACACAAAAAATGTCGTTTTGTGGATATTTTGGTGTGGAACTGGAATTATTACATGGGCAATTTAAATGGCTACAAAACAGAGTTAAGGTGTCGCATTTTGGTTGATAATGGAGAGGAAATCTCTAATGAAAGATGAACACAAGTTAGAATTTTGGAGAGTAGTGTGAACGTAATGCGCACGATGAGTACTTCCATGGGAGCATAAGCATTAATAATCACCCACTAACTTCACACTTAAATATCATTAAATTATCTTGTTGAATGGAATTTGTGCCACGTCAACAACAACATCCTACTACCTCTCTACTTGTGCATTTAAATATTCCATGCTCCTCATCATGCCAAATTTAGAATTTAAACATCACCTTCAACCGTCTCACCTTTACTCACGGAAAATGTTTCTTACACCCCTTCAATCAGTTCGATGCCGGATTTAGCCAGAGACAAATGTGTGATAATAAATTTGACTTAACAAGGAGAATGACCTGTAAAATTCACTTTAACATTTAAGTCACTAATTGAAAGAGGTGAACTCGGAGTAAGTATAGGTATTAAATGTTTAACAACTTTTACATACACTTATCTCCTAATTTATAAGCATTGACTTGAGTTCAACTTCTATAAATATGATTAGTGATATTTAGTTTATGTTAATCTATCTTGTTAGACTGTCATATTTATATAATATCGAGATCTGACTGTGATTATGAATAAGATTTAGTATCAAGATCACATAGGTCAGCCGGTCCATACAAAAACAAATTTATAAAAATAAAGTGAGAAATATTCTATTACTTTTCTTATATTCTCTCATTAGAGTAATCAAATTTTACTCTAATACACAAATTTGATAAATCTTACTTTTCATTTAAGAAAAACACCAATTTTACAACATCCTTTTTTTATTATTGAAGAGAAGTATTTAAAAAAGTATCAGTAGTTTTTCATGTATAAAAACTTAATTCGATTCTTGAGGGCCAGCACCTCTCGTACTAGTAGTATATATACTTCAGGTTGGATTTGAGAAATTATTTTATTTTATTTATTTTTTCTTTTCTTTCATATATATTTTTTTAGCAAATTACACTCACACTTTTTAAAATTTTATTAAATTATATATATTTTTACTTTTTTATTTTTTACATTAATAATTTTTAAACTTATAAGCATTACACTAACAATAAATTTAAAAATACTATATAAACCCTATCAAAATTACAATAATAGATTTTTAAGGCATGTGAAACTAATAATTTAAAAAACAGATGTAATTATACAAAATTTTAGAAAAAATTGTTGTAATTTGTTTTTCTTCCTTAATGATATGTACCATTGATATATTTTTTTAATCTTAGTTTTGAAAGAAAGAGGGTCTAACAAATTAATTTCTCTGCCCAGTCTAAATCTTCAATGTACTTAAAAACATAAAGAAAATTATGTGTGAAAAGTTTGACATATATGGCGGGTGTTTCGTTCTAGGAAGATTTTGATAACCCAACTCAAGTCTGTGAAGTGCGAACTAAAATATATGCGTGCAAGCTACTAGCAGCTACGAGAAAAGGACCACATATGCACATATCTTCTGTTCTTATTGAACTGCCCATATCCCAACACAACATTGCACCCGTAATAAACAAAATTAAAAGAAGCATCACTAACCCGTAACCACTATAGAGAGCGTCATTTTGAAAATATTATACTCTAGATTAAAAAAAGTTATAAATTGCTTTTAAGAAATTAAAAAAATTATAATTTATTATTATTTTTAAAATTTTTCAGTTACTTTCATAATTTTTTACTTTTTAAAATGGATTTTTTTATCCTAATAAGATTAATTATTTTTGTTCTTGGATCTTCTCAATCTATTTGTGATTGGAGCTACTCAGGGTTGGATAGGTTAGATACTTGCAAAGACACTCTTACATTTCAAGTTAGAGTGAGAGAGCAAGGAAAATGGACAAGAGGATCACGACTCGTGATTAGTTACCTTGGGTGCATCGAGGTTCTTTCTTAAATAGGAGGGAATTGACAAGGGAGTGCTAGCTAGGCGATTAAGGTTTATGGTAGTTGGACTTTGGAGTGAGGTGAACCTAACTAAGAGTTTTGTGAGAAGGGAGGCGTGAAAGATGAGGTAATTGGCCAAACTGGCTAGATAGACCAGTATACCACATTGATGGTACAATTTTAATCATTCTTGTTATAGCGTGAGAGTAGAAGGTTGGCTGTAAAAGACAGATACGGGGGTTTCAGGTGAAAAAATCCGCTCTCTCCCTGGGGAACAAGCCCTCTTGCCTTATATAAGCTTTAGGGGTTGACCGGTATGATGGCGGTTATCCGTTATCCTCCCCCACAGAGCACGGGATCCGGGGTTGTGCAGTCGTGCCCCGTTATGGAGGTCTTGCAGTAAAGTGCGCGAGAAACGTGGGACGTGGCTATGTTTGTTGCGCAGTCAGGTCGAGGGGTCGAGTCATCTCTGACCCGGCCCAGAATGTGATGAATGGGTCGTTTACCGACCCGGTCCAATCCACTAGCCCTTTAGCTCCAAGTCGAGGATGGGTCCAAGGTCAAAGGGGTTTTTTTCACCAAGTTGAGTCGGGACCTAGGTTTAGATAGGCATAATTGTTCTTTCTGATGGCCATTCACTAACAGCTCTTCCTAACATGGCACTTCACTTGTGAGTCACCTGTCTTTTCATCACAATGTTTGATCTACCCAGAGAGGATATGTGTCGCGTCACAATACGCAAGGCTCTAGGTGAAAATCGAGGCATCGTAAGGATTGAGGGGCGCGAACTCGCGTCCCACCCCTTCGGTTTCTGCTTTGCCCTTGTATATAAGTAGGAGGAGGGTTGAACTTTGTCACTTTTGCTGCTTTGAGTTCTCCATTCTTCTCTGCAAGTTTTCCGATGTAGTGATCTACACTGGTGGTAGGAGGAAAACTCTTAGGTCTTTCGGCGTCGATCTGCTTGTTTAGAAGTACGCATCCTCCCTCTTACTCTGCTTTGTTCAAATATCTGGGTGGTTTTATGGAGTCCGAGAGGGACATTATAGTGAAAGCAATGGTGGTGCCAAAGGTGTTGGCGGTGGATTGGCGTAAGTTGTACCCCTAGGCGACGAAGGATGTGTTTGAGCATAGGACGAAGTACTCATCCTAGTCGAAGGCGAACTGCCTATAGGGGAGGATGCCTATGGCGCGGAAAGGGGTGAAGGACGCCGTCGTATGCGAGCCCTGATGCATGAAGAGTCGCCATACGTGTCGCCCTAAAGGAATAAGGAGGCTTTCACCATCACGTATGACACCTTGTTTACAAGGCTAGGTCTGAGGCTTCCTCTAACCACATTTGAGAAGGCAATGCTTAGCCAAGCCAAGTTGGTCCCTTGTCGACTCCACCCCAACAGTTGAGCCTTCCTAAGGACCTCCCAAGTGTTCTACAAGGCCCTCAGGGTGGAGTCATCGAGTAATGTCTTTTTCTATTTTTTCGAGTTAAAGTAAAATAACCGGTCGAGTTGGTCGTCCTTTAGTGGCGTTGTAAAGAGGAGCCTCCTTGGGCTTTATATCTCCTCATACATGTTCAAAAATTGGTTCTTCAAGGTCAGGGGATCGATTCTTGAGAGCGATCTCTTGATAGGTTTTCCTCTCTATTCGGTCGCAAAACCGAACTTCGACGGAGGGGTAGAGAAAGGTTCCTTGTCTGATGCCGAAAGGGCGACAGTGAAATGGTTAAAGGCATTGGGCTTCCATCCGATTGGGATCGTGCTCAGGCTGGAGCACAATAGCCTAGGTTTAAAAGACCATATAGGTACTAGGATACTCTGAGTACTTTACTATTTCTTTTCTTGTTTTTCTTTCAGTCTTTGATGTGCTTGTTTTACCGTTACCTTACCTGACTATTTTTTTATTCTTTTCTCAGCGGAAATGGTGATCTCAATAGAGGATATAAAGAAGGTCTAGGAGGCCCAAAAAGCTAAGTAGAGCATCGCGGCCACATTTGCTGCTATGGCGGCTTCTATACCGACCCTGAAGACCAAGACGACCGAGCTCAAGATAGGCATGGCAGCAGGGCGAAGCAGGGACGGGTATGACATTTATATTCCCATCCTCACTTTTGAAACTCATCCACATCCTTGTCCCTATACCCAGTGGGTATGAGATTTATATCCCCATACCTGTTGAGTTCGAGTATACCCGTACCCGTTTCTTACCCGCCAAAAAAACTTATAATAATATTTTAGTAGAAAATAATTTGGTTCAATAAAATTATACTAATTCAAAACTTATCTAAATAAATGCAAAGTTTCTAATTTGGTCATTTAATGTCAAACCTTTCTCTTTTTTAAGATAAATAAATATTTTAGTCATTAAATAAGAGCGGGGTGAGACAAATACAGGGGAAAGAAAATGGAGGTGGGGCGTCACTCTCAAAGAGAGATAAGCCAAAGTGTTTAGGTTTGCCACAAGGGAAGGAACCCTTGATAAAAACCAACTAGGAAGAGGTTCTTCAAGAGAGAGGATTCTCAAGACCTTTTACTAAGAATGTGCTCACAAAGAGACTATTTTCATTCAACTTCAAAGGTGAAATTTTACAATGAGGGGGAATGAGTATATATAGCCCAATGGGAGAGCTTGGGCACACTTTTCTAGGCAATGTGGGACTTGAGCTTAATTAGGATTAAAACTAATTAACCCAAGTCTTAGGCCTTAAGTGAGGCACCTAAGTTCACCCCCTATGGGTGCAATTAGCATATCTTAATATGAATGGGCTAGCCCAAAATCATGTCTTAACTTATGCACCCATTATAAGCTTACTCCTCCTTTTTAACTAAAGACACTTATACCTTATAAACTAAGAAGATGGCCGGAAATACATGGCCTTAAGGGAATTAAAAATACTTTCCTATTTATCTAATTAAAATAAAATATTTACAAGCTAAAAATAACGAAGACTATGGCTTCGAATCTTCAATGAGCTTTTGTCCATGCCATGCCTTCCTTGAGTCCTCCTAGCCATGATGCATGCTAGGTGAGATTGCATCATCTCCTCTCCCTTGGAGAGGATTTGACCTCAAATCCTGAGGTCTTTTTTCCGCTTTTTCAAAGTCTGCAAGAAAATAAGGAAAGCAGTAAGTATATGCAGACAAGTGATTTTGGGGGAAGTGAGAGGTCTATAAGGAGGTCTTTTAAGAATGGGGTAGTGGAGGTTGACACTAAAGTTTGAAAATATTTTAGTGTGCATGTGCCTCCACACAACAGCTCCCCATCCTCCTCCAATTGCACTAGATACTAGCCTCAAAGGTTTTGAAATAGTTGGCGAGACTAGTCTAAGTGGAATGGAGCACTCATCAAGTTGGATTTGAGGGTGTGGATCAAGGTGCTAAAAAGATATAGGCACATCCTCAAATTCAACTTGTTCTTTTTGTAAGAGTTGGCAGGAAAATTTTTCTATGTAGAGAACCTCCTTTGAAGGCAAAGGCGGATCTTCCTTAGAATCGGTATTCCTACCAACAACCTTATTTTCATTTTTATCCTTTTCTCTCTTAAGCTTCATGATCCTTCTATCCTCCATAACCTCGGTAGGGGTAAGAGGAAGTAAGGTGATCTTTTTCCCTTTATGAGAGAGAGTGATTTTATTAGTGAGGTCATTGTGCAAAGTTTCCTTATCATGTTGCCATGGCCTTCCCAGCAACATGTGACTAGCTTCCATAGGGACTACATCACATAACACTTTGTCGTGATACTTCCCTATGAAGAAGCTAATCTCCACTTGCTCTCTTACTACTACACCATCTTCATAATTAAGTCCATGCAAAGAATAAGGTGAAGGATGAGGAGTAGTAGCAAGTGATAACTTTTCCACCACCCTCGTGCTACAAAAATTACAACATGATCCACCATCCACAATAAGAGAATAAGTTTTGCCCAAAATTTTGCATCTTGTTTGAAAAACATTCTCTCTTTGTGTTTGGGTTTCCTTACAAGGATGGATTCCAAGAAGTTGTTTCACTTTGAAGAGATCATCACATGAATGAATACCCTTTTCATTTGATGTTCCCTTTAAAGTCCTTTTTCTTTTGGGGCAAAACAAAGCAATATGCCCTTTTTCTAAACACTTAAAACATTTAGGACTTCGAAAACGAGTGCTCAAACTAGTGGTAGGGGTGTTACTCATACTCAAGGGTTTTCTCTCAATATGCTTTCTTTTGGATGACTCTCTTTTGGGTTTAATTATAGAAGGGTTTGTTTTTTTCTTAGGATGCCTCTTAGGGTTTTCCTTCTTACTAGAAGAAGCATGAATGTCATGGATTATTTTAGGCTCCTCTAAGTCTCTATAATGTGTGTAAATGTTACCACAAGAGCTCTTATAGGCATCTCTCTCTTTTTGTATCTTCATTTCTTCCCTTCTTTCTAACTTATTTTGTTCCTTTTCTCTCTTTTCCAATTCTTTCTTCTCTTTTTCTCTCCTTTCTCTTCTCTCTAACTTTTTTCTTTTGTTTTCTTCTTTTTCTCTTTCTTTTTCTCTTTTCTCTTTTTCTCTTCTCTCTTCTCTTTCTTTTTCTCTTGCATCTCTTTCTTTCTTTTCATTTTCCCTACTCTCTATTTGTCTCTCTTTTTCTCTTCTTTCTTTTCTTTCTTGTCTCTCCTTTTCTTTTTGTTCTTTCTCTCTTCTCTCCTCTCTATCTAGTTCCTCTTGTTCTCTTTTCCTCATCTCTCTTTGTTTTCTCTCATTTTTCCAAAATTCCCTACGTTGTTTTTCTACTATTTCCCAATCAATAGAGTATGGATATGTGGGCAAGGTTGGTTTATCACTCTTCTCATTCTTTTCTTTTATTCTATTCTCACATTCTTCTCCTTTATTTTCCTTAGTTTCATTACTACTCCTAACACTCCTAGAAGTGTGTGAAAACATGTCAAAGTGTAAGGCCTAGGGAACTAATATGCAAAACACTCCTCTCTTTTTTGTTTTCTCCTAAAGTGTTAAGAGTCTTTGGAACTCTAACACTTTCTAAAACGTTGAAAGCAAATAAAGAAATTTAAAGCAAAGCTAAAGGATTCTAACGTGCTCCTAAGTATGAATAAGGGGTACCAATTCCTTATCCACACTAAAACGAGAAACTAAGGTTTATTACCCACAAAAGAGGTGACCCTTATGGGCATCCAATACCTCTAATTAAAATGTCCTTTAAAAATACACCCAAATTAAACAAAGAAAATTAAAAGTAGTTGAATGTAGCTCCTTTCTTCAAGTGCTCCTCACCAAGTGTATCACTCTAGTCTTGGCCTCCTTTTCAAGTCTCCTCTTCCTTGGTTTTAAATCAACACTTCCTAAGGATGCTACCCTTGTGAAAATTTCAACAATTTGGCTACCTACCAAGAGAAAACAAGCGCCCAAGCAAGAGACCAAGGGAAGTAGAATTTGAAAGCAAAAAGCAATAAAAAACACTTAACAAGAATAGGAACACATCCAAGTGGAAAGAATTTATTTGACAAACACAAATAAAGCCAATAAGGACAAGCAATAAATAAAAGGTGTAGAAAGAAAGTTGGCACAAAAAAAAAATTCCTAGAATGGGCCTAAAATAGAATTGGACTTAAAACAAAAAAGACTCAACAAATTCAATGATTTGCACAATTGTAAAGCAAGGTGGCTAAATCATAGTCAAATAAATTCAAGCAAATTTTAATAAAATTTAACACTCCTTTGAATTTTTTAATAATTTTGAGGTGCACTAATTTTTATTTTATTTTTTTGTACTCTTTTTACTTGTTTTTAGCACTTTTTACTAACTCTTTTTTTTTTTTTACTTAATTTACACTTTTGATTTCTTTTCTTCTTCTTTTTTTTTTTAAACAATTTTGCTACACCTCTTGACACATTTTGTAGCAAATATAGTGAGGAGTCAAAGAATCATAAATGCTTGAACAAAGGATAGGAAATGGCCACCATAATTGATATACAAAAGTACAAAATTAAGAAACAAAGCAACCTAATATGAACTAGTAATTTTAGGTGATAAAAAATAAATGGCACAAGGAGAGTTTTATGGAAGTTGAGGACAACTTGATTACTCAATAATCAGCCCAATCATACCCAACATGCCTCTCAAAGCCAATCAACAAAAATCACCACAAAAACTAGCACAAAATTAAGATACTAAAATTATTGAACAAGTGAATGAAATTTGGAAGAAATTGAGCATTAATTTTTTTGAAGATTTTTTTTTTAAGAACATGCTAAGATCTAAATAGCATGTGAGACTCTAAGGACATGGGATCAAGAGTAAGCCTCTTTGATGCTCAATTTCCAATAGAGAAATAACACACTTTTATGGTAAAAATAAAAAGGCAAAACTATGTAGAATTAAGAGACAATAAAAGGGCTACAACATGACCAACTAAGACACAACTTGGAAGATTAAAAACTGAAATTAAATGACTCAAAATAACCAGAAATATGTGCCCAAAACAGAGAACAAAGGGCTGGAAAAACAAAAAAATAGGTGCAGGAAAATAGAATTAAAAATTCAAATAAGAAGAACAACGTGCATCCAAAGATCAAGACCACAATGTGTGGCTTCCTTCACAAATTTTGTGAAGTCATTACAATGATCTTATTAGGATTTGCACAAGAATAAGGAAAAAATAAAAAGCTGGGCAGAAAATTAAAGAAACAATCCTAAAGGAAACATATAAAGATTCAATGGAAAAGAACAAGATAAATTGAATCTAGAAAGCAATAAAAACTAGGAAATAAATTGCATAAAATGAAAACTACAAAAACATAAACTAACAAGACATAAAAGGAATTAAATAACAAGAATCAAAGGCTGGAAAAAATAAAGGAAAAAGCAAGAACTCTAAGAAGAAAAGCTGAAAAAAATTAAAGAAAATTAAGACTAGAAAAGAACCTCATGGAGTTGGCTCTAATACTAAATGATGCATGCCTCCCTTGATCTTTTTCCTTGAGGTTCCAAGCACCATGAAATGGATGATGGAGGGGAAAGAAAATGGAGGTGGGGCGCCACTCTCAAAGAGAGATAAGCCAAAGTGTTTAGGTTTGCCACAAGGGAAGGAACCCTTGATAAAAACCAACTAGGAAGAGGTTCCTCAAGAGAGAGGATTCTCAAGACCTTTTACTAAGAATGTGCTCACAAAGAGACTATTTTCATTCAACTTCAAAGGTGAAATTTTACAATGAGGGGGAATGAGTATATATAGCCCAATGGGAGAGCTTGGGCACACTTTTCTAGGCAATGTGGGACTTGGGCTTAATTAGGATTAAAACTAATTAACCCAAGTCTTAGGCCTTAAGTGAGGCACCTAAGTTCACCCCCTATGGGTGCAATTAGCATATCTTAATGTGAATGGGCTAGCCCAAAATCATGTCTTAACTTATGCACCCATTATAAGCTTACTCCTCCTTTTTAACTAAAGACACCTATACCTTATAAACTAAGAAGATGGCCGGAAATACATGGCCTTAAGGGAATTAAAAATACTTTCCTATTTATATAATTAAAATAAAATATTTACAAGCTAAAAATAACGAAGACTATGGCTTCGAATCTTCAATGAGCTTTTGTCCATGCCATGCCTTCCTTGAGTCCTCCTAGCCATGATGCATGCTAGGTGAGATTGCATCAAAGTACGAGTATGGGGTAGGTATGTATATCCCCATCCCGATCCCTATCCCGACTTAACAAGTCAAGTATTCCCTATACCGATGTTCGGTCAAACCAGGGATTCCTCGTCAACTTCAGGGCAGGTTCAGGGATTACCCACGAGTATAAGTTTATTTATCATCCCTACCCTGAAGGTGGTGCTGAGTCATGAAAAAGGTCGAGACCCCAATATAGGAAAGCCAAGGTGACTAACGAAGAGACCCCTACAGAGGTTGTGGGGGAAAATTTTGTTGTCATCGCCACAGAGGTGGGCAAGGAGGGCACCTCCTTTTGGGATAGCACTTTCAAACACTACTCCTTTGTCAAGGAGCGGCTGATACTAAAAATCGACAAGGAGGCCTGGTCAAAGAAGGGGTTCCTTACCATCTGCAAAGAATAGGCAGACCTTGCCCAACGCCTTGCATTCCTAACAATCACGGGCGAAGATCGAGCTCGCGACATCCTAGAAGAGCGAAAAAAACTGAAAAAGAAAATAGCCAAGTTTGGGGAAAACCTAAAATAGGTCAAATCTGAAATGGATAATCTTGGCCAGCTTAAGGACATGATTGCCCAATAAAGTGATTCCCTTAAGGAGGAACGGGAGAAACTCCTTGGAGACTTGGCTAGCCTCCGAGCGGAAAAGGACGAGGTCGAATTTCCCTTTTTAACTTAGCATAAAATTAAAGGGGAACTTGTATGCGCTATATGATTGTATGTGATCGACTATCTCATTTTAACTTTGTGTAAAATTAAAAAGGAACTTCTATGCACTATATGAGCATATATGATTGACTGTCCCATTTTAACTTAGAGTAAAAATTAAAAAGGAATTTCTACACATGGTATGATCGTATGTGGTTGACTTTGTTGGGCGACTAATAGGGCAGTAACCTAGCAAGGTAACTCTTGTTTACGTTGGGCTTGCGTTATTTTAGCGACCAACAAGGTAACTCTTGTTTACCTTGGGGTCGCATCATTTTAGGCAACCAGCAAGGTAACTCTCGTTTACCTTGGGCTCGCGTTATTTTAGCAACCAGCAAGGCAACTCTCATTTACCTTGGGTTCGCGTTATTTAGCAACTAGCAAGGTAACTGTCATTTACCTTGGGCTCGCGTTGGCCCCTCGATGCACCACAATGATTAACCCAAGGTTGTGAAAAATGGGAAGGAGGTGCAAGTATCACTATAGGAGACAACATCCCAACTATGTTGGCACCCAACTCCCAACCATCATCTACAATGTCCCCCTTCTTCATCTTTAATTTATATCACTGGAGTACATAGCGTATACAAAGGAAAGAAAGAATGAAAAAGTACAAGCAATAACTAGCTAAAGTAGAAACAAAGGCTGACTATGTTCCATGTGCACGGGATCTAGCCGCCGTCCAGGGGTTCCAAGCGATATGTGCCTTTGCCAATGACTTTGCGAACATGATAGGGATCGGTCCACTGGCTGACAGTTTGTTATGAATCTGGTTGGGCTAGGCCTTTTTCAAGACTAAGCCGTCTTCAGAGAAATGGCGCGGGTATACTTTGGTGTTGTATCTAACGTCATCTTGCTACTTGGCAGTGTATTGTTTCACCTTGGCGAGCTTCCAGATTTTGTCGATGGAATCTAGGTCTATTCGTTGCACGAGGTCGGCCTTTTCAATGTTGTGGGTTAGGAATCTACAAGTTGACTTAGTTATCTCTATGGGGATCATTGTGTCTAAGCCATAGACGAGGCAAAATGGGATCTCACGGTAGCCGGGTGAGGCATTATGTGGTAGGACCAAAGAATCGTAGGAAGCTCGTCGAGCCAAGATGACTTTGCCTCGTCCAATTGACACTGAAGGTCGCATAGTATGACACGGTTGGCTACCTCTGCTTGTCCTTTCGTCTAGAGGTGCTTAACTGAGCAAAAGACGAGTTAGATATCATGGTCGTTACACAAGGTTGCACCTTTTCGCTGACAAACTGTCCCATTGTCGACAATGATTGTTCTGGGATTCTGAAAGGAAAATGAGGGACTTCGTATGAACCAGACTACTCAATCAGTTGAGATGGTGGCTACCAGCTCGGCTTCGATCCACTTGTTGAAGTAGTTGACTGCCACGATCAACAAATTCATCTATTGGGTGGCCATGGGGAAAGTCCTAAAATTTAAATTCCCCATTTGTTGAATGGTAATGACAATGTTATCAGGCGTATGGGTTCCCCGAGCTAGTGCTGAAGGTCGGTGTTCTGCTAACACATTTTTGCATTTACAGACGTACATATTGTAGTCAACCCTGAGGATCAACTAGTCGTACCAACCGTAAGGATCTTCTTCACGAGGGTGCATTCATCGATGTTACTTCCACACAATCCCTCGTGGACATCGCTAATGACATACTCGGCTTGCGTCGAGGACAAGCAGCACAGTAGACGAGCTGATAGGCTGCACCAGTAGAGCACACCTTCACTGAGTGTGTAATGAGCAACCTCTCTAATGAGGAGATCGACGGGTGCTTTGCAGGGGACAGGACGCCCTTATCCAAGTACTTTATTATAGGGCTTATCTAGAAGTCCAACTCTTCTAATAGGAATAGGACCTCGTCAACCTCGGTGGAGGAGGTGCTCGGAGATGTTAGGATCTTCTAGATGATGGATAAGTTGCGGACAAGTTTTTTGGTGCTCTTAAGTTTAAAGAGTAGATCGACCAGATTGTTCTGATTATGAGGAACATGGTGTAAGTCAAAGTGGGTGAAGAAGGCTTTAGTTTCCCTGACATGTTAGAGGTACTTCATTAGTTGCGGATCCTTTGTTTAGAATGTCCCCAACACTTGGTCTGTTAGGAGTCGTTACGCACCAATAATTCCTTAACTCTCATCTCCTTGGCAAGCTGCATATCGGCAATCAGCATTTCGTACTTCACTTGTTTGTTGCTGGCGCTGAAGGCAAAACGTGAAGACTACTCAATCATCACCTCGTTCGGCCCCTCGAGGATGACTCCTATGTCACTGCCCTTTTGGTTGGAAGATTCGTCGATCGATAAGAACTAGACCGAGTCATCCATCTCCATGGGGCAGAAGAGACTGATGCACTCCCTTGATCTCTTCAACCAAGGTTCCTTCCTTTAAGAAAATGGAGGATGGAGAGGTTAGAAATGAAAGAGGGTTGACGCCACTTTCTAGGAGAAAGATAAGTAAAAAAATTTTATGTTGCTTGCCACAAGGGAGAGGTCCCTTGATAAAAGCTTTAAGGGAGAGATTCCTCAAGAGAGAGGATTCTCAATGACACTCAAGAATAAATTGCTCAAAAAGAGTCTTACTTCATTCAATCAAGTGTGTTTTGTACAAGAGAGACTAGGTGTATTTATAGCCCAAATAGGGAGCAAGACACTCAAAACTAGGCAATGTGGGACTTGGGCCTAATTAGTATTAGGAGCACTAATCCCTCTTAGGTCCACTAAAAGTGGTGCCTAGCCTTAAGCTAGGGAGTGTCACGGCCTAATCAAGGGGGTGTGGAAAGAGAGTCACACTCCTTTGTGTTATTAGGCCATTTACTCCCTTCACCTCCCTTCAAACTAAAATAAATGGCCAAAATACAAGGCCTAAAAAGGAATTAAAAGCTAATTAATATTTACAAGAGGAAAACTAAGGATTATGGCCTAAAATATCTATCTCCATCATGAGTTGGGGTCTTGATGAGTCTTTCCGGGCCAAGTCCTCTTCAATCCTCCTAGCCATTGCCCTAGTGAGAGGGCCCTTGATAGGTAGGATTGCATCATCTCCTCCCCCATCGGAAGGATTTGTCCTCAAATCTGAAGGGTCGTCCTCTTCCATGTCAGCACCTAAAAAGGGGGTAAGATCACAAACATTAAAGGTGGTGCTAACTCCATAATCCTCAGGAAGGTCTAACTTATATGCATTATTATTTACCTTCTCAAGGATTTGGAAGGGACCATCTCCTCGAGGGCTAAGTTTGGACTTCCTCTTAGAAGGGAAACGATCCTTTCTTAGGTGAAGCCAAACCCAATCGCCGTTTTCGAAGATGACTTCCTTCCTCCCCTTGTTGCTAGATGAAGCATACCCCTTAGATTGGGTTTCAATATTAGTTTTGACCCTCTCATGTAATTTTTTGACAAAATCAGCCCTAGTTTTCCCTTCTTTATGAAAAATTCAGGTGTTAGGGAGTGGTAACAAGTCCAGAGGGGTGAGAGGATTAAAACCATATACAACCTCAAAAGGGGAGTGCTTAGTGGTTCGATAAACCACCCTATTATATGCAAATTCAATGTGGGGGAGATATTCATCCCAAGACTTGTGGTTTCCTTTCAAGAGTGCCCTCAACATAGTGGATAGGGATCTATTTACTACCTCAGTTTGTCCATCTGTTTGAGGATGACAAGTGGTAGAAAATAAGAGCTTAGTTCCTAGCCTTGCCCAAAGAGTTTTCCAAAAATGGCTAAGGAACTTAGCATCCCTATCAAAGACTATGGTTGAGGGTATTCCGTGCAAGCAGACAACCTCACGAAAGAAAAGCCTTGCGATGTGACTCGCGTCATCCACTTTGTGGCAGGGAATGAAACGTGCCATTTTACTAAAGCGGTCCACTACCACAAAGATGGAGTCTACACCTCGTTGGGTTCTTGGGAGCCCAAGGATAAAATCCATGCTAATATCTACCCAAGGTGTAGAAAGAATGGGTAAAGGTGTGTAAAGTCCATGAGGCATTACTCGGGACTTAGCTTGTAAACAAGCCATGCATCGCAAGCAATGTATTTGGACATCTTTTTTCATATAGGGCCAAAAGAATTTTTCTTTTAAAAGCATTAAGGTTTTATCAATTCCAAAATGCCCCATGAGCCCACCTTCATAGCTCTCTTTTGTCAGCAATTTCCTAATGGATCCTTGGGGTACACAAAGTTTTCCCTCTTTGAATAAGTACCCCTCACACATGTAGAAGCCATCTTTGGCTTTGGAAGATGAGGCAGTATAAATGGTTCCAAAGTCTTGGTCAGAAGGATGCATTTCTTTTATGTCATCAAATCCCAAAATTTGAGCACTGAGGGTGGCAAGGAGAGAATGTCTCCTTGAAAGAGCATCGTCCACCATATTTGTTTTTCCCTTTTTATATTTGATGACATAAGGAAAAGTTTCAAGAAATTCAACCCATTTAGCATGCCTCTTGTTCAACTTTCCTTGCCCCCTCAAATACTTAAGTGACTCATGGTCACTATGAATGAAAAATTCCTTGGAAACAAGATAATGTTCCCAAGTTTGGAGGGCACGGATCAAAGCATAAAACTCCTTGTCGTAGGTGGGGTAGTTGAGGTGGGCACCATTGAGTTTTTCACTAAAATAAGCAATGGGGTGCCCCCCTTGCAACAGCACAGCTTCTACACCTACTCCCGATGCATCACATTCTAGCTCAAAAGTTTTTGAAAAGTCGGGGAGGGCTAGAACGGGTGCATTAGTGAGTTTATCCTTGAGCAGTTGAAAAGCTTCTTTTTGTTTTTCACCCCACAAGAAAGGAACTTCCTTCTTCACCAAGTCATTGAGTGGTGAAGCTAGTGTAGAGAAGTTAGGCACAAAGCGCCTATAAAATCCTGCGAGACCATGAAAGCTCTTGATCTCAGTCACACTAGTAGGGGTGGGCCATTCTTGAATGGCCTTGATTTTTTGGGGCACTAATGACAAAACCCAAGAAAACCACACTAGGAACACAAAAAGTGCATTTTTCTAAGTTTGCAAATAGTTTATTCATTCTAAGGGCAGATAAGACTTCCCTAAGGTGTCCTATATGTTCTTCTAAAGACCTACAATAGACTAAAATATCATCAAAATAAACAACTACAAACCTACCAATGCAATCCCTAAGTACATGATTCATGAGACGCATGAAAGTGCTTGGAGCATTGGTGAGCCTAAAAGGCATCACCAACCATTCATAAAGACCGAATTTGGTCTTAAAAGCGGTTTTCCATTCATCTCCTTCTTTGATTCTTATTTGATGGTAACCACTTCTAAGATCAATTTTTGAAAATATTTTGGCTCCATGCAATTTATCAAGCATATCATCTAGCCTAGGGATTAGGTGCCTATACTTAATGGTGATGTTATTGATGGCACGATAGTCCATACACATTCGCCATTTTCCATCCTTTTTTGGCACCAACAAAACAGGAACCGCGCAAGGGCTAAGGCTCTTTTGAACCCAACCCTTCTCCAACAAGTCTTGAACTTGAGACTCAATCTCTTTGGTCTCAACGGGGTTTGTCCTATACGCTGGTCTATTGGGCAGACTTGCACCAGGAACAAGGTCAATTTGGTGTTCTATTCCCCTTAGAGGTGGTAATCCCCTCGGAACCTCTTGACGGAAAAGATCATCAAATTCTTTTAAAAGATTTTGAACCCCTTTTGGAAGAGACTCAATTTCATGATTTGTGGCAGTGCCAGAAGGTACCTCTTTACAAAGAAGGAGATAAAAAGGTCAATCAAGCAAGAGAGCTTCTTTAATATCCATTTTTTTTTGCAAAATGACTCTCTTTCTTAATTATCTCTTTGGAAGGGGTACCTCCTTCCAACTCTTCCTCTTTACCCTTTTCAAGCTTTAGGGATGAAAGCTCTTTTTTTTTTACTTTGAACTTTTTTTTTCCTCATCTCTTTTATGTTTCATGATGAGTTGATCCTCAGCCACTTGTGAAGGTGTGAGAGGAGTCAACTTTATTCTTTTACCCTTATGAGTGAGGATTATCTCATTAGAGTAGCCATGGTGAATGACTTGTTTGTCAAACTGCCAAGGCCTCCCTAACAAGATATGGCCAGCCTCCATTGGAACTATATCACATAAGATCTCATCTTGATACTTTCCAATGGAGAACGACACCTTCACTTGTGGAAAGAGATCCACACTCCTTTGTGTTATTAGGCCCTTTACTCCCCTCACCTCCCTTCCTAAGCTAATTACACCCTAAACTCTAGAAACTAAAATAAATGGCCAAAATACAAGGCCTAAAAGGGAATTGAAAGCTAATTAATATTTACAAGAGGAAAACCAAGGACTATGGCCTAAAATATCTATCTCCATCATGAGTTGAGGTCTTGATGAGTCTTTCCGGGCCAAGTCTTCTTCAATCCTCCTAGTCATTGCCCTAGTGAGAGGACCCTTGATAGGTAGGATTGCATCAGAGACAGCTTGAGGAGGAAATTTGACAGTATTTGCACTCTCACGTGGCCTTGTCACTAACAAAGGATCCCATATTCAGACAATTCGATGGCCCACCACATCATGCGCCCTGCTAGGTTGGGTTTGTGGAGGATTTGGCGAATAGGTTAGTCGATGTGCATGATTATCTAGAAGCTTTGGAAGTAGTGATGCAGCTTGCAGGTAGTAATTAGTATGGGCAGCGCCAATTTTTCGATCTTTTGGTACCTAACTTCGACTCCTTTAAGTACGTCACTAAGGAAATAGATCGAGGTTTGATGGTTGGTGTCCTCTTGGATGAGAACAAAGATGAGAGCTTTGTCCAAGGCGGAGATATAAACGTAGATCGGCTTGCCCTAACAAGGGTGGCGCAGGACCGGGGGTTGAGATAGGTAGCTCTTGAGCTTCGAAAAGGCCTCATTGCACTCATTAGTCCATTAAAACTTGTTGCTCTTACGGAGGCACTAAAAGAATGGGAATGCTCGGTCTCTTAATTTGGAGAAGAATAGTGACAGGGAGACGATCTGTCTAATTAGGGTTTATATTTCCTTCACGGTTGAGGGGGGTCTCATGTTCAAAATCGTTGAGCATTTGTCAGGATTAGCTTTTATGCCTCTACTTGTCAGCATGAACCCCAGGAAATTTCTCTTTTTGACCTCGAATAAGCACTTCGTTGGGTTGAACTTCAGGGAGTACTTGTTGATAGTGGTGAAGAACTCCTGGAGGTCGGTCTCGTGGGTTGAGGCAGTAGTTGATTTGACGACCATGTCATCCACATAGACTTCTACGTTGCTGCTGATCATAGTTACAAGTATGTGATCCATGAGTCATTGATACGTTGCCCCAACATTCTTTAGCCTGAATAGCATAACCTTGTAGCACAGGTTGCGTTGGTCGGTGATGAAAGTAGTCATATCCTCATCGACGGGTGCATGTATATCTGGTTGTAGTTAAAATACGTGATGTGACCATGCCTAGCCAAGTACCTATCACTAGGGTCATGGCTAGAAGGATTGAATAAGACCTAGCCCTTGCAGACAAAGGAAGACTTCACCTCCTGTGGAGAGTGAAGATATTTGGCTAGGTCTTTAGTTAATAAAATGTAATTTTTCTTTATTTTAATTTTGAGGAGCATTAGGAATTTAATTTGGGACATGTATTTAGTCCATTTTTATTTTAGGAAGTGTATTAGGAATTTAGAGGGTGGATTTAGCTTTTTGGGTCTTTATGAAGGAAATAAGGGGTAGCCTTGATATCTATACCTTTTTTTTCTACATAAACACCCTAAGCTACTAAGAAGGAATTTTGGCCCTTGATTTGAGAGACTTGGGCACCAATTTTGATGATTTAAGGAGGGGATTGTTTCTTAACCTTCTTCCCTTAGATCTCTCCTTTTAATCCTAACTCTTCTTTATTAGGTTGTCTTATTCAAGAGGCTAGCTACCTCTATAAATAGGAGCTCCTCCCCTCACTTGTATTTTCTACACTCGATTTAATTCTAGAGACCATATTGGCCATGAGGTTCTTACCTTTAAGTGTCCCCCCCTCCTTCTCCTTTGTGAGAGCTTCTAAGAGTTATCAAGGACTCCTCCTGTTGTGGCCTCTCCCTTTTGGCTTATCAAACCTAGTGTTTGTGGCGTCTCACCCCATTCCTTTCCTCTCCATAAATCCATTCCCTTCCAAGTGACCTTAGAAAGGATCCTTTTGGGCTAGTGAACAACAAAGATCACATCAATACGCGTCTATGAAACTCAGGAATAGAGGTGTCAAAACAGGTTTAGCTCGATGGGCCAGCCCGGCCCACCACGGGTTTGGGCCAAGCTAGGCTAGAAAATTCAATGAGTTGCGAAATGGGTTGTCTTCGGTGGCCCATCCCACTTAACTCGCGATTTTGGTGGGTTCAGGCTAGGCCGGTCTAGCCCGCAACCCACCACATGATAATTTTAGACTTAGTAGTCAATAATAGGAACATTGTTTCACAGTTAGTATTAGTGCTATTTAGAGTTTTCATTTTTGTTTCTCCACTTCTGCATCTTCTACTCTTCTCTACTCTACTCCACTGCTCATTCTCAGTGATCCAGTGAATGGTGGTGACTTGCGAGTTTGATGTTGCAAAGGTTTTTGGTTTCCTTTTTAGTTTCAGGTTCGTTTTTGCAACTTTTGTTGCTGCCTGCTGGTTTGGTTGATTAATGATTTTTTCCACTAGTTGATACTAATTATATTTCTTAGGCGAGAAATTTTGTTGATGTTGCTGGTCTGGTTTGCGTCGTGAAGGATGATGGTGTAGTCATTTTAAGTTAAGGGAAACCTCCCAAGAAAAGTGTCGGCCATAGTGCTCACGAGGTATACATGTCATATCCTAATATATTTTGAATTGTCTTTTTGGGTGATTCATTTTGTGTAAAGTACTTATTATGTCTACAGAAGCAAGTCTGGGTTCAAATATCTTCTTCAGGGTCTTAAATATTTGTGGTAAGCCTTATTTGCATTTATTGTCTATTGTTCCTTGTGCCGTAGATTCAATGCCTATTGTATTGGGGAGATTAGTTCCTCATTTTGATTTATCACTTTGAAAATCTTTATTGAAATGAGTGATTACTTGTGACTGGTTTTGCTTTATAAATAGGTCAAGAATGTTGGTCCTTAACTACTTATCTTCCTCGCTTGCCTTGATGGCACTTTAAAATTTTTTATTAAGAATTGTTGTAGAAAATATAGTGTATGTCAATAGAAATTGCATCCACTAATCCTAATTTAGTTAAATAAAATGGAGAAGAGGATTGAAAGGCCATGGTGGTGAAACTTGCTTCTTTCTCATAAGATTAACCATGTAATTTGAGTCACAGGAACCCTCTGTTTCTAAGCACATGCTCTGCACCTATCTATGCTGCCAAATGGTTTGTCTTCTTTTCCTTCTCAACAATTGCATGCTCCTACTCTCTCCATTCTCTAATAATCCTTTTCCATCATTCCAACTATTTCTATGCCATCAGTTCATTTCTTTGTAATCATGTTCAAAAATTTAAAGTGGCAGAACATATCTGCATAGCAATGCCAAAATTTAGAGAATGTTTGGTCCTACAAAATTTATCACAGATGAAAATAATTACTTTTTTAATAAAATTATAGACAAGGTTTGATTAAGGACCTAAATATATGAAATGAATCCTTTTAATATTAGCAATTAGGAAAAGAATTAAAATTTCAATACATACAATTATACAAACACAAAATGAAACCTTAATGTTCTCAAACAATTATGTGTGCCAGCATTAAATAGAATTTTTTTCCTAAAAGAATAATTATGTACTTATGTGAGACTGTAACAAAGTTTTCTACTTGTTTATTCTTTAGAAAAATATTCTTTTGTTTGGAATCCGATTTCATAATTTCATTCATACATTTTGGTAGAACTATTTACATATAGATAAAGTCTCAAGTTAATAAATAATCCAAATTTATCAATAAAGTCAAGTTATTATAACAGCAAATCTGGCATAACATGGGCAGACAACACCTATGAAGGAAGTAATCTTCAAACCAAGTCAAAATCAAGTCACTTTTGTCAGTTGTCATCATTCTATAATTATATATCCTGCCCCTAAATTATTTTACTTGGACTAAGTTTCTATTCTTGTCCTAATAATCATAAAAAATAGAAGTATAAAATGGACCAAATATGATCCAAATAAAAATAACGCAAAGAAACCCATGTACTTTGAATCAGATTTCTTTTAATTACTCTCCCTAAAAATTGGTTGTTGACCTTCAAACTATAACTCCCTGTCAACTAGGTCCCTCAAATTATTAAAATGTCATATAAATCCTGAAAACTATAACTTTATCACCCAAATTGATTAGTTTCTAACTAATGATGAGTTTTTTTTTTCCTTCTTATTTCTCATAAGGATATTAGTGTTTTAATTAATTATTAAATATATTGAATATGTATTATTATTATTATTATTATTATTATTATTATTATTATTATTATATATTTGAATTTGATGGTATGATAGGAATTGTAGGATAAATTGGAATGGGTTAGTTTTGGACCTTTTGGTATGTTATTCTTTTTATTTAGTGAGTCAGTGTCTCAGTGATGAAGATATTGCATTTGACTGATTTATATTTAAATCCATATTGATTTTGCGGTGATGAAGATATTTATTTAGCTATTTATTTAGTGAGTGGTGGCTGATTTATATTTAAATATGTATTGATTCTAAATGTAGATATTTGTTTATTTTCAGATATGGAATCAGAGAGTATCTGCCAAAGAAAAAGAAGTTTCAATACAATCAGTGTTGATGATTATCCACAAAATGAAAATGAAGAACAACAACCCATAGAGAAGGAGAATGTTGAGGATGAAGTTAATGAAGTTATTCCCAAAGAGAAGAAAGTAAGAGTTTGTACTTCTCAAGTTTGGAAGTTCTTCACATCAGTGTGAAAGATGGCAAAGAAAAGGTAGCGTTCAATATATGTGGAAAAGAGTATATCGTCGGTGGTACTAAAATAGGTACTTCACCATTAATACATCATTTCAAAAAACAATTCTAGTCCTGCTGCTAAAAATCAAGATGTAGGTTGCATGATAATTGATCAAGCATGAAAGTTAAGAACTAAGGACATTGATAATAAACATGTACGAGAGTTGATGGTAAACGCTATTATTAAGCATGACTTGCCTTTTAAGTTTGTTGAATATAAGTGGATTCGAGTACTATTTTCTTATTTAAATCCAAATGTCAAGCATGTCTCTAGGAATACTATTATGTCTGATGTTCTCAAATTTCATTATCAGTTGAAGGAGAAATTGAAATTCATGATGAAAAAGTGTAATAGTCGAATTTGTTTGACTGCTGATTGTTGGATTGCATGCACTCAAGAGGGTTATTTTTTTTTACTGCACATTTTGTGGATTACAATTGGAATTGCAAAGTAAGATTCTTGCATTTTATAGAATAGAATCACCACACACTGGTCAAGAAATGACAAATAAAGTGTTTGAATGTTTGACTGAGTGGGAGATTGATAGAAAAATATTTTCCATTACATTAGATAATGCATCTTCCAATAATTCATTGCAAGAAATTTTAAGTGAACAATTAAGTTTGCAAGACAGTTTGTTGTGTGATGGTGAGTTTTTTCATGTAAGGTGTTCTGCACATATCTTAAATTTGATAGTTCAACAAGGTCTAAAAGTAGTTGAGGGGGTTTTACACAAGATCAGAGAAAGCATTAAATATGTGAAAGGATCGGATGCAAGAAAATTAGCTTTTAAAGAATGTGTTATTCAAGTGAAAGGGATTGACACTAAGGTGAGTTTGAAGTTGAATGTACCTACTAGATTGAATTCTACTTTTGTCATGCTTGAAAGTGCCTTGGGTAGTTTCACCATTCGTGATAGAAACCATAAACATTTTACATCAAATGAGGAATGGAAAAGAGCTTAAAGTATGTGGGAGTTTTTTAGGCCATTTTATAAGATGACTAACTTGATTTCAACTACATCTTATCTAATCCTACTTATGTGTATTTTTTCAATTATAGTGTCCTATTGTATATTTTTTAATGATAATTGATTGTGTAAATATATATCTTTTAGGTACATCTTATCCAACTTCAAATGAATATTTCATGCAAGTTTCAAAAATTCAGTGGTTGTTGTAGGAAACACTGAAAAGTGACGATGAGTTGATGATTGACATGGCAAAAGGAATGATGGAAAAATTTTCCAGGTATTGGAGTGACTATAGTGTCATCCTTTCAAATTATATGATTCTTGATCCATGGATTAGGCTTAAAGCCCTTGAATTCTACTACTCTAAGCTTAATCCTGCTAATGCTGAAGAAAAAGTTGGGTATATTAAAGGCAAGATGTACAAGCTTTTTGAAGAGTATGTCAATATAAAGTCATCCTCATCTCGTGCATCAACTTCTCAAATAGTTTCATTAGTTGAACTAGATGTAACTGCAGAAGAAGTGCAACAGTTACGAGAAATGGATCCATTTAGTGTAAGTTAATTGATTTAATGATTTGTTATTTTGTGTTTTGTGATTTCTAATTTAATTTTTCTTATAATGTCATTTAATAGGAATACATGAAATCTAAAAGTGGGCATATGCATGATCATGGGAAGAGTGAGTTGGATCAATATTTGGCTGAGACACCACTTAGCCACAAATTTTTCTACAGTTAGATGTTTTGGGTTATTGAAGGACCACTAAGAACACTTTCCAAATTTGGCTTTGATGGCATATGACATATTAAGCATTCCAGTAACAATTGTGGCTAGTAAATCTGCATTTAGTATAGGTGCTCGTGTGCTTAACAAGTATCATTCTTCCCTTCTTCCCACCAATGTTCAAGCATTAATCTTTACCCAAAATTGGTTATTTGGCTATGAAGAATTCGGTAATATATATTTTTTAATACTTTATTACTATTTTACTTTATATGAGTATATTATTATTACACTTGACATTACTTTTTCTTATGATTGTAGATGAAGATAATAGTGATATTGAAAAAGAATAGGAGCTTATATTAGACTTGACAATCCATTATTTAAATGATGTTCAATCATGACAATTTTATAATTCATCTTTCCATTTTGGACTTTTGATGTATTTTTATTTAAACTTCAAAAATTTTATTTTGTATGTTGAAGACTTGAAGTTGAATTGTTGATAAATGATAACATTGATTAGTTTATGTTTAGACTTTGGAAATTGGAAGGATCTTTTAATTAGATTATCTGCAAACATGTTTCAATGTTATCGATTTATATTATTTATAATTTATATGTTGTTTAATATTGATCGATCCATGCATGTCGATCGAGCTCCATTCAAACATGTGGGCATTATGTCATAGTACTCGAACGATTGCGGCCTTCACCTCTGAGTCGAGGTCGCTCCCTACGTAAATGTCGCCCTCGTCTATTGATATTGACTTCAGGGAGTTGATTGGGGTCAGTCGTTGGTTGAGCAGCTCACCGCGTAGGTCTAGGTCCAATAAATGAAGCTGGGTGGGCTCACCTGCCAAGTAGTTACGCTTGCATTTGAAGCTCTCGTCATAGCACTTCCTAGCGGCCCCTTGGTCGATTCGGATGACCCCGATGCCACCATCGTCGAGCGGGTATTTTACTTTCAGTTGTGTGGTGGAGACGATGACTCTAAGGGCATTAATGGCGGGTTGACCGAGCAATACGTTGTAGGATGACAGCGTGTTGATCACCAAATATCGCACCATTACCGTCTTTGCCATAGCTTAGAAGCTAAAAGTTGTGCGCAGGTCGACGTATCCTTGCACCTCGACTTGTTCGCTAATGAAGCCGACCAGGACCCCATTATGTAACCGCAAGAGGTCCTTAGGGATTCCTAGGCCCTAGAACAGAAAGTTTGTGGAGCTCCCCTGGTCGAATAGGATGCGGCAGACGTTATAACCCATCATTACTGTTGAAATCATGATCGAGTGGTGTCGTGAGGGACGACTCTGCATAATCCTCATCAGAGAAGGACAACGTCGAGGTCGCAAGGCGTTTCGCTTGGGAGTCAAGACTTTGAAGACCAATTTAACATATCTCTTCCTTGCCGAGGTCGTAGCTCCATCACCGACGAAGCTACCGGCTATTATGTTGAAGTCGCCTCTTACGAGTTTCTCGTGAGGTCCGTCGTCGATCCGAGCTGGCTTCTGCTCTTCCCCTGGAGTCTCGAGCTACGGGGATCGCTCATGATTGTGGTATGCACTTCTCACATATTAGCACAAGTACTCATCCTTTATGAGTCTCTCGATTTCTCTTATCATGACGTAACATTTTTCAATACTCAGCCTAGTCCAATTCTCAACAAAATTATCTAAACAAAAATAATTTTAACTATAACTTATTTTAATATAATTAACTCATGTGGTTGCTTGTTGTTGCTCTTTTCCCCAAATGCAAGTCATGTTGTAACAGTGTGTCATGATGTACTTGGTTATCTGATTTTATTTTAGTTACATTGTTTATCAAGTGACGGAAAATACAAATTGTGATTACCAGAGTGAACAGAAATAAAGTTCTCAGGAAAGTCCATAGAAAATAGTGTCGATGAGGTACATGTAAATAGAACTTCTCGAGTAAGAGAGTCTTGTATAAAAAGTCTAAATTGAATTTTACCAAGTCTTTGTGTGGTTTATATATAGTGGGGATAACCGTTTATTTGGATAAAAAGCCTTTGTTTGGATGTTGAATGTTATTAATTGTCCTTTAGTCTCTTGTAACTCCTTTATGTCTTTGCAGCCTCGTTTAAATACCTTAGATAGGGGTTGTAACTGTTAGAAGTTGATTAAGTAATGGGTCTTAGGTTAGGTTCTTGAGGAAGCTCATGTTGCTACATCAGGCCGACCCTTATGAGGTTGAATTGTCCCCGAGTAATACACAATTTAGCAAGGTTTTTTATTTTTACGTAAATCTTTTTTAAATTATAAAAATGAATGGATCTTAAAATTTTACGTATATTTTAAAACACAATTTTATATAAAAAAATTGTATTTCAAAACATGATTTTTTATTTATTAAAATTAAATAAAGTTTTGTTTTAAAAATCAATTTCAGTTTATTTTTATTTTATAATTTAATAAAAGTTGTGTTTAGTAACACAATTTTAATTTTTTTGAAAACATGAGTGTTAATAATACAATTTTTATTTTTCATTCATGTTTTAAATCATGTGAACCATGGTGTGGTTTTGTTGTAATTCAAAGCAGATTTATTATTTTAGTTGTATAAAATACAATGTAGACAAAGGATTACAAGATTGGTCAGATAATAACTTGTTGAGATGGGAATGGATAACTTTTTGTTGAAATGGAGAGGGATAACTTTTTGGAGATTGGTCTGATGATAACTTTATAGATAAATAGAAAGAAAAAAATATTTTCAACAAAAAGTTATCCTAACTAAATTGTCCCTTAAAAGTTTCCAAAGTTATTTCTTAATTTTAAGGTAGAAAACCCACGCTACCCAGATTTTCACAAGGGTGATTCAATTATTTGAACATGTTGTATAAAAAAAATAATATAATAAATATTTAATTATTAAAACTATTATTAAACAAACTAACTTTTATGTTGTCTGTAAAAACATAATACTAAACGATTTTTCGGATAAAAGTAAATACAAAATGAATTTTTATATCAAAATATAGCATCATGTAAAATAGGAATAGTCATTCATGGAGTTCAAATTGAATAAATTATAAACAACAACTAAAAACTAACAAAATAAATTATTTTGTATATAATAATATAATTTATTGATAATTGTATTTTTAATTAAAAAATTAAAAATAAATTTAAAGGTATTTTAACCTTATTCAAATATGTAATATTTAAAACAAAAAATATATAATTGATGATTATGAGCAAGGCAAGAAAAATGGGACAATGAGACAATTCGGGTCTCACAGTTAATATAACAATTGAAATTTTTTAGATAGTGAACAGTTATTTATATTGGTTATATATGTTTTCTGAGTTGTTTTTTTTTTTCGTAGACAGTTATTCAAAACAACTAACAACTAAGGATACAATGAGAAGTTATTAAGGATATAAATTGCTTTTATATACGTTATAAAATATGTTTCTGAAAAACTAGTATGGAAGAGTGAAGGAAGTAGATATCATTAAGGATAGTATAGGCATTTAAAAATTGGATGTAAGATGCAATTAAGAGGGTACAGAAAATAAAACTCATGTATTAAACCGATGTAACCCAACCCCACGAAACCTAATCCATGTAAAAACCTTTTTGTTTTTGGTGAAGCTGTTATCTGGATTGAAATTTCAAGCAGCAGTCTATACAATTTTCTTTATGGGCTATGGTCTCTTTCGTTTTACACCCCCATTTTTTCTTTTTGCATGTCTCAAAATTTGGAAAATTCCTAAAATACTCATATATTAAGAAATTGTTGATTCATAATATATTTTTTAAGTGTTTCACCGATTTTAAGATCCAAAATGTAATCTCTTTTAGTGTATTACAAATTATTTATTTAATTTGATAGCGGATTTCATGATACGTAATATATTTTTTTAACTATATTAAAAATTTGGTAATTTGTAAAATAGTTCTTAGGGAAATAATATTTTTGTGTTGTCAATCATCCACAATTATATAATAATACACTATAAATTAAGTGATCCACAATCAATATGTTGTGGATCATTGAATCCACAACTTTATTAATCACGGTTGTGGATTTTATGTATTCAATATTTAAAAAAATCAATAGATTGTGGATTTCATGAGTCATAATATAGTAAAAAAATTGTTTTCCAGATCATGAAATTTGTAATTATAAAAAATTTTATTGATTAAAAAAATTCGTTTATTGCTTATAAAAAACAATTTATTTATTTTTCTACTACAAATGTAACATCGTAAAACCTTTCTAGAGTAAAAAAACTAGTACATGTCACTGTGCGTGCAACATATTGTATAAAAATATTTGAAACTGAGAGTTTTTCATTAGGGGGTTCAACGATGGTGAAATAGGAAAAATATGAGAAAAAAACAACCTAAGCTTTATAAAATGATAAGGGGGAAAAAGTTTCTTCAATTAACAGGATGCAAAAAAAGAAAAGAATTTGCCTATGTCATATTTCATTCGCTTACACAATATTTTTTAACTTAAATAATATTTTAATCTCTAATAATTTTTTTATTGAATTATTATTTTTGTCCTTGAAGGATTCGCCAGTGGTAACTATGTCTCTAGAAAACTTAAAAACATTGTTAATTTCTAAATTCAACTGTTATTGACTTGTTAGTCCTACCATTATTAACTCAATTAATGAATGAACAATAATTACATTGATTACTTAGTTGATACCCTGTTTTATCCTTTATTTAAATTTATTTATTGAAAATTATCTTTGGTAGTTTTTAGCCTCCAATAAATTATGAACATGAGATTTTTGACAAAAATAAGAAGTTATGAAAAAATTTATTGCAAAAATAGGAAATTTAGAAAATTAATCATTAAACTAGGGAATTTTGGTTGATTGACTAATTTTTGTCTCATTTAACTAACCTCACTCCATTATAGGAAATCAAATGAAATTTTGTTAGATTAAATGGAACCAACACGCTAAAAGCAACCAACAAATGGTGCCAACTTGCTATAGGCAACCTATAATAGGTAGCGCCAAGTCAGGCTAGATAACGTATCATGAGTGGCTAATGAGAGTGGCACCAATTTGTTGTGGGCAACTCTTGCATTAGTGGTTTTTTTTCTAAAAAAGAAATGTGATTTCACCTCGTCCTAGAATTGGATTTGTGCATCCCTCACACATGTGCTCTTGAGACATAGTGTTATGTCATCCATGTTCATTGTAAGTATGTAGTAGCGTTCATGGATATCAATTGATGCGTGAATTTAACGTAGATTCATTCGGAAATTCAAACCGATACAATTATATTTGTGAATTTTAAAAATCACATATCAATTAATATTCAATTAAATTTGTGAATCGATCTAAACATAATTAAATCAAATCTAATTTAATCCAATTAAATTTAATTATTCATATATTGAATCACAAATTTGAATTTTAAAAATTTGTAGATCTTCGTTCAATTTAAATTTTAATATTTTATTATATATATATATATATTTAAAAAGTGTAAATAGAAAATTGACAATATAATTTAAAGTCTAAATATTATTTATAGATGAAAGATTTAAAGCTAGAAAAGAAATGCATTAAGTATTAAGGTAATGTAGATTATGAGTTATTAAATTTTATTGTTTTTAACTTTTTAGGATTACATTTTATCATTTATAAACTATTTTTATATGTAATTTTATGTTATTTTAAAGAAACAATATATGTTTTACTTACATTTTTTTATGTTTACTATTTTATTTTCTATTTTTATAAAAAACAAATTAGTTCTAAATAAATTTTTTTGCAATCCATGGATCCAATCCGATCACACTCATTCTTAATTGAATCGAATTGGATTGGATCACTATTTTTTTTTTTTTTGCAAATATAATTCAATCGATTAAATTTGATTAGATTAGATTTCATTTTACTCCAAATATGATTCAATTCGATCTATGAACACCTCTATAAGTATGAAATTTTATTTGTACGTGTGTAACCTCTTTAAGCATACACATAGAATATTAAACTATTATTTGATACTGACTAGCTTGTTAACGAAGGCTTTCTAAAAAATGAATTCTAATATAAAAATTTATATTTTATATCATATATTATTCTATCAAATATCCAGTTTTTATAACAAACAGTAATGATATTTCAAATTTGAAATTTTATTTCATTGTATTTTATATTAATCAAAATAGAATACAATTAATATAAAAAAATTGAATAGTAATTCGTTGAGCTTTTATAATTTAAATTTTTTTTAAGAGAAAATACTTTTAATAATTTACAAAAACTTTTATTCAATAAATTATCAATTAGGATTGAAGTTATGTATTGCAATAGTCTTGGACAACCAATTATGCTGTGTCCTTAACATTTACATGGACATGTGTTTGTCTTCGTTGTGACTATGTCTAATCCATTTTGTTTGTTATGTGTTTATTCACTGGATGGCCAATGCACAAATGAAAGACATATTAGGAATAATGTATGAACCACTTCTATCAAGCTTTGCTTCAACATTACCTAGTGGATTCCTTTGACAAAAATGTGGGCATTTGGTGATTATAGTAGGTATTTGGACAACTATAATCACCAAAATCCCACTGTAATGCACATTTACAATGGCCTAAACATCCTACTATAATTCTTAAGTTGGTATACATTAGGTTATGGAGACCATTCTAATGTCCACTATATACAGTGGGTATTACAGTAAACTAAGACCACTTTAACAAGTCCACTATATTATAGTGGGCTAAGTTCACTGTAACAAGCCCAATGTAATAAGTGAACTTCTATCAAGATTTGCTTCAACATTACCTAATGGATTTCTTTGACAAAAATGTGGGCATTTGGTGATTATAATAGGCATAACCATTGTAATAAGTGCACTATATTACAGTGGGCATAACCACTGTAACAATTTGTATTATAGTGAATTTACCCCATTGTAACAAATCCACTATTGCCCACTATAACAAAATTTATAAAATTAAACAAAACTTAGATATAATAGTCAATTTTGAATAAAACAATAACATGAAAACAAACATTAATTTAGCATTTCATAAAAGGTTTTAACATAAGAACATAATCATCCAAATACATCTTTGTTAAGTTCCATAAGAAAATTTCCTAAAAGTACTACATAACACTTATCAAATTTTCAAAGTTTCTACAAAAAACAAAGTTTTCACTCCTATTTGTATTGGTCATTATGATCAAAGATATCATCATCTTCTTCTTCATAGTCTGGATGACAACTATTAGATTCATGATGCTGCTTGGTAAAGATTTGTACGGTTGATGTAAGTATTTTAATGGAATTCATCGTTTCCTCCTATTTCTTCTGATCTTCATGACATTATTCCTTCATTTCCTTTATCTATTGAATTCATTCTAGAGTAATTCAACTTTAGATGTGTAATTTAATGAATTTCATGTGTCTTGGTTAACGATTCCACACTGGCCATATAACTCTACTTAATAGAATGAACAGATATCATTTGAAAAGTATAACCATCTATTCTCAAACACATTAATATTCAACACACAACCATCCTTCTATGAGCACTATAGGATCACAACCTAATGAGTTTTGTTCAATCTAACAAAAATATATATTAATAGAATGAAAAAATACCCTTTGAAAAGAAAATACAACAATAATAAAATATAGGACCTTGCTAGAGTGAGGAGAACGTAACTAGAACTGGAGGGGGGAAAACCGCTAGGAGGAAGAATACACTTGTCTGAGCTGCTCGTTGAGACGTCGCTGGTGCAATAAAGGTCTTTGTCAGGGTGCCATCCTCGCTGGAGTGTCATTCTCACCAAAGCGTCATTCTTGTCGGAGTGTTGTCCTCCCTAGAGCATCGTCCTCAACGCAACTTCCTCTTCTATGGAGCTTGAAAGTCTTATGCGTTTAGGTTCAATTTGTGAATTTCTTTAAGGTTTAGGTTGAACTTGCTTTTGAAAACAAAAAAATGCAATTACGGTGGGTTTAGCCCACTCTAAATGTCCATTGTAATGATGTTGTCAGCTTACAATTTGGTAAAGTTATTACAGTGGGCTAAGCCCATTATCCCACTATAATTCACGTTTAACTTATACTGTAAAATCCAATGTAAGTAATTAATTATTTATTATGCTCATGGTAAGCCCACTATAATTTATTTTTTATTACTTTTAGCAGGCAAAACCCACTGTAATCTACCTAATGTAACCTCTCTTCATTTTGAATTTATTGAAAAATTGTATTTAATTTTATTATAATGAGCTAAGCCCACTATAGGGGTGTAATTGTATTATAGTAGGCTTAGCCAACTTTAAATCCACTGTAACTGTGATTTTAAAATTATAGTTAGCTAGCCCACTATAAGTAATTGTTAAATTCACAATGGGCTTAACCCACTGTACGCCCAATATAATTTATTCATTGATGAGATGCACTCTCCCATCTAGGATGACAATAAACAATGATTGATGAGATGCAAGCCTTGAAGTCCAACCAGACCTGGGTTCTTATTCCCCCTTCCCCTGGGAAGATCGTTGCTGGTTGTCAATGGGTCTTTACAATGAAGGTTGGTGTGAACAAACAAATTGAATAGTTAAAAGCTTGTCCTATAGTTAAGGATTACACACAGATCTTTGGTCTTGACTACAACAACACTTTCTCTCTAGTTGTTAAGATGGTGATGAAGACTCAACTTCTCCCTAAGATCTACTTCCATGAAGAGGTTGGATTAATGTGAAATGGAGTTTGGATAGAAGAGGAATGGAGGGGAAAATGCCACTCTCAAAGGTGAGAGATGAGTTTAGGATGCTTGCCACAAGGAGAGATCCTTGATAAAATCTAGAAGAACTCTCTCCCAAGGGAGAGAGACTCACGGCCAAGGAGGAAGAGAACTCTTTCTCACACTCACTCAAGGCTCACACTCAAGCTAAAATGTTCAAATTATATTCAATGATCCAAAGATCATTACATGTAGGTGAAAGGTCTTATTTATAGGCCAGAAGGGATAGGTTAGGCTAACTAGACCATAGTTAATCTAACCAAGATTAGGCTAACTCTAGTTGAGTCACATCTAATCATGATTAGTTAACTATGGTCATGTATAACCAACTAATGAATTTATCCCTAATCTAGTTTAGATACAAAAAGGTGTAAATAGTATAAAGAGGTGGTAAAAAGTAGTCATGCTTAAGGCATGACTAGGGGGTGTGACATCTAGCAACTAAGAGGTAGGAATAGCAGGCATGCTTGCGCCCATAATGAGAGGGGTGAACATAACATATGCTCATCTTCTCTAAAAGCTATCCCATCTTAGCAAACTCTAACATGATGACTATAATACCTTTTAGAAAAATAAAAGATGACCTAAAAGGGTAACCTAAATACAATGGTCAAAAGGGAAGGTTGATTTTAGGAGTCACCTTACTAAAAAGTCAAAGTCAACAAAATTATAAAAGTCTTAAATTCTAATTTATACAATGGAATAAAGCTTCTTCATATATCCTTCAAGGGCCTTGAGTCGGATTGCATCAGATGGCCTTTATTCATCTCCTTCTATCAGTAGTTGTCATATGTCATTGGCCCTTCTATCAGTTAGACATTAAGAAGGTTTTCTTACATGATGATTTGACAGAAGAAGTCCATATAGAGCAACCACATGGATTTATTGCTCAGGGGGAGTCTACAGGTTTTGTTTGTAGGTTACGTAAAGCATTGTATGGCCTCAAATAGAGTCCAAGAGCATGGTTTGGGCGATTCAAATTTGTTTTACAGATTTTGGCATGACTTGTAGTGAGTTTGATAATTTTGTTTTCACAAAATTTCCTCCTCTACTAATAAGTGCATTTACCTTGTGGTGATTGTAGATGATATTGTTATTACAAGAGATAACTATAAAGGTATCCAAGATCTTAAAAATAATTTGTTTTAGAATTTTCAAACCAAAGATTTTGGACGACTAAAATATTTTCGGGGGATTGAAGCTACTCAGTCAAAAACTGGTGTTACCATTTCCCAAAAGAAGTATGTTCTTGGTATCTTAATGCTAGAATGTTAGATTTCAAGCCCATGAATACTTGTATGAATCCAAATGCCAAACTTTTACCTCACGAGGGGGAACTCCTCTCGAATCCAACTAGATACCAAACACGGGTTGAGAGGTTGAATTATCTAACAATGACTAAACCAGACATATCTTTTGTAGTCAACATTCTTAGTCACTTTAGCAACTCTCCATGCACAAGTCATTGGAAGGTTGTGACTCGAATTCATATATATATATATATATATATATATATATATATATATATATATATATGTATATATGTATATATGTATGTATATATATGGCTCCTGGCAAATGGCTAGTTTATGAGAACCAAGGTAATATTGAAATTGTTACATATTTATATGCAAATTATGCATATATATACCTTGGGGTATTGTGTCCTAATGGGAGGGAATCTTATCTCTTAAAAGAGCAAAAAACAGAGCACTATGTTCAGGTCTAATGCAAAAACAGAATTTTTTTTGTTTATTTACCTTTGGTAAATTTATCAAAATGACTCACCTCCCATATTATTTACCTAACTAACCTCTTTGGTAAATCTGTGTCAATTTTAATTAGAAAAATATAAAGAAGAAAAGGTCTTAGCAAGTTTTGAACTTGAGAAGTCATAATAATGCACCACAACTCATACCACTAGACCAAATGTCAAGTTTATACTTAACAACATTACAAATAAGCTTTAATTAATGTTAGTTTCAAAATTACTTAAAACATAAATGTAAATATACAACCGTAGGAATTAAAACATGTGGCGAATCAGACTCATTTCATGACGACAAAATATGCTATTTAAAACTTGTCTACTTTCAAGAAATGTTCGGAACAGAGAACTTATAATAATACAAAAGTTAAAACTAAAAACTAAAAATTTAATTTATATATTATTAATAATAAATTCCTAGGAATTATAAATTAAAATTAAAACTAATTAAAAATATAAATTAAAATTATTAAAAAATAAAACTAAGAACTAAAATTAAAATAATTTTAATTCAAATTTTATTTCTTAATTTTAATTTTTATTTTATTTTTAATTTTAGTTCTTAGTTTTATTTAAATTAAAATTTAAATTAAATATATTATTTTAATTCTTAAGTTAAATTAAATTTTAATTTTTAACTTAAATTAACTTAAGAAATAAAATTAAAAATAAAATAGAAATAGAAATTAAAATTAAGAATTAAAACTTAAATATAAGTTAAATTTAAATTTAAATTAAAATTATTAACAAAATTCAATTTAAATTTTAATTCTTAATTTTAATTTCTATTTCATTTTTTATTTTAGTTCTTAGTTTTATTTTTTCATAATTTTAATTTACATTTTAATTAGTTTTAATTTTTAATTTATAGTCCCTAGGAATTTATTATAATAAATAATTAATAAATATATAAATTAAATTTTTAGTTTTTAATTTTAACTTTTAGTTTTAATCCTTACGATTGTATATTTACATTTATTTTTTAAGTAATTTTGAAACTAACGTTAATTAAAGCTTAATTAAATTTGAATAGCAAAATAAAATCAAATGAGACATTTAGTCAAGTGGTATGATGCATAACCCATCATTTGGAAGTCTGAAGTTTGAATCTTGAGTTGTCTTTACTTTTGTGTATTTTTCAAATTAAGATTGTTACGTCTTGAATTAAAGTTTAAGTAGATTTGAATTGTAAAATAGAATTATATTATACATCTGGTCTAATGGTTTGAATTGTAATCCATCACCTTCGGAATGATGGTTCAAATCTTGCTTTGGCCTTTTTGGATATTTTTCAAATTAAGATTGTCATGTTTTCAGTTAAAGTTTAAGTAGATTTGAATTGTAAAATAAAACCAAACTAGACACTTGGTCTAGTGGTATGAGTTGTGGTGTGTTATTATAAGGTCTCAAGTTCAAAACATGTTAGGATAGCACACGCCCACTGATTATCTATGCATTGAAGTTCTTGTTAACGCACTCTGTAAATGTTCCTACTATTAGGATTGACATTAAGTTATCTAACCTTTTGTGTGCATCGCAACTTTCGAAGGAATGTTGTTTCTCCCCCTTACTTATACTAAAGGATACCCCCTTTCATCTTTCTAATAAATATTAGCAAATATAGTTAACTAAAGGATTTGAGGATTCTTGCTTTAATCTGTCCCATCGTTTCTTAGGAAGGAATAAAGTAAAGGACGACTGCTTATCCATCATCTTTTATGAGTGAAAGAACAAGCTCTATGACTATTTTGATTTTAGCGGAAACCCTTTTTCTTTATTCTTTCAAGCGATGACCTCAAATGATCAATACCACAAAAGAAAAGGACAAAAGTCCCCTATTTAGTGGCAGCTGGGCGGAGCTCGTCGGGACTAAGGGCACAACAATCCTTTGTTAGAAAAGGAGAACAGAGGTTTCATTATCGAGAAGCTAATCCTGTTTGTAGTTTGAGGGAGATACCCAGCTGGTGGGGTCTCTTACCCATAGACTTGACTCTGACAAAGGCGGAAAGAAGGACTTCTCTGATAATAGTCATTTTTTAGACCAGGAAATAAAAGAGAAAAGAAGATTGTCCCATCTTGCAAGATCTCTCCATGATAAAGAAATTAGTTGAGACTGGTAGGAGTACAACACCCTTACTGATGATACACCAAATGTTGAAAAAGTTCCTCAGAAGATCCCCTGTATATGATTGTCTTGGTACTGCTACTGTCACTCTACTGATTAAAAATGGTTTCCTTCGGCCTACCGCTGATTTAGAGTTTCTACTTATTGCATACTGTTTTGATGGTTCCCCTCTTTAAAAATCAGTACATTCCCCTATCTCTAAAGGGCTGCTTTAGCTCCTTAATTTGAGAAAGGAATATTCGTACCTGTTGCTGACTGAGAGTTTCCTATTATTGCCTATTACTTGAATGACACCCCTATATTAGATTAGAGGGCAGACTAAACAGGGGTGGGACACGATTGTGACAACTATGTTTGGGGCAGATTAACAGAGGAAGAACCAAAAAGAAAAAGAAGTCTAGAAAAAAGATCCTAGAAGAAAGAGCAAGTTCCGAAGAAGCAGCAGGGCCCAACCAGTCTGAGTTGACACATATGATGAGGGAGTTAGAATAGCTCAAAGGACAAATGAAGATGATGGTGCAACTAATGACAACTATGGTATCCTCCAAGGGAATAGAGCCCACTAAACTCTTCCCTCAAGTCCAGCAACACAAAGAATAAATGGACAAGAAGGTCAAAAAGAAGATGGAATTCGATCCCCTCCCATTCTGCCATATCGCGTACTTCTAGAATAGATTGCATCCAAACTTATCACTCTCATGCCTCCTAAACCAGAAAATCCTCAGGCTCCAGGACCAGATGCAAGATGTGAATATCATATCGAAGGTATACGTCATTGGACCAATGATTTCTACCATCTTAGGCATCGGATCTAAGATCTTCTGGACCATCCCTTGTTGAGTTTCTATTTGTGAGGGAGGAATACGTATTATGCTTTGAAGAATTTATGCCCCTCATTGCAGGATGAATCATAGAGTAGTAGTATATGCAAGAAGAGAAAGACGTCCCAGATACAACCACCCATTTCACTCAAAGATAAGCTCGTTTGGCCTAAGGTGAAAGATGCGGATTGCACTGAGATTAACATGATATACCCAACGATTCGGCCTCAACACAAGAATAGCCCTGATCTGCACAACGCTATCTCCCAGATCATTCAAAATGCACAAAATAGGCCTGCATCCTACTAAGCCCCTTGATCCACCTTCCTAGTACCAGTTCCATCACAACCGCAGCCCTTTGTTATCACCATTCCAAGCACATCATTTTTCGCACCAAAGGTTTCGCAAATCCTAACAACACTCAGACCCATCCCAAAAGCAATGGTTATCACCTATCCACCCTCGAAGGGACCATCATTATCAGCCTCCTGGAACCTTACACGAAAAATCATGTTGTGCCTTAGAATTATGGCATCGAGGCTACTATCGAACAAGGGGAAAAGAGCCTGAGGTAGGTGGAAAAAATTGGAGGAATGACTCATTCTAGAAGATGTTATACTCTAGAAGAGTTGGAACTAAGAAGGAAGAAAAGAAAAGAGAAAATAGGAGATATTGAACCTGTCAAGCAGCAGAGGAAGAAATTTAGGAATTCTTGAAGATCATCAAGAACAGTGAATTTAGTGTGGTTGAACAACTCAATAAGATGTCAGCTCAGATATATATCTTAGGTCTCCTGATAGCATGAGAAGCTCACAGGAATGTCTTACTCAAAATCCTCAATAAACCCCATGTTAACTCAAATATTTTCCCTATAAATCTGGTGGACAACAAAAAGGTTCTCACTTTTAGATAAAATTCTTCTTGCCTTCTCAGACTAAAGTATGAACGTATGGAAACCTAGATGCATCGTATATATAATAAGATAGACAGACCCCACGGAACTACCTTTCTTCAAAGCGTGACAGGTCTACTTTTCATATTCCCATAGATAAAGAATGAGAGTCAGCTTCCTTAAATCTGTTCTTCCTCAGTAAGAAGAAGGGGAATATAGTAGTGCCCCAATTCTGCACTTTGAATCCCTTCTTTTACTTTCGTAAGGCATACTCGGGGAGGAACTTTTTTTATTAATTCCATCTATAGTCACTTCAACTGCTTATGAATATAGTTCCCAGATTGCGAAGTTAAAGCGAAATTCCTTTCATTTAACTTGTGACGATCATTCCCCTATAGAAAAGGGAAAATAGAAAATGTTGGCTCACAATAAAGCTAGTGTCCTGATCGAGCAAGACGTAGTCCTATCTATCCACCTCTCCAAACACAATATTTTGAGTACCTATGATGGTGCCACATCTGCTGGCATGTGATGTTTGGACATAGAATCGAGTCCTTGTGAATGGGCAGAGCCAGGTGCTCTTATTTTACGATGGTAGAGACGATTGCTTCCATTACTGACCAGAAAGACACCAAATTCTCCTTTAGGTGCTTCAACAGCGGTATAGGTAGAAGGAGCTGGTACGAAAAAACCTTCTGTATAAAGTTTGAAATGGTGAATCGAGGTAGAGTAGACAGATGAACCTGTAGTCATTTTGTTGGTTATTGAAAGAAAAAGCTTGCATTTGCTCTCCCTATTTAATATAAGAAATAATAGGTATGATCTTTCTCCAAACCTAACGTGATAGTTTCCCATCATAGGGCTTTCTATCTATAGATTTAGCCATTACCAAGGAGCTAATTCGTTCAGAACTCAGTTGACTGCTTCTATAGATAAGGCAGAGTGTCCTTGGCTTAGCATTATAGCACATAAGGCTTCGGCGCTACTACAGTGCTTCGCTAACTCAAAGCGCCTCGCTATAAGAACCTAGCTTCGCTAACGCTCGACTAAGTATTGAACACCTTTTCTTTTCTATATTTTCTAATTAAAATTGTCACGTCATCAGATTAATTAAAATATTAGGTTTAAAAATATGAAACTGAAAAATAAATTACAAGACATTTAAAAAAATTAAAATAACAATAAAGATACATAACATAAAAATAAAACCCATAACAAATAAAATAAAATATAAATTAACTAAACAAATTTTAAAACTCGTGATTAAAAATAATATACATAAATAAAAATAAATTTAAAAAAATAACATTGACTAAATTTTTTTTATAAGATTTAAAAACTTTTTTAAGTTAATTTCTATTTCATTTTGTTTTTTATTCATTTTATTTTCATGGTGTGTATCTTTTTTATTATTTTAAAATTTTTTAAATGCTTTGTAATTTATTTTTCAGTTTAAAGTTTTAATGTAAGATTCTTAATTGTAATATTTTAAATTATTTTAAATTTAATTTTCAAAAAATTTTTAAAAATTTAACTTAAAAATATAAACTGAAAAATAAATTATAAATCATTTTAAAAAACTTAAACAACAAAAAAGATATACAACCTAAAACTAAAATACATAATAAAATATTAAATATTTTTAAAAATAAAACACGAGAAATATACATATTTTTAAAAAAAATTAAGCTAATTTGTATTCCATTTTGTTTTATTATGTATTTTATTTTTATGTTGTGTATCTTTTGTTATTTAAATTTTTTTTAAATGTTATGTCATTTATTTTTCAATTTAAACTTTTTAAATTAAGAATTTTAAACCTAATATTTGAAATTATTTTAGTAAAAAGTGGTTAAAAAATTAACTTAAAAAATATAAACTGAAAAATAAATTACAAAGGGTTTAAAAAAATTAAAACAAAAAAAAAAAGATACACAGCATAAAAATAAAATACATAATAAAATTTTAAATTTTTTCTAAAAATTAAAACACAGAAAGATACATATTTTTAAAATTTTTTAAATTTAATTTGTGTTTATTTTTTTATTATTTTATTTTTATATTGTGTATCTTTTCATTATTTTAAGTTTTATAAAATTCTTTGTAAATTATTTTTTAGTTAAAAACCTTTAAATTAAGATTTTTAAACGTAGTATGTCAAATTATTTTTAAATTATTTTGATAAAAAGAATTTAAAAATGTAACTTAAAAAATATAAATTGAAAAATAAATTATAAAACATTTAAAATAATTAAAACAATGAAAGAAGATACACAATGTAAAAATAAAAACATAATAAAATAAAATAAAATATAAATTAACTAAAAAATTTTAAATTTTTTTATTTTAAAATTTATGATTTAAAATGATTTACATAAATAAAAAATAAATAAAAAATTCCAAAAAATTAACTAGATTTTTTTCAATTTTTTTTTAAAAATTCTTTTGGTTTCTTTTTAAATTTTTTTCTATGTATTTATGTTTTTCTAAAGTATGATTTTAAAAATTTTTAAGTTAATTTTTATTTTATTTTGTTTTTTTATGTGTTTTATTTTTATGTTGTGTATCTTTTTTGTTATTTTAAATATTTTTTAATTTATTTTTCTGTTTAAAGTTTTGAAATTAATGTTTTTAAACTTGATATTTCAAATTATTTTGGTAAAAATCATTTAAAAAATATAAATTGAAAAATAAATTATAAAAATTTTAAAAAAATTCAAACAACGAAAAATGATACCCAATGTAAAAATATATGACCTAATAAAATAAGATATAAATTAACCAAATAAATTTTAATTTTAAAATTGATGATTTAAAACAATATACATAAATAAAAAAAAATAGAAAACATAAGAAATTAACAAAAAAAATATGATAAAAAAAATATTCTAAAGAAATTGATTTTCGATCAACTAATTTTTTATAGGTTTTTTACAATAAAAAAATATTATTTAGATAAATAATGTAAAAGATAAGTTATTTTTTATCTTTTAATATATAAAAAAACGCCGCTCTTTTGTTAATAAAAAGATATAAAAGTTTTCAAGACATCAACGAATAAATGACAAAAAAGTAGTTTTTTTTTCTTACAAGAGTGGAAAATAAAATATCACGGGGTTTACATAAAGAAAAAGCAGGTTATCAGCGTTAATTGGAAATCTTGCAACTCTATATTCGCTTGCTGACGTGTATACCCAATATTTTCCTTTTTATTCAAAATAAAAATGTGTAGTCTTTGAAATTGCCGCCAAGATTGGATCATCTTTTTGCCTTTGGTTAATTAATTTCAATATTTAACTCCGTGTTTCACTTATCATACCATTTGTAACGTGAATTCTATAAGGTTTTAAGCATCCTAACATTATACAACGGACATTAAAAAATATTTTTATTATTAAGTAATTATTAAATATGTTATTAGAAGGAAACATTAACTTTTAGCATTGGGGTGCCCAATGTTTGAACTTTACAACGCATGCAAAGAAACTTGTGAGAATGGACCCACGGACATCATCTACGAGCTGTCAAGGTGCCAGGGTTACGATTTTCCCATTATGACTAATTTCTGCATATGCGTAAGGAACACGAAAAGAAAAATTAAAAAAAAAAACTTAGGAAATAAAAAAAGATTCAAAGTTTCGGATCATGAACACCGTGAACACAATGAATTTTGTCACCTTAAGAAAACTTCCTTGATGTTGCATATATACCAATTAATGAGGAGTAATGTTTAATTCAATGGTATAAGTTTTTTTAAAGATATTTAATGGGCATAAGTTAAAAATATTAAGAGATTTTATTCAAATTATAATAAAGAAATTAATTTCATATTTCAATAATTAACTTTGTCCGCTAAAAAATGATCGGTAGACCGAGAAAGGAAGTGAACCTTCATGCTCTGCTCATATGTGTAACAGTTAATTATGTTTATTTTTCTTCTCATAAGTATTCACATTTTTCTCAAACAGTTTATTAGTCAAAGATAAATAATCGTAGTTAATAGTAAATTTTACGTTGTTGCTGTAAAAAAAACATATATCATACATTGTTGTTTTTCGGATATAAAAAGTTGTTATATGTTAACCACTAAAAACCTGTAGTGTAGTAAGCATTCAAGTTATATAGTAGTTGGCAAATGTCTGGTACAGCTTGCAATGCGATTTTTAGGAGTAAAGAAGTATGGTTTGATGAAAATGTAAAATTTAATCAAATTATATATTTGATAATTTTATATAAAATGTGGATTGGACAGAAGTTGTTGACGATATGAAAAACACACCTAAGATACACAACCACACTTATCCAATCTATTAATAACGGTAAGACACATAAAAAGTCTTTAATGGATGTTTACCAAGTATAAAACCTAAAGAAAATGACTTAGTGTTTGTTTGACATCAGTTTAATAAAACTGTTTTCCGTATTTTAGTATTTAAAAACTAAAAAACTCGTTTAGGTAGTGTTTTCTGAAAGTAATTTTTGAAAATAATTCTTCTTTTTTAGTTTTTAAAAACTAAAAAATAGTATGTTTTGAAAACTCAAAATGCAATTAGAATATGTTATTTTTGCTTTTTAATATTGGCAAGTTTTTTCTTTTTTACATCTTCGAAACAGTTCTCAAATAACACTTACCAATTAAACAAGTTTTTTTTTTTCCAAAAGCAATTTTTGAAAATTATTCTTAAAAACTTTTTTCAAAAACTAAAAAAAAAATCAAATCAGCCCTTACACATGGAAAATGACCTATAGCTAATGTGGAGTGAGATCTCATAAAACCAACCTAATTAGGAAAGCACAATTGACAATCTCCTCATAACTGATCTTACAGTGACTACTAAGTAATCAACCCATACTCATAACATCTAATCAGGTAACCACCCACACTATATAAGACAACCAATGGAGAATTTAACAACACTATTTTTTACCAAAATAGAATATAAATTTAATTAATTCAATGGTTGAATTTTATATTTTTTAGGTAATTTATCACAATTTAATCTTAATATATGATAAGATATTTAAAATGTATAAGTATTCATTATTAAATTACATTTCCAGAAAATTCCAAATTATATAAAATTGATAAATATTATCAATAAGATAATATTATGAAATTTGACGGTTTGTATTGATCAAATTTTAATTTTACATCAAATTAATATAAATATAATTTGACTAAGTTTTACACTTATTAATAATATATATAATTAAGTTTGACTAAGTAACACTTAAATATATAACATTAAATTAATATTGTCTGCTTCAACGAAAAGAAAGTAACAATTTCTTTTAAGCAAAAGTAACAAATATTACATTTGAATTTTCTATTCTTTAAAGAAAAATAAATTTAACATAGAGAAATTGATTTTATAAACAAATATTTAATTTTTTTTCTCTTATATTTTTCAATTTAAATTTTAAAAATTTCTAGCTATTTTCTCTGCTTTCATAAAAAAATAGTAAGAAAATGTATTTTTTTTATAAGAAATATTGTTGGTTTAGAAATTTATCTTTTAATAGGGATGGATATGAATTAATTGAATTCGTGTTTTTTTATCTGATCCTTTTAAATTTAATTGGATTTATTTGGATATCTATCTCAATCAAGCCGATCCAACTATGATAAGTTTGGTTCATGTCGAATCATTAAGTTTATTATTTAAAAATAAAATTTAAAAATAAAATTCTAAAATTAGCATAATCTAACAAAAATAAACGTCTAAAGGAGGACATATGTATATGGAATAGAAGTATGTGTAAACTATGGACCTGGACTGATATTTCTAGTATGAGAAGAATATGGAATAGAATAGAACTTGAGCTCCAACATCTAATTTCTTTTACTAATATAAAAAATTGTAACAGTTGATTCATTGGATAAGATCGTATTGGATTTTTAACATCAAATTCGTAATCTGATACAAATGTTCGATTTGCATTTTTTTCATTCCAATTTAAATCAATAATTCGAATTAATCCAAGTTTTTTTTTTTTTTTTGGAATTTTTAATCACCTTTTTCTAAGACGTGCCGTATGATTTATTTGTATTCTAAAAATAAGAAGTCTCTCTTTAAAGCAAGAAATGACTTGAAAAATCAATAATAAAATAAATCTTTTATCATTTTTCATACACGTAGATATAATATCAATCTATCAATTTCTCCATAAGTCATCGCCATTACAACAATTATTAGACTAATTTATTGTTAACAGGCGAAATAATCCTTACTTAATTTTGAATGAGTGTAAATAATTGGTTAACGAGTGTACCTAGATAATTGTTTTTTTTAAAGGTTCCTATATTGTTAATTATAAGGATTATTAAAATTTAAAACATTTAATAAAAGCAAATTTTGAAGTTAGTTTTGTGCATGAAATATTATATTTTCATCACCCTTTTAGACTTTTAACATATGTTAAGTACATTACAGTACCAAAAGAAATGTTTTGGCATTCATAGACATATATTTTTTCCATATTAAATTAAACGTTATGTCTCAAATGTGGAATTAATTTATACCAATAAAATTATGAGAATAGCTGGAATTACAAGCATCGATAGAGCCAAGTCATGCCAGCAATACATGTTTCTCTGCCCTAAATTAGTAATTGGACATGTTGAACTGTTCTCCGATCCCACCTCTATCTCCTCTTGTAAATTAGATCTATAACCGCCATTAATAACAAGAAGTTTTGAAAGAATCAAATCGAAAATGATAAATGAATAATCTCTGCCATATTGATCCACGCGTGTAGGTACAATTTAATAGTGTAGGTGGTGCTTCTGGTTATACATGCTCTCTAGCTATTATTGTTCCAAAAAATATTGATTGATTTATTATATACACATGCAATACAAGATGTGAGCTTCTGTTTCCGCTTGGGCAGAAAAGAAATCGGAAAGTAATGAATAATAATAAGATAGAAGAAGACTAAAAAAATAGAAAGAAAGAATAATGAGTAGCTATGTGAGGGTTTGTATTAAAGAAGTAGTATGAAGCAGCTTGTTAGTAGTGGCCTGGATTGTCTTGGTTTTGGGATGAAGCAGCTTTGACCAAAACCCAGTTTTCTTCTTATTATGATGATGAGCTTGAGTTTGAGCTTGTATTGTAGCTGTCCTTGTTGGAACAACAGTCATTGACCTAGTTTTGAGGAGTCCAGCGTGGTTGGTGCTGAAGAGAAAGAGGGAATTTGATCCAGTATGAGGTTGATTGGGAAAAGGGGTGGGAGAGGCACAAGAAGAGGAGTAATAGGAAGAAAGTGAAGAAGCAGAAGTGGAAATAGAGGTGGGTTTACGAGAAGAAGAAGAAGAAGAAGAAGAAGAGGAGGAGGAGGATAGTTGAGAAAGCTTGTGTCTCAAACAAAGAGAACATACACCGGGAGATTGGCGGTGTTTGGGATGTTTCTTGCAGCAACCATGGGGCAAGAACCTGCCCACGATGTCTTTATCCCTTGGGGGTGGTCTTCTTAGGGTGGCCATATGTTAACATTAACATTAACATTAACATTAACATTGTCGCTGAGAATGTCAGAAAGTTGTTCTAAATAGAGATGAGAATGGGTTGAGGGTGTGCTTCACTTTCCGTGATACTTCAAGGGTGTTTCCTCAGAATGGTCTTTTTGACAGTTGAAAAATAAGACTTGGAATTTCGAGTGATTCAGGCACGTGGGTCATTGGTCTTTCACTCTTTAGAATGTGGAAAAGGTCAAACCCCTTTTCTGGGGCGGCGTGGAATATCTAAATTCTCAGATTTTAGAACAACATTGGCGTGGCGTCCCCATTTTCTATCCAACAAACCAAACAACACTTTTACTTTTACTTTCCGCTAGTAGCTTCTATTTATAATTTATATCCCTCTTCAAAATGAATACAACTTTTAAAACATCCTTCAATTTTTTAACTTGGTTTTAAATCATACAATTTTTTTTTAAATTTTAAAATTTATTTTAGAATCCATTTTAAGTGAAAAATTAATTGATTCATAATTGATTTTAAAATCGATTTTGAGTACAAAATTATTATAATCAAAATAGGTTTTTTTTATATCAAAATTTCACTTTGCAGTATTACTTGTCTTTCGTTTTAGGGTGTATAATATTTTAAACAAATATTAATAATAAATCATCCTATATATAGATGTCTAACACTTATGTTCTTTTTAGACTTCACTTCTCTCGCATTCACTTTTATTTAAATATAATTTTTTTTAAATGATAAAATTTATTCTCCTATGATTAGTTGGCATATCTCTATTTTGAATATGAAATAAACGTTTTAACAATAAATATTAGAAATTAATTTTAATATATATTTCATATTTAAAATTTAATAATGCTTCTAATATATATTTGATGTATTTTCTTATGTTATTAATATTAACCTAAAGATTTAATAATTTGTAACTATATATATAAATTGATTTCAAATATATATTAAAATAATTATAGTACATCTATTATATATTTATGAAAACATAAAATATTTATTACTTGTCTAATCTAACTGTTTGTTTACTTTTAAAATTTTAGTATGTAAATTTAATTTTATAAATTTTTATCTAAACATATCATCTATCAATTTGAAACATATTTGTTTAAAAAATTATACACCCTAAATTTAACATAATTTTATAAGTATCGTATAATATATACAATGTATCTAGTAAGAAAAGCAAATTAAACGAAAGTGAGAGTAAAAAAAGACAGATAATAAATACTGAAAGAAAGAGAATAAATGATTGATCTCAACCATTAAATTTTATTTCAATGAAATTTGACTTTCCGACTCATAGTTATCAAACTTAGTTAACTATTAAACTTTTACGTCTACTTATCATGTATCACTTAACTTATATGCAAACTTTCTCTTTCTGGTAAACTCTTAAGTAAATTCGATAGACTTTAGGCAAACTCTAAAAAGTCTCAAGTTTACTACCAAGTCGTCTAGTCAACAAATCAGTTCGTTTTTAATGCGTTTAGAGTTCAATATACTTTAATTTAATATGGCATTCTTAAATCGAAGAACAAACACGTTTAAGAACATTAAAACTTAATTTTTTAACAATATCACACATACATTAATGAGAATGTTCTATTATTATTATCACCTTTGAAATTTATTATTTGATGCATGGTTAGACTTACTTATTTAAGTATTGTAAAATGTATGATTTATTATTTTGACTTATTTTGTTGTTGAAATGTTTTATTTATAGATATTTTTATTATTTTTAAATAGAGTAAACTCTTACTAGTCGAGTTTATAAAACTCGAGTCTATGTAGACTCTGAGTTTGATAATCTCATTCTCACTATATATATAGAGAGATAAATATATTATATGAAAGTAAGATATCTTATATAAGAGTAAAAGAAGTAAATTTCAGCTATTAAAATAAAAATTAATAGTTGATATCAAATCATATACATTCATTTTCTTTTCTAACATTTATTATTTTTCCTTCTTTTTCTCTCACATTTTTTTTCCAATCCTCTGATAGGAAGTTGGAAATAGTGTCAAAAGTTTTACAATAACTCACACACCTAGTCAATCATGTGAGCTAAATCCTTGACTTCTCTCCCTTTAGATAATGTTTGGTATATAAATTAAAATTATAATAAAATGAAATGAAATAAAAATATTGAAATAAAAATAAAATATAAAAGAATGAAATCCACTAAATATACTTTTCTCTTTGACTCTCTTCGTTTTTCTTCCAGTAATGTTGTCCAATTAAACAACAACTTAATTATCCTCATAAAAAAAAATCGAACAACCATTTATTTCTCTACATATAAATTATGCACGAATATTTTTCATTTGGTGGGCACTAGGAAACCAGAAGTACCATAGTTCTGCGTGTCATGTGTGTGGTTTAGTTTCGTTGGAATATTTGACAGAACAACCAAATGAACCAATAGTACATTGAGACACTACAGTATTTCATTCCCAACCTGTGACAGGTGTACTTTGATTGGTCAATGAATCAATAGGATTCAGTGATTCTGCCATTCAGTCATTTTTTTCTTTTAATTCAATTTCAAGGTGAGTCAGTGTGTTTCTCATTGCAAAGGCGGGTGTATATAAATAAAATTAAATAGAATTCATAACTTAAGGACAATAAGTTATTTCACCAGTTTATCGTTGTTAATAAATATTTTATTGATAAAAAATAAATTTTATTTGAAGTGATTTGCGTTTAAAAGTTTATCTAAAAAATAAGATAATTAATAAGAAAATTATTAAATTTAAAACATCATAACAATTCTATATTTTTAATGAGTTTAATTGGTATACATGATCAGTGTAAATATTTTTACACCAATATTCAATCACAACCATTGATCCATGGTAAATTTTTTGTTGACTTTACTCATTATTACTTTAAAAGTTATATAAATGAAAAATCATAAATGAATGTCGGTGCAAAGATATTTTACAGTGATAATATATATCAATTAAACTCATTTTTAATATGATATGATTTTAAGTTTTAATAACAAAATCTTTTATTAAAAATTAAATTTATTTAGGTTGTTTTTGGTAAGTGGAACATTCAATTCTTAAACAGATTACTTAATACGTGAGAATGAGATTTTTATTATCACTTATTTTTAATAAAATAATACATTTATTCTTTATCTTAAGAGATAATATATTTATTCTTGAAATTTTTATTCGTATATTTCTCCAAATAAAATATTTTCTAGAAATACAATCTATTTTTGAAAAACAGCTGCAATTGAAATAAAAATATGAAATAATGAGGAAAAAAAAAGAGTTATTAAAGTGGTGTAGGTGGGATTGGAGTAGTGGTAACTTTGGTGATAAGGAAAATTACATTAATAAGGTATGTTAGCTATATAATTGTTTTTTTACTAATTAAAACTTGTTTGATAAATAGTTTTTCTAGTATTTTTTTAAAACGTAAGTTTATAGCTTTTTATATTCATTTATTTTTTATCAGTGAAAGTTTATAAAAAAAAATTATTATATTCAATAAATTAATTTAACAACTTCTAACTGCTTCAACATATCATATTAAATACTTATCATTGAATACTCTAATTTAATAATTTTTAACTATTAGTAACTTTTAAGCTTGTTTTTAAACATAATTATAATATAAATAGTGGGACATCGAATACATAGATTAATTAACAATCGAATATTTTAATTTAGTTAGTGATTCAGAATTCGAATCCTTAAATATATAATTATTTTTAGAGGAAATTTCCTTTCAAAAAAATTTAGAGGAAGGGACAATATGAAATGTACAAACAAAAAATATATTGTGTAACGTGATACTCGAAAGTTTTGAAAGAAAAAGATGACGGTGTATGGTCAATTACAAAAATTCTTTCTGCTGTTTTGTTCCTGTCGCCGTATTTTGCTCCTATAGCATTATTCTCTTGTCACTGCACCAAAGTTAGCATCAAAAACCAACTTTCCAACTTCTAAATTTTCAAAATACAATGAAATAAAGAAATTTCCCAGTAAATTCTTAGAAGCTACCTTTTTTATTTAACTAATATTCTGCATTAAATATAAAGTCTAGAAATGCTACTTCCGTGTTGGTCTAATAAGCAACATGACACACTTGCGAAGAACTGTATCAAAATTATGACACAATCCTTCTATTTTATTATTTTTCAATTTTATTTATAGGATTTAATTATTAAAAATAAGGTAAAATAAAAACGAGAGTGAAAAATAACTTCAATTTCCTTGTAAATACAAAATTCTCATATTTTTACGAGAATAAATAAAGAAAAAAAATCATGTATTTAACACATTCATGAAATGAATAATGTTTGATATATTTTTTTTTAGCCTTGTATTAATAAGAAAATTTCATCCTCACATTTCTCATAATAGATTTTTAGTCCACGAAATAAACAAACCCAATGCTATTTCATTATGATAGGTGAGACCATTCATCAGAAAGGCAATTTGGTGAATTTGCCCTTAAGAATGACATTAGTATGGCTTTTAATAAAGTTGATTGGTTTTATCTTCTAGAGCTTTTGAAAAAATTGGGTTTTATTGAAAAATGGGTTTAGTGGGTAAAAGTATGTATCACTTATGTAATTTCAAAAATGGATTTAGTGGGTAAAAGTGTGTATCACTAAGAAAGTAAGAGTGGAAATTTCTATATTACTTAGATGCTATTGTTTCACGTGTTTTTAAAACTAAATATTTTTCTCAAGAATATTTTTTAGGGGCTTGCTTGGATTGTAATTCAAGCTTTATATGACATAGCATCTATGCTTGACAATTAGTGATAAATGGCTTAGGGAGTTAGATGATCCTATATTACCTCCCCACAAATTCCAAGCTCAAATTTAATTGATGTTAAAAAAAATATGAAATGTTCAATTCATGCAAAAAAGTCAAAAATACTTATGATGATGGTTGGTAGGTAGATTCAAGTTTAGGATCCTTTGAACCAAAAATCTTTCTAATTGTAGATTTAGGTATAAATAGTTAGGAAGTATATATAAATTCATATTTACTTTCTTATTTAAACGATGTGAAACACTGTTTGTATTTCATTGACATGAGACTATCTCAAAAGTGTCTTACACTTTGCAATATCGGTTTACCTATACAAGGAAATTGGATGCTCATTTGCGATTTAAATGTTCCACATAAAGTAAAGCTAATACTTTGACGATTAGCACGTGCAGTTATGCCCACATAGGTTTCCTTGGTTTCTCATGGAGTGGATGCCTCGTCTATATGTGCCTAATGCAATTCTTACACTGAATTTGATTGGCATGATTTTATCTCATGTGAGAAGAAACAAAATATTTGGAATGCGCTTCCTTATGGAATTCAACTTGAGATTGCCTAGCACACACAGAAAATCTCTGATATGATATTTTACATGTTGTGGTTTCTTACTACAAATTAGCAAAGTGACTTTGTGCTCACAATTTGGTGTAATTAGAGAAGATGAAATGAATTCATATGAGAAGGTACCTCTAAACCACACTTGATTTCTCTTAAGCTGGTAACAGAATCCTATCACCATAAGCAGATAGCATGTAGATCAAAGTCTTAGCTAAAGACCACATTTAGTTCAGACTGTTTTATTGAAGCATGGAAAAAACCAGCACAAAGTATCCTTAAATGCAACATAGAGGCCCCTTTATATTCGGATCATCGCATGTTTTGATATGGTGTTTGTTTTTGTGATTCCATTAGAGGATTTCAATTGGTACAAACGATTGGCAAATGGGAGTCCCCTCAATCAAAGAACCAAAAGCGTGTCCCTATTCCATCTAATCTCGTGTATTAAAAATATGAAAAAACATGATATTTGTATTGAAACAAATTGCAAATAACTTTTTGATTGTCTTGACAGCTCGGAAAGTAGTTCTAGACACTTGCAAAGAAGAACTTAGTGAACTACAAAACGTGACAGAACGTTATACTAGGAGGTAAGCTATTAGGGGGTATCTAGATGTTTTTACTAGCCATCATGTTAATGATTTCATTCCTACTTGTATTGAAGATCTTATCATATGTGAAATGAGATAATTCTCCTTTAGATAAAAAATAATAATAATAAGTTTATCTTAAACTTTTATTTTCAAAACTATTATTGAAATTAATACTCCTCTGTCTCTCTTTTGTTTGATATTACATCTCTCTTAACTAAGGATATTTTAGTCTAAATAATTTGAATACAATAAACAATATGAAGTGAGTCTTATTAAAAAGATCAAGCACCACTTTAGTTTGGGTCCTATAGATACGACATGAGGGAGTATTAAAATTCTTTCACTGATTTAGAAAAACATTAACTCACCAAGAAAAGAAAGAAAAACATTAAATACCTCAATTAGTGTAAAAATTTTATTAAGATGTCTTCATTCTCTTCAATTTTTTCAAATATATTTAAAAACAAGAAGAATTTATTTGGTGGTAAAATTGGAATAGAATTTTTAATTAATAACTTTTTTAAAATGTTAAAAAAACAATCAATATGAAAATTGCAAGTTCCGTTCCACTTCTTCCGTTCTCTATCCGGTGTATGATATTATTGATTTTCTTTATTGAACTCCAAACTCATTACAAGTCAGAGAACAAAAATTGCGTTTTTAGCCAAGGGACCTGACAGAGAGTGTGTGTTTGCTGCACCTAATATTAAGTATAATACTTAGAATTTAACGTCCAGATTATTCTTGCATTTGTAATGTGAGAGTTGAACAACTGAAATTAGGAATGCAGACAAAATTGAACGCTGTAGTGAGACAAAAAGAAAGAAGCGGTCCAAGGGTGAGGGAACAATAAGACCGATGCAAAGAGCGACACCTATTACTCTATTGTTTGGAAAGTTTCTGAGGGAACTGGGAAATTAGCTCCAAGGTTTGAAAGCCACTGGTGGCAATTACAAATTTTAGTTCCAATACTATACTTTTAATTTGAGTTGATACATCATCCCTTAGCTTTTAAAGGGACTAAACAAATAATTATGATAATTCTTGTTGGAGTGTTTAGGAAATGGGTGTCACAATGGTTCGAGGATATGAAACTCAGTAAATTTGAGTAATTTAAAGTGGTTCTGAGCTCCCCTTGATAATCTCTTTTCATTAATGAAAAAAGAAAAAACCAAGACAATGGTTTAACCGTTTTAAGGTCCTTCTAGTTTTTACCATTCCACTCGATTATTAACAACTCATCCATACAAACATAACCAAAATAATTAGGGAGTGACAGATGAAATTTATTGATAAATTTGACAGTTCAAATCATTCATCGCATTACATACATGAATGATATTGATTGATAAGTTAACATCCAATCATATATCCAATATTTTTGCCAGTCAATAATTACTTAAGATGTAGTTCAAAAGAAGCGAATACAAACAACAAAACGAAGGGTACGCCACATGGAAAAACATCCGCAGTTACAAAGCAAGTATCTAATACTACTCAATTTGATTATTTAGCCGTTTGGGAAGCTTGAGAGGTCTTGACTTCTAGAGGACACTGAGATACATATGGTTTGAGCTGCATAAAAGGTATTATAAGAATCAGCAGTCACTAAAGGTACATGAGAAAAACTAAATTTTTGCAATAGTGTTAGCTTTGCATAAAGTCTTGACCTCTTTTTATTCCTGAAGAGAAATAATCTTGGTTCATAGTTTATGGTCATTTCTATGAAGAAAACATTTTTTTTACCCCTTTAGAATCTAAATGGTTGAGTTGTGATCTGTGAAGGGATGGAGAGGCTAAGACCAATGACTCCGTATTCAGATCACTACAGCACAATTAAGATATAAAGTATGTATACGAAAATTGTAGACAAGTACTAATAAGATAGAAGACAGAACACCACACAGTTCAATAGAATAACCACATCACCAGAATCGAGCACTGTGGTTCTTGTCATTGTCATAAGGAAACCGAAGAAACATTCAATGAATAGTTGTAAGTAAGCTAAACTATACTAATAAAGCTTAAAAGAGAAAAGGATCGAAGGAACAATGCCAAATTTATCATTACAACACAATGAGTTAAGTACATAATTTATCCAAGCAAGTGTTAGCACCATAGTAGTTAATGACACATGGTGGCCCAAAGCGGCTACCCTCCAAAACTGTTATAATAAGATAGCTGTAATAATAAGATAGCTGTTATAATAAGATAGCTGTTATAATAAGATAGCTGTTATAATAAGATAGCTGTTATAATAAGATAGCGAAAGCAGGATGACCACTATTTAGATTCCTATGTAGATATATATTACTAGATGCATCTAATAATGTGTTTGAAAATAAAAAATTGATTGCAAAGAAATATTTAATATCTAAAAATATTGTTTGGGGGAAATGATAAAACATGCATTTCTATTGTTTGCATATACAAAAAGGTGCAGTGAGCTATTCCATTGTCAAGCCATGTCCAAGTTTGGACCAGTGTGCTTTTCATTAATCAAGTAAAAGAAGTCGGTTGTTAATCCATGGTAAAGGAGAGAAGAAAACTGGGTAGAAGAAGAAGAAAAAGGTTGCAGGTCTGGTTCACTGGAACTCACCGGATATTTCTGGGAGGATCACCAGGAAAATCTGTTGGTGGGTGCCTATAGGATTAGAGGGGAATGTGTTGAAGGAGCAGGAAGAACATGAGTCAGAGAATAACGCCTCACTTTGGGGTAAACAAAATATGCTTTTACCGTGTTGTCCTTCATTTAGAAACAACTCACATACTCAAAATACGCACAGTATCACTTAAGCTTTTTTAATAAAAAAACAATGCAAAAATGACCCAGTTTGAGGTGTATTTGTTGCCCTAAACGCAAAACCCTAATCACGGACTAGATGAGCCGCAAGAGGCCAGAAATAGCCACAAGACTGTATGTGAAATGCGGTACAAAGGCCACTTCTCCTAGACACAATGCTACAGGGACTTCTGAAGCAGCGAGTGGCTGCTCTGCTCTGCACCTCCACTAAAGCATGCAATAGCACTGCTTTTAACTACTATGGTTAGCACAGCAAATGTTGAAGAAAAATAGGTGAACAAAAGACTATAGTGATGAGATTAGAGAGTGGAAGATGCAAACCTTGAAATCAGTCAAATCAGGAACTACGTAATTTGGTAATTTTTCTTGCATCACTACATAACCACCTGCAACAATATGGAGATTTACATTTAATTTGATAGTATAAAAAAAACATCAATATATGAACCTTGGCAAATTATTTTATTACAATATACAAAATTATAAATACAACTTTAGTAATTAAAATCCAGAGTTTTATAAAGCTCATTTACTAAGTAGGCATTTATTTAGGATAGAAACAAATAACCCAAACTACTAATTACCAAGAAGGCCACAAATTCTTAGACAGAAATGTAAGTCATTTCAGTCAGCCAACCCCAAAAATAGTATGGGCTAAAGACTAATGGTATGTTTGTCTTAGCGTTGATAGTGTAACCGAGAAATTGAGCTTTCCGACACAGAAAAATGAAAAACTCTGAAAGCAAGTGTAGCCCTACTTCTACGTTGTATTGAACGCACCATGTTTACAAACAGGCACTAAATAGTATGAGCCCTCAATTGAAGTCCTCGGATATCGAAGTCACAGTATAGTGAACCTAGACTAAGATTGAAGATGTCACAAGGTTTTTACTAGACTTATAAAAAAGATACAAGTTTCACTTGAAAACATTAATCATACACTTTAGAATTTAGATAGGCCTATGAGAATCACGTGGGAGGGGGCCTAGGCCTAATGTATGTTCATAGAAGCAATATCTTCATTACTTTTCCCCTGAACTTACATTTAGGAGTTTGGAAATGTAAATCCAAACATAGACATAGGCTAAGAAGATCAAGTTTAACAGTACCAGAGCATGACAAAATCTTCTAACTTAAGTTTTTAAAACTATAGCCGTTAGTAATTATTCAGCAAGTATAATCAGAAAACACCACTAATGTAGATTAAGGCTCTTCCTGAAGGTGCTCAACATGCTGATTGTCAATTTGCAAGGAATCAATCAAAGTAGTCATCATTAGCAAACTAGTACAACGCAATGCATTCTAGTTCAAGATTCAAGGTAAGTACGACAAAATGCAAGGCTCAAAGACAAGGTAATCAAAGTCAGACTGGTAAAAAGAAATGCATTCTAGTTCAAGATACAAGATAAGTGGTCCATAAACAAAGATTAAACCACAGCTTCAATTGAGGAAACAAACCTTTGCGAGTGTGGAAACCAGTAGGCTTGCAATTCTTTCCCTTGTAATAACCACGAGGAGCACGTTTTGATGATAGAATGTCGAGTGAAGATGTCCGCTTCCTTCTAAACGCCCTTCCTATTCCTAAAATAAGCCCCAGAGGCATCTTTTTCTACAAGAGACAGAACAAAGTAATGATGATCAAAACTGAAAATATATGTCATAATCAAGAAATAACATATAACGTATATGAACACAAATAATAACAGTGATAATGCATAATCAAAAGCAGGAAAATTTCTGCATAAAACCTATTTTATGCAGTCGCCAATGGCAGTTGACGAAGGGGAAACAGAAAGCCTGTTGAGAGTAGTTGTTGAGAGTCCAAAAAAGGCTCCTAAATTGAAAATAAAAAAGCAACAGAAAGCGATGTAGGTATGCAATCCTCTACGAGTATGAGAAAAGGAAGAACAGTGGATAACCATTCAAATAGAATAATTAATAAGGCAAGTCGAAGACAGTGACCTAATGACAGGGCAGAGAGAAGCATACCTTGAAGGGGAACTCACAGAGGAATCACAAATTGGGTCTGGTTGCTGCCGTCAAGGGCTATGCGTCATATGAGGAACAATCGCTGCAACTCAAGCAAGATGAAGCATAGTGCCATCTTCAGGGTTTATTTAGGCTGCAAGGACAAAACTGACATTTACTGAATTACCATACATATATAACTATTTATATTTAACATTAGAGTTTAACTATCGTAACAAAATTTGATAAATGTTTTTATTTATAATAGGATAATTTTTTTTCAAATTAAATTCTTAATTATTTTATATAAATTAAAAATATTTAATAGACTAAAAATTGTTGTATTTACACTAAAAAAATATTGTATTTCTTTTAAATGTTTGAACCACCCGTACTAAATATTAATTGAACTTTAAAATTGAAAAATATCCATTTTTATGAATAAAATAAAAAATAAAAATATAAAAAAATATAAGAAAGAATGAATAGTTTTGGTTACTCTATCAAGTCAAAGCTTGGATGGCTGTAGTCCTTTTGTGTCGTTTTTTTTTTTTTTTGAAAGACAGAGAATAAGTGTGTCTGTGTCTATATGTCTTGAACTCGCTACCTGGGGGATTTTTTTTTCTCTCATTAAGTATGATCGATTATTATTATAATTAAAATATTTTTATTTTTTCTGAAAGTAGCTTTAAAATAAATCATTTTATTTGAAACAACAAAATCAAATTTTATATGATAGAAGAGTTTAAGAATAACTAAAACAGTTGTTAAAAGTAATCATAAATTAAATATTTCATATTATGAAAAGAATTAATTTCAACAATCATCTTGATCATATTGGAAAAAAGCTTATTTTGTAAGAAAATAACTGAAAGTGAAAAATTAATCTTTTAAAAAATTTCTCACTCTCATTTTATATTTTATTTTCTGTGAGCGTTTTCATATGTGATCCCGTGTAAAAGATCATTGGATAAATGTAAGAGAAAAATATTTATTCATATGTTAAACTCTAATGTAACTTATTTAAGAGCATGATAAGTTATTCCTCTCTTTTTTACAATAAACATTTTATATTTCAAAACACATTTTTGTTAGTTTAACTTTTTGAATTTGTTTGAGGAAGTTATGGCTTATTACACTACTCTCCTTTTTTTTGCTAAAGTGGTGTTATTTATACTATTAATACAAAGAAATTTCTTTTTTTATGTCTACATTTCAAAATATATATTCTATCCTTATACCTATTTGAAAATTAAAAAATAAATTATTGTTAAATGAGATATTTGAATCCATAACATCTCCCTCACCAAATGTAAATTTTGTCATCAACCTTGTAACCTTAAGAAAAAAATTACTTTAAAACATATTCAACATACATAATTGTTCTCTTATCTATAATCTATAATATATATATATATATATATAAAAGAAATTCCCTTCTGATGTCCGCTTTTCAAAAATACCTATTTTACCCTTATACTTATTTAAAAATTAAAAAATAAACTAATTTGTCAAAGGAGGAATTTGAACCCACAATCTCTCCCCAAATGTAAATCTTGCTACTAGATCAACCTTATAATCTTAAAAAAATTACTTTAAAACATTTACATCCAACACATATAATTGTTCTACTATCTATAATATATATATATATATATATATATATATATATATATATTCTATTAATCTATACTATTAATAAAGGAAACTCCTCTTTTGATGTTCACTTTTCAAAATACTTATTCTACCCTTATACCTATTTGAAAATTACAAAATAAACTACTTTATCAAGTTAGGGATTTTAAACTCATGATTTCTCCCTTTCCATATGTAAATTTTGCCACATCAATCTTATAACCACAAAAAAAAATACTTTAAAACATTTATATCCAACATACATAATTGTTCTAGTATCTAAAATCTATGTTATATAATATTATGTATATATTATATATTATATATTATTTATATTATTAATAAAGAGAATTCCTCTTTTGATGTCCACTTTTCAAAATACTTATTTTACCCTTATACATATTTGAAAATTAAAAAATAAACTATTTTTCAAAGGAGGGATTTGAACTCAAAGCCTTTGTCTCTTCAAACGTAAAACTAAGTCAACTTTATAATGTTATGAAAAAATTAATTTAAAAAATTTATATCAAATATCCATAATTGTTCTACTAACAATAATTTATAATATATATATACATATATATGTATGTATGTATGTATATATATTATTTATACTATTAATAAAGAAATTTTCCCTTTTAATGTGTGTTTTTCAAAAACCTATTTTGCTCTTATATCTATTTAAAAATTAAAAAATAAACTATTTTTTAAAGGGAGGATTCAAATCCACAACCTTTGTCTCCCCAAACATAAATTTTGTCACTAGATCAACCTTATGAAAAAAAATTACTTTAAAAATTTATATCTAACATCCATAATTGTTTCATTATCAATAATCTATAATCTATAAATAATAAAAAGGATTCACTTACTTCAAGAGTAAGTTTAAGGGAGTTACTCTTCATTCTCACCTTTCATTTTATTAAAATATAATAGTTGTAATGAATAACTAATCTTCACCATTAGAATTTCAAAAAACAAATGAACGGGTAGGAAGAAAAGTAAGTGGATCCCCTCCCATCTATAATATATATATATATATATATATATATATATATATTATCATTTATATTATTAATAAAGGGAATTTTCCTTTTTATGTTTATTTTTCAAAATACCTATTATGCCCTTATACCTATTTGAAAATTAAAAAATAAACTACTTTGTCAAATTAGGGTTCAAACTCACAACCTCTATCTTCCTAAAGGTCCAAACGTAAACTTTGTTACTAGATAAATCTTCTAACCTTATTAAAAAAATTATATTCAACATTCGTAATTGTTCTACTATTAATAATATATATATATATATATATATATATATATATATATATATATATATATATTATTTTATATATATTATCGATACTATTAATAAAGGAAATTTCCCTTTTTGATGTCCACTTTTTAAAATAGTTATTCTACCCTTTTTAAAAAAAAAGAAAAAAATATTTTGTTAAAAGATATATTCGAACTCACAACCTCTCTCTCCATATATATGTACTTTGTCACTAAATCATCCTTATAACTTTAAAAAAAATTATTTAAAAATATTTATACCAAACATACATAATATAATATAATATATAATATATATTATATAATATATAATATATATTATATAATATATAATATTATATTATATACTATACGTATACTATTATTAAAGATAATTCTCCTTTTTTATGTTCACTTTTCAAAATATTTATTCTATCCTTTTAAAAAAAAATATTTTGTTAAAAGAGATATTTGAATTTAAGATCTCTGTCTCCCCCATATATTAATTTTGTTACTAGATAAACCTTATAATCTTTAAAAAAAATTATTTTAAAACATTTATATCCAACATACATAATTTTCCTACTATTTATAGCATATATCTATAATCTTTATTATGTTATGTTATGGTATGTTATGTTACGTTATTTTACATTATAATATGTTGTATTATACTATATTATACTATTATTCAAAGAAATTTTTTTTTTATGTCCACTTTTTCAAAATATCAAATTTACCCTTTTTAAAAAATAAAAAGAAAAAACTATTTTGTTAATAGTGTAAATTATAGATAATATATTTATGACACATTTAATATTACACCCTTCTAAATGTACATAATTGTCCACAAATCAATCTTCCTTAAACACTGTTAATATATGTATACAATTGATCATAAATATTTTTAATAAAAATACAAATAGATAAACACAACAATATTTTAAATTCTATTCAAACTCTCTTATCTCTTTATTTTCTCAAATCCATTGCAATTCTCAAAATTAATAAAATATATTTCAAAACATACTAAACGAAAATTATTATACCCAAAATGAAACAGTGAATTATTTATATTCTATCATGTTATTACAAAACATACTAAGTTAAAACTCTAAAATTATAACATATCAAAATAAAAATGTGAATGGTGCATGTGTTTTCGCTAATATATATAAATGACTTGTTAAGCAATTTAAACGTTTTTTCTTTTCCTCTATCTCTATTTCTTAAAAACAACAGCACCAATTTGACAGTTTTTTATGGGTGTTTGATATGAATTTGGGATAAGGAATTTTTTAAAACAAAAAATAATTCAATTCTCACACGACAAAAGAGCTTTACCCTATATTCATAAAATTAATAAACTTATATGAAGAAAACAGTAATGGAATTACAATAAATAAGCTTTTCTATGATAAAATAATAAAAGAATAGGGCATCTCTAATATTTATTCCTTTATTGGGTTTCTTAACTTAAAAAAAAAGAAGTTATTTTTATAGATCTCACTATGTTACATTATTATTATTAAGAAATTCATACAAGATTTTGCTGTAATGATAAGAAACTTAAAAAAACTAACCTTTTTATTATTTTATTTCCATAAAATACTTTTCCTTTATCACAATAAAATGATAATGGAAAAAATAATATTTTATTATTAAAAGTTCTTCAAGTAAGAAACTTAAAAATAAGAAGAAAAAACTCTACTGTTAGATAAATTTACTCTAAAGGAGATTTCTTATAAGAAATTCATTTTTCAACTTAAACACTCTTAAAGGAACATCCAATCCAAGAGTTGTTAGAACATCTGTAATAGTGTTTCCTTAATTGGGTTTCTTAATTAAAAAAATTTATTTTTTATAGACTCTGCAATATCACATTATTTTTTAAGATTCAACTCAGAAACTTTAAGAAATTCATGTTTTCTATTTATTTTATTCCCAAAAGGTATTTTCCCTCCATCACAATAAAGTAAATAATAACAAAAAAATAATATTTTATTTTTAAGAAATAATTCCTTATACAAGGAACCCAAACTTGAGCATTCGTGAAGGAACTTCTATTAAAGTTGCTCAACTCCAATGGAAGTTCCTTCAAAAGTCTTTAAGTTGAAAATAAAATTTCTTACAAAAAAATCTCATTACAGGAAATCTACATTGGAGTTTCTTTTCTTATTTTTAAGTTACTCATATAATTTTGGGTAATTTAGATTTAATTTTTGCCAAATTAGAATCACTTCATCCAAATTCACTAAAATTTGTTCATGTTCTTTTCCAAGTCTGGACTAAGTAATCCAGAGGTTATTTTTTCTTTTTTCACAAATTAAGATTCATTAAAATCTCTATTCTTAGTAATCTGGACTTGTAAAAAAGCTCTGAATTACATAATCTGAAATTATTTTACAAGTTCTGATTTAATCAATGCAACGATATAAGTACAATTTTTGCATGTGTCTATGAACCATTGCTGCATTGGTTGAGTGTAAAAACCTGAACTTTGAGAATGAAAAAATTATATTTAAGCTTCTTTCACTAAGTATAATGTCTGGCTTCTATGCAATATCCATCGTTTTACGTTCTCCAGAATACAACAGGAATCTATCTTCTGATGCGTGTGATAAATAAGATCCTAAAGGAACCTAGTATAATCCTAATCTTTCATAATTTTTACTGAAGCGGCATAAGCAGAATACAAAATTTATGCCGCAAGAAATTAGTAACCTACTACAGTGTATCTCTTTGATGTAACTTTCTGTTCTGTTCGTCCGTGTGTTTACCTCACTAAACGACTTCTTTGGGCATACTATTGGAATCATCTTCTTTGCATGAAGAAAAGGAAGCACAGCAGGAAGAAATGTCAATTCCAGCCACCTCCATTGCATCGCAAACCCATTCAGGAACATCACCATTTGGGAACTGCAGGATAAAGATGCAATTAGGTTAACAGCCACTTCAATTGGTAAAAAAATGATAATGTAAACAAAATATATATTAAAGTTTCAATTTCAAAACAAAATAAAACTAAAAAAATAATAATAATACAAGCAAATCTATCATATTCTTTTAATATAATAATATATCCTGTGTTTATTTCCTGATACTTGCCCAAGTATTAAACTTATGGCCATGAGTAGAAATAGACCTGAAAAGCCAAGTCTGGACAGAACCTCTAAGGCTGACTAAAATATGTGCCCTTTTGGATAAAACTCCTTCTGGCCTTTTAGGGGGGAACAACCTGAGACTGGCCTTACAAAACTTACCCCTTGTAACGTCACAGATTCTACCTTTGCCCTGCCTTTGATAACTCTAGCACTACACCATTAACTATCAATATAAGTAGTAAGGTACTGTGCGACAAGAACAGCAAAGGGGAAGGGGAAATGGTTCCCAATCAATTCAACTTACTTCTTCTGGGTATAAGAAAAAAAAAAGACTAAATAGCATATAAACTGACAGTATAAGACTGCCCTTGTGATACCAAGTTAGAAGAGATACTTGGTGATTCTAATGCTTGAGGAATAAGGATTCCTCAGCTCTTTATTTATAATGATTATAAATAAATAGAATCAGTAAAAAAGGATAACTGAGCAAGATATAAAACAAGGTAACTAAGCAAGATATAAAAGATATTCAAATCTTCAACAGAGTCAAATTCTATCTTTATTCTTGATTTCTTTAATGCAAATCCAATTGTCATGTTATGTTCATGTGCAGTAAAACTTAATTTTGTCATCACACCTTAGTCAAAACAAAAATAGAGTCAAATTCTATCTTTATTCTTGATTTCTTTAGGAAAATTAGCTCTATCCAATTGTCATGTTACGTTCACGTGCAGCAAAAAGAGAAAACTAGAGGTGGGTTGGCGACCTCATGCCAGGTTCACTTACAGGGGAATCAGTCCACCTCCCATTTTCTCCTATTTTTGTTTATTAAATTTTAACAAATATTTAAGTGCATAATTAACAGATCTATAACTGGTTTACCAAAAAAAAAAACAGATCTATAACTTATTACACTGTTCCTTGAACAAGTGGGGATGTTAAGAAGATTTTGATAAAAGAAAAGAAGTCAGTATAATATGCCCAAAATTCATGAAAGGTTGATGTGATTCTCTAGCATACCATTTTTCGTAGAAAGTCACATACAAACCTACAAAAAGCAAAAACAAAATATGATTATTGGCGTATAAAAAGGGAGAAAATTGTCAAACGGAACGTATCCATTCAGATCAAAAGTGAGATAAAATGAGAAACATACTCTGGGAACCTTCCTTCAACTATTGAAGAGTGTAGATTCCTACTGAGCTGCAAATTTTGGAAAATACACTGGTTTTAATCATACATATTAAACCCAAGTAAACAATTATATAGTTATACTAGTCTTTTATCAGATGAGATGATATTGCTTGTACCTGCATCATGTAGTATAAATTATGATACGACAAAAGTTGAGACCCCATTGCATCTTTCGTCACAAGGCAATGGATGTAGGCCCTAGTGTAGTTCTTGCAAACCTGGGACAGAAGAAATAAGCTAAAATACATGCCAGTTTCTGTCAACAGTTTTATCAAATAAAAAATTGATCTCTAGCAAACATACCATACAAGGGCAACTAGGATCAATTGGTCGGGTGTCATCAGCCATTTTTCTGTGTTTTAGTTTCAATACCCCCTGCAAAATTATAAGAGGGAAGTAAGTATTACTGCAAATATATTAAAGCAACTGCAATAAAAAAATTGAATCACTAAACCCAACAGGTAGGACATTATTATATTACTCATTAAACTTCAGTTTTTCAATGTTGTTAGACACATAAAATGATTGAAATTTCTTAACGGTATCTTAGTTGTCTTACAATTAGGAGCAGCATGTTGTATGGGTAGGATAAACAAATCATGGATACATGCATATGACTGTTATGTGTGTGTGAAGAATGAACATTGTAAATTACAATAAAAAGGATAAAAGAATTATCACCTCAGGGATGAGAGCGGTGCCAAAGCGTGCTGTCCGGGTAGGATACACACAGTCATACATGTCCGCACCCAAAGCACTACAAACAACAATATCAAGCGGATAACCAACTCCCTGAAAGTTCATGCAAAATGTGATGACATTTCACTGAAATATATTTTTTAAAAAAGGATGATATTGTAAAGTCATTCTCACCATAACATATCTAGGTTTATCCTCCGGCAAAGCAGCAGTGCATTGAGCAACAACACGCCAAAATGAATTTTTATCTTCACCGCCTGAAAGACCACCAATAGCATAGCTGTGACAAAAGAAAATTATATTCAACTCTATTAAATATAAGTTGTAATAAGTGTTAATAGTTAGTTGAATTACATTTTTTGTCTTTCATTTATGTTGTATATCAAAGGTAGGGTGGTTGTTTAGCTCTCTTTCTGACTTCTTATGTACTCTTGTACAGTATCTCTACTTATACAATGTTCTGAGCTGAGTGTACATATCACTCAAACCTTTTTTTTTTCTATATACAATTTGGTATTAGAGAGGGAAAGATCCTGCTCTAAAAGTTTGAAGTCATAGTAGGTTGTCCACTGTCGTCGTCGTCGGTGACCTTTTTGTCCAACGAATTTAGGGTTTAGTGTGTCTCAACATGTGCAATCCAACCCAAGTAGTCACTCCTCCAAAGGCCTCTCCATGCACTCTCATGCACAACCGGACTTTTCGTCTTCTAGGAGGCGCGTGAACTCCACGTGCCGACCAAACGGTGTTTGTTCGCTATCGTTCCACTGTCGTATGGGTTGTCAGACCTTGCTGAGTCCATTCGTGGCCTTCACTTTCCATTTCAAGCAAGTTTCGTTAGGTCTAGCCTAAATCTCTCTCTCAGTCATCTCCCTTTTCCCTATTTCAAATTTGTAATGTCTTCTTCTATCTTTGGTGTCTGCTCAGGTCCTATCCTTCCTATTGCTGGAGCTACCATTATCGCAACAGAGAAACTCAATGGTAAAAATTATTTATTATAGGCTAACTCTGTGGAACTCTAGTTCCTTAGACAGGGACACCAGAACATCTAGGAAAGGACGAAAATCCTGAGGGATCAGCTGAACAGAAAGAAAGTTCAATGAAAGAAACTAGACTTTCAACTTTGTACTCTTCTATGACAGTTTGTGGAACCTAAAATATTAAGGAACCTCATAGGCATTGAAATCCTATTATTCATTTTGGAATAAAGCTCAAGATATGTATTCTAATGACATTCAATGCTTGTTTGATTGTGTTCAGAAACTGATCTCCTTGAAGCAAGATGATTCAGATATAGTGTCATATGTTTTCGATATTCAAGCAACTATAGAAGAGTTGAAGCTGAGGCTAACTCAATGGAAGAAATAAGAATACATGGATATGGTTCTTCGTGGTGTGAACAATGCATTTAATCACATCTGTAATCAAGTTCTAATAAGACAAGATATTCTCATCCATGGAGAGCTTAACTAAAAATCTCCTTTGTGTTCCTACCCTAAATAATGAGGGTGTCTCCCTTGAAAGTAATGCAGAATCTTTTGTTATGATGTCTTCTAGAGGGAGAGGAGGACGTGGAAATAGACAACGTGATGGAAGAAGTAATACGTCCTCACTATACTCATTGCAAAAGGATGAACCACACTTATGAAACTTGCTACTCAATGCATGGTTTCTCAAAAAAAAAAAAAACTACACATGTATCAAAATCTAAGAACCTGAAAAAGAAAGTTATCTGAAGAAGAGTACCAAGGATGCAAGAGTACTTGAGATAGTAGTCTAACAGTTTTGCTGAACTCTCTTCTAGACCTAATGTCTCAACAGCCTACATTTCTCAGTCTGTGGAAAGTCAAAATCTATGGATCGTTGACTCTGGTGCTTCAAACCATATATCTAGTGATAATTATTTGCTTTCATCTCTGTCTTATCCTAAATTTTCCGACCTTGTGTTAGCCAATGGATCAAAGGTTTCGGCTCAATGAGTGGGTTCAATATCTGTTTTTCCTTCTTAAATTTAACTTCCGTTTTGTACATTCCTTCTTGTCCCAGTTTACTTTCTTTAACTCAGTTGACTAAATCCTTGAATTATGCAGTTACATTTAATTCCAATTCATTTGTAATACAGGAACATCGTACAGGCAACAGATTGGAACAAGACATGAATAAAGGGGTCCCTACTACCTTCCGTTTTGTACATTCCTTCTTGTCCCAGTTTACTTTCTTTAACTCAGTTGACTAAATCCTTGAATTATGCAGTTACATTTGACTCCAATTCATTTGTAATACAGGAACATCGTACAGGCAACAGATTGGAACAAGACATGAATAAAGGGGTCCCTACTACCTGGAATCTAGTCCTTCAGTGTCTTGCCTTGCATCCACATCTCCTAAATTGTCGCATTATCGTTTTGGGCACCTAAATTTGGCCAAATTAAAGATAATGGCTCATAGTATTAAGAATATCCAAAAATTAGAATGTGAAGCTTGTCAACTAGGCAAACATATTACATCTTCTTTTCCTAGTCAAGATGAAGCAAGATGTAATTCAACCTTCTATACTATTCATTCAGATATTTGGGGACCAAGTTGCGTTACCTCTTTTGGATTTAAATATTTTGTAACTTTCATTGATTAATATTTCCGTTGTACTTGACTTTATTTAATGAAAGAAAGATCTGAACTTTTGTCCATATTTGTGTCCTTCCATGAAATAAAAAATCAATTTGGAAAATCCATTAAAATTTTTAGAAGTGATAATGCAAAGGACTCTTCTGAACTCTTTTCCTTTTTGTTCTCTGAAGGAATCTTCCACCAGTTAACTTGTCCCCACGCTTAGATTGCAAAAAGGAATAGGCATCTTGTTGAAACGGCTAGCTCCTTAATGCTTAATGCAAGTGTTCCATTGCATAATCGGCAAGATGTGATTCTTTCTGTTTATCTTATCAATAGGATGCCCTATTCCTCTCTTGATAATCAAATTTTTAATTCAATCCTTTTTCCCACTTAACCTTTGTATCATGTATCATTATGCGTATTCGATTGTACGTGTTTTGTTCATCATCTGCCTCCAGGTATCAATAAGTTGTTAGCAAAATTTATCAAGTGTGTCTTTCTGAGGTATTCTCGTCTTCAAAAAGGTTACAAAATTCTCCTAATACCAAGCGGTATTACATGTCTATTGATGTTACCTTCTTTGAGATACTCCTTTCTTCTCATCCTCCATATAAGACATCATTTTCATACAAGAGGTACTACCTACTTCCATCTCTAGTCATGAAATTGTCATCTCTCCTTGCATCTCGTCTCAATCTGACCATGTAGCTATTCCTCCAACTCCTACCTTCACTGAAACTGATCCATCACCCTCAGTTACTAATCAAGGCAGGACACCTGAAGCTATCTCCGCTGTTCCTGATGACTCTCTTGGCTCATATCCCTCTCCATCTACTTCTTGTATAACGATTCCTAATTCTTCTTCTATGCCTGATGACAACTCAACTTGGCCTATTGTTCTCTTCGAAAAGGTATTTGCTCCTCTCGAAACTCACATCTTATTTACAATTTCTTGATTTATCATCCTTTGTCTCCTTCCTATTGTTCCTTTGTCATTTCATTATTGTCTATCACCATTCCCAAAAATGTTTGTGAAACACTTGATCCTGGATGGTGACAAGCTACTATTGATGAAATGCAGACTCTTGATCATAATGGTACATGGGAGTTGGTTCCTCTTTCCCTTGGGAAGAAAGTTGTTGATTGCGTATGGATCTATGTCATTAAAGTTGGTCTTAAAGCTCGTCTTATAACCAAAGGTTACACACATATATGGACTTGACTATGGAGATATTTTTTTACTGGTGGCCAAGACCAGTGCCATTTGCTTTCTTGCCATAGTAACTATTCATCATTGACCCCTATATTAGATGGCTGTTAAAAATGTCTTCCTTCATGGTGAGTTAGATGAAGAGATTTACATGAAGCAACCTCCTGGATTTGTTGCTAAGGAAAAGTCTTGTCTAGTGTGTAAACTTCACCGGTCTCTCTATGGTCTTAAACTGTCTCTAAAGGCTTGGTTTGGAAAATTTAACAATGTTGTCCAAAGTTTTACAATGAAAAGGAATGAAGTTAATCACTTTGCCTTCTACCATCATAAATCTTTTGGAAAATGTGTTTATTTGGTTGTTTATGTTGATGACATTGTCATCACAAGGAATGATGAAAGTCACAATCTCTCAATTAAAGCAACATTTATGCAATCATTTTCAAACTAAAGATCTTGGTCATCTGAAATATTCTTTTGGAATAAAAGTACCTCAATCCAAAGGAGGCATTCTATTTTCCCAGAGGAAGTATAGCTTGGATCTTCTAAAGGAAACTAAAATGTCTAATTGTAAGCCCGTTGACAATCTATGGACCCTTATAAGAAGTTAGTGTCTAATTAGGAAGAATTATACTCAGATCCACAATGACATAGAAGGTTGGTTGGGAAGGTCATATATCTTATTATTACTAGGCCAAATATTTCCTTTTCAGTTGGAGTTGTGAGTTGATTCATGAATTCAACTTGTATTGATCATCAGAATGGAGTAATCCGTGTTTTCAGGTAAATTAAGAAGACTCCAGGTCAAGGTCTTTTATATGAGATAAAGGAAACAGTCAAATTGTAGGATATTGTGATGCTGATTGAGTAGGATCCGACATAGACTGACACTTTACTACTAGTTATTGTGTGCTCCTTAGAGATAACCCTATCTCGTGGAAGAGCAAGAAACAGAATATTGTTCCTCGATCTAGTGTAAAAGTTGAATATGAAAGGACCAAGTTCAAGTTCTATGAATTAATGTGAGTTAAACAACTCATACAAGAATTCAAGTTCTGTGAAATTTCCCCGAGGCAACTTTACTGTGATAATCAGGCAGCTCTTCATATTGCCTCCAATCTAGTGTTTTATGAAAGGACTAAGTACATTGAAATTGATTGTCACTTTGTGAGAGAAAAGGTGTTGTCCAAGGAAATTAGGACGAAGTTTGTTAACTCTACAATAAACTTACAGATCTATTAACCAAATCCTTGAAGGGTCCTCGGATTCAATACTTGAGTTCCAAGCTTCAAACAAATAATTTATATGCTCTAGCTAGAGGGGGAGTATTAAATATAAGTTGTAATAAGTGTTATTAGTTACTTGAGCTGCATTTTTTATCTTTCATTTATGTTGTATGTCAGAGGTAGGGTCGTTGTTCAGCTCCCTTTCTAACTTCTTATGTACTCTTGTATAATATCTCTATTAATACAATGTTCTGAGTTGAGTGTAGATACCACTCAAGCCTTTTTCCCTATATTCAAGTAACTCCACATCACCACTACAAAACTATTAAACTCAAGACTGTTTTGTGCTGCTTCTGTTCATATTTAAAAACAACGTATGTTATTCTTTGCTGGAAAAAAAATTAAACCATCTGCAAGTAAAAATATCCAAATGTTACAATGCAAAATTTGCATGCTCTCCAGAGCAGATTGTGAGGGATAGTCTGTAAGGTTCTTTCTAATTTGCACAAATTCACAAATAAAAACCTTTATGCACATTTTCAAAATATCTTTTATACTAGAACAAAGTCTTCAATATTAATTTTGCTTTTAGGCATCAACTAGGGGCTTTCTCCCAATAGATCAAGTTGAATATAAGGATCAAGTAGTACCAATGTATTTTGTCAAAAATCATTTATTTATAGAGGCACTGTAGATCTAAATATTTTTTAATGATTTCAATTAGAGTTTTCTTGGTTTCCCTCTACCTCTATTATTGAGCCATCGTAATTTAATAAACTCAACTGACTGCAGGGGCTTATACTGATCTTCTCATGTGTCCAAATCATTATAAATGGGATATATGGAAATTATTTTAATCACATGAAGAAGCTATTAGTCCATCCTCCCCCCACCCTTCCTCTTCAAGAAAAAGAACTCTTTTGTGCTCTACCTAGACTAAATCTTCAATTAGTTGACACCAGCAATCCAACGTGTTGAAAACTCCCTCCAAGAAAAATGAAATTTGGATATAAGATCCAAGGGGAAAAATGGTAGCCAAATAAAAATTACATGCTTTTAACAATGTAAAATTATTCTTAAGCTTGAAACTTGTCATGCTATAAAGAGGAGACAGACATTGCACAGACAATTTACAAAAATTTAGCAAGTTCAGTTTGGGAAGGCAACTGTACCCAAGCCAACCAAACTGGTCAGTAGGCCCAGTACATAGAGATTTAGAGTTTTGTTCTTAAAGCACAGCCAAAAAAATATAAAAAAGTAATGGAAAAACCATAAACAGTTTACATATTGACAAGAATTTGCACCTACCCAGGCAAATTGCGCTCCACCAAACCTTTTACACAGATATCCCTGATTACAAAATATCATAATTTTATTAGTAATATACAACTCCGCACAGGTAAAACAATAATCAGAAAACTAAATATATTGTACAATAAATAGCAAGGTTATGCTTTGTGCAGGAATTTACCTCAAAATTGGATCTAAACCACCTTGCACAATACCAAACAAGTTCTGATCATGAGGCCTCGTGTGAGCTGTTAAAAAATGTTGCATACTTTAGTTTCTATCTTTCTAAGTCTTAGGTTCACATCACAAGTCATAACATGTTCTTAATCTTGAATTTTAGCTTTTGATCAAGGTTCTCTTCTTCAAGTGTTTAAAAATATTTCTCACCTTGATTTGAGCAAAAAAGTCTTGATTTTTTATCTTGGATGATTAATTACATGACCTCGTAATTGATTATTTTAGTTATGCATTTAAATGGAAGAAAATTTAACTAAATTTCAAATTTTTCTATGATTTAATCAATTACCAGTTGTTTTAATCAATTAAATATTAAATGAGTCATGTTTTATTTATCTATTTTGTTAAATATAAGTTTGTATTTAATATTAGTTATTAGTTGAGCTAAATTTTATCTTTCATTTATGATTGTATGTCAGCGGTAGGTAGTTTCTCTATTAACACTAATGTTCTGAGCTGAGTATAAGTTAACCACTCAAACTTTTTCCCTATATTCAAATTGGTATAGAGCATGACAGATCCTGCTCTAAAAGTCTAATGTCAGTTGGCTGTTTGCTGCTGTCGTCCGTCGCCGGTGACTATTTTGTCCAACGAGTTTAGGGTTTTGTGCACCTCGACGTGCCCAATCCAACCCAAGAAATCACTCCTTTGTAGCCCTCTCCACGCAATCTCACCCGCCAGTTGCCTGCTCACCTTCTAGGAGGTGTGTGAGCTCCACACACCAAACAACCGGTGTCCGTTTGCCACCGTTGCACCTCGTCGAAGCGTGTTGAGTCTGTTCTTGGCCTTCATTTTCTAGTTCAAGCAAGTTTTGAGCACTTTAGCCTAAATCTTTCTATTGATCCTCTTCCTCTCCTTCTTTCAGATCTGAAAATGTCTTCTTCTACTTCCTCTAGTGTCAATTCAGGCCCTGTCCTTCCTATTACTAAGGCTTCCATTATAACAACAGAGAAACTCAATGGTAAAATTATTTATCATAGGTTGACTCTGTGGAACTTTAGTTTGGACAAGAACATTATAAACATTTAGAAAAAGAAGAAAATATTGAGGGATCAGCTGAACAGAAATCTCAATGGAAGTTGGATTTTCAACTTTGTGTTTTTCTTTAGCCGCCAGTGGAACGTAGAATATTAAGGAACCTCAGAGCATTCAAGTCCTTTTTTTTTTTTTGGAAGAAAGCTCAAGATATATATATTTTAATGACATTCAATGTTTGTTTAATTGTGTTCAGAAACTAACCTCTTTGAAGCAAAATGATTCAGATATGGTGTCTTACATTTCTGATGCTCAAGGCGTTGTAGAAGAGTTGAAACTTATCCTAGAGGCAGACTCTATGGAAGAAATAAGAAAACAGCTTGATAATCTCTACATGGTTATGGTTCTTTATCCTATAAACCCGGCATTCAATCACATTCATGATCAAGTTCTAACATGACAAGATATTCCTATTACCACGAAGAGCTTAACTACACGACTACTCTGTGTTCCTTCCTAAATAATGAAAGTACCTTTCTTGAAAGTCATGCGTAATCTTTCGTTATGATGTTTTCTAGAGGGAGAGGAGGATGTGGTGGAAGAGGTAATTATCCTCAATGTACTCATTGCAAAAGGATGGACCAAACTCATGAAACATGCTACTCACTGCATGGTTTTCCAAACAAATCTACTCATCCTCCATATCAAACTCCATTTCCATCAAAGAAGTGTTGCCCACTTTCACCTCTCATCCTGAAATTGTCATCTATCGTGGCATCTCTTCTTAATCTAACCATGCAAATATTCCTCCAACTCCTAATTTCACTGAGACTGATCCATCAACCTCTATTACTAATCAAGACATGACACCTGAAGCTAGCTCTGCTATTCCTGATGACTCTCTTGACTCATGTCCCTCTCCATCTACTTCTTGTACAACAACTCCTAATTCTTCTTCTATGGCCGATGACAACTCAAGTTAGTCTATTGCTTTCTGAAAAGGTATTTGCTCCTCTTGAAACCCACATTTATTTAAAAAAATTTTATTTATCATCATTTGTCTCCTTCCTATTGTTCCTTTGTAAATTCATTATCGTTTATCACCATTCCCAAAAATGTTTGTGAAGCACTTTACCATCCTGATGACGACAAGCCATGATTGATAAAATGCAAGCCCTTGATCATAATGGTACATGGGAGTTGGTTAGGAAGTTCATATATCTTACTATTACTAGGCCAGATATTCCCTTTGTAGTTGGAGTTGTGAGTCGATTCATGAATTCACCTTTTATTGATCATTGGAATGGAGTAATGTGTATTCTCAGGTAGAGTAAGAAGGCTCCAGGTCAATGTCTTTTATATAAGGATAAAGGAAACAATCAAATTGTTGGATACTGAGATGCTAATTGGGTAGGATTCGACATAGACTGGCACTCTACTACTGGTTATTGTATGTTCCTTAGAGGTAACCCTATCTCTTAGAAAAGCAAGAAACAGAATATTATTTCTCGATCTAGTGCAAAAGCTGAATACAGATCTATGGCCTTAGCTACGTGTGAGTTAGTGTGGGTTAAACAACTCATACAAGAATTGAAGTTCTGTGAAATTTTCCCATTGCAACTTTACTGTGATAATAAGGCAACTCTCCATATTGCCTCCAATCCAGTGTTTTATGAAAAGATTAAGTATATTGAAATTGATTGTCACTTTGTGAGAGAAAAGGTGTTGTCCAAAGAAATTAAGACCGAATTTTTTAGCTCTATGATCAACTTGCAGAATCAAATCCTTGAAGGGTCCTCGGATTCAATACTTGAGTTTCAAGCTTGGAACATATGATTTATATGCTCCAGCTTGAGGGAGAGTGTTAAATATAAGTTTGAATTTAATGTTAGTTGTTAATTGACCTACATTTTATCTTTTATTTATGATTGTATGTCAAAGGTAAGCAGTTGTTGAGCTCACTCTTCTGATTTCCTATGTACTCTTATTTATCTCTATTAATACAATGTTTTGAGCTGAGTGTCACTCAAGCTTTTTCCCTATATTCAACTTATTTAAAGGTACCTCATTTGAAATATAGGTCATCAACTCAGACAACTTTTACATCCCTAATGAAAATTAAGAGGCACATACAACCTTTGAATTTTTTTTCCCTTAACAGCACATAATTGATCATCATCAAGATTGTTCCAAATTTAATCTTTCAAATCTTTTTAGAGAAACTTTGATCAAGAATACAATCTAACTTTTTGTGATCCGAGTTTCATCCTTTATATTAGTACAATTTAGATGTAGTTGTTCCGTAACTCTCTTATTGCATTGGTTTGCTTTCTGGAATAGGATTTTCCAAAGAATTCTTGTGACAGGATTTCAAAAGGTGTTTCTCTTGTAGGGTTCAAGAGAAGTACAACTACAAAATTTGTGTACATAGTGTTTGCACCTCCTTGATCTATAGTTGATAAATTGGTTTGACTAGCATTGTCAAACTAACATTGGAAGTAGGCCAAGAGGTTGTTGAACCAGTGTAAATTATATGTTAGAATTTTCTCTCCCTAAACTCTATAAAATTGTGGATGTGAACCATATTTTGTGATAATTGTGGATTGACAAATCTGTCTTTTAATAGATTGAATATTGTGTGTTGGGAATCCTCATATATCCTCTTTATAATTGTGAATCTGATGTATAACCCTATAATTAGTTCTGTTTGATTATTCTGCATAATATAGTAAGCCTTATATTTTGGGAATCTAAATATCAATTGTTTTCTTTCAATTATTTTCTATCTCCACTGCAAATTCCAAGATTAATTGAAAGAATCTTGATCCGCTGAAGGGACATGTTCCTTTTTATTAAATCAAATTTTTCAATTGGCTAAATTTTTTTAAGGTAATCTATTCAACCCTCCTTCTAGATTTCCTAGTGGAACAACACATAAGGCAATGTGAATTGATATTCAGCATGCAAAGTAGGCAGTGATAGCAAACTATGAGTAGGACTAAAAGTTATGGCCTACCATGTATATTCAACATTTCATGCTAAAATAAATATCAAACATTTTACAAACTATTGTTGCTTAACACCATTGACCATAGTTTTATTCCTTTGCCTCTTAAAAAAAAAGGACCATAATTTTATACATGGCACGTGCTAAGAGGCGAACATAAATCATTTTCGTCATCTCTTTTCTCTAATAAAGAATCTAATGAGAATATGTGATAGTGATTGAATAAAAGAACTCAAGAGTGGAAAACTAGATAAACTTTCCCTTCAATTGTCTTTTGCATTTCTATCTTCTTCAAGAAATAGAATATACGACAGAGATTACTAAATAATATCAAGGAAGAAATTAATTAGTGCATAAGGCTAGGATTTTCATAATGAAGAAATAGAAGTCCAATAAATAAGTAATATACAACTCAGATAGACACTAAAAAAGAAATGAAAAATAAAAAATTAGATGTTTGTTCTGTTCCAAAAATGTCCATAGTACCAACATTAGAATTTATTGATCTGAATCTGTAAAGGGCACTACAGTGATTTTTCAAGCGAAAGAAAAATGGATTAACTGATATGGTTAGTGGTTGCTCTCAGGTTAGCTTGAATAATGTGCATGTCTGAATTTACAATGATCTTTCAGTTGCACACTCATGTTTCACAATAGAGGAATAAATTATTGAAAGTAATATGATTATTTTCTTCTTTGGAGTTTTGAAAAACAGAACTAATCCTAGATTGCATTGTAAGAATATTATCAGAACTAATCATTGATATGGTTAGTGGTTGCTCTCAGGTTAGCTTGAATAATGTGCATGTCTGAATTTACAATGATTTTCAGTTGCACACTCATGTTTCACAATAGAGGAATAAATTATTGAAAGTAACATGATTATTTTCTTCTTTTGAGTTTTGAAAAACAGAACTAATCCTAGATTGCATTGTAAGAATATTATCATTGCACAGGTTAGTCCAAAGTCTGTCAAGGTTAACAATTCAACTCCCCTTCTTGTGACACCACTCAATATTTACCTGCTATACATCTGTCTATCCATCTAAGTGTTCGATGCATAGCTTCCTCAACTCGTGGACCAGTTATGGTGGTCTTTACAACATCATCAAGAGCCATAATGATATCTGCTCCAATTCTATTCTGCATAATTTATGACAAAAATACGAAAGTGTTAAACAAGAGAGCAAAACATCAACTCTTTCGAACTGTTTTAAGGGAAAAAACACTCTGGCAACAACAAATTGAATATCTTAACTGTAGAATTTAGAGGGGAAGAAAAGAGACAAATATAGAGGCAAAAAGAATGGAATTGTTTAAATGAAATTGATTGATTGTACAATACTTAAGCTATGTAGAACATTTATATATACTATTAATGGACTAAGTTGGGACATTTTCCATAAAAATTATCTTGAGAAAATACACAACTGAGAATGAGTACTCATATTCCATTGGTAGTAGTTTGCACAGTACTAAAAGCTGTTTTGAATTTCCATTTGCAATTGCTTTCATAAAACTAATTGGGAGAAAATCAAGAGTAAAGAACAACAAAATCTGCAATAAGGCGGGAATAGGATTCAAAAATGAAGGATAAGACCTTTTTACAGGGGATAAATTCAAAATGTTCCAGAAAGATCAACCTTACCTCAGTTCAGAATACTGCAGAAGTAACTAATTTGAAACAAGGAAATATTTTATTAAAAGCAAATTACATTATGCAGACTCCCATAATCTCCTATTCATTTTAGATAGGAGCAAAAAGAAATCACCCAGGTAAAGATAAAAGAAAAAAATGGAGAAAAGCTTAATTTAATTACTTGGATTTGAATTGACTCCTCAGGTGTTAGAAGCATTGGTTTTCCATCTACTGGTGACTGCAGCAAGAGAATAAACTTTTGTTACAAATAACAAAAGATGGCATTATACTTCATAATGATACTTCCATAAATCTTTACTGATATAAATTATTTTATTGAAAAAGTAATTAAATAGATACAAAATCAGTTGAGTGTAAAATGAAAGCCATCATACCATCTACTCATCACATGCAGGGGGTGAAGCACTTAAAATTTTCATATTACCATACCATTCATCCAAGGGACATTTTAGTTTGGCAGAGAACCAAGCAATTCAAATTAATCCACTTCTCCAGTTTTGGACATTTTATCCGGTTTTCACTGTTTTCGTTGATTGAAATGCTAAGGAGGTTTAGGGTTTAACCAAACTGGTATGCACTGGGTATGCAGTCAAGTCGGCATTTTGGATGGCATAGTAACAAACCAGATTTTGGAACACTGATCAAGTGTGAAGCAGAACACACCTTTGAAATCTTTTCTATACATTTTGAAAGGAAAAAACAAGTTACCTGAAATGTCACACCTTTTTCTGTGATATCAGCAAGATGCAGCAGCGAAACCTAAAACATCAGAGAAATAAAAATGATTTATTTAACAGGGCTGCTGAAAATTATTATCTATCAAGCAATATATAATATTGGTCCACTTCACATAACTTATCACTGTGGTTAAGCCTATTTTCACAGTTCACTTTTGACAATGAGTTACTTTCATCACCTGTCTTAAAGAGTTAAATGTTATTCTTCATTTAAAGACATACAACATTACAATAGTTTATTTAATATCTATAAAGAGAACAGCGACACTTAAAATACAAAGAGATACACAGAACAAAAACTGAAAGAATGCTGGGGGGACCACTTATACCAGACTCAGAAATTTAGCAACTTCCTGCTTTCTTCATTATTATGCAATTTACATGCAGTATATATTAACAATAAAAATCATGAAAATAAGTTTTTTTTATTTTTCATTGTTGGCATAGGCTGGGGCAAGCAAAAGTATTCACAGGATGAAAGATAATAGCACAGTTGTGTGAATGCTAGAAATCACAACAGTACATGCAATGCTAAAAATCAAGTATACATAATAAGGTCAAAACTCATAAACTACCATTTGAAAGCCACCAGAGTCTGTAAGCAGAGCCCGTTGCCAATTCATAAAATTATGGAGACCACCAACTTCATCAAGAAGCTCAGAAGTGGGTCTAAGGGCCAAGTGATACGTATTTCCAAGTATTATTTGGCAGCCAATATCCTCAAGCTGACTATTTGTCAGTCCCTTTATTGTTCCTGATCATTAAAAAATCCCATCTATAATACAAATTGCAGAATCTCAAGTGAACCACAACTATTTAGCAATTCACTAAAATCCTAACAAGCCCAGAAAGTCACATCAAACATCTCAAATACCAACATTCAGATTCAGTATTGTGAATTCTATGGACAACCAATAACCAACCCCCATAGGAAAATAACTCAGTTCAAAATGTGAATAATTTCTTCAGCCACTTGCTCAAATTAAAAAAAAAAAAAGTTTGGAATGGCTAAAATATAATTTTGGTTCCTCATTTAATTTATTAGTTCTAACTTGATGACCTAAGTTTAAAAGGTTTCGATTTAGCCCATCAAAATGTTTCAGTTAGATTTATTAGCCCTTCTGTCAATATGTCGTACTATAATTTTGAAAGAGATGACAAATGCCATCTAGCATGGCATCTCTCACAGCTTGCCAATGAAACCAGATCTGTGTAGTAAGCTGATGCAAGGAACATTTTAACCAAAAACACTTTAAGGGACCATAGTTAGACTTGAAGAGATTAGAGACAAATTTTTGAAAATTACGTGACCAAACTAAAACCAAAAATTCAAATGAGGGATCAAAATTATATTTTAGCCACTTGGGAACATATTGAAAAAATGGAGTTTATTTTCTTATTTCATGGAAAGTATAAAGGAGGAGGGAGAAAAAAGCAGCAGGAAAATAGCATTTGTTGCATTGCAGCAACGAAAAAGGGAAGAATCAAGTCTGAATTTTAACCTTGTGTGCCCACAGGCATAAACAAAGGAGTCTGGCACAGAAAATGAGGGAGTGTCAACCGAGCAGCGCGAGCACGGTTGAATCTGCCAAGAACCTGACAAAAGAAGCAGGACATACCTTTAAGAATTACGTTTAAAAGCTGTTAAAAGATCAGCGCTAGCCTGACAAACACGTGGACAATGATTTTCAGCCATCATATGTAATGTAGCTAATAACATGCGACTGTACCCACATACTGTTCATTCAGACATGTAAACGGACCAAGACAAAAAACAATCAATTTGATTTAATAGAATACAAAGAGAGAGAATGCGCGGCAGCAGAAGTATTAGCATTGGAATTGAAAGGCGAACCTCAAAGGAAAGTGCCATGGCGTTGGTCTCGGAAGCAGTGGTAATAGGTGTAGTATATCCTGAGAGGAAAGCACGATAAGCATAAGAGAAGGAAGGAAAGAAGAAAGCGCGTTTACCATGTCTGTGAGTGAGAAAGAACTTATAGAAAAAGAAGATGCGGCGGATGAAGAAGTGAGGTGAGGTGAGGTAATGTAAACCTTAGGGTAGACTAAGAAAAGTTGTTCCTTGTTTAGTGCTTACCTTGGCGGCTGCGAGGGTGTACCGCTTGCACCTTATTTGTAATGTTTGGTTTCAAACTCAGACGCCAACTCATGGGTGTCCAAACGCTCGTCCCTCCAAACATGTTATTGCTGTTGCCGCTTTGACCAACACTCTGCCTTCTCTCTCTTTCTACTTTTTTCATATACCCTCACCCCAATACTATGGGTAAGCAGCCAATGACATTACTCTTCTTACTTCTCCTCTCAACTTCACTCTCCTTCTCACTTTTCAAACGTCATTTAGTCAAATACAACCCTTCCCAATTTTACATAATTATGATTAACAATAAGCACTTCTATCAACAGCATTGATGTTAGGCTTATAAAAAAAACAGCATAGATGTTAATCCCTTAAATAATTTTTTATAATATCAATCCCATGAATTAGAATTTTAAAAAAAAGAAATTGACCACCTATATGTCTAACTCTGCCTATCTCACACGTTACCATAAATAGATCTTTGTCATCGTATCTATCCTCGCTCTCTGACGCGTGCCTTCGTACGCTTCTATTTTGGTTTTTCATAAAATAATATTAAAACACATTCTCTAATATATTTTAATATTAATTTAAATTTTCTAAAATCTACTCAATAGAAAAATATAAATAAGGTGTTAGATCTACTCAATAGAAAAATTTATTTGTATTATAATAAATTTTAATAAAAAAGGTGTCAAAAATATATTACTATCCTTTTTTTTTAATTTACTTCTATTTTTATTTTCCTTTGGTATATATTTTAAAACTTTAACGTATAGCTCATACAAGGTATAGAAGTACATTGGGTCCCATGTTTTGTCCATCAATGCACCTGTTATCAACAACCGTTTATTTGCATTCATTTTTTAAAGACTAGAATAGATTGTGCCATGTGAATATTCTTCATACACCATTCTTCCTATTCTCACACATTCTTTTTTTTTTCATTTGAATTGTAATTAGTATACACTATATAACCATGATATTAAATCATATCTTTTTATTTATATTTATATGATTTTTAAAATATTATTTAATAAAATCAACTAATTTACAATAAATTAAATATTATGATTGAATTATATTATACATTTTTTTATTTTTTATACCAATTAAAATTTTTTTTATTTTCCATCTTAATATTCTTCTTTCATAATGATGTTCAACCTGCTAAGCTTTTAAAATCAACCGAATCACTTAAATAAACACTAAGTAAATAGCTGGAATTAAATTTAAATATATATAATCTTCATAATTGAAATATGTTTTAATAACTAAAATATTTATTTATTATAAAATTTAATTAAAATATAATTTATTTATTATAAATTATAAATATTTATATAAAATAAAATTTTATTATGTGTAATGTATAATCTAATAAAATACCAGCTTTATAAAATATTTGGACAAAAATTTTGATTTGCATGAAAGGTGGAGGAGATTGCCAACCTGGTTGCTATTGAATGACACGGGTTTGTAACCTAGTAAGAGCAAACTCCAACTGTCAGTTCCATGGTTGACGTGGAGAGAGAAAATAAATTTGTATCAGTTGCTATCCGTTGCGGTGCTATTCGAGCTTTCAAATTACGAATCTGACTTTCTATGCAGAGAAAAGTTCCTTTATATGTGAGGAATGCAGCAAATATGCAAATTTGTGATTTTTGTGTGTGCGTGTTTTCTAAAATTTTGCGGATTGTAAATATTCTTTTATATACGCAAATGATAGGTCCTGATCTTCTATCCAAATCTCAATTTCAATCCTTCCGATTTTTACTATTGGATATCAAATTAATAATTGCAAAATGCTCAAAATATTCAACTTTTTTTTTTTTTTTATAGACAAATATTAGTTATTAATATATTAGTAGAAGATTCAAACTCATGACATTTTATTCTCACTTTTTTCTTACATACGAACATTGTCACTAATCAATTTTACAACTCCAACTTCTTCTCTAATCTTTGAATTCTTCCCGTAACATAAACATGAACATTTTTCCAATATCCAATTCATAATTTTTTCCACCAAATATGTCATATATGGATAATCATATCCAATATTTAGTCAAAATGAAAAGAGCTTTTAGTTCCCAACACTAACTTTGTAATAGTTGGTGGTGTTTTAATGATAAGTAGCAGTAAGGTGAGAGAGAGAAGTCGTGGGTTTGAATCTTTCCATTGACAAAACTAACATATTAATTACTAACATAACATTTCTCTATAAATAAAAAAAAAGGCAATGATAGAGATTATTTTAATCAACAAGTATAAACTCTGGTGGAATCCACACAAGTGTCTTAATTTCTTGAATTTTGTTCAAAATTAACTTGGAAAATGTTGCTATCAACTAGGGGTGTCTATAAATTTGGATTGATCCATGAATCTGTGAATCAAAACCGATCTACTTAGATTCGTGAATCAATCTAATCCGATTAAATTCGATCATAATTGAATCACGGATTTGAATTTTGAAAATCCATGAACCGATCCGTTCAAATTAAAATTTAATATTTATATATATATATATATATATAAGTGTAAATAGAAAATTGATAAGACAATTTCAAGTTTAAATATTATTTACATATTGAAAATAAGTTGCAAAAGGAATACATTAAGTATTGTTGTGATGGATATTATGAGTTTTAAATTTTACTATTTTAGCTTTTTAGAATTTACATTTTATCATTTATATACTACTTTTATATGTAATTTTAATTTTATGTTATTTTGAAGAAACAATGTATGTTTTAATATATTTTTGTTTACAAATTTTTATGTTTACTAATTTATTTCCTATGTTTTATAGAAAATAAAATAAATTTAAAAAAAAATCTTTCTAATTTGTGGATCCAATCTGATTTGATATGTTCTTCATCGGATTGGATGAGATCAAATCGTTAATATTTTTTGCAAAATCATCTAATCCAATATGATTAAAATTTGTTAGATTGGATTTCATTTTACCTCAATTTCAATCAATCATATCCATGAACACCCCTACTACCTACACAAGATTTTCAATGAATGATGACAAACTGTCGATTAGTGCATGATTGAATGTTTCAACGGGTGTAATTGTTGGAACTAACCAAAATGCGATTCTAGGAATGGATAAAAAATTACTCTGAAGAAAATTATGTTAACCAACGAGTGGTTGTTCAAAAGTGTAATGAGTGCTACACACAAGTCGTTTGAATGAAGAAAAGCAAAAGCTTTAAAAATTATTTCTTCAATGATGCTTTAGCCAGTTTATTTGCAAAATCAAAACAAATCATTCAAATATGATATGTATGGCCTAAAGTGACAAACCAACCTAAATAGCTTACAAGTATAACTCAAATTCTCCTAAAGGAACAAAAGCATTAGCTTCAAAGAGTTTTACATTATCATCTCAATCACACAACCACAAATTGTGAATTCGACTAAACATATCTCCTTTGGAGCTTCGAATGGGAACAAATGGAAAAAAGGATGGCTAGAGGGAAATCTATCCAAACAAGTTATGACTTCGTGAATATAAAGGCAATACAAGAGTCATTAAGTCAAGCATTACAAAAATCAGAAGATTTAAGAAGGTTTAAGGAAATCAAAGCCTGGAACCAAGAGTCAAAGTTGTTTTTGAAGTAATACATCATCCTCATGAGAGATACAATTATTACGATTGTGACACATCTTTACTATCATAATCAAATGTGCAAAATAATTAAGAAAAAATGAGTTCAATTAGCCAATAGAGTTAAAGTAGTCATCGGGTCAAACTAGTTGTTGATAGTCAAAGTAGTTGTTGGGAGTCAAAGTAACCGTTAGAGTTTAACTAACCCCTGGAGAGAAAGTAGTCGTTGGAAGTCAAAATAGTCATTGGAAGACATTAGTCGTTCTACCTTATATATTGTTGTTTGCTTCCATTTTGTATCACACCATTTTTTTCTATAGTTTCTACTTTCTTTAATTTTATTTGGGCTAAATTTATTGTCTTTTGTTGTCAAATGGATCCTTATAATTTTTGTTAAAGTAGTTGTTGGGAGTCAAAGTAACCGTTAGAGTTTAACTAACCCTATATACTGTTGTATTGCTTCCATTTTGTATCACACCATAGCATTGAATGTTTATTGAAAATTGAGAGCACCGACTTTCTAAGCATGTTATGTATTATTGATTGTATGTATTAGGAATGAAAAATTGTCCTACAACATTAAAAAGTCAATATCATAGAGGAGATTGCGGTAAAACAACTATTATGTTAGAAGCAATGGCATCACATGATTTGCGGCTTTGGCATGCATACTTTGGTGTCACTAGTTCAAATAAAGACATTAATGTTCTTAACCAATTTGCCCAATGTCAAGAAGGAGCAAGAAAAGATGTTGAAAAAGCTGTTGAAGTGATTGAATCACAAGTTTGAGACATTGAAGAAGATAATGCTTGCATGCATATGAACGAAAAAAATATGATGTCAATTGTAGTTGTTCAAATGATAATCCAAATAACGACACATCTATACCTGAATTTTTAATGAACATCATAAAGCTTTTATAAGAAATTTAGAAAGAAAAGAAATATGCATAAAAAGAAAATACATCAACTCTAAGCTAACATATTTGGGAACATTTTGGATGAAAAAATAATGAAAATTGAATTGCATTTTAGTGATATATTATTTGTGTTTCTTTATGTGTTTTAATCTTTAAAGTTAAATTTTATTTATTTTAAGTGGAAGAGTTATTTACATATATTTACCTGTTGTCATTTTAAATTATAATTTAAAGTTAACATGAATAATAAAACATTAAAAAAATATTGTAGAATTCATTTGAGAAACTTTAGGTGATCTTTGCTTTATATATTTTCTATTTTCATTTTCATTTTCACATAAAACAATACTAAAAATATGTTTGGGTTACAATTTAAAAATATTTTCTTTGGAAATATTTCCAAAAAAAAAAACACACAACCAAAACAGAAAAAAAAAGTGTTTTCAATGTCTCAAAAATAAAAATCATGTAAAAGCTCAATAACAATATTGTAGTTGTAACAAAAACTATATATAAATATATTTAAATTATGCACATAAATAATTTATAATATTTATACTAAAATTGATTAAATTTAACAATATTATTTTCTTGAAAATAAAAAATATCAAGTAAAAATAAATATATTTTCTGAAGGTTAAAAACTTGAAAATGAAATCTATTTTCAAAAAATGAAAATAGAAAATAAAAAAAAAAGTTTTTCAAAGCAAATGTCACCTTAATTAGTGAATTTTTTTGTTCAAGTGAAAATTTGATTGACTAGCTTAAAGTAATAAAAGTTATGTGACATTATAGAAAATGTGAAATATTAATAAAAAAGTAGAAGAGAAACTTCGATGAATGTTTTGTTGCAGATGACGTCAGATTTGATTGATTTGTTAGCAGCATAAATTAAGTCAAGTAGATACTAATTTAAACAAAAATAATTTTCTACATTACAAATTAACTATTGCCATAATTGTGTTCTTCTTAAAAAATTACCATAATTGTGTTGGTACGCATGATGTTGCATATCTTAATGTCCTTCATAAGTTTTCCCATGCAACCTCCTAAAATAATAATAAACATTACTAACTTCCACACATAATTTTAAAAACTATGTTCATCTTATCAATTTAGATTGACAATTAGATCATACATGTCGTCAATTTGATTTGATTGAATGCAACCTTGATATAATCTTGTTTGTCAAGGTTTCCTTCACTAAGTCATGGTTAGGAGGATGAGGAAAAGATGACCAGGCATAAGCATGAAGGATCAAAGCTTATGAAAAACTTGAAGATCATCGAAGCCCAATCTCTTTTCCTAATTTGTCTTGTAAATATTTTAAGGAGTAGTTATTTTAGTTTTTTACTGAGCTGACTCCTATAATTGACCCTTTTTTCTTTAGACTAATGTATTTGAGTCAATTTCTTTTATTTTTATAGGTGTTATTAGTCATCATGTTGAGTGTGTGAAGTGTTCTAAAATTCTCTAAAAATGGTTGTAGTTTTTTCTTGTATCACACCCTCTTTTTAAGATTCACATCCTTACTCACATATAAAGCATGACTATTAACCCTCTAGTTTATACTCCCTAGCTTCTAGAGCACATGTGGGATAATCAAATACATGGTCCTTTCTAGATGACAAATGTCGCTAGCCGAGCTACCCTAGGTCTTATCGAGTGGCATGGTGTCGTTGGAAGAGCTATTAATGCATATACTTTGTATATATCGCTTTGAACTTTTAAAATTGTTGTATTGTATGCTCAAATCTTGTGACGAAATTTTACATCTTTGATTTGGATTACAATATATAAGTAGAGGAAATTAAATAGTTGAACATTATTAGTATGATTTGTGTAAATAATTTGGGATGTTTCAATCTTTCTTTCCTTAACTGGGTTCTTCTTATACTAAGAGGAGTTCCCTTCTAGTTTTCATCAAGGGTTCCTCACTTGTAGCATACATCCTTGCTTATCTCCTCCATTAGAGTGACACATTCCAGCCTTCATTCCTTCTTCTACCATTTCAATATTTAAACCTCTTATTGGAAGTAGATCAAGGACATGGAGCTTAGTCTACATTAGTCTTGGTTTGAATCGATGACTTCACCTGGCTGAATTGGTAACTCAGCAACTACTTGACCCAATTCATGTAATTAACTTTTTCTTGTTTTTTAAATTACTCAAAATTATTCTATATATTTTTCTATTAATATATTGTAAACAATATTTTTCTTCATGATTTTTTCTTTCAATACACCCTTCACTTTGTCGTTGCAATGTGATTGTTGATTTGATTTTAATATTATTTATTCAATTTATTGTATTTAAAAAGTGTATATACTTAATATCTTTAAGAAATTAATATTTTTTTTATGAGTAGCTAGTTTTTTGCTTATTTTAATGTATGTATAAAATTGACTTGACCAGATCAATTTTCAAAACTACGCTTCCATGTCAATGTAGCACATGAAATGGTGAAAAATGTGAGACATGTTGTTCAAGAATGTATGATGAAATTGTAAAATAATAAGCATTGGCACATACCTATTTAGTAAGTAAAATTTAGAACATAAGAAAATGAAATGCTAGAAAACCCTTGCACAAAGTATGAAACTATATTATGTGGTTGCACTTTGCATATGCTGAATTAAAATTTTGTTTTTTTTTAAAAAACTATGAAGCTAAGGGATGGAGAAAATTAAAAGTTATTGGAAACTTCAGATAAATTTGTGCGAAGAAATATTTTAAACCAAATTTTTTCTTTATTTGAAGTAAAAAGGTAAAGGTATAACACATTTTAATTGAGTTGAATTTAATCTAATTTTCATCTCCATTCAATTAAAATTGATCAAGAAAAGATGGTGGTCCCATCACATTAAATGAAAGTTGGGTGATGGAGAGAAGGTTATGTTTTGCCAAGATAAGCGGTTAGGGGATCAATGTCTAAAAGATTCCTACCAGAGATTGTTTAACTTGATAGTATCCAAAAAGATTACAGTTAAGAAAATAAAAGGGTCGGGGGTTGGATTGGAAATGAAAATGGAAAAGGAAATTATTTGTGTGGGAGGCGACTTTTGTAGCAAGACTAGTAAATAATCTAGAAGGGGTAGTAGTACGAGAAGTAGTAATAGATGGATGGGTTTGGAACATAGATAACTCTAGAAAGTATGTTGTGTCTTTTGCTTACAAGGTGTTAACCTATGGCGTGAGTGCTCATAAGGATGATATCTTTGATTTATGCTGGATACATGGGTCCCTCCAAAGGTTCAGTACTCAGTTTGGAGATTGACTATTGGTCGATTACCAACTAGGGACAATTTGCACAGGTGTTAGATAATAAGAGGGGAAGAAATTGGGTGTATTTTTTGTGGAGAGGAAGTGGAAACATGGCTTCATGTTTTTTTTCATGTCAGTTGGCTACATCGGTGTGGTATAAGATATGTGATTGGTGGGGGATTGTGACGGTATTACACAATCAATGTGTAAGTCATTACTATCAACTGCAGGGTTTAGTAAGCGATTCTAAAGAATAAGGTGGACATGGTTTTTTATACGGATGCTGACAATTCAACTCAATGCTTAAGAGTGATGTTATGCAACAAGGTTAACGTATCATTCATTTACAGAATGGGTCATGAACCTTTCTTTTTATGTGTAATCTTGTTTATTTATTTTTGTTGTTTTATTTTCTATATTTTTGTTTATGTACCTTTCGAGTATGTACACCTTGTGCTCACTCTATTTTATGATTCATTGTTAAATAAAATTTCTTTGCTTATAAAAAAATAATTAAACTTAATCAAGTTGGATTGAGTTTTGTTTAGCAACCTACCTAATTCAACCTTAATTAGGGTGTATTGAGTTGGATTATGTCATTGGTTGAGCAATTGAAAAAATATTGTCACCTCTTTAACTCTTGGAAGAAGAAAACCTCAAAATCCTATTATCCCAAAACCAAAATAAATACATTCTTCACTTGGTAAAAATTCTTTTTACCTTTATCCATTTGTTTTTGCTTGCAAGTGACCGAGAGTGAGAGTTATTGATATTTTAAATTTTTTATTACTCAAAAATTTATCATATACTATAGTAATTACACATATAGAACATATATTGCTTTTTTTTAATATATACGATTAAATCAAGTTTATCGATTTTGAATTTCATAAACGCATTACCTAACTAAATTCTAATTAAGTGCGCTGAAAATAATCAACTTAACATGCAAATATGTAAGTAGGTTGGTTAGAGTAGAGCAAATTCATAGGTTGGTGCAACCGTTGCACCTAGAGGTGTTAAAACGGATCAACCCAACCCACATGGGTTGACCCACTACTAGATATGGATAAACGGGTTGTGTTGACCAAACCCACCAAATATAAAAATATATATCTTTCTAGCTCAGTCCAACCTACCACGAGTTGGTGGCTAACCCACTAGATTAAAAAAAATATTAAATTTAGTTTCTGATTTTTCTTTTTAAGTGAGATTTTTTTTTTAAAAAAATGCAAATTATAAATACACAATTAAGTTTAAAGATGCAAATTAAAATTTAAACACATAAATAAGTTTAAAATTTAAAAAAGATACCTAACATATACATTATATCAAACTAACAATCTTACAAATTATAAATAATATAAATCAACAACATTAAGATCATGTTTGCATATAATCTAATTAAAAGATCATTTCTAAGCATAGACTAAATTGATCAATGTTATCATTCATCAATTTAACTTCAACATATAAAATAAAAGTTTTTAAATTTAAATGATCTTATAAAACTTTAAAATTAAAAAGAGACAAATTAAAAAACTTTAAAATTGTGTCTAGTAACAAAGACAATATTATATATACAATTTTTTTCTTGAGTAAGATACCATAAGTATCCTCGTACTACTAGACAAGAGATTAATCTCCCTGATAAAGATGTCTTGTTGCCCTTGACTCAACGAAAATTTACAAGTGACAAAGTCATCAAGTTAAATGAATAATTTTGCATATGCATGCAATGGGGTTTTGTATCATTGCGTGAACCCTTAACTAACTAAAGTAATTTTTTTATATTTTTATTAAAATTTGTATTTAGGATAGTAGTATTTTGAAGCTATGACATTGCTTTCGTGTTTTTAATATTGTAATTATGATGGTGTAAGTATAAATTGAGGTTTTAGCACTCAAGAGGAACTAAATACATAAGTTCTGTGCAGAAGTTCAAGAAAGGTGATGCATTAGCAATTTAGCATATAAAAGGAATACTTTGTCCGAGTTCAGTCAATAGGAGTGACATAAAGTTGAAGTGAATGAACAAAAATTGGAAAAGTGAAACCCTTTCTTCTTGTGCAGTGTGTGTTAGAGCTTGGCAACTTGCCAAAAAAAATGGACCTTTTGGTGGTTGCAGGCTAGCCTGGTCTGAGCCCATCAAACTCATGGGCTAGGTGGGTCATGCCACGAAAGACAAACTGATTTACAGAGCACCATTTTTTCTAGCCTGAACCTTTGGTAGGTTAGGCTGACCCACCAGACTGGACCCATTTTAACACCTTTAATGCAACTTGCTTACACCTTTATTAAAAGATGACATCAATCTTCAGAACCAATAATAGCAAAAACTTGGTTGGCTTGTCTATGAACAATGCACATACTTTAATGAATTTGATGACTGACCATATCACAAAGATAGTGGAAAGATAATCATATAATTATGGTTATATCTCTATGTGATTTTTTACATCAAGTGAAGATCACTCAATATAAAAGTTACCAACCATGTTTCAATAAATTATATAGGTTAAATAATTTATTTATATTTGTCTATTTATAACATCAATTATACTTTGAAAAACCCCAAATGAGTAATATAATAGCTGGATTGTGCTCTTTGATAATAAAAATAAATTACACCTTAACTATTAGCTATAATTTTTAGCCTAATCATAGGTGCTCGATCTAATAATTTGGTCTCTAAATAGATAAGCTTCACATTTAGTATGTTTACAGATGCTTTAAGTTACAATTTTAGTTCTTGTTATTAAAAAATTTAACAATTTTAAAGGACATCGACGTGGACACTAATGTGGCGTTGAGCTTTATGCTTTAGATCTTATACTTATGTACTATTTTTATATTTTAATCTTTATAATTGGACTAGCTTTACCTTTTTAGCCTTACCATTTTTGAGACTTATTTAGTTTTTCCTACTAAAACATTAGCATATAAATTATTATTATTATTATTATTATTATTATTATTGTAAATATTATTATTATTATTATTATTATTATTGTAAATACTTTATTATAATAAAGTATTACGCTAACAATGAAGTAGAGTGGAACCGGAAATGATGAGTTAAAACGTGCAGTAAAATGGTTTGATATAGAAGAAAGTACAATCTGTAAGTTGTTTTTTTTTATAGGCAAACAATATATAAGTTGGAGTATTTTTTAGAGATTGATTTTTGTTTTTCACAATGTTTATATTTTGATTTCATATTTTCACAATGTTGTATACTTTGCTTGATGTTTTCATGCATATTTTACCCTCTAATAACATGTCATTACTAGTGGTAAAAAAAATGTCATTACATCAATGTCACAATTATTGACCTCATTACTTTTACGTCATAATTGAAGTTTTACAATAGCAAAAACTTATAATAAATATTGTTTAGTATTTTTGTTTAAAGATAATGAGATAGTAAATAATAAACAAGAACACATAATCAATAGTATTGCTCGATCATAATCATGTTTGAGCTGGATAACGTTTTTTGTAAGATACGAAAGAAGAGATATTTTATGAGGAAAAAGGAACGCCCAAACTCGACTCTATTGTCACGTTCTCGTATTCACGTGTAAGGCGTGAATTTCGCCTTGCTTGCTTCCATGCTCCTCTAGAAATATAACAAGAGCAACCGCTCAATCTCATTCCTTCACTTCCAACTCAATTAACCAATCCATCTCCTTTGCTTTCACAATGCTCCATCAGCCATTACTGTACTGTTCAAAAATCGCCACTCAATCCACACTCTTCGCTCCGGTTTTCTCCGCCGGAAACAACGCCGGTCCTTGTTTCTTTGCCGGAAATTCGTCCTTCCGTCACGTCAGGTACTTCACTTTCAAATTTGCATCCGCTGGTTCAAATTCCCAAGGATATTAGGTTATTACTTTTTAATAAGCGCAAGTGTTTTGGAGGATTGACTCTTGGTTTTATTATTAGGTCGTTGAGGTTTATGAAGCAAGCATCGGGAAGCAAATCGAACAGTGAACATGGTGTTTTTAGCGAGGTACGTAACGTAATCATAATGCAAATACTTCGAGTGATTTCTCATAGCTATTGTGATTTTTTATTGAAATATTGGCATAGGTTAGACAATGGACCGTGCTAGGCTTAACACAAATAATGCTTATGGTGGACGTGCTCCAGAGGGGCTTCTTGAGGTATTTATGTCACTTATTTGCTTCATTGGCCTTAAAATTAAAATTCTGGTCCCTACAGAATCACTGGAATAGGTAATGCCACTCGATAAATATACATGTCCACGTGAAATAATAAAAGAGCCAGGTTCGTGGATAGGAAAACTTCTGAATTTTGATGTTAGTCTCATTTTGGCAAGGATAACCTTGACAGTTCAAATATTAATTATTAAAGCTAATAGAGAGGGATGAAACCTATTCGATTAAATGTTATTATATTTCAACTTAGAACCTTGCAGGATCCTGTATTTTTCATAGGTTTAGTTGCTGGTCTAAATAGAGGACTAGCTTAAATTTATCTATCTCAGCAAGAAGTTTTTTCCTGTCATGTGAAGTCTTAGTTTGCTAGAAATCTTAATGTGTCTAGTAATCTATTGGGGTTGCAATTTAAAATCATCCTCATATAATGCAATGATGGTGGTTTTCAAAGAAGGAATTGTTTGTTATTTAACAATTGGAGTGCAAGTACAATAGCATATCAACATTTGGTATTATACTATTATAGTAGTTTGTTGTTCAACCCCCTTACTAAAAAATGAGAAATTCAATGATGGGAACTCTTGTTACCACCCTAGGCTGTTATATATATATTTTTGTTTCACTGTTAGCTGATTGAGAAAGACATCATTACCAATTTTTCAAAATGTTATCCCAGCATCTCACTCAAGAGACTTAACTCACGTGGTGCTTAATCTCTCCAAGGATTGTTTAATCCAAAAGGATTAAATCCCAGCAAGGTATTTTGCCTGTACTTTAGTCTATTCGGCACCTCTAGCCCAGCTTGACAGTTAAACCTTATCATAAATATACCTCCTTCAAAACACCCTCCTTCCTGTCCAAAAAGGTACCATACCATTATGGTTAGGAGCCCACAAATAAAGATAGCAGAGAAGAGAGAAAGAATGAATTGAAATCTTTATTGATGACTGAAACACAAACAGAGAAAATGAGAGAATTCTCCTTCCAAGTTTCAAGGACATCCTCTTCAACAAAAGGTTCCCCTGCTTTTAATAGAGCATCTCTGTTTCCAAATGATAAAGGTTCCCTCTGCTACTATTTAAGCTAAGCCTCTTGCTCTTACAACTGTAAGCACCTAACTAATTGTCTAATTCTATAACTACTTTATGCTTGGTCCTACCAATCATGCTCAAAATTACATTGTTTTTGGACATGAATCTGTGATGCAATATTCTTGCTTATCTTTACACTGGTTGCTCTTTGACTATGTTAAGTGCCCGTCACATATCTATTATTGAAGGGTTTAATGTATCAAATACTTTAACCCATCCTTCTTGTAATATCCTACTGTTTGCATTTCCAGGAAGAATCCTCCAAAGTGATAGAGAGCAGGGCATCATGGAAAACTTTTCCAGGCCAGACATCTCCATTGGGTGTATCGGAAGTTGACAATGGCATCAATTTTGCTATTTTTTCACAACATGCAACTGCTGTCACACTTTGTTTGGTCCTTCTTGAGAGGTAAATTTAGATATTCTTTATGGAAGATTGGATTAGTTCAAACTTTAAAATTTTTCATTGAATTAAAAAATATAAATTTGAAAGATGTATTTTGTTAATGTGATTTTAACATGTAAGCATTCTTGTCATGGTTCTTTGGTTTCTAACATTGATTATTTTAGATATGTTGAATTGATTTTGAGATCAATTTAGAAAGCTTCAAACATTTGGGCTCTAGATTTAGATGTGTTGCATGAAGTTTCACATGTTTATATTGATTGGGTTTCTTTTGGCATGGCCACATCATGCTGGAGGAACTGAAATGAATACTAGAAAACTTAGGATATTATTCATGCTAGGGAAGCGTTAGTACACTATTACTTTTTATTGTAGCATTGGTTTATGGGTGTTAAGATTATATAATTATAATAACCATTCATTGTCCCTTACTTATTAACTTATGGTTTTAGATATGATTGACAAAATGGCCTATAGTTCAATTCTTGTTCTCAGTCAAATCAAAGCTTTTATCCCATGTTGTATAGGTCAAATTTTGAGGATTTTCTCTGTCATTTAAGGTCCTGATAAAATTTTGAAGGGGGTGCAGATTGCTACTTCTTTCAAATGCAGAAATGTACTTGTACTTTATCATGATAAGAAATATTTTCTGACTGCAATATTGCCTGAATTATCTGTCCATTAAACTTTATGCTTTGACTCTTTTTTTTAAAAGTTAATATTAAAAATGATTGATTTCCTTTTTGTTTTGCAAACTTATTTTATTACAATGTATTTTAGGGGAAGTATTGACACATTGGATGATGGCATGATAGAAATGGTTTTAGATCCTGATTTGAACAAAACTGGGGACATTTGGCACATATGTATTCAGGTATCTTCTATTAGATTTCCTAGACCTTGCCTTGGTCTTCAGTTGACTATGTTTTTATGGCTTCTGTAACAGCTTTAAAAATACAACAGCTGTACAATTACAAGAGTAAATGTTTAAGTAAATAACATTTTTCTGGGTGTTTGAGTATTAAATTTGTATAATTCTATGCAATATCTTTCAGCTTGTTAATCTTGTGTCAGAAATGTCTCATTTTGAGCAGATAAGTATTAACTTTATTTTACCTCTTGTTAAAAATGTTGCTAGTATGGTGGGAACTATATATGGCATGTTTATTTGGATGATCAACTTGGATTGGTAAAAGATTGAAATGTAATGGACTATATTTATTAAATTTGATGAAGATACACCATAATGACTATGTGGATGAAAACATCTATTTATAATTTGATAAGCTTTTTATTTACTCCCTCCTGATTTAGTGTTGAAAATTTGAAATATGTATTGTATACATCAAATATAGGCTTAAAAATGTTTTTGGCCTTGTAATTATACTGAATTTTATTTTTGCTCCCTGTAGTGTTTTGTTTTAGTTCTTGTAATTTTCAAATGTTTTGCTTTTGGTCCCTGCCCTCAATCTTTGTTACAAAAATGTTGACATGGCATATAGTGATGATGCCATGCTGACATAATCAAATACTAAAATATTTTTTTTACGGGGACTAAAAGTAAAATTATCATATTTGCTAGGATTAAACTAAAAAGTTACAGGAATTAAAAGCAAAAATATGCAGGGACAAAAAAACAAAAAGATTACAAGGACTAAAGTTAAAAAATAACTAACTTCGGAGATGAACATTTTAAAAAAGATAAAATTTTATATATTTCATATACTCCTCATTGTCATCTCTCTCTCCTCCCTTTCTTTTTCTAATTAAAGTTTAATCATTCTCATTTGATTTAAAATTTTAAAATGTTGCAGGAATATAATGTAAATTCTAGCTACTAAAACTAGCATATCAACATCTTGTTTCTCTTATTAATTTTTTATAATTTTCTTTTTCTTTTCTTTTCTTATATATATAAAAGGTTTTTTTTTTTCTCATCCCATCAACATCCTACTCTCACTTATATAGTTCAGAATTGTAGAGTTTGGACGGTTGAAATTTAGACTATTTTGTATCCCACTTCAAACCAATTAAGAGAAATAAAACTTTCATAAGGATGGATATTATTAATATTTAAACTTTTATCTTATTTTAATATTAAGCCTAATTTTTAAATATATTTTTTTCCTTGCAATTTGTTGTTTTTTTTCTTTTAGTCCCTTTAATTTTTTTTTTTGCTTTTAGTCCTTGCAAACATGTTAGTAATTTTATAATTCATGATTAAATAATGAACATCAAGTAAGATCATAGTTGCATGAATTAGGACACAAAAATAATATATATATCGGAGTATAATAATATTTAGTAGTCTTAACTGCGGCAATTAGCTAAACTGCAGTTTCTGTTGTGCAATTATGTTAGTTAGTTTGTTATATTTCTGTTAAGCTTGTCAGTTTGTCAGCCTTTGTTTTTCTGTTTGGCTTTTTTGTTAGCTCCTTGTGCCAGTTATTAGGCATCTTACTTTCCTATAAATTCTAAGTTGTATCTCTTTTGTTCCCAGGTTGATTAATAATAAGAAACCACTCTGTTTTTTTCTCTATCTGTTTTCATCTATTTACTTTAACATGGAATCTAGAGCACAGTGAGATCCATGCCTTTGTTCAATTCTTTTCCCTCCTCTTCTGCACCCTAATCCTTCTCTCATTTGATATCGGAGAAGCTAGATGATTTGAATTTTCTCCTATGGAAATAACAAGTTGAACCGGTCATCATGTATCATCGCTTGCACCGATTCGTTGTCAACCTTAGAATTCCTTTTCGATTTCTCAGTGAAGATGACTGCGATGCAGGTTCTAAGAATCCTGCTTACACCTCTTGGGAATGGCAAGATCAATTGCTGTTAACTTGCTTCAATCTACTCTTTCTTCTTCAATTTTGTCACAAGTACTTGGATCAATTCACTCTTACCAAGTGTGGGAGAAAATCCATGATTACTTTCATTTGCAAACATGCGCTCATGCTAGGCAACTTTGGATTGAGTTGCATGTGACAAATCTTGACAATAAATGCCATGCATGCATGACTTTCTTCTTCGTGTCAAAGCTCTTGCTGATGCATTGGCTTCAGTTGTTGATCCTATTTCTCACAAAGAACATGCTAATGTCATTCTTGAAGGACTTCCACAAGAGTACAACTTCATTGTCACAATTATTGAGAGTTGATTTACACCTATTCCAATTGAAGAAGTTGAAGCCTTGTTGCTTGCTCAAGAATCGCGGAACAAGAAGTATCACAAGCGACTTCTTGGTGAATACGTTTGATCAATCTCACTTATAGTGTCACTGAGAACCCTAATCTTCTCCTGCTCACTGCTCAAACAAAACCTCCAATCAACAGTTTGATTCAGATATTTGGTTGCCTAATTCGCATGGAGGCTTCATTCGCGGCAGTGGCTTGACTCTCCGTGGTCGTTGCGGTGGAGGTCGAGGCCGCAGAGGACGATTCTCCAATTTTCAAGGTCAGGAGGTCAGGTGTGTCTTAAGTATGGACACACAGCCTCCTTTTGCTACTATAGATTCAATCAAACCTATTAATCTCATCCTTCTCTCTTGTTGCAAGATCTTACTGGGCAAAACTTCTCTAAACATAGTCCATTCCCTTCTCAAAATGTTTACAATGGAGGATTTCAACAAAACACCATCTACAAACCAAACAACAATTGGACTCCAAATTCTCAACAATACAAACCTGCTCAATTTCCACAATAATAGTGTATATTGTAGTGGTGTAGTTAAAAACTACAACCAAGTGTTGTTGGTTGGGGTTATTTAGTTTGTTTTTAACTGTTTTCAATTAGTTGTGCTAGTTGTTGTTAATGGTTTTCAGTTAGTTGTGCCAGCAGTTTTCATTTGGTTTAGTTAGTTATACCAATCCTAGTCTGGTTTCATCTAGCCTTTGTATTTCCTCTCTATGAATATTGTCCTTGTATCTTTTCATTAGTGGGGGAAAATAAAAGATTCTTTCTTCTTGTGTAGTTTATTGTTTCATAATATAGTTTCTCTATTTTTCTATTATGGTATACAAAACTTGGTAAGGTCCAACCGTAGCTGAATCCAATTCTTTTCCCACTTATTTAGCTCCCCAGACATTTCCTCACTAGATTACTAAAAAACTTGATGAATCCAATTTTTAGCTATAGAAGCAACACGTAGAACCTGTTATCAAGTCCCATTATCTTTATTGATTTGTGGCAAACCCTTCGATTCCACCGCGTTTTCTCACTGAGTCAGATTGTGAAGCTGCAATAGAGAATCCTGCTTACCTTGCTTGGGAACAATAAGATCATTTGTTGTTAACATTGTCTTCATCGATTCTTTCACACGTCCTTGGAAGCATTCACTCTTACCAAGTCTAGGAGAAGATTCATGACTACTTTCACTTGTAAGCACATGCTAAAGCTCATCAACTACAAACAGAGTTGCGCGCAACTACGTTTGCTGACAAAACGATGCTTGAGTTCCTCCTTCGCATTAAAGCTCTCGCAAATGCTCTTGCGTTTGTTGGAGATCTGATTTTGCACAAAGAATATGTTGATATTGTTCTTGAAGACCTACCACAAGAATATGACTCTTTAATCATTGGCATTGAAAGCAAATTCAGTGTTGCTGCTTGTGCAAGAATTGCGAAATTAGAAGTTTCGCAAACAACTTCTCAGTGATTCACCATCGGTAAATTTAACTCAATCCTCTTTATCGAACCCTAATTCCTCTTTTGCACAAGGTTTCGACAAGGCTGCTCAACAATCTGATTCAGAAAATGTGTAGTACAACTCTCGTAACACCTTTAGTCATATTGGTGGTTCTGGTCATGGAGGCAGACACGGTGGCGGTTGAGGTTGCGGAGGTTACTTCGCGAATTTTCGGAGCTTTAAGTTTGGTCACATTGCCTCCTTCTGTTACTATCGATTTGACCAGAACTATCAACCACATCCGTCTTTGACTTTTCAAGACCTGTCTAGATTCAACTACCCTCTAAACAATTACTCCTCTCAGCTTCCACCTTAGGCTAACTACTATGGAAATTTTGGTCAGAATAGTTTTGGTCAGAACAACAATTTTCTTCCTGCCAATACTTGGACTCAAAATACAAATCCATATCGCCCTCCAAAATATCCACAAGTTCAAACTCATCCTAGTGCCATGATAGCTATTTCCAACACCTAGCCTTGCCCTTCATCCACATGTATTCTTGATTCTGGTGCTTCATTCCATGACATAGGAGAATCTCAGAACATACAACAAATAGGTCATTTTAAGGGGACTGACCATATTTTCATTGGTAATGGCCAAGGTTTGGCAATAGACTTCACTGGTTCATCTACTTTTCTATCTTCTTATAACTCCAAAGAGTCTTTGTCTCTTAACCAACTTTTGCATGTTCCTTCTATAACTTAAATCGTATCTGTGTTAGTAAATTTGCTACCGATAATGCTATCTTCTTTGATTTTCACCCTACTTATCGTGTTGTTAGATCATAAGTCACCAATGAAGTGTTGGCGCAAGGCTATGTTGGTGCTAATGGTCTGTATTTCTTCCCAAATGTCCAGCTGCAGTGCTCTCCTACTGATGCAGCCTCGTATCTCATTTCAAATTCTCATAATTTTGTTGATACCACTATAAATACATGTATCAATTCTAGTTCTCAAACTTTGTGGCATTCTAGGCTTGGTCACCCCAACTCCCATGTTTTGAAAATTGTAATGCAACAATGTAATATACCCATTTCTAATAAAAATACTTGAGTTTTGTTCTGCTTGTTGTGTTGGTTTGGTAAGTCTCACAGACTTCCATCTTCCTCGTCTGACACTATTTATACCCATCCTTTGGAACTATGGTATAGTGACCTGTGGGGACTTGCACATATCATCTCTACAAATGGTTTTCTCTACTATATTACCTTTGTAGATGCTTTCTCAAGATTTAAGTGGTTTTTTCAACAATTCATAGTTATGGTTGAACTTCATTTTAATACCAAAATTTAAAATTTACAAATTGATTGGGGTGATGAGTTCAGATCTTTAACTCCTTTGCTTGCTAATCATGGCATTAATGACTTATTCGCTCACATACTCACCACCAAAATGGAGTTGTTGAAAGAAAACATAGACACATTGTTGAACTTGGCCTTACTCTTCTTAACCATGCCTCCGTTCCGCTAAATCTTTGGGACTTTGCCTTTACTAATGCAGTTTACCTAATCAATAGGCTCCCTGCTACCTCCCTAAATTTTGGTGTTCCTTACATTGTTCTATTTAAACAACCACTAAATTATGATTTTTGCTCTTGCTTCCCCTTTCTCAGACCTTATAGCAAACACAAACTTGAATTTCGGTCCATGAGTGTCTATTCCTTGGATACTCAACGTCCCACAAAGGGTACAAATGCCTCTCTCCAATAGGCAAACTATTTCAAAAGATGTTATTTTCAATGAGACCAAATTTCCATATACTGATACATTAAAATGTTCCTATTTTACTTAGTACAAATTGCAGATAATGCTGTTATATTTTATGAAGACCAGTACTCGGACCAATTAAGCTACAACCTACAAGCTCATCGGCTTTTCAATCTAATTTCTTCCATTTTATTCAAGTTCAATTGCTCCATTTGCAGACATATGTGTGTTTCTTTCATGTTTTTGGGGTAAATAGTTTTTTTCTCTCCAAAAGGTCCCTGAAATTATTAGGTGTTTGTTAGTGGCGGAATTATTTGGGCTGGCATAATTATAATAAATAAATCAAGTTGCCTATAAATAAGAAGAGGAATTGAGAGATATTTATCTTGTCTTTTGGAAAGGATTGGACTCTTAGTTTAGTAGAGGAGAGGGGAGAGAAATGGAGTGAAAATAAGTTTGGGTCCTACATTCTACTTTAATTCAAATATTTTCCTTCTATTTCCATCCCCTACGAAGCAGCATTAGAGTGGGGAGAGGTCTGTTTTTGTAATACCCTGATTACTACTTTAATTTATCTCTAGCTCTATTACCAAAGAGTTATAGACGTATATTAAAGAATAATGTACATGTCTATCATTTAATCATTTAAGTGTATTACCATTTTTCAATGTGCAGGATCTTCCTCGTAGCAATGTTCTGTATGGGTACCGCATAGATGGACCTCGAGACTGGGGTGAGGGGCATCGATTTGACAGTAGCATTGTGCTTGTTGATCCTTATGCAAAACTAGTAGAGGGTCGAAGATATTTTGGGGATATTAGCATGAAGATGTCTAAGTTTCTAGGAACATATGATTTTGACAGCTTACCTTTTGACTGGGGAGAAAATTACAAGCTTCCAAATATATCTGAGGTATTTCTCCTGCACAAATGGCTGTTATTGCTTGTATATGATATTTATTACAATATTTCTCTAGACCAAGGGTTCTTACAAGCTGATTTATATTTTATGCTTATAACTATGGCTATGGCTAGATTCTGCCGTTGCTTTGTAAGCTGTTACACCTGAAGTCTAGTTTTCATTTGACTGAGGATATATTTATGGTTGAATGGAGTCTAATATATGCTTCCATTTTCATTATTGATGCTGCTGCAAATGCAGAAAGATCTTGTTATATACGAGATGAATGTCCGGGCCTTTACAATTGATGAATCTAGTGGTTTGAATAGTAACATTCGTGGCAGCTACCTCGGTGTGATTGAAAAGGTAATATTTCTGTTATAATTAAGAAAGATATGATACATCTTCTATGCATGAGTATAATTTTTTAAATTACATTTCCTTGTGTGTTATGAAGCACGGACACAAACATGGATACATATAGTTGGATACGACACAGACACTTTGACATAGCTAATGTCTGAAATATAGGACATGAGGACATGACTTACGTACATATAAATAAATAATGAGACTTTAATGAAGTAAAATATGAGTAACATAATAAATTATCTAAAGTAATATATACTCACCTATTTAAACCAATTTTCTACTATAACAAAGCTAAAAAATAGGTGAGACATTATTGTTTAATAATATAAATATGTATCCATCTTTGTGAAAGTATCAATTTAAGTATTAGAGTTGTGTATAGATATTGATTCAAGTATCTAAGTCAAAAAAATAATTTTTTTAATTGGAAACCTAATTAGAAATGTCCGACAAGTGTCGTGTCGGAAACTTGTCCGACATGGATACACTTCAAACAATAGAAGTGTCTATGCTTCCCTGTGCAGTTGTCTTTGTGGAATGGATTGAAGAAAGTCTTCCTTTGTGTCCAACAGAAGTTCAACCATTATAATATATAGACAAATGAGGGAAAAAATGTTATACTGACAAAGATGGGGATTTGAATGTTGGGATATGTTAATTTTATAATCTGATGTTGAAGCTCTGTAGCAGTTTCAAACCCTTGAATCCTTTATGGAATAACATTGATTTTTTGGGTATCTCCTAGCCGCACCACTAGAAGGAAATTGATTTTGATGTGTTTTTCAGCTAGAAGAATCTAAAAATAGTAAGAAAGTTTCAGAAAGTCTTTTGAATTATATATATATATATGATCTGAAAGATAGGATAGATTTTCCAAAGAGAGCTATATTGCGCTAGTTGAATATTTCTTTGATATCTCAAATTCTCAACAATACATGACACAACAAATCTTTATACGCCATTTATGCATGTTAAAAATGACTGAGATCCTAGAGTTGTTTTAAACCTTCTAGATGAGAAAAGTCATTTTCTTCATGTTGTGCACAGACTTGTTATGGGACTTGATCATTGTTAGCAAATTTCATTCTGTTAGGTGGCACATGGTATTTTTGTGTCCAATTTATTCTATGGAAAAGTACATGCAAAGTTGATAAATCTGGTAGTTCTTAGATACTATGTTACTGCCATATTTTTAGAGCTTTTATGCTCTTGTTAGTTGGAAGTGGTATTCTTGCAGTAATCTTGTCAGATACAACTGGAAGAAAGGAAGTCTTAATACTAAAAAACTTTTCCCATAAAATTATGTCATAATTAGGTATCACACTAAATAGGTGGGTGTATACAATGCTTTAGGGGCTACACACCATATTCAATTTTATGAAATATGGCTTTTATTTATTACTACATGCTTCGCACTTATTTTTTATTGTCTTGCCTTATTTAAACTTATTTTGTTTCTTGCCTATTAGATTCCACACCTTCTAGAGCTTGGTATCAATGCAGTAGAATTGCTGCCTGTCTTCGAGTTTGATGAGTTGGAATTCCAGAGGCGTCCAAATTCCAGAGATCATATGGTATACTAGAAAAGTATTGTGCTTTGTTTTTTGTGTCGAAGTTACACATGGAAGCTCTTCCTTATGTACTGTGTATTCCCAATAATTAATAAATTAAAAAAAAGTAAAGGATTTCTATCGTGCTGTTTACACATTAATTTTAAAGAAACTTAGTGCCTAATAGCTGAATATATATGGGAAGCACGACGATGTTTTCATTTTCAGAGTTAATGTGCAAATCTTAGAACCCAAAATATTGTTGTCATATATATTTTTCTTTGATGATTGAAGAGATCAGAATACATAACTTTAGCTTACTAAGTGACATTATGACACTAATGGTTGTAATTTTACTTTCCAAGATTAATACATGGGGTTACTCAACAATAAATTTCTTTGCTCCTATGAGTCGCTATGCTAGTGCTGGCGGAGGATCAGTTAATGCTTCCCGAGAGTTCAAGCAAATGGTTAAAGCCTTCCATTCTGCTGGTATAGAGGTAGTAATGTTAACATTTCCCTTGTGCAACTTTGGAGTGGAAGTATGCTTTACATTGTGATTACATGATTCTGTCTTATTTTATATTATTATTATTATCTATAGTCTTATATGCCCCTTGTCTCTTTCAATAAATCTTGTCCATACACAGGTAATTTTGGATGTTGTGTACAATCATACTAATGAAGCTGATGATGCCTATCCATACACTACTTCATTTCGTGGCGTAGATAATAAGGTAATTTCAACTTTGTAATTATTGTTTTGATAGATTTTGTTGCATCACATGTTGGAATTCTAGCATTACCTTCAACTCTTACAGTCCGATTTTAGTTTCTTACACATTAATTAGTCTTATGTATACAGTCTACTGTCTCTGGTTGAAAAAACTTCAGAGATATTATTATTAGTTTATGGTAACTGATGAGACTCCACAATAACGTAAGCTATGTATATAGCAATAATGGTTAAAATACAAAATGAGGTTAAAAAAAGACAAGTAATCTAAAACAAGAAATTTATATAGTTGTGTACTAATCAACACATAAAAAGAAATCATCTTAAAGTAATGGATGAATTCAGTCTCCTCTGAAATTTCACAATTATAATGCCATGTTTCTCTTCATGATCCTACAATTAAAACATATCCTGGTGAGTTTTTCTCGAGTTATTCATCCATCATTGGAAACACTATATCTAGCTTTGTGTTCATATATTCCCATTTTTTTTTCTGTGATACTAGTTATATAGAATGTTAAAAAATGATTGGCTTTTCTTTAAGAAAACTTCTCATTTCTACAGGTTTATTACATGCTGGACTATAATGGGCAATTGTTGAACTTCTCTGGCTGTGGTAACTTCATATTTGGGTTTAAGCATTGATATTTTATCTTTGCAGCTTTATTCATATAATTTTACAGCTGCATATGCCTATTCTTTAGTTATACTATAGAATATATTTTGTAGGTTTTCTATATTAATTTGATATTATATATACATCTGTTGGCACTTGCTCTTCCTTACTGGGTAGAAAATCATCGAACCGAGAATTTGAATAACTGTTTTTGCAAACAGAAAAGGTTGCATCCTTATTATATGGTATAACAAGGTACATGGGTGTAACATGGAGAAGTAGTAACAAAAGTACTTACTAGTAGGAGCAACAATAGCCCATGAATAGCCAGACAGCTGTAACTGATAGCATGTAATGCTATCCATGGGCTGACAGGCTTGGGTAGTCCAAGGTACCTAAATCCAAGTTTTCTTTGTGCCCTTGCAAAGGTTCAGGCTTAGGTCTAAGGCCGTGAATAGTCCAGGCATAAACCTTAACAAATTGCAATTTTTGTACAAGGGAAAGTTTGAAGAAATTGGGTGCAAATTGTTACTGAAGACTTTTTTAAATGAAAAAATCAGAGCAATAAATTAATTGTTGTTTTTGTAAACAAGGGTATTTTCTTCCTAAATCCTAGTACTCACATTTTTATTATGCCTACTCTTACAGAAATAATATATTTTGAGAGGAAACTGGCATTACCAAGGCTAAGTAAAAAAATGAAGAGAAGAGCGATCATAAATATTTACAAAGCTGTGTAAATACAGTAATGGATTGGTCTTTTGGGTTAGCCTATGTCAAGCCTAGGCTTGTCTATAAAATGGTCTAGGCCCAATGTTTGGCTTGGACTAAAGTCTGTTGATTGCAAAGCTAGGCATGTCTGGTCTAGCCCACTAAGCATGCTGGTCACTGAACTCCAGAATCCATACAGTAATGGCAAGAAACAACATGAGAGGAACAGCAATTTAAATCAAATTGGACTATTTCTGTTAATGAAATTATGAAAGTGTGATGGATGTATCTTCTCTTCCACGTACACACGCACATACCAAGAGTCAAGACCTGAAGCCTTGTAGTATGTATTCCTTATTAACTTTCAGTGGAATCTTGTGCAACACCAGGGTACTCTCAAATTTCATGAATAATTTGCAAATTATTTCTTATTTTTCGCAACATACAGTTACAGCTTCATAGTGCTTTTTTCTCTAAGGACATATGCAATACTTTCTTTCTCTGATGCAAGACAAAATCATTTGACTATTTTGAAATTAAAAGATTAATATTGAAGTCTTCTCACCAAGAGTTTGTTTGTCTTCAGGAAATACATTGAATTGTAACCATCCTGTGGTCATGGAGCTAATTCTTGACAGCCTAAGACACTGGTATGCACTACTCATATAAGATGTTATTTTTATGATTCTGAATTGTATGTATTGATTTATTTCATGAAAATTGGAATTCATTGAATAACAGTTTCTCTATGTTCATTTGCATCTCATAGAATTAATACATCAGAAATTTTAGTTTTCTGGTTTCTTAACCTTATACATGTTCATGAAGCTCGCCTTATTATCAAGATTTATGTATTGTTCTCCCCATTTTCTATGATTATTTTCTTCTCAGTAATCAATGAACACTGGCTATGAGGGTCTGGAAATGTATGAAAGGAAATGTTATGACTGTTTTAAGTTATGACCTAAAGCTTTTCCAAACATTTCTTTCCAAAAAATTATGACTTAAGTTAGTAAGTAAATGTTAATACTATCATTTCCAAGCTAACTTAAGTCATAATTTTCTTTTAAGTTCCTAATTACCAAAGCACTATTTTTGTTTTTTTCAATAATATTTTTACTTTATTGTAGGGTCACTGAATATCATGTGGATGGATTTCGATTTGATCTTGCGAGTGTCCTTTGTCGAGGAATTGATGGCTCTCCCCTCAATGCCCCTCCACTTTTAAGGGTAAATAATTAATATGCACAAACTGTCTTAATGAATTCAGCTGTCATTTTTTAGAGCACTCAGTATGGTGCTTATCAGTTCAGCCCTTTGGCAAATCAGTCAAAAATACTGCCAGACATGTGTTAGACATTCTTGTCAGACAAAGCAACACTTCAAAATATCTAGACATTTTTCATTGCACTGTCTTTTTCAGTGTCCATGACTTTTGGCCCTGGACTGGACTGATGTAATTAGTTTTACTTTGGGGTCAATAGAACTAGACCTATATATTGTGTCAAACTGAACAAATCCAAGCTGAAAGAATTTGATTTTAGTCTCTAGTTTAATGGGTTTTAGACATATAAATAGTTCCTACAGCTTTTAGCAGTCTCAAATAAAAATAAGTGCTAATCTAAATTTTTATCACAGGATATTAAGAAAACTAGGCCCATATATTGTGTTGAACTGAACAAATCCAAACCGGAAACATTCAATTTAAGTCTCTAGTTTGATGGGTTTTAGACATAAAGTTCCTATAGCTTTCAATACTTTAAAGCAATGTTATCATATTCGGTTCAGTCTCTGACTCGGTTAGAGCAAGGAGTCATGGGGTCAAGGGTCAACCTGGGGGGTTGATAATTGACCCGCATGACTCGGATTATATTAAAAAATATAAATATTTTATAACTTATATAATTTTATACTATAAAAAATTATAAAACAATTAAGTTATACCAAAAATCAAAAACACAAATTAAAGAAGATAGTGCTAATACCAGATTTGTGGCTTATTTGATGCTAATTTTTAGTGCAAGTCGCAATCGCAGAAGGGTAGAGTCGTAGAGATTGGAGTAAAACACAAATACACTGAGCTGCAGAGAGTGGAAACTAAATGTAGAGAAAACTATTAGGGTTTTTGTTTCCATTCCAAACCATTAAAAAAAAGGCAAGTAAAAGTGTAAAACTATAAAAAAAGTTGTAAAATGAATTGTTTCCAACTTGGCACACAGAAGGGAAAATTTTAATCCCTTTGCAAAATAGAGAAAGGAACTGATTTCAAATATACTTGAGCTGAGAACCTGAAACCAATTAGAGTTTTGAAAACAAGCCTATCCTACAAAAGAAATAAAGGTAGAAAATGTTGAATTAAAAAATATCTAGGTTTTTGCTCCCATTTAGAAACAAATATGGCTAAAAGTGCACAACTCTGTGACACTTTTTCTTCTTTTAACCCTCCAGACCTTGAAGGCCTTCAGTCAGACGGAAATTCGTGGCTATCCTAGCGAAAAGGATCTGAGCAACTCAATAAATTTAGAGCCAACAAAAAATCTGAATTTCAGCTTATTTGGTTTTTTATCAGTTTTGGTTTATTTGGTTTTGCCTTGATTAGTTTTAAACACACTTACAAATTATAGATTTGAAGACAATTATTGCTAGTATTTTTCTCACTCAACTAGAAAATTCAGAATTTTATAAACTTTATTGTTGTAGTTAACTAATTTTTGTATACTTTTGCAGGCAATTGCTAAAGATGCGGTATTATCAAGATGTAAAATTATTGCAGAGCCTTGGGACTGTGGAGGTCTCTATCTTGTTGGGAGTTTTCCAAATTGGGATCGGTAATTTTTTTATTATTCGTTTTCTTTATTTTAAGTAAATATTATTATTCAAAATTTATTAGCTCTATGCCTGATCAAAAGCAAACAATTTCTCCCATGCATTGCAGGCTTCATTATCTTTGACTTTGCTATCATGATTTGTCATTCCTTGTTTATTTTATTTTATTTTTTGATTGCGACCTTCATCACTGGCAACTTTGCCAGTGATTATGTATGAAAATGCACCGTTATATAACATAAAAACCAAGTAACCAACACAAAATCTCCTTTGGCAATGCCAATTCTGCCATTGAGTTCCTTTAATGTGGAACATGATATTTTAGTTCCTCAGCATGAAATGGTCACTACAACAGCATTGTTGGACAAGTGGCCTCTGTTTACTTAAGAGAGGGGGTGAATTAAGTAGATCAAAATTTAAACTTAGTTTTTTTTCTCTTTGATTTTATATTAGAATATTTAAAAATGAAAGTGAAGTATTTGAAAATGCAAACAGAATAAATAGATAGGAGTATAGGGAAGAGAAATATGCAAACTCTTTTTATACTGGTTCAGCCAATCCACTTGCCTCTACGTCCCGTCCTCAAGTAACCCCACTTGAGCTTTTACTAACTTTGTAAATCACTTTACAAATGAACAAATCCTTAATCACCTTGGAAGCCCTCTCCCTGTGTTTGAGATTCCTTTTCTTAGTCAAGAAGTCTCTCTTGAATACAATCAGTGAGTGATAAGAAGAAGAAGAAGAATAAGAAACTCTTTTAAAAAGTAAATGATACAATTTGAGGATCCTATAAGAACTCTTTCGAAATTTGCAAGTGTTTAGGCAAGAGTTTGTTTTCTGTAAAAGCTAGGAAAAATTCGTGATTTGAAACAGAAGAAAAGTCACTTATTTATAGTGTCAAAACCAAAGTGATGTGTTCTTTCATGAAAGGTTGTGACTTTTCAAACTTTTCGTAACAGCCACTTGTAATTGATTACATCTAATGGTAATCGATTACACGATTAAAAAATCATGCCTTTTCACGAAAAGTTGTGACTTTTGAAATTTTGTAATAACAACTTTCTATTACATGATTTAAAAATTGTGCCGTTGTCATTTTTGAATTCAAAATTTGAATAAACAAGCTCTCTGATAATCGATTACATAGCCTAGTAATCGATTACCAGTTCAAATTTGAACTGATAAAAACATATCTTGCCAAACTAAGTTTATACAAATTCGTAGAGATTCTTTTATACAATAAAAGAGTTAATTTATTTTTCTATCTTAACATTAAACTTGAATCTCTTCTGTCAATGTAGTTTTGTTCTTTTTGCTTTATTACTTTTGTATCTACCTTCTATGTCACTTTTGACATCATCAAATCTGTAACATCTTAACATTTACAAGCATTTAATCTATGTTTGTGCCAACAATCAGCATGTGAACCGCATCAATATGATTTTAGTTTTAATGCTGATAAAATGATTTCGAGGACATTATCTCCATGTAAGTACTAGAAGTTATTTCTTCTATGGAGAAAATCTATTGTTAAAATAGAAAGCATGTTTCCTTCATCAATGGCTTTTTGTTTGATGTAGGTGGGCTGAATGGAATGGGAAATATCGTGATGACGTAAGGAAATTTATTAAGGTAATTCTAACTTTCTAAAAGACAGTAAGGAGGTAATTTAAGTTTATCCAGATTTTATGACCTCTCTTAGTTTGTTAAGTAGTATAATTTGTGTAAGGTACCTGGCAATTGACATACTAATACAAGGAAACAGGAATCAAATGTCTCCTATCAATATTATGTTGTTGTATGGGGAGTAAGAAATTCAGATGCAAAAACTGTTGGGCTTTATGATATATGCTATGATTTGATTTGTGACTTATTTGATTTTTTCCTTCTTTATTGTTTCCTTTTAAAAACATGTCCTAGGGTGATTCTGGTGTGAAGGGGAGCTTCGCAACTCGTGTTTCTGGATCTTCTGATCTTTACAGAGTAAGCTTCTTATAGATCTATATGTTTGTTCACTTTATGGGTTTTTATATCATGCCAAAAACCAACTCTCCTAACGCTTAATCTGTTAAGAGGCCAGGTAATAATTTTATGCTCTAACTATGAAATTGAACTTTTGGTGCTAGAGTCTTAGATTAAACTACTGTAAATTATAACCAAGTCACAATATTTTATACTTTTTATCTAAAATATGTAAGATAATGTTGAATTTTCTCGTTTTTCCTCATTTCTTCATAACTATAAGGGTCAATCAGAAGATAAGGTCTTCCTAGCACCCATAGCAAATGCACCATTCATGCCTTTTTTTTAAATGTTGTATCAGTCCTATTCAGTTAATTTATTGAAATTATGGGTCTATGATATATTGTAGGTGTTTTTTACCTTAATTCATGAATTGCTTTTCTCTGCTTTATAAATAATCTTATAATGATGGCTTCCTGGCTTTGTTTTATCTTACAGGTGAATAACCGTAGGCCATATCATAGTATTAACTTTGTTATTGCACACGATGGATTCACCTTGTGTGATCTTGTTTCGTACAATTTTAAGGTACCTTCTGTTAATTCTTATCTTCACTTTGTCATTGATCATCAATGCCTAGTATCTTTCATGATTCTTGGTTTTGTAGCACAATGAAGCCAATGGGGAGGGTGGAAATGATGGAAGCAATGATAATTTTAGTTGGAATTGTGGTTTTGAAGGTAGTTCCCAAATAGCAATGCTTCATTTACTGTCTACTGTTTAGCTATGCTTCTTTAGTAATGTTTGAGTTTGTTTGGGAAGGTAAACCTTACAATGCTTTATTTGTGTTCAACTTACCTTAGTAACCTGCTACAATAGAATTATGACCTTTACCAATGTTTCTTTGTTAGACAGATTTTTTTCCCCCTTTACTGAAGCAACTACTTTTTCCTATATATAAGAAACTAATATCTATGTTGAGAATTTTAGATATTGTCTTATCTATATTTTAAATATAGTATGTAGACGTATTATCTTAGATATTATAAGAAACAATATTTTTTATATTCATGTGTAATTTATTATTTATGAAATAAGTTTATATAAACATGCTTCTGCTGTGTATTAAGACACACAGTTTCAATTCATTATTCCGTTATTTTTCTCTAATTTTAACATGTATCAAAGATAGGTTGAAGGAATACTAAGAAAATCTTCCTCACCAGGGGTCCACTGCCCCTGGTGAGTTCCTTTTCCTCTTCTAAACCTTTCTCCTTCTTGCAGCAATGTTTTTGTATGTTTTTCTTTTCTTGTGAATTTTCCAATGACCATCGATGACTATTTCGGCCATGACCAACGCTATCAAGGTTCTTTCAGGATTTTTGCCAATGATTTACTAGTATCTTGCTGCGCTTCTTCATTTTTTGATAAAGAGTTGTTTCTCTGTTTGCTGCCTCTTTTTTTCAGCATTTTTCGGCCACTGATTCTACTTGCCACTCATCTTTCGATGAAGAACTTTCTAGTTATCCATGTGGCACTGTCCTTTTCCAGCATGTTTCTCAATTTAAATAATTGTATCTTTACAAATATTGGTTTAAGCCTGCAAATGTTGGTTTTAAGAAAGTTGGAACTTTCTCTGCTTGTCATGAATTTTCTTAGGTTGATAGATATTCCAGCTATCTGACAATGTTATATTTCTAGTAACATTCCTTGACATTGCCAACCTCCATGAGTTGTCTTTCCAAATATTGTTTTTGTTACTTGTTTGCTTCTTGTAATAAGTTGAATGCTTAGTAAGCTTTAACTTGAGGGAGAGTGTTCAGAATTTTAAATATTATATTCTTAATCGGATCCGATTGGATCACTATTTTTTTTTTTCTACGAATCCGATACAATCTAATTAAAATTGATTGGATTGAATTTCATTTTACTTCAAATCCAATCCGATTTGTGAATACCCCTACTCATTTATTTATTATATATAGGAACAAAGGTAGTATTAATTATTTGTAATTGTTTGGCAGGTGAAACTGATGATGCTAGTATAAGAGCTTTGCGATCACGGCAAATGAAAAACTTTCATTTGGCTTTAATGATATCTCAGGTACATACTTGGAATACAATTTGGCATGCTCAATTTGTTTTCTTTGCAGATTATAGTGTTTGGAATCCAAACTCAGTCTTTTCCTGGTTGCATTTATTGATTTTTGGCTAATTTGTCTTTGCAGAATTTTTTTGGACTAACGATAATTATCTTCAAATTTGATTCTTTAACAAATAGTGCCGTATGGTATCAATTTGGCAACTAACGTGCTTAAAAATTCAAGTTTCAGCATATCACAGGAAAATAACTTTTTGAAATCAAAGCTGCGAATGTAGAAACTTCATTTGAAATAAAGTTGCTCATAATCACGCATAAAAATTAGAATATAAATATATAATATTCTTATTTAATAATAATATTAGTTTATAGGCACATTGTTAAGAGGTCCACATCAGGTAGCTCGCACTACTTGATGTGGTATTTAAACTTTGGAGTTCTCCTACTTAATAAAAATAGTCTTTTGGGTTGGGTTTTCTTCTTGTGTTTAAGTCCTAACATACATTATCTTTTATTTAGAGAAAACAAAATATTCTCTATTTATATACAATTAATGTTATTAATTTATATAGACGTGCTTTTGCTGTATATTCAAACACAATTTCAATCAACTATTCTTCTGCTTTGCTCTCATTATAACACGGTATCAAGTCTTGACAAGGGATAACAAAGTTCGTGCCCCACTAGGGACTTGTCCCTGGTGAACCTTACTCATTACCTTTCTTTTAGTGAATTCTATCCCTTTTTCGATGTGTGTTCCATCTATTCACGTGTCATCTTTAAGACAATTTTCTCAGCCTTTTTCGGTAACCACAGTTGCCTATTGCCTGTCGCCGGTGACTTTCCCAGATGGAACCCATCATCGATAGGGTCATCGGAGGCCAATTTATCCATCCTTAGCAATTGCTTGACCTATCAAAGTCTCATGTGCTCTCAAGTGCGCATTTTGTGGTGCACCAAACACCAACCAACCAATGTTGTCTCCGGTGCGTCCAACCACCTTTTAGGCTGGGACTTGGACAGTAGGATCGCCATATCATTACACTCCTACCCATAAAGTCTCATTTCAATTGGAGAACTTTTGGAGTGATCCATTTCTTTTGTATATTCAAACACGGTTTCAATCAACTATTCCTTCAACCCGGCTCTAATATCATATCTAAGTTTAGATCTAACTCAACCTCTAAAGCTAGCTCAATGGGTGAGGGTTGCCCCTCACTCATATTGTATGTTGGTACTATCTCTAGCCGATGTGCATTGCTTTTTCACGTACAACACTATTGGGTTTGATGCGTGGATAATATGAAATGGTGAGTGGTCTGGTTTTAATAGATTTAGGATAGACTTTGATCCTATGTTAAAATCTCGGAGAAATAGAGAGAAGTAATGGACTAAAACCATGTATTTGAATATATAGTGGAAACATGTTTATATAGATTTAAAGAAAACTAGAATATGATTTTGAACATTTGAATATATAGTGGAATCTTGATTGATTTTGCTTTTTAAAGAAAACTAGAATATGATTTTCATTTGTGCTGTGTTATGCTACCACTGAAACCAGAATATAATGATTTAAAATTTTGTAATGATACCAGGGTACGCCAATGATGCTAATGGGGGATGAATATGGCCATACTCGTAATGGAAATAACAATAGTTATGGGCATGATACTTCCATTAATAATTTTTTGTGGGATCAGGTGAGTTTGTAACACCCCTTTGGATCGCTTCCTACTAGAGACTATTTCTTAACGCATCATCTTTCTGCTAAATAGTTGGATGCAAGGAAGAGTGGTCACTTCAGGTTTTTCTCGAAGGTGATAAAGTATCGGCATGCACATGAAGTATTCAGTCATGAAAATTTTCTCAGCAAGGTGATATCTTTTGCTTCACATTTTAATAAGATAATATGGTAACCATCGCTATATTGTTTATAATAAAGCAAACATACCCTGTCATTTAATTATGCCTATGTAACATTGCAGAATGACATAACATGGCACGAAGACAATTGGGACAATCATGACAGCAAATTTCTTGCATTCACGTAAAAATACTTGCACATCTTGATCTTGAGATGTACTTTATACTTAATATAATGGAGAAAAAGAGTTTTTCTTCTTCCTCATTGCTTTAAAATATATTAATCTATGAATGTCTATTTCTCACTATCGGAGTTAACTGAAACTGACTTGACGGCGCATGCTTTCTCCTTTGTGCTTGTGTTTGCTCTTGTGCATGCAGGCTTCATGACAGGAGCGGGGGAGATATCTATTTGGCATTTAATGCTCACGATTACTTCGTCAAAGTTCTACTGCCCACTCCTCCAAAACAGAGAAAGTGGTTTCGTGTGGTAGGTTTTTTCGTTCTCCTGTCACTTATAAAAAAAATTATAAAATTATATAAAAAATATTTCAAAAAGTTTATATTAGAGAACTCTTACTAGGTTTTTAAACTAAAAGATTTTTTTTATAAGCCTTTAAATTAAAAGATTATAATGGAGTCCTTGATTTTTTACAATTTTTAGATTCAAACCCATTACCAATAAGTCATTTAGACACAACTTTATTGTTGTGTTAGGTTTTGGAGAATTTCTCTTGCTCTCCAATAAATTTTCCCTACATTCCATAATTTCTCAAAATGCCAAATTCCTCCATTACAATGGAGGCTTATTCTCATGGTCTTATAATCTGATTGGATTCCATGGTTGCCATTTTATTTACTTCTGTTGTGCAACAAGATTTTAGGAGGAACTAGGAAGTTTATTTAACTTTTTGATCCACTCTTAAGTGCCATTAGTTATTAAATGTTCCTTATAAAATTTTCTATTTAATTTAAATTCTGGACGCATATGTAGGTGGACACTAATCTCAAATCACAGGATGACTTTGTCCTTGATGGGGTCCCGAGCATCGGAAACACGTACAATATAGCTCCATATTCCTCCATTCTTCTTGAAGCGAAGTTTTGATCGAAGAAGCATCCATAAAAAGGAAAGAGGAATGCTGTTACATACACGCATCTCCGATGTAATGTTTATTATTTGATTTCTTCAAGGTAGCTGGCAAAGTTATAGCTTAACACTAGAAGATGTGTAGGCATAAGGCATATATAGAAGACAGAACAGAATATACCTCCATCTGCACGGAAATGTATTCTAGCTCAGCTACGGGTCAAGGAGGGGAACAAATGCGAACAAGAGAAATCGGAAATGGTTACATTCCAAGAATGGAACAGGGCATAGAGTCAGGTTACAAGCCACTTAATGCCGGTCTTGCCACTTTGAATAATCATCATATACTTCTAGTATTGGATTTTGAGTGTAATAAATGTCATTATTGATATTCTATACTTTGTTTATATTGTAAATTTGGCTCCAACGGAATAAATGTCATTAATTTATATTCAATAGTCAAAATTGAATAATTCCTCTAAACTCAATTTCTTCTTTTTATGAACAAATTTAAGTCTTTTTAACGTTGTGTTAGGTACCGTAATTAAAATTTATAATAAATAAATTGAACAAATAACAAATAAATTATTTTTTCAATTTACGACAATGAAGTATAAGGTTAATTTAAGTATTGATAATTTCTTTTGAAAAATTATTAAACTTTTCTTTATGTAAAAATAAAAAATATATAGATTAAGATTAAATTTATTATTTTATAACAGTAGTGTAAAATGAGGTTTCTTCACATTCTTAATTTTGGATTAGAAATTGAAATCAATTACTTTTTTTTATAAACAAATATTAGTTGTTAAGTATTAGTGGAAGGATTTGAATCTATAATTTCTTTATTTTCTTTATAAGTAAACTTTGTTTTTAAATTAAAATTTGAGTGTAAATTATTTATAATAATTTATGAATGAGTCTATTATATTTTTTATACATTTGTGATTGTAGAAGATATTGTTTCTTTAATTTTTTTCCATTCAGTAACAAGTAATAATAATAACAGTATTAAACAATTTGATGTTAGAAAAATATTTTTCGACTTAGATTAACTACTCTTGTATCAGATGCAACAAAATTTCCTTTCAACTTTTCAATTTTTTTTAGTGGAATCTCTTTTTTTAATCAAGTTTTTTTTATTCAGAATTCTCAAATATGAGATATTCTCTTTCTCAGTTTAATCTATGAGCTATTCTCTTTCTCAGTTTAATCTATGCCTATTGTATTAGGCACTTTTAATAATAAATTAATTTTTTACTTATCATTTAACTTTGTAATTTTCACAACAACCCATGAAAATGTTTTTTTATTCCAAAATATGTGTAGACACGGAGTGCTTTGTTTCGCTAGTTATAAATAAAGGTAATTTTTTCTTTAAATGAAATATGAAAGAAAAAATATTGTGAAACCCAAGTTTGAAGTCATCTAAGTCCGTATTAGGGTAAAAAAAAAAAGTTATTTATGTCCGTTCAGACGTAAGAAGAAGCGAGCCAGAGTAGATTTATTTTATTATTTATAAACCGTAGAGAGGGGCATATCTGGAAATTCACGAAATTCGACCGTTGCACAAATTCAAACAACCGCAACAATACACCATTTTATATACAAGTATTCCTGAAAAAGTCTGTGAATCCAATCTGTTTCTGCAACGCTCCAATGGGAAGCAATAACGAAGAACAGCAACAGCAAAACTCAACGAGATCATCGATCATGGAGTGGAAGCAGATGCACCCACTCCACCAAATAGCAGAAACACCCACCCACAAGCTCCTCCTGAAGCAATGGCTGAAAGAAGAGGAACTGATCAACAACCGCATTGCCCTGAAAGAGACCCAAATAGATTCCACCCGCAAAGAGATCACGACACTCTACGTGTTCTTCTTCCTCTTCCACTCCACCACCCTGATGCTCCTCTTCAACTCTTCATCCCCTTCCTCTTGTCACAGATCGTGGCTCCCTTCACTCTGCTCTCTGCTATTCTCCCTCGGCATCATCTGGGCCTTGCGGTACAAGAGCGACGTGGAGTCCCACATGGAGAAGATGCTGCAGAGGGAGAAGGAGGATAAAGGGTTGTTGGGGAAGTGCGTTGAGGAACTGAAGAAGAAAGGTTTGGAGTTTGATTTGTTGAAGGAGGTTGATGCTTTGAGAAGGGCCAAGAGTTTGAGGGTGGAGAACAAAGCGGTTAGGAAATGGTCTTCAAGGGACTTTGTTTCCCTCTTCTTCTTCTCTATGGCCTGCTTCTCTCTTGCTCTCACAAGGCTCATCTTATGCAGTTAGGATTTGGGATTGGGGCATATCTCTACTTAACATATTATTTTCTTTTTGTTTTTGGCTGATATTTTTGGCATGCTTCCATCAATTATTTCAACTGGGCAGCTGCAGAATGTACTGTTCTGCTTTTAATTGTGTAATTTGAGAATACTAAGATGAACTTGTGGAATAAAGTTATAATTCGGTTTCCATTTCGAGCATGGCTGCAAGGGATGGAAGGTCAAAACATGATTGCATATGATGTGTTCTATTTCTTATTTTTGCACAAATTATACAATTTGTGCAAATGGATTTGATGTTTTGCTGTTACTCAATTATTTTTGCAATGGTGGTAGGAGCGGAATTGAATGTACTGTTTTTCTTCTTTTTGTTGGGGTATTATAACGATAATAAGTTGAATTTATGAACAAAATTATATTTTTCAATTTTTTTTTATCTTATTATTAAAATGTTAAGTAAACCCATTTGGCAAGATTTAGATTGGAGTGAAAACAATAATTTTTCCCTTTTTTTCCGCTGTTCTTAGCTAATTGAGAAATGTGTCACAGAAGTATTTTAGGATCAACTAGCACATTAGTGCTCTAAAACAGAGGATCAAGTACTTCTTTAAATCATTTGTCTATGCAATATCATACACACTGTAACATTATTTTATTCCCAAACTTTATTCTTTAATTATAAAATAATATAAAAATTTATTTATTTAAATACTAGACTTGATGTTTAAGTAAAATGATTCACGTTATATATACATTTTTTTTTTCTTTTCAAAATTATGATATAACAAAATGTGACATATAGGTAAACATGATAGGCCTTAAAAATTTCTTTTACAAGGTTAGGCCTTAAAAATTTTTTTTACAAGATTCTCAATTACTAAAGTTCGTAATGAAACTTTAAATAATTTGATACATAGTTAAAGTACAATAAATAAACATATAAATTCATTTTATACCCATGGCAGAGATTATACACCTATATATAAATTCACTCATGCAATGCACATCATGCAAGTAGTCATCTTCTACACCAGTAACACATAGGTACAACCATTTCACCATAGGTTCACTCGTAATGAATTTTCTTTTACGTCAGTAACATGTAAGTACAATTGTGCAATGCAAAACAAACTGAGAAGATTTGGTTCTGAACACCACACAAGAAGGTTAGGTCTTAAAATTTTTTTTTACAAGATTTTCAATTACTAAAGTTCGTAATGAAACTTTAAATAATTTGATACATAACTAAAGTACAAAATAAACATATAAATTCATTTTACACCCATGACAGGTCATCTTCTACGCCAGTAACACATAGGTACAACCATTTTACCATAGGTTCACTCGTAATGAATTTTAAGTCAGTAACATGTAAGTACAATTGTGCAATGCAAAACAAACTAAGAAGATTTGGTTTTGAACACCATACAATGGGCAATCCATCCTTACGAAACTTCTCCAATTGTTACACTCATGTTTGCTCTCTCAGTATACACCCAAAGCAGTTCTCTTCTATGCAAATAACACGTAGGTACAACCATATCATCATAGGTTCACCCAAAGTGAATCTTCTTCTACACCTGTAACATGTAGGTACAACCTCCCATGCAAAATAACCTAAGAAGACTTATCCAAAGCACCACACGATGAGTGATCCTTAAAAACTTCTTTGACCGCCATATTCATGTGTCATGTCATCTACAACATAAATCATAATGCCAACATTTAATCATCCACCACATTTACAATTATAAGATATGTCATGATAATCTAATAACATCATCACAATCCACCCCTAATTGCAGTTGGGATGACACATTGTCAAGCATTGTCTTACTATAATTGATCATCAACACATTATACGCTCAATTATAATCAACATCAATATTATGCAGTGAACAGATCCCCAATCTGTGGTCCCCAAACAACTTTCAAATGTTCAATCATTCAACATACTCACAATTATAAGATACATCATAATATTTCACATCACAACAATCAACTCTGTTACAATTTGCATTATCCGTTCTTATCTTACTCTTTTATTATATGTGTAGTCTAAATACAATATCTATAGTTGTACTAATTATATGAGAGTGATATATATTTTACTAGAAAGATAATATAATTGCCTAAAACTTTTATGTTGATGTCTAGAGTTAGTTTTATCATCTACTATTTTTAAAAATTACAAACTTGCATAAATTAACCCCAAATCTAACAGCTTGACCTTTTTTCGCTATTTTATTCATAACTTCAGTTATATTTGTGTGTGTGTGAAGGACAACTCAAGTGAGAAAAAAAGTTACAGTGAGAAATAAGAAAGCTTAATAATAACTTTAGGATTTGAATAAATGGTTCAGATTGAGTTGTTTATTAAACAAGCTTATGTGATTCTCTCACACAGAGACTTCTCACACAAATCAAACCCTTGTTTAACACACTACCCTCTCGTTAGTCATCACCCCCAAATCCTCTGCAAGATCGTTATTATCCTCACATGTCACAACCTTTGGGTTATCTGCAATTGTGCAAAAAATTGTTATTTCCACTTCATTAATTTCCTAAGTACAAGCCAATGGACTAAAAAAATTTGAATGACAAAGGAAGATATTGACTGCATTTAGTTTTGAAATTTAAGTTAGGATTAATTAGTTGTTTGTTTTAAAATTTTAATCAAAATTATCTTTCTACAAAATTAGGTCCAAAAGCTCTAAAAATGGCCATTAATGGCTGCAACTAATTAATATAAGATGAAACACTCCATTAATTTCCTAAGTACAAGTCAATGGATTGAAAAAAATTTGAAGCACTCCATCAATTCCCTCATATCTTACTGACGCATGCACGATTCCAAATCCAATCTAAAATTGATTATGTGTTTCATCTTATATTAATCACTTACAACCATTAATGGCCATTCTTAGAGCTTCTGGACCTAATTTTATTGAAAAAGAGTTTGATTAAAATTTTAAAATAAACAACTAATTAATTATAACTTAAATTTCAAAACTAAATCCAGTCAAAATATTCTTTTGTCGTTCAATTTTTTTCAATCAATTGGCTAGTACTTAGGAAATTGATGGAGTGGAAATAAAAATTTTTGCACAATTGCATATAACCCAACAGTTGTGGCATGTGAGGATAGTAGCAATCTTGTAGAGGATTCACGGGTGACTAGAGAGCAACGCATGAAATAAGGGTTTGGTTTGTGGGAGAGGTCTCTGTGTGAGAGAGCTTAAGGTTATTATTAAGTTTTCTTATTCTCAATGTAACCTTTTTTTCTCACTTGATTTGTCTTATCTCTCTTTCTCTTTCTCTCACTCGCTCTCTCTCTCTCTTTATATATATATATATATATATATATATATATGTATATATATATATATATATATTATTAGTAATTCCAACTCTAACAGAAAGATAACATATAAGACTACAACTTTTATGAAGAACATGAAACCAAATGAGGTCATTTAGGTCACGTCACATGACTTACAATACACAAACATATGTTTCGTGCACTGGATTAGAAACTCAACTTCTAACTCACGTAACTCAATCAATTATTAACACTTTTATGTGATTGTTGAGCTTAAACTATAACCCCAAATGTCTATTTTCTAAAACAACAAATGAAACTCGATTTAGTTAAAGATACGAAAAGATATTACAAAAACAATGAGGTATGTTCATAAGAAAATTTTCAGATAACAAGTATTCAACTTATATAAGCTTCCTTAGATATAGTTCTAACTCTAAACTCTCAAGCATTCTGTTTCTCTATTGCTTTTGTTTATATAATCACGCCCTAAAATTGCATTGATAATCATCAATTTGGTCATCAATCCCCTCAATGGAAGAAAACCTCAAACACGAATAATCTTAATATGTATACAGAGCATTTCAAATAATAGAGCAGTTCATCAATCATCACATAAATCAAATGTATAATTAAAGTTCTTCATCATGTAATCATCAATAGCATTCATAGAAATAAACAATATATCAATTCAATCATCTATTCAATAATATATCAACAGTTCAATAGATTAATACACACTCATTATTGTTGCTAGCTTCTAGCGTAAAAAAAAGGAGAACCTCAATGCCAACATAATCATTACATTCGAACCAATCTGATAGTGCACATGTTCCCCAACAATCCAACAAAATGAATTAATATAAACATTCAATAACTATTCATGGGTATCAACCACACCCGAATCTTAATTTCTCTTATATATAATTCAAATAGATATCCCCAAATTAACAAAATAAACTAATATTGATATGTAATAATTATTTATGAGTATCAACCATGTGATACCCTTCTACCACAACATTTTAACAGTAAAAATTAGACGGAATTAAAATCAAACACGGGTAAAAGAGTTCACATAAACACATATTTCACTTTAATAATTCTCAAAAAAATTCAATGTTATAAAATCATACTTCTCTTGCCAAAATAAACAACAAACAAAACTCTTATAAATCGTGATTACCAAAACTATAGTTAAATCTTTATAATAAATAGGTTTCATATTAATTAAAATAATTAAACATTTTAATAGCTCATTGCCCTGATGTCACATGCATATTAGAGCAACTCAATGACTCAAGTCTCTTCCTCGATATCAACTCCTACCTCTTCTGCTGTCTTTTGACCTATGGACATTCAGTCCCAAAAGAAAACAAACAACATAACAAGCAATGACCCACGTATATTAAGACATGTAAGGAGTAACGTCGCCCCTTATATACCACATATCATGTGATTACATGGCCAATTATAACTTCTCAATCACATACAGATATATAATAGCATATTGAAACATGTTAATAACATTCTCATACAATTTAATGTTCACTTATTAAACACATGCAATTTGTCTCTATGCAAAATGTGTCACAATTATCCACATGTTGTCTCATGCAAATTCGTCCTAACCATATGCCTCTTCTACACCAGTCATGCATCGGTTCCAATGGCATAAGCCTCTTCTACATCATTCATGTGTAGGTTCCAAATGGCAAACGCCCTCATTTATGCCAACCATGCTTAGGTTCCAATAAGCATAAGCATTTTCTACACCAACCACATATAGGTTCCAATAGGCAAAAGTCTCTGCTATGTCAGTCACGTGTAAGTTCCAATAGGCATAAGCCTCTTCTACACCAGCCACATGTAGGTTCCACACAACTTAAGGAGAACTGGTCTAGAATGTATCACAATGGCTAGACCTTACAGAACCCCTTAAGCTACCATTATGCAATATGCTTATCCATGCTCATGTCACAGTCATAACAATAATATCTCGTAATGATACTAAATTTCATTCCCAATCACAACTAGAATGGCTCTCTGTCAAGCACTCGTGACTCATATCATTAATCATACTATCTCAAATCACATTGGTACTAAATTTCATTCCCAACCACAGCTGGAATGACTCTCTGTTAGACACCCCTGACTCGTACCATTAATCACACTATCTTAAATCATTTTCATGTTCATCAATACATCACACGCATTTATAAATCATACACATCATTTTAACATCATGTTCACATCCTTAATACATCTCATGTATTTATAAATCAAATAAAAATTCTTCACTTATACTCATTCACATAACATAATTAAATTCATCACACTATAAGACACTTTCAATACATTCATCCATAAAAGCATTTTTAGCATATATTATGACTAATAACAAAATTCATCATTTATAATATTTAATACATTCAATTTATCTCATTTACAATAGGATTATTATATTCATAGCTCACCACAACATTTTCTAAGTTTTGAAGATTTTCTCACTCATTTTCTAATGAGTCTTTATGACCTTTGTAGAGTATAAACTCAATATCTAGAGATTTATTCATCCTATGATATTTTTCCTTATCTAGTTTGAAAGCTAGTACATTTATCTATAACTCTTATGTTGACCTCAAGGGATAAAACAAATGTTTACCATGTTAAAAATTGGAGGAAACATGAATTCATCGCTTAATTCGTTGGTCCTAGCAGGGAATCTAGAAGGGGGGTTGAATAGATTCACAAAATTATTTTTTCACAAATTTCTATTCAACGGTATCTGAGTATTTTCAAAAATAGCCACTTTTTGAAATTTTCACAATCTACCTTCTTTTGTAAAAATGGGTTTTCAAGAATTCAACCCTTAAGGAAAAACACCAATTAAATCAATTCCTCCAATGATGATTTCAAACAAAGTAGTTGAGAAACTTAGCAAGAATGTTTAATCAAATAGTTCAGAATCAAAAGAGAGGAGTAGAAAGAGTAAAAAATCAAACCACCAAAATATAGGTTAAAACCCCAAATTTAAAATCAAGTAATTATATATCAAGATTTAGATCAGCTTCAAGAAATCATAATGAATAAAATTTAACTACAAAAACCCAGATGTTAGTGCTCCAAGAATTCAATAAAGACTAAATTTAAAGAGTCTAAGGAAGAGAGAATTTGCACAATAATTTATACTAGTTCGGTCCAACTGACCTACATCCAGTTTACAGACTTAGCATTCCACTAATTTGTTTTTCACTAAAATTTCAGTACATGCACACTACAAATACAGATTTTAATCCCGGAAAGATTTAAATCACAAAATAGGAGGCTTTTTCTTGCACACCACAAGTGTTTGCTACACCGTGACACCCCACCACTCACAACACCTCACTTGTAACACCTCGTTGCAAGATTTTCCCACAATCTCAAGAACACCTCAAAAGATTGTAAACCTAGTGCAAAAACATAAATAGGGTACAAAAGAATATCACCTTATGTGAAGAATACCCAAAAAGAAAGATTAGAACTCTGTGGAGTCTCTTCCTTGAATCTTGAATTGGAAGCACTTTCAAACCATAAAAAATAGGTATGAATCTTAGAGAGATTCTTAGAAATCGTATGTGAGAAGCAAGCACTTGATTGGATTATTCAAAAGTTGTTAAATCTGTTTTCAAAATGATTTTATATAAGTTTTTATGCAGGGTAATCAATTAACCACTTGATTACCTGATCTCCTATACAAAACTAGATCAAAGTGCTTGTTCTCGAGAGTAATCGATTATTGAAATCAGGTAATCGATTACCATAGAGAGCATCAATTTCAGTTCTAAAAAATTCTCACAGGGTAATCGATTACCATTTTTAGGTAATCGATTACCTTACCTAAAAATCCATTTTTGAAGCTTTTCCAGCACAACCCAGCCTATGTAATCTATCCAAAAACTATTCCAAACACATTCTCAAGCCTATCTAAAACACACAATACAAGTACCACACCTATAAACATGTTTGGTACCATAAAATTGATTTAAGAGCAAAAGCAAAGAGAGAAAAGAAAAACCAAAACTCCACAAGTCTTCAATAAGTTCCTTTGGTTCCAACATAATTCTGGCAGTTCGACCTACATTCACAAATCTGATCATAACCTTAGCTTTAGGTATCATTTTGGGGTGAAACTAACATCATTAGTTAGATAACATCTAGGGATACAACTTTAATGAGTACCACTTTCTCAAATTACATCGTCTTTCTCTTAGTTTTCTTGTCCGAAGATCATGAACGTTGACAGTAAAATATGTACTACAATTTTCCATTATTTCCCTCTCCTAAGGTTTCCTTAATCCTTCAAAGCACACTCTAAATTATGAAATTGAAATTAAATCATTCTTTATCAACTGATAAAATAGATGTAAAACAATGATAAACTAATAATACCCTCATTTCCAACTAATCCAATTATTATAACTAATCACAAGAAACTGAAAGGCATTATGATGCATTCTTGTTGATGACTTTCCCAAGATCACCTTCTAGCTTGGTTCCTTTGGAGAAATTAATGGTGGAAAGGGAAGGAATGGTGATGTAGGCGTCACTCATGGTGAGATAAGCCATGGAAGAAGTTTGCCACAAGGGAAAGAGCCCTTGATAAAAGTCATAGAAGCTCTCAAAACAAGGGAGAGAAAAAAGACACTCAAATGAACTCACAAGAGGTTTGTATTTAATATTAAGTGTAAAATGAACATAGGAAGGAGAGATATCTATTTATAAGAAAAATAATGGGCTAAGGGGGGAGAAGAGTGACGTGCAAGCTAGGGGAGATTAGGAGAGCTTAATCAAGTGTTAATTGAGCTAGAGCTAATTAGCACTTGATTATCTCTAGGAAGATCCAAACATGCCCCTAACTTTAAGATCTTGGTCCCCTCTCAATTTGAATTTGAATTTCGAGGGAAGCCACATGGCATCTTCAAAATTCAAATTAAAAAATGAGAGCACATAAAAAACATGTAGAAGTCACCTTGGAGGAGAGAGAAAGTTCCGTCCAAGTGGAAGGGAACCAAGAGGTCTCACATGTCTCTCATGCTTCATGTGTGAGTTGGAGGGGTGTGGAACTAACTTATGGGGTGTGGTTCACAAAAACCACACTCCTAAGCTTCTCCAAAAAAGCCCAAACTACTAAACACACCCCACAAAAGAGACTAATCATACCTCCTAAATTAAAAAGGACATAAAAGGAAAAATACAAGGCCAAAAATAAAAATAAAAACACCTCTAAACTCCTAAAGAAAAAACGTATACATGAAGGACTAAAAAGAATACTATGGCCTATTTTCTATCATTTTGATCTCCATGAGAAGGTGACGTCTTCTTCCCTCCTCTCTTGCCATGTCTTCCTCAATCCTCCTAGCCATGACCCTTGTGATAGGACCCTTGCTAGGGAGGAGTGCATCACATTACCCCAACCGTCCAATGGATTACTATAGACATACATTACTATTGCTAACATTTAGGATACAACGAGGGAACACCTTAATGCCACAATAATAATTATACCTAGTTTATTTTATCATATAATTCATGATCCTATGAACCAACACATCAAATACAATGATAAACCAACATGCCAAACCATGATTAATCAATTATGACCTCATGTCCAACTAGCTCATTTTTTATAATCAATTCACAAGGGACCATAAAAGTGTACTACTCTAACAGTCCAATGGATTGATACCTATAACCATTACATTGACTAATCTCTAGGGTGTAAAAATAAAAGATATCTCAAAGTCACCAATCCAATAAAATTAATATAAATCATTATATTAATGGACACCAAATACAAAAGAGTTATTGAAAGTAAAACATTCTTGTTAGTCAAATACAAAAAATATAATAATAATTGAATTAAATAATATATTTACACAATTACACACAAAATATATTATCAGCACTCACTCACTGCGGGTATTCATAATCCTTCAATGACATACATAAACCTATGAAACTTAGGAATTCTTTATTACCCATCTTCCTACACATGTCACATGTGAGATAATTTCTCACCCCTTTACCTCGATGAAGAAACAAGGACAAACAAAGGTTTTCCTTTTCCGATCTGATGAACCTTTGTCAAAATAGAACTTTTATTACTCTACCTTTTTATCCCAAACCAGATCTCTAAATGTAGATCCGAACGGTCAAAATGAGCAAAACGTCTAGAACCTTATGTCCAATTTAAAGCCCGATCCAACGGTTAACAAATTCGAAATGATGAGATTATGAAAACTGCAGAGTTTATGGGAGAATAGTTTTCTCTCTTCCTTTTCTCTCTATATGGTTTGTCTTTTTCTTTCCCCAAACTTCAAGAAAATCTAGGGTAAAAATGAGGCAAGAGTGATCATGCATCTTCCTTCCCTTGTCATATAACAACCCTAACGAGTCTAACCCATTCAACTCTTTTACCTTCTTACTTAACCTCTTAACTTATAATATGCAAATGTCTACTAAAATATAAATATATTTCTCCTTATTATTATTATTATTTACAAAAATATTTATTTTATTCTTTTCTCTAATAACAAAATATATATATATATATATATATATATACATACTTTGAGCTTTTTGAAATAATTAATTATAATAAAGGACTAAATCTCTATTTACTTATTCAATTAATTTAAAATAAGTAAAATATCTTATTTATAAAAATTGGGCTATTGCATACCACACTTGAATTTCAATTTCTCTTATGTCTAATTCAAATTTAGTTTGTGAATTTTATTTAATAATTATTTATGAGTACTTACCACACTTAAATTTCAATTTTTCCTGTGTCTCATTAAAATATATGGATTTCAGGTTGTCAACTCATATAATAATTATTTTTTAATACTAACCACACTTAAATCTCAATTTCTCTTATGTCTCATTCAAATACATGGATTCCAGATTGTCAACTTATATAATAATTATTTATGAGTACCAACCATACTTGGAATCCCAATTTTGTCTTTGTGTCTCATTCAAATGCATGGATGTCAGGTTATCAACTCATATAATAATATTTATGAGTACCAACCACACTTAAATCTCAATTTTATTTATTTATTTTATAAAATTAATTCTTAATTTATTCTATAAATGTGAATATTAAATTAATTTAAGCCTATTAATATAAATTATATTTTTTTATTAATATTTTATTTTTCTAGAAAAATGGATGTTACACAGAAATATTGAAATTTGAAAATATACTTAAATAACTTAATTGCTATTAGAGGTTGTACACATTGAAAATTTTCAAGATACCCTTTAAGAAGTGGGGACACCTCTAATTTTTTAAGTGTCCCTATGTAGAACCATTTTTTTATATATACTAAAAAAAATTACCAAACTCACCCTATATTATTTATCTAAATAACCTCTTTTACTATTCATGTTGTAAGGGAATCAATCTCTCAACGTGATTTATTTTTTCTTATGTAAAAAGCCTATAAGAAACAATTTCTTATAGGGATTTTTTTTTTTTGCTTTGCTTGTTTAGTCAATTTTTTAAATTTATTTTTATTTATGTATATTTTTTAAATTATGAATTTTAAAATTAAAAATTTTTATTTAACTTATATTTTATTTTATTAACTGTTTTATTTTTACATTGTGTATCTTCTTTCATTGTTTTAATTTTTTTTAAACCCTTTGTAATTTAATTTTCAATTTATATTTTTTAAGTTAAATTTTTAAATGATTTTTACCAAAATAATTTTAAAATAATGTGAAATATTAGGTTTAAAAATCTTAATTAAAAATAATTAGAAAGAACTTAAAAATTTAAAATAACAGAAAAATACACAACATAAAATAAAAACACATAAAAAATAAAATGAAATATAAATTAACTTTAAAAAATTTTAAAATCGCACTTTAGAAAAACATGCATGTATAAAAGACAAATCTAAGAAACATGTCTTATATAAGAAATTAGTTGCTCACTCCAATTTTATTTTTTTAGTCAATTTTTTGAGTTTTTAAAAATTATTTTTATTTATGTATATTATTTTAAATCATAAATTTTAAAATTAAGTTATTTTATAATTTATATTTTATTTTATTATTGTTTTATTTTTACTTTGTGCATTTGTTTTGTTGTTTAAATTTCTTTTTAAAGACTTTATAATTTATTTTTCAGTTTATATTTTTTAACTTACCAAAATAATTTAAAATTAATTTAAAATATTATGATTAAAAATCTTAATTTAAAAATTTTTAACTGAAAAATAAATTACAATCATTTAAAAAAATTTAAAATAACAAAAAATATACATAACATAAAAATAATCAATTATAATTCATAGATGTAACAGATGAACACACGAATTCAAACACTTTAATTTTAAAAGAGTTTAATGGTTATAGGACTTAGTATAAAAACTTTATGGTTCAATTAATTTTTTAAATCAAATTATTTTCTTAAATGTTCGATTTTGTACTGTTTATATTTCTTAATTAAATAGCTTCAAAGTCATCATGTCCAATTGAAGCTACCATGATAAAACTGTTAAGTCTAAGATTAAGAAAATTTTTATTGTTACGTAATAATTGTGAGATGACATTAAAATATTTAAAAGATTGTGTACATCAACGATATTATCTTGATAGTTTTAATTTGAAAAAAAAATGAAATTGAAGTTATTTAAAAAATTATAAAATAACATTGAATATAAAAATAATAATAAAATGACATTAAAATTATTTAAAAAATTGTGAGATGCAATTAGATACAAAAATAATAACTAGTCAAAGTTTAACATTTTAATTAAATAACATTGGGACAAAAAGTTATGAGTTTAATTGGTATATTACACTATCTTTAATTTAAACTATTTATTCATAGTAAATTTGTTGACTTTAATAGTTATTACTTTAAAATCACATACATGAGAAGTCTCATGATTATTTTAACATGACTTTTACATTGATAATGTATATCAATTAAATTCAAAAGTTATATGCAAACTTTTAAATTATCCATCAATATAAAATTATTTTAATATGACTTTTACCGTAACTCTTGTTAAAGACATCAAAATTTGTAACGATGATATGTGATTAAATAATAATATAAAATTATTTTCAGAATTGAGTATAAAATAAAGAAATGGAAGAATAAGATGTTATTTTAATTTTATGCTTTTGCATTAATTGTATTTATATAAAAATTAAAATTTATAAATATAATAAATAAAAAATAACCAATAATTTACATACAAAATGTTGAATAATAAAACCATTAAAATCTGTCTTTCATCCTTTAATACCAAATAATAGAATATGAAATAAATTTGTTATAAATAACTCAATAACGAATATAATTTATTAAATATTAGGATAATATAATTAAGAAGAAAATATGTAATGTGTCCCGAAATTGGAATTTTTAACTTTAATTATAAAATATAATTTATTTTGAATTTAGTTTTTTAAAATTTAAAATAAAATAGTGAAAATATTTTTTTAATTTATGTTTTGCATTTGATATTTTTATTTAGAAAAATAAATTTACAAATATATTAAATCAATAAGCTTATATAAGTTTTTTGGCGTTAAAGTTTCGCAAAAAATAATTTTTAGTCCTTGAAATTCAGAAATATTTGTTTTAGTCCTGTTTCAATTTTAATCATTTTTCTCCGGTTAACACGGTTAAAAAATTGCTAAGAAGGAGCACGTTTGTATACTCGTGAATTACTATACTCCTCAACTCTAACTCCTTCAATCTTCAATTTCATATCAGACACATCTAAATACACCAAAATTTATAAACGGACAACGTTAATATAAAAAAAATAATTTTAGGGACTAAAAAAAATATTTTTGAATAAATTTAATATTTGTAATTCTGAATTATGTTTGCAGTTTAATTTTTTAGGCTTAAATAAGTTTTTTGTACTTACTGTTTTACAAAAAATCACTTTTAGCTCTTCAAAAATTCAAAAATGTTTTTTAGTCTTTTATTTACTTTTAGTTTTTTTTTTCTCCGATTAAACGCTGTTAACAAATTAATGACAAAAAATACATTTTTATATTCGTGAATCACTCTGCTCATTAATCTTAACCCTTGCAATTTTCAATTTGACGTCCGGCATACTCAAGTACATTGGAACTTATAAATGGATAACGTTAATCTAAAAGATAAATTAATTTAAGGGACTTAAAAAATATTTTTGAATTTCAATGATCAAAAGTAGTATTTTGTGAAACTTTAAAAATAAAAATTATGTAAGCTAATTTTTTTTAATACTTAATATATATTTTAGAATATTGGAATCGTTAGTCGTTATGCAGGGATAGAATAGAAGAAACAATATACCGATGTGTATTTTTGAACAAATGATATTTGGATGAAATAAAAAATCTATAACTATTAATGTAAATATAATTATTTCGATTGTTTTAATTATAATTCTAATTATAAAATCCTACAGTACAATCTATGCCATTTTTAAATTATTATTAATTTAAATTATTTTTATCTGAGCCTAGAGCGGAAAATACAAATTAAATAATGTTTACATGAACTAAAAAAAACATATAAATCATTCACGAATATGATAGATTTGTAATGAATTTGAGAAAATTGGAAGATGAAGGAATTTGAATAAAATTCAAATTTTTGTTTTGCCTTCGTATTTGCATTTTTAGTAAAAATATTAATGATCAAATGCATACATTTATTAAAAAACTTATATTTGTGAGAATGAAAGAAGTCATAAAATGTTTAGAATAGTAAAATAGTCATAAAATATAGACATCAAAAGATTTTATTCCCATTATATAATACTAGCAAAAACATAGATATTATCACACCTGTGTATTTGCATTTATATTTATGATCAAAGGTAGAAATATATTAATGATGTTTAATGAATGTTGATTTGTGGTAGGATAGAACATGTGAAAATGTGCATTTATTATTGTGAGAGAAGTCATAAAAGGTTTAGAACGGTAAAATAGTCATAAAATTTGGACACAAAAATATCATATTCTCATTATATATTATAATATATATATATATATATATATATATATATATATTAGTATAACAATTATGAACGTTGAATATAAAAGTTTTAAAGTAATTTTCTTATTAAGGTTATAAGGTTGGTTTAGTGGCAAAAGTGACATTTAGGGAGTTAATGGTTGTTGAGATGAAGAGAAATAGAAAAAATTAGAAGGCATGCAAAGAGAGAGAAGGAAAATGGCTCAAGGAATCCCTTTCCAACAGATTTCGTAAAACCAACTTGAATACCTCAATTCAAAAAATTTATACTTCTCTCACCTCCTAACTTACAGAAGTCACTCATCCATATTTCATACTTAAATCCAATCCATTCATAATTAAATAAACATATTTTTTACAATAAAACATAAATATCACAATCAAATTAATAAATTACACTTAAATTAAATTTAATTGTCTCTCTTTTATTTATTTATTTTCACACACTTTTAAAATAACAATTAATCAAATTGGAAGTGTATCCAAAATAATTATTATAATTTTTCCTTTCTTTTTTTCACTATAGTCAAATTAGAAGTGTATCCAAAGTGACTATTACTATGAATTTTTTTTGTTTATTTAATAATTTTGATAATAATAACCAAAATTTTTTACGATAAACCAAATTAGAAGTACATAAAAAATGTTTATCACTGACATTTTAAATATTTGTAATAGTCAAATTAGAAGTTATCTAAAGTTACTAAATTTTAACTATTATTATTACTTTTATTAGGAACAGAATTTTGATTAACACTTTTATTCTTGTATGAGGTTTAAGATAATAAACTATCACCATTGATGACTTTCAGTCTCAAAAATAAAAAAAAATTAAAAATTCTATATAACAAGTAAAAACAGTAACAAGAAAGTTAAGATTTTATATTTTATTATAAATTATTTATAGGAAAAAATATCTAGTGGCAATGATGATTGAGATTAATTAAAAAAATTGAGTATATCAAATCGTCAAAATCTTTATCCTCTAAAACTTTAGAAGGTAAAAAATGTCATATTCAATTAACCTTTTGGTTTCTTTAACAATAAATTAATTGTTTTTCTAACTAAATTATAAAAATACGATTTTTTAAAGATTTTGTTTTAAAATTAAATTATCATTATTGTTGTTGTCATTGTTATTATTATTCTCATTATTATTATTATTATTATTATTATTATTATTATTATTATTATTATTAAAGGTGTTGTCGTATCTTTGTATTCACATGATTCTATTTATGATCGAAGGTAAATATATATTAATGATGTTTAAATAAGCTTGAGTTGTGATAAGGTAGAACATGTGAAGATGTGTATTTATTATTGTGAGAGAAGTTATAAAATATTTACAAGAGTAAAACAATCATAAAATGTGAATACCAAAATGTCTTATTCTCATTATATATTATAATATATATATATATATATATATATATATATATATATATATATATATATATATATATATGGATGTTGGATATAAAATTTTTAAAATAATTTTATTAATAACGTTATAAAGTTGGTCGAGTGACAATATTGACGTTTAGGGATATATAGAAAATAGAATATTATAGATTATTGACTATACATATAGATTATAAATATTAGGATAATTAAGTATGTTGGATATAAATTTTTTAAAATAATTTTTTTCTATTATACAATAAAAATAAAATATATAGAATAATTGTTATACATTCGGGCTTATGTATACAAATTAAAAAGTAAACTACTTTATGATTAATGTTATTTATACACGCACATTAAGGAATATACGAATATTATCTGCGTATTATGAATAATATATATAAAGGATAGTAAATAATGAATATTCTATTATGTATTACATAATAAGTGTGCAACATATTGTACGCACAATAATTATGTATATATTATTCGCATATAATATTGTACAATAATTATATAATATATATTATATATAATATGAGTTTAATTGATATACACTATCAGTGTAAAAGATTTTTACATTGACATTTAATTATGATTTTTATTTATGTGACTTTTAAAATAGTAATGAGTAAAGTCAACCAATCTACCGTAAACGAAGGACTGTGATAGAATGTTAGTGTAAAAATATTTATACTTACAATGTATACCAAATAAACTAATATAATATATATTATACATATTAAGAAATATACGAATATTATATGCGTATTATGACAGTTTATAATATCCATATATTATGATAGCAATAATATGCGTGTATACAACAAATATATTGTTATTCATTATTCGTATAATATATACACATAACAGATTGTTATATATATTATTGTTATATATATTGTAATATGGTTATTCATTATTCCTATCCCTCTCTCTATCTATATATGTATTATAATATATTATAACAACTTTCTAATATGTGTATAAATATATGTATTTTATCCGTATAATATATATTAACATAAATATTATGTGATAGGTTGCGGATCATGGATCATAAATTACAAATTGTGGATTACAATTCATAGATTACGGATTAGAGATTTCACATTCCAAATCACAGATTACAGGTTAACAAATAACATATTATTGATTGCCAATAATTGATTACAACTTACAAAATATGAAACTTGAATCACGGGTCCTGGATCACGGATTATGGGTTAAGGATTGCAAATTATGAATTACGGATTATGCATCATCACAAATTGCGAATCACAGATTATGGATCATGGATTACGGATTACAAATTATGGATCACGAATCACAGATTACGGATCATGGATCACAAATTACATACCACGAATTACGAATCACGAATCACAGATTATAGATTGCAAATTACGAATAACGGACGATTCACGGATCACTGATCAAGGATTATGGGTTATGTATTGTATATTATGCATTATGGATCACATTACAAATAACGAATTATGGGTCAGGTATTACAGATTAAGGATTATGGGTTAGTAATCATGGATCACAAATTACGTATTATGGATCACAGATTACGGATCATGGATTACAAATCATTGATTATGAATCACAAATCATAGATTACGAATTACATATTATGAATTGCGGATTATGGATTGTGAATTAAGTATCATATATCATGTATCACAGATCATGATCACATATTACGGGGTACAAAATGCAGATTACGAATTATGGATTATAGATCACAGATTATGAATCGAAGATCATGATATAATTCACGAATTTCGATAACAAATTAAGGAGCATGGATCACAGATCGTGGATCATGGATCACAAATTTCAAATCATGGATAAAAGATTACATATTATATATTAATGATCACGAATTACAGATTAGAGATCACGGACTACCAATTATGGATTACGGATAAAAAATTACTAATTACGTAGTATCGATCATGGATTACATATTGGATTATGGATCACAAATCATGAGTCATGGTATACAGAATATGAAATAAGGATCCTAGATAAAGGACCGCGAATCATGGGTTACGGGTAACAGATTAGGGATTACGGATCACGTATCACAGATTTTGGAATATGGATTATAGATTACAGATTACGTATTATAAATTAGGGTCACGTATCATAGTTCGCAGATTATGGCTCACAAATCACAGATTATGGATTATGGATCATGGATCACTGATCATAGATAATTTATCACAGATTACAATTTGTGGATTACTGAGTACAGATTACGACTTACGAAATACTAAACTTGGATAATGAATTATGGGTTACAATAAACATATCACCGATCATGAATTGCAAATGACAAAATACAAAGCAAGGATTATGAATTACAACAAATTATGGATCATGCATCACATATCACAAATTGTAAATTATGGATTACAAATCACAGATGGAACATGTATTATTGATAAGGAATTATGGGTTATGTGTTGTATTACAAATTGTAGTTTAGGATTACGAATCACAGATTGCGGATCATGAATTACAAATTATGGTTTACGAATCACATATTACAAATTAAGGATTGCGGATTACAGATTGCAGATCACAAATTGTGTATTATCTATCACAGATCCCAGATCACATATCGCAGATTACATACCATGAATTACATATTACAGATTACAAATTGTGGATTATGGATAACGGAAGATTCACGGATTGATAATCAAGGATTTTGGGTTACAAATTGCACATTACACATTATGGATTATAGATTACAGATCGTAGATAACGAATTACGGGTCACGTATTACAAATTACGGACTATGGGTCAGTGATCACGGATTACGGATCACAGATTATGGATCATGGATTACAAATCACAGATTATAAATCGCAAATTACAGATAATGGATTTTGGATTGTGGATTAAGTATCATGAATCATAGATATGTATTACAAATTATAGATCACGGATCACAAATTATGGGTCGAAGATCACAAATTAGGATTCATGGATTACGATAATGAATTATAGAGCACAGATCACGGATTACAGGTCATGGATTATAATAACAGATTATGGGTTACAAAATATAAATTACTAAATACAGATTACAAATCATGGATCTTAGATTACAAATCATGGATTATAGATAACAAAACACAAATTATGTATCATGAATTACAGGTTGTAGATTAGGAATCACAAACCACAGATTATGGATTATGGGTGACGGATTACAAATTACAGATTATGGGTTGTGAATTATGGATTACATATCACAGATTATGGATTACGGATTACAAATTATAGATCATGAATCACATATTAAGGATTACGGATCACGAATCATTGATAATGGATCACAGATCATAATTTACAGAGTACAAATTATGACTTACAAAATATGGAACTCAGATCACAGATTCTCTGGTAAGGATTGCAAATTACGAATTACGAATTATGGATCATCACGAATTGTAGATAATGGATTATAGATCATTAGTTATGGATTAGAAATCACGAATAACATTTTACGAATTATGGATCACATACAGGAATTACGAATCATGGATAACAAATTAAGAATTAGTGATTACGGATCACAAATCATGGATGATTCACGGATCAGTGATCAAGGATTATGGGTTACAAATTATGTATTACAGATTAAAAATTTCAGATCACGAGTTGCGAATAACGAATTATGGATGAGAGATTACAGATTATGGGTCAGTGATCACGGATCATGAATTATGAATCACAGATTACAAATCACAAATTTTGGATTGTAAATTACAAATTGCGAATTACGTATCACAGATCACATATCATGGATCACATATCACAATCATAGATTATGGGTTAAGAATGTAGATTATGAATTACGGATTACAGATCACAAAATACAGATTATGGATCAAGAATCACATTATAGATTACTGGTAACGGATCACAATCACAAATTATGGTTTACGAAGTATGGATCATCAATCACAAGTTATGGATTATGGATTATATATTATGGATTATGGATGACGGATCACAAATAATGGATCACAGATTATGAATTGTAGATTATGAACAACGAATCACAAGTTACGAATAACAAAAATATGATTATGGATCACATATTATGGATCATAGATCAGGATCATGGATTATGAATTACAAATTATAGATCATGGATTATCGATTGTGGACCACGAACTATGGATCATAGATTATAGATTACGGTTCACAGATTACAGGTTATGGATCACGGATAACGCCTTACAGATCATAGATCGTGGATCACAAATTACGAATTATGAATTACAGTTCACAAATTGTGAATTGCAAATTACGAAACACTCATCGCAGATCATGCATCACGATCACATACTATGGGTTACGCATTGCAAATTACTTATTACGAGTTGTGGAACACGGATCAATAATCACGGATTGCAAGTTAAGGGTCATGGATCATAGATCACAATTGTGAATTATGGATTACGAATTATAGATCACAAATAAGAAATTATGAATTGTGAATCACATTTTACAGTATACAGATCAACGATCATAGATTACGAATTATAGGTTACGAATTAAAGATTATAGATCATAGATTATGGATCACAAATCACATACCATGAATTGTGAATCACGGGCTACAAATCGTGGATCACGATTCACAGATTATGGATTAGCAGTCATAGATCAGGAATTATGGATTATGAATCATGAATTATGGATTACGTATTAGGTATCTCAGAGCACGTAACACGGATCACGAATCATGGATTACTGATCACAGAATATGGATTACGGATTTCAAATCATGGTTCATGAGTAACAAATTTTGGATCACATGATTTGGGATCCGCAATCCATAATCTATGATACATGATTTGCAATATGTAATCTGTGATTTTTTATCTATAATTTATCATTTGTGATCCGTAATCCGTGATCTATAATTTGTGATCCATAATCCGTAATTTGTATTTTGTAAACCATGATTATAATCCACAATTTGTAATCTGTGATTCATGATCCATAATTTGTGATTTGTAATTTATAATTTGTGATTCGTGAAACTTAATCTGTAACGCATCATTCATAATCTACAATCCGTAATTTGTTATTTGTGATTTGTAATCTATAATCCATAATCTGTGATTCATAATTTGTGATGTGTAAGCTTTGATCCGTGATCCATAATTCATGATGTGTAAGCTTTGATCTGTGATCCATAACCCATAATTCTTAATTCACAATCCGTAACCATAATCCATGATATGTGATCTGCAATCCAAAATCTGTGTTCCATGATTTCTTATTTGTGATCTGTAATTATTAATTTTTAATCCTTGATTCATAATCTGTGATCCACAATTCGTAATCGGTAATCCGTAATTCAAATTCTATAATCTTTTAACCCATAATTCGTGATTTGAGATCCAAGATTCGGGATCTGAGTTCCATATTCTATAAGTCGTAATCCATAATATGAAATCTCTAATCTGTGATATGTTATCGGTAATCCATAGTATGTGATCTGCGACCCATTATTCGTGATATGCAATATTTTATCCGTCATCATAACCAATAATTCTTAATTCGCAATCCGTAACCCATAAACCATGATCAATGATCTGCAATTTTAAATCAATGATTGGTAATTTCTGATCCGTGATCCATGATCCGTGATCCATGATCCGTGATCCATGATCCGTGATCCATGTTCCATGATTTGTGGTTTGTGATCCATAATTTGTAATTTGTAATCCGTGATCCACAATTCGTGACCGATAATCTATAATCTTTAACCCATAATTCATGATCTGGGATCCGAGTTCCATATTCTGTAAGTCATAATCCATAATCTGCAGTCTCTAATTTGCGATCTATGATATGTTATCAGTGATTTGTATTCTGTGATCCACGATCCATGATATGTAATTCATGACTTGTAATCCGCAATCCATAATATTCAATCTGTGATTCATGATTCATAATCCATGATCCATGATGTGTGAATTGTGATCTATAATTTGTAACGTGTGATCCATGATCCATAACCTGTAATCTGTAATTCGTAATCTATTATCCACAATTCGTTATTTCTAATTCGTAATACAAAATCCAAAACCTATAATTCGCAATTAGTGACCCAAGACCCAAGAACCACCTATGATCCCTAATTTGTAGCAAATATCTCGTAATCTATGATACATGATCTGGAATTCATGGTATGTGATCTATGACATGTGATCCGTAATCTATGTTTTGTAATTGATGATTTGTGAATCGTGACTCGTAATTTGTAATCCATCATCCATGATCTTTGATATGCAATTCGTGATTTGTGATTCATAATCTATAATTCGCAATCCTTAACCTATAATTCATGAATTCATGATTCGAAATGTGTCATCCGAGTTCCATATTTTGTGAGTCATAATCCCTAATCTATGATCCGTGATTCATTATCGATGATCGGTGATCCCTTGATCCATAATCCATAATCTATGATCCACGATACGTAATTTGTGATTCGTGAACCTAATCTATAATCTGTGATCCATGATCCGTGATTTGTAATTCGTAATTCATAATCCATAATATGTGATATGTGACCCTAATCCATAATCCACAATTTTTTTATCCTTGATCCATAATTCGTAACCCGTGACCCGTAATCCGCAATCTATTATCCATAATTCGTGATATTGCAATTTTTAACCGATAATCTATAATCTGTAATTCGCAATTTGCAATCCTTAACCTATAATTCATGAATTCATGATTCGGGATGTGTCATCCGAGTTCCATATTCCGTAAGTCGTAATCCATAATCTATGATCCGTGATTCATTATCGGCGATCCGTGATCCCTTGATTCATAATCCATAATCTATGATCCACGATATGTAATTTGTGATCCGTGAACCTAATCTATAATCTGTGATCCATGATCCGTGATCTGTAATTTGTAATTCATAATCCGTAATATGTGATATGTGACCCTAATCCGTAATCCACAATTTTTTTATCCTTGATCCATAATTCGTGACCCATGACTTGTAATCCATAATCCATTATCTGTAATTCATGATATTGCAATTTGTAACTGATGATTCATGATCAGTGATCTATGACCCGTTCATCTTCCATAATAAACAATTTGTAATCTATGATCCGAAATTCATGGTATGTGATTTGTGATTCGTGATCCATGATCCATAATTCGTGTTTTGTAATTCGTGATTTGTGATTCATTATCCATGATTTGTAAACCATAATTCATGATCCCTAATCTGTGATCTGCAATTCACGATCGGTGATCTGTAATCTGTAATTCGAAATCCATAACTTTAACCCATAATTTTTTATCTAGGATTTTTTATCTGAGTTTCATATTTTGTAAGTGGTAATACGTAATAATCTGTAATTTGTGATACATAATTCGTAACTCATGATTTGTAAGCCGTAATATGTGATTTGTGATCATTAACTCATAATCTTTAACATGTAATTTGCTATCAATAATAAATTATTCATGATGCACAATCCGTGATCCATAATTCAAAATCCACAATCCATAATATGTGATCTGTAACTTGTTATCTGTGATCCATAATCAATAATCTGTGATTCGTAATCTGCAATTTTTTATCCTTGATTCATGATTCGTAATCTATAATCTTTTATCTGTGACCTGTAATTTGTTATCGGTAATCCATGATTTGTAATTTGTGATATGCAATTTGTAACCTATTATTCGTTATCAATGACCATGGCTCGTCTGTTATTCGTAATAAATGATCTATAATATGTGGTCTATGATATGAAATTCTTGGTATGTGATTTGTGATCCATGATCTATAATCCGTGTTTCATAATTCATGATCCATAATTTGTAAACCGTAATTTAGGATCTCTAATCTGTGATCTGTAATTAATGCGCGGTGATCTCTAATCCGTAATTCGAAATATGAAATCTTTAACCCATAATTCATGATCTAGGATCTTTTATCTGAGTTCCATATTTCATAATCATAATTCTCAATCCGTAATATGTGATATGCAATTCGTAATCTGCAACACATAATCTATTATCAATAATTTGTGATGTGTTATCCATTATTCATAATTCATGATTTGTAATGTGTGACATGTGATCTGTAATCCATATTTCATAATTTGTATTCAGTAATCCATAATTTATGATCTGTGATTCATGATCTATGCTCCATAATTCGTGATTTGTGACCCATATTTTGTAAGTCGTGATCCGTAATCTATGATCCATGGTCTATAATCCATAATTCACAATTTGTGATCGTGATCAATGATCCGTGATATGTGATCTGTAATATTCACTCCTTAATATGTGATTCGTGATTCTAATCTATAACTCATGATCTGTAAGTTATGATCCTTGGTTATATTGACTTGTAATTTATTATTCGCAATCTATGATGTGTGATCTCTTATTCATAATTTGTAATATACAATTCGTAACCCATAATCCTTGATGAGTGATTTGTGAATTGTCCATAATCTGTAATCTATAATCCATAATTTGTGATCTATTATTCGTAATTCGTGGTATGTAATCCGTCATTCGTGATACGCAATCCATGATTTGTAATTTGTAATCCATAATTCATGATTCGTACTCCATTATCCTCAATTCGTGATGATCCATAATTCATAATCAGCAATCCTTAACCCATAATTCGAGATTCAAGATTTAAGTTCCATATTCTGTAAGTTGTGATCTATAATCATCAATCCATAATCTATGATCCGTGATCCACAATCAGTGATCCTTGATCCACGATACATGATCTGTAAAGCTCAATATCTAATCCATAATCTGTGAACTGTAATTTGTAATCCGTAATATGCGATCAGTAATTCATGATCTGTGATTCTTAATCTATTATTTGTAAGTCGTAATTCGTGATTCATAGTCCATGATTCGCTACCCGTAATATGTAATCTATGATCTGTGATCCGTAATTGTAATTCGCGATCCATAATCCATGATTTGTAATCCATGATTTGTAATCCATAATTCATAATCCGTGATTCATAATTTATGATTCGTGACACGTAATCTGCAATTCATAATTAGTATCCATAGTCTGTAATTTGTGATTCGTAATCCATGATCTATAATTCATAATTCATAATCCACAATTTGTAACCCATAATCCGTGATCGTGATTTGTCATGCGTAATCTGTAATCTGTGATATGTGAACCATGATTTGTAATTCGTGATATGCAATCAGTTACTCATATCCACAATTCATAATCCTCAATCCTTAACCCATAATCTATCATCTGTAATCTACAATTCATGATCTATGATCCCTTATCTGTGATCCTCTATTCATAATGTGTAATCTATGTCCTGTGATCCTTAATTTGCAATCTGTAGCCTGTGATATGTAATCTTTGATCCCTGAATTTTGATTTGTATTTGTATAAGTAATCCATAATTTATAATTTGCAATCCGTAATTAGTAGCTGTTATCTGTGATTCGTAATCCATAATTTGTAATCCAAAATCGTAATTTGTAATTCATAATCCATAATCTAAAATTGTTACTAATAATTTGTGATTCGTAATCCGTAATTCACAATTTGTGATTCTAAATTCGTAATTCTGTGTGTATATTCACATTCTCTTTTGATAATATTATAATGATTTTAGAGTTTTAATTTAATATATTTTTAATAAATTAATTAGGAAAAATAACAGTAGACCCTAACATATTGTCAATAAATTAAAATTTAAAATTTTGGTAAAACATTGAAGATCACTTAAAATTCAAAATTTCAATAATTTCTTGATAAAAAAATAAATTCTACCACTATAGTGTTGGTTATAAATATTCTTGAAAATATTTATGTAAGCATTTTAGAAATTTAGTAAAAATAATTTGATATTTTTAGTAAAGAACTTAATTATTTACTAAATTATGGGTTACAAATTACAGATTACGAATTACAAAGTATGGATTACAAATTGTGAATTTTGTATTATGGATTATGGATAATGGATCACGGATCCTAGAAAACGGATGATAGATTAAGGATCATGATTACGAATAATGGATCACAGGTTAAGGAGATTGGATTATGGATTACAGATTAAGGATTATAGATTACGGGTTACGGATCACAAATCACGGATTAGTGATTACAGATTGCGGATTATGAATTACGAATTATGGATTACGAAACATAAATCACAAATTACAAATTATTGATTACAAATCAAGGATCACGATTAGGATTATGCATTGCAGATTACGAATTACGAGTCACAGATCACTTTTGGATCCGGATAATAGATTATCTATTATAGATTACGGATCATAGATTACATATTGGATTACGGATTATGAATCATGTATTACGATCATGGATTGTGAATTTCGAGTTATGGATTACATATTATGGATTACCAAATACGGAACATAAATTACGAATCATGGACAATGGATTGTGGATCACAAATCAACATTACGAATTAGGGGTTACAGATTGTGCAGATTATAAATAACAGATTGAGGATTTCAGACTATGGATTACAGACTACAACTTTTGGATTATGGATTACGAATCCTGAATCACTGTTGATCAATTACGAATTGCAAAATGCAAATTACGGATAATAGATTGTGGATCATAGATTAGAGATTGCTAATTATGGATTACAGATCATGAATTATGGATTACAAATAACAAATTTTGGATTATGGATTATACATTATAGATCATGCATCGTAGATTACTAATTACATATTATAGATCACAAATCAACAAATCATGTATTAAAGATTACGAATTATGAATTACGGCTTATAGATTATGGAACTCGAATCATAGATTATGGGTTACACCTCACCAACCAATAATGCAGATGATATATTGAATATTATTGATTGCAAATTACGGATCATGGATCACGTATCAAAGATCATGAATTTTGAATCACGAATTACAAATCACAAAGGGAACATGGATAATTGATAATAGATTATGGGTTATAGATTGTATGATGAATTACGGATTAGGATTACAGATTACAAATTGCAGATCACGGATCAAACATTACAAAATATAGATTACGGATCACAAATTACTAATCACAGAACATAGATTACTAAGTACGAATTACGCATTACATGTTACGGATTACAGATTACATATTACAGATTGGATTACAAATAAAAAAATTTAGATTTTGAATTATGGATTACGGATCATAATATACAAATACGAATTAAGGATCATGGATAAAGGACCGTAGATCATGGTTTACGAGTAACGAATCACAGATTACAGATCACATATCATAGATTTCAAATTATGGATTACAAATTTTGATATACTGGTTATCGATTACGTATGACAAATTATAGTAAAAAATCATAAATGACGGATTACGGATCACGAATAATAAATTATAGATTATGGATCACAGATCATTGATCATGGATATGTTACAAATTATGGATTTCAGATTATGGGTTACAACTTACAGAATATACACGAATAATGGGTTATGAATAATGGATCATTGATCATGAATTGTAGATTACAGATTACGAATAAAAAATTATAAATTAGAAATTATGGATCACGAATCATAGATTACGAATCGTGATTGTGAATTATGAATTTCAAATTATGGATTACGGATCATGGGCAGAACATGGATTATTCATCACGAATTATGGATTGCGTATTGTATTACAAATTAAGAATTAGGATTATGGATCACAAATTATGGATCATGGAATACGAATTATGGATTACAGATTGCAAATTATAGATTAAGGATTATGGATTACAGATTATGAATCATAGGTTGTGGATTATCTATCACGGATCACAAATCACAAATTACATACCACAAATCACGGATCATGGATCACAAATTACGGATTACTGATAATGGACAGTTAATGGATCGTTGATCAAGGATTATGAGTTACAGATTACATGTTATGGATTATGAATCATAGATTGTGGATGATGAATTATGGGTCACATATTATAGATTACCAATTATGGATTATGGATTATGGAACATGAATTATGGATAACAAATCACATATTAGAGATTACGGATTATGGATCACGAATTACAAATCACGGATCACAAATTTCAGATTATGGATTACAGATTACGAATCACGGATCATAAATCATAAATTACGTATCACAAAACAACTAATCACGAATTTCAAATTATGGATTGCAAATTATGGATTACGAATTACGAAATTGAACTCTATCACATATCAAGGATGTCAAATCACATATCAAGGATCTCAGATCATAGATTATGGGTTACAAATCATAAATCACGAATTGCAGATGGCATATTTCAGATCATGGTTTGTAAATTATCGATTATGAATCAAGATCACAGATCACAAATTTTGGATCACGGGTCATTGATCATGGATCACATATAATTAATTATGAATCACAGAATACAAATTACAGATTATATATCACATATGAAACATGGATCATTGATAACAGATTATGTGTTACAAATTGTATGATGAATTATAGATTAGGATTACGGATCACAAATTGCAGATCACAAATCAATGATTACGAATTATAAATTATGGATCACAAGTTACTGATCACGGAGTATGAATCACATATCACACATATTGCGGATTTTGGATTATGGATTACGGATTATGGATTATGGATCATGGTATATGAAATACAAATTAAGAATATTGGATAAAGGACTGCAAATCATGGATTATGGGTAACGGGTAATGTATCACAAATTTCATATTAAGATTTGTGATCCTAGATCATGATTATGAATTGCGGATCAAAGATTAAGGATCATGGATAACGAATTACAAAGTACAGATCACGAAACACAAATTACGGATCATGGATCACATACCATAGATCACATATCACAAATTCCATATTACGAATCACAAATTACATGTTGTTTGTTATGAATTACATATCACAAATCACGGATGATTCACGGGTCATTGATCAAGAATTATAGGTTACTTATTGCATATTACAAATTACGGATCACATGTTGTAGATAACAGATTACGGGTCAGGGTTCACGGGGATCATGTATCACGGATCACAAATTACAAATTATTGATCATAAATCATGGTTCACCGATCATGGATTAAGAATCATGAATCACATATAACAGATTGCAGATTATGGATTGTGGATTAAGGATCAGAGGTTGTGGAATATATATTACTAATCGCAAATCATGAAAAGATTTACTTGTTACAAAATATGGATTACGAGCCACAAATAACATATTACAAATCATGATCATAAATTATGGAGCATGAATCACGAATCTTGGATTACTATTCACAGATTACGGATAATAGATCACGAATTACGTATCATGGATAACGGATCACTCATTACGAGTTATAGATTACAAATTATGGATCACATATCACATATTATGGATTAGGATTACGAATCATATATTGTAGTTTATGGATCATAGATTATGGGTCATAGATAAAAGATTATGACTTACAGATCACATATTATGAATCATGGATAACAAATTATTGATTATGGATAAAAAATTATAGATTGTTGATTACGATTCATAGATTATGTAATTATTGATTACAGATGATGAATCGCATATCATGAATCACAGATTATAGATTACAGATCACATATCAACGGATCACATAGCACTGATAATGGATCCCGAATCACAAATTATGGTTTAAGATTGCAGATTACGAATTGTAAATCATGGATTACGAATCATGAATTACAAATTACAGATCATGAATCATGGATTACATACCACAAATGACGGATCTCAGATCACAGATCACATATTACATACCACAAATTACGGATCACAAATCACATATTACGGATTACAGATCACAGACGGTTCACGAATCATTAATAAAGGATTATGAGTTATGAATTGCATATTATGAATTATGGATCATGGATTGTGGATAAAGAATTACAAATCATGTAATAAAGATTACAGATTATGAGTCATCATGGATTACGGATCACAAATTATGGATCACAAATTATGAATCACAAATCATAGATTACGGATTGCAAATTATAGATCTAGAATGGTGAATTAAGTATCACATATTGCACAAAATGGATCACATATGATGGATCACGATCACAAATTATGGTTTACGGAATGTGAATTACGAATTATGGATTATAGATCATGGATAACATATTAGGGATCACAAATCACAGATTATGGATTATGATCACAAATCATGATCACAAATTATGGATCACGGGTCAGGATCATGACCACAAATTATGGGATACGAAATACAGATTACAAAATATGGATTACAGATCATGGATTACTGATAACGGATTATGGATCACGGATTATGGGTTGTAGATTACTAATTATGAATCAAGATTACAGATCATGAATTGCGCGTCACAAATAATGGATCATAAATTACAGATTATAAATTACAAGGCACATATCACATATTACGGATCACAAATTACAAATCATGAATCACAGATTACGGATCATGTATCACATATCACATGTTACATATCACATATTACATATCACAAATTATGGATCACATATCGCATATTACAGATTACAAATCATGGATGGTTCACGAATCACTAATCATGGATTATGAGTTACGAATTGCATGTTACGAATTATGGATCACAGATTGTGGATAATGAATTATAGATCATGTATTAAAGATTATAGATTACGAGTCAGTGATCACAGATAATGGATTACAAATTATGGATCACTGATTATAGATCATAGATTATGAATCATAAATCACAGATTACAGATTGTAGATTACGGATAATGAATTGCAGATTAAATATCACGTATCGCAGATGACAGATCACATATGATAGATCATGATCACAAATTATGGGTTATAAAATAAAAATTACGAATTATAGATCACGGATCAAATATTACATATCACAAATTAGGGTCACATATCAAAGACTATGGATTACGTTTCACGGATCACGATCACAAATTACGGATCATGTATCACTTATCACAAATTATGGATCACAACCACAAATTATGGGATACAGATCACATATTAGAGATCATAGATTACGGATCACAAATTACTGATAATGGATTATGGATCACGTATTACGTTTGTAGATTACTAATTATGGATCAAGATTAAGGATTACGGTTCACGAATTTCATATTATGAATTATGGATTATAGATTATTGGTCACATATCAGGATTACGGATCACAAATTATGGATTGTGGATTACATATCACGAATTATGGACCACAAATTAAGGATTACGAGTCATGGATTAGCAGATCACAAATTACCGATAATGGTTCCCAGATTATGGATTGCATATTATGGATTACGACTTATGGAATATGGAACTCAGATCACGGATCCTGGTTCACGAATTATGTGTTAAGGATTGTTGATAACGAATTACGGATTATGGATAATCACGAATCATGGATCACAGATTATGGATTATGAATTGGGGTTTACAAATTACGAATCACGGTTGATGGATTACGAATCACAGATCACGATTATGGATTACGGATCATGGATCATGAACGATTCACAAATAAGTGATAAAGGATTATGGGTTACATATTGCATATTACGAATCACAGATTGCGAATAATGAATTACAGATCATAGATTATGGGTTATAGATTACAAGGTAAGTGATCACATATTATGAATTACAGATTACGAATCGCGGATTGCAGATCACAAAATACGAGTCACAAATTTCTGATTGCAGATTGCGGATTATATATCATGGATCATAGATTGCAGATTACGTATCACAGATCATGATTATGGATTACGGATTACGAATAATGGATTGCATATCACGGATTGCGGATCACAATTCATGGATTATGGATTAAGGGTCACAAATCACATATTACAAATTACGAATCACTGATCACAAAGCATATATCATGGATTAGGGATCACATAATACAGATTTCAGATCACAAATCATGAATGATGGATTATGGATCTTAGATCATAGATCACAAATCAAGAAATATGAATCACGTGATTCATGATCTGCAGTTCATAATCCATGATCTGTAACATGTGATCCGTGTTCTGTAATCCATCATCCGCAATATATAATGAGTGATCTAATCTATAATTCGTAATCCATACATGATTAATAATAATTTGTAATCCTTAATCTATGATTTATGATCCGTAATCCACAATTCACTATTTGTGTTTCGGGATCCGTAATTCACAATCCACAATTTGTAACTCATAATCAGTGATCGTGATCCGCGATATGTGATCTATAATTTTTAATTCGTAATTGTGATCCGTAATCCATAATTCATGATCTGTAATTCGTGATCCATAATTTGAGATCTGTGACCCATAATCCGTGATTTCTAATTTGCGATTTGTAATCCATAATTATGATAATTCATAATCCGTAATATGTGTTATGCAATTTGTAATCCATAATGTGTAATCTCTATCTGTAACCTGCAATCCGTGATCCATAATGCGTGATCCATGAACCATAATCCATAACTTGTGATCCGTAATTCGTCATCCATGGTCCAAAATACATGATTCGTAATTTGTGATCATTATCCATAATCCATGATTCATGATATGTGATTTGTAATCCATAATCCATGATCTGTGATCCGTTATATGTGACCCATAATCTGTATTCCATAATTTATGATCCATAATCCTTAATTAGTAATCAACAATCCTTAATGCATAATCCATGATCGTCATACGTGATTCGTAATCCATGATTGTGATCTATAATCCCTAATCTGTGATTCATGTTCCGTGGCCATATTCGTAATTCGTAATCCACAAAACCTAACCCATAATTCGTGATCCATGATGCGTAATCCTTGATCCATGATCCGTAATTTGCAATTCGTAATCTGTTATCCTGATTCGTAATCCATAATCCTTGATTCGTAATTCATGATCTATGATCGGTGACCGTAATCCATAATTTGTATTCCATGGTACGTAATCTGTGACTTGTGATTCGTGATTCGTGATCCGTAATCCATAATCCTTAATTTGTAATCCATGATCTTCATCTGTGCTCCGTGACCCATAATCGTGATCCATAATATGTGATCCATAATCCGTGATCATAATCTGTAATTCACAATCCCTAAGAATTTTAGAAATTTAATAAAAATAATGGGATATTTTTAATGAAGAACTTAATTATTTACTAAATGATATTCAAAAGAGCTATGTGATATATTTTTTTGCTCTAGTAGTTTTTTTTTAATTTGGAAAAGTTAAAATTTCAAATCCTCATGAAAGTGTTTTTATAAAAAATCAAATTAAAAAATTTCTACCAACATCCTATACCTAAAACTGTTATTTTTTTTCAAAAAAATAGATATCAAATATAAAAAAACTTTTAATATAACATTTCTAGAAAGGTAATTTTTTTTTACCAAACTTCCTATTAATTTCATCTTATGTATAGCAAATAACTTATGACAAATGAGGTGTGTGGAACCACCATTTCCCATTCGAATCTACTTCCCAAAATCTTGACAGACACATTACCTCCAAAGCAGATAATATCTCGGGCGTGGTAACCCTACGATGTCTTAGGACTGGTAATAAGAATAATAACAAATGAGCTTCGTTACATTACATGATTATTGATCAAAATTGCATAAATTATCTAAAGAATAGGTGAGACATCCAACCGATTTGAAAATGAAAAGATGAGACTTTCAATGTAGTTGGATTTGAATGGTGAAAAAAACAAAATCAAAGGATTAATTATGATTTGAATAATATGTGTAAGTCTTCCGTCATAATTTTCTAACTTATGTAACTTTCTACTTTTTTCTTATTTGAACTCCAAACCAAGACAAATTCTCCACCAAGTAAAACAACTCTCAATAGAAAGCAAGTGCGTGTATAAACTACACTAACTTATGTAATTTTTTACAAAGACAACGAAAAAAGTTGGAAGGAAAGAAGATCCACCGCTAACTTAAATTAATGTAAAATGCTATTCAAACTCCCTATAATAATAAGTCAAAATAATCCAATTGGAGAAATCTCAATTCAGACATAAGAAACATGTTAAAAGGGAATTTATCCTATAAATTGTTTTTTATAATATGGATCGAAAGTAATAATAGATTGAACGTACTGACAAGGGTTTTAATGACTACAAACAATATTCAAGAGGGGGTGAATTGAATATAGATTTTTTTTTATTTACTTTCAAATTTAGTTCTAAAACCTTTGTTTAAAGAATAGATTGAGATAAATTGTTGATACCAAGGCTAAATTTCAGATTTGAATTTGCAGTTGGAAATCAACACCAATTACTCTTTTTATTTCAAGATTACACAATTTATCTAGCTAGTTAAATCAAATTAAAATTTAGCTCAATTTCAAAATTAAATCATACAACAAAATCAATTCAAGGATTTGTAAAAAGAGTAAAGATAGAGAGATAATCACACACAACAAATTTATACTGGTTCACCCTTAACCTGAGCTATATCCAGTTGTTCCAATTCAAGGAAACCTATCTTGATCAGAACCAAACACTAGAATCAAAAGAGAGTTTACAACCAAAACTCAAATGAAAATGAAACCTACATATGCACCCTTGAAAACCTATCAAGATATTGATTCTACCTCATGCAAAACATGAAACCTACATATGCACCCTTGAAAACCTATCAAGATATTGATTCTACCTCATGCAAAACCTATGCATGATCACATTCTACCAGAAACCTACCTAGTAATTCAATAAAACAAAACAATATTAAAGAACAATATCACTTGAATTGATTTCGCACAAAATACAATTAAATAAGGTGATAACAGCAAAATTCTTTCACAATTCTTGATCTATCTTTAATTCTTGAGAGATCTTTTGATTTCTGTTAAAGACTTAAGAGATTTTGTGCTTTTTTCTTATCTCTAGAAACTCAATATTTCAATCTCAAAGTAATTTTGAAAGTGTGTTCTCTGTTTCTTTTCAAAATGAATTTCTTCCTTTTATATGAAAAAACTTTTTGCCTTTGATTTAATCGATTAAATTGAGTCTTAATGTATTAAATTGTTCTTCGCACAAGTCCAAAACAAACAAAAATAGTTTAGTCGATTATCTTAAGTTGCTTAATCGATTAAATTATTCTTCAGCAAAGATTAAGTTGCAAGATCAATTTAATCGATTAAAATAGGCACTTAATCGATTTAAATGAATTAGATTAATCGATCATGGTCTGATTTAATAGATTAAAACAGTGGCTTTGCATTTCTTAATCTATTTAATCATCCCATGAATCAATTTACCATGTGCAAATGACTGATTTGAAACATTTTTAAAGGTATCAAATCTCATTTATGCAACATAACTTAAACATATTAAGATTAATTAAGGATCTAAGAAAGATTATGTATGATTAATATGAAATAATAACGAATCCTATATGATGCATGTTATGATTCAAGCATAATGCAATAACACTCATCTTAGGTATTACTAGTGTTCATCATCAAAACAAATAACTCTTCAAGATGAGATTGATCTTCTTTTTATTCTCTCTAGAGATTCTTCAATGCATACATCTATATGTGTCTATAATTATGTGGTTTATAATTACATCGGTAGGTCTAGCTAAATGTTAGAGTCTATTTTTAGGTGGCTTTGTTTAATTATTTTATATGGTTTTTACTATATTGTTTGTGGTTTCTATAGTGTTATGTCACTGTTAGTATTTTTGTTTTTATAGGAAAACCAATAAATAGTTTATCCACCAATCACATGGCATATCCCAATCACAAAATATGATTGAGAAATATCTACATAGAAATAGGATAAGAGAAAAAGGATTGTCCACTTGACATTTAATCACAATCCTTCATTTATAATAAATTTGTTGACTTTACTAATTAATAATTTAAAAGTCATATAAATGAAGAGTTGTGATTTAACGTCAATTTAAATTTTTTTTACAATATCAGCATACTAATTAAACTCATAGGATAAATACAATTTGTATAAGCATATTCAACCTTACCCCACATACTTATAATAATAAATTGCAGATATAACATGTTTGTTTGGTGTTTGAAATCCTTAACCAATTAACTCTTCGTGGAATGCTAGCCGTGTCAACATTTAAACATTTTTTTAATTAAATTTGAAAGCAAAATTCATCTCAAAAGGAAAAATAGACATTGTTTATTTTCAAGATATGTAATTAATACATGTATAAGAATTGCTCTACACAATATTCTATCTGTATGACGAAACACAAACAGACGCATGTTATATAACATATATTATTAGAGTGATAGGCTATTATAAAACAATGCGAATACATAATCCTGTCATATATAACTGGAAATGGTCATATATAAAGTTTACAACGTAGATCATAGATAATAGTGTGTCTATATATATATATATTATATTATAGATTATAAATAGTAGAATAATTATTTATGTTGAATATAAATGTTTTAAAATAATTTGTTTCTTAATGTTATAAGGTTGATCTAGTGACAAAATTTATATTGAGAAGGAAGAGGTTATGAGTTCGAGTCTATTCTATGACAAAGTTATTAATTTTTTAATTTTTAAATAGGTATAAGAGTATAATAGGTATTTTGAAAAGTAGACATCAAAATGTGGTATTCTCCTTATTAATAGTATAGATAATATAAAATATAATATTATAGATTATTTATTATACATATAGATTATAGATAGTAGGACAATTAAGTATGTTAGATATAAATGTTTTAAATTAATTTTGTTCTTAAGGTTATAAGGTTGATCTAGTGACAAAATTTACATTGAGGAGGGAGAGGTTATCAGTTCAAGTCTCTCCTATGACAAAGTTATTTATTTTTAATTTTCAAATAGGTATAAGGGTATAATATGTATTTTGAAAAGTAGATATCAAAAGAGAGTATTTCCTTTATCAATAGTATAGATAATATAAAATATAATATTATAGATTATTTATTATACATATAGATCATAAATAGTAGGACAATTAAGTATGTTAGATATAAATGTTTTAAAATAATTTCGTTCTTAAGATTATAAGGTTGATCTAGTGGCAAAATTTACATTTAGTGAGGAAGAGGTTGTGGGTTTGAGTCCATCATATGACAAAATAGTTTATTTTTTAATTTTCAAATAGGTATTTTGAAAAGTGGAGATTAAAAGAGAGATTTCTCTTTATTAATAGTATAAATAATATAAAATATAATATTATAGATGATTCATTATACATATAGATTATAGATAGTAGGGAATTAAGTACGTTGGATATAAATATTAATTTTGTTCTTAAGGTTTTGAGGTTATCTAGTGACAAAATTTACATTTGGTGAATGAGAGGTCGTGAGTTCAAATCCTCCTATGACAAAATAGTTTAATTTTTAATAGGTATAAGGGTAAAATATGTATTTTGAAAGATGAAGATGGAGAATTCCCTTTATTAATACTATAGATTATATTAGATTAAATAATTAGTGTTATATTTATTAGAAATATTAATAGAAAAATAAAGTACTTTGCCATTATTCGTTAATACAATAGGGATCCTAACAAATAACATTGCAATATCTATAAATATAATATGATTTAACGTTATTTATACACATGCATTAAGGAATATACGAATATTATATGCGTATTATGAATAATATATACAAATGATAATAAATAATGAATATCTATTATGTATTACATAACATGTATACAATATATATTCGAATAATTAAAATAAATTGTATGCACAATAATTATGTATATATTATTCGCATGTAATATTGTACAATAATTATGTAATATATATTATGTGTAATATGTATTGTACATATTAAGGAATATACAAATATTATATGTTTATTATGATATAATTTATGAATATATATATATATATATATATATATATATATATATATTATGATAATAATAATATGCGGATTAGAGATAATAGAATTTCGTTCACAAATTATGGATTATGAATCACAGATCAACGAATCACGGATCATCGATAACAAATCACGAATCACAGATTATAGATTGTAGATTACGACTTACAGAATATGGAGCTTGGATCACGGATCACGAATTATGGTTAAAGATTGTGGATTATGAATTATGGATTACGGATCATGGATCATCACACATTATCTATGTTGGATATAAATGTTTTAAAGTATTTTTTTAAGGTTATAAGGTTGATCTAGTGGTAAAGTTTACATTTAGGAGAGAATTTGCGGGTTTGAGTCCTTTATATGACAAAATAGTTTATTTTTTAATTTTCAAATAGGTATAACGGTAGAATGGATATTTTGAAAAATGGATATCAAAAGAGAAAGGGAGGATAACTCATGTGAGAAAAAATGTTATAGTGAGAAATGAGAAAATATAATAATAATCGTAGGATTTTAATAACTGGTTCTGATTGAGTTATTAATTAAACAAACTCACGTGATTCTCTCACACATAAACCTCTCTCACAAACACCACCACCATGGTCCTCACTTATGTATCACTCCTATACTAACTTGATGTATCATATACACAACCTTTGTAGGACAAAAAATGTTCTATTTATACATGTATTTAGTGAAGCAAATCAACTTTCACATGCATTAACGCTAGTTGAGCATTATGTAAACATAGATGGACAACAAAACCATATATGAAGAGTTCCTCCCTCTAGTGTTGTGCGCCTAAGAGTTCCTCTCTCACAAACACCACTACCAACGTTCTCACTTATGTGCCACTCCTATACTAACTTATGTGTCAGATACACGACCTTTGTAGGACACAAAATGTTCTATTTACACATGTATTCAATGAAGCAATAAACCTGCACATGTACTAGTTGAGTATGATGTAAACATAGATGGACAACAAAACCATATATGAGGAGTTCCTCCACCTAGTATTGTGCGCCTAAGAGTTCCTCTCGTGTTCTACAAGGTCTTGTATCTGACACATCAGGTTAGCATGGGGGTCACACATAACTGAGGAAGACGGTGTTGTGGTGTGGTAGTGGTTGTGGGAGAAGTTTATGTGTGAGGGAACCATGTGAACTTGTTTAATTAACAACTTAATCTAAACCATTTGTTAAAATTCTACGATTATTATTATATTTTCTCATTTTTTACTGTAACCCTTTTTCTCACCTGAGTTGTCCTCTCTATATATAAACTAACTCTTGGAGTAAGTAGATCCCTCCTCGTATATATATATATATATATATATATATATATTATAACAATTATTTATGTTAGATATAAATATTTTGAAGTAATTTTTTTCTTAAGATTATAAAGTTGATGTAGTGATAAAGTTTACATCTGCGATGAGAGATGTTGTGGGTTTGAGTCCCAGTAGTTTATTTTTTAATTTTTAAATAGGTATAAAGGTAGAATAAGTATTTTAAAAAGAAGACATAAAAAAGGGGTATTCTCTTTATTAATAGTATAAATGATTATTATTATTATTATTATTAGCAAAAACACAAGCACTATCGCGCCTGTGTATGACATTTTTATTTTGATATATATAACAATTTTAGAGTTTTAATTTAATATATTTTTAAATAACATGATAGAGTATGAATAATTCACCATGTCATTTTGTATATAACAATTTTAGTTTAGGATGTTTTTTTATTTATGTTAACATAATAGAAACATGCTAGATCATCAACAATATGTAAGATTTGCAATAGATTTTAGAAAATGGAGAGAGAAGAGATATTGAATAGAATTAAACATATTGTCATGCATGTATTTGCATTTCTATTAAAAATATTTATGATGAGATGTATTACATATAATAATGATTGTTAAAGAATGTTGATTTGTGATAAGGTAAAACTTGTGAAAATGTGCATTTATTAATGTGTGAGAATTGATAAAATATTTAGAAGGGTAAAATAGTAATAAAATATGGACACTAAAACATCCTTTAAGGTATTTTGTTTTTATAAGGTTGATCTAGTGACAAAATTCATGTTTGAGAAGACACATGTTGTGAGTTCGTATCTCTTTTTAACAAATTGATTTATTTTTTAATTTTCAAATAAGTATAAGAGTAGAATAAATATTTTAAAAAGTGAATATAAAAAAAGATAATTTATTTTATTAATAATATAGATAATAATAATAATGTGAACTGTGAAGTAGACTTTTCATAAATTATATTTTAATTTTAATTTTACTTCTTATTTCGTATAAATTTTAGCCTTCACATTAATAGAGTGAATTTGAATTAGCAGTAAATATTTATGTCGGAGCACATTTATATTTTAAATTTAATTTCAAATTATGACATATTTTGTAATCCATAAATTACTATGGTGAAAATGGACGAATGGAAGTAATAGCTAAATAAAGGTAAAAAGAAATCCAACGTTCAGGGCGCAGTGGTGATGACTGGTGAGGAAAAACCGAAAGACGTTTGTGGCGCGTCCAGGGCGAGAAGATCGGAAAGATATATTTCATATTTGTTAAGGTGTGACCAAAGGGATTAAATAAAGACTGTTTTTGAACGCTTGGTTCAGCGCAGTTGACTCGCCACGACCTATTGAGATCACATTACGCAACGTTCCATGCACCACAAACACATGCTATAAATTACACCACCCTCTTCATATACCATAAACCATAATTCATAATTCATAATCATCTCTCAGACACATACACATAATACGCACGATGGCCATAACATCATTCCTCTTTTCCTTCTTGTTACTCGCTACCTCCGCTCTCGCCGCTCAATCTCCATCAGCCTCCCCCGCCCCCGCCCCCGCCGCCGACGCCACCGCTACCCCCACCCCCACGGCTACCCCCACCGCATCGCCGCCAGCGCCAGCGCCAAAAGCATCCACAACGTCCCCGGCACCCGCCCCCAAAGCCTCTGCTCCAACCCCTGCGGCCGCCAACGCCTCCGCTCCAGCTCCCTCCAACGCCACTAAATCAGCCCCACCCGCTCCTTCCCCGGTCCCCCGCGCCGCTCCTGTCTCTTCTCCGCCGTCCCCCACCCCTTCCTCCTCCTCCTCACCCTCCTCCACCCCTCCCACCTCCTCCTCTCCCTCTGACTCCCCCTCCGACTCTCCCCCCGCCCCCGTCTCCCCCTCCGACTCCCCCATCGCCTCCAGTCCCTCCGTCGTCAGCGACGGTCCCGCCGCTGACTCCCCAGTCGCCGATGCCCCCGCTAGCCCCGCCCACCTCCTCAGGGTCTCCTCCGCCGGATCTCTCGCCTTCGCCGTCGCGGCTGCTTCCTTCATCATGTAGATCTCATAGTTTTATATGGTTAGGGCTTGTTATTGTTAGTATATTCAGTGCCACACCGAGTCTTCCCTTGGATTTAGACACACCCGGCCAGCATTACACTTGTTTTTATAATTAGTGCAGCAACATCATCTCATCTTCATAATCACTCCACCTTGTTTAGCCTTTCTTACCGTCCCTCAGACTCCCACTACCATTATCATTCTCATATACCCCATAAAAAAATTATCATTCTTGTATTATCATTTCATATTATTATTATCTCTCTTCTTGTAACTTTTATTTGATTAGAGATATTTAATCAATTTAATATTTTAATTAATATCGATCCCTTTTCTAGTAGTTTGTTGCATTTTGGTTTCAGGATTGTAACTGTGAGAACCTGATTGTTTTATAAATTATGGGTTGCCATATCTTGCACTTAATTATATCGTAGTTTGTGGGCATGAGTTGAGGACCAATATTGTAATGTTTTCTTTTTAAATTAACTTTAATCCGGAAACACTTGGTTTATTGAAAACAAAAAGTGAAGAATTTTGGTAGGAACAAGTTTTGTCATATTGTCATGTTTTGAGGTGTGTTAACATGTGCCTCTGACGACAGCTAGGGTGGGAGGGTTCTTCTGGTTTTGGGTCTTTTTTTTTAATTGAATTGTGTGTTAGTAAGTATAAAATAGAAATGTTGGAGTACGTTGAGGAAAAAAGGATGAGGAGAAAAAGATGGAGTCGGGTTGAACACATGTGACAAGAAATATGCTTCAGGACACATCGTAACCAAAGATGATCTGCCCATCTATTTGGCTACAACATAACACGTTAATTGTTCTGCAAGGTTATTATTATTATTCTGTGCTCTCTTTTCATATATCGTATATCGGAGGACCACTTGCTTAGCTGGAATGTATGCATGAATAGAGCAGCGTTCAAAAGTAAAACACCAGTTTTGTTATTGGTGTGTTCTTTTAGCAAATCAAAATGGATTTTTCATTTCTATTACTGCCCTTTTTTCCATTAATGAATGGGATTCGCTTTATGATTCATAAGTGTGTAACCATGCACTTAAAAAAATAAATAGGAGAGTCATGAGTACGATGTGAATGGAGAAAAATTATATATTTTTTAAAATAATATTTTTATCTTAGTTATGAGTAGCATTTTATTCTATTTTATTTTTTATTTCTATATATGAGTAGAAATTTATTATATTTTTTAAAATAATATTTTTATCATATATAGAAATAAAACATAAAATAGAATAAAATGCTACTCATAACTAATTATAATATATTTTTAAGATTTATTTATCTTTTACAAGATGTTTTGTATTAATTATTTTTCTTCTTAAAATATTTTTTTTTAAAAAATATCCTGAGTATTTTCTCTCTAAAATTATTAATGAGTAGTTTCTATCTCAATAATATGGAGAATAACTTTAAAAAGAATTACAAATTTAATGCTAAATCTAAATATATTATTTATTTTTAATAAATATGATTTGGTCAAAGTCTTATAAACAGCGAGACTGACGACTTTGAAATTTTTTTTTCGATTCTTTTTATACGACTTCTTTTTTTTTTTTTAATTTCAGTGTTATAAGTCCACCAATAAAACCTGGATTTTTAACTAATTTTTCAAAATAAACAATTTTTTTAGAGTTTGTATTTGATATGGGCTTAACAGACAGACTAGTCTGCAGTCAGTACACCCATACGTATTTTTCAAAAATAATTTTGTCTCTTTAAATGGGTTATGGGGCAAACCCGTGAGCTTGTGCGCTAAGCTCACAAAATCTGTGAATTTTGCATACGATAGTTAACATTTCCCTACAATTCTGATCTTAAAAAAATGGGGTCCAAAACTCAAATGGGTTTAGGAGTTTACAGACTTGAGCCTATATACTCACTCTTAACAAATTTAACTGAAAAACTAATAACAAAATTAGAAGAATTAAAATTGAATTTAAAAATTTTAGAAAAATGAAAATATTTTACCCCTAAAATAGAATTAATTAAATGCCCAATTGAATAGCATGAAAAGAAGAAAATGTAAGAAAGAAACTCGTTAATAAACGATAAAAAAACATGACAACTAAAAAATTATAAAAATAGAGGATAGAAAAGAAAATTAACACACACTCTCTATCTATCTATGTATATATATATATATATATATATATATATAAGTATTTCTTTAAATATTCCTTTTATTACTTCACTAAAAATGGTATCAGAGTCTCTTTAAAAAATTTTGGCTGAACGTATATATCTGAGTATGTTCTGTGGTTGCGACTAGTTCGATCTGTCACAACAGAAAAGGTTGTTCAAAGATTGTGAAATTCTGCATTCTTGATTTTCATATCACTTTAGTTTGTATGGTTTTTGTTTTTAACTTGTATAATTTTCTGCATCCTTTTTTGAGCAAATTTAATAATCTAGAACTAAGTCTAGTAATTAGGACTGAGTGTTGGTCAGCCGGTAAGGGTGGTCCCGGTAGTAAGTCTTAGGATAAGCCGTAAATCCATTGGTTTAGCCTGGTGGTCCCATTTTGGTTCTAATTATCTTTAAGAATATGTCTAGATTAATAAAAATGTTTTCAAAAGGAAAATAAAAGGTAGAAGTTAATAATGAGGAACTAGAAGAAACTAAGTTGAATATGATACATCATGAATTAAGAATTCCTCAAATAGAACATGAATTAAGCAAGTGAAATATACCTAAATTAGATATTAAATCTATTTACAAAACCTCTTTTAAAGATATATTTAAGTCTGAATATATAATTAAAACGGTTGAGAAAGAAATAGATTTAAAATCTACCCAGCAGGAGATCTCCCTAATCTCCAAACAATTAATTATTGAGCATATAAAAGATTTTAGATATCTGCATATAGGGTCTGTTCAAATTGCGATTAAACCCTTGTTCAGATTGGGCATGGATATGCCCTTGTTGGCCATCCTTAGGGATAATAGACCAAAGGATTTTGAAAACCAAACTTTGGCGTTAATGGAAACTAACCTTCATCAAAGTCCGGTTTATATTAATAATTACCCTAATTACTTTATTGCTTTAAAGAGTCTTCATGAGACAAACCATAATATAATTCTAACTATAAAAATTCTTGAAGAAAAATGGAACCAAAGTTCCTTTCCTTTAACAATAGCCTATAGGTTATACTATAAGGCTATGAAGACTCAATTGGCTCCAGGAGCCTTGTTGATGTCACCAACTCGTTAATCCTGAAAAGGTTAGCGCTACTGTTCCTAGAACGCTGAGACATGAAGAAATAACTTCAGGTCTCAGATGGAAATTGGAAGAAATTCTTCCTCCTGAAAAAATTGAAAATCCTATTCTTGATAATATTGTTGAATTTAGAGATGGGGCTGTGGAGGTAGCTTTCACTCCCTTAAGAAGATCCCTTTCCTACAGATCTCCTCAGACCTCCTTTGCTACGGCAAGAAGATCGATAGATAGATCTGGGTTTTCTATGCCCAGGTCTCTTCAATACCTAGGAACTAGGTTGGATCCTACGGTTCCTCAACCAGATTATGAAGAAGCAGAAAACCAGCCGAATTCCCGAAATTTTGAATCTGTCCCTGGTCCGTCTGAATTCAATCAGCTAAATGTTATTGAAAAAATTGAAATAAATAAAGATTTATTAAAAGAAGAATTTTTGAATCCTGATAATAAAGAAAAAAGAGAATGGTTCTTTCAAACTTTTTCTCAACAGGAATTAAGAGAATACAGGAAAAGATACTATAATTATTTAGAAGAAAAAGAGGAAAATATTCCTTTCTTTAATTGGTTCTCTGAAAACTGTTTTAATAATCTTCAAATAAATGTTCTCAAAACTGCTGAAAAGATTTGGAAAACTTCTAAAGGAGAAATTATCAGTATAGTTCCCCATTAGAAGAAGTAAAATTTCCTAATATTCAGAATAATGAAGTTGTTGCCTCACCATTTAAAATGATAACGGAAAAAAGAGATATTTCTATTAAAGATATTCAAAACTTGCATACCCAATTAAATTATACCAATCAAATTGTTCATATAATTGCAACCGAAATAATTGATAAGGATTCAACTCCTAAGAAGTTAGAAAGATCTTTAATTAAACCTTTTAAGTTTTCAGAAGAAGAGTTAAAACATATAAAATTAGGAAAAGAATCTATGTTAGATGAGATAAATAAAAAGTTGGATGCTTTAAAAATTAGTAAAGTTAATACTATAATAATTCCAGAAGAGGAATTAGGAGAAAACTTTAATAGAGAACAGTTTGATGATAATTTGTTTAAGGTAAATAAGTTAAGAAGAAATGCTAGGAGTAGTTCGTCCATAGGTACTACCCCTAGACCCACCACTAGGAATTATTATACCAGGCCCACTCTCCATGATATTCAGTTTGAAGAATGGGAGCTGGAGTTACCATCCTCCTTCGATGGCTCTAGTATCTATGAATGAAATATAGATGGGCTTATTGAAATGCAAATCCTTAGAAAAACTAATGAAATGACCATGGCAGCCTCAGCTTATAGGACTAAGCAAGATGCGGCTACCACTGTTAAGCTGCTGATAACGGGTTTCACTGGCCAATTAAAAGGTTGGTGGGATCATTATCTCTCTGAAGAAGAAAGATTCAATATCATGAATAGTGTTAAGCAGGAGGCAGATCAAGTCATGCCTCTCATGGTAGAAACCTTAATTTTAGCCATTATCCATAATTTTGTAGGAGATCCACAGTTATTTGACCAAAGGATCTCATTAATTCTCCATACGATTAGGTGTAAAAACTTAGGAGACTTTAGGTGGTACCATGATAATTTCATAACCTTGGTGCTAACCAGGCCTGATTGTAGAGAAACATTCTGGAAAGAAAGGTTTCTGGCAGGTCTTCCTGCTACCTTTGCCGATAAGGTAAGAGAGAGTCTGCCCAGGCTATATACTGATGTCCCTTTAAGAGATCTAACCTATGGTCGACTTAGTACTGCCACTAAATTAATAGGTTTAGAAATCTATGATACCCTTAAATTACAAAATCAGATTAAGAGAAATCAGGAAATGGGAATTAAAGAATTAGGTAATTTTTGTAACCAATATGGTTATGAAAAACCCATCCCTCCATCTGAAAAAAGAAAGAGACAAATAAGAAAACAAAATAGTGTTAGAAATACCCAACCCATTAAGGCTAGTAAAACTAGTAAAATCCCTAAAAAAACTAGTAAGCCTAATATAGTGTGTTATAAGTGTGGTCGTGTTGGACATATAAAGAAAGACTGTAGAGTCAAAGAAAAAATAAAAGCTCTAAACATGAGTGATGAATTAAAAGAACAAATAGCTAATTTGTTAATCTTAGACGAAGATTCTTCTACTGAAGAAGAAAATGAATTAATTGAAAACAATGAATTAATTGAAACTTCTAGTAGTGAAGATGAAGAAAATCTTCATACTTGCGAAAATCTTGAAAATTGTACTTGTTCTTTTAAAATTAATATGATTAAAGCTGAAACTAAATTAGCTCTTGAAATGGTTGATAAAATGGCAAATGAAGAAGATAAGTTAGAATATTTGTTAAAATTAAAAAATATGATGATCGAACCGGAAACGGTAAAAAATCACCAAGAAAAAGAAAAATTCACTGGGTATAATTTTTCAGATATTTTAAAAATGAATTCTTCTAATAAGCCGGTTACAATAAAAGACCTTAAAAAAGAAATAAAAGAACTAAAACAAGGAATTCAGGAGTTAAAATTAAAATTAGAAAACCTGAAAGAAAAATTTAATAATAATATAGGTGCAACCTCTAATTCTCAAGATGATAAGGAAGAAACAGACTTAATTAATCAAATAAAAATTCTTCAGCAAAAGTGGCAGATTAAAATAGCTTTAAAAATTGGAAAATCTTTTCATAAAACTTTCATAGCCTTAGTTGATTCCGGTGCAGATTTAAATTGTATAAGAGAATGGTTGATTCCCACTCAATATTATGAAAAGTCTTTAAAAGTTCAGTATAAACTCTCTAATGCCAATATTTGTAATAAAGGAAAATGCTTTAGAAATAGTTTTATATTAACCAAAGATATTATTGAAGAAATAATTCTTGGAACCCCTTTTTTAACCCAAATATATCCGTTTGAAGTTTCTAATCAAGGAATTAAGTATAAAAATAATCTTTTTGAATTTATAACCCCCATAAAGCAAAAGGAGGTTTTAACTTTAAAAGATTTAACCGATTTTTTTTTTTAAATAAAATTGAAAGTAAAAATAATCAGATCAATAAATTACAATTAGAAATAAAATATAAAAGAATTGAAGAACAAGTTAATAATATGATAGTTAAGAAGAATTTTGAAAAAATTCAACATGATTTCGAAAAAGAAATTTGTGCTGATATTCCCTCGGCTTTTTGGGATAAGAATTCTTTTACTATTGAATTACCTTATGTGGAAGAATTTCATGAAAGTAAAATTCCTACCAAAGCCAAACCAGTTCAAATGAATAGAGAAACTCTTAACTATTGTAGAAAAGAAATTCAGCAATTTCTTGATAAAAAATTAATTAGACCTAGTAAATGTCCTTGGAGTTGTTCGACTTTCTATGTCATGAATACCTCTGAAATAGAAAGAGGAGAACCAAGGATGGTTATTAATTACAAACCTCTTAATAATGTCTTAAAATGGATCAAATATCCTCTTCCTAATAAACAAGAATTAATAGGAAGATTGTATCAAGCTGTAATTTTTTCTAAATTTGACTTAAAATCTGGGTATTACCAGATTAAAGTTTCTGAAAAAGATAAATATAAAATGGCTTTTACTGTTCCTTTTGGGCATTATGAGTTGAATGTAATGCCTATGGGACTTAAAAATGCTCCCTCTGAATTTCAAAATATTATGAATAATATATTAAATTCTTATTCCGAATTTGCTTTGGTTTATTTGGATGATGTTTTAATATTTTCTACTTCTATCGAACAACATTTAAAACATCTAAGAATATTTAAAGAAATAATAAAGAAAAATGGTCTGGTTCTTTCTAAAAGAAAAATAAAAATTGGTCAAACTAAAATACGGTTTTTAGGTCATGAAATATTTCAAGGAAAGTTAACTCCTATCAGTAGGAGTATTGAATTTGCTGATAAATTTCCTGATGAAATTAAAATTAAAAATCAATTACAAAGATTTTTAGGATGTATTAATTATGTTGCAGATTTCATTCCTAATATCAGAATTACCTGCCAGCCTTTCTTTTCTAGGCTTAGAAAAAATCCCAAGCCTTGGACGGAAAAACATACTGAAATAGTTAAGGAAATAAAGGGTCTTGTTAAAACATTGCCCTGTTTAGGCATCCTTCATCCAGGGGCTAGCATTATTGTGGAAACTGATGCGTCTGATATAGGATTTAGGGGAATCCTAAAGCAAAAGTTTCCCGAGGAAAAAGAGCAAATAGTTAGATTTCACTCAGGTGCCTGGGTGGGAGCTCAACTTAATTACAGTGTTATTAAAAAAGAACTTTTGAGCATAGTTTTATGCATAAATAAATTTCAAACTGATTTAATGAATAAAGAATTTCTTTTAAGAATTGACTGCAAATCTGCCAAAGAAGTTTTAGAAAAAGATGTTAAAAACATTGTTTTGAAACAAATTTTTGCTAGATGGCAAAGTATTTTATCCTGTTTTGATTTCAAAATCGAATTTATAAAAGGAATTAATAATTCAATCCCCGAGTTTTTAACTAGAGAATTTCTTGAGGGCACTCCCACCAGCAGACATGAGACCTTTGGTCAAGGCAGCTTTGACGGAAACCCCTCCTAAATCCAAACCCTTAAGTGTTTCTGATCTAGCATCTTCTTATGCAGTGGCTGCCTCTGTAATTACCCCTGAATCATCCCGTAAATTACCAACTTCCTTAACAGCAAAGAAGACCTCTGATTACTCCTCTTCTAAAAATAATTTCTCCCCTTTAGCCTATCCCTCTCTGCCTAAAAAGCAAGAAACCCTGCATTTTCAGAAGGACTATCATATTAAGCACACCTGTGTGCCTGTTCTGGAAATTGAACCAGAATTTGAAAATGAAGAACCCTCTTCGATAATTACCAAAGTGGCTCTTAAAGGGTGGGCTTGGATACCAGAAAATTTTGAAAAATCAATTACTTTTTATCAAATGATTCTTTTGGATACCAATTCAGTTGAATTGATTCCGGAGAAGGATCCAAAGAATCCTGAAATAACTAATTATTCCAAGCTGAAGATTTTAAATGTTTTATGTCCTTCAGATTGGAATCAAAATTGGATGACTCCAAAGGATTTTGCGAGACCTTTTAAGCCATCTTCTTTTAATTATTTTGATTACCAAAATGCTTGGTACAAAATTCTTTTAAATACCAATCCCAGGCATTCTTGGTATATAAGTTTTAAAAATGAATTACCTATAAGATTATCCTCCTGGTTTATTCATTGGGTAATTGATATAGGACCTATAAAAGCTATTCTTCCTGCGAAGATAGCTAAAATGTATGGTAATTTTCGGGATTTGTCATCTACCATCCAACCTCGTTATAAGTTAACTAGTTTTTTATTTAAAATGGGAATTGGTTGGCTTATGCAATATCAATATAAAATTCATCATCATCTTGGTGAGCCCTATTCGAAGCAACTTTGTTTAACAGTAAAGGTGTTTTGGTGGCAAAAGTTTAATATCGAATATGTGGAAACTAAATTCAAGAATTTCAAGAATGCTACATCATTGGCTCCAGTAAAATCTGCTCCATCTTCCTCTTTACCCATAAAGTTAGAAGATTTGGTAGAAGGATCCAAGAACAAAAAAGAATTAAAAAAAAAATTGTTAGAAGCATTATCCTCTTTAGACTCAGAAGAGTCTGCATAAGAAGGTGAAGAAGAATTACTCTCGGAAGATTGCTATGCCATGCAAATGGCTCAAGATCCTGATTTGGACCAATTATAGCAACTCATAAATCAATTTCGTCAATCAACTTCAGAAATGATTCGAAAGAAGATATCTGACCTAATAGAAGGTATGAGATAATTAATTAATTTCTTCAAAGATGGTTTAACCAAAGCTGGAGAGCTGTCTTGTCAGTAAAAGGAATTAGCATCTTTTATTGGGTCCCTTTGGGTAGCTTCTGTCGGCTATTCTCGCTCCATATGTCTCCATCACAGTTGGAATTCAAAATCGTTGGCAGCAACTTCGGTGTATTTGAAGAATTTTTAAATCCATTATATAATTTCGTTAAATTCCGGATTTAAAATCTGAACTTTGTATCTATAAATAGAGGTTTAGAAGTAGTAAGAGGACACAACTCAACTGAGCCTTAAAATATTCTCTTTCTTATCTATAAACCCTCTCTGAAAATAGCCTTGTACTTTCCCTCCTTCATTATCAATAAAACCTTTCTTGAATAACTCTCCCCTTTCTTGTATAACTCTCTTAGCCTTTCTGTGCCTTTTTTTATATATATATATATATATATCAACTTGTTGGTGAACAATTTTTAAAAATAAAGATGAAGAGAGTAAAGAATAATTTAATTAATATGCCATGTAACAATTTTCACGTAATTAGTAGAAGTTATTGATATGATATAGTAGTTTTTAAGACAATTATTTTAAAAAAAATTAACAGATTTATCATGGAAATTTTTTATATTTTCAATGTATATGTTGTTTATTAATTTTTTTAATTATATTTAATTATTCTTTTTTATTTTTTCTATAATGTAGTGTGGATTGTGGGACGCAACAGTGTGTTTTTATGTACTGTTTGTCTTCGTTGTGCAGTACATTCCGGTTGGTCATAGGAATATTAGTTTTTTCTTGGTTATGACATGAAATTACAAATTGTAGTACCCATGAAGTTTGGATTTCTAGGAGCAGTGCTATATGTCTGTATATTTACTACTAGTGTATTTGTACATAATTTATATATATCAATAAAAATAATTAATATTGTTAATTTATTAATTTTTAATTAAATATTGTTAATTTATCAATTTTATATTTTTCTACATTATTATCAATAAAATTAAAGATATAGTTAGAATATTTAATAAAGTTAATTATTGGAAAGAGAAATTAAATACTGAAACTGTGAATACCTTATAAGTAGTAATTTTTCTAACTTTACCTTTTTTATAAAAAAATAGTAAATAAAAATAATCATGTTTATTTAAAATATTTCTTCAGTAGTAACAATGAGATTGAATATATTTAAAATTAGTCTTGCTAACCGGTTAAGAAACTAAAAACATATTGCAAATTCAAAATCATAAAAGATATAATTTTATCATAAATATGTGGGAAAGTTATGGAATGAAATCCCTTGAGACACTAAGACAGAGAATTTCTTTTCGAAAGTTATATTTTCATAAAAATATTTATAGTTACTTATAATATATACGTAAGTTCTATTTTTTTTTACTTAATTATTTTAAAATTTAAAAATAATTAAATAAATATAAAAAATAACCAACACAATTTTAAAAAATTTATTCAAACATAATATTTTTATTTTTATTATTCTTAAAAAAATTTCTAAATAATATTGGATTTTAGGAATTATACAATTTGTCCACTTCTTTAACGAAGACCTCAACTCCTATTTACTGTCAAAGGATGTTTGAGAAGTATGAAATATGCATACTTGGATAATCTATCCACGACCACTAATATGACTTAAAACCATGAAAACGAGACAAACCAGCTGTAACGAAGTTCATAGATATATCTTCCTAAACTACTTCTTGAATAGGAATGGGTTGAAGCAAACTTGTAGGGGATTAAGCTTTTTTCTGATAGGCGGGGATTAAACTTAACTTGTTTCTTTGACACACATAACAGCAACAATTAAACATAGGAGAATTCTATAGTATCTCATCTTATTTAATAGGTATAGATATTTTCTTTTTTCTGACCAATTAAAATATAATGTAATATTTTTATAATTAAAATAAATTTTATTTATTTATTTATAAATAAGTCTTTTAAAAAAATTATTTATATTTTGGTATTTCTAGTTGTGTCCCCCGCCGTTAAGGTATTGCTCTTTATTTTAGGCTGAGACTCGGTCATAGAGTGAGTCACCCGCTCCAACCCCATTTGAAGAAAAAAGTTGCTTAACCCATCCTCCATGGTGTTCAACTCCAAACTCATCAACCATCTCTGCTAGTTCCTCCGGAACTCCGACCTCAACACCACCACCAGCATGGTCCGTTGCCAGTTGGAGGCCGATTTCGGAATCAATTTATCCGACCGTAAGACATTCATTAAGGAACAGGTGGACCTGTTCCTCTAGACCGGGCACAACTAAAACTACCAAGTAGAGGAACAATATCAAAACCACAAGGTAGAGGATGAGCCTGATAATCCCGACCAAAGCCAACTCTCTGATTCCAACGAAGAAGACGAAGAGGATAAACCCACGCACGCCAAAAATGCCAAGAAGAATAAAGCACGGTTAGTCACTTTTCTCTTTTGATTCAAAACCAACATTGCGTTTTTTTTTCCAATTTTTCTCATTCTTTGCGTCTTGCTGCATCCAATTTCATTACTGTAGATTCCCTGCCATTTTTTGCAATCAATGGCATCTGGATGTTAATTTTTGAGAGTTTTCTTTTTAATAAATTTTTATTGTTGTGTGATGTCACAACCTCACAAGTACATGACTTTCTATTGTTCTAAATAATTGGGGTTCACTCTCAAACGATGTTACATTGCTCTCTGTAAAAATTGTGTGCTTTTTAAGTTAGTAACCAGGTTACTTGCCTCAAAGGATTACATGAACGGAAAGTGTTTGATTTTAGCTTTTTTTATGCATTCTTTGCTTTGCTTAACACCCTAATATCGTTTAACATGTTTTCTTTTACAACAATGCTAACGAAGAATGAAATTTTAATTCTATTTTTTTCTCCCTCTACTTCCATGAAGATTGTAATTAATAATATAGTCTCATTTTAGTAGTACAATGTACCTTTCTATAATATTAGATTCAAGCCTTATTATCTACCCTACCCTCTTCTTTTTGCTAATCCAATAGTTGCTTGAAGTTAATTTTTCTGTCATCTGACTAGTGTGTCCTTGAATCTAGATGTTTGCTTTAGCAAGAAATTCCTTGCAAATCTTTTGATCACACAATGGGATGTTCCAATCTCTCTTAACAACATATAATTAGTCACTTTTATTAATTGTTACTATGGTTGGATCCCTAAAGTAAAATGCTGATATATTCATACAATTGAATGATTGTTGGCAGGAGAATTGATCCACAGGTTGCCTTTTTAAGTTGTACAGTCTCCTAGTCTAATTGTTTTCTTTCCAAAATCATGTAAAACATTATTATATATTAATATTTTTCATTATGTTAGCACATTGTTTATTTCTCAAAAGACTTTGAAGCTAACATGATCTGGATGCTAGTGTAGCGCTATCTAGACCATTAGCTATTGTTGTCTTTAGTCCTAAGGTTAAAAATATAGATTTAAACAGCTTTACAGTGTTTTGCTCGGACTATTATCTTCAGCTACTATCAATTTGTAATTGTATATTTCTTGAGCCATAACAGTAAACCATTCTAAAAAAAAGTTCCTCAAGTGCCAATAAAAATTTTCTCTATAGCAAGTATCAAGATTCTGATTCTATTATGATTCATGTTAATATATACCAGCACCATTGGTGTTGCCACATAAAGTATATACAAGTACAGAAGTACCTAAGTGTCAATTTTTTCTATTGGTGAAACCCTGGTTTTAATAGCTTTTGTGTTATCTTGTGCTTCAGATCTGGCAAGTTAGGTGATGAGGTAGTAAAGAAAAGAGGTGGTGCTTATGGGAGAGTCTACTGTACCTCATCTTATTTAATAGGTATTGATACTTATTTTTATAATGTCACTGTCCATTGATATTTAGTGTATTTGGATGAGTATTTACAAAAGTTGATTTTGCAAGAAATTAATTTTGTAAAATTGATTTCGGTTAGAATTGATTTTGAAGTAAAGAAATGTATGTTTTGATGTTTAGCTTAAAAGCAAGTTTGATGCAAAACATAGTATAAAATTTTCAACTCAACATAGTTATGTTCATCACTTCTAGACTCGAGCAACTTAAGATTTTGAGGCTAATTTAATTTTACGTAACAGTAATCAAACACCTATAATATAATGAAGCAAAATCAATTCTAAAGTTGTCCAGCTGAAACCAAAGATACACTATGTTTGAAGTAAAACTTGATATATTTTCACTTATGTGTTCTTAAAAATACAAACAAATATTATTTTTTCAACCAAAGTTATGTGTCCTAAGTTGAATGTGTGTTTGGCACGTTCTAATGTCGTTGCAAATATGGCTATTATATGACACTAATTTTCATCTTCCATGCGAAGTTGCTATCTACCCATCAAGGAATCTTGTAAGGTAGATTTTGGTATAATAAGAAATATGGGAATATTATGCTCGGTAATTTTCATCTTCCATGCCAAGTTGCTATCTACCCATCAAGGAATCTTGTAAGGTAGATCTTGGTATAATCAGGAATATGGAATATTGTGCTCTGTAATTTAGATAGTGTACTAGCCATTCGCCATTCCCCATTCCCTGTTGATCAACTTCTTTGTTTTGTTTTTACCTGTTTCTTTTGTAGAGAATTTGGTCTCGTTTGTCAATGATTTTTTTGGCAACTTCTGGACACGAGATATATGATGATTAACAAACATTTCATTATTTGTTTGCTTTGTGGTATCAAATAACATTGGCGCCAAGTGATTAATACCAAAGACCATAAGTATTAGTTTTATTATATTAACTTGTTTACCATCTATTCTCTTGATTTAGAAGGATTTCTGACATTTGGTTGCATTTTTTTAAGCTCAGCGAAGCTACAATAGTTATAGAGGATATGAAAGAGCAAGAAGAGATGGGGTAATTTTTAGTTTGCTGTTCATTTAGTATGTAGTCGTTCTTACAGTGGTTTATACCAATAGAAATTAAGGACATATTGTATGATTTGGAGATTTAAAGGTTTTCTTGTTTTGGCGAGAGAGTTAGTGTTTGCACTTTTGATGAGCTGATGGCTGTATTGAGTTTCATAATTAGTTTTTCAATTAGGATATTTATTTCTTGTCATGATACTCTCTTGTTACACTTCCACCAAGTTCATTTGGTTTGGTGGAAAGATGTTTGTAAACCATTTTATTTAAGTTGTTAAATTTACATACAAATATTTATATGCATAGATCTCAATTTGGTTATAATATTTTTTTTTAAAATAGGATATTCTAAGGTGTTCTAATTTAAAACTTTTAGATTTTTTAAAAGTTATCATAAATAAACAATGATTAGTAAATTTTAAAAACATGAGTTGATAAATACAATTTATTAGTTGTTCTAATCTTAAACTTCTAGATAAATAGTATTATAGATGAGTATGGTTAGTCAATCATAAAAAAATATTCAAGATATTTTATCTTAAAAAAATATCTTTTTTATTTAAAAACAACAGTTAATAAATAGAGTTTAAAACATTAGAATCATTAAACTAAAAATATCTTAACAACTTACTCTAAGCAGTTATTTTTTTTAACTAATATATTATTAGTTATTCTCATTAAAAACTTCTAGATAAATAATAGTTATCATAAATGAATATGGTTAGTCAATTATAAAAAATATTCAAGATATTTTATCTTAATTTTTTTAATGAAAATAATTGGTTAATATTAAGAACAATTGTGTTCATAACCAATCAAATCAGTGTAAAACATTCTCTGAAAGTTTGAGAATGTAAAACATATTTAAAAACAAATTAAAATTCAGCACTACTAAAAAAATACTACAAAATTCAAACTAACAAATACTTTAGAATGAATAATAAATATGTGCTTATGAGTCTATGGAAGTTTTCCGCTGTCCCAAGTTTCTTCTCAATTCATAATAAACCTTTGCATCTCATGCAATAGTCAAAAGCTTTAGACATTATTTCTTTTACTATTTCGTTGTACTCATCGTTGACTAATTCCAATGCTATACGTGTACGTGTAGTATGATTAACCTGTTAAAGACAACACAAATAATATGATTATTTATATTTATCATAAGTGATAAAATAATAAATATAATTATATACTTACAATTGTTTTATCATAATTGTCCTCCCATGAACGATTTTTCATCCATTCTGCTACCCACACTCTGTAATCACCACTGATATGTAATCATTCAAATTATATTAAAATTATTATCTCATTATATAATTAAAGAAGAGAGATGTTAAACACTTACGATCAGGATGTTGATATTCAAGGCCCTTTGGCTCAACAATAGCGAACTTCCATATGTCATTTTCAACCGCACTAGTTGTGCAATCATAGAAGGACTTTATCACGAATATTTGTTGTAGAAATATTGCCTACATATGTGAGAAAGCAACAATAAGAATAACAAGTGATAAATAAAATGAATGAGTTTAAGAGATACTTACCAACTTTTGCACTTTATAGTGTCGACCCCCTTTTGTTTCGGAAGTACGCAAAGAGTCCAACACTAATAATTTTTTCTCATCAAAGTCAACAATTAATAAATACCAATGGTTGCCTTGGTCATTAATAGGTAAAAAAATCTGGCAAAATAGAAAATTTAAAAATTTAAGTTTTCCATACTGTTTCAAATGTTAATGAATTTGTCAAACATACTATTTATATTATTACCTTTTGTACATGGTCTAATTTGCCATGTAGTAATGAAGATCTTGCATAATTTTTTCAGGAATTCGCGTTGGAACTGTATCAAGTACATAGTGCTGTCCAAAAGAAGAAAATTATAATATTTGTCATTTAATTATGAGTACATTGTTAGGATAATATGAGTTTAATGATTCTAATGTTTTGAAATCTATCTATCAATTCATATTTTTAAATTAAAAAAGATAATTTCTTAAGATAAAATATCTTGTGTATTTTCTCTAATTGGCTAAGCATACTCATCTATAATATTATTTATCTAGAAGTTTAAAATTAGTTTATCTTAAAAATATACTATTTTTTTTAAAAAAATAATTTGAGTACGTTGTTAGGATAATCTGAGTTTAATGATTCTAATGTTTTCAACTCTATCTATCAACTCATGTTTTTAAATTAAAAAAGATAATTTCTTAAGGTAAAATATCTTGTATATTTTTTATAATTAATTAACCATGCTCATCTATTATTTATCTACAAGTTTTAAATTAGAACAATTAAAAATGTACTTTTTTAAAAAAAAAATATAAGTAAGTTGTTAGAATAATCTAAGTTTAATGATTATAATATTTTTAAAATTAAATTTATAATTCTATATCTTTAATTATGTAATCATTAATTTAATAAATATATTTATATGATAAATCAGGAGAATTTCATGCATTTATTAAGCATGTATAAAATATGAAATATTTAATTAAAATCAATTAAAAAACACTACATTCATTTTGCAGTTTTCTTTTAGAAAAATGGAAAAAGGATATGCCATGTTTTTACCCCTATCACCCACGTTTGTTCTTCTCTGTTTTTTCCTTATCACCCATGTTTGTTCTTCTCTGTTCTCTCTTTGAAATCAAACGATCAAAACATTTCATGTTCCAGTGTTGTTCGTTCCTTTCTAATTTTTGCCTAGTACCTTCTCAATTTCTTTGTTCCTCTTTTCTCCTCGATTGTTCGTTCAGTTTTTCAGTTCCGTCATTCCATTTCTTTCTTAGAAAGGTTCATTGACACTCTTGATTCCACTCTGATTCCATTCAATTCGCACATCCGATGAGTAATTGTTTTAATTTTGGTTAGTTATTTTCTTCATTTGATGTCTTCAGCATTTTCCAAAATTTGATTCTACTCAAATCCTACTATGTTTCAATTTTTTCGTGATTCTATGTATGTGCTGCAATGCTGCTCTTGTTTCCTATTGTGTTATGCTGCTGCTATAACTTCCTTGGTGACGCATATTTTTGCCGTTGTAATTACAGTGGTTTTGTTGTTGCTGTATTTTTCTGGTTCTACCTTTTCAACAAAAATCTCAATTTTAAATATCTTTAAAAAAATTATAGTAACATGTATGGTAGTTTAGAGGATTTCTTGCATTGTAGTGAGATGGTGGTGCTGCCTTAGATATTAGTGGTTGGTATAGTCTCAAGTAGGTAGCTTTAGAATCATTTTGTTCATTATTCATAAGAAGACAAATTAATTACTAATATATATCTTAGCTATTGTAAACTGTAGGGGCTAATGCTTTTAAAGCTCTGAATTGGTTTTAGTTGCCATTTCATATCTTGGCAACTTTTGTGTGCCTAAACACTCTTTGTACTTCAATAACAACTTTTAGTTCTATTATTCCTTGAAAAAATGTACACCTTTATAGTTAGCATGATTCTACAAAATGGACGTGGTTTATATACTTGCAGAATAATCTAATTGAAAAGTAATTCACCTTTAAGATAGAATCTAATATGATAAAAAATTATGACTTTACAGATTATTTGTGTTGTTTTCTTGGTTTATATAGGAAATTTTCATCATTTTTAACTTTACTTAATGTTAATTGGTTTGTTTTTTGTCTGTCCCTATCCACAAGGAAAATATGCACATATCATATATCATATGTACATAGGCAACTGGTTTCTGACAACAATAACAAGGAAAATTCCACATATTTGATTTATGGTTGTTTTATCAAGCTTTGGCATAAACATTCATCGCTTTAAAACAAAGAAAAACATGCATTAAACTCTTGATATTGTAGGAAATAAAACAATTAGATAGTATTTATATCTTATTTAAAGTTAGTAGACATATAAACATAATGTCTAGTCAGACCAATCTAACCTGATAACTTACCCAGCAAATGCCAACATGTCCATCTCAAACTGAAGATGTATGGACATGAAGGGACCTTATGCACGTAGCTTATCAACTATTAATTGACTTAGCTGCATGATATTTGGCTTGAATCTTAAAGCATGATAGTTGACTCTACACCTCAACCTTTGGTACTCAGGATTGTAAATTTCTTCAACTAAACGATGTGAAAAAGGTGTAAGATAGATAGCACCATGCTCCTTCATTTTCCTCCAAATTGTAGGAGCATCTCTTAGAGGATGAAGCTGTGTTAAATAACATTTAAACATACTATCCATAAAATTGAAATAATTTCAAAATTCAAACTACTTATTGATGACCAAATTATTACAGTATGGTATGTGAAATGGGACACATTGGGAAATAAAAGGTAAAATAGGTATATTTTTATCGTGGCATGCAATCGTGGCTAGGGTATTACAGAAGGCATCAAACTCTAGTTGAATACAAAACCCAGCTAATTCCACTATTCCAATAAGTGCAGTGTAGATAATATATATCTTGAAGATGACTTTTAAAACATTATAATATATATGGTGTGTAGTTTTCAATGACAAAGTACTAATTATAATGATGGCAAACTTTCTTACTTTAATGATCACACTGTGTTAGGACTGTGTAGGAGAGTGGCTCCATGAGTACTTTTGCAACATCACAAGAGAGATTCCATTGGGCACTGCCGGTGGCCCATCATATTTGGCCTCAATTAAATTTTTGAGTACTTATTAGAGTCCAACTAATGTGTGCAAACTTTCTTAAAGAAGGTGAGATTGTAGAAGTAAATATTGGATGCCGATTACATTAAAAAAATGGTGTATAGGCTAATAACCTCTCCTTATTGTGTTTACTTGTTTTTTTCATTATCATTAAGATATTAACATCTTATACCTATTGCAGTATAATTTGTTTGTTAGTGTATATGATATTGAGAGGGCTTAGTATAATTTGTGACCATTTTTCTTGAAATTGATTTAACACACCTCTTCATGTTTTGTCAATTCCTAGTTGCGTGTTTCTTTTTACTCATTTTGAGCCATCAATATCCTTAGAAAGGTTGTTGTATGAATTAGTAGGTAAACATGACCACGAGTATTGAAATGAGTTATTGATTTTTTTTGTATGATATAGATATGGTAGTTATTTTGCCAATGGATAATTGGGATGATGTGTCACCGAAAGGAGATGTTAACTATTCTACATCCTGTGATGAAAATGATAGTTTATATCATAGTATGTAATGTAATCAGGTTGAGAATCTAACTATGGATATAGGAGATGGGAAGTATAAAAGGATTATAGACTTAATGACTAATGAGGTACGAAACTTAGATTTCGGTAGTGTAGAAAAAGCTTATGATTTTTATGAGAAATATGCAAAATGTCGTGGTTTTGTGTAAGAAAGGATATAGTAAAGAGTAATGTGATGAAACAAATCATAATGCATCAATTTGTCTGCAAAAGAGAAGGATTGAGAGACCTAACGCACTTTAGAAGAACAGATAGACAACGAGATCATAGACGTATCACCCACACTGAGTGTGAAGCCAGACATCGTGTACATTACAAGGTGAAGAAATCAAAATGGATAGTCACACGTTTTGAAGATACACATAACCATGAATTAACCCTTCAAAATATGTGCACCTATTCCCGGCTTATCCTGGAGTGACAGATGCAGATAAAGCTCAACTTGATACCCTAGGTTTGTATGGTGTCAGAACCTGTCATATAATAGGATACATTGTGGCTCAAAAGGGTGGACATCATCATCTTGGTTTTACAAAGAAAGACTTATACAATTATTTTGATTGTCAACTTTGTGCTAAGATTAAAGGTGATGATGTTGTTGCTTCATTAAGTTATCTCCATGGGAAAGCGGACAATGATCCCATGTTATTTGCAAAATTTACCACTACTAATGATGGTAGAATGAAGCAACTTTTTTGGGAGATGGACATAGAAGATTTGATTTCCTTTGTTTTGCTGATGTTCTTGCATTTGATACGACATATAAAAAAAACAAATACAATTATCCTTTGGTAATTTTCTCTGGTTGCAACCACCATTCCTAAGTTGTCATATTTGGTAGTGCTTTGGTGTCAAATGAAACAACTAAGACTTATGAATGGGTCCTAAAATCTTTTTTAGAAGCAATGGACAATAAACATCCCAAAGTAGTTGTGATAGATGGAGATGGGGCCATAAGAGAGGCTATAAAGCATATTTCTCTTGATGTATGCCATCGACTTTGTGGTTGGCACTTTCAAAAGAATGCATGTCAGCATGTTAAGAGTTCTCCATTTTTAAGGGATTTTTACAAAGTGATATACTCAAATTTCTCCCCGGAGGAATTTGAAGATTTTTCCATAAAAGTGGCAGAGAAGCATAAGGTTGTCAACAACAAATGGGTTTTCAAGACTTATGAGAATAGGTCATCATGGGCTATTGCATACTTTCGTGATAATTTTTTTGCTTGTATACGTACGATATCACAATACGAAGCAATTAATTCAATCATGAAGACATATATTAAGAATAAATGTAGCATTTTTCATTTTATGCATAAGTTTAAGCAAGGTTTGAGAGGGTACATAAATAATGAGATGGAAGATGATTTTAAATCTCTATATTCAGAACCTGTTCTGACAATATCTCTTCGCAACATTGAAAAGGACGCTGCAAAAATCTACACAATAGAGATTTTTAAAGAAGTTAAAAAGCAAATTATATTGGCTGGTGCATTATTTGTTACTGATCGAGTGGTCGATGGGGACCAATTGATTTACAAGCTGGGTAAACATTGTGAGCCCAGTGTGGAAATACGAGTTGCGTGTGATACTTCAAAATTAACATTTAATTGTAATTGTAGGCGTTTTGAGTCTCATGGTACCCCGTGTTCGCATATATTTTGTGTCATGAAAGTGGAGCATGTAGACCACATTCCAACTAGTTTGATTTTGACAAGGTGGACGAAAAATGCAAAGACATCTTTTGCATCGTTAGATTCATTGGAGGAAGTACATTGTGATGTCATGGAACAATCTCAATTTGATGCCTATTGTGCTGCTAGTACTAGGTTTTGCAAGATAGCTTTGAAAAAGAAAGCATAGTACAATGAGGTTATGGATGACATATTGAAGCTTACAAATAAGTATGAGAAGTTGAAGGACCCTGTTGGCTCACAAAACTTGTCATTTAATCATTTTCGCGATCCCACTATGGTCAAGACTAAAGGTGCTCCCAAGAAGAGCAACATTGGCATGAAGTGAAAAAGATATTGTTCAAATTGTAGTAGTACAAAACACAACGTGAGAACATGCCCGATGCTTGTTGGTACAAAATGATAAGAGTACGAATGATGGAAAATTATCTGATTCAAAGTCTTCTGAATTCAGCGTGGTAGTTGATAGTGTAAGTGTTTTCTAATGTTTCATAAACACGAATTTAAATGGTTAGCATTTTCAATTGTGCAGGGATGACATGAATTTATTTGATTTTGTAGGATAAAGAAATAAGGATATATAATATAAACAAGGGCCAAGACAAAGTATTATCAACTAACCCAAGAAGCTCCAATGACAATGCAATTTAAGTTTAATTTAATTTGACTATCATTACTATTTCTTTTGGTTTCATTCTGATAGTTGTTTTATTTTCAATAGGAAGGTAAAGGGAAATTGAGTGGTGACTGCACTCAACAACAAAAGCATGGAAAAAGGTCGAAACAAAATTTAGATCATGCTCATGTAAGTATAGGATTTTAGTATTGCACATATGGTTATGTACGTGGCTTGACAATGTATAATGTTTTTGTTGTACATAATCAAGCAGGTCTGTTCCTATGAAGGTCATGTTGTTATGTCCTAAGCACAACCTATGGTCCCCCAAGTACAAACTACAATATCCTCAATGTTGCCTATGATATCCTAATCCAACCTATGGTACAATTTATGGTTCCCCGATGCAATTTCCATCATATGGGTACCTAATTTTCGTAGAGTTCCAGCTTATTCTGAAAATATATTACAAGTACCCCAGGTTGTTAATTTTCTTATTATTGTATTATTTTGATGATGTTTTCCTTGTATCTTCTATATCATTGGCTTTGTACCTAAAACTTTAAAATATATAGTTTTAGCATTATCATGGATTGTTAATGGATAACAATGTCAAATCATATTCTGAATTGCTTGAAGAAGCATTGAAAAATGGTGATCAAAACGATTTTTTTTCTAAATAGCTTTATAAAGTATATTTATGGAGTAATGTTCTCATTGTAATGCTATTGTGCTAGGTAGAAAGGATGTCCCGCCATAGTAGTCCATCTAAAAAATTATTGGCACGAAAAGGCTATTGTGTAAGATAATTTTCTAAAGTTTTCTTGTAATATAAATACATTATTTAAACTTATATAAAGAGGAGAGGTCCAGTATTTCTTGTTTATCTACATTTTTAGTATCTTTTGATTTTAAACTACAATGATGTGTCATCTTTATTTGGTTGCAGATGAGGATTTTGAATAGACACGTGAAGATTCATTTTGGTGGATACAAAAGAAGCTTTATAAAATAGTTGCATAGTTTTTTTGTTCCCTCTTGTTTAGATTAACCCTTTTTTTGTTAGACTTTTGATAAAAATAACAGTACAACCTTTTTTGTTCTTTCAGGTCTCCCATGAAAAGTAACAACCTTTTCATATTTACTAATATTAATTTCTATCTCCCGATCTACAAATGGTATTTTCATGCATTTTTCTATTAATGTTTTACGTTAAAAGAATTGTCAGTTATTTTAGTCAAGTTGAGCCACCATATAGATTATATGGTTGTTAGAGCAATGATATGTATTCACGTTCTTAATCTTTTGATGGTAAGAATACTTGATACATGATTGATTTTATTTATTTGGTGTTTATAAACAATTATTCTTGTTTTGATTATATAACCCAAATACAATTTCCTGTTGGTGTTTATGTTCTAATTCTTCCTAATGAATTTCTCTGAAATGTCTTTCATTTTCTTAATTCACAAGCTTCTTGTACTGGAGATTCCACTTATAATATTTGGGTATTTTTTATTAACAATGAATGAATTTATTAATACCTTTCCTATTATTTAATCACATAGGAGTTCCTCAATTACTTTGTAGAATACGTCACATGTGTTGCTCGTAATTATTTGTACGTGGCAAAACTTTTGCTCCAGTTTTGGCTACCTCATCCTACTATAAAAGAACCAAAGGATGCACGAGGCAAAGCTGTGATGGTTATTGAGGATGAGGTAAATATAAGTTAAAGTATTGAAGGTACATCTCCATCGCAATGCTTTTGGGTCTTTTGAAGCAACCATTTTATTTGAGGAGCATAAACCATCTTGAGCAGGTGATGTTGTGGTATGTTTTTAGCTGTTAAATTTACTGGATGTTATCATTGACAATTCTGGAAATAAGTCATTTGACAAACCCCTAATATCTTCTAAGCCATCATAAGTTTTGTTGGTATTTGCATTGTTTTCGTTTTCTATTTGTAATGCCACAGTTGTTATTAATCACCAATCATAGCATCTGATTAAATATTCTTTTAGATACAATTCTATTTTAGTAACTATGGAGTTAATCTTTTTTTGTGCATTCCCTTAGTTTGTCAGATAATGCATATACTTGTTGCAGAGGTAATGAAGAAATCCTTGACCCTTTCTCCAACTCATTGTGAGGATTTTGTTACTGAACTGGCTGGTAGAGGTAATGCATATACTCTGCAATGAATGAATTATGTATCTTTAGTGCAGCAATGAAAACTTTGCTTAGTACTACTTCTACATATAGAGCTTCCATTTTGAGAGTTTTGTAGGCCTTGAGTTCACTTGTTACTTTACTGACTGAGAAAGAGAAAGATAGAGGTACTCCTTAGAGTCGTTGTGGCATAAGCTGAGCTATTGCATAAGTAAGATAGAATCCTAATCAGAGTCCACATTTGAGTTTTTGACATATTATGATATCTAAACCATCTGATGTAATGCCTCCACTTTCAGCTGGCTTTTAAAATATTTTACCATACATTAAATCTTTCTTTGTGGTTTGTGAGAAATTGCATCCTACCTAGCTAGATGCTAACCATGAGTCAAGTATTCCTGTTATTTTTTATGTTGAGTATGCTTACACATCTGTAACTCCCTAGAAAACATTTGGAACGACTGTGAAAGTAGATGAGAAAAATGTGGCTTTTGTTAAGTTCTCAGAGAAGCATAGGACACTACTAATGCTTTTATAAGGCAAAACATTGGTTGGCTTTAAAAATCTTTCTAACTTATGCTCAAGGTTCTAAGATTTATTGATTTTGATAACAAGCGTGCTCACTTCCAATAAAAAATTAAGCATCAACATGACCATCACCACCACAAGCGTGATCACGACCACAGTCCACTGAGAATGTCAGTAAGAAGAACATATGTTCATTCATTTCACTTTAAAGATATTTGATTTTTCCCTTTGTTAGAGTATTATTTCAACCCTTTTCTTATTTGTAATGTGGATGTGGTCAATCATACTGATGTCAAAACTTTATTTCTTAATTTAACGCATTTCATTTTAAACTTTTGGCTTGATGCATTCACCTTTACAATTTACTGCTGAATATTAAAAATCCATGTAATTGCTAATCTGAATTCCTAGTCAAGAACCGGTTAGTTTATTCTAATTCTAAAGGAAAAATATATTCAAACACAATATTCTTCAATATATACAATATGTTCTCACTTTCTATTGGTATAAACCACTGTTAGAATGACTGCATATTAACCAACAGCAAAATGAACATTATCCCATCTTCTCTTCCTCTCTTCCACGTCCTCTGTAACTATTGTAGCCATGGTGAGTTTACATAGGAGCTCCACCGAACTTAAAAAAATGCAACCAAATGTCAGAAATCCTTCTAAATCAAGAGAATAGATGGTAAACAAGTTAATATAATAAAATAGATACTTATGGTCTTTGGTATTAATCACTTGGCGCCAATATTATTTGATACCACAAAGCAAACAAATAATGAAAGCCTTGATAATCATCATATATCTTGTGTACGGAAGCTTCTAAAAAAATCATTGACAAACCAGACCAAATTCTCCGCAAAAGAAACAAGTAAAAACAAAACAGAGAAGTTGATCAGCAGTGAATGACTAGTAGACTATCTAAATTACAGAGCACAATATTCCCATATTCCTGATTATACCAAAATCTACCTTACAAGATTCCTTGATGGATAGATAGCAACTTGGCATGGAAGATGAATATTACAGAGCACAATATTCCCATATTCCTGATTATACCAAAATCTACCTTATAGGATTCCTTGATGGGTAGATAGCAACTTGACATAGAAGATGAAAATTAGTATCATATAATAGTCATATTTGCAACCACATTAGAACGTGTCAAACACACGTTCAACTTAGGACACATGATTTTGGTTGAAAAAATAATTTGTTTGTATTTTTAAGAACACATAAGTGAAAATATATCAAGTTTTACTTCAAACATAGTGTATCTTTGGTTTTGGCTGGACAACTTTAGAATTGATTTTGCTTCATTAGACTATAGGTTTTTGGTTACTATTATGTAAAATTAAATTAGCCTCAAAATCTTAAGTTGCTAGAGTCTAGAAGTGATAAACATAACTATGTTGAGTTCAAAATTTTATACTATGTTTTGCATCAAACTTGCTTTTAAGCTAAACATCAAAACATACATTTCTTTACTTCAAAATCAATTCTAACCGAAATAAATTTTACAAAATTAATTTCTTTCAAAATCAACTTAATACTCATCCAAACACACTAAATATCAATGGACAATGACATTATAAAAATATTACGTTACATTTTGACTGGTCAGAAAAAAACAAGTATCAATACCTATTAAATAAGATGAGGTACAATAGACTCTCCCAAAAAGTACCACCTCTCTTCTTTACTACCTCATCACCTAACTTGCCAGATCTAAAGCACAAGATAAAACAGAAGTTGTTAAAACAAGGGTTTCAGCAATGGAAAAAATTGACACTTAAGGTACTTCAGTACTTGTATATACTTTATGTGGCAACACCAATAGTGCTTGTATATATTAACATGAATCACAATAGAATCAGAATCTTGATACTTGCTATAGAGAAAATTTTCGTTAGTGCTTGAAGAACTTTGTTTTAGAATGGTTTACTGTTATGGCTCAAGAAATATACAATTACAAACTGATAGTAGCTTGAAGATAATAGTCTGAGCAAAATACTTTAAAGCAGTTTAAATCTATATTTTTAACCTTAGGACTAAAGACAAAAATAGCTAATAGTCTGGATAGTGTTACACTAGGCTCTAGATCATGTTAGCTTCAAAATATCTTGAGAAATAAGCAATGTGCTAGCATAATGACAAATATTAATATATCATAATATTTTACACGATCTTGGGAAGAAAAGAATTAGACTAGGAGACTGTACAACTTAAAAAGGTAACATGTGGATCAATTCTCGTGTCAACAATCATTCAATTGTATGGATATATTAGCATTTTGCTTTAGGGATCCAACCATAGTAACAATTAATAAAAGTGACTAATTATATGTTGTTAAGAGGGATTGGAACATCCCATTGTGTGATCAAAAGATTTGCAAGGAATTTCTTGCTAAAGCAACCGTCTAGATTCAAGGACACACCAGTCAGATGACAGAAAAATTAACTTCATAAGTAACTATTGGATTAGCAAAAAGAAGAGGGTAGGGGAGATAACAAGGTTTGAATATAATATTATAGAAAGGTACATTGTACTACTAAAATGAGGCTATATTATTAATTACAATCTTCATAAAAGTAGAGGGAGAAAAAAATAGAATTAAAATTTCATTCTTCATTAGCATTGCTGTAAAAGAAAGCATGTTAAACGATATTAGGGTGTTAAGTCAAGCAAAGAATGCATAAAAAAATTTAAAATCAAACACTTTCCCGTTCATGTAATCCTTTGAGGCAAGTAACCTGGTTACTAACTTGAAAAGCACACAATTTTTACAGAGAGCAATGTAACATCGTCTGAGAGTGAACCTCAATTATTTAGAACAACAGAAAGTCATGTGCTTGTGAGGTTGTGACATCACACAACAATAAAAATTTTATTAAAAAGAAAACTCCCAAAAATTAACATCCAGCAATGACACCATTGATTGCAAAAAATGGCAGGGAATCTACAATAATGAAATTGGATGCAACAAGATGAAAAGAATGAGAAAAATTCGAAAAAAAACATGCAATGTTGGTTTTGAATCGAAAGAGAGAAGTGACTAACCGTGCTTTATTCTTCTTGGCATTTTTGGCATGCGTGGGTTTATCCTCTTCGTCTTCTTTGTCGGAATCGGAGGGTTGGCTTTGGTCGAGATTATTAGGCGCATCCTCTACCTCATGGTTTTAATGTTGTTCCTCTACTTGGTAGTTTTAGTTGTGCTCGGTTTGGAGGAACAGGTCCACCTGTTCCCTAATGAATGCCTTATGGTTGGATAAATCGATTCCACAATCGACCTCCAACTGGTAACGGCTCATGGCAGTGGTGGTGTTGAGGTTGGAGCTCCGGAGGAACTGGCGGAGATGGCTGATGAGTTTGGAGTTGAACACCATGGAGGATGGGGTAAGCAACCTTTTTCTTCAAATGGGGTTAAAGGGGGTAACTCACTCTATGACCCAGTTTCAGCCTGAAACAAAAAGCAATACCTCAGCGACGGAAAACACAACTAGAAATACCAAAATATAAATAATTTTTTTAAAGGACTTATTTATAAATAAATAAATAAAATTTATTTTAATTATAAAAATATTACATTATATTCTGATTGACTAAAAAAAAAAGTATTTATACCTATTAAATAAGATGAGGTACAATAGCCTCTGCCTTAAACATATTCCATGATTGTAGATTTCATTCCTTTCCAGAAAAAAATTGGCAGCCAAACATATGTAAGTATTGGCGAACCCCGAATGTGGCCCAAATAACGAAGTCATGACATTCAACAACATGAGAATAAGGATTATAAAAAAAAAGAATAAGTGTAGAAGAGGAGGAAAGAACGAGACGACCCTTGAATAAAAAGTAAGTCATCTCTTAACAAAATAACAAGTAATCTAGAATTGATCCAAGATCTTTTTGCAGCGATTCAATGGTCGATTCACAACCTAATCCAACTGAACTTTCTCTCTTTCTCTTAGAAAAGTCAATCCAAATGGGACTAATTGAAATTGTCTGTAATTCAAGGTAATTGAATTGGTGTGATGACAAGGCATCTACTGCTTTATTTTCTGGTCTAGGCTTGTAACACACTTCAAATTGTACTCTTTTAGTTTAGTTTAGACAACCAACATTGTTGATCAACGGTAGTGAGGTGTTGTTGAAGCAAATGACGGAGACTTTTGCAATCTATATAGACCACTTTTGCAATCTATATAGACCCTGAAGCTTTGCCCTAAAAGATAGTGTCTCCAATGTTGAACCATGAGGGCAAATGCCACAATATCGTTTTAATAGACTGACTCAGAAAAATTATCATCTGCCAAAGCCTTAATGAAGTAAGCTATAAATTGCAGTCACTTAATGATAGTATAAACATACAGTTATAATTTAATGATTAAAATTTTTAATATTTTATGTTTTTTTATTATAAAATTTATTATTGTGATTCAGATTTTATATGATAAATGTGTGACTGTATTAAAACATTAATTACCAATTTTGCGATCAAATGCATCACACTCCATGATGAATTCTCTAGTAAAATTGGGTAATGCTAATACCAGAAAGGTAGATATATTATGCTTGAGTTGATCAAAAGCATGTTTTTATTCCTTATTCCAGAAAAAATCCTTCCTTCTTTGTGAGCATTGTAGGTGGCTATGCTATTTTACCATAAGCACGAATGAACCTACTGTAATAACCAGTAAGGCCTAAACAAGCCTCGAACGCCCTTTGTATTTTGAGGTTGTGGCAAATTGACTACTGCTTGAACCTTAGAAGGACCCATACTGATCCTTTGGAATGAAATTATATCTCCAAGGTAAATTTACTGATCGGATGGATGACCACTTTTTATAGTTATCCATGAAGCAATGCCGCATAAGTAAGTACAAGACAAATTGAGTGATGTACTCTTGCTAAATAGTAGGGTTGTTAATAAATTGAATTTAGAGTAAAATAAATTTTGATTTAAATAAATTTAATTGGATTAAATCGAATTAGATTTGTAAAAAAAAAAATAAAATTAGCAATTCAATCCAATTTGATTAAGAACAGATCAAATCAGATTGGATCTACAAATTAAAAAGAAAATAAGAAATAAAATAATAAACATAAAAATTATAAACAAAATATAAAAACATACATTATTTCTTCAAAATAACATAAAATTTTATTAAAAAGTCGTTTATAAATGATAAAATATAAATGTTAAAAAACTAAAAACAATAAAATTTGTAATCTCTATTACTGTAATATTTAATACATTTTTTTCTAACTTTAAATCTTCCATCTATAGATAATATTTAAACTTTCAATTGCATTTTCAATTTTCTATTTGCACCCTTTTAAATATATGTATAATAAAAATATTAAACCTTAAATTAAATGGATTGGTTCATGGATTTATGGATTTTTAAGATTCAAATCATGATCTAATCCGTCAATGGTCGGATTGAATCATATTTGATCCAGTTATGTCTGGATTGGTTCACGGATCTAATTGCATCAATTTGAATTCATGGATTCACGGATCCAAATCTATGAACACCATTTTCAAAGTTTAAATCCGTGATCCGATTTGTCAATGGTCAAATTAGATCACATTTGATTCGGTTACGTTTAGATCAGTTCATGGATCTAATTGTATCTATTTGAATTCACGAATCAATCCAGATCCATGAACACTCCTACCAAATAGGTCTATGGACAAGTATATCATAAAAATAATATCAACACATAATGACAAAGAATTGGGCGGAACATAGAATTCATGGTGACTTGAAAAATAGATGAGGCATGGCATCACGAGGTATTCATAGTGTCCCTAATGCATTTGTAAGACATTCTTGTGAAAAGAACTATGAGCCATAAAGTTCATCGAGCAACTTGTTAATGGTAGAAATAGGATATTTGTCCAACACTATCATTTTGTTTAAAGCTTTATAATCCATGTACATCATCCAAGAATTTGTTTCTTTTTCACGAATATTGTTAGATTTAAGAATGGACTCACTGAGAAATAAATCAACCCATCTAATGAAAATTCTTGGACTTGTTTCTCAATTTCATCTTTGTAGTGGTAAACATACCTATATGGATGAGCACTAACAAGTTTCAACTTAAGAAGCAAGGTGATGCATGCACACCTAGCATGAGCTTGAGCTAGGACGAATAAGAAAGGAGCATGACTTGGATGAAGCTTCAAGAAACTTAGTTTAGGACATGTCCCATTTAATTGTATTAATTTGACCATTTTTAGGCTTGTATAAGCACTGTTAAGTCATTAGGATTTTAGGGGTGTAATTAGTTTTATTTTCGGCCTTGTAGTTTGGCCTATAGGTTTTTTTTTCTTTAGGAGGTGTAATTAATCTCTTTGTGGAGTATGTTAATTAGTTTGGACTGGTCCAAGAGAGTTTGAACGTGTAAGATCTTATTTCTACACCCCTAATTCCTTTTCACACCCTTCTAACCAACATATGAAGCATGTCGGAGACATGTGGGCCCCTTTGTCCCCTTGTTTCACTCCACATATGCTTTCTCACTCCTACATGACTGATTCTTATTCCTTCTTATTTTAATTTGAATTTTGGAGGTGCCATGTCATTTCCCTCCAAAATTCAAATTCAAACTAGAAAGAACATAGATCCATATTTTTAGGCCATGTTTGGATCTTTAGTTGGATTAAATTAATGTTAATTAAGCACATGCTAAATTAACACTAAATTAAGCCAACTAACCCTTGTTTAAGCATATTGGACGTTCACCATTAGTATTTTAGGTCCATGGTTCATGCTTTGCTCTATATATAGAGCATTATCTCCTTCATGTAGTTTTTAACACTCATTTGAATGAAAATAACATTTCTCTAGATTGAGAGCTCCTTTGTTCTTAAGAGTGTTCATGTTCTCTCCACTCTTGTGAAAGTTCTTCATGCTATTATCAAGGGTTCCTTCTCTTGTGGCTAGCTTCACTCATGACTTATCATCTACAAAGTAGAAGTGACGCCTACCTCACCTCCATCTCATAGTCTTCCACTTTCATTTCTTCAATCTTGGAACCTCTATGAGCAAGATCCTAGGTGACATTCTCTTTTTGAAGAATTTTTCAACCATGGCTTGGGGAGTAATGCATCACAAGGTAATTGCATGATCATGATCACAACGTTAAGGGAGTGCCCTAGTTTTCGTAAAACTCAGTTCATGTGTATCTAATAACATTTGCAACTTAGACTTTAAACCCGTTGGAAAGGATCTTTATGGCCATGTAGAAGTCTATTTTTTATCGATATAGAGAAATCCAGGATCAACAACAGTTGCCTCTTACAACATCCTTTCCAAGGCATTTGGTAAAAGGTCATCACAAATATGGCACCCCTTCAAGGTAGCAATCTTGCCTTTATTTTCAAAAATGATATTTGATAGTCTTTTTCTTCCAATCTATTGTTGTACGACCACACATTTCGAGCCAATCCATTATGATTGGATATCTACCCATTTGAACCTACAAGGATTCATAAAAAGTCTTGCGAAAAACACTTATTTCCATTTCCTAAACCAACATGGAACTTTGTCATTATTGTCACATGCAAATCTAAAGAGCCCACCAATTCTCTAAGGATGAAATCACGAGTCATGCTACTGTTAATCAAGAGCAAAATGGGGTACCCTTTGAGAATCCCTTTCTATTTGATTGTCTTGTAGTGTCCCAACTCCTTTGAATCCATAGATCTGTAGTCAAGGATTTGACAAACCATGTCACATTGTTCAAGCTCTACGTGCTCCTTCGCCACTAAGGGTGGCTCGTCGGAAGATTCATCCCTTCAAAAATCAACAATCTAGGGTGTTTATTTGGAATAATATGGGTTAGACCCCAATTTTCCCCATACTCGAAACAAAAGCTTTGTTTCTACATTCTATCAACTCATGGTAAGAAGTTTGTGAAGCCTCTGCAATGGGAAGATAACCCAAAATAAAAGGAGGAGATTTTGAATTATTACATGATAATTTTTGAATTGGAGCCTACCTTTGACAAAAAACCAACATACCCTTACAAAATTAGTTATAAAACTCTTTTTTCCATTTTGGCTATTTTCTTTTCATTTCTTTCTCCTTTCTGTGCCTACGCTCATCTTTAACCTCTCCTCCTTACTACTCCTAGATAAATTCTCCTATCAAGTTATTTTACCTATTTCATTTTTGGTTTTCTTTAAAGTAGATAAAGTAGGTTGTTTCAAGAAAAAAAATGTACAGAAAAGGGTCTCATAAGATTGTAATTTTTTCATTTATCTGAACTGGAAACAACGTTCCGGAGAAGTAAACAAGTAGATGCTCTTCAAAAAATGATCTTCAAAGAATTAATTTTAAATTGCTCACTGGAAGAGGTGGTCTGAAATGGGCACTTGGAAGCATAAATTTAATGCTCCCCGAATAAGGCTATTCGGAAGTAAAAAAATTTACTCTTTGGATGGGGCTTTGCAAAGAGTAAATTTTTTTCCTTTTTAAATTAATTTTTGTTAAATAATTTTTTATTATTAAATTGGTAAATAAAATTTAATTAAATTTCAAAATAATGTTTATTATTTTAAGAATATTTTTTAATTAATGTAGTTTTTCTAAGTAAATTTTTATTTATGAAATTATTTATCCTTAAATTAGTAATTAAATTGTTACTAAATTTTAAAATAATGTTAATTATTTTAAAAATATTTTTAACTAAATTTACTTTTTATTAAATTTTTTTAGTTAAATTTTTTAATTAATGTATTTGCAATTGTATTTGTTACATGTTTTAATGGGTTTCTTAAGCAATATTTCCAATGAAATTAATATGAAAGACAAGAAATGATTGATTTTACAAATGCTTTCGTAAGTATGGAGGTATAAGTTATGTTAATATTTATGTTAATTTAATTGAATTTAATCATAAATTAAAATATTTAAAAATTATTTATTTATTGAACAAGGTGTTTTTGATTTGAATGAGTTATTAAAGTAGGTTAGAGGAGTACATTTCAAAATGAGTTTTTGATTGAAGCTTTAGCTCCCACATAAATTCAGTAAATACTTTAGCTCCCACATTTCAAAATGAGTTTTTGATTGAAGCTTTAGCTCCCACATAAATTCAGTAAATACTTTAGCTCCCACATCATCCACGCCTCTATGTGCATGTATCAAAGCTTGGGAGGTTTATGTACTACCGCCTGAGGTCATCTTGGAGATCAAACCGAGACATTTACACACCTGACCTATCTCCTCCACATGGGTCTAACTACATCCGAACTAACATTTACAACACATTAATACACCTAGTAGCGGTTATAGAATGAAGACAACACATTCAAGCACATTTAAAGACATTCAAAAACCATATTAATAACACAACCATACCCCTCCTTTTCAATCTTTGTTTACAAAGTCAAAAGCTATGTTTTAGTTACTTTTAAAGATACATATACCTTTATTGACTTGATTGTCAGAGTCTCATCTAGACACACCCTTATTGTTATTAGGAAACTTCATTTGTCGACTATCACATGTTGAAAGTTCAATGATTGATTAAACCTTACATTTCTTACATAAAAAGTTTCAGTAACTAGATTTTTGGCATGTGGCATGATAGTCAACCAATGGTCAATGTGGGTCGCTTAATGGTATCACGAAATTCCATAATTTTTAAAAGGTTAGGAATAATGTCAAAAATTAAAAGGTGAGACAAAATATAAAAAATTCAAGAGTAAATTACCGCAATACCCTTTAATGTTTAGTATAATTACACATGTGCCTCCTATTTTTTTAACCATTACTTTCACATCCCTAAAGGTGTTAATGTAAGGTTTGAGAGAAGTGCTAGTATAATATTTTCAAATATATAAGGAGTATTAACGTAATATTTTAAAACTTAAGGGATGTAAATTAGTATAGGAAAATTAAAAAAAAAAATATTTATATGTAACTTGATAAAAGTTGAAAGGTGCATATGTAATTATCTCAAAATTAAAAGATGGAGACAAAATTTTCAAAATTAAAAAAAAAGGTGAGGAAAAATAAACTAATATATATATATATATATATATATATATATATATATATATATATATATATATATATATACAATTCCGTTCATGGTGGTTTCGAATTTCTATTTTTTTGAAATGTATTTTGAAAACAAAAATATGTTTGGTAAAAATGATTATGAGTTGGTTTTTTACTTATTTTTGAAATAGTTTTCATTCAATTTCAAATTTTTATTTTTGTATTTATTCAAGTTTACGACTTAACGTCTTAATAATCACATTTGACCAACGGTTATCGACCACCACATTTGACTGACAGTTATCGGTCGTCACCTTCGATTACCAGTCACCAACTATCACCTCCTATCAACCATCATTGGCCGCTACTTGTGGCTGGCGACCACCGACTGCCACCTTTAACTGGAAGTAACTAGTTGCTACCTTTGATCGGTTCTCACTGATCACCATTTCCAATTGATGGTCATTTATGGTCACATCCAACCTATACATTTGACACCAACTATCGGTCATAACCGTTGATTTTCTGCCTTTGAGGAGGAAAAAATTATAGTGTGGTTAAAATTTGAAAATAATCTTTTAAATTTGAAAATAAAAAAATGTTGATTTTACAAATTTAAATACTTAAAACTAAATTTATTTTTTTTTATAAATTTCTGGAAAACAAAAATAATCCTGAACAGGCCTAGTGAAATACTATAAAGGAAAATTTGGGAGGTTAATTTCAAATTACATGAAGTTGAAAGATTTGTTTTTTAATTTACTCCCTTTTTTTATATATATTTAACGAAATCAACTAGGTTTTTGTGCATAGGAAGTATGATTTGTGATCGTCATTAAAAGTATGTGTGCATTAAAAGAAAAAGATTGTACTAAACAGTCCCGTGTAATAAAAAGAATAAAAGAGGAACATAAGAGATGAATTATTTCCTAGATAACTTATAATACAACAGAGGTAGGTGGATTAGCACTAATAGACAAGAAATCAAAGTGATAAATGATAATAATATAAGGAAGCTGAAAGCACTGCCTCTATCCTGGTATAGCGGGGCAAAGCAAACTTATACCAGACGCATAACATAGAAAGAGATCCACGAAAGAATAAACACAGCAACAATTGGTGAGACACTAGTTGTTGGAGATGAATTTGCTTTAGCGTTGTTGGTGGTGGTGGGTGTGGTACCAGAAGGTGTTGGAGTGGTGGATTTTCCTGCTTTGACAGTGACGGCAAGTTTCATGCCCCCAGAACAATGTCCAGGAACAGAACATATGAAGTAATGAGTCCCCACTGTCTTAAGGGCTATTGTTGTCGCGCCACTACTGTCTGTACTTATTGAGTTCCCTGTGCTGCAGGATTTGTAGTCGCTCTCTTTAACTTCATCCACTGTGTGCCCACCTCCATAGTTGAACACTGCACGTATATAAATAAATAAATGCTCGTTCAGTTTCTTTTTAGACTGATGTGACTCTTTTAAGTTAAAATATACCCTTTTTTTATTGAAAAAGAACACATATAATAAGGGGTGAGTGTTAGAATGTAGATGGGAATGGGAGTGAGAAAGGTGATGTTTAAATCATGTGTCTGTTTGTCTTCGCATTTGAAATAAAATTCAATGTGAGAGCATACAAGTAATGTTATCTAATTCTTACCGAGACTATCACCCACTTCAAAGGTCTTTTCACTGGTCCATGTGCTATAATCGGCACCAATTCCCCAACCTGAAGTATCCCCCACTGTGTAGACGGCTGCCATGGCCATGTTGATGGCTAGCAGCAATGAGCCCAAAACCAAAGCAGCAGAGAATGCCATGATTTGGTAAGACAGCGAAGGGAAATAAAATAGAGGCTCTCATAATGCAGATGGAAATAGGTTTGCTTTATATTATTGAAAGAAGGGAATGTGAGTTGTTAAAGAGTTAGGCCCATTTAGTGGCATTTTGCATGAAGAAAGGATGACTTGAGTTGCACTTCTTACCTAACGCTCACAAAAGATGGTGTTATTTGTTCTTTCATTATGAGATAAGAAATAGTAGTTGAGTCCAATTATTCTGTTGCAATCATAATGTCCGTTTGACTCAACCTGCCCCTACTTACCAATTCACCTGTAGTAAGTACTCTAACATGTTTGCTTATGATGGATTGCCAATTAAGAAAAATCAACCCAAGATTAGACGTTTGCTAATCTATACCTATTCCTATTCCTTTGCTTACACATATTAAACTTTTGTTATCTTTTATTTTTGTTTCCAATTTTTTTTTAGCTATATGTTTCGAGCAATACGGTTGTAAGTGTTATGTGTTGTTGTCTTGAAGAAATCCTGATCAACTATATTTGATGAGATCCTTCAGTACCGGGCATAAATTATATAAATATTATAATAATTTGAAAATGGATTTGCTTAAAATATACTCATTCTCATCTACACAACACAACAACTATATATTAACGCATTATACAGTAGAAGTTATTAAGTATTCCTCAACGCGTGTTTATAATATTGAAGTAATCAAAATTTCAATTTACAATAGATATTTAATAACATTCAGCGAGTCATATTAAAATTGGTTGAGACTATAATGATTTCTTAACACGTAATAAAAAATATATATATATATATATATATATGATGCTATGCATGAACAGATAAGCCCGGGTGTTACACGGCGGTAGTCCGCACAAGACCGGATGTTATGCTAATGCATGCAACAGTTATACCAGGCACAAGGCCGGATTATGCAGAGAGTATGCAGCAGAAATAATACAAAAAAGGTTGTATTGATTGAAGAAAAATTACAGAGTAGAGGGAAGAGAGAGGAGAGAGACGCTCTCAGTTTTCGTGCGAGCCCCCTACAACTGAACCCTCGATTACAATTTATAGAATTTTGAAAGTTACTATTACAACAGTAAATTTAACTATTACAACAGTAACTCGATTTTACCGCTACAGTGAACAGTGTACAGTGTTTGGCGGCTCCGCAATAATGAACAGTGATTGAACAGTATTTTTTCCGCAAAAATGCTTGCATGGATTTGAATCAGTCTTCGTCAGACTCTTCGATCTAGTAAAATGAACCGGAGGAAGAGGATGCAGACGAACTATCTTCTTTCTTTGACTTTCCTTTTGATGAACTGGCTTCTGAGTCAGTAGAGAGGAGAGCCAAAATCTGATGAAGATTCTTTGCCAAGGCTTCATCATGAGGCTGCAAGGGCAGCTGCAATCTTGGCCTTGCGATTGAGGAATTGGCAGGTCTCTGGGTCTGCCGATTTGAGGCTTTTTGGGTTCTTCTGGAACCATAAAGCCACTCCCTGTGAATTGGCATGGGAAGCGTTAAACTGATCCCACCACTTGACTGAAGCTTGTTTCCCTAACATTGGCAAAAGCTTAGGATTTGTTGCATTTTTCTGGTATTGATGTTGCCAGGCAAAAATCCATGCTAAGGAAAAGATTGAGAAGAACCGAAGAGATGGATGAAACGGATTGTTTCCTTCTTCAATTCTTGATTTGAACTGATTGAATCCGACCTTTACTTCTTCAGGAAGGATAGATTGGATGGGTCCGAAGAAATCCCACCACTCAGCAAACCACTGAGGGAAGAAATAACGAACATTTTTCTTGAAATAAATCAGCCACGAGTGCCGATTATGTTTGTTTTGAAACCAAAAAATATTGGTCCAAGCTTGAATATAATCCCAGTAAGTATAACCAATCGGGTCAAAAGGCTGGGAGAATTTTCTTACCTGGTTTGGTTTCGATTCGAAATCTTTAAAAGTAAGAACTTTTAAAATTTGAAAAGTGGAATGTGTGATAACGGTGTTATCATTTTTATCAAAATTATGTTTTATTGAAACAGATTTTGAATCCACCAAAATAAATTCATAAAATTTTCTAGTCTTATTGAGACTAAAAGGTTTAAATAAAAATGTTGGTGGAAAGATTTTTTCGCAAATCTTGTTTGGATTGGAATCCCAGAATTCAGGTTCCATTTGGATTGTTGGGTAAAATCTTCCTTCTTTTGGTTGATAGGAAGAGGGTTGTTTTTGAGCAATTGGCTGAGGCTGCTCTACCAATGCTTTTGGATTTAGGGTTATTTTAGATTGGGCTATGTCTGAAATAATGGATTTCAGATTTTGGTTCCAGAAGAGGTCATCTGTTTCTTCTGAAAAGATTTGTTTCCATGATCTGGATGGAAGATTGGTTAGCCCACATTCTTGAAGGGCTTGCAGGGTTGGGATAGCCATCGCATAATCGGATGGTTTGGTTGCTAGGGTAGAAGACCCTTTTGCTATTTGCGGAGTAGATGACCCCGTTTTGGTGATGGCCTGCTGAGTTGATGACTCAGACTTAATGATAGCCTGCTGGGTTGAAGACCCAGTCTGGGTGGATGACCCTTGATTGGCAGTCTGTGAGGCGACTTGGATGGTTAGGGTATCCTCAATGGAGGATGATTTTTCTGTCCGGGATGATTCCCGAACTGCTTTCCCCCGGCCTCGGGAAGAGGCGACCTTCATTTTTAGTTTCGGAGGCATCTCACATGAGTCCGACCCTGAAGAAATTCACGAGTCAGATAATCAGGAAGAGTGTTTGAAGTACCTTTGATATATTCTATATCGAAATAAAAAATACTTAGGATTGCTTGCCATCGGGCAAAAATTTGTTTTGATGCAAGGTTTTTTACATCTTTTTGTAAAATTTCCCTGGCTGACTTGCAATCAACCCGAATTAAGAATTTTTGATTTAATAAATCAGATTGAAATTTTGAAATACAGAGGACAATAGCCAAAACTTCTTTCTTAATAGTAGAATAGTTTTGTTGGGCTTTGTTCCAGTGCTTTGATGTAAATGCAATGCAATTTTCTGTATGATGCATGCGTTGTTTGAGAACACCACCATAACCTAAGTCAGAGGCGTCGGTTTCTACAATCTTAAAGAGATTGGGATTTGGTAGATACAAACAGGGTAATACTTTGACCTGGTGCTTAATCTGTTTGATTAAATTGGTGTGGATATCAGTCCACGGTGGAGGAGACTTTTTGAGTCTGTTATGAAGAGGTTTGGAAATTATACTGAGCTGAGGAAAGAAGTCAGCGACATAATTTAGACAACCCAAAAATCTTTGAAGTTGCGATTTTTCTAAGATTTGATTGGGGAATTTGTCAGCAAATTCGATAACTCGACAAATTGGTTTGATAGTTCCTTGAAAAATGTAATGGCCAAGGAATTTGATTTTAGTCTGAAATAGACAGATTTTGGTTTTAGAAATGGCTAGGCCGTTTCGTTTGATTATTTTGAAAAAGATTTCAAGATGTTTGAAGTGTTGATCCACAGATTGGGAATAGATTAGGACATCATCTATATAGACAATGCAGAAATTAGAATAAGGATTGAAGATATCATTCATGATATTTTGAAACTCTGATGGAGCATTTTTGAGACCAAAGGGCATTACGTTCCATTCGTACTGCCCAAAGGGAACAGTGAAAGCCGTCTTGTAGCGATCACTAGGATTGATTTGGATTTGCCAAAATCCAGATTTCATATCAAATTTAGAAAAGATTTTCGCCGGATAAAGACGGGAGAGTAAATCTTTCTTATTTGGAATTGGATATCTGATCCATTGAAGAGCTTGATTAAGTGGTTTGTAATTGATAACCAATCTTGGGGCGCCTCGCTCTATTTCAGAGGCTTTGTTAACGTAGAAAGCTGCGCAAGACCAAGGGCTTTTGCTTTTTCTGATTAAACCTTTGGACAAAAGGTCCTTGATTTCGTTTTGACAATGAGTGACAAGATCGTGACTCATCTGGATTGGCCGAGCTTTGGTCGGGATTTGTCTGTCTGTGAAATCCTTTTCGTAAGGAAGATTAACCATATGTTTTTTCCTATCCCAGAAAGCATTAGGGAGGTCAGAACAGACGGTAGATTGAAAACGATCAGAAATACTCTTGATTCGTTTTTTGACATGAGGGAGAGAAAGTTGACTCTCGATCTGTTTGAAGGAAATTTCTTCTTTAAGAAAGTTAATCTGATTAAGTTTTCGATTAACTTGATTAATATTCTTATGGACAGGTTTGTCTAAGAATTTGAATAAGATTGTTTTTCCCCAATGTTGGGTGGTTATACCTTCACCGGAAATTTGAATAGGGAAGATAGTTTTGATAAACGGTGACCCTAAGATAACATCATTCTTAAGGTTTTTGATCAGGAGAAATGGAGTTTCTACCTGAAGATTATCCTTTTGGATGATTGCCGAAGGAAGCTTATACTGGATTTCTAGTTTCGATCCACTAGCAGTCCTAAGCCTTTCGAAAGTTTTATGGAAGTATTTGGTCGGAATAAGTCCTTCCAAAATACAATTTGAGTCTGCTCCGGTATCAAATAGAGCAGTAGTTTTTAGAACAAAATCATCTACGATGATGGTAACATTAATATAAAATTTTTGAATGCTACACTGATTAATAAGGTTGTTGAAGAGGGTATCTTCGTTTGATGAATTATGATCAGATTCATAGTCCTGATTACAATTTTCATGGTTATCTGGAACCATGTTGTCAGATAAAGTTGCAGTTATTTGAGATATGATAGTCTCATGCAACTGTGATTGAGTTTTGAGTTCTCGGACCTCGGATTTGAGAGAACGAATTTCAGCCTGAAGGTCCTGAATAGTGACTGGTTTGGCTGAAGATTTTTCCAGTCGTTTGAGAGTTTGAGTAAGATCAAACTTGTTATTGACAAACCTATTATCTGAATGCGTAGGTTTGGGTTTGGAAAGGATTGCCTTTAGTTTTTCAAGATACTCCTTCCTATCCTGAGGATCCTGGATAGATTCTAGAGCATCAAGCAACAGATTTTGCTCATCATTGTGAATGACATTGATGAGTGGAGATTCAGAACTTTTGCTGCTAGAGGAGGAAAGATCATCGTCAGCTTGGATTTCGTCAGAAGATGTCTTGGCGATATCGTTTTCTTCTTCTGAGGAACTATCAGAAGAGTTTATTAAAAGATTGTTAAGTTGATCCTGGACAATAGGATCAAGATTGAGTTCACGAATCTTAGAGGAGACTCGACAAAATCTTGCTAAATGACCTTTACGGCCACACTTATAACAATTTCTAGTTTCTCTAGAAAGATTGGTATCCTTTTGAGGAGGATTAGTACTTCGTCGAGGAAGATTATGATCTGGAGGCTTACTGGGCTTGGAATGAAGATGACGAGTCTTGAACCTAGAGACTCTGCGATGAGGTCTATTCAGCTGTTGCTGAGACTGTTTTTTATGGGTAGTCTTTCCCGGATTTTTGGAACAAGGAAGACCGAATTGTTGGCAGAAATTTCCCAAATCTCTGCGATTTTGAGCCTTTTCTCTGGCTAATTGCTTTTGAATATTGTCATCTTGACAGATTTTTAGAGCAACCTTTTGAACATAAGCTATGATATTGCCATAACTTAACTGATCATAAGGGATTTCACCGTTAAACTGGGAACGGATTTTTTCCCTAACCTTGTCTCCTAAAGATTTTGGGAGTCCAGCTAGGAAGGTTTCTTTCCAAAAAGGTTGGTGACAGTCATCTCTAGTGTAGACTCGAGTAAGGAAGGTGTCCCTATACCACCTAAAATTACCTAAGGTCTTGCACTTAAGAGTTGAGAGGAGATCTCCGGAACGATCTTTGTAAATAGAGGGATCTCCGATGAAATGTTTGACAATGGCCATGATTAAGGTATTTACGGCGTCGGGAATAGGCTTCCCTTTGTCGGTAAGGACGGTTCCTTCAGCGTCCGTTTTGACTGCCGTAAAGATTTCATGTTTCTCAGTGTCGGAAACATAATTATCCCACCAGCCTTTGAGTTGGCCAGAAAAGCCAGCGGTTAAGATTTCTACTATAGTCTCATAAGAGCTATCTAAAGCAGTCTGATATGCAGTGGAGACCATAGTCATATGCTGAAGAGTATTAAGGATATTATACTCAGTTTGACCATCTATGTTCCATTCATAGATTTGATTTGCGTTGAATGACCGAAGACTTTGATCATTCTTTTCCTCAAGAAGGAGATCAGGAGCAGTAGCTCGATTGTAGTAGAGTTTAGAAGGCTGCTTCCAGTTGAGAGCCTTGCTAATAATCAGATTAATTTGAGGAACAGACTTACTGCTAGATGCAGCATCCTCAGACTCGGAACCTACGGAAGAAGTTCCTAATTTGTTAATCCTAAGAGATTGGTCTTTTTGGGAGACACTCCTAGTGATTGGTCCTAGCTTAACAGACTCTACCTGTGAAGAACTAGGGGTATCAGGGATAACGATAGAGTTATCTGGATTGGATTTTCCTAAGGCTTTAGTCCAATTTTGATGAATAAGCCTAAATTTGTTTCTAGTCTCGGTAGTTAGACTAAAAGGTTTGAACAAAGGTTTGGAAATGGAAGGGGTCTCATCGTTTTTGGTTCCTGAAGATGAGGCTTTTCCTACCAGGTTTTCTCCTAAAACTTGGAGGTACTTGTTGGTATAATTGTTTTGTTCCATAAGGGCTTTAATATCTTGGGCTCCTATGGTTTCATCTGATTTGTACTTAAAGGGTGAAGCTAAATACTTATCCTCTAAGTCTGGAATAAAATAACTGCTAGACGGAGGTAGGTCGGACTTAATAAGTTGACCATTCTTACGGTGCCAGACAGTTAAGGTATTGACAGAAAGATCTTCTGTGATTGTAATTGTCCAAGGAGGATAGATTTTGTTCCTATGAAGGTAGACATTTAACCAATCAAAGAAACAGACATGAGTTTGGACTTTGTTAAGAAATTCATAAAAAGAATCGATGATTTTTGACCTATGGTCACCCTTAAACTTGCTAAGAAACCATTTTCTCTGAGAGGTCCAAGTCTCAGAGTAGAATTCCTTACGAAGGGTTGGCTTGTCTATGGTGTAACTATTCATAGCTGACCATACTGCATTTCAGATTGAGTAGGAGAATGGATTTCTGAAGAAATGTCTTCCTCAGTCCTACTGTAGATATTTCTAGGGATAGAAGATGAGTTATCTAACCCTTGAAGATTGATTTCTGGAGTAATAATTCTGGGAATTGAACTCCGATTTGATTGAAAAGCTATAGAAAAAGATCTTGTGGCACTAGTATAGGCCGATCTAGAAGCTTCGGATCTAGAAGAGAAAGAATTTCTCCGATCAAAGATGATTTCTACCTTACCAGCCTCAGATTGTCTAATTTCCTGGAATTCAGGGGTTTGACAAGGAAGGGTTGGTGTAGCTTTTTCGAGTTGCCAAGAGGTTGGTAACTCTACCTCATCCCATTTGATGAGTTTGGGAACAGCAATATTTGCCCTAGTCATATCTGTGACAAACAAAGTTGTTTCCCGATCGTTGGTTTTGAGAAGAACCCTTGAGTTACAAGTGTTCATGACCTTGTATTGGATTCGATAGAGAAGAGCTGCAGGGATAGAACCTTCTTTCATGTTTAACCCATGCAGACGAATGTTTAGAAACAATGAATCTAAGACATTTCTATCTAAAAGACTCACCGTTTTGTTTGGAAAACAATTGAAATAAACAGGACCATGTCCTAGACTAGTTTCTACGGTTCCTATTAGGGAATCGTGAAAGTCATTATGCCTAATATCGCGAAGGCACATGAGGATTGAGGCGTTAAGACCTTCCCTAACAAGGGGCTTGACAGCTACTTGAACACATCCTATGTGGAGGTATTTGTACTTCCTAGAATGTTCAGCTATCGATTGTTTGGTAAGAAGGTGGAATTCTTCACCGGCTTGGGGATCCAGAGGGATATTGTTTTCTGCAGTCCTAATGATGTAGTCGGAACTACGGACATGTTTGGATTCGTCAGGAATATAGAGTTCATCCTGAGGGATTTTAGGGATTTCCCAATTATCTATGGCTTGATTGATATCCTCAAAGCAAACTTCTTCTTCGAAGATGTTATTTTTGGGAGGTATTTCCTCAACCGATTGATTTTGCTCAGTGAGCAGATTGGTGGTAGATGGAGAAGAAGAGGAAGAAGGTTTGATAGAAAAGCGACGAGAGAGGGAGCGAAGAAAAAAACTCATTTTTTAGAAATCTTCCAGTATCATTACCTTCACTTGGTTCGATAAAAATCTATTATTCTGGATCTAAATCTAGGTTTAACAAAAAATTATCATCCAAAGGTATTCCAGTTTCCAGGTTACAGACAAAACTATATATATATATTTTTTTTTATTTTTTTTTTTTTTTTTAGAAAAGATAAACTTACCGAATTACAAAATTTACAGAACATTATCTCTTTCAGAATTACTTCATCAATGAAATAACCATCCATGGTAGAGACATCTGGCAAAGGCACATAGGCAACATGGACTTACCGCCTCCCTCGGGCCTTACTGCCAATCCAGCCCCAGGCCAAACCGTTGACACCATGAACCATTACTCAAAGAAGTCATAATATCAAAAGAGATAAACAAATCTTACAACGAAAATATTAACACAATAGAAAAGAAAACAGAAACAAGCTGGGTTTACAAGGCGGTAATCCGCGCAGTACCAGTTTTCTGCGTCACACCTCATGAGTTTTTCAACCCGACGAGGCTTACAAAACCGCAGTTTTCGAAAATCAAGGGCAAGTACCCAGGTTTTCAGAAGAAAGAAGAACGGAATAAAAGTCTGCATCCCCAGAACAGAATAGCATCAAATCATAATTTGAATGATAAATTAAACTTAGATCCAGAACAATAAAGTCCTCTCTCTCTATATATATATATATATATATATATATATATATATATATATATATATATATATATATATATATATATATATATATATATATATATATATATATATATATATATATCGGCATGCTAAAAAGGTACCATTAATAATTATATAGTCTTACACTTACACATCAACGTCTGTATGGAGGATATCATTGTGTTGTTACAATGGCCATTCTTAACGAACAAAGAACATATAATTTACTGGACATGTATGCAAGGCTTCTACTCTTCATAGGATTGAAACATTTAAGGAGAAGTATAATTAACAATCACAAGATGTAGTTACTATTAATAAGATTTAGTAATATTAAAAAAATATCACTAAATTATAAAAAAATGTTACAAATATGATTTAATAATATTTTATGAAATGTTACACATACCCTATATTATTAATGATATTTAGTAAGATTTTTGCATATTAAAAAGCTACATTTACAAAAAAATATTACTAAGTTTTTAGTAACATTTTTTGAAATAGATATGCAACATTTTATAAATGTTACTAAAACATTTTAGTAACATTTTTTTTAAATAGAAAAGTAATATTATAGAAATGTTACTAAAAATTTTTGGTAAGTTTTTTTAATAAAAAGACAACATTTCTAAAAATGTCACTAAAAGCTTTTAGTAATATTTTTTTTCATAAAAAAGTGACATTATTAAAATGTCACTAAAAGTTTTTAGTAATATTTTTTTAATAAAGGCAACATTGTAAAAATGTCACTAAAAATAATTAGTAACATTTTTTAAATAGAAAAGTAACATTATAAGAATGTTACTAAAGAATTTTAGTAACTTTTTTTAATAAAAATGCAACATTCTAAAAATGTTATTAAAAGCTTTTAGTAATACTTTTTTTATAAAAAGTAACATTATTAAAATGTCACTAAAAGGTTATCTAACATTAATAGTAAGAAGGAAAGTAGTTACATTGAGAAAAAGAGAACGACATAATTTAAGTGGGCTGATTGACCCAAGTGGGTTTATTTTTTAAAAAAATTACCAATGTGGGTCTCTTTTATAAAATATTACCAGTATGGGTCTATTTTGGTAGTTGACTCGGTCAAACCGCAACTCCGAATTGCGGTTTCGTTGCCACATCAGCAACATGATTACGTGGAAGCCAGCATGGCAAAAACGAGTATGAAACCGCAAGTGGGAATTGCGGTTTGACTGGTCTTTGACCAGCACCGCCTTGTTGTCCAATGGGTAAAAAAACACAAAAAACGATGCCTGTAAAACCGCAAGTCAGAGTTGCAGTTTGACTGGGGTTTAACCGGCCCCCCCTTTACCTGACAGTTGCGAAAATGATCCCTGTAAAACCACAAGTCAGAATTGCGGTTTGACTGGGGGTTAACCAGATTTTTACAAACGGGTGCGGATATTGAGGAAGAGGCGCGGTTTTTTACGCACACAAACCGCAAGTGCGAACTGCAGTTTGCATTAAATAATATTTTTCACATAAACCGCAGATGAGACTTGCCGTTTATGTGGAGTTCGTCTCCTATAAATTCACCCCGTGACCCCATAGAACCGCACACCCCTTCGCCGTAGAGAATCGCACACCTAGTTGGAGACCACATAGTGATAATCAAAGAAAGCTTTTGTTTTCTGGAAATTATTTCTAAATATTGAGGTTAGTTTTCATATATAATATTTTAATATATGTTTGTTATATATTAATTTTATATTTTGTTATATATTATTTTGGGTATTACGTTAACATAATCTTTTGTATTAAATTGTAGCAATTGTCATGGCATCATCTTCTTCTCGCCCTTCTATTGATTGTGTTCATTCTGGACCTGTGGAGAATAACGTGTTGTACATGCAAAATCAACATGTTTCTCAACATATATGGAATGGGGAGGACGACAAAAAACTCTTAATCAGACGTGCAGTTCCCACGTACAATGGAGAAGAGTCAATTCCTCCTCAAATTGTACGATATTTACGACAAGCGGGATTTTACACGGTCACGCATATGAGTTTTCTTCGTATTAATACAGGTTTAATTAATGCATTTGTTGAGCGGTGGAGGCCGGAAACTCATACTTTCCACATGAGATGTGAAGAATGCACTATCACCCTTCAAGATGTTGCAATTTTATTGGGTTTACGAGTAACTGGCATTCCTGTCATAGTTTCAACCAATGTTAATTGAACTATGTGAAGAACTGTTTGGCGTTTCACCAAATAACGATGAAATTGATGGTAGTTCTATTCGAGTTAGTTGACTAACTCATAATTTTGGTGATATCGCAAATTTTGAAAATAATGAAGAAAATTTACAGAGATTTACTAGGGCATATATTTTACGCCTCATTGGTGGTGCCCTGTTTGTAGATAAGTCTAGTAGTAAAGTATCTTTAAGGTATTTGTTATTGTTGTGAGATTTTGGTGAGTGCAGTGCATATGCATGGGGTGCTGCTGTACTTGGTTTTTTGTATAGAGAACTATGCGTCGCAACAAACTACAAAATAAAATCCATGGGTGGTTTATGCCTATTAATACAGATATGGGCATGGGAAAGATTCCCAAAAGTTGCACCGACTATATTACCCCCATACAAACCAAACAAACCCATTGGATCAAGGTAATTTTTTTATTGAGTATAATGTTAGTTATATTTTAAAATATTATTTGTCAGTTAGTTATATAATATTTAATATTAATTATATAATTTTCGTAGGTGGCTACGACGGGGAAACCGATACATTAGAGCCACTGATGATTTAAAACATCATCGTCGTTTACTGGATACAATGAAGCAAAATGATGTAAGAAAATGTATGTTATTATTTTTTAATTTTGTTTACGTGCTAACTACTTCTTATTTTATATAGGTCATTTGGATGCCATATCCAAACGAAGTTTTGGCACAGTTACCCCCGATATGTGTAGAAGGGGTTAATGCGTGGAAATGTGTTGTGCCATTGCTTTGTGAATGGCATCAACCAGATAGAGTAATGCGGTAGTTTGGGATACGCCAACCCATACCCGTCCTCTTTTGCAGCCCAAAAAATTACATAGGTTGACTATGCGAGGAAAAGGTTCTGAAAATTGGCTTATGTTTTTGCAACCTGCCATTGCAATATGGAACAACATAGACCAATTTAAGGTCTAAGAAACTGGAACTCAGGTTGGAGACCTGACATTCAACTTTGAGTACATGGTCTGGTATCATGCCAAAACCAAAATGTTTATCGACCTAAGAAATGCAAGAGCATCGTTGTTGGTAAAATTTGTTATACTTATCCAATTTGTTTTTTAATTTTTGCAATAACATTTTTATAGTTTTAATGTTTTCCATTCTATTTTTATTGTAGGGTGAAGTTGGAGAGACACTATCATATATGGTGTCTCCGAAGGGAAGAAACAAGTGGTCAGTGGACGATTTAGTCCCATATGTTGATAAAATAATGGTCTTGTTGGAAGATGAAGATCGAATCACGCGAGCGGCAGTGCCAGCACCCGAAAGTATGCCCGAGGTCGATGTTCCAGATTTTCACGTGAAACAGTCATATCGTGAAAGTCGTGGTCTAACTAGATGGAGGGACGTCGTTCAGGCAGAAGTTTACCCTGTTCCTAACTTGCCTGAACGTCAAGAAGGCATATATTATACACCGACACAACTAAGTGGAAATATGCCTACTACTTATTATTATCCGTCTCAGACAGACGTAGGACCATCTTACCAAGGTGGTACACCGTACGGTGTTAGCATGCCCCAAGGCCATATTTTTCAACAAATATTTGGATCACTTCGCACACCGGAGATGCCACCAGAGCAACAACCCGCAACGACAGCAGCTATCGGCGAACCGCAATTCGATATACCTTGGGATTCTCCCTATGCTGCCGCTAGTCTAAGATTAGGTGGACAATTTGATCCAAACTCATGCCAAAATGTAGACGATGATGATGATGATCAATGAAATATTTTTTTATTTTCAATAAAGTTTTTATATTATTTTATAAAGATATTATTATAATGTTTTTGAAAAAGATGGTAACAAATTATAAAATATAACAATGTTGCAAAAGTTCGAAAGAGATAATAACAAATTATAAAATATAACAACGTTGAAAAACACAATAACATTTAAGGTAATTACATATCACCATCGGTTGGTTGAGAGCATCCTACGTCAGCGTGCAAAGGGCAACTTCTTCGATTATGACCCTCTTCTCCACATTGGCGACATTTATTTTTTCTGTGTGTTTGTGACTCAGTAAAATCCATTTCATTTCTTATCCTCGTTGACTTTGGACGTGCTTTTCCTCGAACAGCAGAATAGTTTGGGATAAGAGTCCAACTTTCTTCATTATGAGGGATCAAGTCGTCATTCCCAAGAGGAAACCATTGACCAGAGTATGCACGCATGATGAAGTCATTCGTGTATACTTCATCAAAAAAATGATAATAGTCTAAACTAATTGCACCACACACAGCTATTACATGTGAACAAGGGTAATGGAAAGCTTGGAATCGGCCACATTGGTAGTATTTGTCGTTCAAGTTAACTACCCATTTTTGTCCTCCATGTTGAGTCACTGGATTAAAAGCGTCTTCGACTTCGAATCTAGTCGTTTCGATATTGTACTGACGGACTATATGGGAACAAGCGTCTTGTTGGTTTTTACGCAATGCTTGCATTAATTTATCACAATAGACCTTTCCAGCTTCCAATTGGGACCTACCATGGGATCCTCTTTTGACAAAATATGCAACACATTTACTATATGTTGACCTTACCAAAGCACTGATGGGAATATTCCTACAATCCTTGAACACTTTGTTAACGCACTCAGACAAATTAGTTGTCATGTGTCCATACCTGTAACCTTTTGTATCGTATGCCATACTCCATTTTTGCTTCGATATGTCATTTATCCAACTAACTACTTCAGTGCTTTGTTGACAAAATTTTTCAAAGTTTCGGTCAAATATATGCTTGCATAGAGTGTAAGCTGCAAAACAACACAATACAATCGGTCATTTATAATAATAAAAATACATTTGAAAACAAATTAGTCATGTGTGTAAAAAGAAGTTATACCTAATTTTATCAACATCTTTTTCTGTGCCATATTTTTAAATCGGGTGTTGAAATTACTTGCAATATGGCGTATGCAATACTTATGATAAGCATATGGTGGTTGCCATCCTAATGCCTCATTTTGCACAACAGACTTAATCCCAACATGTCGATCAGAAATTAGACATATTCCTTGTTTTTGTGTCACATGCAGTCGTATGTGGGATAGGAACCAAGACCACGAGGACGAGTTTTCACTTTCAACCACAGCAAAAGCTAAAGGTAATACATTGCTATTTCCATCTTGTGTGGTTGCGATTAACAACGTTCCACGATACTTTCCATATAAATGTGTTCCATCAACCTGTATCAATGGCTTACAGTAGTTAAAGGCATCATCACACTGCTTAAATGTCCAAAACACTCTTTGAAACTGTTGGTATTGACAGTAACCTCGATTGCCAACAACAAGATCATCATGACATATTTGATAAAAAAACCTGGCGATTTACTTTGAATGAATTTCAAAAATGTTGGAAGAGTCGCGAATGATTCACCCCAGTCCCCATAAACACGCACAATTGCTTTTTGTTTTGCTTTCCATGCTTTCCTGTATGATATTTTGTATCCATGTTGACTACAAATTCTCTCCTGAATCAAATTAATTCTTAAAGATGGGTCTGAACCAACCATTCCTAAAAAAATTAAAAAGTTAATAACAAATCATAATAATTTAATTTAAATATTACGTTATATATGGATAAGTAAGCAAACCTGATATCAAGTTACTGATGAAAGTTGAGTTTAATTTTTTATGGTCTTGTGAGAGTGCCGGATTGAGACATAGATGATCTCCACCCCATTGAGTAACCGTCCAATTGACTGTTTTCCGAGACAAAATTGCCCTCATATAGAATGGACACCCATCTTTATAGTTGGGACATTTGATAATGTATTTCGAACTTTTTGACTCCACAACATGATACGTTTGATGTGTTCGCATTGAATATTGTATCAGTGCATTTTTTACATCTTCTTTTGTCTCAAACTGTAGACCTTTGTACAATGCATCTCCAATATTCCATGACTCATGCAACTCTTGGCCTAAAATATCTTTTTCATCAGGATGCAACCAATTAATATGTGTATAATGAACTGCATCAGTCCAAGGTGGACGTTGCCCTGCAAGTGTAACAATATTCTTATTCATGTGTCTCTTATTCAACAAATTAAACTAGTAAACCGTAAACAAAATAATAATTATTGTTAAACATACCTTGTTCCACATTTCTTACCGACAATGACTCCATATTACGAGTTTCATCGTCATCAGTATCAGATGAATTACCATCAATTGAAACATCATTTTCTTCGTCAGATGTTTCCTCACCACATTATTCACCAACAACATCATCATCATCTACTTCAACTATGTCAGAATTCATTATAACAATGTCTACTGCAGTGCCTGAACTAGTACCAACTGATGATTTCTGAACATACAATTCTATTATATCAACATTATTTTGTTGTTAAAAAACATTCAACATAATTTCAATATCTTCATCATCAACAATTTGTAGTGGCACATATTTTCCAGAAAATAAAAATCTACAAGTTACAGATGATATAAATTCATTTGATTGCATTTTTAACTTTTCCTGAATTTTGTTCTTTAATGAAGTAAAACTCATAGGACGCGTAATTCTAATTGCTCTTCTACTCCCTTCAAAAATAACACCTTCGTCTCCTTCGTACATTCTTCCATCACTATAAATAAAGGTGACAATTGGAGTAGACATAATATTCATAAATGTACCTACAAATAAATAATAAAGTAAATTTAAACATAAAAAACAGAGTTCAAAAAGCAATTTGATTTTAAAAATATTGAAAAACACAAAAATTTTACAAATTACGTTTTTTACCTAAACAACTGGACTGTAACGTAAAGCTTTGTTTTACGTTGGGTGCAACTACGTGTGTGGTTCTCTGGGTTGAACGGGTGTGCGGTTCTGTGGGGCAACGGGGGTTTAAATAGCAACTCCACATAAACCGCAAGTCTGATCTGCGGTTTATGTTAAAATTAATATTTAATACAAACCGCAGTTCGCACTTGCGGTTTATCGTAAAAATAATATTTACTTCAAACCGCAGATGCGACTTGCGGTTTTATGTGAGTAGAAATTTGTATTTTTTTTGCAACTGTCGGGTAAAGGGGGGGCGGTTAAACCCCAGTCAAACTGCAACTCTGACTTGTGGTTTTACAGGCATCATTTTCTGTGTTTTTGTACCCATTGGACAACAAGGCGATGCTGGTCAAACACCAGTCAAACTGCAATTCCCACTTGTGGTTTCATACTCGTTTTTACCACGCTGGCTTCCACGTAATCACATTGCTGACGTGGCAACGAAACCGCAATTCGGAGTTGCGGTTTGACCGAGTCAACTACCAAAACAGACCCATACTGGTAATATTTTATAAAAGAGACCCATATTGGTAATTTTTTTAAAAAATAAACCCACTTGGGTCAATTAGCCATTTAAGTGACCATGCAAAGTCTAATTGAATGTAATACAATAATTGAAGACCTCTCTATGTACTTTACCATGGATATTGAGTTTCTTGGGACAACATTTGGAAAGCCTTATACTTTACAAACCAATGTTTATATAAGAGGGAGTATGGATGGTACAATTATCAACAGAGAAATGAAGGTCCACTTTTGGTTTGATCCTACCCAAGATTTTCATCTCTATGCTATACTTTGGAGTTCTAAGGAAATAATGTAAGTCATTGTACATTTTACTATGTATCTATAAGGTAGTGTTTGAATTGGCTAGATTTGTTAGTTTTGGTTAGAAAAATAAAGTACAGGGATAGGCAACATTTCATTTTCCACTAGAGCAAATAGAAGAGATGCAACAGTATAAACTTCGGCTTCATGCTTGTGTCATTGATTTGACAGACTCATATGAAAAGGTACCACGATATAGGTACCACCTAATGAGAGTGATATTTTGGATGATGAAAGCAAAAGAATTTTGTTTTCTTTAAAATTGAGGAAAGGGAAAGAAGCACTTGATGAGAGGGTTATTTATATAAAATCAAGCTCACATGAACAACACACAAAGTATGAAAATAGAATTATTGGAAGTACGGGGTAAAGTAAAAATTAGCTCACTCCAAACAAATAAAGTGACATTAATTTAGTGTTATAAGACCACTAATATAAAATTTGTTTCTAGCTAGGCAATGGGCACTGACATTGTAACATGTGTTGATATTAATTTTAAAATAGTTTTTGTAATACTCAACACACTAATTAGTGCCCGTGTGTGATTATTAAAGGATAATGTAAAAATATTTTACAATGTAAGTTGATATACTATATATTCTTACATTAAGTATAATTTATACTAAATAATGAGAAAGTATATTATGCTCCACCTAATATGAGAAAAATAAATAAAGAAATGAACATGTAAATCCTTATTTAATTAAGAGCAGAAAAATAAAATAAAAAGAGAGAAATAAATAAAGAAATGAACACATAAATCTATTATATTTTACAAACACAAGCAAGTAAATTAAAACAAGCTAGGGTGCGAGAATGATCAAGAATGGTAACTTAGGGTCAACTAATAAATATGATCATGGCCGATACAGTGACAAATGCATGCAGAAGATCTAGGCGAACCTGAGTTGGCAAACAAAAGTCAGAGTACTAAGCTGATTAATGAATGCTTTTTATATAATCTATAGACACTAAGGTATAAATCAACGTGAGATTTTGGATTACTCCAACAAGCAATTTCCATATTATGCTTTTTATATAATCTATAGTGCCGAAAAATTAATTTATAATAATTAGGGGAAGATGGTTTTGGATGAGTTTATAAGGTAATGAAATGATAGAATGTCTTCATGATCCTAGAATGCCTGGTATTAGTTTTATTTATTTATTTTGTGTGGTGTCAGAAATGGCCATTATTATAAGCAATAGTTTTTTTCCTGGAAAAAATTAAGGGACTATTTGTTTGAAGAAAATTTTTGTTTTCATTTTTTATTAGAAAAAATCGTTACCTCATTTTTACTTTATTCTTGTTTTCAAAAGATTTTATAGGAATTCATGACGACAAAAAAGAAAATTATTTTAATTGTTTGTATAGAAAAATTGAAAAAAAAGAAGATTAAAAACGATGGTGATCTTATTGTAATTAAAAGTGAAAAATAAAAACTATTAACAACAAAAACAATTCAAACATATAGGCCTTATAGAGCATAACTAATCTGCTGATGGGTTTAGTTCTTATTCTAGTCATTCTACCTTGACATTTAAATACTTAAGCTAGGTATTTAAGTTGATTTGGGACATTTCAAGAGACTACTAGATAGTAACTGAGTTGTCATTGCCTCTTATCAATCCCCTGCCTGCCTAATTCCAATTTTATCATATTTCATGTAGAAAAGTTTTAAAAATTTATGCATTTTTGTAAACAAATATACATATATATATTATGAATCCTCTAATATATTTTAGTAAATATGAAGTCTCTTCAAAGCATAATTTGTGACAACTTTCAGGGCATCCTGAACTAAGAAGGAGAAATAGTAGTCAAAAGGATGTAAAAAATTTCAAGACAAGGACTTTAGGAGTTCAAAAATGAAGTTATGCACGTTGCAAAACTTCAACACAGGAACTTAGTGAGGCTACTAGGGTACTGAACTCAAGCAGAAGAAAGATTGCTTATTTATGAATTATGCCCAACAAAAGCTTGGATTCCTTCATATTTGGTTTTTTTTCAAAGCAACCTTATTCATTGTTTCATTCATTTGAGATTTAATTTGTTGGATGGGATATTCCTAGTTTGAAAATTATTGCAATTAAGCAGATTCATCAAAGAAATCATGCATGAGGAATTCAATAAATTTATTTTACTCTAAATTTTGTTATTCTATTACCTAAGGAAACTATTTGAACATATTTTCCCACTAGTCATGGCCTAAAATGTGGCTTGTCTGGATTTACTCTCTCTGAATCATGATTCAAAATTAGAATCTTTTTAAAAAAGTGTCCAACCTGGCCTCATTTTTAACAGATGAAAACAAAAGCATGTTACTAGATTGGCCAAGGCGGTTGCTAATTGATGGAGCTTATTCAACAAAATCAAATGTTTTTAGTTGAGTTGAGTTGAGTGACACAAAATACACAAAAGGAGGATACAATTCCATGAAAAATTAGAACAATAACAACAATTAGTTCTACAGCGGCAAGGATGCTTTTGGTAAGCAGAATGAGTTGAGTGACACAAAGTACATTGAAGGAGGATACAACTCACCATTAAAACACTAAACAATTAAGCTAGTGGTAATTAATGCCAAAAGCAGTGCAGAAATTCATGTACAGTTAGCTAGAGGAATGGATAAATAAATTATGCTGCATCTAAACAAATAAACTAAGATACAAACATCACATAAAAGATATGAAGTGAGACCTCTTGTGATGCAATCCTACCAACTAAAGGCCCTCTCACTAGGGCAATGACTAGGAGGATTGAAGAGGACTTGGCCTGGAAAGACTCATCAAGACCCCAGCTAATGATGGAGATAGACATTTTAGGCCATAGTTTTCCTCTTGTAAATATTAATTAGTTTTTAATTCCCTTTTAGGCCATGTATTTTGGCCATTTATGCTAGTTTCTAAAGTTTAGGATGTAAATAGCTTAGGAAAGGAGGTGAGAGGAGTAGAGGGCCTAATGACTCAAAGGAGTGTGGATCTCTTTCCACACCCCCTTGATTAGGCCATGAAACTCCTTAGCTTAAGGCTAGGTGCCCCTTTTAGTGGGCCTAAAAGGGATTAGTGCTCCTAATTCTAATTAGGCCCAAGTCCCACATTGCCTAGTTTTGAGTGTCTTGCTCCCTCTTTTGGGCTATAAATACACCTAGTCTCTCTTGTACAAATCACACTTGATTGAATGAAGTAAGACTCTTTTTGAGCAATTTATTCTTGAGTGTCATTGAGAATCCTCTCTCTTGAGGAATCTCTCCCTTAAAGCTTTTATCAAGGGACCTCTCCCTTGTGGCAAGCAACATAAAATTTTTGACTCATCTTTCTCCTAGAAAGTGGCGTCAACCCTCTCCCATTTCTAACCTCTTCATCCTCCATTTTCTTAGAGGAAGGAACCTTGGCTGAAGAGATCAAGGGAGTGCATCATCTTGGGCATAATAATATACCTACCAATGAAGCACAATATAATTTCCAAGTGTTCTCGTTAAAATAAAAGTTAAAAGTAATCTGTTATGGCAACTCCAGGAGCCTTCCATGACTTATCCATTATGTATTAGTGTTTACATGAAATATACCCCTGCAATAAATGGGGAAATCACAGTAGATGATAAGATATACAAATGGAATTTAGAATAACATAGCACTGTTATTTCCAAAATAAGGAAAGGGAACAACATCAACATCTATTATTGATTTTTAAATGACAGTGATTAATAGGCACAAAGTTAAGCATTCATTAACTAGTTTCAAATTATGAAACTGGTGAGCCCATGTGCTCAATATTGATATGTAGTCTGTCACTTTGCAAAATAGAAGAATGCATATAATACTGCACATCTAACCCAGACTTTATTTTTCAACAATTTTAATCATCAAGGTTTTCAAAAAATAAGTCTAGTTTTGTAATTTTGGCTGCAACTTGAAGAATTTTTTCGCCTCTATGACAACAACATGACCATAATTGATGTCACATTTGTCTACAATTTCTCATAATATAAAACAATGAGACGAAACTACAACTGCAATTCAAAATCATTCCTATGATGAACATCTTACCAAACTATTGCAACTAATGCATCTGTGATTATGTTGAAGCTTGAGAAGACCTTGAATCACACGCTCCTTCTTCTTATCTCCTTTATCCGACTCACCATCTCCTCCTCTACTTAAACTCTACACTTCAAAAATTCAATTGCATCATTGCAATAATGGAAATGAAAATCAAGTATCTAGTAATCAGTGGAAGAAAAAGAAGTGTGGAAATGGAAAATAACAAATTTAAGAATGACAGTGTTGCGAGATTGAAGAAAGAATTGGTATGAAATTAAATAAGTAACTAACCCTAAGAAGTTGAAGAAATAGAATTGAAAACATTTGAAGACTTGAATTGAAGAGACCCAAATCAAGAGAGAACTAAACGTAGAGAACGAAAATATTGAGCGAAATCGGAAACAATAAAGGTGCGGAACCAAAAGGGAGGCAGATAAGAAATGAGAGAATGAAACTTAGAGAACGAAATTGCAGAAGTCACAACTTGTTTTTTGGTGAATAAAAAAACTTAGAGACAACAAAGCAAAACTTAGAGAACGAAATTGCAGAAAACAAAACTTACTTAGAGGTTACAAAGAGAACGAAACTTACTTGGAGAGATCACAACTTTTTTTTTACAGTGAAGAAAATAAATAAATAAATAAATTTAATAAAGTTATTTTTTCACTAATTTTTATTCAGCAAGTTTTAATTTAAGTATTTAACTAGTAAATTTATTGGTTTTGAAATATAATAAAAATTTAATTATTTATTAAAGTGTAAATAAGTTAAAATTATAAAAATAAAAAAGTTAAATTAAATTTATATAAAATAAATAATAATAAAAAGTACTTTTAAGAAAAAAATAATATGATTAATGGAAAATTTAATAAGAATGTATTTTTTAAAAAATAGTAATCTTTGGTAACATTTTTAAAAAATGATACTATAAAATGAATTAATTTCTCCTAGTAACATTTATTTAAAACATGTCACAATATTATACTAATATTATCTACAGCGATATTTATTTTAAAAAATGTCACTAAAGTATATAAAATTTATCTATAGAAACATTTTTAATAAATGTCACTAGAAGTATGTAACTAAATATATAAAATGTAATAGTTTCACATCTACATTCTAAAAAAAATAAAAATAAAAATCACACCCTTGAAGAATGAAATTAATTTGGCACTGAGGCTGTATTCCTGTAAAAATGATATTGAGAAGAATTTTCAACGAGGTGAGTAGTTTACATCTAAACGGGGTTTTTACAAAATTTTCTGCAAAAGGGAAGGGGGTGAAATAAAACTTCTAATCATGCAATGGAAGTTTCAAGTAGGGTTCGTTGAGATTCCTTTGGAGGTAAGTAAAAATGTGCAAATCAGCAGGAACAAAATGTGGTGAACGTGGCAACGGAGAAGTATTTCTTTGTGGCGACAGAAAATGGGTTTGGGAAAGAAAGTGACATCTGAAATCTTGATCTTAACAGCTTACCAAACACGATGACTAATTAAAGTTGAGTAACACTTTAAATTAGTATCATGATAACAGGTTAACTTAATCCTTCTTTTAAAGAGGTTAACGCACTACAACATCTTATTTTTAAACATTTTTTTTCATAATATTTTTAAAAGTATATTACTAATTTTTTTTGGTAATGTTTAAAAAAGATCACAAAAATATATTAATATTTTTTTTTGAAGAGCAAAAGGAAATTATATTAATTAATCACATAAATGAAACAAAACGTTTCATCATATTACATTCCGGTCCACATATAACCCCTCCATATTGCTAAACTACTCCCTCCCCAGAGGCTACTTCAAATTCAGTAAACACAAATTTGGATTGACACACTAATCTGAAAACCCACACCCCCTATGAAAGTTAAATGCATACAACAACCATTTCCATGAAATTATCTTAATCGACATCAACAAATCCACTGACTCTACTACTTCCCTCTCAAAGACAATAGAGTTCCTAGTAATCCAAATGCACCAGCAGCTACAAGCCAGAAGACATACTTGCATCTCTTTGTTCATTTTCCATGCACCCAGCCACTGGATTGTAAAAAAAGTTGGACCACATCCCCCGGGAGAGGCGATTGTATCCCTACCTAACCTAGTACATTATACCAGAGCCTTTGATTGTCTACTCCCCTCCTTGCCAAGTTATCCATTGTAGGTAACCGATCCCACAGTAGCCTCCAAGAAAGCACAATTGCCTTGGATGGTAATTTTCCTTCCACATTTGCCTTAAAACTCTTGGTCCTACCGGTATGATTGCAGAGACAATCCCATCTTGTCCCAAGTCCTTATACGCCTCCGCCACTGAAAAGCCCCCTTCTTTGTTGGTATTCCAAACCCACTTATCAACGATTTGGTCGCCAAGCACAGCTTTATCTAATAACACCTCCAAAGCTTGAAGCATATCTTCCTCCTAACCAAAGAGTTCTCTTCGCCACGTCCACATCCATGATGGTTGCGACCCCTCCGTTCCCTTTTTGTCCTTAATTGAAATGGACTTATCCTCAGCTATTCTGTACAACCTAGAAAATATTACACTAAGCTTCCCTCCCTCCAACCAGTTTTGCTCTCAAAATAGAGTATTTTCCCCGCTTCCTACCCTCTTCCTGACACAATTCTGAAACCACCCTGGTTTTGATGCCTTTTGATCATTAATCCCCCAAAGATCCTTCCACCACTATGAAGCATGAGTGAATGATGTAGGCCTTTCTAATTGTTTCTGTACTTCCCCGTACCTACATCTTAGTACCGGTCCCCATAAAGCCTTGTCATCAGTTAAAAATCTCCATCTCCATTTTCCCAATAAACTTAAATTGAACTTCCTCAAACACTTCACACCTAATCCTCCTTCATCCTTCAGACGACACACCTTATCCCAACTTAGCCATGTAATCTTTTGATCTTGGTCATTACCACCCCATAAGAACGATCGCTGCAATCGCATGAGGGCCTCCAACACTTTCTTTGGTGCCTTGTAGAAGGAGAAAAAATATAGTGGAATACTCGACAAAACTGAATTCACCAGTACTAACCTCCCTGCGAAAGACATATTTGTTGGCTTCCATCTTGATAGTGTCCTTTGAAACTTTTCTATGACCGGCCTCCATACTTCTGCTCTTCTAGGATTCACCCCCACCAGTATCCCCAAGAATTTGAACGGCAACGCTGTTACTCTGCAATTTAGAAGTCTGTTTACCTTCCCACTAAATGAGTAAGAGACATTTATACCATAGAATTGACTCTTACTAAAGTTGACCTTCAACCCTGTTGACATCTCAAAACCCCTCAAAATTGCCTTCAAGCACCCCACAGTTTGCAAATCTGCCTCCCCCATCATTATCACGTCATCGGCATATTGTAGCACTGAATATTCCGCTTCATCACCTACCTTTAAAGCCGAGTATCTTCCTTTACTAATTGTTGATCTGAACAATTCAGATAGCGCTTCTGCTACCACCAAGAACAAAAAAGGAGAAAGTGGATCTCCCTGCTTTAATCATCTGCTTGGCCTAAATTCATTAGTCGAACACCTATTCACAAGAATAAAAATATATTAATATTTATTTATAATTTGTAAAAAAAGATTAATATTTTATTAGATGTTAAAAGAAAGGTTAAAGTTACATGTTTATATTCAGTAATGATGTAGTCCTTAAGATTATAAGAATATAATTTTAATTTAACCTTTGAAAAATTGATCAATATACTAACATGAGGAACTAATTGAAGTGTGAAGCCTGGTCTCATGGGTTCCTTCGTTGTTGGGAGGGTCTTACCTCTTCGTGACGAGCCTATTACGTAAAATAAAGGTGGGAAGGTTGGGGCTGTTGGGTCCCGTATTCTATGCCAACTATTTATTTATAGAGCTTTTAGTTAATATCAAAGGGAAAAATTATAACAGTTAAGGGTTTCACTTTCCAGCTATTCAGCTTAACTTTATCAGCGAAGGAAATTAACATGAAATATACTTATTCAATTTTTGAGATCTTAGCAGTTATTAGAATCAACACAGCATTGATATAATGTTGTAAATAGCCTCACCATATGTAGAATGGCATGAAATAAAAGCTACTAAAGTAAAACACGCACACAGAGAAACTGATGGGCTAAAAGACAGAAGGATAATGTTCTTTACACGTATGTACGTTTATTATTATATCTCTTTTTTATATTTATTTTAGATATTTTTTAAATATCTTTATAACTATATTTTTAAATATATATTTTCTTATAATTAATCAATGTACCTTTTTTTTCTTGCATATATAACCTTTATTACTAAAATATAATTTTTTCATAAAATTAGTATAAATCCTAATTTAGTTTTATCTTTGTTATTTTTAAACACTAGTTGTATAATCTTAATTGATTATTTTAAGTTATATTTTTTAACAGTTGCCTGTTATTCACTAAACCTTATTTTTGTTTTAATTCTTTACTTCTCCTTTGTAACCTTGGTGTTTTTTTTAAAGTTTTCTCTTAAGCAATTTTATTCATAGTGGATAAGAAAAATTATAGGTGCATTTTATTATTTTCTTACAAGGAGATGTGTTTTATTCTTCCATATATATTTTTATTTTATTATTTTTTGTTGTTTTAAGAACAAGAGATGAGATGTTATAATGCTGATAAGGTGCTCCTCCGAAAAGTACTTTTGCGACCTTTATTTTTTTTGCTTATTAAGGAGGCCTAAAAGTTCAAGAAATAGAACTTATATATGAACCATATGATATATGAAAATTTCGATAACATCCTTATGCGGAAGGAGAGAACAAGAAGCATAAAGTAGATCTAAAGCATGAATGCCTAATACATAAGAATGACCAATGTCAGCTAAGTGGTCAACTATCATATTAGCTTATAACATTATGTTTTTTTTTTTAAAAATAAAATATGAATAAAAAGGCATAATTTATATTATTGGACTTAAATTATTAGGGTTTAGGCATTAGGCTTTGGGGTATTAGAATAAATTAAGAATTGATTTTATAAAATAATAAATAAATAAAATAAATTTGTGTGTAAATAGTAAGATAATTTGAAGGTGAAGTTTGAGTTTAGTGTTAAAAAGTTCAATCCAACTATTAACCTAGAGTAATTCAGAGGGTTAAGATATTGCGCTTCAGTTTTCACATTTTTTACTACGAAGGTTTAAGAGAGAGCGAAAAAGGGAACATTGTCAGAGAAGATTGAGGAACACAATATTTGACAAATCGAGGACACACTCTTCACATCCAAGATCATCATTTGAGGTAAGTGAGTGAGAAATTATCTCTCATGTGACATGTGTAGGGAAAATGGGTAGTGAAATGATCACTAAGCTTTCATAGGTTTTATATATGTCATTGAAGGGTTATGAACACCTCCAACGAGTGCTAATAACATGTTTTATGCATGACTGTGGTAAATATATTATTCTATTTAATTGAAATTTTGTATTTAAATAATAAAATGTTTTGCTAAATTGGAATTTAGGTGAAACCTATAAAAGTTCTGTGAATCGTCTCCATTGCTTTTATTTGATATGATTACTTTAAGGCATTATAGCCTCCCCACCATTGGATTAATGTAATGTCATATTAATTATTTTTGTTGGTTATTGAGATCATGTGACCTATCAGGTTATGTTGACATTGAGGTTTTTTCTTTTTATACCCTATAAGCTAACAATAGTAATGTGTGTGTTTATTAATCCATTGGACTGTTGATATATTGTTGGATTGTTGATTGTATTGATATATTGTTGTCATGTAAGGGTGAGTAAGATTAACTTATAAATAGGCATATATAAGAAATAGGGTAGTGGGAGTGAACCCTAAGTCTTCCCAGGAATTAAGTTTCATGTCTTTGATGCGATTGACTTATTTGTTTGTTTCTATAAATATTATTAATGATTAAACGATGAAGAACTTTAATTGTATGATCGATTAATGTGATTATTGAGGAACTGCTTTGTTATTTGAATTTCTCTCCATATGCAAAGAATTAGATGTTAAGTGTTGGGGTTTTTTTTTTCTATTGAGGGGATTGATGAAAAAATTAATGATTATCACTATAATTGCAGAATGTTATGATAGTTAAGTATTAGAGATCGAGAAGTAGAATGTTTGATCGTTTAGAGTTAGAATTTTTTTTAGGAACCTTATATAAGTTGAATACTTGTTATTTGAAAATTTTTGTATAACACCTCAATGATTCTTTAATATCTTTCTTTGTGGTTAACTAAATCAAGTTCTATTTTTTGTTTTAGAAATTAGACATTTGGGGATACAGTTTAGACTTAAGAATCATATAAAGATGTTAAGAATCGAATGAGTTATGTGAGTTAGAAGTTGAGTCTCCAATCCAGTACGTGAAACATATGTTTGTGTGTTATAAACCCTGCGAGGTGACTTAAACAAGCTAATTAGGTTGTGTTCTTCATGAAGTTATAGGCTTATATGTTATCTTTCCAATGAAGTGGGAATCACTAAAAAAAAATGCATATAACTTAAGTTATGAATAAAATAGTGAGTAAATGTTAAGCTATCGTATTTGGGTTTAATTACCACAAATTTGTAATTTTTAAAAATAGTTAATGATAAAATCAACCCTAGACATAAAATAAAAGTTTTAGATAATTGTATTATCTTTCTAGTAAAATTTTTATCACCCTCATACAATTAGTATAACTATAGATATTGTATTTATGCAACACAATGTGATAGAAAAGTAAGATAATAAGGGATGGTTTGTGAGTTATAATGATGTTGATTGTTATGGTGAACTTTGAATGTAATACTCCTATGTGTATATGTGAGAAAATGAATTTATTAAATGTTATGAATGAGATTTTGTGCCATGAGAATATGTGCTTAGAATAATTGGTGTGTTGATGATGATAGTCAAGGTGTGCTGACAATGTGTCATCCTAATTGCGGTTATGGGTGAATTATGATGACATTATTAAATTATGATGTATCCTATCATTATGAGTGTAGTGTGTGACACTTTTCCACCCTGAACACGTTATTCTTTAATTATAAAATGATATAGAAATTTGTCCATTTAAATACTAGAATTGACATTTAGGTAAAAGCATTCATATAACTCAATATACACTTATTTTCCAAAATAATGATATAACAAATGTAGACACATAAGCAAACACGTTAGGCTTTAAAAATTATCTTTATAGGATTCTTAATTAATGAAACCCATAATGAAACTTTAAATGATTTGTATACATGATGAAAAACTATTAATTAGTCTTCTCTAACCCAATGTCGCACCTAATAAGAGTAACCCAATATAAAGAGGTAAAGAAAAGCTGAAACTTCATCACCCACAATATCATCAAGATATTGTTCACCTGAAAATGACATTCAGCCCAAACAAAATGCAACAACGAGCAGTAAAGGGGTGATAATACGTCTCATGCATGTTAAGGCACATATAAAGAGAATGAACGGTTAACTAAAGTATAACAAATGAACATATAAACTCATTTCACACCCATGACAGAGATTATACATCCATACACATAAATTTGTTCATGCTAATGATGCTCATGTATACTCTCTTAAGTATACATCTGAAACGGTCCCCTTCTACACCAGTAGCATGTAAGTACAACCATCTCACCATAGGTCGACCTAAAGTGAATCCTCTTCTATGCCAGTAACACGTAGGTACAACCATGCAATGCAAAATAACCAAAGAAGATTTGGTCTAGAGCACCACACAATGGGCGATCCTTACAAGAATTCTATAACTATCACGTTCATGTATGCTTTCTCAGGTATGCACCAGAAACAGTCCTCTTCTATGTCAGTAACATGTAGGTACAACCGTGCAATGCAAAACAAGCCAAGAAGACCTATGCGTACCACTACACAATGGGTGATCCTTACAAAACTTATTTAATTGTCATATTCATGCATCATATCATTCACAACATAAATCATAATGTCAACATTTAGTCATGTCATCACACTCCACCCCTAGCTGTAGCTGGTATGACACCTCATCAGTCATACCCTGACCATCATCATCAACATAAATCACAATATCAATATCTAATCGAGTCATTGCACACCACCCCAATCGCAACTGAGATGACACCTCATCAGGAACACCCTGACCATCATCATCAACACACTATACGTATAATTCAAATCAACATCAATATCACATAGTGATACAAAGCCTCAATTCAAACACCTCAATCAACTTTCAAAAATTCAACCATTCACCATCACTCACAATTATAAGATACATCACAATAATCTAATAACATTATCATAATCACCCCCAACTGCAGCTGGGATGACACATCATTAGGCACACCAAAACTATCATCAACCATCAACACATATATGCTCAATTGTAATCAACATTAATATTTTACACCACAACAATCAACATCATTACAATTCGCATTATCCCTTCTTATGTTACTCTTTTATTGCATCGTGTAGTCTAAATACAATATCTATAGTTGTACTAATTATATGAGAGTGGTATAAATTTTATTAGAAATATAATAAATTAACTAAAGCTTTTATGTTAATGTCCAGAGTTATTTTTATCATTTACTATGTTTAAAATTACAAACCCACAACTATTAACCCTAAATCTGATAGCTTGACCTTTAGTCATTATTATACTCATAACTTGAGTTATGTAGATCCTTTTTAAGTGATTCCAACTCTATTGAAAATATAACATCAAAGGATACAACTTTTGTGAAGAACACAATGCCTAATAAGGTCATCTAGGTTACCTCATAGCGCTCACAACACACGAATTTTGTTTTGCACACTGGATGAGAGACTTAACTTCCAACCTACATAACTCAATCTATTCTTAACATATTTACATGATTCTTGAGGCTAAACTGTAACCATAAATTTCTACTTTCTAAACCAATAAACATAACTTAATTTGGTTAATCACAAAAAAAAGATATGAAAAAAAACACTTAGGTATGTTCATACGAAAATTTTCAGATAGCAAACATTCAACTTATATTAAGGTCCTCAAAATATAATTCTAATTTCAAACCCTTAACCATTCTATTTCTCTATCCTTTTTGTTTATTATCATTACACTCCTACAATTGCATTGATAATCATAAATTTTGTCATTAATCTCCTCAATAGAAGAAAGCATCCAACACCTAACACCTAATTCTTTACATATAGAGAATAGTTAAATTAACAGAGCAGTCTCTTAATCATCACATTAATTGATCATATAATTAAAGTTGTATAAAATTTAATACTCAATAGCCTTTATAGAAACAAACAAACAAGTCAATCACATCAAATACATAAACTTAATCCCTAGGAGACTTAGGGTTCGCTTCCATTACCCTATTTATTATATATGCCTATGCATAAGCTAATATTACTCCCTTTACAATAAAACATTATATCAACACAATCAACACTCCAACAATATATTAACAGTCCAATGGATTAATTTGCGCTCATTACTGTTGCTAGCTTTTAGGGTATAAAAAGGGAAAACTTCAATGCCAACATAATTTGATAGTTCACATGATCCCAACAATTCAACAAAGATAACTACCAGAGACATTATGTTACACCAATGGTGGAGAGATCCTAGTGCTTTAGAGTGATCACATCAAATAAAAGTAAGGGAAATAATTGACAAAGCTTTTATAGGTTTCACGTAAATTCCAATTTAGCAAAATAGTTCATCATTTAAATACAAAACTCCAATTAGAATAGAATATATTTACCACAATCATATACAAAACATGTTATCAACACTTGTTGCGGGTGTTCATAACCCTTGAGGGACATATATAAAACCTATGAAAGCTTAGGGGTCGCTTCACTACCCAATTTCCCTACACATACCACATGAGAGATGATTTTCCACCCCCTTACCTCGAATAATGATCTTGGATGCAAATAATGTATCTTCAAGTTCCTCAATGTTATGCTCCTCAATCTTCCTTCACAAGGTTCTTTGTGCAACTTTCTCTCTGACCTCTAGAGTAAAAAAATATGAAACTGAAGCACAATAACCTAACCCCTCTAAACCCAAACTTTTTAACACTAAACCCAAACTTAACCTTTAGACTATTTTACTATTTACACCCATATTTATTTTATTTATTTATTTTATAAAATCAATTCTTAATTATTCTAATAAATACAAATATTAAATTAATTTAAGCCTATTAATATAAATTATACTTTTTATTAATATTTTATTCTTCTTAAAAGAATGGGATGTTACATGGTGGATGATTGAATGTTTTTTAGTTGAGGTGCATAGGTTGGGAATTTGTCCTATTATGTGATGTTGATGTTGCTTTTAACTAGACGTATAATGTGTTGATGATGATGCTAAGGCGTGCTTAATGAAGTGTCTTCCCAACTGCGGTTAGGGGTGGAGTGTGATGATATTATTAGATGTTGATATTATGTTGATGATGATAATCAAGGTGTGCTTGACAAGATGTCATCCCAATTGTGGCTGAGGGTGGAGTGCTGATGTATCCTCCCTTGGATGCATTGAATTCCCTTGAATCAACCTCCAAAGTCACTAGAAGAAACGATTTGAATGGAGAGAAAGGATGGTTAGGGTGATTGGCGCCACTTTGTGAGATAAACCAAGAGGTGGTGGTGCTTGCCACAAAGGAAGGAACCCTTGATAAAAGCACATGGATGCTCTCAAAGAAGAGAATTTAGGACACTTAAAAAAATGAAGCAAAGCTCTCAATTCTCATAAATTCAAATGTAACCTTTACAATAGTAGGAGAGGTCTATTTATAGTGATGAGGGGTGCATAGGCTATGCAATAGGAGAAAATAAAGGAGGGAAAGCCAAATTTGAATTATTGAGCACATCTCCCTAAATTCATGGATCTTAGATCTAACTAATTGTCATGTAGGATGCCATATGGGAAATAATTCAATTTCAGTGCCTCCAAGGGGGAACAAGGGCCCCACCTTGCCTTTTCCATGCTTCATGTGCTAACTAATTGGGTTTAATTAGAAAAGAGAGGTGTGGTTAATAAACCAACCCACCAACAGCCCTAATGAGCCAAATTAGCTAATACACTCCACAAAAAGGACTAGGCACACCCCTTAAGCCTAAGTGCACGAAAATAAATGCCCAAAATACAAGCCAAGGAAAAAAGGAATAGACCACTCCACCTAGGAAAAGTAGGGCAAAATACAATGCTAAAAATAAGGAACATAAAGACTATACATGATCTCTATGCACATAAGGAGGTGAGGTCTTCTTCCATCTATTATAGCCATATCCTGCTCTATCTTCATAGTCATTACCCTAGTGATAGATACCTTGCTAGGGAAGATTGCATCATCTCCTCCCCGTTGGGAAGGATTTAACCTCAAATCCGGAGGTTCTTCTTTATTACAGCACCTTCAAATGAAGCTTCAGGTGAGAAAAATCTGGATAATATCATGGGAAATGAAGTTTCAGCTTTTTCTTTACCTATTTCTACTGGGATGCTCTGATTAGTTGTGACATTGGGCTGAAGATTATTAGTTAATAGTTTTTCGTCATGTATATGAATTATTTAAAGTCTTATTATGAGCCTTATTAATTGAGAATCTTATAAAGATAATTTTTTGAGCCTAACATATTTACTTATTTGCTAAATTGTGTTATATTATAGATTGGTAAATTAGTGTATATTGTATGATGTGAATCTTTTTACCTAAGTCCAAAACCTAGTATTTAAATAACCAATTTTTTATATTATTTTGTAATTAAAGAATAAAGCGTTTTGAAGTAGAAGGGTGTCACAAGCCTCTCTAAAAATATGAAAGAAACCAACCTCCTAATCTTTATGTGACCAAACTCTTATAAATTCCGCTAGGGCCAATACAGGTTCATGTTCACCACTCCCTTATTCACAAAATCAATTACCAATTTAGAGTCACATTTCACTTCAGTTTTCTCACTTCCTTGTTCCAAGTAAATTGCAGGATAGAGGTGATCCCCCAAAATTCTACCATGATAACATTATTTGAACCCAAATTGTAGACAAAACTAAGAAGTGTTTAAATGACTTCAAACAACCTCTCAATTGGGGGTGAATTGAATGGTTTAAATTTTTTTTTCAGCTTTTTTATAAAAAACTAGTTTTTGAAATTCTTGGTGAAATATTTTTGAGACAAATGCTTTTAGCTATATTTGGATTGCATAGCAAGATTGCACTTAACAAATGCATATTTGATCAGTTTTAGTTTTAACAAATATTTCAGAATTTGCAATGATAATCAAAGCAATAAAGCAATGTAAAAAAAGTGATAATAGAGAGAAGAACAAACACAAGGCGATTTATACTGGTTCACCCAATCCGGGCTATATCTAGTTGTTCTTTATTCAAGATACCTACCTTGAATAGAACCCAACATTAGAATCAAATCATAGTTTACATACAAACTCAAATGCAAATGAAACCTACACCTGCACCTTTGAAAACATATCAAGTTATTGATTCTACCTCATGCAAAACCATGCATGAATACAATAGGAAACTTACCTAGATGGTTTTCACAATCAATTACAGAAATGACATCACCTGATAATCTTGATAAAAAAGGTAATCTCACAGGTTATATCAACACTTTATCAACCAAACTAATGAATATCTTGAGTTCTTGATCAATATTTTCTAAATCTTGACTTGACTTGAAGTTTCAGGTTTTTAGAGCTTTGTTTCTATCTTTGGAATCTCAAAACTTTGATCTTTGATAAGTTTAAAAAAAAATTGTAATTCATTTTTGTGAGTTTTAATATTAAAACCTTTTATATGAAAATTTTAAAGCTTTGTTTTAACATATTAAAACGAGATTTAATTGATTAAAACATTCTAAACTTAAGTCTAGACACATCTCAAACAATTTATCGATTATCATTAGTACTTAATCGATTAAAACGTTCATCAGTAAGAATTAAGCCAACAGGAGCAATTTAGTCGATTAAACCAAGGTTCTAATCGATTAAATGAAGAAAATAATCAATTATGAGCTGATTGAATAGATTAAAACAACAATTATGCTTCCTTAATCCATTAAGTCACTTCATAAATCAATTTCTAACTTCCTCTTGCAACATCAATGAGATTTTTAATACTTTTAGAAACCAACAATCTCATTCCTATTTGACTTAATCAATGCTTAAGATGAATCAAGAACAATGATATACTTAGTTAGATTGAATCAAGATAAAACTACCTATGTGAATGCATATGTTTCATACTCAATCAAACTATTAACTATAAGCGTTCATCATCAAAGCTAGAAAATTATATACAAATTATTTTGTCTTTTTTGCATCTTTGAGAGAATCTCCAACAAAAACTCCCAACAAGCGACTTTCCTCATCACACAATAAACCTGCACAAGTTCCATATTTGTCATTCCGCTTCACTAACCCATCTATATTAGATGTAGTCCTCCCAATAGCAGAGGTTGTCCACCGCATATGCTGAATCTCAGAATTGGTTTATGTAGGAGCCATTTTGAGGTTATATGCATATGTAATCTGCTTACCTTAATTTATCACTGAGGTAGCAATGTTATTGCAATCAAACTACACTAAATTGAGCACATGATTATTTCAAGCCTTCTAGAGTGAATGCAAAGTGATCTAGAATAACACATTCCACACAATTCCTTGCACTAAGGCAGTGTTCCGGATATTAATGGTTATCCAATAAGCAATGGCATGATTTAGGGTCATATGAACATGCATCTAAACAGTCTTAGGGAACATAAAGTCTCTTAAGATATGTAAGACAATTTCCACGTGTTGAGAACATAAAAGGCATAAAGATAGTTTAGACATATTCAAGCATTCCTAAATGTGTTTGTGACTAAGCCACCATGAAGATACTTCCACAAAATCATCTTGTCTCTCATTTGTGTATTCAAATGCTAAATGCATTGCAAATCGGAGACCTTGGTATATGGAACTGGGATGTAATAATATCATATGCTGATTTTGTTTGGAAATGACCATTAGGAGTTCAACCCTAAATGACTCGAATTCCTCCATAGAAGTAGAAGGTGGCATAATGCTTATGATCTCCCTAAACAACCATTTGGGAATTAAGTGTTGAAAGAGTTTATAAAACAACCATGATTATTAGTAGTAAAGTCAGCCGCAACCATGAAATTGGGACTGATAGACTCCATGTTCTCAACAAAATGACCAATTATAATCCTTGAGAAAAGCCATTGATCCCACCAAAACTTTATCAATTTACCATTCTCCACCAGCCATCTGCACCCTTGAATAATTGATGCCAAACTTTGTTGATCCTTCTCCATAAGTTAGAGGCATTATGAGCAAGAGAAACATTTGGGGTAAGGTTAGCCCCCACATTTGCATTTACTATAGAGTACATGAACCCAAAGAGACTAAGGTTCATGAATGAGGCCTAGTCCAAGCTTCATACCAAAGCTTGATTAAACTATTGTAAGTCTTTAAATCCTAGCCCACTTTATTTCTGTTAAGCACACAAGTGGTGCTAAACAATAGAGTGATACTTCCATTCTTGATTAGTACCCCCCTCCTCCCCCACACACACAACAAGCTACCTTATCAAGGATTTCATATTATAAGACACTTGCTTGGTCAAAGTAACAATTTGCATAATGTAAGTGGATAAACAACGAATACAAATTTTTCCAACGTACACCGTCCAACAAAAGGATAACCAACTAGATCTCCAACTGCTTAATTTTTGTTAAGTTTTTTCAAATAAAAATTCCTACAAATATCTCTTTTTTCGACGATGAATCAGAAGTACCCCCAAATATTTACTAAGATGGTGAGTTAAAGGATAGCCTAACATGTTACTCAGGAATTGTGCCTGAACATGAGAGATATTTCTAGATACTAAAAGGTGTGTCCTTGCAGCTAAGACCTCCTACCTAGGTACATTAGAAAAATCAGCCTAGCATCTCATTATCATCTTCAACTGATCACCTGAAGCCTCTACAAAAAGAATAAATTGTCTACAAAAAATAGATGAAATATACGTGACCCTTCTTTACTTAGCTTAATTGGTTTTCAATTCTTACAATGGATTTCAAACTCAATAAGGTGGACAAACCTCTTGATACAAAGTACAAAGAGATAAGGGGAAATGGCATCTCCTTGATGAATACCTTTGGACGTTGTAAACAAATTAGAGGGGGTTCCATCAACCATAACTTGCATACTAACAGAAGAAATACAAGCAAGGATGATGTGACTAAAGTGTTTGTCAAACCTAATATCTTTTAGGGTATCAAATATCTATTGAAAAGGCTCAATTTAGATGGTCATAGACTTTTTCTAGATCAACTTTAAGGGTCATAATTCAAAAATGTCTTTTTTTTAATTTGCACAGAATGGAAGATCTCTTAAGCAATGATGACATTATCTGTTACATGCCTTTCAGGAACAAAGTTGCACTTTTTTGGATTGATGAGACTGAGCAAAATATTATTTAACCTATTGGTAATTGTCTTGTAGATGACATTACAAAGACTGATCGGCTTGAATTGAGTCATTCTAGTTAGGGCTTCACGTTTTAGAATAAGAACTAGTAAAATTTGATTAAATCCCAAAATTTGGCAAGATCATAATAGCATCCCCATATCAATTCACACATAGAAGGTCCAAGTGACTCCTAGTGTGTTTCGAAGAAAATGGGGTGCAAACCATCAAGGCGTAAGACTTTCAATAGGCCCATACGAAAGATTGCATATTTAATTTCCTCCTTAGAAATAGATCTTGAACTCTTTTCATCGGGACTGAGCACAGGAAAGCATTTCGGAAGCTCCTAATTATGGCTAACCCTTTCCTATCTAAACAAGGTTTAAAAGTAATCCTTGCAATCTCTTTGATTTTGTGAGCTTCAACGATAAGTTGAGCTTCATCGTTCATCAAAGCTTCCATCATATGCTCCTTATCCAAATAATGGTACTACTATGAAAGAACTTGGTGTTTCTATCCCCAAAGTGGAACTAGTCATGCCTTGCTTTCTAATACCAGTAAAATTATTCCTAATAAAGAATTGAGTCATATTTAGTCCAAAGTTGTTTCTAAATCTTCTACAAGTAAGGCTCATTTTGCATATTCATCTTGTTAGTAATACCATCCATCCTTGCTAAAAGTCGTATCATCTGTATATTCATCTTGTTAGTAGTACCTCTTGAGGGATCACACGTTGGGGTTGAGGCAACTTGAGAAACTATGTGACCCTTATTCGTTCCATCATCTATTCCGAATGCGTAATAGACTTCACCCTCAGCTAGGTGCACCTCTACACAAGCTTAAGGCCTATCCCTTTTGTCCCGGTTGGCCCACACCATGTTTTAAGTTAGCATGAGACCCCAACTATTTATTCCTACCTGCTTGTGCAGAAAACATATTTGCTTGACTTTTATTTTCAAACATGGAAAGTATTTTTCAGAAGAATATGACTCTTTCAAAAGTACAAATGGAAATTTTTAAAATTTCTTTCTATGACCTTTATTTTCAAACATATTTCTAGAACTACTTTCGGACGTATAAAGGCATTTCAAATAGTACTTATGGAATTTGAACATACTTATTGAGAAGTGTATTGTGAGATTTTGGGAGGGATAGGTTTTTGGATTTGGCCGTTTGGGAAGGTGTGAAGAAAATGAGAAGTGTATATTAATCACTGTGTTGTAGGGTATATAAAATAAGAGGCATATCTTGTTGTAACTGGGGTCCCGACAGATTAGCGCAAATATGATTTATGGAACTGCTACTAATGTTTTACTGTAAGGGGAAAACATTAAAAAATCCTTTATAATTGATCTTTAAAGTCAAAGTTAGGTTTGGAAGTTACTACGTGTAGGGAAGATATTAGCACCCTACAATACCTATTAAAAAAAATAGTACCTTTAATTTAATTACACAAAACTATATTTATAAATATTTTATCCCTAAGAAAGAAATACATATTTTTTATTTTTTATTTTAATTTTATATAAATGAAAAAGATAATTTTTATTTAAAGAAAAAAACTTGTGTAAGGATCTAAGCTAACAAATAATTAGTTATTAAACCCTTACAATAATGTTAAAGATAGAAATGTTATTCAATTATCGTTATCAATTGTAGTATATTAATTTTTAATATTTTATAAAAAGATGACAATGTTCATTTTTATAAAAACAAGAAAAATCTCATACAAGAATTTAAACTAGCAAATAACAAGTCACTAAATTCTCACAATCAAATAACATTAAAGGTAAAGTTTTTATTCATTAATGTTATCCATTGTTACATATTAAAATAATTTTTAAGGAAAGAAATTTCTATTTACTAAATTCTGAAAATTTTACAAAGGCTGATCGACGTGCTCAATGTCAAAGAATTGAAGAATTTGAATAGAACTTGGCAAGCCAAAAGTACGACCATCTCTGAATCAAATAATCTTGTGAAAATGAATGTTGCTACTTTGTTTGGAAAGTTAAGAGAGTATGAGTTAGAGCTTAAATGTCTTCAAGATGAAGAAGACTTTGACAAGAAGAAGAAAGGTGTTGCATTAAAGACTTCACAACAAGAAGATAATGATGATGGTTCTATGGAGCAATCTGCAGGTGAAACAATTAATCTCCTTGTTAAAAGGTTCTAGAAATTCATGAAGAAGAAGCAAAAAGGAAAAAGCAAAAATCTAAAAATGTTTACAAAGAGGAGTGAGACTGAGAATTTACTTGGTTAATAAAATAAATATTTTGAGTTTCGTAGAGAATTTGGTTCTTATAAGAGGAAACATTCATGGATGAACCCCAAGGTTGGTTAGATCGTGTCTATGTAGGTAGTGATTGAGTGTCCAATGGTTGGTGATTATTTGGAAGGTCCATGACTGTTGGAGAGGCGTGTAGTTATGAGGAAGGTCGTATAATGGCCATTGGACCTTTTCAGGGTCAGCTTGCTACACATGCCTATTAAGATGTGGAGTTATTGGTTGTGTAGGGATCAATGTGAAGCCAGGAAGAAATGTAAGAGAAGTTGACGATTCTCCTTTGGTTACTGGCGGGGTCCCTTCTATGTTTTTCATTTGTAGAGATTGCAATGCCTCTAGAATTTGGACCATTTGTTCCTTTAACTGAATTCCCTCTTCAATAAATTATGTCTAAATCTTGTTTAGCCCTCATGTATTGCTAGTATGATTTTCAATCTCCTCCATATTGAATATTATTAAATATTTTCTACTATTAAAAGAGAGAAATTAATGAGAAAAAACTTAATTAAAGGAAAAACATGGAATCTAATATATGCCCTAATATGCATGTATGCATGACATTTTTTGTTTTTTATGAATTTCATTTTGAGTAAGAAAGGAAACTTAGGTATTAATGACATAAATGCACAATGCATGAATATGTTTCTATGCTAATGTTAATATGGATATGTACAAAAGAAATTATGAGAGTAACACATTTCCCATGTGACCTAAAAAGGTAAATCTATGGTAGAAAATTTCTAAGGTCACAACCCTAATTTTGGAGGTCTCTATGTCCACATATTAGTACATGGTTTCATAGGTGGATCTACACTCTCAAAGATTTATTGGTCCCTAAGTTGCCCTTATCACATAGATAAAGACCCAACACATGTATTAATTACAAGTAAGGAACATACCCTCTCAACATGATTAACCCATGGTACTAGTAACAACCTGAGCGGTAGCTGAATAACTGCCAAGTAAGCATTCATCCCCTCAATAACATTTATCAAGCCACCATTTAGTCCTAGGTTCGCACAGGCTCAGGTATAGAGTCCAAAATGTGTGAGGTGCAAGTGTTAGTGGAGTGTGTGAGGGGAACGTACAAACATGTAAATTTAACACTTATCCAAATATTAAAAAAAACAAGTAAAAAAATATATAATAAAAGAATAAATAAATAAAATTCTAACGTAAGGTTAAGCCCAAACAAAGCATGTGTAGAAAGACAAAAACAAAACAACAAAAAATAAGGGTAAAATTAATATTTATGAAGTTATAATTTTGCACAATTAACTTGATAAAGCTCAACTTTCAAAATCCTGTGAAGTCACCATTCGTTGTAACCGAGGTCATGATGGATTAGTGCAAATATGATTTATGGAACCACCATCAATGTTTTAATTTAAGGAAAAAACATTGGAAGTCAATTACGTGGAGGGGTGATATTAACACCCTACAAAGCCTGTTAAAGAAATAGTACCTTTAATTTAATTATATAAACTATCATAACTTTATAAATATTTATTTTATCCTTAAGAAAGAAATCTATATTTTTTATCTTTTATTTTAATTTTATATAAATGAAAAGACCTTTTTTATTTAAAGAAATAAAAAACTTGTGTAAGGTTCCAAGTTAACAAATGATCCGTCATTAAACCCTTATAATAGTGTTAAAGATAAAAATGTTATTCTCTCTTCTTTTGTTAATCACATTCTTCTTCCTTTTAGAGTGTGATGATTGATTTGTAACTGACACGTAATCTTATCTCTTTTTTATTTGAACAACCTAACCTTTCTCCTAACAGTTAGGTCTCCCTTTATTTTCTTCCAACATATTAGCCTAAGTCTCCCTTTATTTCCCACCACAATTTCTCTCCTATTTTGTTATTTAATTTATTTTTTTTAAATCTAAAACAAAATTTGTTGTTCGGTTTACCTTTTCTCACAACAAATTAGACTAAGTCAACCTTTATTTTTTCCCACAACTTCTCTAATATTTTATTTTATTTTAGATAAAATTTGTTATTCACATATCTTTTACGTATTTTAGGAAATATTTAAAATGAAAATAAAAAAAGATATATTAATCATTGTATAAAAATGTAAATAACATGGGCTAAAATAGAATTGTGAAAAGTGGTTGTTTGACCAATCTAAATTTTATATGGATAAGTTTTTCCTAATCCAACCCAGCTTGATTCTATTAGAGTCAAGATTTTTTTAGTCTGTCTTAACTCTTCAAGCTTATTCGACTAACCAATTTAAATCCGATTCAATATACGAGTCTAAATTGTTTTAGCCTAACTTAACCTAATTCATCGGCCATAACTCATAAATCAACGCATCGGACAGACGATTTTACCTACTCTAGTAAAGTGTCACCGTGTTAGAGGATATGCATCATCATTAACAGAAGTTGGTGTGGAGATGCTAGAGGAGTTTGTTCTTCACACACCGTTTGAATTTGTTAGGTGATGGAAATAGTACAAGTTTATGAGATTACATTTTGTTTTCTTCTAAAAAGTTATACCGTAGTATGAAAGGAAACTATGGTTTAAAAAACTCATATTCTTGAGCGGCAGCTTATTTGTTGCAAACTTTTTAAACACCTGATCTTATCAAGAGATATCTACTGGAGCAAGATCTCGGTAATTCCGTAGTCTTATATGCTATGTGTGTTTATAAATTAATGATAAAATATAAAAATGAGGTGTTATTTATGAGATTTACTTAGTAAAATGCAAGAAAGTTGAAGGATTGTGTTACTATTACGAAAAATTTGTTACTAGTCATAAATGTAATAATAATAAACTTTTATTGTTAATGGTCGATGAAGAGGACGTGGAAGCTCCTATTTCCACTAGTGAAGAATCTTTCAGCCAAGATGACCAAGGGACCATTCATTTCCAACTTTCTCCACAGGCTATCCTTAGTCATCTTTTTCCTAAATCTTTTTAAGCTCAAAGGCCTTATTGTTGGAGTTTTTTTTATTGTTCTCTTGACACAAGTAGTTCACACCATATCTTTTAGGGAATTGAAGTTACCATTTTCTAAAATTTGAACTCACATCTACGCATAAAAAACTTATATGTTCTTAACTTTATCTCTTATAAAATTAAAATTTGTAAATTTTTTTACTCTTCGAAAATATGTTTACGGAAAGTTAAAGATTTTGAACTTTTTTTATTTTCTGTAAAGATCCCTAGAAGAGTTAAGTTAAAAAAATTTTAAGGTATACAATGTAATAGCTAAATATATTTGCATGGGTCTAATGTTAGTTCCCATTCAGCCAAATACAGCATGGGTCCAATGTTAGTTCTCTCCAAGCCTCTACGGAGAGTACAAAAATTTGAATTTTTTTCATCTACAAAGAGTTAAAATGGGAAAAGACTAGAGGGAGGATATTTAAGAAGAGAGAATTAGGTGTATAAATAAAACGAGAATTTTGAAAAAAAAAATTAAATTAGTGGGTGAAAATTGAAATTTTTACCAGTGAAAATTCGAATTCTGTATCTTGTAAGTGCAAGTACTAAAACAATTCATAGGTCAGCATAAGCCCAATTCAAGGTGTGATTCTAGCAAGCCCAATGTTATTAAGTTAATTCACGGTGCAATTCAGCATCAAAACGATTTTGGACGCATTCTGAATTATTGCATCTTATAATCAAATCAAATCTTACTGTGATTCATATATGAGATGACATTGCAGTATTTAGTAGAGACTATAGTGAAGATTTACATGCATAGTCATTTGTCAGCAATCCACTTTTGTTGACAACATATATAGATCTGATTTTGGACCTTGAACGAGCAATCCCACTTGAATAATAATGTTACGAGTTAACGCATATTTCAAGCCAATCTTAAGGTCTCATTCATAGATTATATAACTTAAGACAAGTCTTTTGTCTTATGGAAATACTAAGTTAGAAAAGAAAAACAAACCAACTGTCATAGAGCTACTCTGAAAGAATGCACAAAACATGCCTCAAGTGTCATTAATAGAATTGGTTAGTATTTCATTATCTTACATGCATTTTATGGTCAAGCTTCGGTTCATGTTTGAATAGCGCATCCTTCTAGTAGATGGCAAACCAATATTCTTAAACTGCTGAATATATCGTCATTGTGATGTAACCACTAACCAGTAAATATGCAAACAACATCACTAGTACACACGTTTCTCGCTTTCTTAAGATATACATAGTAGCACGCTAACAATTGTTAAATTATGCAATGAGGATATGTTGATTCCATGGAGATGTTTTTATTCATTTACAAACAACTTTTCATACTTGAATCATGAAAATGCTTGTGCTTGCTCCTATTCCTTGTATCTCTTAGCCTCTAGTTAATAAAAGTTCAAACCATCTGAAAGAAAAAAACAATTTAAACCACTCAGACTATCATCAAAGAATGAACAATTTCAAAAAGTCTGAAGCAAGGACATACAAGATCAATAATATTGATATGCATCAGGGAAAATTTGATATCAATCAGCTTTGTCAGCTTCTTCTCCATTCACACTCAACTCAGAAGGAGTATCTTCAGAACTTGCAGTCTCCTCCGCTGGTTGTTGAGCTTCTGCCGCATTCACACTCAACTCGGAAGGAGTATCTTCAGACTTTGTAGTCCCCTCTCCTAATTGTTGAACAAATCGCCGACCCCGATCCACCCTGATTGGCCTTCCCATAAAATCCTGTAAATTAACAATTTTCCCTCTGTTACTCTGGCTAAAAATTGTTCCAAGATAATTCCACACCAATCAACAATTAATTTCTCATTATAAAGGTTTGTTGATTCCCTTCTCACATTTATGTCTTAAAAGCCGTCTCAAAAAATAATTTCACACTTTCAAATGTACTTGTATAAAACAAAAATGTACTAGGGAGACAAACACTTTCGAATTTGCTTGGGTTAGGGGAGAAAACAGTAAACATACGCGAGAATGAAATGAAGCATATGGAAGAATTGGAATCCAAAGAAAAAAGAAAGTGGAAGTTACCTTTCCTTGGAAGTCTAAAAGAGCAGACTCAGCTTCTTTCTTGGACTTGTAGGAGACAAATCCAAAACCAGACGGCCTTCTAGGATTATCACGAAAGACAACTTCAGCAGAAACAACTTTACCAGTTCCAGAATCAAAAAAGTCTCTGAGATCTTTGGACTTGGCTTCATAGGACAAGTTAGCAACAAACAAGTTAAACGTGACGGGAGGCTTTGGTTTGAGAGGGGGTGGCGTTTTCTTCTTTTTGGGGCGAGCATAATTAACTTTCATTACACGACCCTCAAACTCCTAAGCAGTATTGAAAGAAGAGAAAAAGAAGGAAGATGAAAGTGTGGGTAACTGTAAAGGGAAAAAAGAAGTGTAAAGTGGTAGAGGCATTGCTTACATACGATTCGAGATTGTTGAGAGCCTGGAGAGCCTCTTCGGGGGAACCCATTTCAACGAATGCCAAACCCCGGTTTCTGTCTTTTTTATACATGGAAAGCTAAACCGCGACAAGAATTTAATCAGAAAAGAGAAAGCTTAAATGGAAATAAGAATAGGAGGTAGGAAGAAAAAGAAACCTCGACTTCGAGGACTTTTCCATGTTTTTCGAACAAAGAGCGAATGTCTTCGGGAGTGCTTGTCCAGGGTACGTTCTGAGCGAGCAACCTGGTGCGAGAAAATTCTTCTTGGACGACAGGCTGTTGGGAAGTGGAGGCGAGTGCGAGAGTGAGATTAGGAGCTTGTTTGGTTGGGGTAAGGGAAAGGAATGGAAAATGAGAGGAAGAGGATTTGATATTGAAGGATTGGGAGTGAGGTGTCTTGCCAATGCCAAAGGAAGAGGAATGGGAATGATTCGTTGAAGTTAAACACACAAGCCGTAGTAGCGCCATTACTTGCCAATACCATTCACAACCCTCTACTACACCTACACTCCCATTTTTAATACCACCAGACAGCTAGCTCCTTTGTGCGGCAACTGTCCACGGAAATGGATAAGGGCGTCTTTAGAATAATAATAATAAATAAAACAAAACTTCAAACCCCAATGTTTCTCTTTAGTTTTTTTTTTTCTTGGTTGATTTAGTAGCAAAATTTATTTTTAGAGGCAAAATTTACTTTTAGAGATTGAGAGACTATGAATTTGAGTCTCTCCTGTGATAAATTTTAATTTTTTAATAGGTATAAAGATAAAATAGATATTTTAAAAAATTGACATAGAAATAGAATATTCTCTTTATTAATACTAGTAAAAACACAGTAGCACTACGTTTGTGTATTCACATTTCTATTTTAATATTTTATAATTATAAGATTTTAATTTGATATCTTTTGTAAATTTTTATATTTTGAAATATAAATTGTTATGTGACATGTTTTGAAATATATTTTGTTAATTTTATATTTTTTGTTTATAATAAAATGATAAAAACATGTAAAGAATGGAAAGAGGAGAGTTTGAATGGAACTCAAAATATTGTCGTTTTGCATGTTTATTAAAAATATACATCATGAAATATACGCATATATTAATAAGGAGAAATTATATTCATAAAAGTGGGAACAATCATAAAATGTTTAGAAGGTAAAATAGTAATAAAATATGGACACCAAAAAGTCATATTCCCATTATATAATATATATATATATATAGTATATAATATAATATCATATATTATACATTATAGATATAATTGGACAATTATGTATATTAGATATTAATTTTTTAAAGTAATTTTTTGCATAAAGTTATAAGGTTGATTTAGTGATAAAATATACGTTTAGAAAATAAAAGGTTATGGATTCACTTATAATAAAGTTTATTTTTTTAATTTTAAAATAGGTGTAAGGATAGAATAGATATTTTAAAAAATAGACATAAAAAAGAAATATTCTCTTTATTAATAATATATATATATATATATCTTATAAATAGTAGAACAAATTGAATATAAATATTTTTAAATAATTTTTTTCTTAAGATGGTAAAATATCTAGTGACAATTTACATTTGGAGAGCAAGAACTTATAAGTTTGATTCCTTCTTATAACAAAGTAGTTTTATTTTTTAATTTTTAAATAAATATAAAGATAAAATAAATATCAAGATAGAATATTCCTTTATTAATAACATACATACACACACAATAAAATCTCTTACAAACTATTCAAATCTTCCGTTAGCTGGCCCAACCATGTGGGTTGTAAATCAAACTATGAGTTTATAATCAAATTCAACGGGCAAGCCTATATTTGGATTTACATTTGCAACCTTAAAACGTATGTCAATGCAAAAGTAATGAAGACGTTACTCCTCTCACCATACGTTAGGCCCTCTCCTACCGGATTCACAAACATGCTCTAAAAGAGTTGCTCCCAGGCCATCAATAGTGATTATTAGGAGCAACGAATACCAATACTGGGATTAAGTCAATCCATCTCTACTAATGACACAATCAGAACTCAGAACTTCCGCATGATCTAAACTCATTGTCCATTAATGTGAGTTTGTTTTACCGTTTTAAAGGCACGATGTACCCAAACCATAGATCTTGTACATTGAGTCGAAGTGGTGTTTGACAGTTTTGAACGTCTAAACCAAACACGTTATTAGTCAGTCACGCTACTTCTTATGCATTCTACAGTCAGGAGAGTTATGTCGTAAGGGTGATAATGGTTGTCTTGCTACCACTTGATCGTCAAAATCAATCTTCCTCTGCGTTGGGCTACTTGTTCTGGGACTAGACTTTCTCTTGTTTGACTGCAAAAGCCAAATAGATATAAATAATATAAATATACATACATTCAAGTAGGGATAGACAAACAATCAAGTCCGGACTACGAAGCCTATATTTTAAACTGGCTGAATGTCTGGTCCACTAAAATAAATTGATTTTTTTTAAGAGTTTGTATTTGACTTGCAAAGCTTGTGATCTAGTGACAAAGTCTACAATGTAGAAAGATGGGAGAGGGAGAGGTATTGGATTTGAATCCTCCACTAATAAAACAAACACATTAACAACTAATATTTACTTATAAAAAAAATATTAACACAAACTTATAATTCAAATGGAAAATTTGTTCCTTTAAATGGGTAAGAGCCAAGCTTGTGAGACTACAAAGTTTGCAAACTACTTAATTTTTTCCTATAATTATGGTTCTTTGAAAAGAAAAAAATGGATCCAAAACCCATACGGATTTAAAAGAACTGTAGACTAGGTCCATATACCCAACCCTACATTCAAGTAGAGATGAGCAGAAGATGGTTATTAACTATTAGGCAGCTTAGGCATATAATTATATCATCAGCAATGAAAAAGAAATGAATTTAAACTAGGATGCACATATGCTGCAAGACTTGATTTTCTTTTAGATCTTAAAACTAACTTGCCTTGGCTGATGGGCTGTTGGTATGTTCCCCCCCAGAATCGGGATGGTTCTTTTCCTTGTATAGCCCCAATAATAATATTTTGTTCTCTTTTTCCAATACATTATTCTCGTCAAACAGTAATTTGACCTAAACAAGAGATGGCATGTTAATTTAGATATTAAGCCACCAAAAAAATGAAATGGTAAAAAAAAAACTGGGGACAAATCAAAGTTTACCTCCTCTTCGGCTTTGTGCAGATTAGTTCTTAGATGCTCCTTATCCTTCTCGAGTGACTTGACTTTGGCCACAAGTGACAAAACACTCCTACTTGATGAGTTCAAGCTAGCAAATTTAAAATAAAAAATTAGGCTTACAAAAACGAATTGACGAGAAAAAAAGGCAATATAAATAGAAATTGACTAAATTGTTTATAACTATATTAGATTAACTATAGGGAATACTACGACAGTCAAAATTGGCCAAATGAAAACAATGCCTAAAGAATAAAGGCAAAAAGAAGGAATAGGCGAATAAGGAGAGGTTCCAGACTCACCAGTTCCACATACTCAGCAACTGTTTACAGGACTCATTCTCGCTGTTTACTTGCAAAAATGCATATGCAGAATCATCATCTTTACTAGTAACCTTTGCCAAAATAGAATCAAGTAAACTTGTTTCCACAGGTGTGCTTGCAGAAGAATTTACCTTCATGGAAAAAGCAAATATCTGGGATCAACATTGATAGTCAAAGGAACTAGAACTAGTAAAAGCTATTACCATTTCATGAGTATAGGAAAAAGGTGGAAGTTTGGAAAAGAACATCAATCAATTAATAGTACAAGAAGTTCATTAATATAGATGGGTGGAAAGGAAGATTAGATACCAGAAATAGAACCAAATTAATCTAAAAGTTGTAACTGAGCAGCTGACAAAAGTCAGTCATAAATGGTTCTTGATTTCACAGTATCATAATGCATTGCGTTATTAAGCATAGAGCATATCAAATAATTTCAATTTCTTAGGTTACGAATGGAAACGGGAAACCAAAATTAATCCTTAGCTAAATAGAATCAAAATCATTTCATTGTGAAGTCACTGCAGCTACTCATTCGAAGCAAAAACACATCACATCAGCAACTCCAACTTACGGTGGGTGAATTAATTCCATAGTCCCTCTCAGCAGCCATTTCAGTAATTAATAAAAACCCAAGGGAGAGAGACCACTAAAATTTTCAAGTTTACATTCACATGAGAAAATTAAGTCCCAACTAATCCACCAAACCCCTTTATTCTCACAATAGTCATACTAAATAAAAATGAAGCCTTTACAATTACCCTAAAACTAAAACCCCTTCATGCCCCCCTTAACCAGCATTACAATATATTCTTCAACAGTACAATTCACAAGTCACTAATTAGGTAAGTAGCTAAGAAATAGATTTAAATTGTTAAAAAGGGTGGTAAAACACTGTAATTGAAATAAAAAGGGGGGGAGAAATATGGTTTACCAATTGATGGAGATACTTATATTTGTTCAATTCATTCCCCATAAGAAGCAAATCCCGTTCTAAATCAAGAACTCGGGTTTGAGCCTCACGTGCCCGTTCATCAGCATCATTTCCAAACTCCATCAACGCTTCCCTGTCCTTATCATACAACGCGCACTCATTCTCCAACTGATGGCAGCGAGACAACAATTTCTCACACTCCGTCGCAAGTCTCTGATTCTCCTCCACGAACTTCTTCAGAGCTCGCGCGTTCATGCCCGCTTCAGACTGCTCCAAAATAAAAAATCATAACCCAAAATTTCCACCATCAATTGAAAAATAAAAAAGAGAGATATAAAGAAGAGGCGCGAAACCTTGAATTGGTGGATTAGTTGATCTTTGTGCGTCAATTGGGGAAGAAGGGAAAGGAGGCGTTCGCGGAGGCGACATTGGGAGTCTTGGGAGGCTCGAAGCTTGGCCTCTAGGGTTTCCGATGGTAAGGGAATTCCCAATGAATCGTCGATAGTTTGTTTAATGTAATCATCCACTTCTCGAGGGAGATCCATTGGAACCAAAATCAGTTATTGGATTGAAGAGAATGAAGAATTGGAAATGCTTTGCAAGCAACTGTGGAAGTGGAGCGCGAGGCTTAACCTGGTTTTGATTTTGGTTGGAAAATCAAACTCAAGTTTTGTGACTCCTCGTTTCAAATTGAATGGGCTAGCCGTTGCAATGTGCTTCGCGACGCTCACCTTTTCGAGGGTCCATCTTATATAACCTCAATTTATGTTTTTTATATTTCTCGCTAGCTGCAATCTTTAAGTAGCCTTTTCTTTTTTTTAACCCTTTTTTCTACTGTTTGTACCCCGTACTTAATAAAATACCAAAACTCGCCTTATGCGTTCATAAACCAGCTGCAGCTCTTTTCTCTCTTCTTTTCTGTATTTTGTCGAGAAAAGCTCCACAGCTGTGATATTTTTTCTATAATACACTACAATCAATGTATTTTTCGTATAGTTTATTATTCTCCACAATAGGAAGTAATCTTTCTTGTAGCAACATGATGTAAGCACTTCACCATTTATTTGTTTCTTGTCGATTAAGATCTAAAGATCCGTAATTGAATGTCCATGTACATTGCTAATTATGAAAATAATTTCAACAATTGCAAATTAATTACCTATGAGATACGAACACTTTTATTTTTTGGAATGTTCCTGTGTTAAACACTTCTAATTAAGTTTTCAATGAAAAATGATTATTTTTGCTTAAAAGCTTAAATTCACATTTATATATAACTTAAATACTTAAATTGACATCTCAACATAAATGGACAGACACTGGTATTATTAAAAAATAATGTTGGACCTATCTTTTAGCCTTGTTATCATAGAAAATTGGTGAATATATTGTGACTTTGGTTAATTTGTTATGTTACTCGTATTTTATTTCATTAAAATATCATTATTTATATGTATATAAGTCGTGTCCTACATTTTAAACATTAGTCGTGTCAATGTATCTCTGTGTCGTGTCCATATCTGTGTTAGTGTCTGTGCTACATAGTTAGCAACAACAACATTGACTATAGAGAATCATTTACATCAGACGATGTAATTAAATTATTTACCTTGAAAACAATATTATGTAAAGTTTAGTATTGGTTGTTGTTGATGTTTGGTTTTATTTTTGGGCAGGTGTTTGCTACCAAAGATGACATGATTAAATAAGCTCATGACATTACCTTCCAAAACAATTTTGTAATTATTATAATGAGGTTAGACATGACTAATGGACAATATGAAAGGAAGACATATGTGGTTTTGGGAGGTAAAAGGGGTGGTAAGTACAAACGATATAAGAATGACTTGGAATGAAATACAACTGAAAGTAAAATGTGTGATTGTTCATTTAGACTAAGAGGGATATCATTAAAAGAACAATGAATTAATAGCTTTCAACATCATGATCTACCTAATATCTTAGTTGGGCATTCATATGTTGGTCATTTAGTTATAAGGAGCAAACACTCTCAATAGATATGATGAAGAGCATGGTCAAACAAAAAACATACTAGTCACTTTAAAGGAGTAAAATGAAAACAATGTCACAACAATTAAACATATATAGAAATGCAAGATATGCATTAAAGATATTGGAAAGTTGGCCTAGAACGAAAATGTAATAATTGATGAAGTATTGAAGTTACTTCAACATGACATGTACATTCACTAGCATACAACAAATGAAAATAGATGTTGTTTGTGATCTTTTTTGGGCCCACCCTAATTTCGTTAAGTTATTGAATGCATCCCTTATTATTCTCTTGATGGACAGTGCCGACGAAACCAACAGGTATGGGTTATTGTTACTTGAGATTGTTGGTGTCACATCTAAGAGTTTAAAATTTTCTATGACTTTTGTGTATATGAAAGTTGAGTGTCAAACCAACTTTGTTTGGACATTTCTGAAAGTAAGAGGTTTATTCATGAGAAATTATCAGATTCCTAACATTATTGTCATAAACAGAGACTTAGCATTTATCAATGTAATTGAAATTATATTCCCTAAAACAAAAAAATTTATTGTGTCTATTCTATATAGACAAAAATGTTGAAGTCATGTGCAAAATCTATGTTCACCATAAAAAGACATGGGATCAAGTTATGGATACAAGATGTAGTCTTGTGATTGTGCTATGCGACATGATTTTGAAGATTTCATTACAAAATTCAAAGTTCTTTGTTTATCTTAGCCAATGTTTATTGATTATGTGAAAAACACATGGTTGATCTTGCACAAGGAGAAATTTATTAAAGGGTAAACTATATTTTTGGTATATTAAATTTTTTAAAACTTATGATTTTGGTACACAAAATTTTTATTGACCAGTCAAAGTGTGCCAACATTTCATCCAATGTTTTAGTCTTTTTGTCTATTTTATGTGTTAAGTGCTAACATGTCACAATGTTTGTTATTATTTTATTAATTAATTTTTAATATCACTTTTATTACATATTTGACAAATTTTAGGTGCCACAAATTAAAAAATAAAAACAATAAAAAATGCAGTTGTTGCCTTTAAATGGAAATGTTAGAGGTGTTCAAGAGAGGGGGAAGCAAGATAGGTAAGAAATGGGCAATAAGAGAGTTGGAAGGGAAAGAAGGATAAGATTATAGTTGTCAAAAATGGGTTGGCCCAACCCATATGGGCCAGCCTACCTCGACCCACCAGAAAAATGGGTCAACCAACCTAACTCATTTTGTCTTTGCTACTCAATTTACTAGCCCAATCCGTCCCATCGCGGGTTGATGGATTATACGGGTTAGCCCACCAACCCACCAAAAAATAAAAAATTATTTTTTAAAATGAGATATTTTAAAATTAACTATTTAATCAAATCTTTAAAATTATTTTTTATTTAATTATTTTTTATTTGATTATCAGATTATGTAATATAATCATTTAATTAGTGAGTTCAATAAAGTATAGTGGGCTATTTTACATTTGGGTTAAAGTATAGTGAGGGTGTGTCAAATAGTAAAACTAGTAAAGGTTTAGTGGGTTCAATACGAGCTGCCCTGAATCACCTGATTGAACCTATATGGGTCAGGTCCAAAGTGGGTTGGGCTCTAGTTTTGCTATTACAACATGGATTTCTTGACGGCTCTAGATAGGATGAAGGGGTTCAAGATTGGGGGGTAGGGATTGGAGAGGTTAGGGGTTTTGGGAATTGGGGGCAGTGGAGGTTGTTGGATAAAGGGGTTTAGGAATAAGCGTGAGGGGTTTTAGGATGGGGGTAGTCTGTAGGATAGGATGAGGGATTGGGTGGATGTTGTTTAGGAGAAGAGGGGTAGGATGAATGGAGGAGGAGGATGAAGATGGATAATATTTTTTCTTAAAATTTGTTTGTAGTGGTTAAAAGTTGCTATAAAATATAATAAAAGCCGCCATAAATTTAGTTCATAAAATAATAATAAACATAGTGACATGTCATCACTTAACGACTAAAATAAACATAAGTACTAAAATGTTAGACAGAAAAAATATTTGTATACCTTATTGGTTAATAAAAAAGTTCATAAATTTGAAAAAGTTCATATACTAAAAATATAGTTTACCCTTTATTAAAGCATAGACAAACAAAATAACGCACTTATGGCACATAAAAAGTATTATTACTTTATCATCATATTTTCTTTTTATTCTTAACATTAACCAATAATCTTTCTCTTTGATTTTTGTATAGAGTTGACGATGCCCATTGGAGCTTGAAAAGATTGTTTCAAAACAATATGTTAGATATTTGTAAATCCGAATATGTCATCAACAACATGATCACAAAACCCCTTTAAACCATACACTATATGTGGCCATAATTTATAATAAGAACAACACATGGTCTTTCATGTGCATGTGAGTTGGCAAACATGTATTTGTATACCTCTTTAAACCATACACTATATGTGGCCATAATTTAGTTTTAATGATATATATTTGACAATGGTGAAATTTGAGTAAAATAACCAAAGAAAATAATCACAATGATCCATTTCTCCATAATATTTTTATGGAAATTGCTCACTTTTGTCTAAATATTTAAGCATTCAAGATTTACTACTAAAATAGAGTATTTTAAGAATTAACAAGTGCAGATTGAGAAGTATTTTGTGTAGAATTACAGAAAATTGTGAGTTACTTCAAGGTGAAGGAAGATCCTGTCACTAAGTGAAGAGAGTCTTGCTAATAAAAAATCACAGCTCTAGAAAGAGGAAAAATAAAGAAGAAAATTTGCTTAGCGAGACATCCTCACTAAGCGAAGATCAAGGAATATGCCTAACCATGTTATCTCTCGTAGAGTGAACCTTTTGTTGCTCAACAAAAAGAACTTTGGCACAAATTTTTGACAAGAAAGAAACACTTCACTGAGTGAAGCTATGGAAAACTAGGAAGATAAAGGATAAGGCAAGGAAAGAAAGTTTATAAAATAAGGTGGATATAAGGAACTATAATACAAAAACGAGCAGGGGCAACCATTCAAAGAAAAACATTTCTCTTTTCTCTCCTACTTTGTAATTTCTTGAAGCTGCAATCTATTTTCATGGCAAGGAAGAACTAATTCTCTTGTTAGGAGTTTGATGAACTGAGCAACACTATGTGATTCACTTTTACTTTTTATTTAAGTTTTTATTCATCTCTTGTGTTTTTCCTTATGCTTACTTCTTATTATTTGATTGATGAACTTATAACATGGTTCATTACAATTTAATATATTGGAAGATTATTTTGAAATTTTTGAACCGCAAAGATCACATATAGAAACTATGCTTAGGAATAAGGTGGAATCCATATGTCTATACTAATATTCATCATGAGCTTGAATTTCAAACTATGAAATTATTTTTCTAAGGGATTAGGAGAAAATTTTGATAATTTAGATCTATATTTCGAAGGAATTAGGATAGAGAAATCATTGAATAAAAAATCTAGAAATAAATAAATGAACTTGATCGAAAGTTAATAATTTGATAAGTGCTGTGAAGTAAATCAAATTTCTAACATATTTAGTTATAAGTGATTTTAGTCTCATTATTGAAATTGAATTATAGTTAAGTTTTGTTCATCACATAATTACCTTTTATCATGTCTAATCTCTTTTTTTCATTAATTAATGTATTATTTTTGCTCATTATTATTTTAATTCGTTTTAATTACTTACAAATCCATTTTTATAAGTTTTACTAAAGATAATTGAATTTTTATAATATCTTCCAAATTTATGTAGATATTATATATGATATTTATCAGATATTACATACGACTGATACACTTATCAAATGTATTATCAATAATATTCTAATGAATATTTTTAAGAGTTACTTATACCACAAGGATTTGATGACATGATGATTCTTTTCGAACAAATGAATCTTGCAACAAAATTGACCATTAAAGGTAAGTTACGTTACATATTTAGGATGACATCTATGTGTCCTCCTATAAAAAATTCAAAACAAAAAGGTCACAAAAGATTATGCACATGCGATAGAAAGATCTATAAAGTGTGTGTCATTGTAGTTTAAACATGTGGATGCATTATATTTTGTTAATGATAGTTCATCCACATGGAAGTCATAGAAACAATTACCAAAGTTTGCTTTTTGTAGCATGAATGTGCTCTTATTGATTAAATCCCTTCATATATGCATTCATTCATACATGACTTTGTCTACGTGGATGCTGATGGTCACGGTTAGGGGTGTTCAAGACCAAACTAAACTGAATTGAAAACTGAAAACCGAACTGTTCAAATCAAAAATCGTAAAAAACCGCTTGAATTTGGGGTGGTTTGCTTTTTATAATTTTCAAATTGCACAATTCAGTTTGGTTTACGGTTTGAGATGTAGAAACCGCACCAAACAAACCAAACTGTTCATCTTTAGTTATTTTAGCAAATCCCTAATAAGACATATACAATTATTCATTATTTTCTAAGCTTATATGATTTTGACTTAATCTTTAATTAAGATTTTTAATTAATATTGATGAATAAATATTTTGGCAAAACTATTTGATTTAATTTAATTGGATACAATTTGATGACAACCACTAGAATGTAATGTTTAAATGAATTAATTGTTTATACTTTCACTTTAATGATTGTTACTTTTATATAATTTTGCTAGAAGTGACTAAACTTTTATATAATTTTGGAAATAAATTTTTTCAACGTATTTTTTAATACTTAATGATAGAAATTGTAAATTGCAAAATCAACAAAACAAAACCGCAACATATTGATTTGGTTTTGTTCGAATTTTATAATTAATCTAAACAGAACCAAATTGCACCACACTTATTTTTATAGTTTGGTTTGAACTAGTTTTAGACTCAAAAATGCACTGTGAACACCCCTAGCCACTGTGCATATCGTGTTATAATGGCATTACTTGAAATGGGTGAAGAATCATGACATATTATAATATGTATCTAAATAAAGAGTTGGGTTAATGGCGTGATAAAAATGTTAATATATTTTGAAGTTATGGCATATTTAACCAATTAAAGAAATCACTAATTGTTGATGACCAACCTAGGATAACTAATATATACATATAATGTTTAAAATTTGTTTATATTTTAAGTGTTTATATCATACTTACATTTTATTAACATATATTTTTAAACATTTGGATACAAGCATGGATAAGTAAATGAAAATATTTTCTATGGGCTACATAATTACGTCACAATATAACATAGTGTTAGTGTTTTATGTTTTAAACCATGAATAACTTTTTTTCATTAAGAAGTGGTATTCCAAAAGACATGTTTTCACATCGTGTAATAGGATTGAGACACAAATGGAAATAATTTTGTATGGGTATTGATAAATTTCTTTTTCCATGTAATTGTTAGCTTTGATAATCCGATAATTTTGTTTGGTTTTTTTGTTTTTTGTAATTCTATTAGAAAGAGAAATGCCCAATACTAAATGCAGATGTTTTTTGGAATACACATTGTTATTTGGTAGCGAAGAATCAACTTATCACTTATGTTAGTCACATTCACCAATTTACTGAATTATTTCACTTTATGCATGGCTATGTAAATCTAGACGAAGATTTAAATGCACTTTGTACTATTATCTTTGTTATATTTTAAGCTTGATGTTTACATGTGTTTTGAACATAATAGATGTTCAAAACTAAATAAAATAATATTCACAACCGAATAAAAAAAAGTTCATAAACAATAATTTTAATCACCATAACTCAATATAGAACAAATGACAAAAAAAAAAAAAGTTGCATTAAATTCAATTCTTCAATGTCCTCTGTCATGAACTCCTCTACAACGCATGCAAATGATTCCCTACTCAATTACAGATAAAGCCAAATAAAAATTGGCTTCGGTTTCATCCCATGCTTATAAGCCCTTAGTAACCATTTGTAAGTCAATCGTCCACTACAAATGTTTGGCAATCTAACAACAAGTATGGTGTAATCTAGCTAGCAAGGAATTAAGCTAGGATGAATAAAGGATGAACATGGTTTCGATGGAGCATGAAGAAGCCTATTTTAGGTCAGTCTATATTTTATAAATAAATAACTTGTAATTTGCGCCCCTATGTCTTAGCAATTTGGTGGTGTAGTTAGTTCACTTTGTGTAAGAACTTTGTTTCCAAAATGCAGGGAGAGTTAGATATGCCAATGATAAGAGAATTGTAACTTTTTTCCAGGATTACAGGTCAAGCAAATGGAGAAAGGAATTTTCCTGCATCATTCAAAGATACCAAAAAATTACTCAAGAAGTTTGGAATGGAAGAGTGTAAAGTCTCCAACCAATGGGAACCAACTGTTACCTTAATGTTGACTTAAATGGAAATTTTATTGATGTACTCAAATATAGAGGGATGATAGGCTCCTTATTATATCTAATTGCAAGTCGACCTGACATTATGTTCAGTATGTGTCTGTGTGTTAGGTATCAAGCTGCATCCAAGGAATCACACATGAATACGGTTAAGAGGATTTTGAAGTACTTGAAAGGAACGGTGGATGGTGGTATGTGGTATCCCAAAGGTACAAATCCTCCACTTATAGGCTTTTCTGACTCAGATTTTGCAGGATGCAAGTTGGACATAAAAAACACAAGTGAAACTTGTAAATAATTTGGCAACACTCTTGTATCTTGGAATAGCAAGAAACAAACTTGTGTGACTCTCTCTATGGCATAAGTAGAATATATCACAAATGGAAACTGTTGTGCGCAATCTTTATGACTTAAACAACAACTTGAAGACTTTGGAGTTAAAGTTAACAAGATTCCTTTAAAGTATGACAACACAAATTCAATCAACTTGACAAAGAATTCAATTCTTCACTCAAGGACGAAGCACATTGAGATTCATCATCACTTTTTGAGAGATCATGTTGAGAAATGTGATTGTGAAGTTCAGCTCATGGACACAGAGTCTCAACTAGTTGACATATTCACCAAACCTCTACCAAGAGAAAGGTTCTACAAGCTTAGAAGGGAACTTGGTATAGTAAGTGAACATGAGCTACAATGATCATTGAACCTTGTTGAAAATTGTATAAATTGATTGAAATTGTATGCATTTTCATATGTCCCATACATTAGAAGCATAACATCATGAAAATAGTTCTTCAAAGTGCGTTTAAAATAAAGTTTTTAAGCATGGTGCAGAACGGTAATCGATTACCTGCAAGCAGTAATCGATTATTCCAAAGGTTGTGTTCTTTCTGAACTGAATGCAACTCTTTGTGTTAATCGATTACTCTTAGAAAGTAATCAATTACCTAATGTGGAGTAAGTTCTCTAGTTTAAATAGGAAAAGATAATCGATGTTCATCATTTTGTACCTCCATTACCTATGTTTTTAAGAGATTTCCAGTCAAAGAGAAGACGTTGTTGCTGAAATTTTTGCTACCTACCCAGATTTGAGTTAGTACAAACATTATTGGTGTGGATTAAACCCTAATTATAGTGCTTAACTCATTTAGGAACCTTAGAATTTTGTCTCTCTCTCAAGAACCTTTGAGTAGCTTTCATGGCAGAATTAAGCAATAGCAAGGGAAATAGAATCAAGCATACCACTACTGGGAAGTAATTTAGTCTGAAGATTACTCTAGTACGAAACTCATTTGCGCCCAACCCAAGGTTCACCTCCAAAAGCTAAGGCTTATTCTCATGGATGGTTTTCCTCTCAAGAGCAACATGATCCATTTTTAAATTCGTGTGCAGGGAAGGAAGTCAACCCTCTAAAGGTTTTTATCTTTTTCTTGGCTTACTGAAAATGGGTTTAGTTTCCATGTTGACTTAGAATTCCAAGGCCTAGCAAAATTTGTTCAATTAAAAGGGAAATTTTATCTAGATTTGGTTAGAGTATTCTTTCAAATTTGAGGTATGATTATTTTGTAAATTTGATTTCTGAAGTGAAAAGAAAGAAAATCCTTTTGTCTGATGAGATTTTTCTGAGTATTGGTCGAATTACTAATGATGGAATAGATGTCTCTATGGCTTATTTGAAAAAGGAAAATGTGAAATATGATAAGTTGGATTTGAATAAGTCTATGTTAGTGCATCCAGTGGAATGGGAAGAAGGAAAAACAGTAAATAGGAATGGGAAGAAGAAGATTGTTTACAACACAGGTGGAATAAAAGTGGATGATAGGCTACTTCACTACTCCATAGTATGAATTATTGCAGCCAGAGTAAGTAATCATGCTCAAATCAGGGAAGAAGACATGATTAGGTTTTGTGCAATCAAGAATTGTGTTAAAGTGAATTGGTTGAAAGTGATTAAGGAAACTATGATTAAGACTAGAAGGTTGGATGACTATAAGTGCCCATACGCAATCTTTATATCAAAAGTTTTGGAAAGATATGGAGTTGAAACATCAAAAGAAGCAAGGGAAATTACTAGGGATGTTCATTTTATGAAAGATAGAGCTTTGAAAATGATGAAGTTGGTGAAAACTAATGAAGGATGGCTGAATAAGGAAGAAATTCAACCTGAAAGAGATTTTGAAGAATTTGAACCCAAGGTTCTCACACTGTTAGAAGAGATGATTATGAAAAAGCTAGGTGTTATGGAAGAAATGCATAGTAGGGAATTCAAGAAGCTGAAAGATAGTGGAGACTATATTTGAGCGTTTAGATCTGATGAATGTTCCCTTTCCAGAGAACTAATGTGTCCTCTCAATACATTCTTAGCATGTTTAGAAATTAAGTATTTAGGATTTCATTTTACATCTTGTATTGTGTGTTTCATTTCAAGTTTGAAAATGTGTTTGAATTTCAGTTGGTGCAAGTTAGTTTGATGTCTTTAAGCTTTGATCATGATTAGTATGCTGATTAAATGTAATTCTAGTTCATTTTGATTAATGAAATTTGAAGTTTGGTGTGACAACTAATTGTGAAAACTACAACTTCAATTTTTTTTTTATAATTAAGCTAATTTTGCCGTGTTCTAAGTAACAGAGGATGGTATATATCTCAGTTGTGTTTTGCAGGAACGTTAAACAGCCAAATATCATTGATCTAGTGCTAGTTTTAAGCTGGTTTTAAGCAGAATTTTGCAGCTGTATTATGCAGAATTTGTGAGCAGAATTATGCAGATTTTGTGGTGAGCTTGTACAAAATTTTTATTGTAGAAATTGAACGGTTTCTAACACTGTTTTGTCCAGGTTATCTAATTCAAAATTATGCAGAATTTTAGCTCTGATAAATACTATTGTATCTTTCTAATCTTTTTGCTTTGAAGTACCAAAAGGGGGAGATGATATATGTGATGTTATTTGTATGTTTCGTTGATAAATCTTGTTAGTGCTATACTATTTTATCATACTGTAGGATAAGAAAAGACTCAATCTCATTGCCTTATGATTAGATGGATTGAAAATGTTTGGCAACATCAAAACCAAAAAGGGGGAGATTGTTGAGATTAAAGATTGGAAGCAACCTTGATGAATCTATCTCAAGTCTCTAGTCTCAGTATAGGTTTTGGTTTTGCTCATCTTAATTTCTTTTACGGTACCAAACATATTTCAAAAGATGTGGTACTTGTATTGTGTGTTTAAATTAGCATGAGTATGTGATTGAGTTGTTTGTTTGTTTCCTATCATTTTCATGATTGATTATAGTTCTTTATGATGTTTTGTTGTTCAGATAGTAAAGGTGTCAAAATTACTAAGCTAAGTGTTGATTTATCTCAAGGGTAATCGATTACTTAAGTTGGTAATAGATTATCTTAGCTAGATTAAGTAGAAAACTCATAAAGTTGAATTTTATCGAGAGTTAATCGATTACCATCTTTAAATAATCGATTACCTTACTCAAAATTCATATTAGTCATTGCAAACTCTCTGCAATAATCGTTTACTTGATCTTGATAATCTATTATCATAGACAAGGTGCATTTCTAGGTTGTTTTTTATTGAACTACTAGGTAATTAAGTGATTATGAATGGTAATCAATTACCTTGGTCTGTTACTCATTTTTAAACCTTTTTCAATAAGTTTTCTTTATCGAAACGAAAGGGTCTTTAGGTTTTCATGAGAGAAAAAGTGATTTTCAAGAGAGAAAACCTTTGAAACAAAAAGAAAAACCTATTAATGTTTGATTGAGTTTAAAGAATCATTGATTGGAAGAGAAAGGAATCAAAGAACTATGCTATTGTGTTTTGGATATTCTCCACATCAGGTGATATTGTTCTTTACCCAAATCTTTGTTTTTATGTGTGGTTGGTAATCTCTTGAGACGAGTTCTTGAGATTATTGTGGAATCTCATGATAGGGTTTCATGAGTGAGACTATTGTGAGTGACGGGGTGTCATAGTTTAGCAATCTCTTGTGGGATGCAATGATATGCCTCTTTTTGTTGAGTTGTTGAATCTTTTTGTAAATTGTGTATGTGTGTTATGTATGTATATGATTTTAGTGGAAAGACGATCGGTGAAAGGCTTATCTTAAAACTGGATGTAGGTCATTGAGGATTGAACTAGTATAAACAACTTGTGTAAATCTCTTTATCCTTACTTTTTTTATTGATTAGTATTATGTTAAATTTTACTACATTGGTTAAAATTTTTGTATCTGTAAAAATTGCAGTCTTGAATTGGTTAATCTTTTTAACTGAGATATTGATTATTGAATTCATAATTAGGTGCTTTGAAAATATTGGATTAAGAACATTATTGGGGATTTTATATGAGTCTTGGTATTGTCTCAATCTTGAAAAGAGTTAATTCACTATGTAAATTGAAAATTGTTTTTGAAACTTAGATAGATTTTGGAGATTTCTTGAAGGGGTATTTTTGTTTTAGAAAACTCTGATATTGCAGAAAATTTTGAAACAGTTTTGGAAAATATTGAAGCCTCTTTTAGATTCTTCCCTAGGACCAACAAAATGGAATTCCAATTATTTAATGTTAGAGGCTCTATTAAAGCATCATAGGGCATTTGAAGAACTTGAGCTAATAAATAGAAAATATTCCAATGATTTAACATAGAAAGGGGGATGATGTTCTTCAATGTAGTGATTGGGAACTTGCACGTTCAATTTTGCCATTCTTGAAGTTGTTTTATGAGGCTAATGTAAAAATATTAAGTTCAACTTATGTAACTAGTGCTATGTACATATTTGAGCATTTGAAATTGGAAGGAAAATTAAACAAATAATTACTAATGTGAATCCAAGTGTAAAAATATGTGATTAGGAACTTGCACGTTCAATCTTGCCATTCTTGAAGTGGTTTTATGAGGCTAATGTAAAAATATCAAGTTCAACTTAACTAGTGCTATGTACATATTTGAGGCATTTGAAATTGGAAGAAAAATTAAACAAATAACTACTAATGTGAATCCAAGTGTAAAAATATGTGATTGGGAACTTGCACGTTCAATCTTACCATTCTTGAAGTGGTTTTATGAGACTAATGTAAAAGTATCAAGTTCAACTTATTACATATTTGAGGCATTTGAAATTGGAAGGAAAATTAAACAAATAACTACTAATGTGAATCCAATTGTAAAAAATATGGATGAAAGCATGAAGACGAAACATGATAAGTATTAAGGCAATCTTGATAGGCTAAATATGTTATTATTGGTCACTTTTGTGTTACTTCCAAGATACAAATTGAAATTCACAAATTGACTTATTTCTCAAAGTTTTAATGTTGACGAGGTATTTAATTTGAATGATAAAGTGAAAAAATTGAGTTTGACATTACTTTTTGAAGAGTATAATGGTGGCAACAGTAATGAGTTTGAGGCTAACTCAAAGGAGGCTCAATCAAGCAATGGAGGTGTTAATGATCCTTATAGCTATGCCCAATTTTTCAATTTAAATAAGTATAGTAAATTTAACTTAGATAAATACCTATATGAGGTTTTAGAGAAAAGTCATGGAGAATTAAATGTTTTGACTTGGTGAAAGCTTATCTCGGGTCGATTTTAATTCTTGCAAACATGACAAGAGATGTGCTTGTTATATCTATCTATTGTGGCCTTTAAATTTGCATATAGTAGCAAAGGAAGAGTTCTTAGTCCACATTGTACTTCTCTAACTCCACAAATGGTGGAAACACTTATTTGGACGGAAGATTAGCGAAAAGGAACATCATCACCATTGACTCCAAATGAAATTGAGAAATTTCAAGAGTTTGAGAAAGTTGAAGAAGGTAACATGATTTGTTTTATACTATATTATTTCATTGTGTATTTTTTCTAGTATGAATGATAACTAAATTTATTTTTTTTCATGTTGCAAAAACTGTTCCTTCGTTGTTAGTGGATGTTACCTATTCAGTCTCATCTGTTACACTTGATGATGATTGAAGAGTAAAGCATGCTTCTTTTTTTATTTATTTTAGTGGTTTAGTGTTTAGTAATTTGATTTTCGCTTTATAATTCTTGTTTAAGATTTTCTTTTTGTACCTTTGATTTGGAATTTTGTTAATCAATTATGGGAAAAAAGAAAACTAGTTCAATTTTGATGCATCTCACACATCTCTTCTACTTTCCAAAACTTTGTAGGAAGAACACTAAGCAAAAAATAACACTTCTATCATTGCACACACCTTTGTGATAGGTTGCAATAGTGTGGTAAACACGCTTAGTAGAAAACCGTATCTCAAGTTTCCTACACTATTGTAGCCATGTGCATAGAATTGTGGGAATGCATTGTTTGGGAAAAAAAAACAGTTCGAAACTAGTTCAATTTGAAACTCTTTCAAACCAATTTTGAAGTTTTATAGTTCCAAACTAGTTTTTTAAAACAATTTGTTTTCTTTAATTAAGTTCCTAACTATTTTAAATAATTCAATTTGATTTGGTTTTTTAGATAACTAGTTTTTGTCTTCCTCTATCCTATTCTATTTGTTTGATAAAATCATATGCATAATATAGTTGTATCCTCAAAAAGGATGATCTAGGTTGTTCTCGTATTACAAAATTAGGGGAATCCTAGTTTTATTTGATAGTGATTTAAAAAATGACTACCATTAACACAAATGTAACAATTTTATATAGATATAGTAAAAAAGATGTAAAAAAACACAAGAAAATAATTAATTTAAAAAAAACTTAATAATAACATAAAATGAAACATATTGACTATTACAAATCTCCTTACCCTGAATGTGTGCATGTAAATTGCAAATTAGGAGATCTGTAATATGTGTATGCAAAACACATTGCGAATTTGCAGATATACAATGTACATGCACACATCCACAATATGCATACATTGATACCTATGGTTGATCATGACATCCCCATAAAGCCCTAATCTAGATAGAGATAAAAAGAGAGATTTCCAATACAATCTATATCTCAGAGACAATTAATCAAGAAAATGAGAGAAAACTAACCAAATTGAGTGAGAGAACATATGAGACCACTCGAGGAGAGGTAGAGGCAGAGAGGGCATGGGAGAGGTAGAGAGAGATTGGGTTATTCACAAGACCCAACGTGTCCTAGGTAAAAATAACAACCTAATATCTTTTTATACCTTTTTTCCGCTTTGCACCCTCTCATTAATAAGGTTTCCAAAATTCATTAAATGAATTTAAAAAATTTATTTTATTTCAGAATATATTGAATATATTATGAAAATTTCAGGAAAAAAAGTTTCAAGACTCTAACATTGAAGAAAAAAAAAATGCAAAGGTCGGCTACGGCATCATCAAAGGAGCAAGGGTGAAGAAAAGGAAACGAGGTTATTTCAATATTCTCTATATCTCCATCATTATGACTGCTATCTATATTTGACTATGTAATTCTACAATGTTTTAAATTTTTAATACAGATTCATTTATTTTGCCTTTTAATTTCTTTAGCCTTTTATGTTATTTTTTCTTGTTTACTTTATTTATTTTTTGTAACTTCAATTTAATTTTTTATAATTTAAAATAATATATTTTTTGTTTAAATATAAAAATGTTCTATATGATAAGAGAAAGGAATATGATATGATATTTAAAATAGTTTTGTGTGGTTATTCAATCAAAAACTCATATGTTAAGTTTATTTATTTTTATCATAATTATCTTAAAAATAGAAGATGCTTTTCTAAATTTATTTATACTAACAATACATTGAATTTAAATTAATTTTCTCATTTTTGTATTACTTTCTACCTCATTAATTATATGGTGGCATGTATTTAAGTTACCATTGTTAATAAAACATATTTTGTAAATTAAAAAAATTATAAATGATAACTTAAACACATATTAATAAGAGATATTTTGTAAATTGAAAAATTACAAATAATGATGAAAGATGTGTGAAGATAAGAATTCCTTAAATAGATATTATAAAAAATTAATATCCAGAACGGATGTATGAATAAAAAGAGGGTTACATATGGAACAACCCTATGTTTATTGACGTAACATATCCCAGTGAACCAAGGACGACGACACAATGGGCCAATGGGCATGCAAAAGTAACTTTAGGCCCATATTAGACCAATACAATTTGGAAGCTTCTTCTCTCTTCGTCTGTAGTTAAATTTTTTTTGGAATTTATGCTGCAACAAACTGCTACTTCTCACATCAGATAAAACAATTAAATATATTGGCGTTCATCGATTTATTTTTTTTTTTTAGTTTTGAAAAAAAATTTTAAAAATTATTTTTTAGAAAAAGAGAAAAAAAAATTATTTGATAAATGTTATTTGAAAATTTTTTTAAAGATGTAAAAGTAAAAAAAAACTTATTTATATTTATAAAAATAGAGTTTAATTGGTATACCTTGATATAAATAGACTTTTTCATTGATGTTCAATTATAACTTTTCATTTATGTGACTTTTAAAGTACTAATTAGTAAAAGTCAGCAAACTTACCATGAATGAAAGGTTGTGATTGACTGTCATATCAATTAAACTCATAAAAATATCATTAATAAAAAAATTTAATTGATATACACGCAAAAGATTTTTACATTGAGATTGAACCATAACTTTTTCTTTATGTGACTTTTAAAGTTTCTCATCAGTAAAGTTAATAAACTGACCATGTATATCAATTAAACTCTTAATAAAAAAGAAAAAAACAACATATTATTATTATATTTTGAGTTTTTAAAATAAAAATGAAAAATTGAAAAGTAATTTCTTCATTGGTTTGATTTGGTTTTAGTTTTTAAAAATAATTTTCAAAAATAGTTTTCAAAAATTACTTTAAAGAAAAAAAGAAAAAAAAACTTATTTAGTAAGTGTTATTTGAAAACTGTTTTGAAAATGTAAAAATAGAAAAACTTTTTTATATTTACTAAACTTTCATTAATGAAAATAAAAAAACACCATATTCTAATTGTATTTTGAGTTTTCAAAATAAAAATAGAAAATTAAAAAATAAAATTACTTTCAATTTTCCTATTTTTAGTTTTTAAAAATTAAAAACTAAAACTATTTTCAAAACCTGTTTTAAAAAAATATTATCAAAACGAATTTTTTAATTTTTAAATACTAAAAATAATTTTATAAAATTATTGACAAACAAATTCTAAAACTCTTAAAGTTATTTTTTAGTTTTTAAAAATTAAAAAATCAAATTTATTTTAAAAAAATAATAACCAATTTTTTTTAATTTTTAAATATTAAAATATATACAACTGTCGGGAAACAAATAGTCGGCGTATTTTTTTGTTCGATGATAGAAAGGAAAATAATATACGATGGTACATTATATTATGAAAATCTACGTAAAACTTTACGTTCTGAAAATAATTTACAGCGTTTCATTAGGAAGACGGAAGCAAAATCAAAGTTGAGTATGTTCTCCTTTTAAAGTCCTAATGATTAGGAACTTCCATCATTTCGTATGCGAAACTTCTTTTCATGTTAAATCGCGAAGCTGACCTCGTGTCCGTATAAAGGGAAAGAATCTTGCAGTCTCAACAAGCATAGCGTGTTACATGTGGCAACGGCATCAACATGCAGTAGTACATATATTCAAGAGAAACTGATCACTTTTATTTTTTATTAATATTAATTTTACTAAATGATTTGATAACGAAAATTTCAAGAGTAGTAGAGTACACCCTGCAATTTTGTAATCAACTTTAGGGATTCCACTCGTTTTGTACATAAAAGTCATGAAAAATTCTGCTCGTTTTGTACATAAAAGTCAAGAAAAATATACTGAGATGACGAAAAAAAAAGTATTAAGAGTGTATCAAAGTATTTATAAATAATATAATGATAGAAATAATTAGTCCTAACCTCAATAGATACAAACTTATATTAGCATGTTGAGAATTAATATTGAAAAAAAAAATACAGTATGCGGAAAATATAGTATTATTCATTAAAGTTTCCTTCTTATTTCTTTCCTAATCCAAAGGATTACACTTATGTGTCCACCTCTACTTCATCCTTTTCGTTTTTCTTCTGTATTAGGGAGGAGGAAAAACCTAACTTATTCTAACTTGCTTTCAATTCGTCTTAATAAACACGATTAAGGCAAATCAACAAAAATAAGTTAACAAATACAACTCCCATGATTTAGAAGTGGATTGACAAGGTTTGTACCCAAAAAAAATAATATAGTGAATTGGTGCTTGATCCCCAAAAATTATCAATTCAATTGTTTTTTATATATGATTTTTTTAATTATATATATATATAATTTTATTTAAACATGCTTTAAATATAAGTAGGTTGCATCGTATCTCTCTTCTTTTTCAACATACCATATATATTAGCAAGTTAAGTAAATTAACCTAGGGAGTTGAATATGTTTGTCTAGAGCTGTAAAAATGAGTCTAGTTTGCGAACCTATAAATGAGTCAGGCTGGACTTTCAAAAAGAAGGTCTAAATAAATGCGAGTCTTTTTGGTTTGGTCCATTTTTCCTGACTATATAAATGGATTTGGACCGGACTGACCCGAATACAAATATAAATACATAAATACATATTGATTATATATAATATATTGCTAAAAATATATTAACTAAAAAAATATACACATAAAAGTATGTTTGATGTGATATCAATTTATACATATTGTTAATATATATATATATATATATATATATATATGTATATATATATATATATAAATTACATATAAAAGTATGTTTGGTGTTTAAATTAATAATATATTTTTAACAAATAAAAATTATGTTATTCTAAAATATATATTAAATTAAAATATACATATAAATATATTTTTATGTTATTTTAGACTTATTTATGATGTGTTTTTTATTGATTTAGTATGTTGTTTTGAATGGCGAACTTGTATTATAAAATAAGTTTTATTTTTTATAAAAATTTGAATTTTGATTTTTTTAAAAGGCCCATTTAGGTCTGTTTTGGCCTGGTGGTCTAATATAGGACTAAACTGGACTTAGAAATATGTAACCCGGACAAAATATGAGTCAGCCCGACTTAACTCATTTTGTTTTTAAAGTCCAATGGGTCGGGTCGGATTGGCCTACCCATATTGTCAACTCTATATTTGTCATCCTTATCTTTCTTTCTTATCTTTTTTCAAACCTCTCTCTCATGTCCTATTCTTCTCTATCTCTTTTATACTCATCTTCACCTTTCTTCTTTCTCCTTCACCTTTCTTCCCTTTTGTCTCTCTTTCTTTCGCACTTTTTAGAGCATATCTCCCATGCAAATTCTTAAGTTGTGTCTTACTAATAAGAAACATTGTTTAGTAACTCTTATTAGGATTTGATGATATGATAACATGGATTGCACAAAAACAAACACTATTTTAAATAAGCATGAATGCTTATAAATATGGAAAACAATTTTTATTGTGATTTCAAGCAGTGACAAAATTTTATTTACTATTTTATTAAAAATATTTTTATATGCATTAAAGTGAAAAATCATAAAAGTTTGGGTTTCTTATAAAAACTCACCATTGAAGCAAAACCTGTAAAAAAAGTAGTGAGTTACTTATGAGTAATGTGGTGTAGTGAGATCCATTTAAAGTGAATTAAGAACCTTGGTGAGTTTCTTATAACCAATTCATATATTTTCAATTACAAGATAACAAATTTATACTTTATTAATAATAAAATTTACACTTTATTAATAATAAAAACTTTGAATATTTATTTTTTTATTAAACAATATTTTCATAATTAAAATTTTCATTAAATTAGAATATTGAGTTGTTAATAGTTAATTTCGTAATTATTGATTGTCTATGAAAATAATATCTAATCAATCAATAGACAATTGCTTGTTGTGAAATTTTCAAAATTTTGAACTACTTTTAAAATATTATTAAAAAAGAGCTTGTATTTATTTTTATGTACTTTTATATTAAAATTAAAATTTTAAATATATATTTAAAATTAATTTTTATATCATATGAATTTTTTTTTATAAAAAATAATTTAAATATAAAGGGACAGATTATTTAATTTATTCAAATAATGTACTGTAAAAATTAAAGAAGTACACTGACGTAATTAACTTTAAATTCTACATACTCTAAATTACTTAAAATTTTAATTTCTTAATCGAGACACTACCTAACATATATTAGAAGGAGCGTTTATAAATGTATTAACAGTACACCATTGATAAGCTTGTGCATAAAGCTTCAATTAGAAAAAGGCATCGTGTATTATTGAATTGGAATGGATGAATTAATGAGACAACAAAATATAAGCATGCCTTTTGGGAAGCTTCTTAAGGCAAGCTAGGTCTGCTTTTATAGCTCTTTCCTTTTTCCCTAAAGTGACAGCAAAATATAATGGATCATTCATGACTTGGATGTGAAAGTTTATTAATTTGGCTATTAACATCGTCATTTGACACGTGTTGTTTTTGGTGGACAAAGCATATGTATGAAGAACGTAAAGACAATATATATAACAAGATTTACCTCAATTTGACAAATATAAATATAAATTTGTAGATGATCCTCTTCTGACTTGTTGACCGTGATTTGTCTATACATACCCAATTGTCCGCAGCAGCAATCGAGAACATATTCTCTGCATGTTACATTAGCATTACATAATGTACAGTATATGTATCTATGGGCTATGGCCATAGAGGAGCACATTGCATATGTCACTCTGAAAATGAAAGAAAACGATCCAAAATCTTAATTTGAGGAAATTAACGTATACCGACGGGCGATGACACAGTCTATACTTAGCAAATCATGAAAATACCAATATGCCAATGGCACCTTTAAGAAGCACTTATCATTCTTAAACTATGAAGTAAGAGATTTTGGTTCTTTCCGTTTAATATATCAGTGGCTTATGGCGATTTCATTTCCCAAGAAATATGGTTTGCTGTAATTAATGTTTTAAATTATTAACACAGATGTGCATAATCCAGAGCATACTTTTATTTAATGGGTCATGAATTGGTCATTAAATTTGCTAGTTAATTGCGACCAAAAGTACTGGTGCACTGACATAGTTTTTCGCTTTAAAGATGTTAACGAATAAAACATACATGTCCTAATTCATGATATATGAATTGCAAGTGTGCAGTAATGAGCTTGTCTATTTAGGTGTATGTGTGTAGTGGGAGGAAAAGTGGATGACGAATTGAAGGTACAAACAAAGTTAAAAGGAACCATTGTTTTGAACCATTGATGCGTGTCTACCCAAATGAGGTGAGAGACGAGAATACAAAAAGTAGTAAATTAAAATAGATAATTAATAATATATTTAACTAAAATAATCTTAATAATTCATATACAACTATGAAACAAAAAAAAAAATCATATATAACTAAACGATGTCGACAAACATTAAAGATTATTCTTAACAATCTCTCTCTCTTCGTTAATAGATATATGTAGGTCACCCCATCCAGTACCTATTGAAACTTTAGCTTCGGTGGTACTAAAGGCAAGAGTGGAAGACAATGATCATAAACGTTGAATCTTGGGGAAAGATAGCACTGTAATTCTTTGATGGGTGTATGTCCTATTACTTTCACCGGATGTGAAGGGCAGTTGAAAAAGAAAAAAAGATCATTATTTTGTCCTATTATTCTCAGCACACAACCTTCCCATTCTGTTTTTAACATTTCCAAAGGATGGCATGATTAGATATATTGCGCAATTGTGATGTAGACAAAGGGGAAAAGATGTTAAAAAGAATATTCACACGTGAAAGACAATATGGAAGGTGTATATAAATATAATTCCCATGTCATTTATTGAATCACTAAAATTGAATGGCTTTCAACTATTTGTGATGATTTTGCAGGGTACTTAATTATTTACAAATTTATAACCCTATATAGATCTGAATCTTCTTTTTCTTCTTGTCATTTTCAAAGTAAAATGCACCAGAGGAAGTGCTTGCGTAACGCCACAAAGCTATCCAAACTTATTGCAGCCTGGAATTTTTAGCTATAGGTTAATTCATCGATGTCATCATTCATGCACGTCGGTTCGGGCTAGCTGTGCGGCCTCTGCCAGGAAATATTTTGTGCACGCTTTTATTTATTTATATATATATATATATATATATATATATATTATTGTTTAAAACTTCTACATTTTATATGATTTTAATATCAATAAATTTATTTTATAATTAAATATTTGTATAAAACTTTTTATACTATCTATAAGTGTTTTTCTCTCACACACAAAATAAATATATATATATATATAATACTTCTTATTTCTTTGTATTTCTATTTCTTTTATCTATCTTCTCGTTATTTATATGCTTTTTTTTTTCTTTTTCAATAGCACATGAAATATACATTTCTATAATTATATATATAAAATGAGGAATTAATAGAGTCTTCGAACAATTTTGTACAATAAACAAATTAAAGGCCACAAAACAACACAGGCCAAAATAGATTTTAAAAAACCACATCCACGGCAGAAAAATAAGAAGAAAGAACTCTTGCAGAGATACACCTCCAAACCAACATTACAACTATAATGTCGTTCCTTGTGATAATGATCTATAATAAAATTAGTAAAGAATTATAAAATAAATTTTGTATTAAAATAATATAAATAAATACATAAATCCTTACATAAAATATACTCCTCAAATTTGAGTTTCTCTAAAAAATAAAATAGAAACAAAAATAATTATAAAGATATTTATTCTACTAACGAATGCTAAGAGAAAATATAATTAATAAAAGTTAAGTCTTTAAGTCTCTTTGACCTTATCATATTTTTTATTTGACTCTAACAACAACATTTTTAATGAGATAATAATTCTAGTGAATAAAACAAATTCTAAAAAAGGTTCGTAAATAGTGTTGTTTTCAGCTATGCAGAATTCGAAAAATCCATCCATGGTACCTACAATAAAAGATATTTTTATATATAAAATATAATTTAATTCGATAATTTTAATAATAATAATCAGCACAAGAAGAAAATAGTTTTCCAATAAACTTCATGCATACATACAATTCAATAAAATATAGTGATACTCATGATCACTCATTCCTACACTTCGGTTCCTAAAACTAGGCTTTCATATATTCGTAAAAAGGTTTATGAACTTATATTCCATATAATGGCGTCCCATTGCCTCCCTCGAGCAATTATAGATGTATTTAGAATCTCTTCTCATCCTAGATGGATGTGTCTAAAACCTCTTTCCCATATTAAAAGGAGGTATCGCAAGTTCATCCATATTCTAGATGAAGGTATCCCAAATTTCATCCTTATTCCAAATGGAGGTATCTTAAACAATTACAACATAGTTTCAACATTCTTATACACTGAATATAAAATACAAATCATTTAAAGTTAAAGAAAATGTTTCACAGCCACTTGTATACCATGGAAGCTTTAAAAATGTTATTTTACTCACCTTTTGAAGCATAACTTTGTAACTTTGGTTTATTCTTCTCTCCTCTTTCTCAACCCTGTTGAGATTGAAGCTTGGAAAACATCTTTGGTGAAGCATCTCAAGTTTTTAGTGTTTTGGTTTTGTAGTTAGTTTTGTTCTTATTAATTCATTTTATGGTACCAAACACATTTGATAGGTGTGGTACTTGTATTGATTGTTTAGTTAGGCATGAATGTGTGTATGAGTAGTTTAAGTGTTGTTTCCTATCAATTTCATGATTGATTCTTAATGTTTATGATATTTTATTGTTTGGATAGTAAAGGAGTCAAAATTACTAAGTTAAGAGTTGAATTACCTCATTGGTAATAGATTACTTAAGTTGGTAATAGATTACTTGAGCTAGACTAAGCAAGAAACTCATAAATCTAATTTTTTTGAATGTTAATTGATTACCCTTTTTTTTGGATAATCAATTACCTCTAGAAAAATTTGGTTTCTCAATTGCAAGCTCTCAAAAATAATTGATTACCTGAAAGCAGTAATCGATTATGACAGAGAACATGTATTTTTGGGTAACTTTTTAAGAGAGCTATCAGGTAATTAAGTGGTTGCAAATAGTAATTGATTACTTTGGTTTGTTACTAACATAAAACTTTTTTTTGAATCAGATTTTTCATAAGACAAAAAAGGGGCTCTTAGTTTTCAAAGAGAGAAAAAGTCTTTACAAGAAAGAAACCCTTTGAAACAAAAGAAAAACCCAAAAATCTATGATTAAAACATACATACAATTAGATTTTTCATCACAATCAGGTGACATCGTTGTTTACCCATTTCTTTGTGTTTTTGCACATGTTAGGTAATCTGTTGATGTATTTCTTGAGTTTATTGTGAAATCTCATAATGGGGTGTTGTCAGTGAGGCGTTGTGAGTGACAGGTTTCATGGTGTAGCAAACTCTTGTGGGATGTAAGAGAAAACCTCTGTTTTTGTGAGCTTTCTGTAAAAATATGTATATGTGGTGTGCATGTATGTAATTTTTAGTGGAAAGCATATAAGCAAAAGACTGTATCTGAAACTGGATGTAGGTTTTGTTGACTGAACCAATATAAAACTATTTGTGTAATTTTCTCTATCCTTTCCTCTTTATTTTTAATTAAATTTTAATCTTAGATGAATTGTACTGTTTTACTGCAATAGATTAAAATCTGTGTATTGGTAAAGTTGAATCTTGTAGTGGTTAATCTTTTGTTGTGAAATATTGATTCTTGAAATTCTATTTTGTAAGTTGAACAAGTATTGATTGAGAATCATTGCTATGGAATTAAAGATAGTCATGCTTGGTTTTTAAATCTTGAAAAGAGTTGACTCTCAAACATCATTTCAAGTTTTATTTGAAATTAGCTTTAAAATTCTTAGATAGATTTTGAAAATTTTTAAAGGGGTCATTTTTTAAAACTCTGATATTATTTTAAGAAAAGGAAAATTTGTGAAAAACCTTTTGGAATCTATTCCACCCCTTTTCTAGATTATCCCCTAGGACCAACAATTGATATCAAGAGTGGGATCTTGAGAAATATTCAAGATTCTATCGATTTATTTTCAAAATATAACGGGGAATCAATTACCTTTCAGTAAAAGTGCTTCGATTAATAGACCTTCATTATTCATTTGGTGAAAATTATCCTTTTTGGAAAGTCCGAATGAAAATTATTATGCAATCTCTAAATCGTGGTATATGGAAAATTGTGATAATTCACTATAAAATTCCAACATATATGGTTGACAATTCAATAGTTGAAAAACCGTATGAACTATAGACTAATGATGAAATAAGACGTGCTGAAAATGATTCTAAGACTTTGAACATTATACACTCTGCTTTGAATAATGATGAGTTTTTTAAGGTCTCAACATGCAATACAACTAAGGAAGCGTGAGATTTAATCCAAGTCACTCATGAAGAAACACTTGAAGTGTGACATGCTAGAAAGAACACATTGATTCAAGAGTACGGAATATTTTGGATGAATCAAGGAGAAACTATAATGGACGTTCAAAAGAGATTTACACATACAGTAAACCATTTGAAAGTGTTTGGAAAACAATTTGAGGAAGAAGAGCTAAATGTGAAGATACTAAAGTTTCTCAACTGCAAATGAAAACCCATCGTGATGGCTATAGCAAACTTTAAAGATCTTGTTGCTATGACTAGTGCTGAACTATTTGGAAAGCTTAAAGAATATGGCAAGTATATGACTAGAATAACAGAAGAAGAACAGAAAGAAAAACAGTTCAAAGACTCAGCATTGAAAACAAACGAGAAGTAAGTGATGAAGCAAACACAGAAAGTGAATCATTGGAATTTGAAAACATCATTCTCATGGTTAGACAATTTCAAAGGTTCATGAAAAATAAAAATGGAAAAGGAAAGCATTCACATGGCAAAAAACAATTGAAGAAGACAGACACAACCCCTCCTAAGTTCACTTGTTTTGAGTGTGGCAAAACAAGTCATATGAAAGCTGATTGCCCTACCATATCTAGAAATAAAAACAATGAAAAACCCAAATTTAAGTTCAGGAAGAACAAGAAGAAGAAGGAATACATTGCTTGGGAACACAATGCTTCTACTACCACCTCAAGTGATCATGAAAGTGACAAAGAAGTCAACCTCTGCTTAATGACAAAAGCTGAATTAGGAAGTGAGGTAAGTGAATCTAATTCTTCTTGTGATGGTAGCTATGATCAACTTCAAAAAGCTTTTATTGAATTGTATGAAGATGCCAAGTAATTAAGCCACATCAATGGTGTTTGCAAAAATAAAATCAAAGGATTTGAAGCCAATATTGATGATTTACAAAAGGAAATGAAAGTTTTAAAAGATGAAAATCTCAATTTCAAAAACATTTCCCAATGTAAACAAACTTCATTTTCTTACTATGAAAATTGTAAAGTTCTTGAAGCTAAGATAACATATCTTACTAGAGCCTTATCAAAGTTCACAATGGGAAGAGCAAACCTTGATGCTCTCTTGGGTAAACAACAATGCATGACAAATAAAGCCAGACTTGGATATAGTTACACTGCTAAGAAAAATGCTTTTAAGAATTAATTCAATTTTAGAAAAACATTAAATAGTCTTTACATCTCACGCAATTATTGTTTTCTCAAAGGACATGTAACATATAATTGCTTAACTAGAAAAATCGGATTTCGAAGTGGGAAATACATATGGATTCCTAAAGGTTCCAAGAATCTTACTAATCGAAATGGATCCAACTCCATTTGGGTACCAAAATGAGCAATAATTTTGCTTTGCAGGTGTGCCTTAAAGCAAATAAGTCCCTGTGGTACCTAGACAACAGATACTCAAGGCACATGACAGGATATAAAAGTAAGTTCATCTCTCTACAAGCAAAAACAAGTGGTTTTGTTACTTACAAAGACAACAATAAAGGTCAAATTCTCGGTATCGAAAGTATCGGTAACACAAATTTTATCCAAATTGATGATGTATTGTTGGTTGATGATATGAAATTCAACTTGCTTAATATAAGCCAACTATGTGACAAAAGCTATAAGATTGTGTTTGATAATGAGTGTTGCATAATTTGTGATGCATCTAATCACGTTTTGATTGTGGCTAAGAGAATGAATAACATTTATGTTCTTGATATTGATTATTATGCATCAAACATTACATGCTTATCATCTAGGGATGATTTATCATCACTTTGGCATCAACACATCGCACACATCAATCTAGGACAATTAAATAAACTCTCATCTAGAAATCTTGTTGGTTGTCTACCTAATCTAAAGTTCTTAAAGGATGGAATTTGTGATGCATGTCAAAAGAGAAAACAGTCTAAAGCTTTTTTTAAATTTGTTAATTCGGTTTCTACTTCTAGACCTCTTGAACTTTTTCATATGGATCTATTTGGTCCTTCTAGAACTGTAAGTTTAGGCATAAACTTATATGCTTTAGTAATCATTGATGATTATGCTCGCTTTACATGGCTCACATTCTTATCTATTAAAAATAATGCATTCTGTGCTTTTCTCAAAATTGCCAAAAAAATCCAAAATAATAAAGATTTGAAAGTTAAATTTTTGAGAAGTGATAATGACGGAGAATTTAAAAATGAAGAATTTGAGAATTTTTGTGAAGAACACGGTATTGAACATAATTTTTCTACTTCTAGAACACCTTAACATAATGAAGTTGTAGAAAGGAAAAATAGATTACTTATGAAGTTAGCTAGGAGAATGCTTAGTGAAAACATTTTAAATTAACCCTATATGAGCAATTCAAAGGTAGAAAACTAAATGTTTCTTACCTTAGGGTATGGATGCAAACCCTAAACAATAAAGAAAATCTTGGCAAGTTTGATGCTAAAGCAATCGAAGGTGTGTTTTTAGGATACTCTGCATGTGAAAAAACATATAGGGTGTTTAATAAAGAGATCTTTGTCTGTTGAAGAATTAGTTCATGTTGTTTTTTATGAAACTAACCCCCAGAAAAGGGAGTTTCTTTGTGTGATGATGATTATGCAAGTACAACATATGTCCCTTTTGAGAATATTGACAGTACCACCAACATAGAAAGAATTGAAGTTTCAAAGGAAGTTCAACCTCTACCTAAAGAATGAAGAATGCCTAGGGATCTTTCCTTAGATAACATTCTTGGTGATATTGAAAAGGGAGTTTCTACTAAACATTCATTAAATCAATTCTGTGAGCATATGGCATTTGTATCTCAAATTGAACCATTTTGTGTGGATGATGCATTGAATGATGAATTTTGGTTGTTAGCCATGCATGATGAATTAAACCAATTTAAGAGAAATGATATCTAGGAATTAGTGCCACATAAGGATAATATGAATGTTATAGGAACTAAATGGGTGTTTAGAAACAAACTAGATGAAACAGGAACCATAACTAGAAATAAGGCTAGATTAGTAGCTAAAGAGTATGATCAAGAAGAAGGTATAGATTTTGGTGAAACATATGCTTTAGTTGCTAGATTAGAAGTTGTTAGGCTCCTTCTTGTAGTCCTATGTGTGTTTGACTTTAAATTGTACCAGATGGATGTAAAGAGTGCCTTCTTAAATGGCTTTCTAGATGAAGAAGTGGTTGTTTCTCAACCTCCTGGTTTTGTAGATAACAAGTTTCCTCACCATGTCTACAAGCTGAAGAAAGCTCTTTATGGACTTAAGCAAGCTTCTAGATAATGGTACGAAAGACTAAGTAAGTTTCGCTTGTCTCAGAATTTTGAAAGAGGAAAGGTAGACAAAACTTTATTCTTTATGAGATCTTCCAAAGATATTCTTTTAGTTCAGGTTTATGTTGATGATATAATATTTGGTTCGACTAACACCTCCCTTTGTGAAGCCTTTGTTTCCAAAATGCAAGGAGAGTTTGATACATCGATGATGGGAGAACTGAAGTCTTTCCTAGGATTGCAAGTCAAGCAAATGAAGAAAGGGATTTTCTTGCAAGATATTGGGATTGGCCACCTCAATACCTTATGCATTGTGAATTGGACATTATGGCAAACAAAAAATCAAGACTTGAGGCTTTTTATTACTTGATTGGGACTGACCACCTCAATACCTTATCTTTGATTACTTGATTGCATATATGTCTTTTTATTAAGTGATAAAGGTAAAGTAGATGTATCTTCTCAAATGATCAATTGGTTAACTTATGTTTGAGACTTCTTTTAATTTTTTTTCTCTTAACTCATCTAAAAGACTTGTTTGATTCCTCCCTTGCATTGCTAATCTTCTTCTTCTAATAGGAAACAATTTTACTTGTTCTTTAAAGAGATGGTGTTCCAACCTTATTTTTTTTTGTTTTGACTTATTTTGATTTTGATAGACATTTTGTAGTTAACTTGTTCTGTTTGTCTCTTAGTCAACTAGTTGTTATTGTTGGTATGAATTGGTTACCTGTTGGTCCCAGGGGAAATCTAGAAGGGGGATTGATAGATTCACCAACATATTTTTCAAACTTTTCTATTTAAATCAATATCAAAGTTTTTCAAAAGTTCCCCCTTAAAGACATTTTCAAAATCTACCTTGTAATTTTCAAAAATGGGTTTTCAAGAAAAGGAATAGAACAAGATAAAGACTCAATCCTTTTAATGTATTTGGCAATAAGCTTTATATATAACAATTCCTTCAATAATGGTTTACTATTGCAATTAGTGAAAATACAATATGAATTGCACCAACAAGTTTATCAAATACGAAATAGGTAGATAAAAAATTGAATCAAGTTTCAAACCCACAATTCTTATTATAATTACCCAAACCCAATGTCAAAATAAAAGTATTGTAAAGTGTAATTTGTGGCAAGGATACTGCAGAAATCTGTTTCAATTGTAAAAACTCAATCAATGGTTATCCAAGATCTCAATAAAATTCAGAATAAAGAGTATAGGGAAGACAAAAATTGCAGACTGATTTATACTGGTTCGGTCAACCTGACCTACATCTAGTTTTCAGACTTAGCCTTCCACTAATCTGCTTTCCACTAAAATCTCAGTACATGCACGTTACACATACAAATTTTACACTCAGAAAGATTCAAACCACACAAGAAGAGGCTTTCTTTTGCACCCCATAAGACTTTGCTACACCATGACACCCCATCAGTCACAATGCCTCACTCATAACACTCTGTTGTAAGATTTCACAACAATCTCAAGAGCACCTCAAGAGATTGTCAAAGATTGTGCAAAAACACAAAAAAGGGTATAAAATAGTATCACCTATAGTGATGAATACCCAACAAGATAGATCAAATCTCAATGTAGTCTCTTCCTTGAATCTTGAATTTCTTGTACCTTCAAATCATAAAAAAAGGTATATTTCTTAGAGAGAATTTGGGTAAAACAGTTAAGAGTAGTAAGCATGCAATTGACCTTTTGAAAGTTAGTTAAAATCAGTTTTGAAAAAGCTTTTATATGATTTTTGAATCAGGGTAATCGATTGCCTACTTGATTACCTGATATCCTGCTCAAAACTGGTCTAGAAGGCATATTCTTTGGAATAATCGATTATTATTTTCAGGTAATCAATTACTCTTGAGAGCAGTAATCTCAATACCTAAAATTCCTTGAAGAGTAATTGATTACCATAATAAGGTAATCGATTACCTTACCATAATTTTCACTTTTGAAGATTTTTCAGCACTTCCCAGATTATGTAATTTATTTCTAAACTCCCCAAACACATTTTCATGCCTATCTAAACACAAAATACAAGTACCACACCTATCAAATGTATTTGGTACCATAAAATTGATTGGAGCAAAACTCAGAAGTAAAATTCAAAACCAAAACACTAAAAGAGATACTCTATGCTTTCTAAAGCCTTTGGTTCCAATATTATATTCCAACCATGTCTAGTTAGTTAACTTGTTTTAAGAGTATGTTGATAGTGTAAGTGAGGTATTTTGATTACCAACCAAATTAGAGGACCTAGAGAGAAAATGTTTGAGTATAGATGATGATAACTCTTTTAGATTATGCAACTAAAGCAATTATGAGTAAGATACCAATATTAAGTGATTTTTCTAAAGTATCCATTGAGGTTATGCTTAGGTTACCACCAAAATGTCATACAGAGGTTGCCATAGACCTGGTGCCTAGAATTGAACCCATACATGTGGTATTTTATAGGACATCTCCCTTAGAGCTAGTTGAATTTAAGGAATTAAGAAAGGTTAAGATAGTTGCTAGGAGAATAGTTCTAAGACTTGGTTTGTCACCTTAGGAAGACTAACTTTTGTGAGTGAGTCTAATAGTTTTCACAATTTAGGAGGACAAAGCATTATAAGGGATGTATAGATGGTTTTTCAAGCCAAATTTTCCTTTAACCAAGTTGACTTGTGAGGGATGCCAAGTTGAGAGTAGATCCTAACCCTTTAAGAAGAAGTCAACTCTTTCATCTATCTTAAGTTTACCTAACCTTAAAAGAACTTATGTAGTGTTTTGTTACACATCTAAGATGGGTTTGTGTAGAGTGTTAACACTAGAGGTGAAGTGGTAGCTTATGCTAATAGAAAGTTCAAAACCCATGAGAATGAATACCTTATCCTTGACCTTGAGTTAGCCATTGTAGTATTTACCTTTCAGTCGTTGAACCCTTACCTATATAGTTCTAGATTTGAGGCACTTAATGATCATAAAAGTTTAAGTATTTGATTGATCGGAAGGAGTTGAACATGTGGCATAAGATGTAGTTAGGATTTCTTAAGGAGTATGATTATGACTGTAGCTATCACCCTAGTAAAGCCAATGTGGAAGTTGATGCCTTAGTAGGAAGTTTTTGCACATGTTCACTTTGACAATAAGAAAAATAGATTTTATAAGTCAGTTTGGGATATGAGTTTAGATTGTGAGATCATGCCTTACAAAGTGACTAAGAGTGATGAGGATAATTAGTGACCTATTAGTTAAAAGATAAAGGAAAGTTAAAGGTTTGACCAAATTTTGGCGTACAGGCTAGAGCCTTAGAATCGGGAAAATGCAAGTGACTTTAATTTGGACAAAGATGAAGTGTTAGGTTTAGAGATAGAATGTGCCTACCTAGTATTTTTTAGCTTAAAAAGTTGATCTTGGAAGAGAAACATATGAGAAAGTGAAGTTTCCCCCCTGGTACCACTAGAAACCTTTTTGTTACAACCTTTGAGTGTACTTGAGTGGAAGCAAGATAATATCTTTATTGATTTTGTGATTGAGTTAAACAACTTACAAGTAAAGAAGGACTAAATTTTGAGACCTTACCAGCAAGACTCAAAGATTGAAAGGTTAAACTAGTTAGAAGGAAGAAAATGAGTGACGACTAATAACACCACCTAGGAAGCTAGAGAGCAACATTAAGGAGCTTTGTTTAGAGCTTTTCGTTACACATAAAATTTGAGGATGATTCTTTTTTGTAAGGAGGTAGAGTTGTAATATCCCCTTTTTTTAGAAAAATAAAATATTAATAAAAATGTAATTATATTAATAAGCTTAAAATAATTTAATATTTATATTTATTAGAATAAATTAAGATTGATTTTATAAAATAAATAAAAAAATAAATATGGGTGTAAATAGTAAGAGAGGTTAAGCTTGGGTTTGATTTTAGAAGCCTAACAAAGGGTTAAGTTAGGGTAAAATTAGGGGTCTGAGTGTTGCACTTTAGTTCTCGTTTCTAAATATGGAGGTGGGAGAGAAAGCTGCAGAGGAAACCTTACTAAGAGAATTTGAGGAGTAGCGTTTGGGGAGTTGAGGCTACACTTCACAATTAGGATCATCCTTCGAGATAATGGGGGTGATAAATTATCTCTCATGTGGCATGTGTAGGAAAAAAGGGTAGTAAAACGATCCCTAAGCTTCAATAAGTTTTATGTATTCCATTGAAGGGTTATGAACACCTGTAATGAGTGTTGATACCATGTTTCATGCATGTTTGTGTGAACATATGTAATTAAAATTTTGTATTTATACAATGGGATGATTTGCCAAATTAGAATTTATGTGTGATTGGTCTAATGTAATAATTTATTTTTTTAATTGGAGATATGTATTTGAATGAGATATAAGAGAAATTGAGATTTTGTTTGGTGGCCCTAAATAGTTATTGGATATCTATATTAATTTATTTTGTTAGATTGACGACTTTGAGGTATTCTTTTTATACCCTATAAACTAGTGTTCTTGGATCTTTACTAATAATAACAATTGCATGCCCTTTGTAGCCTATGTGATTGGTTATAATAATTAAGTTGGTTGGAGATGAAGTTATCATTGATTAATCATTGTTTGATGTGCTTGTTTATCATTGTATTTGGAGTGTTCGTTCATACGATTATAAATTATTAGATAAAATAGACTAGGTATAATGATTAATTTGACATTGAGATATTACCTTTTATACCCTAAAGGTTAGTAATATTAATGTACGTCTGTAATAATCCATTTGACGGTTGGAGTAGTGCCTTTTGGTTTCTTATGATTAGTTATAACAATTGGTTAGTTGGGAATGAATGTACCATTAGTTTATCATTATTTTACATCTATTTTATCTTAAGAGTTGATTGAGGATAATTTAATTTCAATTTCATAATTTAGAGAGTACCTTGAAAGATTAAGGAAACCTTAGGAAAGAGAAACAATGGAAAATCGTAGTACATATTTATTGTCAGTGTTCATGATCTTCAGATGAGAAAACCAATAGGAAAATTATGCAAATTGAGAAAATGGTCTGCATGAAAGTTGTACCCTTAGATGTTATCTAACTAATGCCATTGGTTTCACCCTAAAAAGATACCTAGAACTCAGGTTATGATGAAATTAGTTACTAAATTGTGTTGAATAGCTTATTTGTGCTGAGAATTAAGTCTAAGTTGTTGCTTAGTAGTGTGTGAACTCTAAATTGTTTAATCATTTGTGAAGTCTACACTTTGTTTATCAGTGCTTAAGTCTTTTGCATAGCCATATGTTTAGATGTGTGATGTATCTTATAAATGAGTGTCGTGGATGATTGGATGTTTAAAAGTTATTTGAGGTGTATGAATTATGGGTTTGTTTCAATGTGTGATATTGATGTTGATTTTAATTGGATGCATAATGTGTTGAGTTGTTGGTTTGAGTGTGTTTGATGAGGTGTCATCCTAGTTGCGGTTAGAGATGGAGTGTGATGACATGATTAGATGTTGATATTGTTATTTATGTTGATGATGATGCTCAGGGTGTGCCTAACGAGATGCCATCCAACTGTATAACACGATTAAATGTTTGCATTATGATTTATGTTGTGGGTGACATGACACATGAATATGACAGTCAAAGAAGTTTTTGTAAGGATCACCCATTGTGTAGTGCTCTGAACTAGATCTTCTTGGTTGTTTTGCATTGCATGGTTGTACTTATGTGTTACTAGCATAGAAGATGATTCACTTCGGGTGGACCTATGGTGAGATGGTTGTACCTACGTGTTACTAGCGTAGAAGAGGACCGTTTCGGGTGTGTATCTGAGAGAGCATGCATGAGCATCATTAGCATGAATGTATTTATGCATGTGGATGTGTAATATCTATTATGGGTGTGAAATGAATTTATATGTATTTTTCGTACTTTAGTTAAGTACTCATTCTCTTTATATGTGTCTTAACATGTGTGAGACGTATTCTCACTCCTTGCTATTTGTTGTTGTATTTTGTTTGGATTGAATGTCATTTTCAGGTGTACAAGATCATAATGATATTGTTGGTGATAAATGATTCAAGTTTTATTTTCCTTTCCGTTGGGATGCTCTAATTAGGCGTGATCTCGAGATAAGGAGAATTATTTAATATTTTTCTGTTATGAAGATGAATTATTCAATATTTCCATGAGTTTTAATAATTTGAGAATCTTATAAAGCTCATTTATAAAGCCTAATGGATTTAATTATATATTATATTTTATTATATTATAATTTTCAAAAACAAGTGTATCCCAAATAACCCTAAAATTGGTTACTTGACACTTGAATGCTTTTAGCTATTTAAGTCTCCTATAACTTAGTTTCAAAAGTAATATCCTTAATATATGTGCACACTAATAAAAAATAATCAATTAAACTTAACTAATATATATGTATAAGATTTAATACGTTAAACATTACAAACAATGTATTATACTAGCTTTCTGACAAAAAAAACATGTAGAAAGGGCAGAATGATGGTGATCATCTTAATTTCCTCACAATTTCTACGTGTTTAGAATACGAGAGAGAAAGAAGTTTTCGAGGAACCCATACGTGTCAAATTTATTTCTACATTAAATCACTTTAATTTACTAAATATCTCACTTAGTCTCTGTCTTTATTAAAAACCACCATCACCAACAAAGTATTAGAGAGAAAAAAGAATACAAAAGATAAGAAACAAATACAACAGATGAAAATATATATTAAATTAGCACAATTTATAAGGACCTATCAAATGAGTATTTGTAACCTCCAAATACGTGAATCAATCAGCATCCGATTGGTCGAATTTAATCATTAATTTTAATATAGGTTACATATAATTTAAAAAATTATTTATTTATTATAGGCAAAAAAATTACTTGTAATAATTAATATGACAGTATGGATGCCATTAGCAATAAATTATGGTTTTTCCACAATGTTTTTCTTTGCACCTTCTTTAGCACTTACTTTATGTCATTCATCAGAGACTTTTATTTCGAAATCACAATAGGCGAATGATCAAAGATGTCTGTCTTTTATCTAGAAAACAACAATCGGTGAATGATGGCTATGAATTAAATAATTAAATGCAAAATAAAATTGTTTAATTAGCATAAAAACGAAATAAAAAAATGTCACTATCACACGTATGTAAATTTTAAATGATTTATATGTTTAAATATTATCAATTTCTTATTTACTTTCTTATTTTTAAAATCAATTAAAGTTTTTTCCCAGGACATATTATTATCATTATTAATGTTCTGTTTCTTTACAGAAAAAAAATCTTTTAAGGGATTATAAGGGTGGTTAGCTTAATAGCAAAACTAACTTAAGGATAGAAGAAGAAAAAAATTATAAACTTAAATTTTTTTAATAACAAAAACTAATAAATTAATGATTAATATTTATCTAAAAAAATGTTTTGTTATTTCTTTCATCCATTAGACAACTTATTGTTGTAAATTCATAATATAAAAAATAAATAAGTAAATAAAAATAATTATATATAAAAGGCAAAATAACAGACATTACATGAAATATTAAATTTAACCAAGCTTATTTTAATTATAAGATAAGTAGATAACAGCAAGAAACACGTTAGGTGCCTGTCTATAATTTATTTACTAGAGCGTATTTGTTAGTTTTTTAAAAAGAAAAATATTAGTTTAAAACTTTAAATATATCTAAACATATAATAAATACCTAGTTTTTTTCAAAATGAAACGAAAAAACTACAAAAATTCAATTTGTAATTCAGAAGCTAAAAATAGTTATTAAAGACTTAGGTGTAAATTTAGCTATGTGTTTGTCAATTTATGAATATTAAAGACGCAATTGGGTGTAATTTTAATTATTTAAATGATGAGTTTAATTAGTATGAAGTGATAGTATAAAATTAAGAGTTTTATCCTGTCTTTCAATTACAACTCTTCATGACTTTTAAAGTATTAATTAGTAAACTCAACAAATTTACCTTAAATAAAATATACAATGCATATTAATTAAACTCTTAAAGAATTTATTTCATGGAAAACATTCTACAGAAAAATATTTATACACGGTTAGTGTAAAAATTTTTCATAGACATTTTATCACAATCCTTTATATATATGATAAGTTTGTTGACTTTACCAAATAATATTATTCTTACTAAAAAGGTCGAACAATGTTCTTTGTTGACAATACCAAAAGTATTCCTTGATCATGCTCCAAAGAAAGGGAGGATACCTGTAAAAAGGACTTCAACGCTCAAGTTAGAAAGCACCCAGGTCAAAAGTATTATGGAAAAGGAAGTGAGATAGATATGTGTGTTTAACTTGATGTTGCATTCTATTTATAATGAGTATTTAGGTTTTTACATGCAGGATATTATCCTTTTTTGTTGGTCATTACTTTTAACTTGTCAAGTATTACCTTTACCTATTGGGTATTACTTTTATCTGTCAAATATAGTTATGAGTTTATCTCTAATAGAATTCTATTATGTTTAATTAATCCTGGGTAGTAACTCTTCTTAGGAATTGTTTGTTTTAAGAGGGATTTTGGTATTCAACCTTGTTGAATACCAGAATATTTGCTATTGGCATGAAGGCCGAAATAGATAGTTGTATGTACACTTGCTACTAGGCTTTACCCTCGTGATGACACACACAGATGAAGTCTTAAAAGAGAAAGAAGAAAAGCAGGGTAGATAATTCACCTAAGTTGGTAACCGAAATCCCGCATAATGAGAGGGCATATGTAAAAGGGTCGAGATCCCTATTTTTCGGATTAGTTGCTTTATGTCGAATATTTCGAGTTGCTTGAGAAATGATGAAACCCTAAGAAAGGTGTGTTCCTGCCAAGAGTTCCCTAGGGCGAGGATGAACAGTAAACCCTAATAGGTTTTACTATTTATTGATAGTAGGTGAACAGTTCGTCAATCTAGATTGCTAATTACTTTGATCTAGATGGTGAGAACTGCTCAAGCTTGTTAGAGATAAAACTATATAAAAGAAGGAAATAGGTCTCAATTACTCTTTACCAAATTCCTGAGCTCTCTATGCTAAAACCCCTTTTCCTTTCGAGTCTCCTACTTTTCTATGTTAGGTACACTTTCCTTCTTGCCCTTCTGTTTCGGCCAATGTCTTCTTCTTCCCATTCTTCCGAGATTCGTTTTGGATCTCTCTCTACTAGGGGGAACACTTTGGATTCGTTAGAAGTTGTTCCCTCTAGAATAGGTAGTAATACTGGTTGGTTGCTGTCCCGAAGATGGCTTTAATATCTCCTAAGGCGTACAAGGTCAGGTCCTTTGACCCAAAGTTGAGAGGGTTTAAATGACTTTAAGCAACGAAAACAAGAGGGGGGTTGAATTGCTTTCGCAAATACCTTTTCTGATTTTTACTGAAAACAGAGTTTTGAAACAAGCTTAATGAAATATGGTTTGAATCAGAATCTTTGTAGCAGTTTGAGATTTAATGGAAATTGACCTTTTATCAAATTACATGCAGCAATATACAATATAGATTCAAATTATATCAAAATTAATCTTTTCACGTAATTCAGAATTTTAATGACAACGGAAGCAACAAAGTATTATATGTAAACATAAGATATGATAGAGAGGGAAAGAAAAACACAGAGCAATTTATACTAGTTCACCTAACCGAGCTACATCTAGTTTGTTCCAATCTCAAGAAAATCCACCTTGGACAGAATGAATCACTAGAATCAATCAGGGTTATACAACAAACTCACATCCATATCACAACCACACATGCACTTTCTTGAACAACTATAAAGAAATATGATTCTAATACATGCAAAAACGATGCATGAACAATACAATCTAGGAAACCTACCTAGACAATCAATACAACAAAATAAAACTAAAAAAAAGGATGTCACTTGTAAAGATTCGTACAAAAATTTGTGCAACAGGTTATATCACCATATATTTCAAAGAAACTTTGAATATATTTGATTCTTGGAAGATCTTGTTGATTTTTCTTTGTTCTTGTTATAACAGAGGTTTGATAGCTTTTTCTTTTCTCTCGAAACTCAAAATTTAATTCTCCAAATGATTTTCACAATATGTTGTTCGCCGTATGAAATTTTGAGTTTCTCCTTTTTATATGAAAAGCTTCAAACACTGTTTTAACAGATAAAATTGATAATTTAATCTATTAGAATGTTGTTCGCACAAGTCCAGAACAAGCTCGATTAATTTAATCGATTATTATAAGTACCTAATTGATTAAATTGTTGATCAACCATGATTAAGTCACTAAGATCAATTTAATTGATTAATTCAAATAGCTAATCGATTAAATTGATCAAATAATCGGTTATGAGCTGATTTAACATATTAAAATAGTAGTTATGGTTCCTTAATCCATTAAGTCACTTCATAAAGCAATTAACTACATCTTCTTGCAACATCAATGAGATTTAGTATTTCTAAAACTTTTTAGGGACCATATAATCTCATTCATGTATGACTTAATCAATGCTTAAGATGAATCAAGATCAAAGATAAACTCAGTTAATTTGAATCAAGACAAAACTACCTATATGGATTCATGATATGCTTCACACACATTCAAGCAATATAAGCTAGAACATCCACCCTAGGAAAAACTAGCATTCATCATCAAAACTAAATTGTTACAAAATTAATTCTTGACTTTTTTTTTTTTTGCATCCTTGAGAGAATCTCCAACAAACTCCCCCTTTTTTATGACGACCAAACACTCATCTTAGTAAGCACTTATCTTGATAAAAATAGTTTTCTTGTAGATGTAGTTTGTCTTGATATGAAATCAATCCTGCAAAAACAACAAATACCTTTCTCTTCTCCCTCTTTGGACATTATCGAAAAGAATCTTAGAAGAAGTAGAAAAAATTAAGAAGTTTGCAGATTTGAAATTTTATTGAAATGGATGTGTGCATGATTGATGTATGAGCAATGAATAGAATTGAGAAACGAATGTTAGCAAAGAGAGATTTCATTGAACATTCATAAGATCCGTGCATTAATCAAAGGGCAGTCCAATCATGACAGCAACATCACACTTAACTTCAACTTGGGAAATTAAAAAAAAAGACAGCAATACAAACGAAAATGACATTTAATTGAATCAACAACAACTTAATAACAGAAAATTTAACAACAAAACACACCACAAAAAATAAAAACCAGCACATACATAAATTTCCTAAGTGCCTAGTGGTTAGGAAAGGGCTTCAATCGTCATCTTCTTCTTCCTCATCATCAATACTTCTGAAGTGATGCTTCATAATTGACTCATTTCATCTATCCCCTCATGAATCCACTGCACAAACTGACCTTGGAACTCTTGGTTTGCTATGTGCCATTCATAAAGTCTATCAAGCTTGGCTAGCAAAGTCTTTTCAAAATGGTAAGTGGTTTTTCACCACTTTCATCGTTGCTTTGGTCAGCAAAAATTTGAGGTACTTCTTGTGTGGCTCTTCCATCAACTTGTGGTGGCTCTACCAATGGGGTAACTGACCGAGAGCCAATTTTCCACACTTGTATTTCCAAACACAAGGTCTTCATCTTCTTCCTAAGAAATCATTCCTTTTTTCACTGAACTTTATCAACCGAATTATTTTGATAAACCCATAAATCGTTTACCAACTTCAAATGCATATGCCTCAACGCCTTAGTTTTCACCACATGGTATATGGTCATGAGGTCCTTTCAGACTTTAGTCATATCCACCTTATAATGCTAAAAAACCTTGGACAAAAACACACCATAGCACAAGTGGTAATTGGAAAGCCTTTTTACCTTCAACATGTTTTCTACTACAAGAAAGACCCAGTTAATCTTGTTTGAGGTTCAGAGCATGCAAAACTATGAGATCATTAGTGGCCAATTGGGCGTGATTACTTCCTCTAGGCAAGAGAATCCATGCAATGGAATAAGCAAGCAAGCTATCATTCATCTTCATGTTCTCAACACCGAAATAGCTAAACATCCTAGTTCTAGGAACATTCTTTAAGCAGCTCCTATACACTACTCCTTTCTTGAAACTTTTAACTCCCTCTACAACTTTTCTTCCTTCCTTAGGAAATTGAGCTATGGATGTCTAAATTTCATCATTTAGAGTGATTTTGACTCTCTTAACATTGGCAACAAGTTCACCATGAACTGACTTGACAGATGAGTAAAATGTCCTCAGTAAGTCAGGAAAATAGGTACCTTGCATTTCCATAAAGGGTTGCAAACCGTGCTTGATTAACGTCTGTTAAAATATGAAACCTTCATTTTTTAACCATTTCAGGTCCATCAATTTATGAGAGACCAGCTTGCATTCTGACCAAAATGTGTTGAAATTCTCTTGCTCTTCAGCATTCTCGAATAGATCAAGGTAGGCTTCAGACATATCCCCATCCACAATGGTAGGAGCTTGGTTTCTGGTTTGACTCCTTGTGGAAATTTTCTTAGGATGCCTACTAGGTCGTGGAGAAGCCATTTGAGGTAGTAGAGAGAAAGAGAGAATGAAGGAGCTTAGGGTTTTGGTGAAGGAGAAGGTGAAAGGGTGTATGATATTAATGAGTGAGTGTGAGACAGATAAGAGTGTTCAAGTTTCCGAAATAGAAATTTTAATAATACAAAAACAAAAGACTACAATGCCATGATATAAGAAATGGCGTGAAGGTTTAAAACGCATGATCAACTACATTTAAAGTGTGTCTCAACAGATTTAATCGATTAACACTAGATTTAATAAATTATATGCCATTTAACTAATTAAAGTAGAAGGGACAAGAAACAAAACTAAAAAACAGAGCATTCTAATCAATTATATACTTGATTTAATCAATTATTACAAAAGTTTTTGCTCTTTCAAACATCAAACTTCTAATTTAACATATTAAACTACGTATTTAATAGATTAGATTGTCCAATTTTCATGGAATTTGCAGATTAACACATTTTAAAAGATTGTAATCATCCTAACATAAATTATACCAAAACAACTTCACATTAAACATCAAACCACATGCAATTATAATACTTCATAAAGATTCGTCAAACAAGAATACAAGCATGAATTAAAGGAGTACTAAACATCAACTTATATAAGCCTTATCTAGAATTCCTAATTCATTCCTTATTGTGAAAAACTTGTCTCTTGCTAAGGGTTTAGTAAATATATCTGCTAGTTGATAATTTTTTCAACAAACTCAGTTTCACAATCACCCTTAAGAATATAATATCTAATGAAATGATGTTTAACTTCTATATGTTTAGTTCTAGAATTCATGACTGGATTCTTTGTGGGATTAATAGCATTAGTATTATCACACCTTAAAGGAATACGGTAAAAAATAATACCATAATCTTTAAGTTGTTGCTTCAGTGGAAGGATTTGTATGCAACAACTACTTGTAGGTATGTATTCAGCTTCAACGGTGGATAATGCCACACATGCTTGCTTTATTGAGTGCCAAGATACCAAGGTTGATGTGATCTTTGATGATCACGTGCCCAAAGGATCCTTTCTAAGATCACTTGGAAAGGAAATGGATTTATGAAGAGGAAAGGAATGGGGTGAGGCGCCACAAATACTAGGTTTGATAAGCCAAAGGGGGAGGGATCCCTTGATAACTCATAGAAGCTCTCACAAAGGAGAAGGGGGGACACTTAAAGGTAAAAACCTCACAACCAATATGGTCTCTAGGATTCAATTCAAGTGTAAAAAATACAAGTGAGGGGAGGAGCTCCTATTTATAGAGTTAGCTAACCTCTTGAGCAAGATAACCTAAAAAAGAAGGGTTAGGATTAAAAGGAGAGATGTAAGGGAGGAGGATTGAGAAACAATTCCCTCCTTAGATCATCAAACTTGGTGCCCAAGTTTCTCAAACCAAGGGCCAAGATTTCTTCTTATTAGCTTAGGGGGTTTAAGTAGGAAAAGAGGGGTGTAGATATCAAGGCTACACCTTATTTCCTTCATAAAAACCCAAAAAGCTAAGTCCACCCTCTAAATTCCTAAGGCACCTCCTAAAATAAAAAATGGAATAAATAATGTCCCAAATTAAATTCCTAATGCTCCTGAAAATTAAAATAAAGGAAAATTACACTTTATTAACTAAAGTTCCTAACCTAATATCTTCACTCTCCACGGGAGGTGAAGTCTTCCTTTGTCTGCAAGGGCTAGGTCTTCTTCAATCGTTCTAGCCATGGCCCTAGTGATAGGTCCTTGGCTAGGCATGGTCACATCATCTCCTCCCCATTGGAGAGGATTTGACCTCAAATCCATGGGGTCTTCATCATTTTCAGCACCTACAAATAGAGACAAATCAGAAACATTAAAACTAGTGCTTACCCCATAATCCTCAGGCAAATATAAAACATAGGCATTATTACCAATCCGCTCAAGGATTTGGAAAGATCCATCTTCTCTAGGGATAAGTTTGGACTTCCTTTGAGAAGGAAATCTATCCTTTCTCAAGTGAAGCCATACCCAGTCGCCCTTTTCAAAGATGACCTCTTTCCCTCCCCTATTGGCGAAAGTAGCATCTCTCAAGGATTAACGCTCTATGTTAGCTTTAACCCTCTCATGTAATTTTTTTACAAAAATGGCTTTTGCCTCTCCTTCTTTATGCACAGCAACAGAAAGAGGAAGAGGTAAAAGATCTAGAGGAGTACGAGGATTAAAGCCATAAACCACCTCAAAAGGAGAATGCTTGGTGGTTCTATGAACCACCCGATTATAAGAAAATTCAATGTGGGGAAGGTACTCATCCCAAGACTTATGGTTGCCTTTAAGGAGAGCCCTCAGCATAGTGCATAAAGATCTATTCACCACTTCTGTTTGCCCATCAGTTTGAGGGTGATAGGTAGTGGAAAAAAGAAGTTAGTTCCCAGCTTAGCCCAAAGAGTTTTCCAAAAATGGCTAAGGAACTTCACACCCCTATCTGACACTATTGAAGAGGGCATACCATGCAATCGGACAACCTCTTTAAAGAAAAGTCTTACGATGTTGCTCGCATCATCCACTTTGTGGCAGGGAATAAAATGGGCCATTTTTGAAAATCGGTCCACCACCACAAATATGGAGTCTGCACCTCGTTGGGTTCTTGGGAGCCCAAGGATGAAATCCATGCTAATATCCTCCCAAGGTGCAGAAGGAGCAGGTAAAGGTGTGTATAGTCCATGAGGCATTGCTTTAGACTTTGCTTGCAAGCAAGCTATACATTTAGAGCAATGTCTATGGACATCTCTACGCATATAGGGCCAAAAGAATTTCTCTTGTAAAAGCATAAGGGTTTTTGAAATCCCAAAATGCCCCATGAGCCCACCTTCATGACTCTCTTTTGTAAGTAAGTTCCTAATTGATCCTTGGGGTATACAAAGCTTACTCCCTTTGTAAAGATACCCCTCACTGATGAAGTACCCATCATGGGCCTTTAATGCAAATGCAGATGCAGAGGTAGCAAATATGGGGCCGAAATCCTTGTCAGACGGATACATAGCCCGAATGTCATCAAATCCCAAGATTTTTGCACTCAAGGATGAATAAAGGGCATGACGCCTAGAAAGAGCATCAGCCACCACATTTTGTTTTCCTTTCTTGTACTTGATGACATAAGGGAAGGATTCAAGATATTCCACCCACATTGCATGCCTTTTGTTCAATTTACCTTGACCCTTCAAATATTTTAGTGACTCATGGTCACTATGAATGACAAACTCCTTGGGAGCAAGGTAATGCTCCAAAGTTTGAAGGGCCCTAATTAGAGCATAAAACTCTTTATCATAGGTGGGGTAGTTGAGGGGGCACCATTGAGTTTTTCACTGAAATACGCAATGGGGTGCCCTCCTTGCAACAAGACAGCCTCCACACCTACACCAGAGGCATCACATTCAAGTTCAAATGTTTTAGAAAAGTCAGGTAATGCCAAGACTGGTGCATGGGTCAGTTTATGCTTAATTAGCTAGAAGGCTTTCTCTTGTTTCTCACCCCAAAGGAAAGGAACTTCCTTTTTCACCAAATCATTTATTGGTGCGAAGAGCGTGGAGAAATTAGGCACAAAGCGCCTATAAAATCCAGCGAGACCATGAAAGCTTTTGATCTCTGTCACACTCTTTGGGGTGGGCCATTCTTGAATAGGTTTTATCTTTTCGGGGTCAACATGAACCCTTTTTGTGCTAACTACAAAACCTAGGAAAACTACACTATCTACACAAAAGGTGCATTTTTCTAAGTTACCAATTACTCCTAAGAAGAGAAAAAACATGCCTTAGATGTCCTAAATGATCATCTAGGTTCCTAGAGTAAACTAAAATGTCATCAAAGTAAACTACACAAAAATTTACCAAGGCAATCCCTCAGTACATAATTCATTAAGCGCATGAATGTGCTTGGGGCATTAGTTAGCCCAAAAGGCATAACAAACCACTCATAAAGACCAAATTTAGTCTTAAAAGCAGTTTTCCACTCATCACCCTCTTTGATCTTTATTTGGTGGTAACCACTTCTAAGATCTATTTTTGAAAATATTTTTGCCCCATGCAATTCATCCAACATGTCATCAAGACGGGGGATTGGGTGCCTATATTTGATGGTGATGTTGTTGATTGCACGACAATCAACACACATCCTCCATTGGCCATTCTTCTTGGGCACTAACAAGACTGGCACAACACAAGGGCTTAGGCTCTTTTGAACCCAACCCTTCTCCAATAGCTCATTCACTTGAGACTCAATCTCTTGGGTCTCCATGGGGTTGGTCCTATAGGCAGGTCTATTAGGTAGACTTGCGTCAGGCACCAAATCAATTTGATGTTCTATACCCCTAATGGGAGGAAGTCCTTTCAGAACCTCATTAGGGAATATGTCATCAAATTCTTTTAAAATATCTTGAACCCCTTGAGGAAGGTGCTCATGTGCATGGGCTGTGGCAGTGCTCTCAGCAGAAGAATGCAAAATGGGAGAAGGATTTGATACTTCTTTGCAAAAGAGGAGATAAAAGGGCTTGTTAGTCAAATGAGCTTCTTTTAAATCACGTTTAGTAGCAAATAGGCTCCTTTTACTAATATTCCCTTTTGAAGGGGCATCACCTTCCGACTCTCTCTCTTTACCCTTTTCAAGCTTTAAGGGTAAAGCTTGTTGTGCTTTTTTTTGTTTTTGTTTTCCTCAACTCTTTTCTTTTTCATCGCAAATTGATCCTCAGCCACTTGAGAAGGTGACAAAGGATACAATTTGAAGCGCTTTTCATTATGGGTGAGAATTATTTGGTTGGAGTGACCATGGTGAATAGCTTTTTTGTCAAATTGTCATGGTCTCCCCAACAGGATATGACCAGCCTCCATAGGAACTATGTCACAAAGAATCTCATCATTATAAGATCCTATGGAAATTGGAACCATAACTTGTTCATTGACTATCATCTCCCCTTGCTCATTGAGCCATTGCAATTTGTAAGGTTTGGGATGGGGCATGGTAGTCAAGGCTAGCTTTTCAACCAACCTAGAGCTACAACAGTTACAATAGGAGCCACTATCAACAAGGAGAGAATATACTTTGTCATTTACTTTACATCTTGTATGGAAGATGTTCTCTCTTTGTGACTGGCCAAGCTCTAGAGGTTGGCTTCCAAGAAGCCTTTGAACCATAAGGTGGTCCCCCTCATAAGGAAAAGCTTCCTCACACTCTTGTTCAAAAGTATGTCCCCCTTCTTCCTCACTCTCACTAGAGGAGGAAGATGAGTTATTCTCACTACAAATGTCTTGTCCCCTCATGTTCATGGTTTTCTTGTTAGGGCATTGAGAGGCAATGTGGCCTCTCCCAAGACATTTGAAGCATTTGATACTATTTTGCCTCTCAGTAGGCTTAGTAGTAGGGGGTTTTCTCTCTACATGAGGTGCTTTTGTATCTTGAAAATGCTTGGGTTCCTCTTTGGGAAAACCCTTGAAAGAGTTTCCCTTAAGTTGGTCTCTCTTTGAGTAAGAGGGAAAATCTTTTTTAAAGCTTTTTCTCTTGAGTTGATTCTCAGCTCTTGCACAAAGTTCTACCAACTCATCAAGGTTTGAGTATGAAAGAAGCTCTACCTTATCTCTAATGTCAGAGCTTAATCCACACAAAAACCTAGCAAGGGTGGCATTGGGTTCCTCAATGATATTGACCCTTAGTATGAGAAGCTCCATCTTTTGTCTATACTCCTCAATACTTAGGTTATGTTGCCTAAGTCTTTGGAGCCTATCCAAAAGATCCCTCTCATAATATGAAGGAATGTGCCTTCTTCGCAAACAAGTTTTTAAATCATTCCAGTAGCGAATGTCAGGCATTTGTTTACGGGCCCTATCCTTGACTAACCCATCCCACCAATGCAAAGCAGAACCTTGAAAACTAAGGGAGGCCAAAGGTACTTTCCTTTCTTCCCTAATTTCATAGCATCGAAAGAGTTGTTCCACTTTGACTTCCCAATCTAGGTAAGTCTCAACATCTTCCCTACCATTAAAATAGGGTAGGTCTACCTTTGGTTCCCTAGCATGATTTATGTTCTCTTGAGGAGAATGATGATTGTATGATGAAAGAGAGTGATGCTTATGTTGATTTCTATAGTATTCTTCTTCACTAGAGCTAAAATGCCTAGATGGGGATCTTATGAGAATTATTTTATTTTTTCTATCACTCTCCCTCCCATCTCTCCTCTTACTGTCTTCTCCTCTCCTTCTCTCTTCTTCCTCTTTTTCTCTTTTTCTTTCTAGTTCTTTCCTTCTTCTCCTTTCTTCATCCTCTCTTCTCTCTCTTTGCTTTCTCTCTTCTCGCTTTTTTTCCTCTTTTCTCATTTCCAACATCTCTTTTTTTAACTCTTCCTTCTCTTTTTGTTTTTCCTTTTCTTTTATTTCTTTTTTTCTCTCTTTTTCTTCTCTCCTTTCTTGTTCTTTAGCCATCCATTCCCTAAATTCTAAGTTAAGGTTTTCAAGAGTGTCTCCTTTGGAAGGTTTTCTTTGGTTGACACTCTTACTTGATGAACAACTATGTCCACTAGAATGTGTGTGGGAAGTCATGGTGCTTGGATGCTAAAAACTAAAGGGTAGGCCAAAAACTTTTTGTTTTGTTTTCTCACCTAAGGTGGCTTGATGAGTCTTTGGAACTCTTAGCCTGTACACATTTTTTCAAAACCACATAAAATAAAATAAAAGTGGAAGAATGTAAAAGAGAAAGGGCTCTAAACGTGCTCCTAAGGTGTTGAAGGAAGTCTACCACTTCTCCCTTCTTCACCTAATTAACGAGGAACTACGCTAAAATTAACCAAAATTATTACAAACCAAGGGAGGGCCTTAAGGGCACTCAAACTCCCAATCTAAAATTAAGTATACATAATACAAAGAATAAAAAAAAAAAAATAAAACAAAGTCTTCACTCTAAGCTTTTTGGTGTTTGTCTCCTTTTGATCAAGCCCCTTTGAGTTGCATCAACTCACCTACCCTTGTTTCCTCTTGTTTGGACTTGCCAAAATTTTATATATGAAACCTTTCCCAACCTTTCCTTACCAAGGCCGAATACAACACAAGACAACAAACAAAGGTGAATAACAAAACAAGGTTCACAAATCCAAGTGGATAGATTAAACAATGACAAACTCAAAGAAGTAAAGAAGACAAGCAAGAAAACATAAGGCTTATAAAGGAAGGTAGCACACAAATAACTTTCCTAGATTAGCTCTAAGAGTAGAGATGAAAAAAGACTCAAACAAAAAAAATGAAACCAATAGTTGCACACTTAATAAAATTTAAGTGACAAAAAACTAAAAAGCTTACTCAAGTAATTTTGTTTTTGAATCACAATAGGTTCCTCGTATCAAATGTTTCTACTATTAGGTACACAACTTCAAATTTGTCTTTCTTTTGAGTTCTTTATCTTTTCTTTTTATTTTAACTTGAACTTTTTCTATTTTTTTTTTAACTTTTTCTAATCATTTTGCTGCACTTAATAGCTTGTTCAATTGAAATTTTAATGAGGATTCTTGAAATAATAACACTTGAGTGAACAAGCACAAAGTAAGGTCACACAATTTTCAAGCAATGCATGCAACTAAAGGCAAAACAACTTAGTAGTTCCAAATACCACTGAACTAATGGTGCTTAAGGAATGATTTAGGGCTGATTTTGAAGTAAATTGATTGCTCAAATTACTAACACAATTCACCCAAGCTAAAATTCCATAAAGAGGCACCAATAGTGAAGGTAAACCAAGTGGACTCAATGAGATTAATATGCTTGAACTAAAAGCATAAAAGATTGAATTGAGCAAATATTTAAGAACAACAAAGAGATTAATATGCTTGAACTAAAAGCATAAAAGACTTAAGAGACTCAACAAGAGGTTCACCTCTTAGGAGCTCAATTCAAACTGTTTTTGAAGGCTTTTTTGTAAAATATTTAAGAGGCTAAAACCTATGGAATTTAAATGAGACAAAATAGGAAACTAACATGACTAGTATTTGACAAAACACAAGATTCAGAAAAAATAACACACCTAAAAATAGAGCAAAAATTTCAGCAAGAGACTTAAAACAAAAGGCACAACAAAGTGGCCAAAGTTGATCACCACAATGGTGTGGAAAAATCCTCAACCATGTGAGTTTAATGGTCACAACTTCTTAGGCACACTTTAACATAAAAAACCAAGGGAAAATTAAGCAACTTGAACACAAAAATAAGATGCAAAGAAAGGGACAAATAAAATCGCATCAAATTAAATGGAACATAGGCGCGTAGATAGAAAACAAAAGCGCATATAATAGCAAGAATAAAAATCTATACTACTAGACAATAAAGGAAATAGAGATGACAAAAAATGAAAGACTTTAAAATAAAGAGATCAAAGAAATAAACAACAAAGCAAAAAAAAATTGAGAAAGAACGTGACCTTTAGAAAGTGGCTCTGATACCACTTGATGTGATCTTTGATGATCACATGCCCAAAGGATTCTTTCTAAGGTCACTTGGAAGGGAAATGGATTTATGGAGAGGAAAGGAATGGGGTGAGGCACCACAAATACTAGGTTTGATAAGCCAAAGGGGAGAGGCCACAAGGGTGGGGTCCCTTGATAACTCTTAGAAGCTCTCATAAAGGAGAAAGGGGGACACTCAAAGGTAAGAACCTCAACCAATATGGTCTCTAGGATTAAATTCAAGTGTAAAAAATACAAGTGAGGGAGAAGCTCCTATTTATAGAGGTAGCTAACCTCTTGAACAAGATAACCTAAAAAAGAAGGGCTAGGATTAAAAGGAGAGATCTAAGGGAGGAGAATTGAGAAACAATTCCCTCCTTAGATCATCAAACTTGGTGCCCAAGTTTTTCAAACCAAGGGCCAAGATTCCTTCTTATTAGCTTAGGGGGTTTATGTAGAAAGGGGTGTAGATATCAAGGCTACCCCTTATTTCCTTCATAAAGACCCAAAAAGCTAAATCCACCCTCTAAATTCCTAAGACACCTCCTAAAAATAAAAAATGGACTAAATACATGTCCCAAATTAAATTCTTAATGCTCCTCAAAATTAAAATAAAGGAAAATTACATTTTATTAACTAAAGTCCCTAGCCTAATATCTTCACTCTCCATAGGAGGTGAAGTCTTCCTTTGTCTGCAAGGGCTAGGTCTTCTTCAATCCTTCTAGTCATGACCCTAGTGATAAGTCCTTGGCTAGGCATGGTCACATCAAATTAGAAGGCCAAAGAGTTCCAAAGACTCATCAAGCCATTTTAGGCAAGAAAACACAAAAAGAGAGGAGTGTTTGTTTGTGAAAATTTTTAGCCACCTTTTTCCTCTTAGAAATTCAAGCATAATGACATCACACACCACTCTAGTGCTCATAGTTATTGATCAAACAAGAGTGTAAACCAAAGAAATATTTCTAAAGATTACACTCTAGAAAACTTAAACATGGACTTTAGGGAGTGGATGGCAAAAAAACAAGAGAGAAGAGAAGAAAAAAAGAGAGAAAAAGAGTCCAAGGAGAAAAGAAAAATAAAAGAAAGAGAGGAAGAAAAGAGAGAAAAAAGAGAGACGGAAGAGAGAAGAATAATAGAAAGGAGAGAAGATAAATAAAGGAGAGAAAGAAAAGAAAGAGAAAGAAGAAAAGAGAAAGAAGAAGAAAAAATAAAGCATGGGAATGGTGAGAATTACAAAATGAAAGGGATAGTCTTAGGTTCCCCATCAAGATATACCATAGGAGTGAAAGTGAGAAAGAATACTACAATCATCCTAGGAGAAACTCCCATTCATCCATGCATAATAATGGGGCCCCTCCAAGGGAGCCCAAAATTGATCTCCCCCCATTTCATGGGAGGGAAGATGTGGAAGCCTACCTTGATTGGGAAATCAAGGTAGAACAACTCTTCACTAGCCATGAGGTAAGAGAAGAAGAAAGGTTCCAATGGAAACCCTTAGATTCCAAGGGCATGCCATGCATTAGTGGGTTGGGTTAACCAATGAGAGAATCTGCACCAATATGCCTTCCATAAGATATTAGAATGATATTAGAAGTGCTCTAAGAAGAAGGCATATTCCCTCTTGGTATGAAAGAGATCTTTTGGATAGACTCCAAAGGCTAAGGCAAACCAACCTTAGTATAGAAGAGGATAGACAAAAGATGAAACTTCTTATCTTGAGGGCGGGTATCATTGAGGAACCCAAGGCCACTATGGCAAGGTTTTTGTGTGGGTTGAGCCCCAAAATTCGTGATAAGGTGGAGCTCTTCTCATACAATTCCCTTGATAAGTTAGTTCAACTTTGCATCAAGGTGGAAAATCAACTTAGAAGGAAAACTTTTAAAAAGGATAACCCACCTTATGTAAAGAGGGACCAACCTAAGGGGAACTCTTTCAAGAGTTACCCCAAAGAGGAACATCCCAAGCACTTCAAAGAGCATAAAATATCACATGTAGAGACAAAGACCCCTATTACTAACTCTCATGAGAAATTTAGTAGTATCAAATGCTTTAAATGTCTTGGGAGAGGTCACATTGCCTCTCAATGCCCTACTAAGAGAAACATCATCATGAGAGCCCAAGATGTTTATAGTAGTGAGTCTAGCTCACACTCCTCTAGTGAGAGCGAAGGAGAAGCGGTTCATGCATACCAATCTGATTGTGATGAAACCGCTTATGCATGTGAGGGAGACCTCTTAATGATAAGAAGACTTCTTGGAAGCCAACCTTTTAAAGTGTCCTCATCTCAAAGGGAGAACATATTCCACACTCGCTGTAAGGTGAATGAAAAAATATGTTGTCTCATTGTGGATAGTGGGTCATGCTGCAATTGTTGTAGCTCAAGGTTGGTGGAAAAGCTAGCCTTGACCCCACTTCCCCACCCTAAGCCTTACAAGCTTCAATGGCTCAATGAGAAAGGGGAAATGGAGGTCAATGAGCAAGTCAAGGTTCCAATTTCCATTGGGTCTTATAAAGATGAGATCCTGTGTGACATAGTCCCAATGGAAGCTGGCCATATCTTGCTAGGAAGACCATGGCAATTTGATAAGAAAGCCATACACCATGGTCATTCCAATAACATCATCCTCACTTATAAGGATAAGTGCATTAAGTTGTGTCCTCTAACACCTTCACAAGTGGAGGAGGACCAACTCATCATGAAACATAAGAGAGATGAGGAGAAAAAAAAGCAAAGCTTTACCCCTAAAGCTTGAAAGGGGTAAGGAGGTTGAGTTGGAAGTTGGTGCCCCTTCCAAGAAAGTCATTAGTAAAGGGAGTTTATTTGCGACAAAATTGGAGTTAAAGGAAGCCCTATTAACTAACAGACCTTTCTATCTCCCATTTGCAAAGAGGCATTCCCCATTTCTTCCCCCTCCACTTTTTCCCTTCTAGTTTTAGCACTGCCATAGAACTTGGACATGAGAACCTACCTCAAGAGGTTCAAGAGATTTTAAAGGAGTTTGGTGATATATTCCCTAATGAAGTTCCCAAAGGACTTCCTCCAATTAGGGGTATAGAACACCAAATAGACTTGGTACCTGGGGCTAGCCTGCCTAATAGGCCTGCTTATAGGACTAATCCTATGAAGACCAAGGAGATTGAATCTCAAGTACAAGAACTATTGGAGAAGGGTTGGGTTCAAGAGAGCCTAAGCCCTTGTGCTGTGCCAGTCTTGTTGGTGCCTAAGAAGAATGGCCAATGGAGGATGTGCATTGATTGTCGAGCAATCAATAACATCACCATCAAATATAGGCACCCTATCCCTAGGCTTGATGACATGCTTGATGAATTGCATGGGGCCCAATTATTTTCGAAAATTGATCTTAAGAGTGGTTATCACCAAATCCGCATCAAGGAAGGTGATGAGTGGAAACCCGCTTTTAAGACCAAGTTTGGGCTTTATGAGTGGTTGGTAATGCTCTTTGGGCTTATCAATGCCCCAAGCACCTTCATGAGGCTTATGAATCATGTCCTTAGGGATTGCTTAGGAAAATTTTGTGTAGTTTACTTTGATGACATCTTAGTGTATAGCAAAAGCCTAGATAACATGTAGGCCATCTTAGGCGTGTCTTTTGCATTCTTAGGTCACACTAACTCTATGGAAATCTTGAAAAATGTAATTTGTGTGGAGAGTGTGGTGTTCTTAGGTTTTATAGTTAATAAAAATGGGTTTCAAGTGGACCCCGACAAAATCAAAGCCATCCAAGAATGGCCCACCCCAAAAAGTGTGACTGAGATCAAGAGTTTTCATGGTCTCGTGAGCTTTTACAGGCGCTTTGTGCCTAACTTCTCCACACTTTTCTCACCAATCAATGATTTGGTAAAGAAGGATACTCCTTTCCTTTGGGGTTCAAAACAACAAAAAGCCTTTGAACTTATCAAACAGAAACTAACCTATGCACCAGTTTTAGCTCTTCCTGACTTTTCTAAAACTTTTGAGCTAGAGTGTGATGCATCGGGAGTGGGTGTGGAAGCTGTGTTGTTACAAGGTGGTCATCCCATGGCTTATTTTAGTGAAAAACTAAATGGAGCCACCTTAAACTACCCCACCTATGATAAAGAGTTTTACTCTTTGATAAGGGCCCTTCAAACTTGGGAACATTATCTTGTACCCAGGGAGTTCATCATTCATAGTGACCATGAGTCACTTAAGTATTTGAAGGGTCAAGGCAAGCTTAATAAAAGGCATGCTAAATGGGTAGAATTTCTTGAGAATTTCCCTTATATCATCAAATACAAGAAAGGAAACATAATGTGGTGGCTGATGCTTTGTCTCGTAGACATACCCTTTACACCACCTTAAGTGCAAAGATTCTTGGATTTGATAATATTAGAGAAATGTATCTTTTTTATAAGGATTTTGGATCCATTTATGCTGCCTCTACATTTGCATGTAAAACCCAAAATGGGTTCTTTGTGAGTGAGGGGTACCTTTTCAAAGGTAGCAGACTTTGTGTACCCCAAGGATCTATGAGAAATCTGTTGATAAAAGAGAGCCATGAGGGTGGGCTCATGGGGCATTTTGGAATTAACAAAACTCTTCTGCTTTTACAAGAAAAATTCTTTTGGCCCCATATGAAGAAAGACATCTATAGACATTGTCATAGATGCATTGCTTGCTTGCAAGCTAAGTATAAGACAATGGCTCATGGATTGTACACACCCTTACCTGCTCCTTTTGCACCTTGGCTGGATATTAGTATGGATTTCATCCTTGGCCTGCCTCGAACCCAACGAGGTGCAGACTCTATCTTTGTGGTGATAGATAGATTTTCAAAAATGGCTCACTTTATACCATGCCATAAGATAGATGATGCGAGCAACATCGCGAGACTTTTCTTTAAAGAAGTTGTCCGTTTACATGGAATTCCCCAATCCGTAGTCTCTGATAGAGATGTGAAGTTCCTTAGCCACTTTTGGAAAACATTGTGGGCAAGGCTAGGAACTAAACTCTTATTTTCTACCACATGTCACCCTAAAACTGATGGGCAGACTGAGGTAGTAAATAGATCTCTATCTATTATGCTTAGGACACTTCTTCGAGGAAATAACAAGTCTTGGGATGAATACCTACCCCATATTGAGTTTGCATATAACCGGGTGGTTCAAAGGACCACCAAGCATTCTCCTTTTGAAGTTGTTTATGGCTTCAACCCCCTCACTCCTCTTTATATCTTGCCCTTGTCATTCCCTTCTTCTGTTCACAAAGAAGGAATAGTAAGAGCGAATTTTGTTAAATAATTACATGAAAGGGTAAAGGCCAACATTGAACATCATTCAAAGGCGTATGCTAGTAAAGCCAATAGGGGCAAGAAAGAAATTATCTTCAATGAAGGGGATTGGGTATGGCTTCATTTGAGGAAGGATCGCTTCCCTACTCAAAGGACGTCCAAGCTTAGCCCCCGAGGAGATGGTCCCTTTCAAGCCCTCAAGAGAGTGAACAACAATGCATACATATTAGATCTCCCTGAGGACTACAGTGTTAGTACTACCTTTAATGTTTGTGATTTGATCCCTTTTGTAGGTACTGATGAAGAAGAGGAGGACCTATCAGATTTGAGGTCAAATCCTTCCCAAGGGGGAGGAGATGATGCATTCTCCCCAAGCAAGGGCCCTATCACTAGGGCCATGGTTAGGAGAATAGAAGAAGACATGGCTAAAGTAGAAGGAGGAAGGTCTCACCTCCATATGACCATCAAGTTATGCAAGTCATGACTTATTTACTTGTAATTTTTATTTTAGGAACCTAGGATTTTATTTTGGACATGTATTAGTCCATTTAATTTTCTAAGAGGTGTCTTAGTAATAAGAAGGGGTAAGATTAGCTTTTGGGCCTTTATTTAGGAAATAAGGGGGTAGTTTGATAACTACACCCTCTTTTCCTAAATAAAACCCAAAACTAATAAATGAGTAATCTTGGCCCTTGGATGAGGTAGCTTGTTCACCAATTCTCATCTAAAGGAGGGGATTGATTGGACTTTGGGCTTCAATCCTCCTCCCTTGGATGACTCCTTTTAATCCTAGCCCTTCCTTTCCTTCTTGACTTGTCTAAGAGGTTAGCTCCCTCTATAAAAAGGTGCTCCTTCACACTCTTGTATTTTTTACACTTTATTGAATGGAAAAACCTTGAGTTGGCCAAAATTCTCTTAGTGTCCACCCTTCTCTCTTTGAGAATTCCTTAGGTTTTTATCAAGGGTTCCATCCCTTATGGAAAACTTTCCCTCTTAGGCTTATCTTACCTTAAGTGGCGCCTAAAACCACCTAACTTCTTACCTTTCCATAAACCATTTCACAAAAGAAGAAAACCTCTAGAAAAAGATCAAGGGAGGCATGCCTCACTTTGACTTCCCAATCTAGGTAAGTCTCAACATCTTCCCTACCATGAAAATGGGTAGGTCTACCTTTGGCTCCCTATCATGATTTGTGTTCTCTTGAGGAGAATTATGGTTGTATGATGAATGTGAGTGATGCTTATGTTGATTTATATAGTATTCTTCTTCGCTAGAGCTAAAATGCCTAGATGGGGATCTTATGAGAATTCCTTTCTTTTTTCTATCACTCTCCCTCCCATCTCTCCTTCTTACTCTCTTCTCCTCTCTTTCTCTCTTTTTCCACTTTTACTCTTTTTCTTTCTAGTTCTTTCCTTCTTCTCCTTTCTTCATCCTCTCTTCTCTCTCTTTGCCTTCTCTCTTCTCGCTCTTTTTTCTCTTTTCTCATTTTCAGCATCTCTTTTTTTAACTCTTCCTCCTCTTTTGTTTTTCCTTTTCTTTTATTTCTTTTTTTCTCTCTTTTTCTTCTCTCCTTTCTTGTTCTTTAGCCATCCATTCCCTAAATTCTAAGTTAAGGTTTTCAAGAGTGTCTCCCTTAGAAGGTTTTCTTTCGTTGACACTCTTACTTGATGAATAACTATGTGCACTAGAATGTGTGTGGGAAGTCATGGTGCTTAGATGCTAAAAACTAAAGGGTAGGCCAAAAACTTTTTTTTTTCAAGCAACAATCCTCTCTTTTTTTTTTGTTTTCTCACCGAAGGTGGCTTGATGAGTCTTTGGAACTCTTAGCCTCTACAGGTTTTTTCAAAATAACATAAAATAAAATAAAAGTGCAAGAATGTAAAAGAGAAAGGGCTCTAATCATGCTCCTAAGGTGTTGAAGGAAGTGTACCACTTCTCCCTTCTTCACCTAATTAACGAGAAACTACGCTAAAATTAACCAAAAGTATTACAAACCAAGGGAGGGCCTTAAGGGCACTCAAACTCCCAATCTAACATTAAGTTTACACAATACAAAGAATAAAAAAAATAAAACAAAGTCTTCACTCTAAGCTTGTTGGTGTTTGGTTCCTTTTGATCAAGCCCCTTTGAGTTGCATCAACCCACCCCAAGAATGCTACCCTTCTTTCCTCTTGTTTGGACTTGTCAAAATCTTGTGTATGGCACCTTTCCCAAGCTTTACTTACCGAGGCCGAATACAACACAAGACAAAAAATAAAGGTGAATAATAAAACAAGGTTTACGAATCCAAGTGGATAGATTAAACAATGACAAACTCAAAGAAGTAAATAAGACAAGCAAGAAAACATAAGGCTCACAAAGGAAGGTAGCACATAAATAACTTTCCTAGATTAGCTCTAAGAGTAGAGATGAAAAAAAGACACAAACAAAAAAAAATGAAACCAATAGTTGCACACTTAATAAAATTTAAGTGACCAAAAGCTAAAAGGCTTACTCAAGTAATTTTTTTTAATCACAATTGGGTCTTCATATCAAATGTTTATACTATTAGGTACACAACTTCAAAATTTCTTTCTTTTGAGTTCTTTATCTTTTTTTTTTTTAACTTGAACTTTTTCTAATATATTTTTTTTAACTTTTTCTAATCATTTTGCTGCACCTAATAACTTGTTGAATTGAAATTTTAATGAGGATGCTTGAAATAATAACGTTTGAGTGAATAAGCACAAAGTAAGGTCACACAATTTTCAAGTAATGCATTCAACTAAAAGTAAAACAACTTAGTAGTTCCAAATGCCACTGAACTAATGGTGCTTAAGGAATGATTTAGGGCTGATTTTGAAGTAAATTGATTGCTCAAATTACTAATACAATTCACCCAAGCTAAAATTCCTTAAAGAGGCACCAATAGTGAAGGTAAACCAAGTGGAAACCTACTAATAATTCAACATAAAACAAGAAGCATATAAAGATTGAATTGAGCAAATATTTAAGAACAACAAAGAGATTACTATGCTTGAACAAAAAGCATAAAAGATTTAAGAGACTCAACAAGAGGTTCACCTCTTAGGAGCTCAATTCAAAATGTTTTTGAAGGTTTTTTTGTAAAAATTTTAAGAGGCTAAAACCTATGGAATTTAAATGAGACAAAATAGGAAACTAACATGACTACTATTTGACAAAACACAAGATTAAGAAAAAATAACACACCTAAAAATAGAGCAAAAATTTCAGCAAGAGACGCAAAACAAAAGGCGCAACAACATGGCCAAAGTTGATCACCACAATGGTGTGGAAAAATCCTCAACCATATGGGTTTAATGGTCACAACTTCTTAGGCACACTTTAACATAAAAAACAAGGGAAAACTAAGCAACTTGAACACGAAAATAAGATGCAAAGAAAGAGACAAATAAAATTGCATCAAATTAAATGGAACATATGTGCATAGATAGGAAACAAAAATGCATGGCAGTAAAGGAAATAAAGATGACAAAAAATGAAGGACTTTAAAATAACGAGATCAAAGAGACAAACAACAAAGCAAAAAAAAATTGAGAAAGAACGTGACCTTTAGAAAGTGGCTCTGATACCACTTGATGTGATCTTTGATGATCACGTGCCCAAAGGATCCTTTCTAAGGTCACTTGGAAGGGAAATGGATTTATGGAGAGGAAAGGAATGGGGTGAGGCGCCACAAATACTAGGTTTGATAAGTCAAAGGGGAGAGGCCACAAGGGAGGGGTCCCTTGATAACTCTTAGAAGCTCTCACAAAGGAGAAGGGGGGACACTCAAAGGTAAGAACCCCACAACCAATATAGTGTCTAGGATTAAATTCAAGTGTAAAAAATACAAGTGAGGGGAGGAGCTCATATTTGTAGAGGTAGCTAACCTGTTGAACAAGATAACCTAAAAAAGAAGGGCTAGTATTAAAAGGAGAGATCTAAGGGAGGAGGATTGAGAAACAATTCCCTCCTTAGATCATTAAACTTGGTGCCCATGTTTCCCAAACCAAGGGCCAAGATTCCTTCTTATTAGCTTAGGATGTTCATGTAGGAAAAGAGAGGTGTAGATATCAAGGCTACCCCTTATTTCCTTCATAAAAACCCAAAAAGCTAAATGCACCCTCTAAATTCCTAAGGCACCTCATAAAATAAAAAATGGACTAAATATATGTCCTAAATTAAATTCCTAATGCTCCTTAAAATTAAAATAAAGGAAAATTGCATTTTATTAACTAAAGTCTCTACCCTAATATCTTCACTTTCCACAGGAGGTGAAGTCTTCCTTTGTCTGCAAGGGGTAGGTCTTCTTCAATCCTTCTAGCCATGGCCCTAGTGGTAGGTTCTTGGCTAGGCATGGTCACATAAAAGGTGCTCCCTAGCAAATGACATCTACCACTTGTGCTATTCTTATCAAGTTTGCATCCCACATAATCCGAGTAAGAATATCCAACTAAACTTAATAATGTTCCCTTGGGGTACCAAAGTCCAAACCTTGAAGTTCCTTTGAGATATTCATTATTCTCTTCACAGTAACCAAGTGTGATTGTTTAGGTTGAGACTGAAATCTTGCACAAACACAAACACTATGCATAATATCTGGTCTACTAGTGGTTAAGTAAAGTAAAGAGCCTATCATACCTCTAAATTTAGTTTCACATACACCTTTACCCTTCTCATTAGGATCTAGGTAGCACGATGTGGACATAGGAGTAGATGATTCCTTAAAGTTGTCCATGCCAAATTTCTTCAAACTTTTGCCAGAGTACTTGGTTTGATTGATGAAAATTCCATTTTTAGTTTGCTTGACCTACAATCCTAAGAAGTAGGTTAGCTCACCCATCATAGACATCTCAAACTCTCTGCATGATTTTAGAAAACTCCTTGCATAACAAGTCATTAGTAGCACCAAATATAATTTCATCAACATATATTTGCACTAGTAAAATGTTAGATTCAGATTTCTTAATGAAAAGAGTTGTATCAACTTTGTCTCTAGTGAACTTTTGATCAAAAAGGAAATTGGAAATGTGTTCATACCAAGACCTTAGGGATTGCTTAAGTTCATAAAGTGCCTTTTTCAATGTAAAAACATGATTTGGAAATTCATGATCCACAAACCCTGGGGGTTGAGAAACATAAACATCCTCCTTTATAAAACCATTTAGAAAAGCACTTTTGATGTCCATTTGGTATAGCTTGAAATCCATTATAGAAGCAAAAGCTAGAAGAAGTCTAATAGTCTCTAGTTTTGTGATTGGGGCATAAGTTTCATCAAAATCAATACCTCATTCTTGTTTGCACACTTTGGCAACTAAACAAGCTTTGTTTTTCAATATAACACCATTTTCGTCAAATTTATTTCGCAAAACCCATTTAGTCCCAATGACTTGGTAACCCTTGGCTTTTGGCACAAGATCGTATACATCATTCCTTTAGAATTCATGCGATTCATCTTGTATTGCCATCACCAAATGCTCATCAAGTAGGGCATCTTCTATAGATTTCGGTTCCACTTCTAATACAAAAAACACATAATTACAGGAATTATTTAAAGAACTACGAGTAGTTACTCCCTTGCGTATGTCATTGATTATGTTGTCAAGAGAGTCCTTCTTTTGTTATCCACTCCTTAAGTAGATCTTCCTGTGATTTTGATTTTTTATTTTTCAAACTTTCTTTCTCTTAAGGTTCACTAGCATCTTCATATATCTCAATTTCTTCACTTTGGCATGCATCATCATCTAAAACTTTTCTAAACTTATGAGTAGTATCCTCATAGTTAGTTAGTTCATAAAAGAAATATGGATTGATTCTTCAACAGTTAAAGTTCCTTTGTTAAAAACTCTGTAAGCCTTACTATTTTGAGAGTATCGTAAAAAGATTTGCTTCATTAGCTTTAGAATCAAATTTGCCAAGACTTTATTGTCCATATTTTTAAAACAAAGTATTTAGAACTAAAAACTCTCAAATGTGATGTGTTAGGTTTCCTTCCTCTATAGAATTCATATGGAGTAACTTTTAGCTTTGGTCTAATAAACACTCTGTTAAGGACATAACAAGTCATACTAAGTAAGTCAACCCAAAAATATTTAGGTATGTTTGACTCATTTAGCATGGTTCTTGCACGTTCCCAAAGAGACCTATTTTTCCGCTCTACAACTCCATTTTGCTGTGGAGTTCTAGGTACTGAAATGTTGTGAGAAATACCATTTTCTTCACAAAAACTTCCAAAGAACTCATTTTTGAACTCACCTGCATGATCACTTCAAAGAATGATTTTTAAATTCTTTTCATTTTGAATCATCTTGGACAATTTCTTAAAAGACTTAAAATCGTCACTTTTATGAGATCGAAAGAGTCTAATAAATTTGAGAAATCATCTACAATGGCAAGGGCATAGTAATTTCCTACCAAACTCTAGTTCTAGACGGATCAAACAAATCCAAACAAATGTAACAACTCCAAAGGTTTTGAGGTAGAAATCACTCATTTGAGTTTAAAAGACGCTTTGATTTGTTTGCCTTTTTGACATGCGTCGCAAAGCTTATTCTTCTTAAACCTTAATTTTGGTAGCCAATTACAAGATATTTGGACTAGATATTATTTAATAGTTTCATGCTAATACGTGCAAGTCTGCTATGTGAAAGCCTACCAAGTGATGCACTCCAAGAAAATTGAGGATGGAGAGCCTATAAATAGGGAAGGGTTAACACCACTTTCTAGGTGAAAGATGAGTAAACAATTTTATGTTGCTTGCCATAAGGGAGAGGTCCCTTGATAAAAGCTTTATGGAAGAGAATCCTTAAGAGAGAGTTTTCTCAAAATGACACTCAAGAATAATAACTCAAAGGAGTCTTACTTCATTCAATCAAGTGTAATTTGTACAATAGAGACTAGGTGTATTTATAGCCTAAAAGAGGGAGCAAGGCATTCAAAACTAGGCAATGTGGAACTTGGACCTAATTAGGATTAGGAGCACTAATCCCACTTAGGACCACTAAAAGTGGCGCCTAGCCTTAAGCTAGGGAGTGTCACGGCCTAGTCAAGGGGGTGTGGAAAGAGATCAACACTCCTTTGGGTTATTGGGCCCTCTACTCCCCTCACCTCCCTTTCTAAGCTAATTACACCATACACTCTAGAAACTAGCATAAATGGCCAAAATACATGGCCTAAAAGGGAAATAAAAGCTAATTGATATTTACAACAGGAAAACTAGGGACTATGGCCTAAAATGTCTATCTCCATCATGAGTTGGGGTCTTGATGAGTTTTTCTAGGCCAAGTCCTCTTCAATCCTCCTAGACATTGCCCTAGTGAGAGGGCCCTTGGTAGGTAGGATTACATCATCTCCTCCCCTGTTGGAAGGATTTTTCCTCAAATCTGAATGGTCGTCCTCTTCCATGTCAGCACCTAAAAAAGGGGTAATATCACAAACATTAAAAGTGGTGCTAAGTCCATAATCCTCGGGAAGGTCTAACTTATATGCATTACTATTTACCTTCTCAAGGATTTGGAGGGACCATCTCCTCGGGGGCTAAGTTTGGACTTCCTCTTAGAAGGAAAATGATTCTTTCTTAGGTGAAGCCAAACCCAATCGCCCTTTTTGAAGATGACTTCCTTCCTCCCCTTGTTGCTAGATGAAGCATACCCCTTAATTTGGTTTTCAATATTGGTTTTAACCCTCTCATGTAATTTTTTGACAAAATTAACCCTAGCTTCCCCTTCTTTATGAAAAAGTTGGGTGTTAGGGAGTGACAATAAGTCCAAAGGGGTGAGAGGATTAAAACCATATACGACATAAAAAAGGGTGTGCTTAGTGGTTCGATGAACCACCCTGTTATATGAAAATTCAATGTGGTGGAGATATTCATCCCAAGACTTGTAGTTGCCTTTCAAGAGTGCCCTCAAAATAGTGGATAGGGATCTATTTACTACCTCAGTTTGACCATCTGTTTGAGGATGACAAATGGTAGAAAATAAGAGCTTAGTTCCTAGCCTTGTCCAAAGAGTTTTCCAAAAATGGTCAAGGAACTTAGCATCCCTATCAGAGACTATGGTTGAGGGTATTTCGTGCAAGCAGACAACCTCACGAAAGAAAAGCCTTGCGATGTGACTCGCGTCATCCACTTTGTGGCAGGGAATGAAATGGGTCATTTTACTAAAGCGGTCCACTACCAAAAAGATAGAGTCTACACCTTGTTGGATTCTTTGGAGCCTAAGAATAAAATTCATGCTAATATCTACCCAAGGTGTAGAAGGAGTGGGTAAAGGTGTGTAGAGTCCATGAGGCATTACTCGGGACTTAGCTTGTAAACAAGCTATGCATCGCAAGCAATGCCTTTAGACATCTTTTTTCATATGGGGCCAAAAAAAAATTTCTTTTAAAAGCATTAAGGTTTTATCAATTCCAAAATGCCTCATGATCCCACCTTCATGCCTCTCTTTTGTCAACAATTTCCTAATGGATCCTTGGGGTACACAAAGTTTTCCCTCTTTAAACAAGTACCCCTCACATAGGTAGAAGCCATCTTTGCTTTGGAAGATGAGGCAGCATAAATGGTTCCAAAGTCTTGGTCAGAAGGATACATTTCCTTTATGTCATTAAATCCCAAAATTTGAGCACTAAGGGTTGAAAGAGTATCAACCACCACATTTGTTTTTCCTTTTTTATATTTGATGACATAAGGGAAAAGTTTCAAGAAATTCAACCCATTTAACATGCCTCTTGTTCAACTTTTTTTGCCCCCTCAAATACTTAAGTGACTCATGGTCACTATGAATGACAAACTCATTGGAAACAAGATAATGTTCCCAAGTTTGGAGGACACAGATCAAGGCATAAAACTCCTTTTCGTAGGTGGGGTTGTTGAGGTGGGCACCATTGAGTTTTTCACTAAAATAAGCAATGGAGTGCCCCTTACAACAGTACACTCCCATGCCTACTCCCGATGCATCACATTCTAGCTCAAAAGTTTTTGAAAAGTCGGGGAGAGCTAGAACAGATGCATTAGTGAGTTTATCCTTAAGCAGTTGAAAAACTTCTTCTTGTTTTTCACCCTACAAGAAAGTAACTTCCTTTTTCACCAAGTCATTGAGTGGTGAAGCTAGTGTGGAGAAGTTAGGCACAAAGCGCCTATCAAATCCCGCGAGACCATGAAAGCTCTTGATCTCAATCACACAAGTAGAGGTGGGCCACTCTTGAATAGCCTGGATTTTTTGGGGTCCACTTGGACCCCTTGGGCACTAATGACAAAGCCCAAGAAAACTATACTAGGAACACAAAAAGTGAATTTTTCTAAGTTTGCAAAAATTTTATTTATTCTAACGACAGATAAGACTTCCTTAAGGTGCCCTATATGTTCTTCTAAAGACCTACTATAGACTAAAATATCATAAAAATAAACAACTACAAACCTACCAATGCAATCCCAAAGTACATGATTCATGAGGCGCATGAAAGTGCTTGGAGCATTAGTGAGCCCAAAAGGCATCATCAACCATTCATAAAGACCGAATTTGGTCTTAAAAGCGGTTTTTCATTCATCTCCTTCTTTGATTCTTATTTGATGGTAACCACTTCTAAGATAAATTTTTGAAAATATTTGGGCTCCATGCAATTCATTAAGCATATCATCTAGCCTAGCGATTGGGTGTCTATACTTAATGATGATATTGTTGATGGCACGACAGTCCATACATATCCTCCATTTTCCATCCTTTTTGGGCACGAACAAAACACTAACCGCATAAGGGCTAAGGCTCTTTTGAACCTAACCCTTCTCCAACAAGTCTTGAACTTGAGACTCGATCTCTTTGGTCTTAACGGGGTTTATCCTATACACGAGCCTACTGGGTAGACTCGCGTCAGGAACAAGATCAATTTGGTGTTCTGTTCCCCTTAGAAGTGGTAATCCCCTTGGAACCTCTTGAGGGAAGAGATCATTAAATTCCTTTAATATTTTTTTAACCCCTTTTGGAAGAGACTTAATTTCATGACTTGTGGCAGTGCCAGAAGGCACCTCTTTACAAAGAAGGAGATAAAAAGGTCAATCAAGCAAGAGTGCTTCTTTAATATCCATTTTTGTTGTAAAATGACTCTCTTTCTTAATTACCTCTTTGGAAGGGGTACCTCTTTCCAACTCTCCCTCTTTACCCTTTTCAAGCTTTAGGGGTGGAAGCTTTTTTTTTTTTTTGACTTTGAACTTTTTTTTTCCTTATCTCTTTTATGTTTCATGGTGAGTTGATCCTCAGCCACTTGTGATGGTGCTAGAGGAGTCAACTTTATTCTTTTTCCCTTATGAGTGAGGATTATCTCATTAGAGTAGCCATGGTGAATGACTTGTTTGTCAAACTGTCAAGGCCTCCCTAACAAGATATGGCCAGCCTCGATTGGAACTATATCACATAAGATCTCATCTTGATACTTTCCAATGGAGAATGGCACTTTCACTTGTTGGTTTACAACCATTTCCCCTTCCTCATTAAGCCATTGGAGCTTGTAAGGTCTAGGATGAGGAATTGGTTGTAAGGCTAGCTTCTCTACCAACCTTGAGCTACAACAATTGCAGCAGGACCCACTATCCACAATGAGAGAATAGGTTTTGTCTAAAACTTTACAAAGTGTATGAAAAATTTTCTCTCTTTGGGAGTGGTTAAGATCAAGGGGTTGGATTCCAAGAAGGCGCTTAACCATTAAGATGTCTCCATCACAAGGGTTTTCGACAATGTCATACTCATGATTCTCATGAACCCCTTCTTCCTAACTCTCACTAGAGGAGGAAGATGACCTACTGTCACTAAAAATCTCTTGGCCCATCATGATCATGGTTTTCTTATTGGGGCACTAAGAGTCAATGTGGCCTCTCCTAAGACATTTAAAACATTTAATACTACTAGTCCTATTGCTAGAACTAGCAGGGAGGTTGTCTTTATGATGCATGAGTTTATGTTCTTTATGCACATGCTAGGATGGTTCCTCTTTGGGAGAACTCTTGGAAGAGCTTCCCTTGCCTAGGTCCCTCTTTGCATAATTGTAGGATGGAAATTCTCTTTTTGCTCCACCTTTTCTGTTTAATTGATTTTCCACTCTTATGCAAAGTTGGACTAGGTCATCTAGATTATTATATGGTAAGAGCTTAACTTTGTCTCTTATGTCAAAGCTCAAACCACTTAAAAATCTAGGTTCAGTGGCCCTTGGTTCTTTGGTGACGCCCACTCTCATCATGAAAAGTTCTATGGTTTGTCTGTACTCTTCAACACTTGAGTTGTACTATTTTAATCTTTGGATTTTATCGAAGATCTCTCTTTCATAATAAGAAGGGACATGTCTTCGCCTCATAGACCACTTGAGATCATTCCAATAGTCCACGTGAGGGTTATAAAAGCGACACCTCTCATTGACCAAAGAGGTCCACCAATACATGGCATGCCCTTAGAAGCTAAGAGTTGCCAGCAGAACTTTTCTTTCTTCACTTACGTTATAACAAACAAAGAGTTGTTCTACCTTCATTTCCCAATCAAGGTAGGCTTCCACATCCTCTTTGTCATGAAAATGAGGGAGGTCAACTTTTTGTCCCCTAGGTTGGGCTTGGGGTTGGTTATGATGTTTTTGTGGTCTTCCTTACCCTAGGTCTTTCATATCCCTCATTTCCACTTACTTCACTAGAGGCAGACCTATACCTATGCCTCTCTCTAACTCCCCTTTCTCTTCTTTCTTCTCTTTCACACTCTTCTTTTCTCTTTTCCCTCTCTCTCTCTTCTCTTTCCCTTCTTTCTTCTCTTTCTCTTCATTCTCTTTCTTTCTCTTCCCTCCGTCTTTCTTCTTGTTCTTGTCTCTCTCTTTTCTCCTCTTTTTCTTTCTCTCTTTTCTGACACTCTTTTTCCTCTCTTCATCTTTCTTCTCTTAACTCTCTTTATCTTTTTTCTTTTTCTTTCTTTTCACGCCTTTTTTCTCTCTCTCTTCTCCCTTTCGTTTCTTTCTTTTCTCTCTTCTACCCTCCACTCCCTAAATTCACTCAGAAACTTATCCATGTTGTTGTTTTTTGAGAACCTTTTTTATTTACACTACCTTTACTAGATGTGTGTGATCTCATTTTGAAGTTATTTGGTGATGCAATCCCACCTAGCATGCATCATGGTTAGGAGGATTCAAGGAAGGTATGGCATGGATGAAAGCTCATTGACGATTGGAAGCCATAGTCTTCATTTTTATCTTGTAAATATTTTATTTTAATTAGCTAAATAGGAGCATATTTTTAATTCCTTTAAGGCCATGTATATTCGGCCATATTCTTTTTAAGTATAGGTGTCTTTAGTTAAAAAGGAGGAGTAAGCTTAGAATGGGTGCATAAGTCAAGATATGATTTTGGGCTAGCCCATTCAATTTAGGAGATGCTAATTGCACCCATAGGGGTGAACTTAGGTGCCTCACTTAAGTCTCACATTGCCTAGAAAAGTGTGTTCAAGCTGTCCCATAGGGCTATATATACTCATTCCCCCTTATTGTAAATTTCACCTTTGAAGTTGAATGAAAATAGTCTGTTTGTGAGCACATTCTTAGTAAAAGGTCTTGAGGATCCTCTTCCTAGTTGGCTTTTATCAAGGGTTTCTTCCCTTGTGGCAAACCTAAACACTTTGGCTTATCTCTCTTTGAGAGTGGCGCCCCACCTCCATTTTCTTTCCCCTCCATCATCCATTTCATGGTGCTTGGAACCTCAAGGAGAAAGATCAAGGGGAGTGCAAAAGTTTTTTGCATCATTTGGTATTAGAGCCAACTCCATAAGGTTCTTTTCTAGTCTTAATTTTCTTTAATTTTTACCAGCTTTTCTTCTTAGTGTTCTTGCTATTTTCTTTATTTTTTCCAGCCTTTGATTCTTGTCATTTAATTCCTTTTATGTCTTGTTAGTTTATGTTTTAGTAGTTTTCATTTTATGCAATTTATTTCCTAGTTTTTATTGCTTTCTAGATTCAATTTATCTTGTTCTTTTCCATTGAATCTTTATATGTTTCCTTTAGGATTGTTTCTTTAATTTTTTGCCCAGTTCTTTTTTTCCTTATTCTTGTGCAAATCCTGAGAAGGTCATTGTAATGACTTCACAAAATTTGTGAAGGAAGCCACACATTGTGGTCTTGATCTTTGGATGCACGTTGTTCTTCTTATTTGAGTTTTTAATTCTATTTTCCTGCACCTATTTTTTTGTTTTTCCAGCCCCTTGTTCTCTGTTTTGGGCATATATTTCTGGTTATTTTGAGTCATTTAATTTCAGTTTTTAATCTTCCAAGTTGTGTCTTAGTTGGTCATGTTGTAGCCCTTTTATTGTCTTCTAATTCTATATAGTTTTGCCTTTCTATTTTTACCATAAAAAAATGTGTTTCTCTCTTGGAATTGAGCATATGCTCTTGTGTCTATTCCTAGAGTCCACATGCTTTAGATCATAGCATGTTTCAAAAAAATTTTCAAAAAAAATAAATTGCTCAATTCTTTCTTAGAGTCCATTTCTTCATTTTGTGTGAGTAGCTTATCTTTGTGCTAGTTTATTGTGTTGATTTTCTTTGTGCTGGCTGGTTGAGCATTTTGGGGCACATATTTGGGCTGAAAACTTGAGCAATCAAGCTTTCCTAAACCCAAAAAAACTCTCACTTGGTGTCATGTTATAATCACCTAAAATTACTAGCTCATTTTAAGTTGCTTTGTGTTCTTTGGTTTGCACTTTCACATCAATTTTTTTAGGCTAATTTATTATTCTTGTTCAAGCATTTATAATTCTTAAACTCCTTACTATATTTGCTACAAAATGTGTTAAGAGGTTTAGCAAAATTTTTTCAAAAAAAAAAAAAGAAGAAGAAAAGAAATCAAAAGAGTAAAATAAGTAAAAAAAAAAGTTAGTAAAAAGTGCTAAAAACAAGTAAAAAGAGTACAAAAAAAATTTAGTCCACCTCAAAATTATTAAACAATTCAAAGGAGTGTTAAATTTTATTGAAATTTGCTTGAATTTATTTGTATATGATTTAGCCACCTTGCTTTACAATTGTTCAAATCATTGAATTTGTTGAGTCTTTTTTGTTTTAAGTTCAATTCTATTTTAGGTCCATTCTAGGAATTTCTTTTGTGTGCCAACTTTCTTTCTACACCTTTTATTTCTTGCTTGTCCTTATTGGCTTTCTTTGTGTTTTTCAAATAAATTCTTTCCACTTGGATGTGTTCATATTCTTGTTAAGTGCTTTTTATTGCTTTTTGTTTTCAATTTCTACTTTCCTTGGTCTATTGCTTGGGCGCTTGTTTTCTCTTGGTAGGTTGCCAAATTTTTGAAATTTCCACAAGTTAGCATCCTTAGGAAGTGTTGATAAACCAAGGAAGAGGAGACTTGAAAAGGAGGCCAAGACTAGAGTGATACACTTGGTGAGGAGCACTTGAAGAAAGAAGCTACATTCAACCACTTTTAATTTTCTTTGTTTAATTTGGGTGTATTTTTAAAGGACATTTTAATTAAAGGTGTTGGATGCCCACAATGGTCACCTCTTTTGTGTGTAATAAACCTTAGTTTCTCGTTTTAGTATGGATAAGGAATTGGTACCCCTTATTCATACTCAGGAGCACGTTAGAATCCTTTAGCTTTGCTTTAAATTTCTTTATTTGCTTTCAATGTTTTAGCAAGTGTTAGAGTTCCAAAGACTCTTAACACTTTAGGAGAAAACAAAAAAGAGATGAGTGTTTTGCATATTAGTTCCCTAGGCCTTACACTTTGACATGTTTTTACACACATCTATGAGTGTTAGGAGTAGTAATAAAGCTAGGGAAAATAAAGGAGAAGAATGTGAGAATAGAACAAAAGAAAAGGAGAGACAAGAAAGAAAAGAAATAAGAGAAAAAGTGAGACAAAGAGAAAAGAGAGAATGAATAAGAAAAGAGAGAAAAGAGCAAGGGAAAAGAGAAAGAGAAGAGAGGGACCAAAGAGAAAGAGAAGAAAGAGAGACTAGAGAGTAGGGAAAATGAAAAGAGAGAAAGAGAAGCAAGAGAAAAAGAAAGACAAGAGAGAAAAGAAAAAGAGAAAAGAGAGAAAGAAAGAGAAAAATAAGAAAAAAAAAGAAAAGAGTTAGAGAGAAAAGAGAGAAGAGAAAGGAGAGAAAAGAAGAAGAAAGAATTGGAAAAGAGAGAAAAAGAACAAAAGGAGCTAGAAAGAAGGGAAGAAAAGAAGATACAAAAAGAGAGAGACACCTATAAGAGCTCTTGCGGTAACATTTACACACGTTATAGAGACTTAGAAGAACCTAGAATAACCCATGACATTCATGCTTCATCTAGTAAGAAGGAAAACCCTAAGAGGCATCCTAAAAAAAAGACAAACCCTTCTATAATTAAACCCAAAAGAAAGTCATCCAAAAGAAAGCATATTGAGAGAAAACCCTTGAGTATGAGTGACACCCCTAACACTAGTTCGAGCACTTGTTCTCGAAGTCCTAAATGTTTTAAGTGTTTAGAAAAATGACACATTTCTTTGTTTTGCCCCAAAAGAAAAAGGACTTTAAGGGGAACATCAAATGAAAAGGGTACTCATTCATGTGATGATCTCTTCAAAGTGAAACAACTTCTTGGAAGCCATCCTTGTAAGGAAGCCCAAACACAAAGAGAGAATGTTTTTCAAACAAAATGCAAAATTTTGGGCAAAACTTGTTCTCTAATTGTGGATGATGGATCATGTTGTAATTTTTATAGCACGAGGGTGGTGGAAAAGCTATCACTTGCTACTACTCCTCATCCTTCCCATTATTCTTTGCATGGACTTAATTATGAAGATGGTGTAGTAGTAAGAGAGCAAGTAGAGATTAGCTTCTCCATAGGGAAGTATCGCGACAAAGTGTTATGTGATGTAGTCCCTATGGAAGCTAGTCACATGTTGATGGGAAGGCCATGGTAACATGATAAGGAAACTTTGCACAATGGCCTCACTAATAAAATCACTCTCTCTCATAAAGGGAAAAAGATTACCTTACTTCCTCTTACCCTTACCGAGGTTATGGAGGATAGAAGGATCATGAAGCTTAAGAGAGAGAGGGATAAAATGAAAATAAGGTTGTTGGTAGGAAGACCGAGTCTAAGAAAGATCCGTTTTTTCCTTCAAAGGAGGTTCTCTACATAGAAAAAATTTCCTGCCAACTCTTACAAAAAGAACAAGTTGAATTTGAGGATGTGCCTATATCTTTTGAGCATCTTGATCCACACCCTCAAGTCCAACTTGATGAGTGCTCCATTCCACTTAGACTAGTCTCGCCTACTATTTCAAAACCTTTGAGGCTAGTATCCAGTGCAATAGGAGGCACATGCACACTAAAATATTTTCAAACTTTAGTGCCAAACTCCACTACCCCATTCCTAAGAGGCCTCCTTATAGACCTCTCACTCCCCCCAAAATCACTTGTTTGCATATACTTACTGTTTTCCTTATTTTCTTATAGACTTTGAAAAAGAGGAAGAAAGGCCTCAGGGTTTGAGGTCAAATCCTCTCCGAGGGGGAGGAGATGATGTAATCCCACCTAGCATGCATCATTGCTAGGAGGACTCAAGGAAGGCATGGCATGGATGAAAGCTTATTGAAGATTCAAAACCATAGTCTTTGTTATTTTTAGCTTGTAAATATTTTATTTTAATTAGCTAAATAAAAGAGTATTTTTAATTCCCTTAAGGCCATGTATTTCCAGCCATCTTCTTAGTTTATAAGGTATAGGTGTCTTTAATTAAAAAAGATGGGTAAGCTTATAATGGATGCATAAGTCAAGACATCATTTTGGGCTAGCCCATTCATATTAAGATATGCTAATTGCACCCATAGGGGGTGAACTTAGGTGCCTTACTTGAGGCCTAAGACTTGGGTTAATTAGTTTTAATACTAATTAAGCCCAAGTCCCACATTGACTAGAAAAGTGTGCTCAAGCTCTCCCATTGGACTATATATACTCATTCCCCCTCATTGTAAAATTTCACCTTTGAAGTTGAATGAAAATAGTCTCTTTGTGAGCACAGTTTTAGTAAAAGGTCTTGAGGTTCCTCTCTCTTGAGGAACCTCTTCTAGTTGGTTTTTATCAAGGGTTCCTTCCCTTGTGGTAAACCTAAACACTTTGGATTATCTCTCTTTGAGAGTGGCGCCCCACCTCCATTTTATTTCCCCTCCATCATCCATTTCATAGTGCTTGGAACCTCAACGAGAAAGATCAAGGGGAGTGCAAAAGTTTTTTGCATCATTTGGGAAGAACCTATAGGCAACAGTCCTTACTCTTTTGTTTGGTTTTCTCCCTAAGTGAATTACTTAAGAGTCTTTGAAACTCAAAAGCCTTTCACACTAAGATTCAAAGCAAATGAAAGAAATTTAAAGCAAAGGTAAGGGTCTAAAGGCGTGCACCTAAGGTGGAGAGATGGGGTACCAATTCCTTCTCCCACCTAAAACGAGAAACTAAAAGCTATTACAATAAAAGAGGTGACCCTTATGGGCATCCAACACCTCAATTAAAATGGCCTTAATATTTACACCTAATTAAAAAAACAAAAAGAAACAAAAGGCTTGATGTTTGAGGTTGCTTTCTACTCCAAGTGTTTGCCTCTCTCAAAATGGTGTTGCTTCTTTGAATGAACCTCTTCCTTAGCTTGCTTCAACACACCTCAAGATGCTTCACTTGTGGAAAGCTTGGTTTGACCTCTCTTTTCCTTTCAACAAAGTGGTGCTCCAAAGGAGAAACCAAGAGAGTGCAATGCAATAAAAAACAAGAAAAGAAAAATCAAGGAAGGGAGATAAACATCCAAGTGGAAAGAATTATTTAGACACACACAAAGATAACCAAAGAAGACAAGCAAGTAAAAATGGTGTAGATAGAAAGATGGAACACAAAAGGATCCTATATTAGCACTAGAATAGAATGGACTAAAAATAAAAGACTCAACAAAATTCAATGAGTTGCACAATTTGAAAGGTTATGGCCAAATCTTAAATACACTATTTCAAACAAGTTTTTAAGAATCTTAAACACTCCTTCAAATAACATGGTTGTGGTGCACTAAAAGTTTGTATTTTTTTCAACACTTTTACTAACACTTGTTTTTTTTAATGATTTTCTCTTTTGATTTTCACTTTTTCTCTTCTTTGTTTTTTTATATATTTTTCTGCACCTTTCAACAAAAATTTTGAAAGTAAGAAATAATAAGGAGCATGAAGAAGAATTTTCTTGATAAAAAGGAAAAGAAAACAGCCACAAAAATTGGAATCAAGTGCAAACCAAAGAAAGCAAAATATTTCAAGATACACTAGTAAATTTAGGTGAACAAAGAAGGCACTAAATGAGATACTTAATGAGCTTAGGCCAACTTAATTTCTCAAGGATTTCAGCCCAAAAACATGCCCAAATGATTTCAAAACAGCCAGCAAAAATCAATTCACCAAAGACTAGTACAAAACTTTAAATTACTAACACAACAATCAACAAAAAGACTCTAGGAAGAATTGAGCAAATTTTTAGAAAATATTTTTTGAAACATGCTATGATCTAAAGAATGTCGACTATAGGAATTATGATCAAGAGCATATGCTCAATTCCAAAGAGATTTATCACAAGAATTTTAGAAGCACAACACACTTTTTGGTGAAAATTTAAAAGGCAAAACAATGTAGAATTAAGAGACAAATAAGGACTAATACATGACCAATCTAAGACACAACTTAGGAGGATTGAAACTGAAAATAAATGACTCAAAATGACCAAAACCAAGACCCAAAAACAAAGAAATAGGTGCAGTAAAAACAGAGAAAAAAGTGCAGGAAAACAAAATTAAAATGCAAGAACACTAAATAAAAGAAGCAAAAGTGCATCCAAGGATCAAAACCACAATTGTGTGACTTCCTTCACAAATTTTGTGAATTCATTACTATGATCCTCTTAGGGTAAGCACTAGAATAAGGAAAAATGAAAAAGATGGACAAAAAATTTAAAGAAACAAACCTAAAGGAAACACACAAAGATTCAATAGAAATGAACAAAATAAATTGAATCTAGAAAGCAATAAAGACTTGGGAAATAAAAATTGCAAGAACGAAAACATAAACTTCAATACAATAAGGAATTTAAATGATAATAAAGGAAGCAGGAAATAAAGTATAAAAACTGCAGAAAAAAAAAAGCTAAAGAAAGACGCATAAACTAAGGAGAAGGAGGAGGAAATGAACCTTCATGAAGATGGCTCATGATACCAAATGATGCACTCCCTTGATCTCTTCAACCAAGGTTCCTTCCTCTAAGAAAATGGAGAATGGAGAGGTTAGAAATGGGGGAGGGTTGACGCCACTTTCTAGGAGAAAGATGAGTAAAAAATTTTATGTTGTTTGCCACAAGGGAGAGGTCCCTTGATAAAAGCTTTAAGGAAGAGAATCCTCAAGAGAAAGATTTCTCAAAAATGACACTAAAGAATAAAAACTCAAAGGAGTCTTACTTCATTCAATCAAGTGTAATTTGTACAAGAGAGACTAGGTGTATATAGTAGCAACACTCTCCACCTTCTTGACCCATTTAAATTTTCCAAAAGGAACACCAAATTTTTTTATATGGCAAGTATTTATTTTATGACCCTTTTTCATGTAATAATGATATGTAACAAAGCGTGAGTTTAGGTTCTTATTATAAGAGAAAAATTTATTCAGATTTTTCTTCACCTTAGATTTTTCAAAATCTAAACTAGCTTGTTCGTGATATTTTTTTGTGAACTTAACAATGTATCCAAGTTAGTTTTTCCACTTGTAAATTTAGCAAGTAAGTTTTGAATATAAGAGACTTTGTTTTCTAAAGTTTTGCAATTTTCACAAACATGATTTTTCAAGTCTACTTTTCCTTTACAAGAGAGTTAACTTCTTCTTGAAAACAAGTTAATTTCTCAATGTGTCATTTAAGTTGACTTTTTAATCTCTTCTTATCAAAAGATAAATTTGTAGCCTCTTCATGCATTTCATTAAAAGCTTCTACCAAGGTATCATAATTTTCTACAGATTCATTTGAAAAGACACTTACAAAGCTTGTCGAGTCATCGGATTCTGATTTTCTTTCATTTGCCATTAGAAATAGGTTCACTTCTTCATCTTCACTAGATGATTCGGTAGATGAGCTGCTCTCATTATTTTCCAATGTGATGTATGCCTTCTTTTTCTTGAAACCACTTTATCCTTTTCTCTCATTTGTTTCTTTCTTCTTTAAGTAGATGGGACAATAAGATTTTACTTGTCCTTGCTTACCACATTCAAAACAAGTATAGATGGTTGGTGTAACCTCACTTTTTTTAAGACTTTTTTCAGATTTTTACTTTTACCTTTTTGCTTCTACTTCATGAATTTTGAGAACCTTTTAACAAGTAGGTTTATAGTTTCACCTTCAGACTAACTAATAGCTTCATCAATTCTACTTTCCAGTTGTGAAGTTTTCATAGAAACACTTTTCTTTTTCTTGTCAAAGTCTTCTTCATCTTGAAGATGTATCATCTCTAGCTCATACTCTTTTAGCTTTCCAAACAAAGTAGCCACATTTATTTCTACAAGGTTGTTCGATTCAAATATGGTTGTGCTCTTGGCTTGCCAAGTTCTGATCAAGCTCTTTAGTACTTTGACATTTAGTTCTTCTCTTTCAAATACCTTTCCAAGTCCTATGAGATGATTCACTGTGTGAGTAAATCTCTTATGCACATCTGAAATCGATTCACCGGGAAACATTTTGAACATTTCATACTCTTGGATTAGGGTGTTCTTCCTTGCTCTTTTGATATCATTGGTTCCCTCATGAGTGACCTGAAAAAATTCCCACATATCTTTTGAAGTTGTGCACTATGATACACGAAAAAACTCATCAAGTGTTAAAACATGCACAAGTATATTTTTTGCTTTAATATCTTATTGTCCTTTTTTATTTTCTTCTGTAGTCCAGCTAAGAAAACTTTTTTCTACTTCTCTATCAACTAATCTAATTGTAGGAATAAAAGGACCATTTTTAATCCCAAATGCCTTTATCTATTGATTCAACAAATATTCTCATTCTTATTTTTAAAAAATCATAATTTCTCCATTGAAAAATGGTGGTCTATTTATGGAAGCACCTTCTGCAAAAGTTTGGTTGTTTACAACCATTTTGGATCTTTTTCAAAATTTTGAATGACTATCAAGAAAAGCTTTGATCACCAATTGAGAGGGTTCAAATCACTTAAAGCAACCAAAACAAGAGGGGAGTAAACTTTTTTTTTGCAAATACCTTTTCTAATTTTTACTGAAAATAGATTTTTGAAACAAGCTTAAGGAAGTATAGTTTCAATCAGAATATTTGCAGCAATTTGAGATTTAATGTAAATTGACCTTTTATCAAATTACATGCAACAATATACAATACAAATTCAGATTATATAGAATTAATCTCTTCACATAATTCAAAATTTTAATGAGAACGGAAGCAACAAAGTATTGTATGTAAAGATAATATATGATAGAGAGGGAAAGAAAAACACAAAGCAATTTATACTAGTTCACCTAACCCGGGCTACGCCGAGTTTGTTCCAATATCAAGGAAATACACCTTGAACAGAACCAATCACTAGAATTAATTAGAGTTATACAACAAACTCACATGCATATGACACCCACACATGCACTTTCTTGAACACCTATAAAGAAATATGATTCTAACATATGCAAAAACCATGCATGAACAATACAATCTAGGAAACCTACCTAGACAATCAACACAAAAAAATAAAACTAAAGAATGATGTCACCTGTAAAGATTCATACAAAAAATTAGTGCAACAGGTTATATCACCATATATTTCAAAGTAACTTTGAATATCTTTGATTCTTGGAAGATCTTGTTGATTTTGCTTTGTTTTTGTTGTAACAGAGGTTTGATAACTTTGAATATCTTCGATTCTTGGAATATTTTATAGATTTTTCTTTGTTCTTGTTGTAACAGAGGTTTGATAACTTTTTCTTTTCTCTGGAAACTCATAATTTGATTCTCCAAATGATTTTCAAAATATGTTGTTCATCGTATAAAATTTTGAGTTTCTCCTTTTTATATGAAAATCTTAAAAAATTGTTTTAAAAAATTAAATTGATCATTTAATCAATTAGAATGTTCTTCGCACAAGTCTTGAACAAGCTCGGTGAATTTAATCAATTATTATAAGTACTTAATTGATTAAATCATTCATCAGTCATGATCAAGTTAGCATGGTCAATTTTATCGATTAATTCAATTAGCTAATCGATTAAATAGATTAGATAATTAACTATGAGCTAATTTAACAAATTAAAATAGTAGCTATGCTTCCTTAGTCCATTAACTCACTTCATAAAGCAATTAACTATATCCTCTTGCAACATCAATGAGATTTAGTATTTCTAAACACTTTAGGGACCATATAATCTCATTCATATATGACTTAATCAATGCTTAAGATTAATCAATATCAAAGATAAACTCAGTTAATTTGAATCATGACAAAACTACCTATATGGATGCATGATATGCTTCACACATATTCAAGCAAAATAAGCTATAACCTCCAACTTAGGAAAAACTAGTGTTCATCATCAAAATTAAAGTGTTACAGAATTAACTCTCGACATTTTTTTGCATCCTTAAGAGAATCTCTAACAGAAGTTCCTTCTTCATTGAAAGGTTGCTATTATGGCCACCATCGTGGCCAAACGCAAGTGTAAAGGAAATCTGAAGAAGGATTACCTTCCGATTTTGAATCTCAATTACCAATGGGTTGATGGAGAAATAACGAATTTTTCCTTTACTACAATAATAGGGTGATACTGACGCATTTTATAAATAATGTCAATGTGTGTCATTTTCAAGACATCGAAAACTTCCTTTTCTCATTCGGTAGTGTAAAGATATTTTGGTTGCAAGCCAGATTTTGTATTCTTAGGCAAATCTGAGGGGGATGCATGGGCTTTCTTCTACATGCACTATTGCATATGTTTCAGTTTTTCATATGCGTCTCCCCTTTGATGACTTTATCATAGGGGTATTACGTGCTTTGAACTGTGCCCCCAACTCAACTCCATCTGAATGTTTGGGGTTACATTCATGCTTTCCAAGCCTTGTGCCTTTTTACCTATATCAGGGCTATGTCGAGTCTGTTTTTGCATCATTTCACTACTCGGCCTCATGAGAAGTGCAAATGTGTCTATCTTTTCTGTAAGGCTGATAACCCCTTATTCATCACCTGCACCATTCCTTTCAAAGGTTTAAGACTAGGTACTTCAAAGTGATGATTAACCCAGCGTCAAGTTGTAATCATTTTTACGACCGAGATAAAGGTCTTTTATTTCCATTTTGCTGGGACCATGTGTTGAGACGTATATTGAGTTCCTAGACGAGTTGTTAACTACTGAGAAGAAGGCCAATGTCGCCTATTTTGATTTGCTACCTCAACTTCTTCCAATGGGGAAACTACTTTACTTATTTGAGTATCCCACTCCTTTTAGAGATTTAGATGGTGAGTACTCAACTTTGTGAGCTGTTTTATACTTCTTATTTGAATTCTTACTAATTGTGTATTCATGCCTTGTGTATATATAATCATGCCAGTGGGAGGAAAAGCGGTGAATTTTTTCACCCAGGGGCATGAGACAACCATACCAAAGGTCTTGGTTGAGCAACAACCAAGGCTGAAGTCTCTTACTATTTATGTCATGCCTTTGATTTCTAAGTATGAGAAAAAAAAACAAAATGAACAGGATAAATGGAAAGGGAAGGAGAAAGAGAAAAAGAAGAAGAGGAAGAGGGATAGTAAGAAATCTTCTCCCAGTAAGTCCAAAAAATCTAAAGGGGGTGGCACTCCTCCTCCTAACCTAGATGTGAGTGCATTTATGCTTCCTTATGGCTTCTTTTATGATAGCTTCGACACCTTGATTTAGACAAGGAAGACCAATAACTCAATATCTGATGAGGGCCGAAAGGCCTTAGGAGAAATAGACATATCCCGCTAATGGAAGAATTACTATGAGTTGCAGGGTTAAGTTTAAGCTTTGGGCAAACATAATTGCAAATAAGTTGGTGCAGGCAAAGCAACGCCAAAGGCAGGTCGAAGATGCCTTCTTAACCATTTCAATCGAGTTGTCCAAACTGAAAGAGAGCGTGAGCTTTATGATCTCAGCCAAGGACCATGAAGCGACGTTGAAGGCTAAAGATGATCTTTTGACAGCCAAAGATAAGGAGTTGTTTTCCAAGGACAAGACATTGGAAGAAACTCGAGACCAAATCAGGAGTCTGGAGTCATTGTGCCAAGAAAGTGAGACCAGTTGGTAAGGTTATAAGGTAGAGAGGGATAGGGCCTTGGATGACTTTGTGACGTTCAAGGCCTAAGTGGAGAAGGATTTATTGGTTGAACACTCAATTGGTTTTCGCAATGTTGTTCGACAGGCACACTTCTTCTACACCATCCTAGATGATTTTGAAATTAGTGAAAATCATTATGTCTTCAAAGGAGAATGGAAGCACTTAGATGATGTGCCCGATAACTTGGCTCCGAATGGTGACCTCTATCCCTTTGCTTAATGAGGAAACCTCGGCTGAGGAGACTGCTTATGTAGAAGGGTGATGTGATCTTTGATGATCACGTGCCCAAAGGAACCTTTCTAAGGTCACTTGGAAGGGAAATGGATTTATGGAGAGGAAAGGAATGGGGTTAGGCGCCACAAATACTAGGTTTGATAAGCCAAAAGGGAGAGGCCACAAGGGAGGGGTCCCTTGATAACTCTTAACAGCTCTCACAAAGGAGAAAAGGGGACACTCAAAGGTAAGAACCTTACAACCAATATGGTCTCTATGATTAAATTCAAGTGTAAAAAATACAAGTGAGGGAGGAGCTCCTATTTATAGAGGTAGCTAACCTCTTGAACAAGATAACCTAAAAAAGAAGGGCTAGGATTAAAAGGAGAGATCTAAGGGAGGAGAATTGAGAAACAATTCCCTCCTTAGATCATCAAACTTGGTGCCCAAGTTTCTCAAACCAAGGGCCAAGATTCCTTCTTATTAGCTTAGGGGGTTTATGTAGAAAAGAGGGGTGTAGATATCAAGGCTACCCCTTATTTCCTTCATAAAGACCCAAAAAGCTAAATCCACCCTCTAAATTCCTAAGACACCTCCTAAAAATAAAAAATGGACTAAATCCATGTCCCAAATTAAATTCTTAATGCTCCTCAAAATTAAAATAAAGGAAAATTACATTTTATTAACTAAAGTCCCTAGCCTAATATCTTCACTCTCCATAGGAGGTGAAGTCTTCCTTTGTCTGCAAGGGCTAGATCTTCTTCAATCCTTCTAGCCATGGCCCTAGTGATAGGTCCTTGGCTAGGCATGGTCACATGATGGGTACTTCATCAGTGAGGGGTATCTTTACAAAGGGAGTAAGCTTTGTATACCCCAAGGATCAATTAGGAACTTACTTACAAAAGAGAGCCATGAAGGTGGGCTCATGGGTCATTTTGGGATTTCAAAAACCCTCATGCTTTTACAAGAGAAATTCTTTTGGCCCCATATGTGTAGAGATGTCCATAGACATTGCTCTAAATGTATAGCTTGCTTGCAAGCAAAGTCTAAAGCAATGCCTCATGGACTATACACACCTTTACCTACTCCTTCTGCACCTTGGGAGGATATTAGCATGGATTTCATCCTTGAGCTCCCAAGAACCCAACGAGGTGCAGACTCCATATTTGTGGTGGTGGACCGATTTTCAAAAATGGCCCATTTTATTCCCTGCTACAAAGTGGATGATGCGAGCAACATCGCAAGACTTTTCTTTAAAGAGGTTGCTCGATTGCATGGTATACCCTCTTCAATAGTGTCAGATAGGGATGTGAAGTTCCTTAGCCATTTTTGGAAAACTCTTTGGGCTAAGCTGGGAACTAAACTTCTTTTTTCCACTACCTGTCACCCTCAAACTGATGGGCAAACAGAAGTGGTGAATAGATCTTTATCCACTATGCTGAGGGCTCTCCTTAAAGGCAACCATAAGTCTTGGGATGAGTACCTTCCCCACATTGAATTTGCTTATAATTGGGTGGTTCATAGAACCACCAAGCATTCTCCATTTGAGGTGGTCTATGGCTTTAATCCTCGTACTCCTCTAGATCTTTTACCTCTTCCTCTTTCTGTTGCTGTACATAAAGAAGGAAAGGCAAAAGCCATTTTTGTAAAACAATTACATGAGAAAGTTAAAGCTAACATAGAGCGCCAATCCTTGAGAGATGCTACTTTCGCCAATAGGGGGAGGAAAGAGGTCATCTTTGAAAAGGGCAACTGGGTATGGCTTCACTTGAGAAAGGATAGATTTTCTTCTCAAAGGAAGTCCAAACTTAGCCCTAGAGGAGATGGACCTTTCCAAATCCTTGAGCGGATCAGTAATAATGCCTATGTTTTAGATCTGCCTGAGGATTATGGGGTAAGCACCAGTTTTAATGTTTCTGATTTGTCTCCATTTGTAAGTGCTGAAAATAACGAAGACCCCATGAATTTGAGGTCAAATCCTCTTCAAGGGGGAGGACATGATGTGACCATGCCTAGCCAAGGACCTATCACTAGGGCCATAGCTAGAAGGATTGAAGAAGACCTAGCCCTTGTAGACAAAGGAAGACTTCACCTCCTATGGAGAGTGAAGATATTAGGCTAGGGACTTTAGTTAATAAAATCTAATTTTTCTTTATTTTAATTTTGAGGAGCATTAAGAATTTAATTTGGGACATGTATTCAGTCCATTTTTTATTTTTAGGAGGTGTCTTAGGAATTTAGAGGGTGGATTTAGCTTTTTGGGTCTTTATGAAGGAAATAAGGGGTAGCCTTGATATCTACACCCTCTTTTCCTACATAAACCCCCTAAGCTAATAAGAAGGAATCTTGGCCCTTGGTTTGAGAAACTTGGGCACCAAGTTTGATGATCTAAGGAGGGAATTATTTCTCAATCCTCCTCCCTTAGATCTATCCTTTTAATCCTAACCCTTCTTTTTTAGTTTATCTTGTTCAAGAGGTTAGCTACCTCTATAAATAGGAGCTCCTCCCTCACTTGTATTTTTTACACTTGAATTTAATCCTAGAGACCATATTGGTTGAGGTTCTTACCTTTGAGTGTCCCCCTTTCTCCTTTGTGAGAGCTTCTAAGAGTTATCAAGGGACCCCTCCTTTGTGGCCTCTCCCCTTTGGCTTATCAAACCTAGTATTTGTGGCGCCTCACCCCATTCCTTTCCTCTCCATAAATCCATTTCCCTTCCAAGTGACCTTAGAAAGGATCCTTTGGGCATGTGATCATCAAAGATCACACCATTACGGATTGGAAGAAACATGAAAAGGATCCATCAACAAGCATCTTGGAGGTTGCACCACAAAGTCCAATAAGAAGTTGAGCATTCAACACTGGGTGAAATTTGTTCAAGAAATCTACTAGACACTATGCATTGATTGGTCCTCTTGGTTAGCAGCGAATGTTAAGCCTGATAACTCTATAGATCATGCTAGCATCCTTCCCTCCATTTTGGGCCTTCTTAATACTTTGGACATTGGTTAGTTGATGAATTCATCCTTTTAATGCTCTCTCATGATCAAATTCTTGAGGTCTTGGAGGGAAATGATTCAGTAGAGAGGAATAAGATGGCTAGTGAAGGCGCCACTCTTGAAGAGATAAGCCCAAAGATAGGGTGTTTACCACAAGGGAAGAACCCTTGATAAAAGCTGTAGGAATTCTCTTTAAAAAAAAGAAGAAAGGACACTCAAAGATGAAGAATCTCTCTATATTTCATTCAAAATTCAAGTGTAAAGTTTACATGAGACAAGGGACTCTATTTATAGCGTAAAGGTGATTAAAGGGAGGCCTAGGACGTCCACGATGCTATAATCAAGGCTCAAGGAGTTAAACATGTGCTAATTAAGATTTAACTCTATTAACATGTGTTAAACTCAAGAGGATCCAAGCATGGCCCTAGCAAAGTTGATCTAGGTTCCTCTAGATCTAGAATTCAAAATAAAGCCTCCTCATTGGTCCATGTAGGCACCAACACAGAGGAGAGAGAAAGGGAGGCGCCACATGGGCAACAAGGGGTCCCATATGTCTCCTAAGTGTCATGTAATTAGTTAGAAGGGTGTTAGAAAGAAGCTAGGGGGTATGGTTATTATCCCACATGACCAACTCCCTCCAAAAAGGCTCATTCTACCTAATACATTCTGCCTAAGAGACTAGATACACCTCATGGGTTTTATGGCTCAAAAAGAGGCCAAAATACACGGCCAAATACAAGGAAAGTTAGGCTACTTCTCTAAAAGAAAATACAAGGTAAAATGTGTCAAGAACATGAGGACTAGTACGAAAATTCAATGCACATGAGGAGGTGAGGTCTTCCTCCATCCACTCTAGCCATGTCCTATTCTATCCTCCTAGCATAGGTCCTAGAGACAGGTCCCTTTCCAGGGAGTGCATCATCTCCTTCCTCTTGGGAAGGATTTGACCTCAAATCCTAGAGCTTTCTTTCTTTTCTTCCAGTTCTACAAAGAGATAAGCAAGATGATTAATAAGTGTAAGCCCTAGAGAGTTAGAATACTGAAGGTTCTATAAGGTAGCCACTCAAGGTTGGGGTAATGGAGGTAATGTAAGGGCCTTTACCCACTAGCTCCCCAACCTAGGCCCAATGTGGTGAGTATAAATCTCACTTGAGTAGAAGTAGATGAGACTATACCAAGTGTACTAGAGCACTCATCAAGGAAGGCTAAGTAAGCCTTATCCTTTTGTTCACCCCAAGAAAGGATGATGGGCCTAAGAGTGGATCATTATTGCATGTCTCTTTGAGTTGAACCTGGGATTGGCTTTGGGTTTCCAAAATTATGGGCTTAATCTCATGTTCAACCATATGGGCCTTATTTAAAGGTTGAGGTTGTGATATTTTTTGCTCAATGATAATGGGAACAAACTCAACTTTTGTGTAGGGTGAAGTATCTTCAATAAGATCCTCCTTGGGAACCACTGGATAATCTTCTTGAAGATCATCCTCTTTTTTCATGTCTCCCAAAGTTTGAACTTGAGATGCATGATCAAGCTCAAATGAAAAAGGTTGATGCAATCCTCCCTAACAAGGGTACTATCACAAGGGTCATGGCTAGGAGGACAAAGGAGGACTTAGCTAGGAAGGAGGAAGAAAGACCTCAACTCCCTTTTGAAGTGAAGATTAATCATAGTCCTCCTAGGTAGCTAGTTTTAGGATAGGCCTACTTATTAAGGCATAGTCTTGTCTCGTTGGCCGTGTATTTTGGCATTTTATTCCTTCTAATTTGTAAATAGAGGTTTAATTAGTATTGTTTAGGAGTGAGTTGATTAATTGGACCTTAAAGAGGATTTGGACGTGTTTTTTTTTTGCTAAATACACACTCAAATTCATCTTAACACCCATCTAACCAACTAAGAGACAAGTAGGACCCCTTGTTCCTTCCTTTGGGCGCCAATCACCTCTCTCCTTCAACTAGACGCCTAGTTGGCTGATTATGAGTGAACCAAATTTGAATTTGAATTTTGGGGTGCCATGTGGATTCCCTCCAAAATTCAAATTCAAATTAAGGGGACATAGATCCACCTTCTTAGGGCCTTGTTTGGATCTTCTACATTCTTAAACATGTGTTAATCATGCTTAGCCTAATTAACACATGTTTAAGAGTCTTGGGCCTTTGCTTAGGAGGTTGGACGTCCAACTCTTCTCCCCCCACTCCTAACTCTATAAATTAGTGCCTCCACTTCTTGTATCTTCTTAACACTTATTTTGAATAAAAATTGCATTTGTGAGATTCTCTTCTCCTGCTTGAGTGTCTAAAATTTTCCTCTCCTAGAGAGAGTTTCTTCTAGCTTCTATCAAAGGCTCCTTCTTTTGTGGCAAGTATCCAAGCATGGTTTATCTCTAGAAGTGGTGTCATTCCTCAACCATCTTCTACTTTTCACCACCGTTTCTTCCTCATTGAAGTGCTTAGAAGAGAATGCTTGGAAGATCACCCATGGAGGTTGCATCAAAGGTTTAAGCTCAATGCTTGGGAGTGTATGCAATGGTGTCTTCTCAAGTTGAAGATAAGGAGGTTGTTGCATAAGGAGGCTATGTTTAAAAACTCCTAGAGAAAAATGGTACTCCTTTAGTTCAACCTCCTTGGAAGGGGCACTTCCTTCCAATTCTTCAACAAACAAAGTATGTTTATTTTTTTCTTTTTTCTCTGTCTCTTCCTTTTCCTTCTTCTTTTTCATGATGATTTGGTCCTCTAACACTTGGGTAGGTGTAAGAGAACGTAATTTGAACTTAGTGCCTAAATGAGAGAGGGTAATCTCATTGGTGTGGCCATCATGAAAAGCTTTTCGATCATATTGCCATGGCCACCCTAATAAGATATGAGTTGCTTCCATTAGAACTACATCACAAAAGATAACATCCTTGTAGTTCCCAATGGAAAAAGGCACTTCCACTTGTTGTTTACTTCCACCTCCTTACTTTTGTTCAACCATTGAAGTTGGTAAGGCATGTATACTTCTAGGTTTTGGCCTATCTGCTTTCGAAAAAATTTATCCATCAATCTTTGATAGGTGGCTCCTGTATTTTTTAAGCTGAAGAGCATTACTTGATATCAATAATTGGCCGATTCTGTTATAAAAACGGTCTTGGCTTCGTCATCTAGGTGCATGAAAATTTGATTATAGCCAGAGTAAGCATCCAGAAAGCTTAGTAGTCGATGTCCTACTGCTCATCCATTAATCTGTCAATACTTTAGGTTCATATAGTCTATAAACATCCTCCACTTGCCATTTTGTTTTTTGACGATGACTACGTTTGTCAACCATGTAGTGTATCAGACTTTTCAGATGAAGTTTGTTTGGGCCAGCTTAGCTACCTCTTCTTGGGCTGCCTTTATTCTTTCAACACCCATTTTCCTTCTCTTCTGAGCTATAGTCTTAGCTTCCTTACATACTCCCAACTGAGAATGATATTGTAGGAGGTGGTGGCTTGGATCACAGTATAGTGTATCTTGATATTGCTGAATTCCCTTCCAATGCCGAACTTGGTGTATAGATCAATAAATCCTCGGGTGGCCACTTTTTTTCCTGAAAATCCAATCAATGGTTCATCATATGGCATCAAATACCTTTCGAACAAGCCCAACTCTCAGAAAGTTTTCCAATATAGTACGTCGACCAAACTTCCCTTTTCCACTAGAGTTTTTCAGACAATGCAATTAGCGATTTCCATACTGATGACCATCAGGTCATCTTGTTTCGAGTCTACTGCTTAGAAGTCTTTATCGGTGAATGTGATAGCTGGCATCTTCAGCTTGGCATGTGAAGCTACTGAGTTCACAGACCAAACAATCCTCAAGTGACACTTTCTAGAAGAGGAGGAATATCCCTCACTGTAAAACCTTCAGCGATACTATTGATGACTTTTTTGGGCTTGTTATGATTTCCTTATCTTCTGTCACCAGACCTGCTCCTACTTCTACTCCTTCATCTATTACCTCTTAAACATTCATAGTCCTTTTGTCTCATATGACCGTCTCTACGGTAGTGCTCTTGTCTTGTCGGTTGCTAGTGGTTGTTTGCCTTATAGACATAATCTTTTAAATGTACCTATTTGATCCAGTCATCTGTCTTGTCTTTGAGGGTTGTGCATTCTTTAGTGGAATGTCCCTTATTCTTATGGTACTTGCAATGTTTGCTAGTGTCTGCCTCTAGGGTGTGTTGGCCTTTTTTGGTATAACTAAGAGCCTCAATGCTAAAGCTTGCTCCAATACCCCAATTCGAGTAATGTTAAAGGGTGTATAATGCGTATACCTCAATCCTTAGGGGGGCCTGTCTGTGTATGGTTCCTTTTTCTTGCTATGACCGCCTTTCTCCTTGTCGTTTGGGATATGGCCAGATGCTTCTGCCTGTGCCTTTCTTTGAAAAGTGTTTAGCTCCTTGATCTATATAAAGGAGACCATTCGTCTTTGGAGGTCATCCATATCAAACAAGGGTATGTGAATTAGGCTATTGGTGAAATCGCCTGGTAGAAAATTTTCCATGAAGGTGTGGAGGGCCACATTCGACCGAAGATTTTTTATGGGCAGGGCCGATCTATTGAAGGGATCTACATATGCTCTTAAGGGTTCACCTATTTCTTGGTTAATCATAGTGAGGGCGACTAAGGTGAACTGGTGTGGTCTCAATGTTGCAAATTGGGCCCTAAATCACATAGCGAGAGTTTAAAAGTTGTCTATTGAGTTTAGCAGTGGCTGAATGAACCAATTCAAGGTTTGCCCCTTGAAGGACATAAAAAAAATCTTACATAGGGCCATTTAGTCCTTAGTATAATTCCAACTTGTGTCATGAAGGCTGCTATGTGATTGTTCAGGTTCAAACTTCCATCGTATTTTTCTAGAACTACATGCTTCTAGCTTTCCCGTAGTAGTATTAGTATGTCCATGATTTTGGGTGTAAAGGGATGATGTGGCCTTATGACTACTGGCCCCATTATGGGTAGAGAGGGAGGCAGTGTCATAGTTTGAACAAGCAGAGGAACTTCTTTGGGGTTTAGACTATGGGACAACTTGGTCGAATGGTTATTAGACGGTGTCGTAACATGATGGGACAAAAGATTCACGTTTTTCTGAGTCCCTACCCCGCTTCCTGCGTTTTAGGGTTTATAGTTTAGGATTTAGGGTGTAGGGTTTAGGCAGTGGTTTGAATCCACAACTCTGATATCAGAGTTTGACAGCTTCGCAGTTTCCTATAGTAGCAACTTAAGAATCTCTATGGATCAGTTTGAATCCACAACTTTGGGTGGTCGTGGCGTGGTTTATGTTCGAGCTCCTTCACCATTGTTTGCTGGATTTTGTGGTGCTCCTCTGTGACTTCTTGTGATTACCATGACTGCTCAGGCTTTTGAGTGGGGGTCAACAATTTTACTTCAAACCCCATGGTGGGCGCCAAAATGTTCTTACTAAAATGGTCGAACACTGTTCTTTGTCGACATTACCAAAAGAATTCCTTAATCGCGCTCCAAAGAAAAGGGGGATACATGCAAAAAGGACTTCAACGCTCAAGTCTGAAAGTACTCAGGTCCAAAGTATTATGGTGAACAATATTTGGAAAAGCAAGTAAGGTAGACATACATCTTTAGCTTAGTGTTGCATTCTATTTATAATGGGTATTCAGGTTTTTACCTATAGAATGTTATCCTCTTCCATTGGTCATTACTTTTAACCTGTTAAGTATTACCTTTACTTGTTGGGTACTACTTTTACCTGTCAAATATAGTAATAATCTAAGTTTATCTCTAATAGATTTCTATTTTGTTTAATTAATCATGGGCAGTTAATCTTCTTAGGAATGTTTATTTTAAGAGGGATTTCGGTATTCGACCTTCTTGAATACCGAAATATTTGCTATTGACATAAAGGCTGAAATAGATAGTTGTATGTAACGTTATTATTTATTAAAAATTATTAATCTATTATCCCTATTTTAAAATGAGTATTACATTTAAGAAAAGTTTATTTTAAAATAAGTACTATTTTTAATTTTTAATTACATTAATATCTCTAACAATTGTATTTTAATTTATTTTATCTATTTATTATTTTTATCTATCAGTGTAAAATAATTTAGGACTACGTTTAGTAAATAGTACAATTTTTTTTTTTTAAATTTCATTTAATAATAAAATATATATTAAAAAGCATATGTCAAAATCTCAGTAATTGTTACTAATATTTCTCTCTATATATGATTGCATTAATTTTATGGCTAAGTATTTTACTATTTTTATATATCTCAATGATTTGTCGTTGAGATTTTTATATTATATTAAATAATAAGTTAGATTAAATGAACCGAAGACGGTAGATAATTTTCTTTTATTAAAGATACTGTTTTTGCCGTCAAACTTTGAAAAGTGAAAAAATCAGTTTATGACAAAAAAATCACTCAGGTAATAAATTATACCTGAATTTTGAAAAAGCATGTACTAGAAGAGGCTGCCCTTTTAATAAATAGATCTCAACCCATTTAAAATTTATTTCTTAGTCTTCAACTCGAAGATATCCAAAAACAAAAGTTATTTTTAAGAGTTTAACATATGTGGATAGTTTTAGATGACTGTTTAATTATAATTATTTATTTATATGATTTTTAAGTATTAATTATAAAATCAACTAATTTGTTATATTTAAAATGTTGTAATTAAATGTCAATTTACACGACAATATATAAGTATTTTTTTTTATTCTTAATAATGTTTTTATATACACATAACTAGAATTAAAATTATATATTTTATATATATATATATATATATATGTATATAATACTAATTTTATAAAAATTAAAATTATATTATATATATATACATATATATATATATATGTATATAATACTAACTTTATAGTTGTTTTGGAGATAGAATTTTTCAAATGATTGACAATTCCAAATTTTATAATGACCTGACCGCATCTTTAATGCATGATCTTCAATAGAGATCTTAAACCAAGATTTGATATTTCAAAAGATTTACTGCTAAAGTAAAAATTAGGATCTCCAACGTGGAGATTGAGGTCTTGTAGAAGATCATGTCAAATTTGTATAATTATAAAATGGATATGTGAATTTTAGTCTCAAGCAAAATACGTATGTGCATTTCCTTTAGATACATATACAAAGGCAAAAGAAAATGAGCATGCGCATTTTGGTCCAAAGCAAAATACAGATGCTCATTTTCTTTATTTAGTATATATACATCCTATTCCTTAAATGCACATATTCATTTTATTAACTATGCATTTTGTTCAGTGATCAATGAAGGATTTTACAGTTTTCAATGAATTGTCAGTAAACTTTGTCGTATTTTACCGTTACAATATTTTCAAATATTAAAAAATTTATTTGGTCATCTATAAATTGGCTCCTTGATCAAATATTTTTCTACACAACTTATTTTCATTCTCATTCCCATTCTCATTTTCATTCTCAACTTTTTCGTTTGAAATGGATCCAAATGAACATAATTGGCAACTCTATTACAATATGTTGCAAAATTACCAAATAAGTCATCTTATTGAAAATTCTCAAAATTCTCCTCCATTTTTTCCATTTGTTCCACCATTACCACCACCACTAATGAATGAAAATTCTCAAAATCCTCTTCCTTTTTTCTATTCTTACCACCATTTAGTTTTATTCAAAATAATCAATCACATTCTACAAAAAATTCTCAAAGTTTCCAAACTTTTTCTCTAATACCACAAACAATCCTACAATATTCCATAGGCCACCCAATAATTCAACTTGTCCACAAACACCTTCAAATGATGAAATTGAAATGCAATTTTCACAAATATCTACCCAAATGGGGCTAGAAAAATCACTCTTGAGGAAAGAGGGGGAAGTTGTACACAAAAGAAAAAAAGAGTTTTTCAGTTGGGGAGGATACATAATTTATTGGTTCATGACTTAATATTTCAATGGATCCAATAGCCAGTAATGGTGAAATAAGAGATCATTTTAGGTTAAGAGTAATTGAAAATTACAACAATTTTTTTGGCAATCTACAAGAGAGAACATTGAATCAATTGAAGTCTCAAAGGTAGAAAATAAATGCTAGTGTTAAAAAATTTAAGGGTCATTACAAGCAAGTTGTTGATTTTAAGAAAAGTGGGTATATAGAAAATTATATCATGTTTAAAGCATATGCTATTTGGAAGGAAGATGAAAAATCATATTTTACTTTAGAGCATGCATGACGACTACTAAAAGATCAACCTAAATGGAGAGACCAATTGAAAAAAAGTAGTTGAAAGAGGTCAAAGATTACTACTAGTAGGAATTATTCATCATCATCTAATCCAGAGTCATTATTTAAGGTTCTGAAAAGTGATGCACCATCACAAAACACTCGTCCAATGGGTAAAAAAGTTACCAAGAGGAAGATTAAGGGAAAAAGGAGCCGCAACATCTTCTCCCAATGGGGACTTGTCAAACATCGAAGCTGTTATTAAAAAGAAAAAAAAAACTTCAACAAAAGGCTTTTGGAGGCACAACAGTCAAAAAATGCAAAAAAAAAAATGTATGGTATTTAATGAGAGACATATCAGATATGACAGAAGATCAAATGAAGAAACATGAATTCACTTGTAATTATATTATGCATAAATGGAGTACGTAGTGAGTATTGTTATTTTGTTTAAATTATTTAGTACATCATAATTTAATTTTAATTTAATGATTATGTTTCTCAATATTTTAATTTAAAAAGTATTCGTTATGAAAACCAGTCGTTGCAAAAGATAGTTCTTAACGAAAGTAGTCATTACAAAACTAGCCATTACGAAAATAGTTGTTCCGAAACTAGTTGTTGTGAAAATAATCATTATGAAAGTATCCATTGCAAACTTTCCTATTTAAGTTTTGAAGTTTATTTATACATGCAAAAGTGGTAAAAATTCTAGAAAGCTTTCAATGGATTCTGATTTTGAGTTTGATGTTGTTTAGGATCAACTTGCACAAGAAGCAATCGAAGACAACACTGAAGAAGAAATAGTGAGGTACTTGAGAGAGGTCCAACAACAAGCTGAAAGCAACAATCAAACCAAGAAGAAAAAAAATAGTCATAAATCACAATTATGAAGATGGTCATGTTTGTTTGGTTAATGACTACTTTTCAGAAAATATTGTATATACGGAAAGTCACTTTCGGTGAAGGTTTCCAATGCGAAAGCAATTGTTCCTTTGGATTGTAGATGCCCTCAGTAATCACAATCTATATATTCAAATGGGATCTTATGAAGTTGGTAGAAGGGGGTACCAATGCAGAAGTGCACTGTAGCAATTCATATATTGTCATATAGATCATCTACTGATAGTGTCGATGATTGTGTTCGAATTAGCGAATGCATTGCAATTCAATGTCTGAAGGTTTTTTTAAGAGGTATTAACGAAATATTTGAGGTTGAATATCTGAGAAAGCCAATGACATTAATTACCTACTATGAATTGGAGAGTTCTGTGGATTTCCATGTTGGTTGGGTACTATTGATTGTATGTATTGGGAAAAGAAAAATTTATGCATATTTTGGAGTTGCAGGTCTAACAATGATATTAATGTGTTGAATCAATCACCTATGTTTAATGACATTTTGCAAGGTTAAGCTCCTCCTATGCAATTTAGAATCAATGGAATCCCATATAATATGGGATATATAGATGACATATATCCTGATTGGACAATATTTGTTAAAACCATCCCTACGCCACAAGGAGAGAAAAGAAAATTGTTTGCAAAATATGAAGAAATGGCAACAAAAGATGTTGAGAGACCATTTGGTGTTCTCAAATCTCGATTTTCAATTATTTGTGATCCATTGCATAATTGGCACAAAGATACTATGAAGAATATAATTTTGGCATGCATTATATTGCATAACATGATTATTAAATATGAAAAAGATACATTAAATGAAAATGTTGATGTTGATTATGAACATATTAACGAAAAAATTTCAAATATTAATGTTGTTGGTCCCAAGGGGAATCTAGAAGGGTGGGTTGAATAGATTCACCAAAATATTTTTTAAAATTTTTCTATTCAACTGTATCAGAGTAATTAGAAAATTTTCGCTTTCAGCAATTTTCAAAATCTACCTTGTTTTGCAAAAATGAGTTCTTTTTTCAAGAATTCAACCTTTTAGACAAAGAACTAATCAACTCAATTCCTCCAATAATGGTTTCAAGTGCAATTGGAGAAAAACTTAGCAACAACGCTTTTACAAATTATTAAGAATAAAAAAGAAAGGGTAGAAAGCGTGAAAAACCAAACCCAAAAATCTTGGGTTAAAACCCAAATTTAATGATGCATTCTTGTTGATGTTTCTCCCAAGATCATCTTCTAGTCTAGGTTCCTTTGAAGAAGTGAGTGATGGAAGAGGTGGAGATAGTGGTGGTGGCACCACTTAAGGAGAGATAAGCTATGTAGAAGCTTGCCACAAGGGAATGAACCCTTGATAAAAGGCATAGAAACTCTCAAGGAAGGAGAGAAAGTAGACACTCAAATTTACTCACAAGTATTTTTTGTATTCAATCAAGTGTAAAATGAACAATGAGGGGGGAGGTTCTTATTGATAAGATAAACATAGGCCTAAGGGATTAGAAGGTGGACGTCCACCATTAGGGGAGGATAAGAGAGATTAATCAATGTTAATTGAGTTAAGGCCAATTAGCACTTGATTAATTTCTAGGAAGATCCAAACATGCCCCTAATTTTAAGATCTTGGTCCCCTCTAAATTTGAATTTGAATTTTGGATGAATCCACATGGGAACTCAAAATTCAAATTAAGAAAATAAAAGCAACATGAATTACATGTGGATGCCACCTTGGAGGAGAGAGAAGGTGGCGTAACAAGAGGAGGGAACCAAGGGGACCCACATGTCTCTCATGTTTCATATGTGAGTTGGAGGGGTGTGGAAATAACTTAGGGGGTGTGGTTCACAAAAACCACACTCCTAAGCTTCTACATAAAAGCCTAAACTACTCAACACACTCCACAGAAAAAGACTAGTCACACCTCCTAAATTAAAATAGACATAAAGGTCAAAATACAAGGCCAAAAAAGAAACGAAAAACACCTCTAAGTCCAAAAATAAAAAACATATTTTACAAGGACTAAAATAGAAGACTATGGCCTAATTTCTAACATCTTGATCTCCATGAAAAGGTGAGGTCTTCTTCCCTCCTCTTTTGCCATATCTTCCTCAATCCTCCTAACCATGACCCTTGTGATAGGGCTCTTGCTAGGAAGGAATGCATCATTTAATATCAATTAAATGAGAAGAAGAATTAGATTCGCTGCAAGAAAACTTGATAGATCAGTTATAGTTGCGAAAACCCAGCTATTGATGCTCCAAGAATTCAATAAAACTGAAATTTGAAGAGTGTAAGGAAGAGAGAATTTGCATAGTGATTTATACTGGTTGGTCAACTTGATCTACATCCAGTTTACAGACTTAGCATTCCACTAATCTGCTTTCCACCAAAATCTCATACATACAAATTTCAATCCCGAAAAGATTTAAACCACACAAAAAAGAGGCTTTCTCTTACATCTACAAGAGTTTGCTAAACCGTGACACCCCACCACTGACAACACCTCACTTGCAACACCCAGCTACAAGATTTCCCAACAATCTCAATAACACCTCAATACATTGTCAAACTTGTGCAAAAACACAAAAAATGGTATAGAACAATATCACCTGAAATGAAGAATACCTAAACAGAAAGATTAAAACTCAATGGAGTCTCTTCCTTGAATCTTGAAATTGAAGTACCTTCAAACCATCAAAAGTGGGTATGAATCTTGGAGAGAATTGTGTAAATCGTACAATAAGAGCAAGCACTTAATGGACCTTTCAAAAGTTATGAAAATTAGTTTTCAAAAGGATTTTATATTAGTTTTGATGTAGGGTAATTGATTACCCACTTGATTACCTGATATCCTGGTCAAAACTAATCAAAAGTGCTTGTTCTCTAGAATAATGGATTACTGTTTTCAGGTAATCGATTACCATAGAGAGCAACAATTCCTGAACCCAAAAATCTTGAAGGGTAATCGATTATGTTGCCTGAAATTCCACTTTTGAAGCTTTTTTAGCACAACTCTGCTTATATAATCTATCCAAAATCATCCCAAACATATTCTCAAGCCTATCTGAACACACAATACAAGTACCACACCTATAAACATGTTTGGTACCATAAAGTTGATTTAAGAGCAAAAACAAAGAGAGAAAAAGAAAAACCAAAACTTCAAAGTGCCTTATGCTTATGCTTCAATGCCTTTTGTTTCAACAATCTCCTCCTTTTTGGTTTTGATGAGCCAAACCCACTCTTAAGGTAAGCTTCACTCTTTTACCATCTAGTATTTTTCTCTTGAATGAAGCTTTGGTTACACTAGAGAATTGTATCAATATCTTCATAATCCATATCTTGTATCTTCTCCATATCTTTTATCTTATCCATATCTTCTATCTTCTTTATATCTTCTCCCCCTTTTGGCACTTCAAACAAAAAGGTGAAAAAGACAAGAAGCCATAAAAGCAAGTGATATGTAAGGAAAATAAATAGTTGGGAGGGCTTAAATCAGCAAGATTGATACTTCAACTGGTGCGGTGCAAATTCTGCACAAAAGAGAGAGAAATTCTACACAATTATGCAGAAAAAATACCGCAAAAACCAATCCAATTTACTAGAAAAATGCTGCAGAATTTAACTTCCAAGGTCCTATAAATATAAGACATATTTCTACCTTTGTTCCTTATCAACCAAGGTTCAAGTTAACCCAAGTAAAATCAATTTTGTAGGCAATTAGTCATTAACAGTCAGCCAATACACTCAGATTAAACATAAGAATTAAGCTTTCATTAATATATCAAATGATATTACATTCAACAAGGTCATTACAAGGACAAATGATGTGACCATGCCTAGCCAAGGACATATCACTAGGGTCATGGCTAGAAGAATTGAAGAAGACCTAGCCCTTGCAGACAAAGGAAGACTTCACCTCCTATAGAGAGTGAAGATATTAGGCTAGGGACTTTAGTTAATAAAATGTAATTTTCCTTTATTTTAATTTTGAGGAGCATTAGAAATTTAATTTGGGACATGTATTTAGTCCATTTTTTATTTTAGGAGGTGTTTTAGGAATTTAGAGGGTGGATTTAGCTTTTTGGGTCTTTATGAAGGAAATAAGGGGTAGCCTTTATATCTACACCCCTCTTTTCCTACATAAACCCCCTAAGCTAATAAGAAGGAATCTTGGCCCTTTGTTTGAGAAACATGGGCACCAAATTCGATGATCTAAGGAGGGGATTGTTTTTCAATCCTCCTCCCTTAGATCTCTCCTTTTAATCATAGCCCTTCTTTTTTAGGTTATCTTGTTCAAGAGGTTAGCTACCTCTATAAATAGGAGCTCCTCCCCTCACTTGTATTTTTTACACTTGAACTTAATCCTAGAGACCATATTGGTTGTGATTTTCTTACCTTTGAGTGTCCTCTCTTCTCCTTTGTGAGAGCTTCTAAGAGTTATCAAGGGATCCCTACCTTGTGGTCTCTCCCCTTTGGCTTATCAAACCTATTATTTGTGGCGCCTAACCCGTTTCCTTTCCTCTCCATAAATCCATTTCCCTTCCAAGTGACCTTAGAAAGGACCCTTTGGGCACGTGATCATCAAATATCACATCAACAAAGTGATGCATGCCTCCCTTGATTTTTTTCTAGAGGTTTTCTTCTTTGGTGAAATGGTTTATGGAAAGGTAAGAAGTGAGGTGGTTTTAGGCGCCACTTAAGGTAAGATAAGCCTAAGAGGGAAAGTTTGCCACAAGGGATGGAACCCTTGATAAAAACCTAAGGAATTCTCAAAGAGAGAATGGTGGACACTAAGAGAATTTTGGCCAACTCAAGGTTTTTCCATTCAATCAAGTGTAAAAAATACAAGAGTGTGAAGGAGCACCTTTTTATAGGGGCGCTAACCTCTTGGACAAGTCAAGAAAGGAATGAAGGGCTATGATTAAAAGGAGTCATCCAACGGAGGAGGATGGATGCCCAAAGTCCAATCAATCCCCTCCTTTAGATGAGAATTGGTGCCCATGCTACCTCATCCAAGGGCCAAGATTACTCCTTTATTAGTTTTGGGTTTTATTTAGGAAAAAAGGGTTTAGTTATCAAACTACCCCCTTATTTCCTAAATAAAGGCCCAAAAGCTAATCATACCCTTTCTTATTACTAAGACACCTCCTAGAAAACTAAATGGACTAATACATGTCCAAAATAAAATCCTAGGTTCCTAAAATAAAAATTACAAGTAAATAAGTCATGACTTGCATAACTTGATGGTCATATGGAGGTGAGATCTTCCTCCTTCTACTCTAGCCATGTCTTCTTCTATTCTCCTAGCCATGGCCCTAGTGATAGGACCCGTTGCTTGGGGAGAATGCATCACAAAGCTTAATCAATGGTAGCAATTAAAATTCTGAATTCTGACATTAAAGGTAAACATGCAAGAGGCTGAGAAACAAGTAAACATGAAGGCAAATACAGAAATCTAAAATAAGATAAGCTAAAAGGCAACACAAAAATCAACGATGCAAGTCCTAAATGCCTAGTCCTAAAATGAAGATGCTCTAGCAATCCTAATTCTCAGGTCAAGGGAAGGGGACATCCAACAAATTGAATCTCTCATAAATTGATTCCAAGGAGTCTTTGATCGCCCAGAACTCTTTTTCATGCATCATCTGCATGTCACCCCATCTATTTTAGGATCATCTCCTCAAAAGGAGTGAGCGACTTTGGTTCCATGGACTCATCTTCTTCTTTAGCTTGCATTTCTTCCTTAGTCATCCAGCCTTCATCAGTTTTGATCAGTTTCATCATTTTCAAGGCCTGATCTTTGACAAATTCAACATCTTTAGTGAATTCTTTGGCCTCATTTGAGATGTCCACTCCATATATTTTCAAAGCTTTTGATACAAGGACTACATATGGGCATTTATACTCATCCAAACAACGAGTCTTCATTATGGTATCCTTTATGAAATTTACCCAGTTCACCTTGATATTGTTCTTCATTACACATAATAAGATCATGTCTTCTTCTAAGATTTAGGCATGATTGCTACCTCGGGCATCCAATATCCAAGCATTAGAGTAGTGAAGGAGTCCATCATCCATTTCTATGCCTCTGATGTTGAACACAAGCTTCTTTTTAGGATCTTTCCTCACGCTTCTTCCTGATTCCCATTCACCAGGTCTCACTAGCATAGACTTGAAAACCTAAATTTTTCTGTAATTGACCCCATTCTCATTAAGGTAATCCACACTAACATTTATACCAGAATTTACAACTCCTCCAATAGTCTGAAAAATTTCACCATTTAACCAAAATTTTCTTCTTTTTGACTTCGGAAACTAAATTCCCATAATCATCATGCTTCAAAATACCCTAACCAAGTATGGGTAAAATTTTCCTTTGAGCTAAGTAAACTTGGACAGCCTTTGGAACTCCATATCATCACGAAAACTGAATCCATTCTCAGTAAGCCAAGAATAGATGAATATCTTCAGAGAGTTGACTTCCCTACTAGCATAGCTCTTGTTGGAGCGGTCTTGTTGCTCTTGAGAGGAAAACCAATCTTGAGAGAGAAACCAATCTTGAGAGTAGTCTTTAGCTTTTGTAGGAGAACCTTGTGTTGGGCGCTTTGACGCAGATGGCATCCTAGGGGTAAGCTTTGGTCTGAACTCCCTTCCCATGGTTGTATGTTTGACCCTCTTCCCTTTGCTTGAACTTCCGTCTTCCATTGTTATGGTTTTAGTGCATGAGATTTAGGGGTTGAAAGTAGAGAAACTCACTTTTGATTTTGGATTGATTAGTGTTTATGAAGCTTGAGGAACCCTAACTTCTCTTGGAATTTTTGCAAATGAAGCTTCTCTCAAAATCAATTTGGAGATTTTGGAATGAGTTGGATGCACGCCCTTTTGATTTTTAAACACAAATTTGAAAAACTGACTCAGGTAATCTATTACTGCTTCAAGGTAATTGATTACCTCAAGGCCCAGACCTGGGTTTGGAAAATCCAGCCTTGGGGATAATCAATTACATGTAGTGCTAATCGATTACCACAGAGCAAAATCCCTGAAATATGCAATACCATTTCAATTTATCATAATGCAATGCTTCTAATGCAAGGATAATGATCAAATGCACTAAATTTCAACTAATTCATGCAATGATTCATCCAATAACAACCAATCCATACAATTATGCGTTATAGGGTCAATTAAACATGGTTATAATCAAAGTTCACGAGTGCTTACTATACCAAGCTCTCTTCTGAGCTTGTAAAACCTTTCTCTCGATAGTGGTTTGGTAAATATATTAGCCAGCTAGGACTCAGTTTCAATGAATTGGACTTCACAATCTCCTTTCTCTACATGATTTCTCAAGAAGTGCTGATGAATCTCTATATGCTTTGTTTTTTAGTGAAGTATAGGATTCTTTGTCAGACTTATTGCACTAGTGTTGTTACACTTGAGAGGAATCTTATTGATTGTAATGCCAAAATCTTCAAGTTGTTGCTTTAGCCACATGGATTGAGCACAACAACTCTCAACAGTTATGTATTCTGCTTCAGCGGTAGATAAGGCATCACATCCTTACTTTTTACTGGTCCATGATACCAAATTGTTTCCAAATAGATAACAGGTTCCACTTATGCTTTTCTTATCTAACTTGTAACCTGCAAAGTCTGAGTCAGAAAAGCTAATTAAGGAAAGATTTGTACCTTTTAGATGCCACAATCCCACATCAAATGTTCCTTTCAAGTACTTCATGATCCTTTTTACTAGAATTATGTGTGATTCTTTTAGTGTAGCTTGATACCTAGCGCACATAAAAATACTGAACATAATGTCAGGTCTACTAGCAATTAAATATAGTAAAGAAACTATCATTCCCCCATACTTGGACATTTCTACTTGATGTCCTTGCAGGTCAACATCTAGAATGCAGTTGGTTCCCATAAGAATATTGGAGACTTTGCACTATTCCATATCAAATTTCTCGAGCAACTCTTTTGTATATTTGGTTTGATGAAGGAAGATTCCTTTCTCCATTTGTTTGATTTGCAAGCCTAAGAAGAATTTCAACTTTCCCATCATTGACATAGCGAACCCCCCTGCATTTTGGAAACAAAGCCCTCACAAAGAGATTTGTTAGTGGAACCAAATATAATGTCATCCACATATACTCTAACCAAAAAAATATCTTTAGAAGATCTCATTATGAATAGGGTTTTGTCTACCTTTCCTCTTTCAAAGTTTTGAGACAAGAGAAATTTACTTAACCTTTCATACCATTGCCTCGGAGCTTACTTAAGGTCATAAAGAGATTTCTTAAGCTTATACATATGATGAGGAAACATGTGATCTACAAAACCAGGAGGTTGTGAAACAAACACTTCTTCATCAAGGAAACCATTCAAAAAGGCACTTTTTACATCCACCTGATATAGCTTAAAGTCAAAAACACATACAAAATCAAAAAGGAGCCTAACAACTTCTAGTCTAGATGTTGGAGCATATGTTTCACCAAAATCTATACCTTTTTGTTGATTATATCCCTTAACTACTAATCTAGCCTTATTTTTGGTTATGGTTTCAGTTTCATCTACTTTGTTTCGAAATAACCATTTAGTTCCTATGACATTCATGCAATCCTTATATGACACTAGCTCCCAAACATCATTTCTCTTAAATTGATTTAACTCATCATGCACGGCTAACAACCAAAATTCATCATTCAGAGCATCATCCACACAAGATGGTTCAATTTGAGAAACAAAAGCCAATATTTTCATAGAAAAGGTTAAGAGAATGTCTAGTAGTAACCCCCTTCTCAATATCACCAAGTATGTTGCCGAGAGAGATCTTTTGGTGTCCTCCATTCTTTAGGTAGAGGTTGAACTTCAACCTCACTTGAGTCTTCCTTTTCCTCTAAGTTAATGGTGTCTTTTGTCTTTTTAGGAGGAATATCAGTTGTAGCTGCATCATCATCATCTACCAAGGAAACTCCCTTTTTCTAGGGGTTAGATTCATCAAATTCCACATAAACAGATTCTTCAATAGTTAAAGACCTTTTATTAAAGACTTTATAAGCTTTACTACATGCAGAGTAACCTAAAAATACTGTTTCATTTCCTTTAGCATCAAACTTACCAAGATTATCCTTGTTGTTCAAAACAAAACATTTGCATCCAAATACCCTAAGATGAAAAATATTTGGTTTTCTACCTTTGAAAAATGCATATGGTGTTAATTTAAAAAATGAACAAATCAAAATCCTATTAAGCACATAACATGTTGTGCTCACAGCATCAACCCAAAAGTACATAGGCATGGAATTTTCATTAAGCATTGATCTAGCCAATTCAATCAAAGATCTGTTTTTCCTTTCCACTACACGATTTCGTTGTGGTGTTCTGGATGAAGAAAAATTATGATCAATGTCAGGCCCTTCATAGAATTTCTCAAATTCATCATTTTTTAATTCACCACCATTCTCAAGGTTTTATTTTTCATCTCTTTTTCATTTTAGATCTTCTTGGCAATTTTGAGAAAAGCACGAACGAAATTATTTTTAGCAGACAGAAAAACAACCCAAGTAAATCTAGAATAATCATCAATAATCACCAATCCATACAATTTACCACCTAGACTTACAGTTCTAGAAAGACAAAATAGATACATGTGCAAAAGTTTAAGTGGTCTAGTGGTGGAAACAGAATTGATGGATTTAAAGATTTTCTGGATTGCTTTCTCTTTTGATATGAATCACAAAGGCCATCTTTAGAGAACTTCAAGTTTGGTAGGCCAATCACAAGATTCTTATATGCAAGTCTATTTAACTGTCCTAGATTTATATGAGCAATGTGCCTATGCCAAACTGATGACAAATCATCCCTAGATGTCGAGCATGCAATGTTTGATGCAAAATGGTCAATATCAAGCCTATATATGTTGTTCATTCTCAAGCCAACAAACAAAACATGATTAGATGCATCGCTCATGGTACAACATTCATTATCAAATTTTACTCTAAAATTGTTCTTGTCACATAATTGGTTTATGCTAAGTAGATTGAACTTCAGATCTTCACCTAGCAGGACATCATCAATCTGAGTGGCATATTTGCTACCAATGTTGCCAATTCCAAGGATTCTTCCTTTGTTATTGCCTCCATGTGTGACAAAATCACCTATTTTAGACTAGGGGGAGATAAACTTGTTTTCATCTCCTGTCATGTGCCGTTAGAATCCATTGTCTAGGTACCACAGGGACTTCTTAGCTTTGAGGCACACCTGCAAAACAATTCAATTGCTCATTTTGGTACCCAAATGGAATTAGGTCCACTTGTATTATTGACAATCTTGGAGTCTTTGGGAATCCACATGTATTTCCCACTTGGAACTCCAATTTTCCTTATCAAGAAATTATAGAAGGTGTGTCCTTTATGAAAGCAATAATGGCAAGAAATTTAAGGTCTAAAGGATTTACTAGAATTGAAAGTTTTTTTTTTAAATCACTTTTCTTAGTAACATTATGAAACCCAAGACCAACTTTTGAGGATATGCCATGTTGTTTTCCTAAAATAACATCAAGGTTGGAACTCCCCCTATTGAACTTAGATAGTGCTTTTGTTAGATAATCCACTTTATCTTCTAGCATATTTGCAGTTAGCACAACTGGAGGATGAAACATGATCTCAATGAGAAGTGATTTTTAATTTAAAGTTTTCATCTTTCAAAACCTTTACTTCTTTTTGCAAATAATTTATATCGGCTTCATATGCCTTGATCTGTTTTTCGAAACCAACATTGATACGACTTATTCTTTTTGCCTCACCATTCAATTCAACAAAGGCTTTTTGGAGTTGGTCATAGCCACAGTCACAAGAAGTATCAGAGTTTGAATCACTTACCTCTTTCTCTAGTTTGGCTTTAGTCATTAGGTAGAGATATGCTTCCTGATCACTTTCATTTTCATTGGAATAGGTGGTAGATGCATTGTCTTCCCATGCAATGTAGGCCTTCTTCTTCTTATTTTTTTTAAGTCTTTGTTTAGGCTCTTCTCGCATTTGAAACAAGTGAATTGAGAGGTAGCGTTTGCTTTCTTGAATTGTTTTTTGCTTGCTAAGGTCCTTCCTTTGTTTTTGTTCTTCTTCATTAACCTTTTGAATTTTCTTACCATTAGGCTCATGTCTTCAGATTCTGAAGATTCTCCCTTTGAGCTTTCATTGTCACTGCCTTGATCATGTGCTTTCAATGCTAATCCTTTGCCCTTCTTTTCCTTCTGCTCTTTTTCTGCCATTTTGGCCATGTCCATCTCATACTCTTTGAGCTTCCCAAAGAGTTCAACATTAGTCATGGTGGCCAAGTTCTTTGACTCTATCATTACTGTCACAGTAGGCTGCCACTTTTTGTTGAGAAACTTCAATATTTTGACATTTAGCTCTTCTCCCTCAAACAGCCTGCCAAGGCCTTTCAAATGGTTGATTATATGAGTGAATCTTTTATGCACATCCATATTTGTTTCTCCTTGATTCATGCGGAACATTTCAAATTCTTGAATCGAGGTGGTCTTTTTCCTCTATCTAACTTCAAGTGTTCCTTCATGGGTTACTTGAATTAGGTCTCATGCTTCCTTTGCTATATTACATGTTGATGCCCTGAAAAACTCATCACTATTTAAAGCAGAGTGTATAATATTTAGTGCTTTTAAGTCATTTTTAGCACGCCTTCTCTCATCAATGATCCATAGATCATATGGTTTTTCGATAATTTCATTTCAACCATATATGTAGGAATTTTGTAATTAGTAATTACTACTTGCTAGATGGCTCGATTTAAAGACTCCATGAAAATTCTCATTTTGACTTTCTAGAAAGCATAATTTTCACCAATGAACAATAGTGGTCTATTAAGAGAAGCACCTTCACCAAAAAGTTGTTGATTCCATGACATTTTCAAAGAAAGAAATATGGATCGATATCTCACTCTAATACATTATTAGTCACAAGGAGGAATTAGTAACGGGTTGAATAAATTCACCAAAAATATTTTTCAAAATTTTTCTATTCAACTGTATCGGAGTAGTTAAAAAATGCCCTCTTTTAGAAATTTTTAAAATTACCTTGCTTTGCAAAAATGGTTTTTTTTTTTAAGAATTCAACCCTTTAGACAAAGCACCAATCAACTCAATTTCTCCAATAATGGTTTCAAGTGTAGTTGAAGAAAAACTTAGCAACAACGCTTTTGCAAGTTATTAAGAATAAAAAAGAAAAGGTAGAAAGCATGAAAAACTAAACCCACAAATCTTGGGTCAAAACCCAAATTTAATATCTAGTAAATGAGAAGAAAGAATTAGATCCACTGCAAGAAAACTTGATAGATCAGTTACAGTTGCAAAAACCCAGTTAGTGATGCTCCAAGAATTCAATAAAACTGAAATTTAAAGAGTGTAAGGAAGATAGAATTTGCACAGTGATTTATACTAGTTCAGTCAACCTGACCTACATCTAGTTTATAGACTTAGCCTTCTGCTAATCTGATTTCCACTAAAATCTTATACATGCACATCACACATACAAATTTTAATCTTAGAAAGATTTAAACCACACACAAAAAGAGGTTTCCTCTTGCACCCCACAAGAGTTTGCTAAAACGTGATACTCTGTCACTCACAATACCTGACTTGTAACACCCAGTTGTAAGATTTTCCAACAATCTCAAGAGCACCTCAAGAGATTGTCAAACTTGTGCAAAAACACAAAGAAGGGTATAGAAAAGTATCACCTGAAGTAAAGAATACCTAAACAGAAAGATCAAAACTCAATGGAGTCTCTTCCTTGAATCTTGAAATTGAAGTACCTTCAAACCATCAAAAGTGGGTATGAATCTTGGAGAGAATTGTGTAAATCATACAATAGAAGAAACACTTAATGGACCATTCAAAAGATTTTAAAATCAGTTTTCAAAAGGCTTTTATATTAGTTTTGATGCAAGGTAATTGATTACCTGATATCCTGCTCAAAACTGATCCAAAGTACTTGTTCTCTGGAATAATGGATTACTGTTTTCAGGTAATTGATTACCACAGAGAGCAACAATTCCTGAACCCAAAATTCTCGAAGAGTAATTGATTACCATTTTAAGTAATCGATTACATTGAGCAAAATTCCACTTTTGAAGCTTTTCAAGCACAACCCAACCTATGTGATCTATCTAAAACCATTCCAAACACATTCATAAGCCTATCTAAACACACAATACAAGTATCACACCTATAAATGTGTTTGGTACCATAAAATTGATTTAATAGCAAAAACAAAGAGAGAAAAAGCAAACCAAAACTTCAAAGTGTCTTATGCTTATGCTTCATTGCCTTTGGTTCCAACAAATGTATCTCATGGTGCTCTTCCTAAATTTTTTGCATACTAGCAAACAAGATGTTATATCCATACAAGAGGTATTCATCAGCAACTTCAATATGACTTGATGAAACATATTTGGGAACATATCCACAACAATAATTATTAAATTTAATTTTTCATGCTTACTAAGAATGTTAGTATTTTTTCATTGCAATGTTATCATTAATGTTAATATTAAATTATGTTTATTTAAATACAATTTTATTTACTTTTAATTTTTTGTTTTTTATACAATTTAATTAATTAATTAATTTAACCATTTAAAATAAATTTAATATTTTTTCGAAAGATAAATATAAATAAAATTTAAATAGTGAGATTCATTGTAGGATCCATACAAAATATCTTAAGATCTTAAATATGATATATTCTATTAGAAGAAAAAAAAAAAATCTTAGAACACATATAACATTATAGGGTCCACAAAAAAAGCGTTCTAAGATCTCAAATGAGATCTAAGAATAAAAATACCCTTTGTACACTATAAGAAACTTCATATAACGAATTAATATCGATAAAAGAAAAATAATGTAAAATGATAATACCTTCTCCCGTAAAAAAAATGGTTTTTAAATAATTAATATTGACAATATAACCTCTAATTTAACTAATGAGGTTGACTGAATAATATATATAAATAAAAAAGATTTATTTTTCATTCTAATTTTTTATTTTTTTAAATCTAATTATTTTAATATCTAACTAATTTTAACCATTAGATTTTAAAAAAATAAATTATTATAATAAAGAATACGTAAGTATTTTGAACTTATTTTTAGAATAAATGATGTCTGTCTATATATATATAAAAGTGCACTGCAATTATGTAAGATGTAAAACCATTAATTTGAACATATAGTACTCTGCAATTATGTAAATACAGTTTGTGCTCTGTTGTTTTTTAGTACATGTTGCTTTGGCTGATAAAAAGATAATCTGAACATATTGAAAAATTTACACCCAATTAATTATACTATTTTTACATATTCGTTCTTCACAAAATAGCAATTTGTTATCAATACTATTTTTAGAAATGACATTTGAAAGACCCACACAAACAACTTGCTATTTTGGGAAATGATATTTGAAAGATCTACACAAACAACTTGATATTTTGATAAGAAATAATAAAGTTTGTTTCACACCATCATGAGGTGTAAGCAAGTGGAAGGAAGAAAGATAGGAAAAAAAGAAAGTAGGAGATATAAAAAAAAAATATATAGAGAAAGGTGTAAATAAATATAATCGAAAAGACGTAAAAGAAAAAAATAAGAAAAATGTATGGATATTGGTTTAAAATCATCCACAAGGGTGATAATGCATGTTTGATTGAGAAAAGAATTATGGTAGCGATAAAAGTAAACTTAATTCGGAAAATATAATTTTTAACATAGTGGACATTTGTGTTTCTAGTTTATAGCATAGGGCCATATTGTGGTGCGAGATACGTTAATTATATTAATTTTTGAAGGAAAGGTGTAAAAAAGACGATACGCGGAAGAGCATAGTAATGTAACGGAAAAAGTCCCAGATTATTGAAATGGAGTTGAATTTGATTGAGATTTAATTTGTTAGGCAGTTGGATGTACATACAACCTTAAGCATTTCAAGTAGAGGGTGGTCTATAGAACATAATAAAAGTGCAACATTGTTAAGCCGTTCGCATATTGCAAATTGCAATGGACAGATATCCCAAAATATATATACTAGACCAAGAGAAGGATGGAAATTAATAAAAGTTTAATTTAATTGAAAGTAACTTGTTGGATTGCGCGTAATAGTTGATTGACTGCAGCCGCAATTTCATCCACCGTGTTGAGCTGACATGCCTCCTCAACCTGCTCAATAAATTGATTGGTATTAATTTAGAAAATGAAAGATGAAAGAAAAAAAAGAGAAAGATAAAAGTAATTTGTGTGAACCTTGACGCTAATTGAGTAAAGAACCATATCATGGAGAGTGGAAACATTGAGGTGAAGAATGGTGAGGCTGAGAGTTTGAAGCCCAACAACGATCTTCATGAGTTGGCCCGGGTGTTTCTTTGAGAGGACTTTTAGATTGGCATGGCTATCGACCATGGTCACTTCAATGTCTGCCACGGCCCACTGTTTCTGTTCCTGCTTCTTCTTCTGCTGCTGCAGCGCCATCGTGCTCGTGCCACTGCCACTGCCACGTGTCGTGTACTGAGGAAACGTGAAGAACTCCGCAAAGGGTGTCCACCCAACATTCTCCTGCGTTTTCTTTTGGCCCTCCATGGACTGCAAAACCTGCTCCAGCTCCTTCACGAAGTTAATGGCCCCTCCAATAATTGAAGCTTGGTCTCCCTGTTTTTTCATCATTACAATCAAACACGCTCCTAATACAAGTGTTTGCAATTGCATCTTAAAATACAATTAATTACTTACTAACTAACTAACTAACTAACTAACTAACCCTTTGTACGAAAGAAGAAGGCATCAAGGATCGGAGTACTCCCAAATATTCATTCATCTGTTTTCTGCGATTGCGTTCAACTGCAATGTGGGTCATCCTCTGGTTCTCGATCTCCTCTTTGTTCTTGGCGCTCTTGGTGCGACGTCGTTTACGCCTGCTGGTCATCCTGGACGAAGAAGGAGGATCAACGGTGCAGGCTTCAGGGGAGGAGTGAGAATCCCATTGTTCTTTAACATTGTGCATCACCGAGGTCGAAGAAGAGTCCCAGTTCGCATGAAGGTTCTGTTCTATGTTGTTGTTGATGATTCCTAAGAGGACTTTCTCTTCTTCCGCTGCTTGGAAACCGTAGTTGGATGTTGCTCCGACTAAAGAGTACAAGTAATCCTTGCAACCATATGCAAAGGGATCTTGCGGGAAAACCACAGCCTCTAGTGCCATTATTTGACAATGATCTCTCCCTGTTGTTGCCAAAGGAGACACCAAGTCACTAACACTAGTTTTTTTGTGGGATGGAGAGGTTAATTATTAGAAGCTAGTGGATAAAGAACAAGTTGTGGGAAAAGAGAGAGAGGTGGATGGGGAAGCACTACATTCCCAATGGACCAAACAAACTCCCCCTTTTATCAACGCATAACGAAGAAAGCTGGGGTGGGTGCCTTTTCAACACGATTATTCAAACAAACAAAAAGCTACAGCCCCCTGCACGTGAGGTTTCATTGTTGTTGTTATAGACCCGCTTCCTTGATCGCGTAAACTCAATTAGCCTCATACACACCGCACACCACACGCCACAGACAGACAGATTCTCTCTACATGCTTTCTTTATTTCTTAACTTGCAATGATAATAGTCATCTATTATTACTTAATCTTCTACTAAATAACTACGTCATAATAATATTATTAACTTCCAAAATACATTTTAAAAATCGATCCGTGTCAGTGAGATCTGTATACAAATGTGATATGTTTCAATCAAAAACATTGTCTTGTGCTTTGTTATTCAAATGTTCTGTATTTCAAACAAATTACTGTTAATTGTGTTTATTCACAAAAAGTTCCCACTATTTTTATTCCTAATTTTCGTTTTTACGTATTTATTTTTAGAAAATAAAATTTTGGAAAGCATTATATATTTAGAGTTATTGGGTATAGAAGATGGATATATAATTGTTAGTATATCATATAAAATATCAAAGTTCAATCTCTTTCGTGAACAACGTAATCTTATCCGCAGTTCCACCATATTAAATTGTGCACGAAAAAATAAATCAGATAATATGCAGCTGATCCCTGAATATAACATATAATCCAAAAATCCAAAATGTCATTTATGATAGAACAAAAAATGGTTGTTGCAATGAAGCCAAGGCGTAGAGGAAAAACTATGCTATATTCAGGCACCTAATTGGTGAACAGTACAAGATTGCACAGCGAAGACGGTCATCTCCTTCGTCGATATCTATACAATTGGTCAAATAGAGGGACAAGGCGGTCTTTTTTCGTGTTCTCGAATTCTTGATTTAATAAATATAATTAAACATACTTAATTTTCCGAAGATATGATAAAAATACAAGTATTTGATGGATATTATTATTTGTATGTGCAGTTTCATTTGGTAATAATGTGGTCGGGTATTCGGACATGAAAAAGAGATGGATGACGAAAAGGTGGTGATGAGTCAGAGATTCGGAGAAAGATCCATAAAGGGAAGAAATGAGGGGGAAAAAAGAGAAAAAGAAAACAAAGAACAGCAAACAAACAGCCTAGCTCAGGCATAGGACAAGGTCCAGAGTTCAGAGGAATCCATGTGACCATACACTAGAAAGGGCCATTCTGTAATCATCTACCATCAACACACACGATTCTCTTCTCTCTTTCCCTTTCCCAGGATCCTGTACTCTTTTTTTACTATTATTTTTACAAATCATTATTTTTAATATTTCATTTCAACAGTAACTACGTCAAGTTCCATATATTATACTCATCCATTAGTGCCATAATATTAAGGATATTTGGATGTGGCAAAATACAAAATATACGATACACCCAATTCTTTATATAAAGTTTTATTATTTGTTTTTTTTTACAAAAATATCAATATTTGTAAGACAAGGCAACGGAGATCAAGAATTAAAACAATAAAAAATAGCCACGTTGTTTACTTGGGATATTTTTCAAGAAAATTATTTAAGGAATATAAGAAAAATAGAAAAATATGAGACACAATTTTTTCAAACAAATTGTTGAAAAATGAAAAACTAATTTTCTTGAAAATTATATAAAATAGTTTTCTAGATTTGAAAGTCGAAAACATGTTTCCATCTTTAACCATATCAAGATCTATTTTCTCTTTCGTAGTCATTTTTCAAGATCCGTAGTCATTTTTCAAGATCCTTCTACACCTTCAACTCTTATATTTGTCATATTTTCTTTTGCTATCAGTATTATTGTTTCTATCTTTCACGTTTCTTTTATGTTTTTCATCCAAACCTTTGTCACCCTTTATTGTCATCATTGCTACCATCAATTTGTCCACAACTTTTTACTTTGTCATAGTCCTTCCTTGTTGGAAAAAAGAAAATTTGAAAAAATAAACATATCTAAACGTATTTTTTCAACTTTTCATAAAACTAAAAAATTGAAGGTAACTAAAAACTATTTTAGAATAACAAAAATAACTAGGGGACTATTTTGCCACATTTCTAGGTTTCTTAGAATAGTTTTCAGCCAGTTTTCTAATTTTTTTCCTTTGTCAACAAAGAAAGGTCATTAGCGACGAAAAAAGGGCGACAACAAAGGTGAAAAAGGTGGTGAAGCTCGGGGTGGAAAAAGCATGAGAGGTGGTGGCGGCGATAACAAAGAACTGATAGAGGTCGAGGTGGAAGGCGCGAAAAGAGCATGAAAGAAGTTTGAGAAATTGTGACAATCACAATGTTGGCCTTAGATTTTAAGCATCCTAAACAAACTAAGAAAATGATACTCACTTAATCATTTAATATTGCTCTTCTTGCAATTTTTTTTGCAAAATCATAAATAATTCTTTCATAGTCAAGATTCTTTAAAAGACTATTTTCAATAGAAATTAGAGCAAGATTATTTAACCTACCTTGTGACATAGTAGATTGCAAATAGGATTTTAACAATTTTGATTTTGAAAAACTTCTTTCAAAAGATGCAACAGTAATAAGAATAGTTAGTATTATTCTATAAAATATACATGCATTAGGAAAGCAATTAAATTGAGTTTGAAGAACTCAATATCATATAGTTTGATTTTGATTCACTTGTTAAAACCTCTTATATAATTTTAATTCCTTAAATAAAATTTTGATTAGATAATTATTTAAGTCTTTTAATATTAAATAAAAATCCAAAAATCTCCTTATATATAATATTGCTCACATTTAAGCGACTCAATTGCTTGATCTAGAATATATAAAAAGTAATGGATTTTAAAAGACTCTTGAAGAGACTCAAGGTTTGGTGTCTGCATTTAGAGATATTTTCATCGTAGTGTTTTTTTTTTTCAACGAATTTGATGCTTTTGGACAAACTCACATTCAATCTCCATTTCATTTGCAATTTTTTTTTCACTAACAATAGCATTTGCAAAACCAGATTCTCTATATTTTTGTAAGTACTTAACCAAACCTTTTACTAGATGTATAGCCACGATAATATTCATGTCTTTTGTTTGCAAACTTTTGCTAATTTTTACGACAGTTAATAACTCAAACCAAATAATCATAGCTACTAAAAACTCAAAGCTTACAATTCCATGACTTGCTAGAGATTCAACTTTACTTCTAATTTTTGGATAATTATCTTGTTCAACAAAAGTGCTACAATACAATAATCTATATTTACTTTAGTTCCTTGTACTCTTAATTGACCACATCCAATTACAATTATCGCAACCTCATTTCCTTCGAGTTTGAAACCCATCTTTAGTTCTTTACGTATATATGTCACTGAAAGATTGGTATATATAGAAAAGTAAATGCATATAAAAGGATTTCAGTTATAAGACACTATAGAGACACTAAACTAAACATATACATTTCGAAAAGGAATTTAATGTAAAAAAAGGATTATAACAGCATAAAAAAATGTGCAACTATTAATCTACCCAATTATTTAGTAATTGTTAATTATGAACACTAATAGTGTGTTTGTATGGGAAATTTTAAGAGGATAATTCATTTTATTTTGGAATTTTAAATACTATGGGAAATATCTTGTTTGGACAAAGAATTTTAAAAGAATTTAAAATTTTAAGTATTTTAGAAAGCATTTTGATTAGTTAAATTTGTAGAATTTCAAATTCTTTTAAAAAAAAAAGAATTTGAAATTCTAGGTTATTTTTTACTTTGATATCAGTTAGGGGCGACAAAACAGGGTGGGTTTCCCGTTTTGATTTGTTTTGCCTAACTCGCCAATTTAGCAGGTTAAAGACAGGGTGGGCTGACCTGCCAATCCACCAATATTATATTTTATATTTTAAAAATTATAATATTTATATAAATTAATAAAATAATTATAATAATTAAAATATAAAATAAATTATAAGTAGAATTTATAAAATGAATTTTCTAAGAAAATAAAATAAATTTTGTTATAAATTTATTTGTCATTTATTTATGTAAAATTATAATATTATCAAAAAAATAAAACCAATTATGCAAGGTTTACTTTTGTGATTTTTCTATTTATTTATTGTAAAAACATTACTTTTTTTTAAAACTAAAAAATTATTTTATATTATTTTTTAAAAGGAAATTTTTTTTTCAAAATATTGTTTAGTAAAATAAACTTTTATTTTTAGTAAGAATTGAAATACTCTATCCAAACAAAAAATTTAAAATTCAGTAATTTGAATTACTTTATCCAAACAAAACATTTGAAGAATGAAGTCATTTGTATTAAAAGAAGTTAAAATTTAATGTATTTTAAATTTTTTTATATTTGTAAAATCTCTATCTCAATGTTTCCAAAAAAAAGATTAAACTTACAAGCAATTCTAGAGAAGGACACTGCGTGATGAAAGGAGCAAAGGATCAGAGATAATCACATCTCTAACAAAAGCTAATGATGATGACTAATGTGTGACAAGTGAAGTTTTAAGGTTCAATTTTGAGATTCCAGTAAAATTAAAGAGGTCACAACACCAATAAGATCAAGAGAAAGTTATAGAAAGATTAGTGAAGAAAGAAGAGATTAGAGGGAAAAAGAGAGAAAGTTTAAAATGGTCTTTTTAAGATAGATTCATCTTCTTTTAAGAAAAGTAATGTATCATATTTACACTTATCTCTTTTAACCTTAAACATTTATGGTACATAAATTGCGGTATCATTTATTCATTTTAGAAAATTATGGGTTGAGTAGTAGAAACATAACTGAGTACCAAATAAATAATAATCTGTTGACCAATTATTATGGTTAATTGTTTTATTTTTTATAATAAAAATGATATAATATCAATTGTAATTACACAAAATAATTTTTTTGGCGTCCCTTCAATTGTATTAAATAAAATTATATAAATAATAACTTTTAATTTTAATATTTATATACACAAAATAAAATTTTTGTGTTACATTTATAAAAACAGGCCCTAGGCGGTTGCCCACCTCAACCATGCTCAGGGTCACCACTGGATTTTAGTGGATTATTATTACTGTTTATCTTATGAAATATACAATGTAGTCATTTATATAAATGTATTATTTTTTAGATTCTAACTTTTTATAATTCTATATTGTTTTATTGCTTACAATATTGTATTATATACAACTAAATTCAATCACGGTTCAATTGCAGTTGAATATTTTAGCTATAAATCAATTTCTTTGCCCATTAAATAATTAATTATCTCATTTTAATTAAACACATTGATTTTAGAATATGTTGTGTCTTTTGATATGTGAGATGCAAAATATGTGGGCAGCAATGAAAGTAATAGGTATTAGTGGGGACCAATCTGATGCGGTATATAGCAGAATTACGAAAAATGGAAGACAGAGATAAGGCGGAAAAGGAAAAAAAGGGGGAGGAGGGAACAACGGGTAGTCTAAATGAAGCTTCTATCATTGAATGTGAGGGGTTTTAGGGAGCGGGTGAAAAGGCGGAGAATCAAGAGGATGGTAGTAGGGAATCAAATCGACATATGTTTGTTTCAGGAAACAAAATGCTCTAATTTGATGGACTGGGAGATAAAGGAGGTTTGGGGAAGAGATGAATGTGATTGGAGAATCCTCCCATCAATGGGGCTGAGTGGGGGTTGTGTCACAATTTGGAGGAAAGAGCTGCTAGAGGTGGTGTGGCAAATCCAAGGGGAGGGTTTTTTAGGTGTAGCTTTTAAAGGGAAGACATCAGACGCGGTCAACTGTGTGGTCAATGTTTATGCTCCATGCACATTGGAAGGAAAGAGAAAGATATGGACTGACTTAATGATGACTACAAAAGGAATCCCAAATGTACGATGGGTGGTAGGTGGCGATTTTAATGCGGTCACCGGAAGGAGTGAAGTGATAGGAAGATCGGCGTACCACTCGAGGAGGGAGATGGAGGAATTTCAATTCTTTATTCAACAGATGGGACTGGTAGACATTACAGTCATTGGAAAAGGAGTCACATGGATTTCACCAGATGGGCAGTCAGCAAGCAGATTAGATAGGTTCCTTTTCTCACCCGCGCTGATGGATGAGTGGGGAATTTCTGCACAGAGGGTAGGCTCGAGGGAGTTTTCTGACCATTGCTGGATCAGCACCATCAATAATAAGCAGAATTGGGGACCTAAGTCATTCAAGTTTTTTTATTATTGGTTGGAACAGGCCTCCTTTGGAGAGTTGATAGAAGAAAGGTGGAATCTGATTCAGGTCTCAGGATGGCAGATGTATCAGTTGGCAAGGAAGTTAAAGGCCATTAAAGTAGACATAAAAAAGTGGTCTGACGACGTGTGGAAAAAAGATGTCAACTTTCTGGCCGAACGGGTTCGGGGGATGGAAGAGGTTGACCAATTGTTACTGGCAGGCGCACAGGTGGATGATAGAGCCAGGCAGGACGTCCTGACAGAATACTGGTCCAAAGCAAGGGTTATGGAACATGCATTGGCACAGAAATCAAGGGTCAAATGGGCTATCAATGGAGACAATAACTCCAGGTACTTCCATAATTGTTTTAAGTCGAGATGTCAGGCAAACTCCTTGTTGGCAGTCCAATCGGACTCGGGGTGGTTAGAGAGTGTGTTTGATATAAGAGCCAAAGTATTAGAACACTTTTCAGGGAATTTCCAGGAGAGATGGGAGGATCGACCAACCATAGACCGAGTTCCTATTGCTCAGATATCAGAACAGCAAAGGCAGGAGTTGGAAGAGCCTTTTCTAGAGGAGGAGATTAAGGCGGCTGTGTGGGCATGTGAAGGAGGGAAAAGTCCTAGGCCCGACGGTTTTGGAATGAATTTTTATAGATCATGTTGGGAAGTAATTGGGGCAGATGTGGTTAAGGCAGTACAGGAGTTTCATGGGTCTGGGATTTTACCGAGAGGGATAAGCTCTTCTTTTATTGCTCTCATTCCAAAGGTGGCTCGACCAGCAGGTTTAAGCCAGTACCGGCCTATCTCTCTAATATCGAGTGTGCAAAAGATTATCTCGAAGTTACTTTCTGAGAGGTTGAAAAAAGTGTTGGTGGGCCTAATATCGGCCTCTCAGACGGCTTTTCTGTCTGGCAGATCAATCTTGGATGGAGTAGTCATGGCAAATGAGCTTCTGGATTGGGCAAAAAGGAGACGACACCCGTGCTTCTTGTTCAAGGTGGATTTTGAGAAGGCTTACAACTCGGTCAACTGGAATTTTCTGGATTATATGCTGGGTAGAATGGGGTTTGGAAGGAGATGGAGATTGTGGATGAGTGCTATAGTCCGGAATAGCTATATGTCAATCCTAGTAAACGGATGTCCGACTCCAGAGTTTAAACCAGCGAGAGGGTTGAAGCAGGGAGATCCGCTATCGCCTTTCCTGTTTTTGATAGTGGCCGAAGCATTACCAGCACTGTATACAACAACTATCCAAAAAGGTCTGTACAAAGAACTAATGGTGCAAGAGGATGTCAAGTATTCAGTGCTACAGTATGCGGATGATGTCATAATGATGGGTGAAGCGGACTTGCAATCGGTATGGCATTTGAAGGTAATTCTAAGGGGTTTTGAAATGGTGTCAGGATTAAAGGTAAATTTTAGTAAGAGCAGTTTCTATGGTCTAAACATGTCAGAATCCTTCACATTGGCGGCCACTGGAATGCTAAACTGTAATGGTGGATCACTACCGTTCAAATTCTTAGGGATACTGGTAGGAGTCAACCCTAAGAGGGAACAACTTTGGAAGCCGGTTATTGATCAGTTCAAGAGGCGGTTGTCAGGGTGGAAGTCAAGGAGTATGACTTTTGCTGGGAGGTTGGTATTATTGAACTCTGTCTTAACTTCGCTTCCTCTGTACTTGTTATCATTTTATAAGGCTCCCAAGTCAGTGCTGAAGACACTCAAGAGGATGCAACGTACTTTCTTATGGGGCGGTAATGATAGTCAGTCAAAAATTGCATGGGTGAAATGGGAAAAAGTTTGTAGACCAAAAGATGAGGGAGGGCTAGGAGTGAAGTGTCTGGAGAAATTCAATTTGAGCTTGTTGGCAAAATGGAGGTGGAGAATATTAACAGATGAGGCGGCTATTTGGGGACCCTTGTTGAGAAGTCAGTACAGGAAGGCAGAGGGTTTTGTGGTGAGGCCCACGTCTTTTGGCCAAACATCACAGTGGTGGAAAGACATATGGGCCATTGATGGACCAAATGCGATGCCTGAATGGTTCAACACGGGAATTAATAGGATAGTAAGGTCTGGAGGGGGGACGTTCTTTTGGGAGCAGAGGTGGCTGGGAGAGACAGCCTTTAGTGAACTTTTCCCTAGATTGTATACTCTGACAGAGGATAAGTTTATTACTATTAAGGACAAGCGCGATACAGAAGGCCATCTATCATCATGGAAATGGGTCTGGCGGAGGGAGTTATTCGTCTGGGAGAAGCAATTGCTTCGGGCTTTACAGGAGGCGGTAAGCGAAGTCGTATTGATCGACTGGGATTTAGATGTGTGGGGATGGAATTCAGGAGAGGGGGGATACTCAGTGGCCGAAGGATATAAGGTGTTGAATGAAGGAGTATCTGATATAGGAATCAACGTTGTCGACTCCCAGGATCTACGTAGGCTGTGGAAGCAGAAGCTGCCGTCAAAGGTACTGTTGTTCTCCTGGAGATTGCTAAGGGACAGATTACCCACTGTTGAAAATCTGCTGAGGAGAGGGATTCAGGAACCGATGCTCAATTCTGTCTGTGTGTTTTGTAATAATGGGATAGAGACTAAGGATCATTTATTTTTAAAATGCCCGATTATTCAAACATTGTGGTATAAAGTTCTCACCTGGGTAGGGGTACCGACACCGTTGCCACAGGATCTGAATCAACTGTTCCTATTATCCTCTTCCTGGGTGGTGGGAACGAGGAAGGAAAAGTACAGGTATGTCTTCTGGACTTCAGTATGTTGGACTATTTGGTTATCAAGGAATGAAGTTATTTTTCAAAGGACAAATGCTGAATCCCTTGATATGTTAATGTCCATAAAAATGTTTTCTTGACAATGGTTGTTGTACTCTTTTGGTTTCAAAGCAGGGTGGGTATTTTCTGACTGGTGCTTCCAACCGAGATTATCTATGCTGAATATTAAATAGATTTATAGGTTACGTGGGTATTGTAATACTATACTATTTGTACATCAGGTTGAAACGTTGTGTTTCAGCTTCCTATAATAGAATAAAATTTTGTTGTTAAAAAAAAAAGAAAAATACAGTATTGCAATTTGGCATTAACAATCTAGATGGATGGAAATGGCGACCATATGTGGAGGACGGATATATGGTGGAAAAAGCTTATCGGATTTTGAATAATGGCAAGTCAATACTTATTGTGTTGTTTTACTTTATTAATATATTTTCCTTTTAAAAAAAAAATACATGACTGCATTATCTTGTTTTCTTTACAAAATTACATAGACAATTTTATACATCATCAGCACATTGGAAGCTTTCAGCATCTATCATAACAGGTCAATACCATCATCTTACTTACCTTTTATGATGTATGGAATCATTTTCTTAAAATTTCTACCAAAACATTTTCGATCAACTCTCTCGATATGGACTGTGCAAATGTATTTGATGTAGATTATTGGGCATGTATGTTTGTGATGAGTTAATTGGTGATTTAAGAACGATCAGCTCTTGGTTTACAATGACTCTAGCTAAGTTACTTACGGGATACCCAGGTTTAAGATATCCTAAGTTCATTTATTGATCCAGTAAAGCTTAAACAACATGCAAAACAGGTCATTAAGTACTTGCAAAAGGCACTAATACTCAAGTTGATGAGAAATGTACAAGAATAATGATAAATATTAAACATTTAATACTTGAATGATATTGGTAAGATATACAGAAATAAGGATTGAGTATTCAATTATTTGGTATGAAATCCATATATAGTATCTATGAGAAAATAATGTCTCGTTTTAACATAGCAACATGACAACTTTGTTCTTAAGTAAAGTGCAACTGATTTACAAGTGTACAAAATTGTTATGACAAATATTTATCTTAATCAACACTTATAATTTTAAAATAATGAATATTTAAAACTAAATAAGTCAGCATAGGAATTGGGCTGAAGCCCAATCCATAACAAAGCAATCGTTATAACACCCAAATTATGATTTCTACCATTTAATGGCATACGTGTAACCTATTTGACGCTGCCACAAACTATTAATTAACCATCTGACCACATATCGATAGACATTCTCTAGGTTTTCTTCCCATTTTTCTTGGGTCTCCCTTCTGCGGAATATCGCTAACACCATACAATTTGTTTATTGCCACGTATTCTAATAAGAATTCGGAATCATTCCATCAATTTTTATTATAGTTCCACTGCTAATCTTTGATATTCGAGTATAAAATGATTAATCTAATAATGAAAAATGGCTTACCAAACAAAATCTAATAATGAAAAATCTAAACCCAACTGGCATTCCTTTGAATGTATCTGAAAAAAATGTAGATTATGCGATTCGATGACTGCTTAACTATAAAACAACTAGGCTAATTAAGATATGCCGCTGCTGGTATATGTGTACTTTTTTTAATTATATATATACTGATATGCTACACCTATAACTACCGAAAATTTATTATGTCTCGGTTAATTTTTGTGGGTATGTAAAAGTTGTTTATATCGTTGAATTTGGTCAATATTTTATTATAAAGGAAAGCATGTTAAATGAAACAAATTCACTTTTATCATGAATAATAATTTTTTTATTTATTTAAATTTATCAAAATAATAATATATACAAAACTTATAATTTTATTGATTAAAAAAATAAAAATATCAATACTCACAAAATTAACAGAAAAAAAAGGTAAACTTCTCCATACTATTATTATCAGTAATTGCTTATTTGATTAGGAGTTCACGAAATTATTGTTTGAAATACTATACTAGCTAATCAATATTATATTATGCAAGCCAGCGTATCATGATCTCGTTTAATTTTCAATTTTAATTTGAACTGTGCCCGTCCTTTCTTCGAATGATATTGATAACGCATGCATTTATACTTATGTTAATGCAATATCCATCTTTGCTAACAAGTTGCTAGATAATTACCTTATAATTAACTTACATCTCACATCAAAATTATGTTAGGCACGCGCAGTATAATAATTGATTGGCCCATAACTATTTTTATGACTTCGTGCCAACTGATTTCACTATAAAAGAAAAGGACTTAATTTCTTTTAAAAAAAAACAAGAAAAGGACTTAATTGTATTTTTAATTTGGTACTTAAGTTTGGCTTATGTGTTATTTTTATTTTTTCAAATTATTTGAGTCAATTAAGTTCTTTTATTTTAAAATTAAGCAGATTTAGTTACTTCGTTGTTTTTTATTCTACTTAAAATCTTCAAAATAGTATTTGTAACTAATATTTGCAGGTTTATGGAGGAATGTGGAATAACTTAATAAGTTTAGAAATAAGAAATTAATTGGTAGAAATACAATAAAATTAATGATTTTATAAAATGTCATCAATTAAGGTTTTGGGCGAGAAAATTTTTCAGTTTTTTTTTTTTTTGGTTTCAGAAAAATTTGATATGCTGTACAATTTATAATGATTTAGTATAAAATGATTGTTTAAATATTTTAAAAGAGAAAAAAAATTAACAAGAGGATTAAATTTGTTAAATTTAAGAAATAACTTGGCTCGGAAAGAAAGTTGTAAATCAAAATTGTATACAAACCAAATCAAAGGACAAAAAGTGAAATAAAATTTAAAAGAAAACATCGTCTTCTTTTGTACATAGAACGATTTTGATGAGCAAAGTTAGGTATTACAAATCCTATTTTAAATAATATACGAGTTTATTCGTCGTGAAAATATATGATGATCAATTTCAATTTATAAAGTCACATGCAATGATTCGTTCAGTACGTACTTGATCTAAACAAATGCAAAGAAATCTATTGTTGAATGGTTTGCGCGTGTGTTTATTCTTTATATATATAATCTATAACATATAAAGGAAATTCATCATTTTATTGGTCATATTTCATTTTAATTTTACTTTTATATTTATTTAAAAATTAAAAAAATAAAAAAAAATATTTTATTAAAAGAGATACTCAAATACACAATCTCTCTCTTATTTTCATTTCTTTAAACATCATTAATATATATACATTTCTTTAAATTTCATTTTGAATTCTATTAAAACTCTTCCCTCATTCTATTTTTTCAAATTCATTCCAAATCTGTTATATTCATTAATAATCTAATATATTTTTATCATCTTATTATAAATAAAAAATATAAAAATTAATAAAAAATATATCAAAACATATTAAATTATTATATGTAAAATGACACAGTAAAATATATATATATATACATATATATATATATATTTATTATGTTATTACAAAATATATTAAATTAAAATCTAAAATTATAATTAGATATAAAAATGAAATGCGAATTTCGGTTAGTATATATGTATGTGAAAAATCGATAAAAAAAAAGAGGAGAGGGACAGTGGCGAATTTAATTCTTTCATCCGTTATAAAATCAACAATTAATAAACTTATCAATAATATATATATATATATATATATATATATATATATATATATATATATATATATATATATATATATATAATTCAAAGAATAAGAATGAAGAATACGTTTTATATGTGAATTCATATTGATGTATCTTTAAAGTTAAGTAAAACTTAATACTATTTAAAATTATAAGAATAGTATGCATAATAAGAATGACATATGTTATTTTCTTATGGCTTAAATATAATTATTTTTTTTTGTAAGTTAGTCGTATCTTTCAAATTTTTATTTTTTTCCATTTTTTTGTTGCTTTGCATTTATTAATTTTCCAATTTTAATCCTTGTTGTATACAAGCTTACAAAATTAACATGGTTGATGAAGCATAATTTTAGTATTAAAAATTTTCAAAAATTATATTCATAATTAAGTATTTTTTAATTATTATATAATCTACTCCGAATTGCTAAACTTAAATTATATTTCTTCAATTTTCAGAATAAATTTAACAATTTCTAGCTATCATAAATTATTTACTACTTAATAAATACTTATTTATACAATTTTCGTCATCAGAAATCATGTACTATTATTAGTCACATTAGTTTTTTTAACACAAAACCTAAAATTATAAATTAACAAATATGGAAGAGAAAACAATCATATATACGACAAAGATCAAAATTTAAAAGAAAAATGCTAACTTACATAGATCACTTTCATAAATTAATTAATCTAAAAGCATATTGAAGTCGTTTTTTGGTAATATATCGAATTCTTTACTTACTCTATAAGAGGGAATATATTAAAATACTAAATCATCAATCCTTCTTTGAAATATAATATATGAAGATGAATTGACAGCAATCAATTAATTTGAAAAAGATATTAAAAGTACTCAATTTAAGAATAAACAAATAAAATTTTGAGAAAAATTATATTTATATAACATAAAATATGAAATTTATTTATTTAAAAGTTTGAAAATAAAATATAAAAAAATCATGTAAATTAAAGTCACGTTAAAAGGGTGGAAATATTCTATTTTTTAAAGGAAGTATAGTAAATCTAAAAGTAATATTTTATTTTATTATAGGTAAATTAATCAGGATTTTACCAATTATTCAGTCTCTTTTGTTTTTCTTTTTTCATCATTTAAAAATATGAAATAATTATATTTAGTCTATGAGATAAAATTAGTTTCGGTCACTATAAATAATCTTGAACTTTCATTTCTTCAAAATTTATAGTTACTATTTTTGCTCTTTTTATAAGCTAACAATTATATTAAGAATAATAGAAAGTACAACACATACTTTTGTTACAAACCACAATTTACAAAATAAAGAAGCATGCATGTGAGAAACACACATCATATTAAAAATTGCAACATGAAACCTATGTAATAAAATATTACAATTCTTCAATATATAAAAAAAAAGGGTGTTTATTAATCATTCTACAAAGTAATGAGATGTAAGTTTAGCTATGTGACACCACTCTCATGCTGAATTAAGTTGCTTGTACAATTGCTTGGACATTCCGTGCTCTGACATTAATTAAGTAAATCAATAATTAATATTCATTTAGAGATTACATAAAATGATTAAGTATTATATGGTGTCATAACACAAAAAAAAAAATAGTTGGTGTCCTTTTGACTTGATCTTTTGTCACTATGTAACACTTTTTAAAATTAAAATTAATTTTAAAGATTCAATTTAAAATAAACTATGGAAAATATTATATACAATAAGTAACAATAGTTATGATCAACTAACAAGAATAATGATAAAAAGAATAGGAGGATCCCAAATATCCTACAGTTAGGGGAAAAGGGTTTTGGCATGATTGGCTAAAGTATCAGTTACATGATTGGCCTCTCAAAAAACATGTATGAATCTATAAGAAGTATGATGCTCGAATAACTTCAAAATACTATGGATGTCAATGGATGTCAATGGATGATTGTTGGGATAATTGTTTTACATGAGAAACATAGCTCTTTTGAAGTCATATTCAACAATAATATTGGTAAAACTTTTGGAGAGTACTAAGTAGAGGACCTTAAGAATTGTAAATAATTCAACAAAGATGATGGAGCATCAACCAAGAAGGCTAGAAAAAGTAAACAAGAATATACTATTCTCATCTCTAAGCACTCCACCATGTGTGGTAATCTCTATAGAAGAAGAGTGGGTACCATTGTAATTGAGTTTAACTAAACCATAGAGAGATGGCTACTAAGAAATAAATAGAGTCTCTCCTATACAAAGAATGATGAAGAAATTAGATATCTTTCCTAGAATTCACCATAGCTTGAGCCCAAGTTTAGGAACATTTGTACACAACCATGTCCACTTCCTACACATTGGAAAAATAATCCATTTATTTCTTTGTTCCTAAATGTAACAAAGGATGATACTAAGTAAAACCTACCAACCATAGCTTGAGCAAGCATTGATGTCTTACATAAAGAATTGAGGTGTAAAGTTATTAGGAATGACAGTTAGCCAGATCGAAGCAACCTTGGGACAATCTCTAAGGACGTGCAAAAGATCTTTTGAAGTAGCCATGCAAATTGATCAAATGTTAGAATCGGTTAAGAACCTACATTATCTATCTGAGCTTGTAAGCAAAGCTTTGTTTGAACTTTCCAAACGAAACAACAAATTTGTTTTGGACCTAGCCATCTGCAAATCATCTTTTAGATAAGATGCTAACTGTTTTTGTAGTCATAACTTTATTTCTATATGAAGGAATGACTAAGAGGATAACTTTCATCAATGTGACATGGCTAGTGAAAAGGAGAGTCATTTTCCAAGTACTATGTATGAATTGGGCTCTTTGAATGATGTTACGAAATTATTTATGTGAAACTTGACTATTGTAAATTTTAACGCCTAGAAGCTTTGCAATGTCTTTTTTTCTGCCATAACCAAACTTGACACTTATCTAGCTCCTTACTTATGGTATGATGTGTTTTGAAAAGAAGACCTTGATCTTGTCCTTTTATTCACAACTAGTCCAACACTTTAAAAAAAAAGTGTTAAAAAAATTTAGAATAACTTTTGCTTGCCAAGAGATGCTTAAGCAAATAGCACTATTTAATCGACAAAAGGCAAGGTAATAAAACAACATAGATCTTCGAGACAATTTAATAAATCTCCATTGTCACTCACGAACCTTAATATTAATCATTTGAGATAATCATTCATGACACATGACAAACAAGTACGGGAAAATAAGATCTTATTACCTAATGTCTCTAGAAGGTTAAAATTTATTCCATTTGTCACTATTTCAAAAAACTTGAAGTGATTATATATTATATATTTTGATGTGGTATTTTTTATTTGTAAAAATAAAATTTAGTATGTAAAAATTTATATTGCTTATATATGATATTGAATCAACTGAAATAAATCCTATTAAATATAAGTGAATTGATATTTATTTTAATATAAATAAAATCTAGAAGTGTTATTACAGTTTTCGAAGCACATATTTAAAAGCTTCAGATATAAAACAATCCCTAGTAATTCTTTTGTTAAAAACATGGTAAAACTTTAAACTTTTGAAAGGTAAAATTTAAATAATGAGCATATTGATATTAAGTTAAATAATATTTATGTGAGAAGTTGTTATTAAGGTGGAAATATAAGGGCAATTTGATGACATGTATGATTTTTGTCTTTATGGGAACACACGGGTGGACTTATAGGTGGGATGGCTAATAGAAACAAGAAGATAATCCAGATTGAAGTGTAATTAAAAAGTGACAAGACAAAGTTTAAGTTGCTTAATTGCATGTGGTTGAAGCACGAAACACGGTACCAGAAACTCAAACCGCGTTATACGTTACAAATAATTTATATCAAATTGTTTAAGAAAGGTGATTTGGTCAGACAAATTGGTTTGATTAATGAGGAAAAAGCCCTGTTGGGTTGCAGGCTTGTTGACTAGTTTAAGAAACCAAGCCCTGTAGCTGTAGGATTCCTAAAATTCTGGGAACCAGCGTATTGTTTTACATGCTGGTGTTTGCTGCGCTGCACAGATTTTGCTGATTACCCTTCTTTATCCTATATAGCCTGACCTAAGCCCTATGCCATCACCGCCAACCTGAACCTTTACCTGCCACTTCAATGTCCTTCTTTCTTCCCACTTTATTATCACTTATCAAAGCCTCTATAAGGTCAATTTCGTCAATATCCCTTCTTCTTAACAAACCACACACAAGTTTACACTTCCCCACACCCACATCACTATTCATATTCTTCCACAACTATTAATATTGCAAATTTTTATTTTCTAGCTTTGTAAACATGTTTACAACTACAAGTAACAAATACCATTTGGAACTATTGTCTATTGCCTTCTTTAAATCGTATGCCAAACATATAATATATATAAATATTTTTTAACGCAAAGTCTATGATATGTAATGCTGCGATAGATTAACCCTTTTCACTTCACTTAATTTCTAAGGGCAAGTTTTCATTAAAAAAAAAAAAACTATTGGTGATTTTGCGTATTATTTATCAAAAAGCATTTATATTATATATAACCTATGTTATCTTTTATATAATAGATAATAAACAGAAAACAACAAAATATAATATAATGGAATAAAATAAAATTCAGTGAATTAAAAATATCATTCTATTATTTAAAACAGGAACGGAGCAAAATGTATATATTGATGTACAAGTACAATGCATCTTATTTCATTTTTATGTAATTAAGCTAAATAATGAATTTTTTTTAAGTCAATAAATATTATTATTATAAAAAATTAAGCAGAAAACACAAAAAATATCTACTTAACGGTATACAAATTATTTAAAAGAACAACTCAAATAAAAAAAATGTCACTAATTATTAAACGCAAAACATAATATCCATAACTCATTAACCATGTGAATATGTTGTTAACCAAATAATGAAATTATTTCACTAATTTCATCTACTCTATTCCATTCCAGTATTTCACTATTTATCAATCAATTCAAATACAATCAAAGAAAAATTGATTTTTACACCTATTTAGAAAATCAATTACATACATTAAATGCATGTTTGGATGCACATCAGAGGCAGGTGAACACGCATTGGAGGCCTTGTGAACGTGATTCAGCCTCATAGTCATGTTTGGATGCTTGTTTCAAACATGATTCTTTTATAAGCCACAAAATTTTATTAAGAAACAAACAAAAACACAAAATGTGACTTCGTGAAACTACACCATCCAATATAAAAATCCGCATTAAGAGAAAAATTACAATTGCTCAATACAATAGAAAAAGTTCATGACTCATTCAGCATGAAAATTGGATACACATTTCTACATATGACACCACTCCCAAGAATGCAGTTTGTAAGACCTTGTTTTTATTAAAATGTTATAAGTATTTGAAATAATTAAAAAGGAAAAATAAATTTAATTTAAGCGTAATTAATAAATCACTTACAAAATATTTGATTGAGAAATTTATATTTATGCTTTGTTTTGATATAATGTGTTTAACTAGTTATGAAGTTGAGAGGATATAAGGGATTTATAAATAATGGATTAAGAGGTGAATGAGTTTAATAAGTTGGGAGATGAGTGAAATAGTCACTCTTTTGCATTTTGGTATTTAGATTGGTTTTATGAAAATCTGTTTGTGAGGGGTTTGCGGTTAACAAATCAGAATTTCTAAATACACCTTAATCTTTTTTCTTTTCTTCTTCTTCCTTTCTTCCTTTCTTATCTTTTTCATTCTCCTCATACTCCACTCTACTGTCTTCTTTCTCCCACTTGCATGCAAGTCGTTCCAACTTTGGATTCCAAGAAAATTCTTTCCATTTCTTATGATCTTCAGTATAAATCCTAGTGAGTAAGTTTTATTCTACTTCCTTAAGTCATTTTCCTTCTCTCTAAGGTCTAGGTATGTCCATTGAAGAAAATCCACTTTAAAATCTAATTTCTTTGATTTTGGGATTTTGTTAGATTTTGAGGGATTTGTTCAATTAAGTTTCTTTGAGGGTACTCTCTAGGTTCTTTTATTCTTATTATTCAGCTGGAAGGAGAAATAGGTAAGAGAAACTCAATCCTTGTTCTATTCTAAGAAACTTTTATTTGATGATGCATGAATAAAATTGGTTGTGAATGATTGAAGTGTTGATCTTGCATTGGTTCTTGAATGAGTTGCTTGTTCTTTGGGAATGTGTTGATAAATTGGAAATTATATGTGATACGTTGAATTGATGATTAATGAAATGTTGGTTGTGGGCTATTACATTGGGATAATCTAGCCTTGGTTGATATATATATATATATAATATAATATAATATGTGCGTTGAGACTAAGGTCTTTGTGATCCCGGTACTGGATCAAGTAAGGGTACCTCAGGGATATACTCAGATAATAATAGGTTGTCAAAATTGGGTCAGATAAATATCAGACTCCAGTTGGGGGTATTAGATAAGTACGCCTAGACTTTAGTTGGTTGTGAGATAGGTTAGATAGACGCTAGAAAACAATTGAGTTAAAGTCATGAGGCTGCCCTGGTATCCAAACTTAATGGGTGTTCCGAAAAGCGTCGAGTCATATTATCATGTTGTAATGATCGCTTATGTTTAGGAGGAACATAAGTATGTATGCTTGTTTGATAACTCTACTGATTTGAAGTTGTATGACACCCTCACTTGATATTTCTCTAACCAAGGTTCTTCCTTTTAGAAATAGAGGATGAAGGAGGCTAGAAATGAGGGGTGGGTTGACACCACTTTCTCTTTAAGGAGAAAGATAAGTAAAAATTTTAGAAGTTTGCCACAAGGGAGAGGACTCTTGATAAAAGCTAACTAGGAAAAGAATCCTCAAGAAAGAGGTTTCTCAAATGACAGTTTACCAGAGAGTGGGAGAAGTATAAATAGCCTAAAGAGGGAGCTTGGGCACACAATCCAAGACAATGTGGGACTTAAGCTTAATTAGCATTAAGACTAATTAATCCTAGTTTTAAGGCCCTAAGAAACTGGCGCCTAATCCAAGCTCTATAGAGGTGCAAATATCAACCTAAGGTGAGGCCCGTAAATGTCTAAGCTAGAGCCCTCCACTAAACCTACTCCTCAAAACTCACTAAAGACACCTCTTCTTCCTAAACTATAGGTAATTAACCTAAATACATGGCCCAAATGAAATTACAAGCAATTTATTATTTACAAAGCATGAAACTAGGAATGATGACCTAAGATCTTCACTTTAATCAAGAGCTAAGGTCTTGTGAACTCTTTCCAGGCCATGTCTTGGCAAGTCGATTGCGCAAGGTAATTCACTTTGTTATCTTTGAGTCACATTTAGCATTTATTAAAGGGCATCAAATTCTAGAAGGGGTTTTAATTGTGAATGAACTAGTGGATGAAACACAAGCATAAAAAATGGAGTTACTGTGTTTAAAGATAGATTTTGAGAAAGCTTATGACTCAGTGAACTGGTCTTATCTTGGGAATGTTATGCAATATATGGGTTTTGGACGAAAGTGGTTGAAATGGATATGGGAATGTGTGACCACAACTTGATTATTAGTACTAATGAATGGAAGTCCTATAGAGGAGTTTAGTGTATCACGAGGGATTGCATTCTTGTTTTTTATTGCAATTGTATCCCTCATCCTCTTTCTTGTTTTTTATTGCAATTGAGGGATTGAGTCAGATGATTGGAAAAATAATGTCATTATGTATCTGGAAAGGGTTTGAGGTTCAGGGAAATAGTGGGCTTAATATTTCTCATTTATAATTTGTTGATGATACTCTATTGTTGGCCTAGAAGGATTGAAGGATAATGTTGGTAGTTAAAGCATTGCTTCAAAATTTTGAGCTGGTATTCAGGTTGAAAGTTAATTTTTACAAAAGTCAATTTATCGGGGTGAATGTGTGTCTTGTTTGGATGGAGAAAGTTGCAGGACAATGTTGGTAGTTAAAGCATTGTTAAAGCATTGCTTCAAAATTTCTCCAAACAAGACATTGCTTCAAAATTAACAGTTCAGCAACTTTCTCCATCCAAACAAGACACACATTCTCCATCCTTACAGGTTGAAGGACAATGTTGGTAGTTAAAGCATTGCTTCAAAATTTTGAGCTGGTATTCAGGTTGAAAGTTAATTTTTACAAAAGTCAATTTATCGGGGTGAATGTGTGTCTTGTTTGGATGGAGAAAGTTGTTGTACTGTTAAACTGTAAGGATGGGTCTATGCCGTTTAAGTATTTAGGCTTACTAGTTGGAGTTGACCCTTCCAAGTTGGTTACTTGGTCTTTAGTAATCAATCTGATAAAAAAGATATTAGCATCCTTTGAAAATAGTCACATTTCTTCGGCTAATAGGGCGATCTTGCTGAAATCTGTTCTGACTGCGTTATTGATTTACTTTCTTTCTTTCTTTAAGGCTTCCAAAAGTATTGTTTCTCTCCTACACTTTATCTTTTTAATTTTTCTATGAGGGGTTGTGAGGGGGAGTAAAAAGATGCACCAGGTGTCTTGGGAGACTGTGTGTAGAAGTAAGGATGAGGGAGGGTTGGTTTGAGAAATATTCATGGTTTTAATTTGGCTTTGTTGGGAAAATAGAAGTGGAGGTTGAAAACTGAATTAGATAGTTTGTGGGGCAGAATATTGAAAGCAAAATGTTTTACATTAGAAGGCGGTTGGGTAGACAGAGGTAGATATTGTTCTAAATGGTGGCAGGAGCTCAACTCCATTAATCAAGAGGGGTGTGAAGGATGGTGGATAGGAAAAGTTGGACATGGATTAGGGGATAAGGGTACAGTAAAATTTTGGGAAGATAGGTGGTTGGATGGTTAATCATTTTGTGAAACTTATCTGCAACTTTATAGTGTAGCAAGGAATTATAATGTATTAGTATCTCAAAAGAGAGACATAGAGGAAGGTTGGAAGTGGGACTGAAGGTGGTGGTTATTTCCTTGGGAGGAAGAGTTGGTGGCGGGGTTGGAGAGGAGTTTGGAAGGAATTGATCTTCGACAAGGTGTTCGGGATAGTTGGGTGTAGGGGGCGAAATGGTCTTATCAATATTCAGTGTCATCAGTGTACAAGGTTTAGTCAGGAATGGAGCAGCATCAACCTCAATCATTCTTTAAGTTGGTGTGGGTTTGGTATTTTGTGTGGTTTACAAGAGTCTGGCAACTCTAGAAAGCAAGGGATCTTGCGATCTTCAAATTATACCTAGAAAACAAACATGAAATCATCCATGCTATTCAACTGCATTAATGGGAATGAGATCGTGCTCAAAATTTAGTCTCTTATGCTTATGTTGAATGAGTTATGAATCCTTTATATTGTATTGAGGGGTTGTAATTCTTTGTTTTGAGATATGTATTATTGTATGATGCTATTGATGGAATCACTCCTTGTGTTTTCGTTAATTTTTTAATAAAAAACTTTGCTTATAAAAAAATCATGTTAATAAATAAATTCTACAAATGTTAATCCAAACACACAATAAATTTTACTAATTTCTCAATATTCTTCTTATAGTTGAATGTAAAAAAATATAAAACAGGAGGTAGTAGTGCAACCAAAAGGTTAAACACTAAAAGAAAAGTGTTTTTTTAAAAACAACATTATTAAATAAAGTAAAAATGGTTTAAATATACTTATATTATAAAATAAAAATATTTAAAAATAGTTAAAACATACTAGAATAATATCATAATATTCAAAATTGGATATTATTAAAATTTTCATTCTATAAAAAAATATTGAATGTAAGTTGAGTAAGTCTTATTCTAGGTGTAAATGAATCCTTTTATATATATATATAGATATGAGTTTAAAAAACTCCTTTTTAAGGTGGTTTGCAAAAAGTTTTAGAATAAACTATATATATAGAGAGAGAGTTTAATTGGTATGCAGCGTCAATGTAAAGATTTTTATACTGACATTCAATCACAATCCTTCATTCATGGTAAATTTGTTAATTAGTATACATTGTCAGTGTAAAAGATTTTTACACTGACATTCAATCATGACTTTTCATTTATGTAACTTTTAAAGTAGTAATAAGTAAAGTTAACAAATTTACTATGAGTGAAGGGTTGTGATTGAATGTCTGTATAAAAATCTTTACATTGACGCTGCATACCAATTAAACTCTCTCTCTCTATATATATAGTTTATTCTAAAATTTTTTGCAAACCACCTTAAAAAGGAGTTTTTAAAATCAATTTTAATAGAAGATATAATATATAAGTTGTGATTCATACATTTTTTTACATGTCCCTTGACATATCAAATTTGACAATGCTACTATGATTGTCTTAACAAGCAAAAGGTATTGCCTAATAATATTAATAGAATCTACCATTTTTTACAACATGTGGAAGAAAACAAATGGGAAGATGATATGGACCACAATTTGGTTAGTTGTAGTATAGTCCATTTGGTTGATTAGAAATGAAGCAATTTTCAAGGAAATATAAGTGTTTATGTCAAAAGCATGGTTTGATTTTCTTCAAAAAATCATGGGATGGGTTAGAGGTAATAATAGAAAGGAGTCTTTCTCCTTTGTTGAGTGACAAATGCATTTGGAACATTGTATTCAAATATTAAGGTAAACAAAAGTGGAATAGATCATATTTTGAGAGGTCTTTTCTTTATATTTTATATATATATATATATATATATATATATATATAATCCTTGTTATACATATCTTTACATAATATTTTATCATATCTTTTAATTTGGATGAATTTGATATTGCTGAATAAAATTTTGCCTTACAAAAAAAATCTAATTCCTAATTACAATAGTGTAAAAAATAACGAAAATGATATTGATGGTGAGTATTGTAATTGTTTGATAGTGTTACAGTAAAATAATAAGAGTTGTTGTCAAGCAATTATGAAGAACAAGATAAAAAGAAAAAATTTAACAAAGTTTCAAGGTTAGAGAGAGATGGTTTGATAAAAATTTACAACTAAAATATCCGACAAAACCTATTAGAATCTATCTTAAAAAATAATTTATCAAAATGCAAATATAAATTCTTATAAATTGTAATAATATTTAATTGAATACCATCAAATTTGTTGTCATCTTTAAAAAAAATAATTTTTTCTTAAAAATAATTTTTTATAATGCTGGTTTGATATTTTAATTTTTCATCATCTTGTTAGGATCTTTTTTGACTTCTTGTGACAAGATTAACAAATCAATTTAATAAATTTTATCAAAATTTGAAGTTCATTTTATTTTCCATTATATAAATAAATATAAATATGAAACATATATTATAAGAATAATATATTTTTCATAATAATGCATAGGGTTGATGCGATAGTGTAAGGTCCCACTGCGTTAATGCTGCAGAAACAATATATTAGTGCGATATCTCTTGTTCGATTCTTACTGCTCAAAATTTTCTCAGAGCATTGATAGTCACCTACGGTGAAGGGATCAAGCTTTGACCCAGTGGATTTGGAAGACATAATTTTTTATCCTGAAATTAAAAAAAAAATATTTTCATAGTTAATTGTTTATAAGATCGTATTTTGCATCTTAACTTATGTAAAAAAAAGTTTAATAATTAATACACACTAGCAAATAACTTGTGTCTAGCTCTTTTTATAAAGTTTTAGCTTCTTCTAAAAACAATATAATGACATAAAATATGTTGGTTGGTATCACCACATCTACTAAATTTAACTTAATTAGAGTTTAATTAATGTACACGGAAAGTGTAAAATAGTTTTAAAGTAATATTTAATTATAATTTTTTATTTATATAATTTTTAAAATACTAAATATAAAATTAATAAATTTATTATAAATAAAAAGTTGTAATTAAATATCATGTAAACTTTACATTAAGAAGACACAATCATTTTTCTTATCTAACTATTTGAAATGAGTTGCCAAAAATACTATTTATCCTGTGTAACAGGCAATCTATTAGGGTTCCATTTGTTATTTTTTAATTACATTCATAGATATTAAAAGAGTTTAATATTTGTAAACAATAATGGTATAAAATAGTTTACACTTATATTAATCACAATTTTTTATGCTAGTGTAAAAATATGAACATTTTTTATGTTTAAAATATTATTAATTTTTTTATTTATCACAATGAACTTTTATAAAATAAAAGAGTGAAATATCAAACACCTACTGAAATGATTGAAGCATTGACATTGCGTCCTTAAATCTTTGCATATTGACCTCTACATTATTGATGTCGTTTAATAAGTAATTAGTCAACTGTTAAGTGTCACACTTACATAATCTCTTTTATATATGGCATTTCAAGCCACTATCTATGTCAAAGAAATCCAAGTCAGTGTGAAAATATCATTTTAGTCCTTCAAAGATTAAAGTGATAATTTATAACCTCATATCTCTTTCAAACTATTGCTTTTTATATGTATTGATAAATTAAATTTTATTTTTAAAAGAGTTGTTAATAATTAAAAATAACCTGAAAATATCAAATATTTATTATGAATTTAAATTACAATTTATTTATGTTAAAATATTTATTATAAATTTAATTGTAATATAATTTATACAGTAATTAATAAGTGCTTATATAAATTAAATACATGTTATGCATATTGTACTCGCTAAAATATTAGTTAAGCATATCTAAATAGTTTGATTAGAGTTAAATATAATAAAATTCTTCTTAAATTTTTCATTTGTAAGAAGTCTAATTCAAAACCATGATTGAAATAGAAATGAACCTGCTCTCAGTTTATCGGGATGCTCCGAGTCTTCGTTGTTTTATTTCAGGATGGGGCCACCTTCTAGTTGATAAGTTTTTTTGTTTTTTTTTTCCGGTGAAGTCTAGTTGATAAGTAATGCTATTGATTTAAATATATATATATAGATATATATGAGAGTCTGAGCCTACGAATTTTTCAACTAATGTCTACCATGAAGACAATAATATTATTATTAACGTCATTAGAAACCTACCATTTCTTTTAATAGTAGTATTAGGCGTTTACATCAATTCACTCCGTATATTTAATAAATTGAGCTATTACATTAGACCTGTCAGTTTGAAAAAGAGAACAACGTCCAATAATGTTCTTTGGTTTTGGTAAGAAAATATAGGTGAAAAGTTAATCGAAAGTTAGAAATATAATTATCTAAAAATTATTTTAAGACATTAAAATTAATATATTGAACCTCTATCACGTGTTCAAAAAACAATGTTATTTATCAATCTTACTAGATCATGTTGGCATCACATCCTTTTCTTATTAGTGTAATAATGATTGATTAAAATGCTTTGATGTACACAGTTAATATACTGTAATTAATTATGTGAATAACCTAATACTTAAAATAAAAAAGGTAAGAAAAAGAGGAAAAATAATACATTTCAGTTTATGTAAATACTCTTGATATTATATTTTTTAATATTTAAATTTATGTTTATTTATTTTTTGTTTAAAAATTTTATGTTTATTATTGTACTTTTAATTTATAAATAGTTTTTAATTAAAAATTTTATTTATATATATATATATATATATATTAGCAAATATACACAATTAATACTAGTAGTATGCTAGTTTCCATAAAAAAAAGAGACCTATTATGTACACAAAAAAAATTGATAAAAAAAAAGAACATCATTGGAAATCAACTCACCAGCACAGACTTAAAAACATGCAAAATGATTTAGAGACAAGAAAGAAAAAAAGGATTCCGGCTCAAACCCCAACTTTATATACAAAATTCATGCCAAAGAACAACTTTAGTTTGACTATAATATCAGACGGAACTCACTTGAGCATAGGATAAATAAACAATTTTTTTTAAGTCCTTTAAAAATAAAGTATTTAACATTATTATTTTTGTATCTTATAATTTTTTTTATTTAAAAATAATATTCATCAATTTTAATTATAAAAAATTATTTAATTGACTATATCAATAACTTATTTTTTAATTATTACTTTTTTATCTAAATTAATCTAATAAAATATTATTAATTTTAAAGATTTTACTTTATATTTAAAAAGAATATTTTATTTTAACATTTGTTTTATGTCTAAAAGATGTTAGATAGACATATAATAATATTTATATCATCAAAATTCCCATTGTTAAAAAAAAAAATATTGATTTCTAGCGCTTCAAATAGCCAAGGTATCATGCCCAAAAAAACATATTTGAATGCAGGCTTTTACTTTTCTATCCCAACACGTCATAAAGTTCATGTAATTGTCGAGGCCGTCAGGCCGCACCAAATCAACCCCAAGCCACGAAAACACATGATTTCCAAATTTTATTAACCCTCGAGCAAAAATATGGAAAAGAAATATTTTAAAGAATTTAGGGAACAATTTAATTTAATATTTAGTATTATATGTATCATATTTATAATTTTTGGATTTTAAAATTAATGTTATTTTTTTCTAAGCTAAGCATTTTTCATTAAGGAAACATGGAAAACATTAAGGATGACAAATGGCGAGAGTGAGTTTGCCATTTTCATCCCTATTCCCATCCCTGGAAAGTACGAGATGGGTATAAAAAAACGGATATAAAATTTTAATTCTTGTCTCCATTCCTGTCGGGTATTTTTAGGTTCGGACATATCCGCGGGTACTTCGTACTATCATTTTTTATAATTTAAATTTACTTATAATTATTAAGTAAATTATATGTTAAGTTATTAATTATATTTTAGTTTAAATAGTCTATAGGGGTGTCAATTTGTATGCAGAGATGTGAAATTTTGTTTAACATATAATTATATGTTAAACATAGAAGTGGGATAGGCATAGGTGCAAGGATGAGACGGAGACTAACATGAGTTTTTCTTGTCAAAATTGGGACAAGGATAAGACGATACTTACAAAGATGGGTATGATTGTCATTTCTAGAAAGCATAAGATGTGTACTCCACACATAAAACAACACCTGTCCAATACTCGTGAACAAAGAGAGTGAAAAGTTGTTTAATGAATTCAAAAAGTTGGATTCAAGACCCATTTCGCATAAGAGTGAAAAGTTAGGGAATTCGCCGTATGCTATTTCCATGATCTTAATTAGATACTCTGGATAAGTTCTTGAACATCACCTTCTTGAACTCTAAATAATGCCGATTTTTTGCTTTCCATAAGTGTGAGACCTGTGCAAACCGCGAAAGAGAGTTTTATTAAGCACCTGTGGTCCATCCACTTACCTCAGGAATTAGTAACCATGCTTCCTAATTTCATTTTAAAATTAATGTTATAAAAGTTAAACTAACAATGTTATTTTATTAATTGATAACATAATTTTGTCATAAAAAATGAATAAAATTAAATTCGTAATATTTTATAATAATTCTAAATTATTTAACACATTACAGATACACATAAAAATAGACATTACATAATTTTAATAATAATGTCAAGTGATAAAAGTATAAACAAAAGGCATAATGGAAACGTCACTTCTCACTTTGCATGTCGTGGTGACGATATACCGTCATTCTCTGAGCAAATGCAATGAACCTTTTGAGTTAAACAAAATTTCAATTAACATTTATTCAGAAATCATAAAAATAGGCTCCCAAAAAACACACAGATAGAAAATAGTGTCAAAACAATTATAATATAACTTGCATTCTGCATACGGAAATTCAATTATAATATATAACTTGCATTGTTCATATGGAAATTGGACCTACCCACCATATGTATTGTAGCTGTGGAAATATGGAAATATGAACTGTGGGTCGTTTCAACTTGGTTGAACGGTTTCATCAATTTGTGAAACCTTTTTGGACTTTCATCTGTGATTGAGATTGAAAGCAACTTAATCATTCCAACTTGGATTTTTTTTCATCAAAATATTCTGGAACCGTAAATAATCATCAACTCTTTGAAAAATATGCACTATGTAATGCGTCAGTGCCTAGATATTGCATTCACAAAGACAACAAGATCTTTTGAATTACGTTCTCATACGCACGCATAATCAAATCAAATAACTTTATAATGACAATGACCTTTTAAATCAGTTCAAAATGGCCATTCTAATAATGGTTTTACAAAATATTATAAGATAAAATAACGGGTCTTTTTTTTTCTGTACTATTGCTCTTCCATAAAAATATTTTTTTTTTCAAAAAATTATTTATAAATGATCATTCTTAAGAATGTGTTTGGAAGTTGAATTTTGAAAAAAAAAGAGAAACTTTCCCTTCTAAATGATATTCTCTAGTATAATACTTTAAAAATAAAAATTAAATAATGAATATAACATAAATTTGGCATCTACTATTGTATAACTTTCCTCAATTTAAAAATAAAATGTATTTTTCTTTACTTTTTTCCATCAATGGTCACTTCTAAACATATTATAAATTATCATCTAATTTTTTTTAGTTCGTGTAGGAATTAAAGACAACGTCAAGAGTTTATAATAACTCACGTACCCTTCTCAACCAACTGAATTAGACCCCCTTCATAATTATCATCTACTTTTTCAATGTGAAAGTGAACTCATCCAAATTATACTTTTCAACTCCTACTCTATGACTCCTACCTATCTCTCATCAAACTATTTTTGTTGCATGCTAGTCTAAATAGGCGAGGAAAAACGGTCTGAAGACTTTGATCCCTTATCCAGAGATCCTTCCAGAAAGCAATAGTCCCTCCGTCACCAATCTACCACCTCACTTTCTCCTCGATAATAGACCTGAGGTCCTTCCACCTGATGTGATCTTTGATGAGCACGTGCCCAAATGATATTTTCTAAGGTCACTTGGAAGGGAAATGAATTTATGGAGAAGAAAGGAATGGGGTGAGGCGCCACAAATACAAGGTTTGATAAGCCAACGGGGAGAGGCCACAAGGGAGGGGTCCCTTGATAACTCTTAGAAGCTCTCACAAAGGAGAATGAGGGACACTCAAAGGTAAGAACCTCACAACCAATATGGTCTCTAGAATTAAATTCAAGTGTAAAAAATACAAGTGAGGGGAGAAACTCCTATTTATAGAGGTAGCTAACCTCTTGAACAAGATAACCTAAAAAAGAAGGGCTAGGATTAAAAAGAGAGATCTAAGGGAGGAGGATTGAGAAACAATTCCCTCCTTAGATCATCAAACTTAGTGCCCAAGTTTCTCAAACCAAGGGCCAAGATTCCTTCTTATTAGCTTAGGGGGTTTATGTAGGAAAAGAAGGGTGTAGATATCAAGGCTACCCCTTATTTCCTTCATAAAAACCCAAAAAGCTAAATCCACCCTCTAAATTCCTAAAACACCTCCTAAAATAAAAAATGGAGTAAATACATGTCCCAAATTAAATTTCTAATGCTCCTCAAAATTAAAATAAAGAAAAATTACATTTTATTAACTAAAGTCCCTAGCCTAATATCTTCACTCTCCACAGGAGGTGAAGTCTTCCCTTGTTTGCAAGGGCTAGGTCTTCTTCAATCCTTCTAGCCATGGCCCTAGTGATAGGTCCTTGGCTAGGCATGGTCATATCATCTCCTCCCTCTTGGAGAGGATTTGACCTCAAATCCATGGGGTCTTCATAATTTTCAGCACCTACAAATGGAGACAAATCAGAAACATTAAAACTGGTGCTTACCCCATAATCCTCAGGCAGATCTAAAACATAGGCATTATTACCGATCTGCTCAAGGATTTGGAAAGGTCCATCTCCTCTAGGGCTAAGTTTGGACTTCCTTTGAGAAGGAAATCTATCCTTTCTCAAGTGAAGCCATACCCAGTCACCCTTTTCAAAGATGACCTCTTTCCTCCCCCTATTGGTGAAAGTAGTATATCTCAAGGATTGACGCTCTATGTTAGCTTTAACCCTCTCATGTAATTGTTTTACAAAAATGGCTTTTGCCTCTCCTTCTTTATGCACAACAACAGAAAGAGGAAAAGGTAAAAGATCTAGAGGAGTACGAGGATTAAAGCCATAGACCACCTCAAATGGAGAATGCTTGGTGGTTCTATAAACCACCCGGTTATAAGCAAATTCAATGTGGGGAAGGTACCCATCCCAAGACTTATTGTTGCCTTTAAGGAGAGCCCTCAACATAGTGGATAAAGATCTATTCACCACTTCTGTTTGCCCATCAGTTTGAGGGTGACAGATAGTGGAAAAAAGAAGTTTAGTTCCCAGGTTAGCCCAAAGAGTTTTCCAAAAATGGCTAAGGAACTTTACATCCCTATCTGACACTATTGAAGAGGGTATGCCATGCAATCGGACAACCTCTTTAAAGAAAAGTCTTGTGATGTTGCCCGCATCATCCACTTTGTGGCAGGGAATAAAATGGGCTATTTTTGAAAATTGGTCCACCACCACAAATATGGAGTCTGTACCTCGTTGGGTTCTTGGGAGTCCAAGGATGAAATCCATACTAATATCCTCCCAAGGTGCAGAACGAGCAGGTAAAGGTGTGTAGAGTCCATGAGGCATTGCTTTAGACTTTGCTTGCAAGCAAGTTATACATCTAAAGCAATGTCTATGGACATCTCTACGCATATGGGGCCAAAAGAATTTCTATTGTAAAAGCAAGAGGGTTTTTGAAATCCCAAGATGCCCCATGAGCCCACCTTCATGACTCTCTTTTGTGAGTAAGTTTCTAATTGATCCTTGGGGTATACAAAGCTTACTCCCTTTGTAGAGATACCCCTCACTAATGAAGTACCCATCATGGACCTTTAATGTGAATGCAGATGCAGAGGCAGCAAAGATGGGGCCGAAATCCTTGTCAGAAGGATACATAGCCCGAATGTCATCAAATCCCAAGATTTTTGCACTCAAGGATGAATAAAGGGCATGACACCTAGAAAGAGCATCAGCCACCACATTTTGTTTTCCTGTCTTGTACTTAATAACATAAGGGAAGGATTCAAGATATTCCACCCACGTTGCATGCATTTTCTTCAATTTACCTTGACCCCTCAAATATTTTAGTGACTTATGGTCACTATGAATGACAAACTCCTTGGGAGCAAGGTAATGCTCCCAAGTTTTAAGGGCCCTAATTAGAGCATAAAACTCTTTACATAGGTGGGGTAGTTGAGGGGGGCACAATTGAGTTTTAACTGAAATACGCAATGGGATGCCCTCCTTGCAATAAGACTGCTCCCTCACCTACACCAGAGGCAACACATTCAAGTTCAAATGTTTTAGAAAAGTTAGGTAATTCTAAGACTGGTGCATGGGTCAGTTTATGGTTAATTAGCTGGAAGGCTTTCTCTTGTTTCTCACCCCAAAGAAAAGGAACTTCCTTTTTCACCAAATCATTTATTGGTGCGAAGTGCATGGAGAAATTAGGCACAAAGCGCCTATGAAATCTAGCGAGACCATGAAAGCTTTTGATCTCTGTCATATTCTTTAGGGTGAGCCATTCTTGAATAGCTTTTATCTTTTCGGGATCAACATGAACCCCTTTTGTGCTAACTACAAAACCTAGGAAAACTACATTATCTACACAAAAGGTGCATTTTTCTAAGTTACCAAAAAGATGATTATCCTAAGAAGAGAAAAAACATGCCTTAGATGTCCTAAATGATCATCTAGGTTCCTAGAGTAAACTAAAATGTCATCAAAGTAAACTACACAAAATTTACCAAGGAAATCCCTTAGTATATGATTCATTAAGTGCATGAATGTGCTTGGGGCATTGGTTAGCCTAAAGGACATAACCAACCACTCATAAAGACCAAATTTAGTGTTAAAAGCAGTTTTCCACTCATCACCCCTTTTGATACTTATTTGGTGGTAACCACTTCTAAGATCTATTTTTGAAAATATTTTTGCCCTATGCAATTCATCCAACATGTCATCAAGCCGGGGGATTGGGTGCCTATATTTGATGGTGATGTTCAAAAGTATGTCCCCCTATAAGGAAAAGCTTCCTCACACTCTTGTTCAAAAGTATGTCCCCCTTCTTCCTTACTCTCATTAGAGGAGGAAGATGAGTTATTCTCACTACAAATGTCTTGTCCCCTCATGATCATGGTTTTCTTGTTGAGGCATTGAGAGCCAATGTGGCCTTTCCCAAGATATTTGAATCATTTGATACTAATTTGCCTCTGAGTAGGCTTAGTAGTAAGGGGTTTTCTCTCTACATGAGGTGTTTTTGTATCTTGAAAATGCTTGGGTTTCTCTTTGGGAAAAACCTTGAAAGAGTTTCCCTTAAGTTGGTCTCTCTTTGAGTAAGAGGGAGAATCTTTTTAAAGCTTTTTCTCTTGAGTTGATTCTCAGCTCTTACACAAAGTTCTACCAACTCATCAAGGTTTGAGTATGAAAAAAGCTCTACCTTATCTCTAATGTCAGAGCTTAATCCACACAAAAACCTAGCAAGGGTGGCATTGGGTTCCTCAATGATATTGGCCCTTAGTATGAGAAGCTCCGTCTTTTGTCTATACTCCCCAATACTTAGGTTATGTTGCCTAAGTCTTTGGAGCCTAGCCAAAAGATCCCTTTCATAATATGAAGGAATGTGCCTTCTTCACAAACAAGTTTTTAAATCATTCCAGTAGCGAATGTCAAACATTTGTTTACGGGCCCTATCCTTGGCTAACCCATCCCACCAATGCAAAGCAGAACCTTGAAAACTAAGATAGGCCAAAGGTACTTTCCTTTCTTCCCTTATTTCATGGCATCGAAAGAGTTGTTCCACTTTGACTTCCCAATCTAGGTAAGTCTCAACATCTTCCCTACCATGAAAATGGTGTAGGTCTAACTTTGACTCCCTAGCATGATTTGTTCTCTTGAGGAGAATTATTATTGTATGATGAACGTGAGTGATGCTTATGTTGATTTCTATAGTATTCTTCTTCATTAGAGCTAAAATACCTAGATGGGGATCTTATAAGAATTCCTTTCTTTTTTCTATCACTCTCCCTCCCATCTTTCCTCTTACTCTCTTCTCCTCTCCTTCTCTCTTCTTCCTCTTTTTCTCTTTTCCTTTCTAGTTCTTTCCTTCTTCTCCTTTCTTCATCCTCTCTTCTCTCTTTTTTCCTTCTCTCTTCTCGCTCTTTTTTCTCTTTTCTCGTTTTCAACATCTCTTTTTTTAACTTTTCTTTCTCTTTTTGTTTTTCCTTTTCTTTTATTTCTTTTTTTCTCTCTTTTTCTTCTCTCCTTTCTTGTTCTTTAGCCATCCATTCCCTAAATTCTAAGTTAAGGTTTTCAAGAGTGTCTCCCTTAGAAGGTTTTCTTTGGTTGACACTCTTACTTGATGAACAACTATGTGCACTAGAATGTGTGTGGGAAGTCATGGTGCTTGGATGCTAAAAACTAAAGGGTAGGCCAAAAACTTTTTTTTTACGCAACACTCTTCTCTTTTCTTTTTTTTTGTTTTCTCACCTAAGATGGCTTGACGAGTCTTTGGAACTCTTAGCCTTTACACGTTTTTTCAAAATAAAACAAATTAAAATAAAAGTGCAAGAATGTAAAAGAGAAATGGCTCTAATCGTGCTCCTAAGGTGTTGAAGGAAGTGTACCACTTCTTCCTTCTTCACCTAATTAACAAGGAACTAAGCTAAAATCAACCAAAATTATTACAAACCAAGGGAGGGCCTTAAGGGCAGTCAAACTCCCAATCTAAAATTCAGTTTATACAATATAAAGAACAAAAAAAAATAAATCAAAGTCTTCACTCCAAACTTTTTGGTGGTTGTCTCTTTTTTATCAAGCCCCTTTGAGTTGCATCAACCCACCCCAAAAATGCTACCCTTGTTTTCTCTTGTTTGGACTTGCCAAAATTTTATGTATGACACCTTTCTCAAGCTTTCCTTACCAAGGCAAAATACAATACAAGACAACAAACAAAGGTGAATAACAAAACAAGGTTCACAAATCCAAGTGGATAGATTAAACAATGGCAAACTCAAAGAAGTAAAGAAGACAAGCAAGAAAACATAAGGCTCACAAATGAAGGTAGCACACAAATAAGTTTCCTAGATTAGCTCTAAAAGTGGAGATGAAAAAAGACTCAAACAAAAAATGAAACCAATAGTTTCAAACTTAATAAAATTTAAGTGAGCAAAAGCTAAAAGGCTTACTCAAGTAATTTTTTTTAATCACAATTGGGTCCTCATATCAAATGTTTCTACCATTAGGTACACAACTTCAAAATTATCTTTCTTTTGAATTCTTTATCTTTTTTTTTTTTAACTTGAACTTTTTCTAATATATTTTTTTTAACTTTATCTAATCATTTTGCTGCACCTAATAGCTTGTTGAATTGAAAATTTAATGAGGATGCTTGAAATAATAACGCTTGAGCGAATAAGAACAAAGTAAGGTCACACAATTTTCAAGCAATGCATGCAACTAAAGGCAAAACAACTTAGTAGTTCCAAATACTACTGAACTAATGGTACTTAAGGAATGATTTAGGGCTGATTTTGAAGTAAATTGATTGCTCAAATTACTAACACAATTCGCCCAAGCTAAAATTCCATAAAGAGGCACCAATAGTGAAAGTAAACCAAGTGGAAAACTACTAATAATCAAACATAAAACAAGAAGCATATAAATATTAAATTGAGAAAATATTTAAGAAGAACAAGGAGATTACTATGCTTGAACTAAAAGCATAAAAGACTTAAGAGACTCAACAAGAGATTCATCTCTTAGGAGCTCAATTCAAAATGTTTTTAAAGGCTTTTTGTAAAAAGTTTAAGAGACTAAAACCTAAGGAATTTAAATGAGACAAAATAGGAAACTAACATGACTAGTATTTGACAAAATACAAGATTAAGAAAAAAAATAATACACCTAAAAATAGAGCAAAAATTTCAGCAAGAGACTCAAAACAAAAGGCGCAACAAAGTGGCCAAAGTTGATCACCACAATGGTGTAGAAAAATCCTCAACCATGTGGGTTTAATGGTCACAACTTATTAGGCACACTTTAACATAAAAAACAAGGGAAAACTAAGCAATTTGAACACAGAAATAAGATACAAACAAAGGGACAAATAAAATTGCATCAAATTAAATGGAACATATGCGCATAGATAGGAAACAAAAGTGCATATAATAGCAAGAATAAAAAGCTATACTACTAGACAATAAAGGAAATAAAGATGACAAAAAATGAAGGACTTTAAAATAAAGAGATAAACAAAGCAAAAAAAAAATAAATTGAGAAACAACATGACCTTTAGAAAGTGACTCTAGATACCACTTGATCTGATCTTTGATGATCACGTGCCCAAAGGATCCTTTCTAAGGTCACTTGGAAGGGAAATGGATTTATGGAGAGGAAAGGAATGGGGTGAGGTGCCACAAATATTAGGTTTGATAAGCCAAAGGGGAGAGGCCACAAAAGAGGGGTCCCTTGATAACTCTTATAAGCTCTCACAAAGGAAAAGGGGGGACACTCAAAGGTAAGAACCTCACAACCAATATGGTCTCTAGGATTAAATTTAAGTTTAAAAAATACAAGTAAGGGGAAAAACTCCTATTTATAGAGGTAGCTAACCTCTTGAACAAGATAACCTAAAAAATAAGGGCTAGGATTAAAAGGAGAAATCTAAGGGAGGAGGATTGAGAAACAATTCCCTCCTTAGATCATCAAACTTGGTGCCCAAGTTTCTCAAACCAAGGGCCAAGATTCCTTCTTATTAGCTTAGGGGGTTTATGTAGGAAAAGAGGGGTGTAGATATCAAGGCTACCCCTTATTTCCTTCATAAAGACCCAAAAAGCTAAATCCACCCTCTAAATTCCTAAGACACCTCCTAAAATAAAAAATGGACTAAATACATGTCCCAAATTAAATTCCTAATGCTCCTCAAAATTAAAATAAAGGAAAATTACATTTTATTAACTAAAGTCCCTTGCCTAATATCTTCACTCTCTACAGGAGGTAAAGTCTTCCTTTGTCTACAAGGGCTAGGTCTTCTTCAATGCTTCTAGCCATGACCCTAGTGATAGGTCCTTGACTAGGCATGGTCACATCACCACCACTATGAACAAAGACTATCCCTTCCTTCCCCAAAACCATCACCTCATTCGTGCTTTAATTTCAGTAATTTCACCCATAAGCAATATGATTCCATTTTCAACTCCACTTCTATTTGCCTAAAAAGGATAAATTAAACTTCTCTATGTCTCTCAAACCCAATTAAGGGTGGGTATACGAAATCAAGTCCGCGAACCTCTAAGCCCGTGCAGGTTTTGGATTTTTTTTTAAGAGTCACCTCTTTTTGTGTGTAATAGCTATTAGATTCTTAGTTTTAGGTGTGATTCCCTTCCTACCTTAGGTGAACGTTTAGGAACCTACTCTTTTATTTTAGTGCTTTATTGCTTTTACATTTTTAGTCAAGACTTGAGTTCCAAAGGATTTTTTGTCTTTTTAGGTGAGAAAAAAGAAGAGGAAGGAGTGAATCTTATGTTGTTGGACCAACCATAGACTTAGAAAATTCCAAGAACATGGCTCAAGAATCACACACTTCTAGTAACAAGAGTATGAACCAAGGAGGATCCCCGAAGGTGACCACTCTTGATAGGTTTGTGCATGAATTTCGTGAGTGGAGGGTTGAGGAGAGAAACATAAGAAAAGAGAGAGATGCTAGAGAGGAAAAAAAGGAGGGAAGAAAAAAGAAAGAAAAAAAAAGAGAAGGATGAGAGGGAAAGAAAAGAAAATCTTGAGACAGAAGCTAGAGAGGAGAGGAGGAGAGACAAAAAAGAAAAAGAAAAAGAGAGAGATAAGAGAGAAAAGAGAGATTAGAAAGGGAAGTAAGATAAGATAAAATAAGAGAAGAAAAAGAAAGAGAAAGGAAATCGAGAGATATGAGAGAGAAGAGAAAGAATAGAAAGAGAGGAAAGGGAAGCAAGAAAGAGAAAAGAAAAAGAAAGGGAGAAAAAAGAGAAAGAACAAAAAGACAAAAATGGCTGTAGGTCTAGTCCCTCTAGGTATAGTGAGGCTAGTGGGAGTGATCTTTATAGGGAAAACCTAGATTTAGGGTGAGAAGAGTCATTCAAAATAATCATCATCATCATCAGAATCATCATGACATCCAATCTAAGGAGCCTAAAGCGGATCTCCCTCCCTTTCATGGCAAGGATGATGTGGAAGCTACCTTGATTGGGAAATGAAGGTAGATAAACTCTTCCAATATTCCTTCATTAGGTAAGAGAGAAATGTTTCCTTGGCTACCATTAGCTTCCAAGGGTATGCCCTTTATTGGTGGAATGGACTCATTAATGAAAGATTTCGCCAACATATCTATCCTATTGAGTATTGGAATGATCTCAAGGAAGGTATGAGGCAAAGGCATATCCCCTCTTATTATGAGAGAGAACTCTTAGAAAAGTTGAAGAGATTAAAGCAATACAACTCAAGTGTTGAGGAGTATAGGAAAAAGATGAAGCTTTTCATAATGAGAACGAGCATTAGTGACGAACCAAGAGTCACTATTGCTAGGTTCCTTAATGGCTTGAGTAATGACATAAGGGACAAAGTTAAGCTTTTACATATATATGAGGACCTAGATGACTTGGTCCAAATGTGTATCAAGGTTGAGCAACAAAAAAATTAAAAGAAAGAATTCTTCAAAGAAAGATTACTTAACCTATACAAGAAAGGACAAAGTCAAGGGAAGCTCTTCCAAGAGCCTCCTTAAAGAGGAGTCACCCATCGCAAGCATGCATGAAAAGAATGATCATGTGTATAGCAGAGAAAACCCCCTACTAGTTCTTCAATAAAAACTAATAGTATTAAGTGATTTAAATGTCTTGGGAGAGGCAACATTGCCTCCTAATGCACCAAGAAGAAGACCATGATCATAAAGGACCAAGAAATTGAAAGTGAGTCCTCTTCCTCTTTGATGTAATCTTTGATGATCACTTGCTCAAAGGATCCTTTCTAAGGTCACCTGGAAGGAAAAATTGATTTATGGAGAGGAAAATAATGGGGTGAGGCGCTACAAACACTAGGTTTGATAAGGCAAAGGAGAGAAGCCACAAAGGAGGGGTCCGTTGATAACTCTTAGAAGCTCTCACAAAGGAGAAGGGGGGGGGAACACTCAAAGGTAAGAACCTCAAGGACAATATGGTTTTCAGGATTAAATTTAAGTGTAAAAAATACAAGTGAGGGGAGGACCTTCTATTTATAGAGGTAGTTAACATCTTGAACAAGATAACCTAAAAAGAAGGGCTAGGATTAAAGGGAGAGATCTAAAGGAGGAGGATTGAGAAACAATCCCCTCTTTAGATAATCAAACTTGGTGCCCAAGTTTCTCAAACCAAGGGCCAAGATTCCTTCTTATTAGCTTAGGGGGTTTATGTAGGAAAAGAGGGGTGTAGATATCAAGGCTACCCCTTATTTCCTTCATAAAGGCCCAAAAAGCTAAATCCACCCTCTAAATTCCTAAGACACCTCCTAAAATAAAAATGGACTAAATTCATGTCCCAAATCAAATTCCTAATGCTCCTTAAAATTAAAATAAAGGAAAATTACATTTTATTAACTAAAGTCCGTAGCCTAATATCTTCACTCTCCACAGGAGGTGAGGTCTTCCTTTGTCTGCAAGGGCTAGGATTTCTTCAATCCTTCTAGCTATGACCATAGTGATAGGTCCTTAGCTAGGCATGGCCACATCATCTCCTCCCCCTTGGAGAGGATTTGACCTCAAATCCATGGGGTATTCATCATTTTCAGCACATACAAATGGAGACAAATCAGAAACATTAAAATTGGTGCTTACCCCATAATCCTTAGGTAGATCTAAAACATAGGCATTATTACCGATCCGCTCAAGGATTTGGAAAGGTCCATTTCCTTTAAGGCTAAGTTTGGACTTCCTTTGAGAAGGAAATCTATCCTTTCTCAAGTGAAGCCATACCCAGTCACCCTTTTCAAAGATGACCTATTTCCTCCCTCTATTGGTGAAAGTAACATCTCTCAAGGATTAACGACCTATGTTAGCTTTAACCCTTTCATGTAATTGTTTTACCAAAATAGCTTTTGCTTCTCTTCTTTATGCATAGCAACAGAAAGAGGAAGAGGCAAAAGATCTAGAAGAGTACGAGGATTAAAGCCATTGACCACCTCAAATGTTGAATGTTTGGTGGTTCTATGAACCACCCGGTTATAACAAAAATGTGGGGAAAGTACTCATCCCAAGACGTATGGTTGCCTTTAAGGAGAGCCCTCAGCATAGTGGATAAAGATCTATTCACAACTTTTGTTTGCCCATCAGTTTGAGGGTGACAGGTAGTGGAAAAAAGAAGTTTAGTTCCCATTTTAGCCCAAAGAGTTTTCCAAAAAGGGCTAAGGAACTTCACATCTCTATCTGACACTATTGAAGAGGGTATGCCATGCAATCAGACAACCTCTTTAAAGAAAAGTCTTATGATGTTGCTGCATTATCCACTTTGTGGCAGGGAATAAAATGGACCATTTTTGAAAATCGGTCCACCACCACAAATATGGAGTCTGCACCTCGTTGGGTTCTTAGGAGCCGAAGGATGAAATCCATGCTAATATCCTCCTAAGGTGTAGAAAGAGTAGGTAAAGGTGTGTATAGTCCATGAGGCATTGCTTTAGACTTTGCTTGCAGGCAAGCTATACATCTAGAGTAATTGTCTATGGACATCTCTACGCATATGGGGCCAAAAGAATTTCTCTTGTAAAAGCAGGAGGGCTTTTGAAATCCCAAAATGCCCCATGAACCCACCTTTATGACTCTCTTTTGTGAGGAAGTTCCTAATTGATCCTGCGAGTATACAAAACTTACTCCCTTTGTAGAGATAGCCCTCACTGATGAAGTACCCATCATGGGCCTTTAATGCGAAGGAAGATGTAGAGGCAACAAATATGGGGCCGAAATCCTTGTCAGAAGGATACATAGCCCGAATGTCATCAAATCCCAAGATTTTTGCACTCAAGGATGAACAAAGGGCATGACGCCTAGAAAGAGCATCAAACACCACATTTTGTTTTCCTTTCTTGTACTTGATAACATAAGGGAACGATTCAAGATATTCCACCCACGTTGCATGCCTTTTGTTCAATTTATCTTGACCTCTCAAATATTTTAGTGACTCATGGTCACTATGAATGACAAACTCTATGGGAGCAAGGTAATGCTCCCAAGTTTTAAGGGTCCTAATTAGAGCATAAAACTCTTTATCATAAGTGGGGTAGTTGAGGGGGGCACCATTGAGTTTTTCACTGAAATACGCAATGGGGTGCCCTCCTTGCAACAAGACTGCTCCCACACCTACACCAGAGGCATCACATTCAAGTTCAAATGTTTTAGAAAAGTCAGGTAATGCCAAGACTAGTGCATGAGTCAGTTTATGCTTAATTAGCTGGAAGGGTTTCTCTTGTTTCTCACCCTAAAGGAAAGAAACTTCCTTTTTAACCAAATCATTTATTGGTGCAAAGAGCATGGAGAAATTAGGCACAAAGCGCCTATAAAATCCAACAAGACCATGAAAGCTTTTGATCTCTGTCACACTCTTTGGGGTGGGCCATTCTTGAATTGCTTTTATCTTTTCGGGGTCAACATGGACCCCTTTTGTGCTAACTACAAAACCTAGGAAAACTACACTATCTACACAAAAGGTGCATTTTTCTAAGTTACCAAAAAGATGATTATTCCTAAGAAGAGAAAAAACATGCCTTAGATGTCCTAAATGATCATCTAGGTTCCTAGAGTAAACTAAAATGTTATCAAAGTAAACTACACAAAATTTACCAAGACAATCCTTTAGTACATGATTCATTAAGCGCATGAATGTGCTTGGGGCGTTGGTTAGCCCAAACGGCTTAACCAACTACTCATAAAGACCAAATTTAGTCTTGAAAGCAGTTTTCCACTCATTACCCTCTTTGATCCTTATTTGGTGGTACCCACTTCTAAGATCTATTTTTGAAAATATTTTTGCCCCATGTAATTCATCCAACATGTCATTAAGTCGGGGGATTGGGTGCCTATATTTGATGGTGATGTTGTTGATTGCACGACAATCAATACACATCTTCCATTGGCCATTCTTCTTAGGCACTAACAAGATTGGCACAGCACAAGGGTTTAGGCTTTTTTGAAGCCAACCCTTCTCCAACAGCTCATTCACTTGAGACTCAATCTCTTGGGTCTCCATGGGGTGTTCCTATAGGCAGGTCTATTAGGTAGACTTGCGCTAGACACCAAATCAATTTGATGTTCTATACCTCTAATGGGAGGAAGTCCTTTCAGAACCTTATTATGGAATATATCATCAAATTCCTTTAAAATATCTTGAAACCCTTGAGGAAGGTACTCATGTGCATAGGTTGTGCCAGTGCTCTCAGCAGAAGAATGCAAAATGGGAGAAGGATTTGATGCCGCTTTGCAAAAGAGGAGATAAAAGGGCTTGTTAGTCAAATGAGTTTCTTTTAAATCATGTTTAGCAGCAAAAATAGGCTGCTTTTACTAATATTCCCTTTGGAAGGGGCATCACCTTCTGACTCTCTCTCTTAACCTTTTTCAAGCTTTAGGGGTAAAGTTTGTTGTGTTTTTTTTTTGTTTTTGTTTTTCCTCAACTCTTTTCTTTTTCATCACAAATTGATCCTCTGTCACTTGAGAAAGTGACAAAGGATACAATTTGAAGCGCTTTTCATTATGGGTGAGGATTATTTGGTTGGAGTGACCATGGTGAATGGCTTTCTTGACAAATTGTCATGGTCTCCCCAACAGGATATGACCAGCCTCCATAGGAACTATGTCACAAAGAATCTCATCATTATAAGATCCTATGGAAATTGGAACGATAACTTGCTCATTAACTACCATCTCCCCTTGCTCATTAAACCATTGCAATTTTTAAGGTTTGGGATAGGGCATGGTAGTCAAGGCTAGCTTTTCAACCAACCTAGATCTACAACAGTTACAACATGAGCCACTATCAACAAGGAGATAATATAATTTGTCATTTACTTTACATCTTGTATGGAAGATGTTCTTTCTTTGTGACTGGCCAAGCTTTAGAGGTTGGCTTCCAAAAAGCCTTTGAACCATAAGGAGGTCCCTCTCATATGGAAAAACTTCCTTACACTCTTGTTCAAATGTATGTCCCCTTCTTCCTTACTCTCACTAGAGGAGGAAGATGAACTATTCTCACTACAAATGTCTTGTCCCCTCATGATCATAGTTTTCTTGTTGGGGCATTGAGAGACAATATGGCCTCTCCCAAGACATTTGAAGCATTTGATACTACTTTGCCTTTCAGTAGGCTTAGTAGTAGGGGGTTTTCTCTCTACATGAGCTACTTTTGTATCTTGAAAGTGCTTGGGTTCCTCTTTAGGAAAATCCTAAAAAGAGTTCCCTTTAAGTTAGTGTCTCTTTGGGTAAGAGGAAGAGTCTTTTTTAAAGCGTTTTCTCTTGAGTTGATTCTCAGCTCTTGCACAAAGTTCTACCAACTCATCAAGGTTTGAGTATGAAAAAAGCTCCACCTTATCTCTAATGTCAGAGCTTAATCCACACACAAAAACCTAGCAAGGGTGGCATTGGGTTCCTTAACGATATTGGCCCCTAGTATTAGAAGCTCCATCTTTTATCTATACTCCTCAATACTTAGGTTATATTGCCTAAGTCTTTGGAGTCTATCCAAAAGATCTCTCTCATAATATAAAGGAATCTGCCTAGCGAATGTCAGACATTTGTTTACGGGCCCTATCCTAGACTAACCTATCCCATCAATGCAAAGCAGGACCTTGAAAACTAAGGGAGGCTAAAGGTACTTTCCTTTCTTCCCTTATTTCATAGCATCGGAAGAGTTGTTCCACTTTGACTTCCCAATCTAGGTAAGTCTCAACATCTTCCCTACCATGAAAATGGGGTAGTCTACCTTTGGCTCCCTAACATGATTTGTGTTCTCTTGCAGAGAATGATGATGGTATGATGAATGGGAGTGATGCTTATGTTGATTTTCATAGTATTCTTCTTCACTAGAGCTAAAATACCTAGATGGGGATCTTATGAGAATTCCTTTCTTTTTTTCTATCACTCTCCCTTCCATCTCTATTCTTACTCTCTTTTCCTTTCCTTCTCTCTTTTTCCTCTTTTTCTCTTTTTCGTTCTAGTTATTTCCTTCTTCTCCTTTCTTCATCCTTTCTTCTTTCTCTTTTCCTTTTCTCTTCTTGCTCTTTTTTCTCTTTTCTCATTTCCAACATATCTTATTTTTAACTCTTCCTTCTCTTTTTGTTTTCCTTTTCTTTTTTTTCTCTCTTTTTCTTCTCTCCTTTCTTGTTCTTTAGCCATCCATTCCCTAAATTCTAAGTTAAGGTTTTTAAGAGAGTCTCCCTTGGAAGGTTTTCTTTGGTTGACACTTTTACTTGATGAACAACTATGTGCACTAGAATGTGTGTGGGAAGTCATGGTGTTTGGATACTAAAAACTAGAGGGTAGGACAAAAACTTTTTTTTCAAGCAACACTCCTCTCTTTTTTTTTTCTCACCTAAGATGGCTTGATGAGTCTTTGGAACTTTTAGCCTCTAAACGTTTTTTGCAAAAAAAAAAAATAATAATTAAAAGTGCAAGAATGTAAAAGAGAAAGGGTTCTAATCGTGCTCCTAAAGTGTTGAAGAAAGTGTACCACTTCTTCCTTCTTCACCTAATTAACGAGGAACTAAGCTAAAATTAACCAAAATTATTACAAACCAAGGGAGGGCCTTAAGGGCAGTCAAACTCCCAATCTAAAATTAGGTTTATACAATACAAAGAACAAAAAAAATAAATCAAAGTCTTGACTCCAAACTTTTTGGTGTTTGTCTCTTTTTTATCAAGCCCCTTTGAGTTGCATCAACCCACCCCAAGAATGCTACCCTTGTTTCCTCTTGTTTGGACTTGCCAAAATTTTATGTATGAAACCTTTCTCAAGCTTTCCTTACCAAGGCAAAATACAACATAAGACAACAAACAAAGGTGAATAACAAAACAAGGTTCATAAATCCAAGTGGATAGATTAAACAATGGCAAACTCAAAGAAGTAAAGAAGACAAGCAAGAAAACATAAGGCTCACAAATGAAGGTAGCACACAAATAAGTTTCCTAGATTAGCTCTAAAAGTGGAGATGAAAAAAGACTCAAACAAAAAATGAAACCAATAGTTGCACACTTAATAAAATTTAAGTAAGCAAAAGCTAAAAGGCTTACTCAAGTAATTTTTTTTAATCACAATTGGGTCCTCATATCAAATGTTTCTACCATTAGGTACACAACTTCAAAATTATCTTTCTTTTGAATTCTTTATCTTTTTTTTTAACTTGAACTTTTTCTAATATATTTTTTTTAACTTTATCTAATCATTTTGCTGCACCTAATAGCTTGTTAAATTGAAAATTTAATGAGGATGCTTGAAATAATAACGCTTGAGCGAATAAGAACAAAGTAAGGTCACACAATTTTCAAGCAATGCATGCAACTAAAGGCAAAACAACTTAGTATTTCCAAATACTACTGAACCAATGGTACTTAAGGAATGATTTAGGGCTGATTTTGAAGAAAATTGATTGCTCAAATTACTAACACAATTCGCCCAAGCTAAAATTCCATAAAGAGACACCAATAGTGAAAGTAAACCAAGTGAAAAACTACTAATAATCAAACATAAAACAAGAAGCATATAAAGATTAAATTGAGAAAATATTTAAGAAGAACAAAGAGATTACTATGCTTGAACTAAAAGCATAAAAGACTTAAGAGACTCAACAAGAGATTCATCTCTTAGGAGCTCAATTCAAAATGTTTTTGAAGGCTTTTTGTAAAAAGTTTAAGAGGCTAAAACCTAAGGAATTTAAATGAGAAAAAATTGGAAACTAACATGACTAGTATTTGACAAAATACAAGATTAAGAAAAAATAACATGCCTAAAAATAGAGCAAAAATTTCAACAAGAGACTCAAAACAAAAGGTGCAACAAAGTGGCCAAAGTTGATCACCACAATGGTGTGGAAAAATCCTCAACCATGTGGGTTTAGGCATGCTTTAACATAAAAAACCAAAGGAAAACTAAACAACTTGAACACGGAAATAAGATGCAAAGAAAGGGACAAATAAAATTGCATCAAATTAAACGGAACATAGGCGCATAGATAGGAAACAAAAGTGCATATAATAGCAAGAATAAAAAGCTACATTACTAGACAATAAAGGAAATAAATATGACAAAAAATGAAGTACTTTAAAATAAAGAGATAAAATAAATAAACAACAAAGCAATTAAAATTTTTTGAGAAAGAGCGTGACCATTAGAAAGTGGCTCTAGATACCGCTTGATGTGATATTTGATGATCACTTGCCCAAAGGATCCTTTCTAAGGTCACTTGGAAGGAAAATGTATTTATGGATAGGAAAGGAATGGGGTGAGGCGCCAAAAACACTAGGTTTGATAAGCAAAATGGGAGAGGCCACAAGGGAGGGGTCCTTTGATAACTCTTAGAAGCTCTGACAAATAAGATTGGGGGGACACTCAAAGGTAAGAACCTCATGGCCAATATGGTCTCTACGATTAAATTCAAGTGTAAAAAATACAAGTAAAGGGAGAAGCTCCTATTTATAGAGGTAGCTAACCTCTTGAACAAGATAACCTAAAAAGAAGGGCTAGTATTAAAAGAAGAGATCTAAGGGAGGAGGATTGAGAAACAATCCTCTCCTTAGATTATCAAACTTAGTGCCCAAGTTTCTCAAACCAAGGGCAAAGATTCCTTCTTATTAGCTTAGGGGGTTTATGTAGGAAAAAAGGGGTGCAAATATAAAGGCTACCCCTTATTTCCTTCATAAAGACCCAAAAAGCTAAATCCACCCTCTAAATTCCTAAGACACCTCCTAAAATAAAAATGTACTAAATACATCCTCAGAATTAAAATAAAGGAAAATTACATTTTATTAACTAAAGTCCCTAGCCTAATATCTTCATTTTCTACAGGAGGTGCAGTCTTCCTTTTTCTGCAAGGCTAGGTCTTCTTCAATCCTTCTAGCCATGGCCCTAGTGATAGGTCCTTAGCAAGGCATAGTCACATCACTCTTCTAGTGAGAGTGAGGAAGAACGGGGTAGCATGCATATTGAGCATAATTATCCTTGTGAGGAAGACTTGTTGATGATAAGAAGGCTTCTTGGGAGTCAACCTTGTAATATTAGTCAATTTCAAAGAGAGAATATCTTCGTTGACTACCGTTCCTCACCCTTAAGCCGTATAAATTTACTTGGTTGAATGAGAGTAAGGACATGGAAGTCAATCAACAAATGGATGTGTCCTTCTCTATTGTTCTTATCATGATGCAATTCTTTGTGATGTGGTACTAATGGAGGCGAACCATATCTTGTTAGGGTGCCATGGCTATATGACAAGAAAGTTATTCATGATGACCACTCTAATGAGATTGTCCTCACCCACTTGGGTAACAAGATTAAGTTGTAACCTATTTCACCTTCACAAGTGAGGGAGGACCAACTTATCATGAAAGGAAAAAGGACGAGGAAGACAAAAACAAGAAAAAAAAAACAAATTTTGATAGTTGATGGGATGGAAGGAAATGCCCCTTCTAAGAAGGTTGAACAAAAAAAGAGCCATTTTTCAAGCAAGGTGGACTTAAAACATAGAATCCTTATCGAACAACCTCTCTATCTTCAATTCATGGAGGCACCATTGCCTACTCTCCTAAGTATTAAGCTTGGACCATCATCCTTTAGCTAGATCATGCATATCAAGTTCAAGATTTGGGAGACATAGAAGGGAAGGATAACATTAAAAAAGATTACCCCTTAGACCCTAAGGAGGATCTTATTGAAGATGCCTTTTCCAATAGGGAAGTAGAAGTTGAGGTTATGTCCATCACCACTGAGCATAATGTATCACAACCTCAAACTTTACTTGAAAATGAGGCCACTGCAGTTGAGCATGAGATTGTGTCCAAAACTTTGGTAATTCAAAGCCAATCTCAAGTTCAAATCCAAGAGACCATGTAAGAATGGTCCATCCCTATGCCCATCATTTTCTCTTGGGGTGAACAAAAGAAAAAGGCTTACCTAGTTGTACACACCATTTTTTAAAATAAAAATGAATAAAAAAATAAATCTAGAGAAAAACAAAATGCCATTTCCATACACTGTCAACATACATAACCATGTTCAGAATACACCTCAATACCAGAAAGCTCAAAATAGAAATTTTCATGGAAAAATAAAAAAAAATAATAACAACAAAAACCATAGAAATCAGAGGATGAAAATGAGAAGACAGTGGTCAACCTAAACCACTGCCATGTCTGAGCTCTCTTAATCAATGGAGATACTCTTTGGCTCAGCTACAATACTAACATAATCCCATAAAATCTGGAGATAAAAATTTTAAATTTTGGTGAGTAAAACGAGTTCAAGCTAACTCTATAAAAGGGGGCACTTGAAGCATAAAAGGGGGGCTTTTTCGGGAGAGATTTTTTTCAAGAAAAATGACTTTTGTTGGAGAAGATATAGTCTGAAAGAGGAGGAGAAAAAGCGAGGTAGAGAGCAAAAAAAAGAGTTTTTGAAGGCTAAACAGGTATTAATCTACACTACTTTTTTTAAAATCCAGTAAAAAAGAATCAAAATAGGATAGAAAATTACTTACCCTTTTAACTACCACCAGAATTGATTTCCGGTGACATGGAGTAGCGCCGGAAATAGCACGGCGGGGAGGAACTCACTTCTTTTTCTCCTTCTTCACGCTATCTCTCCCTCTTTTAATTTCTTCAAAAAGGTTTGAAAAAGCTGTGTGTAGACCTATCGTAAACGCATATTTCACTTTCTTTTTTTTTAGGGTTTAGATAGTTTACTAAGTTCACCTCCATGAAACTGCTACTTACACCGCCTTTAGGTCCAACAGTCCGCCTCTATCTATACCTCCATTTCTTACTATTTGTACCTCAGACCCAATAATAAATGGTTCTATCCACACCTCTCTGTTTTTTACTATTCGCACTTGTTTACATCATGACCCATTTTGCTGTTTTCACCTTCGTTTACTGTTTGCACCGCTGCTTTTGCTAAATGTATTTCTTTCATTTTTAAGCCAAAAATGCATTATTTTTAGTCTTTTGTGAATATAAATTGTAAGTTTTTTTATTTATTCCATCATTTTTCTTTGATTTACATTTTTCTAGTTAACGTGTTACGAATATTCAAAATAGCAACTAATAAAATTAAATCTAACAATAATGATAATGTTAATAATATTAATTTAAAAAATGAAATTTATAATAACTATTTTTCATGTTTTTCCAACTTAAATGTTATAAAACCTTTAGCGGTTATAATTATGAAAGAAAATCTAATAATGACCACTTTAGATGCACTTCTAATTTGACTATCACGAAAACTAAAATGACCACTTTAGATGCACTTCTAATTTCGTTTCTTTTTATAAAATCTTGGTTATTATATTCATTATCATGCTATTTAAATTATTTAAAAAAAATAATGCTCACTTTAGATGCACTTCTGATTTGACTATTACGAAAACTAAAATAACCACTTTAGATGCACTTCTAATTTGGGTTTCTTTTTATAAAATCTTGGTTATTATGATTATTATCATATTATTTAAATTATTTAAAACAAATAATTGTCACTTCGGATGCACTTTTGATTTGACGATCACACTAAATAATTATCCTAACACTTTGGATGCACTTCTAAATTGGTTGCAGTAATAATATTTTAAAATAAACCCAAAAATAAAAATTAATTACTAAAATAAAAACCTAATAAACAAATCATTATCAAGAACTACGTGTACTCTGATTCTCCAGTACACATGGAGACACGTAGGAGTAGGAACTTACTCCTGTCGAGCCCAGAAAAATAAAAAATAAAATAAGTCAATTAAAAATTAAAATATTAATAATATTTTATAAAAAAGAAATTTTTCAATAATAATTTTCTCATTAAAACATTAAAAAAATAAAATAAAAATAAAAAAGTATTTGTTATATTTCAACTATTTTAAGGGTGAAATAAATATTTTTAAAGTTATCTAGTTTTGCACATTTAATTAGAGGCAACCATCCTTAAGACAGATGTCGTGGGGTGCTAATACCTTCCCTATGCGTAATAGATCCCGAACCCAAAATTTGGTTTCGTAGACCACCTCTTTTAAAAGGTTTTTTTCAATGTTTTCCTAAATAAATATTGGTGGCGACTTCTCTGATTTTCATAAACTAATTTTTCGCCGTCCCGTCGAGACTCCATGTGTCGTCGACAGATGGCGACTCCATTGGGGACATTCGAGAGTCAAGCCTAAATAATTAAATATGCAAAATTGATATCTTTTATTTATTTTCACCCCTCATTTATCTATTTCATTTCGTTTGGTTGTTTGGTCATACTTTTCTTGTTTATCTGTACATTGTTTTAATTGAACTTTAGGTTAGATGATGTATGTTTCTATTATATGGAGTAATTTAAGATTTGTCCCGCACACACTGCAAATACAATTGTCACACACATGAGTGAGGTCCTATACCCATGCCTAAGAGTAACCTAGAGAGTGAGGGACGATTAGCGATACCATTTTAGATGTACTTCTGATCTGGTTATCATGAAAGTCACATCTAGAGCGTGACTCTTTTTGTGAATGCCCACACTTTGGATGCACTTCCAATTTGTGAATGTATTCTAAAATGAGTATAGAGCTCTAGAAAGCCTTGGGAAAGGTAGAAATAGCTATCAACCGGTGAAACTCACTCGCTAAAAAGCCATTAGTTCCATATGGTAGTGTGACTCCTCTAAGTATACCCGTTTAGGACACTTGGGGCATCATTTTTCTTACTCTCCTTCCTTTCTTTTAACATGTAAATTCCTTATTATTTCTTTTAATAGAAAAAAGGGTGGTATGATAGTTTCCATATGCATAATCATTCACATACATTCTTCCGTAAAACAGGTTTTGGAGAATCATAAAATCTTGTTGATCAGGAATATCCTAAAAAGAGATATGGAATCGAATAGTGAGACAAAAGGAACCATGCCTGTAAAGGTTAAGATGCCTGATATGAAGTTCTTAGAACCCTTCAGTAATTTGGTAAGAGGGACCAACGAGTAGCCTTTGCAAGGAAATATGGGAAGTATTAGATCTGTTGGAATTAAATGTACAAACAGAATCCATTTCCGCACTAATCCAATTTTATGATCATCCCCTTAGATGTTTCACCTTTCAAGATTTCCAGATGGCACCTATGTTAGAAGAATATGAGCAGATTTTAGGGATTTCATTAGAAGATAGCAAGCCATACCAGTATCAAGGACATCTCCCTTCGATGAATACAATAGCAAATCTGCTAAGGGTGCAAGAGAAAGAGTTGAGAGAGAGGAAACTGAATAGAAACGGAGTGGAGGGTTTTCCACGAAATTATTTGGTAGAACAGATGAAGCGGTTGTTAGAAGCAAATGATTAGGATGGTGTTACTGACATGGACCTTACCATTTATGGGTTTGTTCTCTTCCCATGGCTTGAGGATTACATAGATCTCTCTGCCACAGACGTGTTCCTAGCCGGCCAAGACAGAGGAGAAAATCCAACATCAGCAGTACTGGTAGACACATGTTGTGCTTTAAATCTTTGTTATGAAAAGGGAAAGAAGAAGTTGACATGTTGCTTACCGACGTTGTATATTTGGTTAATTGTCCATATATGTTTCCATAAGTACAAGACCACATCTCCCATAGAAGACTTCAAGTGGTGCACTCTTAAGGTAAAGACAAGTAAGGAATGAGCTCAGTTCTTAGTAAACCTCACTGAAGAATTAATACGTTGGTACCCAAATTGAAACAAAATAGAAGAAGTTATTCACCAATGTGGGGGCTTACCTAATGTACCCCTTGTAGGGACTAAAGGATGTATCTATCACAACCCTTAATTGACTTTAAGGCAATTGACTTATCCAATACTAGGCCCACCAACGGAAGAGTCAATCACACCTTTCTTCTATGAGATGAATCAATTGGACCCAACGATACTTAGAAAAATTAACCATGCTTGGGAGCAAGTTATAAGGTAAGGGAAAGGGATAGGAAGAAGAGGCAGCGGTACACATGAAAGCTACATCATTGGCTAAAGAAAAGGTTCAAGAAGTTAAACGACCTTTGCGCAAAATTAGCCCAATCATTGAAGAGATTGCAATACCACCACCAATTGACATGAAGGAATTCAAAGAACTTCAAGAAGCCTTGGCAAAATCTGAAGAAGAAAAAAGAAAGTTGAAGAAATAACTGGAAGAGTCTCACCAAATGATTAAAACAATGCAAGAGGAGAATACTAAAAAAATGGAGTCATTAACTAAAGCTAGCAAAAGAGCAAGGGAGCAGGAAGAACTCAAACTCAAGACTCGAGACTGCTTAGGAGCCGCCAGCAAAGAGTTAGGATTGAGAAGGTGTGAAAGAGACAAAGCATTGACAGATAGTCAACAATTAAAGGAAGAAATAAAAAAGGCAAAAATAGTTGAAAAACAGGCACAAAGGATGTTCAAAGGCCTCCAACAACAACTGGAAAATGTGGTGCAAGAATTTGAAAGTAGACTCCAAGATGAAAAGATATGCAGGCTAGAAGCAGAGCAAGCTGCAAGGATGAATCTGGCAGAATGGAAGAAGGAAGGACAAAAGACGCTTGATTTGATGAGTCATGTTGAAAAGCACAAAAACCTCATTAAAGAACTTGATGCAGAAATCATATTTTGGAAAAGGGAATTGGGGAAGTCAATCGATAAGGAAGACATTGAAGAACTAAATGATGAGGTAGCTTTTTGGAAAGACCATTATATGAAACTCGCATAGTTGGTGAATCAGGCAATCTTAGAAATTTCAGGAAGACTCAAAGAAGCTGAGGGGATGAAAAATCCTCTTTCGACTCCTAGGGAGATTAATTTTTTTCTTGAATATTGTAAGGAGTTAATGGAGAATTTGAAAAAGATGGTTGTAATTGATGAAAAAGTGAAAGTTTGGATGTAATGTACTTTTGGTTGAAAATTAATAAAGATGTGTCACTTTTGATCCTGTGAAACCACTTCTCTCTTATATCTCAAATATTCGCGATCAAGCAAAGAAATTTATGATTCTCTAAAAAACGGAAGAAAGAAAAAAATAATAAATAAAACATGATCATTTCATTCTCATGACATTCAATTCTCATGTCATATCATTCATCTAAAAACAGAAAAATAATTGGTCAAGCAAAGAAGACAACCCTACGACACCCTTACGGGACACGTGCCAAGACAAGAGTCATGGAAGGTGTTGTAGACGATCTAGAACAACAACATGAAGGACTCAAAGAAGAGGTAAACCAGATAAAGGAAAAAATGAATGATATTTTAGAAATGCTCAAAGCGATTAAAGGCATGAATGGGAATCCTCCAGAAGAGGCTCAAGCTACACCATCTCACCCACCTGGATTTAACCCACCTCCACAATTTAATGTTCAGGAAACCTTCCCTTCCTATGCCATGCCTCATGGTTACACACTACTTGTGGTTACCAATGTTGTAGAGGTTAATCAGGCCAATGTTGCTCCAAATCCTCCATACGGCTTGCCTCTAGGTTATACCCCACCTACTGCCAATAACCCTGAGAATAATCCTCTCACATCTATCGTCACACCTCTGAGTCAAACACAAGCCTTAGGATTGAACCACGAGACCAACAATTCCCACATTCCAATTCAACATCCCACTTATACACCTCCAAATAATACCATTCCTTTTGAAAACCTCCCCAACCATCAAAATGTCACACCTCGACTGACCATTGTGATTCATTCCAAACAGCTGGAGGACATCCAATCCAACGATAAGCTACGTTTCTTAGAAGAACGCTTCAGGGCTATTGAGGGGATTGATCACTATGCTTTTAGTGCTGCTGATTTGTGTCTAGTGCCAGATGTTGTAATTCCCCATAAATTCAAAATTCCTGAGTTTGACAAGTACAAGGTAGTCACCTACCCAAAAATTCATTTCACCATGTACTGTAGAAAAATTGCCTTACATGCCCATGATGATAAGCTACTGGTTCACTTCTTCCAAGAAAGCTTGATGGGACCAGCTCTTAGTTGGTACGTGAATTTAGAGCAAGGAAGAATATGTACCTGGAAGGACTTGGCTGAGGCTTTCTTGAAACAATACAAGTACAATATGGACATGGCTCCAGATCATACTCAATTACAAAATATGTCAAAGAAAGAAAGCAAAAGCTTTAAAGAATATACACAACGGTGGAGAGGTGTGGCTACTCAAATACAAGCTCCATTATCCGAAAAGGAGATGATCTCTATGTTCATTGATACACTTTGGTAATCCTTTTATGATAGAATGATCGGAAATGTATCTTTGAACTTTTCAGATTTGGTTGTTATTGGGGAGAGAGTGGAGGTGGGAATAAGAAGTGAGAAGATTTCTCATGTATCGACCGGAGTGACAAGTATGAAGAAACCTGCAACAACTGTTGAGAGGAAAAAGGGAGGGGAAACAAATGCCATAATGCCTGCATCCACCATGCCCAGTTATAATCCTATCCCTTTCATACCTAACTATCGACCCCACTTCATGTATAACCCACAAATAGCCGCAGTGTCCCCACTACCATATCCACAACCTTACCCATCTGGAATGACCTACCAACCACAAATCATGCCTCCCTCAACACCTCAGAGAAACCAACCTATAGCTCCGCTCCCTAATACGGATAATAATCCAAAAAAAGGGAATAATCAGAAAAGAATATTCTCCCCATTACCTATGACCTACACTGAACTTTTGCCACATCTAATTCATAACTCCCTGTTGGTCCCTTTCTCTTTGAAACCTGTCCAACCACTATACCCGAAAGGCGATCACTAAAATGCCAAATGTGATTACCATGCAGGTACTATAGGGCATTCCATGGAAAAGTGTTGGGAATTAAAGCATAAGGTTCAAGATTTGATAGAGGCAGGGATGATGAGTTTCAAGGAAGAAGGACCTAACTTGGGAATAACCCATTCCCAGGGCATAACAATTCATCTGTAAATGCAATTGAGGTGGAGTGTGATCAGCCATTCGTTAAGGATGTGCAAGACATAAAGACTTCCATGAGGTCCATCTTTGAAAAACTATGTGACTTTGGATTGGTTGAGGGAAAAAGAAATTGTTGTTTTTCAAAGGGCAAACACTCAATTAAAGATTGTAAGGAGTTTAAGTAGACTTTGCAAAGATGAATGAACTTAGGATTGGTCCAGATTAGTCATTCACAATAAGGTCAAGATGTGTTAATGACCCAATTAGAAGAAAAGAAAATTACTACTGCTCCAAGGCCATTGGTGATTCACTTCACAAGAAATGCTAATTTGTCCACTCCTCAGACTCCCAAGCCCATTGTAGTGCAGGTTTTTGCCTCTTTCCCTTACAAGGATCCTAAAGCAGTCCCGTGGAAATATGATGTCAAAGTGAAAGTAGGCGATAGTGGTGGTGAAAAACAAAAGGACGCCAGCTATGTCAAAGGAACTGCCATCACAAACATTACAGGAGGAGGAGGAATGACACGTAGCGGTAGAATCTACACTCCTGAGAATATTCAAAGAAATGACCCAAGGAGAAAAGGAAAAGAAATTGCTGAAATGGAGATTCCTGAGGAAAATAGGATTGATGGGAATGAGATAATTAATGAAAATGAGAAGAAGAAGGTAGTGTCGGATGATGAAGCTTCTGAGTTTCTCAAGTTCATACGATAAAGTGAGTATAGGCTTATTGATCAATTGAATCAAACCCCGGCCAAGGTATCTCTCTTGACTTTGCTAATGAACTCAGAAAGCCACAAAAAATTGCTGATGAAGATCTTAAATGAAGCCCATGTTGCTCATGACATTACACATGACAAGTTTGGAGGAATAGTAGGGAATATTACTCCTAACAATTACCTCACCTTTACAGAAGATAAAATACCAGATGAAGGAAAGGGACATAATAAAGCTTTCACATCTTAGTCAAATGCATGGATCATGTCATGGCTAGAGTATTGATTGACAATAGTCATCTTTAAATGTGATGCCAAATTCGATACTGGATCGATTACCTTATGATGGCACTCATATAAGACCTAGCTCTATGATTGTGAGAGCTTTTGATGGATCACGTAGGGAAGTGACAGGAGAAATTGAGATTCCAATTCAAATTGGGCCTTTTACTTTTGAAGTCACCTTCCAGGTCATGGACATCAAGCCAGCATATAGTTGTTTATTGGGCAGGCCATGGATCCATTTAGCTGGACTGATCACTTCTACCTTACATCAAAAGTTGAAATTCATAGTGGATGATAAGTTGGTAATAATCTCAGGTGAAGAAGATGTGCTGGTGAGTGGCCCTCCTCCTACTCGTTATATTGAGGTGGCCGAAGAAGCCCTCGAGACTTTTTTCTAGTCCTTAGAAATAATTAGCACTGCCTATGTGGAGTCTTTACCTAAAAATTCACAACTTTCTGGAGCTACCTTAATGGCAGCAAAGGTGATGTTGAGTAGAGGATACCAAATAGGTCGTGGGCTAGGGAAAAACCAAGAAGGAATCACGAAGATATTGGAGTTGCCTGAGAATAAGAATCGATGTGGTCTGGGGTTTAGGCCTACTAAAGCTGAGAAGAGGAGGATGGTGGAGGAAAAAAAAGAAAGGTAGTTGTCTCGACTAGAGAACCAAGAGCCAAAGATCAGGAGAATTCCTATTTTTAATCTCTATAAGAGCTTCTGAAGTGGAGGATTGACGCATGCAGATCAAATAGCGATGGCTAAAGAGGAACAAGATGATGACAAACTTGCCAACTGGGTGTACCCATGTGACCCTCATGAGGAGCTTCAGAATTGTAAGATTGTCAAATTCCCTGTGATTCTTAATTCAAAGTAATTGTAATGCACTTTTTGATTATGCCTATATTTTAGTGTTACTTTTTGTCAAGATGGGCTCGCATGTTAATGTTTTAATATATGATTTCAATAAAATGCATTTTGTAAACCTTTAGCTATCTCCCTTGTGTTCCTTTGTATCTTTTTCCATCCCTTTTATTTCGTTTCTTTTAAAACGTAAATTGTAGATATGAAAATCATCATTTTGAAAGTAACAATGATAATATCCCGTGCTATAATTTTGATCATCCTATCTACCAAGCTGATGAGGACAATGATGATTTGGAAACTCCCCCCAACATGAAATGGTTGGTAGAATAAGAGGACCAAATGATTAAACCCCAAGAAGAGGAGATTGAATTAATCAATTTGGGAAGTGAAAACGAAAAAAAGGAAATTAAAGTGGGTGCCCCTATAAAAGGAAAAGAGCGAGATAGGCTGCTTAAACTTTTAGCAGACTATCTTGACATCTTTGCATGGACATATCAAGACCCTAGCTTAGATCTAAGCATAGTAGAACATAAATTTCGCTTAAAGCTAGAGTGCTTCCCCGTCAACCAAAAGTTGAGGCGAATGAAACCAGAAGTGTCCTTGAAGATCAAGGAAGAAGTCAAGAAACAATTTGATGCGGGTTTCCTTGCAGTTGCTAAATATCCTCAATGGGTGGCTAACATAGTACCAGTCCCAAAGAAAGATGGCAAAGTTAGAATGTGTGTTGATTATCGAGACTTAAATAAAGCCAGTCCAAAGGATGACTTTCCACTACCCCACATTGATGTCTTGGTTGATAACATTGCTCAACATTCCCTCTTTTCCTTTATGGACGGTTTCTCTGGATATAATCAGATTAGAATGGCGTCTGAGGACATTGAGAAGACCACGTTCATCACGCGTTGAGGAACGTTTTGTTATAAAGTGATGCGATTTGGCTTGAAAAATGTTGGGGCAACATATCAGAGGGCAATTGATGCATGCTCCCCAAACAAGGGCCTTATCTCTAGGGCCATGGCTAGGAGAATAGAAGAAGGCATGGCTAGAGTAGAGGGAGGAAGATCTCACCTCCATATGACCATCAAGTTATGCAAGCTATGACTTATTTACTAGTAATTTTTATTTTAGGAACCTAGGATTTTATTTTGGACATGTATTAGTCCATTTAATTTTCTAGGAGGTGTCTTAGTAATAAGAAGGGGTCAGATTAGCTTTTGGGCCTTTATTTAGGAAATAAGTGGGTAGTTTGATAACTACACCCTCTTTTCCTAAATAAAACCCAAAACTAATAAAGGAGTAATCTTGGCCCTTGGATGAGGTAGCTTGGGCACCAATTCTTATCTAAAGGAGGGGATTGATTGGACTTTGGGCTTCAATCCTCCTCCCTTGGATTACTCCTTTTAATCCTAGCCCTTCCTTTCCTTCTTGACTTGTCCAAGAGGTTAGCTCCCTCTATAAAAAGGTGCTCCTTCACACTCTTGTATTTTTTACACTTTATTGAATGGAAAAACCTTGAGTTGGCCAAAATTTTCTGAGTGTCCACCCTTCTCTCTTTGAGAATTCCTTAGGTTTTTATCAAGGGTTCCATCCCTTGTGGCAAACTTTCCCTCTTAGGCTTATCTTACCTTAAGTGGCGCCTAAAACCACCTCACTTCTTACCCCTCCACAAACCATTTCACCAAAGAATAAAACCTCTAGAAAATAGATCAAGGAAGACATGCATCATTTGGTATCTAAAGCATTGGTTCTAGAGGTCTAAACTCTCTTCCTACCTCATTTATTTATTTTTTCCATTTTCCCATTTTATTTTATCTTTAATTTCCACAATATTTTCTAGCTTTCCATTGTTGTTTATCATTTCCATTTATGTCTTGAGTTTGTTGTTTTGAGTTATAGTTTATTTGCGCCATTTATTTTTTGCTTGATACCATTTATATTGTTCTTTTCTTTGCATCTACGTTTGTCCCATATTCATTAATTTCCGCTTAAGCTTTGAGTTGGGTGCTTTCTTGCTTGAATTTTGGTTTTGAGAATTTCTTGCTAAAAATCCATGCCGTTGTGGTGAATTCCACAACCTTGTGGTCAAGAAATTTAGACCAAATTCTTTTGTTTCCTTGCACCTAGTTGCCTTGTTTTTGCCTTATTTTTAGCTTTTATTTTTCACTTTTATACTCTTGTGTAGTTGTCTATAAGTCATGTTTATAGTTTCCCATTTAGTCTATTAATTCCTTTTAAGTTTAGCCTCTTTTGTTTTTACAGAAAAACTTTTGAAACTTCTTAAATTGAGCAACATAGAGGGTCATACCTCATGTCTAAGTCTCTTTAGAGGTTCATGTGCTTTTAGTTTCAAGCATATTCTTCAAAAAAAAAAATATTTCAAAATAGTTGCTCAATTCTCTTTGTCTTTATTTTCCTTATGCGCATAATTAGTAGCTCATTTATGTGGTAAAAGTAGTTCTTGTTTGTGGGTGCTTTCACTTAAGCTATAAGTTTGGTATTTGTGTTCAACAAACTACTAAAAAACTTAACAAAGCTTGAGTTTAGTGGCACACCAAACTACTAAACCATTAACACATCTATAGCTACTTTGCATTTTGAAGTCATTTCTAGTAGTACCTAAATTGTTGCTTTTAATTTTCTTTATTGTTCCAAGCGCATAACTCTTTGTTATTAAGCACTAAATTCACAATCAAGTTAGGTGCATCTAGTAAATATTAAAAAAAAAAACAAGAGAACAAAGTCTAAAATAAAATACAAAAAAAAATAACGAAGGATTAAAAAAAAAAGAGAGAACAAACAAAAGAAAACAAAGTTTGAAAAATTCATTTGATGTACCTAACCTAAAATTAGCAAGTGCTTCAACTTTGAACTTGGAACCTTAAAAGAAATTTTATTACTTTTGGTACACTAGAACTTGATATTTGTGCTTTTCTACTCTTTAATCTAGTGCCATTCTTAGGTATTCCATTGTGTGCTCTCTTTCTTTTGTTTACCTTTTAGTTGTTGCTTGTCTTTTAAATCATCTTTCTAGTTTGTCTTATATACTCTTACCATTTGGTTAAGTGTCCTTTTGATTGTGTTATCTTTTATTGCTTTTTGAGTTTTTATTCGCACCTCCCCTTGCTACTTTTGGTTTCTTTGGTTTGTGTGTTAGTGCCACTTTTGGGGGAAAGCTTGAAGAAGGAGGTTACCACAAGGGTAGCATATTTTGGAAGGTTGGACTAAGAGCCTAAGGGATCACCTCAAAAGGAAACACACCTAGCCGTGAGGACTTTGATTTGAGGGAGCATTTGGAGATTCATTTTTTGAAGACTTTACTTTTTCTTTAATTTGGGTGTATTAATTTTTTAGTTGGGAGTTTGAGTGCCCTTAAGGCCCTCCCTTTGATTGTAATAAGATTTAGTCAATTTTTTAGTTTCTCGAAAATTAGGTGAAGAAGGAAGCAGTGGTACACTTTCTTCAACACCTTAGGAGCTTGGTTTAGATCCCTTCTCTTTTGAATTTTTTGCTTTAAAATTCTTGCTTTATTTTTCTTGTTCAAAGCGCTTAGAAGGCTAAAGAGTTTCAAAGACTCCTCAAGCCATTTTAGGTAAGAAAACACAAAAAGAGAGGAGTGTTTGTTTGTGAAAAGTTTTTGGCCACCTTTTTCCTCTTAGAAATTCAAGCACAATGGCTTCAACCCCCTCACACCTCTTGATATCTTGCCCTTACCATTCCCTTCTTCTGTTCACAAAGAAGGAATAACAAGAGCGGATTTTGTTAAAAAATTACATGAGAGGGTAAAGGCCAACATTTAACATCATTCAAAGGAGTATGCTAGTAAAGCAAATAGGGGCAGGAAAGAAATTATCTTCAATGAAGGGGATTGGGTATGGCTTCATTTGAGGAAGGATCGCTTTCCTACTCAAAGGAAGTCCAAGTTTAACCCCCGAGGAGATGGTCCTTTTCAGGTCCTCAAAAGAGTAAACAACAATGCATACATATTAGATCTCCCTGAGGACTATGGTGTCAGTACTACCTTTGATATTTGTGATTTGATCCCTTTTGTAGGTACTGATGAAGAAGAGGAGGACCTATCAGATTTAAGGTCAAATCCTTCCCAAGTGGGAGGAGATGATGCATGCTCCCCAAGCAAGGGCCCTATCACTAGGGCCATGGCTAGGAGAATAGAAAAAGGCATGGCTAGAGTAGAGGGAGGAAGATCTCACCTCCATATGACCATCAAGTTATGCAACATGACTTATTTACTTGTAAATTTTCTTTTAGGAACCTAGGATTTTATTTTGGACATGTATTAGTCCATTTAATTTTCTAGGAGGTGTCTTAGTAATAAGAAGGGGTAAAATTAGCTTTTGGACCTTTATTTAGGAAATAAGTGGGTAGTTTGATAACTACACCCTCTTTTCCTAAATAAAACCCAAAACTAATCAAGGAGTAATCTTGGCCCTTGGATGAGGTAGCTTGGGCACCAATTCTCATATAAAGGAGGGGATTGATCGGACTTTGGGCTTCAATCCTCCTCCCTTAGATGACTGCTTTTAATCCTAGACCTTTCTTTCCTTCTTGACTTGTCCAAGAGGTTAGCCCCTCTATAAAAAGGTGCTCCTTCACACTCTTGTATTTTTTACGCTTTATTGAATGGAAAAACCTTGAGTTGGCCAAAATTTTCTGAGTGTCCACCCTTCTCTCTTTAAGAATTCCTTAGAGTTTTATCAAGGGTTCCATTCCTTGTGGAAAACTTTCCCTCTTAGGCTTATCTTACCTTAAGTGGCGCCTAAAACCACCTCACTTCTTACCTCTTGACAAACCATTTCACTAAAGAAGAAAACTTCTAGAAAAAGATCAAGGGAGGCATGCATCAGCAATGGTGACCTTATTCCATGACATGATGCATAAGGAGATAGAGGGGTATGTGGATGACATGATTGCCAAGTCAAGAACAGAAGAAGAGCATGTTGCGCACTTGAAAAAATTGTTTGAACGTCTGAGAATGATGCAATCTCACCTAGCATGCATCATGGCTAGGAGGACTCAAGGAAGGCATGGCATGGACAAAAGCTCATTGAAGATTCGAAGCCATAGTCTTCGTTATTTTTAGCTTGTAAATATTTTATTTTAATTAGATAAATAGGAAAGTATTTTTAATTCCCTTAAGGCCATGTATTTCCGGCCATCTTCTTAGTTTATAAGGTATACGTGTCTTTAGTTAAAAAGGAGGAGTAAGCTTATAATGGGTGCATAAGTTAAGACATGATTTTGGGCTAGTCCATTCACATTAAGATATGCTAATTGCACCCATAGGGGGTGAACTTAGGTGCCTCACTTAAGGCCTAAGACTTGGTTTAATTAGTTTTAATCCTAATTAAGCCCAAGTCCCACATTGCCTAGAAAAATGTGCCCAAGCTCTCCCATTGGGCTATATGTACTCATTCCCCCTCATTGTAAAATTTCACCTTTGAAGTTGAATGAAAATAGTCTCTTTGTGAGCACATTCTTAGTAAAAGGTCTTGAGGATCCTCTCTCTTGAGGAACCTCTTCCTAGTTGGTTTTTATCAAGGGTTCCTTCCCTTGTGGCAAACCTAAACACTTTGGCTTATCTCTCTTTGAGAGTGGCGCCCCACCTCCATTTTCTTTCCCCTCCATCATCCATTTCATGGTGCTTGGAACCTCAAGGAAAAAGATCAAGGGAGGCATGCATCATTTGGTATCAGAGCCAACTCTATGAGGTTCTTTTCTAGTCTTAATTTTCTTTAATTTTTTTCAGCTTTTCTTCTTAGAGTTCTTGCTTTTTCCTTTATTTTTTCCAGCCTTTGATTCTTGTCATTTAATTCCTTCTATGTCTTGTTAGTTTATGTTTTTGTATTTTTCATTTTATGCAATTTATTTCCTAGTTTTTATTGCTTTCTAGATTCAATTTATCTTGTTCTTTTCCATTGAATCTTTATATGTTTCCTTTAGGATTGTTTCTTTAATTTTCTGCCCAGATTTTTATTTTTTCCTTATTCTTGTGCAAATCCTAAGAAGATCATTGTAATGACTTCACAAAATTTGTGAAGGAAGCCACACATTGTGGTCTTGATCTTTGGATGCACGTTGTTCTTCTTATTTGAATTTTTAATTCTATTTTCCTGCACCTATTTTTCTGTTTTTCCAGCCCTTTGTTCTCTGTTTTAGGCATATATTTCTGGTTATTTTGAGTCATTTAATTTCAGTTTTTAATCTTCCAAGTTGTGTCTTAGTTGGTCATGTTGTAGCCCTTTTATTGTCTCTTAATTCTACATAGTTTTGCCTTTTTATTTTTACCATAAAAGTGTGTTATTTCTCTATTGGAAATTGAGCATCAAAGAGGCTTACTCTTGATCCCATGTCCTTAGAGTCTCACATGCTATTTAGATCTTAGCATGTTCTTAAAAAAAAAATCTTCAAAAAAATTAATGCTCAATTTCTTCCAAATTTCATTCACTTGTTCAATAATTTTAGTATCTTAATTTTGTGCTAGTTTTTGTGGTGATTTTTGTTGATTGGCTTTGAGAGGCATGTTGGGTATGATTGGGCTGATTATTGAGTAATCAAGTTGTCCTCAACTTTCATAAAAATCTCCTTGTGCCATTTATTTTTTATCACCTAAAATTACTAGTTCATATTAGGTTGCTTTGTTTCTTAATTTTGCACTTTTGTATATCAATTATGGTGGCCATTTCCTATCCTTTGTTCAAGCATTTATGATTCTTTGACTCCTCACTATATTTGCTACAAAATGTGTTAAGAGGTGTAGCAAAATTGTTTAAAAAAAAAAAAGAAGAAGAAAAGAAATCAAAAGCGTAAAATAAGTAAAAAAAAAAAAGAGTTAGTAAAAAGTGCTAAAAACAAGTAAAAAGAGTACAAAAAAATAAAATAAAAATTAGTGTACCTTAAAATTATTAAAAAATTCAAAGGAGTGTTAAATTTTATTGAAATTTGCTTGAATTTATTTGACTATGATTTAGCCACCTTGCTTTACAATTGTGCAAATCATTGAATTTGTTGAGTCTTTTTTGTTTTAAGTGCAATTCTATTTTAGGCCCATTCTAGGAATTTTTTTTTGTGTGCCAACTTTCTTTCTACACCTTTTATTTCTTGCTTGTCCTTATTGGCTTTCTTTGTGTTTGTCAAATACATTCTTTCCACTTGGATGTGTTCCTATTCTTGTTAAGTTCTTTTTATTGCTTTTTGCTTTCAAATTCTACTTCCCTTGGTCTCTTGCTTGGGCGCTTGTTTTCTCTTGGTAGGTAGCCAAATTGTTGAAATTTTCACAAGGGTAGCATCCTTAGGAAGTGTTGATTTAAAACCAAGGAAGAGGAGACTTGAAAAGGAGGCCAAGACTAGAGTGATACACTTGGTGAGGAGCACTTGAAGAAAGGAGCTACATTCAACTACTTTTAATTTTCTTTGTTTAATTTGGGTGTATTTTTAAAGGACATTTTAATTAGAGGTATTGGATGCCCATAAGGGTCACCTCTTTTGTGTGTAATAAACCTTAGTTTCTCGTTTTAGTGCGGATAAGGAATTGGTACCCCTTATTCATATTTAGGAGCACGTTAGAATCCTTTAGCTTTGCTTTAAATTTCTTTATTTGCTTTCAACGTTTTAGAAAGTGTTAGAGTTCCAAAGACTCTTAACACTTTAGGAGAAAACAAAAAAGAGAGGAGTGTTTTGCATATTAGTTCCCTAGGCCTTACACTTTGACATGTTTTCACACACTTTTAGGAGTGTTAGGAGTAGTAATGAAACTAGGGAAAATAAAGGAGAAGAATGTGAGAATAGAATAAAAGAAAAGAATGAGAAGAGTGATAAACCAACCTTGCCCACATATCCATACTCTATTGATTGGGAAATAGTAGAAAAACAACGTAGGGAATTTTGGAAAAATGAGAGAAAACAAAGAGAGATGAGGAAAAGAGAACAAAAGGAACTAGATAGAGAGGAGAGAAGAGAGAAAGAGCAAAAAGAAAAGGAGAGACAAGAAAGAAAAGAAAGAAGAGAAAAAGAGAGACAAATAGAGAGTAGGGAAAATGAAAAGAAAGAAAGAGAAGCAAGAGAAAAAGAAAGAGAAGAGAGAAGAGAAAAAGAGAAAAGAGAAAAAGAAAGAGAAAAAGAAGAAAACAAAAGAAAAGAGTTAGAGAGAAAAGAGAGAAGAGAAAGGAGAGAAAAAGAGAAGATATAATTGGAAAAGAGAGAAAAGGAACAAAATAAGTTAGAAAGAAGGGAAGAAATGAAGATACAAAAAGAGAGAGATGCCTATAAGAGCTCTTGTGGTAACATTTACACACATTATAGAGACTTAGAGGAGCCTAAAATAATCCATGACATTCATGCTTCTTCTAGTAAGAAAGAAAACCCTAAGAGGCATCCTAAGAAAAAGACAAACCCTTCTATAATTAAACCCAAAAGAGAGTCATCCAAAAGAAAGCATATTGAGAGAAAACCCTTGAGTATGAGTGACACCCCTACCACTAGTTCGAGCACTCGTTTTCGAAGTCCTAAATGTTTTAAGTGTTTAGAAAAAGGGCATATTGCTTTGTTTTGCCCCAAAAGAAAAAGGACTTTAAAGGGAACATCAAATGAAAAGGGTATTCATTCATGTGATGATCTCTTCAAAGTGAAACAACTTCTTGGAAGCCATCCTTGTAAGGAAACCCAAACACAAAGAGAGAATGTTTTTCAAACAAGATGCAAAATTTTGGGCAAAACTTGTTCTCTTATTGTGGATGGTGGATCATGTTGTAATTTTTGTAGCACGAGGGTGGTGGAAAAGCTATCACTTGCTACTACTCCTCATCCTTCACCTTATTCTTTGCATGGACTTAATTATGAAGATGGTGTAGTAGTAAGAGAGCAAGTGGAGATTAGCTTCTTCATAGGGAAGTATCACGACAAAGTGTTATGTGATGTAGTCCCTATGGAAGCTAGTCACATGTTGCTGGGAAGGCCATGGCAACATGATAAGGAAACTTTGCACAATGGCCTCACTAATAAAATCACTCTCTCTCATAAAGGGGAAAAGATCACCTTACTTCCTCTTACCCCTACCGAGGTTATGGAGGATAGAAGGATCATGAAGCTTAAGAGAGAAAGGGATAAAAATGAAAAGAAGGTTATTGGTAGGAAAACCGAGTCTAAGGAAGATCCGCCTTTGCCTTCAAAGGAGGTTCTCTACATAGAAAAATTTTCCTTCTAACTCTTACAAAAAGAACAAGTTGAATTTGAGGATGTGCCTATATCTTTTGAGCACCTTGATCCACACCCTCAAATCCAACTTGATGAGTGCTCCATTCCACTTAGACTAGTCTCGCCAACTATTTCAAAACCTTTGAGGCTAGTATCTAGTGCAATTGGAGGAGGATGGGGAGCTGTTGTGTGGAGGAACATGCACACTAAAATATTTTCAAACTTTAGTGCCAACCTCCACTACCCCATTCTTAAAAGGCCTCCTTATAGACCTCTCACTTCCCCCAAAATCACTTGTCTGCATATACTTACTGCTTTCCTTATTTTCTTGCAGACTTTGAAAAAGCGGAAGAAAGACCTCAAGATTTGAGGTCAAATCCTCTCCAAGGGAGAGGAGATGATGCAATCTCACCTAGCATGCATCATGGCTAGGAGGACTCAAGGAAGGCATGGAATGGACAAAAGCTCATTGAAGATTCGAAGCCATAGTCTTCGTTATTTTTAGCTTGTAAATATTTTATTTTAATTAGATAAATCGGAAAGTATTTTTAATTCCCTTAAGGCCATGTATTTCCGGCCATCTTCTTAGTTTATAAGGTATAGGTGTCTTTAGTTAAAAAGGAGGAGTAAGCTTATAATGGGTGCATAAGTTAAGACATGATTTTGGGCTAGCCCATTCATATTAAGATATGCTAATTGCACCCATAGGGGGTGAACTTAGGTGCCTCACTTAAGGCCTAAGACTTGGGTTAATTAGTTTTAATCCTAATTAAGCCCAAGTCCCACATTGCCTAGAAAAGTGTGCCCAAGCTCTCCCATTGGGCTATATATACTCATTCCCCCTCATTGTAAAATTTCACCTTTGAAGTTGAATGAAAATAGTCTCTTTGTGAGAACATTCTTAGTAAAAGGTCTTGAGGATCCTCTCTCTTGAGGAACCTCTTCCTAGTTGGTTTTTATCAAGGGTTCCTTCCCTTGTGGCAAACCTAAACACTTTGGTTTATCTCTCTTTGAGAGTGGCGCCCCACCTCCATTTTCTTTCCCCTCCATCATCCATTTCATGGTGCTTGGAACCTCAAGGAAAAAGATCAAGGGAGGCATGCATCAGAGAAAATATAAGCTGCGACTAAACCCTGCTAAATGCATTTTCCGTGTGAAATCCGACAAATTGTTGGGATTTGTGGTTAGTGAAAGAGGCATAGAAGTTGATCTTGACAAAGTGCGAGCAATCTTGGATATGCTGGCACCAAGTACAGTAAAGGAAGTACGTGGTTTTGATGCATTCTCCCCAAGCAAGGGCCCTATCACTAGGGCCATGGCTAGGAGAATAGAAGAAGACATGGCCAGAGTAGAGGGAGGAAGATCTCACCTCCATATGACCATCAAGTTATGCAAGCCATATTTACTTGTAATTTTTATTTTAGGAACCTAGGATTTTATTTTGGACATGTATTAGTCCATTTAATTTTCTATGAGGTGTCTTAGTAATAAGAAGGGGTAAGATTAGCTTTTGGGTCTTTGCTAACTACACCCTCTTTTGCTAAATAAAACCCAAAACTAATAAAGAAGTAATCTTGGCCCTTGGATGAGGTAGCTTGGGCACCAATTCTCATCTAAAGGAGGGTATTGATTGGACTTTGGGCTTCAATCCTCCTCCCTTGGATGACTCCTTTTAATCCTAGCCCTTCATTTCCTTCATGACTTGTCCAAGAGGTTAGCTCCCTCTATAAAAAGGTGCTCCTTCACACTCTTGTATTTTTTACACTTGATTGAATGGAAAAACCTTGAGTTGGCCAAAATTCTCTTAGTGTCCACCCTTCTCTCTTTGAGAATTCCTTAGGTTTTTATCAAGGGTTCCATCCCTTGTGGCAAACTCTCCCTCTTAGGCTTATCTTACCTTAAGTGGCACCTAAAACCACCTCACTTCTTACCTCTCCACAAACCATTTCACCAAAGAAGAAAACCTCTAGAAAAAGATCAAGGGAGGCATGCATCATTTGGTATCTAGAGCATTGGTTCTAGAGGTCTAAACTATCTTCCTATCTCATTTATTTTTTCTTTTCGTTTTCCTATTTTCTTTTATCTTTAATTTCCGCAATTTTTTCTAGCTTTCCATTGTTTTTTATGATTTCCATTTATGTCTTGAGTTTATTGTTTTGAGTTATAGTTTATTTGCACCATTTGTTTTTTGCTTGATGCAATTTATATTGTTCTTTTCTTTGCATCTACGTCTCTCCCATATTCATTAATTTTCGCTTAAGCTTTGAGTTGGGTGCTTTCTTGCTTGAATTTTGGTTTTGAGAATTTCTTGCTAAAAATCCATGCCGTTGTGGTGAATTCCACAACCTTGTGGTCAAGAAATTTAGACCAAATTCTTGTGTTTCCTTGCACCTAGTTGCCTTGTTTTTGCTTTATTTTTAGCTTTTATTTTTCACTTTTATACTCTTGTGTAGTTGCCTATAAGTCATGTTTATAGTTTCCCATTTTGTCTATTAATTCCTTTTAAGTTTAGCCTCTTTTGTTTTTACAAAAAAAAATTTGAAACTTCTTAAATTGAGCAACATAGAGCGTCATACCTCATGTCTAAGTCTCTTTAGAAGTTCATGTGCTTTTAGTTTCAAGCATATTCTTAAAAAAAAAAAATTCAAAAATAGTTGCTCAATTTCCTTTGTCTTTATTTTCTTTATACGTATAATTAGTAGCTCATTTGTGTGGTAAAGGTAGTTCTTGTTTGTGGGTGCTTTCACTTAAGCTATAAGTTTGGTATTTGTGTTCAACAAATTACTAAAAACTTAACAAAGCTTGAGTCCAGTGGCACACCAAACTACTAAACCATTAACACATCTATAGCTACTTTGCATTTTGAAGTCATTTCTAGTAGTACCTAAATTGTTGCTTTTAATTTTCTTTATTGTTCCAAGCGCGTAACTCTTTGTTATCAAGCACTAAATTCACAATTAATTTCGGTGCATCTAGTAAATATTAAAAAAAAAAGCAAGAAAACAAAGTCTAAAATAAAATACAAAAAAAAAACGAAGGATTAAAAAAAAAAAGAGAACAAACAAAAGAAAAGAAAGTTTGAAAAAAAATTCATTTGATGTACCTAACCTAAAATTAGCAAGTGCTTCAACTTTGAACTTTGAACCTTAAAAGAAATTTTATTACTTTTGGTACACTAGAACTTGATATTTGTGTTCTTCTACTCTTTAATCTAGTGTCATTCTTAGGTATTCCATTGTGTGCTCTCTTTCTTTTGTTTACCTTTTAGTTGTTGCTTGTCTTTTAAATCATCTTTCTAGTTTGTCTTATATACTTTTACCATTTGGTTAAGTGTCCTTTTGATTGTGTTATCTTTTGTTGCCTTTTGAGTTTCTATTCGCACCTCGCCTTGCTACTTTTGGTTTCTTTGGTTTGTGTGTTAGTGTCACTTTTGGGAGAAAGCTTGAAAAAGGAGCTTACCACAAGGGTAGCATATTTTGGAAGGTTGGACTAAGAGCCTAAGGGATCACGTCAAAAGGAAATACACCTAGCCGTGAGGACTTTGATTTGAGGGAGCATTTGGAGAATAATTTTTTGATGACTTTACTTTTTCTTTAATTTGGGTGTATTAATTTTGTAGTTGGGAGTTTGAGTGCCCTTAAGGCCCTCCCTTTGGTTGTAATAAAATTTAATCAATTTTTTAGTTTCTCGAAAATTAGGTGAAGAAGGAAGAAGTGGTACACTTCCTTCAACACCTTAGGAGCTCGCTTTAGATCCCTTCTCTTTTGAATTTTTGCTTTAAAATTCTTGCTTTATTTTTCTTATTCAAAGCGCTTAGAAGGCTAAAGAGTTCCAAAGACTCATCAAGCCATTTTAGGCAAGAAAACACAAAAAGAGAGGAGTGTTTGTTTGTGAAAATTTTTTAGCCACCTTTTTACTCTTAGAAATTCAAGCACAATGACATCACACACCCACTCTAGTGCTCATAGTTATTCATCAAACAAAAGTATAAACCAAAGAAATATTTCTAAAGATTACATTCTAGAAAACTTAAACATGGACTTTAGGGAGTGGATGGCAAAAGAACAAGAGAAAAGAGAAGAAAAAAGGAGAGAAAAAGAGTCCAAGGAGAAAAGAAAAATAAAATAAAGAGAGGAAGAAAAGAGACAAAAAAGAGAGAAGGAAGAGAGAAGAATAAGAGAAAGGAGAGAAGATGAAGAAAGGAGAGAAAGAAAAGAAAGAGAAAGAAGAAAAGAGAAAGAAGAAGAAAAAAGAAAGCATGGGAATGGTGAAAATTACAAAATGAAAGGGATAGTCTTAGGTTCCCCATCTAGACATACCCATAGGAGTGAAAGTGAGGAAGAATACTACAATCATCCTAGGAGAAACTCCCATTCATCTATGCATAATAATGGGGCCCCTCCAAGGGAGCCCAAAATTGATCTCCCCCCATTTCATGGGAGGGAAGATGTGGAAGTCTACCTTGATTGGGAAATCAAGGTAGAACAACTCTTCACTTGCCATGAGGTAAGAGAAGAAAGAAAGGTTCTAATGGCAACCCTTAGCTTCCAAGGGCATGCCATGCATTGGTGGGTTGAGTTAACCAATGAGAGAATCCGCACCAATATGCCTTCCATAAGATATTGGAATGATCTTAGAAGTGCTCTAAGAAGAAGGCATATTCCCTCTTGGTATGAAAGAGATCTTTTGGATAGACTCCAAAGGCTAAGGCAAACCAACCTTAGTATAGAAGAGTATAGACAAAAGATGGAACTTCTTATCTTGAGGGCGGGTATCATTGAGGAACCCAAGGCCACTATGGCAAGGTTTTTGTGTGGGTTGAGCCCCAAACTTCGTGATAAGATGAAGCTCTTCTCATACAATTCCCTTGATGAGTTAGTACAACTTTGCATCAAGGTGGAAAATCAACTTAGAAGGAAAACTTTTAAAAAGGATAACGCACCTTATGTAAAGAGGGACCAACCTACGGGGAACTCTTTCAAGAGTTACACCAAAGAGGAACATCCCAAGCACTTCAAAGAGCATAAAACATCACATATAGAGAGAAAAACCCCTACTACTAACTCTCACGAGAAATTTAGTAGTATCAAATGCTTTAAATGTCTTGGGAGAGGCCACATTGCCTCTCAATGCCCTACTAAGCGAAACATCATCATGAGGGCCCAAGATGTTTATAGTAGTGAGTCTAGCTCACACTCCTCTAGTGAGAGCGAAGGAGAAGGGGTTCATACATACCAATCTGATTGTGATAAAACCACTTATGCATGTCAGGAAGACCTCTTAATGATAAGAAGACTTCTTGGAAGCCAACCTTTGAAAGTGTCATCATCTCAAAGGGAGAACATATTCCACACTCGCTGTAAGGTGAATGACAAAATATGTTATCTCATTGTGGATAGTGGGCCATGCTGCAATTGTTGTAGCTCAAGGTTGGTGGAAAAGCTAGCCTTGACCCCACTTCCCCACCCTAAGCCTTACAAGCTTCAATGGCTCAATGAGCAAGGGGAAATGGAGGTCAATGAGCAAGTCAAGGTTCCAATTTCCATTGGGTCTTATAAAGATGAGATCCTGTGTGACATAGTCCCAATGGAAGCTGGCCATATCTTGCTAGGAAGACCATGGCAATTTGATAAGAAAGTCATACACCATGGTCATTCCAATAACATCATCCTCACTCATAAGGATAAGCGCATTAAGTTGTGTCCTCTAACACCTTCACAAGTGGCGGAGGACCAACTCATCATGAAACATAAGAGAGATGAGGAGAAAAAAAAAGCAAAGCTTTACCCCTAAAGCTTGAAAGGGGTAAAGAGGTTGAGTTGGAAGTTGGTGCCTCTTCTAAGAAAGTCATTAGTAAAGGGAGTTTATTTGCGACAAAATTGGATTTAAAGGAAGCCCCCTTAACTAACAGACCTTTCTATCTCCTCCTTTGCAAAAAGGCATCCCCCATTTCTTCCCCCTCCACTTTTTTCCTTCTAGTTCTAGCACTGCCATAGAACTTGGACCTGAGAACCTACCTCAAGAGGTTCAAGAGCTTTTAAAGGAGTTTGGTGATATATTCCCTAATGAAGTTCCCAAAGGACTTCCTCCAATTAGGGGTATAGAACACCAAATAGACTTGGTACCTGGGGCTAGCCTGCCTAATAGGCCTGCTTATAGGACTAATCCCATGGAGACCAAGGAGATTGAATCGCAAGTCCAAGAACTATTGGAGAAGGGTTGGGTTCAAGAGAGCCTAAGCCCTTGTGCTGTGCCAGTTTTGTTGGTGCCTAAGAAGAATGGCCAATGGAGGATGTGCATTGATTGTCGAGCAATCAATAACATCACCATCAAATATAGGCACCCTATCCCTAGGCTTGATGACATGCTTGATGAATTACATGGGGCCCAATTATTTTCAAAAATTGATCTTAAGAGTGGTTATCACCAAATCCGCATCAAGGAAGGTGATGAGTGGAAAACGGCTTTTAAGACCAAGTTTGGGCTGTATGAGTGGTTGGTAATGCCCTTTGGGCTTACCAATGCCCCAAGCACCTTCATGAGGCTTATGAATCATGTCCTTAGGGATTGCTTAGGAAAACTTTGTGTTGTTTATTTTGATGACATCTTAGTGTATAGTAAGAGCCTAGATGAACATGTAGGCCATCTTAGGTGCGTCTTTTGCATTCTTAGGTCACACCAACTCTATGGAAATCTTGAAAAATGTAAATTTTGTGTGGAGAGTGTGGTGTTCTTAGGTTTTATAGTTAATAAAAATGGGATTCAAGTAGACCCCGACAAAATCAAAGCCATCCAAGAATGGCCCACCCCAAAAAGTGTGACTGAGATCAAGAGTTTTCATGGTCTCGCGAGCTTTTACAGGCGCTTTGTGCCTAACTTCTCCACACTTTTCTCACAAATCAATGATTTGGTGAAGAAGGATACTCCTTTTCTTTGGGGTGAAAAACAACAAAAAGCCTTTGAACTTATCAAAGAGAAACTGACCCAGGCACCAGTTTTAGCTCTTCCTGACTTTTCTAAAAATTTTGAGCTAGAGTGTGATGCATCGGGAGTGGGTGTGGGAGCTGTGTTGTTACAAGGTGGCCATCCCGTGGCTTATTTTAGTGAAAAACTAAATGGAGCCGCCTCAAACTACCCCACCTATGATAAAGAGTTTTACTCTTTGATAGGGGCCCTTCAAACTTGGGAACATTATCTTGTACCCAAGGAGTTCATCATTCATAGTGACCATGAGTCACTTAAGTATTTGAAGGGTCAAGGCAAGCTTAATAAAAGGCATGCTAAATGGGTAGAATTTCTTGAGACTTTCCCTTATATCATCAAATACAAGAAAGGAAAACATAATGTGGTGGCTGATGCTTTGTCTCGTAGACATACCCTTTACACCACCTTAAGTGCAAATATTCTTGGATTTGATAATATTAGAGAAATGTATCTTTCTGATAAGGATTTTGGATCCATTTATGCTGCCTCTACATTTGCATGTAAAACCCAAAATGGGTTCTTTGTGAGTGAGGGGTACCTTTTCAAAGGTAGCAGACTTTGTGTACCCCAAGGATCTATGAGAAATCTGTTGACAAAAGAGAGCATGAGGGTGGGCTCATGGGGCATTTTGGAATTAACAAAACTCTTGTGCTTTTACAAGAAAAATTCTTTTGGCCCCATATGAAGAAAGACGTCTATAGACATTGTCGTAGATGCATTGCTTGCTTGCAAGCTAAGTTTAAGACAATGGCTCATGGATTGTACACACCCTTACCTGCTCCTTCTGCACCTTGGCTGGATATTAGTATGGATTTCATCCTTGGCCTGCCTCGAACCCAACGAGGTGCAGACTCTATCTTTGTAGTGGTAGATAGATTTTAAAAAATGGCTCACTTTATACCATGCCACAAGATAGATAATGCGAGCAACATTGCGAGACTTTTCTTTAAAGAAGTTGTCCGTTTACATGGAATTCCCCAATCCATAGTCTCTGATAGAGATGTGAAGTTCCTTAGCTACTTTTGGAAAACATTGTGGGCAAGGCTAAGAACTAAACTCTTATTTTCTACCACATGTCACCCCCAAACTGATGGGCAGACTGAGGTAGTAAATAGATCTCTATCTACTATGCTTAGGACATTTCTTTGAGGAAATCACAAGTCTTGGGATGAATACCTACCCCATATTGAGTTTGCATACAACCGGGTGGTTCAAAGGACCACCAAGCATTCTCCCTTTGAAGTTTTTTATGGCTTCAACCCCCTTACTCCTCTTGATATCTTGCCCTTACCCTTCCCTTCTTCTGTTCACAAAGAAGGAATAGTAAGAGCGAATTTTGTTAAAAAATTACATGAAAGGATAAAGGTCAACATTGAACATCATTCAAAGGAGTATGCTAGTAAAGTCAATAGGGGCAGGAAAGAAATTATCTTCAATGAAGGGGATTGGGTATGGCTTCATTTGAGGAAGGATCGCTTCCCTACTCAAAGAAAGTCCAAGCTTAGCCCCCGAGGAGATGGTCCCTTTCAAGTCCTCAAGAGAGTGAACAATAATGCATACATATTAGATCTCCCTGAGGACTATGGTGTCAGTACTACCTTTAATGTTTGTGATTTGATCCCTTTTGTAGGTACTGATGAAGAAGACGAGGACCTATCAGATTTGAGGTCAAATCCTTCCCAAGGGGGAGGGGATGATGCATTCTCCCCAAGCAAGGGCCCTATCACTAGGGCCATGGCTAGGAGAATAGAAGAAGACATGGTTAGAGTAAAGGGAGGAAGATTTCACCTTCATATGACGATCAAGTTATGCAAGCCATATTTACTTGTAATTTTTATTTTAGGAACCTAGGATTTTATTTTGGACATGTATTAGTCCATTTAATTTTCTAGGAGGTGTCTTAGTAATAAGAAGGGGTAAGATTAGCTTTTGGGCCTTTATTTAGGAAATAAGGGGGTAGTTTGATAACTACACCCTCGTTTGCTAAATAAAACCCAAAACTAATAAAGGAGTAATCTTGGCCCTTGGATGAGGTAGCTTGGGCACCAATTCTCATGTAAAGGAGGGTATTGATTGGACTTTGGGCTTCAATCCTCCTCCCTTGGATGACTCCTTTTAATCTTGGCCCTTCATTTCCTTCATGACTTGTCCAAGAGGTTAGCTCCCTCTATAAAAAGGTGTTCCTTCACACTCTTGTATTTTTTACACTTGATTGAATGGAAAAACCTTGAGTTGGCCAAAATTCTCTTAGTGTCCACCCTTCTCTCTTTGAGAATTCCTTAGGTTTTTATCAAGGGTTCCATCCCTTGTTGCAAACTTTCCCTCTTAGGCTTATCTTACCTTAAGTGGCGCCTAAAACCACCTCACTTCTTACCTCTCCATAAACCATTTCGCCAAAGAAGAAAACCTCTAGAAAAAGATCAAGGGAGGCATGCATCAGGTTTCCTAGGGAGGTTAAACTACATTACAAGGTTCATATCCCAATTGACCGCCACGTGTAGCCCGATTTTCAAGTTGTTGCATGAACATCAAACAGTGGTATGGAATGAAGATTGTCAGCAAGCATTTGACAAAATTAAGCAATACTTACAAGAGCCTCCAGTTTTAATACTGCCAGTTTCGGGGATCCCCTTATTATGTATCTAACGGTACTTGAGGAGTTCATGGGTTGTGTATCAGGGCAACATGATGAATTTGGTAAAAGAGAGCATGTTATTTATTACTTGAGCAAAAAGTTCACAGCTTGCGAAATGAGATATTCTTTTTTAGAACGAACATGTTGCGCCCTTGCATGGGCTGCTCGTAGGTTAAGGCAGTATATGTTATGTCATACTACGTGGTTGGTCTCTAAAATGGATCCGATCAAGTACATATTCGAGAAGCCTGCTCTTACTGGTCGAATTGCTCGGTGGCAAGTCTTGTTGTCAGAATACGACATTCTTTAGGTCATACAAAAAGCTATCAAAGGCAGTGCCTTAGCAGAACACTTGGCTCATCATCCCGTTTAAGATTATCAATCAGTGCACTTCAAATTTCCAGATGAAGATATAATAAATTTATTTGAAGAGGAGTCTATAGATGGGGCTAGATGGATGTTATTGTTTGATGGTGCTTCAAATGCGTTGGGGCATGGAATTGGGGCAGTATTAATCTCTCCTAAAAATCAATTTATCCCGTTCACCGCAAGATTAAGTTTTGATTGCACAAATAATGTGGCGGAATATGAAGCATGTGCAATGGGAATCTTAGCTGCCGTCGACTTTGACGTTAAAATTTTGGATGTATATGGGGACTTAGCCCTAGTTGTCCATCAACTCAAGGGGGAATGAGAGACTAGAGACAGTAAATTAATCCCTTATCACTCTTACATTAAGGGATTGATGGAACAATTTGATGAAATTACCTTTCGTCACATTCCTCGAGAAGATAATCAATTGGCCAATGCTTTAGCTACTTTGCCCTCGATGTTCAAGATAATTCAGGAAGTAGATGTTCCACTCATAAGAATACAAAGTCAAGAGCAACCAATTTATTGTCAAGCAATAGAAGAAGAAGTGGACAAGAAACCTTGGTTTCATGATATTAAGTGCTATGTCAAGGAGAGAAAATATCCTTCAGGCGCTTCCGAAAATGACAAAAGAACATTAAGGAGATTAGCCATGGGATTTTTCCTAAATGGTGATGTGCTTTACAAGAGAAACCACGACATGGTATTGCTTAGATGTGTTGATGCTAGTGAAGCCAAGAGGATAATGGAGGACGTTCATGAAGGTTCATTTGGAACATATGCGAATGGACATGCAATGGCAAAAAAGATCTTAAGAGCTGGTTATTATTGGTCAACTATGGAAACTGATTGTTGTAGTCATTTGAGAAAATGTCATAAGTGTCAAACATACACTGACAATATTCATGCACCCTCAACGCCTTTGAATACTTTAGTTGCACCATGGTCGTTTTCAATGTGGGGAATTGATGTGATTGGACCGATTAAACCTAAGGCTTCGAATGGGCATCATTTCATCCTCATTGTTATTGATTACTTCACCAAGTGGGTAGAGGCAACATCTTACGCTAGTGTAACTAGAAATGTAGTGGTTAGATTCATCAAGAAAGACCTAATTTGTCGATATGGATTTCCTAGTCACATCATTACTGACAATGGACCAATTTGAACAATAAGATGATGAACGAGTTGTGTGACGATTTCAAGATTCAACATCATAACTCTTTGCCATAGCGTCCCAAGATGAACGAAGCGGTAGAGGCAGCAAATAAAAATATAAAAAATATTGTGCAAAAGATGGTGGTGACCTATAGGGATTGGCACGACATGCTCCCATTCGCGTTCACGCTTATCGTACCATTGTACGCACTTCAACTGGGGCAACCCCATATTCTTTAGTGTACGGGATGGAGGTTGTGCTACCTATTGAGGTTGAGATCCTATCACTGAGGGTATTGGCATAAACACAACTTGAGGAGGCCGAATGGATTCAAGCTCGCTATGACCAGTTAAATCTCATTGAAAAAAAAAGATTAATCGCCTTATGTCATGGTCAATTGTATCAGAAGAGGATGAAAAGAGCCCATGATAAGAAGGTTCTCCCTCGAGAATTTCAAGAAGGTGACTTGGTTCTTAAGAAAATATTGCTAACCCAAAAAGATCATAGTGGAAAATGGACCCCGAATTATGAAGGACCATATGTGGTAAAAAAGGCCTTTTCAGGAGGGCCTCTGATCTTGACAAATATGGATGGTGCAGATTTACCTCTCCCTATAAACTCTAACGCAGTGAAAAAGTATTATGCTTAAAATAAAAAAAAAGAAGAAAAAAAAAGAAGAAAAGAATAAAGTTCGCTAGGTCGAAAACCTGAAAAAGGCCTAGGCAAAATTAGAACGACCCGGTAGGTTGAAAACTCTGAAAAGAGCATCCTAGACAAAAGATAGGGCCATGAAAAGACATAGACTCGCTAGACTGAAAACCTGAAATGGCGGTCTAGGAAAAAATTAGAGTAGCTCATGAAGAAAAATTACGTTGAAGTATAAGCTGGGGCAGTTTGGCACCTTGTGAACAAGTCGAAGAATTTGAAAAGTCTGGGAAATTAAAAAAGGAGTCCAACCAAACAATTGGTTTCCTCAAAAAGCTGAATAGATAGAATGATTAAAGTGTTAGACTCAGGGATTAAAGTTATTATTTTGAATATCTCAATTATCAGTTACCCAATTCTCTTTTGCTTAAAACCCTGTTGGTGACTTACTTTTCTGTAAGACACCCTTTTGTATCTACCATGTTCCTTTTGAATCAATAAATATTTCTATCTTTACCCACCATTTATTGTTGCATTTTGTCATTTCATATATTAAGAACGAAGCATGTAATGATCTTAAATGAATTATGATTAGGACAGAGAACTTTAAAAATTAAAGGAAATACGACAATTTCTTAATCAAATTCGTCAAGAGTACCAACTGATTATCAATCAAGATCTTAACTCTTTAAGCCATATCTAGCTGTAAAAGAAATCTTAGACGTCAAGAAGGAAAAACACCCGTGAATGTTGCGGTGCTTAAAGCCTTAAGGGGTCGAGGGCTGGAAATAATAAAAAAAGAAGAATGAATATGAAAAAGAATCACCATGCATGTCATGCATTATCTCACCACTCTTCTCATTTTGGGTCTTTGCGCCCACTCCATTTCTCATTTTAGGCCCTCACGCCACTCCATTTCACATTTCGGGTCCCCGTGCCCATTACAATTTACATTCCGGGTCCCCGAGCCCACTACAATTTACATTTCGAGTCCCCGTGCCCACTACAATTTCATTTTGGGTCCCTGTGCCCATTACATTCTACATTCTGGATCCCTATGCCCACTACAATTTACATTTCGGGTCCCCGTGCCCATTATATTGTACATTTCAGGTCCCTGTGCCCACTACAATTTCATTTTGGGTCCCTGTGCCCATTAGATTCTACATTCTGGGTCCTCGTGCCCATTACATTGTACATTCCGGGTCCTCATGCCCACTACAATTTACATTTCGGGTCCCCATGCCCATTACATTGTACATTCCGAGTCCCCGTGCCCACTAAAATTTACATTTCGAGTCCTCGTGCCCATTACATTGTACATTCTGGGTTCTTGTGCCCACTACAATTTACATTTCAAGTCCTCATGCTCATTACATTCTACATTCCGGGTCCCCGTGCCCACTACAATTTACATTTCGGGTCCCTGTGCCCATTACATTTTACATTTTGGGTCCCAGTGCCCATTACAATTTACATCTCGGGTCGCCGTACCCATTACAATTTACCTCTCGGGTCCCTGTGCCCATTGAACTTTGCATTTCGGGTCCTTGTGCTCACTCAATTCTGCATTTTGGGTCTCGGCGCCCACTCAATTTGCATTTTGGGTCCTCGGACCCACTTATTTTAGATTTTGGGCCTCGTGCCCTCCGTTTTACGTTTTGGGTCTCCATGCCTATTCTATTGTACATTTTGGTATCCATTGCGTACACATTTTGAACCTCTATACACCCACTCCTTGTATTTTGTTCCACATTCTTTTTGCATGTCCATTTTAACTTTGTTCATATTTTTATGGCTTTCGCATTCTCACATCGAGTCAAATTTAGAATCTATATCTTTATTTATATTTTTCTAAAATAATATAAAACTCAAGTTTTCATATTATCTGGTAAAATCTAAATAAAGAGGGGCAACTGTACGCACCATTTTTTAAAATAAGAATGAATAAAAAAATAAGTCTAGAAAAAAAAATGCCATTTCCATACACTATCACATATATAACCATGTTCAGAATACACCTCAATACTAGAAAGCTCAAAATAGAAATTTTCATGGAAAAAAAAAATAACAACAAAAACCACAGAAATCAGAGGATGAAAATGAGAGGAGAGTGGTCAACCTGAACCACTGCCATGCCTGAGCTTTCTGAATCAATGGAGATGCTCTTTGGCTCAGCTACATTACTAATATAATCCCATAAAATCTTGAGATAAAAATTTTAAATTTTGGTGAGTAAAACGAGTTCAAGTTGACTCTATAAAAGGAGACACTTGAAGCAGAAAAGGGGGGACTTTTTTCGGAAGAGATTTTTTTTTCAAGAAAAATGACTTTTTCGTTAGAGAAGACATAGTCTGAAAGAGGAGGAGAAAAAGCGAGGTGGAGAGCAAAAATAAGAGTTTTTGAAAGCTAAACAGGTATTAATCTACAGTACTCTTTTTAAAATCCAGTAAAAAAGAATCGAAATAGGATAGAAAATTACTTACCCTTTTAACTACCATCGGAATTGATTTTCGGTGACATGCAGTGGTGCCGGGAATAGCATAATGGGGAGGAACTCACTTCTTTTTTTCTTCTTCACGCTATTTCTCCCTCTTTTAATTTCTTCAAAAAGGTTTGAAAAAGTTGTGTGCAGACCTAGTGTAAACGGGATGCGTACGCATCCCCATGTTTCACTTTCTATTTTTTTTAGGGTTTAGATAGTTTACTAAGTTCACCTCCATGAAACTGCTACTCACAACCCCTTTAGGTCCAATAGCCCGCCGCTGTCTATACCTCTATTTCTTACTATTTGTGCCCCATACCTAATAATAAATGGTTTTATCCACACCTCCCTGTTTTTTACTATTTGCACATGTTTACATGATGACCCATTTTGCTGTTTTCACCTCTGTTTACTGTTTGCACTGCTGCTTTTGCTAAATGTATTTCTTTCATTTTTAAGCCAAAAATGCATTATTTTTAGTCTTTTGTGAATATAAATTGTAAGTTTTTTTTATTTATTCCATCATTTTTCTTTTATTTACATTTTTCTAGTTAACATGTTACGAAAATTCAAAATAGCAACTAATAAAATTAAATCTAACAATAATGATAATGTTAATAATATTAATTTAAAAAATGAAATTTATAATAACTATTTTTCATGTTTTTCCAACTTAAATGTTATAAAACCTTTAGCGGTTATAATTACGAAAGAAAATCTAATAATGGTCACTTTAGATGCACTTCTAATTTGACTATCACGAAAACTAAAACGATCACTTTAGATGCACTTCTAATTTTGTTTCTTTTTATAAAATCTTGGTTATTATAATCATTATCATGTTATTTAAATTATTTAAAAAAAATAATGATCACTTTAGATGCACTTCTAATTTGACTATTACGAAAACTAAAATAACCACTTTAGATGCACTTCTAATTTGGTTTTTTTTTTTAAGAAATCTTGGTTATTATAATCATTATCATGTTATTTAAATTATTTAAAACAAATAATGGTCACTTTATATGCACTTCTAATTTGACTATTATGAAAACTAAAATAACCACTTTAGATGCACTTCTAATTTGGTTTTCTTTTTATAAAATCTTGGTTAGTATGATTATTATCATATTATTTAAATTATTTAAAACAAATAATTGTCACTTCGGATGGACTTTTGATTTGACGATCACGCTAAATAATTATCCTAACCACTTTGGATGCACTTCTAATTTGGTTGCAGTAATAACATTTTAAAATAAACCCAAAAATAAAAATTAATTACTAAAATAAAAACCTAATAAACAAACCATTATCAAGAACTACGTGTACTCTAATTCTCTATTACACATGGAGATACGTAGGAGTAGGAACTTACTCTTGTTGAGCCCCAAAAAATAAAAAATAAAATAAGTCAATTAAAAATTAAAATATTAATAATATTTTATAAAAAAGAAATTTTTCAATAATAATTTATCATTAAAACATTAAAAAATAAAATAAAAAAAAAGTATTTGTTATATTTCAACTATTTTAAGGGTGAAATAAATATTTTTAAAGTTATCTAGTTTTGCATATTTAATTAGAGGCAATCGTCCTTAAGACGGACGTCGTAACCTTCGCTACGCGTAATAGACTCCCGAACCCAAAATTTGGTTTCGTAGACCACCTCTTTTAAAAGGTTTTTTTCAATGTTTTCCTAAATAAATATTGGTGGCGACTCCTCTGATTTTCATAAACTAATTTTTCGCCGTCTCATCAAGACTCTATGTGTCGACACTAGCCTTCTTGAAAGAGTGCTCTGATGCACCCAGTATAGTCTCCCCACTCATTTCCAACTATATGAGACTACTACTTAGTTCATTAAGTACAAGTTGAGGAATTATTGTATCGAGGACCCTGTACTACATCCACTACCCCAACCATAAGGGGCTATCGCATAGACCCCTTATTCTCCCAGCTCGTTTGAGTTTACATTTGCTGATTATCTTATTACAGGACTGGAAGAAGAGGAAAAAAAGCCTCAGGATTTGAGGTCAAGTCCTCTCTAAGAGGGAGGAACTAATGCAATTCCACTTAGCAAGGTTTCTTAGATAAGAGGATTGAAGAGTATACATGACTTGGATGGAGTATAAAGATATTATTTTAGGCCATATTTTATTTTTGTAAATATTCTAAGTGTGTTTTGCACCTTTAAATATGGTGTAGTTAGTTGTATAGTTGATTTCTTTTAAGGCCTTGTATTTTGGCCTGTTTTCTTATTTTTAATTAAGATGTGTCTTTAGTCTTTTATGTTGAGTATGTGCATGAGGAGACCTTTTTCTAAGCTCATCGAGCATGTGCGGTTTTCATCTCCACACCCTTCTTGTTAATTTTTCACCCCTCCTAGACACACATGAAGCATGGAGACATGTGGGCCCCTTGGTTCCTCTATGTAACGCCATTCCCCCTTCCCTCTCCTAGTTGGCACATTTAAATTCAAATTTGAATTTGGAAGGAGTCTACATGGCAGTCTCAAATTCAAATTTGAATTCCATAGGGAACATAGATCCATAATATTAGGGCCTTGTTTGGATCTAGTAAAATTAACCAAGTGTCAATTGACTCTTAGCCAAACTAACACTTAGTTAATTTAGCTAATCCCTCCCTAATCTTACATGAGTTAGACGTCTAACTCCTAGAAGCCCATAGCTAAGATTTTGCATATAAATAGCCACCACTACCTCTTTGTAATTTTACACTTGATTAAATACACTTATTCCTATTTTATGAGAGCTAGTTTTCTTGAGTGTCTTGTTCTTTATTCTCTTAGAGAGTTCTTCATTTACTTTTATCAAGGGCTCCTTCCCTTCTGGCAAGATTCTATTATAGGTTTATCTCTTTGTGAGTGGCACTTCTGTCCACCACTTCAATCTTCTTCATCTCCATCTTCTTCAAGGAACTTCAAGGAGTTGAACATGGGAATTGCATTCCAAGGATGCATCACATAATAACTAATTTTTTGTTTTTCTGTGCATCATCCACCACTACATTGATGATTAGGGCTCCATTAAGAACTTGTCTCCCTTGTAAAAAGGTTGTCTGATTTTCTGATATCAATGTCTGAATTATGCAACATAATCGTAACACTAGTGCCTTTTCCAAAACCTTACAAATACTCCCAACAAGAGAAATTGGGCGGTAGTCACTAATCTTATTTGGGCATGTTGATTTTGGAATGAGTGCAATAAAAGAGTTATTAGAGCCTTGTACTATCTTGTTGTTTGTATGAAATTCATTAAAACCCCCTATAAAATCCTCTTTTATCAAATGCCAAAATTCTTTAATGAAATAAACATTAAAACCGTCAAGTTTTAGGCACTTATCATTCTCACATTCCCAAATCGTTGCTTTAATTCCCTCCTTTGCAAAAGGCTTTTCCAACTTAATTTGCACATCTATTGGCAGCTTCTAAAAAGAAACTCCATCAAGTTGAAGTCAACACCCATCCTTACGCTAAAAATGATGGCGAAAATGCTCTTTAAGCCTTTCTTTAGATTTCAGCTGAAGAATTTACTCCATCACAACTTTTAAAATTTTTAATTAATGGAGGAGTGGGTACAATAGTAGAATTCAGAAAGGCAAAATGTAAACAGACTCAATAGACATGATTTCAGCTAGAGAGAATTCCCATGCCAAGCAAATAGATACAAATGAGTTTTTTTTTTAAAAAAAATAAAATAAAGAGGTTATTAGATTAAATTAAATTAGGTAGATTACAATCAAGATGTTGATTTCAAGAGCTAGTAACTAACATTCAATTAGCAAGAGATAACGACCAATAAATTATGTTTAATAAAAATTTTCTATTATTAGAAAGGTGAGAAAAGAGTATCAAAGAAGGCAAAGAATGTGCAAAGGACATTTATTAAAACTTTCCTTCTATTAGTGTTCCAATTTAAATATAGACATAGAGGAACATTTTTCAAATTAAGATTATAAACAATAAAAATAAAAATGAAGCTCCAACTATGACCACTTTGAATACTCTTGTAACTTGGTCATCATGAAAAATCTTCTAAAATGAACAAAATAATGACCTAAAAAAATCAATAAAAAATCTCCAATACTCAAATCATCACAAAGAACTACGTAAACTCTGATTATGCATTTCACTTAGACATACATACCTACTCTTGTCAAGCCCAAAGACATAAAAAATAAATTAGTGGAAAAGATAAAAATATTAAAATGTAAAATAAATTATAAATTTCACAATAATAAAATTATTCTTATTAAAAATGTAAAATCAATAAATAAAAAATAATAATTTTTATGTCTTAAGGGTGAAATAAATATTTTAAAGTTATTTAATTTTACATGTTTAACTAGAGATAAACGTCTTTATGACGAACATTGTAGGTGCTAATACCTTCCTTATACGTAATTGACTCCAGAACTCAAAATCTGGTTTCACAGACAATTTTTTTATTTTAAAGGCTTTTCTTATGTTTTCTTACTGAACATTGGTGGTGACTCCCCTATTTTTTCAATTTTTTTTGCCTCCCATCGAGACCCACATTTTGACACATGACATTCTAAAAATCCATATATGTTTCTAAACTTTGATTGCATGCTTAATATGTACATTTAGGTTTGGCTACAACAAGATTGTTCACTATTATTAAATAATATAGAATTCAATAAATCTTAATATGTTCCTAATTACTACTTTGTTTTTTATCATACCATTTGTTGAAACTCCAATATTTTGCTCAGCATTAATAAATAATATTGAATCCTGAAGTCTAGATGCAAAATGGTTGTTCACCATTGATAAATAAGATGTAATCCTAAAAGTTCATGTATGTTTTTAATTATTATTTTAATTTTTATCATACCAATTGTTCAAATTTAATATTCTGCTCACTATTAAGAAATAATATTGAAGCCTAATAGGAAATGTAAATAGAAATATAAATAATATAAAAAACAAATAGGTTATGTGATGTAAAGCATATGCACCAATTATAATTAGTCTAAAAAATCTTTGTAGGAATATATCTTCTTTATTTTCTCATCGTAATTTCTTGTCCATATCAATATAAAGTCATGACACAAAATTTTGAATTTTTGTAATATGGCTCCCTGAAATAAAATAATGTAGTGCTTATATTTTATTTTTTAAGACACATTAAATTGAATAAAATATAGTTTAGTTCATATATGTGCTCTATACACCTTTCAAATTAAAGATTATAAAAGGCTTCTTGAAATACCACATTTTTGTCATGTTGCATAATTTATAATTTTCATCTTGAATAAGTATCTTCAAACGTTTCCTTGATTTTAATCCGGACAAAGCTGCACATTTTGCCCATGGGTAGACACTGGTCTTGAAGAAACAAACCAACATGAAACAATGATTTTCATTTACTTTTATTAATAGTCATTGCAAAGCATAAAGAAAGAAGAAATTGTCTTCTTTGAAATTTAAAGGCTACCCTTTTCTAGAATTCAACTGTGTACATTCTCTCAAAAAAAATAAAAACAAGTTGAACAATACAATTTTAGAATTAAATAAAATAAATGCAAATCAAGAAATACTTGTGTACATCCATGTTTCCAAATACTTCTCCTTTCTTAAAATCATTCATTAATTCATCCAGTTTCATTTTAAACAATCTACATGGGTTTATGTTCAACAGTTAGATCTTGCTCTTGCAAAAATATTTGTCTTTCACGCCAGTTAGAATTACATGTGATAGTAATGAAGAGGTATGGATAACCAATTTTTTTTTTTGCAAATTTCCATGGCATCCTTGTTGGAACTAAAGGAACTACATTGAAGTTTGGAGAAGTTTTGGTTTTTCTTTTCTCTCTTTGTTTTTGCTCTTATTAAATCAATTTTATGGTACCAAACACGTTTATAGGTATGGTACTTGTATTGTGTGTTTTCGATAGGCTTGAGAACGTGTTTGGGATGGTTTTCGATAGATTTCATAGGTTTAGGTTGTGTTGGAAAAACTTCAAAAATGGATTTTTAAGTAAGGTAATCCATTACTTAAAAATGGTAATCGATTACCCTACGAGAATTTTGAAAACAAGAATGGATGCTCTTTGTGGTAATTGATTACCTGATTTCAGTAATCGATTACTCCCGAGAACAAGCCCTTTGGACCAGTTTTGTGTAGGATATCATGTAATTAAGTAGGTAATCGATTACCTTGCATCAAAACGGATATAAAAGCATTTTGAAAACATATTTTATGACTTTTGATCAGTCCAATCAAGTGCTTGATTCTCTCATACGATTCCTAATAATTCTCTCCAAGATTCATACCCATTTTTTATGGTTTGAAAGTGCTTCAATTTTAAGATTGAAGGAAAAGACTCTATTGAGTTTTAATCTTTCTATTTGGGTATTCTTCACATCAGGTGATATTGTTTTGTACCCTTATTTGTGTTTTTGCATAAGGTTACCAATCTCTTGAGGTGTTCTTGAGATTGTGGGAAAATCTTGCAGCAGGGTGTTACAGGTGAGGCGTTGTGAGTAGCGGGGTGTCACAATGTAGCAAACTCTTGGGGGGTGCAAGAGGAAGCCTCTTCTTTTGTGCTTTAAATCTTTCCAGGATTAAAATATGTATGTGTGGTGTGCATGTACTAAGATTTTAGTGGAAAACAGATTAGCGGAAGGCTAAGTCTGTAAACTGGATGTAAGTCAGTTGGACCGAACCAGTATAAATCACTGTGTTGTGTTTGGTTTATTATGATTTCTTGTCGCGGATCATATTCTTGCTATGCGTTTATTTGATTTTAAATATGAATTTTTGACCAATATTTTGTGGTTTAATTTTAGTTCTTTCTACTCTTTTCTTTTGATCCTGAATTACTTAAATATAACTCTTGTTAAGTTTATCTTCTATTTTATTTGAAATCATTATTGGAGGAATTGGATTAATTGGTGCTTTGCCTTAATGGTTGAATTCTTGAAAATCCATTTTTGTAAAAGAAGGTAGAATTTGAAATTTTGAAAAAGGGATTGTTTTTGAAAATACTCTGATACAGTTGAATAAAAATCTTTGAAAAATAATTTGGTGAATCTATTCAATTCCTCCTTCTAGATTCCGCCCGAGACCAACAAGCCTAAAAATTTTTGGACATCTATCTTGTTCCTCTTGTGAAAGAAGATGGAAAAATAATTCGAATTCTAATTGAAGTTGCGTTAGTTTCACCTTGCTAATAACTTTTTGTAGACCATGTAAAACTTCAGTTCTAATTGTATTTTGAGTGATTTTTATGTGTTGAGCCCCAATCATAGTATATGTATCAACTAAAAAGGCCGAAACAATCTTTTTGACTTAAACACTAAATTCAAATTTCCTATCTTGAATTCTGTAAGCAGTGAATTCCTTAATGTAACTAGCATCCGTTCTTGGTTTTGAGTTGTATCTTTGGATTCCCTTAATGGAATGTTTTCTTTAGATCCTTCTTCGTTAAACAACATTGGATACTACAATGGTACAAAAGCAACATGTGTTTCATGAATCCTAGCTAATCCTCCTAACATTTTTGTTACCACCATGTCTCTTCCTATATCCAATTTATTGAAATCTTCTACCATAAGGCCAACAACCTCATGTGTAGTTTGAATATTATTATTTCTTAAATCTTTATGCTTATTCCTATTCCTATGCAACCTTAATTCGAAATTTGAACATGGATTTTTCATAAAGTGATGTCTGAACTTTTGTGAAAGACTTAGCAAGAACATTGTGTTCATCAATGATATTTGTCAAATCTAAAAACACAATGATTCATCCATAATATCATACTCTTAATAAAAATAAGTAAAACCAATCATAACCAATAATACCATTTAAATTTCAAATCTAAAATTAAATGTAAACATAAATAGAAAATAAAGTGATAACAAAACATATGAAAACATCAAAATAAAGTTAAATCATTGTTCAGAAAGCCTCTTTATCATCAAGAAAAACATATTCACAATCTAACTTGTTCCTTTTTTCAATGCTCAATTTCTTTATTGGAGACTTGCAACAACAATTGTATTGAGTCAACTCAAATTCATTCTCTTTCACACCTTTTGCTTGTGTCATTTCAATTGGTTCAATATCTTCCAACACAGATTCCTTATTGACACCATCCAAGCATATTAATTTTGGCATCTTATTTGCAGAGGTCTCATGATGCATCCTTGCTAATGCTTCTCCTAAGATCATCTTCTAGAAAATTTCCTTGAAGAAATGAGTGATCGAGGAGATGGAGATGGTGGCGGCGGCACCACTTTAGGAAGAGATAAGGCATGATAGAAGTTTGCCACAAGGGAAGGAGTCCTTGATTAAAGCCATAGAACTCTCAAGAAAGGAGAGAAAGTAGACACTCAAATTTACTCACAAAAGGTATTTGTATTCAATCAAGTGTAAACTGTACAATGGGGAGGGGGAGGTGCCTATTTATAAGAGAAATCATGGGCTTGAGAACTTAGGTGGTGGACGTCTACCATTAGAAGGGGCTAAGAGAAATTAATCAAGTGTTAATTCTAGGAAGATCCAAACATGTCCCTAAATTTAAGGATCTTGGTTCCCTCTAAATTTGAATTTGAATTTTGGAGAAAGTCCACATGGCACCTCAAAATTCAAATTAAAAAATGAGAGCAACATGAATGCCAAGTAGGCACCACCTTGGAGGAGAGAGGGAGTGGCGTCAACTTGAGGAGGAACCAATGGGACCCATATGTCTCTCATGCTTCATGTGTTAGTTAGAGGGGTGCGGAATTAACTTAGGTGGTGTGTTAACAAAAACCACACTCCTAAGCTTCTCCAAAAAGGCCCAAAATACTCAAAACTCTCCACAAAGAAGACTAGTTACACCTCCTAATTTAAAATAGAAATAAAGGCCAAAAAAAAAAACACCGCGAAGTCCCAAATGAAAAAATTTACACTACAAGGACTAAAAAGAAGACTATGACCTAATTTCTTACATCTTGATCTCCATGAGAAGGTGAAGTCTTCTTCTCTCCTCTCTTGCCATATCTTCCTCAATCATTCTAGCCATGACCCTTGAGACAGGACCTTTGCTAATGCATCATCTTACTTGTTTCAACATCTACACACTCAACAACAAAGTCAAGTAACTTATAATTCTTTTAGAACCAACAGAACAAAATTCCCTCATAAGATCAATCGCATTAATTGGTGTACCACATGATGCCAGCTGCAACAAATGGAAACATAAGTTATTTTACTTATATGCTATATTTTTATATTAGTTTTTTTTTTCATCTTAAAATATTTTTTAATCATATCAACATCATGACAAAGTCTAATCACTCTAATAGACTTGTTGGATTTACATGCTAAGTACCATCATTCTTTTTCTTGAATAAGCTTGATTGTTCCCAATACCACAAATGAATCACTATGACACCAATAATTTAACTCTTCAGCAATTTTTAAAGGACTAACTTTTAAAAAATCATCCTCGATAGACATAGGTGGAGAATAAACTATTTAACTTAAAGATTAAGAACAATTGTCATTTTCAATCAACCGAAGTTCAAAAACTAAATGGTAAATGGTTAAAATTTTGATTCTAAAGTTTGTTATCATGTATATACGATTTTTGACAGGCCTATTTTTAATCATTTCAGCTTCTTTAATCTGTGGATTATATATCATTTTTGTTGATTGTAAAACATTTGCAGTCCAACTTTCTCTGCATTATTAAAAAAAATGAAATGTAAAACACAACTTTCAATAATTTGCAAAACAACATTTAGCATACGATACCTTTAAAATTGTTAACCTTCACAAGTTGAATAAAAAAAATTGTAACATCCCAAAAATCTAAAATAAAAAGTACCCCTTACTATATTATTAAATCCATTTTAATTATAAATTACACTCAAAATATTAAAACTTTGATAGAGAAAAAATAAAAACACAACATTAATATCTCGCTTAACAATAAGCATTGCCTAACAAGAAACCTGAGTTAAGGTATTCTAATGAAGGAACGTCAATCAACAAAACGTGTCACTAGGAAAAACCCCAAGAATACTCGGCAGAGAAAACTTTGCGCTGAGCAAGATTTGTCGCTGGATGCAAAACCATAAAATTACTTAACAGAGATAACTTTTTGTTGCGTGAGAGTTATTGCCCAACGAGACTCTGCAAAATTCTAAAACATTTGTTGCATAAAGTCTCAGCCAATCTCTTGCCAAAATCTAGTTTTTCAATTTACATACATAGATTCTAATATCCATAATTCACATGCCCAAAATACATTATATAGTTCTATTCTCATTATAAAAATACATATATGCATCCAAATCATAGAAATTCAACAAAAGACCCAAAAAGTCACCAGCCTAATTGTCCTATCATGTCCTCTTCACTCTAGATTCTCCTGCCTTTCTGCATTTTCACTGATATCTCCTCTCATGTTAAACACAATCTTCACAGTCATATATAAAACACACACAATGCAAGGGTACAAAATCAATATAAATGTTAATACAATATAATTAAGCATCAACCTCCATTCAATAATATTATCAAACAAGCAAACACACTTATATTTCTCCTGACTATAAGCAATTAGTACAACATGATATCTCTTCTCGTGTTAAACTGATCATCACAATCATACATAAAACACACACAATGCAATGGTAAGCTTGCAACAACAAAATCAATATAAATGTTAATACAATATAATTAAGCATCAATCTCCATTCAATAATATTATCAAACAAGCAAACACACTTATGTTTCTCCTAATATAAGCAATCAGTACAACATGATAATATGACATGACATTTTCGTAAAAACCCATTAAGTTTGGATATCCAGGAGACCTAATGTGATGCATTCTCCCCAAGCAAGGGCCCTATCACTAGGGCCATGGCTAGGAGAATAGAAGAAGACATGGCTAGAGTAGAGGGAGGAAGATCTCACCTCCATATGACCATCAAGTTATGCAAGCCATGACTTATTTACTTGTAATTTTTATTTTAGGAACCTAGGATTTTATTTTGGACATGTATTAGTCTATTTAATTTTCTAGGAGGTGTCTTAGTAATAAGAAGGGGTAAGATTAGCTTTTGGGCCTTTATTTAGGAAATAAGGGGGTAGTTTGATAAATACACCCTCTTTTGCTAAATAAAACCCAAAACTAATAAAGGAGTAATCTTGGTCCTTGGATGAGGTAGCTTGGGCACCAATTCTCATCTAAAGGAGGGTATTGATTGGACTTTGGGCTTCAATCCTCCTCCCTTGGATGACTCCTTTTAATCCTAGCCCTTCATTTCCTTCATGACTTGTCCAAGAGGTTAGCTCCCTCTATAAAAAGGTGCTCCTTCACACTTTTGTATTTTTTACACTTGATTGAATGGAAAAACCTTGAGTTGGCCCAAATTCTCTTAGTGTCCACCCTTCTCTCTTTGAGAATTCCTTAGGTTTTTATCAAGGGTTCCATCCCTTGTGGCAAACTTTCCCTCTTAGGCTTATCTTACCTTAAGTGGTGCCTAAAACTACCTCACTTCTTACCTCTCCACAAACCATTTCACCAAAGAAGAAAACCTCTAGAAAAAGATCAAGGGAGGCATGCATCATAATGACTCATCTCAACTGTTGTCTAGCGTCTACTTGACCTATTTGACAACCAACTAAAGTCTAGGCATATTGATATGACAACCCCAAGTATTGTTTGACATCCCCAATTATTGCTTGGCATCTACCCAACCCATCTAACAAACCAACTATTGTTTAAGTATATCACTTCGAGACCGCACTAGCACCCTGGATTACAATGTATATAACTTTGGTACTTGCATTGGTACCCTGGAATACATTGACCTATTTATATCCCTAACTCAATGTACGTCATGCATTTCAACGAAGGTTAAGTTACCCACTATAACAACCCACATCTAACAATCCATTATAACATAAAATTCAACATGCGTCATATCAATCTCTAAGAAAACACAATTCATTTAACAACCAAATGTTGTAACACATAAATCAATAAGAATTCCCAACTTAAAACCAAGATTGATTTTCCCTTACCTATTTCTCCTTTTCAGTAGAATTGAAAAGGGAGAAGAACCCAGGGGTCATGCTTTAGAGTAGCAAGCTTATTCAATTGACTCAACTACTCAAAACCTAATTAAAAACCCAAAAATCAAAGAGAATTAAAGAAATTGAAATTTCAATTTTGATCCTCTTAGAATAGAGATGATGCATTTTCCTTGATCTACTTCCAAGGTTCTTTCACATAAGTAGAAATGGCAGATAAAGGAGATAAGATGTGGAGATGGAGGCACCACTCAAAAGGAGATAAGCCTAAGGTGGAGGAGCTTGCCACAAGGGAGATGTCCCATGATAAAAACTCAAGGAGGTTCTCTCAAGAAGATGAAGAAGAAGACACTCAAGTTTAGAAGTAAACTTTATTCTCATAAGATCAAGTGTAAAGAGTACAAGTGAGGGTGAGGCATGAATTTATAGTGCTAGGAGGGATTGGGAGTGAGAGTGGACGTCCACCTAACTAATCAAGACCTAATAAAGCTTAATCATGTGTTAGTTAGGCAAATCAAACTTAGCACATGATTAAGGAAAATGAATATCCAAACAAGGCCCTAATTAAGTGGATTTATGTTCACTAATTTGAATTTGAATTTTGGAAGGAATCCACATGGCACTCCAAAATTCAAATTCAAATTTGGTTGGTTAGAAACCTGCCAAGTAGGCACATATGTAGAGGGGAGACAGAGCTGGACACAATTTGGAGGGAACAATGGGGACCCAGATGTCTCCTAGTTGGTTAGAGGGATGTTAAGATGATTTTTGGGGTGATTTTAGTAGAACAACACGTCCAAAAAATCCTCCTAAAGCCCACTTAATCAACTCATACCCTTTAAGCACTAAATGAACCTCACATTTACAACACAAAAGGAATGAAATGCCAAAATACAGGGCCAAAACAAATCAAACCCTAAATTAGCAAGACTAGGACCTAAACAATTAAACTAGCTACATAGGAGGGATATGGCCAATCTTCACTTTTAACAAGAGTTGAGGTCATCCTCTTTCTTCACTTGCCAAATCCTCCTCTATCCCACTAGCCATGACCCTTTCTAGGGGTGGATGCATCATCTCATCCCCCTTGGAAAGGATTTGACCTCAAATCTGAAGGGTCTTCTTCCTTATCAACATCTGCAAAAGGAGATAAGTCTTGAATATTAAAAGTGGTGCTAACTCCATAGTCTGAAGGGAGATCTAAACTATATGCATTATCAGTAACTCTCTCCAGGACATGGAAGGGCCCATCTCCTCTGGGGCTAAGTTTGGATTTTCTTTGAGTATGAAATCGATCATTCCTCAAATGGAGCTAAACCCAATCCTCTTCATTGAAGATAACTTCCTTCCTTCCCTTATTAGCATAAGTAGCATACGTTGTCATATTTTGTTCTATGTTATTCTTGACCCTCTCATGTAATGTCTTCACAAAATTAGCTTTTGCCTCTTATCTTTATGAAAAAAGTGAGAAAGGGGAAGAGGCAAGAGAGGGTTGAAACCATACACAACTTCAAAAGAGGAATGCTTGGTGGTCCTTTGGACCACCCTGTTATATGCAAACTCAACATGGGGAACGTATCCACCCTAGACTGATGATTGCCCCTAAGGAGTGCCCTCAACATGGTGGATAAGGATTTGTTTGCCACCTCAGTTTGCCCATCAGTCTGAGGGTGACAAGTGGTGGAGAGCAAGAGTTTAGTTCTTAACTTAGCTCATAAAGTTATCCAAAAATGGATAAATTACTTCACATTCCTATTAGACACTATGGTAGAGGGTATACCATGCAAATAGACAACCTCTCTAAAGAAAAGTCTTGTGATGTTACTTGCATCATCTACTTTGTGGTAGGGTATAAAGTGGGCCATTTTAGAAAATTTGTCCACTACCATAGAGATAGAGTTTGCACCTCGTTGGATACGAGGAATACCTAGGACAAAGTCCTTACTAATGTCTAACCAAAGTGCAGAATGAGTAGGTAAGGGTGTGTAAAGTCTATGGGGCATTGCCTTAGACTTTTCTTGTAAGCAAGCTAAACATCTAGAACAATGCCTATGAACATATCTTCTCATATGGGGCCAAAAGAAATTTTCTTGTAAAAGCATGAAAGTTTTATTGATTCCAAAATGCCTTATGAGCCCACCCTCATTGGTTTCTTTTGTGAGAAAGTTTCTTATTGATCCTTGGGGTACATAAAGCTTGCTACCTTTGTAGAAATACCCCTCACTGAGAAAGAAGCCATCAAGGTTTTTTGGGTACAGATGCAGAGGCAGCATAAATGGAGTCAAAATCCTTATAAGAGGGATACATGTCCCTAATGTCATCAAATCCTAGAATTTTTTCACTTAGAGTGGCATAAAGAGTCTGCCTCCTAGACAGAGCATCAACTACCACATTCTGTTTTCCTTTCTTATATTTGATGACATACGAGAAGGATTCAAGGAATTCAACCCATTTAGCATGCCTTTTATTTAAATTTCCTTGTTCTCTCAGATACTTAAGTGACTTATGGTCACTATGAATGATAAACTCCTTAGGAGCAAGATAATGCTCCCAAGTCTGAAGGGCCCTAATTAGAGCATAAAACTCCTTATCATAAGTGAGGTAGCTGAGAGGGGAACTATTGAGCTTCTCACTTAAGTAAGCAATGGGGTGCCCACCCTGCAATAATACAACTCTCACACCTACACCAGAGGCATCACATTCTAGTTCAAATTTTTTAGGGAAATCAGGTAATGCCAAGATTTGTTCATTAGTGAGCTTATGCTTGATAAGAGAAAATGCCTTTTCTTGTTTAGCACCCCAAAGGAAAGGAGTATCTTCTTCACCAAATCATTTATTGGTGAGAAAAGTGTGGAGAAGTTAGGCACCAAGCGCCTATAAAAACTAGTCAGACCATGAAAGCACTTGATCTCTATCACACTTTTTGGGGTGGGTAATTCTTGAATGACTTTGATTTTTTTAGGGTCCATATGCACCCCTTGGTTGCTAACTACAAAACCAAAAAATACCACACTCTCTACACGAAAAGTACATTTTTCAAGGTTGCCAAAGAGGTGGTTGGTCCTAAGAATGCAAAAAACTTGCCTAAGATGTCCTAAATGATCATCTAGGCTCCTACTATACACTAAGATATCATCAAAGTAAACAACACAAAATTTTCCTAAATAATCCTTTAGAACATGATTCATTAATGTCATGAAAGTGCTAGGGGAATTTGTTAGGCCAAAAGGCATAACCAACCATTCATAAAGACCAAATTTGGTCTTAAAAGCGGTTTTCCGCTCATCACCCTCTTTAATCCTTATTTTGTGATAACCACTTCTAAGATCAATCTTTAAAAACATGTTTGTCCCATGCAATTCATCCTTCATATCATCAAGTCTAGGGATTACGTGCCTGTATTTGATAGTGATGTTATTGATAGCTCTAAAATCAATGCACATCCTCCATTGGCCATTCTTCTTGGCACCAACAAGACTGACACAACATAAGGGCTAAGGCTCTTTTAAACCCAACCCTTTTACAATAGCTCTTGAACTTAGGACTCTATCTCCTTAGTTTCCATGGGGTTGGTCTTATAAGCAAGCCTATTGGGAAGGCTAGCACCAGAAACCAAATCAATTTGATGTTCTATACCTCTGATAGGAGGAAGTCCTTTGGGAACTTTACTAGGGAATGCATCACTAATTTATTTTAAAAGGTCTTTGATCACTTAAGGAAGGTTCTTATGTTCAAGTTTTGTGGCAGTGCTCTCAGCAGAAATGGGGAAGAAAGTGGAGATGCCTCTTTGCAAAGGAGAAGATAGAAAGGTTTGTTAGTTGAGGGAGCTTCTTTTAAGTCTTTTTTTTTGTTGCAAATAAGCTCTTTCTACTTACAACCTTCTTGGAAAGGGCATCACCTTCCAACTCATTCTTCTTACCCCTTTCAAGCTTTAGGGGTAAAGCTTTTTCTTTTTGGTTTTTTTTATGCTCCTCGTCTCTTTTGTTTTTCATGAAAAGTTGATCCTCAACCACCTGAGCAGGTGTTAGAGGATACAACCTTATGCGTTTATCATACTGTCATGGTCTTCCCAGCAAGATATGACCAACTTCCATGGGAACTAGATCACATAAAATTTCATCATTCTAATCCCTATAGAAATTGGCACTCTCACTTATTCATTGACTATCATTTTCCCTTGCTTATTGAGCCACTGAAGTTTATAAGATTTTGGACGGGGAAATGGATTCAAGGCTAGATTTTCAACCAACCTAGAGCTACAACAGTTACAATAGGACAAACTATCTACAATGAGAGAACACACTTTTCCATTAACTTTGTACCTTGTGTGAATATATGTTCTCCCTTTAAGATTAGGTAAGCTCTAGAGGTTGGCTTCCAAGAAGCCTTCTAATCATTAGGAGGTTTCACTCATATGCATAAGCATCTTCACAATTTAAGTATGATATATGACCTCCTTCTTCCTTACTCTCACTAGAGGAGGAAGATGAGCTACTCTACTACTATAAATATCTTGGCCCCTTATGATCGTGGTTTTCTTGTTGGGGCATTGAGAGGCAATATGACCTCTCCTGAGACATTTAAAGAACTTTATACTACTTTTCTTCTCATCGAAGTTTGTAGTAGGGGGTTTTTTCTCTAAATGAAATGCTTTATGGTCTTTGATATGCTTGGGTAGATCCTCCTTAGGGAAACTCTTGGAAAAGTTCCCCTTGAATTGGTCATTCCTTGCATAAGGTTAAGAATCCCTTTTAATTCCTTTTCTCTTAACTTGGTTCTCAACCTTGATACAAAGTTATGTCAATTCATCTAGGCTCAAATATGAGAAGAGCTCAAATTTATCTCTAATTTCATTATTTAACCCACATAAGAACCTAGCCATGGTGGCCTTGGGCTCCTTAATTATACCTGCCCTTAGAATGAGGAGTTCCATCTTTTTTCTATGCTCCTCTATGCTTAGGTTTTGTTGCCTAAGCCTTTGGAGTCTATCCAAAAGGTCTCTCTCATGGTAAGAGGGTATATACCTTCTCCTTAAAGTACTTTTCAAATCATTCCAATATTTTATGGAAAACATATTAGTTCGGTCTCTTTCATTAGTTAACACAACCCACCAATGCATGGCATGCCCTCGGAAGCTTAGGGTTGCCAAGAAAACTTTCCTCTCCTCTCTAACTTCATGACAATTGAATAATTGTTCTACCCTGATTTCCCAATCAAGGTAGGCTTCCACTATTTCTCTTCCATGAAATGGAGGAAGATCAACTCTTGGCTCCCTTGTTAGGGCCATATGTTCATGCTCATGAGAATGGAAATGTCATCTCCTCCTAGGCTTATCTTCATAGTACTCTCTCTCACTCTCACTAAATTTCCCAGAGGGAGATCCATACTTTATGTTTTTCTCTTTTCTTTCTCACTCTCTTTGTCTTCTCTCTTCCTCCTTTCTTCCTTTTCTTTCTTTCTATTTTCTCTTCTCTTCTTTTTCTTTCCTCTTTCTCTCTTTTCTCTAATTGTTTTTCTCTCTTCTTTTTCTTTTTTCTCCCTCTTTTCCTCTTCTTTTTGTTTTCTTCTTCTCTCTTATTTTTCCTCACACCTCAACCTCTCTTCCATTATCCACTCACAAAAATCTATAGTAAGGTGTTCAAGAGAGTTAACCTTAGAAATATGTCCTTGGTTAACACTCTTGTTGCTAGAAACACTAACATGTGAGTGATGAGACATAGTGCTTGAAGAAAACTAGCTAAGGCAAGGCCGACACAAACAAACTCTCCTCTCTTTTTAGTTTTCTCCCTAAGTGGCTAAGTGAGTCTTTGGAACTCAAGCCAAGCTACACGTTTTTTTGTTAAAGAAAAATTAAAACAAAAAGGTAAAAGGAAGGGCTCTAGACATACTCCTTGAAGGTGATGAAGGTGGTGTACCACTTCCTCCTTCACACCTTATCTCCAAGAAACTAATAAAATGAAATAAGCTATTACACACAAATGGAATGACCACTAGGTATCAACACTTCTGAAATGAATACAAGGAAATGAAAGCAAAATTTAAAGAAGTTAAGTCTTCAATTCTTCCTCCTAGCCCCCTCAAAAGCCTCACGCTCCTTCTTTCTTTCTTGATCAAATTCATTGGCTCTTGTTCATCAACCCCAAGATGCTACCCTTGTATCAAGCACCACCTTCTAACTCATCACCTCAAGTGGCACTAAAAATCAAGCATAGACAAGCACCAAGAGTAGACCAAATTTAAAGAAAAAATAACAATGAAAAAGCAAAACAATAAGGGACACTATCCAAGTGGAAGAGTTATTAAGACAAGACTAGAAAGATTATAAGTAAGACAAGCTAAAATTAAAGGCTAGAAAGGAAACAAGCACACAATGAGAGACTTAGAAAGGTTTTAGAGTAAATGAAGGACTAAAAAGTAAAATGACTTAAGAAATTTTCAAAAAAGTGCACTAAAAGAAGTAAGGTGGTTGAATGCTATAGAGACGAAAATCAAGAAATTACACACAATTTCAAGTTCTCACTCAACTAATTTTATATATTAGGTACATAATTTTTTTATTATATTTTGACTTCTTTTTTCTATCACTTTTGTTCTTCTTTTTTTAAAATTCTTTGGCTCTCTTCTTTTTTTTAATTTTCTTTTAGATGTACCTAATATCAATTTTGATTACAAATTTGGTGAGGATAATTAGGAACATAAACGCTTGAAAGAATGATAAGCAAAAAAACCACAAAACTCAGATTACAAGTGCAACTAAGGAAAATTTTAGTGGCTCAAAATGTACCAAAATTTGAAGTATTGTAAGGTAAGCCTAGGAGTGTTTGACTTGTGTAAGAACTAACTTGTTTTGACACAATTTTTCTCACAAATACACAGCCAAAAACAACACCAATTACCAATTGATTTTCACTTCAAATACACACACCAAAGCTACTACAATTTCAACTTAAACTACTAAAATTTAGGGAAGAAATTGAGCTAATTTTTTTTTGAAATTTTAGGTAGGAAGATGCTTGAACTAAAAGCATTGGATACTCTTAAGAGACTTAGACTTATAGAATAACCTCATAGTAGCTTAATTTCAAGAGTGTTTCAAGCTTTTGTAAAAGTTAAACGAGGCTAAAACTTAAAGGAAAATTAGGAGACAATGTAATGGCTAAGCATGACTTCTAATAGACAAATACTTGAGATTAAAAAATGCAAAATAAAAGCCTAGAAACAGGGTAAAACATAGAACCAAAGGTGCAAACAAGAAATGCAAGGAGGAAGCCAAAGTGATGACCACAGCGCTGTGGGTTTTGCCACAGTTGTGTGGATTTAAGGTGCACCACTTCTTAGGCAATCCTATCCAAGCAAAGTTCCACAAACAACAAGAAAAACGTAGAGTAGACATGGAATCTTAAAGGAGAATGATAAGATGAAAGTGAAAGAACAAATAAAATGCATAACAAAAGTAACCATGGAATCAATTAAAAGACAACTACTAAACATTACTTCAAGACAAGCAATGAAAAATTAAAGAACAACAATGAATGACTTAATAAAAATTTGCAAAAATAGAAAGTAGAAGGAGATGAAGGATTCAACAAAGTTAAAAAATACAAGATTTAGAACCATAACCTTGTAGGAGTCTAGCTCTTGATACCACATTATGCATCCACTTGATGTATTGCCCTTGACCTACTTCTAAGGTTCTTCCACACAAGTAGAAATGGCAGATACATGAGATAAGATGTGTAGATACGCCTAAGATGGAAGAGCTTGCCACAAGGGAGAGGTCCCATGATAAAATCTCAAGGAAGTTCTCTTAAGAAGATGAAAGAAGAAGAAGACACTTAAGTTTAGAAGTAAACTCTATTCTCATAAAATCAAGTGTAAAGTGTACAAGTGAGGGGGAGGCATGAATTTATAGTGCTAAGAGGGATTAGGAGTAGGAGTGGATGTCCACCTCACTAATCAGGGCCAAGGGAGGCTTAATCATGTGTTAGTTAGGCAAATCCAACTTAGCACATGATTAAGGAAAATGAAGATCCAAACACGACCCTAATTAAGTAGATTTATGGTCCCTAATTTGAATTTGAATTTTGGAAGGAATCCACATGACACTTCAAATTCAAATTCAAATTTGGTCGTTAGAAACCAACCAAGTAGGCGCACATGTTGAGGAGAGAGAAAGCTAGGCACCATTTGGAGGGAACATAGGGGACCCACATGTCTCTTAGTTGGTTAGAGGGTGTTAAGATGATTTTTTGGGTATTCTTAGTAGAACCACACATACGCAAATCCTCCTAAAGCCCACCTAATTAACTTACACCCTTTAAAAACTAAATGAACCTCCCATTTACAACACAAAAAGGAAAGAAAGGTCAAAATATACAGCCAAAACAAATCAAACCTTAAACTAGCAAGACTATGACCTAAACAATTAAACTAGCTACATAGGATGGCTATGACCAATCTTCACTTTGAACAAAAGTTGAGGTCTTCCTCCTTCTTCACTTGCCAAATCCTCCTCTATCCTTCTAGCCATGATCCTTGTGATTGAGCCTTTGCTAAGGGTGAATGCATCAAGAGATGCATGTACCCAAAAGAGAAGAAATTGGTCAAAAGAAGTAAAACAAAACTTACCCACAAGAACTTAGGTTGAGATGAGGATAAATAGAAGAAATTCCTTAGTTATCCATTAAAGACTTGAAGGCATGCAAAGAGTGAAAATGAAAGTGGTCCAAGACATCAAAACGATTACTTACCAACATGAATCTAATGAAGTAGAATAAAACTTACCCACTAGGATCCGTGATCAAGAAAAAATGAAATGAAAGGAATTTTCTTAGATTTTGTGGAGAATTTCCCTTGCATGCAAAAAGATAAAGAACGTGGCTGAGAAAGGAAGAAGAGAGTGATGAGAATAAAAGAGAAGAATTACAAATAAAAGATCAGTGAATAAGAAAGAAAAGGAAGAAAAGAGGGAATAAAAATATATGTAGTGCTAAAGATGTATTCGGTAATTCTGTTTTACTAATCGCAACTCTCCTTTTCCAAATACGTCTATTTTGAATACCAAACCAAATACTTCCATCCAAAAGGCTATCTATTTTACTCACCATATCTAACTCACTCACTCTTATTCATTATTTACAAATTATTTACATTTAATCACATTCATAATTAAATAAACACATTCTATCAAAATAAAACATGAATACAAGTATCTTAACCAACTATTTTGTAATTAATTTATTAAATACATTTAAAATAAATTTAGTTTCCCTTTTTAATTATTTCACACATGATGGAGGACCATCCTTGGGGCATCAAATAGGACCCATCACAAGTTCCATGGCAAGAAGAATAGAAGAAGAGGAAGGTCATACTACACCAAGAGCATTGGTGATCACATGTGTGGACTTTAGTGCATCTACCTAATGTTTTGCTTGTTTTCCTTATTTTTCCCTTGTATTTTGGGGAACCTTAATCACTTAGGATTTCATTGTGTATTTTTATTTAGCCTTTGTATTATGGGGCAAATTAGTTTAGGATTTATTTTGGGACTTAAACCTTGACTTGTGAGGTCAAAAGTCCATTTCTTTCATTTTCTAGACACAAGGGTATTTTATTCATTTAGGGGGAAGGGACCTACATTTCATTTGAGGTCCATTTAGGGTTCATTTGAGAGGCATTTAGCTCTTAAATTTTCGTGCAAATGGCCTAGAGGCCTCCTACCCTCTCTTTAAATACCCTAGGTTAGACTACATGTAGTCACTTTTGGATATATTGGATATTTGAGAGGGTTTTCCTCATCATTCCTCTTCCTTAGTCATTTAGGGATCTCTTGGCCCCCTTCCTCTCCTCTCTACCTTAGAAGGAGCTTGGGCCTCCCTAGGATTGGCCTTCACCCTCTCCAAGTGAAGTGAGCTAGCCAAAGAGACACCATCCAACCACCACCACCCAAAACACCATTCTTTTGTCTCTATTTTTTTTCATGAACCACTTTCACCCATCATAAGCTCCATTTTTCACACCTATTTCAGCCCTTGAAGCAGATCTATTTCAAAATTTCATTTTGGAGAAGAGTTGGTGACACCATGGAGAAGGTGGAGCCATCAGGTGGTATCAAGAGCTAAGGTGGTCTTTAAGGGTAACTAGTGTTCTTCTCCATTCTTTTTTTTTCTTTGTCTTCAAAAATATGTTTCTTGTCATGTTTATGTCTTCTCCTTTGTCTTGAGTATTTTGTCTAAATATTGTGTTTAAAAGTTGTCTCTTTTTTTGTGTGGTTTATCATCATTCATGAGCCTTCTTAGTGTTCTTTGAGTCTTTCTCAAAAGGTTGTTCTTTTAGAGCTTTCCTTTGTTTTTCCATGGCTGCATTTTTTTTTGTGATGAACATGCTATGAACATCATTTTAATCTTGTTTGAATCCTTGTTGTATCATGTTTGAAGTTTCCTTCCTTATTTTTCAAAAACTAGTCAAATATATGCATATTTCTCTCACAAGATGCATGAAACTTTGAAAAAAATCTGGTGCTTTTTCTTTCACATTATTGATTGGCCAAACCTTTTGTGAGCCTTAGGAGACTCATATTTGCATGTAAAAATTGACTCTTGCATGCTTCATGTCTTATTTGACTTATGTGTGTAATTAATGCCTTACACATTTTTGGCTAGCCTTCCTTTTGCATGACTACATCATTCCTTGTCTTTATTGCATGATCCTAAGTCAAACAAAGTGTCATATTTCTGAATATATTCTGAAAAAACTGGAAAAACAACTGCACCTAACCAAGAGAGCAAAAGACAAGAAACATTTCCCAAAAAGATACCTTTCTTGCACCAAAATAGCAACTTTTATTTACCACCTTTTTTTACCCACTTTTAACACACCACAAGTGTAAAATCCATGCAACATATAAGGTTAAAAAAAGAATCAAATCTGATCCTCCTTGGTGGGACACATTTTGAGTGAAAAGAAGTGAAAGTTAAAAAAAAATTAAAAGGAATTGTTGCTAACTTGTTGACCATTTTACCCTTTGACTTTGGACTTGAACTTTGACCACATTGGACTATTTTGGACTATCATTGGACCCATTTTATGACCAAAACCTTGGCTGGAGTTTGGACATTGGACATGAAATTTTAAGGACAAGGAACATTAAACACTTAAATTCTAATCTAGAGTCATTCTAAGTTCCTTTTGAGTGCTTAACTTTCTTGTCGGCCTTAATTTTTGCTTGTCTTTCTTCACATTCTTTGAGTCTTGTCTCATAATTAATCTCTTGATTTTAGTCTTCTTAATTTTCCTTTTTTAGTTTTTATTTCTTGGCCTCTTGGTTCTCTTTCTCTTGGTTGGCTTCTTTGCTTGGTGTAGGTGAATCACCTTGGGTTCACCTTGTGAATCTTGGGAGATTGAGTTGGAGGAAGTTGCCATAAGTCCCAAGGTGCTTTAGAGAAAATCACCAAATAGTGGGAGTGCAAACACTATAAAGAGAGGACTAACAAGTTTGTTACTTGTGAAGGAACTCCAAGTTGGAAGCTTGGAGAATTTCAATTTTGTTTCTTTCTTTTTTTATTTTAAATTTGTGCCTAGTATCTTTCTATTTTTATTATTGTTTGATTTTTGTACCAATTTTTATTCTTTCTTTTGCTTTTTGTTGTTCTTTTTATTGGGGCCATTTGTACTTAGTCATTTCTTGTTCATTTGAGTTGTAATTTGGACACTTTAAACTCTCATTTGATTTGTGATAGCTTAGGTGTAATTCGTTTTAGTGGTGGGATTGTTTCCACCTTAGGAATTTCGACTAGTGTATGCCTTCGTTACTTTCCTTACTTACTTTGTTGTAGTTGTATGCTCTAGGTTGTTATATGTTCATTTAGAAGACTTCTAAGTGCTTATTAGGGGTCCGTTGCACATCACACACTTGTAGTGTCAAAATTTGTTTTTGTAAGGCTTACAAAGTGGCAAAGGTTGATAAGTTTCCCACTACTAAGAGGCTTGGTTATTAAGTGACTCCTTGTAGTCCACCTCCCTTTTAGAGTACAATTCTAACCGCTCCAAGTAATAAGTCTAGCACCAAAATCTCTTTGTGAAATCCTTTATCACTCACTATTTGAAAAAAAAAATCTTTTCAAGAAAACCTTTTGTGAAAATCTTTCCTAGATCAAAGATGAGTGATCATTCAAGTGTTCGTGGTCAAAACTCACACCCTAGTAATGCTAGCCTTAGAGATGAACGTAGAGAACTTGGGGAGTATATAAGAAGAAAAGAAGAAAAAAGTGCAAAAAAAGAGGAAGAATTTAGGAAGAGAGAGAGAGAACATGATAAACAAAATGAGGAAATTAGAGAAATGCTTGTTAAGTTACTTTCAGGGGTAGGAACTAGTGGTTCAAAACATAGAGTCCAACCATCTAGGTCCCAAAAAGGCAAAGGGGTAAGGGTTTCTATGAGTGAAAGTGAGGATAGTGATCATCATCATACCAAAACCCCAAGTGTTAGCCTTTATAGTAGTCATCACAATAATGATTATTATCAAAGGCCCCCAAGAACACATAAGCAAAGAGAATCCTCTAATAAGGAACCTAATGTCAACCTTCCTTCATTTTTTGGAAAGGACAATGTTGATGCATATTTGGATTGGGAAATGAAGGTTGAACAACTTTTTACTTGCCATGGGGTAAGTGAAGAGAGGAAGGTTTCTTTGGAAACCCTTAGCTTCCAAGGGCATGCCATGTATTGGTGGACTTCTTTAGAAAGAGAAAAGAGAGTGAATCATGAGCCCCCAATTCAATATTGGAATGAACTCTGTAGTGCATTGAGAAGGAGGCATATTCCTCCATACTATGACCATGAGCTTATGGATAAGCTTCAAAGGTTGAAAGTCATTAAGTGTGGAAAAATATAGGCAACAAATGGAGTTACTCATGATGAGGGAAGGTATAAGGGAAGAAGAGAGGACCACCATCTCAAGGTTCCAAAGTGGCCTTAATCTTGAAATAAGAGACAAAGTTGAACTTTTGCCATGTAGAGATTTTAATGAACTTGGTCAACTTTGTTCAAGAGTGGAGCACCAACTTAAAAGAAAAAGTTTCAAGAAAGACTTCACTCCATCTTATTCCAAGAATTTTAAGAAGGAGGGTCCCTCTTCCAAACCTCTCTCCAAAGAAGATGAAAAAGAAAAAGATAAAGAGAAAGAAAAAGCATATTCTTCTAAAGTACCTTCTAAGGAGTCTAAGTCAAGTGACATAAAGTGCTTTATGTGTCTTGGAAAGGGTCACATTGCTTCTCAATGCCCCACAAAGAAAACAATGATTTTAAGAAACCAAGATCACTATAGTAGCCTTGATGAAGCTACTTCTTCTTCTTCTACTTCAAGTAGTGAAGATGAAGCCATGGATTCCATGGCAGAGACCTTACCTTGTGATGGAGACTTACTTATGGTAAGGAGGCTTCTTAACAACCAAACTAATGAGATTGACCAATCACAAAGAGAGAACTTGTTTAATACAAGATGCAAAATTTTAGAAAGCACTTGTTCTCTCATTATGGATGATGGATCTAGTTGTAATTTTTGTAGTACTAGATTGGTTGAAAAGCTAGCCTTATCCACAAAACCACATCCTAGACCTTATCAATTGCAATGGATTCATGAGGATGGAGGTATTATGGTTAACCAACAAGCACTTGTACCAATTTCCATTGGCAAATACAAAGATGAAGTTTTATGTGATGTTGTGCCTTTGGAAGCTAGTCATGTGTTGCTTGGAAGGCCTTGGCAATTTGATAAGAAAACCATGCATGATGGCCTTACCAATAAAATAAGCTTTCAATACTTAGGCAAGAAATTTGTGTTGTGCCCTCTAACACCTTCCCAAGTGTGTGAGGACCAACTCAAAATGAAAGCTAGGAGAGAAGAAGACCAAAAAGAAAGAAAACAAAAATAAAAAAAGAAGATAAAAAGGGTCTTTCTAAAGCCAAAGTAAAGGAAGAAAAGGTATCAAGTTTAGAGGAAGGTGTCTCCTCTAAAGATGTTGTTCACAAGATTCATTTATCACTTAAGAATGATATAAAGAAAACACTCTTGCTTGAACAACCCTTATACATTCTATACTTAAAAGAGACACTCATTGCCACTACTCATGAACTTGAGTCTCTACCTAAGAGGTCCACAATCTTTTAAAAGAATTTGATGATGTATTTTCTCAAGAGGTTCCAAGTGGACTTCCACCTTTAAGAGGGATAGAACATCAAATTGACCTCATCCCGGGGGCAAGCCTTCCAAATAGGCCCGCCTATAGGACTAACCCCCAAGAGACCAAAGAAGTAGAAACTCAAGTTCAAGATTTGTTGAAGAAGGGTTGGATTCAAAAGAGCCTTAGCCCTTGTGCTGTTCCTATTCTTTTAGTGCCTAAGAAAGATGAAAAATGGAGGATGTGTACTGATTGTAGAGCTATTAATAACATCACCATAAAGTATAGGCACCCAATCCCTAGGCTAGATGACATGTTGGATGAGTTACATGGGGCCATTATATTTTCCAAGATTGATCTTAAGAGTGGTTATCACTAAATAAGGATTAAAAAGGGTGACGAGTGGAAAACCGCTTTTAAGACCAAGTTTGGTTTGTATGAGTGATTAGTTATGCCATTTGGTCTCACCAATGCCCCTAGCACTTTCATTCGTCTAATGAATCATGTACTTAGGAATTGCATAGGGAAGTTTATGGTCATATATTTTGATGACATCTTGATCTATAGCAAGTCCTTAGATGAGCATCTTGGGCATCTAAGTGAGGTTTTAAAGATTCTTAGGGACAACCACCTCTATTCCAACTTGGACAAATGTACCTTTTGCAAGGAAAATGTAAATTTCTTAGGTTTCATAGTTGGCAAAGAAGGAGTGAAAGTTGACCCCGAGAAAATCAAGGCTATCCAAGGTTGGCCTACCCCAAAAAGTGTTGGAGATATTAGAAGTTTTCATGGTTTAGCAAGTTTTTATAGAAGATTTGTGAAAGACTTCTCCACACTTGCATCCCCTCTTAATGAGCTTGTTAAGAAGGATGTACCTTTCATTTGGGGTGAAGCTCAAGGAAAAGCTTTTAATGTGCTTAAGGAAAAGCTCACCAATACACCCATTCTAGCCCTTCTAAATTTTGAACGAACCTTTGAGCTAGAATGTGATGCATCCGGTCTTGGCATATGTGCTATTTTACTTCAAGGAGGCCACCCCATTGCTTACTTTAGTGAAAAACTTCATGGGGCCACCTTGAATTATCCCACCTATGACAAGGAGCTTTATGCCCTTATTAGAGCCCTCCAAGTTTGGGAGCATTACTTAGTGACTAGGGAATTCATCATACATACTGATCATGAGTCACTTAAGTACATTAGAGGGCAAGGGAAGTTAAATAAAAGACATGCTAAGTGGGTTGAATATCTTGAGCAATTCCCTTACATTATCAAATACAAGAAGGGAAAGTGTAATGTGGTGGCGGATGCCTTGTCTAGAAGGCATTCCTTGCTCTTTTCTTTGGGTTCCCAAATTCTTGGATTTGATAATATAAAGGAGTTGTATGAAGTGGATCAAGATTTCCAATCCAATTTCACCAAATGCCTCCAAAAGCCTTTTGATGGGTTCTACATCCTTGAGGGGTACCTTTTTAGAATGGGAAAACTTTGCATACCTCAAGGATCCATTAGAAAACTTTTGGCAAAGGAAAGTCATGAGGGAGGACTCATGGGCCATTTTGGGGTTGATAAAACCCTTAGTCTTCTAAAATCTAAATTTTATTAACCTCACATGAGAGTGGATGTTCAACGGCATTGCTCCAAGTGTATCACTTGTCTTCAAGCAAAATCAAGAGTGATGTCTCATGGACTCTACACTCCTCTCCCTATAGCTAGCACCCCTTGGGTTGATATTAGTATGGATTTTGTGCTTGGTCTTCCAAGGACTCAAAGGGGATTTAATTCTATCTTTGTGGTTGTGGATCATTTTAGCAAGATGACTCATTTTATACCATGCCACAAAGTGGATGATGCTAGCTATATTGCTAAGCTTTTCTTTAAAGAAGTGGTCCGTTTGCATGGTCTACCCAAGACTATTGTTTCCGATAGGGATGCTAAGTTTCTAAGTCATTTTTGGAAAATTCTTTGGCAAAAACTAGGAACAAAGCTTGTCTATTCTACTACTTGCCACCCACAAACGGATGGGCAAATTAAGGTAGTGAATAGGTCCCTATCCACATTGTTAAGGGCAATTTTAAAAGGGAATAAGAAAACTTGGGATGAATGCCTTCCCCACATAGAGTTTGCCTATAATAGGGCGGTCCACAAGACTGCTAGTTTGTCCCCTTTTGAGGTTGTATATGGCTTTAATCCTCTTACTCCTATGGATTTGCTTCCACTCCCTAATACTACTTCCTTGTATCACAAAGAAGGAGTATCTAGGGCTGACTTTATAAATAAATATCATGAAAAGGTCAAGAGTCAAATTGAAAATCAAACTCAAAAATATGCCAAGTACAACAACAAAGGAAGGAAAAAGGTAACCTTTGCAGTTGGGGATTGGGTTTGGCTTCACTTGAGGAAGGATAGATTCTATACTCAAAGGAAGTCCAAACTAAGTCCTAAGGGAGATGATCATTTCCAAGTTCTTAAGAAAATTAATGATAATGCCTACATTCTAGACCTTCCCTCCGATTATGGAGTTAGTTCTTCTTTTAATGTTTGTGATCTTACACCTTTCCTAGGAGCTAATGACATGGATGAGCTTGAAGATTTGAGGTCAAATCCTTCTCAAGAAGGAGGGCATGATGGAGGACCATCCTTGGGTCATCAAATAGGACCCATCACAAGGTCCATGTCAAGAAGAATAGAAGAAGAGGAAGGTCATACTACACCAAGAGCATTGATGATCACATGTGTGAACTTTAGTGCATCTACCTAGTGTTTTGCTTGTTTTCCTTATTTTCCCCTTGTATTTTGGGGAACCTTAATCACTTAGTATTTTATTGTGTATTTTTATTTAGCCTTTGTATTATGGGGCAAATTATTTTAGGATTTATTTTGGGACTTAAACCTTGACTTGTGAGGTTAAAAGTCCATTTCTTTCATTTTCTAAACACAAGGGTATTTTAGTCATTTAGGGGGGAGGGACCTACATTTCATTTGAGGTCCATTTAGGGTTCATTTGAGAGGCATTTAACTCTCAAATTTTCGTGCAAATGGCCTAGAGGCCTCCCACCCTCTCTTTAAATACCCTAGGTTAGACTACATGTTGTCACTTTTGGATATATTGGATATTTGAGGGAGTTTTCCTCATCATTCCTCTTCCTTAGTCATTTAGGGATCTCTTGGCCCCCTTCCTCTCCTCTCTACCTTAGAAGGAGCTTGGGCCTTCCTAGGATTGGCCTTCACCCTCTCTAAGTGAAGTGAGCTAGCCAAAGAGACATCAGCCAACCGCCACCACCCAAAACACCATTCTTTTGTCTCCATTTTTTTTCATGAACCACTTTCACCCATCATAAGCTCCATTTTCACACCTATTTCAGCCCTTGAAGAAGATCCATTTCAACATTTCATCTTGGAGAAGAGTTGGTGACACCATGGAAAAGGTGGAGCCATCAACACACTTATAACATTTTAATAAAAACAAGTTCTTATAATACTCCTAACAAGAAAAATTTTCATCATCGAAAATAAACGAATTGTAAATTGAATTAAAATTACAACTTACTAATCAATTCTGAAGTTAACCCAACACCTTCCATCTTACTCTTATTTTGCTCCCATTAAGGTATCTAACTCTGTAATATTCCAAATTTATAGTAAAATGTTTGATTATATTTTTAAATTTAATATATATTTAGTAATAAAATAAAATTTAAATATATCTATTTATAAAATAATTAATGATGCATTCTCCCCAATCAAGGGTCTTATCACTAGGGCCATGGCTAGGAGAATAGAGGAAGACATGGCTAAAGTAGAAGGAGGAAGATCTCACCTCCATATGACCATCAAGTTATGCAAGTCATGACTTATTTACTTGTAATTTTTCTTTTAGGAACCTAGGATTTTATTTTAGACATGTATTAGTCCATTTAATTTTCTAGGAGGTGTCTTAGTAATAACAAGGGATCAGATTAGTTTTTGTGCCTTTATTTAGGAAATAAGGGGGTAGTTTGATAACTACACTCTCTTTTCCTAAATAAAACCCAAAACTAATGAAGGAGTAATCTTGGCCCTTGGATGAGGTAGCTTGGGCACCAATTCTCATCTAAAGGAGGGTATTGATTGGACTTTGGGCTTCAATCCTCCTTCCTTGGATGACTCCTTTTAATCCTAGCCTTTCATTTCCTTCATGACTTGTCCAAGAGGTTAGCTCCCTCTATAAAAAGGTGCTCCTTCACACTCTTGTATTTTTTACACTTTATTGAATGGAAAAACCTTGAGTTGGCCAAAATTTTCTTAGTGTCCACCTTTCTCTCTTTGAGAATTCCTTAGGTTTTTATCAAGGGTTTCATCCCTTGTGGCAAACTTTCCCTCTTAGGCTTATCTTACCTTAAGTGACGCCTAAAACCACCTCAGTTCTTATCTCTCCACAAACCATTTCACCAAAGAAGAAAACCTCTAGAAAAAGATCAAGGAAGGCATGCATCAATTAAGCGATTTTAACTTTTCAGCTACAATATTTTTTAAAATATCATAAACTTTTAGTATAATATTATATTATTATTATGAAATGTAAATATTTAATTTGGAATATTTTTAGAATATATGGTATAATACATAAATTTATAACTTATTTTGAATATTTAATATATATATATAAGTAAATATTAAAAAAAGGCTAAGAAGATAGAGAAGATAAACTACACAAGTATTTACATATATATATATATATAAAATTAAAGATAAGAAGATGCAATTGCATAGTATCAACACTTATAAAAAATCAATTGAATTTATCTATAACAAATAGAACCATGTAACTAGTAGTTAGAATAAAAAAGAAAGTAATCATTACAAGGTGCTTATAAATAGAGGTTGTGGAATGCTAAAGGGAAGGCAAAAAAAAGAAAAGAAACGTTAGCTCTTAGCTGATAGTAATGGGAAGATGTAGTGAATGCCTATTAGAAAAAAAATTCTAATTCTTGTATTGCTCTAATTATTAAGATAAGGAGAGGAGACATTTATTAATTTTAAGATATTACTCTTACATACTTGTTTATTTTATCTTACTTTTAGTTATAATTATTTAGTGAGATATCTGTAACATCACTTTATTTATTATTCTATGTAACTTGTAGTTATAATTATTTAGTGAGGTGTCCCTAACCTCCATTTATTTATTATTTTATGTAACTTTTAGTTATAATTATTTAGTAAGGTTTTCCTACCCTCGCTTTATTTATTATTCTATGTAACCTTTAGTTATAATTATTTAGTGAGGTGTCTCTAACATCGCTTTATTTATTATTTTATGTAACATTTAGATATAATTATTTAGTGGGGTGTCTCTAACCTCGCTTTATTTATTATTTTATGTTACTTTTAACTATTATTCCTGGTACTAGTTGGAATACGAATGTAATTGCAAATTTAGTTACATTTAGAGACACTGAAGTTTCCACTCTTGTATTTTTCAGTGATCAAGGAGAACCGCTAGTGATAAAAGGATCATTAACAGTCAATTTCAACATCTCACCCGCTAATTACACAAATTCATTAATGAACATGTTTCCACCAGTTATGTGAAAATAATAGTAGGATAAAAGGGGAGATTTATACCTAAAAAAACTCTTCCTATCTTTCTATGTAATTGAATGAATATACGTAATATTATAAATGTTGGCATATATATATATAAATAAGTGTGGCTTTGTTTATGATTTTTTTTAATTGAAGTTAAATAAATAACTAAAGAAAGATAATTATACATTGAAATGAAATAAAACTAATTAAGTAAATAATTTATTTTCTTTTAATTAATAGTAAGTTAGAATTAGTATAAAGAAAATTGATAATGAAAATGAGTTATAATAAATATCATTACAACCTCTATCAACTCTAATTAAATGACATCTTTCTTATTGGCAATTCAATTCTAACTTAACATGAATCTTCACATAAAGGGTATAAATATCATTTGTTGTCAATCACTACCTATCAGGTTCAACTAATCCTCAAATCAAGTTTATTAGTCATGAAAGACTTAGAGAATTCTACCAATGCTACTACATATATCACCTAACTAGTCTCTAAGATAACACTTAAAATCATTAAAACAAAATACTTAAACTTATTCTATCATATATATGTTATGAACAAGTACTTAGGTAAGCTGTAGGCCAACAAAAATTTTTTAACCTAAGGATCTCCAATTCGAATCATGCTATCTAAGAGGTAGTTTTGGAAAGAAACACTATCAAGCTATGATTCACTAGTGCTAAGAACAAGAAAAGGATGTAGTACACTTAAAATCAAGATGATAGATTTCGATTTCCTCCAAATCAGAGCTACGGTTCGAAAATTAAGCATACTAGAAGTTTGAAATTTTAAGTAATTCTTGAAAACGATTATTAGCACCAATTAAGATAAACAACTGATAAGTGTCTATTTTATGCAAAAATCTATATCTTTATGACACTTATCAAAACTGTAAATTAAAGAAAATGCTTTGCGTAACCCATATTTTTACAAAAATCCACAAATATTTTGTTTTGAACAGAGTATTGAAATTGTGCAATTAACCTTTGATTTGCTGATGAATCTCACCTTAAGATAAGCATGAAATAAGGAACAAGAGTGAACGATGAAATGCTAACAAATTAGTTTAGTATTGGTTCATCTGATTTGTAAGGTAGCAGGACACCTCTCAACAAACAAAGCCTAAGGACAACAAGAAGTCATCAATCCAAGCCTAAAGCTAAAGGGAGAATTAGACTTCAGAGGTCGCTTAGCGAATAAATTTTTGCTAAGCGAATCCCCAAGAATTAATTAGAAATCATTGAAATTTGCTTAGCGAAATTCCTTTTGCTCAGTGAAACCATGTTGACAGTAGATTCAAAAAGTGAGTAACTATTTGCTGAGCAAATTTGGTTGGGAAAAACCTATAAATAGGGGTGCGAGGTAGAAGGAAGGAACATCCCCCCAAAGCTCTAAAACTCATATCTCTTCTCTTCTTTCTGCCCAACACCTCTCTACCCTTGTAAATAGTCCATGGTGAGATCTAGGTAAGCAAGATTATCAGGGGCTGAGGCACTGATAAATACTGTGTAATTTACTTTGACTTTTATTTAAGTTTCATTGATCTATTTTGTATCTTCCTTGTGTTTAATGCTCGTTTTCTGTCTTATCAACTTATAACATGTTTTCTTTAATTTTTATTATTGGAAAATATTCATGAAATTATAGAACTAGGAAGCTCATCATATAGTGACTACACTTAGGAATAAGGTAGGATCTGTATGTATGGTTTAATAATTGTTTCGTGTTGGAATTATTCTTGCTACTGAATTAAGGGAACTTGCAATAATTTAGTTCTGTATTACTAAGGAATTATGATAGAGAAACCTTCAACAATTTAGGAATAGATTAATGAACTTAGGTAAAAGTTAGTAATTTACAGGTATTATGAAGTAAATCAAACCCTGATCATCTTGCATTATTAACAATATTTATAAAAAATCACAAAAATATAATTTATTTTTCAAATCAATTTAGTTATTTAGTTTTCTTTATCTCAAAAAAGGTTTTTATAAAGGTTGAAATTCTAAACAATCATCTAAGTCACTGAGGATACAACCTGATCTAATTAGTTCTGATGCAATCCGGCTCAAGACCCTTTAAGGATATATGAAGAAGCTTTGTTCCATTATATAAATTAGAATTTAGGACTTTTTATAATTTTGTTGACTTTGAATTTTTAGTAGGTTGACTCCTAAAGTCAACCTTCCCTTTTGACCATTGTATTTAGGTTACCCTTTAGTTTTTAGGTCATATTTTATTTTCTAAAAGGTACTATAGTCATCATGTTAAAAGTTTGCTAAGATGGGCTATCTTTTAAAGAAGATGAGCATTTGTTATTTCACCCTCTCATTATGGGCGTACCCCTCTAACCATTCTTAAGGTATGACTACTATTCCTACCTCTTAGTTGCTAGATGCCACACCCCCTAGTCATGCCTTAAGCATGACTACTTTTTACCACCTCTTTGTAATATTTACACCTTTTTGTATCTAGACTAGATTAGGGATAGGTTCATTAGTTGGTTATACATGACCATAGTTAGTTAATCATGGTTAGATGTGACTCAACTAGAGTTAGCCTAATCTTGGTTAGATTAACCTATGGTCTAGTTAGCCTAACCCATCCCTTCTAGTCTATAAATAAGACTTTTCACCTACATGTAATCATCTTTGGATCATTGAATATAATTTGAGCATTTTAGCTTGAGTGTGAGCCTTGAGTGAGTGTGTAAGAGAGTTCTCTTCCTCCTTAGACGTGAGCCTCTCTCCCTTAGGAGAGAATTCTTCTAGCTTTTATCAAGGATTCCTCCTTGTGGCAAACATCCTAAACTCATCTCTCACCCTTGAGAGTGGCGTTTTCCCCTCCATTCCTCTTTTATCAAGGATCCCTCCTTGTGGCAAGCATCCTAAACTCATCAAGTTCTATAGTACAATACGATTGGTGCATTTGCCAGAAGTAGAGTGGTTTATTAAAACTCTAAACAAGTTTTTGGTGCCGTTGTTAGGGACTTGCGTCAAGATATTTAGAATTTCAATTTTTCCTTTGTTTAAACTTGTGTATATATTGTATATTTAGTTTTTAAGTTATCTTTTGTACAGTTTAAAGTTAACCCTTCTAATAGAAACAATTGCTACTAATTGTTGTTCTAGTTCTCTGTGTTTCTAACAATTGATAGGTGCACCAAAAAGCAAGGAAAGCACGCTAGAGCTAGAAAAACAAGCAATTATTTAAACCCAACCCAACAATCCAAATCACTTCAACATGGATGGGGAAAAGAAAACATTGTACCATCATTGGGAAAGGTGTAGAAGACAAATGAGGTCGAAACTCATAGAGATGTGATAGAGACAAATTTTTGTCACCGTACCACAACTTTCCTAGCCATTGTATCAAAATTGCACTCTTGAACCATGGAACAAATAGCAAACTCAAGCATCTTGGTATCAAACTCCTTGGCAACAAGATCAATCACAACCATGGTATCAAATTAGCACATCGGTTCGTGAAGAAAATCTCCAAGAGTTTATGCAATACCCCTTGTTGACTCAACAAGAAAAGGAAGCTTCCCATATATTACAACTTAAATCTCCTCCACAACCTTGGTGTCAAGACATGGCTGCCGATTTGGACAATACAACTCAAGATTACCGAGACATGGATGATCAAACACTGTACAAAAGCCAACTATCGAGATTGGAGGAAACACTTGCAAAATACATGAGTCACAAATGCCTTGGAAAGTGTCTCAACAAGCTTCTCTAGAAAGGATTATTGCACAGTTTAGCCAATTAGTTGAGCAATACAAAGGTCAAAACCAATCATTTTTGGCTACCTATCAGTCAAGTCTTGAGGAACAAGGCAACATCACTTAAGTACAAAATTTGTATTAATCACTCTATAAGGAAAATGAAAAAAAAAATGAGAGTTTGATACAAAAATAAGAAAAAATGGAGAAAAAGAAAAAAAACCTGAGTGATAACTTGTGTGAGAAAGATGAGGTGATTGAAGAAAAATAAAATGAGAAAATAAGAGAAGAAAAAGAAAAAAGAATATGAAAATGTACATTTGAAGAGAATGAAACAATAAAAGAATGCAACATATCAATTGTTGAGACTGGTTCACCAATATCAAAATATTGAAAATCCAATGTTCATGTCCCAAGTGTTTCAAGAAATTCATTCACAAGAGCCATTATGTACAGTGAAGAAATTTTGGAAAAAGAAAGAAAACAAAGTGGAGCTACATGAAGGTAAGGTACCTTTACTGCATTCTTATCTAACTCTTGTTGAGGAATGGGAAAATTCCATAGAAAAGAATTCTAGAGAGATAACATCATATGTGCTAAGGAGACCAAGAACATAGCCAAGAAGACGAAAACATTTAATTCATTTCAAATAAAATTCTTGACTTAGTTCTCTCAAAATATGGAGACAAATATTGTCTCCCTGGAGGCAAGTCTTATCTGGTCAAACAATTTGAAGAAACCTTGAAGTTTATGGTACGTCAAGCTTATGACATAAAACAAACGCTGGGAGGCAACCTAACATTTTTATGCTTGTTTTAACTTTAATTTTGTCTATTATGTGTAGTTTGTACTTTGAATTTTTAGAAAAAACAAAGGATTCAAAAAGAAGGAATCATCACTGCCATAAATTTACTTAGTGAGACTCAATTCATTCAGTGAAAACTTAGAGAATTTAAAGGGGTGCCTCTAGAATAAATTTGCCCAACGAATCGCAATCTGCTCAGCGGATTTGGCACAATTTTGAAAGGTTATATGTGGCAGAAATTCGCTGAGCGAACCCAATTTAGCTTAGTGAAATTCTTATTATTTGCACTTTGATTTTCCACGTTTCTTTGTTAGGAATAATGGCAAATAAAGAAACATATCAATCAACCATTATAGAAACAGAAGAGATGGGAAAAACATATAAACAATAAACAATAACTAAAGATGCATATGAGGATCTCATGTTTCTTTCTATAATATAGTGGAAAAAATTATTTTTTTAAATTGAAATTGCATTGCAAATTTAAATTACAATTAGAATATAAAAAGATTAAATTTGAAAGATTTTACTATGAAACTGATTAGTCATGTTATCATGTTAAATTGCACCATTCAGATTGAGATGAGAATATCAAAAGCCTTAATTGCAAGTATGTATCCTTGCAACCAAACCTTCAAAATTGTTGTGAGATTTAAATTACATAGCATAGACATTTTTTAATGAGAATATTATATATATATATATATATATATATATATATATATATATTAAATTATACTTTCATAAATATTTCTATAAATAGATAAGACTTCATGGTAGCAACATTATTTTTAAGGAGAATATGTTTATATTATTTTTTTATATATTTTAAACAAAAATTTTCTTTGCAATTAGACCTTGAAAAATTGTATAAGATTTAAATTAGAATATGGAAGCATTAACTATAGGTTGTATTTTGAAAGCAGAATAGCAAAATGCTTCATAGTAAGAATTTTTTTTTTAAGAGAATCTGTTTATATTATATTATATTATATATATATATATATATATGTCTCTACATTATTTTTTAAAATTAAATTACATTTCATAAATATTTTATAAATAGATAAGAGTTCATAATAAGGATATTTTTTAAGGAGAATCTGTTTATATTAGTGTTTTTTTTATATTTTGAATTAAATTATCTTTGCAATTAGAACTTGAAAATTAGAATATAAAAGCATTTACTATTAGGTTGTAATTTGAAAGTAGAATAGCATAAAAACTTCCTAGTAAGGATGTTTGTTTTTTTTAAAGAGAATTTATTTATGTTATTTTTTATATATATTTTAAATTAACTAATCTTTGCATAAATAATTATATAAATAGATAGAAATTTTTTTAAGGAGAATCTGTTTATATATGTTAAATTAAATTATTTTTCCATAACTTTTTCGATAAATAGATAACATTTAATAAAGGTTGTTGACTAACTTTACATGTAATGATGATACAAGTAAAACTTTCCTTCCTCCAAATGGGATTAGCTTTATATATATATATATATATATATATATATATATATATATATATATATATATATATTATAGATAGATATGTTTATTGCTAAGTAGATTACACAACTTTCAATAAATCTGATTATTATATATTTATAAATTAATTCAACATAATAAATAAACAAAAAATAAAGTATAAATTGATAAAAATATTCTAAAATAATATATATATAAAATTATAATCTTGTTCAAACATACATAAAATTATAAACTTGTTCCTTCCAAAATGTTGTAAAACTAATATATGCAAAAAGCAAATAGGTATAGAAAACCTATAGATATCCAATTTTGTTTGATTTTTTTATCATTTTTGGAAATTTGTTTCTTTCTTATAAATAAAGTCTTTTTAGTCCAACTTAACTATAAAAAAAATAAACACTTACTATTTATACTCATATCTTTGCTAAGTACACCTCATGAAAGATACATAGTATTGTAAAGAAAAAAAGAGGTGCATTTGTCAAGTTTGATGGTATAGACAACAAAAGTATAAAAGGGAATATCAAAGCAATAAAAGGGGTTTATGTAGTAAGTTTGTGGGTATAAATAGAAAGAACCTAGTGGGTCAAAAAGCATCGAAAGGCAATGTTTTTAGAAAACTTCAAAGGTGTAGATAGTGGATCTTCAAAATGAAACACTTTGAGCCCTTAAAGCGAAAAAACGAGTGTACTTAGTGTAGAAGGGATTGTAAACAGTGAATGAACATTAGTATTCGGATTACAAGAATGTATTTAGCATATATGAAGGTGTGAAAAATAGAGGTGTAGAAATAAGAATTAATTGGTATTTTTTAAATCCCTTACATCCCATTCCAATTGCAAAAAAGAGAAAAATGAAGGAAGAAAAGAAAAGACAATACAAATCCAAAAAAAAGAAAAAAAAGCAACATGATCTATAGTTTCTATTCTACACAACTTTTTTTACACCTTGTCCCTACCTTTAATTTAATTTTGCAACTGGCTACACCGCCCAAATTTTGCAATAAGTCTACTATGTCATACCTATCACCACAATCTTTCTTCACTATGAAGGAACATTAAGTCTATAGGAAAAAACAATACTAGAGAAAACAATTCGATAAAAAATAAAAACTGATCACAGGAGAGACATCAATTATAAATTCACAGTAAAGAAAAAGAAAGTCACCCGTTAAATTTAGAATGGGGAGTAAAGGAATATCACTTGATAGTGGATTTGAATATTAACACAAGCAGGTAATCATTTTTCAATCACCATGAATTTTTTATATTGTTTCTGTATGAGATCATGTTCTAATACAAAAAATAAAAATTTTTAACTACAACCTAGAAATGCATGACCAAATTATGTTCAAAACCCAGCCAAAGAACAGCAAATAGAAAAAGGTAAGAAAATTACCACTGTGTCTCGTCATGGGAAACAATTTCTGGTGGTAGTGGCTCCTCCCTTCGCTATCTTTTCTCCTTATTTCTTCTTCTCCCTTCCTTGAAATCATGCCATTGATTGTGATCGTCTATAAACCCATTTATATGGACCTCTATTCTAACTCATATGCCATAGTGCGTTCTTGCCCTTCGTCACTTTTGTAACTGCAAATCGAACCACTTTGTTTTCCTATTTTAATTCCTAAATTCAAACCCTTATTTCTCACTTTCAATTTGTCGTTGCGTGCTTCCGATACAAGTTCCCTCTTTTGTTTTGTTTATTTGCTAAGTGTTTGTTTGGATAGAAGGTTGCATTATTTATTTGGGCTTGTGCTAAATGTTATTATGACCAGGTCTGCTAGAGTTTCAATTTTGCTAATTTTTGTTGCCATTTTCTTTTAGCATCCCCTCATTTACTATTTGCACACTCTTTGTGTTCAATTTTTTGCAAAACCTCAAAACATTCCCAATTTCTTTTATCCTATGTTTTTTTATAAAACATCACTTAGCTTCACCGTTGTATACGCACCTCTACTTACCTCTTTGAAAGAGCACCCTCACCCTTTTCGAACATACATGACAGAGGAAGTTCCTAAAAATAGAAGTGAAAAAATATATATATTCGAAGAGGGTGATAATGTGAAATGAAGAAACCAATGTAATCTTTCAAAGAGGTGGGTAGAGATGTATTGCAGCTATGAAACCGGGTGATGCTCTATTAAAAAACTTATGATAAAAGAGGGTGAGGATGTTTTAAAATTTTGCAGAAAATTGTAAACATTGAAGGGGTGTGAATAAGAAATAAGAGGATGCTAAAAGAAGCTTGCATTTTTGTTTGGTTGTGGTGTATTGGGCTTAATGTCGTGATTCTTTTTCTTTCTTGTTTGGTGTTGCACATGAACTACAATTTTCAACGTGGAATATTTAGATTAGTATTCATTTAGTTTATTATAAATATAAGTTATGTTAGTTATGTGTAGGATTATTCTAGTAAAGTAGCAAAATTTAAAATGATAAATGGTAATGTCTAAAAGAGTTTCTTTTGCTTATTTTTATATTATTCGGATAATACCTTTATTTATGTTTCAATAATAGATTAATTTTAAATAAAGTTTAATGATAGTTAAAGCTTAGTAATGGTCATTTTACAGACACTTGTAATTAAATTATTATAACAACTATAAAAGTTTACTAATGACCACTTTGGATTTAATTTAGTTATCATAAATCTTAGTCTTTATAATTATTACTATGTTATTTAGATTTAAATTATTTAAATAAAAAAAAAACTTAATAACAGTCTACTTTTAACTTGACTATTTTAAAAATTATAAAAGTTTAATTACACTTACTTTAGTTTCACTTTTAATTTGATTTGATTATTGTGAGTCTTTTTAATAAAAAAAATGAAGTTTTAATTATAACCACTTTAAATACACTTTTGATCTAGTCATTATAAAAGTTATTATGGTTTTGTAAATTTACTTTGCATAAACTTTTGATTTGAGAGTTAATTTAAATCAAGAAAAATTATTAATGACCACTTGAGATACACTAATTTGGTCATTGTAATAATATTTTAAAATAAACATTAGAATATTAAAATTCATAAGAATAAAAATAAAAAACTCTCCAATGCTCAAATTATCTAAAGAACTACGTAAATTTTGATTTTTCATTGCATCTAAAGATATGTTAGAATAAGAGTCCTCTCTTGCAAAACCCAAAAATATAAAAAATTGATTAAAAAATAAAATACAATAATAATAATAATATTTATAAAAATAAATTTCTCAATAATAAAATTTTTGTTGTTAAAATCAACTAATAACATTAAAAATAGTATTGTGTATTACCGAATGAAACAAATATTTTAAAATTATTTAATTTTACACATTTAATTGTAAATAATAATTTTTATTACGAAAGTTTTAAAGTATTAATACCTTGCATACATATAGAATCACAACAAACAAAAGTATTGATATTATACTTGGTAGCATTAGCGGAACAGTAAAAATATCATTGCAACACATGAGAATTATACATACCTACCATAAAAACATAATTAACTCCCACATCTAAATAGTCACTCATTTAAAATTACAAACTAATAATTGTTGCATAAGTGAAAATTACAGACTAACAATTAGTAGAAACCAAATCTAATAAATTTCTACAGAATCACCCTAAACTAGAAAAATAATAAATATGTAAAATTCAAACACTTATTATTTATGTACTGGTAGTGTAAAATAGTTTTATACTAACATTCAATCACAACTCTTCTTTTATATAATTTTAAAATATTAATTGATAAAGTCAACAAATTTATCATAAATGAATTGTTGTGATTAAATATTAATATAAAATTTTTTAAAATGACAATCCATACTAATTAAAGTCTTAATAGATTAATATAATAATTTTTAACTTCTAGCTCTTACAGTGAATTATACAAATCCATCCATGGTTGAGTAATATAGAAACCTAATATTTACTTGAAACTCTGTAGAAAAGAAGGTTTACTATATTATTAATCTCAAATACTAGTGCGAGCATAACAGTAAAGTCTGAGGAGTTTTCAAGAGCATAACAGTGAAGATTTACTAGATTACAAAACGAAAAACGTCTTCTCAATAAGAATTAACTAATCAATATCCTATTAATATATAATGAACAATAGAAAGATCCCCATGGATTTAGATTTATAAACATAATTGATATTAGCACATGTAAAAGCAAAACAGCAATTGTATGTAAAGAGTAGGGATGCTCTAGAGTCTAGACCACAATTTTGCATTAGGAATCTGTAAAGTCAAATTTTGCATATTTTGCTTAAATTTTGGTTTAGTCACTCAGGAACTAAGTTTAAAAGTTTTGATCCAGATATTAGGGCCAAATTAAGTCTGGCTCATGTGCACCCCTAGAACAGAGAAATTCAATTAAATGCTACAAATTACATCAACACCCAAATTAGCAAAAATCTCAAGAGAAAATGCAGATAAGAGAGTAGAAAATTCGCCCCTACAATACCACTAATCCATAAGTCTTAATATGTTTTCTAACTCTGAATTATTTTTTATGTAAGCTTTATGGGTCTTCTAAGCTGGACCAAACTAACAGCTGTAGCCACAATTTATGTTCTGATATTAGAAAGGGTACTATTGTCACCTTAAATGTCTCGATGAAGAGATGAAGTTTTATCTATCTTATCTTCGTGGTCCCAGGTTGGATTAATTTTCACGAACTTATAGGTACACTAGTATAATAACCTCTTAATGATGCATTTTTTTCTCATTCTTCAGAGGGTATACTAACCCTTCGATATATGTATGTAACTATATTTCGTTAGTACCAAAATATCTTGCAAATAAACTAGGGTTGTCTTAGTCGAGAGTTTCTCTAAAGAATTTATCAACTTGATGCAGTATACTAATGATATAATCAATTAACAGCTTAATTTTACACTGATTTATAATAAATTGTTAATTTTACCAATTGATATTTTATATAAATAAAAGAATATAATTGAATGTCATTATAAAAATCAATTATCCATTAATTAAACTCATAACTTATTTGTAACCTTCAAAATTTTAATGGTAGTTTGAAATTAAAATTAGAAAATTTTGTACAAATACTTTAAAAAATTTAATATTGAGGTCTAGATTAGTTTAATTTATTAATATTGATGGATGAAATTTAATTTTTAAAAGTGAGAATTTTAAACATAAAAAAAAAAAATTCATTATTTATATTATTCCAATTAAAAAAGTTCATTTTTCTTACAAAACTATAATTTAATATACAATACTTTATATTTCACAGAATTCGTTGGTTATTATATGAATATAGGGAGGACTAATTTTTTATTTTTCTCCTTTGGGCCTTGGTGTACATCCTCCTTTTAGTGCTAGCCCAAACTCTGTCTCATGCTATTTACAACTTGAGTTTGTTAAGTACATTCTCTTTCCTTCTTTTCATATTTTTTTATTACCAAATATATCCTTTTTCACCTTATTTTCACTCATCCTATATTCATTGTTCTTTAAATTCTATTTTATTTACCAACTATTATTTATTTTCTTTTAACCTTTATCTTTACTTCATCTTCATTCTTTAAACGAGGGACAAACCTATTTGAAGAGAATTTATATTTTAACCTCCATCTTTACTTCATTTTCTTATTCTTTAAGGTATGCTTGGTGGTAAGAAAAGTGGAGAGTGAAAAAATTTTGTACAAAAATGAGTAGAAAATGCTATTTTTCTAAGTTACTTGTGCAATAATAACTGAAAAATTACTATTTATTTAGTTCTTTACTTTTCACTCAAAATAAACATAAAAAAAAGTGTAAAGAAAATTGATTTTTTTTAAATTATTTTTTTCTTATCAAATATATAAAATTGCTCATAAAAAATCAATTAATAAAAACATGAACAATTTTATAATTGTAATAATTTTTCTTTTACATTAATTTCAACTCATCTAAACAACTTTTTAATTCTATTTCATCTCTTTCTTTATTTTTCTTTCCTTTTTTTTATCACAATTTTTTTCTTTACTTTCAGGCTAAATGAGGGACAAATCTAGTTGAAAAGGTTTAGGACAATTGTCTCTACTAGATTTTTTTTACCGCTTAATTTAACACATATAATTTTCCCTCAGAATTTAAAATGTACTTCGCAAAATAAGTTATCGTATGAGATATGAGGATTGTCATTTACCTTTATCTTACATTGCTTTTCAAAGTACATTCATAACGTGTTTGACAATATGCATGTCCTTTATTTTACTCACAACTTTCAACTTATAAACTAAACAAAACTAACCCATAAGTTTTTTAATAAGTCTCTTGATGTCGGAATGCTATCTGATCTTTCAATTTTACTTCTTATGTAACACAGCATTCAACTTTCATGGTTTATGTGTTCAATGCATATACGTTCGTTCACCTTCGTTTTCTTTTACTATTACCAGAAATTGCATTTAAAAACATGTCCCAATTTCATAAAATAATGTTTAGATTTGTACTTTTTAAAACTAAATAATGAACATTATTTTTAGAAATTACCAATATAAAAGGGAAAACACATTAAAGTCTAGTTACAATATAAACCCTAAGACTCATTGACCAATGCTCCAAAGCAATAAACCTACTACTGCTAAACATCTTTAACAAAATAGTTAGTTTGTTCTCCTCAATCTTGAGATAGTCACCCTTCGACACCTCTTGTAAATCCCCCCATCCCTCCAAACCCATAATGCACTAAAGGAGATTCACACCAATATTTGGAACCCACTCAATAAATTCTCGTAACCATTCATTACTCGAATCTTAAAAAACTTGTTCTTAAACCCTTTATATGACTAACTATACAAAATTACAAACTTAAAATTCCCCACCCACTCACACTACTCAAAGACACCCAATTATTCTTTTTTGACCAGTCTGTCTTAAAGAAATAATAATAAAAAAAAAATTCCATGGAGGGTGGTACATTGAGTGCTCTACCAAGAATTTGAAACACTCATTAAAGTTCAATTATTTGGATGCAACGTTGGAGCCACGTCTAAAACCGTCAACACCCCCTCTCTAGTTCTCTCAATGGAAGCACATAAAGCTTTGAAAACACAGTTTGAAAGAAAAAAAAAACTAAACTCCTTATCCCTAACTCTTTTGACACATGTCGGTTCATCATGCAAATTAACACTGGCATGTATCATACATTGAACTCGCCCTTAGTACCTTAGGCAAGGGACACAAAACCCCATAATCCACACCCACAGTAGCCTCCCTTCTAGAATCTGTTGCAACGCAGAAAACAATACATTGTCACTTCAACACGCTCCAATACACCGAACAAAAGGAGAAGAATAAAAAAAAACAACACCAAAACAATGCACCTCTCAAACTGTAGCTCCAAAATGCGACCACCATTAAACCACTTTACGTCACTCAAACACTCTCTATCACCGTCGCATGACGCCTTCAACTTATTGTCATAAAAAATCACCACACTTACCCCTCAAAACACAAGAAAGCCATAGTCAAAACAAAGAAGCAAGCCATGACAAGACAAGAAAACACACACATGGTTGTTAAAGTCGAAGTTTATGTAAACTCATGAGAGCCTCGTAAACACAACTCGTAGAATCATATTGTAAAATCATAAGAGTTTACTTTCATATAAAAGAACTAATAAGTGCCTATAAATAACAATTCAAAACATATAACAAGAACATGACTAAGTATTCAAAATTGCAGAATAAAGAACATCACATACCATTCTATTTTTTCGTAAGTCAATAAATAGAAAACTTCACAGACATTTATATAATTCCAGAGAACATCATAGACATTTAGAGAAAGTTATTTAAAAAACATCATCGAGATTCAGAGCACAATTATTCAAAGAACATCATTGAGTCAAATAATTTTCTTACCAAGAACATCACTAAGTCAAAAAATTTCATGATAGAAAACATCACATAACACTTAAAATATCATAATAGAGAACAATAGAACATCCAGTTATCCAAAATTTCAAAACAGATGCACAAGGAACATCACAATTTCACAAAGCAACCACACAATACAAATTTCCCAAATTAAAGATATGAGACATAAACGAAATCAAAGAAATTAGTTGAAGGATTAGGGAGCAAATTGTAATTTTAAAGCTGGAGAAATAGAATTGAGATGAAGACGAGATGAGATTGAAGGAGGGAATGAAAATCCCAAAATCCCAATAACCCAAATCTTTGCATCGAAACAGGGCCATAAAGGATGGAGAATCAAGAGGTACATATGTGACTGAGTCAAGCAGTGCAACGAAGTCAAGAAGTGCGCAACGCAGCCAAGCTAAGCGATGCACGATGGAGCTCAAGCGATATGCGACGAAGCTAAGCGATGACGATGTGACACAATGGAGCTCAGGTGGTGGCTGACAAAATAGGGTGACAAAGCCTCAAAGTGGAGAAAAGAAGAGAAAAGAAGAGAAAGACCTAATTTACAAAAAGAGAAATTGGAAATGGATGGAGAATCAAAGTTAGTTTTGTTAATTGGTTGAATTGAACTGGCACACTTGTAGTGAACTCGCATTTCTACACGATTTTGCACGATTTTTTAGATTCTAGCCTGAGTTTGATCCCCTCTCGATTTTGTTTTTGAGTTAACCAGCCAAAAGGTGGAAGAGACGTAAAATCATGTTATTCTACAATTGAAAATGTGTTCTTGATAACCTTGAACACATGTAGCACAACTTGTGGCCCACGAACCATCCACACACGCAAGGTAGGAAAACCTAACGTCCTCAACAAGATTCCTCATCTAGCTCGACCATTGACCAAGCAATGACCACAATCTCTTTGCACCTTTGACACTCGAAACTGACAAGGCTATGTCCCCCTGAAGTACACAACAACGAGCATAATGTAATATTATACTCTCCCGATTGAGCTAACTTCCATAACCATTTCCCTAAAACACAGAAACAACATAAGAAACCCTTAATAAATCCTAGATATCTTGGATTTATAATTATCTACAATATTAGGACAAAAATGAACCCCAAATCTTAGGGAGGAGTGGGGGATCAGTAACTCACTATAAAAAGGACACATCTAGCAAACTTTAGGCACAATCAATTACTTGAATGTTTCCAACTAGGTCTCCAAAAACACTGGATACAAGTTAGCCATTGAATCCAACTTCTTATTAATAAAAACCTAATTTTAATAAAAGTTGGCATAAAAAAAAAAAGACAGGCTAAAGGGGAGTTTCAGATATCACTAACAATCTTAGATTTGTTTTTTTCAATAACTTGTTGGCTCCAATTTTATCCCTGTCCCTTTTATAAAAAGGGATAATAACCTTAACCCCTTTTACACTTTGCGTGCCCCACTTTGATTTATATATGTAACTTTATCCAACAGAGTCGTGTCAAAGTTATACTGAGTATTATACAAATGTTGAGTTCAATATGCACCTAACTTGATATATATATATATATATATATATATATATAGAGAGAGAGAGAGATAGAGAGAGATAGAGAGAGAGAGGAGACATATTTGGTAAGAAATCCAAATTTATGAGAGTGAAAAAAGCAAATCACAGCCATTGAAATAAAAATTAATGGTTGAGATCAGTAACTCATTATCTCTCTTTCAGTATTTATAATATACCACTCTTTTTTCTCTTTCCTCTTTTAATGACTGAGATTTTTTGAATATTCTTCTCTCTCCTATCTCAATGGCTAAGATTTTCTCTTTTCACTCTCATATAAATTTGGTTTTCTCATTAGATATGCCTATATGTGTGTGTGTGTGTGTGTGTGTGTGTATATATATATAAATCTTTTGGTTACATGAGGGAAAAGAAATGAAAACAAGAAAAAGGGAAGCACAAGGAGATACTAGACTTTCAAAAACTGCACTTGCATAGCATCTACAAGCAGGAAGGAGAGTACACCACGGGGGCTTCTTCCAAAATATTAACTTTCATCCGATGCTACAAGCTGCCTTTTGCCTAAAATAAGCACAAGCATTTGCCTCACGCAAAGAATACTACAACTCCATTATCCAAGAGTGAGATAAGATATCTTTAATTCCTGCTAATAGAGTTGCATATGTATGACAGTAATCCAATTAAGGGCTGAGAAGCCAACTTAATTGCTAGTAATGAAGCTGAGTAGCAAATAACCATTCTATAACCCATGTCCCAACACAGTAGGAGGCAAAGTGCATTGCATATAATTGTGTATGAACTATATCAGTTGGTCCCAAATTACCTAAGAAGCCAGCAATCATGAACCATGAGGATCTCTAAGCAAGCCATCAACCCCTATTTGACCTATAGCTTGAATAACACTTCTATCTACGTTTCAAGCAACTCCCTCGTGAGGAGGAACCCAATTCACCCACTTCTAACCAGTTAGGGAGGACTCAAAAAAAAAATTATAAGTCACCATAAACCTCCTTAATATAATTCCCATAAGACATTCCTTGCTGAATAATCTGAAAAAGTCAATATATTTTCTTTCAAAAACAGGTGTTTTGAGATTTCCAAATCCACCAAAGTAAAGATAGAAAATTAATTCCACCTTTTTTCATAACAACTCCTCAACCACTCTATCCATTCTCTAATGCTCATATAATGATTAGGAACTTGAAAGTGAATTGCTTCCCACACCTGTTTTGCTGTATCACAATTAAACAGGCAATGTTCCATAGTCCCTTCATGGCTTCCAGAAATTGCACATATTGATGATACTAAGTGATGCATTCCTCCCTAGCAAGGGTCCTATCACAAGGGTCATGGCTAGGAGGATTGAGGAAGACATGGCATGAGAGGAGGGAAGAAGACATCACCTTCTCATGGAGATCAAGATGATAGAAAATAGGACATAGTCTTCTTTTTTGTCCTTCATGTATACGTTTTCTTTTTAGGAGTATGGAGGTGTTTTTATTTTTGTTTTTGGCCTTGTATTTTGGCTTTTATGTTCTATTTAATTTAGGGGGTGTGATTAGTCTCTTTTGTGGAGTGTGTTGAGTAGTTTGGGTTTTTTGGAGAAGCTTAGGAGTGTGGTTTTTGTGAACCACGCCCCCTAAGTTGGTTCCACACCCCTCTCACTCACACATGAAGGATGAGAGACATGTGAGACCTCTTGGTTCCCTTTCACTTGGACGGAACCTTCTCTCTCCTCCAAGGTGGCTTCCACATGTTTTTTATGTGCTCTCATTTTTTAATTTGAATTTTGAAGATGCCATGTGGCTTCCCTTCAAAATTCAAATTAAAATGAGAGGGGACCAAGATCTTAAAGTTAGGGGCATGTTTGGATCTTTCTAGAGATTAATCAAGTGCTAATTGGCTCTAGCTTAATTAACACTTGATTAAACTCTCCTAAACTCCCCTAGCTTGCACGTCACTCTTCTCCCTCCCTTAGTCCATTGTTTTTCTTATAAATAAGTGTCTCCCCCTCCTATATTCGTTTTACACTTGATATTGAATACAAATTATTTGTGAGTTCATTTGAGTGTCTTATTTCTCTCCTTAGCTTTGAGGCTTTTATCAAGGGCTTCTTCCCTTGTGGCAAGCTTCTTCAAAGGCTTATCTCTCCATGAGTGGCGCTACACCACCATTCATTCTCCTTCCACCATTCATTTTTCTAAAGGAACCAAGCTAGAAGGTGATCTTGGGAAAGGCATAAACAAGAATGCATCACTAAGCCCCCTTTGTAATTTAAAATACTAGTTGTGGGCAAAGCCTTCTAGCAAATGAGCCAAACAAAAAACTAGATGTTGGCTGGGAGGTGAGTCTTCCATATCCAATTTCATTCCCCTTCGACAGCCTGGTTGTCCTGTTTTGCTAGCAACCATTTATAACCACTTTTTGTAGAATATCGCTCAAAGGAGTAACCCACCCAAGTCAGAGTGTCTGGGACACCATCATTAAGAAAGGGTTGGCTTAAAAGGATCGCTTCCTTCACCCCCTGTGGAATCACCCTGTAAAAGTTGTTTAAATGCCAAGTCCCTTGCTTCTAGATATCACAAACTCTAGCATCAGTATCATGTATGTCCACATAAGTTACCTGCTCACATAGTGGCACCTTCCCTAGCCACGACTTATACCAGAAGCTACATCTCCCATTACCCAATTTAAGTTGGAATCCATCTCCAAGTTCAGCCAATGCTTTTTTAATAGATCTCCAAGAATTGATCCCTTGATGTTGTCTTTGTTATATATTGAGTTTAGAGTGGCTACCATATATCTATATATATATATATATATATATATATATATATATATATATATATATATATATATATATATATATATATATATATATATATGTATATATATATATATAATGAATCAATATAAATAATTACTTGGATATTTTGTTTCGTTTTATTAGGTTAGTATGCCAAAATAAAGAAGGCAATTACCCCCGACCCTAAAAACAAATATAGCTTATGAATGTAGCTTCATCAAACTCTTGCTAGATATATAGGCAACTTATCACGGAAATTTTCTATGATTTGGTTAAATTATTGTGTACGATAATTGTCTATGTGAGTTCACATTTACTACTTACAACTCGTTGTCCTGTCTTTCCCTTCTACTATTTTGCAAAAAAAAATAAAAAATAACATGACAACAACACAAGTCTTTTTTCAAATTGCAATCAAAATTCCAATAAGTATTCCACCAACGACAAAGAATTTAGTTTAAAGGATTTCACTCGTGTACTTTAAGAGTTTATTTAGTTTAAGAAAAAAATTAGAGTTTGATTTTGATTGATTTAATTTTGTTTTTTAGTTTTTAAAAAGAAATTTAAAAAATACTTTTCAATAACTGTTTTATGGAAGAGGAGAAAAAAAACTCATTTACTAAGTATTGTTAAAAAACTGTTTTGGAGACGTGAAAATGAAAAACTTGATCATATTTACGAAGATGTCATTAATAAAAAGTTTAAAAACAATACATTCTCCCTTACAATTATTCGCTTTCTTTTAGTTTTTAAAAACTTAAAAACTAAAAACCTATTTTTAAAATTTATTTTAAGAAAACACTAACCATACATGTTGTTTAGTTTTTTAAATATTAAAATAATTTTATAAAATTGTTGACAAAAAAAACACTTGATTTTTCTCTCTCTTATTTTTTGTAGAAAGAAGAAAAATATGTATGTATAATGATAAATTTTTTTTTATTCAAACACAAGTCCTCCCTACAAACCCAAGGTGTGTTGCTAACCGAGTTACATGTATTCAATATAAAAATATCTTTTAAAAAGAGAAAACTTAAATATATTTTAAAGTTCTATAAATATGATTTTTTAAGACTATGTTTGAATTGATGATAGATGAATACATGAAGTGAGACATGCATGAAATAAATTATCCATTAATTGTTTGGTTTATTTAGATGAAGATAGAAGGTTATGAAGTTATTAGAATGGAGAAATTTTAAAATTATTATTTTAAACTTTATTTAGAATAAAATGATTAACTAAATAAGAGTAATACAAAAAATGAAAAATTATAATGTATTAAGCTTTTCAAACAAACAATGGAATTATATTTTTAATTCATCAATTTCATTTCATTCTGCTTTTATTTCATTCCGTTATTTACATTAATTAAAATATAACCTTATTCCATAGAAAAAAATTATTACTTTTGAATCCTTGAATTTTTTTAATATTTTAAATCCGTAAACTTAACTCTAATTTAGTGTTAACATGACTAATAAAATAAAAAATAATATTTAAGATGATTCAAATGATGAAAAATATATTAAATCAAGATAATTAGATTATTTTTATATGTAAAATTTGATTAAAATTATTATTATTATTTAACTTAATATTGAATAATTTTCTATACCAATTTACATTTTTTATGTATTATTTAATATATTTGAATGAAAGGATGTGACTTTTGAAAAGAACATGCTAAATGAGTGTCTTGATCTTGAAAACTTAAAGAAATCAAGTTTTTAATTCCACTGCATGAATATATGATAAATAAATTTCATTTTGCATTATGTTACTTTATATTATTTATGGGTAAGTGATAATCAATTACCATCCATGGTAATTAATTACAGCATATTTTTGGGAATTTTGTAACTAATTACATGTTGCTTTGCATCACATTTCTCATATGTTCCAATTTTTAATGGACTTAATTTCTCTAAATGGAGTGAGCAAGTTCAATTTTACGTTAGGATAATGGATTTGGATTTGGCTCTTTGTGAAGAAAAATAAGTGCTATTACTGGTTTAAGCACCAAAGAAGAGAAAATTTATTTTTAAAATTGAAAAAAGGTTAATCAGATTGAGTCTAATGTATATGCAGATAAGTATTGCTTATAACATTAAGTCTACTCTTCATAAAACTAAAAATGCAAAGGAAATAATGAAGCTTGTGGAAAAACACTCTCAAACTGCTGATTGAGAGCATTTTTTTTTTATGTCTAATATTTTCTATTTATATACACATTCCCAATGACTTGATTTATTAATTTTATTTTATTGCGATTGGATATATGTTGACTAAGCCTAATTCTAATTGTTTTTCTACCTCCCAATTCATGAGTTTTTCTGGATTTGAAATTACTGCTTATATACTCGGTATTGGCCATAATTTACAAGAACATTTTGTAGTCTTAGTAAGAGGGAGAAGGGTTAAGGATTTACCCGGTGTGAGATATCACATTGTTCGAGGAGCCCTAGATGCTGTCGGAGGAAAGGATCATCAACAAGGGCATTCTAGTGAATTGTAGATTCTTATCCAAGACTTGTATCATTTGAAAATGCCATGTGAATCTCTAGAAACACGTAAAGTGTATGGCTAACCCAATCATGGAAGTTTCATAAGGGAACTGGAGCAGGCTACCATGAGACAAAAGATTCTTTTTCTAAATAAATTGGATTTGGAACTATGATATGTCCAAGGTCTAATATGAAAAAATTTTCAGAAGTTTCCCTTGACTTTGTCTGTGTCAACAAACAATTCGAAATGCCTCAACTTTTTTAGAATAGGTTGAGGCAAATAGTAATGATTTGAAGCACTTTACACTATTTTAGAAACTCAATGACTCAATTGTATGGATATGTTAAATATAGGATTTCCAATCCTAGTAGAAAAAGAAAAGGAAGGGAAATGGATACTCAATTTCAAGTGAGTAAACAAAATCACATACTAGATATCATAGATACATATAGAATTCTGTGGAAAACCGTATTTAGTAAAAGTCGTATGTACAACTTGGAGGGAGATCTTTCATATATTTAGAGATCCACCCTAAAATATAGGGCGAAAAAGCCAAAATAAATTATTGTAGCCCTTATAAAAGTTATAAAAAAAAACGGATTCTTCCTTTCATGCTCATGTCACAATGAGGTATTGCAAAAGAAAAAACCATAAAATCATATCCAGTTTATCATAATTGATTAGTTAACATGTTGGTTAACTATATTCTGAAACACGAAAAAAAATCATTGGCTTATCAAATTATCTACCGAGTTATGAAAAAGGTCAACAAAAGACAAAAACAAATCCACTGTCTATTTTATGTCAAGCAATACGTGGAGTAACTCCCGATATAGCAGTAAAAGCAAGACGGATACGCAAATCGACTCATCAAGTTTCGTTGGTTATTGGGGGCATCCCGAAAACGTTCGGGTAGAAATATGGCTTTCAAATTAAGTTCTGAATCAGTGGATGTTGCCAAAGGGAGTGGCGATGTCATATGCAAAAAGGAAGAGACTCATAGAATGGCAGAGGCAAATAGAGCTTTTGCATTTTTGTTAATCGATGAACAGGATCTATATAGACACATAGACCCATGAATCCATACATCTTGATCGAAAAATATCGAAATTGATGAATATATCTCTCAAAACAAAAGACAAAGAAACGAAAAGCAAAACATAAATCATGGATCAATTAAGCCTGCTTGGGGACTTACTTAAGAATGAGAAAGAGGAATCTTATGTAAATACCACAGAATAATGTAACTACTACATAATAAAGTTTGGTCCTATTCATGGGGATTCTGTAAATATTCCATTCCAAAAAGAGAAAAAATTCAAAACAATTGGAATTTTTGGAGATTGGATGCAATTACTGATTCATGATCTTACATGTACAGAATTAAAACTTCATTCTCGATTCTACAAGAATTTTTATGAAAGCCTTTCATTTGCTTCTCTTCAATGGAAGTTTTATTTTGCCAAAATGTATCCTAATTCTTGGTCTAATTCTTCTTCTGATGATTGATTCAACCTCTAATAAAAAATATATATCTTGGTTCTATTTTATCTCTTCAACAAGTTTAGTAATGAGCATAATTGTCCTGTTGTTCCTATGGAGCATTTGAATCAATAAAGAACCCCATTTTTTCTATATCTATATTATTACATTCTAATTCCTTCCTAATACTTCCTAAGAAAAATACCTAATTGGATCCCAAATTGATGGGTTAGTGTGAACTTATCCATGCGGTTATGCACCCTTCAAATAGGAATCCATTTTCTGAAAGATTCCGGCTTTCATGCGTCAGTGGGTCTTCAAGATCCTTTCGATGACCTATGTTATGTTAAGGGATATCTATATGAAAAGACTTTTTTATTTCTATTAGTATGAAATTCGTTTTAGTTAGTGATCTAGGCTCTGCTAGCCCTTTCTTTCATAATGATTGTTGGCACCAGTCTTACATTTTGTCTCTGTAGACTAAGAAGAAAGGGAGCTTCGCGGCAAGAGGATTATAATATGAAAGAAGCAAGGAGGTCAACCTTTTTCAAATATATAATATGGGTTCTAGCAATGCAATATGGTTGGACATTTCATAATATCATTTGTGTGAATTAGCATACATATATTAACATAAGGGATTAATAAAAAAAATGGATGGATGGTTTTTAGCACCAAGATACATAAAGGATTACATATATTTTAAAAAAATATCCAAAAGAACATTTATGTATAATAGAAAAAAATACTAATTAGGGCTTTATGTTAGTAGAAAAAATAAGGCAATACTCCCCATAATTACGATCCAGAGCATACTTCCATCCACTGATTAAATAAATAACTATCAGGAACGAAATAATCCTTTAATTTTTGTACGCATCCCCCCTTTTTTTTACTTACACAAAAAAGAATATGATAAGAACAAAAAAAAAACGTGATCCCCTTTTTCTTTTATGCATTATATCTATATTTATGGAAATAAAATTCATCTCATAATTTAGAAAACGAACATGTAATTCTTTTTTGTAATTAAAAATTATGAGGATATTAAAAATAATGACGATAATTATAAAAGAGTATTTTATATAAGAATTAAGTTATTACTCAACAAATTTAAATTTGGATTTTTTAAAGGATGAGATTAATTCAAGAGGTTCATTTGCATACTTGTACTCTCTTTTAATTTTCTATTCTATGAGATATTAGACTAAAAAAATTTGAATTATATTAAAATATATTCTATATTAAATATAAAATATATTAAATAAGAATATATTTAAATAAATATATATATATACACACACTTTTAAGAAAGGGAATTAACTAAAAAAACTATTCAATCTAACTAACTTATCCAATCTAATTCGACCCAGTCATTAGACGGACATTACAATACTTGTGTAGTGAAAGAACTTTCATTTCTATCCTTTTTCACTGCTAGAATTTTTCCTTGAATCTGAAACGAAACTATTTACAATATTTTTGTAGAATAAACCCCTCAATTCTTAGAATTTAGATTCAAACAAATTTCAAAACTCCTTTTCCTTCGCTTGTTTTTGTTGGCAAAAAATTTTCTATTAAAAACGTAATATTTCATTTCAAATCTCTTATTGATCAGGCGACACTCGGATTTGAACTAGGGAAAAAGGATTTATAGTCCCCTACCTTACCACTCGGCCATGCTGCTAGAAAAAATGAAAACTATATCGATTTATTTATATAGATATTATATATATATATATATATATATATATATATATATATATATATATATATATATATATATATATATATATATATATAAAAGCTTACACCTTCTGTTGTGAAAGAAAAAAAAATATCAAGACAAATTGGAATTGTTAACTATTAAATTATGAATTATTCTTGAATATTTGATTCTAAACTTGAATATTCAATTTTGAAATGGTTTTTTTCTTAATGAGATAAGAAAATCAAAATTAATGCATAACCGATCAATATTGCTTTTTTTTACTCTCCATTCTGATTATAACAGTAACTATAAGTATATGTAAACCCTAGAACATCCAATTTAATTGTTACACAGATATTATCCAATTTTAACTAAGGAATCTTGTGGTTCCGGAGGATCCAGCTGTAGGAGAACCAAGAACAGAGAGCTTTCCCCCTCCCTCTCTTTTTTTGGCCCCACTCTTTGGTCTTAAGAATACTGGTTTATAAGAATCAGTAATTTCCCTTCTCTGACCCTTACTGTCCAACCTGAGAGAGGATAGCTAATGTGTTCCGCTTTTTGAACAAGGTTCTATGGTCATTCCACAACCCCTGGATGCCGAAGGCATTCTTGGGGTCATCTCGTAGTTCCTACGGGATGGAGACGATGGGATCGATCCATGGATTTTTTTTCCTTTTGTCACATTTTGCTCAAAGGGTTCAAGAGAGATGATGCATCAAGTTGTTCATAAGGGCCAACTTGATCCTTTTCCCCAAGATCCCAGATAAGGAAACCCTAGGAGAGCCATTGACTCCAACTATCATCCATGTATGATCCATAATAGATGTGACCAACTGGCCATCCTACCTGCTCTGTGTTCTTGACAACCTATTTTTGTCTCAGTGGAGTCTTTTAGTGGCATGTTTCAGTCCTCTTTCCCATTACTTAGAAAAAGTGAGCCACTGGTTCAGGTACAAGATACTATCATTACTGCCTAGACAATTAGAGATCTAACCCATAATCACAACGACCCAATTGCAAGAGCGGAGATCTACCAACTGAGCTATATCCTCCAAGCCAAGTGGAGCATACATGAAGGAGTCAAGTAAGTTTTCTATTCCTTTCCTTGGTGCAATTGGGCCATCCTGGACTTGAACCAGAGACCTCACCCGTAAAGTAAATCATCGCACATACAGTCCAACCAATTGGGAGAGAATCAATAAATTCCTTTTCAAGAGCGATTCATCCTTCCTGAATGCAACATACAATTATCCGTTGTATTACGCTCTCCAAGTGTGCTTATTCCCTCTTGTTCTTTACCATGGCAAGTATTTGTGAAATAACTCCAATGAGAAGAAAAAGGAAGGCGTTAAAAGACCCTTCTGGCACAATCCTAGACACTCTAAGATCCTTTTTCAAACTTACTCCCATTTCAAGTTAAGAGATAGATAAATAGACACATCTCATTGCACTGATCGGGGGCTTCATAGTGACTAAAGGGCCGAAGACCAAGAAGTGAGTTATTTATTAGCCAATTCCTCCAGAGTCCTGGGACAAGCATGAAAAAGGCTCGAATGGTACAATCCTGCCATCACCCCAAAAGGAAAGAGGCAATCTCATAGTTCTTGGTCTGTGAAGGTACGTTGTTAGGTGCTCCGTTTTTATTTTCCCATTGAGGTCAAACCTAAACATGTGCTCAAGAGATAACTATCCATATACTATTGATAAGGGATGTATGAGTGAAGAGAAAGTTGGATCTACAATGGATCTCACCTAAATTGCCCCATCTATCCTCTTGAGGATAAGTTTGGTTTCAAACCCCAATTCAAATAAGAGAAGTAAGTCATTCTAATGTGCCTTGGATGATCCACATCTCAAGGTCAGGCGCCAATTAGCACATTGAACTATCCATGTGGTTGAGAGCCCTCACAGTCCAGGCACAACGACGCAATTATCAGGGGCGTGCTCTACCACTGAGCTAATAGTTCGTCGTGTGGGCCTCCTACCGGGGACCCCTATTCCAAAATCAAGAGAAACCCCATCCCTCTCTTTCCTGTTTCCACCCACATGTCGTCACACGAGGGCAACATGAGGTTGAAAAAAGGAACTCCTATCAACTTATTCCGACCTAGGATAATAAGCTCATGAGTTTAGTCTTACTTCACCGTCGAGAAACGTAAAAAGACTTTGATATCCAAATTTGACTTAAACATAACTCGCTTATTTTTGGATGTGAAGTAGTGTCAAAGTAAACTACGCAACAAGCATTAGCTCTCCCTGAAAAGGAGGTGATCCAGCTGCACCTTCCAGTACGGTTACCTTGTTACAACATAACTCCAATCACTAGCCCTGCCTTTGGCATCCCTATCCTTGCAGTTAAGTTAACGACTTCGAGTATGGCCAACTCTCATAGTGTGACAGGTGGTATGTACAAGGCTTGGGATATGGATGACCGGTGATTTTGACTTCATACAGGCGAGTTACAACCTATAATCTGAACTGAGGACGGGTTTTCAGAGTTAGTTCACCCTCGCAGTATAATGTTCCTTTGTCCCATCCATTGTAGGATGTATGTCGCCCAGGGAATGATGACTGGATGTCATTCTCACCTTCCTCCAGATTTTCATTGGTAGTTTACTCAGGGTTCCAAACTCAATGTTGGCAACTAAACATGAGGGTCACACCCGTTGTAGGACTTAACCCAACATCTTACGGCACGAGCTGACGACATTCATGCACCACCTGTGTCCGTATTCCCGAAGGCATCCCTCTTTTTCAAGAGGATTCACGGCATGACAAACCTTTATAAGGTTCTTCCCTTTGCATCAAATTAAACCACATGCTCCACCGCTTGTGCAGGCCTCCGTCAATTCCTTTGAGTTTCATTCTTGTGAACGTACTCTCCAGGCAGGATACTTAACACGTTAGCTACAACATTGCACGAGTTGATATGCACAACACCTAGTATCCATCATTTACGGCTAAGACTACCGGGGTATGTAATCCCATTCACTTCCTTAACTTCTGTCTCTCAGTGTTAGTGTCAGCCCAGCAGAGTGCTTCCACTGTTGGTATTCTTTCCTATCTCTAAACATTTCACTGCTCCATAAGAAATTCCCTATGCCCCTACAATACTCCATCTTGGTAGTTTCCACTGCCTGTCTAGGGTTGAGCCCTGGGATTGATGGTGAACTTAAAAAGCCACCTACAGACGTTTTACCGCCAATCATTCCGGATAACGCTTGCATCCTCTGTCTTACTGCGGCTACTGGCATAGAGTTAGTCTATGCTTATTCCCCGGATACTGTCATTGCTTCTTCTCCGAGAAAAGAAGTTCATGACCCATAGGACTTCTACCTTCACGCGGCATTGCTCCATCAGACTTTCGCCCATTGTGGAAAATTCCCCAACTACCTCTCGTAGGAGTCTGGGTCATGTCTCAGTCCTAGTGTGGTTGATCATCCTCTTAAACCAACTATTGATCATTGCCTTGGTAAGCTATTGCCTCACCAACTAGCTAATTAGACGCGAGCCCCTCCTTGGGTAGATTCCTCTTTTTTCTCCTCAGCCTACGGGGTATTAGCAGTTGTTTCTAGGTGTTGTTCCCCTCCCAAGGGTAGTTCTTACGCGTTACTCACTCGTCCACCACTTCCCGTCCAACTTGCATGTGTAAGGCATGCGACCAGCATTCATCTTGAGCTAGGATCGAACTCTGCATGAGATTCCTAGTTGCATTACTTATAGCTTCCTTGTTCGTAGACAAAGCTGATTCGGAATTCTCTTTCACTCCAAGGCATAACTTGTATCTAGAAGTTTTATATTCGACTGGAGTTCTCTCCTAGAAATATAGCCCATCCATCTCAGTGCAATCCCACGAGCCTCTTATCTATTCTTAATTATTATTCAATCATGGCATCCAAATAGAAAAACTTACATTGGGTTTAGAGATAATCAGGCTCGAACTAATAACTTCCACCACGTCAAGGTGACACTCTACCACTGAGTTATATCCTTTCTCTTGCCTCCATCGAGAAATAGAATAAAATTGACTAATCCTAAGGCAAATGGTTGAGAAACTTAATGCCACTATTTGTAAACAACTTGGAATCAGGCTTTCTTTTCACGCTATTATGGATACGAAAATTATGGGAAATTTTGGATTCAATTGTCAACTGCTCCTATTGGAAATAGGATTGACCACGGGTTCAAGCAATAACACATGATTTCATAATATCGTACTATTTTTCTGATCTAAATAAAGCAGTTTTTCCATGAAGAAGATTTGGCTAAGCATGTTCTATTCAATACAGGTAGGAGAAGAACCCGACTCGATTTTCTTAAAAAATAGAGAGATCAGAACCAAGTCAAGATGATACGAATCAACCCTTCCTCTTGCGTTCTTGCACCAAAAATCTTACCATTTCTGAATTAACTGGAGTTACATCTATTTTTCCATTTCAATTCAAGAGTTCATATATGTTTCCATGCCCCTCCGAGATCCCAAAAAAATGAACAAATTGCTTTTCTTAGGAACACATATTTGTTACCATAAAAAGGATAATGGTAACCCCACCATTAATTCAATTTAACAGTAATAAAAATGCATGCCCTACCAAGACAAAATTTGTAACTTGCTATACTCTTGCCTAGTAGGCAAAGATTTACCTCTGTGGAAAGGATGATTCATTCAGATCGACATGAAAGTCCAATCATATTTTTTTTCCATAACCCATGTTATATACTTGAAAAAGGTTAACCTCCTTGCTTCTTTCATGTAAAAATCCTCTTGCCGCGAGCTCTCTTTCTTCTCATCCACAAAGACAAATGTAAGACTAGTGCCAACCGTTTATCACGAAAGAAAGGACTAGTTGAGTCTAGATCACTAACTAAAACGAATTTCATACTAATAGAAATAAAATTGTCTTTTCATATAGATATCCCTTCAACACAACATAGGTCATCGAAAGGATCTCGAAGACGTACTCCCAACAACTTCGGATTGTGATTGGAGAACTGGATATATATATATATATATATATATATATATATTAGCAGTATGAGAACATAACGGTATTTCTCCAGATCCCCGAGAAAAGCATGAAAAAGGGGAGATCTCGTAGTTCTTGGGTCTATGAAGATACGTTGTTAGGTGTAGTTTTTTCTATTTTTATTACATTTTTTATGTCTAATATTTTCTTTTATTAGACAATTCAATCATTTAATTTTATTATTTTTATTTTATTGTGATTGGATATATATTGATGATTTTAGTACGTTAACCACCATGAAATTTAATGGTTCTTGTACTAATGAATGTGGATGAAAATTTCCTTGTGCAATTCATATTGAATTCAATTCACAATTATGATCGGTTCTTTTACTAATTAATTGGAGGTTCTCCTGATGAATATGGTCAATTCTATCAGAGCAATGACTTGTTTTCTTCCTAGATCAATTATTAAAATACAATGGTCATGACTATTCAAACAATTAAGATAAAAATTTTAGTAGAGAAACAAATTAATCAAGGAATAACATTGAATGATAATGCAAAGTACAAGGGGAATCACAAAGAGTTTACATCACAACACTAGAAAAAGGAGTTTAGTCAGGAGTTAATAATATGGAGCATTGTGAATTGACTCAATCCAAAGTGTTTTTGCTATTTCTTGCCTAAATATCATAGATTTAACTCTTCTTCTAAGCCGAAGTCAGTCCCATTTTTTCTCTATCTTTTGGTATTTATAAAAAGTGTTTGGGCTTTTTAGCACTGATGCGTAAAATGTGATCGATTAAGGAAAAACTTACCCTACGCAATAACAGCAGCAGACCTAAGTCTGCATATTGTACCCAAAGGAATAGATCTAGTTCTTAATTAATTAAATTTAAAGGATAAAAGAACATCAATTAAACGAAGCGATGATTTAGTAAGTGAATCGCACTGATTCAGATTTGGAGTAATATGTAGAATAAGAGAGAAAATTGGTTTTAGAATTCAATTGGTTAAGACCTAGGGTTGTGACTTTCACTACAATGTTTTTACCCCATATTTATTAAGCAATTTCATTCATTATTATTCAATGTTTACTTATAAATTACTAAGTTGTTTTGGTGCATTTAGTTATTCACACATACTATAATCCTAATTATTTATCCAGTTTGGTCATGCAAGATTTCAAATTAAAATCAATCCTTTTTACCCAATTGGAGGCTTGCCCAATAAATTTTGTTAATTTTACCGAAAGAATAACCTACTTACTTCCCAGATTAATTGTTTAAACATCAATGATCATGACTCTTTAGACAATTAAAATGTAACTAATAAAATGGAGAAGTAAATTAATCATTAAAGCCATTGAACAATCATGCAAAGTGCAAAAGGAATTACAAAGAGTTACATCACAATCCTAGAAAAAAAGGGTTTAGCCAGACATGAGGAATATAGAGTCAAACATCTTAAAAATTGTAGAGTAGATATAAAATAGATAAACAATTACTATATGGAGCACTTTGAATTGCCTCAATCCTGAAGCTTCCTCTCCTTTCTTCACCTCTTAGGTCACAAATCTATACCATAATGTAACGAAAGAGCAGTTCAATCCTACTTGAACTGTGGAAGTGGGTTTGTCTTTTTTAAAAAAAAAAATCAAATTTGGGTTTGTAGGACTGCTTGTTGGAACCGTGAGTGTGACATGCTAATCTCTTAGATATTAGGAGTGATCAACCTAATATCTAAGGGATGGTGCGTATACTAATCTTTTGGATATTGGACTTGATCAACCCAATATCTAGGGATTTGTTTGCATATTCATCGAACTAAAAAGTGGCTAGCAAAAAGGGAGAGTTGTCGCTAAAGCAATAATATCTCAAAATCCTTGGTGTGTGGAACTATTTGAGTTTTTAGTGAGTGTCTACTATTTGTAATAATTAAAATTTTGTAAAGGCAGATTTAGTTGCTATAAAAGATTTTATTTACAAATGTTAAATAATTTGAATTGGTATATGAATGGTATGACTTGTGATTGTGTGATTGAATATATTTGGTATTGTTGTTTATAAATATCTATTTGTGTTATAATTTAGCATACTTTAGAATATTTGTAGTGCAGAAAAAAAATATATTAAAAATCCATGTTTTTGGTGTTTTGAAATTTGATTATATAATGTTAGAGACTGATCTTGCTTCCATATCTTAAAATTTGAAATGGTATATAATGCTATTATTATTTAAATGTTCAATTAGTTGTTAAGTGACAGAATAATGTGATGGCTCATTTTTATATTTCTATATTGATATTTTAGTTGTTATATTAAAAGAAATTATAGTTTTAATTTAACCTTAGAATTAGAAGCATATTAGTAACCCTTGTTAATGTTACAATTTATTTCTTTTACATAGGTTGGTTAATTTCGGGGACGAAATTCTTAAAAGGGGAGGGGGGGGGGGGGGGAATGTAACATCCTCAAATTTTTAAAATGAAAATTATCTCAAATAATAAATAAATAATTATTATAGTTTAAATAAAATAATATAGAGAAAAAAAAGAATAATTAGATGAGAATCAATCAAATAACTAAAAGATTAAAGATAAATTGATTTAAGATAAAATTTATTTTAAAATAGAAATAAAATAATTAAAGATTTGATATTATTTTGAACTTAATCTACAAAAACTAATCTTTTATAAAAGATAAAAAAAATAGAGAGGGAAAAATCAACTCTCAGCTATTATATATAGGGTTAATTAGTTCCCTCAGAATATCATAAATTAATTGATTCTTCTATGGTTGAGAAAGAGGGACATAGGAGTAGAAGAATTAAAGTGGTGGGATCTCGCTTCAAGAAGTGAGTAAAACACCCTGTTTAACCCTCCGTGGTATGATTTTAAAAGTTCTTTTCAGTGTTTGAAAATTGTTTTAATAATTGTTTGAGATACCTTCATTTGGAATGGGGGTGAAATTTGAGATATATTCATCTAGGATGGATGTATGAGATACCTCCATTTAATACGGGAAAGAGGTTTTAGATACCTCCATCCGGGATGGAGAAGAGATTCTGGATACCTTCATAATAGTGTGGGGAAGACAATGGGACACCATTGTATGGAATATGAGCTCATAGACCTTTTTGAAGAATCTACTGAAAACCTGGTTCTAGGAACCGTAAAGTGTGAGTGAGTGATCATGAGTATCACGATAATTTGTGGATTGTGTGTTTGCATCAAAAACTATTTTTATCGTATTTACAATTATTGCTAGAAATTATTTGGATAAATCTTTATTTATATATAAATAAAGATACTTTTTATTATTGCAGGTACCATGGTTGTTTTTTCAGATTCTGCGCAGGCTGAGAACAACATTATTTACGAACCTCTTTTAAAACTTGTTTTATTCACTGAAATTATTTTCTCATTAAAAGTGTTGTTTTCAGATGTCCATGGAGAAGTTTTGGAAATTGATGGAGGCTTGAAGGCCTAGTTTGTTATTAATAAAAAAATTTCTTGTAGTATTCGTTTGTAACAATTTTAGAATATAATGTCTTTGTAATTGTTTTCATTTTCTAGATGCCTAAATTTTAGGGTTATATTTTGTTTATTATGTAAGAATCATGTATTTAAATACAAAATTTATTATTTTCTTTAAATTTCTCACTATTTTTTATTATGGGCTATTGTTGTAACGCGGACGTTACAAAGAGAGTCTCTTTTTTTTTGTATCCTTTAGTATTTATAAGAAGGGTTTGTGCCTTTTTTAGTGTCTTTCTCGAGGCCTGAGTAACAAGGTCATGTTATTGGTAAACACGATTGTGCTCAAGGAATTGCAATCGCAGCATGGAGTGCTACTTTTAAGCACAATCGTGCTCGTATTTGAGAGATCTTAGCATGACCATGCTAAATTGAGCATGACTGTGCTTCTTCTGGATAACTTTTGGGTTGTATTAACTTAGTACGACTGGGCAAAAGAACCCCATTTTGCCATTTTTTCTTCTTGTTTCTTAAGTGTCCATCTAAAGTGAGAATAAATACTAAAAAGTGAATTTTTCCAATAAATATGCAATTCTTTCCTTACAAACAAATATTAAACATGATAAAAGTACAAATAAAAATTTGATTATCAAGCACAATTGTGCTTCTTCAATAATTGCTCTAAAAAGCCCAATTTTGCCCTTTTTTTTCTTCTCATTTCTTAAATACCTATCTAAAATGAGAATAAACACTAAAAAGTGAGTTTTGTCAATAAACATGCAATTCTTTCCTCATAAACATATATTAAATATGATAAAAAACACATGTGAAAAATCGGTTTATCACTCTTTAGTTAGTGGGAGTGAAAATTATTATGTGGTTTATCTACAAGAGTCTAAAAATGACTTAGGGATTGAAAATTACTCAGTTACATTTTTACAGGTTATGAATGACGATAATGCTAAGAAGTGGTTAGATGCCATGAAGGATGAATTAAAATTTTTGGAACAAAATGGGGTTTGGGACCTTGTTGACTTACTAGAAGTTAAAAGAGTTGGTTGCAAGTGGGTCTTCAAGACCAAATGTGACTTTCATGGTAACTTAGAACATTACAAGGATATAGACTAATTGCTAAAAGATTTACTCAAAAGGATGACATTGATTATCAGGAGACATTTTTCACCAGTCTCTAAGAAAAAGTTTCTCAAAATTATCATGACATTGGTGGCTCATTATGATTTGGAGTTATACTAAATGGATGTGAAAATTGCATTTCTAAATGGGAATTTAGAGGAATATGTGTATATGGATCAACCAATGGGATTCATAGAGAAAGGAAATGAACTCATGTGTGTAAACTTAAGAAATCAATACACGGACTTAAGCAAGTTTCGTGGCAATGGTATCTCAAGTTCAATGATACCATTATGTCCTTTAGATTTAACGAAAACACTATTGATCAGTGTATATATCTGAAGGTTAGTAAGAGAAAGTTTTTTTTTTTTTTTGGTTCTGTATGTTGATGACATTTTGCTTACAACTAATGATTTTGGCCTTTTAAATGAGACTAAGAAATATTCCAAGACAGGTAACAAGGATTGTTAGGCTTGTCTCAAAAAGCATATATTAATAAAATTGTAGAGATTTAGAATGAATAAATGCTCAACATCTCCCGTTCAAATTAAGAAAGGAGACAAATTTAGTCTTATACAATGTGCAAAGATTGATTTGGAACAAAAGCAAATGAAAGAAATTCCTTACGCACTATTGTTGGGAACTTAATGTATGCTCAGACTTGTATGAGATAATATTGGAAAGGTACCAGAGTAATCCTGGTATAGACCATTGGAAAGCTACAAAAGAAAGTTCTATGATATTTAAAAGGTGCAAAAGATCACATGCTTACTGATAGGAGATCTGATCATCTTGAGGCGATTGGATATTCATATTCGACTTTGCCGAATGTGTAGATACGAGAAAGTCTACATTTAGTTATTTGTTTATGTTAGTTGGAAGGGCTATATCATGGAAAAGTGCAAATCAATCAGTGATTATTGCATCCACTATGGAAGATGAATTTGTGGCATGCTTTGAGGTCATAGTTCAAGCTAAGTGGCTATGGAATTTTATTTCAGAAGTTGGAGTAGTCGACAATATTGCTAAGCCGCTGAAAATTTGTTGTGATAATTTCACAATAGTTTTCTTTTCTAGAATCGACAAGTATTCTAAAGTTGCTAAACATATGATATTGAAATACTCTACCTTAAAGAAGAGGTTTAGAAACTTAAAGTGTCAATAAAACACATTAAAACTAATCTTATGATTGCAAACCCTTTAACAAAAGGGTCGCCCAAGACATTTACTAGTCATGTTGTAAATATGGGCATTATGTTAGCTAGCAAATGTTGAAGATTATCGTAAATTCTTGTATGATTGACACTCTAAGCTCACTATGGAATAAGTTTCTAAATATTTTCTATTTTCAAACTTATGTACACATATATGAATGTTAAATTTGGATTGGTTTATGTACTTCCTATTAAAGTGTAATGTTAGGAAGAAGTCTAATATAGTAGTGCATGGAAGAGATTATGTCAAATAAGTGATTTACAACTGCCATGATTTGTATTAATTCTTGTTCTTAATTATGACTTATGATGTTATAAATGTATGATACAGTTATTTTTAAGGCGCATTATGATTAATACTTTATTAAACTATGAAGTTATATTTTGTCACATGAGCCAAGTGGGAGAATGTAAGAAATTAATATCTCATGTGTGTGACAAATGTATATGGTTTAATAAATTAAAGAAAAGAAATATATTATTTAATATATTTGAATGAAAGAATGCGGTTTTAGAAAAGAAGTTATATGTTTAAATGAAAGGGCATATTGTTTGATAGAAACACTATATATACACACACATATGAAGGACATAAATAGTCCCTATTTCTGCCCATCATTATATGTTCTCCACCATCATTAATTTAAGTGCATATGAAAGTTAAGGAAAGAGATAGAAAAAAAAAATTCTTCAAGTTCTTCAAGATTCAACGACACCAATCTTATCATGGATCTAGGTTAGTGGTTTTATTTAATCTTATATGTGAAAATTATGAATTCTAAAGATCCTATATGATTATTCAAAAAGCATGAAAGTTTATATGTAGCTAGCGGGCTATGTATACCTAGTTACCCTCTGACCAGCTCCTTGATTTTCAAGTCACTTCTCACTCTTAAACACTCATGGCTAAGGGGTTATGTACCCCTAGTTACCTTCCGACCAACCCCAACATACCCCTGGTCAACTATTGACTGCTCTATTAAACTCTCACAATTATATTCTGACTACGTGTTGTAAATAATAACAAATTTTTGTAACCACCGTTCTTCATATCTTATCTAAATCTCTCCATCTTATTTAATCTCCCTCATATTTGCATCTTCAACCACCTCATCATATTTAGATATTGCATACCTCAATATCCTCAGAATACCCACATCTAGCCATATCTATAAATACCTAAACACACCTACAAAAAAGGTAACAAATTCATACTCCCAAAATAGCTAGGCTCTTAATCTAGATATCCTATCATTAAGGCTTATTTGGACTCATAATAGTTTTATATATAAATTTATATAACAAATTAGTTTTAGCCAGAAGTTTTTATTTTATGCTTCATTTTTGTTTTAATTTTGATTATTTTAAGATTATTTCTATTTTGTTTTAGTATCTGTTGTTAAAAAACAACATTAATTAAAGTTAGTGTTAATTAAACTTTTGATCTCTAAAATTTAACAAAGTCCTATTTTTATCCTAGGCATTCAAAAAAGAATATTTTAGTCCTCAATTTTGAATATTAATCTTTTCAATCCTAGAAAATCATTAATCTTATTTGGATCACATTACCGAGAAAGACTAAAATAAAACAATTAATATTCGAAGTTGAAGAATCAATATATTTTTTAATTTAAAGGACTAAAAATTAAATTATTTTAAATTTTAAAAATTAAAACTTAATTAAGTCTTATTCCCAGTTATCTAATTCCAAGTCATACGAGATTTTTAGATAAATGTCAATGTTTTAGTTTGTTTTTTTAGTTAAAATATATTAACACCTTGCACAAATTCTTTTGAATAAAATAATCAACCATTTTATTTATTAAAATAAATTAATATAAAAATATTCTAGTAAATAATTATTTTTTATAATAATTATGTATAATAATACTTTATAAATTATAATTTATGCAATTTATAGTTTATAAAAAAGCAACATAAATTTATATTTAATTAAAAATTGTTTTTTATTGAAAATAAAATAATTTTAATTTGATATAAGTTATTATATGAAATTTATTTTTAAAATTATTATTATAAATAATTATTATTTATAATATAGTAATATTTGTACATTGATCAGACAGGAAAAAAAGAAAAGGATTTGAAAAAAGTGATGATAATAAATGATATAATAAGAGAAATTATTATTTCTCAAAATATTCTTAAATTAATTTATTTTAAGAAATAAAATGATTAATTATTTTTTCCAAAAAAATTATTGCAAAATACTAACATACTCCCACAACAATCCCCTATAATAAAGATTACAAAGACCAATACAAGAGTATGTATCTATCACCTTTGTTCCACACAGAAAGCTAGAAAAATTTCCAATCTCCAGAACCATACAAATAAATGGACTAGATACTATACATAGTATGTACTATGTATAAAATTAAAAGAAAAAAACAAAAAAGAATAATTACATGAGCAGAAAGGGTGATTGGTAGATGAGAAAACTAAAAGTAGTGTAGAAATGTGGAAGTAATGATATTACAATGTGTTTAACTTAACCTTTACCGAAGAAAACGAAAACAAGGGTATCTAAACCTCATTACCCTTTGTGGTATTGGTGAATAAGCGATCCGAAGATCGTTCCCCAACATCTTCCTTAATGGATCCTTTTGCCGAGCGAGTACGAGAAAACCAGCGCCAGTCGGAGCCCCTCACGTGAGGGGTGCCACCAACGTTTCTTGTGACATAAGCCCTCCTCACGTGAGGGCTGAGACTACTGCCAACGCTTCCCGTCCTGTAACCCCTCCTCGCACTATTCTCGCGCGTGAACGTCACGCTGCAACTCTTGGCACGACTCAGCGATGTGGAACTCATAAGCTGGCTCCGCACATCGTCGGGCAAACGAAGAGTAAACCGCTCGCAATTCTCCCCGGGTTGAACCAGCGAGTGACCCGTCGAGTGAGAGCGAGGAAACCAACCGCTGATGTTAAAACCCGTTGACCTTGACCGAAGCTGATGAATCGAATTATTGACTTTGGGAGAGCGAGGATCCAGATTTTCGGGTCGGATGGGGGAGGTACAAACGGGTTGTTCGGGGTCCGGAATGGGGATAGCGACAAAAGACGGGTCATCCGGTTTGGGAACAAGGTTAGCACGACAGACCGGACAAGTGGAGTGATTGGCGAGCCACGCGTCGATGCAATCGGCGTGGAACACGTGATTGCACTTGGGGATCAAACGCAGCGTTTCGTCCTCCTCGAATTCGTTGATGCACACCGCGCATTCTAGCGTGCCCACCCCTATCTTCAGGTTCTTAACGGTGGAGTAGAGGAAGGTGGGGAACGTTTCGATGATTTCCCGGTCGAGGCCGCGGTTCCGCCGCGCGATCGAGATGGAAAGGTCGAACCTCCCTCGCATCCTTCGCTCCGCGCACTGGCGGGTGTACACCGACAGAAACCCTAGGATGAAGAACACGACCACCAGGATGACCAGGACGATGGCCATGGATTTGTCGAACTTGAGCTTCGAAAAGCGATCCTGCGGCGGCGGCGGCGGCGGCGTCAGCTTGTTGGGGAGCTGCGCGGAGGCCGGCGGCGGAAACTGCGTGAGGAGAAGGAAATAGAGAAGAAGAAAAAGGGCATGGTTGAAATTGGAGTGGGGTTTGAGTGTGAGAGTGGCATGACTCATGGGGGTTAAGGGGTATTTGAATTTGATTTTCAGGGATGGGTTTGGGGGTGAAATTAATAGTAGCCACCGTGAGTGGCGTGGCGGCGATCTCTTTTTAGCTTCGTTATTAATGAATGATAGTTGGTTGTTCTTGTTAGCGTAAGGGAGTGGGACTCATAGTATAATGGCGAAGAAAAATAAATTAAAAAAAAAATGAAATGTTGATGGGAAGAAGGGAGTGGGTGATACGGAATTCAATTTGTTTGGAATTGGGTCGTGCTTTGGTTTAATTGTATTTTGGGATTTGAAAGAGTCACCATGGCTACCTTGGGCCAACATTGAGAAAGAAAATTTTCAAATCAGGATAAACATGTGCTTAGAAGTACATTTTTTTTTTTATCCCAAAACTTTCTTAATCATTTGTAATTTAGTGCTACTCCATTTCTACTTCTTTGTTTTTTATGATAATTAATATTTTTCTTGGTTTCAGAATCTAAATTTATTTTGTTTCCTTTTGTCACCAACCCTTCCTTTCAACAAAACAACCACTTTCTTCCTTCCATTCTATTTATAAGAATACAAATTTCCCACACGTCAAACAAATTAGTTGATTATTAAATTTCATCATTATACACCTTTTTCATTTCTGATTAAGTTTTTTATTTGAAGGAAATTTTACGATTAAAATCATTGTTGGAACATTTTTAATGCAAAAATCACATACCTATGTGATAGGTAATAAAATGTATCATAATAAATTAATATTATCTTAAATTTTAAGAACGGAAATTAAATAAAAAATATTTCAAAAACTTGACAAATATTTAGGTTAATAATAATAAATTTACATTTATAATACAAAACTAAAATATATTTTACGTAAATTTTACCAAAAAGAAGTCAAGATAACGATGTATTAAGCATTTTCATTGATTCACTCTAAACATTAATCTATTTTTAACTGATTTTGGAAGGTTTTCTTGATTTATGACTAGTTATTATTCTTTTACATTGAATTAGTTTTATTCTTTTTTTTAAATATAGGTAAAAAGATAATTATATTTGAGAACATGTGTCAAATAAAAACGAAGAAAAGACATAAGAGGAAATAAGCGAGAAAAATATAAATAAAATCAATATAGAAATTGTTTGATTCAGGAGAAGAATATTTAAATTAAAATTATTTGATACTTTAAAAAAATAGTATTTATAAGAATACATTATTTTTGTTATTATTTATTAACATATTATTAATATTGAATAAAAATATATTATTATTTTTATAATCATCAATAAGTTGAGCAACCTTGAATTCACAATTAGCCATCTTAATTATAATTCACAATGTTAATTTTTTTTTCTTTCTTAAATTGATAATTTTAATTCTTAATTTTTAAAATTTTACAAATTTATTCATTTTGTTGGTTGAATATTAGAATTGACAAAACAGAACATAGGCCCGATAGCCCACCCTCATTTTAGCCAATAGTGTTATCAGCTTCCTTTAACCTATCCTGCCTAAGTCGTTAATTTAGCGAGTCAAATGCATGACAAGGCGAAGAAATCCACCAATATTATATTTTATTTTTGAAATTTACATTATTATATAAATTAATAAAATAATTATAATAATTAAAACATAAAATAAATTATTTAGTGAATTTATAAAAATGAGGTTGTTAAGAAAATAAAATAAATTTTGTCATGAATTTGTCATTTATTTTTTAAAATCATAACATTGTAAAAAAAAAAATTATGTAATGTTTATATTTGCTGTTTTTTTTAGTATTATTGTAAAATCATGACTTTGTTGATAAAATAAAAATATGTTTTATAATGAAATTTTATTTTATTTTTATAAAACAAAAAACCATTTTTTCCAAATTTTTAGGTCATGTTGTTTAATCCACCTGGACTATGGTAAACAAACCCACCCTACTCATTTTTGGCAGGACAAAAAGGATGAATCGATCCGTTTTGTCACTCTTAATATAATTGAAGATTATATGAAATTTTTATGTTAATGAATAGCTTGATTAAATATTTTGTCCTTAATATTTTGTCGTTGAAATGTTTTTGTTTCTAATAGTTTTTAAATTTTATTTTTTGAAAATAGTCTCTAAAATTACAAAAAAAAATATTAATCATGGTGTGATTAATAATATGTTATGTCATCATGCTTATTGAGACAAAGTGTTGATTAACTATGTTCAATAAGTGTGTCCTATGTATTTTCATTCATTATTCCTTTTTTAAAAAATTTGAAGTATTTTTGTCATCATCATTTTATCTTTTTCTTTCTCCATCGATAACCTCCCAAACACATATTCTCAAAAATAGAGTCTATGTTATTTACATTATTGTTTAACGATTTTTTGTTAATAGAAGGAATTATTTTCAAAAAAATAAAATTTAAATAGAATTAAAAACAAAATTATTTCAACAAGAACTACAATCAAAACACAAAAAATTTTAAAAAAAAAATCAAAACACAAAAACTTCACCAAAAGAAAAATCAAAACACAAAAAAAATAATGAGAACTAAAATTTAATTAAGCCTCGATAAAAGCAAATAACGATAAAGATTAAAATTAATCAAGTTTTGGTTTTATTTCCTGATGTTATTCCCGTCTTTCACTGAAAGAGTTCTTATAATATTTTCATGGGCTCCATACTTCTACATTACTTTTATCGACTCTAATAATTTTGTACTTCAACTATAAATTTATTATAAATTGAAATTTGTCTCGTATATTATTCACATATTTCACTTAAAAAGAAACATTTGAGATTTATTTCCATGAAGAATACCTTAAAGATTTTCATGGGCTTTGTTGTAAGGGATCTTGAGAAGAAGAAATTTTAAGGTTATCCACCATTCACAATGGAAAACTCATTCATGAGTTCTTAGAGCATTTTTAATTTGTAGGTCTCCTAATGTCATGTAACACTAAAGAATTCTTATAATAATTAGAGTGTATGTGTGTTGGGACCAAACTGAGGGGTTAAATACTGGGAAGATGTATAACTATGGGACACGAGCCCATATATAAGAGAACATGATACCACCTTCAACCCAAAACCTTAAGGCATTAGGTTATGGGTCTTTCTCACTTATATATTACTCAACTTCCTAATTTCTTACCAATGTGAGACTTCAACTCGCACTTGCACTCCAACAATCTCCCCCTCAAGTGTGAGTCCCTTCCACATTGTAAACTCCCCCTCCAGCGGAGGCATACATTTAATGACGGCCCCTTATTCACACCGCCCTTAAACACAAGGGGACACGCCTCCTGAAACCCTTATCAGGAGGACTTTCGATGAAGGAAATCCACCGTCAACCTGCCGATCACAACCATCGGCTCTGATACCAGTAGGTTATGGGTCTTTCTCACATATATATTACTCAAGTTCCCAATTTCTTACCAATGTGAGACTTCAACTTGCACTTGCACTCCAACAATCTCCCCCTCAAGTGTGAGTCCCTTCCACATTGTAAACTCCCCCTCCAGCGGAGGCATACATTTAATGACGGCCCCTTATTCACACCGCCCTTAAACACAAGGGGACACGCCTCCTGAAACCCTTATCAGGAGGACTTTCGATGAAGGAAATCCACCGTCAACCTGCCGATCACAACCATCGGCTCTGATACCAGTTGTTAGGTCAGACCGAGGGGGTTAAACACCGGGGAGATAGACAACAATGGGACACGAGCCCATATATAAGAGAACATGACACCACCTTCAACCCAAAACCTTAAGGCATTAGGTTATGGGTCTTTCTCACTTATATATTACTCAACTTTCCAATTTCTTACCAATGTGAGACTTCAACTCGCACTTGCACTCGAACAATGTGGATAGAGCATTTTAACCATTCAAAGAATTTAAAATTCATGGCATCTGAATTGTTTAATTTGAATTTCCTTGTACTTTAAATTTCTTGTTTGGAAAGAGAAATGTAAATTTCTTATATTTTAAACACCTGGAAAATCTTCTTTGCAAAATCTATATCTTGAAAATTTGTATTTTCAGAAGTAGACACATAGGAAGTCTTCCATGATCCCATATTATATTCCTCTTGGAAATTCATAATTTCTGAAACAGGAACAAAATAAGTCTTCCTTTATGCTACATCATCCTCTCAAAAATTCCTTTTTTTCTGAGGTAGACACATATGAAGCTTCCTTTTACCTCATCTTGAAAATTCATACTACCCAACAAAATTGAATCCAAGGAGTAATACATTTTGGTAAAAGAAAAGAAATATGTTGTTGACGGCAAAAACCTCAAACAGGGTACTTCAAATTTAGTTTCATCAAGTGAGAGAGGCCTTAAAATGCAAAGGACAATTAACATTATCATATATTGTCTTCTTTTCCATCCTTGAACGCCAAGGAATCGGGTAAGTTGATCCACCAACAACATCATGACCAGAGAGCAACAAGAGAAAAAGTGTGGCATGAAAAGTCTCAGAGATGTGTGTATGAACGTGAGAGAATGAGGATGCGAGAACGAAAAAATGGGTGGTTGTTTTTTGGTTAAGAGAAATTTTGCAAATTCTCAGGTTTCAGAAGGAATTTAGAACTCTCAAAATTTAGTTGTTTGAAATTCCTTTTTCAAATTCCAAAAATTTAAATTCTATATGATAATACATCCAAACAACAAATTTCAATTGAAGAATTTTAAAACCCTATAAAATTACTTTCTCTAGTTTAATTTCCTTATCCCGACACACTCTTAGTTCAACTATAGAACTCATTTAAGTTCTTAGCTTATTTTTAATTACCTCATAATGGGCACACTATAGTTGTTTAGTAATTCGGATTTCTTTTCCTTAACATTGTTTAATGCGCTTGAGACAGGGGGCATTTTTACGAAATTGAGTTGGCCTACTTGCATATGATTAGCTTATGAATTTTATATTTGTAAATTGTTTTAATGAATCTTCCATGCTAGTAGTTTAGCATCCCTTTTTCTTCTATAATTTTTGGTTATAAAAACTGAGGTACTTGTGAATAAATATGTGTGGAATGGACACATTCTTTTTGAGTTTATTCACTTCTTTCTTTGTTTGGATCATATAATGATCAACATTCATGTGACAAATTACTCTTTTCTAAATTTTAAAATGCATCCGTGGACTAAATTGGTTGGTTTTTGGTTATGAAAAATAGTTTCAGCATTTCATTTTTAATACATTACAAGGGTGGAAAGGGCAGCCCATTTTTGGGAAAACTCGATACATGAACTACGCAGGCTACAAAAGAAAATTTGATGTCCATAAATACTTGCATTAAATTAGTTGCCCTATTATTATTGTTTTCCTTTTCCATTTTTAACTTTTGTTTTCCTTAATTACATAGTTGGGTTTTGGTGGTTGATGACTTGTTATTGTTTGTCTTTATTTTTTTTTGTTTCAGTTTGGTTGCTAAGTCATGGTTGTTGGTGATGATCTCCATGCATGCTAAGTGTAGGAATCTCTTAACCATTAAAAAAACTTTTTTCTGCTATGATAAATGTTGTCAATTCCAACACTATATGTTTTATTTATTTTCGTACCATTAGGCATACATATCTCATTGTATAATGAACATCCATATTATCACCTAACAACTAAACAACTTGCATTTTCATACATACCATTATCCATATTCATAAATACCATGCACACAACATTTTGTAGGCTACTACACAAAATAATGTGACTCTAGTACTCCAATATGCACAGTACCCACTGGTCCATCCCAACTCCAATGAAAACATGAGTTGCATTGTAGGTCGGCCAACAACAAGGGATGGTCCCAATGTAATAAAAAATTGCATTGCAAATTATAAATAAGACTAATTGTCCACTACTTCATGTTTATATGTTTCCGATATTTTATTTGTGATAGTTAGATCGCCTATGTGAGTCCTTATTATTTGCAATGTTTGTTGATTATATTATGTTGTTGAATTCTCTTTCTTTGGATTGTATTGCATGTCTATTTTACTATTAAACGACCACTATGAGTTGCATCTTTATTGTTAGTTTGTTTTTCCTTGTTGTTTTTAAACATTATTGATTGTTGCATTTTACGTAGTTACTTGGGCTAATAAGCAATGTGACTTTGGTACCCCAAAGGCATTGTACTCACATGCCCATACCTAAGTTCTAAGGTAAACATGATTTATGCTTGGAGACCTATCAAGTACAATTAGGCCTTTAAAATGAATCCTAATGCAATCATTAGTTGCATCACAGGTCCACAAGATTTTCACGCACAAGTTTGATTAAGGATAAACAACATCATTCAACACACATTGACTCGGTATGAAAACCAATCTACTTCACAGATCCACAACATCAAGAAACGACATCACAAATCTCCAAACATTGAACATAATTAGCACTTCCACGATCTACTACACCTATTGACTAAGAAAAAAGAAAGACACATAACACATCAGGGTGCAACTTTGCACAATATCAAGACCTCCTGTAATATGCCCAAAGTCAATATATAGTCCAACTATAAAATATTTAGGGGTTGAAAAGTCAATGACCTCTAACTAGAAAGGTCGTATTTCTAACTTTATACATTTTCCAACCTCTTCACTCTTTTAGAGATCGAGGCTGAGGAATTTGTGGACTAGACTAAAGTGACAAAACAACCTTTACGCACAATCTCACAAAATCAACTTAATGATAATCAATCTCCACAGTAACTACTAAGTAACCTTCTTATGATCTCACAATAACTACAAAAAAAAAACTATCAAATAATCACCGATAACCACTTGCACACATGTATATGATAACAAATGAAGTTCGAACTCATCAACTTTATTTTCACCATAACAAGTATATATATTCTTATTCTAGATTGATAAGGATTTGTTTCATTAGAATATTTTTTTCAGCAAAATAATTTAATTCTCCCATATTCATATTTCATATATACTTTTGCTAAACATTGTTTTCTTTTTTCCAATCATGTTATGGCTTATTACAAAAATGTTATGATATTTAGTATTTTATTTCAAAAATAAAATAATTGTATTTGTTTATTTCTTTACTTAATCGTCACTTTTATCCAGTCCATTGAAGACAACTTTTCAAACAATCGATGTAAGACTGATTCCTATATAATGAATCTCATCAATAATTTATTAAATAAAAAATTAATATGATAGAATGTGATAATTACGGTACTTATTTTTTAACAATTACATCCCTATCAAATGAAAAATGTTTTATACTATGATCACAAGTCATTATTAAAAATCAAACCTAGCCATATTATACTATAATTCAAATAAGAATTCTAAAAAGAGGTGTCACTTTTTTAACTGAATCTCTTTAAATTGACCAAGTCATCAATTGTATATTATAAAGTCAGATGCATACTCAGTTACTAGAACGATGGCAATGAGTATAAATAACTAAAACTTAAAAAAAAAAGAAGTTAAAGAACTCAAAAAATAAGAAAGAAATAATCCTGACTTTTATTCCCAGTTTTATGTATTAAATTTACATTTTCGATATTTTATTTCTCTTTTTTCCAGGCATATTATTTTATTTCTCTTTCTTTTTCATCTGGTATTTTCTTCCGTGGAAAAACTTTATAAAATATTAAGAACAAAGAAAAATATTCCTTCTTGTTTATCTTCATCAAGTGCCTCACATTTCTTATTACGCACAAGAATACTGTATATTTAACAATAATATAACAGATATTTTAGGGTGTTATGGATTAATTTGATTTTGAGAGAAAAATCTAAATTAATTAACTTTAATTAGTTTGGGTTGGTTTGAATTGCTTAAATTTTTTTCACAATCTGAATCAACAATAATTAAGTTGGTTCGGTTTGGATTAGTAAAATTTAATAAAATCATGTGATTATTGCTTATTCTTCACATTGAGAAAATAGTAAATAGTTTAATACTATTTCACTTACAACTAAGAGATATAATAAGGTATTTCAAAGTCTTTTCAAATCATTCAGAATTTACAAAATCTGACATTTCTAAACAATTTCATATTGTATTAGACAGAGCTTTTAATAGTATAAACATTCAATACTCTAACTCTTCTAAACAAATAAGAGAAATACTTATTAGAACAAAGTAGAGATAAGTTGGGAAATAAGGTGACTAGAGGCACTATAGTGGAGAAAGTGAGAGACGAGAGAGAGTGGTGACTACCATTGGTGGAGTTCCTGTGACAGTGTGAATATTGGGAGTTTAGAGTTAAACAATGAGTTTAAGAGTGAAACTTGCGAGTGGACAGTGGGACAAGCCAAAAAGTCTAAAAGCCCAAATGATTACACATCTCAAAGTGGCAAATCATTAAAATTTTAAACTTTAATAGAAAATATTATATATATATATAATAATTGGTTTGGATCAATTTTTAAATCTTAAATCTGCAAATTGAATCAAACTTACTCGGTTACCATTGGTTTGGTTCATGTTGATGGAAATAAAAAGAAACCTTAAATCAATAGATACAAGATTATAGTATGTATAGAGAATTAAATATAAAAAGATAGAGGAAAGAGAATTTGTATACCTCAAATATATTGAATTGAAATTCTTGATCTTCAAGAACAAAAAAAAAACCCTAGGAATGATTATTGTAGAGATATGAGTTCAATAAGAACTCTTAAGGATTTTACTACCTACTTTCTAGGGGAATATTTTAGAGAATGTGTATTGTTGTTTTAATTTGCTTAATGGGATGACAAATTTATAATCCCCAGGGTAGGCAGAGACTCCTCAAATGGGTTTTTTATGATTGACTCAACCCATCACAGAGTCAATCTTACTATAATCCCATTCAAATAATCATAAAGATATTATAAGATATGATTATCATCATATCTTAAATTGTCAGATAATGATAAAATATAATTGATTAATACTAATCCACTCTTATTTCCAACATTCTCCCACTTGGATGGTATTAATCAATAATACAACGATAAATCATTAAGCTAGAATGACAATTATAGACAAATCTTATATTAGACAATGAGAAATTTGAGTTACAAAATAATATCCGATAGGGATATATATCATGCATGTTAAAAAATATTTCTTATAAAGTATATAGAATAATGTAGTTCAATAAAATTATACTACATTGTCTCAAGCATCCAAAAATGCTAAGAGATATGTTACTAAAATGATATTACTTCACACATATCTCATAAGAGATTTTTTCAGACTCCCACTGATCTAAGACATCAAAACTTAACCAAACCATATGAGTTATAAAACTCCAAAGTTAAGTATTTGATCAATGAATAAAAAAATATTTAATTAATATAATTTTTTTTTACTTGAGTTCGAAAAATTATATAGGTGAGAAAGCATAATTTACATGCATCTAATTATTCATCATAGCCTAATAACATATGTAATTACATATAGGCTACATAAATGCTCTATAATATTTGACATTTAACTAATCCGAGTTTCAAAAATGAGTGACTATGTAAGAATTCAAAGATAAGTAGGAAATCCATAAATTCCCTACTAAAACCTCATAGACACCTAGTTTATATAAAATGACACTCAGATTATTGTGGCCACAAAATGTCAATTGAGCAAACACTTAGATAATTGGTCCAACAAAAAAATTTATAAGTACTTCAATAGTGCAAATTGTACTCAATAGAAGTACTCTCATAATAAGCACTTTTTTACAAAGTAGAAAATCATACCCGATAGGAGTATTGCATCTACAATATACTTATAGAATTTTTACCAAAGAAAATGTAAAATTTTGGGTAAAGAAATGCACAATACTTAATTGCATACCAAAAGAATTAATGTGCAATGCCCAACAAAATGTTCTTAACATCCATTAAAGATGTTTATTAAGATACAGTGAATTATGTATCTCAATTAAAATAGGACAAAAATAAATAGTCAAGTCCTATAAAGTATGTCATATCATAATTAAATGTGCACAACAATATATGACAATATAGATAGATAAGTCTCAAGACATGATACAAAATTATATACTTCTAAAATTTTGATAAATTAAAATATGAAATTTGGATAAAAAAGATGCACAATGCATAATTGTATGCCAAAAGGATTGATGTGCAGTACCCAACAGAATGACATTAACATCAGTTAAAGATGTCTACAAAGATACAATGGATTTTATGTATCTCAATAAAATTAGGACAAAAATAAATAGAAAAGCCCTATAGAATATGTCATATCATAATTAAATGTGCACACGATTATATGACAATAAAAAATATATAAGTTTCGAGAGATAATACAAGATTATATATACTCCCATTAATCCTTAATATACCAAAAAAATATTAGGATTATCATTAGGGTACACTAGTATTAAAAGTTCTAGTGATAGTGGGATGATGACTTTATAAGATAATAATAAAAGTAAATTAAAATTCACTATTATTCTACTTAAGGAATTAGAAAGTAGTAGAATAACAAATTATTAATGAGAGAAGTGGTTAAAATAACAAGAATATGAAACCTACAAATTCATCCATAAGAATAAATAATTCTCGCAAATGGTTTCATAATTAACCACATATTAATCAATCTTTACAAAAATATTGACCCCTATCAGGATCTTGAAAAAACAATTACATGAGTGAGAAAATGGATCACTTGATAATTTTACGTAGAATATGAGATCATAAGCAAGTTTTCAAGTAATCATAAACAAAAATCAAGTGCTACAATAAACAATATTTACACACACTTGAGAATAAAACATGATTACACGCAGCGGAAGAATGAGACCTATTCTTACATATATTAAGGATATAATAATAAATAGTCTTTAACTCTCATCACAATTTATAATGGACATAGGTCTATTTATATATCCCAAAATAAAGTCTCTAGCTTTTACAAGAATACCATTAACAATATTATAAAATATGGTATGGAGAAATTAATCTCTTCAAATTTGGGATTTCTATATTGTTCTTACAAGAATTGCATACTAATATTGCAAATCAATAGAGTTTTTTATACAAGAAAATATTTTACAAGAGACCAATACAAAATCCTTAATATAGATCCCAACAATGTGATCACAAATAATGTGATAAGAAAAAATAATTTTATCAAGAACATTTGTTTTTGCACATGTATGATTAATTGGACATTTAAAGTAAAAATCTTATATCACAACAATTTATTTTATAAGATATTAATTAAAATTCTAATATACAAAATTCTTCCACTTGATAAAGAAAAAATAAGTTGACATAACAAAAAAATACCCAGAGGGCTAAATAAAATTCAACTATTTCTTTATCAATATATATATATATATATATATATATATATATATAATTTGCACCACAAAAAATGCAACATTTTTTTTTGTTTTGAAGGAAAAATGTCCAATTAAAAGTTATAAGTTATTATGGAACAAAAAGAAAATGAGAGTGTAAATTTTGGTTCCATATAAATATAACTGAACATGATCAAATGAGGGAAATAAACTGAACATTACAAAAATAGGGAAACATTATGTACTTCTAAAAGTTCAGTTAAAAGAGAATCCCTAAGGAAATTACAATGCACTATAACTTATATCAATAAAATCGTAATACCGATAGGATATAAGAAAATCATTAACATAAGCAAAGAAAAGTACATTATATAACATCAAATTACATTAACAACAATACATCGATAGAGTATAGTTATCATCAATGCAATAAAAAAAATAATTATATCACAAAATTCACATAAATGCATCCAAAATAGTGAAATTATAATTATGTAAATGAAAAAAAGAAATTATGCATATTGTCCAATAAATTTGCATAATTTTAATCATATATATTATATGACCAACATACAAAATTCACATTATTATACCCATAATAGACAGGTAATAATAATACAAATTAATAAAGAAAATTATGCTCATAAGAGAAGGACAATTAAGATTGTGCATAATTAATAAAATAACCTAAAATGAATTTGTAAATGATAATTCAATATTAAAGAGAGTACAGTATAATTGGAGAATACAAATACTGTAAAGAATTATCACAATGAAAATAGGTCAAAAATTCAAGATTATAATAGTAAAAAAAAATTTAATTTAATCTTGAATTAATAAATTTTTTTTTATACTCAAAAATACCAATAATATAAAAATATTAAATAAATATGGTATTTTTGAAAAAATAAGAATATAAAAAATTAGCAACCACATTCAATGCTTCTGAGAATGAATTTAACACACGAATCATCATACATGATCGTATCAAAACGACAAAGTTCTCCCTTGACCAAATCAAAAAAATATGGGTATAAAAATGAGTCCATGCAACCCCATTAACACTTTCCAAAGTAAAGTTAATACAAATATATTATGTTGCCCACACAAATGACTCACATTGGTCAAACATAAAACAAGGAAAACCATTAAGTAATTTTGAAAACAATTTACCCCATAATTATTTAAAAGAAAACTAGGTTTTAAAGGGATAGCACTTAAAAAGAAGTTTCAATATATAATTTACCCATGTAAGAGTAAGGAAATGAAACTTTAACATGTTATTTTAACAATAACAAGTAGCTAAACCCTCATTTTTTTTGTGAAAAAGATAATAGTGAACTATATTATAAAATTTCACTAATAACACAAAAAATCTTCAATTCAAATTTAATTTTCTAATAGAAAACAATCATAATTCTCTAATAGAAAACAACCATAATATGTATCTAATTTGACTCTGATACCAATTGATGGAAATAAAAGGAAACCTTAAATCAATAGATACAAGATTATAGTATGTATAGAGAATTAAATATAAAAAGATAGAGGAAAGAGAATTTGTATACCTCAAATATATTGAATTGAAGTTCTTGATCTTCAAGAAAAAAAACACCCTAGGAATGATTATTGTAGAGATATGAGTTCAATAAGAACTCTTGAGGATTTTACTACTTACTTTCTAGGGGATTATTTTAGGGAATGTGTATTGTTGTTTTAATTTGCTTAATGGGATGACAAATTTATAATCCTCCAGGGTAGGCAGAGACTCCTCAAATGGGTTTTTTATGATTGACTCAACCCATCACAGAGTCAATCTTACTATAATCTCATTCAAATAATCATAAAGATATTATAAGATATGATTATAACCATATCTTAAATTGTCAGATAATGATAAAATATAATTGATTAATACTAATCCACTATTATTTCCTACACATGTCTGATCCGAACAAAAGAAAAAGCTGAACCAATTTAATTGACTTGGTTTGGATCATTGGGTTCATCAGATCGATTCAAACCAATGATCACTCCTAAAATATTTCTCACAATATTCTTAATTATAATTATTGTGACTCTTAGGTATCAACTCTTTTTTATAAAAAATTAGCATATTTTTGTCTTTGTTCTTGTTTAAAGTTTGTTTATGAAACATTATTATATTTTTTATTTTTTAAAATATAAATTAAATATAATTGATTTAAATGTTGATATCCATCCATTTATTTATATATATATATATATATATATATATGATAATAAATTTTCATTTAATAGTCCTTAGTCATTTCTCCAAACATCACAAGGTCAAGGACATAGCTCTCGAAGTATAACATCGTCACATAGCTAAGGACCCCCAACCTATTGCACAAGTACATGACTAAAGATCATTTTCACAAATATCACTAAGGTTAATGGCACATCCATCAACCTATTATTCCACATATCACTGATGACTCCTCTCAACCATTCTTCTAACATCACAAGATCAATTGCACCGACTCATGGCCAAAGATCTTTCTAAGTAATTCTCTTAACATCATCAAGACAAAAGATACAGCCCTTAGTCTATGGTACTAGCACATAATCGAGCATACTTGAATCATTTTTTTCCAACATCACTAATTAAAGTGAAGGATATACCCTTCAACCTATTGCTTGTACATGGTCGCGGATCTCCTCATCTATTATATCAACCAACAAATATAAAAGAGAGGTGTTATGATTAATTCATGATTAGGATAACATAATTGTTGATATAATTAACCTTAATCACATATGTTACTAAACATGGATAAAAACCCAAGAATAGAAAGTACATATTTTATTATTATTTATTATAGGAGATTGAAATGACTCGAGTGTCAAAGTATTTTGTATAAATAGAAATACATTGTGTCTCATTCTCTATCTTTATCAAACAGAAATATTATATTATTTAATGATTTTTTTATTATAAATATTTTTATTTTTATATAACTTATTAAATAATACGATGTTTCTCGATTAAAACAAGACACTATTTAGGGTCACGAGATTTCTATCCCTTTATAAGAACCTACACCATTAGTATATGCATGGACAGACTTGATGTTATTACTAAACTAGCCTTTTACATGTTCAACTGCATTGATATTTTATAAATATTGGTAAATGAGATTTGGTGGTCTAATTGGAGCTTCTGGTCGAGGTGTCAAACTGTGAATCCATGAATCTTCGACCTAAGTTTCCACACGCTTATTGTTTTCTTCCCAGCTGGGTCACTTTCTTCGCATTTACAACTTCTGAAGTAAAGTGCATCTTGTGGTTGTGCTTGATCTATTGAATTATTTCATTCTTGATCCTCCTTAATTTGTTCTAGGCCTTCCGAGGCATTGATCCACAAAGCAAGAGCAGTACTATATCATGCGAAGTGCGTGTGCAGACAATGGACGAAACTAAGTTATACAAGCACCACAATAGTACAGTTTTTGTTTTTCTTTAATGTAAATTCTATAGTATTCTCACAATTAAAAAAATTTCATACAGTTATATATACAAATAATTAATTTTATGTAAAAAACAATTTATACAATAACAATAATAAAATTTAAATTTACAAATTCAAATAAACAACTCAAATATTTATTTTATGATGACAATACTAGTAGTATAGTGTATTAATTTTTGTCTTTCGCAAATTGTAATTCGTCATATAGCATAAAGAAATGAAGAAATCTAAAATTTAAAATTCTGTTTAAATAAAATTTTAATAAATTGTAAAAATAAAAACTATATTAAACAGAACTGTATATATTATCTAGGAACGGCAACAGAGAAAGCATGCGGTTTTAATTATTTTGAAAACATTAGGTTATATTTGTTTTGTCTGTTTTCTCTTTTCATTTCCAGAAAAAACAATAGTAAAAATATATTTGCTTTTAATTTAGAAAACATTTTTATTAAAAACATTTTTAGAAAACAGAAAAAAATTGTTTTTACTCTAAAAGTTAACCTATGTAAAAATTTAATAAAAATATTGTAATTAGATAAAAAAATAATATATAGATGCATTTTAAATTATATATGTAAATAATTTAAAATATTTTTTCCTAAAATTGATTAATTTAACAATATTATTTTTTTAAAATAGAAATATTAAATGAAAACAAACATATTTTCTAAATATTAAAAATTTGAAAATAAAAATAATTTTCAAAAAATAAAAATAAAAAATAAAAACAAAAATAATTTTTTCAAAACAAATCTCACCTTTCATTAAAAAAACCGAATGACATTGCTCTTGGCACCCATCATTTTATTTTTGCACGTCCTAGAAGTTGATATTGAATGTCCTTCAAAATTAGGCTAGGGTAGGCCGCATGATCTGTTTAAAATCCACATGGGGGGAATTTGTCCATGCAGCTTCATATGATATCTCCGAAAAGCTCAACTTCAAGTAAAAATAGACTTTGGAATGCGATCCAGAATAAATTTTTGATAAAACTTAAAAGTTGTAAAATGATAAATAAAGACATTATTAACCATCGCTTAATAATGAGGTATTTAAAATAATTATAATATATTTTAATAATATATTAATTACATATTTAAATTATAAATTATTATAATTATATATTTAAATTATAAATTTCTATAATTACATATTTAAATTATAAATTTATGTAATTACATATTTATATATTATACTTATATATTTAAATTATAATTTTTTGTAATTAAATATATAAATTTAAATTATAATTTTTATATTTATATATTTAAATTATAAATTATTATAATTACATTAATGAAGAAGAAAAATTATGCATCTTGTATCATGTGAGGATGAGAATTAGTGGGAGACAATACATTAATTAATTAGGGGTAAAATTGTAAAAGAAAATTAGCTACTAGTTGAAAATAAGAGATTTTTAAAAAAAACTACTTGTAGTAGTTTTTTTTAAAAAACTAGTAATTCCTAAAAAGATTCCTAACTATTTGCTATCCAAACAACTTTGAAACCATTTTAGCTAGTAAAATTGGTCTGGTCAATGTAGAAAATTGTTCAAGCAAAGAACTAGTCTTAAAACTAGAAAATCAGTTAGAAACCAGTAAAATTGGTGAAAATCGATGGTTCAACCGGTTGAACTGATTCATAAGTTTTTGAATTTTTTTTGGATTTTTCTAAATGCACCCCTCTTTTTTCTAAGTTCACTCCTTTTTAAATTAAAAGATTAATAAAAATAGGGGTTAACTTGACAATATTAAGGTCTATTTAATAAAAATAATTTTTTATTTTATAATTAACTTTTTAATAAATTTTCTTCTTTTATAATCTTAATTTTTATAATATAATAATGATAAAAAAATATTACTTTAGTATAACTGGTTCAACCACTGGTTTAATAACGATTGAACCAATGAACTGTGAATGAGTACTTTCATTGGTTCGATTACCAATGAATTTTAAAAATATAGTTTTTTCTCATACATTTATTAGAATAATAACTTCTTAAATTTCTATGTTTAGCCAAAAACATGAAATTTATGTATTATACAAAGTAATACATCCCTTTCTGTACACATATTTTATATCATTTCATTTTAGCTTTTAATTAATTCTTTTTCTTTTTTTTTTTCAAATTTTCTAACTAATTCTAAAAACAACCTTTTTAAATTTATTAAAAGCAATATTTGAATCAATCAATTGTTTAAAAAATAACTATCTAAATATAGTTATTAAAATAATAACTCCTTAAATTTTTATTTTTAGTTAAAACATTAAAATAAAATAACTATCGAAAATGTATGTTATATGAAGGGAAAATGTTTCATTTTTTATTATACATTTAGAGTTTAATTAATATTTACTAACGTTCAATCATAATTTTTCATTTATATGATTTTTAAAATACTAATTAATAAAGTCAATAAATTTATAATGAAGGAAGGATTGTAAATGTAAAAATCTTTACACTCAGAATATATACTAATTAAACTCTTATATTTATTCTAAATAAAAAATACTAATTAACACTAACAAATTTTAAAGAAGACATGTAATTTCTTAATGTTAGCATTAGTAAGATAGTTGCGGATAGTGACTTTCAAAAATTAAAAAGAAAAACAAAAAAAAAAAAGAAGAAGAGAAAAACAAAAGGAATAAAAAAAGACTGAATCTAAATTTTTTTTAATAACCTTATAACCTAATCTAAAACACATGCACAGCACTAGTGGCTAGAAGGCATAAAAGACGCAGCTACGACGCCTTTTTGGTGCCCGAATGCCTGGATTGAAATATATAGATTTTTTTTACTATCTTCTGACTAAAGTTTCTCATAACTGCATGATTCCGTTTTATTATTTTCTTTAAAATAAGTTAAAAGGTGGGATAAAATTAGTTATTTATGCTCATCTCTGACTAAAAAAATAGATACAACATTGCAAGGTCTTGGGTTGCTGACAGACCAAACCATGAGTAGAAACTAATAACAAATCTTAGTCTACCGTGATGACACATATACCATAGAAAGATCTCCGCCTACCCTTTTAGACAAACAACATAGCATAACTTGGTCAAAAAACTAAAATTAATCTACAACCTAAATGATATATTATTATTAATAGATAATTACTTAATATTAAATAAGGGTATGATAAACAAAGTTGAAACCTTAATTACAAAATACCATTATTATGATTTAAGCTTATGTTCCAAGTAAAGGTATAACAAACAAAGAAGAAACCTTAATAATTTTTCTGCTCACATTTATTACTAGGGAGTGTCTGTACCTTACAACTTTAATAGGAGCATTATCCTTTCGAAATCAATTAATTACAGCACACTTAGAAAAATGTAACACAATACAGAGTTGGAGTTTAAAATTGATAATTGAAATTTGTAGCTGTGGTTGGCCCCTAGGTGAGTTCATCCTCCACAACAAGCCACTTTTTGCTTACAACACTCGTGGCTTAGAGGTTGTGTATCCCTGGTCAGTTCCTAGGTGAGTTCATCCTCCTCCACTACAAGTTACTTCTTGCTTATGGCTCGAGTGTTGTATACACCTGGTCGGATCGGCCCCACTATGACAAACCAATCACCCTTGGTTGGCCACCCACCAATTCCAACTATGATTGACACATCACAATTGAATAACCATCCAAAATGTAAAAAATCGCCCCAAGAGCACTGAATCTCATAACCCTGAACCCAACTCACTTATCATAATCCTGCAGTTTCGCACCCACTCATCTATTCGAATCCCGTAATCTTTACATCTATAACCACCTTAACCGGCTCCTTTGTCCATATCCTACAATCTCCAAAATATAAGCAATAAAAAACTCCTAGAAAACTCGGACCTCACAACAGGGCAAGCATAACAAAGAGAACACTATAAAATATTGATGCTCTTAATTTAAGTAACCTATTGTTAGGATAGTTATATTTGGAAAAAAAATGAAATTTCCACCTGTTCCTACTACCAATCTGAGGACATTATTAAGGCCACCGTGTCCATGATATTATCCACTTTGGAGCTCATCACTCCTTCGAAGGGTTAAGTGACTCATATTCTCCCTAAGATCTAGTTCCATGAAGAGGTTGGTTTAAAGGTAAAATGGAGTTTGGATAGAAAAGGATTGGTAGGAAATGCCGCTCTCAAAGGGTGAGAGATAAGTTGGTGATGTTTGCCATAAAGAGCGATTCTTGATAAAAGCTAGAAGATTCCTCTCTTCAAAGGAGAGAGCTTACGCCCATGGAGAACGAGAACACTCTCTCACACTCACTCAAGCTAAAAAAATCAATTATATTCTCATTGATCCAAAGATTCAAAGATTATTACATGTAGGTGAGGGGTCTTATTTATAGGTTAGAGGGTGGGTTAGACTAACTAGACCATGGGTTAATCTAACCAAGATTAGGCTAACTCAAGTTGAGTCAAATCTAACCATGATTAGCTAACTATGGTCATATATAGCTAACTAAGAATGTACCCCTAGTCTAGTCTAGATACAAAAGGTGTGGATAATAGAAAGGGTGGCAAACAGTAGTCTTGCTTAAGGCATGATAAGGGGTATATAGCCTAGCAACTTAGAGGTAGGAATAGTAGTCATACTTTTAACATGCTTAGGAGGAGTGTGCTCATAATGAGAAAGGTGAGCTTATCACATGCTTATTTTCTCTAAAAGCTAACTCATCTTTAGCAAACTCTAGCATGATGATTATAGTACCTTTAGGAAATAAAAGGTGACCTAAAAACTAAGGGTGACCTAAATACAATGGTCACAAGGAAAAGTTGACTTTAGTAGTCAACCTACTAAAAAGTCAAAGTCAACAAAATTACAAAGAAAAGTCCTATGTCTAATTTATACAATGAATGAATGGTCTTCATGTATCCTTCAAGGGTCTTAGGCCAGATTGCATCATCCATTCTCCCTTAAAAGGATTTGCCCTCAAATCTAGAGTTTTTCTTCCTTTTCTTCCATACCAGCAAAAAGATAGACAAAGTAATAAGAATGTGCTTCTCATAAAAAAAAGGATGGAGTAGGAACAAAGAGTTCCCTTTTGTGGGTTAAGGGAGTAAAAGGTGGCACCATGAAGTGTTTCAAGATGAAGGCCATCTTGGTCTTCTTCCCTTCATTAAACAAATCTCCAATCCACCCTTCATGTGTCAGGCCTTGACCCAATAGGCATCCTAATGATATAATGGAAAAAGGTATTGTATACTTCACTTTGAAACCAAACACAAAGCAACCTTGACTAACTTAAGCGTCGAAGTCTCTCTTGCAAGTACCCTCAGCATCATGCTTTCAAGGATCTACTCTGTTGACTTCTCAGAGAACCTTTTGAACGTTTTCCAGTAAGTACATGTGGTGCCCCATCTTGAGGATTTGGTAAAACTTTTACTTGGCCACCACAAAAACAAAATAAAACATGGCAGTAAAACCAACCATCTCAGAACTTCAGAAGCAAAATGAAGAACTACGACAGACCATCTCTGAGTTTTGTGCTCACTCGAGAACCGACATAAATAACATTCACAATGGAGTCAATCACATAACTATATTTCCCCAACGTAGCCATAACCACACCACTATTTCCTCTTGACGAGAAGATGTTGGCGACTCCTGATTACAAGTTCAACCCATCTGAACTTTAGCATGGACGAAGACCTGACGATGAGGACCTCAAACGTATAATCAAAACTACTGTAGGTGGTTTTGCAAGAGGAACACACACAAGCTCTGCCTATAAACGACATCTCCAAGCAGTATATAAAATCGATTTAAGTAGAGCAGATAAACCTATGCCTCAGCCAAGCATCACCTTCTTTTATGCAAAATTTGAAGTAATTAATCCAAAACAAGATAGCATCATGGTTATATCAATGGTAGTGGCAAACTGGCAAATCAACAAGACAATGATAGATCGAGAAAACTTGGTTGACATTTTCTTCTGGTCTGCTTTCTGCTAACTAGGGTTACTAGAATCTTTCATCCACACATATAGTGAACCACTATGTGCATTCGTAGGAAGTAGTGTGAACATGAAAGGCTATGTTGACCTCCTAACCAAATTCAATAAAGCCAAACAAAGCAAGCGTCACAATTAGGTACCTATTGGTGGACACTCCTTCATCTTATAACATTCTTGTAGGGCGACCTATGCTCAATAAGTCAGGGGCATTTGTCTTTACACCTCATTTGGTGATGAAGTTCCTGTCAACAAAGGGAGATATTGTTACTGTAAAAGCCAACTAGTGAGAAGCCAAATAGTGATATATTCACAATCTGAAATTCGTGGCAACTATACCTATGAGACCACATCCACCTAACTTGCCAAGACCTAAAAGGGCCAGTATTAACATGATAGATCATGTCGACCTCAATCCTAGAGCTGAATACGAAAACTCACACCCCAATCCTATGGAAACTAGCATAGACTGTCAGATAGCCCCAACCCTAATCAAGTTACCAAGATGGGAAGTTGACTCGATAATGTAACACATAAGCAAATCAAGAACATGATCGTCTGCAACACTAATGTTTTCACATGGAGCAGTTCAAACATGCTAGGCATCATAGAGATGATGGAACCTTAAAAAGGAAAAAAGGCTCGTAGCTAAGCAAGAAACCAACATGTTGAAAGTTGTCGACTTATCAGAGAATTTGCTTACTCCACCTGACTGGCAAACATGATTATGGCGATTGGAAAATGGAAAATATGCGTGGACTACACCAACATAACAAAGCTTGCTCGAAAGATGCCTACCCCCTCCTGAGCATTGATCGACTCGTCAACGGTGCCTCAGGTCACAAAATCTTTAGCTTTTTAGATGCTTATTTAGGGCATAATCAGATAATGATGTATGCCCTTGATCAAGAAAAGGCAACCTTCATTACTGATGATGCTAACTACTATTACAAGTTAGGACTTTTGGGCTTAAAAACGCAGGGGTGACGTACCAATGTCTAATGGACAAGGTTTTCAAAGACCAAATAGGTTGAATCATGGAAGTCTATGTAGATGATATAGTTGTAAAATCAAAAGATTCATCAAGCCACACAACTGACCTAGCTGAGGTATTTAGGGAGCTACGCCAACACAACATGTGCCTCAATCTTGAGAAATGTGTTTTTGGAGTGGAGGGAGGCAAGTTCTTAGGCTTCATGTTATCCAACAAAAGGATAGATACCAATCCTAACAAGTGTAGAGCTGTCATTGAAATGTGCAACCCAAGTTCAAAGAAAGAGGTACAAAGGTTAACAAGTCATCTTACTTCACTATTGCAATTCTTACCCTGCATGGCGAATAATGTGAGGCATCTTTCCAGGAGTTCAAAAACTTTCTGGCAGCACTACCATTCTTAACTCATTCCTTCCCTAGATTCAACCTCCTATTATATCTTCTTTTTTTTTGCTGAAGACGCAGTTAGTCCAACCCTAGTTCAATAAGAGGAAGCCCTGCTTATCTACTTCATTAGTTGAGTACTACACAATGCAGAGAGGCAATATCAACTGATTGAAAAGCTAGCCCCCACACTAATCACCACAGCTCGACACCTATGCCCATAATTCCAAAACAATCAAATTATTGTCAAAATTGACCACCCTATCCAAAAAATTCTAAGGAAACCCATGCTGGCAGTGAGAATGATTGCATGGTCTGTTGAAATGTCAAAATATGGCTTGCGCTACGAACCTCGAGGACCCATTAAATCTCAATACTTCTCCTAATTCATTACGCAGCTCACTCCAAGCCCAGAAACAGCTGGGGCCGATGAGTGGAGCCTGTTTGTTGATAGGTCGTCCAACAAAAAAAGGGGAGATGCTGGAATTTTGCTAGAAGAACCAGACAACCTCACCATCAAACAGTCTATACAATTTGAATTCCCAGCCTTGAATAATCAAGCTGAATATGAAGCCTTCATAGCTAAATTGTGGTTAGCCTTAGAACTTAGAGCAATAAAGCTTAAGTGTAAGAATGACTCACAACTAATCACAAGGCAGGTTAAAGAAGGGTATCAAGCCAGAGATGAACAACTACTTAAATATTATCATATGGCCAAAAACTTAATTGATGAATTTGAAGAATTTGAAATTAGCCACATCATCATGGAAGACAACTCAAGAGTCGGCTTACTGTCCAACTCACTAGCACAAAAAACCCAAGGCAACATTGCACAATTGTTCAAGAGACCCTTACTTAACCTTGTCTAGAGATACTGCTTATTCAACAATGAAAGCTCACTTGTATGAACCTTATACATGCCTACTTGTCACAAGACATCCTTCCCAACGACCCTTTAGAGACCAAAAAATTAAGAAAACAGATAGGCCATTTTGTCTTGATAACCGACGAGCTCTCCAAATGGAGCACCACCTAACTGTTATTAAAATGCTTGAATTCGGTGGAATCTAATTATTTTCTCTGCGAGCTACATGAGGGGATATGTGAATTACACAATGGTACTCAAACTATGGTAGTCAGGATTCTCAGGGTTGGATTCTATTGGCCCACCATACTCAACGACGGCAAAGACTTCATTTGTTGGTGCAATAAATACTAAGAATTTGGGAACTTGTCGTGACAACCTCCTAATGCCCTTCACACCTTGACTTCTCCTTGGCCTTTCGCAATATGGGGAATCGACATCTTAAGTCCTCTAGCTCGCGGGCAAGCCAAGTTTTGACTACTTTACCAAGTAGATAGAAGCAAAGGTCGTGGCTCGTATTACATATCAGTGTGTTAAAAATTTTATTTTGCAACATCTGATTTGCAGGTACAGAATCCCCAATATAATAATATTTGACAACAAAATACAATCGTGGACTCCAACATTCAAGGTTTTCTATTTAACCTTGGAATCAAGCATCTCATGACATTTGTGGAACACCCCCAAATGAATGGCTATGTCAAAGCAACAAATAAGGTCATATTAACCGAGCTTAAGAAAAGATTGGGAGTCCCCAAAACACTATGGGTAGATGAACTCCCAAGCATCCTATGGATATACCATTACTCTCCATAATCCACCACACAAGAAACTCCATACAAATTTGTCCATGGATCTAACACCATGATTATAGTAGAGGTCCGCGAGCATACACTACAAAGAGCTCATTTCAAATAGCAAGACAACAAGGTCGCACTCCAAGAAGACCTTGATCTTGTTGAAGAAGTTCACAACCAAGCAAAAGTTAAAGAGTCAGCTTGTAAAGTCAGGGCAAAAAGAACATATGATAGCAAACTCAAGCCAAGAAATTTCCAGCCAGGAAACCTAGTGTGAAGAATGACAGGTGATGCAAGAAGAGATTTTGTACAAGGAAAGTTTGGAGCCCCTTGGGAAGGACCATTCCAAATATTAGAGAGCTTGCACAATGGCGCTTACAAATTGCATGAGCTTAGTGACAAAATTATACCTCGCACTTGAAATGCTTCATATTTAAAGTTTTATTATAGTTAAATTACTGTATAAGGTGCTATTTCCTACTCTAGTTCCTTTTTCCCCAAAAAGGATTTTTTGGATTGAAAAGGTTTTAACGAGGCCCACATCATCAATTAAACACAATTTCTCTACACCAACACTGATATTTTCATTCTAAGCTAACACTGCTCTCCATTCTAACTCATGGGTCGAGTACGAACCCTTCAAGGCTGATTACAAGCCTCCAACTCGTGGATCAAGTATGAATCCATGAAGGTTGAATATGAGCTTTTAACTCATAGGTCGAATAGGAACCCATCAAGGTTGAGTATGAGCCTTTAATTCGTGGGTCGAGTACGAACCTACTAAGGTCGAATACGAGCCTCTAACTCATGGGTCTAATGCGAACCCTATTGGGCCGAGCGCGAATCTCTGATTCACAAGGCAAACACGAATTCATAAAGATTCAAGTTTGAAACCAACTCGCTACAAAGAAACAATAAAGTCGAAACTCAACACATGCACAAGAAAATAAAGAAAACACATCAATTTGCCAACAATTCACCCATCAAAGCATAAATGATTAACAAAAGTCAAAGTTCCATTCATAATAGACATTAACAGGTCCTTTACAGAAGCAAAACAATAACAAAGACAAATTTTTTCCATGATAATGACATTGGTGGGCATGACATCTTCAACCTTAAACCATTCCTTAGCTTGAACACCAATACTCTAGAGCGACTTCATGTCCTTAGAAGTGAACATGTGCTCCAACTTCTCCATCTGATCATTTTCTCTTCCGAAAGGAAGATGGCTATAAATTGTCCTTTCTCGAGTTGTGTAGGAGATTTCCCCTTGAATGTCCAAAGGGAAAGAATATGAAGTGCCACCTTGGTCATTTCCTCTACACTAACATACCAAAAGAGCCTGAAGTCGATAAAGAGACCAGTATAGGGGAAGGAATCACCACATCCTCTTTGAAAAGCCACTCGAGTAGGTGAACTAACGCCCCTTTCCCTACAACAGCATTACCCTCAGAGTTCATGGGAGTAACCTCCTTAGGTGACACTAGTAATGCTTGAGGTGACATCTGTTGTCTCATCATGTTTTCTCTTGCAACTTGTGGTCACAACAACCTTCCCATTGGTAAGGTGGAATTTAGCCTTCAAGGATTTCTAGTTATGTTTCCCCATCAAACTGCAAACAAACATAAGAAAGGTTAAATAGACACAACACAAGTCTCGCAAATCGCAAGTATCATTTTAAAAAATAGAGAATAGATACGCACTTTCCAACTCTTGCTCTACATCCTTGGAAAAGGGAAGGCGAAGGACATAACAACCCTTTCTTTAGTTCCTTTAAACTTACGAGGTCTCTCCTGTCAATAAAAGGGGAACTTCGCCTTCCAATCCGCCTCAAAGAAAATATCATTATGTTGAGGTCTCCAATCTACTAAGTCCACCCTTATGAAATTGTTTTTGAACTTATAAGAAATAGAATATAGGGAGAACAAGCACCTGTAGACCTCATTCAAAGAAGTCCAACCAATGGGCATACCCAGTTTTAACCGATAAAAATATAAGAACTTATTCAAAGACACTTCTAAACCCAAGATTGTACACAAGATTTGGAAAGCTTAGAGAAATGTCAAACTATTCAAATACAACTACAAAAGAGCCACATTGGCATACCGAAGGAACTTGCATTCGAAATCAGAGAAAGGTAGAGTAACCCTGAGGTTCAGAAACAATATTTTATATACATAAGTGAAAAGGATCTCGAAGGACCCTCCATAATAAACAAACTCATCCATGGCTCACGATTGCTACAGTAACAAGTCGACCTTGTCGGGGAGGGAAACAAAGGTATTATTCAGAAGGGCGTTAATCACTGACTCTTCGAGTTTACTGCGAAACTCGACCATACCACATCGAACCCAGGTGTACCAAGAATGTCTCTTCCCCTTCCCTGGAGCCATCACACCTGCCTTACTAGTAGAGGTCGCCTGCTCAACTACCCTAACACTTGACGGTGCAACACCCATGCCCTCAAACGTTGTAGCCAATGGCACAACCCTTATACTATTAGGTTGGTACCTCCATATAGGAAGAAGAATCAGAAGACCCCATATCTTCCCCTATATCTATAACTTCTCGGGAAAGCATTCCCCTTCTTTTTCCACCTATACCCCTCCCTAGAATCTAAAAACATCCTTTAGTCAACACACAAACCCTAAGATGAAGGATACGAAAAAGAAAAAAGAACACTAAGAACAAGGTGAGGCAAGACAAAAGAAGACATACCTTGTACAAGGCACACAAAGAAAAAGAGGGATGAATATGCACAAGCTCAAATGACACAATAGAAGCAGAGGAGAATGCATAAAACATATCGAACAAGCTGCCTAACAGACTCCTTTTTTATGCAAACTATTTCACCCAACCAAATCCTATCTAACGGTTAAAATACAAAATCCCTTATCCATCCAACGACCACGATGCTAGAGATAATCCAATGGCCCCCTTCAACTTCCACAGTACTCAATCCAATGACTAAGGGCCCTTGTGAGTCATCTCAAGCGACAACTAATGGAAGTAGGTAGCCAAATGGCAATACCCCACCCAATAGATAATATCCTCTATCCATGCGTCAAGTGAAGCATGCCGAAATATGCTAATCTCACTTCTAGCTCCAGCGCCTCACTTGTGAATATTGGAGCTTGGGGGCTTATGTACTACCCAAACACCACCTATAAGTCGACCTTACTACGGTCACCCCAGTAAAGAAGTCGACCCAATCGACCTCAACTTGGACGACCTCGTCAACCCTAACCTGATGATCTTGCCAACCTTAACTAGGCGACCTCATGCCTTCATCAGTGCAAGATAACCTCACAGCCTTGGCCACCTTGAACGTGGAACCTTATCAGCCCCCATACATCACAGGTAACCACAAAGTATGTAATGGACACCCCCAATGACTAACAAGGAACATTTATCACAATCGGTAGCAACCAACAATTATAAGGTGAATTAAAAGGCATTTAAAGAGCAATTAAAACCTTAATTAAAGTCATATTAGTAACATCGTAATGATAAAAATAGGAAAAAAATATTGTATACTTCACTTTAAAACCAAATAGAACACAATTTTGACTGACTTGAGCATTGAAGTCTCTCTTGCATGTACCCTGATGTTGTGTTTTCAAGGATCTACTTTGTGGACTTCTTAAAAAACCTCTTGTACATTTCGGGTAAGTACACCAGCCATTATTTCATGGTTCGTCTACTGGTAAACATAATAAATCTGAGTTTGAAACTATTCTCAGTGTATGAATTCTATTAATTTATGTTTAGCTTTCAAGTTGGCCAGAAAAGCAAATTTGGCGACCATATTTTGAGAAGGGTATCTAAATTATATGCTGATTCCTTTTTGTGTCAACAATATCCTACACAGTATTGTTGATCAACTTCCTTAGGAAACAGTACGAGTACAATCCAGTAAAAAGAAAGAAAAAAAAAAAAAGTATGGCACCATAATTATTTCTATCACGCAATAGTTAGCAAAGAAAGCAAGACATTTGGAGATGTTAAAAGTGATGACAGAAAAAAGAGAGGTTGGTATCTTTGTCTCTTAATTAGTACCTAGCTACTAGAATAAAAAAGTTTTTTCCCTCTATTTTGAGTAACAAAACATGTGTTTTTCTTATATTTCTTTACGTATTTTGTACTGTCCTCTAACTTTTTTTTCTAAAAAAAAATGTATCATATCTAAGTAATATAATAATATAACAATTTAAAGAACTCTTGATTATTACTATAAGTTTCGAAAACATTTCTTAAAAAAAATATTTTTTATTTTTAAAAGTTTCATAATTCTAAGAAGTTACAAAAAATAGCTTTAAAATAAAAATGTCTACAAATCAGGGTTAAAACTTTGTATTAATTAAACTAATAAATTAAAAAATTCAAAAATAATTGTTTTATATTTTGATTTTTTTAATGATAAAATATGTTTTTCAATGATTAATATATCTTTAATTTTTTTAATCATGATTCATAAGTTCTTAAAATTACTATCTTAATACAAATAATTTTATTATTTTAAGTTTAAACTCAAAGGTGAAAAATATAAATTCATGTAAAAAATACAGAAAACAAATCATTGGTAAAAAATTATATTAATTAAATTAATTTTGCAATTTTAAGGCTAAATAAATTTTTTTTCCAATATTTAATAATTTAATTATATTATACCACGTAAAGGTAACCGTGTAAAAACAAAAAAAAATTATGAATGTTATTTTAACTTAAAATAAAATGAAAGAAAGTGTAAGAAAAGAAAAGAAAGAGAAATGAAATAGAGTAAAAATTAAATTAGAGCGATTACAATTATAAAATTATTCATATATTTATGACTTTTTTTTATAAATTAGGTTAATTTTGAAGAGTTTTAGACATGCAATTAATCAAATTGGTACACTTTCAATTCCTATTACTGAAATTAATGAAATAGAGTAGAAATTAAATTAGAGCGATTACAACTTTTATGTATGGGAATTTTTTTGTTAACTTTATTAATTAATACTTTAAAAGTGATGTAAAAGAAGGATTGTTGATTAATCGTCAATTTAAAATTTTTTTACCCTAGGTGTTAAACTCAATTTTGAAAGGTCAATTTTTGTTTTTCTTCTTTTTCATGTATGTTTTGAGTAAAGAGGAAAACATGCATAACAATCTACCAAATTGCTACACTTTCAATTCCTATTACTTTCTTTTCTACCAAATTAGAGAAATAATTATCTTTCTTTCATTTTTCTACCCGTGTAACTTTTTACTTTCAACTTTTTTTATACAATCAAATAAAGGCTTCAAGTTTATTGAAAGAATATAACAAATGAGTATAAAAATGTAAATAAAAGGTCATACATTTTGTTGTTAAACAAATATCATTATTGAAAAATAGAAATTTTAAAAATATTGTGTAAATTATCGTTATAGTTTTAAAAAGTAAGTTAACTAATTATTTTAAAATAGTAAACATTTTATAACGTATTTTTTATGTTTTATTTTTTTTTTTTACAAAAACACTATTTGAATATCAAAATAGACGTTGATTTAATTTCGAAGGGTCCATTTGATACTGTCAAGGTACAAAACAAGGAAAACATGACACTATAATAATTGAAGTTAAAAAAAAAAATGTGTTGTGTAATGTTTGGTGGATAATTAATAACACAGACAAAAATAATAAAGTTTTTTTATAGGTTAAATATTAGTTGTTAATGTGTTAATTTTTTGTTTGTAGAGAGATTCAAATTCACGATCTATCCATCCCCCCACATGTAAACTTTGTCACTAAACCAATCTTATAACTTTAGCAAAAATATTAAAGTTTTTTTCTAATTATAAACTATCCAATTCATAATATGTAATATATTAAAATATTTGTAAAAGCAAAAGAGTTTAATTTGTATGTAGAGTCAGTATAAAACTTTTTTATACTAACATTCAATTATAATCCTTCAAATTTGTTGATTTTACCAATTAATACTTTAAAAGTCATGCGTCAATGCAAAACTATTTTACACTATCAGTACATACTAATTCAAGTCAAACCAAAATTGTATAATAATTTTTCTAAATAGCACAAAAAAGCTATCTTAAAAAATGCATGCATTAAGGAGTTAAAAAAAATGTATGAATCAAAAGAAAAAAAAATCTTCAAAAACTAGTATGACATAAGAAGTAAAGAATAATCTTCAATAAAAAAAATAATTGAAACCATGTAGATTTAGTAGTTTTTAATAATAAACTAAGTTATTGGAAAAGAGAACCGTAGAGAGAAAAAAATAGTTTAATTTCTATGTACATAGTATAAAACAGTTTTACATTTATATGTAATTACAACTTTTCATTTATATGATTTTTAAATTATTAATTGATAAAAGTAAATAAATACACCATACATAAAGAGTTGTGCTTAAATCTCAATGTAAAATTTTTACACTGACAATGCAGGTTATTTTCTCACTATACAGTTGACTGTTTTCTATTTTTACATATTTTGTATACGGGACAAAAGTGTTGTACTGTGAAGACTTGAGTAATAATTTTTTGTGTATTTTTTTTTCTAGTATCATTAATCATTCTTTATATTTTAGCTAATAAATTGAACGTACATAGAAAAATAAAGATGAGAATGAAAAATAAACATGACAAAAATTGTACTTAAATATTTTTTTAAGCTAAAAATTATATTGCTAAAAGCGAAGAACACAAGGGATGTTTTCTACTGTGTTACAAAAAAAACCAGAGATTCATTAACCATTCTACAAAGGAGTGTATTGTAAGTTTAGATATTTGACATCATTTCCACGTAGATAGTTGTGTAGTTTCGACTATATCTGTATTGTGACATATTTAAAAACTACTGCATTCCTGGTCTTTCATATCTAACAGAGACAACCCCAAAAATTGGTAGTACTAAGATTTAATGTCAATTGATAATATTGTGGTAAGGCCCCTCCAGCAACATATTACATAACCGCAACCAAAACCTTGTAAGACATAGCACAAGTTAGGAATAGACGGACATCTGTTTCCTCTAACCCGCCACAAATCTCACAAACCATGTTCCTCTCTGTTAAGATTTTGCATTTTAGCAAGTTCTTCCTTGTTGGCATCCTATCCATTCCAAATTGTCACACCAACAGTTGAACCTTTAGAGGTACGTTATTAACCCACATCTCCTTACAAAACACATTTATATATTCTCCTAGATCCAAATATAGAAACCTATGATTCAACGATACAGAGTACAAATCTTAAACTTTAGAATCCACACCCACCCATAAGGTACCTCTTGTGACATTTCACAACACTCACCCTTTTTCCTAACTTGGTAACATCTCTTTTTCTCAAACAAATAACTTTCTTCTCTAGCTTCAATTCCACCTAACTCTCCAAAGTACTTCTCCTCGACAGAGACATTCTTATCTAAAACAAACCCATATAACCGGAGGGAATTCATCCTATAAACTACGATCACCAATCCACCTATCCTCCTAGAACGCAATATCCCTCCCTATGCCAATGAAGCACATTTGAAGACCACTAATCCTCCTAAAATGCAATATCCCTCCCATGCTGCAACGACGGACATTCGATGACTACCAATCCCTATGCCCTTGCCCCATGCACTCAATGGAGTTTAAATCAGTCCACCAAGTTGAACATAATTTGCCTTTCACCTCCCGACTCTAATCAACACACCTATACTTAGATCGTAAATTGTACTTAAATATTATTATTTTCAAAAAAATAGAAAATTAAATATCTTTATGTATGAATGTTTGCAAAATATGTGCAATATTGTATTCGTCAATTAAAATTTTAGAAAAAATATTTTTAAACTATAAATATCTACTTATATATCAAAATTATAATTTTTTAAATATCTATTTATATTTTACCATATAATTTTAATTATTTCAAAAAAAGCAACCCAAAAATATTTTTGTCTTGTTAGAGAATATACACTATTCGAATGAAAAAAGAAATAATTGTATGCCCTTTTCACTTATGATTATTTATCATTTTAAATTAAAAATCATAACAAAACTAAACTTATAATATGCACTTAATGAATTTTTATTACTGAGAAAACTTTCAAAATATGTACTTAATCTTTTATAGAAAGTGAAAGGCTTGTCTATTGTCATAGTAAAATCTTAAACATGTAATATTTTTAATAATATCATATAAAATATTTACATAATTAGTTTAAATATGTTGTAATGTAAAATTTCTTGACTTATTATTTAACATTTATTTTTGTTCAGAATAATGTCTAATCAATCGGATTTTTTGTTCATAAAATTTATTTATATTAAATATGAACAAATTTTACATATCTCTTATATTAATTATCATTGTTTCTGAATTTTTTTTTTAGAAACTTTTTGTGGAGGGATGTTTTACAAACTTAAAAATAATATATTTTGTGTTTTAATTTTATTATTATTGTCTACATATTTTTTAATATAATATTATTCAACTCATTTCGTGCATGTATATATTTTGTTAAACCTTATTATTTGATTTTTCAACTTAATTGTCTACTATATATACATTTTTCTTAGGAGACACTTTTTTTTTTTCACCAGAGGAGAGAGACACTCCGTGTCACTCTATATTTTTAAATAAAAATATGGAAGGAAAAATATTAAATAAAATATAAATTAAAAAAAAGAAAACATGTGATTGGTGGTTAATTTGCAGTGAGTATGACGTTTTTTACTTGAAGAGAGTGAGACAAGAAACCATTAGATTTTAAGTAAATATTAATTAGTAAAATTAATAAATTTATTATAAATAAAGAGATTTATAAATTAAATATTAATATAAATACATATTAATTAAACTCTTTTAAATATTAAAAGATTTGCATGTGAGTAAGTTTTTAAGAAGATAAGATGATACTCATGAGTCATAAAAAAAAAGAAAAATATTTATATACACTTATATTTAATTATAACTTATTTTATTTTATATATATATATATATATATATATATATATATGATAAATGGATTGATTTTATCATTAATATTTTAAAAATTATATAAATAAAAAATTATAATTAAATACTAATATAAAATTCCTTTATACACGGACAGTGTTAAGCTCGTAAAAAGAAACAATTATATATTAAAAGGTAATTTTAAAAAAAAATGTGAAAAAAAGAGATAATTACCTTTATTTATTGTCACCTATAGTATTATATATCCATTAAATATAATTATTTTAACTAACTGAATAAAATATAATTACCATTAATATAATTACCTTTAAATATAATGTTTTTATTGTCACATGCATCGTATGAATAAAATGTCAAAATAATTATTTAAAAAATAGCAACTGAATAAATTAATAAAAGTTAATCAAATAAAAAAAATAAAATATCTCTTGGCCAGCGAATGTGACTTTTTTTGCAAATGGTCAAAGTAAATATTTATAAATAAAAGTCTCTTTTGTGTACGTAATAATAATAATGATAATTTCTGCAATGTTTCCTTTGTACCACAAAAAAAAGAAAAAATCTGCAATTGACATGAACAAAAAATAAATTAGGTTCCTTGGCCGCGTTAGCAAGAGATGGAAAACGCGGGGAAGCAGATAATAAAGAAGTATTATATGGCTTGAATTCGACATCCATCATTATCTTACCCTACGTCTAAATTAATTAATAATTATGAAAGACTATAAAGGGCGATAAAATTGAATTATATATCTGTATGCGTGTGAGAGTGCAATGCCACTGAGTTTGGGTGTCTGACTCTGTCTCGTGTCAGATTGGCTTACTCGAAACACCAAACACAACCCTTTATATATTTTCCAACCGTTCATTCCCGCAACATTGTTCTAATGGCCCAGCGAAAGCGGTTAAGAAATTTGGCCCAAAGCCTGAAAGACAAAGCCTCGGTCATGGCGGCAGCGCTATCCACAAAGCGCCACGTGTCGACGGTCCGGCTTCACGTGCTCCGCGCCACCACGCATGCCCTCGACGCACCGCCCTCTGAGGATTCGATCGCCGCAGTGCTGGCGGTGGGGCAGGGGACCCAGCGGCTGCCACGAGAGTGCATCGACGCGCTGATGGAGCGGCTCCACGAAACGCGCAGCGCCACGGTGGCTCTGAAGTGCCTCTACACGCTCCACAACGTGGTGGTAAAGGGACCCTTGACGCTGAAAGACCAACTCTCCTGTTACCCTTCCTACGGCGGCCACAACTTTCTTAACCTTTCTACCTTCCGCGACGACTCGGACTTGGAATCGCTGGAGCTGAGTTCCTGGGTGCGCTGGTACGCCGCCGTTTTGGAACACACTTTAACGGTTTCCAGAATCTTGGGTTACTACTTAAACGATACTAAGGAGTCCCAAGAAAGGAAAAAGACTTTGGTGTGGAGCGCGTCGAATGCGGATTTGTTGTACAAGGTGGAAGGTCTCGTGGGTTTCGTCGAGCAAATAGGCCACGTGCCTGATTCGTTGCATCTTCAAAAGAACGAGCTTGTGTACGAGGTTGTGAGATTGGTGGGTGAGAATTATAGAAGCGTGCAAGGCGAGATTTTGTTGCGGGTTGACTTACTCCGTGGAAGGATGGAAGATTTTGATGTGGGAGAGTTGAACGAGTTGGTCGGCTATTTGGGGAGATTGGAACACTGTTATGACAGATTGGTGCTTTTGTTTGTCAATAGAACAAAGAACAATGGGTTTTGGGATTTGGTAACCGACACTAAGCTCAAGGGTGTGGCCAAGACGAAGGAGATTGAAGGGAAATGGCTGACGGTCGTCGTAACAGCCAACGCCGCCGAAGGGACTCGATCCACGAACCCGTTTCTTGACCCGGGCCAACCCAGTCCGGTCCCACGCTTAAGTTTTGCAACGGTAAGGTGACAAATGGCAACGGTCATTTTCTGTAGAAATTGTCAATTATTACTCTATCTCTTTTTTCTTTTTTTTCGTTGCTTTCCTATTTTTTTATTATTTTTTTCCCGTTTATTTTGTGGGAATCCGCAGTCTGCGCCTTCCAGTTGGAGGTTCGGTGCTGTGTTAGTGTGATATACTTTTAGATTTTTTTTCTTCATCGATGCGGGCTTGTGGGGCTCCATGTCAACCGCCGTGTGCATGATTAAAGTGAGAAGCATATAATAACATGTATATCAAAATTGAAAGAGGAAATTTTGCGGAGTTTGTTCTCTTGAATCTTTTATGTTCCTCTTTTCTGGATGTTTTCTTTTTTAATCTGGAGGAAATATATGACTAGAGGATAAAGTTTAACTAATTGCGAAGTTTTAAATATACCTCTTTTACGGATTATTAGGCGTTATTGCGTATTTATTTTATTGATTAAAATAAAATAAATCGTTTAATAATTAAAATGAATAATATTATCTGAAGAGGATAATCTTTAAAAAAATATTACAAAGAGAATAATAGATAAAAGATAAATATAAATAAGAAAGTAAGGAAAAGACAGTAAAACAATAAGAATAAAAGTTAGTAAAAGAAAAATTTATGAATTGAGCAAAAACAGCATATATTATATGCTATTAAAATTAATTTATTTATTAAATACATTTGTATTTTATTGATATGAATCCCCATTTTTTTTATTTGCACTCTTAAAATATGAATTTTTCTCGGGTACCTTCATCTCCAACATCTTTTTCCTCACCCTCACCTCCCGCCCCATGTCCTCAACATATAACTTAAAAATTTGTAATCATAATTACAAATCACATAATATGCAACCCTTTTCTTAAATCACAAATGTGTAGATCTACAAAATAAAGAAAATGCATAAAAAATATTACAATTATATGATTACATAATTGTGAATCTTTGTGATTTTGTATATGCTCTATACAAATATGAATATTATAATATGTACAGATGAAAATGCATAACAAATAATTGTAAATTACATCATCCACAATTGTGTGGAATATATTGCAAATTACAATATTCACAATTATGTATTGTAATATATTATTTTAACCTGCATTCACATATGCGGATCTACACATCCACATAACAAAATTTTCATCGTAGATACTTATATTCACATTTAGGGTCATTTGTAAGTTAGATCAACAAGGGTTATGAGTTTTTGGAGGGGTTGGAGGGGGTGGGGGTTGGGGCACGGTCATGAACGTTGTGCACGACATGTGGCACATAGACATGCGGACACGGTTATGTGTAAAGGTGACGAGAAGGAGGAAGACAAGGGCGTTTATGGAATTCATCTTTGAGTGTGTAAATAGTAAAATTAGGGTGCAAAAAGCAAATGCCTCCATATTGTTGTTGTGTCCATGCCATTAAGAGTCTGCTTGATGAATAGACCCTACTCTTAGTTTTTTGCACATGAACTGATGGAGATTTTTTCTACACCTCTATATTACATCCTTTGAAAAAAGTTCACTCTGAAGCAAAATACACCTCCAAAATGGAGTATAAAGAAATTTTCATTAATTGATCTCTACTTGCAAACATGTTCTAATGTAATTTGGTAAGCAGGGAATTTCTCCATGTACTCCTTAATTTTTCCTTGCACCACCATATGACACCTCTAGAAAGCCCAATTGGAGTAAAAAAAAAAATACACCTTCAAAATGGGGTGCAAAAGAAATTTTGGAAGTGCAAGAAGAAACTGACTTATAGGCAATGTGAATTAGTGTTTAGTTGCTTCCCATACCTCCTCATATCACAAAATTTTGGTAGTTATTAAAATATACCAATCACAAATTTTTCTTAGCATTATATTCCTGAAAAAGAGTTCGTTTTTGGAAGAAAAAGATATAAAAAACACATCAAATTTACACTTTGTTAATGTGGTAGATGTTAACTAATATTTGTCATCAAGTTTGGTTAATTCATGTCAGTTGTGGTTAACATCATAACCTAATCCAAATAACGAGCCCAACCTCTGAATGGAAGGTGTATTTCTCATTGTAAAATCTCGTAGCAAGGGAGTCCTTAATTGCATTTTTTTTATACCGTAAGTGCATTTTTTTGGCTCATCCATCCTCCAACACATTGTATGATTCTGTTTTTATTTCACTTCATTTTCAAATATATTTGATAAATAACTTCAATACATATTTAATTACATTTCTATTTTATAATATTCTTTTGTCAAAGAAAAAAATACTTAGGACTGTTTAGTTAGCGACTCGGAATGTTTTCCAAGAAAACTGTTAAAATTCTTTTATCAACATAAGAGAAATTAGAACACATATTTAGATACCTAATTTTTCAAAGAAAAATGTTAGAAAATAGAAAACAGGTTTTCTAGAAAAATTATCCAAAGTAGTTTTCTAGATTTGGAAAAACTGAAAAATATAATCTTTTCTTCAATCACATTAAGTTTCTCTTCCTTTTTCGCCACCTTCATTGTTGCCTCTCACATGCCTTCCAACTTGACCTCTGCAACCTGTTTGTCACTATCGTTCCCACCTCTCCAGTTCCTTTTGTGCTTCGTAGTCTAACTTATGCTACCTACTATGGCCATATGTAGAGGTGTCAAAACGGACCAGCCTAACCCACACGGGCTGCCCCACCTGGGTTATAGAATAAACAAGTTGGGTCATCGCGACCCACCCAAAATAAAAATATCTGAATTTTCAACTCAGTTTGACTACCAGACTTGCAAAAAACTTAAAATTGTTAAATTTTATTTATGATTTTTTTCTTTTTAAAGTGATTTTTTTTTAAATGATACAAATTATAAATAATATTAGAACAACATATGTACATAATGGATTCATGTTATCAACATACAAATTATAAATAATATTAAAACAACATGCAAATTAGGGGTTTAGGGTTTAGGAAAAATTTGACTTTGGCTTTGATAGTATTAGAGATTTCACATTCGAGGGGAAAACTAAAAAGAAAAACGAAATTAGAAAAAATTTGCACATGCTAATACTAATATAAGTGAAACAAAAAAATGTTGAAATTTTTTTTTGTGGTCCAGTAGATCAACCCTACCCAACCTGGTCTTAACCACCAAACTTGCGGGTTGGGTGGGTTAATTACATAAGTAAGACCATTTCATAAACATGAATTTTTCTTGCCCGACCCGACTCGAATCTGTGGTGAGTCGGGCTGAGCCCATTTTGACACTTCTAGCCATATGTCACACTCCTTCCATGCCTCCATTCTGACCTCTACCACCTCTCCCTCTCTGTTGTTGCTACTAACACCTTTCATGCTCTCTACGTGCCTTCCACTTCAACCTCTGCCACTTTCTACAATCATTGGCACTACCTCTCACGCTTTGCACCTTCCACCCTTACTTTTACCACTAGGGATTGCAATAGGACAGGTGGACGTGGGTTTGCCCCTCCCTGTTCCTATCTTCGGAAAGTGCGAGACGAGTTGGGGTTCAGGTATAAACAGAGTAGGTGTAAAATTTTAATCTCATCCCTATCTCTGTCAAGTATTTTGTGTTTGAGTACACCCATATGTACCTGTTATATTATTTTTATAATTTAAATTTATTTATTAATTATTAAATAAATTATATATATTAAGTCATTAATTATATTTTAATTTAAAAATTATATAAAGAATAATTAATACAAGAAATTATATAAAGTTGTTAAATGGATCTCTTTCAAAGTCAACAATTAAATACAGAAAAGGTGAGAAAATTACAACAACACAGAAATTTTAAGTATGCCATATTATAAAAAAATTTAATAATAAAATTTAATATAACATTTTTAAAAATATAACTACACATTAAAATTGTTTTCTGTGTGTTTTTATATACGTAAAGAAAAAGAATATGGTATTGAGATAAAAGTTAAAAACAATAAAAAAAAACTTTTAAAATAGTAATTCATCTACTCTAAATAAAATATTCTTTTATCTCTTTAATTAAGTACAAATCATAACACTACAACAAAACAAAATATTAAATTATCTTTTTAATTAATTTTAAATAAAAATCATAACGATTAAACAAATATTAACTTATATTTAAATTAATTTAAGTAAAAATCATAACTATTAGAACAAATTTAATTTTTATTTCAAAGAAAACTAAAGTTATGTATGTTGATGACCTCCTTGTTGGGTGAAACCGAAGGGGTTAAACACCGAGGAGATGTACAAGCATGGGACACAAGTCCATATATAAGAGAAAATGACACCACCTTCAACCCAAAACCTTAAAACATTAGGTTATGAATCTTTCTTACTTATATATTACTCAACTTTCCAATTTCTAACCAATGTGGGATTTCAACTCACACTTGCACTCCAACAATGTAAAGTTATGTGTGTTGATGACCTCTTCTTGTTTGCCAAAGCATCCCTTGACCAAGTGACAATCATTAATTAAATTCTAACAATGTTTTGCAGTAATTCAGGTCAGAAAGTAAGTCAAGACAAGGCTCAAGTTTTTTTCTCTGCAAATGTCCATTAGCAAAGACAAGAACAGATCTCAAGTGCATTGGGTTTTAGAGGACTTACAACCTTGATAAGTATCTAGGAGTACCAATTCATTATTGTCACATGACACACCAATCCTACCAATTCCTTGTTGACAAAATTCAAACTCGATTGAGTAACTGGAAACAGAAGACTTTATCCTTTGCAATAGACTTACCTTGGCCAAATCAGTTGAGTAAGCTCTTCCTACATATGTCATACAAACTAACATTTTACTTGTTTCTACATGTAATTTGATTGATAAAAAAGTGGGGACTTCATATAGGGGAACTCTGATAGCACAAAGCAGCTTCATTAGCTCAAATGGGAGAATTGCCAGCTGAAACAGATGGGTGACCTAGGTCTTTGAATAATGAGACATGCCAATCTAGCTCACCTCTCTAAAGTCGGGTGGAAATTGATTAGGAGAAATGAAGCTAAGTGGATCCAACACATCCAATCTAAGTACAAATGTGGAAGGAAGGCCAAAATCAACATTGAACCATCATGGAAGGACAAAAAACTTCTGGAGGGGAGTTGTTATTTAGTGGCATAATGTGAATTAGAATATTATTTGGCAAGTTGGTAATGGAAGATTAATTGATCTCTCGACTATAAATTGGTGGCAAGCTACCGGCCATTGCTAAATTGGTGTACTAACAATACTAGCATTCATCCTAACAATAAATTGTGCTTCTTTGTATCTTTAGATGAGTCTTGGGATGTCCAAAAACTATTTAATCTCTTGCCCTCTAACGTGATTATTGATATTTGTCAAATTAATGCACCTAAAGGAGACATGATTCCTAACTCTCTGAGATTGGCATGCGAAGTGGACGATTCTTTTTCCACTAAGTCTGCCTATAATAGTCTAGTGAGCCAAAATGTGGCATAGAACATACCCATTTTCAAATATTTGTGGGAGTGGGAATGGTCAAAACACATTCAAGTTCTCCTTTGTCCTCCCTACAAATGAACTGAGAGCCAACAAATGTATGACCTCCAATCTCAATTGCCTTTATGTGACCTTAGTAGGGAAACCAAGATGTATGTGTTATGGGATTGTGTTCATGCAACTATAGTTTGGAAGAAGATTTGATACAATGGGATGCCAACTCTTTTCAGCCAACATGACTTTGATATGTGGTTACTCTCAAATTTAAAGTATAACCTCCATCATTGTGACTACAGATGGAGGCAAACCTTTGACATTGTTTTAGACATGTTATGGTGGAGAAGGAATGAATTTATTTTCAAGGTCAACGAAACTCTGAAGACCAAGTTGTATGCTCTATTAAAGCTATTCTCAGTGATCTTGCAGGTATTCATCGATTGCAATCAACCCTGAAGGAAAGTGGTGCTAAGTATGTAGATTTGCAATGTAGATTTACCTGGCAGCCCCAAAGAGAGGTACTTTCAAAATAACTGTGATACGATTGTTCATAGGACTGTCGAAAGGTAGTTATGGGGTGTGTTGTGAGGGATTATAGAGGTAGTTTCATTGTGGATTTCACTCACAGAATAATCTATTGTACCATTGTACTGTCTGAACTTTTGGCGATTCTTCAAGCTCTCACAATAGCCTATGAGCATGGAATTCGTAACTTGGTTGTGGAATCTAACTTGCTGGATTCCATTAAAATGTTGGAGGAAGAATGTGATATTGGGAATGAGTGCTACCAAATTGTAGACGGGATTCACCGAAGTAGCGGTAAAACTTTATCTTGTAGTTTCATTTATGCCCATGCGAGGTAAATATGTTGGCTGATGGTTTTGCAAAATTGGGTTTATCTATGAATCAGGAGACATGTTGTAAGGACCAGTTCAGTTAATATATTATTAGTGGAAAAGAAATAAATATTACAGGGACTTAAATGTTTAATTATCTTATATTAGTATAGCAGTGGAGAATAATTGAATTTATTTATAATATCATTATTAGTTAATTATTTTTTAAAAAAAAAAGAGTTGGGAAGTGGGAAGTGAAATATAATAATTATTTCTTGATTTCGAAGAGTTTTGATTGAGTTTCGAGGAGTTTTCAGAAATCTGTTTAGGAGGGGATGCGAATAGCAAGTTAGAACTTACTAAACTCACCCCACTCCTTTTTCCTTTTTTTTTTCTTTATTTTTTTTTCCTTTTTCTCTTTCTTCCTTTTCTTTTATCTCTTCTCTTTCTTTCCTTCTTCTTTAGTTTCTTTTCTTCTCTGTTGCTTCTACACTTCGCGTCATCGTTTTCTTGCATCCTTTGCATGTGAAGCTTTTGATTGACGGATTTCGACGCGGTCTCTTCCATAACTTCTGTTGCTGAGTGATCACTGTTATAGGTAAGTTTGATCTTGAATCAACGAACCTTTTTCCGATAACTTTCAATCCTATTGTTTACGTTAAAAAGGGAATTTCTTTGAAAATTTTAATTTCTTAGGTTCCTATTTAAATTGGGATTTTGGTCAGGTTCCTGTGAATTTCTTCGGGTGGATTTCCTCATTTTATTTGGAGTTAACTTTGAAAAGGAGAAATAGGTAAGAGAAGTTTTTTTGTTGATTTTTGTTAATAGAAAAGTGATTTGGTAGTTGAGAGATTTGAGCTAATTGAAATAGCGAGTATTTTGACTATATTTTGAGCTATTTAAGATAACATTTATTTTAATTGTGTTTTGAGTTATTTAATATAATGTGTATTTGATTTTGATTTGAACTTATTAATTAACGTATATTAGGATTTCATAGTTGAGATATATGATGTGTTGTGTAGGGGATGATTATTATGGAAGTGATGTTTTATCTTGAATTGAATGATTATTGGATAGTTTGGATGTGCCATTATGGTAGAGTAATTTAGTTTTGGTTGAATTGATTTTCTGTGACTAGAATTGAATTATTGGAATGACAATGTATTATTTGAAATTGTGATGTAATGCATATGATTGAAATGCATGATAAGAATATATTTATTGATGTTGTTGGTTGTGTGCAGTTACAGTTAGATAACTTAGCCTTGAATGATATGTTTTGTAAGGTATGTTGATGTTAGGGACACAATTGGGGTGAATGTAATCCAGAATATCAGATGTGCAAGGGGATATTTTTGTGATTTACATTGTGATCCTGGTACTAGATATGCAAAGGGGTGCCTAAAGGACATACTCAGACAATGGCTGTGTGTCATAGGGTGTCAGGTAGACACTAGACATCAGTTTGTGATTGTCAGATGAGTATTGCTTAGACTTAAATTGGTGGTAACACAGGCAGCTTGGACGCTTGTCGCCAATTGGAAGGGGTCTTAAGCCGCCTCGGTGTCCGAACTCAATGTAGATATTCCGGAAGGTGTCAAGTCTGAGCATGTTGTGTGAAATGCTTGTATTCATGGGAATATAAGTATATTGATTTGATTGATGATATTGTGATTTTTAAGTTTTCTATATTATGAATTTTATGTATTATTATGCTTACCATTGCAATATTTGTGTATTTTGTATGACTGTGATGATCGTGCTTTACATAGGAGCAGATACTAGTGACGGTAATGGAGATCACAATTAGCAGGATTGACAATGGATTAGTGGCAGTAGCAGAATGACTTATTTTGTGGTTGAAATAGTTTATGTATTAGAATATGTTATATATATGAGTTGTGTAATAGTTAAGTTCTAATAGAAAATTGACAGGTTATGTCTCTGTTTTGCATGAGTTATGCTTTAACATGTTTTGGTGGGTAAAGGACATGAAATGTTTTATGTAAATATTATGTTATGAAATTTTGGTAAATAATTTGGAATATGTGAGCGTATAATTTGATTGTATGAAACAAATTTAAGTAGAGAGAATTAAATAGTTGAATATTACTAGTAGGTTTTTCTTTCATTATTATTTTAAATTTGGAATGTTACACATGTAGTTTTACTGTTGTTCCTGACTCTCTGTTCAAGGTGTATCAAGCTGACTTGAGTTGTATGGTCTTAATAAATATTAATTAATTTTGGTGGGGTTGTTCTCTTACCTTCCATAAAAAAACTTTTTTATTGCAAATTTCACACATTTAATCACAAACTTTATTTATGGTAAGTTTATTGACTTTACCAATTAATACTTTAAAAGTCATATTAATGAAGAATTATGATTGATCGTCAGTGTAAAACTCTTTTCCAATGTGATTATACACTAATTAAACTCTTAAAATGTTGTGCTTATGTGTGTGTCTCTAACTCTCCGAATTTATCTAGTTTGTGAAGTCTGCATGTTAAACGGGCCGGATAAATTTGGTTCGTTAAAATAAATTGACTTTTTTTGCGAGTCCATATTTGGTCCTTGAAGTTTGAAGGTTTAACGAATTAGCTTGTGGGTTGGCATATACACATATATTTTTAAAAATAAATTAAAAAATGTCTAATATTTTTAAACTAACTAAATAATAATATATCATAGTAAAAATTATATTATTATTTATAATAATTTAAAACATTAAATATTTTAAATATTAAAAATATAAAATATCACATTTTACAAAAAAAAATTACAATATTAAAACAAACTAATATTCTAAATAATAATTTTACCCTTTTAAACAAATTACGAGCCAAACTTATCAGCACGCGGAATTAACCCGCAAAATCCACATATATCGAATATCAAGTTCAAATTTCTATTATGACTATAAATTTTTTTTGAAAAAAATCCAACACCCGTGCGTACCTACGCTGTATACCCACCCCTAGTCTCTAATACAACTGAAATATTTGGGGGAAAAAAAGGTTCCATCTGGTGCCTATCCTGTACTAGCACGGTCGCATGGATACTTTTTAACTAGATATGCGTGGATTATTTTAATGGATATTCATTAATTAAAGATAAAAATAATTTCAAAATATTTTAAAATATAATTTAACTATAATTTTTATTTATTCTAATCATTTTTTCAAAATAAGTCTAAAGGTGAATATTGAAAGATTTTAATTGATATACATTGATCTTTACACTGATAATCAATCATAATCTTTCATTTATTATAATTTTGTTAACTTTCCTAATTGATGTTTAAAAGTCACATAAATAAAAAGTTATGATTGATTCTCAGTATAAAAAATCTTTACACTAACAATATATATCAATTAAACTCATATTGAAATTATTTTAATATTTTATTAAATTACTCAACATAATTATATATACTAATCAAGATTATTCAATTTAAAAATAAATTTGAATTTAAAATATTTTATTCTCATATGTTCAAACTAAATTTTGTTTTTCTTGTTTAAAAGTGAAATAAAAATTAATATTAATATTATTCATTCTAATAAGTTGAAATAAAAATTCTTAAGTTACAATATTTCAATATATGGTAGCACAAGCAAAAGTATTAGAACAACGATATTAAAATAATTTTATTATTTTAACAGATAATAGGTATCTATACGCAGGGACAAAGTTAAACCTAGATATTAAGAAGGTTCAACTATAAATCTTTTTATATATAAATTAGATCCAATGGTTTTTATGTTATGCATGTTGTCCCATAATTATTATGTCATCTCCACTCCAGTACTCCACTGACAAATGCAGAGCATGAATCTTAAGGAAAAACAAAATGGATTAATTAATCCCAAAAGAAAAAATCGAATATACAAGGAATTAATGAGAATTAATGTCTTAACAAATAAGGGGAAAAGATGAGGACAATAAGATCAACCATAAAATAGAAGGTAATGAGTTTTTAATCATAATATATATTAACACTGTAAAAAAAAATATAGTGTTATTTAATCATAATTCGTAATTTATATAAATTTTATAATATTAATTAATAAAATCAATAAATTTATTATATACAAAAATTTGTAGTTAAATGTCAAGAATTTTTAATGATTTTTCTTCTTTCTTTTAACTCAAATGATATTGAAAATGTATTTAATAAAAAATGATTTTATGTCATGCATGATGCCTTTCCCGTTATAGTTAATTACCTTAAATTTAAATGTCTCAATTAATAAAATGCATGACACTTGAATCGATAAGTGATTTATCTCACTCCAATACCCCACCCAACAAATACAGGCCTGTAAAATTTAACGAAGAAACAAAAGGGATGAATTATTCACCAAAACAAAAAAAAAATTAAATTCAATGTACAAAGAATTAATTAGAGTTCAGATATCTTAGTAGAAAAAAAAATGGAACAATCAGATGAAATATAAAATAAAATGTAATAAATATTTATTTCTTTTAACTCAAATGATAGTGGCAATTTACGAAACAGAGAATTTGAAAAAAGTTACTATTTTATTGAGATTTTTACTAAATACTTAAATCATAATAAAAAGCCAAAAGTGAAGGCCCTCCCAGCATGTTATGTAGGTCCGTCACTGCTTATGGGTGAATAACTTGTCTTATTAATTAGTAGACATATATTTATCTGAATTATATGTGAATACTTATTTAAGTATATATCTACTATATGTTATAAGTTTTACCAAGGATATTTCATATATGTGAGTATGAGTATTTTTTTCTACTGCACTATGTTTAGGAATCTTGTTTTGCCTATCTTTAGACGCATGCAACGCTGATCTTGCTTTGAAAAAGAAAATTAAGAAAAATATTATAACACTTGCGGAAAATAGTCGCTAAAAACGTAAATATTTTTACAGTAGAGCTACAGTATGGAATGAGGACAATTCACCCATAATTTTTTAAATTTAGAATATACTAAAAAAATTAAACACCATAAAATAATATGTGTGTTTATCCAATAAGATTTTTTAATAAAATTTATAATAAATAAAAATAGAATAAATTTAATTTTTACTATAATTTTATATAATTTGTAAAAAATATTTTTCCTATGAAAATATTTTAAATTATTTCTTATTATTTTTTTGAATCTTTCACTAATTACGTTCCTTTATTTTTCCAAAGGACATAAATTGAAGACATATTAACATAGTAAGGAAGTTAAAATTAAATCTTTTAAAAATAAAAGGATTAAATTGGATTAATTTTTTTTAAAAATAAAGTCTTGTTTTCATCGTCGGTTTATGCCTAAGAGTTCATTAGGTTTTCCTTCGTTGAGGTTACATCTCGTCAATTTTAGACAAATTGTCTTTCTTCACATATTGTAGCTAACTTTTACAAATCCAATTTTTTCCCCCTAAATTTGAAGATCAGAACCTTGTCCTTGTTATGCACTTATGCATAAGGGGAGTGAGTTTTTGTTGTGTACCTAATTAAAAAACACGATGAAGCTTGTTTCCTGTTATGCACTTACACACGACAACTAAAGCAAATTTTTGTTGTATTTGACTGAGATACATAATGAAAAAAAATGTTTCCTTTGTGTTTGAATACTACATTTTGTTATTGAAAAGTACATGAGTATAAATAGTTATGAACGTTTCGAAATGTTTGTGATGAGTTTGATAGAGTATCCTAACACCTTCTAGAGTGGAGACAAAAGGGAGAGAACCTACAGGAGAGGATTCTGATGCTCAACTTAGTAAATGAGCAAGAGAGAGAAGGTGAAAGAGGTTGAAGTGTAATAAATTTTTCTGAATGAGTAAATGACACGTACCTCCTATCTTGTATTTATAGTAAGAAATGTGATTATTATCTGGCGATTAATACCTATCCCTCTTAGTGCATTCCTTTTACTCAGCGTGATTGAATTTTATCCCGCAGGTACTTTGTAGATCGTGCTTTGCTTTATTGGGAATGATGTTAATCGGTGATTATATTGATTTATCTTCTTAGTTAACTTAGCTAATTAATTGGTTGTTTGAAGAAGCTCGAATTTCGGCTAGGCTAAAATCCTTTAAAGTTTATTTTCTCTCTTTACGATTATTTTATATTTTGGTTTTCGGTTATGCCGAAATCTGAAGTCTCCTTATCAGGCGCCTTTTATTCTTATCTAAAATTCTTTTGTTTTTTTTGTTTATATTCTTTTTGGTTTTCGGCCATGCCGAAGTCTGAAGTCTCTTGGGATGGTTTTTAAGGTTCTAGTAATGTGGTTATACTTTGATTTTTGACTATGTCGAAATCCGAAATCCCTTAAAGGTCTTTTATGTGTTGTTTCCTCTTCGTGATTATACACTACAAAATTTGTTTCTACATAATTTGTTTCTTCCATATCTTTTATTTGACTACTACTTTCTTTCATCTTATTCTTCCCCAACAATCCTTCTAAGTGTTTTTTAATATAGTGAAAAAAATTTATAGTTTAGTGAAAAAAAGGAATATTATAGGTTTTTAATTATCTACACGACAAAAATCTTATAGTTTACCTTTTTTGTTGCTTAAATTCAATTAATATATCAAAACAAATTTACTAAAGAATATTAATGATTTAGTGAAAAAAAAATATAATAATTATCTAGATTTAACACAGCTTGAGTTGGATATTAGAAGTGTATTGCGACGCATGAGAATATGTAACATAACTATTCTAAAGAAGTCAAAAGGTCTAACTTAGTTGATTGATTAGGGTAAGTGAATTATTGTAAACTCTTAGACACGTTCTTCAACTCTTATAACAAGAATAAATTAAAGAAAATAACCGGCTTATTTTATTTTAAATACAGCAACTTGGTTAATATCGAAACTTGAAAGCACAATATGCATAGAAATACAAGAAAAAGAATAGAAAAAGTCGGTGAATATATTAATTGAAATAATAGGCAAAACACAGTGGCTATTAGGCATACCCCAGACTAGTGAATAGGCTAAATCAAACGTTAATTAATGGAGGTCTCGAGTTGGGCATTAGAGTTAGATTTTGACCACTTATTTACACGAAAAAAAGCTTCCTCCGCCTGCAAAATATTAAGATGCATACGCATAGGTAACGCTATTGATGTGAGTAAGCCTTTATTTATGTAAAATAGTAAAACTATACCTCTTTTTCCCAATCACATCGTGCCGTTACTATTGTGAGTATCAGCGTTTGAAATGCCGTGCCACCGAAGATCATTCCTCCCCATATACCCTGCCATCCCATCATCATCATCATCATTAATTAGAAGCCTTCAATTCAAAACTGTTCAAATTTGAAGCATAATTTTAGGGTATGTAAGTGTTTAGTGTTAGAATATACGTACAGCAACACCAGTTTTGAAGACCCATCCCATGATAATTCCGAGTGGGAGGCCGATGAGGTAGTAGCAACCCAAATTTATGTATGCTACGAATGCTTGCCATCCCGAACCAACAGCCACTCCTGTGACATTACATCCAATATTTCTATCACAATTACCCTTCTATATGATAAACCACTTAATTATATCTAAAAATCTCTCCTTTTCTACCAATAGTAAGACATTTAATGTATTCACTGTTAAGTAAGAAAATTAAAATTTTAATTTAATTTTATGTTATAATACTATTTAATTAGGATATTTTAGTTTTATTCATATTAGACGGCAATAATCTGAGTGAGCACAAGGTATGCCACTTGCATGCGGTGATTAACAATACATTAGAAAACTGCTAGCTCCTCAAACCAATCTCCTCCTAATTATTTCACACACAAGCATATATACAACTTACCTAAAATAACTCAGACCATTGTCTTAGTTGTATTATTTAGAACAATTGAAAATTAAGTACAGCACACGTTCCTAGGTAATTAATAATCATTAAATTTATTAACTGGTTAGCCAATACTTAAAATAACAATGCCTTCTGGTCTTTTTATTATAAACGGATGATAATAAAGTTACTAAGTGGTATTTTTATTTTTGATACTATCATGATAGAAAAAATAAAACCTAGATGGAATTCATCTCTACGTACTCATTATTTAATTACTTATTAGTATTAGTTCTAGTTATTAGGGCCCGTTCTAATATTTTGTTGGTCCTCCACGAAACAATATATACACGGCTGTTAAAAATATTTAAAATTTTTAAATATAATTAATAACGAAAAACATATACATAGTCATTATATAAAATTTTATATTAATACTCAATCACAATTATTTATTTATATATATATATATATATATTTATTAACTTTATAGATTAATACTTTAAAAATTATATAAATAAAAAATTATGATTAAAAATTGTTTTAAAGGTATAAGTATTAACCTCATAATTAATTTCTGAAGAGCAATAGCATTCTTGATTACAAGTTTGCTAACTCTACAAGTTAAATTAAAATATTATAAACATATAAATTAAGCACTAGAATTAATCATATTAATGTGAGAAAAATTATAAAAAGAGTAGAAATAAAAATTGTAAAATATTTTATAATTCTTAATTTTGGGGGCCTTGCTAGCTAATTAAGGGACCAGCTCTGCACACATAGCTATTATATAATATATTGTTAATTTTGGACTGGTTGTGATCTATTTCATTAGATATCAATTTAATTTTTCAAATGCTACCTAAGATCCTCTGAAATGGAAGACTATGAATAAAGAATTATAATGACTTAAACCCTATTTAACTAACTAAACTTATCTAATATCCCATGTATGAAATAGTATTTATAATTAGAAAATATATTTAATTAAGTTTGAAATACTTCTTCTCATATAGTCAAGTTATCAATAATATTATACATGAAAATTTTATATAATTAAAACCAATACATTAATAATAAAATCTAATCTGCAAACTATAAACTATATCGCATAACCCTAAACCAGCACCTACGACCATGAGTACTGTTAGTTTTGTAATTTGATTTTTAGTCCCACATGCTTAGTATTGTGAGATGATGTTCTTCACTTTGCTATATAAGCAAGCTTATGTAAGGTTTATAAATGCACCAAAACAAATACTTCTTAGTGTTGTTTATTTCTCTCTTCTCGCCTTTAGTGCTTTGTTCCCAATAAGTGGTATCAGAGCCATTATCTTAGTATGCTCTGCGGTTGCAACAATGTCTGATCTTCCGCATAAGAAAAGATTTGGTTAGAGTAAATTTTCTTAGTATGCTCTGTGGCTGCAGGTGTGTCTGATCTTCCACATCAGAAAAGATTTTTTCTCTTGTTCTTGGGGATCTCAGTCTAGAGAACCAGTGGGGGCTTTTCTTCAAAAAGCAGTAGGAGCGATGGCAATAAACGAAGGCAAGATGAAGATTGAAAAGTTTGATGGTGCGGACTTTGGCTTTTGGAAGATGCAAATAGAGGACTATCTGTATCAGAAAGGCTTGCAAGAACCTCTCACAAGCCTGAAACCAGAAGTTATGAAGGAGGATGAGTGGAGCTTTCTAGACAGAAAAGCTCTCGGAGCCATCCGATTGACGTTATCTCGTAATGTTGCTTTCAACATTGCAAAATAAAGGACGACAGCAGGTCTCATGAAGGCTCTTTTCAACATGTACGAGAAACCATCAGCCTCAAACAAAGTTCACTTGATGAGGCGATTGTTCAATTTGCGGATGTTTGAAGGTGCTTCGGTGGCACATCATCTCAATGAACTAAACACTGTTAAAACCCAGTTGAATTCAGTTGAGATTGAGTTGGATGAGGAAGTACGGGCTTTAATACTTTTGTCTTCCCTGCCAGAAAGTTGGAATGCTACGGTCACGACTGTGAGTAGCTCATCGGGAAGCAATAAGTTAAGATTTGATGATGTTCAAAATTTGGTTCTCAGTGAAGAGATTCGGCAGAGAGAGTCGGGTGAACCATCAACCTCTTCAGTATTGCATACAGAGTCAAGAGGAAGAAGTTCAACCAAAGAAAGCGGACGCGACAAATCAAAGGAGAGACGATCCAAGTCCATAAATCATCGTAGTTCCCAAAACTCGAAGACGATCGAGTGTTGGAATTGTAGGAAAACCGGGCACTACAAAAACCAGTGTAGAAATATACGGAAGAGTCAACAAGCAAAGGGCGAAGCAAACGTTGCCTCCACCTCAAGAGAAGATGAGTTGTTGATATGCTCTCTTGAAGATAAAGAGGAGTCTTGGGTATTAGACTCTAGAGCATCTTTTCATGCTACCTCACAAAAGGAACTATTCGAGAATTATGTTTCTGGAAACCTTGGTAAGGTTTACCTTGGTAATGAACAGTCATGTGAGATTGTAGGTAAAGGTGCAATAAAGATTAAGTTAAACGGGTCTGTATGGGAATTGAAAAATGTCAGACATATTCCCGACCTGACTAAGAACTTAATCTCAGTGGGCCAATTAGCCAGTGAAGGCTACACGACAATCTTCCACGGTGATGATTGGAAGATTTCAAAAGGTGCGATGACAATTGCTCGAGGCAAAAAGAGTGGTACTCTTTACAAGACAGCAGGAACATGTTATTTGATTGCAGTTGCAACAAATGAAAGTCCCAATCTATGGCACCAAAGACTTGGGCATATGAGTGAGAAAGGGATGAAGGTCATGCACTCAAAAGGAAAATTACCAGGTCTTCAGTCAGTAGAAATTGACATGTGTGAAGACTGTATACTTGGAAAGCAGAAGAGAGTCAGCTTTCAGACAAGTAGAAAAACCCCAAAAAAAGAGAGACTTGAGCTCATCCACTCTGATGTTTGGGGATCAACGACTGTCCCTTCCATTGGTGGGAAGCAATACTTCGTAACTTTTAGTGATGACCACTCCAGAAAGGTATGAGTTTACTTTCTGAAACACAAGTCTGAAGTATTTGAAGCTTTCAAGATTTGGAAAGCTATGGTAGAAAATGAGACAGAATTGAAGATTAAAAAGCTCAGATCCGACAATGGTGGTGAATATGTAAACACCAGATTCAAGAAGTTTTGTTATGAGCACGAAATCAGAATGGAGAGAACCGTGCCAGGTACGCCTCAACACAATGGTGTAGTAGAGCGTATGAATCGAACGTTGACTGAAATAGCCAGAAACATGCGCGTGTAGTCAGACTTACCAAAACAGTTTTGGGCAGAAGCAGTCAACACAGCAGCTTACTTGATCAACCGAAGTTCATCGGTACCATTGGAGCACAAGATACCAGAAGAGGTATGAAGCGGAAAAGAGGTAAAACTATCACATCTTAGAGTTTTCGGCTGTGTAGCATATGTGCATATTAGTGATCAAGGCAGAAATAAACTTGACCCAAAATCAAAGAAGTGTACTTTCTTTGGTTATGGTGAAGATGAGTTTGGCTACCGCATATGGGATGATGAAAACAAAAAGATGATCCGCAGTAGAGATGTAATCTTCAATGAAAAAGTGATGTACAAGGACATGCATAATACTGACAACATCAACCCAGAAACAAGTGGACCAGTTTATGTAGAGGTGGAAGATATCCCAGAAAGTCCTAAATTGAGGAGTCCTCAGCTAGAGGAATCAAATAAAGAGAACAATGAGCAATCAGAACCTCCTACTCCAACTCCTGTATTGAGAAAAGCCTCTCGGCCCCATGTGCCTAACAGGAGATATATAGACTACATGTTGCTGACTGATGGAGGGGAACCTGAAGATTATATGAGAGTTTGCTATGAAAGAAGAGATGAAGTCTTTGATCTCCAATTAGACATGGGAACTAGTTGAGTTACCTGTGGGAAAGAAAACACTTCACAATAAATGGGTGTATCGGGTGAAGGAAGACCATGATGGTTCCAAGCGATACAAGGCCCGACTGGTTGTCAAAGGATTTCAGCAGAAAGAAGGAGTTGACTACACTGAAATCTTTGCTCCAGTTGTCAAGATCAATACTATCAGGACTGTGTTAAGTATTGTGGCTAGTGAGGAGCTCTTCCTAGAGAAATTAGATGTAAAGACTGCATTTCTTCATGGAGATCTAGATGAGGAGATCTACATGCACCAGCCTGAAGACTATTCAGAAGCATGTCAAACCACAGATGTGAGCAAGTGGGAGCTTGAAGACAAAGGTTATCACAACAGAGAAGTTGAGGCTTTGCAGTGTCTCAATTGGCCTTCAAGAATGATTGATGATGAAGGCAACTACAATAAGTGATAATCAAACTCCAAGTGAGAGAATTGTTAGTTTTGTAGTTTGATTAAGTTTTGTAGTTTGATTTTTAGTCCCACATTGCTTAGTATTGTGAGATGATGTTTTTCACTTTGCTATATAAGCAAACTTATGTAAGGTTTATAAATGTACCAAAACAAATACTTCTTAGTATTGTTTATTTCTCTCTTCTCGCCTTTAGTGCCTTGTTCCCAACAAGTACCACAACACAGTTTTTGGACTTGAGGTCAATATCCTGCTGGTTTCTTCTACTTTTTTGGTGGACCTTAGATGTACTCAGACTAAGACCAAGGCTGTCTCAGTAGGAAAAATAACAACAGCGACAGTTCAGCAGGGTCTGCAATGTTGGAGTTTTTTTAGATATATTTCTTTCTCCTAAATATCATTCTTTAATTTTTTTAATTTAATTAAACAAATATTCAATAAGAATAATAATACAACATTTTTTGAACTTCTATAATTTTATTGATCAAAGTATGGAACACACTTCATTATAAAACATATTTTTCGATGTAAAAATTAAAATTGTGATGGAGAAGAAGAAATAAAGAGAAAAGTTAATCAATAATGAAATTCACAGGTTTAGTATTTAAATGAAAAAGCAAATTAAAAGTGTACCTGACAAAACAGGCTGAATACTATTGAGGAGAATGGTAACGGCGAGGAGGAATGACATATTGTCGACTGATTGAAGGACTGCAGAACTTGTGGTGAATATGTATGCAATGTAGTCATGGAATATCATTACCAGAACGCAGAAGATTAGTCCAATCACTGTTGATTGTGCCACTGATACTTGCGTTGCAAATTTTGCTGCTTTACCGTTCCCTGCTCCAAGCTCGTTTGCCACCCTTACTCTAATTCAATCAAATAACTAATCAATTTTAATTTAAACACGCTAAATGTTAACCTATATGCACTTTATTTTTAGAGATCCATAAAACTTAAGAATTTCTTTTCTCTCACATATTTTTTCTTTCATTAACTGCATCATATTACTTCAATCCTACCTAGTCAATTTTTACAAATCAAACAAAGAGTTTTCAGTTTTACAATTAATCAGAGTACGATATTGTCGTTTACGTGGATAATCATATATGTTTAAAGTGAGAAATATAATATTCATTCTTAGGTAAAAAAGATATAACATAATTATAACCATTGACTTTAGATTAATTAAGATGAAAAAAAAAAAACAAAATACAGTCTCAAGATTTGTTTAATCAATTTAATTTTGAATTTTTTGAACAAGACTGCTTGTTTGTCATCATTTAGTGGGTTAACTTTCAATTCCCCTTTCTTGGAAGAAAATGATGACAAAAACCAATATCTCATGAGAGAAATGGTCAAGCGGGCCTCAAGTAGCATTTTTCAACACTGTAACATTGTAGGATATAAAAGAGTCGTATATTAATCTTCCACGTAATATAATTCAAACTCAATGATTAAAGAGAGGAAAAAAGAAAACAAACAAAGATAAAGATCATTTTAGAATTGTGGGAGGAAATGAGCATAACTCTAAGATAGTGTGTGAAGCTGGGATAAGATGTGTCGCTCAAAAGAAGAAGAGGTCTCAGAGTAAAGTATTTGTGAAAATTTAACTTGACTCTGCTTTACAAAATAGAGGTAGCGAATTTTAATAGATAAAAATACTATATGGTGGGGGGGGGACGATCTTGAGAAGTGGGTATGGGGATGTCCATAAATACACAAAGCGGTGAAGATCGTTTTTCAATACTTCTCAGTGGTTGAAAGACATTTGAGCCATTGATGGGCCAAAGGCAGTAATACCAGGGGTGGTTCGCAACAGTGTCACGAGGTAGGTAGGAAATGGAGAGGACACTTTGTTTTGGGAACAAAGTTGGACAGACAACGAAGCAATAAGGGCAATGTTCTCCAGGTTGTATGGAATAACGGAAGATAAATTTATTACTTTTAAGGATAAAAGGTGCTCAAAGGTAGCAACCTTAGGGTGGAAGTGGGCGTGGCGAGAGAACTTTTTGTGTGGGAAGAAGATTTGTTACATTCATTGGAAACGTTGTTGCAGAACGTGGTGCCTACAAATCATGTTTTGGATAGGTAGGTGTGGAATCCAAGTACAGATGAGGGTTTTTCAATGGCAGATGCTTACAGGGTTTTTCGAGGTGAATCGAATTCCCAAAGAATCATAAATGTTGACTCACAGGTGTTACGTGACATGTGGAGGGAGAAACTACCATCAAAGGTGATTGCATTTGCTTGGAGGTTGCTCTTAGACAGATTACCCACCACTGACAATCTGTTGAGGCGTGGAATGGACAATCCTTTACGTGATTTAGTCTGCATGTTCTGTAAAAATTATGCAGAGAATAGAAATAATCTTTTTTTAGATTACTCACAAGTCCAATTGCTATGGTACAAAGTGCTGAACTAGCTGAGGATACAATCACCACTTCTGGGAGAATTGATCTAGCTTTTTCTTTCATCGAGTGCATGAGTGGTCGGCAAGCATAAAAAGAAATGGAGGTATATGTTCTAGTTTACTGGATGTTGGCGTATCTAGATATCCAAGAACTCCATTGTATTTGATAGGTCAATGGTGAAGTCTTTGGATATTTTGATGTCCATTAAGGTCATTTCATGGAAATGATTACTCTATTCTTTTGGTTTTAATAAGGAGTGCAATTTCTTATTGGTGTGTCAATCCTAGGTTGTGTATGTTAAATATGAAATAGATTGTGCAGTTGATTGAAGTAAAGGGTATAACAATTAAACTCTTAATATTTATATCTTTTCTCTCATAATGGACTTGCAACCCAGTTAGTTATTCATCCGCAGTTAAAAAAAACTATTATTTAATATTCACAATTCAAACATCAAATATTGATAATATAATATAATTCATTCATTTTAAAATAACACTATTTCTAAAAACATGTTTTCTCGTAATCCATTTTGAAAGTTTAAAAGATATTCATTATTTTAAATTTTGATATCTTATCAAGCATAATATAATATTAGCAAAATGGAAATATTATTTAGTTGAGCAAGTATAAAAAAAAAATGTTCTCATATGGAATTTAAATAAATAATATTTTCAATCAACATACTAAAATGAAAAAATTCTGAAAGAAATACGGGCTACGGCGAATGCAAATTGGTGTTTCAGCAATACTATAGTAGCAAATAGTTTTGAGGAGGATAAAAAAATACGGGGCTAAGGCGAATGTAATTCGTTTATTCTGAGATAAGATAAACATGGAATGCTAGCTAGCTGGGGCAATATCCACGTGTACAGATGAGAGAAGGCAAGTGAATTATTGAGAAAAGAAAAGAGTATAAATGAATAGAAGAAAAAATTAGTTAAATTTGTTTGATGGAAGAAAATTTTAAAACAAAATTGGTAGATAGATAAATATTTAAAAAATATCATGCTATAATTGTTTATTTAATATAGTATTGCTATATTATTTATATTATTATTATTTTAAAAAACATTTTGTTGTAAGATGAAATACTCAAATATCATTTTGAGATCACTTTTAGTCCAAAATTTCTTAGTTGTTCGATAATTAGTTAAATCACAGGTCTCACCATTTCTTCACGGCATTAGATCATATGAGATAGCCTCCAAAATCACAAATCACCGTGAATCTTTGTGCACCTTGTTTCGAGTATTCGCCAATAATTGAAATTACTTTTTCTAGAAAAAAAACTCATTATTATCATGGATCCCACATGTTTTTTCAGCACGGAGAGGATATTATCTCCCTAGTTTCTTCATTCCAATTCCCAATTTATTGATGAGATTTAGTGTTTATTTGAAAATAATTTTATAAAATAATTTTTATTATTTTAATATCTAAAAATTAAAAAAATCGTTTAATTACTATTTTTTTAAAATAAGTTTTTAAAATAGTTACAATTTTTTAATTTTTAAAATTAAAAAAAAAAATTATGAATAATTTTATTTTTTAGCTTTGTTTAAAAAAATTAAAATACAATAAAAATATATTGTTTTTTATTTTTAATCAATAATAAAAAATTTTAATAACTATGATTTTTTTTTATTTTAACATTTTCAAAAAATTTTAAATAACACTTGTTAAATAATTTTTTATTTTAAAAAATAATTTTTAAAAATTATTTATATTTGTACCCAACCAAATTATTTATATTTGTACCCAACCAAATTAAAGCTGGTATCCAACATGAATATTATTCCCGTGAATTCAAACATTATCAACGAGTTTCAGCTAGGAGTTTAAAGTGTAGAAATAGTGAAAAACTATTTAATTGAAAGAATATAATAATAGATAATGTGCTTCCAACTCCTTCGAATTTTTATATTTTTTATATTATTAGCTCATAACATAAAGAAATTATAATTTTTTATATTTTTATATAGTTTTAAATATTTCCAATATAATAATTTTATTAAATTTCATAATTATTAATTAAAATAATTTTAATATAATTTCTTATTGATATATACGGTAGCATCTTTTTAGACTTTCAATGATAAATTTAAACTATAAAACAATATTATCAAATTCGACCTGATCATTGACTTCATCAAGTTAAAAGATCATGTAGTCAAGGATTAACTAGGAATCAAAAGTTGACTCATATAACTTAACTCATATAAAATAACTTATAATTTATATAATTTTATACTTAAAAATCATAACAAATCATCATTATTGTTAAGATTAAAATATATATTTACTTTAGTTTTGTTATATATATATATATATATATATTTAATTATTTGTCCTACATATAGTAGGACTATGTTTAGAAAAACTTATTTTAGTTTATTTTATTATATAAGCTTTTATACTATTATTTGGATAAATTTATAAAAACACTTATATAGGGTTCATAACCTGTTTTAAGTTTAGTTAAATAAGTTATTTAAAGAACCTTTTTTTTTTTTAAAAAAATTTTAAACTTATTAAAAATCTGAACTTCACTCTCATATATCACCTTCTTTTTGTCTCTGCCTCCCTCTCTCTCTTACTCTGGCCCTTTCCCTCCTTCTATCTAGAATCAGCCATGTTAGAAATCTTAAGGCAGAGATACTTTTAAATATGTATACACGGTCAGTCCTACCTTTGGTTAGGACGTGGGTTACCCTCTCTCCCCCTCTCTTCTTCTTTCTCTATCTCTCTCTTCCTCTGTCTATTCTCTATCTATAAATTTAAACAGTTTATTTTTATATAAATATTTTTATAAATTTGTATAATCAAAATACAACAACTTATTGAATTTAAAAAGTTTATATTATGAACTTTTTTTTTAAACGGAATAAATTAGTTTAGCAGTTTAGTATGTGTCTTTCAAGTTCACCAACATGGTTACTAAATCACTAATTTTTAACATCAAGAATTCGAAAATATAGTATTATACATCTATGGAAAAGTGCAACTATGGATGTGTTAGCGTGGGAAAAAGCAGTATTATATGTCAATGGAAACATTCAGTATTATATGTCAGCGTTGGAAAAATCAGTATGTATATGGAAACGTGTAATCTGTGTTGGAATCGTCCGAGTCAACTGAGCCGAGTTCAACCGAGCTACGAGTAAACGGTATGCTATATATACTTCAGGTGTGATAATAAAAAAACCAGGTATAAACCAGATAATAAACGTACCCGGTACCGGCGAAGAAAGCAAGGGGAATCATCATTTCCCATCCGTTGATGGTCATACTGCAAAACCAAATTCAATACAACTAATACCAGTTAAAAACATTAAATAAAAATAGAGTAAATATTACAGTTTTTTTTAAGGGAGAGTAAATAGTATATTATATTGTATGTAAATTATAAATTAAGGTGATATGTAATTTTAAAATTATTTTTCTGTTTACAGTAATAGCTCTTATAAGTAATCGGAATATATATTGTAATATTTTCAAATAATTAAATAATATTAATACCTTTTTAAATGATTAAAAAGATAATGTAAAAATAGAAAAAATAGATTTAAAATATTGATCAGTTTTATCTGTATCTATATATATTTTAAAATAAAATTATATGGTCCTTCAATGACAAAGTATTATCGACAAGATTTATTTTGTCGTTGAATGACTATTTTAAAAATAATACGGAAAAAGTTATGATTAATGTGGATGGCTAGTGTAATGTAATGCTTAGTAGGTAGATTCTTTTGTATTTGTTTTTGTTAATTATTTATTTATTTAATTTTAAAATGGAAAATGATAAAAGTCCTGATAAATAAAGGCGAAGAAGAAGCAGTAGGAATAGCTTACCATACAGACAAGGCATCAACCGCTATAGTGGCATTGTCCAACTTGCCAGTCATAAGTACCAATATCCTGTAGTACCAATTCTCTAAGCTGCATCATGATTCAAGATTCAAGAGTTACCCACCCCTCAACTATATTAATTTAAAAGGCAGTCAGAAAAACCTTGTCCTTAAGTATTTAGTTTTAATTTGTTTGTATTAGAGCGTAAAGGGTATGAATAATGAGAGAGAGAAAGATATTAGATTATAATATAGGAGAAGTGTATAAAGGGAATAAGTAGGATACCATAACATGACACCAGAAGCAGAAGAGAGTTTGAGGAATTCCCAGAGGCCAGAAAAAGCTTCGAGAGAGAAACCGGTCCAAGTTAAAGGGCATCCACCATAGGCGGTATAGGCATACATGCCAAAAACCAAAACCCACCAAGAAATGTCCAAAGAAATAGCGGCGCCATAAAGTCCAAAATCCCATACATAAATAAAGAGCCAACTGGAAAGCACGTTAACGAGCAAACCCAGCAAGGAAACCCATGCAATAACTGGTGTCTTCAGCTGGCACTGTAGGAATCTTTGCAGAGGGAACTGAAAAGCAAAGCTGAAGTGCAGAGGGATGAGCCACACTGCCACCACTCCGCTCCACTCCGCCACCTCATCTGGCTGCCCTAGCCATTTCAGTAAAGGTGTCGCGAATACATAAAAGGGCAACAGCACGAAACAGCACATGAACAAAACTATCCATGACCTCTGCATGTATATCCCCAACATGTGATATCTCTTCGCCCCAAACGCTTGCCCACACAGTGTCTCCAACGCGCTCGCCATCCCCAACTGTTCACATCATTTTTCACCCAATTAACACTCATTCTCTTTTTATTCTCACTACCTTTCTCTTACATCCAAAACTATCATCCCACACTTTTCCCTAAATCTTCTTTTCTTATTTTTCTGCTAACTCTACAAAAATGATAATTATGCATAATATACAAATGTGTGGAGTAAGAGAAGAGAGAGAGAGAGTTTGTTAAGGAGGACTTACCAGGAGACCGAAATTGAAGCCAACGATGACGGTGTTGGCGATAGAAATGGCAGCGAGTTCAACCTCACCCAAGTGACCAGCGAAGGCTTGGGTGATAACGTTCATGGTAAATGATGCCAAGCGACTGAAGATGGAGGGTCCCACAATGAGCCATAGCTTCTTCGTTTCCACCCACACTCTCTCCCCTAATCTTTCTACCTTATGCCTTTCATCATCTTCTCCTGTCGATAAGAGCGTTTCCCTAACCCCACTGCCATGTTCATCCTCTCCCTCCATCACTCTTACTATCTTGAGGTAGCAAAACCAACCAAGTTAGAAAAAACAACTCCAACACGGATCTTTTTAACTCTTTATCTTTATCTCTATGTATAAAACAAAAACAAAACTGTCAAATTAGTACTAATTAATATAATGTCCAACTTCACCAAAATAAATAAATAATATAATGTCTAAAAAAAACGTATCCCTGTACTTTCCCCTTTTGTGTACATTTCCATGTTAATATACGCATTTTAAGATATACTCGTTTGTTGCTGGTTTTCATTTTTCTTTGCCTGTCTTTTTATTACTTACAATATTTATTATTATCCCCTTTTAAACATTGACTAATTCAAAATTTTCAAGTATAATGTTTTTGTATTTTTATTGTTAATAATGTGACTTTTTGTTATTTATACAAAATATTAAACTGCTATTTTTTATAGCATAAATTTATAAGAGTAATAATTTTTTTACTAAAAACTATTAAATATTCTTATTTTATAAAAATATTAACTCTTAATATTCTTCCATAATTAAGATTGACTGCTATTTTATAAATTGTTAAACAAATGTATTTAATATATTAAGAATTGTAAAACGTATTTAATATTACTATGAATTAAAAAGAAAAGGTAATAAGAATATTAAATGAATTTAAAATTATTTTCAAAAGACACAATTATTTACGTGAGCATGGATTCGTAGCTTTCGGTGGCTTTTGTTTTCCTTCAGAAGTATAAAAAGTTAAAATCTAGGATCGTCTCCAACTTGAATTGCTCATGCCTCGTCCGTGTGGTTTCAAAACTCTTCATTTTATTTTTACTTTTTTCATTCCTGGCGAGGCAGCTATTAAATATTAACTATTGTTAGATGCTTACTGCAAGCTGCCTCTGTAACAACCTTTGAGTTTAGGTGCGTTTGACTTATCCTTTTAATTAAATAAAAGGTTAAAAATTATTTGAAATAATTTCTTCAAAAAAATTATTTTAAGTAGTTTTTTGAAAACATCTTCTATTTTCAGATATAATTATTTTTTACAATTTTATCTTTCATGAATTAATGTATTGTCCTTTAGTGATTCTCCCTGCTCATATGATACAAAACTCCCTTTTTCATTTCTCTTTCCTTTATTAATTATAATCATTTATACTTTAAATATATAATTATATGAAATTATAATTTAAATATTTAAGTTAAAATTTATATATTTAATTATAGAAAATTATAATTTCAATATATAATTATAGTAATTTATAAATTAAATATAATTACAATAATTTATAATTTAAATATCTAATTAATTTATATTATTAAATTATTTTATAATTATTTAAATACCTCATTGTCGATTTGACAATTAATAATGTACTTATTTGTTATTTTATAACTTTTAGCTAGTTTTACCAAACATTTATAAGTGTGTTTGACAAAACTAACCGAGAGCTGAAAAGTTAACAGTAGGATTTTGATAAAATTAATTGATCAACTAGTTAAAAGTTGTAAAATGATAAATAAGGACACAATTAATTATTAAATCAATAATGAGGTATTTAAGATATTTAAATTATAAGTTATGATAATTATATATTTAAACTATAAATTCATAATTACATATTTAAATTATAAATTTATGTAATTACATATTTAAATAATAAATTGCTATAACTAATATTTAAATTATAATTTATATAATTAAATATATAAATTTTAAATTATAAATTTAAATTTAAATTTTTTATAATTGTATATTTATATTATAAATTATTATATTTATATTAATGAAGGAGAGAGATGTTGTATAATGTAATGAGAGAGCATTAATAGAGGGCAATTGCATTAATTAATAAAGAATAAACACTTAAAAATAACAGATAGTAGCTGAAAATAATCAATTTAGAGTAGGTTTTTTTTTAAAAGTTAGTAACTCATAAAAAAATTTTTAGATTTTTGTTATCTAAATACTACCATTTTAGCAAGCTTTTGAACTTTCAGCTAATTTAAATGACAAACCAAACACACTCTATAACTAGCTTAATTTTAAATTTTGAACTAGTTTTTTAACTTTCTCCTAAATATAATGAAAATTAAAACTATTTGATTGAAGGAAAAAAAAATAAAAATAATAAAACAAATTATAAATTAAATTTATTATAATTTCAAAATTATATATATTTATAACTTTCTTATAAACAAGGATAATTTTAAACAGGTTAATTCTTTTGCATCTTTCCTTCTTTTTTTACGCTTTTTTAAGGTGGCTCTTTTTTATGCTTTTTTAAGGTGGCAAGTATATGAGGTGCACCAAATTGTCAACCAACTTTTTCTTACTTTCTTCGTTAATAAACTTTAAAAAGTTATAATTTTTTTTTTCATTTCTTTGTATACATAATTTTTCACTTTTCACTTTTTTTTTTTAAAAAAATATAATTAAAGTTCTCCATAATTAATTGACAAAATAAAAGAAGAAAAAAAAAGAGAAAAAACATGTATGACCACGCCAGAAAATATGATTTTTGACTTCAGGTAGTCTAATAATATGATTTTTAAACCTCTAAATTTAAATTGGACGGATCTTTTAACTATATAAATAAATACGTAATTTTAGTATTCAAATTTTAATTAGTTTCTTAAATATTTCTGACATTAATGCCATACGACACGAACAATAGTTATGCGAATACCATACCAGAACCAATGCTATAATGCCATTTGCTAAATTTAAATAAGAAAATTTTAAATCTGTGATTATTAAATAAGCATTTTCAATGTGTGATTTCAATTCTTAAATTTGACATAATTTAAATTTTACAACTAAAATTAAATTAACTGAAATAATTAAGGGTGGTAAAAATACTGAAATAATTAAAACTTCATATTTCTGAAACTAATCCTACACGATTACAAATTTACAAAAGTAAAGAATTAGAATGTATATAATTAAACCAAATTTCTGTAAATATTTTTTTATGAAAATTAAAAATAATGTTAAAAAATTTACAACAATTCACATAATTCATCCAACTACTGATCAGCTAGACCCGACAATATGTGTTATTAACATTTTTATATATAATATAATTAAGTAATATAAAATTTGTGTGAAAATATAATTTGATATAATTTAGCATTTTATATAATAAGAAAACTGCTCTTTGAAATTTTATATCTTTCTACCACAGATTGTGCAGCGACCATCTTTGACCAAGAATGATGAAAGGAAAAGAAAACAAAAAAAAAATATTTAAAAGAAATTATAAATTTTATAAAAAATTCAATATTTGATAAAATAAAGAAAAAGTTGGGAAAAGAAAAAAATAAAATAAATATACTACAAAAAGTTATAAACTTTTAAAAAATTATATTTATTAAAAAAAAGAAAAGCGTTTTGAGAGTCATAATATAACTCCTATATCTGCTGTACATGCAGAAAAATATCATGTGGCATTAACAATGAAACAAATTCTAGGATTAAGAAGCATATCAAATGGTCCACATAAACATTGTCGTTATTGGCGATGATAGACAAAGATATACTTCTAGAATTATATATGAGTTTAATTATAATAGTATTAAAAAAATATCATATTAACACTTAATTACAATTCTTTATTTATATAATTTTTAAAATATAAATTTTCAAAATCACAAATTTACTATAAATAAAAAATTATGATTAAATGGTACTATAAAATTTAGAAATTTGATTTCTCATCTACTAGTTTTTCATTTTCCACCTATTGGTAGAAAAAATACCATAATACCCTTCTTTTTACTCTTTGGCCATGTAATGTTAGAGAAATAGAATTGTATAATAATAATATGCCGAAGAAGTAGAAATAAAAATGTACAATAATATCCTAGAAATAAAACTGAATAATAAGAATAATAATAATAATAGTAATAATAATAAAAAAATGTATAATAATAATAATAATAATAATAATAATAATAATAATAATAATAATAATAATAAAAACTGTATGATGATGATGAAACTCTATATTATTATTATTAGTATTATTATTATTATTATTAAAAAAGTTGTATAATAATGATAATAATAATAATAAAACTGTAAAATAATAATAATAAAGTTGTATAATAATAATAAAATTGTATTATAATAATAAAGTTATATAATAATAATAATAATAATAATAATAATAATAATAATAATAATAATAATAATAATAATAATAATAATAATAATAATAATGATGGGAGAAGAAGAGAGAGGGGAGGAGAGAGAATAATGTTTAAGGAGAGAAAGTATTTAAAGTATGGGTTAGAAGGGGTAAAGTTGGTATTTGAAAAAAAAATTTAAATTTAGTAGGTGTTACATGAAATTTTAGTAGGTATTAATTAAAAAACTAATAAGAGAATAAAAGGTGGAAAGGAACAAATATCAATCATTCAAATAAAAAATTAATGATTGAAATCAAATTGTACGCATCTAATGGTTCTTCTCTTTTAGCATTTATTATTTATCACTTTTTTTTCTCTCATCTCTGTATTCTTCTCTCTCCTCTTTGAATGAGTAAGATTTGCTATTCTTACTCTCATATGAATTTGACTTTTTCACTATTTGTTTCATATATATATATATATATATATATATATATATATATATATATATAAAGAGTGTATCATATGAGAGATGTATCTTATATGAGAATGTGAGGAAAAAATTTCAATCATTAAAATAAAAATTAATTATTGAGATTGAATAATATACATTACTTATTGTTTTTCTCTTCTAACATTTATTTTTTACTCGTTTTTCTCTTCTCTCTTAACATATGTAACTCATGTGAGAAAAAAGATGAGTTTAATTGGTACAGTGTGCGTGTAAAGATAATTTAATTACAACCCTTCATATAGGTTAAATTTATTATCTTTACTTATTACTATTTTAAAATCACATAAATAAAATTAAATAAAGATGTTTCACTTGATTTGGAGTGTCCCTTTCCACAACACTTTTCTATTTATGAGAAAATTGATGTCAGCAGTCACTTGATTTGGAGTTTTGGACCCTATAATAGGGATATCGTTCCCTCCAATAATTTGACATGGCACTTAGTTTCCAGAGCATTGTAGATTTCAGCAAACTAGAAAAGAACATGAATGGGTGATTTGCTCTTAAAAGTTAGAAAGGGGAAGTCTGCTACGACGAGCCACATAATGTGCACCAAAAGATGGATCCATTTTCTTTTTCGTAATTAACTCACAAAGTAATGCTATTGAATCACTAATTATGTTTTGGTTTTCAACGTCCCTGCTAATGAGATTCTTGTTTACTTTAATATATTGTTATGATAACTTCTAGAGGATTTGGGAGCAGTGAACAAGTTAGCAGTAACATAGGAATGAAAATAGGTTTGTTGACGATGCTGAGCTTATATATATTTTCTAATTCTCTTTGGTATACTCTATATTTCAATGTCAGAATGCACACTTATGGACTTACCACTTTCTAATTCTGTAAACAGATTAATGCTGAACTCTCAAACAAATGGTGGAATGAAGAAAATGTCAAATTATTTATATTTGGAATTTCAGAGGAAGTTATTACATGAAGAGAACGATAATCATAATAAATATCATTTCCGCTTTGACTATATTTTATGGTGTAGCTTTTTTCCTTTAGTCGCCTAAATATATATGTTTAATTTTACTATGGAAACCAAGCTTTCTTCCAAGCAAAAAGAGACATTTTCTCATTCTTAAATGCTATTTGGTACAAACCAAACAACACATAAAATCACAGCTAAAATCACAATCAATAATCTTTTAATATAAATCTGAATTAAATTTTAAGATAAGTAAATAGATTTTAACAGAAATCAGCACATTTTTGTTATGTATGAAAACTTATTCATACCAAATAGTATAGATCCTAAAGTTACCATTTCAATCTCAGAAAAATAACTATAATAAGTGTGCTCATACACGAAAACTTATAAGGCTCTATCAGTAATTTAATTTGTTTTCACAACATTAATCAAGGAATAATTAGTTTATGTTTTGGCATTTTATATAGTTCAATGATACCCTAAACCCCACACCTAAAACATCCCATTAAAGTTCTAGAAACATCAGATGAAGAATATAGTTAGTTCTTCCATCAAAAGCATTTAGAACCAGGAATTGGATTTACAAGCGCACTTTTCTACTATCAATATGACAAAGTTAGGGAACAAAATGGTTATATGAAGTCATTGTACTCAACATTGTCACCTCAACCTATTCTGAAAAACAACAAAAAGGATATTTTAAATGGATCTAAGTACCCCAGAGAGATTCACCTAAAAATAACACTCCAACTTCTACCATTTTTTTCTCTCCATTTATTTTCCATCATAAAGCTTGCCCACGCTGGAAAGGTGTACCTCATCGACGGTGAAGTAGAACCCATCGTACACAAACTCTCTCTCCCAGTTTCAATAATCTTATCTGCGAATTTGGAGATAAAAACGTGAGAGAAAAGGAGCAAGGGAATGGAACCACGCCCCAATGGCATCATCAAATGACTATGGCAGATGGCGGTGGCGATTGGACAAATAGCTAAGAGTGAGAACGTGGTTAGTGCCTTCTCTTGTGCATTGGCTTTTTGGGAGATGAAGCGTTGTTTTTTTGTGACAAATTCTATGTGAGAGTGAGTGTGTTTAATGAAGAATTCAATTTAAACTGTTTATTAAAATCCTATAATTATTATTAAATTTTCTTATTTTTTATTATAATTTTGTTTAATGAAGAATTCAATTTAAACTGTTTATTAAAATCCTATAATTATTATTAAATTTTCTTATTTTTTCCTATAACTTTTTTTCTCGGTTGAATTGCATAAGTCACTATAATAATGAGAAAGTCAAATTCACATGAGAGTGAAAAAAACAAATCTCATCCATCGAAAGAGAAGAATATTTATAAAATTTCAACTATTAAGAAAAGAGAGAAAAAAATAGTGATGCATAATAAATGATAGAATAGAGAAAATGAGTGGTTGATCAATGGTTGAGATTTGTTCCTTTCACTCTCATATAAATTTGGATTTCTCACTAAATAGTCGATATATAGAGGACGTATTAGATGAGAGTAAGGTATCTTATATGAGAGTGTGAGAGTAAATATCACCTATTGAAATAAAAATTAATGGTTAAGATTCAATTATATACATTTACTCATTATCTTTGTTCTATCATTTATTATCTGTCAGTTTTTTTTCTCTCCCCTTTTAAACACGAAATTTTTTTAGATATTATTCTCTCTTCTCTTTCAATGGCTAATGTTTCTCACTTTTATATAAATTTGCCTTTCTAGATATGTCCCATACACACACATATATATGGGAGGGAAACTACTTATTCCAATAGTAAGTTTAAGAAACTTAATTTCATCCTAATCTTTTATTTTCTTGAAATCTAATGGTAAAAATTAGTTATTCATTCCAATCGTTAGATTTTAATAAAATAAATTATGAGAATGAAGAATAACCCTTTAAACTTACTTTAGGAGCAAGTGGATTCCCTATATATATATATATATATATACATATATATATATATATATACCATTCTTCAAGTGTGTTAAAATTGAAAAATTGAATAATAAGATAATAAATAGTTTATTCAAGAAATACTTATAGAGGCACAGCAAGGCTCAGGGCTAGTTATACAAAGGTAGTTTATTCAGAATGAGACAAATGTAAAATGGGTTTTCAAGAAGGTTTAGAGAGATAGAAGATTTTAATGCTCTGTCGAGCTGTGTCCTTCTATCTCAAACTAACCTCTATTTATAGAATACAAAGGGCGGATTTAAAATCCGGAATTAACAAAATTACATAACGGAATTCAAAAGATATTAAATTCATTTAAGTCTTCAGCCACCAATCTTGACATCCGTGTCGTGATAAGAAAAGAGGCCGACATAATTATTTGCTTGAGATAAGGGACCCACAAAATCATCGAATTAGGTCTCAAACCAAATATTCTTGAAAAGACAACTCTCCAGTTTTGGTTGAACCGTCTTAAGATAATTACCTAAGAGCATTTACCAAGTTTAACAACTTTTTACAGGCTAAGCATTGCTCATGAAGTAACTGCTAGTCTGAGTCCAAATTAGGGTCTTGGGCCATCTGGATGGTATAACAATCGTCAGAAAGTAATTCTTCTTTATCTTCTTTATCGGATTCATTAGAGTCCAAAGAGGGTAAAACTTCAAGTAGCTTTTTCTTTAACTCCTTTTTACTCTTGGATTGGGCTACTAAATCTTCAATTTTTAGAGGAGAAGAGGAAGATGAAGCAGCTGCTATTGGAGATTTCAGAGGAGCATTCTTGAAATTCCTGAACTTAGTTTCAACATATTCAATATTAGACTTCTGCCACCAAAACACCTTTACTGTTAGACAAAGTTGCTTTGGATACGGCTCTCCCAAATGATGATGTAACTGGTATTGATGCTGCATAAGCCAACCAATTCCCATGTTTGATAGGAAGCTAGTCAACTTATATCTGGGGGGAATTGAGGGAGACAATTCTCGAAAATTATCATACATTTTTGCTACCCTAGCCGGTAAAATACTTTTAACAGGCCCTATATTAATTACTCAATTAATAAACCACGAGGGTAATCTTATAGGTAATTCATTTTTAAAACTGATATACACGAATGCCTGAGATTGGTATTTAAAAGGATTTTATACCAAGCATCCTGATAATCGAAATAATTAAATGAGGATGGCTTAAAAGGTCTAGAAAAACCCTTAGGAGTCATCCAGTTTTGATTCCAATCTGAAGGACATAAAACATTTAATATCTTCAGCTTGGAATAATTAGTGATTTGAGGATTCTTTGGATCTTTTTCCGGAATTAATTCTACAGAATTAGTATCCAAAAGAATCATTTGGTAAAAAGAAATAGTTTTTTCAAAATTATTAGGTATCCATGCCCATCCTTTAGGACTTATCTTAGCAAATATTGCGGAAGGCTCTTCTTCTTCCCATTCTGGTTCTACAGGTAACACAGAAACACAATGGGCTTCAATGTGGTAATCTTTTGGAGCATTTAGAGATTCTGGCATTTTAGATGGAGAAGGAGTAGATAAAGGGGGAAAATTATTTTTAGAAGATAAGGTTTCAGAATTCTTTTTAGGATTTAATGAGGCAGGTAATTTTCTAGTGGTTTCGGAGATATTTAAAGATGAGGCCACTGCATAGGACGGGACTAAATCTGAAATATTTAGAGGTTTAGATTTAGAAGGACTTTCAGTTAAGGCTGATTTTACTGAGGGTCTCATGAGGAGTATACTGGGGTGTGCCCTGAAGAAATTCACGAGTTAAAAAATCAGGGATGAAATTATTTGTGCCTTTTATAAATCCAATTTAAAAATCAAAACATGATAAAATGCTTTGCCATCTTGCAAAAATTTGTTTTGAAACAATATTTTTAACATCTTTTTCTAATACTTCTTTTGCTGATTTACAATCAATTCTTAAAAGAAATTCTTTATTTATTAAATCATTTTGAAATTTATTTATACATAAAACTATACTTAAAATTTCTTTTTTAATTACACTGTAGTTTAATTGAGCTCCTACCCAGGCACCAGAATGATACTTAACTATTTGCTCTCTTTTCTCGGGAAACTTTTGTTTTAGAATTCCTCCAAACCCTATATCTGAGGCATCAGTTTCTACAATAATTTTGGCTTCGGGATGAAGAATTCCTAAACAGGGTAAATTTTTTACAAGACTTTTAATTTCTTTAACTATTTTAGTGTGGCTTTCGGTCCTAGGCTTTGGGTTTTTTCTAAGCCTAGAAAAGAGAGGTTGACAAATAATTCTAATCTCATGAATGAAACCGGCTACATAACTCATACATCCCAAGAATCTTTGTAATTGAGTTTTATTTTTAATTTCATCTGGAATTTTTTTTGCAAATTCAATACTTCTACTTATAGGAGTTATTTTACCTTGAAATATTTCATGGCCTAAGAATCTTATTTTAGTTTGTCCTATTTTTATTTTATTTTTAGAAATAACCAAACCATTTTTCTTTATTACTTCTTTAAATATTCTTAGATGTTTTAGGTGTTGCTCAATCGAATTAGAAAATATTAAAACATCATCCAAATAAACCAAGGCAAAGTCGGAGTAAGGATTTAGCATATTATTCATGATATTTTGAAATTCTGAAGGGACATTTTTTAATCCCATAGGCATTACATTCCATTCATAATGTCCAAATGAGACTGTAAAAGCAGTTTTATATTTATCTTTTTCTGCGACTTTTATTTGGTAATAGCCTGATTTTAAATCGAATTTTGAAAAAATTACCGCTTGGTATAATCTTCCTATTAATTCTTGTTTATTAGGAAGTGGATACCTAATCCATCTTAAAACATTATTAAGAGGTTTATAATTAATTACCATTCTTGGTTCTCCTCTTTCAATTTCAGAGGCATTCATTACATAAAAAGCTGAACAACTCCAAGAGGATTTACTTGGCCTAATTAATTTTTTCTCTAAAAACTGTTGGATTTCTTTTCTACAATAATTAAGGGTTTCTTTATTCATTTGTACTGGCTTTGCTTTAGTGGGAATGTTATTTTCATGAAATCCTTCGATATAAGGTAATTCTATAGTAAAAGAATTTCTATTCCAAAAAGCTGAAGGAATTTCAGCACAAATTTCTTTTTCGAACTCATTTTGAAGATATTCAAAATTCCTTTTTACCCTTTTATCATTAATTTGTTCTTCAATTCTTTTATATTTTGTTTCTGCTTGTAATTTATTAATTTGATTAGTTTTATTTTCAATTTTATTTATAAAATTATTTTCAGTTAAATCTTTTAAGGTTAAAACTTCCTTTTGTTTAAGCGGATTGATAAATTCAAAGAGATGATTTTTATACTTAATTCCTTGCTTTGATACTTCAAAAGGGTATATTTGGGTTAGGAAAGGAGTTCCCAGAATTATTTCTTCAGTAATGTCTTTAGTTAAGATAAAACTATTTTTAAACATTTTCCTTTATTAGCATTAGATAATTTATATCGAACTTGTAATTTAGCATTATTAGCAGTATATAATTTTTGCAAAGACATTTCATAATATTGAGTTGGGATTAAACCTTCTCTAATACAGTTTAAATCAGCACCTGAATCAATTAATGCTATAAAATTTTTATGAAAAGAATTTCCTATTTTTAATGCTATTTTAACATGCCATTTTTGTTGTAATATTTTTATCTGATTAATTAATTCTGTATCTTCGTCTTGAGAATTAGAAGTATTCCCAATATTATTATCAACCTTTTCTTTTAACTTTAATAATTCTAATTTTAATTCTTGAACTTCTTGTTTTAAGTCTTTTATTTCTGTTTGAAGATCTTTTATAGTTATTGGTTTATTTAGAGAGTGCATTTTTAATATTTCTGTAAAGTTATATCCCTTAAATTTTTCGTTTTCTTTAGAATTTTTCCCAGCTTCCTGTTCAACCATTATATTTTTTAATTTCATTAAATATTCCAACTTATCTTCTTCATTAGCCATTTTATCGACCATTTCTAAGGCTAATTTAGTTTCTGCTTTTATCATAGTAATCTTAAAAGAACAATTACAATTTTCAATACTTTCACAAGTATGACCATTTTCTTCACTATCCGTACTAGAATTTTCAATTAATTCATCAGGTTCTATTAATTCATTTTCTTCTTCGGTAGAGGATTCTTCTTCTAATATTAATAGATTAGCTATTTGTTCTTTTAATTCATTACTCATTTTCAAAGCCTTTATATTTTCTTTTATCTTACAATCTTTTTTCATATGCCCAAATCTTCCACATTTATAACATACTATATTTGATTTATTAGGATTACTTGACTTTTTAAAATGTTTCTTAGGTTTTCTAAAGGGTTGGTTATTTTTAATTTTACTTTGTTTTTTTAATTGTTTCTTTCTTTTGTCTGAAGGAGGAATAGGGTTTTCGTAACCATATTGACTACAGAAATTTCCTAATTCTTTTATTCTCATTTCTTGATTTTTCTTAATTTGATTTTGAAATTTAAGAGTATCACAAATTTCTAAACCTATCATCTTAGTGGTTGTACTAAGTTGACCATAGGTTAAATCTTTTAAAGGAATATCATTATATAACCTATGCAAGCTTTCTCGAACCTTATCTGCAAAGGTAGCATGAAGACCTGCAAGAAATCTTTCTTTCCAAAAAACTTCTCTACAGTCAGGCCTAGTAAGTACCAAGGTTATAAAATTATCATGATACCACCTAAAGTCTCCTAAGGTTTTACACCTAAGTGTATGTAGAATTAACGAAATTCTCTGTTCAAATAATTGCGGATCACCCACGAAATTATGAATTATTGCCAATATTAATGTTTCTACCATTAGAGGCATGACCTGATCTGCTTCCTGTTTAACACTATTCATAATATTAAATCTTTCTTCTTCCAAAAGATAGTGGTCCACCAACCTTTAAGTTGACCAGTGAAACCTGTTACTAGCAGCTTCACAGTAGTAGCCGCATCTTGTTTAGTTCTGTAGGCAGAAGCTGCCATGGTCATTTCATTTGTTTTTCGAAGAATTTGCATTTCTGTTAGCCCGTCTATATTCCACTCATAGATACTAGAGCCATCAAAAGAGGATGGTGACTCCAGATCCCATTCTTTAAACTGAATATCAGGGAGAGTGGGCCTATTATAATAATTTCTAGTAGTGGGTCTATGTGTGGGCCCTATGGACGAACTACTTCTGGCATTTCTTCTTAACTTATTGATTTTAAATAATTCATCATCAAATTGTTCCTTATTGAAATCTAATTCTTCTTCTGGAATTATTAGGGTATTAATTTTATTAAGATTTAAGGCATCCAATTTTTTATTTATTTCTTCTAATACCAAATCTTTTCCTAATTTTATATGTTTTAATTCCTCTTCTGAAAATTTAAAAGGTTTAATTAAAGTTCTTTCTAATTTTTTAGGAGTAGTATTAAGGATAGAACTCTTATCTATTACTTCAGTTGCAATTATATGAACCATTTGATTAGTATAATTTAGCTGAGTATGTATATTTTGAATATCTTTTATATTAATATCTCTTTTTTCCATAATCATTTTAAAGGGTGAAGCTACTACTTCATTATTCTGAATATTCGGAAATTTTACTTCTTCTAAAGGGGGGATTATACTGATTACTTCTCCTTTAATAGTTTTCCAAATTTTTTCAGCAGTTTTAAGAACATTTATTTGAAGATTATTAAAACAGTTTTCAGAGAACCATTTAAAGAAAGGAATATTTTCTTTTTTCTCTTCTAAATAATTATAGTATTTTTCTCGGTATTCTCTTAATTCTGGTTGAGAAAAAGTTTGAAAGAACCATTCTCTTTTTTCTTGGTTTTCAGGATTCAAAAATTCTTCTTTTAATAATTCTTTATTAATTTCAAATTTTTTAACAACATTTAACTTATTAAATTCTGAAGGACCAGGAACAGATTCAAAATTTGGAGAATTAGGTTTATTTTCTGCTTCTTCATATTCTGGTAGAGGGACTGTAGGATCAGATCTAGTTCCCATGTATTGAAGAGATCTTGGCATTGAAAATCCAGATCTATCTATTGACCGTCTTGCAGTAGCAAAGGATGTCTGGGGAGATCGGTAAGATAGGGATCTTCTTAAGGGAGCAAAAGCTACTTCTACGGCTCCATCCCTAAATTCAACAATATTATCAAGGACCGAATTTTCAAGATTTTCAGGAGGAAGAATTTCTTCTAATTTCCACCTAAGTCCCGAAGTAATTTCTTCATGTCTCAAAGTTTGAGGAACTGTGGCACTAACCTTTTCTGGATTTACTAGTAACATGGTAGTGACATCTTTAGGAGACATTAATAAAGCTCTAGGAGCCAATTGAGTCTTCATAGCCTTGTAGTATAACCTATAGGCTATTGTTAAGGGAAATGAACTATGATTCCATTTTTCTTCAAGAATTTTTATGGTTAAAATTATATTATTAGTTGTTTCATGAAGACTTTTTAGAGCAATTGAATAATTAGGGTAATTATTAATATATACTGGGCCTTGATGTAGGTTGGTTTCCATTAAGGCTAAGGTTTGGTTTTCAAAATCTTTGGGTCTATTATCCCTGAGGATGACCAGTAAAGGCATGTCCATACCTAGTCTGAACATGAGTTTAATTGCTATTTGAATTGACCCTATATGCAGATATCTATAATCTTTTATATGTTCCATAATTAATTGTTTGGAAATTAAGGGAATTTCTTGTTGCGTTGATTTTAAATATATTTCCTTTTCAATTTTTTTAATAATATATTCAGATTTAAACATATCTTTAAAAGAAGTTTTATAAATAGATTTACTATCTAATTTAGGTATGTTCCATTTACTTAATTCATGTTTGTTTTGGGGAATTCTTAATTCATGATGTATTATATCTAAATTAGTTTCTTTCGATTCTGCATTATTAACTTCTATCTTTTCTTTTCCTTTAGAAAGCATCTTTATTAATCTAGACATTGTCTGAAAATAATTAGGATTACGACGGGACCACCAGGCTAAACCAACGGTTTTACTGCTTTTCCTAAAGCCTTACTACCGGGACCACCCTTACCGGCTGACCAACGTTTTTATCCTAATTATTAGACTCATCTCTAGATTATTAAACTTGTTTTTTAAAGGATTTCGAAAAGAGTATTAGTTAATGCTGAGAACTTGTGAAAACTGGCTGAATATGAAAACCATGAATGCAGAATTTCACAAAATTTGAGTATATACTTTTCTGGTGTGGAAGATCGCACTAGATGCAACCACAGAGCATACTCAGATATATACTTTCAGCAAAAATTTTTTGAGGTTTGGCTCTGATACCATTCTTCAAGCGTGTTAAAATTGAAAAATTGAATAATAAGATAATAAATAGTTTATTCAAGAAATACTTACATAGGCACAGCAAGGCTCAGGGATAGTTATACAAAGGTAGTTTATTCAGAATGAGACAAATGTACAAAGGGTTTTCAAGAAGGTTTAGAGAGATAGAAGATTTTAATGCTCTGTCGAGCTGTGTCCTTCTAACTCAAACTAACCTCTATTTACAGAATACAAAGGATGGATTTGAAATCCGGAATTAACAAAATTACATAATGGAATTCAAAAGATATTAAATTCATTTAAGTCTTCAGCCATCAATCTTGACATCCGTGACGTGATAAGAAAAGAGGCCGACATAATTATTTAAGTCTTCAGCTGCCAGTCTTGTCATTCACATCTTGATAAGAGAAGAGGCCGACATAATTATTTGCTTGAGATAAGGGACCCACAAAATTATCGAATTAGGTCTCAAACCAAAGATTCTTGAAAAGACAGCTCTCCAGTTTTCGTTAAACCATCTTAAGATAATGACCTCAGAGCATTTACCAAGTTTAACAACTTTTTACAGGCTAAGCATTGCTCATGAAGTAACTGCTAGTCTGATTCCAAATTAGGGTCTTGGGCCATCTAGATGGCATAACAATCGTCAGAAAGTAATTTTTTTTTATCTTCTTTATCGGATTCATCAGAGTCCAAAGAGGGTAAAACTTCAAGTAGCTTTTTCTTTAACTACTTTTTACTCTTGGATTGGGCTACTAAATCTTCAATTTTTAGAGGAGAAGAGGAAGATGAAGCAGCTACTATTGGAGATTTCAGAGGAGCATTCTTGAAATTCCTGAACTTAGTTTCAACATATTCAATATTAAACTTCTGCCACCAAAACACCTTTACTGTTAGACAAAGTTGCTTTGATTACGGCTCTCCCAAATGATGATGTAACTGGTATTGATGCTGCATAAGCCAACCAATTCCCATTTTTGATAGGAAGCTAGTCAACTTATATCTGGGGGGAATTGAGGGAGACAATTCTCGAAAATTATCATACATTTTTGCTACCCTAGCCGGTAAAATACTGTTAACAGGGCCTATATCAATTAACCAATTAATAAACCACGAGGGTAATCTTATAGGTAATTCATTTTTAAAACTGATATACCACGAATGCCTGGGATTGGTATCAAAGCCAAAACTCAAAAATTTTTTGCTGAAAGTATATATCTGAGTATGCTCTGTGGTTGCGTCTAGTGCGATCTTCCACACCAGAAAAGTATATACTCAAATCTTGTGAAATTTTGCATTCATGGTTTTCATATATATATATATATATATATATATATATATATATAAATAAAAGGAGCATATCTAATGAGAAAGTAAAATTCATATGAGAATGAAAAGAGTAATCTGAGCCATTAAGAGAAGAGAAGAAAAGAAAAAGAATATCCAAAAAATCTCAGTCATCAAGGAAGGAGAGAAAAAGAAAAGGGACAAATAATAAATGATAAGAGAGAAAATAAATAATTGATATCAACCATTAATTTTTATTTTAATGACTGATATTTATTTCTCTCACTTTCTTATAAATTTGACTTCAGTAAATATATCTCCTATATCATCTCCATATATAAAATATTAAATTGGAGGTCATTCACGCATAGTATATTCGTTCATTGCCGAGAAAGACAAATAAATGTAATTGTTAAGTTGATTTGAGATGTTAGATATTAGTTAAAAATATTCAAAATATTCTACAGCTATCATTGATGTTTTGCAAACCTACTCGGAAGGTGATTGATTACAGACTTAAATATTTTTTTATCTAGATTTCGATTGTAGTCTCTAAGTTTTTATTTTTATATTTTAATATATAATATTTTTAATATTTAATTAATTAGTTAGTTAAGTGTTTTTGCGTTTTTTCTTAACGAATGTGACTAACAAAAGTGTTACGTTATTAAGTTTGTTATTTAAAGTTATGTAACATATAAAATTATTGAGATATTAAATTAAAATATAAATAAAAAATTTACCAATTTATTTAAATGCATTTGAATAAGTTTATTTAAAGAAAAACTTATTTCAATAAAGTAAGTAACTTTTTTTTTTAGTGTTTTTGATTAAATTATTTTTATTTAATAATAATTTTTTATCTGTTTATTAAAAAATATTTATTTTAAAAAAATTAATTGGTATATACTATTAATGTAAAAAATTTTATATTAACATATCATTACAATTTTTATTTATTGTAAATTCGTTGATTTTATTTATTAATATTTTAAAAGTTAATATAAATGAAAAAAAATTAATGGAAAACTCTTTTACTATTTTAGTACTAATTAAACTTTATTCTAAAAATATTATTATTATAAAAAATAGTCATAGTTCCGCGGAATTGATACTTGAATATATATATATATATATATATATATATATATATATATATATATATATATATATATATATATATATAAATATTAAAATTTGTGAATTAAACCGGAGGAGGAAGTCTGTCACTTATAAAATTGGACATAAACCTTGATATCTTATTTTTCATTCTGTCTAAGTTGCAAATGCAGAATGTGGGAGAAATCCTAACATATAGAAAAGCTTTTGTTTTTTTTTTTTTTACAGCATGCAGCATAAGTTGTATGTAATTCCACAATTCCATCATTATCCTCCAAAGTCCAAACCGAAATACTGATCTTCATGCATACAAAAAATGTTGAAAGGAGTTCTCTATGTGATGTTGATTTTGACAGAACTAAAATAGATGGACAAGATATACCACTATTACTCAAGCATGAGAATGACTTTGTGGGGGAGATAATCCCTGCAAATCTTCCATAGGAAAACCCTTTATTTTCTGATCAAGCTTTAGATTCCATTCATCCAATCACCACCAACCTTGTACATGTCTTGGGCATATTAAGATCAGTTAACAACTTGTATGCTGACTTTACAACGTGTGCTCCATCCATTGTTAGCTTCCAACTCTTGGTATCTCTCGAGCTAACATCTGATAGAGGCAATTGCTGGAGACTAAAGATACAACTTCTGTTTGAAACACTACGTTTAACAGAACAATAGTGTCTCGTTGCCTTGTGCCTGGTACAAGAAGATCTCCAAGACTCCAACTATCATATCTTTAACTGCACCAGAAGGAATATCACTAGATGCTCAGATTTCTAATCCATGGCTGCCTCCAAATATTTATGGAATCACCTTTGCCTTTCCTCCACCTCCCACCAGCTTTAATTGATTCTCAGGAACACCAAATGTGATGCATGTTTTGGATTAGTTTTCTTCTTGAATGGAAAAATTGCTCATTCCGAGACCTGATTTCCAAAGCAACCTGGTAGTTGATTTTGGAGGACTCCAATTTTAATCATTCCATCATTGTGAAATCCACGTTAAAAATATTTTTAATGTTAAATAATTCGTCTAAATATCTTACTCTAAATGCTCTTAGGCTGCGTCCAACAGAATGGTACTACCAACACGCAATACGCGCCAAGTTAAGGTTGGAGTATAAACTAACAAAAAATGGGAGAAAAATATCTCCAATAGAAAAATATGTTGCTTTGAAAAGCGTTTGATATAGTAGTCATAAGCAATGCAGATTTTGGAAACTCATTCCACCATCCTTTTTTATTAACAGTAAGTTTCTGAAATCTATAGAAAAGCTTCTTTTATAAAAGTCAGTAGATTTTTCCATTCCATCCGGTTTTGATTCACGTAATTGTGTCATCGTGTGCAATAATATTTATATTAGTAAATGACTAAGGTATCCTCTGAAAACTAATTTAATGTTTTTTTTCAGCTGCTTGATGATACCACTCATGAAAATATTGTAAATTTGTTTAATTTTTATTTATTTGCAGAAACTTAATTAAATAATTTTAATAAAAATAAATTTAAATAAAGTAATTAGGTAAACTAAATATTTAATTTTTATATAATATGTTAATCTATACATTGATTTAAATATTAAATTTAGATTGTATAAATAATAAGATAAAAGTAAACTTCACTTTGATGCAAATATTCTTTAAATATTTTTAAAAAGAGTTTATATGAATTTGATCATAATTAATATATTATTTTTTAATCGTAATTTATATAGTGATTATATATTTTATTTATTTAATTTATATAACATAACTAATATGATATAAAAATATTTGATTTATCTAATTATCTCAATTAAATTTATTTCTATTAAAATTATTTAGTTAAATTCCTGCAAATAAATAAGCAGAAAACATTATAAAAAGGTAACATCATTAAACAAGTAAAAGAAAATATTGGTTCATCTGATAATATCTCTAATAAAAATATAAAGAACACCGAAATATTATTCTTACATGGAGCCAACAAGTACTTTCTAGCGGAAGAGGAGGAGGATTGAATGATGCAAGAGCGTAACGGTTCCTCCAAGAGAGCGCGTTGGATGGTAGAAAACGTCACGAGATACGACAATACAACTCGTCTCAAGAGCTGTTACGGCAAGTACCTGACCGCCTCCAACCACCTCTTTTTACTGGGCATGACGGGCCACAAGGTCCAGACCATTCCCTCCAAACCAAAACAACATCTTTTTTGCTTTCATGTGTTTGGACTGTTACACCAAGAACTGCGAGATTCCTTTGTTTGGCATAGCTCTGCAAGGTCAGCCTGTGTCAGAAAAATGCCAAATGATTGTCGTTTTTACATCTCAAATGATTTGATTTTTTAAATTTAACTAATCAATCTACACCCTTTTAATAAATATTTGTTTAAGTACACCAAAAAAGCATAATTTTTGTCGCCAGTTAACCTGTTGTCATTCTTAAGTATGAATGATGCAAAACATACCTTCAATTTTTATATTGCAAGGATAGAGCAACACATTATTACTTGTTAGTAGTTCAAGATTTCAATGGTGAAAAAATTATTTTTGTCATCTCATCTTAAATCCAAACATAGAGTTGAGTTGTATGCAAAACAAAAAGTAGCATGTGGAAAAAAATGCTACAAACTACAATCGGTAAAGTGACTTAATATTGAGAATACTCCTAAAAAGGATGAATATGATCATATATCTCTTTAGGGATTCGGTAGATATTATGGAGATTCAATGATCCTAAGAAAAACTTGATGATTCAAATAACATGATGAATGATTTTTAGAGTAAAGAGTACAAACAAAAATTGAAAGTCAAGATTAGTAGGCATAAAACGATAATCAAATATATTGTTAAACTAGTAGAAATGAATGTTCAAGTCTCGAATTCCTGTTTAACACTTTGTTAACTAAAAAGATTTTCTATTTCAAGTTAATCTCAAAGTTTCTTTCGCACCAAAAGTATTCAAACACCAACCCCTCAATGTAAAAACCTTAACTATTCTATTTAAAATCCTTGATGAGATGATTAGTTAGTTAGAGTTTTGATCTAAGGCAAATAAAATATTATAAACATTGTTTTATTCCTAAATACAATGTTTATAGGATGTTTTCTCAAATCATTCATTTGAAATCCTTTCTCAATTCTCCAAAGTGGATTAAAACAATTTTAAGGATGATCAAACAAAAAAACAAACACTAAGAGCAGAGAAGGACACATAATGAGAGAATAAATCTTTAATAGAATGATCAAATAGTTACAAAATTGTCAAACAATACATCAATCCCCCAACTAATAGGAAATTTAGTTACTCATAGCCATGGTCAGCAATAAAAAACTAGGAAAGTAAAAGAAGATTGAAAAAGTAGAATAGATTTTGCTTCCGCTTCATCTCTTTATTTTCTCTCTCCTCGACAAATTACTTTGCTTCCTTCTGAAGTTTTTATTTTATGTGTATTGTACTTTTAAATCTTTCTCACTCAGCCACCTTGTTGCTCAGCAATAGTGGCTAAATGCACTATTTTGTCGCTTAGCACAAATGACTCTATGTCTCAGAATTACATGGTTTTTCACTCAGTGACATGAGATCACTTAGTGAGAACCTTTCACTGAGCGAGAGCAACTTGCTTGGCAAGGTGACCTTGACTTTGTTTTCTCCTTTTCTTCTTACACTTCCTAATTCAATGTAAAATATGAAAAAAAAATCCAACATTAGATTTGTATTTAAAGAAAAGATACACAATAGTATATACTCTGAGTTATACCTACATATTTATAAGCAAAGGAAAAAGTTAAAAAAAAGAGATAATTGTCCGATTTCTATAAATAAAATAATCACAAATCCAAAAATTATCACTTAACAAGTTATCATTTGGTCTTAACATTATAAACTTTATAAGTTTGAGGATTCTAAGAAATTCTAATACAACTCATGTCATTTACATATCTAGTACATCAATTTACAACTAAAATTATACTCAAAATACAAAAATTTACAAACAATATTAAAAATCATACACTAAACAACTGGCCTAGCGGGATATGTTGTCCAAGGAGGACCTGAGGCACCTTACCCAGTGGCATGTGTGGTCTAACAAGAGGTCTTAGCTATGGTTTTCTAGAGAAGGGGTTTCGCCCAGGGAGATGTGTCACTGGGCGAAAAACCATACAAAAGTGCTAGTAAAGGGTACTTTGCGTTGAGGGAGACGTGTCGCTAGGCGTAAAGCCAAAGGATTGCCTAATAATGGGAACTTTGCGTTGGGCAAGGTCTGTCGCCCAATGGGATTCTACATAATGCGTAAACTAGCAAAAACCTATTAAATTTGTCTAGATAAATACTCAACACAAACGTATTAACTTTCAAACTCAACTTCTACTAGCATCCACATCTACTAAACTATGGTTCTATTATCATACATAGATGTTTGTACAAACTTAAAACACTAGGTATTGCAGTTCTTTTTGTATAATAAACATGCACCAAGATATATATATATATATATATATATATATATATATATATATATATATATATATATTCTACACAAATAAAAAAGACTATGTTGGACTGTTAAGTCATGCCTTCTTCAATCTATTGACTCCATCTTCTCGCCTCCTCACTAATATCTACTTCCTGCAAGGCACGATGATCATAATCATACAGAAAACATATGCAAGCAACGATGAGCTCATAATATCGCAAAATTAACATACATATAAAAAACACTATAAATTCTTATTTACATTCATTACATAAACCTACCAAGCAAGTAAGTGACACTCAAACATTTAGACTTATGTTCTCTCAAAACATAAGTACTCAGAATCACATAATCACATAACAAGATGCTTTTTGGAAAGACTACCTACATTGAATTCAGATACCAAGGTGTCTCATTTGACTTTCTCCACGTTGGTATTTAGCGTCTATCTAACTTATCTGATAACTATTTACAGTCTAGGCATACCCATCTGATACCCAATTGATGTCTAGTCTACTTGACCCAATTCTGACACCAGTTGCTATCTAAGTACATCATGTTGGTGTATTATCGTCCTAACTAGACCTTAACATCAGGATCACTTAGATTTATTTTAGGTATCCCTAATTGAATGTACCACATCAAGGACTCTGTTACCTCCCCATAACAGACCACACTACAATAAATCAATAATCACATCATTCATCATTCATTCAATCGGTCATCAATTTTAGAGCATTAATCCGCCTAACATATTATCAATTATTTCAATATAGTCACAAAGAGCAAAAAATTCACAACATCAAATCCACCAAACACCAAATTTTACATAACACTCAAATTAGGATAAAAACACCATAAAAATTTAACACATCATTCACAAAAGTCAAACAATATATCCAAGCTCAAAACACGTATCAAAGTCTTAATCACTCACATACAAACACATTCGCACCAACAAATCAAAGTTTTACTTAATTAAGATAGATTTTGAACTTCTCTTACTATTTCTCCCTTTAAGAGCTGAATTTGAAAACAAAAAGAGAATTCAGCCGTAGAAATCACTCAGGACCTAGTAAAACTCCAAAACCAAAAAGGAACTTAAGAAGTTAGGATTTTAGGTAGAATTTCCTTTTCAATGGGAACTATAGAATCGAAAAAAGAATGAAAAAAGACCCAATAATTAGGATTAAACTTATGATGATCAACACTTGAAATAAGGAGCAATGAAAGAGATTTCGTCAAATTGCACTGGCCTAAAAGCTCACGTGCAAGAGGAGAGGAGAGAGATTAGAGGGAGACATTGAAGAGAAATGGAGAAATAAATAAAGTGAAGAAGAAATGAGAAAGAGGAAATAAGACAAGGAAAAGGAAAAAGGGAAGCATGATTGCATTATGAGATTCTGACTTGCTAACCTAACCCCCACACTAACTTTCTGAATACTTTAATTCCAAAGAGTATATATATATATATATATATATATATATATATATATATATATATATATGTTTTATGTTGAGGAAAGGTGTTTAAATAATTATAAAGGTAATAGGATTAAGTAATTTATAAATTGTGAAATGGAGCAAGCTAATTTCATTAGAAGTGAGATAATATATATATATATATATATATATATATATATATATATATATATATATATATAAACACTTCAACCAAATATTTCATAATAATTTATTAATTATGCTTAAATTAAATTTAGTTCTCTCTTTTATTTATTCAACACAGTTATAACATATTAATAAAAATAAGACCTTACAATTAGAGTGAGCAATGCACTTAAATTAAATGTTATGTTTGATCCCTAAGTGTTATCATGTGTTGTGTGTTCCACCCTAAGTGGCTTGCCTTAGACCACTTGCCCCATTCGCCATGCTAACCTTTTTTTCCTAAATAGTGGATAAGAGTTTTTGCTTCTACGCCATGGCGATATCACAAGGTTAAGTGGGTCATAAAGGAGACAACTAGGATAAGGGAAAAAAAGGGGCAAATTAGAAAAAAAAAAGAAAGGAAAAAAAGAAAAAAAGAAAAATTTTAACCTTAGTTAAAAAATAATCATACCCAACGACTCTGATTTCTTTCTCACGTTGAAACATTTATCATGGTCACCCACCCTAAAGTTGTCTTGGAGGTTGGATCATTGCCATTGAACAAAGCATCTAACTCTATATTTTACAAACTCTAATTGTTGAAATTAATGGTTTAAAAGTAAAAGAGAAGAAAAAACTAAGGAAAAATGTAATAGAGAAAGTATAATGTATTGATAATGAAAGATTGTGAGTACAAAGTGACTATCTTAACCTTTATGTAGGCACTAACAAATTATGTTTTTAATATTCCCCCGCTAGTTAGAAGGTGTTTTGATGCATTCTTTCCTAAAGTCTTCATGTTCCTTTTATTTTGCCTAGTATTTGTTTTGTATTTTTTTCCCTAAGTGGAGTGGTCAATGTCTCTTTTTCTTGGCCTTGTATTTGGCCTTTATTTTCATGAGTTAGGGTCTTTATTTTTTTCCTCGTTTCCGTACCCGCAAAGTATGAGGCGGGTTCAAGTTCGAGTAAAAAAAGAGTAGGTATGAAATTTTAATCCTCATCCCCATCCCCGTTGGGTATTTTCGAGTTTGGGTATACCCACTGGTACCCATCATATTATTTTTTACAATTTAAATTTACTTCTTTATTATTAAATAAATTATATATTAAGTTATTAATTATATTTTAATTTAAAAAGTATATAGAATAATTAATAAAAATAAATTATAAATTAAAGTTTAAGAATTAAAAATTTAATTAAATATATAAATTTAAACTTATTATATAATCTTTAAAATTATAATGGGATGGATACGGGTACGGGTTCAGGTACATGATGGGTAGTCGGATACCCACACCTGTACCCTTACCCAATTTAACACATTGGGTAATACTCGTACCCGTACCCATACCTGATCAAACCAAATAATACCTGTCAAAATCGGGGCAGTTCGGGCGGGTACCCACAGGTATGACTATTTTTGCTATCCTTAGGGCCTAAGAGGTGTGCCTAGTTCTTTTGTGGAGTGTATTAGCTAATTGGGCCATTTAGGGATGTTGGTGGGTTGTTTTATTAACCACACCCCCTCTTTACAAATTAAAACTCAATTAGTTAGCACATGAAGCAAGGAGGAAACAAGGTAGGACCCTTGTTCCCTCCAAGAGGCGCCAAATTTTAGCTAATGCCACATAGCATCCTACATGACATTTAGTTAGATCTAAGATCCATGATTTTAGGAGCATGTGCTCATTAATTCTACATGGCATCCTTTTTTCTTTCATTTCTCACGACCCAAGCCTCTTCCCCTCCTATATATAGTCCTCACCACCCTTTTGTAATGTTTACACTTGAGTTAATGAAATTTTGATAGCTTTGCTTCTTTTCTTAAGTGTCCATTTCTTCTCAAATTGAGTGCATTCTTATGCTTTTATCAAGGTTTTCTTCCCTTGTGGCAAACACCTCCACTTCAAAGGCTTATCCAATCTTAGTTGCACCTCTACCCTTACCTCTTTTCTAGTACAACATCCACTTCTTTTCATAACCTTAAAGGAGTTTATTCAAGGGAGAAATGCATCCATGGAAGGATACATCATGTTTGAAATACTTTCAGCTTAGAATAAGTTGAGAAACAAAAGGATTCCTGAAATATATTGGCTAAAAGAGATATAACGACTAAAGTCACCGCATCAAGGGTTTAACCATTAAGTAGAAGCCATAACACATAGCTTAATCACTTCATAACAGAAAAATAATTATCCACCTAAGAGGCATAAGCAAACATGCTTAACCACCTAAAAGAAAGAAGTGAACTAGTAGGAAATGCTTAACCACCATAACACAAAAGCAACAAAGCTTAACCATCAAAAGAAGAAGCCAAAACAAAAAGCTTAACTACTTAAGATAGAAGTAATACAATATTTTAATGCTTAACTATCCATGACAAAAGCTCATACATACTTAATCACCATAGGCAGGAGTTGTTTGCAAAGAGGACTAAAACCAAAAACCTTGTGAACCCCTACTAAGACAATTGTCATCAGCTAAATGCTAAGAAAATTTGTGTCAAACCAAGATCCTTCCCAAATAAATAATGAAACAAATTATCAACCAATTGGTATGCATGAGAAATTTGCAAGCATAGAAACAACATGAGTAATATTTCCCAATATGCAGCGATGAATCCATAAAAAAATTTCATCCAATAATGCAATTAGACCAACAGGCTTTTTATCAAACACCTTAATTGTAATCTCCAAAACGTCAAAGGATTCCTTAGTCTATTAAGGAATAAAAGTGAGGGGATCACAATAAGGTGAAACAACGACGTCATGGGAGGAGTAGGGATGGCAACGAGGGAGGGGGGGAGGAATGCAGGTATAAAATTTTAATCTTTGTCCCCACCCTCATCGGGTATTTTCAGGTTCGGGTAAACTCGTGGGTACCCATTATATTGTTTTTTATAATTTAAATTTACTTACAAATTATATATTAAGTTATTAACTATATTTTTGTTTTAATGGTTCACGAGGGTGTGAATTTGTACACATACATGTGAGATTAAAAATATATGTATGAAATTTTGTTTAACATAGAAGTCAGACGAAGGCGAGAGTAGAGACCAACAAACCCACCTTACCCCTGTCCCCAATTTTCTTAGACAGGGATGGAACATGGACCAATAAGGTGGATTTTTCTCGTCAAAATTAGGGCAGGGATGGGGTGCTACCTGCGGGGGTGATCATGATTGCCATCTTTGGGAGCGAGGCAAAGCGAAAATAGGAGCGAGGCTTTCATCATCATAATTGAGGAAGCAAATACCTTTAGATTTGGGACTTTTGTAGGTTTCCTCATAGACAGAGAGATGGCGAAGCTCAGAGGTGGACTTGTCCCAAGCTTTGATTATGATGAGGGACTTGTGGTTGTTGACAATGGTGTAGGGGATGTTGATGAGGTGAACGATCTCGTCGAGGATGCGTTCGACGATGATAGCATGCCAAAGGTGAATGACTTTGGCCTGCCAAAGCCTGTCGGTAGAGATATAAGTGGCGAAAAAAATTTGTGAAAACTAGAAAAAATAAAAGGAATGGAAGTTGGAGAAGAACTTATGCGAATCTTTATCTCAAAAGAGGGCCAATTATTGGAAACAAAGAAAGAAATGACAAATGGGAAAGAAAAAATAGCAAATGCAGCCGAAGAAGGTATTAAAGATGACTGATATCGCTTTGATACCATGGTGAAATTCATGGTTTAAAAGTAAAAGAGAAGAAATTAAGAAAAAATGTAATAGAAAAAGTAGAACGTATTGATAATAAAAGATTGTAAGTATAAAGTAACTATGTAACTTTTATATAGGCTATAACCAATTATATTTTGAACACTAATTGTTTGGGTTAAAAATAAAGTAACTAAATGAGTAAAATTGTTGGGATCTCTTCCAACACCAACAAATAAGAGGAAGATGTAAAACACATAAAAAAATTAAAAAATTTATTAGTGAACTATTTAGAAAAGAAAGTTTTTAAATGGTGTAAAATAAGAGGAAATAATGTCTTACGACAAGACTCAAACATGTAGTAAAGTACTAAATACCGATAGCATATTTGAGTCTTCTTTTCTTTTCTTTTTTAGAAGGATAGCATATGGCGGAAGGGTAGACGGAGGTAAGGAGAATAAATGAGGTCAGGAGAAGAATAGATGTCAATGGTGGAGGGAAACCAGTAATGGATGAAAGGAAAGGGGAGGGGGGTATAACCTCAATCTTTTTCACACATTTCCCAAAAGAGTATAGGGCAAAAGACATGTGGGAGATTTTCGGGAGATATGCTAAAGTTCAGGACGTCGTAATCCCGACCAAGAGGAATAGGAGGGGACACCAATTTGGTTTCGCCAGATTCAGGGAAGTTGAGGATGAAAAATGTTGGTGATTAAGCTGGATAGTATATTCATCGAAAGGGAAAAACTGTGGGTCAATGTACCACGGTATGCTCGGAAAACAGAGCAAATCAGAGAAAGATGAATGTAGCGGGCAGGCAACAAGATAAAAAAATTTATCACATAGGAGCTGGGCAGAAAGGGCAACAGAGGGAACTCAACAGGAAATTGGGGAAATCCTTTGCATTAGTAGTAGGGACTAATGGGGAACCTAAGCATAACAAGGGAAAAGGACGAGCAGGAGGGACGGAATATGCGAATATGAAACTGGTGTACACTGCATCGGTGGAAAAGGTGGCTCGGCTTCAGGAGGCTTATGTGGGAGAAGTGCGTAACAGAGGGATGACTTTCAGGACGCAGATTTTCCTGATGAATCATGGCATCTACAATGTGAGCGCAACCCCTATGGGGGTAAACAAGGTTCTGCTGGAAGTGGAAGGACGCGAGACGTTCGAAGAGACTGTGAAAAGGAAACAACAATGGTTTGATCAATGGTTTGTGGGGCTACAGAAGTAGGAGCCGGGATTGGTCAACACCGATCGGAGGATCAAGGTCAACTGCTACGGGATCCCGTTACACGTTTGGGGTGAAAACTTCTTTCCACACTACTCGCGCCATTCGGAGAGCTTCTGTATGTGGAAGAAAGTACTCAAAAAAATGAAAGGTACGACGTAGCACAGATGGTGGTGTCCAGGAAGGATATGAGGAAGCTTGACGAAGTAGTTAGGACGAGTATTGATGGGTGGGAGTTTGATATCAGGGTGAAGGAGGTGGAAGAGGTAAATGAGGGTAAGAATAGCCGAGTGACCACGAGCTACGGGTCGGAAAATAGCTACTGTCAGGGGGACGACGACTTTGATGAATCGGCTGAAGCAGAAAGGCGGCTGGCTGAGTTGAAAAGGAAGATGTTCCGGGATGGAGACTGGAAGGAAGGGGATGTGGAGGAGGGTGGAAGCGCCGACTGGGGTGGGGCACCTTTCTGACTGCGACGGGACACGGTGGTGAATGACACACACCTGCCCAGATCGGAAACCATAAACTCAGAGGTGGGGATGATGCGGCCCAAATCGGAGACCACGAACTCGGAGGTGAGGAGGACAAGGCTAGCGGCGGAGGGAGGCTCTACCACCGCAGGGTTTGTCCTGAATAGCGAAAGGAGAAAGGTGCCGGTGAATACCAGAAAGGAGACAAGAGCCCAGTCAGTATGTACAGGGTCAACACCCATTTTTGGGTATAACCATAACACAGGCAGCACTAGCAGGAGCAGAGGTAGCAAAAGAAGGGTATATGCATAGGTTTTTTCAGAAACCAGAAGAGGAAGAAGTGGCACGCGGGGTCGGGAAAGGAAGTAGAAAAGGGCGATATGCACAGTCTGGGAACAGGTGCATGCAAACCGAGGTCTGACAGTGGGTCACATCGAACTGGACAGCGCATCAGGCGGCCGTCAGTCAGGCGCGTGGCTCGAGACCAGCTCGACTGTCACGCGCAGCAGGCTCGTACGGCTGTCGGCCAGGCGACCGTTGGACAGACCCGGCGCCTCTAGTTGGGCCAGCGCGAGGAGGCCCAATCCATGGGCCAGGAAGCGGACCGAGTTGCTGATCACACCACTTCTCCTACTAATTGGGCCGGGCGGGAAAATGAATATAGTTTCGAAATGGCTACAGCTGCAGGAATTGCTATTGGGCACCGATGGAAAGTTTCGAAAAATGCTATTGCACACAGACAGAATAGGGTCATTTCAGAAAATAGTGATTTCGGAAAAAATGAATCTATCTCTACAATGCCTTATGATTACAAGAAATAGGTATTAGTGGATGGAGAAGGGGTGTCCGAAGGAGGGAATGGGCAAAAGAGAGTGGTATCCATATGAAAGCAACTTAGGAGAAATAGTTTCGATGGGAATGAATTAATGACGCGAGGGCAACTGGATGATCTAAAGGAAGACGACCAACGAAATGGCCACCAGGAGGAGGAAGCGGAGAAAATATGGAAGGCACTGAAGGAACTCGGAATATCTGCCAAAAAATCAGATATTAACTACATACACGAAGTACGGAAGATGGAGGACAGAGATATTGGAGAGAAGGAACAGAGGGAGACAAGGAGTGACCGGAATAATTAGATGAAGATCTTCTCTTTAAATGTGAGGGGGTTCCGGGATCGAACCAAACGTAGAAGAATCAGGAGAATGTTGAAAAAGAATGACATTGATATTTGTTTGTTACAGGAGACAAAGTGAAGAATGGTAAACGATTGGGAGGTTCACGAGATTTGGGGGTCGGCAGGGTGCGAATGGAGTGTACTATCGTCTGTAGGGCTAAGTGGAGGATGCCTTACAATCTGGAAGAAGCATATCTTGGAGGTTGTCTGGGTTATTCAAGAGCAGGGCTTCCTTGGAATTGGCTTCAGAAGGAATAGTTCACCTGAAGTTAATTGTGTGGTAAATGTATACGCCCCATGTTCGGTGCAGGGTAAAAGGAAGGTATGGGACGATTTGATGATGACTAAACGAGGTTTTTCGGAGGTCAAGTGGGTACTTGGAGGAGATTTTAATGTTGTGTTAGATACGACTGAGTTCAAAGGGAGATCAAGCTATCACTCTACAATTGAGATGTCTAACTTTAGATTTTTTATCCAGACAATGGGAGTGTTGGATATTCCAGTCATCAGAAAAGGGGCAACGTGGATAGCCCCGAATGGAGAGTCATCTAGTAGGATGGATCGATTTTTGTTCTCACCAGAACTGATGGAGGACTGGGGCGTTACAGCCTAGAGAGTCGGCACTAGAGAGTTCTTATATCATAGCTGGATCATAACAGAAGTGAATAAACAGAATTGGGGCCTTAAACCGTTTAAGTTTTTTTACCATTGGTTGGTGGAGCCAGGTTTCATGGATCTAGTGAAAGAATTCTGGTCATCAGAGCACGGCCAAGGATGGAGGATGTATCAGTTGGCAAGTAAGTTGAAAGGCCTGAAGTTGAAGATTAAAGATGGGAAAGAAGAATACTGGAGTCGAGATGAAAATTTCCTGGCTGAAAAGGTTCTGCAGTTGGAGATAGTGGATCATCAGTTAGGCCAGGGGGTCATCAACAGTGGTCATAACAGACAAGATATTTTGTCCGAATATTGGGGAAAGGCAAGGAGAATGGAACGATCCTTGTTACAGAAATCTCGGGTCAGATGGGCTCTGCATGGTGATAGCAATACAAAATTCTTTCATAAATGCTTTAAAGAGAGATGCTATACAAATTCTTTATTGGCAGTTAAATCAGAGTCCGGATGGGTGGAGGGAGTTCAGAGTATCCGGGACCATGTGTTTCATCATTACAAAACATGCTTTAAAGACGAAGATCAAACGAGACCAAAGATGGATGGGGTGACTTTCAATCAGTTGACTGATCAGCAGAGAGTAACCTTAGAGGAACCCTTTTCGGCGGAAGAAATAAAGGAGGCGGTTTGGGCATGTGACGGAGGAAAGAGCCCGGGCCCTGATGGATTTGGCTTTCAGTTTTACCAATCAATCAGGGGTATTACCAAGAGGAGCGACATCAACCTTTCTTACCCTGATCCCCAAGGTGGCAAGACCGGACAGGTTATCTCAATTTAGACCAATCTCTTTAATCTCTAGCATTCAAAAGATTGTCTCTAAATTGTTGTCATTGCGAATGAAGAAAGTAATGGGGCATTTAATCTCTAAGTGTCAGTCAGCATTCTTACCAGGTAGATCAATCCTAGATGCGGTACTGGTAGCAAATGAAATAGTTGATTGGGAGAAGAGGAAAAAGAGACCTTGTTTCTTGTTTAAGGTGGATTTCCAGAAAGCATATGATTCGGTCAATTGGGATTTTCTGGATTATATGTTAGCTAGGCTGGGGTTTGGCAACTTATGGCGAAAGTGGATAAATTGTATTGTCAGGAATAGCTACGTGTTAATTCTAGTTAATGGGAGTCCGACGGCTGAGTTTAGGCTGGGAAGAGGTTTGAAGCAGGGAGACTCACTCTCTCCTTTTCTGTTTCTAGTGGTAGTCGAAGCCTTAGCGGTTTTTTCAGGTCAGCTGTAGGGAAAGGGGTGTTTAAAGAGCTCAATATTGGTGCCGGGGCACAGTTTTCAGTACTGCAATATGCAGATGATGTTATCATGATGGGGGAAGCAGATTTGACATCGATATGATACTTGAAAGTTATTCTCCGTGGATTTGAGCTGACATCCAGTTTAAAAGTCAATTACAGCAAAAGCCAATTCTTTGGTTTTAATGTAGAAGACTCGTTCACACGTGCTGTAAGCAACCTTTTGAACTGTGTCGTTTCAACACCGCCCTTTAAATTCTTGGGGATTCCGGTGGGTGAACCCGAGAAAGGTAGAAACGTGGAAACCAATCTTAGAACAATTTCAGAGGAAGTTGGCAGGGTGGAGGGCCCAGCATATGTCGTTCGCAGGAAGGTTAGTTATGATCAATTCAGTATTGTCTAACCTTTCATTGTATTTTTTCTCATTTTACAAGGTGCCCAAGAAAGTCTTACAAGTCATTACTGGTCTACAACGCTCTTTTTTGTGGGGAGGGAACGGGCAGGAGAACAAAATAGCCTGGGTAAGTTGGGAAAATGTGTGTAGGCCGAAGGAAGAAGGGGGCCTGGGGGTAAAGTGCCTATGAAACTTTAATCTGAGTTTGCTTGCAAAGTGGAGGTGGAGGATATTAACAGAGCAAAACCCAGTATGGGCGACTTTACTGGAATGTAAATATGGGCACACATACAAGTTCAACCAAAGACAGCCAAATTTATCTAAGGTTTCTCAGTAGTGGAGGGATCTATGGGCCATTGATGGCCCGGAAGCGACCATACCAAACTGGTTTCAGGACAATGTGACCAAAAAGGTCGGGGATGGAAAGGATACTCTCTTCTGGGAACAGAAGTGGACAGGAGATACATCCCTTAGATTGCTGTTCCCTAGGTTATATGGGTTAGCAGCAGATAAGGGTACCACTGTTTACGACAAAAGGGAGGTATCAAGGGGGTGGATCTGGGAATGGAGGAGGCAGTTATTTGTGTGGGAAGAAGAGTAGTTTCGTCTTTTGCAAAGTAGACTACAGCAAGTGACGCTTGTGGACTTTACCTCGGATAGATGGAGCTGGAGGTCTAGTACGGATGGAGTATTCTCAGTTGCTGAGGCTTATTTGGTTTTGCGCCTGCAACAGCCGACGCCTAGACTAATCGAGGTGGAACCCAGGGATTTGCGACGAATGTGGAAAGATAGACTACCATCTAAGGTAATTGCTTTCTCATGGAGACTACTGTTAGATAGGTTACCAACCACAGCTAATCTATTGAAAAGAGGCATTCATATACCAGTGGAGGAGACTCTTTGTGTCTTCTGTCATAATGCTACTGAAGATACGAATCATCTGTTCCTAAGGTGTGCCAAGACTCAATATGTATGGAACAACGTTATGAGCTGGCTGGGTATTCAAGGACCTATTCCGGGGGATGTGTCTCATCTTTTTCTTTCATCGGCAGCTTGGGTGGTTGGCAAAAGAAAAAAGCAGTGTAGGTATGTGTTCTGGCTGGCTGGGGTTTGGAGTATCTGGATTACTAGAAACCAGATTATTTTTTATAAATTACCAGGGAACTCAGTCGACATAGTTATGTCTATAAAGGTAATATCGTGGCAATGACTATCATATTCCTTTGGTTTTAATAGGGGGTGCGGGTTTTCGGATTGGTATGTCAACCCCAGATTATGCTTGTTAAATATGACATAGCTGAATAGTTTGTGATATGCTCCAATAGGATATGGAGGAGTAAATAATCTATTTTGTATCCTAAGAAACAATTTGTTTCTTCAATGAATACATGCATAGCTTTTCAAAAAAAAGATAAATGTAGTAAGTTCTAGCAGGTAAGTTGCATCAAGTTGCTTTACGTGAAATATACATCCAGTTTCAGCCTTAAAAATACATGATTAGAGGGAAAATTGTGTCTTTAAGGTGATCTCAAAGAATAAAATTATCTTAAATAGTGGAGTAATATTTTTACCGTGCTTAAATTTGAATTTCACCTGCATGTGTTATTACTTATTGGTCAGATGTTGCTTCCTCTTTAATAAGAATCTGGGCTTTTCCGTACCTATGTGTGACAAGTAACAACAACCTGTTACATGTTTTTTGTGATCACTTATCAGAGAAACGAAAACAGTGTATACTGTATATCACTTAAAACTTCAAAGTTTCTATTTTTAATAGACAATATCACAGTATCTTGTCAGTAAAAATAAAACTAAACACAGTGCATTATCTGACCATTTAATTTATTCGATGAACATGTAACCAAATAAAATAGAAAAAATGGGTTTTTAATTACTGTACTTTTAAATCTGGCGATCAAATTTATTGACACGAAAATATAAAAAATTGACTAACTTTGATCAAGATTAAACACTTTTTTTTTCTAAAAAGAATAAAACAAAACCGTTTCATTTGGTGCCAAAAACGCTACGGGTGTCAAGCATACCTCTTTATCCCAATCGTATCTCATCTTAATAATAGCCAAGATCAATGTTTGAACCACGGATCCATTCACCATTCCAGTCCACATACCCTGCATGTAGAATGAATAAATAATCATCACGATCGAAAAAGTGTTTAGCATAGACAACAAAAGGGGCACCGCAAAAAGTATTGCCCTCACGATTACGCACTCTCAAGATTTCGTATTTCCGTAAAAAGGTCACTCTAAGTAAAACTAAACCTTTGCAAACTTCATCATAAGCACTTATATTAAATAGAAGATAAAATAAATTAAACTTTCATAAATACTTCAAATTTATACAAGTGCTAAGATGCATGAGTAATTTTAGCATACCAGAAAAGAAAAGTTTAAGCTATGAAGCACGGATGTGCGCTGCAAGCACCCGGTCCCTCGCATCAGACCGAAGGCGGGTGCGACACGGTATCAGAGACATCGTATTGGATCGGATGCAACCCTGCCTTTGGATATGTCAAAGCAACACAGATGAGGCTTGAACATTCGAGTTTTAATTTTAAATCTTAAAAATCAAAAGATAAAATTTGAACCCTTGATAAGATTTGAATCTCAAATAAGAAGATTTTAATTGCATTTCGTCTCCCGTTAAATATCGACCCCTCAGGAGTTTAGTGTTACAATTTCACGTTTTTTTTTTTTAAGCTGTTGTAGTTTTACTTTCCCCATTGTTAATATTTTCATATATAAGTTATACAATTATATATATTATAAGTTTGTAAATTATAACATTATATATTTATATTATAATATAATATATAAATATACTTGAGTTAAGTGATGACGGTGCGTTACTCAACTTTGATTATAATATAAATAAAAATATAATATTATATACTCATAAAGTATTTTACTTTCAAATTATAATATATTATTTTATTTTATAAATTTTTAATATATAATTCTTCAGACCTTGTTATTATGACAATTTTTTTTTAAATTCTGAAATATAATATCATTTACTACTTTTTATTAAACTTATTCGTCTGTGTATTCACATTTTTATTTTAATATGTTATAATAATTATAAGTTTTAATTTAATATCTTTTGTGAATTTTTATATTTTGAAGTATAAATTGTTATGTGATATATTTTGAAATATATTTTGTTAATTTTATATTTTTTGTTTATGATAACATGATAAAAACATGTCAGATCATCAATAGATATGTCAAATATGCAATGAATATGAAAAAATGGAAAGAGAAGAGTTTAAATAGAACCCAAATATTGTCGCACATGTGTATTTGTATGTTTATTAAAAATATTTATCATGAAATGTATACATATATTAATAGGGAGTGAGAACAATGATAAAATGTTTAAAAAGTAAAATAGTCAAAAAATGTGGACACCAACAATTCATATTCCCTTTATATAATATATAGTATATAATATAATATCATATATTATACATTGTAGATATAATTGGATAATTATGTATGTTGGATATCAATATTTTAAAGTAATCTTTTACTTAAAGTTATAAGGTTGGTCTAATAGTAAAATATATGTTTGGGAAACAAGAGGTTACGAGTTTAAGTCCCTTTTATAATAAATTAATTTATTTTTTTAATTTTAAAATAAGTATAAGGATAGAATAGACATTTTAAAAAATAAACATAAAAAATTATTTCCTTATATACATTATTAATTATTTTTTATTTTAATTGTGTCAGTTGTCGTATACATATATGTGCTACATAGTCTACAACAGTATGATATAGGTGAAGTTACAACAATACCCATAGGAAGCAACCAGCCTAGGAGAATCCCAAGAGGTATTCCCACCAAGAAGTAACTGTCAATGTCTATATGGGCCACTATTGCTTGATGACCAGACCCAACTTCCACACCCTTAAAGACAACAGATAACAACACTAAGGGCAATGTCAGAAATTGAAATTTGAATAGAGTGCTTCTTGTTGGATAATTTAATAAAATATTTTAAAAGTATTTAATTTTAGTTTAAGTATAGAGAAATTCTCTTAGTGGTTTATTAATTTATTGTCAAAGTTTTTCTTAATTTATTAAACCACAAAACTTTTACTAAGTCTTTTAAAGGTTATATTTGTTTAAACTTTCAATAGTAACAAATTTGATAATTAAATATTAATTCTTTACCTTATATTTTTCCAACAAAAGTTTTGAATATTATTATTTTATCTAACAATTATTATACAAGATTTTGTTGAGATAAATAGTTGATGAGTTTTAAGGTTAAAGAAATAATAACATTGGTTTTTATTTTTCTTTATAAATAATAGTTCTCTTTCTTTTAGTGTGCAATAGTCATGAACATATTTTTAATTAATTTGTGTTCTCAGTCATGATACATCATTCTTTGAAAATAAAAAAAAAAATTATAAGATTAGCAAAGTATGTGACCCACACTGTGTGAATCCCTTCAATTGTCTTTGTAGATAGTGTTTTAGTATCGCATACCTGCAGCAAGTGCAAAAAAAATATTATGTTAGTAACAACTCACATTAAAGAGAATTAAAATATAATAAAATGTCATGTTATTTTAAATAAGTTTCACCGCAAAGAAAAACAAATTACTATATTTATAAACTTGGTCATCAATATTTCTACCTGGATGAACTACAATGTTATTCATCTTAAGAGAAGAAATAAATTGATTTCCAATATTCTTAGCCAACCAATTCTATGTATGGTTTGCTAAAATTAAAATATTCATATGAACAACAACAACCAGATGTTCAAGAAGTGAGGAACTAAGGAATTATTGTAATAATGATATGAATAAAAACAACGTAAATTGTTACCTGTTCTCAATTTGTTTGAATATCAGCTTCAGTGACAGTGGACATCCAATGCATGACATAATATTCATACTCCCAACGTATGTTATTTGTCAATTACTCTAAAGATGAATAACTAATTATAATAATAGTTCTATAACATAGTTAATTTAGAAATTCCAAGATTGTAAATTACTTACTTTAGGCTTAATCCATTTAGGTGTCTTTTGTTTACTGATGTGCTTTCCACTCAGCATTTGAAAACCTCTGTATTACAAACAAAAATGGATTATGTAAAAAATACTTATATGAAAACACAAAAAAGTAAATGTGTTACAAATCAAACCTTACCTATTTACCAATTACTTTGTCATTTTTAGGTGGTCTTTCCACTGAACATAACCATACTGCAATGTTCTCCTTAGGCACGAGTACTAGTAGTTGTTAATGATGTCTATATTGATGACCAATCAATTACAATTAAAAAAAATACATGCACACATAAAAAAAAGTTGTTATTAAGTTATACTTACTCATTATAGTAAGGTGCCAAGTGAATATATTTTTTGGAATGGCCAAATGTTTTAAAATATATTGTGTCATTTCTTCACATTTATTTACTGACTTTTGTATGCTTAGAGATTCAAGAAATCCATACACTTTATCTTTCCTTGCATCCATGGATAATTGATTACAAAACCTAACATGTTATAACATATCAATACTAATTCAGTACGTGTAATTATGTAATCAGACTACAAGTGTTGTATACTTATAAGATCCATAATTTTATAATGAATATGTTGAGCCATGTATATCTACCATATATTTCAAAAACATTGACGTTGTTTATGTAAATTCTCACATCACTATGAACACCAAATACATTCATATTTCATGGAACCAACAATGGCTTTATTTGTAGCATTTGTGTAAATTTCAATAATTCACCAATTAAATTTTCCATAGGTTATACTGATTTTGATTTTGTCGTGCCAACAACTAGAACTTATTCCTTCATTTGTTTAATATCCTAAACATTCAACATGATAGAATAATAGTGAAAAAATATTTTCGTAATGTTAATTTTTAATAGATAAAAGTATAAGCAAATGGATAGAAATTCTCTCAGACATCATGTGTACAAAAAATGGAAAAGTGTAATGTAAACCATGAAACACAAAAGAGCAAAAAGAAAATAGTAAAATATTACGAAATAAAGTAGCAACACGTGATAAGAATGACTTACATTTCTTGAATTGAATGAAATAGATTGAAACCTCTAGTAGAACAAGTGACAAAAATAACATCAATGCATAAATCTGTCAAAAAATTAAATTTGAAATCAAAGTAGTTTTTCTGAAAGAGTAATGAATTGCTAGGAAAGACATAAGCACAAGATGTGATAGTAATTGTCATGATCGAGACTCAACGAAAACACTATAATAGGTGAGGTAAAAACACATAAGCATATATAGCAAGTAAACAGATTTGGTTCAAAATCAAACCAAATAAGTGAGGTGACAATCAGTCAAGGAACTGCAAAGATTTCCCTATTTCTCTAATAACATACACAAAGTATCCCCCATGAATATTAGTGCCTATGGCTGTCAAAAAAAATACTAGACACCAAGCGAGACCACAATTTCAAAGCATAAGAGACCAACACATCCTAAAACAACAAATTCAAAAATCATATTCATTCTCCAAATATTGAAAATTAAAAGTAAATAAAAAAATAGTTCACTAGAAAAACACAATACAACAAAAAATCATTTATAACCCAAAGAGAATCATCTCAATTCTTATTCACTAATTGAAGAACTCATTGCATCAAGTCTAGAGTATCTCTAGGCTCAACCACAACGCTAAATCACTCAAATTTCTCATTTTCCTTATTACACAAGAATAAGCAAACCCTTAAAGCTACATCAACAACAAGAGACCACCAAATCCTAAAACAACAAATTCAAAAATCATATCCATCCTCCAAATACAGAAAATTAAAAGTAAATAAAAAAATAGTTCACTAGAAAAACACAATACAACAAAAAATCATTTATAACCAAAGGAAAATCATCTCAATTTCTTATCCATTAATTAAAGAACTCAACATATCAAGTCCAGAGTATCGCTATTCTCAACCACAATGCTAAATCACTCAAATTTCTCATTTTCCCTATTACACAAGAATAAGTAAACCCTGAAAGCTACATCAACAACATTCCAACACAAAAGAAAATCAAACTTTAAATACAAATATAACTTTCAATCGAGAGGTTGTAACGAAATTAGGTTAGGTGGAAGAAATTCCAACAAACTGACAACCTTACCTAACTTTGAACAAAAAAGAGTTAACATTTTATTTTTTTTTTCTCTTCTCATGGTCCAAATAGAACTTTACCCACCAAATATACCTTTACCTTAACAAGTCTCATAGGAAAACAATGTTGTTCGTGTGTGCCACATGTCTGATGAAGGTCATTAAATAGAAGAAAAGGTCATTGTCTAAGATGAAGACTGTCGAAATGATAAAATCAAAATCGTGAAGGAAGAGAGGAGTAGGGTTTTGAAAGAGAAAACGGTGGAATAAGAATTTAAAGAAGCGTTTCATAGTTTAGAGGTACAATATAAGGGAACTAAAATTAAGCGAAGGGATGAGTCAAAAACATTTTTTATTTTTTAAAACGATTTGTAAGATGCTTTTTTAAAACATTTTCTAGTAGTGATACTCACCTGAAAGATTAGTTGAATGCAATTAAGAAGGACAATAACATTGGCAGTTCATTAGCATTTGGGTAACACATGAGCTCGATGTAAAAGATCAAGGCAAGGTTCTTGCTGAAAGCCATAATTACCAACCAAAATATATATAAATCTCACAAATACAATATTCACCACCGAAACCATAACTGCATCTTTCACATTGCCTGCACCAAGCTTGTTTGCTACACGCACCCTGGGCTCAAGAATGTTAGATGATGAAAAAAGATGAAAATTTTAGTTGGTTTTGTACTAACTACTGAGGTAAAGTTCTATTTTCATTGAATAGATAAATTTTTTTTTTTACATTTTGATTATTTGCTTAGACATAATTATCAAATATCATGTTTGAGATTGTCTACAGACATGCACACACTGGTTAGCTGTAACGAAGCTACATCTACATATATTTACTACCCTCGTAGGCTCATAGTTATACAAGCTTTGCCAAGAGGTCCAATAGTAGCTGATTTTGCATCACAGAATATAAAAGCATATCATTCCACAATTACCCTTGACCTTCACTAATATCTCCAATAAAATTAATAATTTTTTAGAAGTTCTGATAAAATCACAAGTTCATTCCAAAATCAGAGGCTAATAATCCACCTTTCAAGAGGTATTAAAGAAAATAATGAGAAATTTATTGATTATGCATTCCATTTCTTCTCATTAGAGTGGAACATATATAGGAAGAATAACAAAATCTTTCTAAACCTAAAGAGAATTTTTCATAATAGACAAGGAAAAAGGCAATAACAAATGAATAACAAACCCAATCTACTAGTGACAGTTATGCTAGGATGAAGTCTAAATATATTCTCCCTAAATTTAGAGCGATCATGAGCACACATCTAACGAAATCATAAAATTTGAATGGCCTTTTAGAGTCTCTTTTGAGTCTGATATTCCCTCCTTCAATAGCATTAGGCTCGTTATCAATATTGGGCTTGGTTTGGTTTGAGACATTGTCAAGTTCCTTTTAAACTAACAGAAGAAGGTAGAATTTTGTATAAAATATTGGAAAATAAAATGCTTTAGTTTTTAACAAAAGATGTATATTGATATGACATTAATTCCCAACAGTTCAACTAACACTACAAAAAATCATGTAAAAAATGACAGTTGTATTTAACCGCCGCTATTTATAGTATATCATGGTGGTTTTAAAACTACCATAATTATCTTTTAAATTATGATGTTTTCAACCGCCGTAATTAATATTATTTTTTTATTTTTTAATTAAACAAATACATTCAATATCCCTCCACCCTCAAAATGAGTCACGTCCATCATTTCATTTCATTCTCTTTCTCTAAAAGTTAGGCCTCAAAACGTCTACTCCCATTTTCCTCTCCTTCTTGTTTCACTTTCCCTCTACATCAAGTTTCACCCTTTCATCGTCTTGTTTCCCTATTACAGATAGTGAAGTCCTTTTTTTTACCAAGTGTCTTCTCATTAACAAGCTCGACGTTGATGAGGTTCATAAATCATTACTCATTCTTTCTCTCATTCTCCACTTGATTAATACTCTCTTTGTCTTATTGCCTCTCTTAAGTGGCCAAAAAAGTGAAGACCTCACCCTGTTTTAGTAGGTATTATCTCATCTACTTATGAATCACCTAAGGCTCTTCTCATTACGAAACATTATTTTAAATATCTTTTACAATGGACAAAAGACCTAATAATTAAATCAAGATTTTGGAGAATTATTAAGGTTTTTCAACCAAACCAAGAGTTTATTTATATCTACATTGTGAAGACATGTTCAACAAGCTTAAAGACAATAATTTGGAGAAAAAAATGAACTTAATTATTTATAATCAAGTTGCATATGTGGGGTGAAATTTATTTGGGTGGATTATATAGTTTTTGGGCTAAATAACCAATTAAGGTTCATTTTCTAATTATTATGTAATTTTCGTACCTTTTTTTTATTCAGGATTTTTCATATGACCTTTCATGTTTTTCTAGAGAGTTGTTGAGGTTATAGAGTTACTAAGTCATTATATATGTAAGTGGGAAATAAATTCTGAATGGAAAATAATTGGATAGTGGGAAACCAAGACTAGTTGGAAATTAATGTCTTAGTGGAATTTAATTTTTTTTCTGAAGGTTTCTTATCTTTATCTATAAATAGGAGTCTCTTGTAAGACTTTCTCACAAGAACAACAAAATTCAGAATATTAACTTAGAGAATTTTCTCTTGTGAGAAACTTTACCTTTGTTCATGGATAAGAACTTTATAGTTTTAGTTCTACCGACAGGTTGCAATAGGGTCTCGCTATTTTCTGATAAATTTGGTTCTAATGGCAGGTCACTGTTAGGCTCAAGTTCTTCTTTTTCTTACTTTACCTATTTTCAAGCTAATTCACACAGTAGATTCATGTCATTTGGTATTAGAGTTTCGACTATTGAATTCAGGTTTTATCTATCCTTTGTTTGATTTTTTTTTCTTTTGCCCACTATTAGTTTGAGTCTTCCTCTTTTTTTTTAGTGTTCTATTTCTTCTATCTTGTGTTTTGTTTCTATATCTTATTACTTCCTTATTCCAGTCTTCTTTTTAATCCATACCTTTTTCTTTATTATCATCTGTGTTTCTTCTTAAGTTTTGTCTAAATTTGTTCATCTTCCATTATTTTATTTTCTCTTCCTATTGTTAAGCTATAAAGACTGGGATAAAAAAAGGAAAAAAATAGAGAATACATACAAAATAAAATAGAAAAAATTGTGTGAAAAAAAATTCCAAACTGAAAGTTGAAAAAAAAGTGTTTGAAAAATTAATCTTTTGCTTCCAATTACATTTTTGCAAAAAAAAAAAGGTTATATTAAAAAAACAGTATTCAATCTTATATTTTATTACTCAAAAAGTTTCTAATTTAATTCTTGTGCATTTGTTATCTCTTCTATACACTCTTATTTGGTGTTGCTTTTTGAGTTTCTTCTTGTTTTGTTATTTTTTCTTCAAGTTATCATATCAATAATACTCTATCATTTCTTGTTGTGTGGAATCTTCCATAAAAGTTCTTACTTAAGAGCTTGTAAAGTGAAGTTGAGTGATAAAAGGTAAGAATGGTGAAACCATCAGAAGCCAAATTGAGTGCAAAATACGAAAGACTAGATTGTTATATGAGTGTAAACATCGAGAGAGCATTTGTATGAGGAATTTTTTTTTTTGCTAACTCAATTTATTTTGCAACACTTTAATCATGAGTGGAAAAAAATGAGTAAGCAATGTTGAACTTAAGTTGTTCATGAAGGAGGTTCAAGAACAATTTGAGGCTCTAAATTCTACATTGCATTATTTACAATTCAATCCTAAGTGTAGAATTCGTACTAGATGAAATCACGATGAGAAAAAAAAAAAAGAATATTGGAAAAGGAGAAAGAAATAGAATTGAGAGAAAAAGAATTCAAAGAAAAAGAAGTGAGAGAAAAACATATTCAAGAAAAATAGGTGAAAGAGAGATATATGAGAAAACATGAAAAGAAATTGCGTGAAATAGAAATAATTAAAAAAATAATGAAAAAGAAATAAGCGAGGCTAAAGAAAAATGTGAAGATTTTTTTTTTTGTATTCTAACTCGTTGCCTGATTGTACTGTATTTTGAAGGATTTGAGGAAGTGAATCCAAAGGTGGAAACCAAAGCATCAAATGAATATGAACTTGAGTTTACAAACACACTTGATATTGTTGTAAAAAAACCCTTGCCTTTTCAAGTGGTTGAAAAGATCAACAATAATGCATATAAACTTGAGTTTCATTGAAGTATCAAATCAATGTTACTTTTATGATGTCTCACTTAACTTTGTTTGGTGCAAATGATGAACTCAATTCAAGAATGAATCTTTTTGAAGAGGGATGGAATGATATGATCCTGTAAGGTCTAATTATTTTAAATATCTTTTACAATGGACGAAAGACCTGATAATTAAAGCAAGACTAGCGAGAATTATTAATGTTTTTCAAAATATATTCATGGAGGTATCCAAACCAAGAGTTGATTTATATCTACATTGTGAAGACACGTTCAACAAACTTAAAGACAATAATTTAGAGAATAAAATGAACCTAATTCTTTATAATCAAGTTACATTTATGGGGTGAAATTTATTTTCGTGGATTACATAGTTTTTGGGCTAAATAACCAATTAAGGTTCATTTTCTAATTATTATGTAATTTTCATACCTTTTTATGGATATTTTTCATATGACCTTTCATATTTTTCTAGAGAGTTGTTGAGGTTGTAGAGTTCCTAAGTCATTATATATGTAAATGGGAAATAAATTCTGAGTGGAAAATAATCGAATAATGGTAAAATTAGTGGGAAACCAACGCTAGTAGGAAATTAATGCCTTAGTGAAGTTTTAATATTTTTTTTCTCAAGACTTCCTATCTTTACCTATAAATAAGAGTTTCTTATAAGATTTTCCCACAAGAACAACAAAATTTAGAATATTAACTTCGAGGATTTTCTCTTGTGAGAAATTTTGCCTATGTTCTTGAGTAAGAACTTTATAGTGTTGGCTCTACTAGCAGGTCGTGGTTAGGGTCTAATAACTTTGGTTCTACCAGCGGGTCGCAGTAAGGGTTAAGTTCCTCTTTTTCTTACTTTACTTATTTTCAAGACCATTTGCATAGTAGATTTATATCAATATTTTTTTAGGGTTTCCCTGTGCATAGGCAGGGCCATCTTTTACGTAGTTCATTCATTGTTTAGGGTTTGCCCTCTTTTGAAATTGTTGCTCATTAATGGACTAGATGAGAGAAAAGAAAGAAATTTTAAATGCTTTATATTTGTAGCAATCTTTCTTCTTTTGGTATTTGTTTCTTGTGTTTTAGTTCTATAAGTAATCGTATTCTACCGTTTGTGTTTTAGTTTCACTTTTGGAGTTTCATTTATTTTGGATATAGAGTTTCTTGTAATTAAGATTTTGGTTTTTAGGTCTATAAAAGGAAGAAAGTTGCTAAACATAGACACAGGATAAACTATGAAGGTTATTTGTTTTAAAGGTAAAATTTAGAATAAAATTGCTAGATTGGTGATTATATAATAATATTTTTGGAATGTTTACATTCCATATAGTCCATACATCTTTAAAATAGAGTGGCATTCCTTGAAAGTTTGTCATAGTTCTTGATGAATTTAACCATTCATGTTATTTGCTTAAAAGTATATTGATGGTTCATATATAATTGGTATTTAAACTGGTTATGTTGCAAGAGTACCACACTATGGTAGAACTGAAAAAGATTTTTATCTAGGCAAAACAGATAATAAAACATGAGTTGTCCACTTTTGCTTTACTAGGAATCCTTTATGTGTGGCCTTGTTCCCCGACATATATATCATTTTAATAGATTTTCGTTGCCTGTTGAGAGTTCTTGTTTGTGTAATAAACCAATATTCTCATTTCTAACCTTATGATTTCCATGATTTGGTAATGTTGGTTTTTTGTAAAATAATATTTTTTTTGAATTGTCCTTTATTAGGGAGACTATGATTCTAATGATGCATAAAATTTAATGGCTCATTAGATTTAGCATGACTGAATATGCTGAAAATGCAGAAATTATAAGAACCCATATAAAAAGATATTTGAAATGACAAAACAATTTGTTTTTATTTTGTGAATTACCAAATTTATGACAATTTTTCCAAATATTCATTTCTTTTGTGGCTGCATTGTATTTTTTTCCATTAACAATTAAACTAGATCCAAATTTAACCTTTGGAAAGTGGATTAAAAGTGAAATGTAGAATGCAGGGCTAGATTAAGTAGCATAACTATAGTTAGCAAAATTGAAACAAAATGAATATCAACCACAAACTCATATCAATAATCATAGTATGCGAATGAGGCCTTTAGGAATCAGATAGCCGACATCTTTTTTGTAATCTAGTGTTCCAAGACCTTGTCACTCATTTAAAAAAAAAAATTGTATGTTAAAGGAATCAAACATGATCAATGCAATTCTCATAAAAGCTTAGACAATTCTTCTCTTATAAGCTGATTTTATAGGTTAAATTAGTTATTATGTTCAAATTTTAAGACATCTACTTCTTTCACCCATCAGTCAATTACTTGTAATTTTGACATAAAATTCTATTTTCACAGCATATCATTCATTGAAAACTAAATAAAGATAGAGGATACATGTATACTCTTTTTTAGCAATTTAGATAGAGAACTCTTCTATGATGACTCTTAATAATGATTTTTTTTTTTGTGTGGCCTAATATTAGGCTTCTCTAAAATATCAAATATTATTCTAAAAAAGAGAGTTAGAAGCAAGAATGACAGATATTATTGGCAGAAATATTGCACAGTTACTAGGTCTATAAAACTATCAGTTACTTTGATATAGTAAATTTTATTGTGTTTTGTGTGAATTTTTTCTTAATCATGATTTGACTAATTGGTACCAATACTTAAAAAAAAGAATATGTTGAATTGTAACTATCATGTTGATAATTTAGATGAGAAAGTTGGGAATTTGCATATTAAATGTGTAAATATAAAGATGCATCTATTCTCTAAGATAATTTAGATAAGGACCTCTTCTTTGTTGAAGTCTATGACTCTAAGATAGCGAATTATCTCGTATTTTTTTTATTTAAAAATTGAGGGTTATTTTTATTCATATACTTTATTTAGATCAAATAATCGTATGTATTGTTAGAATATATATGTCGAATAGTGAAGTAATCCTCACACTTTTGGGAGAAATTACATATTATTATATGTTGTTGGCATGTGCTGCAAAATTCCAAAAGGTTAACATAGGAAAATCTTCAAAATATTGTCTAGAAGGTTCTAAAGAAAGAACTAGAATATGTTTAGAAATAACATTGTAGTAAAAAATGAATATACCCACGGTTGTTGCATTGTATTAAGCTTGTAAAAGAAATCAATATAATTAAGTATAACTCCTTCTATTCTTTAAGAGCCACACAACCAACAACCTATGTATCAATTTCATCAAAACTTTCCTTCTAAGCTGTTTCAATCACCCACAATTCTAACATATAAGTAGGTTGTAAGGAGAATAAGGATATATGTGTTATTTTCAAGTAATTTGGACTAGAAACTCTTCCTTTTAGGAGTCTATGAATTACACTTTATTTTGATAATTGTCTCAACTTTTTATTTTTAAGGGGTGCGTGCTAATTGTTTAGAAGTGGTTTGCATGAATGATGCATTCTTGTTGATGTCATTCCCGAGATCACCTTCTAGCTTGGTTCCTTTGGAGAAGTGAATGGTGGAAAGGGAATAGATGAAGGTGTAGGCGCCACTTATGGTGAGATAAGTCATAGAAGAAGCTTGTCACAAGGGAAGGAGCCCTTGATAAAAGCCATAGAAGCTCTCAAATGAGGAGAGAAAGAAGAAACTCAATAAGACTCATAAAAATATGTTTGTATTCAAAATCAAGTGTAAAATGAACAAGAAGGGTGGAGGTACTTATTTATAAGCAAAATCATGGGTTTAAGAGGTTAAGGGTGGACCATGTCCACCATTAGGGAGCTAAGGAGAGATTAATCAAGTGTTAATTGAGCTAGACCCAATTAGCACTTGATTAATTTCTAGGAAGATCCAAACATGCCCCTAATTTTAAGATCTTTATCCCCTCTCAATTTGAATTTGAATTTTGGAGGAAAGCCACATGGCATCTTCAAAATTCAAATTAAAAAATGAGAGCACATAAAAAACATGTGGAAGCCACCTTCGAGGAGAGAGAATGTCATGTCCAAGTGGAGAGGGAACCAAGGGGACCCACATGTCCCTCATGCTTCATTTGTGAGTTGGAGGGGTGTAGAACTAACTTAGGGGGTGTGGTTCACAAAAACCACACTCCTAAGCTTCTCCAAAAGGCCCAAGCTACTCATCACACTTCACAAAAGAGATTAATTGCACCCCCTAAATTAAAATGGATATAAAGGCCAAAATACAAGGCCAAAAATGAAAATAAGAACACCTCCAAACTTCTAAAGAAAAAAACGTATACATTAAGGAATAAAAAGAAGACTATGGCCTAATTTCTAACATCTTGATCTCCATGAGAAAGTGAGGTCTTCTTCCCTCCTATCTAGTCATATCTTCCTCAATCCTTCTAGCCATGACCCTTGTGATAGGACCCTTGCTAGGGAGGAATGCATCAATGAGTAATCTATTGTTATTATGCGGGCTTGGATTCTGATGCTCTTATATTTGCTTGGCTTCAATATTTTGGTCTATATAATGTAAGTGAATTATTTTCCAAATTTTTGTTTTGGGTGAATTATGTGTTTTTTTTACTCATACCTTCCAACTAGCAATCTACATCTTCTTTTTATAGACTTTAGAGTCCCTTACTAATTGACTAATTTCGCTAAAGCTAGCTAAGTTAGAAGCAAAAGACTCATGCAATTCTTTATATTAGATAATTACTCAAACAAGTATATTCCCTGCATTGTCTGCTGCAACGCATGTTCCCTTATCCTATTTTTGTAGGCAATTTGGTTAAATAAGACAATATCTCATAGACTCATACCTTCAATATTTATTATGTAAATTTTTTTAGTAACTTTCATTTATGTGTCCTTCGTATATTTATACTTGTTTCGGTTTTTGTCATAATTTGTTCTAATTTCCTTTTTATAGCTTAGAGTGGGTAAATACTATAAAAAAAATCATAACTTCCAAACATAATTTTCTACCACTCCAAAGTTCTGCTGCCACTTTAGGTAACTATTAAAATTCCGATATTCAAAGTTTTAGACACCTAGATTATTTAGTTTTAATCATGTTGATTTTTATTTGGTAATGTGAATAGATTATAATGAATGTCTAAGGTGTCTTGTATTTTAAATATTAACTTGTTTCTGTTAAGCACTCTACTAGATGAGTAGGCTCTAACTTTTAAACTTTAGAAACACTCCCATGAAATCAAAGTTTGAATTGTCTAGATATTAGTTACTTCTTGAGCTTATATTTTAAATAAGTTGTTAACTAGAAATGTAAGTTTAATAATATACTTCATTTAGTCTATTAGAAAATAGTCATATTGGCACTCAAAAACAGACATGAACATCTAAAAACCCAAGTATTTTCCAAGTGAAAGTACAAAAGAAAGGACTTCATTTAATGACTATAAAATCAAATAAAACCAATTTAATATTCAAACCACGCGCAAGTAGACAACTCAATTCTAATTAAAAAAAAGTAGTTTATGTTTGAAATAATTAAAAAATTCCACTTGATATTGGAATTAAATGTAATGCAAATTCTTTAGGGAAAACATAGAATTTTTAGCGGTTGTAATTCTCTTTGATCATTCATATTTGCAAAAGCAAAACAAAGGTTAATGACTTTTTTTTCATGTCTTTCTGTTGTTCATTGGATATATGTTATAACCACATAGGAATTTTTATAGGATGAGTATAAAATTTTTAAATATTTTTTTAATGTGAAATATCCCATTTTGTTTTGTAGTCATGTCTATTGACAAATCGTGGATTACTAAATCATTAAATACATTTGAATATGAAAATGGGTTGAATTTTTTCTTGGATTTTGCAATTGAAAATCTTAACGAACGTTCTATTAAGTGTCTGTGTTCAAAGTGTGATTTCAAGAAGTTGAAAACTATGGATACAATTCAAGAACATCTAAAATATAAACCTTTTTTCCTAAAAATTACAAATTGTGGTATTTGCATGGTGAATGACCAAGTGTAAGTGAGTATATGGCTTCTAAAAGTGCACATTCTATAGAAGATACTTTGCAACCTCAAAATCAAATGGAAAACATGGTCAACGATGCATTTGGATTTATAGGGCATGATGTCAATGATCTTGATTTTGAGGATGATGGTGTACAAAACAATAATGTAGGTGATGAAGATAATGTTGAATTTGATGCATTTCTCAAAGACAATAACCAACAATTATATAAAGGTTGTACAAAGTATTCAAAGTTGTCCTTCATATTAAAGTTATGTCATATAAAGATCATGTGTAGAATGAATGACAAAGCAATGATTATGATTTTAGAATTATTAAGAGATGCATTCAACATGCTAAGATTCCTAACTCGTTCTATGAGGCCGAGAATGTCATCGACAAACTTGATCTTAATTATCTTATGATACCTACATGCCCAAAAGATTATATGTTATATTGGGGTGAAGAGGATGAAGGCTTAGAAGAATGTACAAGACATCTAAGTGGAAGGGTAAAGAAAAAAAGGAATATGCAAAGATCTTATGTTACTTTCCATTGAAGCCGAGGTTGCAAAGATTGTTTATCTGTTCTGAGACTGCCGAGTCTATGACATGGAATGCATCCAAGGATAGTGAGAACGAACTTATGAGACATCCTAGAGATTATGAGGTTCGAAAACATTTAACCCACTTCATCCAAATTTTGTAAATGATCATTGAAATGTACGACTTGGCTTAACTAGTAATGGTTTTAACCCTTCTGGAAACATCAGTGTAAGCCATAGTATTTGGCCAGTAGTCCTCATCCCATACAATTGCCCTCCTTGGGAGTGTATGAAGCAAACCTCATTCATCCTTTCCATGATAGTTACTAGACAACAAATGCAAAGAAATGACATAGATGTATACTTACAACCACTCATCAAAGAGTTGAAGGAATTATTAATTGATGAAGTGCAAATATCTGATTCTTCAAAAAAAAATGTTTAGGATGCGAGCAGCTTTGATGTAGACAATTAGTGATTTCCTTGGGCTTGGTAATTTATCCATGTGGAACACACATTGGTGTTTCTTGCCCTAACTGTAAATTTGACACAAACTTTTTTTGGCTATACATGAGCAAAAAATTTAGTTTTATGGCAAATCGTTGACTTTTAGAACAAAGACATAAATTCATATTGGATCAATCTTATATAAACAAGTTGAGGGTATCAATGTTACATTTGGAAAACCATTGGAATCTAGTCATACAAGTAAAAGGGCTCGAGGATATCATTTTGTTGAAGTTGTTGGACTAGAACAGTGGAGGAAAAAAAGCATTTTTTTTACCAATTTGTTACATTATTGTTTGGATGTTATGCATATTGGAAAAAAAACGTACGTGATAATGTGATATACACTTTTCTTAACGATAAGAAATCGAAAGATAATCTCAAAGCACAAAAGGATCTTAAATTAATGGTATAAGGAAGGAACTTTGGCAAAATGATAATGGAAAATTTTTCCCAGTTTTGTTTTCATTGTCAAAAGAAAAAAAAATCTTTTTGCAAACTTTGAAAAATGTTAAAGTGCTAGATGGATACTCAAGCAATATTTCAAGGTATGTTAACTTGAAAAATGGAAGGCTCTCCAGTTTAAAAAATCATGATGTCATATTCTTATGGAGAATTACTACATTTTGCTATACGTAATGTTTTACTAGACAATGTGACTGTAGTGCTAATAAAGTCGTGTTGCTTCTTCCAACAATTATGTCCCAAAAGTTTAAGTCATATAGATGTGGATAAACTTCAATCTCGCATCATTGAAACACTTTGTCACTTGGAAATGTTATTCCTTCATTCCTTCTTTACAATCATGGTTCATTTAACTTGTCATTTAGTGAGTGAAGCAAAACTTGGAGGTCCAATACATTATTGTTGGATGTATCCTATTGAAAGGTAAATATGTCATAGTTTTCTATTTTATGGAAAATTTCCAATGATCCAATTTACTAATTATCAAACCATATAGATATTTGGGACACTTGAGTCCTATGTACGAAATAAGGCATAACCAGAAGGTTCTATTATTGAAGAATACCTAGCTGAAGAGGTTCTTACCTTTTTCTCTCAATATATGGAAGGGATTGAGACAAGAATAAGTAGTCTAGATATATTGATGATTATCCTAATGATAGAGATCCTTCCCATTTGTCTACCCTCTTTTCACCAATTTGTAGGCCAGTAAGTGCTTCCTCAACCTTTGAGTTGTCAACCTTGGAGAAAATTTAAGCCTATAGATATATGCTATTAAATTGTCCTCAAGTTCAACCTTACATTGATTAAACAAAAAATAAATAAGACTACTCATTTGAAACTTTATCTTGCATAAAATGCTCATTAACATTGAATATTTTTATAGTGAATTTAAAGACCATTTGCAAAGATGATCTAGAGGGTGCATGATTTCAGCTACTAACATAGAAAAGATGGTTAACAAGATTTTATTAATTGATTTCCTCGAAGGGTGAGTAGGATACATAACAATTTAGTTGAGGTTTTTAAATTGATGTAAAATACAGTTAACCCATTTATTTATTCATTATTATTTTAGACTATGAACTCATATATTTCAAGTACAGTGTCAAATGATCTCAAGTATCTAGCTCAAGGTCGAACACCACATGCTAGAAGATTTTCTACCTTTAACATTAATGGATTCAAATTTTGAACTATAACTAGAGCAAGGGTTGAAAGCCTAAAATAATGGAGTTTTGTTAACTTCTTCAACATCATGTGTTGCAAGTAATGTTGATGGAAACCTTAGAGAAGCAAATTTGGCATACTATGGAAAGTTAGAAGATATCACTAAGCTTAATTACTATGGACATTTTAAGGTTACTTTATTTAAATGTAATGGGCTGACACCACAAAAGATAGGGGGTTTAAAAAGATGGGTGGGGTTTCCCTTATGTTAATTTTTCATGATTAATTCATATTGGTGGTCGTGAAGAACATGATCCACATATTGAAGCCTCACAAGATGAAATGATATATTATGTGAATGATAAGATGAATAAAGATTGGTTAGTTGTAGTCCATTTGAAACCATGAGATTTGTATGACATGGGAAAAGTAGATACTGAAGTTTGGGAAGCTAAACCTTGTCCATAACAAGACTTCCATCAATATTTTAGGGACTCTGATGAATTCTCATTGTTTAAAGATGATTTAGATAATGAATTACTAAATAAGGAGAATCCTAATGATGAAGTTGAACAAAGTGACTCAATGTTATAGTAATAATTTTTTTATGGTATGAGTTTAGGTTAAAATTTGGTAATCATATGTATTTAAGTTATCAGTAAAATGTTATGATGTTTATATATTTAATTTTGTTATTATACTTCAATGAAATTTTTCCATTTGTTGTTTTTTTTTATTTATATGCACTGATATGCCAAAGCCAAAGTGGATTAAGAACTTACTTAAATCTAATGGTGGAACCTCCCAAAGTCGACAACATGCTTCTTCCAATTCAGATGCATCAGTGACTAAGTCTAAAACATTGGTGTGTTATTTTTCTTCAAAATTTTATTCCTAATGTTTTAACTATTAATTTAAACTTTAACAACCATAGGCTATGTCTTCCCAAATTCCTAATCAACAAGTTTTAAATTCAGATATATTCAACCAACAACAAACTGAGTTGAAACTAGCTGATAATAGAATTGCACAACAACAAACTATACAGGAAGGAACTGCACAACAACAAACTACACAAGAAGGAACTGCACAACAACAAAGTGCATAACTAGAAGTTGAAATATCACAACACGACACTCCACACATTTTGGGTTTTTAGACACTATATAGGTAAATTATGTTATTTCAAGATTTTTCTAACTTTTTTATCAATATTATTGATTATCACTTAACAAAAAAAAATATTTGTTATAGATGAACATGAAGTTACTAAGAAACTAAAGATTAAGGTTAAGGATGTTCATAACTTGCCCAATGGATTACATGTTGTGGTGGAATTTGATGAAAGATTTCAACCTATTGGAGAGGGATATGGTTTACTTAGAGGAGTTTGTGGACGATTAGCAACAAATCATCTTTCCTTTCCTATAAGTTTTGAAAGTTGGTCTGATATGCATGATGCTTACAAGGACAATATATGGGTTACTGCTCTCACGGTAATATAACCTATATTACATGTTTTAATTTAAAACTTTTATTTATAGTGTGGTAAACTAACATTATGTTATTTGAAGTCTCAATTTTGTTTCAAGGTCAATGAAGATTTGGCTAAAAGAGAGGCTATGTTTAAAATTGGTAAACAATGGAGGGAGTATAGATGCAAGTTGTGGAATGAATGTCATGACCCACTTTTGAGTAGAAATGACCTTATCAAGAATGTTCCAGAGGGTTTTAGCATGGAGCAGTAGGCACTATTCATTGACTATCACCTAAAACCTTCCACCATGGTAGAAATTTTATTCATAATTATTATATTTACATGTAACTTGTGATTAAATAGTAGCAACTAACTTTACTTCAACTTGTAGGACCTTGGTAATAGAAATCGAGAGATTAAAAAAAAGAAAACTATTCCGCACATTGGTTGATGCATCCCTCCCCAAGACATGCTTGAACAATTTTTTTAGAAAAAGAATGCCGCCTAGGATCTTGCTCATAGAGGTTCCAAGGTTGAAGAAATGGAGGTGGAAGACTAGGAGATGGAGGTGAGGTAGTGTCACTTCTACTTTGTAGATGATAAGCCATGAGTGAAGGTAGCCACAAGGGAAGAACCATTGATAATAGCATGAAGGACTCTCACAAGAGTGGAGAGAACATGAACACTCTCTAAGAACAAAGAACTCTTAAATTTAGAGAAAGGTTATTTTCGTTCAAATGAGTGTTAAAAATGGTATAAGAGGAATGAAGCTCTATTTATAGAGCAAGGCATGAACCATGGGCCTAAAATACTAATGGTGAATGTCCAACATGCTTAAACAAGGGTTACTTGACTTAATTTAATGTTAATTTAGCATGTGCTCAATTAACACTAATTTATTCCAACTAAAGATCCAAACATGGCCTTAAAAATATGGATCTATGTTCCTCTAGTTTGAATTTGAATTTTGGAGGGAAATGACATGGCACCTCCAAAATTAAAATTAAAATAGGAAGGAATAAAAATTAGCCATGTATGAGTGAGAAAGCACATGTGGAGTGAAACAAGGGGACAAGGGGGGTCCACATGTTTCCTACATGCTTTATGTGTTGATTAGAAGGGTGTGAAGAGGAATTAGGAGTGTAGAAATAAGATCTTATATGTCCAAATCCTCATGGACAAAGCCCAACAAATTAACACACTTCACAAGGAGACTAATTACACCTTCTAAAGAAAAATAGAACCTATAGGCCAAAATACAAAGCCAAAAATTAAACTAACTACACCCCTAAAATTCTAATGAATTAAGGGTGCTTATACAAGCCTAAAAGATGGTTAAATGAATACAATTAAATGGAACATATCCTAAACTAAGCTACTTGAAGCTTCATCCAGGTCATGCTCCTTCCTTATTGGTCCTAGCTCAAGCCCATGCTAGGGGTGAATGCATCATTTGTGGTGTCATGCTTTTGTCAAGGAGAAGGCATAATGTGGCAGTTTAGTATTAACATCTCTTGTTTCATTCTCTGCATAAAGTATAATCTAATTTGATTTTACTTAGACTAGTTTTTAATACTTTTAAAGACTTGGGACTGAAAGGAATGTTGGTAGGGGTGAAATGTGAAAGATCACTCATAAGAGAAAAAATGGCAGTTATGCCAATGATGAGGCTATGGAAATAGGGGTAAATTCTTTCTATTATTTCCCATGTACATTAACTAATTTGAAATTTTGCATCTTAGATTCTTTATAAATTCATGGTCTGTGTAGAATTTCTACTTGTATAATGTTCTTTACGAATGCAGAGTTTCTATATATTTTATTTGAGCATAAATTTTTAGTTTTACCACTATAATACACTTTATCTTAGTAATTTATAATAACTAAAATATTGGTCCAACTTTGATATAGAAGCAAGAATAGTGTTCTAAAAATGACATTGTAATGAAAGTAAATATCAGTTCATTGTATGCAAAAAATGTCCATTTTGACAATCCAAATTCCTATAATTTGGATATATGCATTAAATTAAATATTTAGTTATTCAAACCTCATTGTTATGTATAGAAATTGTTCATGCCTACTTATATTTAGTTTTATCCTATAATATGTAATTATTCTTTATGTTGTTCATTGGGTGAAATGAATTAAATATGGCACTTAATGCAGGAGAAGATTTATGAGATTCTTAATCAAAACCCAGAAGTTGAATTTGATATTTCCCCAAATGATGCTATTGGTGTGATATTTGGTAAAGAGCATTTGGGACGTGTTAGAGGATTAGGATTAGGAGCTTGTCCTACCATTGCTTTTAAGCATTCTACCACACGAATGAGTGGTATCAAAATTGGTACATCTAGTGGAAGCATACCGGATATGGAAGAAAAGTTTGTGAATATGGAAACTAAACTTGCATATGTTAAATCAAAAGTGCAAACAATTCTCCTTTTATTAAAAGAATGAGGTCAAATACCTGAAGAGATGATTACTTCCTTATTTGGTTCTTCTAGTAACCAAGTATATATTATCAAAAAGGATTTTTTTTAGGTATATTATTATTTTTTTACTACATTCAAGTTGTTGAAATTTTTTTATGATGAATTATGAAATTTACACATCTCTTGATTAATATAATAAGAATACTTCTATATATTCTAGGTAGCAAATGTTGCAAGTGGAACTCTATTACCCAATAACATGAGAAAATCATGAAGAGGAAGCAATATTAATCTAAAAGATGATCCTAATGCCCCTACTTAGTTATAATATTAGTTTAGGAATTATTAGACTTTGGTTTATGCAAGATTAGAAATTGCAAGATTAGACTTTGATTTATGCACATTGAAAAACTTAGAGTACTTAGACCCTAACTTTTTGTAAGAAGTTTGAATTATTTAATGCATTTTGTGTTGTCATTTGAAATTCCAATTTTATGGATATTAAAAATATTTGTATTTGAAGTTCTGATTTAAAGTTAATTCTTGTATAGTTTGGATGTCATATTACCTTTTTATATAAAATTTTTTCATTTTGGCCTGTCATACTTTAAATCTCAAAATAATTGTTTTTAGTAAATTACTGCAGTTCAAACTGCCATTTTAAAATATTTAATATTTATTTTAAAATTACAATGGTTACACATGTATTTTTTCACAAAAAATTGTTATATTTTTATATTTTATATTAGGTTGAAAAACTATTTATATTAAAATAATGCTGGTTGAAAATGTCACATATTTAGGTTAATAATGGCATTTATAAGTGTTACTATTTACATACTATCTTGATTTATTGTGAAAATTACAAACACTTTGTGGTGAAAGGAATTATGGCAGTCTAGCTAACCGCCACACATGTAAATAGCGGCAGTTAAAACCACCACTATATACAATATTAACCACCATTATTATATCATTTTTTCTAGTAATGTAAGTGTTGTTGCAAGACTATGCAAATTATGTACTCGAGAGTTGACAAACAGACTAAATGTTTTGGGGAAACTATCACAATTGAGAAACTTAATAACATGTTTACAACAAGCAAAATTAATTATTAAATATGATACATCTTCCATAAAATTCACACTAAAATGAAGTATATATCAAAGGAAGTGCAACACAAAGTATAATTTTGGCAATTTTCTTTAAAATTAGAAGTCCAAGTGTTCCATTTTATTGAGTACTTTGCAATTGTAACTATTGTAACCTGCTATTCTCTTCAACATACAACACCATAATACTTAGTGACAATGGCAATAGATTGATTATTCGTGACTCTAACTTTTGTTTTCAAACAATCTAAACTATGGTATATTGTTGTTTACATGTTTGGCTTGTATAGTTTTAGATTTTATCATATCATATAAACCATATTCAATGATTCTATTAAAAAACTTGCACCTTGTTCCCTCTCACTACCACTAATATATATAATTATCTTCAACTGCATTTTCACTAAGGAAGAGGAGTAAAAATCCCATGAAGCAAATCAAAGTTCAAAATATTATCAATTTACTAACCTGTCATAATCAATCAACAAAGCCATATCAAGATGGTTGTGTGATTTGACAAGGTTCGGCTCTGGAACATTAATTCCATTTCAGTAGTACATCAAGGAATACTCAACATCACACTCACCTTCCCTTGAGCTACCTAATTTTTTAAATCTAATTAAATTTTCTCCTTACCAAAAATCCGTAATATATTAGTGACATATACGACTGCACCCAATAATGGCAAGTGACATTATAGAATTCCAAGAAAATAGGAATGATAGATAAACTTGTATCTATAAGTAATCTCCGAACTTGCTCCAAAGTTGACAAAATAACCCTTGATTTGATTGGACATGGATATGAGTATGAAAAAATACCTCAATTTTTTAAGTCAAGTATAAGGATAAACATACTTATTTCTTCCGACCCTCATCGTTGTACCTATCATCAGCCTTGCCCTTGCACCTATTTTAATGACTAAAATAATCTAAACTCTTATTCTTGATTTATGATATCTAAATTTCAAGCCAAATGACTCTTTATACTTATGCTTTGCTTAAGAAATTACAATTTATGAATTAAGGTAAAAAAAATGAATCAAATACAATAAGACTTTTAGAAATCCTTCTTTGATTTGAACTTATCCGATTTAAAATCTTTCTATTCTGAAATCCAACATTGAAGATATTATATTAAAGGATAAATAGTGTTCAAAACACATGCAATGGAAAAATAAAATCTACTTTTGTATTTAAAATTATCAGAATCAATGTATAAAATTTATAAACATGTACTAGTTGAAGTTTTGATTTTAAATTTTTCTTGGAATATACAAAGACTCTGTGTATATCCACACCAAAATTATCCTTTACTTCTACCTTTTAACTTATGGAACCAAAATTAAGAACATGTGTAGATAAAATATTATTAGAAGGAGATTCTTAGAATAAAATTAAATTTGAGTTAATAATCAATGTACACTTTCCTATTATATTTGTTTCATCAAACATAATTATTCAACCATTGTAACCTTTTATAATTGTTTCATCAAACAAGATGACTATTCAACCATTTCAATCCTTCTAATCCTTTCATAATTGTTTTATCAAACAACATGACTATTCAACTATTTCAATCCTTCTTATAATTTCATAGTTGTTTTATCAAACAATATGACTATTCAACCTTCCACCTTTCATAATTGTTTAATCAAACATGACTATTCAACAATTGCAAACATTTCATAATTGTTTCATCAAACATGACTATTCAACCATTTAAAATAGTAGTTTCCTCATTTGATGTATTACTTATATTTTTCGTGCTAGCAGAAAACATAATAACATTTCACATAGAAAAATTGCTTATCTGATCAAATTAAATCCTTTAATTTAATTATCAAATAATAAATTTTTTCTTTAGCAAAGATTAGAACATCTGTCAGTGTATGACCCTGTAGGTTCATTACTTAGCTGGTAGTAAATCAAATTAATTTACTAATTAAGGTTGACATCTAGCAACACTCTTTAATGACTAGATAGCATAAATAATATTCTTTATTCGTCAAAAACCTTTAGAAAAGTTATATAATATTTTTTTTCATCTCTATAGCTCCAATTTAACTCTAGAGTATGGTTATTGTCAAACTCTAATAAGTTAACGCATGGTCAATAACTTAATATACTCATATATCTTTATTCAACAAATTACCTTGGTAAAGGTGTTAATTTTATTGCAGGAGCCCAATTCATTACTAAGAATCGATGAATTCTTTCTTGATTAACCATTAATTCTACAAAAATTTATTATATCCAATATCTATTCAATTAGCACTATAGAGAAGTAGGTGTTCAGAATCAAAATATAAGAAATAACTTGTTAATTACTACGACAATCTAATGTCAAAGGAAACTATTACAATTTTTCATGAGAATTTCTTATTGACATTTTAACGGTAATATATTAACCATTAGGAATTTTCGAGTGGGTTAGTTTAATGATCATATTCCTATATGGTTAATCTTAATATATAGTTTAATAAAAGAGATCTATTAATATTTATCAAATAAAGATTATTACATACATATTGATCTATCTGCATCATTGAATTTCTATCTTCAATGATTTTGTGATCAAGAAAAAATTAGATTAAAATTATAAAAGATTTTTTTCTTATTATCACAAATCACTATCAGGATAACAAAACTTTAATTTTAATCAAAGACATTTTCCATATCAATAATGTATTTAAACAATAAATGTGATAATAAAATATTAACTTGTTATTCAAAATAATTCAATTACATGATGAATTGGATTTTGGACATATCAATTTATCCCCAACACATACTTTTACACAATATCTTAATTGAATTTTACATAATGATTAATAATTTTAGTATATCAAATGCTCGCGAAAAAATTTTCTATTGAAATTTTTTAACTGGAATTGACTAGATGTCAATAAATGTTTATCATTTAATTCATAAATTATAAATTTTAGATTTATTAGATGTTTTTTTAATTAATATCATTATATCTAACAAATTTATTTTTTATTAACATAATTTTCATACTTGTCGCATATCGAGAACAAAGATAAAGACGAATTTAAAAAGTAGAAACTTGCCTACCCCGTTGCAATATGTAATACCAAGCATAAATAGTGACGTTGTCATGCTAGATAAGACTTTCATTTAGCAAAAGTCCAACAAACTAAGATATAACTAAATTAGAAAGAGAAAACTAGGAAAACACAAATTTACCAAACAAAATATATCAATTGCAAATCTCATTGTTAAGCATTTATCCAGATACTACAAGCAACAATCTGTAATAGCAATTCTCAAACCTGCAATGCCATATTAACAAACTAAGAATAACATGAAAGTCAAAGTTAAGAACCTGATATAAGGTATGTAGCCTAGATATTCCAAGATAGTAAAAGTACATGTGTCGGATATTGTTCAGATATGCTTGGATACGTATCTTAGAAGTATCCATTTATTTTTTATTTATGTTTTTTAAAAAACTATTGAATGCAACTTGGATTCACTGGGATACGACATGGATACAATTTCCCTGAAGGGACACAACTTAAGCAATATTGGGATATGGGTTCAGCCATTCTTCTAATATAAAAAAATTATTATTTTAAATTAAAGATTAAAATTAGAAAAGAATAGCAAATGCTTGTTTTAAATTAAAATGTTTTAGCTTTTTAATTTCTAACTAGTAATAATACTTTTGTATTTGCTATCGTATATAGTAAAAAAAAAAAATTGAGTTTGACTAAAGATACTGCTATAATTTTATTGATACTTATCAAGTAACTAGTTAATATGAACATAAAATCTATTTTTTTTTATGATCACAAGTTTTTTTTTTTTGTAAATCATGATGATGATTGTAGTTATTGATAAATGACAATTTTGATCCGATAAAAGTATTGAGGGAGGGTTTGATATGACTCATCACTGTTTATGTTCAACAAACTTTTTTTTATAAGCAAATGTTAGTTGTTAATATGTTAGTAGAGAGATTTGAATCTATGACCTCAACCCATCTCATTAAGTTACCAATAAAAACTAACCTTATAACTTCATGTTGAATGAACTATATGGTTTTAAAGTGCTCCAACTTCAATGTGTTATGAAATTTTTATAAAATATAGTATTTATATATATTTAGAAACATATATGTGACATGTTATATATTCTTAACTAGTGTGTGTACCCATGTCTTGCATGGATATATATTTGTGTCGAAGTGTATTAAAAAATATAATTATAAATATAATTCATAATATCAAAATAACTTTAAAATTGTCAATATTAATAAATATTACACATTAGTAGTTGAATATAAGTAAATTTAAAATTAAAAAAGTAAGATCCTTGTTTTTAATAATAGGTAAAAAATATATGAATTAAACAGTGAGAGAAATTAAATTTAAGTTTTACTTAAATTATTAATAGAATTGGCATGTGATGGGTTAATATTGGCGTTAATGCTTTGCGGTGGTATTTAGTTGATGGTTAGAAGGGTGGAGAGGTGAGAATTATTATTATTCTTTTATTTCAGAATGTTTTTGTGGAGTTTTGGGAAGTTTTCATGAATTTGTTTAGGAGGGGATGCAAATAACAGGTTACCCTTACTATGTACACCCCCGTTTGTCTTTTCCTTCTTCTTCCTTCTTTTCCTCCTATTCTTCATTCTTCTTCCAGTTTCATCTTTTTCTCCACCGAACTCTCTTTTTTATTTGGGTGAATCCTTGGTTGTATGGTTGGGTTTTTGTTGATGGAATCATACATGGTATCTTCCATAACTCCTGATTTTGAGAGGTTGTCAATATAAGTAAGTATAATCATGAATCATCAAACTTTTTTTTTTGTTTTTGATCTTATTGTTCTCGTTAAAAATGGAATTTCTTTAGAATCTTAATTCCTTAGAATTTATTTAGAATCTTTTAGAATCTTAATTTCTTTAGAATGTATGATTGAGCTATTTGAGATAGCATGTCAATTATAAATGTGTAGTGATGAAGTGTTGCATTGAATGCGTGATGATGTGTTGAGTTGATACCTATTTTGAGAATTGGCAGGTGATTGTTGACAGATTATGTTGTGATTCATATTGTGATGATATGTATGAAATGATATGTTGTGTTGGTATGATAAGTTATTGGAATTGTGTTTGTTGATATTGATGATTGTAATTCATTGATAAGGAATATTAATGAATTGTGTTATAAGCTGTTACAAAGAGGTAACACAGCTCTCGAGGTGATACATTGAATTAGGGAGGTGGATAGGTTTAAGTGATCCTAGTGCTAAGATCTTGTTTCAAACAATGATACACCATAGGATATACTCAGATAACAACATGACGGAAAGTTGGGTCAGGTAGACCAGACATCAGTTGGCTATCCAATGAGTATGCTCAGACTTCAACTAGTTATTGGATGGGTTAGATAGATACCAGATACCAACGTGGGAAAAGTCAGATGAGTCACTATCTTGGTATCCAAATTCAATGTAGTGAGTCTTTCCGGAAAGCATCTAGTTATGTTATTATGCAACCAAATAATGATAATTGGTGGGATTATAAGTTTGAATACTATTATTTAAATTAATTGTTGATTGATTTTGTGAGATGAATATATTATTAATTATTTACACTATCCTTGTTTGATGCGATGTTTTACGCTACATTGAGCTTACCCTTGCATTACTTGTGTACTTTGTATGACAATGATGATCGTGCTATGCAGAGAGCAAATGGAAGTAGTGGTTTACAAAGGTGAGATGGGTGGGACTAAAGAGAAGGGTGGTTTTCCAGACATAAGGAAGAGTGTTTTGGTTGTATAGACTGTGTATATAGGCAATTAATAAGAATATGTTGTATTAATGTGAATAAGTCTATAGTATGAACTTGTACAAAGATTTTTTCATTAATTGCCTTTTTGAACACTTGAACAAAGCTGAGTATATGTATTAATGTATTCAAAAACTAGAGATGTGATCCTTAACAGGTTTTGTACTAGTTAAGTTGATTAAATATAGTTTGATCTTATATGGTATTGTATGTAAATAAGTATGTTAGAATGTCAGAAATAGTTACAAGACTTATTGTGCATGGATTAAGTGAATTAAGTAGCTGGGATTCTGCAATCCGCATAGTCTTGCAGGGCAATGAGTCTCACCCAATGAGGATTCATCTCTGGTTGGGAATTGGTTAGAATTGCACCCAGTGAGAGATCTTGCCTAATGCAATTTACTCTTTGTTTAAAATTAAACAAGGTTTTCACTCAATGATGTGTCTCGCTAAGCGAAACCCTTCTACTAGAACAGGTTGTTATAGGGTTCTTGTTGGGTGACAGTTGTCGTAAGGTGAACTATCCTAGATCTTGCTAGGCAACAGGGTTCACTGAGCGAAGGTTCTTTGTATTGCGTTGTTTTATTCAATGAAATTTTTAGTTATACTTAGTTGTATATTGTGCTAGAATGATTGTTTTGTGATGAAATTTTATATTTTTTACTTTGGATTATAAATTATTTGAGAAATGAATTAGTCTATATCAATAAAAAGGTATAATAGTATTAGTATTTTAGGATGTCACAAAAAACATTCTAAAAAATAAAGTTTAGAAGTTAATGTACATGATTATTAGATCTGCATGAAAGAATTTATTCATGCATAAATATTACTCATAATCTTTATAAGATATTTTATAATAGGGAATGTAAGTAGAAAATAAATAATATAAAAACAAAAAAATTATGTGATCTAACGCCTATGCATGTCATTCAAATTATAATTAGTCTTTTTTTTTTTTTACAAGCAAAAGTTATATTATTATTTAGATAACAAAAGCAACTAAAACAAAATGTTTCAACTGTTGTACAATACTGACGGTATTTTCCTACTGTACTCCACGTACCTATATATCTATTTCATATTCATCATACATAATCTAGGGTGCGAGCACCAATCAGAAAATACACACCCTGCATTAAAACCAAACGAGTACCGCAACCATTTCCATGAGAAAACCTTTATCGACATTAATATATCCAGGGATTCCATCGCAGACCTTTGAAAGATAATAGCATTCTTGGACAACCAGAGACCCCAACATACAGCAATCCAAAACACATACCTGCATTTCTGTTTCCACTTTCCCACCACCCAACCAGAGGATAGAAGAATTATAATTAGTCTAAAAACACTTGAATATATCTTCTCTATCTGCGTATCGTAATTTATTTTCCATGTCAATATAAAGTGATAACAAAATTCTAAACTTTTGTAACATGACTACCTGAAATAAAACAATGTAGTGATTATATTTTATTTTTTTAAGACACATTAAATTGAATAAAATGTTATTTAGTCTGTATATAGCGTTTTATATACTATGATGATACCTTGTTCAAATTAAAAATTGTCAAAGACTTTTAAAAGACAATATTTTTTTGTTATGCTGCATGGTTTATCATTTTCCTAGAATAAGTATCTTCAAACCTTTCATTGATTTTACTCAGGGCAAACTTATATAGTTGGTCATGGGTAAACACGGGTCTTGGAAGAAATAGACCAACATGAGACAATGATTGTCCTTGGCTTTCATTAATAATCATTACAAAGCATTAAAAAGAAAAAAGAAAATCGTCTTCTTTAAAATTTAAAGGACATCATTAAATCAGAAGGTGTGAGATTCATTCTTTGAAAATATATTTTTTCTCCATATTTAATGCCTCTAATAGAACTATTGCTCCAATAATATTTCTGTCAAGGTCATTCCCAATCAACCTAGTGTCATTGCATAAATCAACAATTTGATAAATGACACTTGTTGCTATTTCAATATTTTACTCACATTAATAAATAAACTTTCAATGGTTAGCATATTTACCCTAATTGGTCCAACTCAATAATATTAATTTTAGTTTTCTTATTACCATCCTCCATATACTCTTTTTCAGTACCAACTTCAAAAAGAATATCAATAATATCTGCATTTAAAAAAAATCCATAAATTATCCAATGTAAACTACTCAAAGAAGGAAAAACAATTAATATACTAACAACTAAATAACAACTATATTTAGTGTCATTTTATATTAAGTCAGTAAAAGGAATAAATCTATAAGGATTTCTCAATGGAGTGAATTGGTTTAAAAGTTGTACATCAATGTCGAACTGAAAATTTAGCTTGTAATATGGTAGTTCTATAATCATCACCACTTGCGCCTATCCCAAAGTTACTTATCATATAAATTTTTCCTTAACATGACAAAGATTCAATCTTATGAATCAATGTTTTCCTGATAGATTCAAACTGAAAAAACATTATCTTCATCTAGCAATACCATCTCCAATAAAAATGGTGTTTTTGAACATTGAAGTTTGGAACTGACCACAATCTAATTATCAGCACTTTGATTTTCTATCTTTCTTACTCAAGAGTAATATGGCAGACAGACAAACATATTGATCAACAATTGATGTTTTCTATGGGATGAATGAACAAAGCGAAAGAAAGAGTCTTGTATTGTCAACTACGATTCTTCAATCTCTCAATGTTCAAAATTCAAAAGATTATTATTCTACCTACGCCATTTTTTATTTTTGTATCAATCAATCAAATGTTAAATTGTGAATTTCCTATTTATATTATTTTGTGTGTGTGTGCATATATATATATATATATATATATATATATATATATATATATATATATATTATTTTTAAGTTAGTAAATTTAGTAATTTGTTCAATGTTTTGTTTAGAGTTTCAATGTCTAAAATATTTCGTCTTTACTCTTTCGCATTATTTATATTTTTAAGTTAGTAAATTTTTAAGTTATTTTATATATGAGTTTAATTAGTATGCACTAACAGTGTAAAAAAAGTTTTACAGTGACGTTCAATCACATCTCTTTGTTTATATGTCTTTTAAAGTATTAATTGTAAAGTCAACAAACTTACTACAAATAAAGGGTTGTGATTGAATGTCAGTGTAAAATCTTTTACACTCACAGTGCATACTAATTAAACTCTATATATTTATTGTTAAGTTTGTATTGTGTTATTTTGTTTTAATAGTTTAATTTGACTAATTTATTATATATGAAACACTTGATATTTTGTTATAAAATTATGAATTTAGTAAATTAATGGATCTGGCTAATTTCAAGTATAAAATTACTTTTTTATGATTTAATGAAAAAAGTTAAAATTTTTAATTTTTTTATTGATTTTTCCTGAAACCAAACTAAACGACCCGATTATCATTGGTTCGATTTGGTTCGGGTCAGGAGGAAAATTCCAAAATATCAAACTAATCCAACCAATTAAAATTAATTAGTTCGATTTTTATTTTTTCACAAAATCGAACAAACTCGAATCATGAACACCCCTACTTTACACTATCGGTAGATACTAATTAAACTTTTCATATATATTATAGATTTTAAGAAATTTATCCTATCTCCGTATTCGTGTCATGGGACACCGTGTATCTCATATCTAGGTTACATAGCATATAAGTACTAGAACAAAACTTATAAATAGTCCTTGACTTGAGGTGTTGTTTGTGATGTTTTACAATCAAAATTCGAGTATTACTTTGATAATTTGGATAATCCTTTATTGCAAACATTTATTACCCAAAACAATAAAGTAAAGCTCTATTCTGATTAGAAAACGACAAAAACATCTATAGAATTGAATCTAAGCGTGGTCTTAAGTAAGGCACTAATTAAGATCCTTTCTACGCAAATGTCTTAATAAACAGTTAGATAAGAAAATAAAACGCAAAATGAATCAAAATTTTGTCATAAATTAAAGTATAAGTACGAAGTCAGTAGGTATAATGCAGGGGTGTGGAGGGGATCATGGTTTTTATTCCATTCAGAAAGCTAAACTTTATAATATGGTAAGTGGAAGAGGTTTTATAATAAGAGCACAAGTTAATTTGAACTTATCTTGATGCAATTTAATTATATTCTTATTTACCTTTTCTGAACAAGTTGATTCGAAGTCCAAACTACATTTAAAGTGCGAGATAGAAAAAAGTAAAGAAGCATAACGAAAGCATGAGGGCAGAAACGAAAGGGAGTTGAAAGAATTGAGCAGAAAAAGCAGTCAAAGAAAGCGCGCACACTGCAACGTGAATTGAAATTTTGAAACGCGAAGCTGAGCCCAAACCGAATCAACCAAGCTGTCTCAAGCAGTCAAGCGCGCTCGCCATATATACCCAACTATAAGATGGGACCTTCGTTGCGCCACCAAGGCAAGGGAACCACATTCTTTAAGAGAAAGGTTAACGAGCGATGGGTTAGAGAGAGAGAGTGAGGGGGAGTGGAGTGTGCTAAGGTGAGATAAGCAACGGTCTAGAAAATCTTCTAGGAAATTCTGAATCTTAGGTCTGATGCATATGGGAGAAGGTATATGGAGGATAAGGAAGGGCAAACTTCTTTCTTCTTTACTCCTTTTCCACACGCATAACATGTACGAGATTTTTAAATGTATGGCAACATTTCTGAGGTGGTGATTTCTAATAAGAGAAATCATAGATTTGGTTTTGTTCGCTTCAAGAGGTGAAAGAGGCAAGATTAATGACACTAAAATTTGACAAAATTTTCCTTGATGAAACCAAGTTATGGACACAGATTTGAAAAATCTAGAAGTTCTCCACAAAGTGAGTGTCAGCAAGCTCTTGAGACAAAGGATATGGCGAATAGGTCCCATACCATTGGGGCTCAGAGGAATCATAGTCAGAATTTGAAGAAAAATCAGTCTTATGCACATTGTCCAAGGCATATGTTGGTACAGTGGTAAAAAAAGGGAGCTCTTATTATACACCTGTTAAATTGCAATAAGAAGGGATCTTTGGCATTAAAGCGACACTGATGGGGTTGAATTTGGTTTTATTGGAGGCGGACGAGTCCAAGGATATAAAGGAATACATTAATAACGATATTGATTGGATCCCTTTGTGGTTCTTATATATTTCACTCTGGAATCCAACCTCAATGAATCCTGAAAGAGTTATTTGGGTCAAATGTTATGGAATACCACTTCATGTGCGGTATGAAGAATTTTTTCAGCAAACTTGTTCCTTTTTTGGTGAGTTTTTGCACACCGACAATGTAACCAAGAGGAGGGAAAATTCAATGTTGCAAGACTTGCAACTTGTACAAAGATACAGGATAATTGTAGTTAGCATTGATGGCAGGATATATGAGATTAAAGTTATTGAAGATCCGAGAGAATATCTTAAAAGTTTAGGTGGTTTTTTTCCTCAGTCGATGAATCAAGTTCTTAAAGGGTGACCAGAGCTTGACTCGGTGACTCTTGAACAAGATGGGGAAAAGGTTTTAGATATCTCTATCTGGAATAGAGAAGAGATTTTGGATACTTCCATAATAGCGTGGGGAAGGCAATAGGACGTCATTGTATGAAATATGACCTCATAAACCTTTTAACGAATCTATTAAAAACTTGATTCTAGGAACCGTAGAGTGGAAGTGAGTGATCATGAGTATAACTATATTGTGTTGTGATTATATGTGTTTGCACTTAGTATTAATTAGTTAATAGTTTACTTCTCATGCATAAATTATTAGAGATTATTTAGAATTAAATTATATTTTATGAGCATGGACTATATTTTTAAATCGTGTATACCATGGTTGATTTTTATGGATTCTGCACTAGTTGAAAACAACGTTATTTGCAAACTCTTTTGAAACTTGTTTTATTCACTATTTCATTAAAAGTGTTGTTTTCAAAGTTCAAGGGAGAAGTTTTTGGAATCGAAGGAGGCTTGAAGATTGAATCTCTTATTAATTAAAATTTTCTTTTAGTATTGGTTTGTAACTATTTTAGAATAAATGTTTTTATAATTATTTTTGTTTTCTATTCTTTCTTTTTTTTTATAGAGACCCAATTTTTAGAATTTTATTTTGTTTTTTTATAAGGACTCGTGTATTTATTTACCTTATTTTAATACAAAATTAATTATTTTTATAATTCCTTACTATCTTTATTATGGGCATGAAGGACATTACACTAAATCTTTGTTATGAAAAGGGGAAGAAAAAGTTAGCATGTTGTTTACCGGCATTGTATATTTGGCTAACTATTCATGTATGTTCTCATAAGTACAAGGCAACATCTCCTATAGAGGATTTCAAGTTTTGTACTATTAAGATAAAGACAAGTAAGGAATGGGTCCAGTTCTTGGTAAACCTCATTGAAGAATCCATGCGTTGGTACCCAAATGACAATAAAATAGAAGAAGCTATTTACCAATGTGGAAGCTTCCACAATGTACCTCTTGTAGGGGCTAAAGGGTGTATCAATCATAACCCTTCATTGACCTTTAGACAATTGAGTTATCCAATGCTGGGTCCACCAATAAGAGTTCATCACCCCCTTCTTCCATGAGATAAACCAACTGGACCCAACAATGCTTAGAAAAATCTACCATGCCTAATTATAATCTTATCCCTTTCATACCTAACTATTGACCCACTTCATGTATAACCCACAAATTGCAGCAGTTTTCCCTCTGCTATATCCACAACCTTACCCATCTAGAATGACCTATCAACCTTCACCACCACCACAAGCCATGCCTCCCTCAATACCTCGGACAAACCAGCTTATAGCTTTACTTCCTAATATGAATAATAATCCAAAAAAAGGGAACAATTAGAAAAGAAGATTCTCCCCACTACCCATGACCAACACTAAACTTTTGCCACATCTAATTCATAACTCCTTGGTTGTCCCTTTCCCTCTTAAACCTACACAACCACCATATCCAAAAAGCTATGACCAAAATACCAAGTATGACTACCATCTTGGTACTATAGGGCATTCCACTAAAAAGTGCTGGGGATTAAAGCATAAGGTTCAGGATCTGATAGAGGCAAGGATGTTGAGTTTTAAGGAAGAAAGATCTAACATTGGGAATAATTCCTTCTCAAGCCACAAAATTTCATCTGTAAATGTAATTGAGGAGGAGCACAGTCAATAATTTGTTAAGTACAAGACGTAAAAACTTCCATGCGGTTCATCTTTGAAAAGTTATGTGACTTAGGAATGGTTGAGGGAAAATAAAATTTTTGTCTCTCAAAAACCAAACATTCAGTTGAAGATTGTCAGGAGGTTAACCAGACTTTGCAAAGATTAATGGACTCAGGGTTGGTTTAGATTGGTCATTTGCGACAACGTCAAGATGTGTCGATGGCCCAGTCAGAAGAAAATAAAATTGCTACCACTGCGAGGCCATTAGGGATTCACTTTACAAGAAACACCCATTCATCCACCTCTCAGACTCCCAAACCCATCATAGAGCAGGTTCCAACCTCATTTCCATACAAGGATCCTAAAGCAGTCCCATGGAAATATGATGTTGAAGTGCAAGTAAGCAACAACTGTAGTAAGGAACCAAAAAAAGATACTTATGCTAAAGGAATTTCCATTACGATATTATGGGAGGAGGTGGAATGACACGTAGTGGTAGAATATATACTCCTGAAAATTTTAAAAGCCAAAAGAAAATAAGATTGATGGAAATGAGGTAGTTAATGAAAATGAGAAGAAGAAGAAAGTGTCAGATGATGAAGCTTCTGAGTTTCTCAAGTTCATACAAAAAGCGAATACAGGCATATTGATCAATTGAATCAAACCCCAACAAGGGTGTCTCTCTTGAATTTGTTGATGAACTCAGAAAGTCATAGAAAAATGTTGTTGAAGATCGGAAGGATTCCCATTTGCAATCTCTATCAGAACTTTCAAAGTGGAGGATTGACACATGCAAATCAAATAGCTATGGTTAAAGAGGAACAAGATGATGACAAACATGTCAACCAGGTGTACCCATGCAACCCTCATGAGGAGCTTCAGAATTGGAAGATTGTCAAATTCTCTGTGATTTTTAATTCTCATTCAAAGTAATTGTAATGCACTTTATGATTATGCCCATATCTTAGTATCACTTTCTGTCAAGATGGGCTTGCATGTTAACGTTTTAGTATATGATCTTAATGAAATGCATTTTCTAACCTTTTTCTATCTAATGCATGCCTCCCTTGATCTTTTTCTAGAGGTTTTCTTCTTTGGTGAAATGGTTTGTGGAGAGGTAAGAAATGAGGTGGTTTTAGGCGCCACTTAAGGTAAGATAAGCCTAAGAGGGAAAGTTTGCCACAAGGGATGGAACCCTTGATAAAAACCTAAGGAATTCTCAAAGAGAGAAGGGTGGACACTAAGAGAATTTTGGCCAACTCAAGGTTTTTCCATTCAATCAAGTGTAAAAAATACAAGAGTGTGAAGGAGCACCTTTTTATAGAGGGAGCTAACCTCTTGGACAAGTCATGAAGGAAATGAAGGGCTAGGATTAAAAGGAGTCATCCAAGGGAGGAGGATTGAAGCCCAAAGTCCAATCAATACCCTCCTTTAGATGAGAATTGGTGCCCAAGCTACCTCATCCAAGGGCCAAGATTACTCCTTTATTAGTTTTGGGTTTTATTTAGCAAAAGAGGGTGTAGTTATCAAACTACCCCCTTATTTCCTAAATAAAGGCCCAAAAGCTAATCTTACCCCTTCTTATTACTAAGACACCTCCTAGAAAATTAAATGGACTAATACATGTCCAAAATAAAATCCTAGGTTCCTAAAATAAAATTACAAGTAAATAAGTCATAGCTTGCATAACTTGATGGCCATATGGAGGTGAGATCTTCCTCCCTCTACTCTAGCCATGTCTTCTTCTATTCTTCTAGCCATGACCCTAGTGATAGGGCCCTTGCTTGGGGAGAATGCATCATCCCCTCCCCCTTGGGAAGGATTTGACCTCAAATCTGATAGGTCCTCCTCTTCTTCATCAGTACCTACAAAAGGGATCAAATCACAAACATTAAAGGTAGTACTGACACCATAGTCCTCAGGGAGATCTAATATGTATGCATTGTTGTTCACTCTCTTGAGGACTTGAAAGGGACCATCTCCTCGGGGGCTAAGCTTGGACTTCCTTTGAGTAGGGAAGCGATCCTTCCTCAAATGAAGTCATACCCAATCCCCTTCTTTGAAGATAATTTCTTTCCTGCCCCTATTGGCTTTACTAGCATACTCCTTTGAATGATGTTCAATTTTGGCCTTTACCCTTTCATGTAATTTTTTAACAAAATCCGCTCTTACTATTCCTTCTTTTTGAACAAAAGAAGGGAAGGGTAAGGGCAACATATCAAGAGGAGTAAGGGGGTTGAAGCTATAAACAACTTCAAAGGGAGAATGCTTGGTGGTCCTTTGAACCACCCGGTTGTATGCAAACTCAATATGGGGTAGGTATTCATCCCAAGACTTGTGATTTCCTCGAAGAAGTGTCCTAAGCATAGTAGATACAGATCTATTTACTACCTCAGTCTTCCCATCAGTTTGGGGGTGACATGTGGTAGAAAATAAGAGTTTAGTTCCTAGCCTTGCCCACAATGTTTTCCAAAAGTGGCTAAGGAACTTCACATCTCTATGAGAGACTATGGATTGGGGAATTCCATGTAAACGGACAACTTTTTTAAAGAAAAGTCTCGCAAATGTTGCTCGCATCATCTATCTTGTGGCATGGTATAAAGTGAGCCATTTTTGAAAATCTATCTAACATTAGAAAGATAGAGTCTGCACCTCGTTGGGTTCGAGGCAGGCCAAGGATGAAATCCATACTAATATCCAGCCAAGGTGCAGAAGGAGCAGGTAAGGGTGTGTACAATCCATAAGCCATTGTCTTAGACTTAGCTTGCAAGCAAGCAATGCATCTACGACAATGTCTATAGCGTCTTTCTTCATATGGGGCTAAAAGAATTTTTCTTGTAAAAGCAGAAGAGTTTTGTTAATTCCAAAATGCCCCATGAGCCCACCCTCATGGCTCTCTTTTGTCAACAGATTTCTCATAAATCCTTGGGGTACACAAAGTCTGCTACCTTTGAAAAGGTACCCCTCACTCACAAAGAACCGATTTTGGGTTTTACATGCAAATGTAGAGGCAGCATAAATGGATCCAAAATCCTTATCAGAAAGATACATTTCTCTAATATTATCAAATCCAAGAATCTTTGCACTTACGGTGGTGTAAAGGGTATGTCTACGAGACAAAGCATCAGCCACCACATTATGTTTTCCTTTCTTGTATTTGATGATATAAGGGAAAGTCTCAAGAAATTCTACCCATTTAGCATGCCTTTTATTAAGCTTGCCTTGACCCTTCAAATACTGAAGTGACTCATGGTCACTATGAATGATGAACTCCTTGGGTACAAGATAATGTTCCCAAGTTTGAAGGGCCCTTATCAAAGAGTAAAACTCTTTATCATAGGTGGGGTAGTTTAAGGAGGCTCCATTTAGTTTTTCACTAAAATAAGCCACGGGATGACCACCTTGTAACAACACAGCTCCCACACCCACTCCCGATGCATCACACTCTAGCTCAAAAGTTTTAGAAAAGTCAAGAAGAGCTAAAACTGGTGCATGGGTCAGTTTCTCTTTGATAAGTTCAAAGGCTTTTTGTTGTTTTTCACCCCAAAGGAAAGGAGTATCCTTCTTCACCAAATCATTGATTGGTGAGTAAAGTGTGGAAAAGTTAGGCACAAAGCGCCTGTAAAAGCTCGCGAGACCATGAAAACTCTTGATCTCAGTCACACTTTTTGGGGTAGGCCATTCTTGGATGGCTTTGATTTTGTCGGGGTCTAATTGAACCCCATTTTTATTAACTATAAAACCTAAGAACACCACACTCTCCACACAAAAATTACATTTTTCAAGATTTCCATAGAGTTGGTGTGACCTAAGAATGCAAAAGACGCGCCTAAGATGGCCTACATGTTCATCTAGGCTCTTGCTATACACTAAGATGTCATCAAAAAATAAACAACACAAAATTTTCCTAAGCAATCCCTAAGGACATGATTCATAAGCCTCATGAAGGTGCTTGGGGCATTGGTAAGCCCAAAGGGCATTACGAACTACTCATACAGCCCAAACTTGGTCTTAAAAGCGGTTTTCCACTCATCACCTTCCTTGATGCGGATTTGGTGATAACCACTCTTAAGATCAATTTTTGAAAATAATTGGGCCCCATGCAATTCATCAAGCATGTCATCAAGCCTAGGGTAGGGTGCCTATATTTGATGGTGATGTTATTAATTGCTCGACAATCAATGCACATCCTCCATTGGCCATTCTTCTTAGGCACCAACAAAACTGGCACAGCACAAGGGCTTAGGCTCTCTTGAACCCAACCCTTCTCCAATAGTTCTTGGACTTGAGATTCAATCTCCTTGGTCTCCATGGGATTAGTCCTATAAGCAGGCCTATTAAGCAGGCTAGCCCCAGGTACCAAGTCTATTTGGTGTTCTATACCCCTAATTGGAGGAAGTCCTTTGGGAACTTCATTAGGGAATATATCACCAAACTCCTTTAAAAGCTCTTGAACCTCTTGAGGTAGGTTCTCAGGTCCAAGTTCTATGGCAGTGCTAGAACTAGAAGGGAAAAAAGTGGAGGGGGAAGAAATGGGGGATGCCTCTTTGCAAAGGAGGAGATAGAAAGGTCTGTTAGTTAAGGGGGTTTCCTTTAATTCCAATTTTGTCGCAAATAAACTCCCTTTACTAATGACTTTCTTGGAAGGGGCACCAACTTCCAACTCAACCTCTTTACCCCTTTCAAGCTTTAGGGGTAAAGCTTTGCTTTTTTTTTTCTCCTCATCTCTCTTATGTTTCATGATGAGTTGGTCCTCCGCCACTTGTGAAGGTGTTAGATGACACAACTTAATGCGCTTATCCTTATGAGTGAGGATGATGTTATTGGAATGACCATGGTATGGCTTTCTTATCAAATTGCCATGGTCTTCCTAGCAAGATATGGCTAGCTTCCATTGGGACTATGTCACATAGGATCTCATCTTTATAAGACCCAATGGAAATTGGAACCTTGACTTGCTCATTGACCTCCATTTCCCCTTGCTCATTGAGCCATTGAAGCTTGTAAGGCTTAGGGTGGGGAAGTGGGGTCAAGGCTAGCTTTTCCACCAACCTTGAGCTACAAGAATTGCAGCATGACCCACTATCCACAATGAGAGAACATATTTTGTCATTCACCTTACAGCGAGTGTGGAATATGTTCTCCCTTTGAGATGAGGACACTTTCAAAGGTTGGCTTCCAAGAAGTCTTCTTATCATTAAGAGGTCTCCCTCACATGCATAAGCGGTTTCATCACAATCAGATTGGTATGCATGAACCCCTTCTCCTTTGCTCTCACTAGAGGAGTGTGAGCTAGACTCACTACTATAAACATCTTGGGCCCTCATGATGATGTTTCTCTTAGTAGGGCATTGAGAGGCAATGTGGCCTCTCCCAAGACATTTAAAGCATTTGATACTACTAACTTTCTCGTGAGAGTTAGTAGTAGGGGTTTTTCTCTCTATATGTGATGTTTTATGCTCTTTGAAGTGCTTGGGATGTTCCTCTTTGGGGTAACTCTTGAAAGAGTTCCCCGTAGGTTGGTCCCTCTTTACATAAGGTGGGTTATCCTTTTTAAAAGTTTTCCTTCTAAGTTGATTTTCCACCTTGATGCAAAGTTGAACTAACTCATCAAGGGAATTGTATGAGAAGAGCTCCATCTTATCACGAATTTCGGGGCTCAACCCACACAAAAACCTTGCCATAGTGGCCTTGGGTTCCTCAATGATACCCGCCCTCAAGATAAGAAGTTCCATCTTTTGTCTATACTCTTCTATACTAAGGTTCGTTTGCCTTAGCCTTTGGAGCCTATCCAAAAGATCTCTTTCATACCAAGAGGGAATATGCCTTCTTCTTAGAGCACTTCTAAGATCATTCCAATATCTTATGGAAGGCATATTGGTGCGGATTCTCTCATTGGTTAACCCAACCCACCAATGCATGGCATGCCCTTGGAAGCTAAGGGTTGCCATTGGAACCTTTCTTTCTTCTCTTACCTCATGGCAAGTGAAGAGTTGTTCTACCTTGATTTCCCAATCAAGGTAGGCTTCCACATCTTCCCTCCCATGAAATGGGGGGAGATCTATTTTGGGCTCCCTTGGAGGGGCCCCATTATTATGCATGGATGAATGGGAGTTTCTCCTAGGATGATTGTAGTATTCTTCCTCACTTTCACTCCTATGGGTATGTCTAGATGGGGAACCTAAGACTATCCCTTTCATTTTGTAATTCTCACCATTCCCATGCTTTCTTTTTTCTTCTTCTTTCTCTTTTCTTCTTTCTCTTTCTTTTCTTTCTCTCCTTTCTTCATCTTCTCTCCTTTCTCTTATTCTTCTCTCTTCCTTCTCTCTTTTTTCTCTCTTTTCTTCCTCTCTTTCTTTTATTTTTCTTTTCTCCTTGGACTCTTTTTCTCTCCTTTTTTCTTCTCTTCTCTCTTGTTCTTTTGCCATCCACTCCCTAAAGTCCATGTTTAAGTTTTCTAGAGTGTAATCTTTAGAAATATTTCTTTGGTTTACACTCTTGTTTGATGAATAACTATGAGCACTAGAGTGGGTGTGTGATGTCATTGTGCTTGAATTTCTAAGAGGAAAAAGGTGGCTAAAAAATTTTCATAAACAAACACTCCTCTCTTTTTGTGTTTTCTTTCCTAAAATGGCTTGATGAGTCTTTGGAACTCTTTAGCCTTCTAAGCGCTTTGAATAAGAAAAATAAAGCAAGAATTTTAAAGCAAAAATTCAAAAGAGAAGGGATCTAAAGCGAGCTCCTAAGGTGTTGAAGGAAGTGTACCACTTCTTCCTTCTTCACCTAATTTTCGAGAAACTAAAAAATTGATTAAATTTTATTACAACCAAAGGGAGGGCCTTAAGGGCACTCAAACTCCCAACTACAAAATTAATACACCTAAATTAAAGAAAAAGTAAAGTCTTCAAAAAATGATTCTCCAAATGCTCCCTCAAATCAAAGTCCTCACGGCTAGGTGTATTTTCTTTTGAGGTGATCCCTTAGGCTCTTATTCCAACCTTCCAAAATATGCTACCCTTGTGGTAAGCTCCTTTTTCAAGCTTTCTCCCAAAAGTGACACTAACACACAAACCAAAGAAACCAAAAGTAGCAAGGGGAGGTGCGAATAGAAACTCAAAAAGAAATAAAATATAACACAATCAAAAGGACATTTAACCAAATGGTAAGAGTATATAAGACAAACTAGAAAGATGATTTAAAAGACAAGAAACAACTAAAAGGTAAACAAAAGAAAGAGAGCACACAATGGAATACCTAAGAATGGCACTAGATTAAAGAGTTGAAGAACACAAATATCAAGTTCTAGTGTACCAAAAGTAATAAAATTTCTTTTAAGGTTCCAAGTTCAAAGTTGAAGCACTTGCTAATTTTAGGTTAGGCACATCAAATGAATTTTTTTTCAAACTTTCTTTTCTTTTGTTTGTTCTCTTTTTTTTTTTTTGAATCCTTCGTTGTTTTTTTTGTATTTTATTTTAGACTTTGTTTTCTTGTTTTTTTTTTTTAATATTTACTAGATGCACCTAAATTGATTGTGAATTTAGTGCTTGATAACAAAGATTTATGCGCTTGGAACAATAAAGAAAATTAAAAGCAACAATTTAGGTACTACTAGAAATGACTTCAAAATGCAAAGTAGCTATAGATGTGTTAATGGTTTAGTAGTTTGGTGTGCCACTGGACTCAAGCTTTGTTAAGTTTTTAGTAATTTGTTGAACACAAATACCAAACTTATACCTTAAGTGAAAGCACCCACAAACAAGAACTACCTTTACCACACAAATGAGCTACTAATTATACGTATAAGGAAAACAAAGACAAAGGAAATTGAGCAACTATTTTTGAATTTAAGAATATGCTTGAAACTAAGAGCACATGAACTTCTAAAGAGACTTAGACATGAGGTATGACCCTCTATGTTGCTCAATTTAAGAAGTTTCAAATTTTTTTTGTAAAAACAAAAGAGGCTAAACTTAAAAGGAATTAATAGACAAAATAGAAAACTATAAACATGACTTATAGACAACTACACAAGAGTATTAAAGTGAAAAATAAAAGCTAAAAATAAAGCAAAAACAAGGCAAATAGGTGCAAGGAAACACAAGAATTTGGTCTAAATTTTGACCACAAGGTTGTGGAATTCACCACAACGGCATGGATTTTTAGCAAGAAATTCTCAAAACCAAAATTCAAGCAAGAAAGCACCCAACTCAAAGCTTAAGTGGAAATTAATGAATATGGGAGAGACGTAGATGCAAAGAAAAGAAAAATATAAATTGCATCAAGCAAAAAATAAATGGTGCAAATAAACTATAACTCAAAACAATAAACTCAAGACATAAATGGAAATGATAAACAACAATGGAAAGCTAGAAACATTGCGAAAATTAAAGATAAAATAAAATAGGAAAACAGAAAGAAAAAATAAATGAGATAGGAAGAGAGTTTAGACCTCTAGAACCAATGCTCTAGATACCAAATGATGCATGCCTCCCTTTATCTTTTTCTAGAGGTTTTCTTCTTTGGTGAAATGGTTTGTGGAGAGGTAAGAAATGAGGTGGTTTTAGGCGCCACTTAAGGTAAGATAAGCCTAAGAGGGAAAGTTTGACACAAGGGATGGAACCCTTGATAAAAACCTAAGGAATTCTCAAAGAGAGAAGGGTGGACACTAAGAGAATTTTGGCCAACTCAAGGTTTTTCTATTCAATCAAGTGTAAAAAATACAAGAGTGTGAAGGAGCACCTTTTTATAGAGGGAACTAACCTCTTGGACAAGTCATGAAGGAAATGAAGGGCTAGGATTAAAAGGAGTCATCCAAGGGAGGAGGATTGAAGCCCAAAGTCCAATCAATACCCTCCTTTAGATGAGAATTGGTGCCCAAGCTACCTCATCCAAGGGCCAAGATTACTCCTTTATTAGTTTTGGGTTTTATTTAGCAAAAGAGGGTGTAGTTATCAAACTACACCCTTATTTCCTAAATAAAGGCCCAAAAGCTAATCTTACCCCTTCTTATTACTAAGACACCTCCTAGAAAATTAAATGGACTAATACATGTCCAAAATAAAATCCTAGGTTCCTAAAATAAAAATTACAAGTAAATAAGTCATGGCTTGCATAACTTGATGGTCATATGGATGTGAGATCTTCCTCCCTCTACTCTACCCATGTCTTCTTTTATTCTTCTAGTCATGGCCCTAGTGATAGGGCCCTTGCTTGGGGAGAATGCATCACTATCTCCTTTTGTTCTTTTGTGTCTCTTTTCATCCCCTTATCTCCTTTGTTTATTTCTTTTTTAAACCTAAATTGCAGATGTGAAAATAATCATTTTGAAAGTAATAGTGATAATATCCCTTGCTATAATTTTGATCATCCTATGTACCAAGCTGATAAGGACAATGATGATTTAGAAACTCTCCTCGAATTGAAATGGTTGGTAAACAAGAGGATCGAATAATTCAACCCCAATAAGAAGAGATTGAATTAATCAATTTGGGAAGTGAAAATGATAAAAAGGAAATTAAAGTGGGTACTGTTGTAAAAGGAAAAAAGCGAGATAGGTTGCTTAAAATTTTAGACAACTATATTGACATCTTTGCTTAGGTTTACCAAGACATGTCTGGCTTAGATCCAACCATAGTTGAGCATAAACTTCCATTAAAACCAGAATATTTTCCAATCAAGCAAAAGTTGAGGCGAATGTAACCAAAAGTGTCTTTGAAGATCAAGGAAGAAGTTAAGAACCAATTTGATGCGAGATTCCTTGCAGTTGCTAAATATTCTCAATGGGTGGCTAACATAGTACCAGTCTCGAAAAAAGACAAAAAAGTTAGAATGTGTGTTGATTATCGAGACTTAAATAAAGCTAGTCCAAAAGATGACTTTCCACTACCTCACATTGATGTCTTGGTTGATAACACTGCTCAAGATTCCTTCTTTTCCTTCATGGATGAGTTCTCTGGGTATAATAAAATCAGAATGGCATCTAAGGACATTGAGAAGACCATGTTCATCATTCCATAGGGAACATTTTGTTATAAAGTAATGTTATTTGGTTTGAAAAATACGAGGCAACATATCAGAGGGCAACGGTTACTTGTTCCATGACATGATGCATAAGGAGATAGAGGTATATGACATGATCACCAAGTCAAGAACAAAAGAAGAGCATGTTGCCAACTTGAAAAAAAAATTTTGAACGCTTGAGAAAGTATAAGCTCCAATTGAACCCTACTAAATGCACTTTTGGCATGAAATACCGTAAATTGTTGGGATTTGTGATTAGTGAAAGAGGCATAGAAGTTAATCCTGACAAAGTGTGAGAAATCTTGGATATGCTAGTACTAAGTACAAAAAAGGAAGTGCATGGGTTCCTAGGGAGGTTAAACTACATTGAAAGATTCATATCCTAGTTGACCACCAATTGTAGCTCGATCTTCAAGTTGTTGCATAAAAATCAAATAGTGGTATGGAATGAAGATTTCCAGCAAGCTTTTGAAAAAATTAAGCAATACTTGAAAGAGCCTCCAATTTTAATACCACTAGTGTCGGGGAGGCCTTCAATCCTTGTGTCCACTCTATTTTACATCTAAGTCCCTGTGCCCACTCCATTTACATTTTGGGTTCCTATGCCAGTACATTTTGCATTTTGGGTCCCTGTACCCATTACATGTTATATTTTGGGTCCCTGCACCCACTCCACTTTATATTTTAGGTCCTCGTGCTAGTACATTTTATATTTCGGGTCTCCGTGCCCATTACATTTTGCATTTTGGGTCCTCGTGCCTACTCTATTTTACATTCTGGGTCCCTGTGCCCACTCCATTTACATTTTGGGTCCCTGAGCTAGTATATTTTGCATTCTGGGTCCCCACACCCATTACATTCTACATTTCAAGTTCCCACACCATTACATATTACATTTCAAGTCCTCGTGCCCACTCCATTTTACATTTCAGGTCCTCATACCCACTATATTTTACATTTCAGGTCCCTGCACCTATTACATTTTGCATTTTGGGTCCTTGGACCCATCACATGTTGCATTTTAGGTCTCCACGCCCACTTTATTTTACATTTCGGGTCTCCATGCCTACTCTATTTTACATTCTGAGTCCCCCTGCCCATTATATTCCTATTTTGGGTCTCCATGCCCACTTTGTTTTATGTTTTTGTACCTATTACTTCCAAATTTTGGGTCTCTATGTGCTCACTCCTCATATTTTTTGTTCATATTCAACACTCTTTTTTACATGTCCATATTCACATGTTCATATTCTGGTCTCAATGCTAGTGACTTTCATATCCTTGCATCTGACCAAATTTGGGGTATTTATTTATATTTTCCTAAAATAACATGGAAACTTAGGTTTTTCATATTATCTAGTAAAATCTAAATAAAGAGGGGCAACTATAAATACCTAATTTTGTACAACATAAAAATAATAAAAATGATAAATTAAAAAAAAAAACAAAAATGTCATTCCATACACTGTCAACATTAACAACAACACTCTGAATACACATCAACACTAGAGAGCTCAAAATAGAATTTCAATGAAAAAATAAAAAAAGAAAAAAAGAAAATAATAGAGGCAATAGAGGATGAAAATGAAATGAGAATGGTCAACCTATGCTACTGTCATGTCTGTGCCCTCTGAATCAATCGGATGCTCTTTGCCTCAGCTACTATCAATAACACAATTCCACAAAATCTAGACATACAAAGTTTAAATTTTCATGAGTAAAAAAGATCTCGAGTTGACTCTATAAAAGGAGGTATTTGAATAAAAAAAAAGGATTTTTTTTGAGAAAAAATATTTTCAGAGGAGAAGAAAAAGTTTTGAAGAAGAGGAGAGAGAGGCAAGATAGAGAGCAAAAAGAGAAGTAGTTTGAACGCTACAACAAGTATTAACTTACACTACTCTTTCTAAAACTTAGTAAGAAAAATAATAGGAATAAGATAAAAAAATTACTTACACCATTCACTACCACCATAAGCGATTTTCGGTGGTCTAGGTGTTGCCGGAAGCAACCACCAGGGACGGGTCGCCCGCGCTAGAAGCTCCTTTCCTATTCTCTTTCTCCTTCATGTTAAACTTTTGCAATTTCTTTTAAAGATTTGAAAATCCTTTGTACATTGAAGTTGGCGTAAAGGGGACAATGTACACATCCCCATACTTTAAATAAAAAAAATTCTTTTTCTTTTTGAAAAATTTGTACTTTACTAAGTTCACCTCCCATAAATGTTATTTGTACCCCTATTTCATGAATCGCGGGCTAGGTTATTGTCTGCACCTCTATTTTTTTCTATTTGCACCATTTCACAAGTTATGGGTCAGTTTACTATTCACACCTCCATTTTCAACTATGAACACCCTTGCCCAAAACATTATGGGCTATCTATTTTCTGTTAGCACCTTTATTTCCATTAAGCGCACCTCTCTCACTTTAAGGCCCAAAATGTGTTATTTTTAGCTTTTTGTGAGTAAATACTAAGTTTTTTATTCTATTATTTTCTTTTATTTACTTTATTTTTTTCTAGTTAACATATTGTTACGAATATGTGAAATAAAAAATAATAAAATTTTGATTAAACCTAACAATAATAATAATGTTAATAATATTAAATTTAAAAATGAAAATTTAATAATAACTATTTTAAATTCTTTTCAAACTTAAATATCATAAATTTTTTTTTATAATTATTATTATGTCATTTAATTATTTAATTTAAAGGAAAAATTTAATAATGGTCCCTTTAGATGAACTTCTAATTTGACTATTACAAAAACTACAATAACCACTTTAGATGCACTTCTAATTTCTTTTATAAAATTTTTAGTTGTGATAATTATTATTACATAATTTTTTTTATAATTTATTATTACATCATTTAAATTATTTAATTTAAAGAAAAAATTTAATAATGGTCACTTTGGATGTACTTCTAATTTGACCATTACGAAAACTACAATAACCACTTTAAATGCATTTCTAATTTGGTTTCTTTTATAAAAGTTTGGTTATAATAATAATAATAATTATTATTATTATTATTATTATTATGTTATTTAAATTATTTAAAAGAAATAATAATCACTTTAGATGCACTTCTAAGTTGACTACTGTAAATTATAAAAAGCTTCATAATGATCACTTTGAACGTACTTCTAATTTGATTATTGTGATTCAAAATTATTCTTTTAAAATGTAAAAGCATAAAACGTAAAACTTTAATTATGAATACTTTGAATATATATGTTTTATTTAGTTATTATAAAAGATATCCTAATTTAATAATTATCACTTCGAATGCACTTCTAATTTAATAGCTACATTAAATAATGATTGTGATAATACACTTCTCATTTGGTTGCAGTAATAATATTTTAAAATAAACCCAAGAATATTAAAAAAATTAATTATCAAAATTAAAAATTGATATGAATCTACTATGTGGATCGTCTTGAAAACAGGTAAAGTAAGGAATAAGGAACTTGACCCTAACCACGACCTGCCGGTAGAACCAATACTATAAAGTTCTCATCCAAGAACAAAGGCAAAGTTTCTTACAAGAGAAACACACTCAAAGTAATATTTTAAATTTTTTTGTTGTCCTAAAAGCTTACAAGAAACTCCTATTTATAGGTAAAGATAAGAAGCCTTGAGAAAAAGAAACATTATAACTCAAAACTCCAGTAAGTCATTGATTTTCCACTAGCCTTGATTTCCCACTAATTTTCCCACTATCTCATTATTTTCCACTTAGAATTTATTTCCCACTTACACATAATGACTTAGGAATTCTAAACACTCAAGAACTCTAGAAAAAACATGAAAAGTCATCTAAAATATCACCATAAAGAAATAATACGAAAATTACATAATAATTGGGCTTTAAGGAAGTCCAGCCCATGAAAGGTTTGTTCTGACATGAATTTGGGCTTCTTTCCCTGTAGTCTTAAAGCTGAGTTGAAATCTTCATTCACTTATAGAAAGGTTATCCAATGTGGAGTGAACTCTAATGCTTCTTCCTTTGACTTTATCTTTATTGTTAGGTCTTGTAAAGTTTACTTCATTGTCTTAGTCATAGATATAGTCATGGGACCTCCAATGTCACACAAAGCATCTTTAGGTTGGCTTGTCAAGTCTCCATAAAAACCTCAACACACAAATCGTTTCAAGAACTACGTAAATTTTAAGAGTCTGATTGGTTTGGTTTTGTTTTATTATTTTTTAAAACAGTTTTCAAAAATAGTTTTCAAAAACTGTTTTTTGGAAGAAAAGAAAAAAAAGACTTGTTTGGCAAGTGATATTTGAAAACTGTTTTGAAGATGTAAAAATGGAAAAACTTGTTAATGTTTATTAGAATTTCATTAATGAAAAGCAAAAAACAACATATTCTAATTGTGTTTTGAGTTTTCAAAACAAAAATTGAGAACTAAAAAGCAAAACTACTTTCAGCTATTCCAGTTTTTTAGTTTTTAAAAACTAAAAAACTAGAACTGTTTTCGAAAACTGTTTTCAAAAAACACTACCTAAACAAGTTTTTTAGTGTTTAAAAACTAAAATACTGAAAACAATTTTATAAAACTGTTGTCAAACAAACACTAATTCTCCATTACCCATAGAAATACGTAGGAGCAGGAGTCCACTCCTGCCGAGTCCTGAAAAATAAAAATAAAGTATGTCAATTAAAAAATAAAATATTAAAATAAAATTTTTATGAAAATAAATTTTCCAATAATATTTTTCTCATTAAAATGTTATAACCCAAAAATAAAATAAAAGTAGTATTTATGTTTTAAGGGTGAAATAAACATTTTGAAGTTATCTAATTTTGCACATTTAATTAGAAGTAATCGTTCTTAAGACGGACGTGTAGGATGTTAATACCTTCCCTGTGCGTAATAGATTTCCGAACTCACAATTTGGTTTCGTAGACCACTTCTTTTTAATTTTTTTTTCAATATTTTTCTAAATAAATATTGGTGGCGACTCCTCTTATTTTGAAAAATTATTTTTTCGTTGTCTCGTTGAGACCCACGTGCGACAGATACGCAACATAAAAATAAAACATATAATAAAAGAAAATATAAATTAAATAAAAATAAAATTTTAAAATTTCATGATTTAAAACAATATATATAAATGCAAAATAAATTTAAAAATTGACTAAAAAAATAAATATAAAAAAAACATTCTACAAGAAATTGGTTACCCAACAACAAATTTTTATAGGTTTTTTACATAAAAAAAATCACATGTAAAAATTGGTTCTGGAGCAACTAATTTCTAAACATGAATAGTAAAAGAGGTTTAGGTAAATAATACGTAGGATAGGTCTTTTGGGTAAACGTTTTTTTATATATAAAAGAAAAAAAAGCCAAATAGGGGTGTGTTTAACAGAAATAGTTGTTAACAAGAAAAAGAAAAAGATCGTGGATGGTTAGACAAAATTGGATACTGACACACAGCCACTGCCATCGTTGGTGGTAGCGATGACGGTGATCGTGGTGGAGTGAGGGTGGTGACGATCTTCTGCAAGGGTGACGAGCGAAAGCACGTTAAGAGTTTGTGGAAAAGGTCTCTATGTGAAAGAATCGCGTGAATTTGTTTAATTAACAACTTAATCTAAATGGTTCATGGAAATATGAGAGAGATAGATTTTAATTAATATAGCGTAAAAGAGTTATACACTAACGTTTATTCACAACTCTTCATTTATATTTTTAAAGTATTAACAGCAGCAACGTATCATAAATAAAGAGTTGTGATTGAATATATTTTTTACACTTGTAAACAACTTTTATATATATATATATATATATATATATATATATATATATATATATATTTCTCTTTTACAATTTTATAGTTAGTAAATTACGTTGTTGGCTTGTTGCTATATATTTTAATATCATTTCCAGTTATAATTACTACGTATAATGAATATAGTTAAAATAATTTTAACTTATTTTCATTAATATAATATTAATTTAAATAATAACTTAATCCCTACAAATTAAATTTTTTTGAGTTTTTTCTTAAATTTTTTATTTTACTCTTTTAAATATATTTTTTATTTTATTCTCTGATATCAGATAGTATGTTAACTCATAACTTAAGAATGGAATTAGCATTTTAGTACTTATCATGTAATCAAAAGTAACGCTAATAATTCTTCCTGTTTTTTTATATTTAGAAGAATAATTCTTTGTGAATCATAAATGACTATTAAAATCTCAATTATAACCATAGAGTGCTTTCAAACTTATTTAAAGGTCCCAAGTTTGTATCCTATACTAAATATTAGGAAAGAAATTTTTTCTATTCTACAATATTTGAACATATCCTGAAGTAGAAGATATATACAATTAAAAAAAACTCTTAATTATAAATTAATAAATTCTAGTGAACAACTAATAAATTATTTATAACAAATAAATAATGGGGATACATTCCCGCACGTTATTAACAACAGTATAAAACAAAGCCAAATTGCCTCTGAAAGCAGATAAAGTCTTAAGAATAATCTCTAACTATATTAATTCAAGTCTCATTTCCCACTTACACGGTACTCAACTCATGTTTTCACTTTGAATTTCTTTTATAAGCTGCACTCAAATGAAAATCAACCTGGTTTTAGATCGTGCATCCTCAGGAGTAACTCCCTCAAGTATATTTTAAAACAATGTGAAACTTGATTATATATGTGCTTTCAAATTAGTGTGCATACACACATATTATATTTTATACATATATATAAAGTGCGCAGATATATAATCAATTAATGTCTAAGTTTTCACAGTCACAAAATAAAACAGAATATTCATATTTTTAACTATAAATTATGGTAATACTTTTAAGTTTTTCTTTATCACACTTCTACTTTATTTCTTTTAAGGATTACAGAAGTTTTTTTCTGTTTTAATTTTTTAAAGATTTTTTTAATTTGTTCATGCAAAGAGTTTTTTTTTGTTTAATCTTAGTCATCTTGTCAAACAATCTTTTGTTTTACTTCAACTTTCAAAACGTTTTATATAAAACAATAACATACCAGGTTACAAAGGCAGTTTAAAAGAGGTAACCCCACACACACACATACATATATATATATATATATATATATATATATATATATATATATATATATATATATATATATATATATATATATATATATTATAAAAAATTATAATATTTTTGTTTAAAATATTTTATGACATCAGATAAGTTTCTAAATGATTAAAAAATAGTTTACTAAAAGAATCACATTGGGGTTTTCCATAGATTTTCCAAGACAAGACGAGTTGTTTAACTATTAATGTAATTATTACCTTTTAGTTAATTTTGTTTCTTAAAAGTTATAAAGACTAAAAGAAAACAAAAATATTTAAAATACTAAATGAAAAAAAAATATTTAAAGAATCAAAATAAAAAAAATCACTATGTTTTAGGGATAAAAATTAATTTAAGCTTTAATTATATTATTTTTAACTCAAGAAGTATGAATTTAGTATTATTTTTGGATAAAAGAATAATTTGGTGAAATGGAAGCAAAATTTCGAAAAATGAACATAATGAAAATAACAAATAGAAATTTTATAGGATTAAAAATGAAATGATAACAAATCTAAAAAGTATATTTAATTTACCCTAATTTTAAGTAAACCCCACCAATCTATATGACGTTTCTTAATGGCATCCAAGTTACATCAATGTTTAGTTGACAGTAAAAGGAGAGGATAAATAACAACAACTAAGTGAATAACAAACTTAGGGTTGGTGGATTTGATTTTGTTTTTTAATTTTTGAAAAAAAAATTTATTTGAATAGTGTTATTTAAAGCCTTTTTTAAAGATATAAAAATAAAAAAATTTGGTCATATTTATTAGAATTTCATTAATATGTGTGTATGCACACTAATCTGATTGTATTTTAAGTTTTCAAAACAAAAACAGAAAATTAAAAAATAAATCTAATTTCAATTGTTCCTGTTTTTTAAATTTTAAAAACTAAACAAATAAAATTTTTTAAAAATTATTTTTAAAAAATACTAAAATGCTAAAAACAATTTTATAAAACTTTTGAACATACTTCGCTAGTTTAGTTGAAAATCTAATATTATAGTATCTGTCCACTAAAAAATAGTTAGTTGTTGTTTATAACATTATAATACTAATTCATAACAAAAACGTTAATATCATATCTACCTAGCCGATAAAGCTCAGTCCACGTCTGCCAAAAAAAAAAAAACTTTCGTTAATTTCATAGGTTTTAATATCGATGGAATGATTTGGAAAAGGCTAGTGACATGCATTAAAAAGGGTATTTTCTGAGCGTTCAAACGAGCTATAATTAAAATTTGTGCAAGAATTTGTACTTTGATTTTATAGAAAGTAACACAAAGGTATATTTTTATTTCACCGCGCACGTGTACAATTTATACGTATAGTATTTGAATATATGTAAACTCTCTCCTAAATTTTCTTTTAAATATTTTTTATAATTTTTTAAAAATTATCAGTGGTTTTAAAGTTTCTCTTGTCCGTTGTAGACTCAAAAAATTTGATAATTTTTAAAAAAAATTAATTAATATTTAAAAATATTTTGCTAATAACTCCTCCTCGTATATCTGTAGAAAATTTTCATTAGAAACAGACTTTAGTTGTTCAACAAAAGTGTTGGAATTAAGATAAAACTGGACAACAATTACCAAAGATTTGAATCAAGTGTTGGAATTACGCATCAGCAACAAACCAACAAGATTGGATTCTATTACTAGGTCAATGCACCAATAGTCAGTCTGTTTAGACTAACCCATTTGGTAATTATTAAAATAATTAATTATGAATAAAAGGATATTGACAAAGCATTTTTTTTAAAAAATACTTCCAAAATAAATAATCAAAACCATATGAACACGATAAATGCTATACTATAATCAGTATATTTCATTGGCATACAGAAGAAAATATAAAAAAAATAAAAATCAACAACACTTTTCCATAAATGGTTATAAAGGATGTAAGAATTTTTCATATACTAATTTATAAAAAGTTAAATTGTTTAGATAGATTATAAGAGAGAGTGTTTTTATATTACCTTTGTGATAGACTAATTGTAAATTACGAAAAATTATTTTTTATTATTACTTTATTTTAAAAGTAATTTTAATAAATTCACTCAAACAAACCCAAAACTCCATTAGATTGGGTAGAAAATGTTTCTATATTAATGATTGTTTGTAATTATGCAATGAATATATTGTTTTTGAATAATCCCTATAGAGAGTGAAAGATGAGAAAAATATGTACTATGAAAAAATGAAAAATGAGAAAATATAATAATAACTATAAAATTTGAATAAATAATTTATATTAAGTTATTAATTAAACAAACTTATGTGATTACTTATTATAAAATAAATTATTCTCTTATTCTCATGTAAAGTAGTCAATTTTAACATTTTGAATTTAAAAAATTAAAAGATAAAACTATATTTTAGATAATTATATCAAACAATTACTTATTATGTATTGTTATTGAGATATTAAAGAAGTCAAATGTAATAGATTATTAGTACTTATACAAAAGTTTAACATGTCGCTCTTTATTATCAACCCGTGAAATCTTTTGCAAGGTCATCACCATTCTCACTCTACCACCATCACTACTAATGACAACGACAACGACGGTGGTGGTAGTGATACCGATAGTAAAAGAGATGTCGATGGGTGATATCGATGATGGTAATGACAATAGTGAGGTGATGGTGGTGGTACTAGCGATAGGGGGCGGTGGCGGTGCCTCATGCTGCCGCCACCACTGTCAGCAATAGTAGTGGCAGTGACAGTACTGATGGTATTCCAAGAATAAGTATAAAAAATTTATTCTTCATTTTCACTTGTCATTTTCTTGAAATCTAATAGTTAAAATTAGTTACTTATTATGATTATTAGATTTAAAAAAAATGAATGGAAATGTTTTATATTTAATCTTAGATGGATATATAATATTATATCTAAGCATAAAAAACCATTTGATATGTCATTTGCTTCGTCACAGAATGATTTGAACAAGACACGCCATTGTGGTATAAGCATGGAATTTTTTCTCCTTTCTAACTTCAACTTGTTGCTTGTTTACATGAAGGAAAATGACTGTATAGGTACTTCATGAAAGAAAGAAAAAATTATCAATAAACTATCCATATATATGGATGGAGTCTCCCAATACTCTTACACTAATTAATATAATTTATCGTTATACCTATACCCTTCCTTTCCATACAAGAAGCTATTGTACTAATTATTTTCTTCTTTTTTCTAAATTAAGCGATGCGATAAACTAAAGGAAGGAAATATTAATTCTGGTCCGAAAGTTATAAAATTAATTAAGTGTTTCATTCTTTTGATTTTGTTTTTTAATTTTTAAAAATAATTTTGAAAAATAGTTTTAAAGAATTGCTTTCTAGAAGAAGAAAAAAAAATTGTTTGGTAAATGTTATTTAAAAATTGTTTTAGAGATGTGAAAATAAAAAAAAAACTTGTTTAATTATTATATTTATTAAAATATGTTTAATGAAAATTGAAAGACAACTTATTATTCTTTTAATTTGAGTTTTCAAAACAAAAATATAAAATTACTTATAATTGTTCCTTTTTTTGTTCTTAAAAACTAAAAAAACAAAACTGTTTTAAAAAATTATTTTTAAAACACTACCCAAACAAATTTTTCAGTTTTTAATTAAATACTAAAATTTTGACAAAAAATTATGGAACTGTTATAAAATAAGTATTAATTTTAAAAATAATTTTTAAGAACTGTTTTTTTAAAGAAGAGAAAATAAATTTGTTTGATAATTGATATTTGAAAATTATTTTGAAGATGTAAAAATAAAACAACTTATACATATTTGTGGAAATTTTTAAATACTAAAATACTGAAACAGTTTTATAAAATTGATTTTATTTTAATTTTTAGTTTTTGAAAATAGTTTTCAAAAACTATTTTCTAAAACAAAAGAAAAAAAAACTTATTTGGTAAGTAATATTTAAAACCTATTTTAAAGACATGAAAACAAAAAAACTTGTTCATATTTAGAGAAATATCATTAATGAAAAACAAAAATATAATTTTATTTTGAATTTTAAAAAAAAAACAAAAAAGTATAATTATTTATGGTTATTTTTATTTTAATTTTTAAAAACTAAAAAATAAAGAATTGTTTTCGAGACGAAACCAGTATTTTAGTTTTTAAATACTAAAATATGTAAAACTATTTTATAAAATTAACTAAGGATCCCGTGTATAAGAGATTGTATTAGCAAAGGGTTGATAAATAATATTCTGCACCAGTTTTGAAAAATATACAATAAGCAAAAAAGAAAAAGTAGATAGTTTATTCCAATGGAAAAATAAAAATGGTGACGTAGTGTAGAGAAAGAGATAGAAGTATGCATGTGGGCGAAACACTTTAAATAGAGGTTCCCAATTGAGTGGTGGCACACTGTGGAATTCTGAACAATTAAGTAACGAATTCAACACAGTATTCTGGTATTTGAATCTCATAAAAATGAGTCCTTCCTATTCTCCACCTCCAACACATTATCCATACTATTCTCCGCCGCCGCCGCCACCGCCACCAGATTGCAACATGAGCAAGCCAACACCCCCTCCTCCTCCGCCTCCGCCGCCGCCGCCACCTCCAAACTGTAACATGAGCTCCCCCCCAAAGCCTACTCCTACTCCAGTTTACAACTGCACATGTTATTCAGCTCCTCCTCCAACCTCTTATCCTCCGGCTCCTCCTCCTTATATTATTAAGTACGAGCATGATTACAAAGCTGTTGTAGCAGTTTCTGTTTCACTAGGAGGCTTCTTGGTTGCTTTTCTCGTCCTTGGTGTTTTGTTCCTCGCAAAGCGTAAGCCCAAGCCCCTACCACCTCCTCCCTGCGAGGACCCACCACCACCTCCACCTACATCCGATTATGCCCCTGTTCATCAACCACCACCAACCACCTATCAAGCCATTCAGATTCAAGAAGACGTTCTTTCTTATTCTTCTGCAGGTGACCCCTCTTGTGAACCTCCCCCACTCCTTCACCATCATGCTCCTCACAACAATGGCTAAATATATTACTTAAGTTCCACAACCCCATTTACCTTTTTCTTTTCAAATAAAATACACTACGGAAACCTCACTCGCTCACTTGTATATATCTTTCGCTTTCCAAGTCCAGGTTTCTGTCTCTCTCTCTGTGTCAAGGTTGCATGCTGTTGATTCCGTTCTTTTTCTCTTCTTTTTTTCCACTGTTGCTTAAAATGGATGCTTTATGATTAGTATTACGTATCTAATGCCTGTATATATATATATATATATATATATATATATATATATATATATATATATATATATATATATATATATGTATCTATGGATGAACCCAATCACTCACCCGATAGTCATGCGTTCAAATTAATCTTTTTATATATATGTATGTATGGAGAGATCAGCTTATATTTGAGATGGAAAGTTATATTTAAGTCTTTTAAACTTATTTTAACATAAGTGAATCTCTCTTTTTTCCTCTCTACTTATATTAAGTTAATTCGTGTTGCAATTAAATAATTATGTTTAAAAATTAATTTGAACACAATTGTCATTATGAAGAAGTAAGTAGGTTTGGAGAAGTGCCACTGACACGCACTCTACTATAAGATGAAATTTATAGAAAATTATAAAAAAATTGTGGTTAAATAATAGTATAAAGTTATATTACGCTGTGAGTGGATCAACATTAAACTCAAAAAAATATATTAAAAATTGTTAACAAAATAGTTCGATTGTAAGTAACTTTCTATAAAACAATTATGTCTGGTCCATTCATGAAAAAATCGTTATATGGGTCTCGACGATAATATTATTCATGTTGTGAATCAATATACATACCATATATAATTACTTTATCTTGCAAATTTTCTTAACCAAACAATTGTTGCTTGCTTATTGATTCAAATAATGAATTACGTGCTATTCTCGAATCATCTAAGAATTTCTCCCATTCTTGATGCACGGAGGCTAAGGTTGCGCACAGACACCAACCAATTAAATCAAGCTTAAAGCTTATTCTTAGAAATGACACCAGGTGTTTGATTTGAAACACGTACAAATAAACTCGATAAAAAGCATTCGAGCCTTGATCTAACAGACCCGAGTTTTAAAATACATTTATTGAAAAATATCAATACATATAAAAATATGTAAGTTTATTAAAAAATATTCATTTTATTATATTAAACTAATAATTCAATTTTAATAAATCTTACAAATATTTATCACTTTTTTACTCAATGTAATCTGGTTTTATTATTTATTATTTAATTTATGCATCTCCAAAAAATAGTATACAGAAATATCTATATATAATAAGGTCACCTTAATTCTAAAAGAAATATATAAAAACACAATATATATATATATATATATATATATATATATATATATAATTTGTAGAGTTTTTAGTTTTTATAACTCTATTTTTTTCTTCAACATGGATACACGTCCAAAATATTCAGTCACCATTTCCAATAATGCTGATAGCCTCTATTTTTCCTATATATACATTTCTTAGTAAAAAATAATTTTAAATATTATTTTACTGTTCAAATTATAATTATAATTATTATTAAGTTAAAAATTAAATTTGATTTAGCAAATAAATTTCAGGGTCAGCTATGCTTTTAAAACTTCAATTGTCATATTGAAATGTAATAAAAAATTCATTACGTTAGAAATGCTACATTTAATTTTGAAGCTAAATTTATTTTTTCTACAACAATAATTTAGTCTTATATCTATGTTTAATTTATATAATTTTGTTTTGAAGATATGTGATCAATTATTATGATTTTTTGTAGTTGGTTGAAAATTTAATACATTTTAATTGTAAATTATAATTTCAGTTTTAGCTTTATAAAAATTATTAATCATTGATAAAATATCATCATTTTATATTAAATATCATGGATAATTTTTTTTTCTTTATAAATATACTAAATTTTTAGTGTTTATTCTTTGAAAATTTTACTAGTTTCTGTTTCTTAACTTTTAGAAAAAATGCTTTAAGTTTAGCCTTAATTAAGTTTTTAGTCCTAAAATTTGTAAAAATACTTTTTTTCCCCAAAATTTAAAACAATTTTTTAATCTTAAAATTAATTGGTTTTTGTTTTGATATTGTTTATTTAGAACTGTGGTTAGCAGTATTTTAACAGGACCAAAATATGAATTTTCACGTGAACTTTAGGTAAGAGGTAGATTTTAATTTTTAATATCAAACGTCAACTTCGATTAATAAATTCCTAACCTCGTTAACAGAAATACAAAAACTAAATGTAATTTAAAAATTAAAAAATTATTTTTAAATTTCATAAATCAAAAAGCTATATTTATTTAAATTTTAGAGATTAAAAACTTAATTATACATTTAAGTTTATTATCATTTATCCATTACAAGTTTATATGATATACTAAGTTAAACTTCACTCAAGATGAATTTAGTCATACAACACATTAGAAGAAATTAGGAACAATAGAGTTTTGTATTTTTTAATCGTATATCACATTTTAATTTAGATAGAAAAAGCAGATAAAGTTAAATGTAGTAAGTTTCCTTCATGAAATTCGGAGCACAAGCAACACACCATTCTTGTGCTCGATTAGTGCATATCAATAAAAAGCCAAACTAACAAGAGCACTTGAAACCATTGTTAACGTGTACCGAGCCACTCTACAAGTCACTCAGTGATTATAACAATTACTACAAAAATCAGTTAAGGAATGCAAGAATTTTAAAGAAGACAATAAAACTAAAAATAACATTCATTCTCCTTTACGGCTGAACACCTCTAGTACAACCCTAAGAACGATGGGCTAATGACTGAACCCAAAACAAAAAACAAATAAACATATTAAATCAAGTCTGAAAACCACTTGGGCCTGTTGCTGGAACGCTTGGACTTAGGAAAGAGTTGCCCGTTAACAGCATAGTGTAAAAGGATTTTTATTTCACATCTATCAATATTTTATTTAACATCTACTACTTTTAATTATTTTTTGAAATACCAATATTATCTTTTTTAATTCTATAGTCTGTTCTCTTTCCTCTTACTCTCTTTCTTTATTCTCTCTCTTCTCAAAGCTCTTTCTTCTTTTTTATTATTATTTTATTATGGTGGTTGTTATTGTTATAAGACGAAGCAACCATTATAATAAGACGAAGCTGCATGTATTAAATATATATATATATATATACATATTAACATATCAATTTTTATGTTTTGTTTATTTTTTTACTTTTCGGTAATACATCGTTGGAGAATAAAAAATAAAAAATATAATAGTATTTTTTATAGTAGATGAAAAATAAAAAATAAATAAGTGTTAAATGAAAAATCCAAGGTAAAAGAAAACAAGCACAAGCACAAGGTAAAAGAAAACAACCCTAAACCCTAAAAGAAAACAAGCACAAGTACAAGTCATCCTTAAAAAGGAAATTCTCACTGAGGACGTAAAGATAAATTGGGTAACTGAGTTAGTTTTTGTTTTTTTTTTCTTTGATTGTTATGTTTTAAATATTTTAGTAACTGAGTAAGTGCCGCAGTTACCTCTCCCCTCCGTCAATTATGCGGGTTCCCAAGTATCTGATTAAGCTTGCAGTTTTTGTTTTTTTTTTTTTAAATTAAGTTCGCATGTTTAATGGATCAGTTCCAAACATATTAGTTAAGAAGATTAAAAAAGGGCATTTTTTACACCCTCCAATTTTTTTTGCACCTTCCAATTTATTTAAAATCTCTAAAAACTACCCTTGGTGCCTTGCACTCACATACATGCACATTAATTTGTCTGCACTCACGTAAAGCGAAATTAATTGACATGCCTCCACCAATTAATGTATATTAGATTACGGATGCGTAAATGAATTGCCTCATGTTATAGATGAATTGCGGATGTCCGCATCCATCATTATTTTAAAGTGTAGATGTGAGATCTCCAAGCTGAATAAAAAAATAGAGTTTATGGTTTAGTTACATAAATGATGTAAAACTCTGTGAGTTTATGTAAATTTGTGAAACACTTGTAAATTTTATTTGTAACTTTATGAGTTTAGCTCATGCTATAACAGTATTATAAAATTATTTTTCTTCCTACCATAATATATAAATATGAAAATATTAATTTATTTATCAACAAATTTCATCAAAATCTATAAATATCAAATTTAAAATGGAATTAGTTCATAATAAAATAATACAAATATCATAAAACACTATCAAAATTCACACCGAAGTCCATGATAAAGGCATACAAAATATCATCTTATTAAAAAATAAAAAACAACATGCTAAAAAAAATAACAACATAATAAGAATTAACTGTAGATGTTGTTCATTTATAATAAAAAAAACTTATCAAACAATGTCAAAAACTGAGTTTATCCAAATTCACTCGTGAATGAGTTTATATGCAAGTTGATTTGTTCTCCTAACCTAAACTCATAAAATTATACTATTTTATGAGTTAAATTGCAAGTTTAAAAGCAATTATGACAACATCAATTTTGTATTGCTAATATCTATATATGCAATGATAAAAGAAAGTGAATAAAAATATATTGTTGATCACAAAATCCATAATTACATTAGTATAAATCTTATATAATCTGCAATATTGAATTGTTGATTACAAGAATTGCAATGATGTGATCTACAATATCAATTTTGAATTGCTAATATCTAGATCAACAATAATAAAAAAATAAATAAAAATATATCCATAATTATGTAATTGTATATCTTACATAATCTGCTATATTTATAATTTATGTATATCGTGAATAATGAAATTCCCAATATAACATGGTATATTACATATCACAATTATATAATTAATAATTGTGAATCTTGTGAGTTGTGATGTACATATTTGTTATGTAGTTTCACCTTTTTGGAACTAAGCATTCACAATTTAAAGTGAATGTTACATATGTATTGATCCGCAATCGTTAGCCGATTATGTTTTGTGCGTTGTGAATGTTTTGAACTTTGCATTGCAGACTATGTTTTGGACTTGTCATCATGTTTTAAAGTTAGTTTTAAAATTGGTTTAGTGAAAAAGTAAGAAAAAGAAGAAAGAAAGTTTGTGAGTTTAAATTTCTCTACTAACAAAACTAATAAATTAATAATTAACATTTATGTATTAAAAAAAATTGGTGTGGTACATTGCTGTCTTTGTAGATAGAAGTGGGTGAAGGGGCAAGAAAGATCTGCAAGGGTAGTTAGGAGATTTTATTATAAATGGAGGTGCAAAAATGAAATCACGAATACAAAAGGAAAAGACCTTAAAAAAGGGTTTCTTATCCGGCAAGTAGGCTTTTCTCTCTCCAGCTCTCATTTTCTTCCTGCACCTCTATATTTTTCTAAATGATTAAATTGCCTTATGTATTTTGATAAGTTTGAATTACTAAGTCTCTAGCACATCCATTCAAAATTGCAAGTATCTAAATTATGTAATCCTGATTCGGATTATGTAATCCAAATTTTTATGTTTTAACAAATTTAAATTATATAATTTGAATTTGTAAAAGAAACAACCTCTGAATTATTGAATCCAGATTCATTAAAAGTATGCTTTTGTCATACAAATCCAGATTAGGTAATTCAAGATTGTAAAAAAACCTTCGAATTAGGTATATTGTAGTCATTTTTTACAAGTCCGGATTACCTAATCTAAACTTGTATCACAAAGCATAGTTTTAATGAATCTAGATTTGGTAATCCGCATTCATTAAAAGCATAATATTGTAATACAAGTTTGAATTAGGTAATTCGAACTCGTAAAAAACCTCTAGATTAAGTAATTTGGAGTTTTTTTATAAATTCGAACTTGTAAAAAAAAAATTTTAATGAATTTGGATTTATGAAAAAAAAACAACCTCTAAATTATCTAATCTGAACTTGGAAAAAACATATTTTAATAAGTCCATATTAGATCATCTGCATTTGAAAAAAAAAATTCAGATTGCTCATTTCATAGAGTCACTCAAGCATATTTTAATTCTTTAATACATTTTGGAGGTGCAGAAAAAAATTTATGGAGATGTAAGGAGAAAAACCTATCAAATGCATGGGCTTAACAGGATGATATGCAGGCCTTAGTTTCTATACCAACAGCTAGTTAAGTGACAAAACATGCTCACAAAAGTTTGTTACTAATAAAGACTAAAGATGAAAGCTACAAAGTGTTCACATTGTATGACATGGTAGAGTGACCGGAGTGAGGTGAGTAAATTGTTACACCTTAAAATATAATTCTACAACGTAGTATCATGCAATCATATTTGGAATTTCAATAAAGGAAATATCACATGATACATGATAAATTAACTTTGTATGTTATTGATTATTTGTATTAATTTTAATTTTTTAGTAGGAGAAGCAACTAGAACATTGGATGAAATGAGAATTTTTTATGATTATTAATTCTATTATCTGAGCTGGTGTTTTATCTCTGTTATTAATGGTGAAGGAAAAAATAGGACAATATCTTACTTTAATGTTTAGATTAATATGGAAGTATGGAACACAAGGGTTTTTATCTTTGTGGTTGTAAGATTTTTTTCTTGGCTGAAAGGGTTAAATAGTTTTTTCATCGCTCTAATAAAAAACAAAACCCTTAGAAGGTAGTAGATTACGGCAAAGTCTCTCTCATCGTGTGCATGTATAAACTGTTAATAAAGGTGTTGACTACTAGGCTTAGATGAGTTACATATTTAGTCATATCTTCCAATCAAACAACATTTATAAAATGAAGAGATATCTTAAATAATGTTTTAATAGTGAATAAATTGGTGGAAGATGTGAGGCAAGGGAAAGAAGACTTAATACTTGTTTGACAACCGTTTTATAAAATTATTTTCAGTATTTTAAAACTAAAAAATTTGTTTGGTTCCTGTTTTCTTAAAATAATTTTTGAAAACAGTTTTGATTTTTTAGTTTTTAAAAATTAAAAAACATGAACAACTATAAGTACTTGTTTGACAACAGTTTTATAAAACTGTTTTCAGTATTTTAGTATTTAAAAACTAAAGAATTCATTTGGGTAGTGTTTTCTGAAAACAATTTTGGTTTTTAAGTTTTTAAAAACTAAAAAACAAGAACAATTGAAAGTAGTTTTGCTTTTCAGTTTTCTATTTTTGTTTTGAAAACTCAAAATATAATAAGAATATGTTGTTTTTTGCTTTTCATTAATGAAATTTTAATAAATATGAACAAGTTTTTTCATTTTTACATCTTCAAAACAGTTTTCAAATAATACTTATCAAACAAGTTTTTTTTTTCTTCCCGAAAAAAGTTTTTAAAAATTATTTTTAAATTTTTTTTCAAAAACTAAAAAGCAAAAACAAACCAATCAAGCCCTAAGTAGTTTTGTTTTCCAGTTTTTGGTTTTTGTTTTGAAAACACAAAATACAATGAAAATATCTTGCTTTTTACTTTTCATTAATGACATTTGCATCAATATGAACAAATTTTGCTATTTTCATATCTTTAAAACAATTTTTAAATAAATAATACTTATCAAACAAGTTTTTTTTTTCTAGAAAACAGTTTTTGAAAATCATTTTTGAAAAGTCTTCTCAAAAACTAAAAAACAAAATCAAATCAATCAAACCCTTAGTGTGTATAAAGGTGGATTTTGAAAAAACATATGAATTGGTGAGCTGATAATATCTTTGGTATGTTGTTGAGCGAATGAGTTTTATTAAAATATGGATAACTTGGATCAAGGAGTGTAAGATGTCACACCTAATTTTTATAAAATATTATCTATGTATTTTTTAAATTGTACATATATATATATATATATAATAAATATGTATTAAATATTTTGTAAGATTATTACTAATAAGAATTATATTCAATTTTATATAAATAAAATAATGATAGTAATGATGTGTAAATTTAACAAAAATCTAGTAGTATATTTAATCTTTTAATACATTCAAATATTATTAATTTTTAGTATAAGGGTTAGTGATAAAAAAATCTCATTGAAAATAAATTGTGGAAGAGTTAGAGGCTAAAAGAGTGTTTAAAATAATAATAATAATAATAATAATAATAATAATAATAATAAATAAATAAATAAATAAATAAAACAAGATTACACAAAAGAGTAATGTATAACATTTCACATATTTCTACACAGGGGCACCTATTTAATCACATGATAAAAGAATAAAATTAAATATTGGATAAAAAAATTAATAAATATTTTGTAGAGTCTATATTATAATTGAGCCGTGGTATGTAGGACTAAAAAATATTCTAAAACCTTCACACAAATAAAGAAGGGAATTAAAATTTGAGTTTAATTTTTACACTAACATTCAACTATAACCTTTGATTCATGTTAAATTTATTGATTTTGTGTTCATTACTACTTTAAAAGTCACATCAATAACCATCGTATATATCAATTAAACTCTTAAAATTTATAATAAAAAGAAAAACTGAATTGCAAATGTGCCTACGTTAAGATTATAAAAGGTAGTAAGAAATAGAAAAAAAAAATTGAGTAAATTCTACATGAATCTATAACTCACGTTAAAGCTAAGATTAAGTAGAAAAGGAAGAAATCTACAGATTTCTACACAGAGCTATACCTACACACGTAACACTCACGTGATTAAAAATTTAGAACAAACATGAGTAAATACAGTCAACTGAACTTTGACTAAAAATTGGCCATTCAACATGGTGGTGGAATGTCGTCCAGGTTACTATAAAAACAAGCTAAGTCTCAATAAATCAATTCACTTTGCCTTGTCAAATTAAAATCAGCCCTGACTTGAAATTAGCATAAAGAAGATACAAAGAATATAATCCTATTTCCTGGTCAAGCAAAGGAATAAGAGGAAGAGAGCTTTAAAAAATTTATATTTTAAAAGGAGGTGAAGAAGGAAGAAGCAAGAATCAAGCTAAAACATAGAAGAAATCGATCAAGTTTCGAAAAATATGCATGGATCTTATATTTACCTTTATTCATTAAACTTAAATTGAATTTTAATACAGAATAGATTTTTATGATTAAATTAGTTTTAGAGACCATATGTTAAAGTATATGAATTTTATATTAAAAAAATTTATGGATTTACATTATAGATCTTAATATAAGTGTTGTTATGATTTTATTAATTTTGATGTTTATTATAAGTAAAAATTATTTGTCCAAGAAAAGAATGTGAGGTATAAATATGAGGAAAAAAACAATCAAAGACCTACAAGTTTCAAAGATAGGAAGAATTATAAAATGAAATAATCAAAATTACAACGTCCACAAATATGTGATGTACGTTAAAAAAAACTTTTATTTTGGAATCACAAAGTTCACATATATTAAGAAGATTATATAATCAATTTTTATAAGTAATTAGTATTATTATATAATTGAGTTCAAATTAGAAATAATGTAATTTATAATATCTAAGAGTTGTTAGAGATGGATGATTTGAATATTAAAATTGTTTATTTCATTTTAAAGTTATTAAATATGTGCTTATATTGTAATGTTAATTATGCATAGACCATTTTGCATCATAATGCATAATGCATCATATAATTTTAAGCCAAAAATATTTAGGGGAGAAAAATAATGAAAATGTTTGCAAACTTGATTTTATATGAATCATTGTCAAGGACAATTGACAATAAAATATGAAAAGGATTTTGAAATAATATTTACGAAAGTTTAAATTCACTATCAAGAAAGAATAACATATGAGTTTGAGAAAGAAAGTGAGAAGAAATTTTGATGGTAAGAAAACCTATTTATTTGAATATCTTATTATTCTTGATAGTGAATATGATTCTGAGCTGAGTTGGTATATGAGACCGTATGGTCTAGAGAGTGTCTCGGTTTTGACGATTCCCCCTATGATCAATTCTTATTGCTCTGTATCAAGGTGGCCTTCCGGGTACATTGACACCTTCTCACTTTTGTATACTGATTGGTCTAGTGAAGCGTTGCTGAATCATTGAACATGGTGATAATAAACTCTGACTTCAATAGACACCCAAATAGGGAAATCTTCGTGCAGTGCCGAGTCAAAATGGGCTTAGTGGAGATACTTGATGTAAATAGAGCATTATGATTTTGGAAATATTTTAGAACTCATGATGTACTAAAATTACTAATTTGTAAAATATGCGATGTAAAATTATTTGTAATTTGGACAATTACACATTTATTAGTAACTCTAATACTAATCTACTATTTAATAATATGTTTTATAAAATATTTTTTATAATTTATTACTTCAATTTAATAATCAATAATACTATTTAAGTATAATAATCAATTGAATAAAGAAATTAAATAAAATTTGTAAGTGGGTTACACTAAAATGTGCACTTAAGGTATGAGATTGGTGTAACAATTCCTATCTCACACCTAAAGAAGAATCCAAGATAAATACAAATAAAAGAGGTAACCCTTAGGAGCATCTAACACCTAATGGCCTTTGTTGGAGATTCTCTTGGAATGCAAAGAAAACCAATTGTATTTTGTTGCATTATCATGGTTTTGATGATGAACACTAGTTATTCCTAAGATGAATGTTATAGCTTTATACCATGATGAACACTTGTTAAATCTCATTGATGTTGCATGATGAAGCTAAGATAGTGTTATGAAGTAATTTAATAGGTTAAAGATACATAGTTGTGGTTTTAATATGTTAAATTTTGTCATAATCGATTATCTGCATTATTTAATCGATTAAGTACTTGAAATAATCAATTAATTTGATCTTGCTAACTTGATCATGGATGAAGAACATTTTAATCAATTATATACTTATGTTAATCGATTAAATTGATCTAGCTTGTTCTGGACTAGTGCTTAGAACGTTTTAATCAATTAAATACTCAATTTAATCTATTAAAACAGTGTTGTGAGCTTTTTATATAAAAGGGAGAAACTCAAAACTTCAAAGGAATATTATACATTTTGAAAATCAGATTGAGAAAGTTTCTGAGTTTCTAGAGAATAGACAAAGCTCTCAAACCACTGTTATAATAAATCCAAAGCAAAGATCAACAAGAATTTTCAAGAATCAAAGATAAACGTTAGTTTCTTTAAAGTTGTATGTCGATATACTTGTTTCCTTATTTCTATTCAAATTAAATCAATTGTATCACTCTTATACTTTTTATTGTTGTATTGGATTGTAAAAGATTGTCTAGGTAGGTTTCCTAGATTGTATTGTTTATGCATAGGTTTTGCATGTGTTAGAATCATTTTGTTGATAGGTGTTCAAGAAGTGCACGTGTGGGTGTCATATGCATGTGAGTTTGATGTAAACTCTCTAATTGATTTTAGTGTTGATTTCAATCCAAGAAAGGGAGTCTTGCAGATTGAGAAACTAGATGTAGCTATGGTTTGTGGGTGAACCAATATAATTGCTTGGTAATTCTGGTTACTTTCTCTATTCTTTATCTTTTTACATTGCTTTATCACTTCTGGTTATATTAGCTAATCTAATTTAGATATTAAATATGTCATTGATCAAGTCTGAATTATTCTTGCGCATTCTTGTATGTAAATTTGATAGAGGTTAATTTCTATTAAGTCTTAAACAGCAGCAAAAACTTATTCAACTATATTTCATTAAATTGGTTTTAGAATTATTTTTTTTTGTAAAAATCAGATTTTTTTTTTTGCAAAACCAATTCATCCCCCCTCTTGATTAGTTGCTTAGAGTCATTTGAACTTTTTCAGCCTTAAAATACACCTAAAAATAATGCAAAGAATTAAAAGAAATGTTTTGAAGTTAGCTCTTCTCCAAATGTTTCCTCATAAGTGTATTCTTCTCTTTTTTGCTAAGTTCTACTTTCAAGAATAGGTCCTTAATTTGATTAAAACCCAAGATGCTACCAAGTAGCAAGGTCTCCAAACTTGGTCCCTACAGACAAAGAGGTAGCGCAACACAAGGCAAGAAATGGAAGAAGACACCAAAGCAAACAAAAGCATAAATGAAGGAAAGCTAAACTTCCAAATGAAATATTTATTATGATAAACTCAAAGATTTCCCAAAAAAGACAAGCAATAACAAAGGTGTAGAAAAGAAGGTAAGGACAACAAAAGAACCTAGATTGAGTCTAAAATAGAATGGACTAAAAACAAAAAAGACTCCATAAGTCTCAATGATTTGCACTGTTAATTCACTAATGGTCGTGGCATTTAAAAGAAGAATCAAGCAAGTTTCAACAATTTTATATACTCATTTTGACACTTGAAACAATTTGAGGTGCACTAATTTTTTTGGTCTTGTTATTTCTATTTTTAACACTTTTAACTAACACTTTTTTTTTTTACTTATTTTCTTTTGATTTTTTCTTTCTTTTTTTAAAATAATTTTGCAACACCTCTTTACCAATTTTGAAAGCAAATATGATGAGGAGTATGAGGGTAATATTCGCTTGAAACAAAAGTAGAGAGATAGTTGCAAAATTGAGATGCAAAAGTGCAAATTAAGAAACCAAAGAAACTTAAATGGACTAGAATTTTAGGTAATAAAAAAAAGGAATTAAAGGATAGTTAGTGATGTTTAAGCAAGCTTGATTGCTCAAGTTTAAAGCCCAATTACATGCCTCAATTAGTCTCCAACAAGCCAAGCAAAAATCACGAAAAAAAACTAGTACCAAAGTAAGCTACTACTACAAATGAATCAAATGGCACTAAGAAAGAATTGAGCAATTACTTTTTAGATTTTTTTTGGAAAGATGCTATGATCTTAAACATGTGAGACTCCTTGGACATATGATCAAGAGTACAATGTCCCTTTGATGCTCAATACCATAAGAATCAACAACACACTTTTTATGGTAAAATAAAAGAAGTTGAACAATAGAATTAATGTGACAAATAAAAAGACTAAACAATATCAATCTAAGACACAACATGAAGATTAAAAACCGAAAAATAAATTTAACCAAATAAACAAAATGGTCATGCCAAAACAAAGTTGAAAATAGAGCAAAATAGGTGTATAACATAAAGAAGAAGACACAAAATACATTCAAGGATCAAAACCACAATTATGTGACTTCTTTCATAAATTTTGTGAATTCATCATCATGATCTTCTTACGATTGCATATGAACATAGAAAAAATAAAAAGCTGGACAAAAATTTAAAATGAAACCTAAAGAGAACACAAAATGATTCAATGAAAAGAAGCAACAAAAATTTAACCATAAAATGAAACTAACATATAAAGTGCAATATATTGAAATAAAAAAAAATAACACAAGACAATAAAGGAAATATAACAAGAACAACATAAGAATGGACAAAAATGACAAGGAAATATAAGTAAATTTCACTTCAAGGAAGTTGGCTCATGATACCATATGATGAAGAATCATTTTATCCCTAAGATCTACTTCTATGAGGATACTTATTTAAAGAAAAATGGATTCTGGAAAGTTGAGGAATGGAGGTTGGGAACACACCACTCTAAGGGGTTTAGAGATAAGTGTTGGATGATGCTTGCCACAAAAGAGATCCTTGATAAAAGCTGGAAGAACTCTCTCCCAAAGGAGAGGAGCTCATGCCCAAAGAGGAAGAGAATTCTCTCTCACACTCACTCAAACACAAAGCTCTAGTATATGTAGCTGATGGGACTTATTTATGGGCTTGAGGGGGTGGGTTAGGCTAATTAGACCACGAGTTAATCCAACCAAGATTAGGCTAACTCTAGTTGAATCAATTCTAACCATGATAGGTTAACTATTGTTATGTATAACAACTAAGAATGTGTCCCTAATCTAGTCCAGATACATAAGGTGTAAATAGTAAAAAGGGGTGGCAAAGAGTCCTTAGAGCATGATTAAGGGGTGGAACCTAGCAACTCTAGAGGTAAGAATAGTAGTTATGCTTAGGAAGGGGTGCACTATTTAGGAGAGAAGTGAGGATATCGCATGCTTATCTTCTCTAAAAGTTAGCTCATCTTAGTAAACTCTAGTATGATGACTATAGTACCTTGAAGAAATAAAGGGTGATCTAGAAACTAAAGAGTGACCTAAATACAATGGTGAAGAGGGAAATTGACTTTAGGAGTCAACCTACTAAAAAGTCAAAGTCAACAAAATTACAAGGAGAGTCCTAATTATAATTTATATATTGAAAGAAATCTCTTCATGTATCCTTTAAGGGTCTTAGGTCGAATTGCATCAAAAGCAATGCTACAAAATGTTTACTTAGTTTCGAGGATAAAGGTGAAATTTTCATAAGTGTCAACTTATTAGAGTTAACATGAATGAAATTTAGCTAGAAAGAGCATTAACGCTACTTAACTGTAAGACAAGATCATTGATTTTTAAATATTTAGGTCTCATATAGGTTTTAATCCTTCACAGATGGAGACGTGGTCACCAGTGGTCATAAAAAGATGAATATACTCTTGGGAGAGTAAACATCTCTCAATGGCAAGATGAATGGTGATGCTTAAATTCTTATTGATTGTGTTACTAATCTACTTCCTTTGTTTCTTCAAGGTTCCCAAAGGAATCATTTCTCACATTGAATCTTGCTTTAAATTTTTTTGGGGCAATACTAGGGGTAGAAGGAAGGTTTATTGGGTATCATGAGATAGTGTGTCAAGAAAAAGGTGTCAGTGGCTTAGGGTTGAGGGACATCATTGCGTTTAATATAGCTTTGTTGAATAAATGAAAATGATGATTGAGTGTGGAACCTAAAGTAGGCTAGACTCATGAAAGTTAAATATGAGTAGTTTGCGGGGTATTGGGATGTAAGAGGAAAAAATGCTCAAGGTTGTGTCGATATTTAAAATTTATTGACCACTACGACTAGGGACGAGGGGATGGTGGTCACAAAGGGGTAGGCATGATCTTGGGGATGAAAGTGACCTATTGTTCAGGAGAGAGATAAATAAACGAACAAAACTTAGGTGATGTTTACCACCGATTATGTATCTTAGCAGTAAATTAGAATTAGAATGTGACAATCAAAGAAATGAGAGGAGTAAGGTCAAGATGGAAGTGCACATGATAGAGACAGTTATTTGTTTGGGAGGAGAAAATGTTGGAGGGTTTGGAAAAGATTCTAAAAGGAGTTATGGTGCGAGTAGGAGTACTTGATAGTTGGATGTGGAATATAGGTGGTTTTGATCCAGACATAGTATCTTCTACTTACAAGGCACCGATGGGAAGTACATTACAACAATTTCAAGATTTCTTCAAGTTCCTGTGGGAAAAAAAATTTCATCAAAGGTTTAGTTTTTATTTCGGCAACTGGATGCAGACAGGTTGCTAACTAGGTGCAATTTGCTACATAGAAGAATTATCCAACATTGTGAGGAGATATGTGGTCTTTATGGTAATGCAAAGGAAATCATACCCTTTTCCTAAATTATAACGTATCATTTCGTGTATGGTAAGTGTTTTGCTATTGGTGGGAGATATCTACGACATGTGCAACTAAAGTTAGGAAGCATTGTTACCAATTCATGGAGTTGGTTGATGGATTAAAGGAGCATTGAAAAGTTTGGTCTTTTGTGTGATTTGCAACGATTTGGCAATTATGGAAGGTAAGGAATGTTGCTATCTTTCAAGCACACAGGTGAATGTTCAAGAAATTATTGAAGTTATACAACCGAATTCATGGCAGTGGTGTCACACATCTTATTTTACCTCTAATTCTTATGTTGAATGAGTAATGAATCGCTTTTATTGTATTGAACAATTGTAAATATTTTGTTTTTTAGACAAACAAATCTTGTGTTTTTTTAGTTATAAATAAAAATTTATGGCTTATCAAGGTGCATTTCCTATTGCTAATTTGTCATACATCTGGTTAGAGACTAATTAAAATAGCTCATTACTTCTTTTACCGAGCACTGAGTTCACTAAGTGCCTGTTTGAAACAAAATTAACAATGTGATATTTTTTTTTTAAATCTTTACTATTATAATAGGTAAATTAATTTTGTGATGTGTGATTTTAAAAATATATTAAAATGTTTATAACTATTGATCAATTTTTCTTATGTATTAAATACAGTCTTCTATCTTTATTACATAGTATTTATATTTTATTACATATTAAAATATAATATTCAACGTTTATTATGTATTAAATATAATTAATTCATAACCACGTAATTAATTACATTTGATCACATTTCCAATTATTTCTCTACTGTGGCTATATTGATTTTGAGGTGGAAATCCAGTGCACTATATATACACTAAGTGCAAATCGAGTTCTTTGTTTTTCTCTATGGTTTTCTATTTTTTCTTATGCTAGTAGCTTCATAAGAAGTTTTTATTGAATTTTTGGAGACTTATGAAAATATTTAGGATAAGTAAGAACGACTTTTACGACTCAACAAACCAGTCACCATCATCTAAAAGACAATAAATCATAAAACAATTTGAATAACAACAAGTGTACAACAATTTTATAATATCCCTGGGTTCAAATGGAAAGCTGCTCTTGGGAAAATGTCCAACGCAGAAAAAAAGCATATCCCAACACGCGGCAAGTAATAAAATCATACCTGCTACAAATATTTATCTCTTTTTTATTTTTTTGAGCATAACACTAGCTTTTGCAGCTTTTACTTTTAAAAGGGACATTTTTGGAATGGTATTGGGTTGAGTCGGTTTTTCGAGTGACAACAATTGCAACGTTAATTTAACATTTGTTAAGTGAACGCTAAATATAAAAACATAGCTACTTTTTTTTATATATATATAACGTTCAATTTAGAGTCTATTTTTTAGCTAAGGTAAAGAATAATAGTGTGATTGTTTGATTCTATTTTTTATTTTTTAAAAGAGTTTTTAAGAATAGTTTTAAAAAATTATTTTTTGAAAAGTAAAGAAGAAAAACTTATATGATAAGCGTTACTTAAAAACTGTTTTGAAGATGTAAAAATAATTTTTTTTATATTTATTAAAATTTTATTAATGCAAAACAAAAAACAACAAAATCTGATTGTATTTTGATTTTTTAAAATAAAAAAAAAACTGAGAAGCAAAACTACATTTAGTTGTTCCTATTTTTTAGTTTATTAAAATCTAAAAAACTAAAACTATTTTCAAATAGTTTTCAAAAAACACTACCTAAACAAATTTTTAAATACTAAAATACTGAAAATAGTTTTATAAAATTATTACCAAACAAGTATTAAATATTATCAACATAAAATTTGGACAACCTTATAACAACCTGATAATGTAATAAGTTTAACAACAAAATGGCTAGAAGAGACTCTAATACCATCTTAGCTAAATACCTAATTTAAGTTAGAATATCTTCACATATATAAATTATTTTACGATCATCATTGACGAAAGTGTGAACTCCAACAATATAGAAGAACTAGATTCCTAGATGTGATATCGACTTAAATTAAGTGATTCTTTCAAACAAAAATTTATAATGAATAAAACTTCGTCATGACTTGTCACTAACCTTTAGGCCATCTCGGAGAACTAAATGAAATGGAACTTAATATAATGAAGTAGAATGCAATAGAATTGAACAGATTCAAAATATTATTCAATTGTTTGAAAATACAATGAAACAAACATTTTAATTTTTTTATTTCCTATATTGTTCTTATTTAATTAATCATATTTTTTAATCAAATGCATTTATGTAACCCTAAATATGGTTAAAATAAATTTAAAAACTTTAAATCTTAATTCCATTTCGATCAATTCACCATCTTTCCTCCCTCCTATCATCATTTAAATAAACCAGAAAATAAGTGTAAAAAAAATATATCAAATAATAGATAATTTATTTAATCTATATCTTACCACCTCATTTCATCATCTACTATTAATAATTAGTAGTCTAATTAGGAGGAGCTTGGAATAAGTATTTTACTTTTTTTGTATGCATTAAGTGTATTTCTCGGCCAACTAACAAATTTAATTTTATCTTAGAGGAATTATTTAAAATTCTCTAATAAAATTTTCTTACCAACCCTCCTAGCTATAAACTGAAAATAAACTATTGAATATATTTGTGCTTTTGAAATATTAAATATATTATATAAGTTATTAAGAGAATTAATAAGAGTATATCATTGCTTAAAAAAAAAAAAAAGGATATCATACTAAGATATAAATAAATAGGAAAACATTCTAATATATAATATTACTTTTAGTATTTGTTGTTAATTTAAGGGCATGAATTCATTATAAATTTTCATTGGTAATTAATAAAAATTGACATCATAAATTGTTGAGATTCTTAAAGAAGATTGAACGTAAATTTTATGGAACTTTCTCTCAAGTCTCACATTCGTTAATAGGTTTTGATTTAGTTTCTTTCAATTCATTTTACAGTACCAAACACGTTTCTAAAGGTATATTAATTGTTAAAGCATAGGTATGAGTATGTGTTTGAGTTCATGTTTATGATTATTTTCATAAGCAAATTGAGTTCATTGTATTATTTTCATGTTTGGAAAGTAAAGGAGTCAAAATTATTGAGTTAAGAAATGATTTATTAATTACGTAAGTTGGAAATAGATTATCTAGCTTACTTAAGTTGAAAAACTTAATTAAGTTTTATCAGATAGTAATTGATCACCCTCTTTAAGTAATTGATTATTGCGAGAAAACTTAAATAATTCATTGCAAGCTCTCTGCAATAATTGATTACCTAAGATGTTAATCAATTATCACAGAGAATGGGTCATTTTGGGTTATCTTTCTTGAACCTCTCGGTAGTTAAGTACCTACATATGGTAATCAATTACATTAGCTATTTAACAAATTTTTTAACCACTTTACAAATTAGTTTTGGCAAGAACAAAAAAGGATTTAAGGTTTTCATGTGAGAAACTTTGTAATCTTTGAGAGAAAACCTTCACAAACCCAAGAAAACCCAATTTTGAGCTTTGAATGTAAATCAAGATTCATGATTGAAGGTGTTGTAAACCAAGAACATCTGATATTGATGTTTGAATAATCTTCACTGCAGAGTGATATCTTTCTTGAACTCAATCTTTGTTTTGATTGTTAAGGTCTCTTGAATAGGCTTTCAGTGAGATTATGTGAAATCTCATGGCGGGATATCATGAGTGAGGCTTATATTTTTGTGGCGGGGTGTCACTAAGAAATAGGCTCTTGTGGGGTGCAAGAGTTTTTGCCTCTTGTTGCATTGTTGTTTAAAGTCTTTCTTGGATTGTGTGTACAATGTGATTGTATTCAACTCTAGTGAAAGCAAGATTAGCAGAAGGCTAGATCGAAACTGGATGCATTCCATTGAAGGCGGAACTAGTATAAACAACAATGTTAATCTCTCTATCTGTACACTTTATTTTTAGTTAATTTGAGTTGAATTCTTTACTGCGTTATTGAAATAATTCTCAACTGGATAATTGAATCTTGAAATTATATTATTGGTGTAGACACCTAATTTTTTCCGGATTGTGATTTAGCCATAGAGAGATAATAAGAAATAAATAAAAGAATTACAAAATATATAATAACTAAACACTTAAAAAGAAAAAGGCATGATAAATAATAATACCAATAATAATATTAATAAAAAAAGAAGAAAAGAAAAAACATAGAGCAAGTTGCTCTGTGTTGATTGTCAGCTCCATACCTTGCTTTAATTTACAATTTGATCCTGCAAATAGCAGCCTGAGCTCATGAATTTGATCCTGGAAAATGGCACTAGCACAACTTTAATGCGCTTGATTTAGAACCTTTCCTTCGTGATGAAGGAAGAGAATCACCTATAAAAAGAGAAGAGTGAACAAAAGGAAAGAGGGGTTTTTTTTAGAGAGAAAAGATACAAAAAGGAAAGAAGACGAGTAACCAAGAAAACATAGCAAGTGCAAAAATTATCAAAGAGAGAAGAAAATCAGTGGTAACACTTTGCATAATACTTGTGCTTCTTTATCCTTTTCTTCGATCATTGTATTTTGTTGTTTTTTTTTCTCTTCAACAAATTATACCGGAAACACATTGCAATAAAAGGAAAGAATGTAAGTAATTAACTTATTTGTGCAATGAGAAAAATGAACGGAGAAAGGGGAGGTAATAATACCATATCCGAAACAATTTCCGGCACCGCAGTACACTGAAAGGCCCTGCTTCCACCTCGCTTTTATCTCTGTTTTTTTTTTTTCGTCTAGCAAATGTAATTTTACGGTTTCTTCTACTATATTTTAATAAACTTTTTTTATGATTAGAAATTTCAAGAATCATTAATAGATAACATGGGCAATTGTCAATGAGAAGCAATGTGAAGTTATTGTTATGATTGAGCTTCGATTCTTAAACCATTCATTTTCCTCTAGTTTAATGTTTAACAGTAAGTAAATTACTAAATGTTTGGCATAAATTTTATTTTAAGGTAGGCTTACATTAAATTCATGTCTATATATTAACAAAAGGTAAATGTAGTCTGAGTCAAATGATAAAGTTATGCACGTAATTGTTGTAATAATAATAATAATAATAATAATAATAATAATAATAATAATAATAATAATAATAATAATAATAGTAATAATAATAATAATAATAATAGTAATAATGATGACAAATGATGAAATTTAACAATAACCATTTTTAATAATAAGTATTTAATTTCAAAATTATATAATTAATTTAAATAATTTTAATATTAGGAAATTTGAGTATGTGTACTGCAACAGTTTTGCATGTACAAATTTATCTAATTCTCACCATAATTGATATTATTTTCTTCCTATAAACAAATACATGGCATTTAAATTTTCTCTTCTTACCACTTTTATTTGCAAATATCTTTAATAAAACTTAAATGGTCGATTAAACGTGATATCTTTTTATTTCCAAGATTTAAAATCATATATCAGATTAATAGTTGAATTTTTTTTTCGTATTAAAAGAAAATAAGGTTTATTAAATGTGACTTTTTTTTACCTTATAGAATTTGAAGACATATACTATGACAGTTTAGTGTACTCAAATTCATTTAATTTTTCATCGTAATTGTTACTTCTAAATAATATAAAATACATAATATATACAATGACATCTAAGTTTTCTTTCTAACACTTTTTTTTGTAATATTTTTTTTCAAGATCAAAGGAATAATTAGATGTGACTTTTTTTATTCCCGAGATTTTAAGATAGAAGTTGTGACAACTTTTATTTTAAAATTTCATCTCTAAAATATATGATAAATAATAATAAAAATATGTTCTTCTTTACTCTAAAAAATAGAATTTTTTAATAAATTGCTTCGAGTATACACCCTTGTCAATTTTAAATCTTCAAAACATATGAACTGTGACAGTTCGGAAATCTTATATTAAAAAACTCTAATACACAAATTTAACAAAGAATTACGTAAACTCTGATTCTCAAACAACACTTGGAGATATGTAGGAGCAGGAGCTCTCTCCTGTTGAGCCCAAAAATATAAAAAAATAATTTATCAATGATCTTTTCATAAAAAATAAATATTTCAATAATAAAAATCCTTGTTAAAAATATTAAAATTAAGTAAAAATATTTTTTAAAGGATGAAATAAATATTTTTAAAGCTATCTAATTTTGCACGTTTAATTAGAGTTAACCATCTTTATGATGGACGTAATGGGAATGTTAATACCTTCCCCACACGTAATCAACTCCCGAACTTAAAATCTGATTTCGTAGGCCATTTTTTTTATTTTAAAGGTTTTTCTAATATTTTTCTTAATAAATATTGATAATGATTCTCTCTTATTTTAAAATAAATTTTTTCGTCGTCATATCAAGACATCTCATGTCGACAATTGAGTTTATGTCAAATATTAAATTGGCTATATTTGTTGGAATAAATCTTGAAATCATGTTAGGTTTTGCTTTTATCATTCAAAGTAAATTGATCTGCTGTAAATCTTAAAATTTATTTATAAATCTTCATAAACTTTTTAAAAGAATCTTGAAGGCATTTGAAGGAGTATTTTGTGAAAACTCATTTGAAAAGTGCAAATTATTTTCGAAAATTTATTCGACCTCTTTTCTAGATTCCCTTAAATTTAGATTTGAATAAGAATTGCGCTTAATCATGAACTCCACACCATACCCTCGAAGAATCATAGACTTTGTAACAATCTCCCTTGAATCTTCTGGCCTCCGTTATGGTTCATTAGGAACATTCAGCCAATTCATTTTGCACACCTTTTTTCTATTTGCACATCATAAATCCTTCTTATTCAAAATAAATTTATTACCTCTGGCCACCACCGGCACCCCATAGCCCTTGCCACCCCGCAGCCCCAGCAAGATCCATGACAATAATATGTTGGGACTCTTCTGCTATGTCCTTGCTCCAATATATTAAAATTTGCAACTATTGATCAAGATCCACAACATACATACTAAATTTCCAGATCTCTTGATATGTATAGAAAAGAGTGTGTAAAATAAAAATACATTACAGATTACATGATTCATAATTATATAATTACATAATTGTAAATTTCGTGGTCCACAATGTATTTTACATAACTATGAATTATGTGATCTACAATGTTTAAAAATGCAAAAAAGAAAATATATATTTGTGTATGGAATTTTATGGATCACTAGATCTATAATTATAGATCATATGATCTACAAATTTTTTCAACTTTTTTAGCTTGTGGATCATTTGATCCACAAGTCAAATTTGTTGTTATTTATCCGTAGATCCACGTGAGGAGGAGGGGAGTTGCAGATCCATAAATCTGTAAGAGGATTTACAAAGGAGATGACAATATTTTGGAAATTCAAATAGTGGAGGTGCAAATACAAAAAATAGGGATACAAAAAAAATGTTGAGATCAATACGGCAAAATGAAAACTTTGTCATTAGATTAACCTTATAAACTTAAGAAAAAAAATTACTTTAAAACATTTATATCCAACATCATTAATTGTCTTCCTATCTATAAAATATTATATTCTATATTATATATATTATATAATGAGAATATGACATTTTGGTGTCCACATTTTATAACTATTTTACTATTCTAAACATTTTATGACTTCTCTCACCTTCACAAATATAAGTTTTGTTAATAGATGTATACTTTTGATCATTAATATTTTTAATAAAAATGTAAATGCTCAGGAAAAACAACATTTTGAATTTTATTTAAATTATTTTCTCTCCCAATTTTCTCAAATTCATTGCAAATTTGTTATATTCATTGATGCCTTGACATGCTTTTATCATGTTATCATAAACAAAAAAAAATATACAAATTAACAAAATATATTCTATCATGTTATACGCAAAATGACAAAGAGAATTCTTTATATTTTATCATGTTATTACAAAACATATTAAACTAAAATCCTATATTTATTATAACATATCAAAATAGAAATGCGAATATACATATACGATAATGTTTGTGTTTTTGCTGGTATTTATAAAGGAATTGATACTTTTTATATTTAATGTTTTTTGTTGATGATGATAGTTACCAAAATTTCAATTTATTTTTTAAAAAATAAATACATATTTAAAATACCTCAAGTTAAAGTTGTAGGTTAACTTAATTCAACTGTCAAAACAAAATATATTCTATCATGATAGCCTTCAAAAGCAAATATGACAATGATATCAATTCTAATCTGAATTTGATGAAAACTATTTGACTCAAATGATCTTAAAGTGATATTTTCTCACTCAGTCTTGATTGAAGTTTCTATGATTAGTTGGATTTGTGAAGAAGTTCAGGATGAAACTTGATATTTTTTTACCAAAGATATTGTAGTACTCAAGTGTGAGACAAGTCGTCAATTAAATTAAATAACAAATACATTCAAACGAAAGGCATTAGAATATCTTATCAATCAACCTAATCCCATTGACTTTGTAGCGTTTTGTTTTCATTTTAGCAAGCAAGATTGAAGTTACACGGACTTCCTCGATGATACATTATAAACTATAAATTATGCCAAAAAAGAAATTAAGAATAACCACATTGGGCACCGATGAAATTTAAGAAAATTCAGTTTCTAAATCTAGAAAGAATGGACATAAATAGATATGAGGTTGTTGATTTTAGTATCCAACGGGTTTATCCAAAATCAAATTTTAATATGAAACTTCACTTAATAAATTCCTTCATAAATTATTCTTGTTACCACATATAGCTTAAGAATATATCATAACAGATAACCTAACCCCACGACCACATATTAAAAAAAATGAAAAAAGATGCGCACCTAAATAACGTGCGGTAGCACATTTTTTTTTTTTTATATTTGTTGATTACTAGTCATTACTTTGAAAATCGGAATAACCTAATTTAAAATTAAAAGTGGCTATGGCATTAGTCAAACGTGTGTGTGATATGTTAAGAAAGAAAGGCTAATCCATTAAATAAATTTCAATATCTCAATTGATTAATCTTAAACTTTTCGTGCAAAGATATCATGATTGAAAAAAATCCTTACTCATGTAAACTGATCCAGAAATTAAAAATTAAAACAGAAAATAACTTAAATTAAAATAACAAAAACTATTTTTTGTTAAACTGAAATGGATTTTGCGTTTATTCTATAAAACCAATATTTTTTTAAAGTCAAAATAATATTATTAAAAATTTAGAAAGCACAAGACATGTTTTCTTTAACGTATGAAAGAGTTACTGGTAACATGATAATCTACACCAAACTAGATAAATATTGCATCCCTAAAAATACATAAGATGGGAAACAAATATCCATTCTGCAAGAATATTGATGTTAGATGCACAACTCTACACCATTCTCACAAGGTCAATTGAATCACAAGTACAAGTTCATTTACATTCAGGGTCCCCTACCTAAAGATCACCACATTCCTAACCCACCAAATGTGTCACAGTCTTGTCAACCATACAAAATGTCATGTCGTATGAGTGGCACATGAACCATGATCCAACTTTGAGAATTGTAAGCCACAATCTCTGACAGTGTTATGTAGTGTTGTGGAATACTCTCACCAGGAGTAGAGATTGCCCTAAGTCCTGATTGTCACCATACAATTGACAAATAAATATTGCACACTTTCGAACACCTCTTCGCACAAACCACACATCTCCGCTTGACGCTATATAATCTCCCACTGTACTAAAGTGTCCTTTGTTGGCAACCTATCTGGAGTCAACCTCCATGTCAATAGTTGTACCTTTGGTGGAACTCTACCTCCTAAATGATCTTGAGAAAATCATTTTGCTACTGACCTACATCACCTCCCAAACCCTGTGTATATGTTGATGATACAAAATATACTCTTGATGTGTTTAGCCTCCCACCACAATTCATCCTGAACCTTTTCCCATGATAAGACTAGAGATAACCTCCTCCTTAGCCCCCCAGGCAACTCCTCCTTCTAGGCAAATAACCCCCACCTCCATCCCTACTTCCACCCCATTGCCCCTTGTGTTGAAATTGATTGATTTAAGCTTTCAAGGATGTTATTCAAGCTACTTTCAAGTCTCTTATCAAGTATAGGTTTTGCTTTTGTTATTTCAATTCATTTTGCAGTACCAAATATGTTTCAATAGGTGTGGTACTTGTATTGATTGTTTTCTAGAATTACGCATGAGTATGTGTTTTTAGAGTTCTTACTATTGATCTTTTAAAGTGCATTTTGAATTCATTTTGTTGTTTTCAACTTTGAAAATCTATGGTATAAAAACTATTGAGTTAAGTAATGATATACCTCTAGGGTAATTGATCATGTAAGGTGGTAATAGATAACCTAACTAACTTAAACAAGAAACAGTGAATTCAAGTTAAGCTCGTGTAGTAATCGATTACCTATAAACCTAAGAGACATTCATTTTACATGCTCTCAGTTTTTATCACTTACATGGAGAGGTAATACATTACCATAGAGAACTGCATCTATTTTGGGCTATTTTAAAGCATTTGGTAATCAACTACCTTCAAATGGTAATATATTACATCAGTTATAACAAACTTTTAACTACTTTAACTAACTACAATTTTGAACATTAGAAAGAGAGAATTAGATTTTCATGAATCAACGGTAAAATTTTGAGAGAAAATCTTCAAGAAAAACAAATCTCAAACCCAAAATTTTTTAATATGCATCAAGAATTGCATTTGAAGGAAAAACAAGCAAGATCATGTTGATCTTATATGATGCGTAAAATATGAATGCTTAAGAGCAAACATACCTTATATAATAGTAACAGTAGACTTAAGTCAGAATATTGTACCCAAAGGACTACATCTAGTTTCCAAATAAATCAATTATGAGACAAAAGTAACCGTATAAGAAAATAATGTTGTAGTATTTATGTGCTCAATAGATCATACTTAGAGCAGTAGAAAAAAAGAATAGAGTTAATAAGTTTGGAATTCAATGAATTAAGACCAAGGATTATGATTTCCACTACACTGTTTTTGCACCCTATTTATTAAGCAATCTCATTATTTGTCATTCATTGATCACCAATATTTTACCAAAATTGTTGTGATGCGTTTGGTCATTAAACCATACTATAACCCTAACTTTTTATCTATTTTGGTCATGCAAAACTCCAAATTAGGATTAATTTTCCCAAAATCAATCGGAGGTTTAGTCAATAAATTTAGTCAATTATATTGGAACAAACCTAATCAATTCACAATTCAATCATGCAAAGATCAATGGTCATGAATATCAATGGTCATTCAAATATTCACAGCTCAATCTCATTCTTTATCATTCATTGATCACCAATATTTTACCAAAATTATTGTGAAGCGTTTAGTCATTCACATCATACTATAATCCTAACTTGTTATCCAATTTGGTCATGCAAGACTCCAAATTAGGATTGATTTCCTTATTAATCAATTGGGGTTTACCCAATAAATTTGGCAAATTATATTGGAACAAACTCAATCAATTCACAGTTTAATCATTCAAATATCAATAGTCGCGAATATTCAAATAATTAAGATATTCACAAATAAAATAGTGAAAAATGATTTAATCACTTAATGACATTGAATAAGCATGCAAAGTATAAGCGAGAATCAAAAAGAGTTTACATCACAACCCTAGAAAAAGGAGAATTAGCCAGACATGGGTAATCAAAAGCCAAACACCCCATAAATTACACAATGCATCAATGATAAAATAAAAAATTACTGACATAGAGCACTATGAATTGACTCAATTTAAAGTTTCCTTCCCATTCCTCACCTAGGTCACAAATTTGACTCTTCGTCTAAGCCAAAACAAGTCCCTTTTTGTCTCTAATCTTCTGGTATTTATAGAAATAGTTTGGGCTTTTTAGCATGGTTGTGGGTCTTCAATAATTGCTCTAAAAGGGCTCGATTTTGTCCTTTTTTCTTCTTGTTTCTTAAGTACTCTTCTACAGTGAGAATAAACACTAAAAAATGAGTTTTTTCAACAAATATGCAATTCTTTCCTTACACGCAGGTATTAAACATGACAAAAATGGGTGAAGATTTGGTTTATTGATACATTGGGTAATCCATACAATCAAGGTGTTGTTTTTCTAACCTAAATTTTTTATATTTTCTATATTGAGAAATCTCTTAGAAGGTGTTTTCATTGAGATTGGTTGAAATCTTATGACAGAGTGTCATTAGTGAGGCAAATGTTCATCTGACAAATGTCATGGAAGAACATTCTCTTGTAGGGTTGCAAGAGTTAAGCCTTTTGTTTGTTTTTTTATGTTTTTCTTTAGAATTGTATGTGCAAAGGTTTTGTAATTAATTCTTTAGTGAAAGAAGGTTTAGCAGGGTGGTAAATTTACAGCGGATGTAAGTCATTTTTTAGAAAGGGTTTTAATTATTACAAACAATATTCAAGAGGGGGGTGAATTGAGTATCAAAACTTTTTCTGATTTTCTGTTAAAAATAAATTCAAGAATTCTTTAAGAAATAATATGTTGAAACAAAGGCTAATTGTGTTGATTTGGTTTGCAACTGAATCTGACTTCAATTATTCTTTTTATCACAAGATTTCTATTTTAACACAACTACTTATATTCGTTCACCCTTAACTTGGGCTACATCCAATTTTCCTAATTCATGGAAACCTACCTTGAACAAAACCAAGTTCTAGAACCAACAAGAGCTTAAAAAAAAACTCAAATGCAAATGAAAACCCATACTTGCACCCTTGAAAACCTATCAAGATATTGATTCTACCTCATGCAAAAATCCATGCATGATCTCTACCTACCAGGAAAGCTACCTAGTAACTTTACACAACAAAACAAAATTAAATAACGATATCACTTGGACTGATTAGCTCATATTACAATGAAATAGGAGATATCAACATAACACTATCAAAGATTTTGTCTATCTTTGAATCTTAATGGATCTTTTTTATTTTGTATTAGACTTGTTGTTGTAGAGGTTTAACGCCTTTTTCTTCTCTCTAGAAACTCAAAAATATCAATCTCAAAAGAATTTTGAAAATGTGTTATCCGTAATTTCAAAATGAGTTTCTTCCTTTTTATATAAAAAGCTTTAGCCTCTAATTTAATCGATTAAATCAAGTTTTAATCATTAAACTGTTCTTTCCACAAGTCTAGAACAAGCTAGAGCAATTTAATCAATTATCTTTTATGCTTAATCGATTAAATTGTTCTTCATCCATGACTAAGTCTGCATGATCCTTTAAATCAATTAAAACAAATACTTAATCAATTAAATAATACAAATTAACCGATTATGAGTTGATTTAACAGATTAATACAACAATTTTGCTTCTCTTAATTTATTAAGTCATTTCATGAATCAATAACCTTTATACACATGCTACATCAATGAGACTTAACAAATTTGAAAGACTTTTAAAGATATCAAATCTCATTTATGTACCATGACTTAATCACACTAAGATTCACAAAAGATTTAAGAAACACTAAGTTCATTTGAAATGAGATAATAGTGAACCCTATATGATGCATATTATGATTCAAGCATAAAGCAATAACACTTATCCTAGGTATAGATAGTGTTCATAATCAAAACCATAATTCTACAAGATATAATAGGTCTTCTTTTTTCTTTTCGAAGAGATTTTTCAATAGTTTTATGGTTGAACCAGTATAAACAACAATGTCAATTTTCTCTAACCTTTTACTTTTTGGATTTTTTAAATTTGCATATACCGTATTGCATAATTGTGCTGGAAATTGCTGCAGATTTTTTCTTGATATTATTGTAAATTGGGTTTGAATCAATCTTGAATTATTATTATTGAGGAATCAATCTTGTGATTTGGTTCACTCTTTCAACTTAATTGATCAGCTGCATACAACACTTGATATTATCTTTGAAAATTGATTTTAAAATTCTTTTGACAAGAATATTTAAAAGAATCTTGAAGGCAAAAGAATGGGGAATTTTGTGAAAATTTGATTTTTGAAAATGTGAAATTATTTGTGCATCTATTCAACCCCCTTTCAGATTTCCTCTAGGACGAACAATTCACATCATAGTTGGAATCTTGAGAGGTATTCAATATTTTAGCAAATGGTTTTTGTGTTGACAAGGAATTAATTGCTTTCTGTCAAAGGTGCCTCAATTAACAGACCACCTCTATTTGGAGGAGAACATTATGCATTTTAAAAGGTTCAAATGAAAATTTTCATAGAGTCTATAATCATCGTATTTGACAAGTCATGATAACGATTATAAGATTCATACTCAAGTAGTAAATGATTCAATAATTGAAAAACCTTTTAAACGATGAAATCAAGAAGAAATCAAGCGTGCTAAAAATGATTCTAAAGCTTTGAATATCATACAATCTGCTTTGAATAGTGATGATTCTTTTAGGATCTATGCGTGTACAAATGCAAAAGAGGCATAGGATTTGATTCAAGTGACACATGAAGAAACCCCTGAAGTTAGAAGAGTTAGAAAGAATACATTAATTTAGGAGTATGAGATATATTGGATGGTACAAGGAGAAACTATAATGCATGTTCAGAAAACACACACCCGTATTGTCAATCATCTAAAGGTTCTTGGAAAAATCTTTGATGAAAAGGAGTTGAACATGAAAATCCTCAAGTCTCTAAATCGAAAACGGAAACCAATTGTAACTGCAATCATAGAGTCAAAGAACCTTTAGCCATGACTAGTGCAAAATTATTTAAAAAATTGAGAGAATATGAGATGGACATGACTAAAATGGCAGAAGAAGAGCAAAAAGAGAAGAAAGTGAAAGGATTGGCCTTGAAGACCAATGAACAATCAAGTGATAAAGAAAGTATTGAAAATGAAGCTTCTGGATTTGAAAACATGAATTTCATGGTTAGAAAATTCAGAAAATTCTTGAAAAAGAAAACAAAAAAGGAAAACCATTTCAAAGAAGGAAGCCATCAAAGAAATTAGAAATTTTTTCACCTAAGTTCACATGTTTTGAGTGTCGCAAAACCAGTCATATGAAGGCGTATTATCCAAGATTAGCAAGGAAGCAAAGCAATGCTGAGTCAAAATCAAAGTTCAGAAATAGAAAGAAAAAGAATTATATTGCATGGAAGACAATGCATCAACCACATCTAGTGAGAGTGAAATTAACCATGAAGAAAATCTTTTCCTTGTGACAAAGACAAATTATGAAAGTTCATTAAGTGATTATGACTTTTTTGTTCACACTAACTATGACCAACTGCAAGATGCTTTTATTCAGTTGCATGAAGAAGCCGAGAAAATATAGTAATAATCGTACTATTTCCATAAACGGTTCACATTAAGTTGTTGATTAAACAGGTTCATGTGGTTACCACACGGAGGCCTCTTCTACAAATGCTTCATGCGTCATTCTCTCTCATCACCCCTAAAAATCCTTTGCAAAGTCACCACTATCCTCACTCCCCCACTATTATCATTGCCGCCACCGTCAGTCACTAATGATATTAGTGGTGGTGGTGACACTGACGATGATGGTGGCAACGAAAGTGGTATCGGTGATGGTGGTAGTGGTGTCAGTGTCACCCCCTATCGCCCTCAGTACTGCCACCACCACCAACATCCCCACTACCACCACCACAACCATTTGTACTGCCACAACTATTGTTGGTGGCAATACCAACAAAGGTAGGGGTAGAGGCAACCTTGGAGAAGATACCGTGAAGGTAACAAGACAAAAGCAATGTATCAAACATTTGTACGAAAGGTTTCTATGTGAAAGAACCATGTGAGTTTATTTTCTCAACACACAGGCACACATATATGCACATACACACTCACACGCCCCACACGCATACTTACCTCCTCTCCTTCCCCCCCTCCCCCATCCCTATATACACACAACGCACGTACACATGCATACACACAACATGGAATAGATTGCTAGAACAATGGAAAACACCTAAATATTATGAGAAGTATACAAAAACCCCAACAAATCGAGCATCTAATAAAGGATGGTGTTTACACACAAGTGGCTCTATTAGTGTGCAAGATCATACCATGTGAATTGTATGAACATTAATACTACTTTTATAGTGCGTAAATTAAATACTTGTGTAATAAATTGTTTATTTATACTATTTTTGTTTATAAGCAGAGGAATTGGGTCAGTCTGCACATGTTGATGAGGTATTTCAACAAATCCACTTATAGAAGGATACTAGTCAATTTGTAGATGAAAGATATCGGCGAACACATGTAAGCCATCTTATCTTTAATTTTCTATTTTTTTAATTACATTAATGTTTACTATATTTAAATTTTCTTATGTGGTGACAAGAGGAATTCTAGACTTAATTATCTTGGGCTAGATCCAAGTCTACCTCTTGTGTGGGTGACTCAATAATCACCCCCTTAGACGTTGGTGAAAAAGAGAGACTTAGGGTTTGATGTTGGTTAGTAGGCACTGGTGGATAGAATAAGGGACGAGTCTATGGAACTAGAAGTCATAGTAATAATGGGTTGCAAATGGGAACAACACTTTCTTTTAGGCATCTTCTGCGAGCTACATAATTTAGGGGACTATATCCAACAAGTTGATCAAATTAAAATTGAATTGCAATCATTTTGTTAGATAAGAAATCAATTGGAGACTCTTATGAATGTTGTCTTCAATATTTTAACCTCCATTAGTCGCTCAAAATAATTTTTAACAACAGTTAGTTGGAAATTAGCAATAACCCAATTGTAACTAGCAGCTTAACAATAAACAACAACCTCAACATGGTAATCAACAATATGATGATAGTAACCAAGAGCATCAAGATAGTCTTAGATACTCTTATGAATGTTGTCTGCAAAATGTTAACCTCAATTAGTGGCTCAAAATAATTCTTGACACAGTTAGTTGGAAACTAGCAATAACCCAATTTTAACCAGCAGTAGAATGATAAACAATAACTTCAGCAAGGTAATCAACAATATGATGATAGTAACCAGGAGCATCAAGATAGTCTTGGATATGATGGTTATTAAGTTATTTAAGATTTGAATTTGTCTAATAATTTTCATAATGTTGTTTAAGATTATGTTATAAATGTCGAATTTTTAGAATAACTTCTTTTGGGTTTGTTGATTTTAAAGAATTATTTGGTTAATGTTTTGAGATTATGTATTCAATGATGACTGGTTATGCTAAATCCTTATCATTGTTATATAATATTTTATAAATAATTACTGTTTGTATTGAATTTTATAAAGAAAACACAAAAAATTGAAAAATAAAATAATAATTCTTTAATTACTGACAAATTTATCCTTCAGTAAAACCCAAAACAAAATGTAACATTGTTTCACATGGAAAATTACTCAATAATTAAATACAGATTTTGCAAGAATTTTACCAATGGAAAAATCTATCAAAAATAACTATATGATAATCCGTCGATAATTACCTACACAAATTATCTATGAAATAATTTGATGCAATCTTGAAAATTGCTCCTCCTAGCATCTTTCTTTTAAAGGTTTCTTTAGGTTAAAGATGGAGGTTCAGAGACTAGAAATGATGGTGAATAAGCGCCACTTAAATGAAAGATAAGCCATGGTTGGTGAAGCTTGCCACAAGGGAAGGAACCTTTGATAAAAGGCATAAAAGAACTTTCATGAGTAGAGAGAACAAAACACTCATAAGGAGTTTCACACACAAAGTGTATTTCATAAAAATGATCAAAGATCCTTACATAAGGTTAGGTGAATGTTAGTTACAAAGGGGAAAGGGTTTTGGGATGTTCAACTAAGGCTAAGGGAGTTAGGAATGCAAGATACAAACAAGGCCTTAGATTAGTAGATCTAGTTCCCTTAATTCAAACTCAAATTTGAATTAAGAGAAAAATAGATGTCACCTAGGGAAAAGAAGCCAAGTGGTGCCTAAATGAGGGGATCAACTCCTAGCTTAATTCCATGCTAGTTGGGATTAGATCAACTCCTCTCCCTTGAAGAAGATTTGAACTTAAATCCTAAGGTTTTTCTTCCTCTTCTTCCAATTCTACAAAAAGACAAGTAATGTAGTAAGTAAGTAGAGACATATAAGTTCAGCAGAAGGTAGAAGTCTATGGTGCAACTCCCTAGGGTTGAGGTAGTGGAGGTTTGCACTATTTTTTGAAAAATTTTTGTTGTGCATGTGCCTCCACACAGTAATTCCCTAATTTGTCCCTAATGCACTAAGTACTAATCTAAGAGGTTTTGAAATGAGTGACGAGATTTTCCTTTGTGCATTGAAGCACTCTTCCAAGTAGGGGTGTACAAAAAAACTAATTCAAACTGAATTGTTCCAAATCGAACCAACCAAACTAGTTTTGAGTTGAACCAATTTAATAAAAATTAACTTATTTTTAAAATTAGTTCAATTCTAATTGAATTGTTTTTAAACCAATTTGGTTCGATTGAACCGGTCTTAAAAATAGTTTAGTTTACTGATTTATAAAAAAAAAAAAATTGGCATCCCACACCTCTGTGTAACTTTCCATAATCATGTGATAAACGTGCTTACTATTTAGTTGTTCACACTGTTGTGATCATGTCCATAACACTATGGAAAAAGAACTGAAAAAAGAACTAGTACAAAACTAGTTCAATCTAGAATTGTTTCAAACTAGTTCCGAACTAGTTTTCTAAAATAGTTTGTCTTTAAGTTTAAAAACTAGATTATTTTAAATAATTTGGTTTGGTTCGATTTGATTTGTTTTTTTTTTAAAAACCAGTTTTTCCCACCCCTACTTCTAAGAAGGCTAAGTAAGTCTTATCTTGTTGTTCACCCCAAGAAAAAGTGATGGGTCTTGGGGTGGACCATTCTTACATGTCTCTTTGATTTGAACATGAGATTGCCTATGGTTTTACAAAGGTTGGTGCTCAATCTCTTGCTCAAATTCGGCCTCATCATCAAGTGAAACTTGAGGTTGTGGTTCATTATGCTCAAAGGATGTGGGCACAACCTCAATTCCTACTTGTTTTAAGAAAGAAGTTTCTTGAATAAGATCCTCTTTGGAACACAAAGAACAATCTTCTTGAAGGATTACTTCTCTCTTATGCTTAAGTTGAACTTGATATTGAGGTTCAACATGCTTAAAAGTTTTCTGCATAATCTCAATGTCAACTTGATAATTTTTAAGGATTGGTGGAAAGATTTTTCTATGTTAAGATTCTTCTTTGAAGTCAAAGGTAAGTATTCCTTAAGAACCTTGTTCCTACCAATCTCTATTTCTTTTTATTTTTTTATTAAATCTTGAAGGGCAAATATATATTTTCTATCCTTTTTCCTCCTACCCCTTCTCTCTTTCCTTCCAATACTCTTCTCTCTTTTTCTTTTTTGTTTCCCAATAGTCTTTTCCTTCTTTTTTCTTTCTTTTTCTTCTCTTTCCCTTCTTTCTTTTTCTTCCTTTTCTCTTTTCATCTCTTTTTCTTTTCTTTCTTTTTCTTCTCTTTCCTTTCTTTTTTCTTCTCTTTACTCTCTTTCTTTTCTCTCTTTTTCTTCTTTTTCCCAATAATCTTCCCTTTCTTTCTTCCTTTGTTTCCAATATTCCTCTCTTTCTCTTTCCTCCCCTTCTCTTTCTTTTCTCTCTTATTCTCTTCTCTCCTCTTTTTCTTGTTTCTCTCTTTCTGTCCTTTTTCTCTCTTTTATCTCTTCTCTTTTTTCTTTCTCACAATTCTAGTATGAGGTGGAGCATAAGTTGGAGTATAAGGTGAGGGAAGAACTGGATCCATACACACTCATCTCACCCTTTTTGGTTTCTCACCTAATGAAGACTAGAGTCTTTGGAACTCAAGCCTCCAACTAAGCATTTTTGCAAACAAACACCAAACCTAAAATGAAATCCTAATAGTGCAAGAGTTTGGGACTCAATGCACCTCTACACGATTTTGAACAAAAATAAAGCAAGAAAGTAAAAGATGAAGGACCTAAACGTGCTTCTAAAGATGTAAAGAGGTGTGCCATTTCCTACTTCACACCTTAAATCGAGAAACTAATGCAATTAGACAGAAAAGGAAGTGGCCCTTAGGGGCATCCAACACTTCCTAAAAAATGCCTTTTATACAAGGAATTAAAAAGCAAAAGAAAAAGGTCTTCACTTCAAGCTTCACTCAAGTGTTTACACTTTTTTTCATCTTCTTCCACTTCTTAGAGTCCTTCTTGGCTTAGTCAACACTTCCTCAATGTGATACCTCTGTGGAAGGCTCTAAACCAATATTTTCTCTAACCGTTTTCCGATCTGTAGCTCGTAGTCACTCGGCTATTCTTACCCTCATTTACCTCTTCTACCTCCTTCACCCTGATATCAAACTCCCACCCATCAATACTCGTTCTAACTACCTCGTCAAGCTTCCTCATATCCTTCCTTGACACCACCAGTCGTGCTACGTCGTACCGTTCATTTTTTTTAGTACTTTCTTCTACATACAGAAGCTCTCCGAATGGCGCGAGTAGTGTGGAGAAGAAGTTTTCGCCCCAGACGTGTAATGGGACCCCGTAGCAGTTGACCTTGATCCTCCGATCGGTGTCGACCAATCCCGGCTCCCACTTCTGTATCCCCACAAACCATTGATCGAACCATTGTTGTTTCCTTTTCAGTGTTTCTTCGAACGTCTCGCGTCCTTCCACCTCCAGCAGAACCTTGTTTACCCCCATAGGAGTCGCGCTCACATTGTAGATTCCATTCGCGCTAGTCCAATATGCTGGAGCTAATATTTTAATAAAAACTATGATTGATAACTTGACATGCCTTTTATTTAATTTTATAAAAGTCTATAAATTTAATATATACACTGTCGGTGACGGATGCTTCAAAGGGAACCACAATTAATTTATTCTTATATAATTATTTTAATACTTAAATGCTATTGTATGGGCAGAGATATGAGGCGACAATCACCGTTGAAAATGAATATGTGCAAATTTTGCTTTCCGCGTGGAAGTCAAAGACGCACAGTAGTGTCATTATTTGTTGCTGAAATTGTATGTTTTGTTACTTTTGCGAGACAACTCTAACTTGATGAAGGTGCTTCTTCCTTCCTACTTCACGGATAACTATGTAACGACACTGTTTAAGAAAATAAAGATTTTAGTTTTTATTAATATGTGTAAAAACATACCTTTTTATAATTTTTAATTGTATTTTTATATAATTTTTGACAAAAGAATTCCTAAGGTCGCTTACACACAAATTCAGAGATTGAACATTTAATCATATCACATCATGTTATAAGGAGGTAATTAATGGAGGAATGATAAAGTAACTGAACCATAAATTTTAAGTAAAACATTCTAGTATTTGTTTTGTTTAGGATCACTCTAGTATTTTTTGGGATTTACAATAACATGCCACGTGTAAATAACGTACCATAAATAATTTAATAACTATAATATAAAGATATTTTTTCCAAATTTTGATTCTTCAAATGGATAAGGATTTTATATAAATAATTTATAGTTGTAACATAAAAATAATTATCATTATCTTGTTAATAAAATTAAATTACTTATAATATTATTATAAATATACTATTTTAAAATTTTTATTTATTGTATAAACAATTGAATTACTGAAATAAATAATTTTAAATTCATCTTTATTTTGAAGAAGATTACATGTTTTCCGTAGGATTATATGATTCTTAAAATGGAGACATAAATTGGTATTATCTATTCCATATTTATTATATAATATTTTAAACTTTACTTTTAATAACTCAATAAAGCATAATTAAACTGATTAATATTTATATAATAGTATTGATTTTTATAAAAATACACGAGAAACGTATTCAATAAAATTTGTTAAATATATTATTAGAAAATAAATTTTATTAAATAAGAGACGTAAATTCATATCTAAACTACCTATCCTGTGTTTATTATATAATGTCTTAAACTCTATCTTTAATAATTCAATAAAACATGGAAAAAAAGGATTCCGTATTCACCAACGGTAAATAAGTTTTATACGCACATCCAATAATAACATTTTATTTAAGGTAAGTTTCTTAATTTTACTAATTAATATTTTAAAAAATTATTTATAAAGAGTTGTGATTAAGCATCAGTGTAAACTCTTTTATACCTTTACTACATATTAATTAAACTCTAAAACATAATTATATAGGTTAATATATATAGCAAATTACATATGCACCTCAACTTTTATCAATTTACATATAACTACACTCTTTTATTTTTCTACACTAATCTCTCTTTAAGTTTTAAAATATTACATTAACGCTCCTATATGTTTGAAATTAGTATATTAGTACTCCTCTTAAACCTTACACTAACACTCCCGTAAGTAATGCAATATTAATGATTGATAAAATAAAAAATAATGTCTAATTACACTAAACTTCACTTTAATATTTATACAATAATGATATTTCTTTTATACAAATACACAATAATTGCATTAAAATAAATTTTATTAAATATATTACTAAAAAAATTTAATTCATTTTAATATTATTGTTAATAAATATTTTTTATGGTATAAATATTCTTTAACATGCATGACTAAAAACTTAAATCTATTCTTGAATCAATTTTTATGTTTATTCAAAAATTAATTCACATTATAATTCATATTGTAATTTGCATCTTAGACAACATTAATAAAAACATGCAATCATCCAATTAACAGGCTTATGCACGGATAATAATAAATAAATTCAATGATTAATTTATGGTAACATTTTGAACTAATTAACGTTTCAGCTTATAATTTACTATATTACATTATTATTTATTGTAGTAAAATTTCCCCTTCAATAGGCAACGTTTCTTTAAAATATTACAGCATTTTTAGTATTTATTCAAGCTTTTCGACAAACTATTTCTTCTTTAAAAATAATAAAAATTCAAACTAATTTAAGTTTTTGTGTCTGTATTCCTTAAATGAAGAAATTAACACTAGGATAAACTTTATTTTTCAAATATCAGAACTTAATGGTATTTATTTGTATAGAGACTTTAGACGTTTCAGAATTTTGTTCTGGTGTAATTTTTTAGGAAACCGAAGAATAAGGCAAGGTGTCTCAAGTGTTTAGCTATTTTAGGATTTTAATAGTTTATTCCTTTCCCCTTCATGACACTATATATTCGTTTTTTTTTTTTGGAGTTGGGCATTTTTTTAGGGGGAACAAAGTCTCACAATAGGGGGGTTATGGGTGGGTATAACAAGGGTGGCTGGCAGCGTGTGAACGGGAAGAGGTGAAGAGGATATCTTTTTTAAAATATTTGAGAGGTGTCAAAATAATTTTTTTTTTATCTTAAATTATATGATAAAAAAATTTATTATCTTAAATTACCCTATGTTTTTTAACTATTTATAACTAACTTCTATTTGTTTTAACAGGGTTGAATTATCACATTCAGTTTTAAAAATATTATTACATACCAGTATGGATAACCTTTGTATCTATTTAGATATCTTGAACAACTTATTGTAATTGCAGCACACTCGAATTAAAGTTTCGTTCGAGAAAAATATCAATGTTGTTTGGGCATGGTTTTAATGTTACACTATACAAGAATTTGTATGGGTTTGTCTCTAGGTATGGATTGAAAATTATTGCATTAGAATATGACCGAGTCAAGGTTGTTGGCAATCATAGATCAAAGTGTAGATATGTAGTAAGAATATGAAATTCCTTGCGCATGTGAACTAGTCACATATGTAGTTAGGAGTATTTCTCTTGGTGTAGTTTATCCAATATGCAAAAAAACTGAGTTTTGTTGATGCGCAAAATGATTATTTTCAGGATGAGTTCACAATCCAACCAAAGTTTGATGTCATAATGAATCGTTTTAATGAGGTAGGCATAGTAGGAAAGGTTATCATCATAAGCAAATTAAGGCCAATTGCATATCCTGACCAAACTACAATGTGTCATCCAAAAGAGAATGTAAAAACCAAAGGAGGACAAAAAGGTATGCACGTCAAGTAGCAAAATCAACAAATCATGACTCATCATATTTTGAACATGCTAATGCATTTTTTTTAACCCATGATAGTTGTCCAACACAAAAGTCATTCAAGTCTATATCTATTGGAAATGAACTAAATATGAAGGTTCTTCTAATAGATCAATTATCGATGTTTATGCATCTATTTGTTCAAAGCATAATTGATATTGTAGTTGATAATCATTGTGGTTATTGTGCAGTTGCTGGTTTGATAGGTATGGATGAAGAATCTTGGTCTGTAGTGCGTAACCATTTACATAAAGAAATGGGAACACGTAAGATGAGTACACAACCATATTTGACAGTCACAATCGATTGGAATTGTTATCGAATTCATTACTTGTTGATTATCGACACACGGTAAGATTGGTACATTATTGTCATCGAATTCTTTCTAGAATGCAGACTTTTAACCAAAAATTTATTTCTACAGACCATTGTAGACAAGTGGATGACTATACCTGCATGGGATATGTTATCGCCTCTCGATATAATGTTGTGTTGATTTGTTTATATCTTAAGTAGTGCATGACATTCTTTCCTTTAAGAAGTGTTCCTCTGACTAATACCTCAACCCTTCGAGTCATTTGTGTAGGCCACATAAATGGGAATCACTTTATTCAGGTATGATATATGCCTTTGTACATTGTGCAACCAAAAGATAAATCATTATATGCTACATTAGTTGATATCGTACTCTTATATTTTTTTTGTAAATCTACTTAAAGAATCATTCTCAAATGTAAGATGTAGATATGTTGTGCAAAAGATATTGCTACCCTATAACACGAGATTGGCTGACACCTTATGTTAGTTGAATTCACAAGTTCTCACAATTGTTATATCTTATGCAATAGTGTGTCACTTTAGATGATAATTGATATGTATGGCAATTAGATGTACTTTTGAAACATTGTGATTAAGAAAATAAATTTCAAAAGTTGATGGCAAAAATAATGCATAATTAAGGAATAGTTGTAGATAGATAACAGAGACAGGCGAGAAACTCTTATCTGCAAAAATAGTACACCCAACAAAGTGCAACAAATATGCTCAGGCAATTGTCTCTCATTGCATTTCAACACATCTATCTTCCCACACAGCCTTCAACCATGATAGAGGTACTGCTCCACTTCTTACAAAAGTGGTCTCGTCAAATGCATCTTGTAATGTTACCCAAGCAACTCCACCAGCATAAGAATTGTCATCTCAACATTCATGAAATCATAACTGCATAACAAACCCATAACATGTAGATTCAGCAAACATGAGACATTGTCAAGTGTATTGGTCATCTCCCAACAGGTAAATGAAAACTAGATGTTTCTTTGTACCACCTCTCAACAAATGCATAAATTAACCCTTTATCAATTGTGTCCACATTACGGTTGACTAACATGAATAACTCACAATCCATCACATAATCACTAACTTGATCATGTGGTGGACTAAACATACTCAATCTGCATCTCTATGAGACACATTTTAGTATTCCATGGTCCTATAAAAATAGAATCATTGAAGTAATTAATTAGTTAAACATGAAAAATAACAGATATATAAAAAAGAATCACTAAAAAATAATTAATTATGAATAAAATGATTAATTAATTAAACATAAATAATAAACAAACATATAAAAAAGAATCACAAACAATTAATTAAAAATGAATAAGAATCAATAAAACAATAAAACAATTACTTAAACATGAATAAAACAAAGTAAAACAATTAATTAATTAATTAAACATAAAAAATAACAAACATATAAAAAAGGAATCACTAAAACAATTAATTAATCATGAATTTAACAACTCACTCATATGCAGCATGGATAATGAATCCATTTTCTGCATGTGGTAGTAGTGAGTCTTATTCTTTTCTGTATGACTCTGATAAGAGGTTAATCAGCTTACTTTTTTAGTTATATTTATCCTTGTAATCAGTAGTAGGCACAACTTGTTCTTTCTACTTTTTTAATAATATTTTTCAATTATAAAAAAAATTAAAAATGATGAATGAAAATGAATAAAGTAATTAATTAAACATGAGTACAAATAAATAACATTATTAATTAATTAAACATGAAAAATAACAAACATATAAAAAAGAGTTTAATTAGTATGTATTGACAGTGTAAGAGAGTTTTAGAGTGATATGTAATCATAACTCTTGATTATATGACTTTTAAAGTATTAATGGGTAAAGTCAACAAACTTACACAAATAAAATGTTATAATTAAATGTCAGTATAAAACTTTTTACAGTGGCGATGCATATTAATAAACTCTATAAAATAAGAATCACTAAAACAATTAATTAGTCATGAATGAAAAGGCATAAAACAATTAATTAAACATGAATAAAATGAATAACACAAAACAAACATGTAAAAAAAAGAATCAACAAAATTATTAATTGAACATGAATAAAAATAAACAAAATAATAATTAAAAATGAATAAAATAATTAATTGAACATTAATAAAAATTAACATAATAGTAAAATACTTTTCTATCTCACGTGGCATGTGCAACATGATCAACAAATGATATCAATAGAGAGAACAATCCTCTAGTCTAAATCCTAAAAAACTTATTACCGTAGCTTTATTTTGTATTGATTGTTTGTCTATTGCTTCCTCATGGTCAAATTATTGTATAAGTACGCAGCTTTCTACGTGTAGATGCAGTTGGATGTATACATTCACTAGAGTGGGTTGCACCAAATTGTAAATTGTTTCTCATTTCTTAAGCATATCTTTAACAAAAAAAAATTCCCAATCATTAGTATAAAAAATTAACATATACAAATATTATGTAAATTTAATATTTATCAATTTATAATTAAATTATAAGAAAAAAGTATAAAAAATTATTTGATAACAAAAAAGATGTGTTCTTCAGACACTTGGTATGTAGAATAATTGTCCAATTCTATGAATCATATTGTCCTTAGAAGGTATTTTTTGTTATCTTCTATGGACAGTCTGGTCCGTAGAAATGGATAGTTGTTCTTGCGTTTTGGTTAATAGGGAGAAGAAGAATGGGCAGAAGAGAGTTGCACCGCAGTTGAGAAGAGAATGAGATGAAGAGAATGTAAAATTAGGTTATATGGAGGTAAGACTATTTTGGGCATTTTAATTTTTTTAATGAGGTAGGTATTTTAAGAAAGTGAAGTAGGTGCTAAAAGAACCCCTTGCAAGAAGTTGTTGTTTGCAACGAACCAAATAAGTTTGGTCCGCTAAATAAGTGAAGTTTTTTTAAGTTTGCATATATAATCTATGAAATCTGTAGACAAAACAGACTGGTGGGTGAGCCTACACATATTTTTCTAAAAACATTCTTACACATTTTTAACTAACGAAACTATTTTATCATACTAAAAATTACATCATAATTTATAATAATTAAAACACTAAAATATTTTTAATATTAAAAGTCTAAAATATCACAATTCACAACAAACAAGTTACAACATTAACACAAATTAATTATTCAAATAAAAAATTTGTCCCTTTAAACAGGTTACAGGCTAAGCTCATCAGTATGCAAGCTTAGCCCAAAAAGTGTGTGGGTATTGTGTATCATACTTAAATTTTTCTTGCAATTATATTTCTTTAAAAAACGTTCAAAGTTTACACTGACTTGCAAGGTCCTCAAACCCCAACCCGTATACTCATTCCTAGTTAAAGATGTAGTAGTATGTAAAAATATTTATGTTTATACATACTCCATATTAACAAAAAGATGTTGGACTCTACACATGTGAATCGAGAGGCTCACAACCAGGATAAACATGACTAAGAATTACATCATGTAGTTGGTTTATAGGGTCATTGATGTTGAACTTATTTTAATATTATATTTCTTCATTACATATGCACATGTTAAAATTTAAGATACTTATTTTGTGTAATTTAGAGAATATTAAATAATATTTATGATTTTTACAATGTCACATCAACTTAAAAATACAATGTACGATTTTTTTAATATTAAAAAATTACAAAAATTACATTTTTTATTTTCAATTAATTGGGTCTAAAATAAAATCATCAATATAATTAATTGAAAATGATTTTTTAATTCTAATAAAGCATATCTTGCAAAAAAATATCTATCTTTGTTTTAAGAAATCCACTTGTCATATAGATATAGATGGATCTAAATACCCAAAGTAGATATCTTCAATTTTGATAATTACCTTATAATATGCTGCTCAAACTTTTATAATGTTTATACCATAACTTATTTTGATAGCTTAAAAAATTAATTTAATTATTATAAACAAATATTAATTTAATAAAAATATTTGTAAGAAACTGTGATATATTCGATGCAAATATTTTACAAACAATATATGTTTTTTTATTATTACGCAATCGAATAAACAACTAATTTTTTTAGATCGTCATGGTTACTTAACAATAATATATATATATATATATATATATATATATAAAAAATAAGGAGATAATATATTCATTAATATATTTTTTTCTACTACGTACATATGAAGATAATAATAAGCTATTCCAGAGAAGTTAATGAAAATAAAAAACATAATTCTTCTCTGACTGAATACATAAAATAAAGGGAGAATATAGTCACAAATCTCTCCCACTAAGCAGCCACTAATAATAAATAAATATATATATATATATATATATATATAAAAGAGAAGTTAGGTAGGGATCTCAATGAAAACAAAGAAGGTAACGATTCAGAAATTTTAAGTCTATAAATCAATATAATCCAAAATTTAAGTCCAACATCCCTGGTTCACAACATATAACATACAATATAAATAAGATCTTTCGTGCTTGAGGTGATTACATAATAAATTGATATTGTATGTCATCAAACTTTCTGATCATTAAAAACAATCATAAAGTGTAAAATTTTAAAATTAAAAAAAGTTGAATTTATAAATTATTGCTATGTTAATTTAAATCAGTTGGTGGGGCTACCTTTGACTTTATAAATAAAATTGTATTTGTTTTCTGGTAAAAAAAAAAAAAAAAACTTGGTAGGGGTTTCTAATGGTGGACGGGAAAAGCATAAGAAGACTAAATTGAAAAAAGGAAAAATCACATGATCAACAAATAGTGAATTATGTTTCTGTCAAAAACAAAATTATTTGCTAATTTACTTTTATGATAAAAATAATGAATAATTTCTTAGTATATAAATGAATGTAGAGTGGTAGAAAATGTAATAATTTGTAAAACAAAAGGAGAGTTGCAGGGAAGGTCTTAGAAGGGATAAAAAGAATATTTGAGAAGAAAAGGTAAAAACACTTAATATAAATATAATATGCTGATGGAGGAGGATGAAGATAGAAGAGAAGTAGTGAAAGAGAAATCAGGAAGAAGAATTGCGCTGCAGAAATGGCGGAAGGAGTTGAAGTGAGATCCATGAAAGGGGTCCTTCTAATAACAAACTGTCTCTTACTGATCATGGGAACCAGCGGTGGGCCCCTCGTAATGCGTCTGTACTTCATCCATGGCGGCCATCGCGTGTGGCTGTCGAGCTTCCTGGAAACCGTGGCCTTCCCCTTCATGCTGGTCCCCCTGGCGGTGTCGTACTATCGCCGCCGAAGAGACGCCGCCGCCGCCGGAAGCGAGAAACCGAAGGCAATATCGATGAAAGCCCCTCTCTTTGCCGCCTCGGTGTTCGTGGGAGTCCTGACCGGCCTCGACGACTACCTCTACGCCTACGGCGTGCAGCGGCTTCCCGTGTCCACGTCATCCCTCATCGTGGCCACCCAACTCGGCTTCACCGCCCTCTTCGCCTTGCTCCTTGTGAGGCAGAAGTTCACCGCGTTCTCTGTAAACGCCGTCGTTTTGCTCACTGTTGGAGCTGGCGTTTTGGCTCTTCACTCCAGCGGGGACCGTCCCGCTGGTGAGTCCGTTAAAGATTATGTCATGGGCTTTATCATGACTTTAATCGGTGCTGCATTATACGGCTTCGTTCTACCCTTTGTCGAGTTGGTTTACAAAAGAATCAAACAACCTCTCACTTACTCTCTCGTCATGGAGTTTCAGTTTGTCATGTGCTTCTCCTCCACTCTCTTTTGCACTTTTGGAATGATTATAAACAACGACTTTAAGGTACTACTGCTCTCTCTACCCAGCTAACTCCTTCCTTTATTAAACTTTAAATTAAACTTCATTTTTTCTACTTATTTATTAATTAATGTAGGCCATTCCGAGGGAAGCCAAAAATTTCGTGCACGGGGAAGCAAGTTACTACGCCGTTTTGATGGCTAGTGCAATACTATGGCAGGCTTTTTTCTTGGGAGCCATCGGGGTTATATTCTGTGCCTCTTCTTTGTTTTCCGGTATCATAATTGCGATGATGTTACCCGTTACGGAAGTGTTGGCGGTAATTTTCTACAAAGAAAAGTTTCAAGCCGAGAAGGGAATTTCTCTCTTCCTCTCCCTTTGGGCCATGCTGTCCTACTTCTATGGAGAGTTTAAACAGGCAAGAAAATTGAAAAACAAGAATCTTGACTTGGAGACTGAAGTCGTGCCTCAGAATTCGTGATTCTTCCCTAGTGCAAATGTGTAGTGTTACTGTTTAGCCTTTAGGGTGATTGAGTTTGCCTTTCAATTTTGGATTGTTAGTGCAGGTTCGGATTGCCATAATTACTCGGAATTGGGATGGGTGTCTTGCAATTTCCTCTTTCTCCATACGAATCATTCCTATTTTCTACCACATTTTACATGCGGGACAGAATTGTGTTCTGGTCAAATCATTTCATGGAGAGAATATTATAACACTATATATGGTTATGGTGTTGTGAATAAATATGTGTGGCCACAAATAAATTATCAAATAAGAATCCTGTCCTGTGCAATCGTACCATATAATTTTTATCTCAACCATTCTTATTCTTGCTCAAATTCTGTTCTCATCACTCTCTTCCTTTTATTCCAATTTAAATTTCTTCTTTTTTTTTATCGTCAAAAATGTTATAAATATAAAGATTTCATTCAAATTAATATTACTCTATAGTTAAATTTAAGTAAGGCGTAAGGTTTTCTCACAACGCTTGATAAAAAAATATTTTGTTATAAAATATAATTATAGTTTATTACAGAACATACTCTTACTTTCTATTACATTTTATTTCTGATTTTCTACTTTTTCTTTTCTTAATTATATTACATAACTTATCATGTTTATTATTTCTCCATTTTCTATTGCTTGCTTTGTCTGCTCACTGTCGTCAGCCCTATCCAAAATAGGTTTGAGGTTTAATGTTTTTCAATATATTACTTTGAATTAAGCAATTTATCCGCCCCAATAATTTACAAAGCTTTTGGATCCATCGTCCATTTTAGTTGACTGTCTGTTTTGAACTTTGGGTTGACAACTTTAATATATTTGTCATTTACTGATAAAACGAAATAAAATAAATTATATATGCAAATAAAAATTATACAATTATTAACAAAATATCTGTTGTGGGTCTTACGGTTCACGCCAGGAAAGACTATGCAATTAATTGTGAAGGATATTTCCTTGCTTCTATCAACTGTTGGTTGCGACAAAAACAAAACAAACACGCCTTTCAACAATTATCAAACAAGAAGTCCGAGTAAGTATAACACTAGTTGTATTCATGAAGTGATCAAGAAGATCCTATATGTTTGACAGCTGACACATAGGGATAACATAGAGTTGCAACGTTGCACACACTTAAAACAAAATTCATCAAAATTGGCTAGCTTTCCCATCAAAAGGTAATATATATGTGAATGACAAAATTCGCATTCATTATCAGCTGAATTATTTGTTGGGTATTCTTCATCTTTAAAATATGACTCTTATATTTTAAAAATTATTTTATAAACAAATATTTTGTTTGTTTAAATTTAGAAATCAAAATTATAATATTTTTTTAGAAAATTAATTAAATCTAAAAATGGGTTAATTTAATATATATATATATATATAATATTTAATATAAATAATTTTTTTTACATGACCATATTTTTAAAATTAATCATATATGTATTTTTTATTAAAAATAATATTAATAATAATGAAACTTAATAATTAATATTTTTAATTATTTTATTTCATAAAATATTATCTTCACCGAATTAAACAAGTGTAGTTACGAGCACTATGATTATGTCATCAAGAAGCGGGTAAACGAGAGCTTATACCGATAGATATCAAGCATCTTTTTAAATTATCTGTGCTAAATGTATTTGAAGGAACGAGTTTTTTTTTTTTTTTGTCTCCAACAGGGAAGTAGCATAAAATCCTGGGAAACAAAATCATGGAACCAAGTAAAAAAATGACAGATGAGAATTGATTTTACTGTAGGACTAGGCAGAAGCGTAGATGCATGCCGACAGCGACATGGAATGGAATTGAAGGATCTTGGCACCATCTTCTGGCTTGCTCTAAACTCCAAAGCACTGCACCTGTTCAATTTCACCCTGCACCCTTCCTGTTCCACAACCACTGTTTTGTATATATCTGTTTTTTAACTTTCTCTCTTTAACGTTTCTCTATTGCATTCACTTGTTTTGGTTGGTGGACAAATATCAATTATTACATGGGATAGTTTAAGATTCTGTTCTTTGTTCTTTGTTGTTTTTGGTTTTTATCCTGAAAGTCTCAACATATATAGCTTGCCAGATTTAGATTTGGGGGCTTCGATGAGTTTTAACTGTGCCCTTGGTGTTCTATTCTGCTGGTTAATTAGCTAGCTGGTATGTGTATTTTGCAATGGTGACTTAACATAATTATGCTAATATAGGATAGAATAAGAGGGTCTTTTAACACAGACCTCACCAAGGAATGGTACGCAACTGTGCACTATGGACGATGCTTTTGGGTGATATCTCAATGTAGTGGTCGCGTCAGACAAGGGATAAGTTAGGAAACCGAAAAAACATTGAATAGGTTAAATTATTAAAAGTGACTAGACTGGTGTTAACTATTGAGTGGCTCCACCATGTTTACCGTCTAAAATTTTTGGGACAAATTATCATTTTCCATTTTATCCATCCTGTGTTTAATTTATAAAATAAAGATTGAAGATATTTAAATGAAAATAAACCGCCCAAACACATAATACACCGCCTGCCATTTGTCTTTTTTACTGTAACATATGGAAGAAGAGAATTTAAATTACAAACTAACAAAGGTTTAATTAGGAGGGACAATCGGAGCAAGCAAGCCAAAAGAAAGCAGGAAAAGATAATGACATGCGACAAATGTGGTCAGCAATGAAGGTGATAGGAGTAACTGGGGAGCAACCTGACGAGGTATATATAGCAGAACTACAAAAAATAAAAGAGAGAGATAAGGCGGAAAAGGAAAACAGGGGGAGGAGGGATCAAGGGGTAGTTTAAATGAAGTTTCTATCATTAAATGTGAGGGGGGTTTAGGGAGATGGTGAAAAGGAGGCGCATTAAAAGGATGGTAGTAGGGAACAAGATTGATATATGTTTGTTTCAGGAAACAAAGTGCTCGAATTTGAAGGAGTGGGAGATAAAGGAGGTTTGGGGGAGTGACGAATGTGATTGGAGAATACTCCCATCAACGGGTTTAAGTGGGGGTTGCGTTACAATCTGGAGGAAAGAGTTGCTGGAGGTGGTGTGGCAAATTCAAGGGCAGGGTTTTCTAGGAGTTGCTTTTAAAGGAACGAATTCAGATGAGGTCAACTGTGTTGTCAACGTCTATGCCCCATGTACATTGGAAGGAAAGAGAAAGATCTGGAATGACTTAATGATGACTAGAAGAGGGGTCCCACATGTAAGATGGGTAGTTGGTGGAGACTTTAATGCGGTTAGAGGATGTAGTGAAGTTATAGGAAGATCGACGTTTCATTCGAGGAGGGAGATAGATGAATTTGAATTTTTTATCCAAGAGATGGGCTTGGTGGACATCCCAGTCATTGGAAAAGGAGTGACATGGATTTCACCAGATGGACAGTCAGCTAGTAGATTAGACAGGTTCCTATTCTCATCGGCGCTGATGGAGGAATGGGGAATTACTGCACAGAGGGTTGGTACCAGGGAGTTCTCTGATCACTGCTGGATAAGCACCAAAGATAATAAGCAGAATTGGGGACCTAAGCCTTTCAAATTTTTTGATTATTGGTTGGAAGAGGCTTCCTTTGGAGAGTTGATAAAAGCAAGGTGGAACTCAATTCAGGGTTCAGGGTGGAAGATGTACCAGCTGGCAAGGAAGCTAAAGGCTATTAAAAGAGAGATAAAAAAGTGGTCTGAAGACGTGTGGAAAAAAAATGATCATTTTCTGGCCGAAAGGGTTCAGGAAATGGAAGTGGTTGACCAACAGTTAGTGGCAGGCGTCCAGGTGATTAATAGATCCAGGCATGACCTCATGACAGAATATTGGGCGAAAGCAAGGGTGATGGAACATGCACTATTACAGAAATCAAGGGTACGATGGACTCTCAATGGAGACAATAATTCCAGGTACTTTCATAATTGTTTTAAGTCAATATGTCATGCAAATTCCATTTTGGCAGTCCAGTCGGATTCGGGGTGGCTGGAGAGTGTGCCTGATATTAGAGTCAAAATATTAGAACACTTTTCGGGAAATTTCCAGGAAAGATGGTTGGATCTACCGACCATGGATGGAGGTCCTATTCCTCAAATACCAGAACAGCAAAAGCAGGGGCTGGAGGCGCCTTTTTTAGAGGAGGAGATTAAGGCGGCAGTATGGGCATGTGAAGGCGGTAAAAGCCCAGGGCCCGACAGTTTTGGAATGAATTTTTACAAATCATGTTGGGAAGTAATTAGGCAAGATGTGGTAAAGGCTGTACAGGAGTTTCATGGGTCGGGCATATTACCGAGAGGGGTAAGTTCTTCTTTCATTACGCTCATCCCAAAGGTGGCCACACCTTCAGGGTTAAGCCAGTACAGACCCATCTCCCTAATATCAAGCATGCATAGGATTATCTCGAAGATATTGTCTGTGAGGCTGAAAAAAGTGTTGACTGGGCTAATATCGCCCTCTCAGATGGCTTTCTTGTCTGGCAGATCAATTATGGATGGAGTAGTGGTGGCAAATGAGCTTATGGACTGGGCAAAAAGAAGGCGAAATCCGTGCTTCTTGTTCAAGGTGGATTTTGAGAAGGCTTATGACTCAGTCAGTTCGAATTTTCTGGATTATATGCTGGGTAGGATGGGGTTTGGATGGAGATGGAGACTGTGGATGAGTGCTATAGTCTGGAATAGCTATGTCTCGATTCTAGTAAATGGATGTCCGACTCCAGAGTTTAAGCCAGCGAGAGGGTTGAAGCGGGGAGATCCGTTGTCGCCTTTTCTGTTTTTGATAGTGGCGGAAGCATTACCAGTATTGTACAGATCAACCATCCAAAAAGGCTTGTACAAAGAAATAAAGGTACAAGAGGAGGTGAAGTATTCAGTGCTACAGTATGCAGATGATGTCATTATGATGGGTGAAGCGGATTTGCAATCTGTGTGGTATCTGAAGGTAATTCTGCGGGGGTTTGAAATGGTGTCAGGGTTAAAGGTAAATTTCAGCAAAAGCAGTTTCTATGGTTTAAATGTGTCAGAATCATTCACACTTGCGGCTACCGGAATGCTAAACTGTAATATTGGTACACTACCATTCAAATTCTTGGGGGTACCAGTGGGAGTAAATCCTAAGAAGGAACAAGTTTGGAAGCCAGTTATTGATCAGTTCAAAAGGCGATTGACAGGTTGAAAGGCAAGGAATATGACTTTTGCTGAGAGGTTGGTATTACTGAACTCTGTGTTAGTTTCTCTTCCATTGTATCTTTTCTCCTTTTATAAGGCTCCCAAGTCAGTGTTGAAGTCTCTCAAGAGGTCGCAACGAACTTTCTTATGGGGAGGTAATGAGAGCCAGTCAAAAATTGCATGGGTGAGATAGGAAAAAGTCTGTAGGCCAAAAGACGAGGGAGGTCTAGGTGTGAAGTGTTTGGAGAAATTTAATTTGAGCTTGCTGGCAAAGTGGAGGTGGAGAATATTATCAGATGATATGACTATATGGGGACCGCTGCTGAGGAGTAGGTATAGGGAGGCAGATGGATATATGGATAGGCCCACGTCTTTTGTCCACACCTCTCAATGGTGGAAAGACATATGGGCCATTGATGGACCAAATGCGGCCTTGCCTGGGTGGTTCAAACTTAGAGTTAATAGGATCGTAAGGTCTGGAGTGAGAACTTTATTTTGGGAACAGAGGTGGATGGGAGATTTAGCTTTCAGTGTACTGTTCCCCAGATTGTATGTTTTGACAAAGGATAAGTTTATCACTATTAAGGATAAATGTGATACAGAAGGCCACTTATCATCATGGAAATGGGCCTGGCGGAGGGAGTTGTTCGTCTGGGAGGAGCAGCTGCTTCTTGCTTTACAGGAGACGTTAAGTGAAATGGTATTGGTAGAGCGGGATTCAGATGAGTGGGGATGAAATTCAGGTGTTGAGGGGGATATTCGGTGGCAGAAGGGTATAAGGTGTTGAATGAAGAAGTATCTGAATTAGGAATGAACTTTGTGGAATCCCATGATTTACGTAGGTTGTGGAAGGAAAAGCTGTCATCTAAGGTACTGGTGTTCTCTTGGAGATTGCTAAGGGACAAATTACCCACTGTTGAAAATCTGCTAAGGAGAGGGATTCAGGATCCTGTGCTCAATCCTGTTTGTGTGTTTTGTAATAATGGGATAGAGACCAAGAATCACTTATTTTTACAATGCCCAACCATACAAACGCTGTGGTATAAAGTTATTAGCTGGGCAGGGGTAGAGACATCACTCCCGGGAGATCTGAACCAACTGTTCCTGTTATCCTCTGGTTGGGTGGTGGGAAAGCGGAAGAAACGGTGCAGGTATGTGTTTTGGATTGCTGTATGTTGGTGCATTTGGTTGTCAAGGAATATTGTTATTTTTCAAAGGGCCGAGGTGGAATCCCTTGATATGTTAATGTCCATAAAATTGTTATCGTGACAATGGTTGTTGTACTCTTTTGGTTTTAAGGCAGGGTGTGTATTCTCTTATTAGTGCTTCCACCCTAGATTGTGTCTGATGAATATGAGATAGATCTATAAGTTAGTTGGAGTATAGTTAGCGTGTTACTATACTATTGTATATCAGTCTGAAACGTTGTGTTTCAACTGATTCTTATTTCCTATAATAGAATATATTTTTGCTGTTAAAAAAAAAATTACAAACTAACATTCCTCTAGTGACAGGAAGAGAGTAATTACGGATTCAAATTTTTTATTAATAAAGACTTAGTATATTAATAATTAATATTTATTAATAAAAAATTTTTTAATTAGGAGAAATACCTCTCTACGTATCTGTTTTTAAAAAGCAAAATAAAAGAAAAATTAAATAAACAAATAATTTATTTAAGGTACTTGCGTAATTAATCAAAAGTGGCCAGGTAATTTTAAATTTGAAAGTCACATTGGAAGCAACAGGATTGCAGTTGTGCAGTATTCTTTAACAATTTAACATATTAGTTAGAATGCATGATGAAGTGAGTTTAGTATTAATCTAGCTACTATCTATTTATGTCTCTACCGTCTATTTAAACTATTGACTATGAAATTACTAATCTATATATATCATGTCATAATAATGACAAAAATTACATATAAAGATTGTCTTTATAGTTGATAATAAAGTTCTGTATTTCACACAAACTTTTATCAATCACATCAATATTTATTTTCAATTTGTAAATAAAATATGTATTTTATTTAATAATATTTATATTAGTATTTAAAAAAATATTATCATAAATTAGATTATGAGTTATAAGATTAGTATAGTAATAATGTCTACATGTGGAAAGAAGATAGAAGGAAGAGGTTACTGGTTCAAATCTCTCTTTAATAAAAACTAATATATTAACAATCAACATTTGATCATTAAAAAAATTATAAATTAGATTGATTTAATTCTTATGTTAAAAACTATGAGTATCATTAACAGGATGAAAATGATGTATATATCTTCTTATAGTATTTTGTTTAAATGCATATATTATTAACTATTATATTTATAACAACATAATATTTTAACTATAACTTAATTATTCTATAAAAAAATAATATCACTTAATTGTTAATATATTTATATAATCATGCTGAATTTTTTAATAAAAAACATAATAATATATTGAAATAAATTTAGAAAATATACAATAACTTCAAAATAATTTTCTAACAAAATTATTGTAAATATGATTTAATTTTATATATTTCATAATAATAATATATAAAAAAGATAAATAATAATTCCAAATCTATCTCAATTTTGACATAAAAATCCTCATTTTGACTGAATATTGATATGGGTATTACATAATTATTAAAATGGAACATGGGTAAGTATCTAAATACACATCTAACATCATAATATAATATTTTATTTAAATATATTTGTAATAAATATATTTATTCCATGTTTAATAACTTAAATTAAAATTATTGTATTGGTTAATATTTATATAGTAGCATTGAATTATTTTATAACACATACTAAATGTATTAAAATAAATTTTATTAAATATATATTTAATAGAAAGTAATTCAATTACTTTTTAATATTATTGTAAATAAAACATTTAATTACTTTGTAGTTAATGGTTTCAATTTTCAAATATCATACAAAAAACAATAATATTGAATTATTTTCTTTTATTTAATATTATCATTATTTTTTATTTTAAGATAATATAAACATATAACTAACGTCTTAACATAAAAATTTAATTTTGTAAGCATTGTTTTATAAACGTGAAAATGAGAATTATCCGTACATAAGCACATATATTTTATTATTATTTATTTCACTTTTAATGTTTAACTCTCGTATTAACTCTCAAATTTATGTTGCTTATAAAAAAATCAAATTTATCTTGAAATATATATATATATATATATATATATATATATATATATATATAAAAATGTGTGATCGATTACGACTAATTAAAAGGATTAAATATTAATATTGTTATATATATATATATATATATATATATTAATTCACAATTAATTTAAATTATTACAAATATAATATACTTTTCTACACAAACAACAATCAAAGTTGTTTCAAGAATTTTGGGTAGACAGACATTCTCTGTCATTAATGTTGACATATATCATAATGATCTGATTATACATTTCATATTTTATGTTTTATTTCCTTTAACCAGTGTGTAATGAATTTTATGTCAAAATTAATTTACATTTTAATTTGTATTATAATTCACATGATTATATAATATTATACTACTCATATATTAATTAAAATATACGATCTAATCTACCTGTATTAGACATAACAATGGGTCTATGATGGATATGATATTGTCATTCTTATTTTTGTTTGGAGTTCAAGTATGAGTTGAAGTCTTATATTTATATAAATGAAAAATACCTATAACCTAATGTTTTAAGGTTTTTGGTTGAAAATGATATCATATTCTCTTATATATAGACACAATAACCCATTATTATACAACTCTCTCCTGTGTTTAACTCTCTCAATTTTACCAAACAATCTCCATACTCGCAAAAATAATTTGTTAGAATATAATGATATTATCTATATATTCTATATACGAGTTCTATGCTAGTTATAAATAAAAGTGTGTATAAAAAAATTATTAATTAATAGTTATTGATTAAATAAATTTATGGAAGTTTCAAATATTTATTCAGTTAAACTTATATAAAACCCACATAATAGAATTTAAAAATAATACAAATTTGCTATGTTTTTTTCTCTTAACAAGTTACCGCCACTAAGGAAGTTATATTTGAATTGGAAAAAAATAAAAATTAAATGAAATAGAAGGAAGGCATGAATATCAAATTTCCCTTTGATGGAGTTAACTTTTTATGATCATACAAAATTACAGTACATACAAAATAATTATAAAAAAATAAGGGAAGAAATATTATGCATCTTTTATATTATATTATCTTATTCTTTATGAGTAATGTATTTTTGATTTTTTCATAAGATAAGCTAAGTTTAATAAGAACTCTTACCTCACATTCATTTGAATGGAAAATGTAGAATGAAAAGTGACATGGATAGGAAAATGAGTGGAAAATTGCACTTTCTCTTGTTCAAAAGAGTGGAAAGCAGGGAAATGAAAAAAAAAAAAAAGTTGATGGGTCTTACATATTTTACTTTCTACTCAAAATAGACATGAAAAATAAGAAAATTGTGAAAAATAAATTAACCTTCCAAAATTATCTCTGCTCTCAATTGGAGAGTTCATAAAAATCAAGTAATAAAGATGAAAAATTTTGCAATTGTAATAATTTTACACTACAATTTTCATTCTTTTCACTCTATTTCATCTTTATTTCTTTCCTTTTCTTCCTTTGCACTTGATTTCATTTTTTTTTCTTGCAATCAAACGAGCCTTAAGATATATAAATAAAGATGAAATAGAATTTGTTAACTTTACAAATTTTAGAAGTTATATAAATAAGGTTAAATTACTACTGGTGTCCCTCTATTTAGGGGTAGCTCACTTTGTGAGCCTCAAAGTTTTTTTGCGCACCTTTTGTCCTTCCATTTTTTCAAAAGTTTAATTTTTGCCCTTCTCTCAAAATATCAAAAACATGTACCATGGTAAGAATTGAACCCAAATCCTAGGAAAGGAATATTAGAGCCAATCCATTAGACTAAATATCAAAGCCTATTTTATTTTGCAATTCCAATGTATTTAAACTAATCAATAACAATGTTAATTTTAAAAATATAGAAAAGTTGAGCAAGGCTGAAATTGAACCCAAGTCTAGAAGTTTAATTGTTAAAGTCATACCACTAGACCAAAAACAAATATTAATTTTTTGTGAGATTCAAATTTAATTAAATTAATCATGTGACAACATTAATTTTATATTAAAATTGGATAAAGTAAGATTTGAACCTAGGACCTGTGAGATTTGTAAGACGATACCACTAGATAGTAAGCCAATTTTAGTTTTATTGTCTCTTTTCCTTTGTTTTGTTTTACTATTCTTGGTATTTATGTTGTAAATTTTTTAAATAAAGAAACTTTTTTAAATTCTAAAAACTACTTAGCTTGATTTTATGTTAAATCTATTTGAATAAGTTTATTTTTTTTAATTTTTAATTTTATATTTAAGTTTTAGTTGTTACTTTAATTTATAGTTTTTAACTTTTAATTTAAATTTTAATTTCTATCTTTTATTTTTAATGAGATATATATTTTATTTGTATATTTTAATTTTAAATCTATTATAGGTCATTTTATGTTATATATTTTATTTGTGATTTTGAAACTAACAATTAAAAGATGAAATTAAAATTTAAGGGCTAACAACTAAAACTAAAATTTAGTTATATTAACAACAATATAAAATTTAAAATCTAATAAAAAATAAAGACATAAATTAAAATTGAGAATTAAAATTTAAAATTAAAATTTCTCCATTTAAAACAGTTGTAAATTTTAATATATTTTTAAAATTAATCTTGCCACGATTAGTTTAATTAAATTTGAATCTCACAAGAAAATTAATATTGGCTTTCGGTCTTGTGGTATGGTTTTAGCATTTAAACTTCTAGACCTAGGTTCAATTCTAGCCTTTCTCAAATTTTCTATATTTTTAAAATTAACATTGCTATTGATTAGTTTAAATACATTGAAATTGCAAATTAAAATAGATTCTTACCTTTGGTCTAATGGATTGACTTTAGGTTTTTTTCTCCCAAGACCTGGGTTCGATTCCTGTCATGGTACATGTTTTTTATATTTTTAAAATTAACATTTTCAAATAATTAATTAAACTTTAATTATAATATAAACATGTCACGTCATTTAATTACGTAAGTCAATGTTCATTTTTAACAGTCAATGCCCTAAATTTGACGGAAGAATAAAAATTAAACTTTTGAAAAAGTTGGAGGGTAAAAGGTGCGCAAAAAAAAATTGAAGGGCACAAAGTGACTTACCCCCTAAATAGAGGGACACCGCAAAAGGTAATAAAAAAAATTGAGAGGCACAAAGTGACCTACCCCCTAAATAGAAGGACACCGGTGGTAATTTAGCCTATAAATAAAGAGTTGTCATTAAACACTAGTATGAAACTCTTTTATACAATCAAACATAGTGTACATTAATTAAACTCTTAATTTAACCTATCTCAGAATCAATCTTATTTTTATCAAATTCAACTAACTATGAAGACATGATAAGATATATATGAAAAGATCATATTTTAAATTGTCTCATAATAATAAAATATAATTAATTAGTAATAATCCACAATTATATCCGACCAACTTTGCATATATGGTTTGGAATATAATAAATAAAATTAAAATTGATAGAATATATTTTATTTTATTCCATCTAATACTCGTCTTTTTTTCATTCCAATTCATTATAAAATAATTTTACTTTCTCTATTTTTAATTAAGTATCTTTAAGGTTATTAAAATAACGAAGGAGGTCATTGAAATTTTTTTGTTTCAAGATAATTTAATTAACTAAACATTGTTAAAAATAGTGTTTGTATTTTTTGAATAAAATAAATTATCAACTATTGGACAAAAGGAAATAAATGCATCTTTTTAAACAAAACTAATATTATCTTAAATTTAGAGAATGAGTTATAAATAGAAATAAAAATAGTTTAAAAGTTAGATAATGAAAAAAAAACTATAAAATATTATTGACATATTTTATATAAAAATATAAATAATACAATGATTATGTGTTGAAAATTCTACTCGATCCCGAAATCTCAATTTATTATGCTGACTTTACTAAGTATGAACATATAAACATGATTTGTAGTAGTGGCTTAGTCAAAGACTCAAAATGTAGTAGTACTATAATGCTATGAGGTATTTAAACTTACATCCCTACTATTTATGAATTGGATACGTAGCAAGTACTACTTTACCAATCAATATTCACCAAAAAAAGTACCAATCAATAGCTTTCATGCACTCGTGCATTACTCGATCGATCCACTGCTTACCTCAATTCTTACATGTAAAATTATGTTCTACATACAAACGTGTGTATGCTTCGGTACTCGGTAACTACTGTAATAGTAATTCAAGCTCACGTGTTAAGCAGCATTAAATGCCTATCGAAAATAACAAAAGTAATGAATTCATAGCATTGAATAGATTTTACAGATGGCTATTGTTACTGCTATCTTAATGACTAAACTATCCATCATAAATTCATAATAGTTGACTTTTTATTTCTTTTCAATAATGTGCTTATCTTACTTTTGTAACATTAAAACGGAAAATATATCTAAATTAGTAATAGGATCTTAGTAATTAGTGTTCTAACAGTATAGAGATTTTTTTTTTTATCAAAAATCATATGGATGACAATTAAAATCATAAAGAATTACAATTTTATGCGAAATAATAAGAAGTTTAAATTTTAATTTTTTAACCAGTCAGAACACTGGTTTATTTCTCTTATTTCTTTTAACCAGTGTTCTTAAATAATTCATTTTTGTTTACATTAAAAATCTTATCGATGTAATCAAACATTATAAAAAAGTATAAATTTTATGTATTTTAATTAAAAATATTATAATATACCTCCAATAATTCAATAGCAAATATTTGCATGCAAACGGACACAATATAATGAAAAAACTAAATTGTTTTCCACTCAAGGCTAAGGGGCATGAGAGTGTGACACGCTCCCACACAGACGGTATCAATGTTCTTACCACCGATCTTGTTAGGGTCACAATTTTGTTCTTAAAAGTTGTTTCGGGAGTTAAGGAAGGAGAGTATTTATAAACGACTTTTGACCTCGATTACTAAGCAGTGTAAGACTTTGGATATGTACAAGAACAAGTCCCCTAATCGAGGCTAAGGAGTGTGAAAACGTTGTACGCTCCCCCCACAGATGATGTCAATATTCCTACCGCAAGTTTCAGATGTGAGTCACCTGTCCGAGGTATTATCCGCTTTACAAGTTATAGTTGTACCTAAAAAAACACTCTCAAGGAGTTAAGAAGAAAAGTATTTATAAACAACTATTAGCTTCTGAACTATGTGAAACTTTAGGTATATAACGAATGTAAAGCAAAAAATCATATCATATTCGTGGTAATTATTTTTAACAAATGCACAAAGAAGAAAAGTAAGATAAAACGGGGCGAGACATCTTTTTTTTTTAAACGTGAAAAAGTAAAAAATGCTAACAAATTAACTTCTTAGTTCCCGAAAATAAAAACCGCAGCATTATATTGGAGGATCCCTTTCGGTGTGGTCTGGTCCAGTATTTCGACGTTACCTTTAATAATAGGGACCGAGCGTGAATGGAGTGATAGGTACAGGGAAACATTCGGATTTCAGTGTAATCACAAATTTTTAATATTTTATATTTTTTTATTATAAAATTTATTCTTATAGTTGAAATTTAAAATTTTATATGGTCACACAACAAATTGCAGGAAATTCATTTCCAACAGGGACCAACAATGAAAAGCAGATACGAGTTTTTTCCATCTTCATTTTCAAAATTTCATACCTTATATCCCGCTTCTAGATTCGAATGGCTGAAAAATACAATAGATTTAAATAATAATATTGTTAGTAATATTAGTTTCTATGAGAATTTTATGATCATTTTTCTTCTATTATAATGTAAGAAAAATTCTATATCATTCAAAATAAAAAATAGACACAGGTTTATATATATTAAAATGTTTTTATTGATAAAAGATGTTTTGGGTAATAATCAAAAACAAAAATACTTTTATTGCTAAAAGGTTTTTTGGGTGGTCAACAAAAGTAAAATTATAAGGTTTTAAATTTAAAAGGAACAATATCTTATTAATCTGAAGGTGTGTGTAGGTTTTGAACCTAAGTAACTTTATATCTCCAAAATACAATATAAGTTAAGTGTGTCCTTAATATTTAATTGAGGAAAATTTTGAGAGGAAAATATTATTTAACTAATATTTACAAGACAATTTTTAGAGAAAAACATCTCCATTAGAAAGAGGTGTTTTGGGTGATAGCCAAAATAAAAAATAGTAAGACTTTTTTACCAAACTAATGTGAATGTGTGTGGGTTTTGAACCTGAATAACTTCATATCTCTTAAATATTTAATTCTTTTAAACTAATATTTAACATGTTGTAGAAGAAAATTTTAAAAGAGAATTCATTAACTAATATTTTTTTAAAACTCATGAAATTTTAATAAGACCATGGTAGATTATTCAAATTTTAAAATTTTTCTAAATAGCCAATTTTAATTTTTGTTAATTTTGAGTATACCTATCCTACTCCATATTTGCCTTAAAAAAAACTTTATACACAAATATAAAAAAAAATAGCAGTACTGATGCAGAATAATCTAAAATTAGAATGCACTTCGATGCATTATTAGATAACAAAAAGCTCATCCAAAGTCTGAAAAAAAACAAAATGAGTAAGAAAGTAAAGGTGTTTTAGTAATGAATAGTTTCAAACAAAATAAGTAGTATGACAAATTAAAGGTATTATAGTAATGAAGGATTAGTAGAAATAATAGACAAATTTGGATCACAAGGGTTCAAAAGATATACCATTTAGTTTTTATTTTTTAAAATAAAATTATAATATTTAGTAAGACATTATTAAGTGGTTGTCGTTTTACATGCAAATCAATAAGTTGTTAACTTGAAATTTATGTCATTAGTAATCTTTAAGAGTAGGAATTTTTGGTATGTCTTAGGACAATTATATATACTCGCATTCTATGAATGGAAGGAGATGGAATCTTTTTGAAAAAATTGGTTTTCACTGATTGTGAGAGAAATTGTTTCTCTTGAGTTATTAAGGAGAATCGTTTTAGACTTTTATTAAATAATTTATAGTAAATTCTCGTCAACTTATCAATCAGATTGTAGCGTTGTTTTTAACTATTTTTTGTCTCAATCCATATAGGTATGAGTATTGGTATTATAGTACTTATTTACACATATTTATAAAGTTGGTCTAGTGATAAAGTTTACCTAAGAGAAAAGGAGAGGTTAAGACTTTTAATTTCTTCATTAAGAAAAACTAATGCAACAATTAACATTTACATATTGAAAAAAATCACCTAATAAAACAAATTATTGATGAGAATTAAGAGTAAAACTTTTAAATTTGTGTGTAAGAAAACAAATTATCAATGAGAATTAAGATTAAGACTTTTATACTTGTGTGTGGGTGGGTGTAAGGGGTGTGTGTAGGTGTATTTGCAATGCAATTTAATGCAATTTTGAATATAAAATTAGTTCAAAACAAACTAAAAAACTAAATGTGATATAGTTTTGTTCGATTTAAATTAATTATAAAATCTAAGTGTGTCTGTGCATATGTGTGTGCGTGTGGGTGGGTGAGTATAAGGGGTGTGTGTAGAGGTGTTCGTGGTACAGTTTTGAGTTTAAAATTAATCCAAAGCAAACTAAAAAAATAAGTGCATTGCGGTTTGGTTAGTTTAGTTAATTATAAAATTCAAGCTAAACCAAACCAATCTTTTGCGGTTTGGTTTGGATTGATTTTGCGATTTAAAATTTTTATATTAAGTATTAAAATTTTTATTATAAACTATCCTTTTAGAAGAATTTTACTAAATTAATTAAGGGAAAATTTTAAGTGCACAAACTGTCACAATTTATAAATTTTAATTAGAGATGAGATTTTAAACAAAAAAGTTGTCCCAACTTATGCCTTAAAATCTCAAGATTAAAAAGATGTCATATCTAGTTAATTCTTTTATCTCTATTAAAGAAATATTACACATAAAAATAATAATAAAAAAGTTAAGATTTTTATTATAAATTATATTTATAGGAGAATTTTACTACAATTAATTAAGGGAGAATTTCAAATACACAAAGTTATCACAATTTATAAATTTATAATTTCGAGAGGTAAAAACGTCACATTAAACTATGAGTAGACAAATTTAAATATTTTTATGAGACAAAACTTATAGATTCTTTTTTCACAAAATAGATATAAAAGAAATATTACTTTTATAGAAAGAAGGAAAGAATATAAATATTTTGGATTTTAATGCAAAAGTGGTGTTTTTAGAGGAAATGAGTGTTCAGATAGTAAATAAATAGCCCAAAGGATGTATTAGTAAGAATTAGGAATGTTAATAGAAAGATGTACAACCCAAAGGAATTTTGGGTCGGCAGTGGTGTTTTAGTGAAGATAGGGGTGCAAATAGCATAACGTGAAAGAAAGAAAGAAAAAAGGGACACATCAGCACCAATGTTTGCTGCATATTAAAAGTTTCAAAATGTTTGAAACCAGCGATGCAGGAGAAAGGAAATAAGCATGCAGACCACAAGAAGGCTTTTCGGCACCAACTACCTCTGCCAATCATAACCAACGCTACCTCTGGTGGTGGTGAATGCGATAAGTATTTTTCTATCTTAATTTTTTATTTTTCCTTTTTCTATTTTTTTCTGAGTTTTGAAAAGAGAATAAAGAGAAAAATTTGAGTTAATATCTGTTACGTTTTTCCTATTTTCCTTGTAGCTTCTTTTGCTTTTTCTCTTTTTGAAAAAAATATTCTCTACCCCTCTTCTAATTCACATACTCCTTTTATAAGCCAAATTCTTAAAACATTGTTTTTGTGAAGAAATCTTGCAGCTTTTGATTCTGTAGAAGCTTGTGGGTAATGCTCTAAAAACCTACTTCCCATTGTTGCTTGCAAATAAACAGTGACATTGATGTGTAAGGGATGACCATTGTCGTGTGGGAGAGGGCAATAAAAGTTGAGATCTTCTCCTTTTTTTAATTTTAATTTTATTATTTTCTCTATTATTGGATTTTACATAGATGGTTACTCTGTTATTTAATTTGTAATTGGTTTAATTTGGAAATTTTGAAATTAAAAAAATAGAGGAGTATATAAATATTTTTTTTTCAAAGAATTAAAAAAATTGTATTGGAAAAAAATGACTAGACAAAATTGGGTACTAACAATACCAGGTCTAACTTCCTTCTTTTTGCATTGTCTACCAACTCATTCATGATTAAGACTCCATCTACAATTTGTGTACCCTTCACAAATGCCAACTGATTCTTCGAAATGACAGTATAGATAACTCCTCTCAACCTCTTAGCCAACACCTTTGCAAACACTTTCTACATACACTCAATAAGAGAGATTAGACGGTAATCACCAATCTGTTGGGGGTTTGGTTTTTTGGGCATCAGTGTAATAAAAGACGAATTCGAATCTTTCACTAGCTTCCCATTCTAATGAAACTTGTGTAAGAAAGCAATAAAATCTGGTTGCAAAATAAGCCAGAATTCTTTGATGAACTTAAAATTGAGCCCATTTAGTCCCAAATTTTTTAGGCTATCACACTCCCACACTACTTCCTTCATTTTTGCCTCAAAGAAAGGCCTTTCTAACTTAGCTCTATGCTCATTTGACAACTGCTTAAAAGTTAGCCCATCCAACTGAGGCCTATTCCGTTCATTTTCCGCAAGGTGACTTATAAAAAATCTTTAACTTTACCTTTTAGACTATTTACCTCCTACACTTCACAACAATTAAAATCTAAACTCAAAATTTCATTGTGCTTCCTGCGACCCTTATGAAAAAGGCTAGTTTTGACATCTCCTTCCCAAAGCCATTGCATCCTCGATTTCTGCCTAATTATAGAACACTTTATTGCCACCACCTCTACAAATTCACTCGCTTATCCCCCTGATCTTTAAGTTCCTCTACCATTACATCCCTTTCCTCATTTAACAAGTTCAGTTCATGAAGTCATTGCCTCTCTATAACAATGTGCTTAATAATATCTCCAAACATCTGTTGATTCCACAATTTAATTTTCTACTAGATGAGTCTCAATTTATCTTTAAGAATAACCACCCTCATACCTTCTACAGATATCTTTGATTATTCTTCCTCCATAAATGGTTTGAACCGCTTATCATCGATCCAACAATTTAGAGAATGAAGAGGCTTTGAACCCCAATTTGTTACCCCCACTATTAACATCATCGAACAATGATTCGACGTACTCCTTGGTAACCCCCACTGTTCCAAATTACCCCATAGTCTCATCCAATCTTCTGAAACCAAGAATTGATCCAAGCGGCTCATAATTTTCCCGTCATCCCTATCCCACGTGTATTTTCTCCCACTCATAGGTAAGTTTATGATCCATTCTTCCTCAATAAACGTGTTAAACACCCGCATTTCCTCAGCACGGGTATTGCTCTCTGCTCCCTTTCCTTTCTACTTCATTAAAGATAGAATTAAAGTCCCCCAAAATACACCAACACCCCCTACCCCTTCCTACCCTACACGAATCCACTTCTAACCAGCAGCTCCTCTTTCTTGCGATATCACAAGGCGCATAAATATTGATTATAGTCATCATTTCCTCCTTCCCCAACCACTTCCCTACTACCCCCACAAAAGATCATCCATGGCTTCTGGACACTAATCAACTTCCAAATTTCCCATTTCTTAACTGTCCTTCCAACCCCCTGATATTCCATGATATTATCTTCATACTATCGTAGTATTGCCCCCACCCCTATTTCCACCCTATCCCTTTTCTCCATATCCTGCAACCTTGCCAATGTCCATTTCTCATTAGCGCTTATAACTCCCACCTTTTCACCTAGTTGCCATATCGCTCTTGCTACTACCTCCACTTCTTTTACGAAAGTGCACCCCACTTGTCATTTACCTCCAACTTTATCCAAGTCTTGCACTACACACACTCTTCTCCACCTCCCTCGCCTCGTTTCAAACACCTCACCATCTTTCTTTCGCCCCTTTCCCCTTCCTTTTGTAGTACTATCCAGTGTGCCCGTGTGGAACTCACCCACAAAACCCACTAGCACCTCCACCAAGACCTCTTCTCCTCCAAGAACCTCAATTTTTCCCTGCACTAAATTCGCAGCCTCACCTTGACCCTCCATAGAAACAAATCACTCCATATGTCCACTCCTAACATTTCCTTTTGTAACGCCTTCTTTTGCAACTTTGGATCTAATTTTGAACAACCCAATACATCGTGCGTTCCCCCATATATCGTATATACCAGACCATATTTTATACTTGAAAAGTATATAATATATTCATTTTATCCACATGAATGAGGTAGCAAAAATTTATAAAATCTTATCATGTTAATTGAACTTTCGATCCGATGATAGATTTTAAGATAATATTATTCAATTGAAGTTACTTAATGGTGTAACACTTTGTTTAAATTATTTGATCTCTTCACATGTGAATATCTAATTATTAAAATTAATTATTTATTATAATCATCATATTCAATAAAATGTATAGTGATTATAGAGTGAGTTTTTTATACTTATTTTTTGAGTAAGTAAATTATTTTTCATATATAATATTACATAATTAAGAACTTATAATTATAAATCTAAAAATGATCTTTTTCTGTTTTTTTCAAAGAAACTGGCTGCCTTTATAATTATTCCTCCGTGTACTAGAATGGCTAAAGTTCACAACTTCTAAAATATTAGTTTATTCCCCAATGTTGTGCTAGCTAGTTTTTGTTTTTTGCTTTTCTTATTCTTGTTTTGGTTATGCACCGTTGAATATTAATTTTACTGTGTATAGTTGGCCATCATGCGTAGACTAAAAAAATACGCAATGGACTATGAAAATGAGATGATTTGTTAGGGACGTTTTTAATATTATATATGTCTGTAATTATATTAATTAATTAGATTTCCATTCCTTTCCAATGTTGTGAAATCTAACACGATTTTTAACTTGATTGAGACAGGGGGTCGATATTCACCATCAATATAAAAAATGTTATATATATATATATATATATATATATATATATATATAAAAAGTATACAATATAATTAATTAAGGCATTTTAATATAATATAATATAATATAATTTCTTTAAGGAAAAAGGTGTGGAAAAAAAAACTTTATTTCTTAGCTCAATAGCATCAATATATCTTGGTATACATTAACATTAGGAATAAGATGGATGGTTTTGTCTACTCAAAGAGAGGCAAACCCTACATCGGAAGACGAATTATGGGTTGGAAGATGACATTCAAGGACAAGGTGTTAGGAGGGAGAAAAAATCTTTTGAATCGAGTTTCAGGACGACAATAGGCTACTACCGAGGTGTTACATAGATCCCTGCGTAATCAATGAATTGTCTCACCATGGAAAAATGCGTTTATCATCAAGCTCTTCGGGAAATCAATAGGATACATGGTGATGCGGGATAGTTGCAATCCATGTGGAAGCCAGTTGGAGGAATGGAAACCATAGATGTGGGATAGGAGAAAACAAAATCCATTACCAAAATAAGCGACTAGTAAAAAGGATAACAAAAACATGAGAGTATCGAATAAATTCCAAGTTTTACGGGAGGAGAAGAGTGGGGACACTATTGCGGTTACAGATAAAACTAACAATTGGGCAATCATGAGTGTTAAGTAACTCGTAGCAGACTCCCACGGATCCGCAAAAGACAAAAGAAAGGACCTCATTGAATCAAGTGTTAGTGGATACCATGCAGCCTAATATGAGACTAACACCAATAGTCCAAAAGGTGCTAACCAACCCTACCCGAATTTGGATCCTATGGGACATATGGGTAGCTATTTTCCAAATCCAATGTCGAGGGGAGTTCAAACACAAACCCCCCATCCTGTGACACGTGGTCTAGATAATCTCGTTCGTTTTGTAAATCCTGGGCTGCCAGAACATGATGGAATATGGGAAGATAGGGCATGGCCCAAGATACCACCGAACCCAAGCTCGACCACCCAAAGTATCCAACCCATCTATGAGACTCTGGAGGAACATGGTCTAGTTTGTATGGAAAATGTCCAACAGGAAGGCGAATCGGACTAACCATCTTGCTCTCAATATATCTCCTTATCCACATGTTCATGGATTACTTTCAAGAAATATCTATTCTAGTGTGAAGCATTAGAGAAGCAAGTAGTAGTAGAGGGAAGATATATGTGAAGCATGTGGTCTCGACTCATACACCTTCCTTATACTTCCTTTTTTAACTTACTCTAGCTTCAGGTTAGAGGAATAATTCTGGAAAGATTTTGGATATGAGCTAATAGAGATAGTAGAAGCCTAGCAACGCTGGAGGCATTTGGGTTCTAAAACACATGTCCTTATTATTCAAAGGCCCTGGCCAGACGGATTACAACCTGTTTTCTATCAAAAGGTGTTTCTTCATGGGCACTCCTTGGATTGCCTGGTAAAGACATTTCTAGTACTCATTCCTAAAGTTGACCACCCGATAGCTCTCAAAGATTTCTGCTTCCTTAGCCTATGCAATGTTGTCTACAAGCTAATCACCAAATTCCTGGTCAATCGCTTAAGGCCCTTTTCTCGATTATCTAGTAGCCTCTACAAAGTAGCTTTATATCCGGAAGGAGCACCACAAATAACTACATTCTTGCACAGGAAATTATACACCATATGCATTGTTCTAAATCAAAGAAAGGAGTGGTAGCTTTCAAGATCGACCTAGAGAAAGTGATTGATCGGTTTAGCTAGGGATTCCTCAAAGAAACTCTAGAATTCTTTGGCCTTTCCAAGGTGACTATTGAATGGTGTGTGAGCTCGTCTAGGCTCTCTATCCTTTGGAATGGTGAAAAGTTGAGTACTTTTTCCCCTTCCAGAGGACTTCGATAAGGGGACTCTATGTCACCCTACCTCTTTGTGCTTTGTATGGAGAGATTGTCTATTTTGATTCAACATAAAGTGAACCACAGAATATGGCATCCTATCCACCTCTCTAAATGAGTCTAAGAATATCTCATTTATTTTTTGTGGATGATGTGTTGTTTTTCTGTAAAGCAACTAAGACTCAAGTAGAGATAGTGGGGAACACTCTGCATGAGTTTTGTACTGTATCCAAATTGAAGGTTAATATTACTAAGCCAAAGATTATGAGCTCCAAAGTAATCCTACACTCTAGAAAGGATGCTCTGTCAACTACATATTCTATCAAATGTGTCTCAAACATCGACAAGTGCTTGGGTTTTCAACTTTTCAATAGGTGTGCCAAGAGGCAAATCTTTAATCCTATCTACAGAAAATCAATTCCTAATTGTTTGGATGGAAGACTTCACTCTTGAATCAAGCTGGTAAAACATGTTTAGAAAGTCAGTCCTCATATCCTTATCAATCCATTAAATGCAGTGTATCTGGATGCCTTTAGGTATTTGTGAGGAGATTAAAAAGTGTGTCAAATCCTTCATGTGGTCAAAGGTGCAAAATGTTGATGGGATCCAATTGGTGGGGTGGAAGCATGTGATCCAACCTAGGAGTCTTGGTGGATTAGCTATTAGGGAGGCTTGTGACACTAATATATCCTTGTTAGGAAAGTTGACTTGGAAGATCCTGAAATAAGGATTACTACCTTTTGGTCAGTGTGTTATCCTACAAGTACTTATCATCCACCTCTTTCCTGAATACAAAAGCTAAGGCCACAGACTCTGTTGTTTGGTGAAGCATCTTGAAGGCTAAGAACTCTCTACGGATGATTTCATCATGGACTTCAGGGATAGTGAAACCTTTATTTGGTACTAGGACTGGACGGGCTTGGGCCCCTTGTGTGATATCCTTCCCTTTGTTCATACCACGAATACTCAGACTAAGGTGAACCAACTATGGAATAATGGCAGTTGAGATTTTCCCTCTATTTATATTGTTGTCTCGGATGTGATTTGGGCCATCATCAACACTATTCTCATTCTTCCTTATGGTTGTGATGAAGGAGATAAATGGGTTTAGAGGCATAGTTCTGATAGAGTATATTCGGCTAAATTTGGTTATAATTGGCTTCAAACCTAGGTTGGAGATACTTTACATCAAGGACCCTGGAGGTGGATATGGAAAATTACAACGCCTAAGAAAGTTCGCTTCCTATGGTTGATTTTGCACAACTCTTTTCCTACGCGATCACTTCTCCAGAGTAGGCATATAATTTATTATGTGTGCTTCCTTCAATGTAATGAATAGGAAGAAACCACCATACACTGTCTTAGAGATTTCCCTTGGATCCATGATATATGGAGACGAGGGGGACTAAATGAGCACCATGTCTTTGCTGCACCTGACACTCTTCCGTGGGTTCAACACAACATCAGCCAACCACACGCTCCTTGCCAGTTTGTGGTGGATTTGGTGTTGGAAAAACAACTTGGTATTCAACTTGGAGAAATGGAAACACCTTATGTTGTTCGTAATATCTTACTTATGAAAGAAAAGATTGAGGACATTGCAATGTCTGATGACTCTAAGGTGGCACAAAGGTTGTGGTGGTGAGCCCTTCCAAATGGCTATGTTAAACTCAGTCTGGATGGAGTTATTTTAGACATGATCGCACCATGTACACTAGTGTGTGCTTCGTGATTGGTTGGGTGGTTTCTCTAGCAAGGAAGGACAAGGTTCCATCCAAGAAGCAAACTTGTTGGCTATTTATCATGGTCTCCAGGTAGCTTGGGATCAAGGTTTTAGGAAGTGTTGTGTGAAACTGATTCCGTTGAAGCTCCCCACCTCTTATAGTTGGATGTTACTTTTCATAATGGACCCTTCCGTGAACTACATCATAAAATCAAAGCCATGATTAGTAATTGCTGGGATATCCATTTGACTCGTGTTCTTCGCAAAAACAAACCTAGTTGCAGATTCCCTGGCCAAGAGTGTGTTTCAAATTACTAATACATTTACCATTTGGACCTCCCCTCCTTTAGATATTCAGCCCCTGTTAGCTGAGGGTATGTTGTCTTAGTTTTCTTATTTTGCTTTCTATTTCCATTCCCCAAAAAATATTTATGTAAAAGGAAGTATATAAGTAAAGTGTGGATACATGTATGAAGATGAAAACTAAAGTTTTTATTTGCACAAATATGGAACCAAATACATTTATTTTTTAAACAATAATATGAAATTGATACTTTAAGATTCTATCTAAACCCTAATTATTTTCATCCCAAGAGGTACATGATCTTGGGGGAGAGAGGGGTACGGGGGTAGGGGGTGGGGGGGAATTCTAAAAAAAAGAGTTTATTGTGTTTCGTTTAAAAATTTAGTGTTTATTCTTTGTTTACTTTGCTTTTTTTGGGGCTGCCTTCATGTTTATTTAGGTTTATTCTCATAACTCTTCTCTTTTCTTTAGCTTATTAGAGTTTCCATTCCTCTATTTTTATCTCACATTTAACTTTAGCCCCATTTCAACCTTAATAAAGTCTTTTTTATCTTTTGTAAGTGTGTTTCAATTGGTAAATTTTATAGGCTTATCAAAATTGGTTATGCTAGTTGCATGAGATGCTTGAGAGTAACATGAACCTATACACTTAATAAGAGAATGAGAACTAGTCCTTTGAGTGTTAGCATTTCTTGTCTATTCTTAGGTTTTCCTTTTATTTGCTTGTTTTCTTTCTAGTTAGAATGTGTCCATGATTTCTTTGTTACCTAAATTCTTGGTTTGCTTGTATACTCTAGCTTTTATATTTTTTAGAGTTTGTTGGGTTGTGCCATGAGTACTTCTTTAAAAAAAATTATCTTTATGTCTTTCTTTTCATTTCGGTATTTCCTTTAAATTTCATCTTTGCTTTAGCTTTTCCTTTTTATATTCTTTTTTGTCTTCTAGTTTATCTTTTAGTTTTGCCCAAGAGTGCAATAGTTCAAATGTATGAGAAATTTGATAGAGCATTTTATTATACACAATTTATATCATTTTTAGTCCTTCTAGTGTTGCAATTTTTTCTTAATTATCTGATTTAGTCCTTTTGTTCACGTTTGTGTCTCGTTTAGACCTTTTACTCATAATTAATCTACTTTGATACCTATTTATCTATTTTGCATTTTTCTTTATTTTATAGGTTTAATTGGACTTTCTTGGATGAAACTTTGCATTAGATTGTTTCCTTATTTTCTTAATTTCAATTTCAATTGTATTTTTTCTTTAATTTTAGTTTTATTCTTAATAGGATCAGTTGTGTTTCTTTTCACCTACTTTCGTAAAACACATGCTTAGGACACCACTTAAATGATCTTTTTTAGGGAATTTTTTTTTATGTAATTCAGGTTTTGTGTTTTATTTCTATTATTTATCTCCTATTGTTTCTTAGGTTGCAAGTCTTCATCGAGATCTCTATGAAAAGCAGAAACTTTTAATTGATTCGAGGTTTTTTATGCAATTGCACATGTGGTTTGAATTCCGATTTCTATTTTTATTTTACTTCTTGTGAATTTCTTCTATATTTCTCTACTTCTCTCCAATTCGTATACATTTTCTTCATTTGGGTTTTGTATCTTGATTTGGATTGTGATAGGTTTTGATTGATTGATTTCTATCAAATGATGCTACATAATCGATTTAGGACCTAATTCATTAATTCTAAAATTAGTGGGAATTATAGATTGCAATTGTGATCCGATTCACACATATTAATTATGTGTTGATAGCACTTTTGCATGTCCATAAAATTATGATTGATTATGTGTTTGGATTGATTGATTATGTGTTCAATTCACACATAGGTTTGGATTGATTGATTTCAATCAAATGACGCTACATAATCGATTCGGGATCGATAATTCATTAATTCTAAAATTAGTGGGAATTATGGATTGCAATTGTGATCCAATTCACACATATTAGTTATGTGTTGATAACACTTTTGCATGTCCATAAAATTATGATTACTCTGGCGCATTGATAGGTACCTCAAAATTGGTGTTTTATGTTTTTGAATTTTAATCCATTTCAATTCCTTTTATTTGAAATTTTATTTTGTCAAAAATCAGTCTCCCTTCCTAACTACATGATTAATTTTAGGCATAATTGAATTGTATATATGTGAAGTATGACATAAGGTTGTTTCCTACACATTAAATTTAGGAAAACTCTAGTATTGTTTGATATGCATCTCAATTATTGTTAGCACCACCTCCTTAGCAGTTTTTCTCTTTCTTTAGCTCTAGATCAAGTTCACAACCATCATGTTTGCAACTCATTTGGTTGTGACCTAAAATACCCTACTTGTTTGTTACAATGGACAACTGCACATTTTCTTTTAAGTCTATTATTAACAACTTGATTTTCATCATATCCTTTCTTATTTTAGTTTTTCTCCTCCCTAGCTTCTTCTTAGTAGTTGTGATGTGACCATGCCTAGCCAATGACCTACCACTAGGGCCATGGCTAGAAGGATTTAAGAAGACCTAACCTTTGCAAACAAAGGAAAACTTCACCTCTTGTGGAGAGTGAAGATATTACGCTAGAGACTTTAGTTAATAAAATGTAATTTTACTTTATTTTAATTTTTAGGAGCATTAGGAATTTAATTTAGGACATGTATTTAGTCCATTTTTACTTTAGGAGGTGTTTTAGGAATTTAAAGAGTGGATTTAGCTTTTTGGGTCTTTATGAAGAAAATCAGGGGTAGCCTTGATATCTACACCCCTCTTTTCCTTCATAAACCCCTAAGCTAATAATAAGAAATTTTGGCCCTTGGTTTGAGAAACTTGGGCACCAAGTTTGATGATCTAAGGAGGGGATTGTTTCTCAATCCTCCTCCCTTAGATCTCTCCTTTTAATCCTAGCCCTTCTTTTTTAGGTTATCTTGTTCAAGAGGTTAGTTCCTCCCCTCACTTATTTTTTTTACACTTGAATTTAATCCTAGAGACCATATTGGTTGTGAGGTTCTTACCTTTGAGTGTCCGCCCTTCTCCTTTGTGAGAGTTTCTAAGAGTTATCAAGGGACCCCTCCCTTGTGGCCTCTCCCCTTTGGCTTATCAAACCGAGTATTTGTGGTGCCTCACCCCATTCCTTTCCTCTCCATAAATCCATTTCCCTTCCAAGTGACCTTAGAAAGGATCCTTTGGACACGTGATCATCAAAGATCACATCAAGTGGTATCTACAGACACTTTCTAAAGGTCACGTTGTTTCTTAATTTTTTTTTTTGCTTTGTTGTTTATCTCTTTAATCTCTTTATTTTAAATTCCTTTATTTTTTGTCATCTTTATTTCCTTTATTGTCTAGTAGTATAGCTTTTTATTCTTGCTATTATATGCACTTTTGTTTCCTATCTATGCGCATATGTTCCATTTAATTTGATGCAATTTTATTTGTCCCTTTCTTTGCATCTTATTTCTGTGTTCAAATTGCTTAGTTTTCCCTTGTTTTTTATGTTAAAATGTGCCTAATAAGTTGTGACCATTAAACCCACATGGTTGAGGATTTTTCCACACCATTGTGGTGATCAACTTTGGTCACTTTGTTGCATCTTTTGTTTTGAGTCTCTTGCTGAAATTTTTGCTCTATTTTTAGGTGTGTTATTTTTTTTCTTAAACTTGTGTTTTGTCAAATACTAGTCATATTAGTTTCCTATTTTATCTCATTTAAATTCCTTAGCTTTTAGCCTCTTAAAATTTTTACAAAAAGCCTTCAAAAACATTTTGAATTGAACTCCTAAGAGGTGAACCTCTTGTTGAGTCTCTTAAGTCTTTTATGCTTTTAGTTCAAGCATAGTAATATCTTTGTTGTTCTTAAATATTTACTCAATTCAATCTTTATATGCTTCTTTTTTTATGTTGAATTATTAGTAGCTTTCCACTTGGTTTACCTTCACTATTGGTGCCTCTTTATGGAATTTTAGCTTGGGTGAATTCTGTTAGTAATTTGGGCAATCAATTTACTTCAAAATCAACCCTAAATCATTCCTTGAGCACCATTAGTTCAGTGGTATTTGGAACTACTAAGTTGTTTTGCCTTTAGTTGCATGCATTGCTTGAAAATTGTGTGACCTTACTTTGTGCTTATTCACTCAAGCGTTATTATTTCAAGCATCCTCATTAAAATTTCAAATCAACAAGCTATTAGGTGCAGCAAAAATGATTAGAAAAATTTTAAAAAATATATATTAGAAAAAAGTTCAAGTTAAAAAAAAAAAGATAAAGAACTCAAAATAAAGACAATTTTGAAGTTGTGTACCTAATAATAGAAACATTTGATATGAGGAACCATTTGTGATTCAAAAAAAAATTACTTGAGTAAGCTTTTTAGCTTTTGGTCACTTAAATTTTATTAAGTGTGCAACTATTGGTTTCATTTTTTTTGTTTGAGTCTTTTTTCATTTTCACTCTTAGAGCTAATCTAGGAAAGTTATTTGTGTGCTATCTTCCTTTGTGAGCCTTATGTTTTCTTGCTTGTCTTATTTACTTCTTTGGGTTTGTCATTGTTTAATCTATCCACTTGGATTGTGAATCTTGTTTTGTTATTCACCTTTATTTTTTGTCTTGTGTTGTATTTGGTCTTGGTAAGTAAAGCTTGGGAAAGGTGTCATGCACAAGATTTTGGCAAGTCCAAACAAGAGGAAACAAGGGTAGCATTCTTGGGGTGGGTTGATGCAACTCAAAGGGGCTTGATCAAAAGGAGCCAAACACCAACAAGCTTGGAGTGAAGACTTTGTTTCATTTTTTTATTCTTTGTATTATGTAAACTTAATGTTAGATTAGGAGTTTGAGTGCCCTTAAGGCCCTCCCTTGGTTTGTAATAATTTTGGTTAATTTTAGCATAGTTTCTCGTTAATTAGGTGAAGAAAGGAGAAGTGGTACACTTTCTTCAACACCTTAGGAGCACGATTATAGCCCTTTCTCTTTTACATTCTTGCACTTTTATTTTATTTTACGTTATTTTGAAAAAATGTATAGAGGCTAAGAGTTCCAAAGACTCATCAAGCCACCTTAGCTGTGAAAACAAAAAGAGTAGATTGTTGCTTGAAAAAAAAAATTTGGCCTACCCTCTAGTTTTTAGCATCCAAGCACCATGACTTCCCACACACATTCTAGTGCACATAGTTGTTCATCAAGTAAGAGTGTCAACCAAAGAAAACCTTCTAAGGGATACACTCTTGAAAACCTTAACTTAGAATTTAGGGAATGGATGGCTAAAGAACAAGAAAGGAGAGAAGAAAAAGAGAGAAAAAAAGAAATAAAAGAAAAGGAAAAACAAAAAGAAAAGAAAGAGTTAAAAAAAGAGATGTTGGAAATGAGAAAAGAGAAAAAAGAGCGAGAATAGGGAAGGCAAAGAGAGAGAAGAGATGATGAAGAAAGGACAAGAAGGAAAGACCTAGAAAGAAAAAGAGAAAAAGAGGAAGAAGAGAGAAGAAGAGGATAAGAGAGTAAGAGGAGAGATGAGAGGGAGAGTGATAGAAAAAATAAAGGAATTCTCATAAGATCCCCATCTAGGCAATTTAGCTCTAGTGAAGAAGAATACTGTAGAAATCAACATAAGCATCACTCTCATTCATCATACAATCATCATTCTCCTCAAGAGAACATAAATCATGCTAGGGAACTAAAGGTAGACCTACCCCATTTTCATGGTAGGGATGATGTTGAGACTTACCTAGATTGGGAAGTCAAAGTGGAACAACTCTTTCGATGCTATGAAATTAGGGAAGAAAGGAAAGTACCTTTAGCCTCCCTTAGTTTTCAAGGTCCTGCTTTGCATTGGTGGGATGGGTTAGTCAAGGATAGGACCCGTAAACAAATGTCTTACATTCGCTACTGGAATGATTTAAAAACTTGTTTGCGAAGAAGGCACATTCCTTCATATTATGAGAGGGATCTTTTGGATAGACTCTAAAGACTTAGGCAACATAACCTAAGTATTGAGGAGTATAGACAAAAGATGGAGCTTTTCATACTAAGGGTCAATATCATTGTAGAACCCAATACCACCCTTGCTAGGTTTTTGTGTGGATTAAGCTCTGACATTAGAGATAAGGTAGAGCTTCTTTCATACTCAAACCTTGATGAGTTGGTAGAACTTTGTGTAAGAGCTGAGAATCAACTCAAGAGAAAAAGCTTTAAAAAGATTCTCCCTCTTACCCAAAGAGAGACCAACTTAAGGGGCACTCTTTCAAAGGTTTTACCAAAGAGGAACCTAAGAACTTTCAAGATACAAAAACACCTCATGTAGAGAGAAAACCCCTTACTACTAAGCCTATTGAGAGGCAAAGTAGTATCAAATGCTTCAAATGTCTTGGGAGAGGCCACAGTGCCTCTCAATGCCCCAACAAGAAAACCATGATCATGAGGGGACAGGACATTTGTAGTGAGAATAACTCATTTTTCTCCTCTAGTGAAAGTGAAGAAGAAGGGGGACATACTTTTGAACAAGAGTATGAGGAAGCTTTTCCTTATGAGGGGGACCTCCTTATGGTTCAAAGGCTACTTGGAAGCCAACCTCTAGAGCTTGGCCAGTCACAAAAAGAAAATATCTTCCATACAAGATGTAAAGTAAATGATAAAGTATGTTCTCTTCTTGTTGATAGTGGCTCTTGTTGTAACTATTGTAGCTTTAGGTTGGTTGAAAAGCTAGCCTTGACTACCATGCCTCATCCCAAACCTTACAAATTGAAATGGCTCAATGAGCAAGGGGAGATGGTAGTCAATGAACAAGTTATGGTTCCAATTTCCATAGAATCTTATAATGATGAGATTCTTTGTGACATAGTTCCTATGAAGGCTGGCCATATCCTGTTGGGGAGACCATGACAATTTGACAAGAAAGCCATTCACCATGGTCATTCCAACCAAATAATCCTCACCCATAATGAAAAACACTTCAAATTGTATCCTTTGTCACCTTCTCAAGTGGCTGAGGATCAATTTGCAATGAAAAAAAAAGAGTTGAGGAAAAATAAAAACAAAAAAAAAAACAACAGGCTTCACCCTTAAAGCTTGAAAAGGGTAAAGAGAGAGAGTCGGAAGGTGATGCCCCTTCCAAAGAGAATATTAGTAAAAAAGGAGTTTATTTGCTACCAAACGTGATTTAAAAGAAGCTTCTTGGACTAACAAGCCCTTTTATCTCCTCTTTTGCAAAGAGACATCAAATCCTTCTCTCATTCTGCATTCTTCTGCTGAGAGCACTACCACAATCCATGCACATGAGCACCTTCCTCAAGGGGTTCAAGATATTTTAAAGGAATTTGATGATATATTCCCTAATGAGGTTCCGAAAGGACTTCCTCCCATTAGGGGTATAGAACATCAAATTGATTTGGTGCCTGGCGCAAGTCTACCTAATAGACCTGCTTATAGGACCAACCCCATGGAAACCTAAGAGATTGAGTCTCAAGTGAATGAACTGTTGGAGAAGGGTTGGGTTCAAAAGAGCCTAAGCCCTTATGTTGTGCCAATCTTATTGGTGCCCAAGAAGAATGGCCAATGGAGGATGTGTTGATTGTCGTGCAATCAACAACATCACCATCAAATATAGGCACCCAATCCCCCGTCTTAATGACATGTTGGATGAATTGCATGAGGCAAAAGTATTTTCAAAAATAGATCTTAGAAGTGGTTACCACCAAATAAGGATCAAAGAGGATGATGAATGGAAAAATGTTTTTAAGACTAAATTTGGTCTTTATGAGTGGTTGGTTATATACCATTTGGGCTAACCAATGCCCCAAGCACATTTATGCGCTAAATGAATCATGTACTGAGGGATTGCCTTGGTAAATTTTGTGTAGTTTACTTTGATGACATTTTATTTTACTCTAGGAACCTAGATGATCATTTAGGACATCTAAGGCATGTTTTTTGTCTTCTTAGGAGTAATCATCTTTTTAGTAACTTAGAAAAATGCACCTTTTGTGTAGATAGTGTAGTTTTCCTAGGTTTTATAGTTAGCATAAAAGGGGTTCATGTTGACCCCGAAAAGATAAAAGCTATTCAAGAATGGCTCACCCCAAAGAATGTGATAGAGATCAAAAGTTTTCATGATCTCGCTGGATTTTATAGGCGTTTTGTGCCTAACTTCTCCACACTTTTCGCACCAATAAATGATTTGGTGAAAAAGGAAGTTCCTTTCCTTTGGGGTGAGAAACAAGAGAAAGTCTTCCAGCTAATTAAGCATAAACTGACCCATGCACCAATCTTGGCATTACCTGACTTTTCTAAAACATTTGAACTTGAATGTGATGTCTCTGGTGTAGGTGTGGGAGCTATCTTGTTGCAAGGAGGGCACCCCATTGCGTATTTTAGTGAAAAACTCGATGGTGCCCCCCTCAACTACCCCACTTATGATAAAGAGTTTTATGCTCTAATTAGGGTCATTCAAACTTGGGAGCATTACCTTGCTCCCAAGGAGTTTGTCATTCATAGTGACTATGAGTCACTAAAATATTTGAGGGGTTAAGTTAAATTGAACAAAAGGCATGCAACATGGGTGGAATATCTTTAATCCTTCCCTTATGTCATCAAGTACAAGAAAGGAAAACAAAATGTGGTGGCTGATGCTCTTTCTAGGCGTCATGCCCTTTATTCATCCTTGAGTGCAAAAATCTTGGGATTTGATGACATTCGAGCTATGTGTCCTTCTAACAAGGATTTTGGCCCCATCTTTGCTGCCTCTACATCTGCATTCGCATTAAAGGCCCATGATGGGTACTTCATCAGTGAGGGGTATCTTTACAAAGGGAGTAAGTTTTGTATACCCCAAGGATCAATTAGGAACTTACTTACAAAAGAGAGCCATGAAGGTGGACTCATGGGGCATTTTGGGATTTCAAAAACCCTCATGCTTTTACAAGAGAAATTCTTTTGGCCCCATATACGTAGAGATGTCCATAAACATTGCTCTAGATGTATAGCTTGCTTTCAAGCAAAGTCTAAAGCAATGCCTCATGGACTATACACACCTTTACCTGCTCCTTCTGCACCGATATTAGCATGGATTTCATCCTTAGGCTCCCAAGAACCCAACGAGGTGCAGACTCCATATTTGTGGTGGTGGACCGATTTTAAAAAATGGTCCATTTTATTCCCTGCCACAAAGTGGATGATGTAAGCAACATCGCAAGACTTTTCTTTAAAGAGATTGTCTGATTGCATGGTATACCCTCTTCAATAGTGTCAGATAGGGGGATGTGAAGTTTCTTAGCCATTTTTGGAAAACTCTTTGAGCTAAGTTGGGAACTAAACTTCTTTTTTCCACTACCTGACACCCTCAAACTAATGGGCAAACAGAAGTGGTGAATAGATCTTTATCCACTATGCTGAGGGCTCTCCTTAAAGGCAACCATAAGTCTTGGGATGAGTACCTTCCCCACATTGAATTTGCTTATAACCGGGTGGTTCATAGAACCACCAAGCATTCTTCATTTGAGGTAGTCTATGGCTTTAATCCTCGTACTCCTCTAGATCTTTTACCTCTTCCTCTTTTTGTTGCTGTGCATAAAGAAGGAGAGGCAAAAGCCATTTTTGTAAAACAATTACATGAAAGGGTTAAAGCTAACATAGAGCGTCAATCCTTGAGAGATGTTACTTTCGCCAATAGGGGGAGGAAAAAGGTCATATTTGAAAAGGGCGACTGGGTATGGCTTCACTTGAGAAAGGATAGATTTCCTTCTCAAAGGAAATCCAAACTTAGCCCTAGAAGAGATGGATCTTTCCAAATCCTTGAGCGAATCGGTAATAATGCCTATGTTTTAGATCTGCCTAAGGATTATGGGGTAAGCATCAGTTTTAATGTTTCTGATTTGTCTCCATTTATAGGTGCTGAAAATGATGAAGACCCCATGGATTTGAGGTCAAATCCTCTCCAAGGGGGAGGAGATGATGTAACCATGCCTAGCCAAGGACCTATCACTAGGGTCATGGCTAGAAGGATTGAAGAAGATCTAGCCCTTGCAAACAAAGGAAAACTTCACCTCTTATGGAGAGTGAAGATATTACGCTAAGGACTTTAGTTAATAAAATGTAATTTTTCTTTATTTTAATTTTGAGGAGCATTAGGAATTTAATTTGGGACATGTATTTAGTCCATTTTTATTTTAGGAGGTGTCATAGGAATTTGGAGGGTGGATTTAGCTTTTTGGGTCTTTATGAAGGAAATAAGGGGTAGCCTTAATATCTACACCCCTCTTTTCCTTCATAAACCCCTAAGCTAATAATAAGGAATCTTGGCCCTTGGTTTGAGAAACTTGGGCACCAAGTTTGATGATCTAAGGAGGGCATTGTTTCTCAATCCTCCTCCCTTAGATCTCTCCTTTTAATCTTAGCCCTTCTTTTTTAGGTTATCTTGTTCAAGAGGTTAGCTACCTCTATAAATAGGAGCTCCTCCCCTCACTTATTTTTTTTACACTTGAATTTAATCCTAGAGACCATATTGGTTGTGAGGTTCTTACCTTTGAGTGTCTCCTCTTCTCCTTTGTGAGAGCTTCTAAGAGTTATCAAGGGACCCCTCCCTTGTGGCCTCTCCCCTTTGGCTTATCAAACCTAGTATTTGTGGTGCCTCATCCCATTCCTTTCCTCTTCATAAATTCATTTTCCTTCCAAGTGACCTTAGAAAGGATCCTTTGGACACGTGATCATCAAAGATCACATCAAGTTGCATATGATACCACTCATTGTAAAGAACAAATATAAAATAACTTCAAGATTTCTTGTAGTTTGAGAAAACCCTTAAAACAACCCTATTTCGACAATAGCATACTAGATTATTTGAGTTTAACTTTTTCCATGTACGAGCAAAATACCTTTAAGATCCATCAAACCCATGTCCTACAACATTACTTTGCCACATCCTTTCTTGCCACCTTCCACTTGAACCATTTACATCAGATAACCCAATTAAATTAGGATTTTCAATAGTAATCCCTTAACCATAAAAAACTTTATAAAGTGAAGCATTAACCATGTCATAGACCCCTTCACAATAATCCCCCTCCATCAAAATTGGTGATTCAAACTTATTTCTCACTAGGGAACAATGTGCGAGTTTTTCAACGACAAGAAATGCATAACATAACTATTAAGTGTGAAATATTTCAGTAAACTAGTAGTTGGATTCTTATGAGGTGAAAAACACATTTGACTGCCAGTTATTAGAGGTTGTCAACATAGATAAATTTGGGGATTGAAATGTCTTTCAACTACCTATTATCGATCTTATATTTCAAGGATCAAAATGATGATTCACTCATTTTTGTTTTTTTTTTTTTCAACTAATGAGATATTAAAGATCAAATTTTATAGAAGAAAAAATATTACTTTTAATGTTTTCATAGAAGAAGTTGTTAATATTTTAGCATGCTTTTTGAATAAATTTAAGATAGGAGTCAAAAAATGTTATATTTCATCTATAACACTTTCATATTGACTAATATGAGATTAGGTTCTTTTGCGAATTTCTAGTTTTGCTAACAATGACTAAAAAATTATTATTAGCCCATAAAATTTAATTCTACTTAGTTTTTATTTTAATCCTCATATTTAAAAAAGTGTAATTTTGATCAAATTATCCATTTTACATATATCTAATTCTTTTATGATTTATATTTTAATCAATTAAATGTGTTAGATTTAAGATCAATTGCTTAAAATAAAAGAAATAAAATATATAAAAATTATAAGTTTTTTAAATAACAAGAAAAGATAAAAATAAAAGTTACGGATGAACAATTAAATGAGGCAAAACAACAATTTATTTTAGTCTTTATTTAAAAAAAAAAAAAAAAAAAAAGTAAAAGGAGGGTTAGTACATAGACACATTGTGCAGCAAATAGAGACGCCATAGGCGATTCCGTTGTGCAGCTGAAGGTAACCGGGGTTTTTTCATACAATATGTGGGCGGCAAACAAATTGAAGCCCATCCATTCGAAACCATCGTGGATGAATATCTGGCGTGAGATGGCGAACCACTCTCTCTCCACCCGAATCAGACGGTACCGCCCAACCCCTTCTTCTCTCCTTCCTCTGTTTCTGAGGACAAAGCTAATAACCTTTCTGCATCAGTTTTGTGTTCCCCTCACCAACTCTATGTAGCTCCCTATCTTCTCGCGCTTCCGCGTTCCACGTGCCCTTCGCGCCAAAACGCATCTCCCGGAACAAGAGTCCATTGCTGGCGCTTCAAAATTGGGTGGACCAAGGCAACTATGTTTCCCCCTCCCACCTCAGAAGCATCACCAGAACCCTCCTCAAATCCAAACGCTACCACCACGCCCTTCAGGTTCCATTTTCTTCTTCTATCTTTTGTTCTTCCAACTTCATTTATTCATGCTAATTTTGTCCCAACACTACCATTGGAACACCACTCCCACCATTGCCATCACCACATACATCCTTAAACTAATTTAAAAAAAATAAAATAAAATAAAAAGTTAAAAAGTAAAACTAGATTTTAAAAACCGAAATTGATAGTAGTTTTTGAAAAATTTAAAACTTCTAACTGAAAGTCATCTCAAACGAACCCTAAGTTAAAGATGGTTGAAAATCTCATATCCAGTCGTGATAGGGCCAAACAATGATATATAAGTGAGGAACAAAGTTCTCCTTACCAAATTTAAGAAAGCAGTTTCATAGCATTGAAGCTCTAGTGCTGGGGATATTATTGCAGATAAAAAGGAAAACATGTTACATAATGTAAAAAGCAAAGAGGAAGGAAAAGCAAAAGGGCGAGATACGAGTATATTAATGATAGAAGCGATTATCTTGAAGAAAGCTCATAATATCATGGAGATGATGAGTTTGATCCACAAATAAGGACAATTGTTGCTTATGTTTGTTCTTTTAGGCTATGAGTCTTTAGCTTAAGCCTTACAGCTTAGAGGTCTAAACTTACTTTGTATTTGCTGTTGTACTCTTTTATTTTGTTATTATTGACTTATGCCATAGATTAACTATGATTGTGCCTTTCAAATTGTGAGTTTTGAGAATTAATTACTCCTATTCGTCCTATCTATAAAATCCAAGATAAAACTAGTGTTTGGTCCTTTTTATAAGACCCAATCTAAAATGTCTTTTGCATTAATTAATTTTAGACTTATATATTCCTAATTAAATCATGAAATGCTATAGTGACAAATAATTAGGAGAGAGAAAAAACAAGTTTTAAAGACATGGTAGATTTGAAAAAAAAAATTATGACCATTCTGCAACACACTGTTCCATTAGTGTTTCTAGGGTCATCCACTTTGTCCTACTTTCAAGGATTGACTACTTAAGGGATTGCATAGCATCCAGTTGCTGATAATGGGTTCTATCAATCTCCAATGAACAAGTGATTGCAATGTAATTTATAGGTTTTGTGAGGCAGTCTACTCAATTAGTTAAACAATTTAAATTTAACTATTCTTTTACGCAGGTATTTAAATGGATAGAAAACCAGAAGAATTTCCATATGATCCCAGCTGATCATGCTATGAAATTAGTGTTAATAATTGAAAATTATGGTCTAAAGGAAGCCGAAGAATATTTCATGAATCTATCTGACTCAGCTGCAAAGAAGACTGCCTGTCTCACACTTCTACGTGGCTATATAAGAGATAGGGACACTATTAAGGCTGAGGCTTTCATGGTGAAGCTCTATGAACTGGGGCTAATGTTGAGCCCTCACCCTTATAATGAGATGATGAAACTATATCTAGTAACATGTGAGTACAAGAAGGTACCCCTTGTTATTCAGCAAATGAAGCGAAATAAAGTACCTCGCAATGTTCTGTCCTACAACCTTTGGATGAATGCTTGTAGTGAGGAAGAAGGATTTCCAATCGCAGCAGCAGAGACTGTTTTTAGAGAAATGCAAAACGACAAGAATGTTGAAGTGGGATGGAGCAGTCTTGCTACATTAGCCAATGTTTATAAAAAAGCAGGACAATCTAAGAAAGCCATTCTGGTTCTCAAAGATGCTGAAAAGAAACTATCTACTTGTAACCGTCTTGGTTACTTCTTCCTCATAACACTATATGCTTCTTTGAAAGAAAGGGAAGGAGTCTTGCGGCTATGGGAAGCGAGTAAGGCAGTTGGTGGAAGAATAAGTTGTGCCAACTACATTTGCATACTATCATGCTTGGTGAAACTTGGGGACATAGTAGAAGCCAAGAGAATCTTCTTAGAATGGGAATCTAATTGTATGAAGTACGATATCAGAGTCTCTAATGTTCTTTTGGGTGCATATGTGCGGAATGGATTAATGGAAGAGGCTGAATCATTACATCTCCACACATTGGAAAAGGGTGGCTGTCCAAATTACAAGACGATGGAAATTCTCACAGAAGGATATCTGAATTGGCAAAAAATGGATGAGGCTATTATTGCCATGAAAAGAGCTTTGGCCATGACGAAAGATTGCCATTGGAGGCCACCGCATGGACTTGTGTTAGCCATTGCAGAGAATTTGGAGAAAGATGGGAATCTTGAATATGCAACCAAGTATATTATTGATGTCCATGATTTTGGTGTTGTTAGTTTACCATTGTATAAAATATTGCTTAGAGTGCACCTTTCTGCCAACAAACCACCTTTCCATATCCTTAAAATGATGGATGAAGATAAAGTTGAGATGGATAGTGAGACACATTCCATTATTAAAGCTTTCACCGGGTAATTAACATAAAATCCATTTAAGTTTTCCTTATTGCATATTGCAAGATATGCAGCCCCCACCCCTACTGAATAATTCTTCTTTTGTGAATGTGTTCAGGCTGAAGTGTTTGCAGGTGAAGCAGTGACAAAGTCAATTTCATTCTTGGGTAATTCCTTCTCTTTAGTAAACTAGTTAAACTAAGAAACTAAGACCATTTTTAAATCAAATATAGGACTTCAGTATGTTCTTGTAAAGATGGTTAGCTACAAATAAGTAATTTCACTGTCTCAGCGTCAATTTGTTTATGCTTTAAAAAAACCAGCCTTTCATAATATAGCTTTTTTCAGAATTTATTGTTCTAAGCGTTTTTCATAAATGCACTAAAATAAAATAAAATAAAAAGCTTCTTTTAACAAGTTTTTGCTTTATAAATACTAGTGGGAGGGAGGCACTTTGTGCCTCTCTTTATATTATTAAATAAAAAAATAAAATATGAAAACTGAAAAGAGAAAAAAAAAAAAAAGAAAGAAGAGAAGTTACATAAGATAAAAGAAGTTAGGTAAAATTTAGTAGTTACTTAAATATAACAAAATTCAAATAAATATATCAAAATTGGGTATTCTCATTATAATAATTATAGATTATAGATAACTCGTTTTTAAATTAACAAATTTATTTAAAAAATCTAATTTTTCATTAAAAAAATTAAAAAAGACTTTCTTTGCAAAAAAAGAAAAGAAAAAAAAAACTGGTCCGAACATAAATGTCTGTTTGACAACGGTTTTATAAAACTGTTTTTAGTATTTAAAAACTAAAAAACTTGTTTGGGTAGTATTTTCTGAAAACATATTTTGAAAACAATTCTGTTTTTTTAGTTTTTAAAACTAAAAAATAGAAACAACTGAAAGTAGTTTTGTTTTTTTATTTATTTATTTTTTTAAAAACTCAATACAATCAGAATATTTTTTTTTTTCATTAATGAAATTTTAATAAATATAAACAAGTTTTTTTTTCTTTTTTTTTTCAAAAATAGTTTTTGAAAACTATTTTTAAAAATTCTTTTCAAAAACTAAACAAGAAAATTAAACCAATTAAATCCTAAGTCTTCAGTTAAATTAGAGAAAATCCACTTCTGTATTTGTTGAATCATTAATCATTATTCATAATTTGATACTGACCTGAAAAACAAAAAACATAGATACCTCCATTCTTGATCATACTTTTTGATCTGCAAATTCACAAATTAAACTTTTTCGAAGATTCAAACTAGAAATTCAAAAAGAAGGAAAATAAATAAATCAGTTTAATTCTTTTGGAAGTTCACAGAATATGAGAAGCAGAGAAAGAGGATGGCTACCAACCAATTGAAGGAGATTTGGTAAGAAAAAGCTAAATCCGAATGACCTTCTGCGTTACTGTCTTCTGTTTTTTACCTCAGTTTTGTCTTGTTATAAATAGTCGTCCATATCCCCCCTATTTAATGGGTAGAGGACAGCATTGTTATATTGGATGAGTTTATTTCTGCTAAAAAATAGGTGTTTTGTATAAGTGATTTATTTATAAATGATTTTTATAAAAGAAGAAATTTTTTATATTTTGGTACAATTATAAAGTGTTTTTCTAAATGTATTAGCTTCTAGTTTTTTATAAAAGAACTTTTGCACCAACTTATTTTTAATAATTTATCAAAATAAGATGTTTTCAAATTTTTTTTTCAGCTTATACTTTTTATAAACATTTTAATCAAACATCTAAAAAATTATAATAAGTGTTTATTCTGTTTAAATAAATGATTTTTTCTCATAAAAAGTTTAAACAAACTCACCCATTATGAAGTGGATGAAAATTGAATGTTCAATTGATTTATTAGTTCTTTTTTCCTGTGTTTGATGGCTAGAAATGAGGGAAATAGAGAAATATAACTCATTTTTTAATTTTGACATACAAGCTTACGTGTATTAATATGATCAAGATTAAGGACGACTTAAAGAGTCACATAACTTAAAATATTCACATGACTTTTGTATTTTTAATCTTACCAATTCATGATAAGATTTAAGATAACTCTTTCTCCTCGTCTCTCACATATGTATATTGTGCGTATCAATTGGAGAGACATTTTATGTATCAAATGATCCATTTTAATGGAGTAATCCCTACTTGTTTCGTGTAGGGCACGTATGCTTTTCTAGGAAAAATACAATTATGCAACCTGTATGTACATTTTTAGGTTAAAGCATGCAAAGCATGGGCAGTAATGAGAGTTTACAGGTCAAAGATTTTGTGGGATCTGAATCAGAAGCAGGAGCAGTCGAGAAGTAATGAGATTATGAGAATCAACCGGTGAAAGATTTTCTGTATGTTTGGTTGCAATCCTGAAAAATTAGACTCATGTTATGCTAAAGTAATAATAACCAGCTTCTATGGTTTTTGGGAGGCATTTGATGTGAAAACAAGCCATAAGGTGCGGTAACGAAACACACTTATTTGGGAATTGAATCAGAAAAGCTCCAGTCCAACCTCAACCTTGAAATTTCATCCATTCATATCAGTCACTTCCAGCAAATTGGTAAATATAATTCAACATGTTCCTTTGTTGTAAACAAAAGACAGCATCATATAACATGGTTGTGTAAATATATTAAGATGATCAATGGCATTTGTCTTTCAAATACTATATTACATGCAAGTGAATGTCTTTGCTTGGATATTACAAGAAAGAATAATTTCCTGGTCAGGAGCTCAGGTACGTGTCTATTTATGGCAATACACAATTTATATTTCATACACACATACCAAGCAATAAGCATCACATATTGCATGATATTGATGGGGCCAAGCCTTTCAAGTGGATGAAGATGTCAAGATTTTGTGGAAGGCCTTGCTGTGGTAAAGCAGCTTATCATGATGCGGCATGCATTCTTTTATTACAGGAAACTCAAGAAAATCATCGATCCAAGCATCAAACTCGGGCATCAACTCTTTATCAATGAGGTTTATGCCCACAGTTTCCTCCACTATTCGTACCCAGTATCCAAGCAAGCCAATAGTAATATCAGCAAAGCCTATTCTTTCACCTCCAAAATAGCGCTTTCCCTCTAATCCACCTTCTAGGATCTTTAGACTCTCTCGAACTTCTTGTGCTGCCTTCTGTTGTTCCTCCCCTCCTTTGGAAAAGGTGGCCATAAGAGCTGGTACACTCTGACAATAAGAAAGGTTCAGTGTTAGCAAGGAAAATAAAAGCACATGATAATATTTTGTGTTCTAATTATTACAACCTTTTCATCAACGAATCTGGACCAGAATCGTGCTTGGGCCCTTTCATAGGGATCATGTGGAAGAAGAGGGGGATCTTGCTTCCAGGTCTCATCAATATACTCAAGAATCACTAGTGATTCAGCGAGGGGCTTATTGCCATGCACAAGAACCGGTACCTTCTTGTAGACAGGGTTATACTGCAGGAGCATGGGACTCTTGTTGCCGAGATCTTCTTCCACATATTGGTACTGTATCACTTTCAGTTCAAGAGCCCACTTGACCCTGAGGACAAAAGGACTACCCCAGAACCCTATTAATGTCACTGATTCTTCTGCCATTTTTTTCTCTTATCTTTATAGATAATGTAGTTATTTATTATTTATTATTAAGCATTCTATCAGAAGTGGCATATTCGTACACGTTGAAGTATCTTCTATTGATTTGAGAAAAAATGTGACCACCACTAATCCGAAATAGACAAATCCTAGAATAAGTAAACTAATTTTCGGAACATATATTTAGAATGATAAACTTTTAAAACTTAGTTTCTCAATTCTAAAAATTACATTAAGATTGATTACACTTCTTAGCTTTTTAAAAATTACTTCTAAAACTTAGTTTTTCTTTTGAAATGTATTTTAAAAAGAGAAATGTATTCAACAAAAATAATTCTAATTTAATTTTTTAGTTATTTTAACAATAATTTTTATCTAATTTAAAAAAATTTGAGACTTTTGTTTTTGTTTTCATTCAAGTTCATCGTTTATAGTCATTTGCTACCACATTCAATCATCAATCATTTATTATTTTTTATTGTTAGTTACTAATTGTAATATTTGATTATTAGTCACTAACTGTCACATTTGATTGTTAGTAACTAGTTGCTATCTTTGGTCATCGGTCATTGGTTGTCACCTCCTCTGACCATCTATCGTCGATTGTCACCTTTAATCACCTACCTTCGATTGTTAGTCACTAGTTGTCATCTCCTATCATTAATCATTAGTCACTACTCTAACTATCATCCCCACCTCTAACCATCAGTACCATCGACCTTCACCGCCGGTCACTAGTCATAACGTTCGATTGTCGACGCTGGTCTTCACCTCTAGCTGCCAACACCGGCCATCACCTCCAAACACCAGTCATTATATTTGACTGCTAGTCACTAGTCATCACCTTTAGTCATTGGTTGTTGATTATTAATCATTGGTCACCAAATACCACCTTTAATAATTAGTTATTGATCATCAATAACTGATCCTTAGTCGTTGGCCAATGATTATTAGTCATCACTAGTCGTCATCTCTAATACCAATCATTGATCAATGAAGCTAGTTTTTTTTTTATAAATTTAAAAATTAAAATTTTAATACATTTCAAAAGTAAAAATGTTGATTAATACAAATTTTGTGTCAAAATAGCACAAAGAATATATGTATTTTTTGCGTTTCAAACGTGTTACCTTTCATGAAAAATAGCATTGTTTATTAAAAATGAATTTTCATGCTACACAATAATTATTATTATTTAAATAATAAATTAAATTATATAATATATATATATATATTAAAAAATTACATATACCTAGTTTGATGTTGTTTTTATTATTCAAATTCAAATTTTTAATTAATTATAACAATCTACTAATAGTTAATCCACACATTTTAGTGATATGACTGGTGCACTAAGATAAAGATAATATATTTAAAAGAAATATATAATAATTATATATTTTAAGTATAAAATGTTCCATTACTTAAAAAAAATATGATTAATAATTTGATATGATTTTTATTTAATTTTATAAAAATGTATAGAATAATATGTACTTTATTCTATTAGTTATCAACCCCGATTTATTTTTATTTTTATTTTTTACATAATTATTTAAATACCTTGACGCTGTGTATTAGCCACAATTACCATTGAAAATGAATATGTATAAATTAATTTTGATTTTCGTCGAACACAATGACATGTTACATTTAGTAGTATTCCATTTTTTTAATTCCGTAAAAAAAATCTAATTTATTTACTTTTATTCCATCAATTCTAAATTCTACTTTTACTACATCATCTTCTTTAGAGAACTGTAAAAACAAAAAGAAAATAATAGTTATAATAAAAACAAATATTAAGATGTCAGTGTGATTTATTCGTAATAATGTGATAATTTGATTGACTTAATAAATAAGATAGCCCTTCAATGTGAAATGTCAAAGGATTCTACCAAGAGTAACTCCTTTGACTACAAAAGTCTAGAGAAAATTTGATTAAATTTGGTGACCTCAACACAAAATTTTCCACATGCAAACCATTATTAGAAGATGGTTAATTAAGTCATTTTAAATTAAGTCACTCAAATTATCACAATGTGAAAGTTGCATATAAATAATTAATCAATATATTAAATTGACATTCAGTCATGATTTTTTGTTTATATAACTTTTAAATGTACTTATTAGTAAAATCAACAAGCTTACCAGAGTTGTGATTTAACATGTAAAAATATTTATTACAGTCTATACTAATTAAATTCATTTTTTATTTATATACAATTTTTATATTTATTTAAGATCTTTTCCAGTACAACACAAAATTAATTATTTATATGTAACTTTCATATTTGTCTTAGGACTTTTTTTAAAACAACTCAAACTCAAACAATATGAATACAAGATGGTTAATTGGTTATATTTTGAAATTTTTTAGAATATTTTTAAATTTAAAATAATTTAAATAAAAAAAATTACATGTATATTCATTATTCAAAAGTAATTTTCAATATTTTCATAAAAATTTTTTTTTAACGCTTGATTATGAAAAAACACGAAAAGAGAAGTTAAACTATTTTGAGTGAAAAGAATGTCAATATATATTAAATTCTTATGACTACATTTGTGCGAATAGAGTTTTAATATGCGAAACAAATGAAATCTAATAATGATATTACCATAGTAAAATAAAATATTTTAAAAAAAAATGGGTTTATTTAATCAAGTAATTTTAAAATATTATTTTAAGTTTATTAAATTTAAACAATCAATTAAAAAAAATCTCTATTTGGATAAAAATATTTAATGGCATGTTGATTTTTTAAATAGTTTATTAATGTTACGTCAGACATTACAGTGTTAGTAACATTTATAAAAATATTTGATATTACAATGTCTCACATGGACAAGACGTGCATTCATAAATTAAATTTTAATTTTTTGAAGAAAATATTGACATACCACTTATATAATGTTTGACAAAAGTAGTTTAAAGTATATAGTTGAAATTTTTAAACTGTGAAATTATGATACCCTGTTGGTTCGAAGAGAATTAAAGAAAGGCGAGTGGAATGATTAAAAAAAAAATGTTCAGTTCAATTTTTAAGAGGGAAAGAAAGGTATCAAAATATCTCTCTACTTAACGTTAATGTATACTCATAAGGAAAGAAAGAAAATAAAATGACTTAAATACTCTCAGAGAAAAAAGGTTCAAAAGATTTAAGATTTCAGTATAATTGAAATCAAAATTCGAAATAAAATACCAAAAACACTTTTAAGATATCAAGATCAAAAGATTATGGATTTGCAGTATAAAATGAAAGCATCAATGAAAAGGAAAACACAAGAGACTTTGGATTTTGACATGGCCGAAAACTGAGATGTAAAACAACATCATTCAAAGTAGCAAGTAGTGTCAATAATACAAGGATTTTGACCTCGCTGAAAATCTTATATCCATAATAAACTAATTAACCAAATTAATTAGAGACTGATTAGCATAATTAGTAATTAACGTTACTCCGAATAAAGTTAGGCAAAGTAAACAAGACACCTGTTGGATAAAGACAAAACATGGTGGGTAAAAGTAATATATGACATTAAACAGGTAATAATCACCAGGTAAAGAACATGTCTTTTCTATAAATATTGGTTATGAGGTACGTGTCACAAATTCATTCCCAGAGAATTTATTACTATTTACTTCTCATACATTACACATTTTCTTACTTGAGCGTTGAAGTCATCTTTTGCAGGTTCTCTCCCTTTGGTAGAAGAAGGGTATTTTGGAAAATTCGCTATGAATAGTACTCAGGTACTTTTCGGTAGGAACATTTGGACATTCACTGTAGGGCCTGAAGTAAAACTAGATCCCACAACCAACACTGTGAAGACATGGTTATCACTAGGATCCATGGAGTTGCGCCACACAACCAACCCCAGAATAATGAAGACACACCTCAACAACTAGAGGTTGTAGATTTGAATAGCGTAACTGAAATCCTCACGTTACTAAGAGAAGAAATTGCGGAACTTTAGCATGAGAACGCTGACTTTCAAAATTGTAGCTTTCAAGAAGATGATATCGGTAGAAAGAAGAAGCAAGGAGAATCTCACAAGGGCGAGTCGATTGCTCCATCATGTAGTGGCCTATCTATTGGACACTCTACGCAGTCACCCCATAGTTAGCCTACCTATCCAACTCCCCTGGAACCTCAAAAAGAAATTCATACTCCATTTCAAACCAGACCACCCTTCACCCCTCCCTCAGCACATGTTATTCCCACTCTAATACAAACAGTGCCACATTATGCCTTATGCATGGCCAGAATGTTAGAAGTGTGGCCACATCACCCTTTCACACCCGAAATCATGGATGTCCCTTTGCCAAAAAGCTGGAAGCATGTTGCTTTGGAAAAATATGATGGAACTACGGACCCAAATCCCATCTACTGCTTTCATGACACAAGTAGGAATGTAAACCAAGGATCAAGTAACCCTGTGCAAAATCCTCCCTATGTCACTTAAAGGACAGGCTCTAAGTTGGTTTATCCAACTCCTATCGAATTCCATCAATAACTTCCAGGCACTATCTATGAGATTCGGAACCCAATTTGCCACATCTCGGCCACACAGATTCATATCCGTAGCTTTGGCCACTGTTAGGTAGGAAAAGAACGAGCCTCTCGACAACTTTATAGATCGATTTGGCCAAGCTACTTTAACCATAAAAAAACTGCCACCCGATGTTGCACTTCACACATTCCTGGTTAATCTACAGTTGGCAGAATTTGCTATCAACCTAATCCATTTCCCACCATTAGACATTTACGAACTTCGACGAAGGGCCACACCTTTCATTGAAGTAGAAGAGTTAACCACTTTTCAACAAAAAGCTCAAACCGAATTCACAACTAGTTCATGAAAGGACAAAGAAAAAAGTAGTCTCGGCAACAAGAATGATCTGTATTCGGAAAAACCTCTGAAAAGATCGAGATAAGTACACCCCTCTTAACACCATCAGGGCTAGAATATTAGAGCAAGCATTAAGAGTTGAACTGTTGATAATGCCGAAAAAGGCGTATATAGCCTAGAAGGGCTGATACTAGCAAACACTACATGTATCATAGAAACAAAGGACACTGAAATGAAGAATGCACGACCCTAAGAGACAAAATTGAAGACCTAATTAAACAAGGACATATCAAATACTTTCGTCTATAGGGCCAATGATCACCCCCAACAAGCAAAACAAAGTTATTACCGAAGGTACTATTCTCAGCTCAACAATCGCAATAACTATCGTTCATAGACAGACAAGCATAAGAGTCACAGTTGTAGTAGGCAAGGGAAAAAAGAGAAGAAAATCGGAGCAAAGACAAAAAAAAAGTCATTAACACAATCGCTGGAGGATTTGCAGGAGGAGGATCTACCTCCTCGGCAAGAAAAAAGGCATGCTCGAATAGTTAGGTCTGTCAATTCAATTGCTCCACATGTTTGACCAAGAATGTCGAACATCACTTTCACGAATGAAGATTTCCAAGTTGTAGACCCTGAACAGGATGATCCCATGGTAATCAGTGTAGAGATTGCCAACTACATTATCTGAAAAACATTAGTAGATCAAGGAAGTTCGACAGATGTTCTATATAGGAGAACATTTAAGGAACTTGGGTTGTCCGAAGATCAACTGATTCACTACAACGAACCGCTTATAGGGTTCTCTAGGGAGAAAGCATCCATAAGAGGATGTATCAACTGTATACTAAGTTCAGCAATGAAAAAGGATCTAGCAATATCCGAATTCGATACATAGTGATTCGCGCTAACACCTAGTATAATATTTTACTAGGATGACCCTCGTTAAACAAACTTGGAGCCATAGCATCCACCACCCCCTCGTTAAATTTACTAGGATGACCCTCGTTAAAACAACATTCATTACTAAGTCAACCAACTATTGTTATAAAGTGATGTCTTTTAGCCTAAAAAATGCAGAGGCCACATACCAAAGATTGACGGATAAAGTGTTCTACAGACAGATAGGAAAAAATCTAGAGGTCTAGTTGACGACATGGTGGTTAAGTCATAAGAACCGGACAATCATGTCAAGGACCTCCAAGAAGACATTCAATGAGGCTCAACCCCAAAAAAATTGTGTTTGGTGTACGAGGCGAGAAGTTTCTAGGCTTCATGCTAAACAGTAGGGGCATAGAAGCCAATCCAGACAAATGTTAAGCGATACTAAACATGAGACGTCCAAACAATTTAAAAGAAATACAAAGATTGATGGGCAGGTTGGCATCACTTGCCAAATTCCTCCCGCGAATAACTAAAAGAGCAAAACCAATAATCACACTCCTAAAAAAGAGCAAAAATTTTAGATGGACAAATGAGTGTGAAGAAGCTTTCACCACCCTGAAGATATTCATTGCACCCTCTTTATTTTGATAAAACCAAACCCAGGCAAACCATTGGTTTTATACCTTTCAGTCTCGAAAAAAGCCATTAGCGTAGTCACAGTACAAGACACAGTCGAAGGACAAGAACTAGTTTATTACATAAGTCGAATGCTCCAAGATGCCGAGGCTAGATATCAAATAATAGAAATAGTAGCATTAGCATTAGTTAATTCAACCCGAAGAATTTGACCTTATTTCCAAAGTCACACAGTGGTAGTAAAAACATATTGTCCAATTACTAAAGTGTTAAGAAAACCTGAGTCGATATCAAATACAAACCAAGAGGACTAATCAAGGCACAATGCTTGGTAAACTTCCTCAATGAATTACATCTAGTACCAACTACTCACCCCTTCCATTGGACACTACACGTGGATGGATCTTCGAATAGTGGGGAAGTGGGGTAGATATTATATTGGAAGGACCCAATGACATTACCATAGAACAATCTCTAAGATTTGGCTTTAAGGCTTCCAACAACCAGGCCGAATATAAGGTGTTTCTGGCAGGCCTCAAACTAGCTAAAGACATGGGGGCTACACGAATCAAATGCCTTACTGACTCCAAGATCATGGCAGAACAGGTAAATGATTCCTTTCAAGTCAATCACACAAGATTACAACAATACTATTATGCATTTTCTAATGCAAAGGCAAAGTTTGAAGAAGTAGAAGTAATGCATATACCAAGAGAATAGAATGTAAGGGCAGACAAATGGGCCAAACTAGCCAGTTCCCGAAAATAGGGCAATTGCACACCTTTTTGCAACAAGAATTACCCTTTCACAGTATCTCGATATGTTCAACCTCAGTAGAAGACCAAGATTGGCACATTGAGATCTTAGACTTTCTGCAAAATGGAACAACTCCTATAGAGTCAGCCAAATCCAAGAAGTTGACAACGAAGGCATCACGATTTCCCCTAATTTCAGGAGAACTTCATAAAAGAGGCTTTTCGACCCCTCTTTTAAAATGCCTGAGTGACGAAGAAGCATATTATGTCCTTAGAGAAATACATCAAGGAATTTGTGGTTTTCATTTAGGGGCAAGATCAATGGCAAACCGAGTATTACGAGTTAGATATTACTAGCCCACATTAAAAGGAGATTGTGCCACATCTGTTAAAAAATGTCTTCAGTGTCAAAAGCATGCAAATTTGATCCATTATCTAGAAAATGAGTTAAAGATAATCATAACCCCATGGCCTTTTTGCACTTGAGGAATGAATATTCTTGGCCTTTTCCCCTTAGTAAGAGGACAACGCAAATTTCTTCTGGTAGCTATTGACTATTTCACAAAATGGATAGAGGTTGAACCTTTGGCCACTATTTTGGCCCAAAATATACAGAAGTTTACGTGGCAAAACATAGTGACACGTTTCGGCATTCAACACTCAATTGTTACTAACAACGGTCTCAAGTTTATAGATAAAAAATTCAATATCTTCTTGAAAGACTTGGCATTAAGCACAAAGTCACTTTGGTTGAGCACCCTCAAACAAACGGGCAGGCTGAAACATCTAATAAAATAATCTTGACAAAACTCAAGAAACGACTTGATGGATCCAAGGGAGGATGGGCAAATCAAGTGCCCGAGGTCTTATGGGCATACCACTACACTTCCCAGACATCTACGCAAGACACCCCGTTTCGACTGACCTTTGGAACAGATGCTATGCTACCTATGAAGATAGGAGACCTTCTTTCCGAAGATGCCATTTTGATAAAAAAGCTAATGATGAAACACTTTGAAATGACTTGGACTGCATTGAAGAACTAAGAAATCACACCATAATAATCGTAGAAGCTACTAACAACGAATGTCAATACATTTCAACTCTAAGGTTAGACCAAGAACTTTTCTTCTAAGTGACTTAGTCTAGCATGCAACTGGTGAAGCAAGAAAAGAAAAGAATGAAGAAAAGCTAGCTTCTAATTGGGATAGACCTTTTCAGGGTTCATCAAGACTTTAGAAAATGGAGCATACAAGTTAGAAGAATTAACAGGGAAACTGATTCCGAGAACTTGGAATTCAACACACTTCAAGATGTATTATAGTTAAACTGAGTTCGTACTTCTTTTGGGGCACTCTTTTCCTTATTCGATTTTTTATCCCACACTAGGACATTTTTCGAAAAGGTTTTTAATGAGACCCCCACCCATCTATAAAAAAGGGACATTTTGGCTCTACTTGTTTTTTTTTTACTCTTTTTATCCACTCTTTTACATGCAAAGAGTTTGACTTGCTTAAAGCTTGAAAGAGTGCCCTCCCAAAAATTTACATTTTTGGCAAAAGGTCGTACTCTACAAGAACTTCAACTCAATTCAAGACTACAAGAGTACCCTCCCAAAAATATCCATTGTCGGCAAAGATAGTACTTTCCTCAAAATTCTGAAAAATAAAACAATAAAACTGAATCAAACATCAGTACCCCCCTGAACTATACAGTTTAGCTCAGGTAGTACCTAATAAAAACATAGGAAATTTGGCTACATTTGATTTAAATCGCAATAAAACCACAAGATTAGTAAACTGAGAAGAAAAAAAAACTTGTATATTAATTATCAACGCAGTTGCAAAAGTTGGCATTTACATTTTTTAAGTAATAAAACAAAACGCAAAATAAAATAAAGTCGTTACGAGGCAGCCTCATCATCTCCCTCTTCACTCTATCCTCTTACCTCCCCCCTACCTTGACTTCATCCATATAGGCTATCTCCTCGCCTAAGTATCTGCTTTGATTGACGAATTCAGAGGAGATTCACCATCCGAAAGGACTTCATCATCTACGCGCCGAGATGCTTGTATTTGCCCCCAAGATGTCATTATCTTCGGAAAATTGGAAGTCTTTCAGAATGGTGTAAAAGAAGCATGTCTGGCGTACTGCTTGTCAACAACCTGTGGCATGCTCCACGACAACATCTTCCTCCACTATTTTTGGTACTTCTCATGCTCAGCAACGACTTTTTCCAAATCCTACTTATAGCCTCCATGGCTTTTCTCACTTTGCGCTACTAGAGCTCTTAGGCTCTGAATTTCATTTCAGGCTTCCTCTAATGTCTCATCCTTCTCGGCCAAAGATTTGGCATGCTCAACATCTTTAAATGCGAAGGCCTCATCCAGAGCCTCCTGGGAGATCATAGTCTTCATATTTTCCTCTAGTTCCCCAAGTTTGTCCGAAACAGCTAGAAAGTTGTCTTCGGCCTTCCTCTACAGTTGCTTGGCCGCCACCAGCTCATTAGCAAACACGTGTTTTCCTAGCACCTGTATCCGAGCTAGGAATTCACAATAATTCTACCACTTTAGACTCAGCTTCATTCCTTCAAGAGCTATTCAGCCTTCCTCCAATATGGAATCACCAAACTAGATTGAGGAAGCAATGGTGTCAATACCTTTGTAGAAGAAAGACTATGACAGTAAAGCAGTGCTGATAACAAAAGATATAGGAGTTTGGGATTCGACCTTCACCTTTTTTGACTTACTGGACAAAGACTTCTTCTCTCACTTCCTCTTCCTTCCCTGCCCTTTCTCTTCTTCTCCCTTCTCCTACTCTTTTTGTTTTTGTTTTTTCTTCACAAACTCGAAAACAGGGGGTAGGGTGTCAATCTGAGTAAGTTTTGGTGAAGGGTTTTCCTCGATTTGGATTTTCGGGATAGTGGCTTCAACGGAAGGGTCATGGCTTTTACGTAACTTGTGAAAACCAACATCTTTGCCGCCAATTTTCGTCACAATCTCTGCCCAATACATAATAAAAATTTTTCATAAAAATTTACTCTCACCCTCGAGATTAGTAAAAGGAGTTGCTGATGCATATAAACGCAACAATACTGCCACTAGAAGAAGACGGGGAAACGAACCTAGATAAGCAGCCTCAACCTTCTCCTCATTAGTGAGCAACTCATCAGGGAAGTCTATATACCTCCCCAGCACAGGTTCCCAATAGAAATGAAACAAACGACCTTCTTGTTGGTCATAAAAATGGTTTTATCTAGCCTAAGGATTTATCATGATTTTAAAGTACCTAGACTTAAACCCTTGAATGAGATAGTATAAGAAACAAAAAAAGGGTTATCAGCCTTGCAAAAGAGAGAAACCCACTTAAATTTCTCATGGGCCGAGTAGTAAAATGGCGAAGGAAAAGGCTAGAAGTAGCCTTGGTATGGGTAAATAAACACAAAACTCGGAACGTTTGGATGTAACCCCAAGGATTCGAATGTAGTTGACCAGGGGCATAATTCAACACCCTAAGTATCCCTATAATAAAGTCATCAAAGGGGAGCCTAACATGGAAAACCGAAAATATATAATCATAAACATGGAAACAATCCCTTTTATCCTTTACAGACTGACCCAGGAAGACAAAATTTGGGTTTGGTACAGAAAAATCCTTACAATGCCGAATAAGAAAAGGAAACTCTTCACAGTCCTCAAAATAATAGACTTGGACTTTATTCACAAAGTCACTAAGCATCTACCTATTGCAGTACCGAGATGAAAAAGCTCTTACTTCCCCGTCTACCCATTGGTAAAAAGGAATTAGAATGGGGGGTAATCCTTTTTCGGATTACCCTTGACGTTTCATAGCTACTTTAGCTAGAAGACTAGCCTTCCAATGAGGCAGATATTTCGGCCCTAAGGGCCCAACACCATCTGCCTGTAACTCTAGACGAGTTACAGACTCGCCATTACTGCCTAAGGTAGAAGAAGAAATCTCAGCAAACCCAAAAGGTCCACCCTTAGAAGAAGGGATCTCGGAATTAGAGGCAGAAGACATTTGGCTGAAATATAAAGAAGAAAATGAGGCATACCTGACTTTGAATAAGGAAATTGACGAAGAAAGACTGGAAGGAGATTTCAGCAAAAAGGGAAGACAGAAATGACAAAGTGTATCTGAAATTTTCACTCTTCCTTTCTTATATATAGGAGCTCCCCCAAAAATTCCCTTCTCATCATTACCGTTGATATTTTTTTTTTCATACATTTTTTAGCACGTGATTGTTCATTTCCTCTTTTTCACTACAATATTCCAAATCAACGTTTTTGTTTCGTGCCCTCGGTATCACTTGACAGGAAATGATATGAAACCCTAATTGAGTTACTTATCCATAGGTATTTCGTCCTCAGTACACTAATTCGAAATGTATAGGTTGTTGCTAAAAAGACTTCACCCTTGCATTTCGCACTTCGGCTCAAGCCTGGGGGCAAATGTATAGTTATAAGAAAAGAGGAAAACAAAATTACCTAAATACTCTCAGAGTAGGGAGGCAAAAAAAAGACTTCAGATTTTGGTAATGGCCAAAAACCGAAATTCGAAATAAGACACCAAAAGCACCTTTAAGATATCAAGATCAAAAGGATTCTGGATTTGCAACATAAACTGAAAGCACCAACAGAAAGGAAAACACAAGAGACTTCGAATTTTGACATAGCCAAAAACTAAGATGTGAAACGACACCATTGAAAGTAGAAAGTGGTGTCAACAATGCAAGGGATTTTGGCATCACAGAAAACCTTATGTCCATAATAAACTAATTAACCAAATTAATTAGAGACTGATTAGCATAATTACTAATTAATGTTACTCTCCATAAAGCTAAGCAAAGTAAACAAGACACCTATTGGATAAAGACAAAACATGGTGGTTAAAAGTAATATATGACGTTAAACAGGTAATAACCACCAGGTAAAGAACATGTCTTTTCTATAAATGTTGGTTATGAGGTACGTGTCACAGATTCATTCCCAAAGAATTTATTATCTTTACTTCCCACACTTTACACACTTTCTGACTTGAGCGTTGAAGTCCTCTTTTGTAGGTTCTCCCTCTTTGGTGGAAGAAGAATATTTCGGAGAGTTCATTGTGAATAGTATTCAGGTACTTTTCAGTTGGAACAATTAGTATTTGGATAGTAGAAAAAGTTAATTAATAAATTTATCTTAATCTTTTTAAATGTGTTGAATATTTTTGAAATTATAATATTTTTTAATCTTTTTATAATTATATGTGAAGTTTTTTTTCATGAATTTCACTCAAAACACTAAAAGTTACATCATATATTTGATCATAAGGGCATGACAAAATATAAAGACCTGAGATAAATAAGAAAGTTACATATAAATAATTAATCAAGTAGACGTTTAAAACATAATATGAAAAAAGTAATTAACTTTATAATATCTTCCTTCTTAACCAAATAAAAATAGAATTATTTTTACTATCATTCCCTACATTGAACCAAACATAATATGTGATTAATCTCCATTAAAATCCCTCGCACTCTTATAAATTACGATCTTATACAAAAAAAATTAAAAATAAAATATACTACCTCTTATCTTAATTATAAGTAATAATGAACTTATCCAAAATCACTACAAGATATCATTTTAAAAATAAATAAACGTAAAAAATTTAAAGTTATCATTTTAAAAATAAAAATAGTTACTTCAAGAGAACTATCCAAAAACACCACAAGATATTAAAAAATGTTGTTCACAAAACAAATAAATGACCTATTTCAACTAGTAAAAAAAAAGTTAAAAACTATCTAAAATATTTTTCGAAACACATCTTAATTTTTTTAAATTATATATTATTTTAACAAATAAAATTTTACATTATTTTATATTACCTTTTTATAGACCATTAAAATTTTTATCTAAATTTAAATATGGCATTTATATAATTATAAAATGTAATTTTGGTTGTCTTACTTTTTTTACAAAGTGTGTTACGATTTATGTTAATAAAATTTTGAAATGTTCAATCTTTAACAAGATAAAAATCAAAATTCAAATTATTAAAAACATAAAAACTGAAAGTTAATATACTAATAATAAAAAATTATAAACTTTAATATAAAATGATCAATATCTTTTTTATAACAACATAGGATTAAAACTATAGTATTTTTTTAGGTTTCTAAATATAAAATTGAGATTATTTTTAATTAATATATTAAATTTATGTGACAACTAAAAATTACAATGATTAGCTATGTAGCATCAAAAAAAGATTATATAAATTAAAAAAAATTCAAGATTATAACATTATTAAAACAAAAATTTTTATTCAATAATAATAAAATTAATATATTCTTAACTTTGAATGATGAAATAACAATATTTAATTATGTTAAAAAATATTTAATAAAAATAGAGATACTTTAAAAATTGTTGAAATTATGATTTTATACTTTTTGGAACATATATTTATCGAGTGAAAAGAGAATTGTAAAAAATAATAGCGAGGTAAATATGAAAAGTAATAGAAAATACTATCAAAAAAGAAAAAAGAAAAAAATATAATTAAATACTTATGAGAAACAAAATTATTACTGAAAAAATTATATATAGATATTGTGTGTATATTTTATAATGTTAGAAATTACATGTTTTATATTCAAATGCACATAATATGGATTATTTAAAAAAATGTAAATAGAATAATAGAGAATATCATATAATCATTGTATAATATATGTTTTAAATTTATTAAAATTATATTATTTATTTATTTAATATAACAAATTTTATATTTTAATAAAATTAAGTGTTTATTTTTAAATAACTAATATTTATAAAAAGATATATATAAAAGAGACTTTATTGTGAGCTTATCATATCATTCATACGGCCTGGACATTTTAATACTAATTTGTTTGTAAATAAACCCCAATGTTAATACCATGAAACATAGAAATGAGTTACCTTTAACATTTTGAAAATTAAGGTGAGTTTGCTATGAGATTTTTTTTTAAATAGTTTTTATTTTTAAGTTTTTAATATTTAAAAAATATTTTTATTTTTATTTTTTAAAAATAATATTATTAAATTTAATCAGTTTTAAAAAAATATTATAAAATATTTTCTTAAATATATTTCCACTATTATTTCCTATAAAAATATAAAAAAAACACTCAAAATAAACTTTAGCAATTATTCTTATATATTTTTTGTGGTAAAGTTGATTTTAGAAAACACAATAGAAAGTGACAGTAGGGAAAAGTGAAAAGATTAAAATGGTGAGTGAGAGAGTGGATAGGCACATGAATGGGCGTGCCTGTCAGCTGTTAAGTCACGTGTCGAATGGCCTCTTTGTTGTTTGTCGGTTTGCAATTTGGGGAACAAACAAAAAGACCGCATGCCACGTGAGCCAACCAAAATCTACGGCCGAAGCAGTCCCATCACCTTACCATGGACGCGCCACACCCAACAACACTCTTCTTTCTTTCCTTTTTCCACCAAACGAAGGAACAAGATAATAACTCTTATTTCACGGATTTTCCCCAAATCTTTCATTCAAGATTTTTAGGGTTTCTGTTCCAGATTTTCCCCTATCTTCTCCGCCACTCTTCACATTCTCTTCCGTTGCTCCTTCCCTTTTTCCATTCTTTCTCAAACAATCTCCCTTTCTTTTCCCTCTTCTCTGTCTACCATTGGAGAGGATCGTTTCGTTCACTCCTAACCTAAGAGGTTCGTTCTTTTCGCGCTATTTTTCTTTTATGTCCAATTATTCTTGTTTATAATTAGCAAACCTCGCTTGATCATTGAGGGAATGTTTGTTCTCACACGGAACCAAAAAGTTTCTGGTTCTTTTCTTCCTAATTCTGGTCCCTGGGGAACCAGGGTTTTCCCTTTTCCCCCTTCCCTTTTTACGTGCCCTATAATAATGGCGGCGTTTTCTTCAAATTGGGTGTGAATAATATATATATTGGATGGGTTTTCGATGATTGTTCATGTTCTTTATGTTGATTGTAGAAGCCAACCCAAAGTGTGTTTTGCTGCGGGATGGGGTTAGTTTGTGCGATGGGGTTGTGATCTTGTGAAATTTGAGAGTGGCGGTGGTTTGTTTATGTTAACGGATGGTATGAGGAAGAAAAGGAAAGGAAGCGAGACTGATGCCTCTGCGGATCTGGCTGTTATTTTGGTCCCTGATCATGGCTCTGCTTCGTCGAATTTGAAGTCCCATTACTCGCTAGAGGATTGTTCTAGGCTGAAGAAGAGGTGTTGTAAGGAGGAGGAGGATGTTGACACTGAACCAGCTGCCTCCTTTAAAAGGAGGCTTGCTGGCATTGCTACTGCCCCACCTTGTGGGATGTCGTCCTTGATCACGCCGGGGAGAGGGCTCAAGAGGAAGATAGGTTGCATTGATGTTGCTACCCAGATGGGGAGGAAGAAGAAGATTGAGGATGATTATGTGTCTGGTGAAACGATTGGGCAAGGAAAGTTTGGGTCTGTTTGGATGTGTCGGTCCAGGGTTAGCGGAGCTGAATATGCATGTAAGACACTGAGGAAGGGAGAAGAGACAGTTCACCGAGAGGTTGAGATCATGCAACACCTGTCTGGACATTCTGGCGTTGTGACACTGCAAGCTGTTTATGAGGAAGCTGAATGCTTTCATCTTGTGATGGAATTGTGCTATGGGGGACGACTTATTGATCGGATGGTTAAGGATGGTCCGTATTCAGAACAGCGGGCTGCTAATGTACTCAAGGAAGTTATGTTGGTCATCAAGTATTGTCATGACATGGGAGTTGTGCACAGAGATATCAAACCTGAGAATATTCTGCTCACGGCATCTGGAAAAATAAAGCTTGCAGATTTTGGCTTGGCCATGAGAATTTCAGAAGGTAACATTTGAAACCTGTCTCAACCATTTTTGCCCCTTGTTTTTATGCGCCAAGTGTTAGCAATGTTAACTTTTTAGAATTCTTCTCCAACATGCCTTGCATGATGAGCTTAGTTAGATATGCTAGTATTTTCACATTATGTTTATTTCAAGTTTTTTTTTTTTTTTGTGATTTCCTATGTCATCTATAATGTACAATAATAATTAAAAATATTATATTTTAATTATAAATAAATTCTAATATAAATTTAAAAAATATAAAATTTTAAAATATTCTATAAAAATATTCAAGAGTCATCCATTCTAGTCCATTTAAAAAAGAAAATTAAACGAATTCATCATAATAAGCTTTCAACTAAAGAGAGTCATGAATTTGCATTTTATGGGAGGTCCATATTTTTTGCATCTTATTTTAAGCAGTTGCATTTAGCAATTTTTTCTTCAGTTTAACTCCATACATCAGGCATTCTATCATTGTATTAGCTAAAAATAAAAAATTGTATCATCTCAGGTCAGAACTTGACCGGTTTAGCTGGAAGCCCTGCCTATGTTGCCCCAGAAGTATTGTTGGGGAGATACACTGAGAAGGTTGATATATGGAGTGCCGGAGTGCTCCTGCATGCTCTGTTGGTTGGCAGCCTTCCATTTCAAGGAGATTCGTTGGAAGCAGTTTTTGAGGCTATTAAGACTGTCAAATTAGATTTTCAAACCGGGATGTGGGAATCAATATCTAAACCTGCTCGAGACCTTATTGGGAGAATGCTGACAAGGGATATTTCAGCTAGGATATCAGCTGACGAAGTACTTAGTAAGTTGATGATATATTGTGAATGTATTGTAGGTTCCCTGCTTTATCTTTCTTCCTCCCTCCATGACGAATGTACACAGAGTTGTTGTATTACTGTCTATCACAGGTTATTTCATTGAAATAATCAAAATTTAGAATGCATGCAATGTTTTCTTGAAATTTATCTTTGCTATCACAATGACTTCAAGTAATAAATGGTGCTAGATACTATATTTCAACAAGCTTTGCTTATCAGTCTCTGACTAGCTGTTAAATGGTTTTACCTTTTTTACTTGTTATCTATCATTTAATTTTTGGTATAACAATGAGTCTGCTAATCTTCACAAACTGTCATTATGTGTTCCCCTATATAATGATGCTCTATCAAGTGTACCTAATATTTTTCTAGACGAAGAAGTGACATTGCTTTTAGTGTTTTGAGATATTTTAAGTTGTTTTCTTTGCTTGTTATATATTAACGTTATGGTTTAATTTCAGGGCATCCGTGGATATTGTTCTACACAGCACATTCATTGACAATGCTGCCCATCAAAACAAAATTGAAGAACCAAATTGGGGCCGCAAGCCATCAGCTTGTTGCAGTACCTGAACCAAGGTTAGGAGGAAATAGGATAGATAATTACTCACTTAGCGAGGGTTCATCCTCTGAAAGTTGCAATTCAGGTGATCAGGATGAATGTGTGTTGATTGATGTGCTTGCCTCTGCCATTTCACATGTGAGGATATCTGAACCAAAAAGGAGCAGGTTATGTGGTCCCACAGGTCCAATAGTTCAGCAAGATTCATCTAACATGAAGCCTAACAACCTCTGTAAAGCATTTTGACCTACTTACTGGCTGACACTACTTATACCACTATCTTGACTGTTCTTGCTGGGATTATAGAATTTTCTTCCCCAGCACATCACAGTGGGCAAAAGTGAATTCTAGGCGCTGACTTCTGTGGTTGGTTGGCCTGCGTGTCGCTTCCTCTCAGAGTTCCTTTATAGTGTGAGATCTAATTGCAATATTTTTTCGTCCCTTTGGTTAATAACCTAATAATGATTAACTGAAATAATTGTACAGCTTTTGTAAATAGAATGGTAAGGTATCATTTTCTTGCTATTGCTGGTTTATGCAAATTGAATATGCTTTCACATTATAAAAACTTGTGAACACATCTTTGGAAGATCATAGTCTATCCCAGCCGAAACCGCACGTCCTTTCCTTACACTACAGCATTTGTAGTTATCACTCAACTATGGAAATTTGTATTTCAAGTCTGCATTAAATTCCCCCTCTTATTTTCACCTTCATACACAAGGTTGGAGTAATCTCTCAACTTGGTGCCTTAATTTGGTAAGTGTTCTTTAGTTCCCGAATTTATCGAGACGAAAAAATGTCCTCAACTGTATGATTTGTCATTCTAGTTGTTGCCCTATTAGTATTGAAAATTTCACTTTGGTAATATGTAAAATCTTTTATTGTGAACTTTTATTATGTAGATCAGTAGATTACTTGAAGAAAATTTTCAAATCTGTCTAGAAAATAGTACAAAAAGCACCTAAAATTGCATCTCCTTGAATGCATGAATGCTTGTGACATACATGTGACACGTCATATTGTCCACGTGGTATGTCTATACATTCCACCCCTACAAGGAAAGATTTGAAGACTCAAGACTATATGAAAGATTTTTGTAAGAGTCTTGCAAAGCAATGCCTTTAAGACATTAGTTAAGGAATCATGAGAAGTTTTTAATAAAAATCTTATAAAAGTGCCACTCAAAATACAAGGAGAATTTTGTGTCCCAATAAAAAATATTACTAGTGATTTCACTGGTTAGCATTCCCATGTATGATATAAGTTATAAACATTTTGAGTGTCCTAGATTTTACTTTTCTTTGTGATGTACTTCTGGACTCATTAGGGAAAAAGTTGTTTTGATGTTGACTCAAATATAAGTAAGTTTAATTATTTTTGTTTTATTTAATGTTACTATTCTTAAAATATTTCATTTAATTATAATCATGATATTTTTTATTTATGATATCAAGTTTAAATGGAAAATATTTCAGAAATAACTTTATTTTATACATTATATTAGTAAAATTAAATCATGATAACTAATTTTTTTAGTATATATGAATTTAACTCTAGGAAATGTAATTTCATTTCTTGTTTCTCAAATATTGCATATGCAAAGTCATCTTCGAAGTAGTTTAAAAACTTTGGGGTTCCAATTCAATTGATAGTGGGAGGAATTTGACCTTGTGACCTTTTCCTCTTTCCTTTATCTAAATTTTATCATTAGATCGTTTTCAGGTTATTTAAAATATATATCTTTTAATTTCAAATAAATATACCTCCCTTTTATATTCTCTTTTCCAAAAATACCTTTTTCAAGTTTTCAAATCTGAATACACCTACTCTAAAAAGTATTTTGAAAAATGGAAATGTCTGATGCGGATTCAACTCTGAAATTAAAAGCACCGAAGAATGTCGATTCAAATATGAGTTTATGCAAATTAAATTGTTTTCAATTTGTAAAAAATCAAAGGACGGCTAGGATGCAATTCCCATGATGTTCATCAAAGTCCATTTGTTAGCCCATCTCTATTTAACTTGTGTTAACTTTCTTAGTCTTGTAAACATTGGGTATAAATATTTAATGGGAGATATTTAAAACCCATAAATTATTGAATTAGCAAGGGTAGATTGTTTGCTATTGAAGTCTAAATATACAAAGTTACCAAACGTTGTGGATCTATGATAAAGAATGATGAGACATGGAAACAGTATTTAAATAGGCCGGAACCAATTGACTTCCCAAGTAAAACTTCATTGTGCAGCAACCAATACAAACAATACACATTGATTTGATATGATAAACTTTAGTGAGGGTAACATGGAAACATACAAGTGATTTTGCTCCCAGTCCAAGAACACATGATCTCCTTCCTTGACCTAACCCACAAGCTCGCCACCATCATTTTTTTCATTGCCCAAAACGACCGACCCTTCATAGGGATTGATAACGCCAAAGACATGTCCCTGTCCATTTGAACCATTATGCTTGCCCTTTTTGTTAACTGCTTTCACTTTCACCCTTCCCCTCCCATCTTCATCTGCTGCTTGAAAGTACAAGGATGAACCATCATTAACAGAATGCAATGCATCCACATGTTTAGGATAAAGTGACACAAGCTTTGTTGATCTTTCAGATGTATGTGCATGACCTTTTTTTACCCTTTAGTTTTAACTTTTTATTAGGGAGGACATATAAATGTATTTTCTACATATGCAATGCGTGACTCACTTTTGATATTTCATTTGAATGCAACGTTTACATCTTTGAATTTAATTGCTAGGTCTTCTAATTCTTTCTTTATAGATGCTTTTTCATAACTATGATCAGAATATATATCACGAAAACTAAGTTATCTCCACCATATATGATGAACTGATACAAGAGGCATACAACCAAGTTCATAGTTCACCAATTGACATGCACATGAAAGGTCATATGTTGTTCTTATTACACATCCACATTTAGAGTTGACAATGGCCGTTGAATTAACATGTGTTTTCTTCTCTACAATAATGTAAATAGCATGCCTTGAAACAAGACTCTGGACAAGTTGATATTGTGACTATGACCAACAACGTTTATACTTCTTTGGAAATATGCTTAAATTTTGTTGAAGTTGTTGATGCATCCCAAGATTTAACTAGATCTCTCATATTTGTTTGCAACAATACTTTCGTGTTTCAATGGCCAAACTAAACTCTACAAAAAAGAATACTAAATATAGACATCACTAGTACATGCACAGAGAAAAATAAGAACCATATGTGACTAAAGAAACAATATATGTTGTTATTATTACCTAGGTGCATTACTTTGTCAGTTCATGCCTTAACAAGTTTGTCCTTGTGCGGGATCAACCATGTCTTATTCCTATAATTAGTAAACATTGATCAAGTTGAACAACGAAGCTTGAATGCTCTAATGATGCTTTCAAATTTATGTTATGCCTCACAATTGACCATAGTATGTCATTCATCCATCAGACAACAATTTTTTTTATTAAAAAAAGACAACTTCAATTGCATTCATTAATGCTAAGTCTCTGTTACAATAACATTAGAAATTTGATTATTTCTCATGAATAAACTTATTACTTTCTCAAGTGTCCAAACAAATTGTTTTAACCCAACTTGTCGATATGTAAAAGCCACAGAAAATGTCAAGGTGTTAGATGTGACACTAACAATCTCAAGTAACATCCTATACCTATTAGTATTATAAGTATTGTTCATTTGAAGAATAATATGAAAGAAATTTAGCAACTTAACTGCACTAGGGCAGGTCTAGAAAAGATCATAAATAATATTTGATTCTTCATTTATTGTATGACAGGGAATACACATGTCATGTTCAAATAACATCATTAATTGTTGTATGTTCATTTCAGATCTCTTGAATACATATCTTGTGTTGTATATGTTTAAGTGAGTAATATGTTTTTTGGTTTGATCATGCTTTTGGTCATATCTACTAACAACGTTTGCTCTTCATCAAGTAATCGGCCAATATATCGGTGTCCACCTAAAATGTCAATTAGATCATGATTGTGAGAGTCACAAATCATCTTCAATATCCATAATTCATATAATCTTTAATAGTCTCCTTAATATAAATAGGCACCTACACTTCTTACTTCCAATTGAATTTCAGAATCCTTGTATCTTTTGTATTTACAACCTCTTTCATATCCTAAAATGATGTATGTTTTCCTTTCAAATTATTAGTTGTTGTGTTTGACCTCATTATAATAATTACAAATCTATGTTGGAAAACAATATCACAAGTCCATTTAATTATTTCATCACCTAGGAAACACCTACACAAATTAAAAGACACCAAAATCAACAATAACAACTATTAATGTTTAATTTTAAACATAAACAATTTAATTATATTGTATGTTGTAAATATTTTCACTATAATCAATGTCATCGTTAGTAATTTTGCAATTGTTCATGTTATTTTTATCCAATTGCATGTTCATGTCAATTTCATTCTCATATCTACTTCTTCATATGTAATATTAAAATAGTCCTTTCCATGTCTTAAGTTGGGGTGAATGATTCAAAAATATCAAATAAAATAAATAACAAATTAATAAATATATTTGAAAAATAAAAATGTCGTATGGATCACCTGATCTGTAATTGGAATTTTATCAATTGCAGACCAAGTGATCCACAATTATGTCAAAACATAGTTCCAGAACAACTAATTCGCAATTGAGAAAATTTCAATTTCAAATTAATGGATCATAATGTGTTTTTTCACACATTGCATATCACTTGATCTACAATTCAAATTTTCTTAATTGCAGATTGTTGGATCCGTAGTTAAGAAAAAAAAATTCTTCATTTCAAATTATATGATCTGTAGTGTACTGATTAAAACTTTTCACTGTGGATTCCTTAATCCATAATTGTGAAAACAAGTAAACTTTAATAGAGGTCAATTAGAGTGTAATGTTGCAATGGAATAGAGATCTCGAAACAAGCTAGCATGTTCCATCACGGACTGGAGGTTAAACGGGTTGGGTAATCTAGCCCAACTCACCATAGACTAATGGGTTAGATGAGTTGGTCCACCAAATTTTAAAAAAGAATTAAATTAAAATTTTTATTAGTGAGTTTATAAAAACTACAAATTATAAATAATGTTAAAGTAACATACATAAAACATTCAATACTAATATTAAATTCACAACATAAATTATGAAATTAGTGAATTTTTTAGTAATTATGTAATTAAAATATTAAAACAAAATATGAAAATGAAAATTATGTAATTAAAACATTCTTAAATAAATAAAATAATATTTACTTTATTAATAAACTATTTTTTGTGTTAAATTTAATAAAGAGCATATTGTTATTGTTCGGATGCATCTTAAAAGTACAACATCCTTTGAATTGAAACAAAGGATATTATATATAAAACTATGTAATTATTTAAGGGTGTATCCACCTTAATGTCCGGACTCTAGTAGGTTCTTAATTATGGTTTTAATCTATTTTTTAAATTAACAAATTAAAAAATAACAATAGGTGTTATGATATTAAATTTAAAATTGAGTACAAACAAAGCAAAGACGTGACCAATTAATGGATATGTAAATGATTATTTTTTCTTTTAAAAAGCAAATGGATATGTAAAGATATATAATTTTGGGGAGTAGAGTTTCAATGTTGAGAGTAGGCGAGGCGAGATTAGGATTATTTGGAATTGGGGAAGAGAATTAGAATATGGAAACAATCAAAACAATACACAGATAAAGTAACAATGAAATACAAACAAGGATCAAGTATGCTTTGTTGGTGGGCCAACCCCATCTCAACCACCAAACTTGTGGTTTGGGTGGTAAGGTGGTAGAAGCAGAACCGTTTCGTGCATCAAGAAATTTTGTGGTCTAAACAGACTTAGACTTGTGGTAGGTTATTGGACTCCTTTTAACACTTCTAAATAAGAAAATAATGCTCTTATTGAACAAAAATACTATGCAAATGGGCACAAGCAATGATAGATTTGAGCAACTACAGTGTAAAACGAGTAAGAAAAGAAGGAAAGAGAAGTTGTATGTTGTTAAAACTCAAAAGGGCAACTTGCGGATTTAAGAAAACTATAGGTAAAAATAGAAATTTTGGTTGCAAAAAGCAAATCCCAAAACCAAATACCCAGATCCTTTTACCTTTTAACAATTGCTGAAAATCTTCTGATTAAAGTATTAACGATTGGCCTATAAAAGAATAATTATTTCAAATATATATGAGTTTAACTAGTATGTACATACCGATAGTGTAAAACAGTTTTATATTGACATTCAATACAACTATTTATTTATATAATTTTTAAAGTATTAATTGTTAAAGTTAACAAATTTATCATGAAAATTTGTAATTGAATTTTAGTATAAAAATTTTTATATTGTTAATGCACAATCCTTTTTCTTAATATATATTCCTTCTATTATTTTCAAAATGAGGGTATAGTTGGAAAAGAAATATAATTCTAAATAAAAAAAAGTTTAAATAACCATGTCAATCTTATAATTCTTTTTGGATCCTGGGTTAATTTTGTATATATGAAAGGCCTTCTCTAAAAAAGTCAAAGTTTACATGCCAAAAAAGAGAACTTCTGCAAAAAAGATTTTATTTTTCTAAAAACTTACTTGCAAAAGAGATTTTATTTTTCTAAAGTAAAATAAAAAATATGAAATATCATTTTACGTTTTTTAAAGTCAAACTTTGTATTTCTAGATATTTGTATCATACTTATAAGTATGTTACACTTGAATAAATTTGATTTTTACCTCAATATAATTAGGATATCTTTCGATATGTATTATATATATATATATATATATATATATATATATATATATATAAATATAAAGTGATTTTGTATTTTGCTATAGATAAATAAAATTTATAATTCACATGATTACATGGACTAAGATTCATGTAAATTTTATAATTCATTATCATTTTAGTGTTATTTTATCAATTCTAATAAAAAATATTAAAAATACATATAAGCTTAAATTTTTAAATAAAAAGAATTAACAAAGTATTTTTAAACTTATCTTATTTTATTATTTCACTACTTTATTCATTGTTTGTTCATTTATTGCACATATTTTTTTTTATAACAGTTTGCTGTCCCCATCTTGGACCTTATGCCTTCAAGGATTCAGTGTGTTATTGTTCTCATGAACTTCCTCTTATAGACACAGGATTTGTTGCCCTCCCCAAGAATTGAATACAAAAACCTCCACACTTAAGTCTTATTTTAATGCATTCTTGGTAACCACTTATAATTTGAGAATAAAATACGTCTTATAACACTTCTATATTATCCCAAAACCTTTATGATTTGAGAATAAATTATGTTGCATAAATAAAAAATCTAACCAAGTTTTTATTACATTATTAACTCATGTATGTGCTGAAAACTTATTTTGTTCTCTAATCTTTAACTTTCCACAATGCTTTCTTTTTTTTTTTTTTACGCAAGCTCAAGTTGTATAATGCTAAGCAAAGAAAATGATAAATGAAATATACCTAGTAAGTTAGGAATAAATAAAGTTTTGACTACCATCATGACATCTTTATTGTCCATGTATGTTCCTCAATGTAACATTTAAGTAAGTCCTCGTTTACTTTTGGAACTTTTTAAACTCCTTAATTAGGGTTTAAAACTGTAGATGAGTTGTATTTATTTTTTTGTATCAAGTTTTTGACCTACATAATTTTCACAATGCTATGTTTGTTTGTTTTTTTTATAAAAGACCAAATTTATTAGGAGTAAAAACAATCATGTGTCATAAGATACGACAGTGAAAGTTAGCGAATTACAAATACAGCATAGAGGATATACATTCAAAAAACCCCAGCCAGGTCACCAATTAGGACTAACTCTCAAAGTAATTAGATATCAACTAGAATTACCAAAGCAACGCAATGCCATGTTTGTAAATGAAATAATCATTTTAAAAATTGATGGTGCAATGTGCAAATTTGTAGACCTTTCTAATTTGGTGATCTCATAAATACATACGTAACATGTCACTTTTACCATCAATCACAAATTAATAATTAATCAAAATAAAAAAATTAAATTGTTACTCAGAAACATATTTATGGACATTAATGATGTTTGACTATTTCGATGCATATGAAAACTCCTGCAAGATGCAACAATAATAAGAGTTTATTTCATTGAAACATGGAAAATCTTCAAGGTCATCATCATGATTAATATCAACCCTAAAAAATGCATTGTTCCTCTGAAATGCATTGTCGAAAAAAAGCAGTGAGTACAGGTAGGTGTTTATGTTACACATTTATTCTCATCTAATGATAATAATTGATAAATTTTATATGTTTAGATTTGTAGGAAAAAATTTAGAATTAATATTGAGTTCAATTATGAATTGAAATAACATAAAATAATTTCTAAAATAGATTATTAATTTTATATTAAATCTTATTTATATTTATAATAAAAACATTTTAACATAAATCACATAATTTCATAATCAATTTTAACCAAACCAATTTTATTAACGTTCATTTAATACGTACTTACTCTAGTTGCATATACTTTCTTTGTTTCTTTTTTATATATTTAAGGTTATTGTATATAAATTAAAAATATTTAATAAAAATTAAATATTATATTTTATTAAAATATTCTTATTTATTATTTAAATTTTTAATGTATATAGCACTAACAGTGAATACTCCTTAAGACTAAAACATTGAGAGAATTAATGGAATAGATGAATTATTCAATTATTAAAATTAGTATTTTCAAAATATTTTCATAAAAAATATTCCCTCTGTTACTTTTTATAAGACATTATTTTAAAAATAAATATTGATGTTTTTTATAAGGTATTTTACAACAATATTAAGTGAAGATAAAATCAATATATTAATTTTTGGCTTAATTACAATTTGTGTCTCTGGGTTTTATCAATATGTGACATTTAAAAAAGCATGACATTTTGTCCCACTAATTTTAAAATCAGGCAATTGATGCCCCCTTCATCACTTAGTAACATTGACCGTTTGGTGTGAAGAGTTTGACTATCATGTGTTGGGTATAGGATGATGACATGACATCTAATTAAAGGTAGTTAAGGTTAAAATTTTTTTTACCGTTAAGGTTTAGCTTGGTGGAATTTACTGTAGCAGATAGGTGAACGAAGACAATGAAAGTTCTTCTCCTTCGTTTCGCGAAGTTGCGTCGCTTCTTCTCCTTTGTTCGCGAAGTTGCGTCTTCTTCTTCTCCTTCGTTTATGAAGCTGCATCTTCTTCCTTCTCTGGAGTGTTAAGCTAAGTTATTCTTCTTTGTTTTGGAGTACGAAGCCGAGAGTGCGAAGGTGCGAGTTATTTGTCTTTGTTTTTTGGAATGTGAAGCTATGAAGCGATGATGAAGGTTGATGACAACTGCAATGAAGGGGACATCTAAGATTGGGCAAGGTGGGGCTCACGCACATGAAAAAGATAACCCGACATATGTATCCAAGTAAGTTTATTTTTTCTGCATCTGTGTTGTAACATGTTTAGGGTTTTCTAGAAGTGGTCTCCTTTGCTTGTTTGGTGACATTTTTAAAAGAGTAAATACTGCGTGGAAACATTTTTTATTTGCAATGACAATCCTATCCGTGTCATTTAGGGGTTTCAGCAAAAATTTAAGAAAGGGACTTTTAAGAAAACTGAATTTGTTTGTTTGACTTCCAGGCCAACTCAATTTCAAAAAATCTGTTTTAATGAGATGATGAAAAAAATCTGAAAGTCGATTATAAGAGAGAAAATTGTGAAAAAGGTACCTAACATTTGAGAAAGTTGGTGTAGTTGTTGCCATATTGCAATGGAAGTCTCTTAAGTAACTAGGTGGTAACCGGGTTCTGGTTGAACGTCTTAAATAGATGGGCTGAGATAAATAAGTGGTATGTAATGACTTGTGAGATGAAGTTGAAACATCAAGAGATTGATCAGAATGATCATGTGGCTCAAGGGTGTCTGGCCGAGACAAAATAGGTTGAATGTGGTTAAGAGAAATCTAAGATGACTTAGGAAAAGGGTCTAGTCATTTGGCATGGTTAGAAGGGGCAGTCTAGTCATAGAAAAACACTTGTTCTACTGTATGGTTTCTATAAGAGTAGTTATAAGTTATAGGATTGTTAATGGATGAGGCAGGATTAGCTTCTTTATTCTCAGCTTTTCGAATGTAGGGAAAGTGATTTTCATAAAACAATACATTCTTACTAAAATCAATGGAATTGTTTTTCAAATTATACAATAGGTAACCCTTTGTGTGATCTTTAAAACCAATGAATATGCATGGGTTAGCTCGAGGATCTAATTTCTTGCGGTTACCAGACAAAGTGCCTTCAAAGCATAGGTAACCAAAAATTTAAGAGATGTCATAATCTTTGTTATACAACATTATGAAATGTGATGATTCATGTAAAACAGGAGTGAGAATGCAGTTTATTATCATGATGACATGTTGAATGGCAAAACACCAAAATGAAGGAGGTAACCCACTGTGAAACAACAAAGCACGCGTAAAATTGAGAATATGCTGATGTTTTCTCTCTACAATCATATTTTGCTCTGGTGTTTCCACACAGCTGGTTTGATGGATAATGCCTCTTTCTTGGAAGAAGTTATTCATAAAAAACTCAACCCATTATCAGTTTGTATAACCTTCACTTTGGTGTCAAATTGTCTTTCAACGTGTGAAATGAAATGCATTATATTTTTCGTTGTTTCACCCTTATTGTTCATTAAGTTAGCCCATGTATAACGTGTAAAATCATCAACTATGGTAAAAAAGAAATGATGCACAAGCATGGAAGTCACAGAACAGGATCTCCATATATCAATATGAATTAATTCAAAAGTCTTTGATGTTTTAGGAATGGTATGCACTACATGTGAAATCTTTTATTTAGAGTGATAAGGGATATTGTTTCATTATGGATTCAATCTTTTACTAAAAGGATGTCCTAAGCAGTAGTGCCATAAATCTGTAGGTGTGATGCTAAAATTAGGATGAACTACAACAGAACATGTAGAAAGGTTGGTGACGAGTGTAGCATTTAAAATATACAATCCATTGCTCAACTCAACTGTGCCAATCTTCTCCAATGTGCTCAGGTCCTATATAATGCAAGAGTTAGGGAGAAATATTAACTTGTAGTGAAGAGATGAAGCTAATTTTGAAATGGAAATCAAGTTGAAAGCGAAATTTGGTATGTATAATACTTTGGACAATCCATTGCTCAACTCAACTGTGCCAATCTTCTCCAATGTGCTCAGGTCCTATATAATGCAAGAGTTAGGGAGAAATATTAACTTGTAGTGAAGAGATGAAGCTAATTTTGAAATGGAAATCAAGTTGAAAGCGAAATTTGGTATGTATAATACTTTGGACAAAATCAACTTATCACTAAACTTGACCACACTCGAATGTGTAGCATAAACATGTTGGTCATTTGGGAGTTTAACGACAATGGGCTCAATGAGAGAAAAAGTAAAAAAATGGGAAAGAGAAGAAGTTATATGGTCTGTGGCACCAGAGTCTAATACCCAAGGTGTCACTGTGTGGTAGGTGTTAGTGTTAAGAAGAATGAAATTACCATTGAAAGGTTGGACCAAGGTAGACATGGATGAGCTTATCTGACTGACTTAGGGTGAAGCAGAGGTACCAACTTGTGATTGTTGTGTTAAGGCTATAGGCAATGGTATTGCTGGGTTGTGAGATGGAACTCTTGCTCCTCACTTTTTTTACCAAGATCAACATGATCAGCGACTTTCTCCCTTCTTTAGTCACTATATTGTTAACACTGGGGTGTCCACTCTTGCCTTATGACTTGAACCCAGGTGGAAAACCATATTTTCGATAGCATGCATCCATGGTATAACTATTCCTTCCACAATGAGAACAAGATTTGTTGGTTTTACCATAGTTGGATTTATTTCCCTTTGAATCAGGGAAGTCGTGCTTCTTAAAGAATGAGTTCTCGACATGCCGGATTTTACCACAAAACGTGCATGTGGTTTTCCCTTCAACAAAGACATTTCCAGCAAAATTCTTTGCCTGATTGTTGGACCACATAGGAGAATATTTTAGTGATCTGAGGAAGAGGATCCATGAGAAGAATGTGAGATTGGATGTTGTTATATTGGTTGCTCAGGCCACGAAGGAGTTGAATGGTCTAATCTTCGGTCTTTTGCTGAATGATACTGGGAATCACATCGCATCCGTATTTGTTCGAGCATTTGTAGACCAACTCGGGTTTGTAGTTGTCCAACTCATCCCAGATTATACGAAGCTTTGTAAATACTTAGTAATAGAGAGATTTCCCTGCTTGATGGAAGATGCTTCGTGTTGTAGCTCGGAAACTCGTAGGAGATCACCTTGTGCATATCTGGATTTCAGATCGTCCTAGATATCTTCTGCCCGATTCATCCATACTATGCTTTGTTTGATGGGAAAGGAAATAAAGTTCACAATCCATGAAGCCACCATGTTATTGCAACATTCCATGCACCGTGAAATATGTCATCAAAGGGTGGTTCGGGAGCAGTTCCATCTATGAATTCCAACTTATTTTTTGCGCTAAAGGACATCTCCATGGATTTACTCCATGTATGGTAGTTATTCAGCTCGAGAAGACGTGATACAAGAGGTGTTGCGGGATTTTCACTAGGGTGAAGATAAAGGTAATTATGAATATTGTCCAAGGAATTCACCCCTTCACTCATAATGGAAGAAAAGGACATGAAACCATCACAAATAGGATATAAATGAGAAAAGGCAGAAAAATGAACAACCCCAATCTGATTTTATTCAATGAGGAGTATATATATATATATATATATATATACAATGAGAATGGGCCAAAAGAAGATGAATGATGGTTACAGAGAGAACCGGATATGAAAATAATAGAAAGATTCGACTCTCTAACATAACAGAAAGATTGCAATAGAAAAGAAGGAGAAAGAGTGCAACAGAAAATAATGAAAATGGGCATGAGAGCTGAAAAGCACATACTGCATGGCATGCAGGGAAGACAATCATCCATTATCCTCACCATATTTTTCTTTCTCAAGTTTGCTCGAATTGTAAGAGATGCTGAGCTTATATTTTCTAATTCTGTTTGATATACTTACGGACTTGTCACTTTCTAATTCTGTAAACACAATAATGTTGAACTCTCAAACCAATGGTGGAATGAAGCAAATGTCAAATTATTGATATTTGGAATTTTAGAGGAAGTTATTGCACGAAGAGAACGATAATCATAGTAAATATCATTTCCGCTTTGACTAAATATATATGTTTAATTTTACTATGGCAACCAAGCTTTCTTCCAAGCAAAAAGAGACATTTTCTCATTCTTAAATGCTATTTGATACAAACCAAACAACACGTAAAAGCACAGCTAAAAGCACAATCAATAATCTTTTAATATAAATCTGAATTAAATTTTAAGATAAGTAAATAGATTTTAACAGAAATCAACACATTTTTGCTATGTACGAAAACTTATTCATACCAAATAGTATAGATCCTAAAGTTTCTATTTCAATCTTAGAAAAATAACACTATCAGACGTGTGCTCATAAACGAAAACTTATAAGGCTCTATCAATAATTTAATTTGTTTTCACAACATTAATCAAGGAATAATTACTTTATGTTTTGGCATTTTATATAGTTCAATCCAGAGCAGTCAAAGAACTACGAGCAGTGGCAACAGCTCATGAAAAAGACTAGTAATTGTGTGAAGACATAAAAAAGTAATTAATTCTACGGATGAAATACAAAATTACTCTTAATTTTTTCACCAATTTCAAATAAAATATTGAAACATAAAGAGATCTAGACTCTAAACCAAGGATGACGTTGACTCGCTGAGACTGCAATCCAAAACCAGAGATTTCAGATACAAAGTAAAATATGCAAGAGTAAATGCTAATTCAGAGAAATCTAAAAAAAACATTGAAATGCCAATCTATTTCATTGAAACAAAACATAGTTAAATATCTAAAACCAAACTTGACTGGAAAACATAAGTGAGTTTCCGGTCCAGTAAACATAAGTCAGACATGGTTTGAAAAATCACTAGTTCATCGTCTATTAATTAAGAGTCTAAATTATAACAAAAAGAAAATTATTTCTAGCATATAAAATAGTGTTCACATTGATATAAAGTAGCCATCTCATATTTATCATAATGCATTGAAATTACCTTTCAATTTTCTCCCCCTTCTAAAAGTAATTGCTATTTCAAATTCAAATAAACAAAAGCAGACCTTCTTCAATCACAGTAAGCAAGTATGAACAAGGGAGACTTATTCAAATGACAGTAATAATGATAATGATCCAAAACCCCACACCCACACCTAAAACATCCTATTAAAGTTCTAGGAACATCATATGAAGAATATAGAATATAGTTAGTTCTTCCATCAAAAAGCATTTAGAAACCAGGAATTGGATTTAAAAAAGGGCACTTTTCTACCATCAATATGACAAATTTAGGGAACAAAGTGGTTATATGAAGTCACCGTCCTCAACGTTGTCACCTCAACCTAGTCGAAAAACAACCTTAGAGAGATTAGCCCAAAAATAAAACTCCAACCTCTACCATTTTTTTCTCTCCATTTATTCTCCATCATAAAGCTTGGTCATGCCAGAAAGGCACACCTCATCGACGGTGAAATAGAACCCATTGTACACAAACTCTCTCTCCTAGTTTCAATAATCTTGTCCACGAATTTGGAGAGAGAAGGAGTCGTCGAAAGGAGTCACGCCTGACGGCATCAAACGACGATGGCGGTTAACGACATTGGATAGAGGACCTGAGAATGAGAGTGTTTGGAGAGAGAACCTGAGAATGATGGCAATCAATGGCAACTTGGAAGGAGGTAAGTTCTGTTTCTGTAAGAAAATCGATGTTAAAGAATCATGAGTCTGAAAAATGTTTATTGAAACCCTGTCATTATTTATTAAGTTTTTTTATTTTTTATCATAATCATTCTTCTCATATTTAATTTTTAATAATTTAAAAATTAAAATATAAATTACTTTGTGGAAAGAGAAATTTGAATCCAAAAATTCTCTTCTCAAATATAAATTTTATTACTAAATTAATTTTAATGTTAAAAATTTAGCGTTCAACATTTTGGTTCACTCAAAACATTTTAAAATCTCAATATACTCAAAACTAGTTTCTAATATTATGGTTCAAATGCATGATAAATTAGTTATAAATCAATTAAGGTCATAAAATACATTTTTAATATACTAAAACCTATTTCCAACTTTATTTACGCAATACATGTCAAATTTTTAATAAACCGATTAGGCTCATAGAGCACATTATGAATTAAAAAATTCATAAAAGATATTTTAGATTAAAAAATTTGTAGAACATGATTCATCCAGTAAATATCATGTTTCTGACAAGCATGTATTTGCTGAAGACATTTTGAAGTTACGATCTACTCACATGTGTTTTCCACAGTTATGTACAAAATGGTGAAAATAAAATGAATACTTAGATCAATAGATACAAATTATGATATGGATAGAGAATAAAGAGATAGAAAGAAATTATGTGCACCTCTTAATTGGAGTTCTTGATCTTCACAAGTAGTGTCTCTATATGGTTATTGTAGAGATATATAAGAACTCTTAAAGGTTTCACTACCTGATTATTGTAGAAAACGTGTATGTGTGTTCATCTAGTTAATGAGATGTCAAACTTATAATCCCATAGGGAGGGACAGATCCTTCGAATGAAACTTTTATGATTGACATAATTCATCGCAAAATCAATCTTAGTATAATCTCATTCAAATAATCACGACGATATAATAACGTATGATAGGCATCATATCTTCAATTGCCAAATAAAGAATATAATAACATATGATAGGCATCATATCTTCAATTTCCAAATAAAGATAAAAAGGCAATTGAATTATATCAATCTACAATTATATCCAAAAAAAAAATGCAAATCACATAATTGAGAAGTCAATTAGGGACATAAAGATCGTTATGAATTCAAAATTTATCACACATATGAACTCAAAAATTTGTCAGATTTATCCAGTAAAATTCATCTTTCCGATAAACCGAGTTCAAAATTTAGGCTTACACATATGTATCAAATGTATGTCTAATTTTTAATAAACTTATTTGACTCACAGAGCACATTATGAATCCAAAAGATTTTAAAATATATTTAGATTCAAAATTTTCTAAAACATGATCCATCCGGTGAAGTGTTCGAAATTTAGTATCATTGCAGACATTTTGAAGTCACAATGTATTCACATGTATTTTTCATATCTATCTACAAAATTCACGTCAAATCATTAAGTCAATTAGGGACTCGTTATGAATTCAAAATTTATTAGACATGTGAATTCAAATTTGATCTAATCTATTAGAGAGTGGATTTTACTATAATTTCATTCAAATAATCAGAAAGATATAATAAGATATGATAAACATCGTATCTTAAATTGCTAGATAAAGATATAAGGCAATTGATTAATATCAATCTACAATTATATCCAACAAAAAATACATATCAAATCATTAAGAAGTCAATAAGAGACATAAAAATTGTTATGAATTCAAAATTTATCACATATAGGAACTCAAGAATTTACAAGATTCATCCAGTAAATATAATTTTTTCAACAAAGCATATTAAGAATTCAAAATATTTAGAAAAGACATTTGGGATTCAAAATTTTGTGAAACATGATCAATCTAGTAAATATTATGTTTCCGACTAGCGAAGGGTTCTGAATTTAGTATCACAGAAGACATTTTGAAGTCACAATGTACTCACATGTATTTTTTATATTTATCTACAAAATGCATGTCAAATCATTTAGAAGTCAATCAGGGTCTCATTGTGAATTCGAAATTTATTAAACATGTGAACTAAAAAATTTGTCAGACAATATTCATGCAGTAAACATCATCTTTTTGACAAAGTGAGAGTTTAAAATTTAGGCCACTAAACACATTATTATATTATATTATTTATCTATACTATTAATAATAGGAATTCCACTTTTTTATGTCCACTTTTTAAAATACATATTCTATCTTTTTTGAAAAACTAAAAGAAAAAACTTTTTTTTAAAAAGAGAGATTCTGACAACAACCTCTCATTCCCATATATGGACTGTGTCAATAGATAATCTAATAACCTTAAAGATAAAAACTATTTTAAAATATTTATATCCAACATATATAATTGTCTTTCTATCTATAATCTATATGTATAATGAATAATTTATAATATTATATTATCGATACTTACTATTATAAAGACAATTCCTCCTTTTGATGTCCAATTTTCAAAATATCTATTCTAACATTTCTTAAAAAACTAAAAAAAAAAACTATTTTGTTAAAAGAAAGATTAGAACACCTTACCTCTCCCTTCTCAATATATGTATTTTGCTACTAGATTAACCTTAGAAAATAACTACTTTAAAACATTTATATCTAACATACATAATTGTCCTACTATCTATAATTTATATCTATAATCTATAATATTATACACATAAACATATATATATATATTCTATCACGTTACAAAATATATTAAATTAAAACTCTAAAATTGTTATAACATATCAAAATAAAATGTGAATACACAGTCACGACATCGCCTGTGTTTTCCCTAGTCATGATAAGAGAAGATAGAAAGAGATATAGAATGTGAGAATACAAAGTGGAAGTAGAGACATATAGAAATATAAAATGAGACTGAAAGGAGTTGTTAAGTATTCATTTGATTAATCAATCAGACTATAACAACAATAAAGTCAATTAAAAATAAAGTTTAATTAGTATGCACTAACAGTGTAAAAGAGTTATATACTAATGTTCAATCATAACTCTTCATTTAGATGACTTTTAAAGTATTAATTAATTGGTAAAGTTAACAAACTTACCATAAATGAAAAGTTATGATTGAATATCAATGTAAAAAATTTTAAATTGACAATGCATAATCCCTTTTCTCTAAAAATATTGTTACTGTAGGTCCTTTTTTGGACCATCATAAGATTTGGCACAAATTTTCTATCAACTTTATTAATGAGTGATTTTTGTTGGAAACTTTGTTTATCACATTTAGAGTGTGTTTGAGAAAATTGAAAAAATTATATTACTTTAATAATCGATTATTTTATAAAATATTATAATTAGAGTTAATTTTTAGATAAATTTATTAAAAATAGTTTAAAAATAATTAATTTTGTTTTGATACAACAAAAAATAAGTTTTTATAGACTAAAACAGAATAAAAATAACTAAAATAATAATCTGTTAAAAATAGTTATAAACTACAAATTTACAACTTCTTAAAAATATTTTTTAAAACTTATTTTTAAAACAGTTTATAGTCTAAAAAATATATTATAATATAAATTAAAAACTTTCCTCACCGCCACACTTTCTATCAATGATATTGAATCCAATCTCTTGCTTAAAAAAATTTATAGAAACACCATTTAGACAGACATGAAAAACACCTTATCAAAGAGGAGAAGGCTACTTTGAGGGTAAAGATTAAAAGCAAATTTAATTTGTTTTAAATTAATATTGATTATTTTTGCAGAATAAAGGGTTTGCAAAGTCAGATAAATTGAGAGAGATAAGTTTTTTTTAAAAGAAATAAATAAAAGTTACTAGTATCCATTCCATTCACCGGTAGAAAAAATATTTTCAATAAAAATTTTTCTTATCAGTTGTAAGAAAATCGATTTTAAAAAAACAGTGGCATTTTTGTAATTACTGTAAATATTTTAAGAACGGTTTCTCTAGGAACAAATTGGATAAATACTTTTTTGATTTGTTAAAATTTTAACAGATCACAAAAGTATTTATTTGATCTGTTAAAATTTGAACCGATCAGAAAGGAATTAAGGTTTCATAAAAATTGTTTAAAATAAAAATTCAAATAAACATATATCAATAGGTTTCATGTGTCAACTTATCCTATATTATTGACAATGATAGTTTATTCTCTACTAATTTCAGGAGTTTTTAATAAAAAAAAACACATTGTTAACCTTAAGGTTGCTCATAACTGTTATAAAAAAAGTTGTTAATAAGTCTTGGTTATTGTATTGTACAAAATGATAACGAACATAGGTTCAAATTTGAGTAAAAAAAAATCGATGATGACACTAGTTTTTATGGCGTTTGGCATTAATGACTCTTGATTTCAATGTGTATGTGTGTATTCATCATCCTATTTTGACACTTCTTCAACATACTACATCATTTGGTAAAATATCACTTTGATGAATCAATTGTGTAGTGGAAATAGAAAACAATCATATAAAAAAAAATAGAAAACAATGGTGAATGATGTAGATATGGGAGTAATGTGAATAATTAGAAAATGTAGTAGCGTTGAATTGTTTTATGGATATCGAATCAAATCAATATGAATATAAACCTGATGCAGAGAGCAGAGTGGTAAAGTTTATCAATCTAGTAATATGCCTCCCATATTTCTTATAAGGAAAAAAGATAAAATGTGTAAAATACTTCATTACTTTTATAGGTGCTATTAAATATGCAAAATAAGCATTTCTTTATTAGAAATGGTTTATGAGGAGTTGACTTTTTAATGAAGGTAAATTGAAGAAAATTGATTGGATTAAAGTAAATATAGGTATTTTAGCATGTATTTGAAATTTTTAAGACTAAATTTGATTGTTTTTTTAAAATAAGTAATTCATAATAAAAATTTGATAGTATAATCATCAAATTGGAAATATGAGTGTGAGTATTATGTAATTCACTCAATGTGAAATATTAACACTGGAAACTTTAAAGATGATTGAGAAAATGATACAAATTATCAATATTTATTATTATAAGATTAATTTATTTTTAATTATAATTTAATGTCATTATTTTATATATGATTTATATATTGCAGACATTTTAGGATCTTTTTCTTTAGAAACAACAAGAATCCATCAAATTCTTGTTGAATGAGCAAAATATTTTCTAAAATTTAAGGCTAGGACTAAGAAATAGATATATTCAATTGTGTAGGTTTTGTAGTGTAGTAAGTAAGCATTATATATGTGAAATGTTTAAACAATTGTAATGATATTTGTTTTTAGAATGATTGATTCTAAAATATATGCTAAAATTGTATGTTTTTAATTTAATTTTTGTTGATCTATATAATTTGTTTTGATTTTATTGGGTCTATATAAATTTAAATTTGTAGATTGTGTATTAAAAAGATTGACATTTTAATAGCGGTTGAACTATAACCGTTGTTACTTTTAACTTTTCACAACAATTTTAAAATCTGATATTGTATGGACAAACATATAAATATGGTGGATATAACATTGAAATTTGACTAATGTTGTATGTCTTATAAAACCGATATTAAATGTTATTTTTTCTAGCAGTGAAATTTGAACATCATTATTGTAAAAATGAAAAATTTATCATTCATAATAGTTTACAAGACATGTATGCATAAACTATTTTTTTAATTCAACACCAACATATAATAGCTATTCCTGCATAGCAATAGGTAGTTTTATTTAATTTAAGATATGAATGAATATTGTAAAGGTAAATCCGATCGGGTAAAGTGGCCCAATTATACTAATGCAATATTGGAGGTGTAGCATGTGAATCTTAGTCTGCTTTATTAAAAGCTTAAATTATTATTTATTTATTTATCTATTTTTTTAAATTGATTTGTGAAGTGTTACTCCTAAAAGATTGACATTGTAGTCGCCATAGCTATTGTTGCACACCAATCCTTGCATAAAGTATGTGACATTTTATATGGTGGATTTTATTGAAAATGAACTATGAAAAACTAATGATTCGTAGTTGGATTAATGCTAAACGCAGAAGTGATGAGTATGCGAAAGGAGTACAAAAGTTCCTTGTATTTGCAAAAAAAAATAAAAAAAATCTTTCTGATAATATGAAATGAATCCATATGCTAACTTGAGTAGTAAACATAGTTCAAGGCTTGTTCTTTTGATAATTTACAACATATCTCAAGAGTTCTTAAACTAATATTTATAATTTTTTTTTAAATTGTAGATCTTTGACAACTGAGGACGTCTAATGCTTATGGAGAATATTGCAAATATTCAAAAATGCTGGGTAAATTATTTTTCTTGAAATATTCATTTTGCAATTTTTTTTGTAAACTATACTTGTTGAATGTAAGATTATAAAAAAAATTATTAATGTGAATGAGTAGTTGATTATTATTGTTAATATTTCTATTGCGATTTTTGTAATTGATTATTACAGGGAAAACTATATAAAAAATATAGAAAAATTAACTTTTAAGATCGGTTGTAGCGACAAGAGTTCTTAAAAGTTAACCCTTTTAAGAACGATTGTAGATAAAATGATTTTTAAAAGTGTTACTTTTAAAACCGGGTGTAGATATAATCATTCTTAAAGATGTCACTTTTAAGAACGATTGTAGTCATTCTTAAAAGTTGTAACTTTTAACATCTCTTAAAAAGAGAATGATCTTAAAAGTCAATTTTAACTGTTCTTTAAAGTCATTTTTGTATTAGTGATTAAAAAATAGAGTTTGATTAGTATCTACCGAAAGTGTAAAAAAGTTTTACAATGATATTCAATCACACATCTTCATTTATATGATTTTTAAAGTATTAATTGATAAAGTTAAAAAATTTATCATAATTAAAGGGTTGAGTGTAAAAGTGTTTATACTGACCATCTATACTATTAAATTTGCTATAAAGTGTTCACTCCTACCATTAATTGTGTCTTGTGATGCTGTCAATGTAAACACACTCTAAGAGATTCAAGCTTAGTTCCACTTAAACTAACATAATGATAAGTTAAAAAATTCATCACATAATTATTTTAATTTAAAAACATGTTTTTTAAAAAATATTCTAAGATAATTTGTACTAACTTTTAGTAATAAATATTGAATATGTGTTTATATTTGAAGATATTAAACATATTTACTTTTATTTGATATTTTCTTTACAAGATAATAAAAAAAAAATAACATTCTTCAATTTATAGGTCCATTTCTTTAAGTTTTTTTTTTGTTTTCAAAAAAATAATTATAATAAAAAAGCAATTCTATGCTAACTTAAGGTGTTCTATATCGAAATATTGTTAAAATATTATTTGTGGAAATATGTCAAATTACTTTTTGTTGAAATTTAACCGAAGTGTTCTTTAACTAATTCAAAAAATTTATTGGATATACTTATTTTTTTTCATTTTCTTTTGCAATCACTTTCACTTGAAATATTTTTCTCTCATAAAGCTATGCCTAAATGTCATGTATCCATCAACATTGGTTCTAGTTGTATTGAATTTGATTCCTTAAGTAAGGTCTCAATTTCAACTCTTATATACAAAGAAAACATGAAAAAGAATACTTGGTTGTTGAGGAAAAAAATCCTATTAAAAGTGGGGAATGACGTGGTTAACAAATAGTATAATATGTATTATATTTTCTTGTATCTTTTTTATATGAACTAAATAGATTAACTTAATCTCTTATAAATGGATTAACTTGAATTTAAATATTTTGAACATAAAAATACATTTTAGAATTATTTTAAAAATATTCAAGAAACTAAAAGAGGTTAACATTTCCCTTTTAATAATTGCCTAAAATTATATAAATATAATTTGTGATAAGATGACATTATAAAAAAAAAGATATTGCATAATCATTAAACTGTTAAAAATATTTAACAGTATGAAATAAATATTTAATCTGTTGGTTATTAGAATACGAGTGCAGAGTGGTATTAAGGAAAGGTGAAAATCGAGGGGCAATAACGAGAAAAGATAATTAGTCCATTCTTGGAACACCGCCTGCACCTGGAAAAGCAAATACAAAGAGACTCTTCATCACCTCTCTCTCACTATTTATACTCTATTCTTTGCTTCAGAAAGGGCTAATTGTTTTTGTGTCTACAAAACACAATTTTAATCCACAACAAAGAGCAAGGGCGATTCCAAACCCCCTAAGCCTTTCTTTTCTCACACTCCTATGTGTGTGCTCTTACTCCCTCTTCTTTCATCTCTCATCTCTCATCTCTCAGGTCTCTTTCTCTTTCGCTTCACGCCGCACGCTTTGTACCAATACAATACGATCTGCGTTTTGTTCCCAACGTCAATTTCTGATTTCTTTTAATTTCTGCACGCGGAATGGCTGGATTCTATGTTGTCGTTTTGCTCACTATTTGTTTTCGTTTTGCGTTTCTTTTTTTTATTGAATCTACAGTTCAAAGTAGCGAAGCTGAGGTGAGATGACAAGCGTAAGATCGAGTTGGCCCTCGAGGCTGCGCCAACTTCTATCGAGCGAGGGTTCCATTGGGCCATCCATCAAACTCGACTCTGACCCTGTTAGTCTTCTCCTATCACTCTTGCCTTTTCTTTCTTTCCTTTTATTAAATTTTAATTTGCTTCTCATTCAACTTTCTAATAATGGGAAAATGCATTTTTCAAGGCTTTGTATTCTGTCCTTAGGTGATTGTGTTGTGTGGATTATTTCTTTCGATGTTTCTTTTTTGGGTTCTGTTTTTGTTGGTTTTATGGAAGAAAAGAAAAACAGGTACGAATTAAACCAAAAATTTATTGTTGTGGTGTTCTCAAATGCTCCTTTATGTGTGAGTGGGAGAGATTGGAGGAATAGGTAGTTCCTTGCTATGAATTTAGCATCGGCAGACCCGTGATGGCATGTGCTTTTTGTTTGTCATTGAAGTGACACGGGCTACAGAGTGGGCGTTTTTGGTGAAAGTAGAATGGTTGAAAAGTCATTTTGGTTTAAAAGGGGTCTTTTTAAGAAACTTTGGCCTTTTTCTGCTTTTGGATAAGTGAAAAGGGAAGTTTAAGTTTGAGCTTTGGTTATATAGCTGAGGCAAACATTACTGTAATGGTGTAGAGATTTATTAGCTGTTGCGTTACACGGTTGGAGTTTTTATTTGTTGTTGTCTTTGAATAGCATAATGAGCTTGACTTTGGCTTAAGATAGATTTAATATGTGAACTTGTTTGAATCTATTAATATCCCTAACCAGAATAAGTTATCTAGTATGTGTGGGACTGGGAAGATTAATTTTCGGGAAATAATTGATCCCCCCCCACCCACACACACACCCAAAAGATCTCCCTTTTGAATAAAGGAAAGGAATTATTGTAAAGCTCTCTGAAGATGGCAAAAATGCGCGATCATTTTTTTCAAAATAAGTTAAACCAAACCTGCATTCAGCCTGCTAATTCAAATTTTGGAATACATCCACATTAACTTGCATCTCTATTTATCTTTCTTTATTATTGGTTTTAGCTTTGATTCACTGCAATGAACAATGTTATACAAGATGTCTACAAAGCAGTTATTTTGGGAAAAGTAGAAAATATAATATAGCTTTTTTTAAATAAAAATTCACTAGAGCAAAAATGTTTGTTAGAGTATCATTACGGAGCGTAAAACAAATATGCCACCTTAGAATTTGATTTGGATATGCTGTCACTACGTCTTACTTTTAATTATTTGATCAGCAAGTAAATAACTGATGCTTGTCCAACTTTATGATATGCTTAAATTATTATATTAATAATTAGTAGTAAATTAGTAAATTAATGATACATCTGGAGCCTTTTGTATGTATTTTTTGTTGTGTGATCTAAACTTCGTACTTAGAATGTTTCACTGTTATTGATGAGGTATAGTGTGATTGGTTGGTCATTCATATGTTTCCAATCATTGGTCAGTTGTTAGTATATAAATTGGAGTGCTGCACAACCCATAAAACTGGTGGTTAGGTAAGAATATTTGCAAGTAGTATGGTAAATTTTACATTACTTCCTGGGGGGTTTTTATCCTTTTATGTGTACATTTCTTAAACTTATTTGAGACATTTAACATCTTGTAGAGTGAATCTTTGGTTTTGATGACATTTTGCATAATCATGAATGTGACTTTATGTGTACAAAAGTATTAACATAACTACTTAGAATGTGTGAAAGTAAGGCAGCTTCTGGCTTTTATCTAGCTTTGGATTCTATCTTTTTTCATTTTTTGTCTATCCTTTATTTTCATTGACAATGTCTCTGGGTTCATATAAATTTATCATGCTCAGTAATCAGTATGCACAAGTTCATTTTGGTGTAACTAATATTGAATGTTGGTGTTTTTCTTATTCTAAAACTTAGCATTACTATTATTATTTAATTATTTTGCTAAATTGGTCAATACTGTTTTTCCTTTTCTAAAGTTGATTAACATGAATGATTTGTAAAATTGAAATAAGTATTTAAAATTTGCTTCAACCGCACTTCAGTTTCCATTCTTAGATCCACTAGCATTAGTGTATGTGTGTGTGTAGATGCTCATGTCTGTGGTTACATCATGTTCATTTCTGTCAACTCACATATCTTGAAAATCCTGATGATTCACAGTTGTGCAAACACTTCTCTTCTAATGGCTCAAGTTTTTTCTGTTGTTTCCTCCTTTCTTATTCTTACCCATGTAGCTTATCTGAATTTTGTGATCGATTGATTTCAGCCTCCTAAGATCAAAGCCTTCATTGATAAAGTCATTCAATGTCCATTACAAGATATAGCTATACCCCTCTTTGGCTTTCGGTGGGAATATAATAAGGTAATAGCAGATAAATTGCTGCCTATAGTATTCTGCTTTTTCTCCCAATAAACTTATGTATTGATTTTACATCAGGGGAATTTTCATCACTGGAGACCATTGTTACTTCATTTTGATACATACTTCAAGACATATTTATCTTGTCGAAATGATCTGACATTGTCCGATAATCTAGAAGTTGGCACTCCATTACCAAAACATGCAATTCTACAAATACTACGGGTGATGCAAATAATTTTAGAAAACTGTCCAAACAAGAGTTCATTTGATGGCTTAGAGGTAATTTGAAGAGATTGTGTCCTATTTTAAGAATGACCTTATTTCATTTTCTTTTGCTTCACTCCATCATTTTTATCTAGTGGTTTATTCTTGGGTTATTTGATACTATTATTTTCTATTATATCTCCCTTTTCAGCACTTCAAGCTTTTACTAGCATCGACAGATCCTGAGATTACTATTGCAACATTAGAAACTCTTGCTGCACTTGTAAAAATAAATCCTTCTAAGCTTCATGGAAGTGCAAAAATGGTTGGCTGTGGTTCAGTGAATAGCTATCTCCTGTCCCTAGCACAGGGGTGGGGAAGCAAGGAGGAGGGCATGGGTTTGTACTCTTGTATCATGGCAAATGAGAAAGCGCAGGATGAAGCACTGTGTTTGTTTCCTTCTGATGTGGAGAATGGTAGTGACCAATCCAATTACTGCATAGGCTCTACTCTTTATTTTGAATTGCATGGACCCATTGCTCAAAGCAAGGAACACGGTGCTGATAGAGTTTCCTCAAGTTTGAGAGTTATACACATACCAGATATGCATTTGCGCAAAGAAGATGATTTGTCAATGTTGAAGCAATGCATCGAGCAGTATACTGTCCCTCCTGAACTCCGATTTTCGTTGCTCACAAGAATTAGATATGCTCGTGCCTTCCGGTCTGCAAGAATAAGCAGGCTTTATAGCAGGGTTTGCCTTCTTGCTTTCATTGTGTTGGTCCAATCCAGTGATGCTCATGATGAGCTTGTGTCCTTTTTTGCTAATGAACCAGAGTATACAAATGAATTAATTAGAGTTGTGCGATCTGAAGAAACAATATCTGGATCTATTAGAACGCTTGTAATGCTTGCATTAGGAGCCCAGTTAGCAGCATATACATCATCTCATGAACGGGCACGAATACTGAGTGGATCTAGTTTGAATTTCACCGGAGGGAACCGCATGATACTACTGAATGTACTTCAGAGGGCTATTTTGTCATTGAAGAGTTCTAATGATCCAACTTCCTTTGCTTTTGTTGAGGCGCTTCTTCAATTTTATCTGCTGCATGTAGTGTCAACATCATCTTCTGGCAGTAATATTAGAGGTTCTGGCATGGTACCCACATTCTTGCCTCTGCTGGAGGATTCTGATCTTGCTCATATTCATCCTGTTTGTTTAGCGGTGAAAACCCTTCAGAAGCTTATGGATTTTAGTAGTTCAGCTGTGTCTTTGTTTAAAGAGTTGGGGGGTGTTGAGCTTTTGGCTCAGAGATTACAGATAGAGGTTCATAGGGTCATTGGTTTGGTTGGAGAGAATGATAATGTGATGCTCACTGGTGAAAGTTTAAGACATAGTACTCATCAGCTTTACTCTCAGAAAAGGCTGATAAAGGTATCCCTTAAGGCTCTTGGTTCTGCAACATATTCCCCTGCAAACTCTACCAGATCTCAACACTCCAATGACAGTTCCTTACCTGCAACTCTAGTCTTGATTTTTCAGAATGTAAATAAGTTTGGAGGTGATATTTATTACTCGGCTGTTACCGTTATGAGTGAAATAATCCACAAAGATCCTACATGCTTTTCTTCTCTGCATGAAATGGGTCTTCCCAATGCTTTTTTATCTTCAGTTGTATCTGGAATACTTCCTTCGTCAAAGGCTCTGACATGCATTCCAAATGGCCTTGGGGCCATTTGTCTTAATGCCAAAGGCTTAGAGGTTGTTCGAGAAACTTCATCACTGCAGTTCCTTGCTAACATCTTTACAAGCAAAAAGTATGTCCTTGCCATGAATGAGGCTATTGTTCCACTAGCAAATTCTGTGGAAGAACTTCTTCGACATGTGTCTTCATTGAGAAGTAGTGGTGTTGATATTATCATTGAAATCATCAATAAGATTGCATCCTTTGGAGATGGTATTGATAGTGGATCTTCTTCAGGAAAAGCTAATGAGGACATTGCAATGGAAACCAATTCTGAAGAAAAGGGAAATGAAAGCCATTGTTGCCTTGTGGCAACAGCAGAGTCTACAACTGATAGGATAAATGATGAGCAATTCATTCAGCTTTGCATTTTTCATTTGATGGTATTGGTTCAGCGGACTACGGAAAATACTGAAACATGTCGCCTATTTGTAGAAAAATCGGGAATTGAAGCTTTATTGAAACTGTTATTACGACCTACCATTGCACAATCCTCAGATGGCATGTCTATTGCTTTGCATAGTACCATGGTATTTAAGGGGTTTGCTCAACATCACTCTACTCCTTTGGCTCATGCCTTTTGTTCCTCTCTTAGAGAGCACTTGAATGATGCATTAACTGGGTTCGGTGCATCTTCAGGACCTTTGTTACTGGATCCAAAGATGACAACTGATAAGATCTTTTCATCACTTTTCCTAGTTGAGTTTCTGCTCTTTCTTGCCGCATCAAAAGACAACCGTTGGGTGACTGCTTTGCTTACAGAATTTGGAAATGGTAGTAAAGATGTTCTTGAAAATATCGGACGCATCCACCGTGAAGTTTTGTGGCAAATTGCTCTTCTTGAAAATACGAAGCCTGATATTGAGGATGATGGCTCTTGTTCTACTTCTGATTCCCAACAGGCAGAAATGGATGCAAATGAAACTGCAGAGCAAAGGTACAATTCTATCAGGCAGTTTCTTGATCCATTACTCAGGAGGAGGTCTTCAGGATGGAGTGTCGAATCACAGTTTTTTGACCTTATTAGCCTGTATCGAGATCTGGGTCGTGCCCCTGGTTCCCAGCACCGATCAAATTCTGTTGGTCCTACAAACAGGCGATTAGGATCTGGTAATCAGTTGCATCCTTCTGAGTCTGCAGATGTTTTGGGGACTGCTAATAAGAAGGAATGTGACAAGCAGAGAACATATTATACCTCTTGTTGTGACATGGTAAGATCACTTTCTTTTCACATTACACATTTGTTCCAAGAGTTGGGAAAAATAATGCTGCAACCTTCCCGCCGTCGTGATGATATTGCGAGTGTAAATCCTGCTTCAAAATCAGTGGCTTCTACTTTTGCAAACATTGCTCTAGATCACATGAATTTTGGGGGCCATGTAGAAGAAGTATCTATATCAACAAAATGTCGTTATTTTGGTAAAGTCATTGATTTTATTGACGGCATTCTGATGGAAAGGCCTGATTCTTGCAATCCCATTTTACTGAATTGCTTGTATGGGCATGGAGTTATTCAATCTGTATTGACCACATTTGAAGCTACTAGTCAGTTGCTATTTGCAGTTAATCGGACCCCTGCATCGCCGATGGAAACTGATGATGGGAATGTGAAGCAGGGTGACAAGGAAGATACTGATCATTTGTGGATATATGGTTCTTTAGCTAGTTATGGTAAATTTATGGACCATCTAGTGACCTCCTCTTTTATATTATCTTCTTTCACAAAGCCTTTACTTGCACAGCCCCTTAGTGGTCATACCCCATATCCACGGGATGCTGAGATGTTTGTGAAAGTACTCCAATCTATGGTGTTGAAAGCTGTGCTTCCAGTTTGGACTCATTCCCAATTTGTTGATTGCAGTCATGAATTTATCTCTAATCTCATCTCTATCATTAGGCATGTTTATTCAGGGGTTGAAGTAAAAAATGTAAATGGCAGCAACAGTGCTCGTATTACAGGGCCTCCTCCTAATCAAAGAGCAATTTTAACCATTGTAGAGATGGGGTTTTCCAGGTCTAGAGCAGAAGAAGCTTTGAGGCATGTTGGATCGAATAGTGTGGAATTGGCGATGGAGTGGCTCTTTTCCCATCCAGAGGACACACAAGAAGACGATGAACTTGCTCGTGCACTTGCCATGTCCCTTGGGAACTCTGAATCAAACACCAAGGATGCTGCTTCTAATGACAGTGTTCAACAGCTTGAGGAAGAGATGGTCCATCTTCCTCCTGTTGAAGAGTTGTTATCTACTTGCACTAAACTTCTCCAAAAGGAACCTCTTGCTTTTCCTGTCCGTGACTTGCTAATGATGATATGCTCTCAGAATGATGGTCAATATAGATCTTATGTTGTCACTTTTATTGTTGACCAGATCAAGGAATGCGGATTGATTTCTGGTAATGGAAATAATGCTATGCTTGCTGCTCTATTTCATGTTCTTGCCTTGATTCTTAACGACGATGCTGTTGCGCGGGAAGCTGCTTCAAAGAGTGGTTTGATAAAAAAGACCTCAGATCTACTCAACCAGTGGGATTCTAGTGTTGGAAACAGGGAGAAACACCATGTGCCAAAATGGGTTGCAGCTGCTTTTCTTGCATTAGACAGGCTGTTGCAAGTGGATCAAAAATTGAATTCTGAAATTGCAGAGTTGTTGAAGAAGGAAGCTGTGAATGTTCGGCAGACATCAGTTATCATTGATGAGGATAAGCAACACAAATTGCAATCTGCATTAGGACTCTCTACCAAGTATGCAGATATACATGAACAGAAGAGACTTGTTGAAATTGCTTGTAGTTGTATGAAGAACCAACTTCCCTCAAACACAATGCATGCTATTTTGCTACTATGTTCTAATCTTACGAGGAATCATTCTGTTGCTCTAACCTTTCTTGATTCCGGTGGTTTAAATTTACTTCTTTCTCTGCCTACTGGTAGCCTTTTTCCTGGGTTTGACAACGTTGCTGCTGGTATTGTCCGTCATATTATTGAAGATCCACAGACTCTCCAGCAAGCAATGGAGTCTGAGATAAAACACAGTCTTGTAGCAGCATCTAACCGCCATCCTAATGGGAGGGTCAATCCGCGAAATTTCCTGTTAAGTTTAGCTTCTGTAATTTCCCGTGATCCAATAATATTTATGCAAGCTGCTCAATCTGTTTGCCAAGTTGAAATGGTGGGTGAAAGACCTTACATTATCTTGCTGAAAGATAGGGATAAAGAGAAATCCAAGGAGAAAGAAAAAGAGAATGATAAATTATTGGAGAAAGATAAAGCAAATAATAGTGATGGAAAAGTTGGTTTGGGAATTACAACCACCACAACAGCTTCAGGGAATGTTCATGGAAAACTTCACCACGATTCAAACTCAAAGAATGTCAAAAGTCACAAAAAGCCTACACAAAGTTTTGTTAATGTGATAGAACTTCTTCTTGAATCTATATGTACATTTGTTGCCCCCACTTTGAAGGATGATAATGATTCAAATGTTGTCTCTGGCTCCACAGCATCAAGTGATATGGACATTGATGTTTCTACAGTTAGGGGGAGGAAAGGAAAAGCTGTTGCCACTGTGTCTGAGGGGAATGAAAACAGCAGCGAGGAAGCATCTGCATCACTTGCAAAGATTGTATTCATTTTGAAGCTTCTGATGGAAATATTATTGATGTATTCATCATCTGTTCATGTTGTGCTTCGACGGGATGCTGAAATGAGCAGCACTACTAGGGGCATTTATCAAAAGAGTCATGCTAGTTTTGGTGTGGGAGGAATATTCTATCATATTCTTCGTAATTTTCTTCCTTATTTTCGAAATTCCAAAAAGGATAAGAAAGTTGATGGTGATTGGAGGCAGAAACTAGCAACCAGAGCTAATCAGTTTATGGTTGCTGCTTGTGTTCGATCTTCAGAGGCAAGGAGGAGGGTTTTTACTGAGATCAGCCATATTATTAATGAATTTGCTGATTCATGTCATGGTGTTAAGCCAAAGTCACCAGGCAATGAAATGCATGTTTTTGTTGATCTACTTAATGATGTTTTGGCTGCTCGGACACCTGCTGGCTCAAGCATCTCAGCAGAGGCCTCTGTTACTTTTATGGATGCTGGTCTAGTTAAATCTTTTACTCGTACCCTCCAAGTTTTGGACTTAGACCATGCTGACTCATCTAAAGTTGCTACTGGTATTATCAAAGCTCTTGAATTAGTGACCAAGGAGCATGTTCATTCTGTTGAATTGAATGCAGGAAAGGGTGAAAATCAAACTAAGCCTTCTGATCCTAGTCAATCCAGGAGAACAGATAATATTGGTCACATGTCTGAGTCCTTGGAAACAACATCTCAGACCAATCAAGATTCCGTTCAAGTTGATCATGTTGGGTCTTACAATGTGATTCAGTCTTATGGTGGCTCTGAAGCTGTTATTGATAATATGGAACATGATCATGATCTTGATGGAGGCTTTGCTCCTGCTAATGAAGATGAGTTCATGCATGAAACTGGTGAGGATGCCAGAGGCCGTGAGAATAGAATTGAAAATGTGGGGCTGCAATTTGATATCCAATCCCACGGACAGGAAAATCTCGATGATGATGATGAAGAAGGTGATATGTCTGGAGATGAGGGTGAAGATGTAGATGAAGATGATGAGGAACATAATGATTTGGAAGAAGATGAAGTCCATCACCTGCCGCATCCTGACACTGATCATGATGATCATGAGATTGATGATGATGATTTTGATGAAGTGATGGAGGAGGAGGAGGATGAAGATGAGGAGGATGAAGATGGTGTTATACTGAGACTTGAGGAGGGCATCAATGGAATTAATGTTTTTGATCATATAGAGGTTTTTGGAAGAGACAATAGTTTTCCAAATGAATCTCTTCATGTGATGCCAGTTGAAGTTTTTGGATCAAGACGTCCAGGGAGGACCACCTCTATTTACAGCCTGTTGGGCAGAAGTGGTGATAATACTGCCCCTTCACGACATCCACTTTTAGTTGGTCCTTCTTCCTCATTCCACTCATCTACTGGGCAGTCAGGTCAGTTCCTTCATCAATTTCTTGTTGATGTTTTATTAGTATAATGTTTTTTTTCTTTTATTCTCCATTTAAAAAATGATGCATTTTTTGTTTTTTTTTCCTAATTTCCAGATAGTATAACAGAGAGCTCAACTGGCTTGGACAATATCTTTCGATCACTGAGGAGCGGACGCAATGGACACCGCTTGAACTTGTGGAGTGATAATAACCCGCAAAGCAGTGGATCAAATAATGCTGGGGCCATACCACAGGGTCTTGAGGAGTTGCTTGTCTCTCAATTGAGGCAACCCACTGCTGAGAAGTCATCTGATAATGGAATAGCAGAAGGAGATTCTCACAACAAAGTTGATGTTAACCATATGCATAATTCTGAATGTTCAGGGCTAGAAATCCCAGTTGAAAGTAATGCAATTCAAGAAGGTGGTAGTGTGACTCCTGCAGCAATTGATAACACTGACAACAATACCGATATAAGACCTTTAGGAAATGGAACTCTGCAAGCAGATGTGTCAAGAACTCACTCTCAGGCAGTTGAGATGCAGTTTGAGCAAAGTGATGCAACTGTGCGGGACGTTGAAGCTGTGAGCCAGGAGAGTAGTGGTAGTGGGGCAACTTTTGGTGAAAGCCTTCGGAGCCTAGATGTTGAGATTGGAAGTGCTGATGGCCATGATGACGGTGGAGAAAGACAGGTCTCTGCAGATAGGATAGCAGGTGATTCCCAGGCCGCACGTACAAGAAGAGTAACCATGCCTTTTGGTCATTCTTCTCCTGTAGGTGGGAGAGATGCAAGCCTCCACAGTGTTACCGAAGTTTCTGAGAATTCCAGCAGAGAAGCAGATCAAGATGGTCCAGCAACTGATCAGCAGGTGAATAGTGATGCAGGATCAGGAGCAATTGATCCTGCCTTTCTGGATGCTCTTCCTGAGGAACTGCGTGCTGAAGTCCTCTCAGCCCAGCAAGGTCAAGTGGCTCAACCATCTAATGCTGAGTCTCAAAACAATGGGGATATTGATCCAGAATTCCTTGCAGCTCTTCCCCCAGATATTCGAGCAGAAGTTTTAGCTCAGCAGCAAGCACAGAGACTTCATCAATCTCAGGAGTTGGAAGGTCAACCTGTTGAAATGGATACTGTCTCAATAATTGCCACATTTCCTTCAGAATTACGAGAAGAGGTAAGTTTGTCTGTTGAATCTAGTTTTACAAAAAACTGTCTCTGAATAATTCTTTTTTGTTCTGTTCAGGTTCTATTGACATCCTCAGATGCTATCCTTGCCAACCTTACACCTGCCCTTGTTGCTGAGGCAAATATGTTGCGGGAGAGGTTTGCACATCGATACAGTCGTACCCTCTTTGGTATGTATCCCAGAAGCCGTAGAGGTGAGAGTTCCAGGCGTGATGGTATTGGTTCTGTCCTGGATGGTGCAGGGGGAAGTATTACATCACGCAGATCTTCTGGAAGCAAGGTTGTTGAAGCTGATGGAGCACCTCTAGTTGACACCGAAGCTTTGCATGCCTTGATCCGGTTATTTCGCATAGTTCAGGTATTACTTGGTTATAGGCACTGGAAGAAGTCCTTCAAAATAAGCACTTCATTGTTTACATTTTTTTTTTAAAATTTTTTCAGCCACTATATAAAGGTCAATTGCAGAGGCTTCTTTTGAATCTTTGTGCCCATAGTGAAACCAGAATTTCTCTAGTGAAAATTCTGATGGATTTACTAATGCTTGATGTAAGAAAGCCGGCCAATTATGTTAGTGCAGTTGAACCTCCATACAGACTATATGGATGTCAGAGCAATGTAATGTACTCACGTCCTCAATCTTTTGATGGTAAGAAACCTTGATTCATCTTTATTTTGTTCCTTGTACTTACTGATGCACACAATTTGAATTATTCTTCAACCTTGTTTTCACTAGTGACCATTGATATTATTTGGACCCCCCCCTTTTCCCTTTTTAATGACGAATAATCTTTGATATCTTCGACATTTGTTTGATTGTGTAGGAGTTCCTCCATTACTGTCACGGCGAATACTTGAAACTCTCACCTATCTTGCTCGCCATCATCCATTTGTGGCAAAAATTTTGCTTCAGTTTAGGCTGCATCCTGTTGCTTTAAGAGAACAAGATAATGCTGATGTTGCACATGGAAAAGCTGTGACTGTTGTTGAAGACAGAATAAATGCAGGATACATATCCATTGCAATGCTTTTGGGTCTGTTGAAACAACCCCTTTATTTGAGGAGCATAGCTCATCTTGAGCAGGTGATGATTTGGTTTTATTCATATCTTTAACATATCCAATTTTGTGTTCTTGCAATGCTGACATGATTTGCTGTTTTCAGTTGCTAAATTTGCTGGACGTTATCATTGATAGTGCTGGAAGCAGATCTAGTTCATGTGATAAATCTCAGATACCTACTGAGACAGTATCACATACACAAATTTCTGCAATGGAGGTAGATGTGAATATTGATTCAGTTACACCTTCTGTGGATGCATCTCCTCAAGTCAATGAACACTCTAAACCCACAATTTCCAGTAATAAGGAATCCCAGGCTCAGCAAGTATTGTGTAATCTGCCACAAGCAGAGCTTCAACTCCTTTGCTCTTTGCTAGCTCTAGAAGGGTACGGTTATGGTTTTGCTTGTGGCCTTTTAGATTAAAGTTAATTCTTTTATCTGTGGGTTTTTTCAGTATGCCTTGGTATGGGTATTTAATTTCGATAATGGAACTCCTTACTTAGGGAAAGTGGCAAGAATAATGAGTTTTCTGGCATATGAGGTTCCCTTTTTTTAATTAACTCCTTTCATTGCTTGAGTATTGACATGTTTTCTGTTTATTTTTTGTTTTATTATTACACAATTCAAAACTGTATGCATCTGGCTATCATTTTTCTAAAACAATGTAGAATTTAATAATATGGACTTCACTTGATGTTCTTGTATTCCTTCCAGTTTGTCAGACAATGCATATGGTCTTGTTGCGGAGGTAATGAAAAAACTGGTAGCCATAGCTCCAATCCACTGTCAGCTTTTTGTCTCTCATCTAGCAGCAGCAGTTCAAAACTTGACTTCATCTGCAATGAATGAGTTACACACTTTTGGTGAAGCAGTGAAAGCTCTTCTCAGCACGACATCTTCTGATGGTGCTGCAATTTTAAGAGTTTTGCAAGCCCTGAGTTCCCTTGTCACTTCATTGGCTGAGAAAGAGAATGAAGGAATAACTCCTGCCCTTTCTGAAGTTTGGGGAATCAATTCAGCATTAGAGCCCTTGTGGCATGAGCTGAGCTGTTGTATAAGCAAAATAGAAGCCTACTCTGAGTCAGTATCTGAGTCTGTTACCCCTTCTAGAACATCTGTGTCAAAACCGTCCAGTGTCATGCCCCCACTTCCTGCAGGTTCTCAAAATATCTTACCATACATAGAATCTTTTTTTGTTGTTTGTGAGAAGCTACATCCTGCACAGTCTGGTGCTACTAATGACACAAGTGTTTACGTTACTTCTGATGTGGAAGAGGCCAGCACATCTGGTACTCAGCTGAAAACATCAGGAGCTGCTATGAAAGTAGATGAGAAGCATGCTTCTTTTGCCAAATTTTCAGAGAAGCATAGGAAACTATTAAATGCTTTTATTAGGCAAAATCCTGGCTTGCTTGAGAAATCTTTTTCACTCATGCTGAAGACTCCAAGATTTATTGATTTTGATAACAAGCGTTCCCACTTCCGATCAAAAATCAAACACCAGCATGATCATCACCACAGTCCATTAAGAATATCAGTAAGAAGGGCATATGTTCTAGAAGACTCATATAATCAGCTTCGCATGAGATCAACTCAAGATTTGAAGGGAAGATTGACTGTTCATTTCCAAGGGGAAGAAGGTATTGATGCAGGTGGGCTTACAAGGGAATGGTATCAATTGTTGTCTAGAGTTATTTTTGACAAAGGAGCGCTGCTCTTCACTACAGTAGGCAATGAATCAACATTTCAGCCAAACCCTAACTCTGTTTACCAAACAGAACATCTATCTTATTTCAAGTTTGTTGGTAGAGTGGTGAGTTCTTTTACTAATATTCTTAATGTATGTTGTTCTTATATATGCTTTTTTCTTATTCCTTTCTACATTATCTAGGTTGGAAAAGCATTATTTGATGGGCAGCTCTTGGATGTTCATTTTACTCGGTCATTTTACAAGCACATCCTAGGGGCCAAAGTTACATATCATGATATTGAAGCCATTGATCCTGACTATTTCAAAAATTTGAAATGGATGCTTGAGGCAAGTGTTTTTCCATTAGCCTTGTATTCATAATAATTATCTTCATGTTCATTTTGAAAATTGTCTCATTGCTATGGTATTATGACTGCAGAATGATATCAGTGATGTGCTGGATCTTACTTTTAGCATTGATGCAGATGAGGAAAAGTTGATTTTGTGCGAGCGGACAGAGGTACTTTATTTTAAAACTATTTTGAGATTATATTAACATATTGTATCTTAGAATGTGAGTTTAAACCTAACTCAATCTCAAAAGCTAGCTTAAGGGGTGATGGTTGTCCCTCACTCATGTTGTATTTTGGCACTATCTTCACCTGATGTGGGACTTGGATTTTTTTCCCAATACACCAACTCAAGCACAATACTATTGTGCATGATGTGTGGATAATATGAAATGATGGGTGACCTGTTTTTAATGGATGTAGGATAGGTCCTTATATCATCTTAGAATATGAGTTTAGGCCTTTAACTCCACCCCAAAAGCTAGCTCGAGGGGCAAGGGTGGTCCCTCACTTATACATTGTATTTTGGCATTATCTTTAGCTAATGTGAGACTTGAGTTTCTTTCCCAATATTGTATAAGTGTATTAAGCATTGTTCGGTGTCTAATTTTTATGAACATGTTTAGGTGACTGATTATGAACTGATTCCTGGTGGACGGAATACTAAAGTTACGGAGGAGAATAAGCACCAATATGTTGATTTGGTTGCTGAGCATCGGTTGACAACTGCTATTCGACCTCAAATAAATGCTTTCTTGGAAGGGTTCAATGAACTAATTCCCAGGGAATTAATATCTATATTCAATGACAAAGAGCTGGAATTATTGATCAGTGGACTTCCTGATATTGATTGTGAGTCATTCAATATTTGTATTGCCTTTACTGATGCCACACATATTTATTTGCTCTAAATGCTGGCGGTCTTTACAAGTCTTCAAACTCACATTTTAACAATCAATTCTACATTTCATTTCAGTGGATGACTTGAGAGCAAATACAGAATATTCTGGATATAGTGGTGCATCACCAGTTATCCAATGGTTTTGGGAGGTTGTTCAAGGTTTCAGCAAAGAAGATAAAGCTAGACTGCTGCAGTTCGTGACTGGCACGTCCAAGGTATATTGTTTTAGGAGTTTAAACCTTTTTATCTTTTATTAGCAATAACTATCCATGTTGAATATTTGTCATTTTGCTGCTTTTGCATTCACATTGGAATTAATTTTCTCGTCTGCCCTATTCCTTGGAGGTAGTTTAATTTGAGAAAATGTTTTTATTTTTATTTTCTATTTTAATTTTCTGAAAACAACTTTATTTTCAAGTTTTCAATATTCAGAAAATATGTTGTTTGACTTGATATTTTCTATTTTTTAAAAAAAAAATTAATTTAATCAATTTTAGTAAAAGTATAAATATTTATATATAGTTTTTGTTATAATTATAATACTGTTATTAAGTTTTTACATAGTTTAGATTTTTTAAAATATTGAAAACAAATTTTGTTTTCTGTTTTTAATTGATTTTTGAGAAAGTTTCCTGAGAAAATATTTTCTAAATTCTAACTAGTCGAATTTTCATTACTGTTTCATGTGAGCATGAAAATAGAAAATGTCCCAAACAAAGAGGGCCTTGGTTTGTCCCTGCATAAGGTGAATTTAAATTAAATGCTAACAAGGAGCAATATTCAATTTCTGTTGAAGATTTTAGTTTCAATGGAAATGCTTTAGAGAAAAGGCACTTCCACAGATTTCTCTCGCACACATTTCAGAGATAGTTACATTTTAGCTTTACAATAAATCAGAATAAATACTAATGCATTTTCCCAGTACATGAGCTAAACAATGTATGAAACTGAAAGTTCATGCATCCTACGCTTTTAATTCACAGCAATTCCCAATAGATACGTTTCCAACAGAAAACATAAGCCAAGTATTAGTAGTAGGTTTTGTATATACTTTTTATGAGTAATTTAGTGATCTGAGTTCTGAGGTACGACTTCTATTTACTGAATAGGCTGATGATGGAGATAAGATACATTGACAGTTTTGTTCCTCTCAATATACACCTTTGATCTGTTTTGTTTTCCTCAAGACAATAGTTAATATCGTTCTCATAATCAAATGATGTTTCCTTGTTTTGTTTATTAGAACATGCATTATATAATTAGGGGGTCTGATTTTCGCCACCAATATTTCAGGTGCCTTTGGAAGGTTTTAGCGCTCTTCAAGGAATTTCAGGTTCCCAGCGGTTTCAGATACACAAGGCATATGGAAGTTCAGATCACTTGCCTTCTGCTCATACTTGGTACATTTTTTTCTACTTTTCAGTTTATTATATTTTCAATAAACATTTTTTCTTAAAATGTTTGAGTTCTGGTCTATATTTGGCACTTAGATTATTATTATCTTGTTTCTTGAACATCCATAGTATCCATCTTGGTAACTTTATCATGCTCATACGAAGTTTTTGTATGCAGTTTCAATCAATTAGATTTGCCAGAGTATCCATCTAAACAACATTTGGAAGAGCGGTTACTGCTTGCCATTCATGAAGCAAACGAGGGATTCGGATTTGGTTGAGAAGTTTCGTTTTTTTGTTTTTTGGGGTTTGGGGGTGGGGGAGGAAACAAACTGTATTACATTTTAGGTTAGAAGCTATTTAAAAGTTTTTACTGGGGGTTGACTAGATTTCAACATTATATCATGTTAATATATTGTACAGTTCTATATTTGCTAATGGCAAATGCCTTTGGCAGTTTTTCAATAACCTTTTTCTGTCCCTTTGGCACCCTATCTAGACTGATGAATGGAAAGGCATATGTCAGTCTTCTAATGCGACTACTACTCCCTTATGTCCTTAAAAAATGACACACTTTAGAAGATATTCATTTTAATAAGATATTTTATAAAATATTTATTTTTTCCTATTTGTTTTATTAAAAGCTTTGCAGATTTATGATTTTTAGTTATTTATTAATTAGGAAAAAAAGAGTATTGAAGTTTTTTTTTTTTTTTTTTTTGCAAGAGAAATAGATAATCATTTCTTTTTCCATTGCAATAATGTGAATAAATTGAGGTATACAATGGAAAGGATAATGTATGTCTAGTAAAAGAAAATGAAAATAGATAAAAATGGAAAGTGCTGAGAGATTGAATTAAAGTAGAGTGTAAAGTTATGTCAAATATTAATGTCAATTTAGTTGTATTTCATATCTCTTTCACCCCTAATTAACAAGGGGTAAGAATGAAAGTGGATTTGTTTAAGTTGAAAAAAAATGTGATTTTAAAATAAGTAATTTATATATAAACAAAAATTATGTTTGAGTTAAATTATAAAGATTATTTTTTAAGCGTTTAATTAGTATAATGTTTATATTAATTTTTTTATTTATATAACTTTTAAAGTATTAATGGATAGTTTTTTTCACTTATTTGATTAAACTTTTTTTTAAATATATGAACTTCTTATTTCTCACAAAATAACTAATGCATAAACTTATTTTGAAAAATAGGTTATTAAACTGTTATTTTTAACTCGTTTTTTTAGTTTGTCTTTTCAAAATTTTAACCAAACATGTGAAGATTATAATAAATATTTATTGTGTAAAAATAATTTTTTTTATATAAAAATTTATAAAAACTCAAAAAATATGAACAAATTATAGAAACTTCTTTTAACTTTTATTAAATTACACATAATTTTATTCTTTTATTTTCTTACACTATTATAATATTTTTAATAATATAAAAATATTATACTAACATCTTCTTAAATCTATACTAATAGTCTTTTGGAGTGTAAGAATAACGATTAAAAAAATAAGAAGTGTAAAAGTAACAAAAACTTTAAAAATGATGTTGTAATTTACTCAAATTACTTATTTTTGGTTAACCATATGTTAAAACCTCAAATACTTTACAAGATTATTTTTACTATGTTACAAAAATAATTTGAAATTTTTTTAATGTATGTACTTACTAAAAATCCAAAGTTTCAGACCTAATGAATTTAACTTTTATTGTTTCCATCCGTAAACATATGATCCAGTTCTAAAGTTTTTCTTTTCCTTTTTTATAAGATTTTTAAAAGTTGTCTTTTACCTTAATTAAATATTTTTATTAAAATAGTTTTAGTTATTTTACGATAAAGACATTCTCTTTTATAAAGATTGGATTCGGATGATAATATGATTATAGTACATTAACTAATTAATTTTTTTAATTAATTAATAAAAATAAAGAAATGAAAAAGAAAAATGATTTATCCCAATAAAATTAAAAGTAATTTTAGATTCTATAAAACACAAACAGTAATTTTAGAAATTTACCTCAAATTTAATTTAATGTTGTCACTCAAATTAATGAAAGCAAGTGTAAATTAGATAATGGGAGGAGGTAATATTTGATATTTGATTTGTTGGAAGTGAGTGAAGATTGTTGAAAGTAACAGCAATGTCGTGCACTATGGCATTCTGTTCAACGTCGTCGTTCTTCCCTCAGCGTTTGAAGTTCAGCAATCCAAAGCTTCAACCTCTCGTTTCAATGACACTGTCTTCGAAGCTACCGTTGCATTTCTCCGGCAACGCCAGATTCAACCGCAACCATGTCCACCACAACCCATCCATGTTCAAAATTCGTGCCTCAAACTCAGGCCCTTCATCTTCATCCGCCGGCAGTACCAACCTCATCTTATTGAGCTCCACTATCGTCGTCACAACCGCAGTAGCGAATCGCGTGCTTTACAAATTGGCCCTTATTCCCATGAAAGATTACCCCTTTTTTCTCGCTCAATTCACAACTTTCGGGTAAAACCTCTTTCACCAGTTTGGTGCATCTTGTAATTGCATTTATTTGTTGCTTTCACTCTTGTAGAATTGTTTGCTTATTCGTTTTTGGTGTTTTTCGTAACACAGTTGAATAATTGTGGTTTTGTGTCACTTAGGTATGTTGTTATATATTTCTCCATCTTATTCTTCCGGTACCGGGCGAGAATTGTAACCGATGAAATGCTGGCAATTCCGAAATTGCGCTTTGTAGCCATTGGGTTTCTAGAAGCTTTGGGATTGGTTACTGGAATGTCTGCTGGAGGTATTTTCTGTTGTGATGTTTTAATTAATTCTCAATAGAGTTAAAAAAATATCATGTATTGCTGGAAACTTAGTATAACGGTTTTTACACTTTCACACGTGAGCAGTAATCATCTTAGACATGACTTTCTAAAATAATTCTAAAACTTGACAAATTTACTAGACATGTGTTTACTATAAACGACCTTGTAAATTTTTTTTTATACCCATGAAAATTAAATTCTTTCTAATAGTAGTATTTAATACTTGTTTTTTAAGTGATTAAAATCATTTAATCGTGGGCTAAATCACCCTTAATTAGTATCCCTACACTACTCCTTGATAAGACCCATATTTTTATTTTTGGTGTACTCTTGGACATCTAATATACCATGGTCACATATCCCATTGGAGTTGTCATAATTGTGTATCTAAAATTCGAAATAAATGTTAGGTTAGGTTTTATGGTGTTAAGAAAAATGTGAAATACTTAAAAAAGATAAAAAGAAAGAAAAAGTATGAAATGAAAATATTTTCCACCTTCTACCAAGCTACAATGAATGAAAATTGAAATCTTTCTATTCCATTCCATTTTCACTCTGCTCTGAATTTTCCACCAAGCATACCCTAAGTGTTTGCTTTTGGTTTTTCTGAACATAATGTTGATTACCTTCTGCAGCCGTACTTCCTGGACCAGTCATACCCATATTGAATCAGGTATCTTAAATATTTTGAGTAGGTCATCAAAGGATTAGAGAGGGTGATAAACAAAAATACTTGTGTCTTTATTTAAAACAATATACACTTGCGAAGTTTCTTTTATTTTCAGATTTTTGTTAGCCATATGGCAAGTTTAATTTGAGAAAATTTTCTTTAATTTTACATGATGTGGATGGCATGCTATATGAGATTTGAGAATTTGATTTAAATGCTGTGACATTCTTTTTATTGGACAAATGCTAGTTTTGTTAGTTCTTTGTTAGAATGTTAGTAAGAGGGATTCAAATCTGCAATCTCTCCCTCTCTTCTCCCTTCACCCTTAAATCACCCTTTCTCAACCACCAAGCCAACCTTGTATCTCCAAAATGTTGTGGCATTGTTGGGTTTAGTCACTGGTCTCTAAGTAGCGTGGTGGTTTTTGCAACATATTCAAAATTTGGGACCTTCTAAGATTAGTCAATAATATTGTTGAAAATAAGAATATAATATTTTGATTTAGTAATAATTGTAGTTTATAGGCACATTATCTTCTATTTAGAAGAAACATAATATTCTCTATTTATGCACAATCAAAATTATTAACATATAAACATATGTTTCCGCTATGTATTCAAACACATTGTTTAAGTCAATTATTCATCTTTATTTCTCTTATTTTAACATAGTATCAAAGAGTCAAATAGAAGGAATACTAAAAAAGCATTCCTAACTAAGTGCTCACTACCCCTAGTGAGCTCTTTTTGATTGTTGTTCTACTGAAATCTTTTTCCTTCTTCTGGCAATCCTTTTCATATATTTTCCTTTTGCGATGCATTTTCCAACGATTGCCACCAGTTAATTTTCTAGTCGAGACCTACACCATCAGGATCACCTGAGACCGATCTACATAGATTCGGCCACCACAACTCCAACTGGTCTGGCTCGCACCCTCAAGCATGCATTTTCTTCCACCACACCATCTTCAACTAAACAGTGCCTTTTCAGGTTGCACTTCCAACTATAGAGTCATCCCACCAGTGCACTCTTGCCCCTAGGATTTTTGTACAATCAAAGCTCATTTGTCTTGCATTTTCTTCAAAATGCAGTTTTTCTCACTTTTGTGACGTTTGGACCATCTATGTTTGTCGTTTGTGGACCCTTAGGGTGCTACGAGGTTCTTTGAGGATTTTTTTCTAGTGGTTTACTACCTCCTTATTCTTATTCTTCTTCATTTTCTAGTGATGAACTGTCTTGTTATCCATCTTGTTGCCATTCTTTTTCAGTGTTTTTTGGCCACCACCTTCTTCTCGCCCCTCATCTCTCGACGAAGAACTTTCCAGTTGCATATCCTGTCCACCTATCGTGATGTTGTCCTTTTCCGGCTTGTTTTTTAGTTCAAATGGATTTTCATTAATATTGGTTTGAAGCTTTGGCTTTAAGAAAGTCAGAACTTGCTTTTGTTTGGATGATGGATATTCCAACCCTCTCTTTCTAGCAATATTTCCAACTTCATCAACATCCTGAGTTATCTTTCAAAATTGCTATGCTTTTTAGGAGAGCTCAAGTTTCATTTTTTGTTTTGGAATAAATTTTCTTGTAACAAGCTTAATGGTTAGTAAGCTTTAACTTCAAGACTAAGCATTATTCAGCTTGAGGAGGAGTGTTGAAAATAAGCATATAATACTCTGATTTAGCCATTTAGGAATAATTGTAGTTTATAGGCACATAATCTTTTATGTAGAGAAAACAAAATATTCTCTATTTATGTTTAATCAAAGTTACTAACATAGATAAACATGTTCCGCTGTGTATTCAAACAGTTATTAACATATATAAAATTCTTATTTTCAACAAATATAAACCTGCCAATTTATAGCCAATGACAATATACCATGGAATTTTAAAAAATATTTTGATAATACAAGTAATGCCATCCAATTTACTTTTAAAGGAAAATGGTCCTATTTGGGTAAGCTTATGTAGTAGAGTTTATAAAAGTAAAGCTTTTCTAAAAACTCTAATACAAAAAACACTTTTAAAAGAAGTTTAATGAGTGTTTGGATGATACATATAAAAAAACTTATAGAAAAAATGGTGTTTGAACAAAATTATATAAGTTCTTTGATATTAGTAAAATTACTAAAAACAACATTGTTTTCATTTTTAAATTTAAAACATTAATTTCAAATCTTAACAAAAAAGAACCTTTTACTGTTTCCTCCTTAAAAACCGAAAACTAATCATTGATGACCGATGTTTGGTGTTGGAGGTAGAGGTTGGAGGTGGTAGTCAGTGACCGGCGATTGGCGGTAGCGGTTGGTGCTCGACAGTCAGAGGTAGTAGTCGGTGACTGCCGGTCGGAGGTGGCGGTCGGACCACCGGTTGGAGTTGGTAGCCAGTGATTGCCAGTCAAAGGTGGTAGTTAATGGTGACAAGTGATATCAAGTGATGAACTTGAATAAGAATCAGAAACTCCAAAACTAGAATAAAATTGAAAAAGTTTTAAAAGCTCGACTGAGATCTTTTAAGGAAGTAAAAAATTATTAAAAGTTATATATCCAAACACTAATTTTAAGTGAAATAGAGCTTACGGGAGTAGAGAAGATCCTAGTGGAGCGTTTAACTTGTATCCAAACAGGCTCAATGTAGTTTGTGCTTGTTCATAGATTGTGTCTGTCGTCCCTCAGTATGATGACATCACACCTAAGCCATTTCATTCTCCTATTTATAGTAGCATCTAGCAGTCACTTCTATAGTATAGGGGACTACCTATTTTAAAAGATATTCAGTATTCTGATGGCATGATTTCGTTTGTGGTTTGTGCTGTTAGCCTGTCCTTTTATTCCAACTAAGAAGGATGAAAATGACAGCATTGGTGTAAAATCTGTGGCACTTTTTCTCATTCATCACTGATCGCTGTTCATGACTTACGCAATAACAGAAACTTTATTGTTATTACTGATAGAGTTCCCTATTTATTGAGAACAATGAACTAACTAACTACTAATAGATCACAACTGTATAATTAACTGTACAGCTGTCATTGACAACTAACACTCTAGCTATATATTCTTACATTTCTACCCCCTCACAAACTCAGTGACTTGAATTTACTGAGAACTCTGACTCTCTGAGTTTGGTCTTTAGAGCAGTGAATCTGTCCTTAGAAAGAGCTTTAATGACAATGTCTGCAAGCTGATCCTGAGAAGGGACTTTAAGGGACTTGTTGAGCACCTTTTTACACACTAACTATATCCAATTCAATGTGTTTTGTTCTGGAATGCACCACTGGATTATGACTGAGAGCCAATGTACTGAGTTTATCATGGTAGTCAGTAGGTGTGGAGAAAGAAACTTGAAATGTGAGAAGGGATTAGTTAGGAATCTAGAATTTAACAGAAAAAGAAAAAAGAGACTTATTGAATAGTAAGAAAAGAACAGAAAATAGGAAAACACTCTCTCCTCCAAGGGTTTCTCCTTTACAAAGGATTACTCTTTTAACAGAGTCAATGTTCAATTCACAATGATAACAAATCTCACTAACTTACAAAGCTCTCTAATTAACTAACAAACTAACTAACTAATGTTCTAAACTCCCTATCTCGTTGCATTTTAACAAGATTGTACCCAAAATAATTCAGAAGCCACTGCAGCTAGGCTCCTGTACTCTGCCTCTGCACTAGACATGGCTGCAAGAGTTTATTTTCCGGACCACATGAAGATATGATTTGCTTCTAGGAAGAGGCAGGCACCAGAAATGGACAAAAATTTAGCTGAAGATGTAATTGATTGAAGTTGCACAGTGGTTGAATAAGTTTTCAGCGTTAAAGGTGTTGCAGGCACCAAGGAAATGTTAGCTATGATTTAGGTCTTTTTCAAGCTCTGATACCATATTGAGACTACAGAGAGAATTAGAGAATCAAGGAAACTATTATCAAAGTGTAATGATGATCTATTTATAGATATAACAATGAACTAACTCACTGCAGGTTTTTGACTAACAGAGTGTAGTTTTAGGGAAAATTTACAGAAAAGGGTTGGTCAGTGGAATATTTACCAAAATGGTGTAGTTTGATTGGTAAGCCCGTAACACGCTAAACCATTTGGCGTGTCCCTGACACGTTCTGACACAGGCTGAAACATCAGGCAGGATATGCCATTTGAATTGGCGTGTCCCAAACAAGCTTTTCTCTCTCCTTTCGGTTCTTTTTGAACCCTTTGTCTGACTTCTTCAACAGTGTTATGAGGAGCAGCCTCTACAGAGTCAAGACCAGGATAAGGATGATCTCTTAGTCGAAAAGGGCTTCCCATGAACAATTCTGCGGTATTTTCTAGCACCATTTGCTTGTACATGAAGGCTAAGTTATACAAAACTTCTTGATGAGGGGGGATATTGTCGTCATTTTTGTTGTAGTTCAGGTCAACCATGTGCGGTGGCAAGTGCTTCTAGTGTATGAGTTTGTCATAAAACGATGAATTTGTTTTTGTAAAATAATATGGCATTTGCATCCCTTCCATAGAATCCCAATTCCAATATGGTAAAGCAAAGGTTGGGTCACCAATCAAGTTTCCAAGAATTCGCTCAAAGAAATAAATGTACCAACGATGGAAAGGAAAGAAAAACAAGAGCCGTGAATGTCAATATGCGTGTTCTCAAAAGGATGGAATTTCTAACACAGTTAGACAAAGGGTTCAAGAAGAACCAAAAGGAGAGAGAAAAGCTTTTTTGGGACACGCCAATTCAAATGGCGTGTCCTGCCTAGTGTGTCAGAATATGTCAGGGACACGCCAAATGGTTTGGCATGTCCTTTAAGTCCCACGTGAATGCATGCAAGACCCGCCATATGGTTTAGCATGTTGCAGGTTGGCCAGTAAAACTACACCATTTTGGTAATATTCCGTTGACCACCCTTTTCTATAAATTTTCCCTAAAACTACACTCGAGTCAAAACCCCAACTAACTGCTAACAGATTAAAACTATATAACTAACTGTACAGATGTCATTGACAACTATAACTAACACAATAACTATATGCTTTAACATATGCATAATCATAGTAGTGCTTTTGTTGGCCAGTGTGCTAGTTATTTTAATGCATCATTTTGTGTAATTAAATTCTCAAAATAATGCCTATGAATTCTTCTTTTGCAGACTTTTTTGGTTTGGCAGCTAATGTTTTCTACCCTTCTCTTGAGAAGAAGGTACTCAATCAATCAATTGGTTGGGTGCTTACTTGTAGCTGTTGGTGTTGTGGTGGCTATTACAAGGTAATTTATAATATATTGGTCTTGCAACTAATCTTGATCCTTAAACTTATTCTTACGAAAACCTATCCACCTTCCATATGGAGAATTCAACAATCCCTATCAGTACTTGCCATATTCAGTTTCCTGTGTTGAGTTCACTAATTAGGTTCAGTACTTGCCATATTCAGTTTCCTGTGTTGAGTTCACTAATTAGGTCAGATGCCCACGTGAATCTAGTATTCCCAAAAAAATGTAGTGAAATGAGCTTTGACAAAAGATATTGTCTTGAAAATATCAGACTTAACTTCTAACTCCCCAATTAAAAAAAAGCATAGTGAAAGGTCATTGTGTTCCCCTAAATATAGATGTGACATAAGTTTGGTCCTCTGAAGCACTTTGTGGCATCTCTTTAGCTCTTTAGTCATAAAAGGTAACATATCAGTGTCCTTTGGAGAAATTACAAGAAGAACAATGTTAATGGACTTCACAATTTGGGGGGGAGGGTGTCATATTGACGTCACTTGTATTGATGAAGGACTAAATTGATGTCTCATGCTTTCGTGGAGCTAACATAGGGGTTTACTTGTTTAAAAATATACAAATTATATGTGATCAGCTTATAAGTTATGATTATTATGGACAAAGGATTTTACGCTGTACATTATATCTTCTTCGGTATAAAATATTGTAATTTGATTCCCCTTTTCTTCTTTGTCTTAGGAGGTACATAATTTTGGGAAAGTTACTACAAAAAAAATTCTTAGCTAAATATTTCCATTTTAGGAATGGTTAACCGCTCATTAAATTTATTAACCAATGGTTCATTATTCTTAAATTGGAAATATTTTTACTTAAACTTATTGTTTCTACTCTTTTCAGTAATATTTGTTGTCATTAAGGTATCAGCTCTCTAGCTTCTTATAGCAGTCTATAGAAGCTCAATAACTGATATTTGTCATACCTTGTCGTGGTTGTTGAGGTACAAATCTCATGCCACCGGCGGTGCCTAGACTCTAGATCAATAGGTAATTCCTTTTTCACTTCAAATGAAGTGAGGCCCATCTGATCATTTGTTTCCCATCATTGCAGTGGCTCCAATACAGGTCAAATGCTCTCTGAAGTTCAGTTCTTTTGGCCAGCATTGATGATAGTTTCATGTGCCTTTCAAGCTTGGGCTTCTGTAATCAAGGTTTGTCAACAACCAGATGTTGACATTTAGTTAAACCTTGATGGGAACATTATAATGTTTTGTGTTTTCTTGTATGCAGGAGTATATTTTCATTGATTCAGCTACTCGATTAAAGGTGCGCTTTCTTTTACTTTTTTGGGGGGAGGGGGGTATATAAGGTCATTGGACTATAGATTACATTGGCATTTCTTTCATGGGCATGATTTGAAGTCCTTTACGTGTTCATATGCAGCACAAGTCACTGGACATATTTGTGGTCAATTCATTTGGATCTGGGTTTCAGGTACAGCTTTCAAAATAAACTGCAATGAACTTAGTGTTCCTTTCAAAATCTACAAATGACATTTATAACCGTTATTATTTTAGTTTTTCTTTCTTTATTGCTGATTTTTTGTTAATTGGTTCTTGTAATTGAAGAATGATCATGAAACAACTTATGCGAGTTCAAATTATATGCTTGCTTTCTATCTTTCTAAGATTTCAAAATGTATAATTTCTGTCTCCTAACAAATAGCAATTGATAACTGTTAGAATACTTGGATGATTGTAGTCTTACGAATCTTCTTATTTTGGAGTATTATTTGGGGCTATACTTACTGGTTGTACCACATGTCAACTCACCATAAATAAAATAAAATATTCATAGAAATAAGATTATCTGTTAATATTTTATATTACAACATCACACAAATTTTCAGAGTACTATTAATTAAATATTCTTTTTCCTTCTTCATCCAAACCCAATAATGGTAAAAGAGCAACAAGGAAAGGTCATAAATAATTTGTCTCCACAGAGAAGAATTATATTTGCCACCAAAGCATTCAATATCTTTCATATAAAAAACTTACACTCTTCAGTTCACAGTGCTGAGAGTGCACCATGTATCTGATGAAATAGACATGGATGTATAAGTACACACCTATTAATTTTTAAAGTTCTGGGGCTTCGTATGGCCTGCCTACCTTCCTGCTTTTTCATCTATTTTCTGTACAATAGGCTTATGGATTTTGACTACGGTTGTTTATGGTTGTATTAGATCGGAAGAAAATTCATTTGATTCAATCCAAAGTTCTGTTTCACCATCAAATGTGTTTAATTTAAAATTCAAACTTGAACTGATCCAACTTAGTTAAAAATGGTTTGGATTGGATCAAGCTTTTTTTTTTTTTTTTTTTTGAGGCAGTAAATAAGTCACAGAATGCACAATAAATTTTATAAAAAGTTAAACTAATTTAAAGATTAAAAAATCATCCTATAAATCTTAACATGTTTTTTATAGTCACATTCATCATACTATATAAATTATAAATTCAGATTATAAATTATTTGCAAAACAGTATTAAAAGTTCTAAATATGGTAATTGAATTCTGTTACAAATAAGCCTACATGCACCCATAAAATCAGTTTTTTGGTCTGTTTGGATAACATGTATTTTAAAGTTGGAACAAAATAACAACCCAATCCAACAGAAAAAAAAGATGGTCTTTTCTTGGTCAATTTTTATCGTATGTATTCAATTGGATTTGTTTATGAACATCTCTACTAAAGATTAGATTTTATTTCCTTATTTATGATTAGATAGTAATTAGAGATTTACTCCTTATTATCTATTATTAGATTAAATTGATCTTTAGTCATTATTAGAGATATCCTATGTAATCTTTATTGACTCATTTTAAATAAAGGCATTGTTTGGTTATTCAACACATATTGATACACAATTTACATGGTATCAAAGCCTAAACTAGATCCTGGGAGGCCGAGTGTCTTAAGTGCTTAAATTGTCTACCAATGGCCTATGGCCGCCGATGGACCCATCATACGGTGACCCACTGTTGTATCATTGCCTTCTCATTGGTAGACCAATTGTTTATTGACCTATTGTCACATCGCCACCTTCCTTCTCAAACTCTTTTGAGAAACCCTTTTTGAAGACCATTATCGGAGATCACCATGTCATCCATTTGCGCAGTCAACTCAAAACACCATTGCACATGGCCCCAAGAAGGGCCTAGGCGCGTGAAGTTCACACACATAGTGCAAGAAACTTTTTTCAGAGACCATTCCTAAAGAACTTCCCAAGACCATTCCTGGAGCGGAGACCCTTCTTGAAGACTTTTCTCGGTGCTTTTCTCTTATTTTTTCTGTCTCATGGTGTGCTTCTTCTTTCGTCTTAGAACATGCTTTATTTACATGTAAACAGTACTTGTTGTCATTGCAAACCTTCATTAGCTTTTACCAAATTATGTTTATTCGGCACAACCCCACGATTGGAACCGTCTTTGTTTTTATTTTTATTGGATTTATTAGATCTACCACATCTATAACAACCTTGTTTCATATCACACATGCTCCAGCTTGAGGGGTAGATAGATATTATTTCCTTACTTATGATTAGATAGTAATTTGAAATTTACTGTTTATCTATTATTAGATTAGATTAATATTTAATCATTATTAGAGAGATTCTATGTAATCAATAATGATCCTATTTGATCATATTAACTCATTATAAATAAAGACATTATGCGGTCATCCAACACATACATTATTGACACACAATTTATGAACATCTCTAACTTTGATAAAGACGGAGACTTGATCCTAACAACTTTTGTTAGTTGGCAGTGTTTTTCTTCTGAAAAAGTTTCCATAAGTAGTACCCCTCACCACTTAGTTTATGGTGGAAGCTAATTTACTATTTGCCTTATACTATAAGCATTTGTGTCAAGTTTTTGCAAGAATTTATGGAAATTAACGATGAACACGGGTTGATTTAGGCAAATTCAAAAACCGACCCAATCATAACACATTGAGTTGAGTTGGGTTGGGCTTTCACTTTTTTTTTTTTTTTATTAACCCAATCATAACTCAATCTTGACTGGTTTGACCCGTTCCTAGCTAGTTCCTTGGCCCTTGCATCCCCAGTTTATTGGAAACAATGAATTGAACACTGAGCCGGTTTCCGGTTGGATCGGCGAGTTCAATCTAGTTTTCAAAACTTGGAAAGAAACATATAATAATAAAACAAATAATTTCAAATAATAATAATGAATAATAATTTAATATTGTGGTCAGGTTTGGTCTCGGGTTCAAGTTATTGACTCTAACACCCAACCTGTATCAGTTTGGATCTGATTGGGTTAGGTCAGATTTTGCCCAATCTATTTTGATTAAATTGGGTTTTTGGGTTGTCTGATCCAATGAACACCCCTAATGAAAATAACTAATAATATGTACATAAGCAGTTTTCAACTTAGGGTTTGGTCCTGTATAATCCTGAAACCAGTAAGCTTTCTCTTCAATTAATCATTAGAAATTTAGAATAGCTCATGAAAACAGTTTAATCCTGTTTCTTCAATTATAAAACAACTTACACATAAATGTTATGTTAAATTGTTTACATGTCAATGCAGGCACACCAAGCACCTAGGTTTTGGGGGGGTTTAGCAAAGCAGTTTTTCTAATGTTAGCACAACATTGGCCCCAGTCCTAAATACTTTCTCTTGTTGACATTGTTTATTTTAGATTATGTTTGCCTTATGCTTATTACAAATGATTGAACGGTACACCATTTGTATTTAACTATTACTTATGTTTGCTTTGTGTCTGATATTTATTGTAGGCTTTACTTAACTACTACTTATGTTTGCTTTGTATCTGATATTTATTGTAGGCTCTTTTTGTTCTTTTGTCTCTACCTTTACTTTCTAATTTGAGAGGCATACCATTTGCTGAACTTCCTTCATATTTTAAAAGTGGTGCTGCTTGCTTTCTAAACCTTGGCGCTGATCAACCAAGTAAGCTCTCTAATAAATTGGCTGCAATGCATTATCTCTCCACATGATTTTTTATTCTTGTCTGCATTTCCTTTTTTTATTTTTGCTGTTAAAGCCCTATCATGATTAGGTATTATATTTGTAGTTGTGTACGATCCAATTGTAAGTATGAGGCATGAGTCCCTGATTGGAAGTTTATATCTTCCCCAATGCGAGTTTTCATAGTATGGTTACCCAAGTTTTCCTTCAATTGGTATAGAAGCCTTCCACCATTTCTCTCAATTGCATATAAGTTTTGGATACGGATCATGATGAAACATTATGACCCACTTGGAAGCCTTCCAGCCATATAGGACTTGAGTCCTGCATCAGAAGTATGGGATCTGATGTTGGTTTTTATAGCCTTGGGCTTTCTTAGCACAATGGTTAGCTCTTGTGATTCTTTAAAGGTTCATATCATAATACAATACCCTACCTATTTGTGCTAGGATCGTAAATGCTTTTAGTGCGTAGCCTAATATCAATTATTTAAGCCCCACTAGGTATAACAGATAACTTGGACAATAATTTATTTTTAAATAAAATAAATTATAATGATCGTAATTGTAAGAAATCAATAAATTTCTATGTAGCTTTTGCCTTCTTCCCTTAGATGATTTTGAACCTTGTCGAAAATCTTTTTATCCCAAGTTTTAATATACCCATATTTCTCTCCAATTTCCATGTCCCAGATTGTGATGGCGCTCCCTTGCTTCCACTACTTTACGTAGTTACCAATTTGGCATTCAACATATCACTGCTTAATGCAGTAAAGACTTCTTCTGCGGTTGTCGCTTCTCTTCTGGTAATGTTATCAGGTAATCTTGTTATTTTTGCATCTCTCAAATGCTTTTTACGACATTCCAGCATAAATAGTAACTCCTAAGGTCTTTTGCAAATCTTGTTTCCTTATGAAACTTTTAGCTCATTTGTGTTTATGTTTTTTGCAGTACCAATTTCTGTTTATATTCTTTCCCTTCCATTACCGTATCTTCGCGAGGGAACAAGCCTGAGCCCATTTTTTTTGTTTGGCTGTGCAATTCTTCTATGTGGTCTTTTTCTGTACAACACAACCCGACTTGCGAGGAGCAATTCTGAAGTTGACTGAAACTGTTCCAGTTCATGAAACCAATGGTTGGGAAAAACTACCAGCTAGGCACCAGTCTTAAGCCACTTTTCACGGTGAAATACATTTTCTCCGATTATGTCCAAATTATACTCACTATCATTGCGATTTTTCTTTTGTGCAGCAAATTTGCTCAGTTTCCGCGTTTAAGGGTCGCTTAACTGCTTTATGATGGCTGACTTCCTCATTCTGCCATTGGATCTTTGTAACTTCAGATCTCTTATGACTTGTTCAAGTATATTTTCGTGTACATTAATACACAGGAGACAAATGAAATTGGCAGAAATGCTACTGCGAACTTTTTTATGTTCAGTTATCTTACTGGTTGGCTCTTTCATAAAACATTTGGATCAAAACTATTGATGTTTAAGGTAGCATACCGCGTAGGAAACATTTAATGCTACTTGCAAACTACATATTAAGGCTAAAATTTTCTTATCTAATATCTATTATAGAAGTAGTTATGAAATAAATTTTAATTATCTAAGTTTATGTTAAATAGGAGTATATATGAAAGAAAACAATTAATAAAACCTGAAACCTGTAATATATTAATAGTTTTGAAATAATAAAAAATTAAAACATTAAGGATTTGTTTGGTGGAGATGATATTACGTTGCCCCTGATAAAATAGTGATATCTGTCTTTTATCATATCTTGTTAGTCCAGTGAAATTCTTATTCCAAGGGGTAGCAGATTAGGAAACAAGATAAGCTTTCACTCCCTATAAATTATGTAATACACTAATATGTTTAATATTAGATAATATAATTAAATTATATTATATAAATAATTTCATATAATAATATTTCTATATTATATAATATATTAAAAATATGTAATAAACTATATATTATCGTAAATAAAATATGCAAGTTTTTATAGCAAAACATAAGATTTTATATAGTATATATAATTAATATAATAATATGTTATAATTTTTTATTTAGCATATTATTTTATACATATTTATAATAATTTTGGCACAAATTTAAATTATATTATTTATTAGGATATTAAAAATTTAATTATTATTCAAATGTTTTTAAACATTAATTATAATTTTTAAATTTTATTTTTATAATTTAAATAAGAGTAACTATATGAATAAAATATAATTTTATATAGTTTAGTTAAAACTAATTTCATTTATAAAATTAAAAAAAAATTGCATGTAATTTGAATAAAACAATAATTTTTTCATTTGAAAATTTTATATTATAGCTTATTTGTTAATTAATATGCACCGAACATTGAATAATGAGATATTTTATCCTATGTTTATCCTATCATTTTTTTTCTTATTTTATCATATTGTGTTCAGCACATGGACCTTGATAAGATAATCTTAGTTTAAAGGAATATATCACAAAAGTTTGGTGATGGTGATGAGATTTATTGGAACACCTTGATAGTACATTGTCTACTTTGCTTGCGTGCAATATTAAAAAATGAAAAAAAATAAAAAACGCCTTCATTTTATATTATTGTTTTTTTTATTGTGTTGAACTTTTAATTAACTAGTAAACACTATCTAGAATAGGGGATTTCTCCTTGCACCCTAATAAATTTTCTATGCATTATCATAAATTTTTAAAATGACAAAAAAATCATTAATAAAAATGGTAAAAATTTAATTACCACCTACTCTTACTCTTCTTATTTTGTCTGTACCTTTTTGTAAATCCTAAACCTCTTGTTTTACATATCTCTCATTTACTTATCTTGCAAGACTTCGTTTTTTTTTTTCATTGAATTCTTCTTGGTGGGCGTTTTTCTCTTCTTCTTTGTGTGAGGTTTTTCCTTTTCTTTCTCTTCATCTAATGTTTTGTATTACTGTTTTATTATTGTTCCTTTTCGTTTATGTTTTTCTTCGCATACCTTTTACAAGTCCGGACAGGGGTGTCCGAACTTACAAAAAAATTGCAAGTTTTTTACAAGTCCGAACACCCCCTGTCCAGACTAGTTAAAAGATTTGCAAATTTTTTTATAAGTCCAGACCAGTTAAAAGATTTGCAAATTTTTTTATAAGTCCGAATACCCCTGTCCAGACTTATAAAAAAACTTGCAAATTTTTTTATAAGTCCAGATACCCATGTCCGGACTTGTAAAAAGATTTGCAAATTTTTTTACAAGTCCGAATACCCCTATCCTGACTTGTAAAAAAAATTGCAAATCTTTTTACAAGTCCAGATACCCCTATCCGGACTTGTTAAAAATTATTTGAAACTTTTTTTTGTGTCCTAACTTGTATACTGTGCACTCACAAAAAAAATATTAGTAATTTATGTATTACTATTCTAACCATATATTGAGACAGAGTTGCAATGGTTGGCGATTTGATTAGTAAGATGTCGAATGAAGTAGATATGAAGTCTAAGTTGGCAGTTTATACAAGTGTTAATGATATTGACAAAGTGAAGGCACAACACCAAACCTTAATGCATGAAGATTATAGTCATGCTTTTATAACCGTTGAGGTAATTTTTACTATTATGTTTAATTAACCTAACAAAATTTGTACTTATAAAAATGTGTTTTATGTAGGTATTTGCAAGTCGAGATGAGTTATTAAAATGGGCTCGAGCTATTGCCTATAAGTTAAGATTTGTAATTATCATCCTTAGATCAGGCATAGTTAATGGTCGACAAGGAAGGAAGACATTTGTTTTGTTAGGTTGTGAGAGAAGTGGAAAATACAAAAATATAAGAAAGATTTACAAAAGACAACAGGTGGAACAAGAAAGTCCAGTTGCCCTTTTAGGTTACGTGGTAAACCTATGAAGAAAAATAAAGAATGGATGGTTGAAGTGTTGTATGGTACTCATAATCATGAGTTATCTAAGACCTTAATAAGTCATCCTTACGTTGGTCATCTAACCACTACTAAACATCAGTTGCTAGTTGACATGATAAAGATTAGGGTTAAACCAATAAGTATTCTATTGACATTTAAAGAGCACAACAAAGAAAATGTGACAACTATCAAACAAGTGTATAATGCAAGACACATGTATCAGTCACCTGAAAGGGGTCTTAGAATAGAAATGCAACACTTGATGCATTTACTTGAGCATGACAAGTATATTCATTGGCATAGAAGGCATAATACAACTGAAGTTTTGCATGATATTTTTTGGACACATCCTAATGCAATGAAGTTGGTGAGTTTTTTTAATATAATATTGATGCTGGATAGTACATACAAGACAAATAGGTATCGACTCCCTTTACTTGAAATTGTTGGTGTGACATTTACAGGGTTAACATTTTCTGTTGGTTTTGCTTTATTGGAGTCTGAGCATGAAAATAACTTTGTGTGGGCACTTGAAAGACTAAGAGGTCTTTTTTTAAAGGAATCATTTCCTCAAGTATGTGTTATTGAAAGAGATTTAGCATTGATGAATGCGATTAAAATTGTTTTTCCTGAGGCTACTAATTTGTTATGTCAGTTCCATATACAAAAAAATGTAAAGGCAAAATGTAAAATGTATGTGCATCCTAAAGATGAATGGGAGCAAGTCATGGAAGCTTGATCTTGTGTTATGGATTGTGCTGTCATTGATGATTTTGAGAAGCATGTGATAACATTAGAAGTTGTGTGTTCACCGTGACCCATGTTTGTGGACTATGTGAAGGGCACGAGATTAATCCCCCATAAAGAAAATTCGTCAAGGCGTGGACAAATAAGGTAATGCATTTAAGGAATACAACCAGTAACAAGTGTGTTATGTTGTAAAAAATTATATTATTTTATTACTCTATAATGCTAATATTTTGTTTGTATGTTATAAATGACATGTTTTTCTATGTAGGGTTGAGTTTGCTCATTGGAGCTTGAAGAGATTGTTTGAAAATAGTATGGGAAACCTCTGTAGTTGTTGGGATGTAGTGAACAATTTGATGACTCTACAACATAATGAAATCAAAGCTTTTTTTGAAAGAAGCATTCATAATGTTGGTCACACATTTAACAAAACACTATATAAGCAGTTAATGAGTTTGTTTCAAAATATGACTTAACTCATATTAAAGATGAGCATAAACGAGTCAACTTTGTTTGAGTTGATAGTAGTCAGTGTTGTTGCACATTCTATTGATGGATTTGAAAAGGTGCGCATTCTATTGATAATAGATATGTTATAATGGATTCGAAAAGGTATACATTCTGTCACAAACTAATGTAGTTATTTAATTTTTCACAGGTAACCATGGATAAGTGGATGACATCCCTGACATGGGATATCTCATCGCAAGTAAATATAATGTCATTCTTGTATTTCTATCACTAAAGTAAAACATAACATTTTTCCCACTTAGAACAGAACCTACTGTAGATTTAGGGATGCATCGCATGATTTGTTTAGGTCATATTTATGGAAATCATTTTGTCCAGGTAATTTATGAATTATTTACTTAACTTAATTATTACATTACTTAATGGGATATGTGTAATCAAAAAATAATTTATTTTATTTTCGTAGGTTTACTTAGAGGATAATTCTCCTATACCAGCTAGTGATATACTTTGGTCAACATATTCATATCCTATAGCAAAAGCATGGCTGATGTCTTACACTAGACGAATACAACAACTTTCACAATTAATTGGTATTCGACAAGAATATGTTGATCTAGCTGCAGATTGATAAATGTGCATTATTTTTGTACTTTTTATCAGAACTCATTGTAAATTTTATAAATATCATCATGTTCAAACTTAAATAGTGTGGCTGTAATTTTAAATTTAAAGAAATGTTAGAAACACCAATAAACACACCAACAATTCCAGCATGTCACAAACACCAATAAAACACCAATAATTCATATAGCCAAATACAAACTTCTAATAAATTCATTAAGTGTCTAATGAAAAACAATTACATTCATCCGCATGTTCCACTACTGCTACCAATTTGGGAATTTCCCCTTCTGTGTCCAGTTTCCCTATGCGTACTCCTTACATAAACATTTCCTTCAGTTGTCACTCCATGGGCTAAATTCAAGGCAATTTGGACTCTTCATATGCATCGATCCCTTCAGTGACCTGTCTAAGGTTAATAAGATGTTGTAAAGTGGTAGCAATCCTTTGACATACGCCCTAAATTGAAATTAAAAGTAATTAATAACATCATGACATGGTTAAAAAATTAAAAAGAGGACAAAATATTTAATATTTACAACTGCAGGATGTTGTTGTTGCAAGGTATTGGTGTTTCCCTCAACTGTCACTAGAGCCACCCGAATTAGCAGTCTTGGAAGGTCTCCACCTTGAATAGGACAAATGTATGGATGTAATATTGTATAAAATCACTCCATGTAGCCGGTAACATAATCGAAAGGATGGACTACTACACTAGTCAATTTGACTAGATTATTCATATGCCCAATCCATGTCAGATCACTATACTCAGTAGTAAGTGGAGACCCAAACACTTCACTTGGATTCCTAGGCCCTAAGAAGGTGGCACCTAGACTAAGCTCCATGGGGTGTAAATAGATAATCCAAAGGGTGAGAGAAGAGAGCCTAAGATGCTGAACAAGAGGGACCTTATACTAAGTCTACTCCTCAACCCACTAAAGGCACTTCTACATCCTATTTTAAAAGGCAATGAGCGAAATACATGGTCAAAATAAAATTACAAGTTAATTAATATTTACAAAGGATAAAACTAGGAATGATGGCCTAAGATCTTCACTTCAATCAATAGTTGAGGTCTTGTGATCTCTTTTCAGGTCATGTTCTCCTCTATCTCCTAGCCATGACCCTAGTGACAGGATTTTTAGTAGGCAGGATTTCATCAAAAGGTCTACTACAAAAGTTAGCCTACTAAAAAGTTAACAAAAAATACATTTGAATCTGATGCAATCCTTGATATCTCTTCCCATTATCTTGCTCCAAAGAGGTTTCCAAGGTGAAGATAGATGTGGAGAGGTTAGAAAATTAAGGTGAATTGGCACCACTTCTAGGAAGATAAGCCAATGAGTTGGTGAAGCTTGCCACAAGGGAAGAAACTCTTGATACAAGTCATGGAAGAACTTTAAAAAAGATAGCGAGAACATGAACACTCTAAGAAGAAACTCTCACAAATAGGAGTCTAGTTTTCATTCATCAAAATGTTAAACCATTACAAGGTGAGTTGAGTGCAATTTATAGAGAACTAACTAGTGTTGGACGTGCAAGATGAGCTGGAAAAGCTATTCTAAGAATTAAATCCAAACAAGGTCCTAAATTAGTGAATCTATATTCTTTCATGCAACACTATATCCTAATAATATAGATCTAGCTCCCTTAATTCTAATTTAAATTTGAATTGAGACAACTAAATTCCACCTAGGAGAAATAGTGTAAATTGAGCCATATGGAGGGGACATAGGGGCCCCACATGTTACTCATGCACATGTGGATGCTAGATAGGTGTGATAATCAAACAAAGGAGTGTGGAAATCAAACCCCACCTCCATTTTCTCTAAAAAATCTCCACTTCTAATATACACTCTACATAAATAACTAATGGCACCCCTCGCTCCAAAAATAAAGAGAAATGACCGAAAAATACAAGGCCCACAAAATACTAAATGCACCCATAAAATTTTTAACAAAATACACAATATTTACAAGTAATTTTAAAGACCATGAACTAAAATGTCTTCACTATGCTCCAATTTTGCCATGTCTTCTCTTTATTCTTCCTAGCTAAGTTCCATGCTAGGCGGGATTGCATCAGAATCCTAAACCAATATATACAAGGAAGAGAAAGAAATCTTCATGAATTCTTCAAAAGGGGCATTGAGTCGAATTGTATCATCTCGTTCCCATAAAGGATTTGTCCTCAAATATTAAACTTTCTTTATTTTCTTCCACACCTATAAAAGGAGAGACAAGATTATAAGTAGGTATTCACAAACACTTAAGGGTGAAGTAGGAATATCAAGTTTCCTTTAAAGGTTGAGGTAATGTAGGGTGTCACCATGAAGTTTTTCAAAAAAATTGTCTTGGTGCTCCTCTTTGATGCACTAAACCCTAACCTAAAAGGATTTAAAAGATAGGTTGATCTAGGCTTGATGCATATTGTATCACTCTACTTAATGGCTAAATAAGCCTTAACTTGTTTTTCACCATAAGAGATATATTCATGCTTAAGGGTAGGTCTTTCAAAAGTGACATTGTGTTAAAGTGAACATTGAAATTGTTTATCTTTGTGCTCAAAGAGTTCACGTATAACCTAAAGTAGGGGTGAGTATATGGACAGGTCTGACCTGTTTATGTCTGTGAAGTCCATGGCTTAATGAACTGGTCCGCGAGCTGTCACATACATATATATTTTTTTAAATTAAAAAATGTCTAATATTTTTTAAACTAACTAAATATAATATATCATACTAAAAATTATATCATTATTTATAATAATCTAAAACATTAATATTTCAATATTAAAAGTGTAAAATATCATAATTTACAAAAAAAAAGTCACAATATTAACATAAACTAATAGCCTAAATGACAATTTTGCCCCTTTAAGCCGACTATGAGCCAAGCCATCAACTTGCATACTTAGCCCACAAAGTCCATGAGTTTCGCAGATCGAGCTCAAATTTCTTCTATAGTTTTGATTCTTTAAAAAAAAATTATCCAAAACCCACACAGGCTTGGAGGTTTGCGAACTTAGGTCCATATACACCTTTAACATCTAGTTCAACAAGAACATGTTCTAAGAGATGATTTGGAGGTTTTTCTAGATAAAGAACTCTCTTTGTTAACAGATAAACGTCATTCTCCTTACAAACTTCCCTATCTTTAATTTTCTTTTTTATTTTCTTCCTCAATTTTAAGTTTCATTTGTAGTTAATCATTTTCCACTTGGAATGGTGTAAATTAATACAACCACAAAAAATGCTTGTTATTGTTAGTGAGGAATATCTCATTAATAAGGTCATGGTTAATAATGTTTTTGTCATATTGTAAAGTCTTTCTAATAAAAGATGACAACCTTCTAGGGAACTACATCACTTAGGACTTTATCTTCATAGTCTCAATGAAAAATTGTACTTTTGCTTATTAGTTTATTGCCAATTTTCCTTCTTCATTTAACCACGATAGCCTATAAAGCTTATGATAGAGAGTAGTAGTAAGGGCTAACTTGTTAACCAATCTAGAATAGCAACAGTTGCAACATAATCCATCATTCATAATGAGATAACATTATTTATTAACAACTTTATATTTTGTATGAAAGATGTTTTGTCTTTGTGTATGGTTCAAATTAATGGGTTGGTTTCCAATTAGCTTTTTGACCTTAAAGAGATCACCATTAGAGGAATAAATACCTTTTTGTTTTATTCTTTACCCCTTAAGGCCCTTGTTTTTCCTTGTGGGCAATACAAAGCAATATGACCTTTATTCAAGCATTTAAAACATTAAAGACTTCTAGTATGATTGTTCAAACTAATATTATGAGTATCACTGTTCTTAAGGGTTTTTCCTCTACATTCTTTCTTTTGGGTGAATTTCTCTCAAGTTTGTCCTTACCATTAGAAAAAATATATTAGTCATACTTTTTATGTCTATACTCTCTTAGGTATGAATATATTTTTTTTATCTAAGGAATTTAGTGATTTTCCTTTTATTTGGACTATATTTGTCTTCCATTTATTCCACAAGGGGTCACAATGGCCTTCTATGGAAGTGGGGGTCTCTGTATTAGTTGTTATTTTTAGGGGATTCTTTTATGGGATGTAGGTGGTGGTTATGATCTCTTTGATAAAAAAGAGAAAAAAGTAACTTTGCATCGTTGGGGATTTCTTGGAAAAAATCGTCGTATTTGTTGCTACGTACCTCTATAGGGGTTATTACTTATATCATTCTTGCCTCCCTTTATAGGAATCTTATAGACATTCTTCTTTTCTCCTATGCTATCCTTGGTTTGCTTTTTTTTTCTTTGCTTATTTCCTAACTCAAGCTTGAGGACACTTTTAATATCTTTTTTCTCCTTTTCTTTTGTGTTTTTTTTTCTCATGGGCTTGTTTATGTCATCTTTCATTATTTTCTCTCTCCCAAGCTCAACGATTCATTTTATTTCTATAATTTTTTTTTCTTTCAACATGCATTCTTTCTATCCCCTTTTCTTTCATTTTAAACTCTTTTAAGCTTTTTTTCTTTTAACTTTTTTTTTATTTCTTTCTCAACTTTTTCTTTTAATTTTCTCTCTTATTTTCTTCTCTCTTTCTTTCCCTTTCTCTTTTTATTTCACTCTCCAATATTTTTAGTTCTTTGTTTCTTTCACTCTTTATTTTCTCAAGCTCTTTTCTCTCTTAGCTTCCATTCTTCATTGTTTCTTATTTTTGTTCTTTTTTCTAAATCCTAAATGAGCTTAGTTCCTTCACTAATTTTCCATAAATTTATTTCCTAGGAGAATCACTCTTATTGACACTCCTAGCATTATTAGATGTGTGTTAATACAATATGATGTGCAATGATAAGAAGCTAAAAGCAAGGGAAAAAAACAGACTCCCTCTCACCTTTCTCTTTTTGTAGTTTTCTCAGACTAGGTGTCTTATATCTTTGGACCCAAACGACACAACTAAGGTGTAAAAGAAAATGGCAAAGAGAACAACAACAAAAACTACCTAAATATGCACCTAAGTGTGAAGGTTTGGTGCCCTTTGAAGGCTTCCAACACCCTTCATCCACTCTAAAAACATTTGCAACTTACATACTAAAGAGGTGGTCCTTATGGACCTCTAACACTTCCAAAAAGACCAAAAAATAAAAAGAAAAGACAAGTAAATCCTAAAATTTCTATAACTTTTAGTGTTTGATCTCTCAAACTATCCAATTGTTTGCTCCTTTTGCTAAGAGCTTCATCGTAGAGAGATAGTCCTTAAATATTTCTTTCAACACCTAAGATGCTAGCCTTGATGGCAAGTGAAGGCTTTTCCCTACACAACGAAGCAAGGCGTGAGAAAGGAGTAGAAGAAGACAACAAAAAACAAAAAAACACAAGAAGGAAAGTTAAACTCAAATATAGAGAAATTGATGAAAACCTCAAAGTTGAAAGAAGATGACAAGTAAGTAAAATAAAGGATAAGAAGAAAACTAATTTCCAAATGAAAACCTAGAAAGGCACTAGAATGGAAGGACTAAAAATAAGAAAAAACTCAAATTAAAGCTTCAGGAGTTGTAATTCAATTTCAAGCACAAAAAAATCATGTAAAATAATTTTGTTAAACTACTTCACTTTGGATTATCTCATTTAAATGACTTAAGTGCTAAATTTTTTTGAACTTTTCTTGAGACATTTTATTAAACACCTTTGTATTTTTACTCTTTTTATCTACTTTTAAAATTTTATTTTAAAAACTTTTTTTTCACATACTTACCTTTTTTTATTGATTTTAGTTAGGATCAAAAGTAGGCATAAACACTTGAAGTAGAGAAATAAAATCAATGCCACAATTAGTTGGGAAAATAAATTGCAAAGTCAAGAAGACTAAAAACTCAAAAATCGAACTAGAATTAGGTTGAAAGATACAATATAGGTTCAATTGGAGGTTCAATTGATCATTAATCCACAAAAGTCACCACCAAGAGCAATATTACCACACCTAGCTATGAATTTTGAGCAAGCTAACGAAATAAAAAAAAAATTTGATCATATAGTTTTGAATTTAAGAATTAAAGAACATGCTAGAACTTACAAACATGTGTGATCTTGGACATGAACTAAACTAAAGACCAAATTCTTTGTATGCTCAATTTTCTATAAGAATCAACACCAATTTTTTTGTGAAAAATGAAAAAGCTAAATAAAGGAATTAATGACATAATTGGACTAAAAAGGATACTAAGACAAAACTTAGATTATAAAAATGAAAATGACTCAAGAACATGAACTTGGTTTTTAATTGTTTACTCCAAGTGGCTAAATCACAATGTTGTGGTTTCATCTAGAGATTTGTGGAGACCTGTAAATACTCAAGAAAGGATCACAATTAAATTACACTAAAAACATAAGAGCACAAGCACCAAAACACGCTGATGAAATCCTAATAAAGAGACACAAAAATGATTCAATGAAAGGAACTAAAAATATTAATCAAAGCATGAAACAAACACATATTAGGCATGTAAAAGTAGAAGCAAAAGGAAGATTAACCTCAAGAAAAAAACACTAGACAAAATTAGGAAAACATAACCTCATAGAAAAAAAGCTTTTGATACCATTTAATGCAAACTCAATCCCTTGACCCTTAGTCTCTTGACCTTCTTCCACTATAGAGGTATAAGAAATTAATAGGAGAAATGGTGGATGGTAAAGGTAAGGAATGAAAGAGGGAGGTGTGAATCATAGGAGATAAACCATTGAAGCTTATAACAAGGGAGGGACCTTGTAAAAGTTAGAAGAATCACTCTTTAGGAAAATAATTACATGTCTAAAGGAGACTTCTCTCACATAAAATATATTACTCAAAGTGTTATAGGAGGGTGTGAAGGGTCCTATACATAGGCTAGAGTGAGTTAGGTTAAGCTAACTAGATCATGGTTAAGTGTAACCTATGGTCATGCTAACTCGAGTCAGGCTAACTCAATCATGGTTGCCCAACCATGGTTCATCAAACCGTGCTAAGAACTTACCTAAAAAGTAGTCTAGATGCATAATGGACATGGAGAACATGACTAGGGGTGCACTAGCAAAAGAGAATAAAAATAATAGTCATGCTTAATGTGTGACAAAGGGGTGTAAGTCTAAAGAGAGGGGCGATGAAATCACAGACCTAACCTTTATAAAATCTAGCCCAACTTACCTCATTCAAGCATGCTGACTATAGTATTTTTAATAAAGGAAAGTTTAACCTAAAATACTAAGGTCAACAAAATGTTAACTATAAGAGTCAACCTGCTAAAACATAAAAAGAATACAAATGAACCGTAAAGTCAATATATACAAGGAAGACAAACAAATCTTCATGGATTCTCTAAAAGGTGTCTTAGGCAAGATTACGTCATGACTTTTTCCTACAATATGCATATATTTTTAAATGCTTATATTTTAAATCTATTTTTTAAATAATAAACTTAACATTAGTATAATTTTTGTTTTTCAAAAGTCAAAGTTTAAGGGTATTGATTTATCTAATAACTTAACAAAAAAAGTGGAAGAGACTAATTGGGAAAATTGAGTTTTACCTGTTGGGAAAGAGATAGAGTGTTCAATAATTTAGAAAGAAGCTTCACTAGTTGGGTGAGGAATTCAATAATGGGGACAAAGGCAAAGTCATAGTATGAATATGTTTTCAATCATAGTTTTGCAATTTTTAGCTCCTTCTAAACTAATATCTACATTGTTTTTAGAGTTTTTTAGAGTTAACTAGGTTGATTCTGCATGCTATATGTGCTTTTATGATAATTTCTCGAATAATCATTTCAAATGTATTTTCACACATATAAATGTAATTTTAGATTTTTGAATGAGTATTTTTGGAATATAATTTAAAATGTAGGAGTATTTTTTATTCTCGGTACACCAATCTAAAATGTATTTTTAGATTATAAAAGTATTGTGGGATCTAATTAAACATGTGTATGTTTTATAAAAAAAATGTAATGAAACATTTGTTTTTTTTTTCTAAAAATAATAATTGTTATTAAACAACTTGAAATGGGTAAGAAGAAACACCCACAAAAAGTTGGCAATTGTTTCTTGCAATCATCTATTGGTATTTAACAAACTTTTTTTTTTTTAAAAAAGTCCTAAATAAGAAGATACGGGTGAATAAAATGTAATTTGTTTTATTACTCTATATTAATTATTGTTTGAGGGTATCAATAATGTACATTAATTAGGACATCACCAATATGAATCAACTCCCATGAGTTGTTTGATGCATTAAAAGAAGTGTTTGATAGTTTTCACGGTATCACATAATTGGTAAACAACTCATACTCAATTTTAGTTCAATAGAATAAATTATAAGCAATTTCAATAAAATAATAATCTTATAATTTTTTATCTTTTTCAGTTGCATATTGTTATTAATTTGTATGTATTTGGTGAAAAATGACTTTTTTTAATCATAAACAATAATTGCTTGATGAAACAATTTATCCACTTTTTAAGCAACTTGAATTGTCATGTAGAATTGTTTTAATGAAGAGTTGCTTCAAACAACTTATTAAATTTTTAAACAACTTTGCCAACATCTCAAACGAGAGACACTCTTAATGTTTGATAGACGTAACCTTGTCATTAATTATGATGAATTTAAATCCATTTGTAGTTTATTATAAATTATAAATATATAATAACTAACATTTACAAATCCCACCTACCCAACCCTTTATGTACCCCACATCGACTAATATGCATTTCGTGTTTGTTTCTAATGAAAGACTACACTTTTCAATGAGTTTTTTAATTTTACACTTCCTTTCTTCTCATGCTGAGACTCATGTCCATTTTGTTTATTTGAAAACTAAACAACTCATGCAGGTGTGACTCCATACATACCCATCTATTATGCAACATATATTTCTTTCATGTAGTCAAATATCCTTAGCAAATAGGGTTTTTTAAAGGAGATAAACATGCACACTCAATTATGTTTGACATAGTCAATTATGCATATTAATTATAAAAATCATAATAGGACAAAATTAGAAAAATATATAATAATAATTTTGAATTTAATTTTTTATTTAAAATATCACTTTAGTTTATAGCTTTCATATATTTTCAACATTGACTCCACTTTTTACTCTCTTTATTATTTTTTATAAAGACTATATTTCTTCGTACCTTTCTCATTTTGCAATATTATGTGATCTTTCATATCTCTTTCATCCTTTTTCAAATCCTCACACTTTCATATAATTTATTCCCCTTTATACGGAATGTAGTGTCAATTCTATAGTAATTTCTTTTCTACAACATGTCTTTCATTTTACTATCCAAGCATAATTAATCATTGTATTGGTTGGATGACATAAAAAACACTACACTTGATTATAGATGGTTCTGAACTATTATCAACTTTATGCTAAGTCAATTATATCCTTGTCACAATGAATTATATATCTTTTAATTTTAATTTTTTCAAAGAATATTTTAATATGCATGTGTGGATAAATTTGGAATTTTAATTTTCTAATTTTTTTTCCAGCTAAATGATTTTAATTCAATTTTTTTATCTCATTGATCTCTATGGAATAAAATGTAAATGAGAGATGAAACTCACAATTCTTCCTTGCTTAGTAAAAATTAGGAGGAGAGTAAATGAGAATATTGAAACTAGTTTGGTGGAGTAAAGATAAAATAAAATTATTTTTAAAAATAGTGAGACTTAAAATATTATTATTGATCATTTTCTTGTTATTTATTATTTTTACTTTTTATTGTCTTTCATTATATTTTTTAATATTTTTATTAAAAAATACTAAAATTTATATATATCTTTAATAAATTATAGGTAATAATAAAAAAATATTAAAAGAGTACAATATAAATTAACCTTTCTCATAGTACAAAAAATAATCATAATAGAAAGAAAGAAAATATAGTCAGGAAGAAAATACTGACATAAGTACTAGCAAGTAGCAAGTCCAAGAAGTGACATAAAGATACCTTGAACCCCTCAACTACAGTAGATCCTATTCAACGTTTTGATACGTGCGCCAACGTGCGCGGCAATGCACCAAGGCAGGGAGTAACCGCCATGGCACGGATCGTTGAAAAAAATCCCCCTTTTGGTTTTACTACGTTACGGAGCCACGTAGCAGGTTCGCTTTTATAAATTGTTGCGCAAACAGTGACTCGCTTCCCCACGCAGCCTCTCCTGCATCCGCGTCGCACTCGATGACTCCCCCCCACTTTCTCTCACTAACCCAACCCGCCTTGGATCACCGAGCATCTCACGGATCGGATCTGAGCAATCAACTATAAAGCATCACGTTCCGATCACGACGCTTTCAACCACCAATCCAAACCAAACCAAACCCTTCTTCCATCGTCACTACTCCTTTTCTAGGGTTCTTCCTTTTTCTCTCTCTTTTCTGCGTGCTTCTACTCGCGCTCTTTGCGATGGAGTGTCGCAACAGAACCTTGTCCGTCTTTCTGCTCGCTGAATTTCGAGAGTTCGATTGAAATTCAGCCGTTTTCCGCCAACCAGTCGTTTCCCCCTTCGTAAATGGCGGCTTCTCCGGTCAATTTCCTCTTCGGATTTTTGCTGCTCTCGATTACATTGTGGCTCCTCTTCATGTAAGTTCCTTAGTTGTTTTTTTTAACATCTCTAAATTTTATAGCCGTTAGTTCAATTTCAATTGGATTCGAGGAAAAGCGTATTTTAAACTAGTTGTCTGACACTTGCAATGGTTGCTGATCATTTAGTAGGCTTGTTTGCCAGTGGAAAATTGTGGTATCTATTGTTTGGAGTGTTTACTGAAGACAGTTGGTACAGTAAGGGGCAGCACAACTAGCTAGGTGTATAGTCAAAGGGGCAAGTGCTCTAGCAGTACTACTACATTACCCATTTTCTATGGTTATATATGAGTTAGTGGGCCACAGTATTTTCTTTGTCTAAGAAGAAGGACTTACTAAGAGCAGCCTTTGAAGCTGTTGAACAGTTATATGGACTCCGTAGAAGTGGAATACATGATTTGACATCGAGTTTTTGTTATCAATCAATCCATATTAATGTCAAATATCCCTTTGGGCTCAATGAGGGGCATGCTGTTGGGCTACTAAAAGACACTAGTTTTGGAAACTAGGATGTTGGGGAAGCAAAGGAAAATCTACGTTATAATGAGTTTATCTTAAGGTTGTCAAGAATTCATTCTTCGAGAGGGTTCTTTACAGAGTTTGCTCCACTTGCATGTGTGTTTACCAACACTTGCTTCAAAACCTAATTAGTAAGAATATTTCTCTAAAGTAATCTTGTTTTTGAAGGTCAAAGTTCCCTCCAAAGTTAAAGTTTTATTTGGTTTTGAATTGAATCGAGTAACTTTGAAATCACATAGCAAAATGGGCAGAGTGTGCATCCTGTATGGTCAACACCTCAAATAAAAAAGAGTACCAGTAAGAAATAGTTACGTACAACTCTCAGAATTATAAAAATCACATACACAGACATCAAGACAGTTCTTCTGACCTTGCAATGAAATAATTCTTAAAGGACTTCACAAGTTTAGAGAACTTGATGAAAAAGGGAAGTGCAAAGATTCCACTTTTGTGGAGTTTGGAGATGTTATGTCTTTAGGTTACCCTTGTGAGCAAAGAGGTTGTTTTGTAGCTAGAACCTTACTGTTGTATCAAGGCCCACCCACTTTTGAAGTGCTTTGAGTCTTAAATTTGGTGTAGCAAAATGCTCAGTGGTTTTCAAGAATTCTTCTCAGTCTTTAGATCTTTATGGGATGGAATTCTTTCTCTGATCCCTCTATGTTATTTCTTAGTCAGGTGTATCGTGTTACAAACAGCTATGAAGGGGAATTTATGACATTTTTTTATGTGTTTGTTTCTACTTTTTGATTAGTCTAGCCCTTACCTGTTTTTCTTTCTCTTTTTGTGTATTTAGCTTTTTCTTACTATTTTGATAAATTGTCTTCTTATATGTAAGTTCTAAGTAAAACAACAAGAACTTATCTCACTAGGTAAGGTTGGCTAAATGGATCAAACAAAGCCATTCAGCTCAGTTAGAGACAAAAGTTTCAGCCATATTATTTACCATGGAATCTCTCTTGACCAATTCACTGTGCAGTTTATGTTTTAGAAAAAATTAAAAAATAATGTTACTTTATTTATTTTTGAATGTAAACTTGTCCATTATTCTTTAGGCATTGTCTATTGCCATTAGTTTTGATCTAAAATGTCATTGTTTTTTGTTCCTCTTTGTTAATCATGCTAATTATTTAGAGAAATTATATAAAAGTTAACTGGATAGGAGTGGCAATAGACATACATTTTTCTGTGATGATGGTTAAGAGAAATTGAAATGTCACCAATTGTTTCTCTGGGTGTGTGGTGGCTTTTGACAAATCCTACTGTCAAGAGAAGACTACTCGATAGGGGCGGTCTCCTGATAGGAACCAGAATAGGAATGGTGAAACTAAAATAATACGGATACTGAATTAGAACTAATGAACTATATAGGACGTATAAATCCTTCTTACAATGTTGCAATAACAGAACCTATATGAACCCCTTTTGTGTGGAAGAACCAACTTCTTTACCCAGCCTAGCCAGTATTGATACCAATTTCCTCCCTCGTCTCATTCAGCTACAACACCCCGTTATATAACTCTCTTCTCTGTCCTCTTTCCACCTGTGATTTTCTGTTGATTTTTCTCTCTCCTCCCACTACATCACATGTTCCTCTCCCATTCAGCTACAACACCCTGTTATATAACTCTCTTCTCTGTCCTCTTTCCACCTGTGATTTTCTGTTAATTTTTCTCTCTCCTCCCACCACATCGCATGTTCCTCTCCTTCCCACTTCCCTTGTGGAGAATTTTTGGGAGAAGATCCAAAATTTTATTATCATATTACATCACATTGATGATTTTTTTGCCTAGTTGCCATCATGTTTTTTGCTTTTTGCTCAAGTGCAATTCATGATGACATTCTATTTTGTGTTTTAAGATTGAATCATTGAATATTACGTTGCCTGTACTTCTTTTTTTTTTTTCTTTTCTTCAAATAATTCATTAGAGACTTCGAATCATCATGTTTATGCATTTTATGACAGATTTGCTTCTGGGTTACTGGCTTGGATTTTGAGCCGGATTTTGGGAGCATCTGTTGGATTTCGTGTTGGTGGATGGAAATGTTTAAGGGATGTGGTAGTGAAGTTTAAAAAGGTTTGTCTTTGCCTTCATTCACTGCCTTATTTCATTTTTGGAATTTTGAAGGGAATTGGGGGTATCAGGCAACAGTTTGAGGGAGTAGAGGGTAAATGCAGCTGGTTCTTGGAATTTGTTGTAATAAATGATGCAAATGTTGAATAACTATTACTAAATTGTTATAGCCCACACTTTTTGAGTAAGTTTCATCGTAAACAATTTCTCCTTTCGAGTTTTCCCTCAATTTCTGAAATCTGCAAGCAATTTTGTTCAGCTGATTTTTGTTCCTTTATTCAGTTACACCCTGTGGATCCTAATTTGGAATAACTAAATTGTTATAGCCCACACCTTTTGAGTAAGTTTCGTCTTAAACAAATTTCCCTTCCTGAGTTCTCCTTCAATTTCTGAAATCTGCAAGCAATTTTGTTCCTTTATTCAACCCTGTGGATCCAAATTAAAACCGCTATTCTTATTCCATTGAATTGTCGTGTTTATTTCTGTTTTCAGACTATTGTCTATGTTGATATAATCTGTTGATTTATATAACATGTACAGGGTGCTGTTGAATCTGTTTCTGTTGGTGAAATTAAACTCAGCTTACGCCAGTCTCTGGTTAAACTTGGTGTGGGTTTTATGTCTCGGGATCCCAAGCTACAAGTGTTAATATGTGACCTAGAAGTCGTTATGAGGCCTTCAAATAAAAGCCCAGGGAAGAAGAAAACTAGGAAATCTCGTGCTTCAGGCCGGGGGAAATGGATGATTGTGGGCAATATTGCAAGATATTTGTCAGTTTGTGTGATTGATCTGGTTCTGAAGGTGTACATCTCCATAAAATTGTGTTGTTCTGCTTGTATGGTTGAACACATGATGCTGAATTTTATTTTCATATACTATGCTGTGTGCGCACACTATATTTAAAAACAATGTTAGGTCATCAAATGTAATAATCTTTATATTATTATATTTATAAATAAATTAAGTTCCACATAGTAAATACAATAACTTTCACATACTGTCTACTTAAGTTCGAACTTAATTGTATTATATTTTCTTCTGTTGTTTCTATTTGAATCTAATTATAGTTTTTTTGTTGACTGGGAATCTCTATTGAATAATGCAGACACCAAAATCTACTGTTGAGATCAAGGAATTGAATGTGGATATATCTAAAGATGGTGGATCCAAGTCAAATTTATTAGTTAGATTGCAAATATTACCTATTTTTGTTCACATTGGTGAGCCACGGGTTAGCTGTGACCTATTATCTAATTTAAGTGGTGGAGGAAGCAATTCTTCTGGCCTGACATCCATTACTGGTATAGAAAGGTCTTCAGCTCCTTTTATCTGCGAAAAGTTCTCTGTCTCATGTGAATTTGGTCATGATAGGTATATTTCTTCTCATTCATTTTGTAATATTAATCTTGCCCTTGTTGGAATATGTTGGTTGGAGAATAGAGGTTGTGTTAGATGGTCTATAAGCTGTCTGGCATCTAACCTTTGTAGTTTGAACTTGGAACTCAATGGGAGTTTTCACGTGATAAGGGAGACTTAGTTCAATGTACACATGGTGAAACACTCAGTTCTGCATTAAACTAATAGAATATGAAACTGTGTTTGGCCCAAATTTTTCGGCTTAAAAGATAATTTAAAATTAAAGCTTCAAATAAGAGTTTTAAAAGGGAAGTAGAAGCTGGTAATGGGGAGGCCACCTACCTAGTGCTTCTGACAGTACAAGAAACTATCCAAAATAACACGCTTATCTGAATGGGCTAGGTTAGGCACAGCGTTCCAACCAGAAAGCAAGTCAACAATGTCAGGGGTAATGAGGCAAAAAGCCCCTCAAAAGCTTCAATGATATCATAGTGTAACACCTATAAGCCTAAACAATAGACCTAGGGAAGTTTTCTCATCCTCAAGCAGCACCTAAGACATTTTCAGAATGGGCAAAGCATACCTGTTGGTTCCACCAACATTGAGAAACTCATACAGATTGCAGACCATCAAGCGCAGGGTCCTGAGTGCCGTTGATGGTGGCAACATTGCTCAATAATGGCAATGCTCAACTAATGAATTGATCAACCAGCATCATGTGGTTTTTTCTCCTGTTCAAGGCTGCGGGCATTAAACTGATCATGGCACAGTACCATTGGCTGTAACTTCTGCTGCTTGATGCACCTCAGGGTCTGAAGTAAAATTTACAAAATTGAAGGGCTTAATTAAAATGAAAAAAGGAAGAGTGAAGTTAAGTTAGTTTGAAAGGAAAGAGGTAGAGAAGAGTGTGGAGTTAAGGAGAAGGCTTGGGTGAGGAAAGGCACATTATAGGTCTACCACAAAATTTGCAAAATCAAAGGGTGAATGTTGGATGGTTAAAAAAATAAAGACTGGAAGTCAAATCAGGTTAAAAGAAAAGTGGAAGTTACTTGTTAGAGAGGAGTTGAGAGAAGGTTGGATGATGACTGAGAAAAGGGGCTGTTGTTGGTGAGAAGATGAGAAGGCTTGGGTGGGTGAAGGGATGACATGCTGGAGGGAATGGGTGACATGGAGGTGAGGCAAGGGGTTGTTGTTGGAATTGTCGTTGGGTAGGGCCACAGAGAGAAGTGCATCAAGTTGCTGATGTTAATATAGACTTTGCGTCACTGCATTTTATTGCTTACTGTGTGTTAGATTTCCTAAGCATGGTGAGAGAATTGAGAGAAACTGAAATTATAGGTGTGTTTTTTATTATGAATTGGCCAATGAAAAAAAAATTACGATGCACTATATGTAGGAGTGCTGAGCTGTGTAACAGTTGTAACTAAATGTCACAAAAAACTAACTAATTTGGAGTTACAAAATAACCCAAGGCTGCAATTTTGTAATTGCAACTATACTCAATACTCCAACACCCTCCTTCAAACTCAAGGTGCTTGAGTCTTCGCACTGGGCTTAAGAATATTGAGTTTGCCTCTTAAAAAGGAAAATCTGGTTGGAGAGAGGAGTTTGGTGAGAACATCAGCTCATTGATCAACTATTGGAATGTGATGGACCATAAGTTGCTTGCTAAGGACATTGTCCTTGACAAAAAATACAGAGATCTCCATATGTTTGGTTTGAGCATGGAGGACAAGGTTATGTGTCAGCACAACTGCACTCTGATTATCACAAAATACAATAAGTGTACTGACAGATATACCTAGCTCAATTAGAAGAGACTGAATCCATGAAATCTCAACTATAGTTTCAACTGAACTCCTACATTCAGCCTCAGTGCTTGACTGAGCTACAAATACTACTTCCTAGACGTTTGGGACCAAAATATATAACTGCACCTGTAGTGAATCTTATCTCATCTGTGTCAAAGGCCCTCATCAGCATCACAAAGAGCCTTAGTAGAGAGAGACCGGGTGGTAACTGTAGGCTTCAGATGTAACTCGTAGAGAATGATACCTTTGAGGTACCTAAGAATTATTTTTCATAGCAATCTAGTGAGGTTCAAATGGATTAGACATAAACAGGAATACTTTATTCACACAAAGTTAATCTCTGGCCTAGTGATGGACTGATGGTTAGATATTGAGATGCCCCTACTGTTGATCTATAGAGTGTAAGGTCAAAAAGCAGATCAAAACCAGTTTTTGAAAGTTTACAGTTAGATGTCAATGGTGAGGAGATGGGTTGTGCTTCTGCCATTTTGGTTTAAAGATCTCTGATATACTTGGTATGAGTGAATAGAATAGACTTGTTCAGCAAGTAACCTCAATGCCAAGAAAATGGTCCAGGTGCTCAAGCTGTTTGAGAGAAAAGCTGTTATGTAGTTTTGAGGTCAACTGTTGTACGAGAGAAATTGATTTGCCATTAATGATGTTATGATTTTAAGGACTACATTGTTGCTGGAGTGCTTCACTTACACTCAGCTGCATATTGTGTATGTGTATATATGTATAATACAAAGAGTACAGTAACAAGAAAGAAAAGACAGGCTCAGATGATGGGAACTTGCTACTAGTTAGGCTTTTCCAAATACACAAAAACAGCCTTTTTCAACCTTTTATAATACTGCACTTACAAATAGATAAAACTAGTTTATTATCTACACTCTCTCTCAAGCTAGAGCATATGAGTTAAATGTTCCAAGCTTGGAACGTATGAACTAAAGCATAAAAAAATGTAAAACAGCTCCAAGGTAGAGGACTCTAAGGGCAATGTTGATTCTTCTTCTGTTTAGATGTTGTTGTGAAGCTTGAAGGAAATCCACGACTGGAACTCTGATGCTGACTAATCCAATACTTCATGTGAGCCACGATGTACTTCATTTGATACTTCCTCATATCAAACTGAAACAAAGTGGGATCCTCCAACTTGGATAACAGCACAATGGACAAGACATTTGAAACAAGTGGAGGAAGAGCCGGCAATCCTTTGTAGGTGTGATGACATTTTAAATACCATTGCACTTTGATTAGTGGCTGGTTGAGAATCATAGTACTGTTGATACTAGGGACAAATGAGCTTGATTTGTGATTTTTCACCAAAGATGCTCTTGATACCCATCTTCATAGACTGACTATATTAAGCTTTCCCAGTCTTCAATTCAAAACAGACCATAGGTGTATTAACAACTTCTAGCATTCGGCTTCAAGCTAAAGCTTGCTAAGCTTTTAGCTTGATGACAATGGTAGAGACTTGAAAAAATAGATGCCAGAAATAATGGTTCTTGACCATATCGAATCCAAGGGACAACAACTACTTCAAGGAAAAGAATAGGATAGTGCACTTGGGACATAGTTGGATAAGGTCAGTGCAAATGGGACAAAGAGGTGATGCCAATGCATTGGGCAAAGACAAAGGTAGGAACAAAGAGAGATCAGTGCAACTAGGAAAATCATGGGGCCAGTGCAGTAAGACAAATCGGACCAGCGATTGCGTCTTCTAGGATTGGCCAGTTCATCATAAATTGACATGATTTTGTAAATATAGGTCTGTAACATGCGATCTCCCAGCGCTTGCGATTGCAACTCGCATTTTATTTGACAAATCCTAATGTGCATTTGATTGTTGAAGCAATCATGAACTTTGTGCCAAAATTGATATGAATGAACGCATCCGAGAAAGTATTGGCTTTGAGAAAGTCGACTGTAGCCATGTGAGAAGAACCTGATCTTGTTCCCAGATCCCATATGCATGGTTCTCTGTTACGGATTCAAGATCTTCAGAAGGGAGAAAATGAGAGGAATTGAAGGATTAACCACTAACCTGGGAAGTTGATCACAGGTTTGGTTTGCTGTTACTGGAGTGGAGGAGAAAGTTTGTATCATCAAGTTTTTCAGAATTGAGTTGGGAAAAGCAGAAGCAAATAAATTGTTTGAAGTGGCCTTTGGGAAAAAAAAATCTGGGTGAGATAGCTAGTTCGAATTGTCTCTAGATACCATGTCAGATTTCCTAAGCGTAGTGTGAGAGAGAATCGAGAGAAACTGAAACTGTAAGAAAAAGTGTGTTTGTTGCTATGAATTGGCATGAAAACAGAATTATAAAGCATTATATAGAAGTGCTGAGCTGTGAAACAGCTTTAAGTGTAACTAACTGTAACAGAAAAACTAAATAATCTAGAGTTACAAAATAACCCAAGACAGCAGTTTTGTAACTGCAGCTGTATCAATACTCCAATACTTTGTAACCCTTTGAGCCTAACAAACAACCCTGAAGAGGCTTCATAACTTTTTTCTAAATGCTTCTTTACCTAACCTTTTTTTAAAAAGCTGTTTCCCCCTTTTTTTTCTGACAATTAAGCTTCTTTTAAGAGATTTGCATGCCAGTTTCTCCTTTTCAGGAGTAGAGAAACCCAAAAAAAGTTGGGCTGGACACTATAATTTGACAAATATTGCAAGGTGGAAATCATATTTGAAAATCCTCAATCATTTGTCAATTTTTGTTGGTTTGTTTCTAAGATCTGGTGGGGCACCATGTGTAATATAAAAATTTCTCAATGGCTGATTTTATAAAATGGAACTTCCTTCTTTTGATACTTTTATGCTCTGCAGAGAGGATTCCCTTGGTTTGCCATGTCTTGTTCGTTAAATTTGTTCTTGTATTTTGTATTGTTGTAGTAGTCTTCTCAGGCTTTAACTTGGATACTCCATTTTTTTTTTTTTTTTGATTTGTTATTTCTGTCTTTATATGGATTCTAAGATTTAGTCTTTCTTGTTTTTGGACACAGGGAAGTGGGTATAGTTATTAAGAGTATGGACATTTCCAGTGGAGAAGTCTCTGTGAGTTTGAATGAGGAGTTGGTTTTGAAGAGCAAGAGTCCATCAGAGTCTTCTCCTGGTTCTGACACTAAAGTAGGTTCATACACTGATTCTGTGAGCACAAAAAGGCCATCAGAGAAGCAGCAAACATTTGCAGCTTTCTCCAAGTACAGCTCTATGTTTCCTGAAAAGGTTGTGAATTTAACCCACTTGTTTCTGATCACCACTTTTATATTACTGATAAGTAAGTAAAAACTGCAAACATGTAAGAAACATCGGAAGTACATCAATTAGCTTAAACAAATATTTCCGTTATTGTTGCTTTTCAATTTCTAAGAGACAACATTCATTTTGACTGGAATAGAAAGATTATATATTACTGTCTCTGGGACATGTATCACTTAATGTGATTTGCTTGAATGTATTGCTTATATTTCTTTCTTTCTGGTTGACTTGATTGGGATTTATTCTTTTTGTTCTGTTGAAGATTTCACATCAACTAGTGATATTACCAAATAATAGTATACAAAGGACATGCAAACCTCATCTTACAAGCTAGTTTTGTAAGGTTGAGTTAGACCCATATTCACCTTTTCTGTTATAGTATTAGAGCCTATTCTAGCGATTTGTTGTTGTTGGGCCTTTCGTACCACTCACTATTGAACCACTTGCATAAGAGCCTGCAAACTTCATGCTCGAGATGTTTAGTCGTCGGCATGAGGGGTGTGTGTTAGAGATCCCATATCGATTAGTGATATGACCAAATAATAGTATATAAGTGAGGTGAAAATCTCACTTTCAAGTCGGTTTTATTAGGTTGAGTTAGAACCAAACACATAATTTTTAATAGGTTCAAATTAATCTTTTGGTTGCTCTTGATGTTCCCTAGAAAAAGGAATCTCTCAGGTGATGCTCCCTTGACAGGTTTTTTGATATGTTGTTATTCAGTGAAAGATATTGAAGACTGAACCTCCATTATCTTTGAGAACAAGGTGGAGGAAGGTATATCAGCCAGAACATGTATTAGAGAATCTAAAAATACACAGAAAAATAATGCAGCTCTGAAAATATTGAAAACGATTGGCAACATTTTCTAAATCTGGAGTTTACTATAGTATTATATGCTTTTCAAGTCCCCTTTTATTAGCTCTCTTATTCTTGATGTTCTCTTAGTATATTCATCTAGGACTTTTGGTGTAGATCTACTGACGTGGTTTTGTTTTCTGTTTTGTCTCATGTCTAACTAACGTACAGGCCTGGTTGCTTGCTAGTGTAGCACTTCTAGGTCTAGTATGTGGTCTGTTTCAGATAACCCTTCTTTTTGTTGTGTCAAGGAGAAATAGGACAAATGAAATGTTCTACTTACTTCTATCTTTCTCTTCTGTAATGCTTTCTTCCTTTTTGAACTGAAAGAATGTTTTGGTAGCATCTTTGTTTTTTATGATGAATTTTTAGTGCATTGATTCTGCTATTAGTTCCGATTAGTTGGATTTCTCCCCTAAATATCTTTGTTGTCTAATGGTTTCCTATTTACTCTTTTCATTTGCGTTGTGTGTAAGTGTAACTAATTCAGAATGTCTTCTATTTTTTGTATTATGGAGAATATTGGTCTAACTAATCAGAAAGATGCATTATATCATCGGTTTCGTTTTTGGTTGATTGTATGGTGTAATGATGTGTGTTTGTGCTGCTTTTCCAAAATGTTATGCACTTTATGTGGTGCTTTGGTTATGGGTTTGTTTGTTGTGGATAGCTCTAGTTTTTCAAGCAGTTTTCATTTTTTTTCAGAAATATGAAGGGTAGAGAAACTGCATAAGTTATGATCTTGTTGCTTCAAAGTCTTGATTCTGTTACTGGACACTAGAATTTGGCTTTTGGGCAAAATGTGGTTCCTTCACTTGTAAGTCTCTCTAAGTATGTGTTCCAGTGTTTGTGTTCTTGGTGAATTTTGGCTTCCTTTGAGTACATTTAATTTAGAATCTAGTGTCCCATTGCGATTCAAAGTATTTATACACTTTATAATGCTTAAATTGATGATCAATTTTGGTTATATTTGTTGGTTTCTTCTAATAAAAAATTAGATTTAAAAATGGTTTTAAAGGTTTTAAATTGTTTTAATGTCAACTGTGTAAATATATTTTTATTGATAGGTCAGCTTCAATCTTCCAAAGCTGGATGTGAGTTTTGTGCATCGTGAACATGGTCTTTCCGTTGAAAATAACATCATGGGTATCCAATTGAAAAGTACCAAATCACGATCCACTGAGGATCTTGGGGAGAGTATACGTCTTGATTTCCAACTGGAGTTCAGTGAGATTCATGTATGGAGTGTCACTGTTGATTTTGACAGCTCGTGATATGTTTCCTACTTTTCACTGTTGTTTCTTGCTGAAAATTTTCTTTTGCATGATTGATATTACAGCTTCTTAGAGAATCTGGTTCTTCCATCCTGGAGATATTGAAGGTGGATTTGGTCTCTTTTGTATATATCCCGGTACAGGTAAGTGATCTGCAATCGATGTAAATTGTAAAGTAGATTTTTCAATTCCATCAATGAAAATTGGTATTCCTTTGTGTTTGCTCCACTTGGCAAAAAATACTCAAACTTGAGAATGAAAAAATTGTAAACTCATACATATATGTGTGTGTGTCTATATGTATGTGTGTGTATTAATGTAATATATATTTATGCAATTTATTGCAAGCTATCTAGCTGTTGATGTCATGCCATTTATTACTTCAAGATCATGTATCATGTTTGATGGAATCACAATTGCTAATTTTATGCTTGAATTATCACGCAAACAGGTTCATCTTTTTGTTGAAATTTATATGTAGGTGGCAAGGTGTCAGTGTCATAGAATAAGATGCAAAAATTATTTCCATGCTGGTAGTTTTGTGCAATGGTATTTTCTTTAATTATGATTGATATGTAGACTTGGACTTCAGGAAGTTGGCCTATATGCTTTACAGCAATAGTACTACTTCCTTTTCCATTTAGAATTTTAGATAGGCAACTATCACTAGAATTGGGATATATGAAATATGATTGAGGGATTACATGATATACTACCTTAACCTAATGCTTATGTTGTACTGATAACTAGGTTATATTAGTGTTAATGGTAGGAGCCTAAATCGACAAACAATAAGACAATTTGACCCTATATTCTTCCAGTAAAATTGGAAAAATAAATTTATCCTGTTTTAGAAGTGTAAAAAAGAATGTAGTTGCTAAGAAGGAAACAAAATTTTCAAGACAACGGGTGCTTGTTTTTTTGGGTATCCTAAAAACTGTATATATGTACTTATGTTTTGTCTTTTTCATGTGCTTCTCAATGTTCCCCATTTTATTATTTTTATTTGTTTATATCTTGAGGTTTTATCATGTTATTTTTATTTGTATATGGAGTTTGAATATTCCTTTTTTTATGTGCTGTGGCAACTTACTGTTATTGTTATTGGGGATGCATCCGCTGCATCAGCCAATATCACCTGTTAGAGCTGAAACTGAAATCAAGCTAGGAGGTACTCAGTGCAACATCATAATGAGCAGGTTAAAGCCTTGGTTGTTCCTCCAGTCTACTAAGAAGAAAAAAATGGTACTTCGAGAAGAAGCTTCTGTGGCAAGACCTCAATCAACTGATGGCAAGACCATCATGTGGACATGCAATGTCTCAGCTCCTGAGATGACAATAGTGCTTTTCAATATGGCTGGTTCTCCTGTGTATCACGTAAGTATGATGATTATATATACTTCTCATTATTAATAAGTTTCAAAATGTCGAAGCATCTATGGAAAATCTTTCCAGTAGATGCCAAAATTGTTAGAAGTGTTAAAATGTGTGGTAGCACAATGGTGATGAGAATGAGACTCAAGTGAGGTATAGACATGAAGCATCACTTTCAACTATTTGTTTCTGACTGTTCTGTTGAAGGTTGCTTAAGTCATGATTTATATAAATTGTAATTTATATTGGTTTGTTTTACATTTTTTAATTTTAAATTCTTTTCTATCAACTCATTACACTCCCAAGTTCTGTTGTTCCAGATGTTGTTATCCTTGTTTTGTTTTTTTACCCTTTCTTAAGTTGTTAGTTGTATAAATAAGTTGACATGTTTTTAATGCTTTCCAAATTTAGGGTTGCTCACAATCATCAAAGCTGTTTGCAAACAACATTTCAAATATAGGGACTACAGTACACACTGAACTTGGTGAATTAAATCTCCACTTGGCTGATGAATATCAAGAATGCTTGAAAGAAAGTGTTTTTGGGGTGGAATCAAATTGTGGCTCCATTGTGCACATTGCAAAGGTTAGTTTGGATTGGGGGAAGAAGGATGTGGAATCATCTGAAGATGGTGGTCCTAGGTGTAGACTAGGTTTATCTGTTGATGTGACTGGCATGGGAGTATGTCTTACTTTCAAGCGTATAGAATCACTTGTATCAACAGCCATGTCTTTTCAAGTTCTTTTGAAAAGCCTATCTGCTTCAAAGAAAAAATCAACTCATAGTCAGGGGCGTTCAACAAAATCTTCTGGGAAAGGGACTCAGTTTTTGAAATTCAATCTTGAAAGGTGTTCAGTACATGTATGGGGTGAGACAGGTTTGGAAAATACAATTGTTCCAGATCCCAAGCGAGTTAATTATGGTTCGCAGGGTGGTAGAGTTATGGTAAATGTGTCAGCCGATGGTACACCACGCAATGCAAATATAATGTCCACTATTTCCAATGAATACCAGAAGCTGAAGTACTCTGTATCTCTCGAAATATTTCAATTTAGTTTGTGTGTGAACAAAGAGAAACAGTCCACACAGATGGAACTTGAAAGAGCCAGATCTGTCTATCAGGAATATATGGGGGAAAATAGACCAGTAACAAATGTGGCATTGCTTGACATGCAAAATGCCAAATTTGTAAAGCGTTCAGGTGGGCTTAAAGACATTGCTGTCTGTTCTCTTTTCAGTGCTACTGACATTACTATAAGGTGGGACCCTGATGTACACCTATCACTAATTGAACTTGTTCTCCAACTAAAGTTACTTGTACACAATAGCAAGCTTCAGGAGCATGGTATTGAGCACAAGGTAGATGTGTCTCATGTGCCAGATGCTAATTGGAAGAAAGAAGCAATCATTGAATCAGGGAACCTTGAAAAGCAGAAGAAGAAAGAATCTATTTTTGCTGTTGATGTAGAAATGTTAAGTATTTCGGCTGGGTTAGGAGATGGAGTTGATGCGGTGGTTCAAGTGCAGTCAATTTTCTCTGAGAATGCTCGTATAGGAGTGCTCCTTGAAGGACTTATGCTTGATTTCAATGGAGCTAGAATCTTCAAGAGTAGTCGAATGCAAATTTCTCGAATTCCTAGTATTTCTGCAAGTGCATCTGATACAAAAGGACACATAGTCACAACATGGGATTGGGTAGTCCAAGGTCTTGATTTTCATATTTGCATGCCATACAGATTGCAATTGCGTGCCATTGATGATGTCATTGAGGATATGTTGCGAGGTTTGAAGCTCATAATTGCTGCCAAGACAAAGTTGATATTTCCTGTGAAGAAAGAGAGTTCTAAAGTCAAAAAACCTAGTTCAGTACAATTTGGATGCGTAAAATTTTGCATACGTAAGCTAACTGCTGATATTGAAGAGGAACCAATCCAAGGATGGCTTGATGAACACTATCAGCTACTGAAGAAGGAGGCTGCTGAGTTAGCTATTCGGTTGAACTTTCTTGATGAATATATATCGAAGGCAAAACAAGGTTCCAAATCAGCTGACTCTGTTAGTTCTTCTCAAGAAAGAAAAATTTCTTTTAATAATGTTGAGGTTGATGTAAAAGATTCTTCTACTACTGAATCCATGAGAGAAGAAATTTATAAACGATCATTTCGATCATATTACCAGGCATGTCAGAACCTAGTGTTGTCAGAAGGGTCTGGTGCTTGTGTAGAAGATTTTCAAGCTGGATTCAGATCTAGTACTTCCAGAACGTCTCTTCTTTCAATATCTGCATTAGATTTAGACATAAGCTTGAAAAAAATTGATGGTGGAGATGTTGGGATGATTGAGGTTCTGAAGAAGCTTGATCCTGTTTGCCTTGAAAATGATATACCATTTTCCCGATTGTATGGGACAAATATTCTTTTAAATACAGGTTCTCTTGTAGTTCAGCTTCGGAATTACACATTTCCTCTTTTCTCTGGAAGTTCTGGTAAATGTGAAGGTCGTCTTATATTGGCTCAGCAGGTAAGTTTAAAAATCTCATGGTCTTCTATCCTTCTACATACACCACTCTTTTTTTTGTTTATGTTAATTGCATGTTCTGGTTATTCTTTGGTTAATAAGGTCCTGTTGATGTACAGAAGGGATGTATAAATAGTAAACTGTTAAATTAAAATATGTATCCTTCCAGAGACAAACTCAGAGTGCTTGAGTATCCTTCCAAGATTCAACCACCCTGAGATTGTTGGGGGGTGGGGGGTGAGAGTATTGTACAAGGGTAGCAGTTATTCAACTGCTTCCTAGGCTTTTCCTTTCTGTTTTGGGTAGTTAGCTGTTACGTCTTTCTGTTATAATTCTGTTGTAAGTTAGTTAACAATTATGAAAGCTGTTATGATCTGTTATAATTTTGTTAACTGTCTCTGTCACAGCTGTGCCTATATATACTTAGTTGTATTCTCTCTTTCATTCTTAACAATAATAAATTCTGAGAGCATTTTCTCTGAAATTTTCTCTCTACTTTACTTTTCGGTTTTCTGTTCTATTACAGAAATAGTTGAGTGTTGTATTTGGCCCCTCTTGAGCTAAATGCCTTCCTAAAAAATTCCACAAAATGCTAAAACTAGAAAAAAATTCAAAGACCAAATTATTACCTTTCCAGATATATGTGATTGCCATACTTGGCCCCTCTGAAGGTAAAGTTTCACAAGAGGAAACAATGAGAAGTCCAACAGCAGAGGATAAGATACTCTCCTATAAAAAATCACAAAATACTAGGACTTGAAAACTACGTCATGGAAGCAGAGCTCTTTCCTATCATTCTGTATGTCCTAAAATTAAGCCCTTCTTTTAATACACGAAAAGAAGCTAAGATCACCTTGTTACCACGAAAAAGATGCAGTGGAAGAAGAAATATCCTTCTCTTGTTGAGTTTCTCACAAATTTTTAAATTGTCATACAAGAAATTGATTAGCTTTGGATTACAGAATTTTCCTATCGGCTTACTTGGCTTCCAAACTTCAAATCTTTCCTCTTGTTACATTGATATCATCTTTGAGAGGTCCTGCATATTTGTAAATAAGTTTTTCAGATGAATGCTTTATAGGTTGATGACAGAAGTATGAATGCTATAGTGTATGTGCTGTTAAGGCATGCACTGGACTAGAGTCCTTTTAGGTCTCCCTCTTTTTCTTTGAACTAGAGGTCATGCAATCTACTATTTAACAGATACTTCTTTTGGCCTTCTTTGTATATGCCCAAACCACCTTAACTGATTTTTTGTCATCTTTCCTTCAATCAACTGGTGGAGACTTAGTAAAAAATAAGAATATAAACTCGTAGCAATACAACCAGAAACAATTTTCTCTCTAATGAAATGAAAATCAACTTCAATACGTTTAGTCATGTCATGAAAAATTGGGTTGGAGGCAACATAAGTGCAACCTGATTGTCACAGAACAACATCTGATAGTTCATTGTAAATTTTAATTCTTGAACAAGTTGCTTGATCCAAATAAGCTCGCATAAAACTAAGGACATGGCCTGATACTCACCTTCAACACTAGATCTAGCTGCAACATCCTACTTCTTGCTCTCCTAGGAGACAAGATTACCTTCTACAAGAACATAGTATCCTGAGGTAGACAACGTCTCAGGGAGATCCTTAGATATGATAATTTTAGTTGTTGTGGTGTAATTGCTGGACTTTTTAGGCTTATTTAAATACTTTGGGCCTTGGGTGGTTTGATTATGATTACATGGTCCAAACTCTTCATTTTTCTTGGGGTTTTTAAACATTTTGGGCCTATGTTTAGGTCAGGTCATGGGACCCAAACCCTTTTCTTATCTTCAACAAATCTCTGCAATTTCTTCCCTATTTGCTGCACAAGCCTTGGATGCCCCATGAATAGGGGGCACCATATTGGAAAATGGCAGACGATGCCATAAAATGCAATATGGTGGATGGTAAATGGTGAAGGGCTCCAAGACGACATGCCATGCTGCCATGGTGTGCCATAACCTTTTTTAACAATGTTGCTAGTGTCATCATTAGAAATCCCTTTATTTATGGCTTAAACACAGTCTCCTAAGGTGTGGTTTGGTAGCTTTAGCATGTGCTTTCAGCAATTTAGTATGGTGTGAAGTTGATCACTTGTGTCAACTCAATGACTCAACAACAACAACAGTTATAGGAACACCATGGCAATAAACAAGTCAAAAACATATTTGTCACCATTTTTAGACAGATCTTGATGGACTTTGATGCTTCTTGGGTATAGTGGTGACATAATCCAAGAATTGTATTGTCATTTTCCAGATGAAGTATGCCTTAGATATCTTAAAAGAAACATGATTGATGAGTGCCAAACCTATGGACAATTTTCTGGTAATAAAATAAAATAAGTGGTTTGAAAAAATGTATTAATATCCTTATAATGAAACCACTAAAATTATGAAATACGCAAAAAATGATCAAGCAAGCAAATCTTATTAATCTCTGCATGTCTGGCATTGAAAAAAATAACCTCAAAATAGCCATTGGCAAAACCTCAAAATAAGGAGAAACAATAAATATTTCCTAGAAAATTTGCCATGGATATAATTCAGTTGTGTTGGTTATCTGTATATTCAATTATAATATTGTATATGTCCACCTGAATTCTTTTACCTTTTTTTAGGGGATTCTACCCATGATATAATAAACATGATAGTATTTCCATTTAATTGTCTTTTTTTTTTTTAAATTTTTTGTTTATTATTTATTCATTATTTTGATCAGGCAACTAGCTTTCAGCCTCAAATATATCAAGATGTCTATGTTGGGAGATGGAGAAAGGTTCGCATGCTTCGATCAGCTAGTGGCACCACTCCACCATTGAAGACATACTCGGATTTGCCGATATATTTCCAGAAAGGTGAGGTGTCATATGGGGTGGGTTATGAACCAGCTTTTGCTGACGTAAGTTATGCTTTCACTGTGGCACTTCGGAGGGCTAATTTAAGTGTAAGGAACCCTGGTCCATTTATTCTGCCCCCCAAAAAGGAGCGGAGTTTGCCATGGTGGGATGACATGAGAAATTACATCCATGGAGGAATTTCCTTCCTCTTTTCTGAATCAAAATGGAATGTTTTAGCAAGTACAGATCCTTATGAAAAGGTTGACAAACTTCAAATAGTGACCAACTTTATGGAAATTCACCAGTCTGATGGTCGTGTATTTGTTTCTGCCAAAGATTTTAAGATTTTGTTGAGTAGTTTTGAGAGTTTGGCAAACAGACGAGGTTTAAAAATTCCAACAGGTGCATCAGGTGCATTTCTTGAAGCTCCTGGCTTTACACTTGAAGTTACAATGGACTGGGATTGTGAATCTGGAGATCCCATGAATCATTATTTATTTGCACTTCCAGTTGAGGGCAAACCTCGTGATAAAGTATTTGATCCCTTCAGATCCACTTCACTTTCCCTTCGATGGAACTTCTCTCTCAGACCCTTTCATATTCCATCACAAAAACAGTCCTCATCTTCCATTACTAGAGATATTGAAGGGAATGCTACTGTGTTTGATCCTTCTCACATATCCCAGAATGATTCACATGTGTCCCCAACATTTAACTTTGGAGCTCATGATCTAGCATGGATTCTAAAATTTTGGAGCTTGAACTACATTCCTCCACATAAGCTGCGCAGCTTCTCTCGTTGGCCTCGTTTTGGTATTCCAAGAGTTGCCAGGTCAGGCAATCTTTCACTAGATAAAGTGATGACTGAATTTATGCTCCGTCTTGATGCCACACCAGCCTGTATAAAGAACATGCCTCTAGATGATGATGATCCAGCCAGAGGATTGACCTTTGCAATGACAAAACTTAAATATGAACTGTGTTACAGTAGGGGCAAGCAAAAGTATACTTTTGAAAGCAAGCGTGACATTCTTGATCTTGTTTACCAAGGGCTTGATCTCCATATGCTCAAGGCTTTCCTAAATAAAGAAGAATGTGCTAGTGTTGCCAAAGTAGTTAGTATGATACTGAAAAGTTCACAGTCTGTATCTATGGACAGAGCCCCCTGTGAAAAGGGATACATGACAGACAAAAATCGTGATGATGGATTTCTGTTATCCTCTGATTACTTCACCATCAGAAAACAATCTCCAAAGGCTGATCCTGCTAGGTTACTAGCATGGCAAGAAGCAGGAAGAAGAAATGTTGAGATGACACATATACGGTCTGAGTATGAAAATGGGAGTGAAACTGATGAACATATGCGGTCTGACCCAAGTGATGACGATGGTTACAATGTGGTAGTAGCGGACAATTGTCAGCGTGTTTTTGTCTATGGTCTCAAGCTTTTGTGGACTATTGGAAACAGAGATGCTGTTTGGGCATGGGTGGGGGGTCTATCCAAAGCCTTTGAACCTCCCAAGCCTTCCCCTTCTCAGCAGTATGCACAAAGAAAGTTACTCGACGAAAACAAACAGAATGATGGAGCCGATTTCCATCATGACGACGTTGCTAAGTGTCCTCCCACCGGTAGAATTTCCAAGTCCCCTTTTGTTCAACATGCAACTACTCCTGGATCACTCTCATCATCACCGACTTCAGTTAAAGCGGACCACTTGCCATCTGGTATCTTTAGTTTGCTTTTGAGACTTTTTGTTAATTGATATCAATTTGGAAGTGCAAATCAGAGACAAGATAAACATAGATGATTACAAGCAAGATCATTGAGATTTTTTTTGTTATCCATTGTGTTTTGCATTTAGTTTAATTGTTTCTACTTGATGTATTGCCAGTCAAAGAAGAGAACATGGATGATTCAAATGGGACCCGGCGTCTGATGGTGAATGTTATTGAGCCACAGTTTAATCTTCATTCAGAGGATGCAAATGTAAGTTTAAAAATATGTGCACCCTTTAAAACAGAAGATTTAGGGCATGTTTGGTTACTGTTTTAAGAACAGTTTTATATCTTTGGAAGTTAAAAAATATAAAACTGGTTTGACTAACCTATGTTATTAAAACTATTTCCAAAACTGTTGGTCTTTTTATATTTTTCAAAAACAGAAATACTGGATTAGCTAATACTTTTGAAAACAAAATCCTGTCATAAAGAAAACTGTACAACATAAAAATGGATTGATGGAAGATGTTTTCCTACCTATTGTCAATAAGATGATAAAAGTGATAAAATTCTTTTTACCTATTGTCAATATACTGCACTTCATCACATGATTCAGACTAGGAGAGTACGTGATAACAAAATCTTAGAAACAGAGAAAATCTGAGAGAAAGAGAAATTAAAGAGGAGAAATGATTCTTTTATTTTTCCCACTTATGAGAGAATACAAGAGCAGTATTTATGGAGATCAATACAACCAAAGGAAAGCCAATACAACTTTCATAACTAACTGAAACCAGAAGGAGACAGCTGGGTCCCACTAACAGAACAGTTAGCAGACAAATACTAATAGAGGTGTCAAAACGGGCCATTTTGGCCCAAACGGGCTGGCCCATCACGGGTTACAAAATAAGTGGGTCTTGTTAGCCCAACCCACAAAAAATAAAGATACCTGAATTTCCAGCCCGTTCTGGCCCACTGCAGGCTGGTGGGTTAGGTGGGCTAGCCCACCAGACTTGCAAAAAAATTAATCATTAAATTTAATTTCTGATTTTTTTCTTTTAAGTTATAAAAAAATGCAAATTATAAATAATATTAAAACAACATACATACATGAAAAATGAAATTAGAAAAAACTTATACATGCTAACAATGATACAAGGAAAACAAAAAAAGGTTAAAAATTTTTGGAGGGCCCACCAAAATAGCGGGTTGGTGGGCTGGGTTACATAAGTGAGACCGTTTTATGAAACATGAATTTTTCTGGCCCAACCTGGTCCGAACCCGTGGTGGGTCAGGCTGGCCCACTATGCCGAATCCATTTTGACACTTCTAAATACTAACAAACAATTTTTAACTGCACCTTTTTAACTAGTTGACAAGAACAACCAAAGGTTTGAGGAAATTACAATCGGGTGGGTGTTTAAACATGATAGTGTAAGGGATAGCAAATTTTAAGGATGTAGTGGGAAGCCTATTCATAAGGTAAACTGCAGTAGTAAAGGCAAAATTCCAAAACTTTAGTGGAAGTGAGGCATGATCGAGGAGAGTGAGACCAAGTTCAATAATTTTCCTATGCTTTCTTTCGACAACCCCATTTTTATGGTGAGTATGTGGGCAAATAAGCCCATGATAATCCCATGACTAGTAAGTAAAGGGGTTAGAGATCTGAACTGCCCATCCCAATCAGTTTGGAGATTCTTAATTTTGGTGTTAAAGTCAAGTTCACCATGGTTTTGAATTGTTGAAACATGGTGAGTGTGTCAGACTTATTTTTAAGAAGATAGATCCATGTAAACTTGGAGAATGCATCTACAAAGGTAACATAGTAAAGAAAACTGTTTGTAGAGGGGATATGTGCAGGTTCCCACAGGTCACTATACACAAGTTCCAAAGGATGAGTATAAACAGTGGTAGAAGAGGAAGATGGAAGTCTATGAGACTTGTGAACACAATAAGTAGAACAAAACTTAAGCATTTTTAGTAGATTATATTGTTGCATTACAATTTTCAGAACATGGGAGTTGGGATGACCAAGTCTGGAGTGCCACAAAGATAGAGAACTAGAATTAGTACATGTATTTCCAGTGGTGTCAACAAAATTAAGAGAATTTGAATTTGAAAGGGTACAAACCATCAGCACCAACATAGCCTTGCACCAAGACTTCATTGGTGACCTATGATTTGACAACACAATAAGTAGGGTGAAATTCAAAGAATACAGCATTATCTTTGGCAAATTTACTAAGACTCAAGGTTTTTTAGATATAGAAGGCAAAAGATGATTAAGAGACAAAGACACTTTACAGTTATAGGGGGGAAAAGAGGTAGATGAACCAGTTACGTGAATTGACAGACCTTGGCCATTGCCGATGAAAATTTGATCAGGCTCTCTAAAATGACCAAGCTGTTGTATGTTCTGAGATTCTCCTGTGACATGAAGAGAGGCCCCAGAATCAGGAATCCATGTGGAAGAGGGGCAAGGCTGGAAATTGAGGGCAATACTGATTTTGCTGAGGGCAATACTGATTCATATTTCGAGTCCATGTATTACTCGCAAGAAAGTTATTATGCTGTTCAAAATTGTTCTGACCAAACCACTCTGACCATAGGTTCTAGGGTAATAGTTTGAGGTGGAAATTGAGAAGAATAATGGTTGGAGAATAGTTGACTCCAGACAGATCTTGAAGAGCCAAGGATGGATGTGGTTGATAATTTTGAAGGTAGTAGCAGAAGGAGGCCGTGTGTCCATACTTCAACAAACTTGACATTGAAAATTTGTAAAACGACCTTCGCGAACCCGATCACCACCGTGTCTTTTGCCATGACTCGAGCCACCAACGCAAGTACAAGGATTAAGTTGTGCATTGTCTGAATCGGATTGCTGAACATTCTTATCAGAGGCTTGTGCGGAAGAGGAATTAGGGTTCAGTAAAGAGGATTGGGTTACATTTACCGAAAGTGTATCACTGAGAAGTTGTTTGCGAAACTTCTGATTGCGTAATTTTTGTGCAAGTAGCCGCGCTGCAATTTCTTCAGTAGGAACCGGTTCAAATTTACTCTCAATAACAATAATGACAGAGGCATAGTCTTGTGGTAAACCTTTAAGAACAACATCAATGTACTCTTTGTGTGAAATTGAATCTTTGACAGATGCAAGAGCATCGGCGAGAGCTTTGACGTGAAGAAGAGACTCACGATGGTCTTGTCAGCTAGAGTAGTGGCGCGTAACTGTGTTTGCAGTTGGCAAGCTTTAGCACGAGTTTGCATATGAAAATAGTCATGAATTTTCTCCGAGACTTGGTACAAATAAACGCTCCCTAGAACACGTGAAAGAATCGAAGAAGAGAGCGTCTATTGAAGCCATGTCAACAACAATTGATCTTGTTGTTCGCAAGCAGAATAAGGAGGATTTTCTATTCCAACTTCAGAATCGGAGTCACTGAGAAAATGCAAGGGAATCGTAGTAAACTGATAAAGGCAATGAGACTCAATAATAGGTTCAACTTGCTGCTTCCATAGTAAGAAATTGGATTCATCAAGCTTTTTAGTGATCATGTGAGGAAATGTTTGGGGAGTGGAAGGGGTGGGAAAAGAATTAGATTCAGCCATGGTTGGACCTTACTGGCCTCTGTATACGATCTTAGAAACAGAGAAAATCTAAGAGAGAGAAATTAAAGAGGAGAAATGATTCTTTTATTTTTCCCATTTATGAGAGAATACAAGAGCAGTATTTACAGAGATCAATACAACCAAAGGAAAGCCAATGCAACTGTCGTAACTAACTGAAACCAGAAGGAGACAGCTGGGTCCCACTAACTATTAGAAATGGTGAAATTGAGTCAAACCTAGTTTCAGCATTTCTAATATGGTATCAAAGCCTATCCTAGATCCATTGAAAGGGTCACCCACTGTATTATCCACTCACCAAGTTCAAATAGTGCTGGGTGTGAGGGGGTGTATTGGGAAAAAAACCCAAATCCCACATCTGCTAGAGGTATGGGCAAATAGTATATAAGTGAGGTGCAAATCTTACCTTACAAGTTGGTATTGTGAGGTTCAGTTAGGTCCAATTTCACCATTTCTAATACTAGCCTTCTAACTGAACAATTAGGAGAGAAATACTAACTAACTAACCCTTTTTAACAGAAACAGGGTTCATGTTGCAGTTTTTAACTGCACCTTTACAACATACACTAATAAAAAAAAATATGAAGACAGAAAATGAGAGAAGGAATAAAGATAAATTAAGGGGGCATTTACTTGTGTTCTGTTTCTTGTTTTCATTTTCTGTTTGCACTTCTTAGTTACAAAACTGTCACCTTATTTCAATCTGTTTTCAGTTTTCAAATATTTGTACAGAAAACAGGGAAACAAAAAGAAGTTGTTTTCAATTTTTCCAGTACAGATATTTAAAAATGGGAAATACATTGAAAACCTAATGGCAGTTTTGTTTTCAAGATTGATGGTAATACATTGAAATAAAAACTCAAGCAAATGCCCCCTAATTTGTTTTTTAGGAAAACATAGGATGCCTATTTTAAAAATGTAATTTGAAGATTGCATATAATCAAACAAGTGAAAATTGTAAAATGCATATGTACATTCATTTTTTTGGAATGAAAACTGAATTTTGTTGAAGCATATTACATTTGTGCACACATGCCTTTGTATGTATGTATATCTTTTTATGTGTCTTATTGCTAGATATACTAATAGATATGTTAGTCTCATTGCTTTGGCTATATTTTTTGTCTGTTCTATATTTCTTTGCATTTTTAAGATGGAGAGTATTTCTTCAGTCTTTTCTGCTTTTAAAAATAGAAGTGATATTAGAAATAAGAAGAAATAACTGCATCAAAAGGGTGGAGGATAAGGAATCTTCAAACCAGATAAAGAAAATGAAACAAAAACGTGATAATTATAAATCTAATCAACTTTGAAGAAATGTCCAATATATTCGCTTATCTTAAGCATTGATCCCCTTAAATAAACCATATGCTGAACATCAAACATAAGCCATGTACACAATTATATCCAAAGAAGATTTAAAGGTGTTAAAATCAGAGAAATAGAGAGGAATACTGGAATGAAACTGTGTCTGCATACACAGTGGATGCATGTTTATATTGACTTATTTCATGAATTACACATGAATATAGAAGATATTATTTCTTATAATATTTAAGATAATATGCCTGTGTGTTATATTTACAATAAAGATACAATAATATTTAAGTTGACGTTTGGTTTAAGAAAATGTTTTCTATTTTCATTTTTGAAAACCATTTTCATTTTCAAGGTTTCAACATTCAAAATATATGTTTGTTTTCACTTGATATTTTCTATTTTCAAAAAAATAATATTGTTAAATTTAATAAATTTTAGTAAAAATATTATAAAATATTTATATATATAATTTAAAATAAATTTATATATAGTTTTTATTGTAATTACAATATTATTATTAAGTTTTTACATAATTTTAATTTTTAAAAACACTGAAAACAACTTTTTTCTGTTTTCTATGTTCAATTGTTTTTTGAAAATGTTTCTAGAAAAAATGTTTTCTAAATTGTAACAAATATATTTTCATTACTATTTTCTTTTTTCTCTGAAAATGAAAAATATGCAAAACAAACGCCATCTAAGATTCTCAACAAAAGGCATAGGTACACCCTAAAAAATATAAACATTGCTTTTCTGCTGCACAAACTATAAAATCCTGTACCAGCCTTGCTACAAGGTTTTATTTTCTCGCTTATTGCCAAATCCTTTTAGTGGACGGGAAACTGGTCCAACAAACTAACAAAAACCTAATTCTTTCTAAAAATACTAAAACAGCTTATTCCAAAAGCAGTTAACCAAATTACTAAATGAGTAAAATCTCTGATTCAGAACTGCACACAACAAAAAAAACAATGATGATAATATCTTAACTCATTTTTGTATCTTTGTTTCTTCTCTCATTTATTGCCCCTCTGCTCCCATACTAATCTTCTGCCCTCTAATAAATTTTCTTTGCTTATCTGAGGGAAAAAAGTTAATTATTTTCTTTTTCTGCTGTATTTTCAGTCCCTTTTCCTTTTTCTTCAAATATTAAGGTACTTTTTACTTTTATATTTTTAAGTAAAAAGAAAATATATATAGTATACCTTCTACTATATTAAATTAAATGAAATATCTAACTATCTACTTAACCTGTGGATTTGCAAAAAGTATAGGACGATGATGATGTGTGTAATTTTTATGCATTTTACCTTATTGATACTTCTTTATTTGAATTTTTTATTCTTACTGACACTGTAGACATCACTCATCCTTTTCAAGTTTTTTTTTTTTTTTTTTTTTTGTTAACAGGGTAGATTTTTGCTTGCTGCTGTAAGCGGCCGTGTTTTAGCGCGGTCATTTCATTCCGTCCTTCATCTTGGTTATGAAATGATTGAGCAAGCACTTGTTACTAAAGATGTGCATATTAATGAATACCAACCTGAAATGACATGGAAAAGAATGGAATTCTCTGTTATGTTGGAGGATGTGCAGGCTCACGTTGCACCCACAGATGTTGATCCAGGAGCTGGATTGCAGTGGCTTCCAAAAATTCTCAAAAGCTCTCCAAAAGTATTGCGGACAGGTGCTCTTCTTGAAAGAGTTTTTATGCCTTGTGATATGTATTTCCGGTATACCAGGCACAAAGGGGGCACTCCAGAACTTAAGGTGAGTCATTCTATACCTAATCTGTAACATATTGATGTATATCCCCCTTCTCAGATATGCCATTTGTCATTAATAGGGTATAAGACTATGTTATTAGTTTAGCATATGTAACTATGAAGAGATAAACATGTATAGGTCAGTATGCCTGCTGTAACATTCTGTTTTAGGCAGCTAAGCAAGTAGTTATGCTGGCTGAACTTTATGTTGCAGTTACCAGGTAGTTACTAAATTACCTCTATCTCAGTGTACTACAAATATCTGTTCTGTGTTTAGAGATCAGAGTTTTGAACACTATCACAAATTACATTTTCTTTCAATTGTTCAGTCTATGTTGTGGTCAATACATCATTTTTGTTTAAACTACTGCAGGTTAAGCCTTTGAAGGAGCTCACGTTCAATTCTGATAACATAACAGCAACAATGACATCACGCCAATTTCAGGTCATGCTGGATGTTTTATCCAATCTTCTATTTGCACGCCTGCCAAAGTAAGGACAAATATACTGTGCTTGTACACATTCTAAAACACTTTTATCCATCTGCCTACTGCCAATCTATGTATTGATTCAGTCAATCACTCCTTATTGCCATATTATTTATCTCATTTCACTTAATTATAGTTACAGTGATTCATTTATATTTTACACTATTTATATATTGTTCTTTCAAATTTAGTAATGTTGACTTAGGTCTGGTTATTCTGAATAAGACAACTATTAAGTATATCCACCATATAATGGCTACATAATAACAATTTCTTTTTCTCTTTGTATTCTTAATTGTACCCTTATCAGCCTCCATATTTGATTATATTCAAGGATCTTATTTATTGTTAAGACTTGAGACATACATAGAGTAAATCCTTTAGTAGGATTAGTTTAAATGGCGTGGTTAGTATGTACATCAGCATTGTCCTATGTCTATTATAAACCTTAAAACCTTCTTTATTGACAGACTCAACAATGTACGTTTCTTGATGCAGAAATAGTTTTCTTTTCAAATTTACTTTTCGTTAGTTCTGTGAAAATATTTATATCAATCCGATGTTTTTAATTCATAGGTTTAGTTTTAGTTTAGATAATCTAGTTAGTTAACTTATGTGATAATTCTTCAAGATGTGATCTCTTTTTTCCTTTCAATAAATTTAAAGAAAATCCAAGATGTTGTGATTATGACAAGTTCTTTAAATTAAAACTGTCTTTTACACAATGCAGGCCTCGAAAAAATAGCTTATCCTTTCCTGCTGAAGATGATGAAGATGTTGAAGAGGAAGCAGATGAGGTGGTTCCTGATGGCGTTGAAGAGGTGGAACTTGCAAAAATCAACCTTGAAAAAAAAGAGAGGGAACAAAGGTTGCTTCTTGATGATATTCAGAAATTGACTCTTTGGTCTGACTCTTCTGGGGATCCACATCAAGAAAAGGAAAGTGACTTATTATGGATGATTTATGGTGGAAGACCTTTGCTGGTAAGAAATGAATCTTGACAATCTTTTAATTGATGTAACTGGATAGTTTTATTCAAAAGTCTAGATGCTTGTTCCTAAATACTCCGGTTGTGCTTTAGACTGATAGAAAACTTCTTATTTAAAATGTATATTTCAGGAGGAATAAAACGGGGTTGGAAAACATTAGGAAGTTTATAACCAACTAACTGAAATTGATTACGGAAAAAATTATAAATAGAAAGAGATGAGAGAGTGAAGGGAGTAGAAGAAGTTAGTATGAGAGTATTTGGGGAGCTCTCAAATCATCGTCAAGGTTGTATTCTGTCATGTTTGGTTACATTGACCAGAGTGGGCATTAATAAAAATTACTTGACACAATTTTTTATTTGTGTTATTCTTCACTTGCCAGTTGAATCTAAATAATAGACAAAATGCAAAATGGGGCAAGTACTTTGCTTAGTGATATTGTATGGTTTCGTCCAATATTAAAAGAAATTAGAAACTTGAATGAGTAAAGCCTTGTAATCATCTGAGTTCAAAATAATACAAAAGTTGCTATAGTAAAAAGAAGCAATACAATGACTTTTAGTATTATGGTTCTATCTTCTTTGACCATTGTTCTCATAGATGAGGCAAATGAAATAGCTTGCAGCAACAGTGAAACAGTTAGCAGCAGTGGTAGTGGAAAAACTAGACAGTAGAGTGATCAACTAATAGCAAGCTATAATCAAGAAAGAAAGCGCAAAGCGTGTAGCTCTGACCAAGTGCAACATGAGGGCTATGACCCTTGCAGGAGCCACATGGTGCTGAGATGCTCTAAAATGAGTCTGAAGGTGGACTTGTGATTGAGTGATTTTATGCAATTGAATAACTTGAATGTTAAGATGGTGCAAAGCTTGAGTATACACTCAGCTGTGCCATTTTCATATATATGCCAAAAAGGTTAGTATACAATATAATACAGATGGGGCAGACTATTGTACCACTAAACGGCTACAGCAGCAAAATGCATAAATTGATAGACACAAACAGGCAAATACAGCACATATAAATAACCAGCTAATTTCAACACTTCCCCTCAAGCCAGATTATATAAATTATATACCCCAAGCTTACAACATGTAAACTGAATTCAAGATCTTCTTAAAGATTTAGTCAATATATCTGCAAGTTGACCATCGGATTGACAAATTCAATACTAATTTCTTTAGACAACACTTTCTTCTGAACAAAGTGACAATCAATATCGGTGGTGTTGTGGGTCCACGTAGTGGCTGCTAGATGCATGCTGTCTATTGAGAATCTTAGATATTATATTATCTTGTTTTTAAATATAGTAGGTAAAAATAATATTTTTGAGATTATAGGCATCATATTCTTTATACTCATGTTTAACCTATTAAAAGAAAGAATGTCAGTTTAAAATCCATTTGGGTAGATAGTATGGCTTGATAATGTTAAGTTAAGGCTATCGTGAAAACAAGTGTTGGTAGTATCGCTTCTTCCCCTCATCCAAGAGTAAGAATGATGTAGTCTCAGTGGAGAACCCGTGACTAGATAGTGGCGCACGGACTTCACGTGCCTAACAAACACATCCATGAGATCGGTGCGTGAGTGTGTGGAGGCTTCTTAGCTTCTAATATTTCGGGTTTAGGCTACACTCGACAAGGCACACCAAGTGGTGAGGTTCTTGTCGTTGGCTGATGATAGTGGCCAGGGGCAAAGGACAGTGGCTAGCTACGGAGGTGGCCAACACACTAAGTTTGGAAGTGTGCTGAGTGGGACTGAGCCATCTCTATACCAAGTTGAATAACTTGAAAGTTGAGATGTTGGTGAAAAGCTTGAGCATATACTCAGCTGTGCCATATATCTATATATATATATACACACACACATATATATATATATATATATATATATATATGTATGTATGTATGTATACCAAAAAGGTCAATATACAATATAATACAGATGGGGTATACTGTTGTACTCTGTCTAGATGGCTACAGGCCTACAGCAGAAAAATACATAAATGGTAGACACAGACAAAAATGTACATAACATATAAATAACTGGCTAATTTCAACATATGCGATTTCACCTAAGTTTATGGGTTCACTGAGAAACAATTTTACAAACGAGTAACCTTGATTTGCTGATGTGGATTGTAAACTCATCTTAGTCTAGGATTTAACAACCATGGCCATAGTGAGCCTTGCCAACTCTATGCAATCATATCCCTCTTCCATCAGTTTGCTGATGGCTTCTTTGTTATTCACACTTATGTTTTCACATGGAATTTATGAGAAGCTCCACACCAAAAATTATTTTGTATGGTGTCAACAAGTCGAACCTATAATTAAAAGTCATTGATTCCACTTCTTCATTTTGACATCCAGTAATTCTGGTTAAGTTTCAAATTGTTGAAGATCATGAAGGTCACACTGGTTGAAATTTTTTGGTGGCAGCAAGTAGTTGACTATAATTAATCTTAAGCTTTCACCGGTGAATTCATTCTGCTATTGTGTTTGTGATATAGTTTTGAGATGTGTAGATTATGTTCGTATATGCATAGATGCAAATTTGCATACCTAATCAACAATATTGCAACACTGGCAGGTCCAGGGACTGAAGAGAGAGCTTGTCATTGCTCAAAAATCTAGAAAGGCCGCATCTGCATCATTAAGAATGGCTCTTCAAAAAGCTGCACAACTGCGATTAACAGAAAAAGAGAAGAACAAAAGTCCTTCCTATGCTATGCGCATATCTTTGCAAATTAATAGAGTTTCTTGGAGTATGCTTGTAGATGGTAAATCCTTTGCCGAAGCTGAGATTAATGACATGGTAAGAATTATTTTCTGAAACCGTCTCACTTATGTTTCCTTCCAAAATTTAGCAAGTGCACCTTAAATTTGCTTCTCACGAAGTATACACTGCTGCCTTAATATCAGATTTTCTTTGTATCAAGTGTTGCTTAATATTATATTTATATTTGTTAGCTACATTCTGAAGTTTCTTGCATTAATGTGGGTTTAATTTAGTGTATTTTGGAGAAATAAGTGTTTTTTTCTCAGCTTCCTGAGAGCTTTTTAAAAAAGTGATCATTTCTATCGAAAGACTATTCCCAAGTGTTGGCTAAGACTTCATTTGCTCAAGACTAGATATATAGAAGGGATTCTTACATATTTTTCTTCTACCTCAGTAAGCCATTAAATGTTTTATTCCTGACTGTTATGAGGGGACCAAAGAAAAATCACGTTAGTCTTTTATTTTGGTTGTTGTTTCTTGTTCTTGTTCTTGATCCTTTACCCGAGGATGGTGGGTCTTTTTTATTTTTTGGATTGGCAAATGTTAATTGATATAATATGTTAGTTTTGTTAATAGAGGGGTTTGAAACCTCGACTTCTTTTTCCTTCTCCCCATAGGTAGACATTACCACTAAGACCAACCTTATAACCCAAGAGTGGTCGTTCCTTACTAGCAATTTGTTTTGTAACTTTTTTTATTCATTTCTTTTTTATCACAATTTGGAAGATTATATTAATACTGTTTCTTGTTGCCAAATACTTAGATATATGACTTTGACCGGGATTACAAAGATGTCGGCATTGCTCGGTTTACAACAAAATATTTTGTCGTTAGAAACTGCTTGCCTAATGTCAAGTCTGATATGCTTTTGTCAGCATGGAATCCTCCACCTGAATGGGGAAAGTATGTAATTTTTATTGGACTTTCTCTTTATTCATCGGTGCTTATGTTGATTTATGATATTTGTTGCCATGTTGTTCTAACTTTCTATCAATAATTTTAACTACCATACCAACTTTAGAATTGATGAAGGTATTGGTTCATAGTTCATGGTTGATTTTCAACAATAAAAATAATTTGTATTATTGTTTAATATCTTAAGCAATGAAATAATATATTGTAAAAGATGGTAAATTAGGTAAATCTTTACATTTACAGGAGGTTTATATTACAAGTTCAAAAGGATAAAAAAATTTCATAATAAATAGTGAAATAATAACATTCTATACATATCTCACATATATGAGCCTTCATTTATTATAAAAATGTTCTTCAAAAAAATCTAAAGCAGCTGAAACTGGTTTTCTTCACCATTTCTTATCCAGTTTGGGCTGGTTCTTGATGGTGTTTTTGTTCCACCAATTCCCTAGATAGTTTGAACCAGTGATTTACCAGTGTTGGTCCAACATATAGTTAATAACTGTTCTTCTATGCACTGTATTAATCATTGGAGATAGGTTATGCTTTAATTTTGTTTGAGGTTCTTATACACCTCCTGTTTCTCTCTTTCTTCATCCATTTGTTGTACTTTTGGCATGATATAGTTTTACATGTCGACAAGCACAAGTCAAAAGTGCCCTCCAATTACTTTCTTTCTTTAAGTTTGAGAGATTCTACCTGCTTGCATATAAAAGTAAAACTTTGGTTAGAATAAATGAGAAATATTCAATTGTATCTTGTTTATCTTGTGTCTCAGCTGATGTTGTAGATGATCTCTACAACATTGACCTTGCACTATTGTCCTTCTCCCCAATCCGTGTTCCCTTTGTCATTTCTTGCCTGTTGCTGACCTGTGGCCTGTCACCTCAAACAACCTATTCTAAGGGGTTTCAGGCTGAAATGACTTCATCTTGCTGTTTGTTGATGCTGCTGCTTTCCATTGACATGACTAAATGACCTAATATTTTTTACGCAGATGTGGTTTTTGTCCCAAATATGATCTGCACGTTCTCAATTCTAGATTGGGTGGTCCTTGTCTTAGTTTGGCTCAGCGTTATCAACGGGCGGTTATGGTGGCACCATAACAGTGCCGTAACGCCGTGGCGGTGGAGGCCGCGATCCTTGATGGGCGTTATGGCTAGCTATGGCCCGAGTCCGCCTTTTGCTGTGTGGCGGCCGCCATGACGGAAACGGGGTGGCGGCGCATGGCGGACGTAATGCCCAGTTGGGCTTTTTTCTTCTTTTTTTTTATGTTTTTGGACCGGGTCGGGTCGACTCGGTTGATGCCAAACACTATGTTTGTGCATGCCCTAGCCACCAGCTCACCTCACTCATCTCACCCACCTCACGCAATCACCTCGCGACGACCGTCGTGTAGTCTCCGACGAGTTCTCCGGCACCGACAACGACGATAGCCACCTGAGACGCCTCTTCTCTTCCTCGCAAGTCGTGAAACAGCGTCTCTCTTCCTCGTCAGTGCGCCGCGACTACTGTTCCTCTTCGGTCTTCTTCCTTGCGCTGCCGCCGCCGTCGACACTGCTCCTCTTCTTCCTCGCACTACCGCCGTCGAGCATTGTTCCTCTCTTCTTCCTCGCGCGCACAGGTTCCTCTATTCTCTAATATCTCTTTTTTTATATAAAAGAGATATTAGTTTTTTTTTTTTTTTTTGTTTCTGATTTTTTTTTTTATAAAAGCTTTTTTTCAATTTTTTTTTACAGTTTAATGATCATGTCCGGGACAGAAACAAACACCCTAAATGTATCCTCAAATTCAATTAGCTCTAAGAGGACTGATGTCGGATGGAAGCACTGTACACTGTTAGAGAGAATGATACAAATGAAATTTATTGTAATTATTGCCAGAAGGTTATGAAAGGAGGTATAACAAGAGGAAAACATTTGATTGGAAAAGTGGGAAATGTTACAGCTTGCTTGATGGCTCCGGAAGCTGTAAAGGTTGAAATAAGAGCAGTTATGGATGGAAAGAAGCAGAAGCAAACTGAAACGTTTAAAAAAGTAATGCATGATATTAAAGAACATTTTGAAGAAGGGTTCATGGATATGGGAAGTTCTGATGCTTCATCTAAGCTACTTCCAGTTGGTGATTTGAGATTGAAAGATACAAGGAAGGGACCTATGGACCTTTTTACTCAAGCTCAGTCTACAGCTGCAAAGAATAGGAAAGAAAAACTAGTGCAAGCGGACATAAGAGAGCTTTGTGATAAAAAAGCTTTAGAAAGGGTGTACCAATACATAGCTCACTTTTGGTATCAAGCTGACCTACCTTTCAACTTAATAAAATTAGAAAGTTTTCAAGATTTGCTTTGCGAAGTTGGGAATTTTGGGAGACATTTGAAAGCTCCTTCTTACCATGACATTAGAGTACCACTTCTTCAGAAAGAGGTGGAGTACACTAATGAGTTAATGCAGCCACTAAAGGATCAGTGGGCAAATTTTGGGTGTTCGTTAATGTCAGATGCTTGGACGGATAGAAAACAAAGAAGCATCATAAACTTTTTGGTGAACTTGTCTTCTGGAACAATGTTCTTAAAGTCTATTGATGCATCTGACTATATAAAAATCGGAGAAAAGATGTTTGAGTTATTGGATTCTATTGTGGAGGAGATTGGAGAGGAAAAGGTTGTCCAAGTTATAACGGACAACGAAAGTAACTATGTTCTTGCTGGGAAGTTGCTAGAGCAGAAAAGACCAAAGATTTATTGGACGCCTTGTGCTACACATTGTATAGACTTGATATTGGAGGATATTGGTAAGCTGCCCACTATAAAGAAAACCCTTCAACGAGCTATCTCTCTTGTTGGCTTTATATATAGCCATTCAAGCACGTTGAGCATGTTAAGATTCTTTATCGGTGGAAGGGAGTTAGTGAGGCATGCTATCACTCGCTTTGCAACATCATATCTTTCCTTGGAGAGGCTTCATGAAGAGAAAACCAATCTTAGAAAGATGTTTGTGTCAGAATAGTGGAATGAAAATAGGCTAGCAAAGGAGGCCAAGGGAAAAGAAGCCACTAAAACTGTCTTGATGCTTAGTTTCTGGATGAATGTGGTTTTCATTCTGAAAATGATGGCTCCTCTTGTGAAAGTGCTTAGACTTGTGGATAGTGAGCAAAAACCAGCTATGGGATACATATATGAAGCAATGGACAAAGCGAAGGAAACCATTATAAAATCTTTTAAAAATGAAAGCAAATACAAGGATGTGTTTGCAATCATTGATAAAAGATGGGATATTCAGCTTCATCGCTGTTTACATGCTGTTGGTCACTTTTTGAACCCTGAGTTCTTTTATGCAAACCCACAGATGGAATTTAATGGTGAGATTATTAGCAGTTTGTATGATTCTATAAATAAATTGCTGGGAGATTCGGAAATGGAGAAGATTGTTCACAAGGAGTTGGCTCAATATAAAACTGCGAGTGATATGTTTGGGTCCACAACTGCTAAAGCAATGAGGGGTGAAATTGCACCTGGTAAGAGACAAAAGATTGCAACTTCTGAACTTTTATTCTTTAAGTCATTTGCTAAAATGTCTGAGTTTAACATATTTTGGTTGCATTTGTAGCTCAATGGTGGCGGATGTATGGTTCAGAAACTCCTTATTTACAACAACTTGCAATTAGGATCCTTAACTTGACATGTAGTGCTTCGGGTTGTGAACTCAATTGGAGTGTGTTTGAGCAAGTAATTAATTTCCTATTTAAAGTAAACAATCAATATTTTCCTTATAGTTATTCCGTAAATAATGAGTATTTATTTAATTGTTTTAGGTTCATACTAAGAGAAGAAATAGACTCGAGCATCAAAGACTTTGTCATGTATAAACAAGCACTCCATCGAAGGTATAACCTTAAGGATGAAATCGATCCAATTAGTCTCACTGGAATTGATGATTGCAATGAGTGACTAATTGGAGAGATGGATGGAGAAGAAGGTGAAGATGAGAGGGTTCATGAAAGAGTTGATGACCTTACTTGGAATCAAGTTTATGAAGCTTTGGGACTTAATGAGCCTAGACAATACACTAGGCGTCATAAAAGGAAACGACTTGCAATTGGAGATGCGCAAGTAGGAGCATCTTCTAATCCTTCCAAAAGAGCGAAAGGAGTAGCTTCAAAGAAGAAGGGGAAAAGGGTTGTTGTTGAAGAAGCTGAATCATTAGAATATTCTGATTCTAGCAGTGACGAGGAGGAATTAGTGTCAAATGCTAATTTGGCAGATTCAGATGGAGAAGAAGCTGAAGGATTCTTGGATGAGCAGTATCGCCCTGTTGAAGTTAACTATGCAGACATTGATGAAGATGAGGAGGATTAAATAAAATAATTTTAGGACTTATCATTGTGTTTACTGTTTTTTTATGGTTGATTAATGCTTTTGTTTTGGTTAGGAATTTATGTTTTTAAGTTTTAATGATGGCAATATCACTAGATTATGAATTCTATGAATTTTAGATTGTTAAATTGTTGGTTTTGATTAATCTGGTTGATATTTTGCTGTTTTTGCATTATAGTTTATACATATATATATATATATATATATATATATATATTTCTTTTTTTTTTGTCCGCCATGACAGTATGCCGCTTAAAGGTCCTGACCGCCATCCGCCGTATAACCTTCCTGACAACACTGGTTTGGCTCTGCCGGTTTCCTATCCCAAATCTTGACCTTGAAGTCTTTAATCAGGGTGCTTTGGCCTTGTCTCCATCCCAAACTATTCAGATTGTAGTTTTATCATGGCATTTTCTTCCCCCAAAAATCATTCCTCTGACTGATTTTCACTAGTGGGTCATATAGTGTTGAATTAACATGGCCTTCTATTGTGAATCCTATCAACTGTTATTTTCTCTTATCTCACTAATTTGTCATAAGGTTATCAATTACTTGTTTATTCATGCAACATTTGAACTACATTTTTGGGATGATAATCATTGCAACCATGTTTTATGGAGCCCATGTTATGTGTTTTTAAGGCGTTTGTTTGTGTTAGATGTATTTAAATATATGGGTCTAAGTCCATCTCTTTTGTACAACATATATATAATATTCTCCTTAGTTGTGCTAGACATACAAGGATCATGCATATTCATCTCTTTTTACATGGTATCTAGAGTCTGTTGTATCTTTGCCTAAGTTTTTTTTTTTCGAAAATCATGTTTCTTTCCGATTTTTGGCCATTTCCCGCCACTTCCGTTGCCGCTGCCACCGTTTTGGTTGTCAACCCCGCCATCAGCATCGCCGTCCTCCAGCGCTACCAGCATCTCCTTTGTTGGAGCTGCCATGCACCCTCATGTGCGCCTACCAGCAAAGGTTGTCATCTCCTTTTCTCCAGCTGCCGCGTAGGGTAGCACATCCTGCCTCTTTTCTGCTGTCGCTTACCAGCGTTTGAATCGCCTTGTTGTCGTCTCTTCTGGTCTAGTTTCGGATCTTCTGTTGGGCTAGTCACTAACTCTACTCCAATGCCACCTACTTTGTCTCCTCCGACTCCTTCCTGTGTGTCTAATCTACCCATTGCTCTTTGTAAAGATACACGTTCCACTCGTAATTCCTCCCCTCATTATGTTAATTTGAGTTATCACAGGTTGTCTCCATCTTTCTATGCTTGTCTTTCTTCCATTTTCTTTGTGTCCATTCTGAAACTGTAAGTGATGTCTTATCCTATCCTGGTTGGAGACAGACCATGCTTGATGAACTGATTGTTCTTCAGAACAGTGGTACTTGAGATCTTGTTCTTTTGCCTCCTACGAAGTTTGTTGTTAGTTGTCGGTGGATCTTTACTATCAAAGCTCGTTTAGTTGTCTAAGGTTATAGTCAAATTTTCAGGTTAGACTATAGTGAAACATCTTGTCCTGTTGTCGAAACAACCTCTGGTAAACTATTTTTAGCCATGGTTGCGTTTTGACATTGGCCCCTCTATTAGTTGGATATAAAAAAAGCCTTCCCTCATGGTTATTTGCTCGAGTAGAGAGCAACCTCTTGGTTTTGTTGCTCAAGGGGAATGTTTCCGATTGGTATGCTGTTTTTGCAAATCTTTATATGGTTTTAAACAGTCTCTTAGGGCATGGTTTGACATGAATCGTAGTGAGGCTGATAATTCTGTGTTTATCGTCATTTAGGAGGTTGGTGCATCTACATGATAATATATGTTGATGACATTGTTATTACAGGTAGTGATACCCATGGAATTTCACATATAAAAGAAGTCCTTTGTCATTATTTTGAGACTAAAGACCAACTTAGATGCTTCTTGGGTATTGAGGTAGCAGAATCTAATAGTGGGATTGTGATTTTCCACAAGCAGTATGCATTGGACATCTTAGAGGAGACATATGCTAAACTCCAAGCCCATTGACACACCTAAAGATCCATATGCTAAACCCCAACTAAGTTAAGAGGAGCCACTTTTAGATTCTAAGAAGTACAGGAAATTGGTTGGAAAACTGAACTACTTGTCACTTGTCTTGACATCTCCTTTACTGTTAGTGTGGTAAGTCAGTTCCTTAATTCACTATGTACAGGACATTGGAATCCTGTCCTACGCATTCTAAAGTACATTAAAGGAGTCCCAAGAAAAAAGTTTGTTTTATGGACACAATAATCATACTCGGATTATGGGATAGTTAGATGCAAATTATGTATGTTCTCTCACTGACAGATCTACTCCCGGATATTATGTCTTTATTATTGGTGACGACTTGATTTCCTGAAGCAGGATATAGAGCTATTGCTTTAGCAATATGTGAACTTATTTGACTCAAACAATTCCTTGATGAATTGAGATTTGAAAAGGTTACACAGATGACTCTAATTTTGTGATAACCAAGTTGCCCTTCATATTGCTTCAAATCGAGTTTTTTATGAGAGGATCAAACACATTGAGATAGATTACCACTTCATCTCTTAAAATATTGTATTTGGAGACATTTTTATCCAGCTTGTTAGCTCCTATGATTAGTTAGCCAATGTCTTCACAAAATCATTTCGAGGTTCTAGAATTGACTTGGTGCATGATTTATATGCATCAGCTTGTGGGAGGGAATGTTAGATGTATTTTAATATATGAGTCTAAGCCCATTGTATTAGCTCTTCTGTATAACATATATAATATTCTCCTTGGTTGTGCTAGACACATAAGGATTCATGCATATTTATCTCTTTCTATTGTTTGTAATAAGCTTAAAGATGAATGAGATTTAGCTAGAGGAAGTGTGTAAGAATTTATGCAAAATATCCAAATATTATCTTGAATATATCTAAAATGAGATTTAGCTTAAAGACGAATGAGATTTAGCTAGAGGAAGTGTTTAAGAATATATGCAAAATATCCAAATATTATCTTGATTATGTCTTAAATTTTTATTTGGACTATCTTAGTTTATCTCTTGGAATAGTTCCCTATCTTTGATCCTATTGAAGATTTGATTATGTCTTCTATATCTAGCTTAGTTACCCTTTATACATTGTATTTGATTGTACATTTATTTGTAATTTTATTATAATCATTATAAATAAAGAGCTGAGGAATGATTATTCCTCAAGCATTAAGAATCACCAAGTATCTCTTCTAACTTGGTATCAAAAGGACACCACCTCCTGTGGGCCTTTAAAAATAAATAAAAAAAACCTAAAACAATGTGTCATGGTATCCTCTGTGGTTGTCTTGCGATCACCTCCATTCAAGGTTGAATTATTGGCATCTGAAGCGGAAGATGCCAATTTACTCAACCCTAGAATCGCTGTCGGCTCCTCACACGCCTCCATATGTGTAGCATCTTGCCTGCGTGTGAAGCCTACGTGTCACCCTCTAGGCCTTCATTCATGATGTGATTTGTTTCACCGTACTCATCGTCGTCTCCTCGTTCTGTTTCAGGGGTCGTTTGGCTCTTTCAAAATCATTTAAGGCGTCTAATCTTCTCCTTTTCACCTTGCGCACTGTTCACACATGCTCAATGACCTCCTTTTCTGCTACTAGTGTTATCTCCTTTGTCTATTAAGGTAGTCCCTCTATTACATCTACAAAACTGACCGAGAAGAATTATAACTAGTGTTGTTCATGTACCATGTTACTTTATTCTAATGCACCTTTAAAATTCTAGGGAGATGTTGATCTTATTGTTAGATACCTTATTAATAGAATGTCATCCTCATCCCTTAATAGCAAAGTCCCGTTGATGGGTCAGCATGTGCTACCAAATATATTTTTCTTGGGTACTTTTAGACAACAAAGGGTTATTGATGTTACTTACCCCTCACCAATATGTTGATGTTATTCTACATATATGTTGATGTCACCTTTTATGAAATTGTTCCTTTTTTGTATTCCTAATGCCCTTTTTATTTCCTACAATGTCTGTTCCATCTGTTCTCCTTGTCCCTCCTCTCTTTATTAGCGTCGATGACACCTCCAATAGTCGAAGTAGCTCCTGTTATAGAGCCTATTACTTCATTACCTGCTCCACCTACTCCGCCAGCTCTTGCTCAATCCGACACCTTTCCGTAAAGGTAATCACCCTACTCATAATTCTTTTTCTATTTATAATTTCTTTAGTTATCATCATCTTGCCCCTTCCTATTATGCCTTTGTGTCTGCTATTTCCACTATATCTATTCCCAAAACTGTATAGGAAGCAATTTCCCATTCAAGATGGCAACAAGTGATGATTGATGAGATGCAAGCCTTGAACTCAAACCAGACATGGGTTCTTGTTCCTCCTTCTCTTGGGAAGATCGTTGGTTGTTGATGGGTCTTTACAATTAAGGTTGATGCAGATAGACAAATTGACTAGTTAAAAGCTCGTCTTGTAGCCAAGGGTTACACATAGATCTTTGTTCCTGACTAAAACGACACCTTCTCTCCAATTGCTAAGATGGTATTTGTTTATCTCCTCCTATCAATGGTTGTCATACGTCATTGACCCCTCTAGTAGTTGGACATTCAAAATGCCTTCTTACATGATGACTTGACACAAGAAGTCTATATGGATCAACCACCTAGATTTATTCCTCATTGGGAGTCTACATGTTTTATTCGCAAGTTACGTAAAGCATTGTATGTCCTGAACCAGAGTCTGAGAGCATGGTTTGAACGATTCAGTTTTGTTTTACAGAATTTTGGCATGACTCGCAGTGAGTCTGATTGTTTTGTCGTTTACAAAATTTTCTCCTCAGCTAATCAATACATTTATCTTGTAGTGTATGTAAGTAATATTGTTATTAAAAAAGATGACGATAGAAGTATCCAGGATCTTAAAAATCATTTGTTTCAGAGTTTTCAAACCAAAGATTTGGGATGATTAAATTATTTTCTAGGAATTGAAGTTTCTCAGTCAAAAGCTGGTATTGCCATTTCCCAAAGGAAGTATGCTCTTGATATCTTGGAAGATGCTGGAATGTTAGATTGGAAGCCCATCAATACTCTTATGAAGCCAAATACCAAACTTTCGCCTGATAAGGGGGGAACTCCTTTTGAATCTAGGTAGATATCGAAGACTTGTTGGAAGGTTGAATTATCTAACCATGAGCAGACTAGACATATCTTTTGCAGTCAACGTTCTTAGTTAATTCAACAACTCTCCACGCACAAGTCTTTGGGAGGTTGTGACTTGAATTCTGAGATATGTAAAGCGGGCTCCTGTCAAAGACCTAGTTTATAAGGATAGAGGTAATATGTAAAAAGGTAGTATTCAAATGTAGATTATGCTAGAGATGAAAGTGATCGTCGGTCAACCTCAAGATATTGTGTCCTAATTGGAGGAAATCTTGTCTCAGCAAAAAGCAAAGTATTGTGTCCAGGTGTAGTGCAAAAGTGGAATACCGGGTTATGACCTTTAGTACATGCGAATTGATTTGGCTAAAGCAAATCCTTAATGAACTCAAGTTTTGCAAAGTTGAATCCATGGAACTCATCTGTGACAATTAAGCCGCCTAATATATAACATCTAATCCGGTTTTCCATGAATAAACTAAACATATTGGAATTGATTGTCATTTAATATGGAAGAAATTGTTTTTTGGAGAAATAGCACAACCTTTGTATGAGTCCAAAAATAAGCTATCGAATATCTTCACCAAGTCTCTTAAAAAATCAAGAATATCCGACATTTGTTCCAAGCTAGATGCCTATGATCTATACGCTCCAGCATGAGGGGGAGTGTTGAAGATTTGATTATGTCTTCTATATCTTGCCTAGTTACCTTTTATACATTATATTTGATTATATATTTATTTGTAATCTTATTATTATAATTAAAGAGCTGAGGAACCATTATTCCTCAAGAATTTGGAATCACCAAGTATCTCTTCTAACTGATCCTCACATTGTTACACATCATATTATACAAATCCACTATTAATAATAGTATATTGTTCATGTTCTCTTCTTATCTGCTTTTTATACCTACAACCCATTACTGTCCAGTAAGCTGCAATTTCTTTCTTCTTTTGTAATTTTGATGGAGGAAAAGGGGTTTTCAAAAGCTTCATCATATCCAAATTATCTTTCTCTTCAAATACTTTCCCAGAGAATAGCCATCTCTTTTCATGAATTGGATGAACCATTTCGTAGTCAGATTTACTCTATTAGCCGATTTATTAATGCGGATCAGTCTCAAGGCAGGAATGTCTTGACTCTTGTGCTTTTGGACAATTTGTTTAGGTGCAGTAATTCCTTTGCAATTTTTTAAGTAGTAGGTGCAATATAGTGTTATATTGACTCTCGAGTCTTGAGCTTTTAGCTCATTTTGTAAAGGGATATCTTTCTACAATGCTGGCATAAGACTTCCAAATCATGCCTATTCTATTGAATATGAAAATATGTGTGATAGTTATTTGTGTTATTCAGTGTCTTTTGCCATTAGATTTCCTGCCATTCACGTAGAACTTATACAACAACAGCATGTTTTGGATGCAATTCAAACACTGGAAGTGGGCAATTCTGCCCCTGATGATTGCTACATGTTTGTGTCTGGAGTAGTTCATTTGGAAGATAGCTCTCAAGAATTTTGTATTTATGCTACTAAAATTTTTTATACACTTTTTTATGTGTGAGAAACTGCATATTAAATGCTGCTTATTTGTATTTGTTGCAAGTAACATTATATGACCATCTCCTTGAAATTCTTTTCCAGAAAAGTAATGCTTCGAGTGGATGCAAAACAGGGAGCTCCGAAGGACGGAAATTCTCCCCTTGAACTTTTTGAGGTAACGAATTCCTTTAGTTTTTTTTTTAATCATTAAAAGGGAAAATCAGTGCAGGGCAATAGAATCCATTGTTATCCAAATTTGTGATTTTTCTTTCTGGCGGTTTCTTCAGTGGTCATTGATTAAAATTGAAACCATGTGTCATACTTATCTCGAGTAGATCTGAACATAATTTAATAATGCCAAATCAGTATCAGAACGTTTTTGCACTCTGATTCTCTCCGTATACTCAAGATTTGCTAGAAGGCATGGCTGGTGGGGGGTAAGAAGGAATTTATAATATCCCATGTATGATTTAGAACAGGAACATTAATATGTCATTACTGAAGCTTTGTAGGCTGAAATATGTCTGGCTAGCTGCTATCAAAGGTCTTTGCATAAACATGCCTGTGATGCATCTTTGAAAAAACTATTGCAATGTGAATTGTGAAATTCATTTTTAAGATAGAGCCAATTGTAATGACAGAGCAATACCATGTTAGGAATTCCCACGTCGGCTATTTCAATTCTACAGGTGCAACTTATATATCTAATGGGCAACTTCAGTTGATGCAATTGGTTTTAAGATGATATCTAACATGGTACAAAGCCTATAGCCCATTTTGGTTAATCACCTATTCTGGTAGGCTCACCTGTGTTAGCAAGCATTTGTGGAGGGAGGATGGTGTTTCCACATCACCTGCCTCAATTCTAGGGGTGTAGCTTATATTATATGTATGTTGGGCAACTTTACTTGATGCTAATTGGTTTTAAGATGAAATCTAACAAATCTAAATATGAAGGAGCTAGAAAATGTTAAATCTGTGGTGTTTTTCAGAATCGGAAACTAAACTTGCTAGTATTTGTAAGAGGTTTGCTTAGAATGTCTAGACTGGTTCAGCTTGTTTCTTACATGAAGTTGCTTTTGACTATAGGTAGAGATTTATCCACTTAAGATCCATTTAACAGAGACGATGTACAGAATGATGTGGGAATATTTCTTCCCAGAAGAAGAACAAGATTCCCAACGTCGACAGGTTAGTTTAGGATTACAAATCTCATATTGTGATATCTTCAAAAATCAAGGCTAATATCAGCAAAACTATTTCAAAAGTTAAAACAATGGTTATTTGTGCAGGAGGTTTGGAAGGTTTCAACCACTGCTGGTGCAAGGCGTGTAAAGAAAGGTACATCACTTCTTGAAGCTTCTGCGTCAAGCAGTCACTCAACAAAAGAGTCTGAGGCATCATCCAAGTCTGGCATATCTGCAGCAATGCTATTTCCCACAAGTCAGCCTTCAGTCCATGTTGACTCAGCTCAAGTGAGTATACAATTAATCACATGGTTCTCAGGTTAGATTATTACTAACACCAGCAAATTCTAATCTTGGTCTGGTTAACGGAGAGCTTGGGAGGAAAATAACTTTTTCTTTTCTTATTTCTCGCAATTTATTAATTTTAGATGCTAGATTTCTCAAGGAGTTTCTGAAACCTGTTTACAGGCATCCAAAACACAAACTGTCAAAGCAAACCCTGGTACGGGGACTACCCCTGAACTAAGGAGGACGTCATCTTTTGACAGAACTTGGGAGGAGACAGTGGCAGAATCTGTAGCTAATGAACTTGTCTTACAAAGTTTATCTTCCTCGAAAAATGGCCAATTTGGTTCTACGGAGCAACAAGATGAAGCTGCTAAGAATAAATCAAAAGACTCAAAAGGTGTGAAAGGTGGTCGTTCATCTCATGAAGAAAAAAAGGTGGCTAAGTCACATGAGGAGAAGAGATCTAGGCCACGAAAGATGATGGAGTTTCACAACATCAAAATTAGCCAGGTTGGTCATTTTGGTCCTTCTAGTAAAATCGTTACCTATCATTACTTTTTTATGCAATAATTCAAATTTCAGCTAAATGTCATGGACTGTTTCTTTCAGGTTGAGTTATTGGTTACATATGAAGGGCAAAGATTTGTTGTAAATGATCTTAAATTATTGATGGATCAATTTCATCGAACCGAGTTTATTGGAACTTGGCGAAGACTCTTCTCACGGGTTAAGAAGCATATCATCTGGGGGGTCCTAAAGTCTGTTACTGGAATGCAGGTGATGAATGGCTTTCAGTTTCTTCTCTCCTATCATTTTGTTGGTAGTTATAGTTATATACATCAATGTTTTCTTTTTATTCATCTGTTGTTTTTACCTACCAGGCTACCATGGCCAATTTATGTGGACATTATAAAACAAATGTGCTGGCATAGTAATTTGACAGAATTGGAACTTCACTGAAATTGTTATTTTTCTGATTTTCTTTAATATAATAGCCTTTATCACACACTATTGGTCTATTTGGTGTAAAGTGGAAACTTTAACTGTTATGCTAAATCCAATAATGTGTTTCTTTTATATGGATTGTGTAGGGTAGGAAATTTAAAGACAAAGGTCAGAGTCAGCCTACTGGTGCTGGTGTTCCTGAAATTGATATTAATTTTAGCGACAATGAAGGCCAGGCAGGAAAATCTGATCAATATCCTCCATCTTGGCCGAAGCGGCCAAGTGATGGTGCAGGTGATGGATTTGTAACATCCATTAGAGGACTGTTCAATACTCAACGCCGAAAGGCAAAGGCATTTGTGCTCCGAACTATGAGGGGAGAAGCAGAGAATGATTTTCATGGTGATTGGAGTGAAAGTGATATGGATTTCTCTCCTTTTGCTAGACAACTCACGATTACAAAAGCTAAAAAGCTTATTAGGAGGCACACTAAGAAGTTCCGTTCCAGAGGACAAAAAGGTTTGTTTGTCACTTTCCTGCTAATGCTTTTATATTGTTTTGTCTACTTACTAGTAATTCAGTTATTTCATGGGCAGCTTTTTTTTTTTTTTTTTTTTTTTTGCATTTTGTTAGAAGAATATATTATTTGAAAGAAAGGAGAGTATATGCATAGCCAAAAAATATAATTAAATGGATAAGAAATCACCCTACAAAGATAAAACAGAAAGCAAACTAAAATGGGTTGAGGAAAGGTTGTTACATAGTTGTTCTCTCTCTACATAGGTAATTTCTTTTGACAAAACTATAAGCAAAGCGTCAAAGAGAAACCATAAACCCAATGCTATCCTCGACATAAATTGAATCTAAATTCAAGATTATACTGGTCTTTTGAATCTCTAACATTTACAACAACGTCATTATCTTTGTCAACTCTTCGTATGGGTCGAGTTTTGGAAATTAACTATTTAAAGTTGTGTTGTTATTAACTCAAAGCTGTGTCGTGTTCTGATATCTGCTTTCCTGATCTTATTTTCCTTTTGCTGATCGAACCCTTCATGTTCATTTGATTATTTGAGGAATGAAGTTTGAATCTCTTTCAGGTTCGTCTTCACAACAAAGAGAATCACTACCATCATCACCACGAGAGACAACTCCATTTGACAGTGATTCTTCAAGTGGATCCTCACCATATGAAGATTTTCATGAGTAGAAATATTTTTGTCATCTAAAGGATTTCTTACTTTTCAGCTGAGCATGACGCACATTTTATCTAGTTCTGAAAAGATACGAAAACGTGACAGAAGATCTCCCTATTAAGAAGGACCTCGGTTAAAAGCTAGACATGTTTCAGTAGAAGGGCGCTTGGAATGGAAAGAGAACTTTGGGCAATGCATGCATGGTTGATGTTGATTTCTACTCGTTGTGTATTTTGTGTGGCAACCTAAGTCATCGGTGAAAAGAGAGTCGCTTTCATCTCGCAGCCATCATTTTGTATGCAACATCAATCGCACATCTAAGATTTCTATTCCTTCACAACTGTCACCGGGAAGAGCCTTGCTTTCATCTCTTACGTCATTTTCGGGTTGTATATTCCTGTAGCTTCTGGTCAATGTGCAATTTTTGGCTTCTTAATTTATTAGAGAATAGGAGCCTAGAAGTTGACATGATTATTGTACATACATTTGATTATAGTTTGATAAATAGAATAAAAGCAATATCTTTTTTAGCCTAGGGACCCTTGTTTAGAATAAAAAAAAAAGTGATAGACAAAATTATGTTTAAAGAAAGTTTATTCTAAGCCATTCTCCAAAGGAATAAGGCAAGTGTAGAAACTAGAAAGTATTGGGCAGCCGGGTGATACTTATTTAGTACATTGTCTTAGCAAACCAATACAAAGCATTATATGTTATTTTAAATTATGAGAAATAAGTTTTTTTTTTTAAAAAAAAGACAATTTTATTTAGCAGATACTTTCTAGTCACACGAAATGATTAGAAAATATATGCAGATTACAAAGTCAGGACAGAATAATCAGTAAATCTAAGTTATCCACTCCTTGAAACTAAAGGCAAATACTGAGTTACAATTAGTGTAGGCATTGCTCCTTTTGAGACCTAGTAAAACAGTATTTGGATTGTATAGACTACACAGAAGGATACAAAGGAAATTTTACAATCCTCAAATTTTACAATCCTCTTGGTCCACAGGAAAGATCTTTGTAAAGATTTTTTCCAAAATTTTCCTACACAAAAAACTTTACTTTAAACACCAATGTGTTTCTAGTCAAGCAAATATCTCACAATATATTCAACCAAATTATACTAAGGATATCTTTTGATTGTTTTTCTATTGTTTTAGTAATTCTAAAGAGTTGTCATAAGTGAGATTGATATTCTGAGATAGAACACTTGAGTATCCTAACTATTGATAACAATTTATTCAGACTAGGTACACTGGTTTACAAGAAAAGAGTAAATGTGACATTAATTTTGCTTCACTTTGATAGACATGACACACATTACCATCTAATAGAGTAATATTTCTTTTTGCAAGTTCAACCTTTGTAGGGATCTAGATGTGAGCTACCTTCCAAGAAAGTGTTGATATCTTGGATGACACCTTTGATTTCTATATCTTGTAAGAAAATCAGAAAACAAATTCATGAGACCCCACAGATTAAATCTATATGTATCTTTTATAGAATAATATATAGTGTTCGTTGAGCTACCTTTTCATCTCCATCAATCTTTCAAATCGTGTTGAACCCTTTATAAAATCCTCTTTAACTCCCTCACCCATCCTTCTTTTAAATTAATAACTCTCTTCTCCACTTAAGTTTTCATTCCCATGTCTTATCACATCAACCCAAACCTAAGATATTAGAGTCTCTTTTGATTGGAAAATGCATATAATCTAGAGAATAATGATTTCAACCCTCCTAATGCAATAATGCTTACTAAGGGTTCCATCACTAGGGTCATGGCTAGGAGGATAGAGAAGGTGATGCATGCCTCCCTTGATCTTTTTCTAGAGGTTTTCTTTTTTGGTGAAATGGTTTGTGGAGAGGTAAGAAGTGAGGTGGTTTTAGGCGCCACTTAAGGTAAGATAAGCCTAAGAGGGAAAGTTTGCCATAAGGGATAGAACCCCTTGATAAAAACCTAAGGAATTCTCAAAGAGAAGGGTGGATACTAAGAGAAGGGTGGATACTAAGAGAAGGGTGGATACTAAGAGAATTTTGGTCAACTCAAGGTTTTTCCATTCAATAAAGTGTAAAAAATACAAGAGTGTGAAATAACACATTTTTATAGAGGGAGCTAACCTCTTGGACAAGTCATGAAGGAAATGAAGGGCTAGGATTAAAAGGAGTCATCCAAGGGAGGAGGATTGAAGCCCAAAGTCCAATCTCTTCCTTTAGATGAGAATTGGTGCCCAAGCTACCTCATCCAAGAGCCAAGATTACTCCTTTATTAGTTTTGGTTTTATTTAGGAAAGAGGGTGTAGTTATCAAACTACCCCCTTATTTCCTAAATAAAGGTCCAAAAGAAAATTAAATGGACTAATACATGTCCAAAATAAAATCCTAGGTTCCTAAAAGAAAAATTACAAGTAAATAAGTCATGGCTTGCATAACTTGATGGTCGTATGGAGGTAAGATCTTCCTCCTTTTACTCTAGCCATGTCTTCTCCTATTCTCCTAGTCATGGCCCTAGTGATAGGGCCCTTGCTTGGGGAGAATGCATCATCTCCTCCCCTTGGGAATGATTTGACCTCAAATCTGATAGGTCCTCCTCTTCTTCATCAATACCTACAAAAGGGATCAAATCACAAACATTAAAGGTAGTACTGACACCATAGTCCTCAGGGAGATCTAATATGTGTGCATTGTTGTTCACTCTCTTGAGGACTTGAAAGGGACCATCTCCTCAGGGGCTTCTTTGAGTAGGGAAGCGATCCTTGCTCAAATGAAGCCATACCCAATCCCCTTCATTGAAGATAATTTATTTCTTTCCCTTATTAACCTTAGCAGCATGCCTTTTAGAGTGTTGTTCAATGTTGGCTTTGACCCTCTCATGTAATTTTTTAACAAAATCAGCTTTAGCTAATCCTTCTTTATGAATAGAAGAAGGCAAAGGTAAAGGCAAAATATCAAGAGGTGTAAGAGGGTTGAAGCCATAAACAATCTCAAAGGGTGAGTGCTTGGTGGTTCTTTCGACCACCCTATTATATGCAAACTCTATATGGGAAAGGTACTCATCCAAAGACTTATGATTTCCCCTAAGAAGTGCCCTTAGCATAGTGGATAAGGATCTATTTACTACCTCAGTTTGCCCATCAGTTTGGGGATGACATGTGGTAGAAAATAGGAGTTTAGTTCTCAGCCTAGCCCACAAAGTTTTCCAAAAGTGGCTAAGGAACTTAACATCTCTATCATACACTATGGATTGAGGTATGCTATGTAGACGGACAACTTCTTTGAAGAAAAGTCTTGCAATATTGCTCGCGTCATCTATTTTGTGGCAAGGTACGAAATGGGCCATTTTAGAAAACCTATCCATTACCACAAAGATAGAGTCCGTTCCTTTTTGGGTTCTAGGAAGTCCAAGGATGAAATCCATGCTTATGTCTACCCAAGGAGCGGAGGGAGCCGGTAAGGGTGTGTAATGTCCATGAGGCATTACTTTAGATTTAGTTTGTAAACAAGCTATGCATCTAGAGCAATGTCTTTGGATATCTCTTTTCATATGGGGCCAATGAATTTTTTTTTTAAAATGAGCAAAGTTTTGTTTATTCCAAAATGTCTCATGAGCCCACCCTCATGGCTCTCTCTCACAATAAATTTTCTAAGAGGTCCTTGGGGTACACAAAATTTACTTTCTTTGAATAAGTACCCCTCACTCACATGAAACCCATCAGTAGGTTTGGACAAGGAGGTAGCAAAAATGGGGCCAAACTCTTGGTCAGAAGCATATTGGTCCTTAATATAATCAAACCCTAAGATTTGGGAGCTCAAAGTGGCAAGAAGAGTATGTCTTCTAGATAGGGCATCGATCACTATATTGTGCTTCCCTTTCTTGTATTTGATTATATAAGGAAAAGTTTCCAAAAACTTAACCCATTTTGCATGCCTCTTGTTGAGCTTACCTTGACCTTCAAATATTTTAGTGACTCATGGTCACTATGAATGACAAACTCCTTGGGAATAAGGTAATGTTCCCAAGTTTGAAGGACCCTTATTAAGGAGTAAAACTCTTTATTATAGGTGGGGTAATTGAGGGTGGAACCATTTAGTTTTTCACTAAAATAAGCCACGGGGTGGCCGCCTTGCAATAACACAACACCTATTCCAATACCCAATGCATCACACTTTAGCTCAAAAGTTTTTGAAAAGTCAGGTAGAGCTAGAACAGGGGCATGGGTGAGTTTTTCCTTAATAAGCTCGAAGGCTTTTTGTTGTTTAGCACCCCAAAGGGGAACTTTCTTCTTCACTAAATCATTGATTGGTGAGAAAAGTGTAGGCACAAAGCACCTATAGAAACTCGCGAGACCATGAAAACTCTTGACTCAGTCACACTTTTTGGGGTGGGTCATTCTTAGATGGCTTTGATTTTGTCGGGGTTCACATGAACCCCATCTTTATTGACTACAAAACCTAAAAACACCACACTCTCTACACAAAAATTACACTTTTCAAGGTTTCCATAGAGTTGGTATGACCTAAGGATGCAAAAGACGCGCCTAAGATGACCTACATGCTCATCTAGGCTCTTGCTGTACACTAAAATATCATCAAAATAAACTACACAAAATTTTCCTAAGCAATCCCTAAGGACATAATTCATAAGCCTTATGAAGGTGTTTGGGGCATTGGTAAGCCCAAAGGGCATTACCAACCACTCATAAAGCCCAAACTTGGTCTTAAAAGTGGTTTTCCACTCATCACCTTCCTTGATGCAGATTTGGTGATAACCACTCTTAAGACAATTTTCAAAAATAATTGGGCCCCATACAATTCATCAAGCATGTCATTAAGCCTAGGGATTGAGTGTCTATATTTGATGGTGATGTTATTGATTGCTCGACAATCAATGCACATCCTCCATTGGCCATTCTTCTTGGACACCAACAAGACTCGCACAGCACAAGGGCTTAAGCTCTCTTGAACCCAACCCTTCTCCAATAGTTCTTGGACTTGAGACTCAATCTCCTTGGTCTCCATGGGATTAGTCCTATAAGCAGGCCTATTAGGCAGGCTAGCCCCAGGTACCAAGTCTATTTGGTGTTCTATACCCCTAATTGGAGGAAGTCCTTTGGGAACTTCATTAGGGAATATATCACCAAACTCCTTTAAAAGCTCTTAAACCTCTTGAGGTAGGTTCTCATGTTCAAGTTCTATGGCAGTGCTAGAACTAGAAGAGAAAGAAGTGGAGGGGGAAAAAATGGAGGATGCCTTTTTGCAAAGGAGGAGATAGAAAGGTCTGTTAGTTAAAGGGGCTTCCTTTAAATCCAATTTTGTCGCAAATAAACTCCCTTTACTAATGACTTTCTTGGAAGGGGCACCAACTTCCAACTCAACCTCCTTACCCCTTTCAAGCTTTAGGGGTAAAGCTTTGTTTTTTTTTTCTCCTCATCTCTCTTATGTTTCATGATGAGTTGGTCCTCTGCCACTTGTGAAGGTGTTAGAGGACACAACTTAATGCGCTTATCCTTATGAGTGAGGATTATGTTATTGGAATGACCATGGTGTATGGCTTTCTTATCAAATTGCCATGGTCTTCCTAGCAAGATATGACCAACTTCCATTAAAACTATGTCACATAGGATCTCATCTTTATAATATCCAATGGAAATTGGAACCTTGACTTGCTCATTGACCTCCATTTCCCCTTGCTCATTGAGCCATTGAAGCTTGTAAGGCTTAAGGTGGGGAAGTGGGGTCAAGTCTAGCTTTTCCACCAACCTTGAGCTACAGCAATTACAGCATGACCCACTATCTACAATGAGAGAACATATTTTGTCATTCACCTTACAGCGAGTGTGGAATATGTTCTCCTTTTGAGATGAGGACACTTTCCAAGGTTGACTTCCAAGAAGCCTTCTTATCATCAAGAGGTCTTCCTCACATGCATAAGCGGTTTCATCACAATCAGATTGGTATACATGAACCCCTTCCCCTTTGCTCTCACTAGAGGAGTGTGAGCTAGACACACTACTATAAACATCTTGGGCCCTCATGATAATGTTTCTCTTAGTAAGGTATTGAGAGGCAATGTGGCCTCTCCCAAGACATTTAAAGCATTTGATAGTACTAACTTTTTCATGAGAGTTAGTAGTAGGGGTTTTTCTCTCTACATGTGATGTTTTATGCTCTTTGAAGTGCTTGGGATGTTCCTCTTTAGGGTAACTCTTGAAAGAATTCCTTTTAGGTTGATCCTTCTTTACATAAGGTAGGTTATCCTTTTTAAAAGTTTTCCTTCTAAGTTGGTTGTCCACCTTGATGCAAAGTTGGACTAACTCATCAAGGGAATTGTATGAGAAGAACTCCACCTTATCACGAATTTCGGGGCTCAACCTACACAAAAACCTTGCCATAGTGGCCTTGGGTTCCTCAATGATACCCGTCCTCAAGATAAGAAGTTTCATCTTTTGTCTATACTCTTCTATACTAAGGTTGGTTTGCTTTAGTCTTTGGAGTCTATCCAAAAGATCTCTTTCATACCAAGAGGGAATATGCCTTCTTCTTATAACACTTCTAAGATCATTCCAATATCTTATGGAAGGCATATTGGTGTGTATTCTCTTATTGGTTAACCCAACCCACCAATGCATGACATACCCTTGGAAACTAAGGGCTGCCATTGAAACCTTTCTTTCTTCTCTTACCTCATGGCAAGTGAAGAGTTGTTCTACCTTGATTTCCCAATCAAGGTAGGCTTCCACATCTTCCCTCCCATGAAATGGGGGGAGATCAATTTTGGGCTTTCTTGGAGGGGCCCATTATTATGCATGGATGAATGGGAGTTTCACCTAGGATGATTGTAGTATTCTTCCTCACTTTAACTCCTATGGGTATGTCTAGATGGGGAACCTAAGACTATCCCTTTCATTTTGTAATTCTCACTATTCCCATGCTTTCTTTTTTCTTCTTCTTTCTCTTTTCTTCTTTCTCTTTCTTTTCTTTCTCTCATTTCTTCATCTTCTCTCATTTCTCTTATTCTTCTCACTTTTTTCTCTCTTTTCTTCTCTCTCTCTTTTATTTTTCTTTTCTCCTTGGCCTCTTTTTCTCTCTTTTTTTCTTCTCTTCTCTCTTGTTCTTTTGTTGTCCACTCCCTAAAGTCCATGTTTAAGTTTTCTAGAGTGTAATATTTATAAATACTTCTTTGGTTTACACTCATGTTTGATGAATAACTATGAGCACTAAAGTAAGTGTGTGATGCCATTGTGCTTGAATTTCTAAGAGAAAAAAGGTGGCAAAAAACTTTTCACAAATTGCTTTAACTTTAAAATTATAGTGGCCGAATTCTTTTAAGAAGCTTCTCAAGCTCTTACAAGTAATTTTAAGTCCTCAAAGTGTCTTAATCAAATAGGTACACAAGTTTTTTCATAATTTTTTTTTCTTTCTTTGGAATTCTTTTTCTCTCTTTTTGTTTTTGAACTTCAACTTCTTTTGTTTGTTTTATCCTTTTCTTTTTTTTTTAAACTTAATGTTGTTGTACCTAGCTTAATGGAAATCAAAATTAAAGAGGAACAACAATATTATAATCGCTTGAGCTAAAGGTAAAAGGAACAAACCACCAAAATTGTAAACAAATGCAACTAGTGAACATTAAAATGAAAGAAACAATAAATTTTAGTAGCCCCAATTGCCACTAAACTAATGGTATTTTAGGAGTACTTTAAGGCTTTTAAATCAGTGATTTGGTTTCCCAAGTTCAACTCACAATTTTCCTAAACAATTGTACTCAAAAGAATAACCAATAGTGAAAGCAAAACCAAGGGAGAAACTACCAAAAGCATGCGCAAACAAGAAAGAATACAAAGGATTGAATTGAGTAATTATTTAAGAATATTTAGAAACTAGAATGCTTGAATTAAAAGCATAAACACATAAGAACACAAACAAGAGGATCACCTCTTAGAAGCTCAATCCAAAGATGTTTTATAAGGCTTTTTGTAAAATAAAAAGAGGTTAAACTTAAGGAAGTTTATACGACATGAAAGGAAACTAACATGACCATTTTTTTATAAAACTTAGAGATTATAAAAGTAAAAATAAATCTATAAAGTGAGCAAAAATTTCAGCAAGAAATGCACCAAGGATTAGCCCAAAAAGAGAGCCACAAGGTTGTGCAAAATGCACACTTATGTGGACTTACACTACCTCTTTTGTTTAGGCACTTAACCTCAGCACATTAAACATAAAATAAAGTATACTAAGGGAAAGAACACTTAAAATGCAGCAAAAGATGCAATGAAAAGAACAAAATAAAATTGCATCAACAATAAAGACAATAGCGAATAGAATAAGGAAAATTAAGAAACTACTAATATTAACCTCAAGACATGAAATGAAAGAAATAAAAAACAAGGGAAGACAAGAATAAAATGAAGTAAACAATATATAAGAATGCGCAAAATTAAAAAGATAGAGAAAAAGAAATTTTGACCTCTAGAACCTATGCTCTAGATACCAAATGATGCATGCCTCCCTTGATATTTTTCTAGAGGTTTTCTTCTTTGGTGAAATGGTTTGTGGAGAGGTAAGAAGTGAAGTGGTTTTAGGTGCTACTTAAGGTAAGATAAGCCTAAGAGGGAAAGTTTGCCACAAGGGATGAAACCCTTGATAAAAACCTAAGGAATTCTCAAAGAGAGAAGGGTGAACACTAAGAGAATTTTGGTCAACTCAAGGTTTTTCCATTCAATAAAGTGTAAAAAATACAAGAGTGTGAAAGAGCACCTTTTTATAGAGAGAGCTAACCTCTTGGACAAGTCATGAAGGAAATGAAGGGTTAGGATTAAAAGGAGTCATCTAAGGGAGGATGATTGAAGCCCAAAGTCCAATTAATCCCCTCCTTTAGATGAGAATTGGTGCCCAAGCTACCTCATCCAAGAGCCAAGATTACTCCTTTATTAGTTTTGGGTTTTATTTAGGAAAAGAGGGTGTAGTTATCAAACTACCCCCTTATTTCTTAAATAAAGGCCCAAAAGCTAATCTTACCCCTTCTTATTACTAAGACACCTCCTAGAAAATTAAATGGACTAATACATGTCCAAAATAAAATTCTAGGTTCCTAAAAGAAAAATTATAAGTAAATAAGTCATGACTTGCATAACTTGATGATCATATGGAGGTAAGATCTTCCTCCTTCTACTCTAGCCATGTTTTCTTCTATTCTCCTAGCCATTAGTGATAGGGTCCTTGCTTGGGGAGAATGCATCAGAAGGGCATGATTAGGATGGAGCACACAAACCTCAACTCTTTCTTAAAGTAAAGATATTAGATCGTATTCTTTGATGGATGTTGTTTACACATTTGTTTGTGTTTGTAAATATGTGCGTGTATTTGTCATTTCTTTTGTGCTATGTATTTTTGTCATTTCATTTAGTGCTGTAGAGCATGAAGGTTCTACTAGTTAGTATGAGTGTGTGCTAGTACGTGGGCTAGAGAGGTTGAACTTGCAATCATTTCCACACCCCTTAACTTGCTTTTATACCCATCCTTACACTCACAAAGCATGATGAATATGTGGACATGTATGTCCCCGTGAGGGTACTAATATGAAGAGAGAAAGAACTAATCCATTGCCTTAATCTAGCTTAGCTTGGGTGGTCAAGATTAAGGAGAATTAACATTGGTTATTCTCTTCTAATCAAAATCGTCCACTCCCTCCTCATTTCTGTAAATACTCAATCCATTTCCTTATATTGACATACTTGAATGAATGAAGTAAAACTCCTTTAGTTAGCATTTGATCTAGTATTGGTTTTCTGTGCTAATTTTTTACAGTCTTTCGATCCACCCTACATACTCTGAATGGATTGAACACCTTTGGAACCTGTAAAAAGAACTAAAAATGGATGAGAGGGTAAACTTGATCAGACAAATTTGCTCTTCCAATGATAAGTTTTTTTGCTTTCAAGATGATAATTTTACTTTCAGTTTTTCAAGTATTGGTCTTCATACTCTCTTGCTTTTCATATGAAATTCCCGTGTTGCAGTTCCATTTACTAGTAGTGAAATAATTCAAGATTGTAAGCATCCTTGAATTCAACTAACTCATTTATCTTTGAACCCAAATAGTTTAATTATATAGAATAGAAAAAGCAACTAACCACATCATAAGCCTTTTCAAAATATACTTTAAACACCAATAGCAGTTTCCTATGTTGCTTTGTCTCATGGATTATTTCATTTATAATAACGTACTATCTAATGGTTGCCTACCTTTGATGAATGCAGTTTGGTCTCTTAAATAATACTAGACATCACAAGTTGAAGCTTGTGAGCTAACACCTTTGCAATGATTTTATAAATAACTTCGGTTAAATACATGGGCTTGTAATTGCAATAAACAACATGCAATAGAGTAATTGTAGTAGTTTAACAACTGCTGATTAGGGAAGGAATAAAGTTCATCAAAATAAGCTTTCCCTTGAAGTAGAACTTCATTAAAAACTGAGATTTAACAAGACAAATATTAGGATTGAATTTACAAAACACATTATTATCCATGACAATTTACTCAAAGTGATGAGGTTTTCGGTAATATAAGGGGCATGAAGTTTGATTGTGGGAAACATAAATATGTAATAGAGGATATAGATTGAGAGGAACCAATAAAATTAATATACAAACCTTAATTATTAAATGATATGATATTTTATGATTCCATATTAAATGAAACCAAGCTCAGGAATCCATGTAATATTTGCATAAGTAGAAGTAGATAAGGCATTTGCTATCATAGCACTAGGAGATAGGGTGGTATTGTTCAAGAGTTTTTCTCCCTACACCTTCATAGTTTCCCTTACACCTCCATAATTTTTTAAAATGGAAAAAATTTTCTAAGTAAAAATTTGATCTTTTTATAATTATGCACAGACAATCCAGATTTGTAAAAAAAATTACGAAACTTTTTACAAGTCCAAATGAACATGTCTATACTTGTAAAAGAATTTGCAATTACAAGTCTGGATTACCCTGTCCGAACTAGTAAAAAAACTTGTAATACAAGTCTGGATCGACCTATCTGAACTTGTAAAAAAAATTGCAAATTTTTTTACAAGTTCGGGTAGGCAATTCGAACTTGTAATTGCAATTGTCCTCATTTATTCTTAGAATTTCCTTTTGCCTTTGGTGAGAAACTATCCTTTAATCACTGATAGTAGACATTCTAGTGCAATTTTTTTGTTCACACTATTGAAATGGGAGAGAGAAGGTTGTTTCCATAATTGAACAAGCCATAAATATGTTTGGTGGGAAGGATGATCCAGTTGGAGCTGGTAAATTGAATTAAATTTTTTCTCCAATTAAATTACATATTAGTAAAACCATTTTCAGATCTCTTTGAACATTTGTGCTTAAATTCAAATCTCATTTTCCTTTTCTTCATTTTTTCCTTTTTTTTAAATGATAGGTAAAGTGCATAAGTATGACCAAATTAGAGTCCATGCATGTAGGATGGCTAAGAGGTAGACTACCTAAAAACAGACTTAATACTTGCAATTAGTCTGAATTTCACCATCCGAACTCAGTGTTTTGGTCTTTAGAAAAGCGCAAATGGAGGGAGACGAAGGAGGAGTTGATCATTACTTTGTCGGACCTACGCGAATGGAGGGAGACCGAAGCATGAATGGTTGCAATTCTTGAATGGAGGGGGATGAAGGAGGAGGTGTGGGTCACATAAAGTTGTGCATTCGGAGGTGTGACTCGAAGAATAGCTGCACGAAGGAGAAGAGGGGCGCATGGAGAGAGAAATTACCTTTTTTTTTACCTAAGGCTATTTTAGACATTTCGTAGGATTATAGAGGTGCAAGGAGAAACTATGAACGTAAAAACTCATTGTATAATCTTAAATTTGAATTAGCCCAAACATTCGATTTAGGAGTACACCACGTTGGCACTACCACCTTGACTATAATGGTTGTTGTGACTATAACCACCGCATGAACTATTATTAGAGTTTTGAGTACGTGAAAAATACCTTTGCGATGAATTATATTGATCGAAGCTAAGCGACAAAAGGAATTTATGATTTCATGAGCAATGTTGACTAAAGGCAAATTCGAGACGGCACTTTATCATACTTTACCAAACAAGTTTCATGAGCCAACAAACCTACTTCAGCTTCTTCAAGAGGATAAAGATTGAATTTACTTTCAATAACTGTAACTGTGATACAGAACCATATTTATGACGGGACCTTCAAGAATTGCACCAATGAGATCTTGAAGAGAAACTGAAGATCCGAAATTTGCTAGTTTGTTGCAAATCAACTTGATTTTATGAATGTAGCTTCATAAATTCAGATCTCCAAAAGTGTGCAATCGCAATTCTGATTTGAGTTGGTGAACCCTATCACAAGTTTAATTATTGATATATTCATGAACTTTGTTCCAAATTGGATAAAAATGGACACAACGGAGTATTAAAGAATTGGTTTAGAAAAGGTTGATTGGATCTATGTGAGCAAAACTTGATCTTGTTGTTTCCAAATTATACATGTTGGATTCTCATTTTCAATTTCAAATTCATCCTCAAAGAGAAAATGAGAAGGAGTCAAAGGATTAACAATGAACTTTTGATGAATATGTGACTTGATCAAAGGTTCAATTTGTTAATGCCACAACAAGAAGTTCATATCATCAAGTTTCTCAGAAATTGAAACGGGAAAATGGAAACAGTGATGAGTGTGTTGCTCAAATTAGCTATTGAAAAAGAAAATCTAGGTTATGAAGAAATGGAACCTGGATCATAATGGCTCTACCATGTTAGAATTTATAAGCATGATATGAAAAAGAATTTAGAGAAAGTAAAGAAAGTGAGGTTGAGAGAATTTATTATTACGTAATGGGAATTGAAAAGAAGTACAAGAACATTATATATAGAAGTGTTAAGTTCTTTACCAGTTTTAACAAACTACTAAAAAAAGCAAAACTAACTTATAAGTACAAAGTTAGCTTAAAGCAACGATTTAATAACTTCAGCTATGTATAAAGCTACATAATATTCTAGATATGCTTGAAGAGATATCAAGTTTCCTATAGAAGTGTGGATGCATGGAACCGAAAGTCTATCAGATATTCATCCATAAATATGTAGAACAATCCACTTAGGTGTGTGACACATGATGAAAAGTAAAATACTTTGCAAAATCACTCATACTATTTTGGATCTTGTTTCATCATTGGCACTTTAAAGGGAATTTCTCCCTGCATCTTTGTTTCATCTCCATATTTTTTCAACATGTATAATTAGCACTATTTTGGATCTTGTTTCATCTCCATATTTTTTTCTTGCACCTTCATAACCCAATGAAATCTCTAAAATATCCTTAGGTAAAAAAAAGAGATTAAAGCTCCTTCTCTCTCCCCAGGTCTCTCTTCATCTCCATATTTGATTTTTTCTAAGTCCACCCTTCATCCAAGTTCGTCCACACCCCTCTCCTGAGTTGCTCCAATGCATCCTTCCTCCGAGTTCCTCTGGTCTTCCAACTCCATCCACATCCAACAACATGACATTCCTTATTCATTTCTTGCTTCGAGCTCCATTCTCGCTTCAAGGTACCAGTCCTAATAGGGCTATCCGAACTTGTAAAAAAAAATTTGCAATTACAAGTCTAAATGGGCTTGTCCAGACTTGTAAAAAAATTACAATTTTTTTTTACAAGTTCGAACAACCTTGTTCGGACTTGTAAAAAAATTTGGTAGAGAGGTGCCAAAGAGCGAATGCATTAAATAAGGAAAATGATATCTTAAACATATTGTTAAATAAAAGTATATCTGAAAATTTATGTTGTAAATTGAGAAATTAAATTAAGTTGGTGACACATTTGATGGAGAATTGTCTTAGCTCCCTAGAACTTTTGTTTGCCAATTACAAGTTCAGATGCAGATTTTTTTACAAGTTTGGATGGCTTTATCCGAACTTGTAAAAAAATCTGCAATTTTTTTTATGAGACAAGCGCGAGAGAGATAATTAAATTTTTTCTTTTTTTACTTAAGAGATTTTTGTTATTTTAAAAAAATTATGAAGGTGTAGTGAAAAACTATGGTATTCCCCACTTTAAAATATAATAAGGATAATAAAGTTACTACTTTGAAACTCTTTCAATCTCGTTGTAAACTAAAAAAAAAAAAAAAGGTTTTACTAGTCTCTTTTCTATTGAAACAAACATTATATATAATTAATATTTCTCCTCTCTCTTCCCATATGCTGAATAAAACATAACCTAAATGGTCAATAATAATAAAAAATACATGTTTTTTTTTTCCTGTGAATAAGAAAATACATGTATGAACAATGTACGATAAAAAATCTATTTAATTATAAGACCATTATAGTAAATTGGAAAGCAATACATGACACCATAAGATGTTATCGAATATTATTCCAATACTTGAATACCCCTTTGCCTTGCCTCTTTCTATCCATATGTAGGAGGATATCATTGCCGCATCTATGTTTTGCTTTTACGACCTTAATCCAAAGCTTATTTGGTTTCGTGTTCAATGATAATTGTCTCTTAATTTTATATGGATATGTTTCTTTATTTAAGGCGTTGCTTTTGTCCTTTTACATAGAAAATAGAAAATAAGTATACAAAGAAAAAGAGAAACAAGAAAAGTCTGGATTTATATGGCGGTAATCCGACCAATACCAGATACTCCTGGTCACACCTCATGAGTTTAGACTGGATTTATACGGCGGTAATCCGTGCAATACCAGATTCAACTCGACAAGTTTACCAAAACCCAGGTTTTTCGCAAATACAAGGGCAGAACCCAGGTTTTCAGAAGAAGATGAGAAAGATGGTGAATATACAAACATATGATAAGCCTTTAAATGATTATCGCATCTTTAAATATTTATCATTTTAGGCACCCGAAGATACCTTAAAGAATAGACTACTCCATGATTGAAATTACATAAACATAAAAGAAAAATAATAGACTTACAGAGGGGAGAAGAGGGGAGGGGTGAAGAGAAACTTCGTATTTTATTGCAGAATGAGAGACTTTACACAGGAGAGTTTTTAGAGAGAAGGGAGAGAGTTTAGAGAGAGAGAGGGTGTGTCTCAAGCCTGCTCCGCATAAGAGACTTAAGGCCTATTTATATACAAAATGTATGACCGGGAACCGGCTGTATAGGTCACCTGATTACCGGAAACCTGTTGTGTCAGTTTTTACCCTTCAGTCAATTACCCTAAGGTAAATTTACTGTGTCACAGGTAAAACTTTATTTCAAACGAGTGATGGATGTAGTAAAATCTTGGAATTCTTCGTCCATTTGTTCAGGAAGAGATTGATCATCTCCTGCTTCAGAAGGAAAAGAAGAAGCTCCTGATGCTCCTGGTGTTTGTTGGCCATAGCAGCCAGCTTCTTCATAAATTTCTTTGAAAATCCTTTCTCTTTCGAAATGTCGGACTAAGGTAAGATTAGCCTTAGTGGGGAAAGGATGAAATTTCGAGCCCATACTCTTCTTCCAGTAGAGTTTGGTATCTTTTGTTTCTTTTAATAGAATCAATGTTTCTGAATCAGATTTAGAAAAATTCCAATTTGAACCTTCAGTGTGTGCTTTCCAAAGGTTGTGCTGATAGGTTTTATTTTTGTTTAGTGAAAGACCTTTTAATTCATCATGTTCTGATGTTTTGCAAGAATGAAACTCAGGGTTCACTTCTGTGTATAGTTTTATAACATGTGTAGGGTTACTATCTTGTAATGTTATACTTCTTGGTGAAGTAGTAATTTGTAGAGCAACCTTTTGCATGTGTTCAGCCTGTACTTCATTTATGACGGAATTTATGGGAGAGGATAAAGATTGAAATCTATCCGTAGGTGGTATTATGATTGTGTGTAGACATCCTACCTCTAGGAATGACATAGGAGTTATGAGAAAATCTCTGTGTAAAAATTGTTCGAAAGTTTCTAAATCTATGTGAGCTTTTCTGACTAAATATTTTATTTGACATGTACAATCTTTAGTTACTATTTTACAGTAGTCAGAAGAGATGACGCAAACAGTTTTGTGATTGAAATAAGTTTGTATTTTAACAAATAAGCCATTAAATTTTATGGCTTCTGAGTGTGCTTCAAAAAGGAATTCTTGAAGAAGGTTAAATTTTGATAAAAGAATATTTGGGTTTAGCCTGGGCGGAATACTAGTGGCACCAGCATAAGTTTGAGTTTGGATTCTGGGTTCCATTTGTAAGGCAGTTTTGATCTTTTCTTCATCAATTGTTTGGAGTCTTACTGCCATTTGGGCTTCTTTTTTAGAGTAAAAGCCTTTGTAGGTAGACCAAAATTGGTCTTGTTTGGCTTCAGAGAGATCTCTGAATGAGGTATATACCCCTTTGTTAGGCCCATCAATAAGAGCAAAGTGTGTAAAACCTTTTCCAGATGGAGAGGCTGGAGATGTTAAAACAACTCCTTGATTATTTTGTCCACAAAAATTGTATAGAGCACAGATAATGCTTTGTTTGACTTTTGTCACTTGAGATTCATTCTCTGTTGTATATTTTGGAATATTCTAAATGTTATCGATCAAGACATTAAGCTTGATATTTGTATTGTCTCTACCAGGATACTGATAAATATTTGTGAGTATTGGCAATTCTTGTTTACCATATTTTGTGTATTGATCTACCCTAAAGGGTGATCTTACTTATTTGGGGCCTTGAAGACCTTTATTTGTCGGTTCTAATGTCATGGATATGTGTGGATGTGACCAATCAGGTCTTTGTAGAAATTCTGATATTTATTTGATAAATCTGGACAAAATATCAGCACAAGTATTGTCAGTTCCTTTGATATGTTCAAAATTAATAATTTTTCCAGAAAAATTTATATAATCTTTAAAAAGTAACCATCTTTTGTGTGGTTTTTTGTCATTGTTAATTTGATTTTTACCATATGTAACTATAGCTTCACAATCTGTTCGGATTGTTATTTCTTTCTTATTTATTAAAAATAACTTAAAAGAATTCATAGCATGTATTATAGCATTAACTTTATAGTCAGTGCTTGTTTGATAAATTTTGGGTTTTGTAGTATATTTTCCTGAGGAATATCTACAAATTTGTTCTTCTGTTTTTGGTAAATGTTTATTTTTCTTTCGTTTGAGGATTGCTCCCCATCCAAGTTCACAACCATCATATTCAATTATTAAATAGTCTGAATCTAATGGTAATTGTAAAGTTGGTAAATTTATTACCATTTGTTTTAGCTTTTGAACTAATTTTATATCTTCAGAGTTAAATTTTCTTTCTCCTTTTAAAGCAGTTTTGTTATATAAAGCAGATGTATATTTTTCTAGATTAGGAATAAAATTTCTTGCATAATTTAGTAATCCTAAAAAGGATCTAAGTGTTTTTATATCTTCCATTTTATCAGGAAATTTTTGTATTTTTTTAGAGATATGAGGTTGGAGTTTTATGGTTCCATTACCTATTTCTATTCCTAAGAATTCAATGAAATTCTTGCAAATTTCCATTTTTGATTTAGAAATTATTAAACCATAATGTTCTAATTTATATAAAACTTGTTTTAAATGAAGAAAGTGTTCATTTTTTGTTTTGGAAAAGACTAAAATGTCATCCATATAACACAAGTAAAAGATTTTACATCTTTAAAAATATTGTCCATTCTACGCTGAAAAACAGCCGGCGCATTTTTTAAACCAAATGAATAACATTCCATTCAAATAGACCTTCAGAACATGAAAAGACTGTCCATTTTATAGAATCAGGATCCATTTTTACTTGATGAAATCCACTTTTTAGGTCGAATTTAGAAAACCATTTAGTATCTTGAATTCAGTTTATTAAAATATCTTTAGAAGGAATTGTGTAGCTATCTTCAACAGTATTATCATTTAATCTTTTATAATTGTAAACCATTCTAGATTTACCACGTTTTTGTTCTGAAGATTTATTAACAATAAATGCTGGACTTCTATGGGGACTAACACTGGGTGTTATTACTTTTAATTTTAAAAGATTTTGTATGTGGGTTTGACATTATTCTTGTTCCCAATTGTTAAATTGAATATCTTTTGTTTTTATAATTAAGTCAGGATTAATTATTTCTAGTTTACATGTTACGGGATCTCTATCCCAGAATTTTGTTGGCTCTTCTCCTGTTATATTTGTTTTGTTTAACCTATCAAGGATTTGTTGAATACTTTCAAATTTTATTGACTTTGAAATTTTTATAGAAGAGAATACTTCAGCTGTATCATCTAAGATATTATTTAAAAAATAATTTTCATTTATTTCTTCTAATGTGTATAAATATTCTGTTTTACATTTACATGTATTTGAATTTTTACAATTACATTTATCAGTAATAGTTTCTTGTTTGACTGAATCACCACTGACTATAGGTGTCATTTGTGTTTTATCACTTATTAAGACATAGTCTTTATTTATAGTAATTGATCGATTTTGTCTTAAGATGAAATCTAAACCAATTATCATGTTTTGTTTAGAAGGAACTAGGTTTTCTACTCTCATGGTTTTGATGAAGGTTTTGTAACAAAAAATTTCACAGTTTGTGCTAAATTGAAGAATAACATTATTAATTTCTTCATCATTTATCATGATTTCACCAGACATAGTTCTTGTCTTTTGTATGTGTTTACTTTTAACTATGTTTTGTTGTGGAGTTACAGTTTTACAGATGACTGTTTCTGAACAACCTGTATCTAATAAGGCTTGTATAATTTTTTCGGTAGAAGGTTTATTATTTATTTTTGGAAAATTTATTTTTACTAATACTTTTAGAGTTATTAATTGTTGTTTATTACAAACTAATGGGATACATTTTGTTGTTCCCATAATATTATTTTGTATAGAAATCTGACTAGTCTCAGGGGTATCTATTTTAGTTTTTCCTTTTATTAATTTTTCTAAAAGAATAATTTTTTCTTCTAGGTAATTTATGCGAGTCTCTAATACAGAAACTCTTGTATCAGTTAAATCTTTATTACTAGGTTTATTTGTATTTTCTCTTGTTTCAAAAGAGGGTATATCTTGTTCTGATATGTTTAAATGTTTTTCTATACATTTAATACAAAAATTTTTATAACAAAGTGGACAATGAGCCCTTCTTGATATATGAAAATAACGTTCACAATATGTGCACGGGATTGAATCTGTCCCTGAATAATATTGAATTTTATGAGAACAAGTTTTTATTTCTAAGGTATTCATTAGACAATATCCTAAATCATCTAATAATTGACCCATTTCATTGTATTCTTCTCCCATGAGAAAGTTATCTTCATTAGTATTAGCATATAAATGGTTATATTCATTATTTGTAAATTCATTGATTAAATCATAATTTTTGTGTATTTTATTAGAATTTAGTTCATCAGTGTATTCTGTTATGCTGATTACAGAAAAAATTTCTGAATCTGTTGATACGTCTTCATCTATTGGAAGCAAGTTCATATGACAAGATTTTATTAAGTTTGCTTCTTTAGTGTAAAGATTTGATATATTTGGACAATCTCTTGAAAAATGTCCTGGTTGATTACAAGCAAAACATTTTAATATTTGTTTGTAAGTTTTATTATCTCTGTATTTTCTAACATGTCTAGTAGGATTGAGTGTAGGTTTTCTAGCATTAGATGCACTTATTGTATAAGTTTTTCGAGGGTTTCTTGGTCCTAAATATTTTTGTGTATTAATATTTCTAGGTTTACTTCTAGAATTATTTCTTTTATTTTTATATTTATTTTGTGAATATTGTTGTGGTGTATATATTTGTTTACAGATTCCTGCATCAGAATGTTTAAGTTGTTTTTGTATGGCTATATGTGTACATGTATCTTCCATTATTTTCATAATGTGTTGTATACGTATTGAGAGATTATTCAACATGGGAGTAACCTCATCATTTTTCCAATTTTCTCTAATTTTTTGTCCTAATTTGCCTGGCAATTTAAGGAACATTTTATCTCCTATATTCACGTCATGGAAGCATCCAGCTATAGACGCGTATAACAAATAATCTTGGCAATATTCTTTTATTTTTCCAAAGTATTCAATGGACAATCTTTCTAAATGTCCTAAATAAATTTGTTGTCTAATTATATTACCATCATTGGCGGATTGTGAAGTAAACAATCTTTGAACAAGAGAACAAAACTTGTAAATGTTTGGACCGGGTTCTATGACCAAAGTATTCAGATCATTAGGGAAGTTTTTCTTAAAGGATTCCCAACCAGATCTAGCAATATCGCCGAGATATGTTTCTCCTTTTGCGATCATTTCTTGGGAAGACTACACATCTTTTTCATGATGTATGCCATAATCACGTATTACAGCAGCAGTCCATTGTTCAATGTATGTAGGAAGGAGTTGTGGATCTATTCCTCCTAAGTTAAGAAGTAGATTTGGAATTGAAAATGTGGTTCTACTGGTATTCGTTTACCATGTGAGATATATTTATTATCACTAAGGACAATATTTTGAACTGTGCCTCTGGGTAAAAATCCTGGACTATAATTCTGAGTACCAGCAGGATCTAACCTATAATTTGTAGCAGTGGATTCTTCATATTCATTGATTAATCCTACTTTTGTGTTTTCAGAGGTAGTAGACAATTCATCGTCTTCTTTATTTTTTAATTTTTCTTGAAGTTTGTAAAAGTATTCTTGTTCTTCAGTTTGTTCTTCAAGTTTTAAATTTTGTAAAAAGATATTAACTATATCATTTATATAATTTTCTTGAGGTGTTATAACTTCATTTTGTTCTAAGGGAAAACAATCCCAAGGTTCCCAGTTTGACTCACTAAGAATGCTTTGTTGTAAAGAATCTTGTTTAAAATTAGTTTCTAAAGTTCCTTGCCTAAGCATGGCTATGTTTGCTTGATGATGATTCCATTCTTCTTCAGTCATGTCATCATCTTCTTCATCTTCACTATCTATGATATTCATCATAGCAATATGATCATTGTCGGGAATAGCAGATGTACTATCCCTTCGGTCTTGTTCTAGATCTGTTAGAGAAGTGCTTCTGTAGTCAGTAAAACTTAGACTAAGACCTCTAGACCTATTATGTAAAATGACAGTGTCTGGATTTGTAATGGGATTTTGTTCATCCCTTTGTAAATGGGTTTGCCATAGATGACTCTCATTTCTTCGAGTAAAGGCTTGGGCTGGCAAAAATTGTGTACCAATTGAACTAATGGCTTCTTCTAATGGTCTAGTGTTTATTCTATACATAGAAGAAATATAATTACTTATTCTTCCTATGAAAGTTATGTCTAAGTGTAAGTTATGTCCTATCCAATTTGTTCCAAATCCTATGGTTTGTACTTCTAGACTGATGTGGTTTACAAAATCTAGAAGAGTAAGTGTAAAGTTAGGGGCAAGGTATATCAAAGATCTAGGTTGATTTAGGTCAACTTCTAGTATACCTATAATACTTTGGGAATCATTGTTTTGGAATCTGGTGTCATGGAGAACTATTAAGGCTCTAGCACCAATCATATGTCTAGCTAGGGATCTTACACCAATAGTAATTAATCCCATATGAACATATCGTCCATGTTGGTTTAGGAGTTGTGTGGCTGTTTGCTGAGATATTAATGGTATTATCTCATAAGTATTATCAGGTAGGTGGAAATCTTCTATTCTCCTATACCTGTAGAGGCTGGTTCTTTCGGAACTTAACCATCCTATGTTGTATAACTGTCTAGGATTTAAAGAATCTATCAGAGAATTAGATCCAATTTCAACATTTTGTTGTATATCTACTAAGTCTTCTAGTCTTCTAACATTAGTAGATCTTCTTCTATGTAGAAATCTATCTAAGATTCCAGGATGTTGGATGAGATCTTGTCTCCTAGTATTGTGTTCTCTTAATCTTCGAGAAGTTCCGGGAAACCTCTCTGATGTGTGATTCCTATTAGATGAACTATCCATAGAAATTTCTTGTACTTGTGTTTGTGAATTATTATTTGGTGTAAAATTCATATTTAACTAATAGTTTTATCTTTATTAGAGTTATTGTTGTCCTGTGTAGTCTGATTTCTATTACTAGATTCAGCTTTGTTTGGTGTTGCAATAACTTTAACAAATTTGTGAGTATTTTTACAGAATGTTTTAGTTTGTGTAGTTGTTCCTAAAGATAACTTAGAAACTTTATTGACTAAATCATTTATGTCATCAGTCATGTTTATACTTTTGTGTTGCTGATTAATAAGAGTAGATAGTTTTCTAGAAACTTCTTCTAGTAAAGCTATTATTGTGTTATTTTGTCCTATTAATATTGTATGAACAAAATCTGTGTCATGAGTTGGTTTTATATATCCTACGGGAGGAGATTTTGTAAAATTTTCAATAGCTGCAAGAGCTGAGTGATATTCTTTACCTTTTATAGGTTGTATATTTGTCATTTTGTAAAATTTTATATTTGTAAGAATAAAATAAATGTACAGAGAAAAGAGAAAACAGAACAAGAACAGAAATTTAGACAGAAACAGAGCAAAAGCAGAAGCAGAGCAAAAACAGTAGAAATTTATATAATAAAAGTAAGGTATCCACGGAATACACTATAAAATAATAAATATTAAAGAATATAGAAAATCATAAGGCTTATCAGTAAAAGAACTTTTTTTTTTTTTTTAAATTACAAACTTAATAAAAAATAAACATCTGTACTTGTTGGCGCAATATGCACGTGTTCCTCAACTCATTTAGGTAGGAACTAGGGACTTACACCGGCTCTCCACTGGCCATTACTGCCCTTCAACTACCATGAGTATCCTAGCAAACACTATCCACTCTAGACAGATTTCTATTTTCGATTAAAATTAACATTTACAAATTTTGATCTAGAAATTACTATTATTTTTGAAAATACAAATAAAGGTTATGAAATTGGATCAAAGTAAGGTTAGATAACCAAAAAATATTCTTAGTAAATGTTTTTGTTATATTTTAAGGATTTAAAATCTAAAGATTGTCTAATGTTATTTCCGTGACGCCAACCATGATGTCCTAGTTTAACATTTGAGTTAAGCATTAAGTTAAAATAGAACATTGGGCAATAGTATTCGACATGACAAACTTTTATAAAAGGGACTTTTTGTCTAAAAAAGAGAATTTTATCTCTTTTGACTTAAGGCATGCTCTAGAGCTTGTGAGCTTCTTCTCTAGCCTCTATTTTTTATCTTTTTTATTCCTCTATTCATTGGATACTCATTTTCTCTCTGATTGAGTTTTTTCTTAGTAGTAACTAAACCTAACTCTTGTGTTTATTTGAGTTGTAATCTAAGTTTATTATTCAATGTTTGTGCTTATTCTCTTCTCTATACTTTATTTCTCTTATTTTTTGTTTATTTTATGTTTTGAATGCAATTGAAAAATGTATTTGAATCATTATGTGAAAAGCATTCAATGAGATTTATTATTATGAATAAAGTAAAACTCATTGATCATCATTAACTTGTTTTCTTAAAGCAAGCTATTTGTTTTAGGTTATACAAATGTTTAATAACTTAAACTTTAAATGAGTTTAGACCCTACTCAACTCATAAGATATTAGGGTTAGGGTATTTTTATGAGTGATAAAAATATGAGTAATAAACATGATTATATTTTCATTTATGCATGAGTTATAATTTACTGATCAAGGTCAAATCCCAACTAATTATTAATATTTAAAACTATTTTTACATGTTTATGCTTTTATCTCTTTTTCACTTTTAGTATTTTTTTAGTTAATCTTTATACCATTTGTTACTAAGTAAAAAATATATAAATTTTCCAAGTACAAGTCCTTGTAGAAAACATCTTGTGCTCATTTGGATTATATTTCTCTATTGATACGCTTGCCAAAATGTCGGCACTCAATTTCCATCCTACCATTAACAAAATCAATAATCTTCCAGTAAATGGTAATTTATAATTGCACCACCAATGTAAAAATAATTTACATTATCAATAGATTCTAATTAAATTCTAATATAATCATAATTTATTCTTTCTTCCCTTTTCTTTTCTTATCCATCTTTCATTGTCTCGAGACTAGGATAACAAAATCATGAGAGATCCAAGTATCTTGAGATACTATTGCAATCTAAAAAATTTGAATTGTGGAGCAAATGAATCCTGGCCTCAAACTAAGAATTTTCTCCTACATTTTACCACATCACTGGTATGACGTATGAAACTCTACAACATTTTCTCAGACAACTAATTCCTTTGGCACCCCAATTTTCTATTTACACACACAAAACCTCATAACCCAAAATACACTCACGTTCCTCCTCCCGCCCTTCCTCCACCACGTCAACCCTCCTCCACACCGCCCCTCTCGCACCACCCTATACAAGTGGGGTGATGGAATGTTGCGGATAAAGGGGTGGGGGGTTGCAGGAGGGTGAGATCTGCAACAGTGGGGGTTGGGTATCTGCAAGACGGTGGGGGATGCAGTGCGTAGAGGATGAGGGCAATTTTAGAGATGCAGATTTTGGGGGTGCAAAAAGAAAACACCACTTAACTGCTAATCAAGTCTCATATTTACTAAAAGTTAGGTGCTTTGTCAGCGGCTTATTATCTTTATAGACCCTTTCCAGTTTAAACTTGTCAAAATAAGTTCCCTTTAATTTAGTTTAAATTCACAAGCCACAACAACCAAGCTTATTAATGCATTCTAAATTGACAAAAGCTTATTGAACAAAGTTCTTAAACTATTTAAAGGAAAGTGCACTTGGTCATTTAGCTGTGCTTTTCACTTTAGCACAAAAAAAAAAAAGTAAAAATAAGGAATAGGTCAATAATATCCTGCCTTTAAAAAAAAAAAAAACCCAACAATATCCAGCCTTGAAAAAAAAAGCCAGTAATATCTCGTTATATCTTGTGTAATTCGTACAATAAGAGAATGCAAATTTAACTTCGGGTAGCATGACTTTGCCGATATGTATATATATGATATATCGGCAGATTCAATTCAATCCGTACAGAAATTTTTAGACAATATTTCATGGCATTAAATTTGTGGTCTTGCCTGAACTACAAATATTGTCCCATCTTTAACCACTCCTTCAATGTCGTGAGGGCAACCATAAAGGTCCTCTATGATTTTTCCTGCCTCTGCAATTCTTGAGAAGAGCGAGTTCTGAAATGGTTTATTCGTAATAATTGGGTCCTTGGAGTAGTCTAACAACTTTCTCAACCGTGTCCATAATTACACTGCAGGAAATTTGGGCAAAATTTTATAGGTATCATGAAATTCAAGCAAGCAGAAAATGCAATTGTACAAATTTCCAACCACATTTGTAGCGTATTACAATGTGGTGTTAATTTTTTAAGTAGCATTTGTAGCGTATTACAATGTGCTGTTAATTTTTTAAGTAGCATACGTTTACGTTTACCTGTCAAAAAGACCAGCACCAGCAAATCCTTCAAGGTCCTCGGCATTGGAGTCTGACCTGAATATAATTGACTTCTTACTGTACAACCCCGTTAGCTTGCTTGGGTAACTGGTAACCTGCAACAAAATCATAACATTCTTGAGTGATATGCATGAATGGCTCTGCCTCATGTTAATTTATGGAACGTGATTTTAAAAGCTAGTAAATTCAAAAGTGATTTGATACGATCCAACTTAATGATGCATAGTTTAATAAATATAGCTATTAAGATCAATCAACATTACAACTGGAGATTTTAGGTTTGTTTTTTTCACAATGAAGGTCATTGCACGTCCTGGATATGCCCAACCAGTGTCTCTCCCAACCCTTTCACTATCTGGTTTTGCAAGAAGGTAAGACAGTGGAAAGTATTATCTTATAATTTGTTAAGAAACCAAGAACAAAAGTTTACCTCGGCATATATCTCTGTGGCATCCCCTGACAAGGGATTTTTTGTATGAATTACAAAAGCATAGTCACAGCAAATAACTTCTTGAATTAATACAGACATGCATATATTTTCATGATTCAACTTGGCCTTTTTGCAACTGAGAAAAGCTCGTTCATTCCACTTAGAACCCCAGACCTTAAAAAAAGAAAATTACAAAACTTCCATGGTTATTATGCATACCGTATATCGTTATCACAAGTACTTTCCAAATCTTGCAGTACTGTGTAAATCTAATCCTACTCAAATATCAAACCCCCTATATTTTACCTTCACTAAGTGAGTGTGTTGAGTGTATGTTGAAAAAAAATTGATTTTGAATAAAATTGATTTTACCATTGATTAGAAATAAAATTGATTTTGAGATGGTGTAATTTATGTTTGGATTTTTTTATTATAATAGAAAGTTGTAAAAAAAATTTTATCTAACACCAACATAAATAATTTCCTGAAATTAATTTTAAGTACATATGCGAAATTATATACGCCCTAAAACCGGCTGATAAAAACACAAACTTATAAAATGCAAAGATTTATGCATAATCCAAGATGAAGTGAGATGGAGAAAGTTTAATACGGATAAAGTGAAAATGGAAACATCGATGTCATATAATATTATAACCAAAGAATAAAATTTAGATACTATTCTTTAAGTATTTTTTTATGCTCTTCTCCAATTCCAATTGGAGTTTGAGTTGGATTATCCACGTAATAAAGGTTTACGTTAATTGATTAACATAAATTATCGAAGTGATATTCCAATTTTGATTGGAGAAGAGTACCAAAAAAGCACGTAAGAAATTGCATTATCCATAATGAAAACCAAAGAAATATAATAGCATGCTTTCCCTTGGAAAATCAGAAGTTTAGTTGTATATATGATGACAAAGTGGTACCTTCTTTATTGCTCGCCAAGCATAATTCCACCTCTCATTACCTTCGTCACCGGGCCATGGTAGCTTTGAACTTCTAATTTTGTGCTCAAGTTCATACATCTTGTAACAAAAATAAATGAGGTGCTAAATTACAAAGTGAAAATAACGAAAATAAAGTATGATTTTGCAGAACATATAGTTATATGACCATTTGGGCTAGTTCTACCATGCTCCTTAATTGCAAAAATGATCGGGCAAACTACCAAAAAAGGTGAAGATCATGCCATTTACAATATTATTATCTTTCTTATAAAAACAAAATAGGAAGATATTAAAGATGTAAGCACATACAACGTGAACTTTACACCAGATAAAATGAACAAATGAGGGGAAAATTTTAATTTTCAAAAAATAAGTAAGGATATTTTAGTAATTATATTACAATTAAAATATATTAAATCACTTCTCCAAATTTCCCCTCCCTTCCCTTCCTCTCCAGATTCCATCAATATTAAAGGAGAGCTAGCAAAAATTATATAATGAATGATTTTGTTTTGCTCGTCTCTCTTCCAAAAAAACTGAGCCAAACAATCAATGATTCATGGTGCTTTCCAATTACCATAGAGAGTGGAGCATTCATTTGCAGGATGGCTTCTTGTACAACTTTGAGTCTTGATGAAAGGTCGCCATTATGTACTGATTTGCTTAAAGTGGCAATCTTATTTGTTATATCCTGCAAGTAAATGAAAGCTTTACTAACTTTTCTTTCAAATAAAGTCAGACATTCTTCTCACAACTATTGAAAGTAGCAATAGCACCTCAGTACACATCTAAATCACAAATTCCTAAACGCAACGTGTTATATTTGGCAGGTGAAGTTCAATTATTATTTCTAGCAAAATAAAACCCTTTAGTCATTTTTAAAAATAAAATATTTAATATTAATATTTTTATAAGTTTCACAATTTTATTTTTTTATTTTTCCTTACTTAAAAAAATAATTAGTCATTAGTTTTAAATTAACAAAATTTCTCTTAATTAATTAGTTATATGACATGTCCATTCTTTAATTATCTTTTCATGCAAATTAATTTCATAAAGCATTATCATTTTTAAAAGTTTCACTTTATATTCTAGAAAGACCTAATTCTAAGATTTGTTTTAGATTTAAAAATATATTGGAACCTAAAGCTGTTGAAGTTTTCTATTTCATGAAAATATCAATAATAAGATAATTTATTGGTAGTTCAAATTGTCTCCATGTAGTATTACTATGTGCTTAACAAATTAAAATTATGATAACAGTGATCGACAAATATGGTAACCAGTTTGCCTTTTAATCTCAAATTGACTGTGACCAACTTATTGTTTTAACTGGCTTTTACATAAAACGAACAGTAAATTCAACCAGGTTATTATCAAAAGTTTAAAACATTAATAAATTAGTAAAATATGTGGGAGATTTTATAATATTATTTTGTACCTTTTATAAGGATGGGGTTCTAGTCTTGTCATTCTATACGTATATGTAGAACTAATGCACATATCAATGATTGTGTTGTCTTATAATTATTAAATAAAATATTTTGCTTTGAAAAAAAAACACATAAGTAGCGAGTATACAATGTCAATTTTGTATGAATAAAAAGCTGAAGTATTACTCCTACAATCACAAGGATTTACAATAATGACAATACCGTGTTAACTTTATCTTGCAAAGCAGTCTCGAAGGCTCCAAATGTTAGCGCAACTGACAAGGGGATCTTAATCCATGATGGTACCCTTGAAGACAAAAGTTTAATATTGCATGATTTTGCACCAACCTTTGTGACATAAATGTAAGTAGTTATTTGCATAATACTAAGCTGTAACAACTGTCTCTGTCAAAAAAAAAAAAAAACTGTAACAGGCTAACAACTATCTAGGCTTCCATAAAATCTGTAACCCCTATACAGGCAATTGTAAGTTTTTCCAATGATTAAAAAAATAGTATGAAATTTCATTGATTATCAGTTACTTGGTTACATTTTAATATCATCATTGTTAGAAAATTTATTTTGTATATGTTGTTCAGCTTTCTAGTTGACATCTGTTGTATATGTCTAATTTGTACTTTTTTTCTGTCTTTTGTGATCTTTCATATTAATTGATATTAATATTCAGGATCTCCTGAGTGTTAAGTGAGTTACTTCACTTGTGCAATTTCTTCACTAGTGGGAGACTTGAAGTTGGCACCTATCTCACACTCAAACCTTGAATTCCGCCCTGCTATGGCAATCTGTAGGGCCCAGCATATTGGAACTTCTCAGAACCTTCCAAACGTCCTACTCTTTTTAGAGGATGGCCCTTTGCAAATGACATTCAAAGACTATGATTCTGATCAAAAGCTTGCTTCTCTCAAACAAAAAGATCATGATATGATCACATATGCTGCTCAAGCTGTGCAGGAATTGAAAATGTTATGGTTCATCGAGGATTGCACTCAGACTTTGATCATGTTTGCAATCAAATTCTGGCCGGTCAAGTCCCCTCTATGAAAAGCTTAATCACACGGCTCCTTAGGGTTCTACTCTGAAGAGGGGTGAAAATTCTAATGAGTCTACCCTGCCATGGTGTCTACTAGAGGAAGGGGAAGTCAAGAAAATTCTAATGTAGCCAAATCTGAGTATTGCTACAACTTGCATTTCTCTACCTGTGGACAGTCAAGATCCATGGGGTAATTGATTTAAGTACCTCTCAACACATCACATCTTTGTTAATAATTTTTTATTCATCTTTCTCTTTTTCCAAATTTTCTCACTTAATTACTCTAGCAAATGGTTACAAGGTCTCTTCTAGAGGAGTTAGTCAAATCTCTCTTTATTCCTCCTTAAGCTTGGATTTTCTTATCTTCATTCTCAATTGGCCTTTCAATCTAATTTCTCAGGTTAGTTAACCAAGTCATTAGATTATTCTATTTCCTGTTTTGCAGCCCCATCTCCAAAGCTCTACATGATTGCTTAGAAAATTCAAACTTGTCGGAATTGAAGAAAATGGTTCCAGGACTCAACAATATGTTAGGCCTTTCTTTTCAAAACAAATTGAAACAATATATTTGGGAGTACCGTGTGACGGATTCTTTGTTGGAAAACGTAAACTTCTCTCTTTAAAATTATAAATATTCTACATAAATTTATTTAGTGAAAGCTGATACCAGTTGTTGGATCAAACCGAGGGGGTTAAATACGGGAGAGATGTATAACCATTATGGGACACAAACCCATATATAAGAGAATATATATTACCTTCAACCCAAAACCTTAGAGCATTAAATTATAAATCTTTCTCACCTATATACTATTCAACTTCCCAAATTTTAACCACCATCGTGGGACTTCAAACTTATATTTGCACTCCAACAAGTTGTTGAAATGTAGACTCTTGATAACTTTGGCACATGGGAAGTTGATTTTAATGGTTAAGTTGATTGCCTTAAAGCAAGGATGGTGATCAAGGGATACACTCAAATATATATCTTTCTTCACAGCAATTTACATGAAGAGATATTCATGGATCAATCTCTCAAGTTTGTTGCTTAAGGATAATATGGTCTAGTCTGTAAAATACACTCATTTCTCTATGGACTAAAACAATTACCATGAGCTTAGATCGAGAAATTTTGTCAAATTGTAAAAGATTTTGGATTGAAATGTGGTGAAGTAGATCATTAATTTTTTATTGTCAAACTTCTCTTAGGAAGTATTTACCTAATTGTCTATGCTAATGACATAGTTGTAAGAGGGAATGTTGTAGCTAAAATTTTCCAATTGAAAAAACACTTTTTTAGTCATTTTTAAATAAAGATACTTTCAAACAAAGACCTTGGCTTTCAAAATACTTTCTTAGTATTAAGGTAGCTCAATCAAAGAAAGACATTGTAATTTCACAAAGAAAGTATGTTTTGGATATTTTGGAAGATATAATGTTTTGATTGTATGCCAATTGATTGTCCTATGGTCCAAAATTAGAAGTCAATGGCGAAAAAGGTGAACATTTCTCTAATCTAGAGATATACATGAGACTAGTTAGAAAACTCATTTACTTCACAATACTAGACTTAACATCTCTATTGCAATAGGAGTTGTCAGTCAATTGGCATAAATCCTCATATTGATAAATGGAATGTGGTGATTCACATATATATACACAAATAGACTATAGGACCGGTATTGTTAAATAAGGAATTAAGGATAAGGGAAACACCTAAATTTTGGGTATTGTGATGTTGATTAAACATCTCCTATAAATATCTACTAATAGATATTGTGTATCTATAGGAGGGAAAATTATTTTTTGGAAGAGTATGAAAAAATATTGTTCAGTCTAGTGCAAAAGTTGCCCTAGGACTTTAATCACTTGTGAATTTATATGAATTAAACACATAGAAATTAATGGTAGAAACCCCTAGCCATTGTACAAGTTAGGTGTGCTCTTTGTAGCTTTTCGTTTTGTTTTCTTTGTACTTGAAACACATTGTTTCATGATTTTATAAAAAAAAAATTAATGAAAGAAACCCCTGCCTTTTTATAAAAAAACACTCGAGAATCCCCCTTCCCCCATTTTTATCTTATTTCCATTTCTTGTAAAAGCTTTCTCTCCTTTGTCGTTTTCCTCCCTATCTTCTTTTCTTCTTCACTATTAATAGAAGACATCAATTTTTTACATTCTTGTAATTCTCTAATCATGGGAAAAGTGATATAAGAAGAGAAAAGCAATTCTTATCTCTTTTGAATTTTCTATTTGATCCCTTTTGAGGTAAATTTTTAATCTTTTGAGATAAACGAGTAGTTTTGCACCATAGATTAGATGTGGATTTTATTAGATGTAAGGAATTTATTTATTAAGAGTATGATGCTTTTGTAAAAAATTCTAGACATTTTAAATTTGAGATTTTTATCTACCTCATCAATATTTTACTTCTAATATGTAGATCCCTTGAAAAATACCATGGTTGCTCCTATTGGAAGTCTTGACTGAGTTTTTGTTTTTTTTTTTTTTTGTGAGTAGCTACTCTACTTAATGATATTTTGAATTATTTTTTTGGAGAGAAAAGTAATTATTAAATTAGTTGTTTAGATGATTTTGGTTTTTATTAGTAGCTAAGAATGAAGAATAATATTTAAATTTACATAGTTTTATTGATTATTTGAAAATACTTTAGTAGTTTTAATTATTATGTATAATTTTTCGTTCACCATAACAAAGAATAATGTGATATAATTCAGTTTGTCACAATGAAGAAATAATATGATATATAATCTTGTTCACCACAATAAGGTGGTATAGTTTCGTTTAAAGGAATAATATGGTATAATTCTATTTGTGACAATGAAAAAAGTAACATAATGTAGCATTGTTGGTTATTTGTATTTTAAAGTTATTTTTATATGTATTATTTTTAGATTTCAAGAGAGTAAATTTTACTTTTGAAAAGTGAGAATATATTTATTTTTATTGTTTTTACATTATTAAATATCACTGTAATTGTTTTACATGAAGAATATCAGTGTTACATTTGTTTCTCTTTTCTACCCACTTTTTTTTATTTTTATACTCTCACTATTTCCCTATGACTTACTCCTTTTTCCTCAAATACAAACATTGTTGAGTAGTTGACGTCTTGACTTCTTGGAATTTGTATATTTTTTTTTAGGTTTCCATTGATATAACATAAAATATATTTTGGTAACTCCAGTTATGCAACTATATTGACAAAAGATATAGAGATAGAGATTAGGATAGATGAAACCTCTTTATTTTGAGACTTAGAACATATTAGTTTATAGACATGTAAATGTTGTAAACTCTTATGCTTTAAGAATGAACGAATGATTAATATATCTTGATGGGTGGTCTTAACTTATGGCTATTGGATTGAATATGTGTATAAATGTAATGTTTTCTTACAAGTTACATGAATTGTGGTTTGACATATTTTTAGGGTAGACCATGCTGAAATATTTTTTAAGTATTTCAAAATTTGGTGTCTAATGATTTCTTTAGCAAAGTTTAAATATCAAACTAGCCAGATTATAGAAGTAGTTTGTGCACTGGTCACAACTAATGGTGGGTCGGGACAAGACTCACCTTTCATATTGTCTTTAGGTATACTTTAAGGACCCTCAAATTTAGGGTTTATTTTTTCCGTCCCTTAAATAAAAACTTTTAATTTTTGGCATTGTTATTAGACTTAGCTCAGCCATCGATTTGGTCGAGTTAGGGGTCAACTCAGGGGTCAATAATTGACTCAGATCACTCGACTGTCATTAAAAAATATAAAATAATTCATAATTTATATAGTTTATACTTGAAAATCATAACAAATAATCAAAATTATAAAAACAATCTAAAAATTAATAAAGGAAGTTAGTTTAATGTTTCTTAATAATATATATATATATATACATATATATATATATATATACATATATATATATATATATACATATATATATATATATATATATATATATATATATATATATATATATATATGTGTGTGTGTGTTTAACACATGTTCAAGAGCTAAGTTAGCTCAATGGTATTACATAAGCATGTTAACTTAGAGACTTGGTTCAAGTCTCACTCATGCCTCTCTTTTTAAATCGGATAGGTGCCAATTTTCGGTTAACCGGTTGGTATGAGCAAGGTTTGATAACAGTAATTTTTAGTCTCTCAAATTAATAAAATGCATTTTTTAGTGTGTCATGACCTCTTCTATTTTTGGTATGATATAAAATTTGTGACAATTTATTTATTTAGACAGATGTTAGTTTTGTTAATGAAGGAGTTCGAATTTACGTCCTCTTCTTCTTAAGGAACAATACTAATATCTTAAGGAACATATACACTAAAACTAACATTTCCACGTAACACATGAAGACTGAAAAAAGAAAACTTAAATTTGGAGAAAAAAAACAAAACTGACCTATATTTTAAGAGGAAAGAACATAATTAAGCATAGGCAGTTAGACTCAAACCTTGAATCTGAACTATCATTTTACTAAAATTGAAAATAAACCATTTCATTACTTCAACTATTTGAAAACAAGAAATATGTCTGAATGTGAGAGGAGAAAGTGAGTTGATTTGGTAATGAATAGGAAATGTGATTGTAGGTAGGCAATCACATGTACTAGCGGTGATCAAGTCTAGTGACAATGAGCCAGAGGTAGAAGGAAAGGGTGCTATTGGTGACACAATTCTCATACCATATTCATTTTTGACAGCATTAGGAAGTGTGTATAGATTATAGAACAGTCGGTGGGTCATCATTGAAATAACTCTGATAGCAATGGTGGTGCAGTGCGTAGGCAGCAAGCATACCCTGATACTTGCAACAAGTTTGTCAAGGAGTGATCTGACTTTGATTTGTATTACAACTTTAATATACTTAGTTGTCAACACAACATCAAACTTCCAATAATACGCAGAAAGATACTATGTTCATGCAAAGAAAATTTGATTTGATATATGAAATCATAACATTTCGCTAGTAAACTCCTCAACTGAAGCGGCATATTTACCACAAAAGCTCTTCTTTTTAAAAGTCACTCCTCGAGGAATGGAGACTGAAACAGTGGAGTTATGAGACAGACTAGAGCCATTAATATCCCTGCAAACACAAAAATTATGGTTGCTATTGCTTAGGTCACTAAAATAATTGGAAGTAGCCTGCTAATAAACTACTACAAAATTTCTACCTTATAACCAAATTGTTTGATTTCAATTTTATTGATATCACTTTCCCTTCCTTTGACTTGAGACCTCGGAAAATATTTTGGTCAAAGCACGTCGCGAAACATATCTGCACCCACCGATTTATAACGTGTTAGAATTTTACTTCCATGACAACAACTGGTTGCAGTTATATGGTCATATAATCATCATGGAAACAAGATATAATGAAAATGTTGTTATACATGCCTTGTTATTTCTGGCTCTTATTGAAATATGGGATAGGACATCTGGCGTGTCAGCTGTTAGCACTGCTACAACTCCTACTGGAATTTCTTCATCACCAGTTATTTTTGAAGCAACAATAATAGTGGGCCTATTAAAAACTTTATCTTGAGCAGTTATCAATTCATTGACAAATGTCACAAAGCCAGACACTATGATATGAATTTGTCATCCCAGGATTTGAAGAAGAATCAATCAAAGAATCCAGTTTACATACATGCAATAAAATGTGTGTCACATTCTTACCAGCCTAAATTCGCAACTTTCCTGAGAATGGGATCAAAAAGGTTAATGAGTGTTGACATGATAGCAGAACATCCAGATCTTATCAACTCCTCTGTAAAAATATCAATCTGACATGGAGGAAAGTCATCAGAAGAAGACTTTAATATAAGAATTTATATATGATCTAAAACCAAAATATCTCTTTCTGTTTTATTCCAAAGCAACACAATTTAATCAATATACCGTCCATTTTGGAACTCCAAGCAAATTACCGAGATACTGAGCACTTGGTTGGATCATTCTGTGGTAATGCTGAGACCTTTCAGCAAGTACTAGCTGCAATCGGTCAAGTATAGCCTTTGTCTATAATGCCCACTGACTATTACCCGATTTATATGATTCACAGATGCGATACCAGTCCTTCAGAAGGTAGGATGATGCCAATAAAAGTCAGAATAAGTAACCATGCAGTGCATAAAGAAGAAGCACAACCACGGGTCGACTTAAGCTTATCAAAAAGTCCATAAGAGAAAGTTAAAGAAATTTAAGAGTAAAACATATACCTTTGTGCAGTAAATGTAGTCTTCATTATTAACAGTTGATAAGCAAAGATTCTCAAGCATTAAAGAAAACAAAGACAATACATCCTGTTATCACATAGAAGCAAGAGAAAAGAAAGTTAAATCCTCTGGAAAAATTAGTCCTAACAAAATATATAATGATTTTAGGTACTAAAAAGTATTTGTTACCACTGGGTTAGCAAAGGTCATATTCTTCTATCCCTTTTCCACGGTTGTTCTAAGAGCAGAATCCAAAGAAATATCAAGGAAAAGTAGATCTTTCAATCTTCTATGGGATGTAAGCAGAACAGGGCGAAGCTCAATGCGTGATTCCAATAACTTCTGATAAAAATAATTTTCATCTTTTCAAGGACAGTAACACGTAAAAGTTATATTTTGCATCGAATATTTAGTAATCTCACCTCCATTAGTGGAATAATGTTGGTGTCACCAAAATGTTCTTTGACAAAATTCAGATTTGCCTGCATGTTGACAAAATGAATGAAGTACCTTCCACTAACAATTGAATAATTACAAACACAGGGAAGATGAGGTTATAAACACGAACAATCAACAAATACGACTTATTTTTGTATCCACAGGACTAATTCCACATGATAAAGACCTTCCAAAATATAAGTTCGCTTGAAATGCCAATCAAAACAAATTATTTTACCAGCAGTTTAAATGGTAAACCAGATGCAGAAGTAGAACTATGTTTGATTGCATCTGTACTATTGCCATCCTGAAAGAGCAGGGAAAAGAAATTCAAGATTGTTTACAAACTCAATCTGTGTCGTGTAAAAAATCAAACACAATGAAAAGTACAGGTATCCTTAACATCTGCAACCATCACCTTGAAAGAGGAACGCAGACAAACATCAATAGCATGTTCAAGGTCCACACCAGCATAAACAGCCTGTGCATCGCAAAATATCAATTGAAGTAACCATTTCCAGAAACAAGTAGACATATCAGCATAATAAGCCTTCCTCGAAAGATTATTTAATATGACAAAATCATGCATTCATAAGAGTAGTTGTTTAAATGAACGCTATTTTTGAGACAAACGTCAAGAAGGCCAAGAGAGGTAAAAAAATTGTATCCTTTATGATCTATAAATGTGTGGCTCCATTTTATATATATCTACATACACATATATACAAAAAATATTTCTTCTTTTGGGTGATTCAAGAGTCATGTTTCCTTTGTTTAAAATTAACACATTAATGATTAACATTTGACCTATAAGAAAAAAATGGTTTAAATGCACTAAATAGCACTGTATGTATATTCTCAGTCTTCCTTTTCAACAGTTATATTTTAACATAGTACAGAACTAAATAATGGCAAAAACACATAAACCTCTCAAGTGACTACACAACTAAATAAACTTATTAACCTTGATGGCTGAAGGGAAGTACGTTACCTTTTGCATGTTTCCTTTGCATCAAAAGTAATTACGTTTACTTTTGTGGGATATATGATATTATTTTCATTAAGCAAAACTTTAGACAATTATAAATGGTAGAAGTTAATAGTTGTTGATTTTTCTTAACATGTGTTCAATTTTTGCCCCTCCCCCTCTACACATTTTTCTTCTGTTCCTCACTCCTCCAAACAATGCCTCATGATGAGCAGTTGAATAACATTCCAATGCACTCTGTTTCTCCCCTCCAAATTCACTGGTCCAAAAACAATAACCAAATATGGAGCACTTTTTTATGGTTCAGAGGTTTCGGCCAAAAAATAACGAGGCTAAAATGCTGTGGCAGTGTTCTGTAAACTGTTTATGCAGTCATTTGGTTAACGGGAGTCCTCAGATTGTTATGGATGATTCTTTGCCCTGACTCTTTTCATGAGATAGGATTATATTTGTTGTACCTCTTTGTGTTTGGCTCATGATTGATTCAACCAGGTCTCTCTTATTGACAAGCAGAGAGATTGAGCAGTTTTGGTGGTTCACACTCAAATAATGTACCTAAACTTAGCCATCAAATGTAGTGTAAAACTCAAACAAACAAATACCGTAATTAAAAAATATAAAAAAAGAAGTGTCTCTCCTTACTCTGGTACATGCATACCTTAAGAATCTTCAAGTATGCAGTGAGGTCATGGATAAGCCTGTCCCTCTTATCAGTCCTGAAATGTGGTTCTGACACAATTGGCCGATCATAGCTTGCAAGTTTCTCTCTTGTAAGACCATTTGCATTTAATGTTTTCAAATAACCTTCAATTTTGAACCCGCATCTCACATAACTCAAAAGTGCCTGGTACAATAATAATAACAACTTTTTAAAAAATAAACTTAATAATTATTAAAAAAGATTCTCGCTAATTATCAAACCAGGTCAATGTTGCAACCTGCAAACAACTAATTCTATGTTAGTCTTTAGGTGTTGTTATTATAACTCTGGTCCAACGGAGCTTGAATGACATAACTCTACTCTAGCAAATTAACAAGGGAAGTTTTAATGCCAAACCAAGAATGTAACTTTACAAAGGTAACAAAAACAAGGCTATGACAAACAGAAACAATAGAGGTGATGAGAATAAAACCATATGAGAAAGAGGGAGAATTCAAAAAGGGAGAAGGAAAGAGGTTGAAAATAGAAAATATTCAATTATAGTCTCATTGCCAAAATATAGATAGAGAAACCAAAATATTTAGGGATCTTAAACAGTCAAGTTAGCTAAGAAGAAACGGCCAACTTATTCATCAAGTAATCCATTTTAAAACAGATACTATAATTTTATAGCATCCTAATAAATTAAACTATTAATTTCACAATACATAATTCTTTATTAGAGTTGAGAAGACAAATATGACTTCCTATATTCTACTGTTTCTATACCACTCTACCAAGGGGCCATTAACTACCCAGATAAAGGATACCATTAAAAGAAGAGGTAATTAACTTTTTTGTCCTGAATATTTTTTGAGTTTTGATTTTGGTGATAAATGTTTTTTAGTTTTTAAAAATAGTCACTTTTTACAAAGAATGGTTAAACATTACTGATAGAATGATAGAATGTAAGATTCTATTTTTGAAAATATAAATTAGAAGGATATCGGTAACGATTAAGAGTAAATCTCTTGTATTTATTTATTCTTGGAGTAAAGGAATCTCGTAGCCTCTCTGTATATATAATTATATAGAATTTTAAAGAATCAGCTATTTGATTTGTGTTGGGAAAAAAGTTTTGAAAATGTGGTATAAATCATGGAACAACATGCTCTGATTACTTGGTTACCTCACATATTGTGACATCATGGGACTACTGTTATTGTGTAACTTTTGGTGTCATTCCTCCATCATGCCAGTTTTGCAGTCATTATTTCTCTGAAAGGCAACAAACAAATATATTTTATCATGCAAGAACAAGGACGTTGTTTCAGCAACCAAAAGTATTTTATATACCTGAATCAGAAGAATTTCATCATGTATTCTCTGACCAGCATCACCCTGTCCTCCAGGACCAACACACATCATTATTAGTCTCACAATCTCCCTATTGCATGGCTGGTTCAAATATATTACTTGCAGCAAATTGGTAAACCAGTCTTGAGCTTCACTAATTTCACTGCAAATGAAATACAGTTTATTTCATAGGCAACAGATAGGTTTGTGATACAAACAATTATGATTAGTATTACTGTATATAAAACAATGAATGAAGGAATAACAAACATGAAATTGTCAATACGGAAAAATGCATTGTGAAGTTGGGCAACGGAAAATTACTAATTTGACCAGCATCAACTACAATTATTGAGACTACAAGCTAAGTTATAACTCTTGAAAGTTGAAAGAAAGATTGTTTGAGAGAATTTGAGTATGATCTTCTATTTACAGCTTGACTAAGATTAATCAACGGAGTAAAAAAGGATTAGACCATATATTTTAACAAAATGCTAATATTCTACTAATATATTTATAATGGACGTGGGATCTCAATACACCTCCCTCATACTTTGGATTAGACATTTGAAAAGTAAAGATTGTATTTGTAGTACTGATTTTCTTTTCTATTTTTTTCTATTTTACTGGGAGATTTTGGGCCAGGTAGATTTTTAGACAATTGACGATAGTCTAATGTTAGATCTATGATCAGCTATGTTACCATTATTATAGTGTTGGTCACGAGTGTCAATAGAGATCCAGATTTATTTATGAACCTGATTATCCGAATTAATTCAATTATATCTGTGAATAAACCCAAATGCAACCGAAACAAATTTGATTAAATCCTATCTTAATAAGATTATTTCACGGATTTAAATTCATCTTCAAATCCGATGATGCATAAACTGATCCAATCAATTTAAAATAGATATATAATAAAAATAAGTGATTAGTCCAATCAATACCTTTAAAGGTTGTGATTTTATTTTTAATTTAACAATTTCAATTTTAAACTAATTTATAAATAATTTTATTTTCTAACATTTAGTTTTATTTAACATATTATTTTCACATTAAAGATAAGTTGAAAAAGAAATTATTATAGTCATAAAGATTACTAGTTATTAAATTTTATTATTTTTAACTTTTAAAATTTATATAATAAATTTTATAAACTACTTTTATATGTTATTTAAAATGAACAATATATGTATAATGTTTTATTTACAAAATTTTATTTTTAGTATTTTATTCTTTTGTTTTATAAAAAAAATATTTTATAAAAAATATATCTAAATTTTTTTAATTTGTAAATACAATCTAATTCGATTTTTTTTAATTGGATTAGATTATTAAATTTTATTTTATTTTTTTAATTCTATCCGGTCCAATACAATTAAAATTGATACAATCGGATCTCATTTTATTACAAATCCAATCGAATATGATCCATGAGTATCCTGATGTTAGTATGATAGTATCAAGAGAAATGGGTGACATCAGCCTCTTTGGTAGTCATTAACATTCAAAGTTTAGAAAGCCATAAAGCAAACATTTAGACAGTACAGAATTAAATTTGCTTTTTCACAAGTAGAGACAACCTAGAAAGGTGTATCACGAAAATGGTGTTCACAAACAAGTCTAACTAAGAAGAAAGGAGCATTTACGTTTCACTTATAACAAATCCATGGTGAAATTGAACAGAATAATCCAAAGTTCAAAAGAAATATTCTATCTAACGAGAAAAGGCAGTGCTATAACTTTTACACAATGGATATGAAACAAGAATTTCTATAGAAAGAATAGTTGGCTGTTGGGGGTTCTCCCCTTTATTCCATATTTAAAACAAAATGAATAATTGGTAAAAGGAGTGACAGGATATTTATTTATCGAGGTTTTACATTAAAATTCTTATTCCATGTGAGATGCCTGCATGCCATGAACCTCATCCAAACTAATATTCCAATCAGCCCCAGTTTCCCTTCTGTTTTGCAACGATCTGTCAGCTCTGTGGCAATATTGAACCTGAGAAAAATTAATCATATTAAGGAATCATTTTGTCATCCAACTAAAATATTTTTATACAAAAAGAAATCAAAGTGAAGAGAAGGAATTTACACACCAATGATGGTAGTAAGTTATCTTCAATAACATACATAACAAAAAGGGGAAACATACGAAGAAAACCAAGTAAACTAACAATCTCTATATTACAATGTTCATTTCCTTTCCTTTACTTCAAGTCTCTGTAATAATTGTATTACAAAATGTTGTCGTGTCTATATGTATCGCTTCACTGCACAAAGAAGTCACTAGAAAGTACTTCGGACAATTGTCATGTATTTTCTTTTAATGAAATTAAAATAAAAGGTTTTGCGAAACATATTAGTGTCATAAATTCATAATCACCTGTGCATCAAAGATCTCTCAGCCTCTTTCTCTCTACGAGAAATTTCATCCAGTAACCATAAGACAACCTCTTTTGCATGTCTATTGAACTAATGTATATTGAACAGTATGTAAGGTTTTTCAGATAAAAAAAAGTCTCAAATATTAAGTTACATAATTCATTTAACTGCAAAAGGCAATGCATTAGGACTCTGCCACAATAGAAGGAACAAAAAATTTTATCATTTAATCAACATGCATAGTCTAGACATTTATAGAAAAGGAGATAGGTTTAACAAAAGGCCACCATTAATATTAAATTAAATATTAAGGACCATGCACTAATAATCTTGGCTAGTAATAGGAATGTTCTAGTTTTAGTGGAAGAAAGTCATAACTTTGTCGAAGAAGTCGTTTCTATTCTGATTTCTCAGGTTCCGAACCTATGACTGGTTTCAAAGTTAGTTTGGCTAAGAGAAGTGTAGTTGGTTGAATATGGTCATTAGATTCTTTCTTTTCATGCATCTTTGACTACTTTTCAAACCTTATACTGCCCTCATATCTTTATGCAGTATACTGGACGGCAATCCACATGTTAATTTGGATTTTGTAGTTCAAATTGGGCATCTTTCATGGGAAATCGGGTAAATATTTGTAAATTGGATATGAATATGGGATGGGTTGGACCCACAAAATTATGTCATGTCTCGTACCTTATACATATGTATTAATTAATATAATTATTATATATAATATTACATAATTATATTTTTAAGTAAAACATGTTTCTAAAAATATTATTTGTATTATAATTTATGATAATTAATATAATTATAAAATATGAAAAGACATCATATATTTTATACAAATTTAATAAGATAAAAATACAATTTATAAAAAGAAATTGAGTAATTTATAGAGTAACTCGTAATAAACTTACAACATTATTTAATGTTATAATAAGAAAAAGTAGAGACTTATTTGTAATCATATAAAACTTTAAAGAGCATTTTTATAATTTGCTTCATGTTTAATATTATGTTGGTTTGTTTTTTATATTATGTATACTTATGTAGAAAAGATATTGATTTTTTATAAAGTGTGTGTGTGTGTTGCAGATGTGAATATAGGTATATAAGTACTCAACGATTGCAAAAAGGAAATCAAGGTTATTATTTTAGCGAGTATGAGGCCCAAATGTGTGTGCTTGGAATTTCAAAGTATACAGGAGGAACCCCCCAAACTGAATTCACCATCAGTTAGACTGAGACCCATTCCAAACATATCTATTAGACTGGGCCTACTCCCAGCATGGCCGACATCTCATCTAAGGTGCAACCCTTACTTCTAAAGTGAAAAGTCCAAACTACCATTTTCAGGTAAAACCTATCCTAATTATGCAAGCTCAAACTCAAAAAGGTAAATGCTATAAATAATAAAGCATACTACACATTTGACCACTAAATTCTTTATTATTATCCTACTGACATACTATACTTTATAGTGCATTAGTCAATTCCCTTTTGACTTGAGCATCGAAATGTTTTTGCAGTACCTACTTGTACTTGCTTGGAGGAATTGTTGGATTGGAGGCTTGGAACATCAAGGAGGAAGACTCGTTCAGTGTGCGTAGGAATAATTAGCGTCTACCATGGGGCCTAACCTTCACTCTCACGCCCCTTAGCCACAACTGGGAGGCTTGTTTCGGTACACCTAAAGGCTCACATAGCTTAGCAGTCGAGGCCAAGGGTTCTTTATAAATGTCATCTTCCTTTAACAATTGAAGCACCTTTTTCAGAACAAAACCATGAAGTAGTCACAACCTTCAAAGGGAAAAATACCTTGGGCGAATGACCCTAACGATGTCCCGAGACTAGCGGTAGGAACATTGGCGCCCACCGTGGGGGTGCCACTATACATTGATAAAATTTGTTCCAACATCCCACTATTTACAAGCATCTTATTTTATTTTGACCAACTAATTTGGCACAACATCAAAGGCGTGAAAACCAGGTTTCACTCCCGGTCAACCAGCCTGGAAGGATGTACCTTAGAAAAAACTAAAACACGAAGATAAGTTTTCCCTTCTAGTCAACCAGCCCGGGTAAGGATGTACCTTGGACAAAAAACTAAACAAGAAGACAAGGTTTTCCTCCCGGTCAACCAATCTGGGTAAGGATGTACCTCAGACGAAAACTAAATGCGAAGACAAGGTTTCCCTCCTGATCAACCAGTCTGGGTATGGATGTACCTTAGGCAAAAAACTAAAAGACAAAGGTAAAAAACACCAAAAAGAAGTATGAAAGAAAAAGTTATTCATTAATGATAGAAAATATATAGATATTGTCAAGAAAAGGAACAAGCAAAATGAACAAAATTACACAATATGATCCCCCTGGTACAACAAATCAAGCCTTCCCAACATTGCCATTGTTGATCACATTAACCTCAGCATCATCCCCCTCCGTCATTGGCTCTTTATATTGAGCGTCGTCATCCTTAGCCTCGAGACCATCATCATTCGCTACCTTGGTGACCCCAGTTACGTTACCTTGAGTGTAAAAGCAAGGAGCATGCTCATTCGGTGCCTTAGACTTTAACACTTCATGAAAGGAAAGGAACTTCCCATCAAAGAAGTCCTTCCTCCCATCAAATTGAAAGCCCCCAAGAATGTGACAAAACTTTCAGCTTGTCAAACAACTTGAAGGAATCTGACATGATGCTCCTCAACAGTAACTTTCTTGCCTTTGCTCATCCACTCCTTCAAGCGGGCCTTGGACTTCTCCTTGTCTTGGGAAACCTTATCTTTTTCCTAGCTCACGTTAGCCAAAGATTCAGACAGCTCTTTCACCTTTAACTCCAGCAAGGCGTTATCATCTTCAACTTGATGTAGCTTAGATTCAACGAATTCTTTTTGTTTTTTCAAATCTGAGATTCATTGCTGCATGATGGTATTATCAACAGCCAACTTAGAGGACTCTTCAATGGTGGCCTTCAAAGTGGACTTGGCCTCCCCACAACTTATGTTTCAAATCTTCGACCTCAGAGGTGAAAGTCAGCACAAAATGACATATCAAGACCTGAGCTCGGTCTGGCTTAACACCTAGCGAACCGGGTTAGAGATGTTGTCTTTGGTAAGCTTGATGGCTGGATCATAATTATAAAAAAAAACCCCTTGGTACAAAAGGGAAGTGGAATGGTCAATGTTGATGAAGAGGAATAGGAGGTGTGCCTCAACCTTTTTTATGAACTAGTATCGTCGCTTCGATGGCGCTTCTTTGACCCCCTTGGACTTTTGTTTTCCACTCTTTCCTTTTAGAGGAGTTGCCTGTGCGGGGGTGATGTCTATTAGGGACCCTCTCAGCTATGGATCGGGGTCTGGTTGGAAGGGGCAGGGGTTCAAAAGTTAACCCCTATAGGGGACAATGCACTTGAATCTTAGAGCGAAAGTTAAGAAGGATCGTCTCGTCGTCACTGAACATACTTTTATTATGCATGAAAAACAGAGTGAGTACAGTGTATAAGCAAAAGACAAATATAAATAAAAAATTAAGATTGAACTCAACTCAGAACTAGTCGACCCTTACCGTTCGAATCCTAGACCGACTTGGGCGAGCATCAAAGGCAGAGCACTCGAGAGGTTAGGATAAAACTAGGAAGCGACATAAAAAAATGTCGCATTCTTCGTTTTTTACTCGATGAGCACATCCAAGGACAGCACAGACAGGAGACTTGACTCTCATTGCCAGCTGGAGGGAAACAAAGGTTTCCCCTCCCGTTGTAGAAGTAACTGGCCAAGCGACCCAACTTTAACACAATGTTCATGTATTTCTACTTGAAGTCTTTATAGGAAGAAGTAAAGACCTCAACCAAAAGATGTACCGGGACATGATTCACAAAGAACCATATTATGGGCTAATCAAAGAGGTCTGGTAGAAGTGGAAGAAAAGAATGAGATTTGCCTCAATGTAAGAAAAGTGAAAGAAGGCCCTAAAGGCCTGTATGACAACCTATACATTGGGGTGGATCTGGGTAGGCTCATTATTCATCATGCGCAACACACTCATAGTGAAAGCATCAAATGGAATTTCGACATCTAAGTCTTTAAAAACACAAGTGTACATATAGAAGTAATCCCAATTATCTGGGGAGAAGTATTTCTAAAAACAAAATCAGAAATCAATAGTCCCGTCACTTTGGCAGACCCTCATTATAAAGGGTGCCACCACCGGGTCATTTAGAGGGCAGAAAGGAAAGGCAATAGAAAAGAGTACAACTATCCCTATTGGTCATTTTCAACAAGTATTTGGCAACCTTCAAACTAACTCATTCAAACCAGGCGACGGAGCACGAAGGGTATTGTGGGGCCTTCCCAGAAGAAGAACGCTTCTCCTGAGATAGAGGGTCCCAAGTGGAATCCCCCTAGAGCAGAGGTGGTAAACCTCTCTTCAACGGGGGTCAAGAGTGTTGGTTCGCGCTTGCGTGTTAAGGCTAGCCACCAAGGGAGGAGACATTTCCATGACTACAAAACTTGACTCAAAAGCCATAAGAAAGGAAGAAAAAAGAAAAGAATGGAGGCCTTGTAATACTTGAAAGAAACCAAGGAAAGATGACTCAGAGCTTTTGGAGCGAAGAGAAAGAAGGATGAAATTGGCAAACCACGGGTCCCTTATTTATAACATAAAAAGCCCAACGAGGCCCAAGGAGTGGGGCAAGGATCACCGTTTGATCAATCAAAATCAACGGCTCAGAGTTGTAACATCTGTAATTTTACTACTAAGTTAATAAGATAAAATATTATAGATAAAGTTTATTAGGAAATTACTCTTTAAAGTTAGTGGACAAGTGTTAGAAAAAAGTTCTATACGTACCTAGTTATAGGTTGGAAATTGATGTAGAATTGAATTTAGTATGCAACCAACTGTTGGAATAGATTAAGGATAGATTAAAGAATATTTTTAGCAAAGTTTCTAAGTGTTCCCTACTACTTAAAATCCGCTCAGCGAATTTTGAAGCGATGAAGTAGAGCAGTGCAAGTAGTACAAAATGATGGGAAAATTCTAGATGGAAATTCTAAAGTGTTTCTAAGTTGGAAATTCACCCAATGAATTGGATTTTGCTCAGGGAATCCAAGGCAAAATTTCACCTATAAATAGCCCCTTGAGTTCAGTTGTTAGATGCACCAAGTTTGAGAGAAAGTTTAGAGAGAAAGGCTCTGAGTTTAGACAGAGAAAGAGAAGTTCTGTGAAGGGAAGCTTTGGAGGAAAATATCTCAAAGGTGCTTGGAAGCTGTGGAGATTCTACACCATTCATAGGCAATCTTCTGATCATGGTAAGGAGAGAGTGGGATTTTATAAGCTGTGTGAGGTGTTTGTCTTAATAATTTATGGGTGGTATTGCTTTCAATTGATTGATGTTGTAATGTGTATTTGAATGTTAAATGTTTATTACTTTATGTTATTTACTTAACTTGTAAATATTATTACTTTATTATATAATTGTAACGTGTATTCAAAGGCAAACCAAATATGCTCTGTGGTTGTAGTTTATGACTTGATATTCCACATAAGAAAAGTTATCTTTGGGTAATGTCTGATATTGTTAATGTGTTGATATTATTTTGAGGAATGGTAAAAATGTTAAGTTGTAAATGGATGATATTAAGTGATATTTAGATTGGTGATTTAATGAATTAGTAGTGTATGCTTATGATAATTGGGTTGAAAGACTACCCGTGTATTTATGATTATTGGGTTGAAAGACTACCTGTGTGCTTATGATAATTGGGTTGAAAGACTACCCGTGTACTTATGATAATTGGGTTGAAAGACTACCCGTGTGCTTATGATAATTGGGTTGAAAGACTACTCGTGTTCTTATGATAATTCAGTTAAAAGACTACACGTGTGCTTATGATTTTTGGATTGAAAGACTACCTATGTATTTATGATTTTTGAGTTGAAAAACTACTCATGTATGAATGTGTTATTCGGGCTGAAAGATTGTCTGTGTAATTGTGATATTTGGATTGAAGGAATATTTGTTTATATTAAAGTTTGAGGCATTAGGATGGTTATAAACCCCTATGTATAAGTAAGAAGGAATTGAGTTTAGTAATGAGATGAGTGAGACTTAGTCATATAATGGGGTAATGTGGAATTGAGTCCTAAGATAAACCTTAAACCCCATTATTTGTTAGTTTATTAAGATTAACATTTATGGTTTATAAATATCTCACTCCTCTGTATGTTTTCTATATGTATTTTTGTTTCGTATATGTTTGGGGTATGAAGATTATCTTGATCGAATAGTTGCGATGAAGATTTGTAAATATTTTATTTTATGTGTGATGGTTAATATATGTATTGTTTGTATTGAGTTTAGCTTCTGTTGTTGAGGATTTTGCTGCTCTGAATTAGATTAATTTGGGATAGTGGTATGATTGATACTTGAAGTACTCTGAACAATTATGTAAAAGTTATATTTATGAAATGAATACTATTGTTCCATAATTATTCTATATTTTTTTAAAGGAGATTATAGTTCTTTATGTAATGTTTAGTTTTGAAACAAAAATCCTCATGATTGGATAAATATCTTTGATAATTTTTCCACAAATTAATAAATGAATTGGGTAGAAATTTGGGGTGTTAAAGAGTCGTTGTTGTTTCAAATCCTACCAAACCCTCTAACAAACCCTAAAATTCTGACATCAACAGTACATAGAGGAAAGAGTTGGAAAAATCAACAACCATAAGACTCGCCAAATCATTCTAGTTGGGTTGTCCATACCACGTCTACAACATATTAATCCTATTTGACCAACACTTATCCACATTTGTAATGTCTTTGTCGCTTCGCTTCTTGACTCTGGTGGCGTTGTATACTAGAGGAACCTCTAAGGCCGGATTCACCTCGGGTCAAATTGACACATATTCCAAACATACGTATTAGGTTGGGCCTACTCCTGACGTGGCCTGACATCTCATCTAAGGTGGAACCCTTACTCCTAAAATGAAAAATCCAAATTACCCTTTTTAGGTAAAACATAAATCCTAATTATGCAAGTCCAAGTCCAAAAAGGTAAACACTATAAATAATAAAGCACACATACAGGTTTGACCACTGAATTCTTATTAGTATCCTGCTGACATACTATACTTTCTAGTGCATTAGTCTCTTTTGACTTGAGCGTTAGAATGCTTTTGATAATTTTTTTGGCTAAATTACTATCTGTGTCCCCTTATTTTCGTACTTCGATACTTTTTGCCCCTAAACTTTATAAAAAGTGTAACTATAATTAACGTTAGTTTCAAAAACACTAAACCAAGAATCAAACTCAAAACCTTGCAATTCCAGACAAGCAATCAAACCACTTGACCGAGTGTTCACATTGGTTTTCAATAGCCTTTCACCTTCTTGTGTTTTTATTTTTTGATATTTTTATTGTAAATTAAAATGTGAATGGAAAGACATGGTGGTGTATGAGATCATATGCTTGAATTTTTTAAATGGAGACATTTTTGAAATTCTAAAACATAAAAAATTAAAAACTAAAAATTAAAATTAAAACTAAAATCTAAAATTTAAAATTAAAACTAAAAGCTAAAATTATAAGTTATAAATTTAATCTATATATTTATTAATATTTTTAATTTAAATAAAGAATTAAATAAAGTGAAAAATAAAGATAGAAATTAAAATCATGAATTAAAATTTGAAAATTATAATATAAATTTAAATTATATATATAATATAATTTTAAAATTTAAAATTTAAAAACTAAAAATTAAAACTAAAATCTTAAATTTAAAAATATATAATATAAATTTAAAATTAAAACTAAAATCTAAATTATAAATTATAAATTTAATTTATATATTTATTAATAATTTTTAATTTAAATAAAGAATTAAATAAAGATGGAAATTAAAATTAAGAATTAAAATTTAATTTAAATGTTGAAAATAATAAATTAAATTTTAAAATTATAAAATTCAAATTTGTATTATAATTTTCAAATTTAAATTTAAATTTTAATTCTAAATTTTAATTTCTACCTTTATTTTTAACTTTATTTAATTCATCATTTAATTTAAAAATTATTAATAAATATATAAATTAAATTTATAATTTATAATTTTAACTTTTAGTTTTAAATTTTAAATTTATATTATATATTTTTAAATTTTAAATTTTAGATTTAATTTTTTGTTTTTAATTTTTTATTTTCAGAATTTAAAAAATATCTCCATTTAAAGAATTCAAGTATGTCATCCCATATACCACCATGTCTCTCCATTCACTTTAAATTTACAACAAAAATATCCTAAAAAATAAAAATAAAATACAATGAAAGATAAGTTAAAACCAATGTGAGTAGTTGGTATAGTAATTTAGACAATTCTTTTATTGATCCAGTAGTCACCGGAGATCCCATCTAGTGGTGATTTTTGGAATTTCAAAACTCCATTTAAGATCATGTCTTTCATTTGGAAAAAAGATTAGAAAAACCTTTTTGACATTTTGAGCTATTTTGGTTTTCTAATTGGTTTTTCTTTCTCAATTTTTATGCTCCTGCAAATGTTATCTCCTTTCTTTCTATTAATTTATTATTCTCTTATTCCAAAAATAAAAAGGAAGTATTATTTGTATATTGTGATTTCTTTTACTTTAGTAAAATGAAGTTGTTATATTTGATGAATTTGGTGGAACTGGAAAAGTGATAGTTAGGACAATATAAAACACACACAATTAAAATTGGAGTAAAAACAATTACAGTTCATAGGGAAAAAATTGCGAGAGAGTTGCAAGTGGCTCTGCAAATAAATAAATAAATAAATGAAGATAAAGGCATTCAAGGATCATGGAATTTGATCACATGGAGTTCAATATCCTAGCTCATTTAAAAATTTCCCACATTTTTAGGAATTTTATCACTTCAAGTAAGGGAAAAGAGAAACATAAATGTTACAATTGAGATTTTTTCGTTGTCATAATTAAATGTTTCTGCACATTTTATTGTTGCTTATAAATTTTGTCAAAAGTGTTGTGCTCAGGAAAAATAATTTATAATTGTTAGGTAATAATATTTAGTTTAGTCAATAAGACACATTAGTTTTTTATTTAAAGCTCTTATTGGAATAATTCAAAGTGTGCAAATCTGAGTTTTAAATAGGAATAAATCAAATTAGTTTTGCTTTATTGTTTTCTTCTTTTCTATACATTTATATTTTGTTCTTCTCCTTTTATGCTCTGGTTTTTAACATAGTATTAAGAGCTTTATTGATCTTTAAGGATGTGTGAGAGAAAGAAACAATAGTTAGTGAAAGAGAGAAAATTTTAAAAAACATAACTCACACCACAAAAAAAGCTCCAAACACCAAAATGCCTTCTAGCAGTCATTCTTTACTTCCACCTCCTATATTTACTCATGTACACTATCACTTGTTGGCTGCAAAAATGAGAACCTATTTTAGAACTCAAAAGCTTGTGAGAAGTAGTGAAAAATGGAAGTAACTCACATTCGTGATGCAACAATAGTTCAAATGAAGAGTCATAGTGATGAAGTGGCAAAGCAAGGCAAAACAATACAAGCAACACTACATGATCATGTTTTTATGATAATCATGACTCTTGAGACTAAAAAAGAGGCATGGAGCAATTGAAGGAGAAGTTCCAAGAGAGTGAAAGAACAAAAGATTGCAAGTGTTGAACCTAAGAAGAGAGTTTGAAGTTGTGAAAAGAAAGGAGGATGAATTTGTAAAATATTTTATAGATAGACTTTCCAATGTTGTTACACAAATCAAATTATTTGGTGAAGAACTTAGCAATCGACGAGTCATGGAAAAAATTTTAATCTGTCTTTCGGAGAGATTTGAGTAAAAAAATTTCTCTCGAAAAAAAAATGAAGATTTTTCAAAATTATTAATTATAGAACTTCTGAATTCTTTACAAGTGGTTGAACATAGAAGATCTTTAAGAATAAAAGAAGAAGTTAAAGGTGCTTTTGTGCCACATACAAAAGGCAAAATCCAAAGTTATAAAAGTTTTTGGGGAAAAAAATAATTTTTTGAGGTAGAAGAAAGCAATAAAAAAGGAGGAAGTTAGAAAAGATTTCTACCTTGTCTCCATTTGCAAGAAAAGCAATCATACTAAAAAATTTTGTAATTTTAGGCCAAACATCCAAGGTACAAGATGCAATCAACTTGGTCATATGAAGAAGGTTTGCAAAAATGAAGAAATCTAATAAGTACAACAAGCTCAAGTTGTTCAGTTTGAAGATGAGAAACATTTATTTCCTGCAACTTGATTTCCAAAAAAGTTTGACTTATTGATAGTGGGTGCTCAAATCATATGACTTATAATGCTATTATTTTCAAAATTTTGGATCAGTCCTAGGTCTCTAAAGTCACCATTGGCAACAGAGAGTGTGTTTACATCAAAGGAAAGAAATTATTGTTATTCAAACTCCAACAAATACAAAATATATTTCACATGTTTTACTTGTACCTAAGATAAAAAAAAATATTTTAAGTATTGGACAAATGTTAGAGAGGAATTATTCCTTGGTTTTTAAGAATATGAATTGCACTATCTTTCATCCTTCCAGCTTCCCATGGAATGGAAGAAAAAAGCCTTACATACTTATTTGGAACAAATCGTGAAGTTAGATAACAGCATACAATAGAGAAGAAGAAAAAATAAGTTTTTGAAGTCAAATTTCATAGAAGGATATAATGTTTTTGCAACTATCATAACTCTTTCATTAACAAAAGGTGGATTTTTACAAGATAAAAAATAGATTAACAAAGTCGCAAGTATTGTTTCAAATTCTATTAAGCAAAAAGATAATTATCTACTTAATGGAGATCCTCTATAAAAAGTTGAAGATCAACTTGAAATGTTGAAGACAAATCTCAAGGAGGAGTGTGACAATTGAGATTTTTTAGCTATCATAATTAATTAAGTGTATACACATTTAGTAATTGCTTATAAATTTGGTTAAGGTTGTTGTGGTGTTAGCTAATACCTAGTTTTATGTAGTTATAATTTGCTAGTTATTTTATCCCATAAGAGACATGTTAGTTCTTAGTTGTAACAATTTAAAGTGTGCAAATTTGAGTATCAAATCAAAATATATCAAATTAATTTTGTTTTATGGTTGTCCTTTTTTTTATACATTTATATTTTACTCTTCTCCTTTTATGGTCGGTTTTTTTTTTTTTTTAACAATGAGGAAGCATGACCTGCATATTTTATATGAAAATGATAAAGAAGAAATATATGAAAATGACCTTTTCAGTTGGATTGATTTGTTTGACCTCCACAAAGAAGTTTGCCCCATTGTTTTTAATCCAATATCCACCTGCCCAGATGACAAACTGAATACCAGCAAAATTCCTTTTCTGCAAATTGACATCCACAATCTTTTTGGTTTTTTTTTTGGCGGGGGAGGTAAAAAAAGGTGTAGGGTTAGTATGTGTCTTTAATAAATGCTCATGAATCCACAATAGTAGAACTGTGAAACAATGCACTAGCATAAATAACCTGAAAGGATCTATTCCCAGTAAACTTATCTCTAAAATAGCTTTGACATGCTCCAGAAACCAGTTTTGAGTTTTCTGGCCATATCTCTTGTGGTGGTACCTTCCACAATGTAGCAAAATCAGATAATGAAACCAACAAAACATGTAACTGCTGTAACGGAGGCTAGAGAATATGAAATTACGAAACTTACCAACCACTCACTTGGAGAGAACTTACATACACCCCAGTGAAGCACCGTAGTACCTTTTGTATTCGCAGCAATGAAAATGTGGTTGTCACCATTAATGGCTTTTGAGAATACCTATCAACGCATGGAAGTCTTAAAACTGTTAAAAAAAATATTAGTCCTTTCGGCATGACAAGAATGCTACCAAGAAAACTAACCATAATCTCATAGTTGTGAACATGATATATTTGCCTTGACATTACATCTCCTCCCCCTATAAAATTTGCTACAAGATCTGCTGTTGATACAGTTCCTTTGGCATGCCCTTCCGAATGCTTTTGCAACCAGTCTTCAATATTATAATTCCGAAGGTAGGAATACTGCTTACCGCTTCTGAGTTTATCTCTGTCATCATTCACAGGCTTTATTCCTCCAGTTGGATAGCTATTCCGTGACTTAAAGGTTATTCCTTTTGATAAGTGATTTGGGAGCTCTCTCAATGCAATATCACAATGTTGCTGTACCAACAAATTAAAAGTACAAATGGGATAGAAATTTGTTTCAGAAAATGCATAATAAAGTTTGCATAACCAGGGAGGGCGTGTATGTGTATCATACTTTTAATATCGTAGCTACAATAGGGAGACGTCAGAAAATATTACAAAGGAAAAGACTATAGAATTATATGAAAACGAGAGAACTAGGAAGAAAATTACCTATCCTACAAGGTTCATTTCAAGTGCATCATCAATTTTTATGCCAAAGAAATTTATAATATTGGCCGCTACGTACGATGCACTAATTTGCTTCATGTATCCATTTCCAATACATGTTTCCGATATTGATACTGTGTCTCTGATACTTCACTTATAGATTTTATCAAAATCTAATACAGTGAATGAGACATAGAAGCATTATAATATAAAAACGTAGAAGTATTGTCCCTTGATGAACCAAAGATGAAAATTGTCCTCTTAAGGAATGATTTCAAGAAAGAACTGAGATTGAATGTTATTTTACATTTGTAGATAATAAGAAATTAATTTATGATGACAATTGTTCTTACCCGCTGATTCCGACCGAGCTGAGTAGTACAACAATTATTATTAATTTTCGTTTTTAGAAAGTCCATGAAATATGTTTTTAATTTGAATTATAGGATTACAATTATATATATATATATATGTTTAAAAAATTTTATACACATCTGGATACATATCATAAACTTATGGAATCTTATATATATTTTGATTAATCATATTCCTATAATCCTATATCAAATATGTTGGTGCATTACTTAGTAAGTCAATTTCTAATACAATCTTTTAAAATCACCTCTTTCTCTTCTTTTTTTTTTTATATCTCTCACTCTATTTCTTTTTTAATCTCTCTGCTCTATTTATTTACATGGTACTTTTTGTCCTAAATTCAAGATTAAGGTATAATTCAACTCCAAAAAAAATTGGTTTATATTGTGAGGATTTATTATAAGCATTTCTTACGGCTAATGTGGGAGCAACCTACTAAGAGATGATGTCTCAACAACTGTACACTATGCATATATGACTTCTCACAGCCTTTTTAGTTAATCCCTTTGTAGGCTATCCTTTTCAAGACTAGCAACCAATTCTAATATTATTTTAATAATCTATAATCTATTATATATATAATCAATTATAATTATAATTAATTTTTGTTTAAATAATCTTACTGAAAAGTGGTTTGAAAAAGAATAATCTAGTTTAAATACAACAAAAAATCAGTTCTTGTAGTGTAAAAGAATGTGAAAACAACTAAAAGAAACAAAAAAGTTATTAAAGAATAATCATAAGTTATAAATTTTCAACTTCTTAAATTCCATTAAAAAAAGTTATTTCCAAATATAATCAAAAGCTATCAAACATATTACTTTTCTATAAACAGTTTAATTGGATAAAAAACAGCTGAAAATAAGATTTTTAAGCATTCCCACACGTGCTATTAGAGTAATTGCAATTAAGGTTGTTTCCTAAAAAAATTCTAAGAGTGTGTGCTAGCATCATAGCAACACACTTTTTTATTAATTAAAATTTATTAAAAATTATAAGTAAGAAAAAGAAAAGTTAAACAATTCAAATCCAGTGTGATAAATTTCAACCAATATATATAAAAAAGCGTCTTGTGCATTTTTTATTTCTCTAATCCCTTTATGATTAACATGTCATTTAATAAGGAATTCATGAGTGGATAAAATTAATAAATGTATGATAAGATTGATAGTTACAAGCATGCTTACTTCAACCTTACAACTTTAAACCATTCCAAAAAAAACCTTCAAACAGAGATAAATTTTGCTTCTAGTTCTACATAAGCACGTTTTTTATCGTGTGCCAACAGCTACTCAAACACACCTACTTACTTCTCTATTCCTCCTAGTACTCCTAAAATAAGTTACTTCTACACCACAACATACATAAAGTCTACCCAGATTTCTCACCAAACACTGTGGAATAATTATAATGATGAAAAAAATAAACAAGCATTTCATAGAAAATCTCTTGAAATAATGAAAATAATTTAAAAATACCTTCTGTTGATGGGGCAAACTTGAAGGCCTTCCCTCCCACTGTGAATAAGCCTTACGTTCTATCAGATCCTTCGTTGTGCTAGAATCAGAACGAGATATTACAGGAGTATCACTTGCAGGCATCTCTATTCTAAAATTTCTGTGATTTAATTTCAACCTAGAAACCAAGAAATAAAGTTACAGTAGAGAAGTCCAATTTTGTAAGAATTGAACGAAGAAAAAACAGGTGAAAAATTATTTCATTTAAAAACTTGTAAGCAAACCATCTATCTTGACTTCCATCTCTCAGAACAAACTCAATGGCATGTATGCTAGGGTCACACAATTCAATGATAACCATGTATATCTCTCCATTCTGTAAGTCATGCATGAACGATTTTAGCATGCTGATCTTAGGAAAATTAATTATTAGCCATATTAGTTGAAATTGAATTTTAACCATAAAATGAAACCTTTGTAAATTGTGACTGCAATGCTCCTTGCTTGTAAGATTTGGCTCCAGAAGGATTACCAGCTGGAACGAACCAATTCCTACAAAGGCCACAAGAATGAAAAAGTTGTAACTTCCCTTGCTTTTTGGACTTTAAACAATAATTATTAAAGTATGAAAATTATCAAACATAGTGTAGGAAAAAAATTTTAAAAAAATAACCATCTTGGGGAAAAAATATCATCCTTCACCTTTGCACACTGATTGTACGGGTGATTTCGCTAATAAAATAAAAATTGCAAATGCATGCATTTTTCTTGAGAAAAAAAATAAAGTTTTAGTTTTTTTTTATTTATTTACCGATTCCCGTTGAAGACAAAACCCCAGTGAAGGATCCAATTCCTTGTACAATTTTTTAGTTGAAATTCAATTCGCACGTTGCGCTTCTCCAACGATCCAGACATGTTAATCTAAGAAGAACCAACAAATAAAGTATTAATATACGACTTTTTATTCCTAAAATTATAATTTACAACTCAACCGAAAACCAGGTACCACAAGTTGCATTCCTTCAATTAGATCAAAATGAAGAACACGAGAAAGAGCCTTTGCATTGTTGCTAGACACATACGGTGCCATAGCTACTGTTTTTATTCCCAAAAAGAACGAAAAATGGAAAAAGAAGCATCGAGTTTCAATCTTAATTTATAGCAGCCAAATGGTTAATTGGAGATTAAAGAATAATATAAGATTCATTGATTCACTGCAAAGAAAAGGATGCTCTTGCGACTGTGACTTTGCGAAGTTTTGTGACCATTGGAATAACTTCTTTTTTTTTTTTATAAACCAAAAAATATATTAATAATAGTAAAAACAACTGTAAAGCACAATATGCCTTAAAGTTGACCCTTGGAATAACTTGTTGTAAATTCTTTTTTAAATTTTGTTTTAGGTTAGAAGAGATGCTGCAGAAAGAAAGATTGGAAGGACTATTTTCCAGCTTCATCGCACCGCGAAAATTAAAGTTGGGAAAAAGAAATTCTGATGTTTGAGATTAAGAGCAGAATTTTGGAAGATGCTAAGCTGTATCGGTGAGAAGGGAGAACACTTGTTAGTGACAAATGTAAATATGAATAGGGTTTAAATAAATTTTAGTTCATAAAAAATTATTTTGTTAAATTTTTTTATACATTATTATTCATTAACTTTTTTTCTAAAAATATTTTTTTTGGTAAAACTTTTTATTGTCATTAAAAAATGTTAATAAATTGTCATTAAACTATTTTAACAGTTCCATTATTTATCATGGCATTAACAATATTTTTTATTTGGTTAAAATTTCTAAAATGATAACTTTAATTCAACAACACAATTCAATATCTTATTACATATGGTCAAGATTATTATATGTAACTTAGAGTAAATTTTATTATTTATTAATCTCTTATGTGTTAAAAATACTTTACATCTCAAGCAAATTTATAAATAATTAAGAAAAACAGTTTATTATAAAAAAACATATATTGAACTATCCGACTGCACCTACATGAAATGTCACTGAGTTTTCTTTAGTGTAATTTAAAGTAAACTATATTTCAATCTCTAATCTCTTAGAAATACTTTACAAATTAAATAAATTTGTAAGTGATTAAAATATAATTTATTCTAAAATATTATGTTAGATTATCCCATTATATTTTTTGATAGTGTGATAAGTTATTGAGTTGTCTTCGATGTTATTTAGAGTAAACTGTATTTTTAATCTTTTATTTCTTAAAATTACTTTACGCATCAAACAAGTTTATAAATTATTAAAATACAGTTTGTTTTAAAAAATTATACTAATATATTTCATCACATTCTCAATGCTAGGATAAGTCAGTAAACTATCAAAATTGCTTGATTAATATTCTTTTGTTAATAAGAATTTTAACAAAATATATTTTTCTAAAAGTTTTAATAAAGTAATTTATAAAAGGACTTTAACATTCCTATGTCTCAAAATGTTCTCAACATCCATCTATTAAACAAAACATATGTAGTTACAAGAGTGTATTTAGTAAAACTCCCGAAAGTTTAGGTTCTATTTCGATCTATTTATTCTTAACTTAAAAGTTATCTTAGTTAAAGTAAAAAATTATAATTTAAAATAATAAATACAAGTTATTTGTCAAGTTTTGTTTTTATCTTAAAAATTTATTTTAAGTTAAAAATTACTCGATAATTTTTTTATTGTATGATGAAAAATATATATTTATGAAATAAATTTTGTGCAAAGTTAATTTATATAAAATAATTTACATAATATTTACATTGTAAATAAGTTTTTTAAATTGAAGTATTTTATATAAATATTGTTTAACCTAGCTTGTAACATTGTGTTTTTATTTATTTAAAATTTTTAATCAAGTGTTTGATTAACCCTGAACTAAATTATTTGTTTTGTATAAAGTAACATGAATCTTTATATATTTTTATGTTTTAGCGAATTCTCACAGCTTTTGGGCTTGTAAACATGTAGCAAAGTGTGTGGTTAGACAAAATGGATAGCAATAAAGGACAAATCAACCCACTACGTTAAATCCTTGCAGAGTTACGAAAAGGCTTTTTATCCTTCTACACCTCATTTTTCTCCTAAGACCTCCATACTTTTTAAATGATAAAAATGTCCTTACTGAAATATTTGAGACCAAAGAGTGTTGTTATTCCTTGCCAAGGTTGTTGGTTTCTACATTCTTTGGTCTTTGATTCTCTACTAAGTTTCCACCTGTGCAACTTGACTAGTTAGGTGCTTCGATCAACAGGTGAAAAACTCATATTCTTTATTGATATCTATAACTGATATTTTTCACTGAAGTTGTAACAGGGGTAGGGTAACTATGTCCAAAATCATTGTTTCGAACAATGTTAAAAGATAAGCTATTTGGGTTTTCCACACATATAAGGTAGTTCATGGAAATATTAACGCTTTTGGGGAACTCAAATGAAAATTTATCAAAATAGTATAATTTGACTTTTCAAATCCCCAAAATACTAATTAAATTTATGTTTTTTTGTGAAGTCACATGAATATTGGCCAAAAGTGCCAATTGAGTTGTCATTTTTGTTTAAGTAGACTGACATCTGCAAAAATATTTTACCTTCTCGATGTTAGAATCCCAAAATGTTAAACCAAATAACGTTTTTCAAACACATCATATTTTGGTTCAAGGTGGGAGATGACACGTGGTTGTGTCATTTTACTAGTAGTGTACACAAAAAATCTCTATAGTTTGGTTGTTTAATGATTTGGTTATTACGATACTATTGATGGACCTTGGTTTGAGACATGAGAGTCCTTCTTTTTTATTAAAAAGAGTTCTTTGAAATCTAAAAGGATCCTATAGTTACATTAAAAAAAAATTTATTGATAAAGTAAAAAAAATTATACTATTATCAAATTACACAAACAAATATAACTTGTTTGGATAAATGTTTTAATAAATATTTGTACAAGAAGAAAATAAAATAAATTAAATTTGTCTCATAAATTAAAATCAACTATGCATTTTAGTTTTTATAAATATTATATATTTTTAACTTATGTAAGTTAAATTTAATTAATATTACAAACTTTAATTTGTTTTATAATCTTATATCATTCTTCTCTAAGTAATTAATGAAAACTTTATCTGAACATAATTTGTATATAATAAATATGTTGATTTTTATATATAATTAGTTAATTACTTTAAAACTAGTTATATTAGATTCACAATAAATATTTATTAAAAACTTATATAATTTAACTTTACTTTTTATTTAATGATAGATAGATATTAAAAAATATAATAACATTCCTCTTACAGCCGGCTTTCCATGCACATCTTCTGTAACACCACAAATTTCAGCTTTTTATTCATCTAAAATCCATTTATTCATTGAATATATAGTTCAATTCAAATGTGGCAACGATGAAGGCGTTGGAGAGGAGGGCAAAGAAGGGAAAGGAATATGCTGTAATTTGCACTTGGAAGAGAGTGTGGATTATCTCAGTACGTACTTTCTATCACTGGGTCGAGAGAGATAACCTTCTTTGATCATAATAGGGGATATCAAAAAGGCCAATTCAATTTGCTTTTTTCATGACACAACCAAATGCAGCGTGTCTGAAAAACATTATTTGGGTTTCAACATCAAGAAGAACGAGATTGTTTTACTATCAGTCTATCTAAGCAAAAAATGTCAATTCAATTATGTTTTTGACTTCTCCTAAGGTGATTTCGTAAAAAATGCTAATTCATTTGCGATGGACAGCTTTGAAAATCAAATTATATCATTTTGATAAATTTTTATTAGATTTTTTATTTATCATCTACCTTTTTTTTATTTCACACTTACTTTTTTTTTAACTTTTTTTAAAATTCTCATATACTCCATCTAAACCTAACTCAATTTTTAAATTTTCTCTTCTTCTTTCACACCTACAGTCTCCTCTCACCTACTATCTCTTTCTTCGTGTTTATTTTTTTTATACTCTCTCCTCTCTGGCTATCATCAATCTCGCTCTCTCTCCAGCCACCACCAACCTTGCCCCTTCCCACTGCCGTCATGCTTAGCATGTGACACTCCTTTCTCGGCCACTGTCAACTTCACTCCTTCCTTTCAGTCCCAACCACAAACAAGTTTACATTTTTTATTCTCGGGCAAGATATAACCTGAGAAGTAAAAAAAATTTGAATCTATTTTACTTTTCCAATGAGATACCGCTTGAAAATATTCTAATTGTTGTTGATTCTGATTTTTATTTTAGAATTTATAAGTGTTATATTTTATTTAATGGTTTTTTATTTTTATTTTAGGGTTTATAATTATTATAAAATAAAAATTTATTCAGCTATACTTGCTTGATTTATGTTTTGATGCGGTTTTAAGTTTAAGTTTTTTTATTTTATGGTTTTTTATTTTATAGTTTATCTGATTTTTATTCACGTATATATTTTTTATTTTATAGTTTTTCTAAGTTTTTTATTCACGTATACATTTTTTTATATTATGGTTTTTTATTTTAAGTTTTTTATTTATGTATACATTTTTTATTTTATGATTTTTTATTTTATAGTAGATCTGATTTTTTATACGTAATTAACTATTTTTTATTTTATATTATATTATAACTAAGAATTTATAAATTAGTAATGTAAAAAATATATAAGTTTTATTCACTTATAAAATAAAAATTTATTCACTTATAAATTTTTTTACTTCTAGTTGCCTGGTTTATGTTTTTTTGCTATTTTTACTTTAGGGTTTATATTTTTTTATTTTATAGTAATTTTATTTGTTATTTTACATTATATTATATACGTGATTGGCTGTTTTTATATTATATATTACATACTAAGAATTTATAAATTAGTAGTGTAAAAATATATATATAAGTTTTATTCACTTATAAAATAAAAATTCATTCACTTCTAATTGCGTGGTTTATTTTTTCTTGTTGTTTTTGTTTAGGATTTACATTTTTTTTTATTTTATGATTTTTTATGTTACAGTGGATCTGATTTTTATTTTATATTATATTATATACTAAATTATTGTTTTTTATTTTACCTTATATATTATATACTAAATGTATTAGAGTTTATAAATTAGTACCATAAAAAATATCTAACTTTCAAGTTTTATTCACTTTATAAGTGAAATAAAAGGTTAGTAAAGTGAAAGTTTAAATTTGATTAACAAATATCTAAAGCCCGGAGTTTTGAAATTTTTAAAAACAAAAACTAGTTTTGATTTTAAGTTTTCAAAAGTTTAAAAACAGTATTGTTTTTTTTTTTCCAAATTTAAAAGATGAGTTTCAAATTTTAATCAAAACACTATTTAAAGGTACCGATCTAGGTAGCCATTGAAGGTGACAATAGGTTATTGGCGATTGCCAATCGAAGGTGGTGGTTTTTGACCATCGATTGGAGGTCATCGTCGGTCGAAGGTGGCGGCTGGTGATCGCCGGTCGGAGATAGCGGTCGGTGACCGCCGATCAGAGGTGGTGGCCGGTGACCGTCGATCGGCGGTGGCGATCGATAACGGTTGGTCAGAGGTGGGGTTGGTGACCGCTCGTCAGAAGTAGTGTAGTGACTGATGATCGTCGCACAAAGGCAGCAGTTGGTGACTTTTAGTCAGATGTGATGGTCAATGGAGACAAGTGACGTTAAGGAATGAGCTTAAATAAAAACAGAACTATTGTTGTCGAACAAGTTTCTGTTTCCAAAATACATTTCAAAACCAAAAATCAAAAACTCAGAACTACCTTGAACAGGGCCTAAGTTTCTTTCATGTATTTTTTTTTAAGAAATTAGAAATTAAGAGAAATGTGTTATAATAAATATTTAAAACTGAAACATGAAATTTGAACTCATAGAAATTAGCGAGAATTGTTATAATAAATATTTAAAATTAAAAGTTGAAATTTAAAGTCTTAGAAATTAGCAATTTATAGAAATATGTTATAATAAATATTTAAAATTCAAAAATAAAATTTGAACTCTTAGAAATTAGCGAGAATTATGTTATGATAAATATTTAAAATTGAAAGTTGAAATTTGAAATTTGAAGTCTTAGAAATTAGAAATGTTATAATAAATATTTAAAATTCAAATATAAAATTTGAAATCTTACAAATTAGTGAGAATTATGTTATATTAAATATTTAAAATTGAAAGTTGAAATTTTAAATTTGAACTCAGAAATTAGCAACAATTATGTTATAATATATATTTATGATTGAAATCTTATAAATTATATGTTGTAATAAATATTTGAAATTTGAATGTGGAAACTTTAAATTGAAATTTATACCAATAATTAAAAAAATATTTATTTTAGGGTTTAAATTTAAAATTTAAAATTAAAACAATATTTTAAAATTTCAATTTTCAAATTTTAAATTTCAATTTTCAAATTTTAAAACTTCAACTTTTAAATAAATATTTTTTAAAATATGTTAAAAAAATTAAATTTTGAAATATATTGTTCTTAATGATTTTATAGTGAAAGTTATTTAAAATGTTAATTAATTTTATTGTTTAAGATGTTTAAAATTTAAAAGATGTGTCTTGTTATTTTTATTGGTTTTCAATTGAAAATTTATTTAGTGTTGATTTTTTTAGTTAATTGTTTAATATGCTTTTTAACCAAAATAATGTTATTTTATTTTATTTTTTATATTGTTTATAATGTTTTTACATATATGCTTAGGACATGTGGAACTGTTTATACTTTCCATGTCAATAATGAATGTGTACGGCCGACTGTGTATGCACGTAGAAGGTGAATGCCGACACAGGAGGAGGACCAAAAGATACTACTCTGTTAGTATATCATGTAACATATAACATATGGAATGGTGAAGTAAGTATACAATATTTAATTATTAAATGTTTATTATAATAATTATATTTTTATTATATTAATTTATTTAATTACGTGTTTACTATACTTAGTTAATTAAATATTTGATTGTGTAGTTTATCGTATATATAGTATATTCATGTATTTAATTTATTAAATTCATATAATAATTTAATTTATTAAATTTCTATCTTTTAGTACGATAGTTTAATTAATTTTTAGTGTACTTAATATATTGTTTTTAACATAGTTATTTAATTACTTAATTATGTATTTAGTATAATTAATAGTTTAATGTGTTTTTGTAGGTGCTGACCTTAAATGAATAGTACACAGACGGAAACTACGGATGGTTGGAAAGCCTCTCGTTGAAATTCTAGAATATGTTAGCTACTATGTGTTATTACCGTTAGTTAGTTGCACATATGAGATAGTAGACTCAACCCTTATTTGTGTTTTTGTTGAGAGATGACACAAGGAAACATCTAGTTTCTATCTACCTATCAGGGAGATGACCATCACACTTGATGATGTGTCATGCTTGTTGCATCTACTAGTATGAGTGTGTTTTGCAACTATGATTATCTGAACATGGAAATGGCAATTCCCATTTTGATGGACTTGTTGGGCGTATCACTGGAAGAAGCCTTTGACGAGGTTACTGCTTGTTGATGCGGGTTTGTACATCTGTTTTGGCTAAGAGAGATGTATCAACAAAAATGATCAACCAGTAATTGGGAGCAAATTGCTCAAGCATATATGTAGCACCTTATTGGGTGCACCATATTTGTAGACAAGAACAACACATTTGTCTGCATAATGTATTTGACGTTGTTTATTGGGGTGAAGTTACATTGATAATGTTGACAAATACATTCGAAGTTGCACAAATATCTTTCAAATGCATCTTCATTGTCACACTCTTTAACATTATGGGATGATTGCATAACTTGGCCCTATACTTCTTGCGGATAAACATATATTTTGCATTTAGCCCTAACATTTTTTTTTTCAATATGATACTCACACAACAAATTAAATGTTTCTGGAAAAACTATTTCAATTGCCTTCATAAAAGCTAAATATCTCTCTGTAATAAACACTTTGGGTACTGCATTAGTTTTTAGGAAAAGGGTTTCTAAGACGTTGAAGTGCCCAAACAAAGTTACTTTGTTGTTCAAACTCTAAGTAGACAAAGGTAACGGAAAATGTCATGTCAATTGATGTCATACCAATAATTTCAAGCATAGGTAGGCAATATTTGTTTGTTTTATACGTATTATCCAACAGCAGAACAATGTGTTAAGCAGTTTCACTAAATCTAGGTGTGTCCTAAAGATATCAGACAAAACTTCTGTGAGTTCGTCCATTCTATGCCTATGAAAATACATATCATACTCTAGTAAATTCATTATTAACTATTGGATTTGTGTTCTAGGACCTCTTCGAGATTTACGAAAAGCATGTCTTGTAGTGTAAACTTGATTAATGGTTATAACATTATTTTCATTGTGATCTTTTAAGGTAAGAAGAATGTTCTTTGATTTAACCATATTTTTTGTCAAATCATGAAGTAATGTTTTTTCCTCATCTACCAAACGACTAGCATATGGATGACCAATTAATGTTTCCACCAATGGATGATTGTGAAAATCACATACTACCTTCAGCTTCCACCGCCCATGTTGATTCTTTAGAGATCGTCCTCTTAATTTGAATGGACAATCACACTTTGTGGCCCCCATTGTTTTACGAATATAGTTATCATAGTTTTTATACGTTTATACCTATCATTTTGCTCACACCCTATATCTACAAATATTTTCTCGTCGGTTGTACTTAAAACTTAATATTACAATGACAAAGTCATTTTCAAACGCTACCTCTGTAATCCACTTTAATAAATCGTCTCATGTAAAAAAACCTAGTTCAATGAAAATAGTTTTCAAATATTTTAGTTAATGATTAAATAAAATTAAAGTAACACAAATATGAATTTGATTTGTACCTTCGTGTTGCTGAATGCATTCGTAAAATCAATAACATTCTGAAGAATTTGTTGTCCTTGATCAATGTATAGTTGTTGACCATCATTCAAATTTAAATCATTGTCTTCCATATTTACTTTGTTGGAATTATTTCTAAAAAAATCCATAAAAACTTGCAACAATAATTTAAAGTTGAATTTAACTTAAAATATTTAAAATTTATGTACAAAATTTAATGAAATTTAATTTTCATTTATGTATAAAATAACATTTAATGAAAATTTATTTACAAAACTTAATGAGAATAAAAATTAATTTAAAATGATTTTTAACAACAAATAATTCCATTAATTCAAAAACTATATTAACCAAAAACATTTGAACATAAAAATTATCTTGGATATTTAATAACAGTCATGGTGGTGGTAGTAAGTTAGAATACAATATTTTTTATGAAGTAAAAAAATTTTGTAAATATTAATTAATTTTATATAATTTATATTATTACTGCAATATTAAAATTTAATTTATATGAATTATTTTATATAATTTATATTATTAATTTAAGTTACAATTTTAAAATACAAATAACGTAAGTTACAATACAATATTTTCATCAAGTGAAAAAATTTTTATTAATATGAATTAATTTTATATGATTTATATTATTACTTCAATATTAAAATACAATTTATATGAATTAATTTAATATAACTTATATTATTAATGTAAGTTAGAATATAATTTTCAAATACAGATAATATAAGTTACAATACAATATTTTTTATCAAGTAAATTTTTTTTATAAATATGAATTAATTTTATATAACTTATATTATTACTACAATATTAAAATACAATTTATATGAATTAACTTGATATAACTTATACTATTAATGTAAGTTACAATACAATTTTAAAATACAAATATTGTATCATTAATGCCACATAAACAGATAATGTAAGTTTCAATACAATATTTTTTATTAAGTAAAAAAATTTTATAAATATGAATTAAATGTATATAATTTATATTATTAGTGCAATATTAAAATAAAATTTATGAGAATTAATTTTATATAACTTATATCATTAATTTAAGTTATAATATAATTTTAAAATACAGAATTGCATTATTAATGTCACATATACAAATACTATAAGTTATAATACAATATTTTTTTATCAAGTAAAAAAATTTTGTAAATATGAATTAATTTTATATAATTTGTATTATTAACTAAATTTTTAGAAAGGTATATATATTGTTATCTCGATTTGTATTTATAAGATTCATAACAAAACTGATATTTATATTATTAACTAAATTTTTAGAAAGATATATATATATATATATATATATATATAATATTTTGTGACAAGAAAAATCATATATAAATTTTTAACACAACATAAATGTTAGTCATCTAAAATTATATTTTTACTATACTTAACTACATCATAAAAAAATAAACTTACTTGAGGAAAAGATGTTGAACAAATCAACTATGAACAAATGTAACATGAAATATTTGCTTTTATAGACATAAAGTACGCGTATATTAATAATTTCTGAAATTACTAATATATAATATTTAAAATTTAGGTAATAAATTATTTTCAATAATTAAATAAATTAAATCAATTCAATATACTTTAAAAGATAATAATTAATTTTAATAATTTTATATATTCAATAATTCAATATAATTTATTATATAATGTATTATATCAATTTAATATTCAATAATTAAATATAATGTATTATATAATTTTATAAATTAAATAAATTTAATATACTTTAACAGATAATAACTAGTTTTAATAATTTTAATAATTATATATTCAATAATAAATTTATTATAAAAATTTATTAAATAAATTCAATTATTTAATACATTTTTTAAAAAATTTATTAAATAAATTCACTTATTTAATAACATATTTAAAATTTAAAAGTATAAAACCAATTAAAACACGCAACGAGTTAAAAAATTATAAAACCTAACATGTAAATTTTAACATGCATGCAACTTTTAACCCTAACATTGCATGCAACCAATAAAAGACATTAAACTTTACATTTTTTTTTACCTTACATGCAACGAATAGAAACACATGAAACAATTTTTTTTCTACCTTACATGCAACCAATAGAAACATATGAAACTTTGCATTGCATTTTAATTTGTGCATTCAACCAACTCCCATGCAACCACCTGAATAAGCCAATTGAATGTAGTCAACCACCTCATCTCGCATGCAACCAATGGGCCATAGTCAACAACCTCACCTCGCATGCAACCAATGGACTGCCAGGAAACATCACATGCATCCAATAGGGCCTGACTTCTTGCATGGTTGGGTAGTAAATTTTTTTCCTTCTCAGAAAGTGCATCACTAGAGAAGAAAAAAAAATTTGCAAATTTTTTTCTTTTTTGATTGTGCACTGCCGAATAAGAAAAAATAAATGGCATATTGGTATTTTCTCCGTAGTAGGTGGAAAATAAAAAATAAGTAGGTGTTAAATAAAAAACCCTTTTTATTTGACTACCCTAAAAGTATAAATATTTGCATGAACTACCCTGTTGTGTAAAACCCGTTTGCATTTTGATAAGTTCATATTACTGAATCTACAGCACCTCCATATGATTTTGAAAGCATCTTGATTATCTTATTCATTTTCAGACTATGCAATCTAAAATTTGTGTTTTGCCTCAAATTTCCAAACTATGTTATTCGTTTTCAAACTATGTAATCTAAAATTCGTTTATAGACTGGAAGGGCATCTCTAGGAATGCTTGATCATATTCTTTCGTGGAGGGTTGCTGCTACGTTTGCTAGGACCTCAAATTTTCTGGTTTTAGACGAGTATCATTCAATAAGTCATTATAACTCTAAGGACAATTTTCTGGTTACTATTGTGCTGGCTGTTAGCTGTTGTGCGAGGTTGTACCTTCTGTTTTTGCCTTCTTGTGCTGGTCTGGTAGCTGTTATGAGTCTACATAATCGGTCTCTGCAATTGTCTTTTCTCTATTTCGATGTAATTGTTTTGTTGCTGTTTTCTGCTTTAAGTTGTGTGTGTTTAGTTGTTTGCTCTCCGCTCCTTCGGCTCTGCTGCACCACATTTTAGGTGCTCAGATTCTAGGTGTTGTGTTTAGCTTAAAGTGCTTAGTTTTCTGGTTTTTGCTGGAACCGTATCTATCTTTTTCTGCACCTCTGGTGCCAATTATATATCATTATCTTGCTTACTAATTAAAATTGTCTAATCCAGATTTCTTAAAAATATGTTTTTTAATACAAGTCTAAATTAAGACTTCCAAATTTGTAAAAAAAAAATTTCCATGTTTTTCATTACAACTCTAAATATGTATACCTATATACAGAAAACAAATAGACATTAGATAATTAATAATAAAATAGCTTTCTTTTGATGATGAGGCGTCGTTTGAGGATAACTCATGTCTTTTTCTCCATTATCTTAAAAAGATGCATGTATTCGTGTGTCTTTATTTTTGTTTAATTTAGATGCATATCATTGTTTATTTTTTCTAAAAATATATCTTAACATTAAAAATTTTTCATATACATTTAAATTTTATTTTTTCATATTTTATTTTCTAACATTAAATTTTTCATATTTTAAAATTTCTTCTATATTTTAAAGTTATCTTTTATAATTTTTTCTATCGTAAATTTTTTCATTTTTTGTTCATATCTCATTTTTTACTTTTTTTAGACTTTATTTATTTTTTAAGTATCATATTGTGAACAATACTTTTGTGTATTTTTAATCATAAACTTTTTTATGTAGCTTTAAATTTTATTAACTTTAGATTTTATATATTTTCCACTTTAAACTTTTTCATATTATTTTCCACTTTTTGTTTATATAATTTGAAACATTATTTTTTATATAAAATTTTATTTTTAAACATTATCATGTTCTACTATTCTCTTAAGTATGCTTTCACCTATGCTTTATCAAATTTTCTGCTGGTATATACTCGTAGCTTCTAACAAATATGCAATTTCTAGTTCATATTTGGTTAGAACAAAACTGTACCATTGAAATATGAAAAAAAGAGAATGCGAGAAGTGATTGGGAAAACTCTAAAAAACTATCTGGATTTATCCTTATAATTGGTTTGAAATTTATTAAAAATCATCACTTATAATAAATGGGAAATCATTTAATAACAAATAAAACCCACAAAAATCAATATTTTTAATAAATTATAGTCAATCATATGAAAAGTTTCAAAAAAGATTTTTCTAACATTCATCATGCAATATTTATCCGAGAAAATTATATCATCAACAAAAAACTGCTGAATTACGTCAAAAGAAAACAAAAACCATGAAAGTCATTAATACAGATGGTTAAGAACTAAGGATATGGCTGATTGACCCAAGTGGGTTTATTTTTTAAAAAAATTACCAGTATGGGTCTGCTTTTAAAAATATTACCAGCATGGGTCTGTTTTGGGTGGTTGACTCGGTCAAACCGTAACTCCGAATTGCGGTTTCGTTGTCATGTCAGCAAAGTGATTACGTGGAAGCCAGCGTGAAAAAACGACTACAAAACCGCAAGTGGAAACGTGGAAGCCAGCAGCCACACATTGTTTTAATTGATGTCAGATTTAAATCACATGACTTATTTTTTTCACTTTTATAGGATAAAAAAGTAAGTCAGGTGATTTTAATTAAAACAGTGTGTGGCTACTGGGATTCGAGCCCAGGTCTCTACGACCACAGCGTGAAATTCTCACCACTAAACTACAGTCACTTTCATGATATTTAAATATTATATTTAACATAAACAGCAGTTCGCACTTGCGGTTTATGATAAAAGTAATATTTAATTCAAACCGCAGATGCAACTTACGGTTTTATGTGTGGCTACTGGGATTCGAGCCCAAGTCTCCACAACTACAACATCAAATTCTCACCATTAAACCACAACCACTTTGATGATATTTAAATATTATATTTAACATAAACCGCAGTTCGCACTTGCGGTTTATGATAAAAATAATATTTAATTGAAACCGCAGATGCGATTTGCGGTTTTACAGGCATCGTTTTCTATGTTTTCAGTCAAACCGCAATTCCCACTTACGGTTTCGTAGTCGTTTTTCCACGCTGACTTCCACGTAATCACTTTGCTGACGTGATAAAACATATCGATAAGTTATTTTGGTTTGTAAAAATAAAAATAAAAATAAAACATATCGAAAGATAATATATAATAATTCACTCCATTCCATTATTTAATGGCAAGTTTTTCCTTCCAAATTTAAGGTGTACGTGATAAAACAAAAAATTTAAATTATAAAATAACTTTTATATAATTAATTATATTTCCCTTTTTCTAAACAATGAATAAATTTTTTGGATTCCATTCCATTATAAAATATCCAAACAATAAAAGATTTATGCTAAATGATTCATGAAGGCTCTGAAAAACAAAAGCGAGCCACACAAACAAATGACAGAGCACATGATTGTTCATTAGAATTTAGCATATGAAGTTATACTCCCAGTAAGTTGTAAGTTGTTTGACCTGTATATTAAGAAAATAGGCATAAAATAGAGTTTGTATACGGTACGGGAGATTTTATGGACACACACGCAGATGTGTCGTCAAATGAGACCAGATGTTTCACTAAAGTTAGCAAATTTTTTAGGCCCTGGACTGATATTTAACACATCTCAAAGTCTTTTTTTTTCTTAGAATCGAGAATGAAGGTTAACAAAAAAGGCATTAGAAGACATTTTTGCACTCCACCCACTATCTAACAGTGAATTTGGGTTGATGCTTGTCGATTGTATCTTCATTTGATTCACCTATACAGTTCCAGAGCCCCAAAACAGTCAAATGAAGGCGTTAAAACAAAGCAAATATGTTGAACTTGGAAGATCATGATACTATACCAATAGTTGTGATCGAAAATCAATCATTTTGCAATAAAAAAAAAAAATTGTTCTTGTGCATCAGATCAAGTTTTGATGTGAAAAACTTCAGTATGTAAAATCCTTTGGGCACCAGTAGCATTGCGAAAATGAAAACAATAACAAAGCAATTTTAGGGGAAAAAAAATCCATATAATCCCTTTTATCACCAAGTAACTAATTTATTTGCACACAAGTACTCTGCATGTTTGAATAGCTTATCGTCAACCTCAGGCTAACCAAATGTTGTCCAAATATACTCAATATATTTCAAATCAAAACTATCATATAGGTAAAACAAAGGAAACTAAAAAATAACTAACATGAACATTATTAGTGCCTAAATTTCTTTCTTCTTTTAAAATTGGATTAGAAGACTAGCAAGCAAAACAACATGCAGAACCTACAACTCCTAATATGCAAACCAGGCCACTAATACTTTGGCTGCTTAGAAGATATGCAGTTTGCTTTGCTTCCATGGTTCTGCTCATCAATGATAAGTTATTCACCAAACAAATCAAATAATCAACTAGAAAGAATACTACACATTAAAATAACTAGCACTTTGTATTTTCTATGAATATATAACTAGCACTTTGTATTTTCTATGAATATATATATATATATATATATATATATATATATATATAGTATCCATTCCATTATGTACAAAGATTCAAGTTTCTGCATTCCGTGAACATCTCTGAATCTTTTATTTATGTTGTCATCAGTTTCATTAACCTCTCAAAATAAAGATTTTCTGAAACTACAAATAACTTTCTTTCATTTAATACAAGCAATGGCATTTCTCCAATTTGAGCATCCACACACAATCATTATACATCTAGAAATTGTTTCTCTACCTAAAGAACTAGCAATCAATCTATCTAGTAATAATTAGATCAAGGGAGACAGAATCACAGAAGAAAGTAAAGACCAAACCAATTACAAGAATTCATATTTCACCTTGAGAAATGTATCATGTCAACTTTTGCTGATGGCGAGTTTTGAAGCAAAAAGTCCACTATTCCATCAGGCATAGGCGGTGGAGATGGTTTCAATGCTGCTTTCCACGACTTGGCAGCTTTCAGTCTCATGGAAAATATAGGTGAAAGTGGTTTCAGTTCCACTTTCAATGACTTCAAGTTGCCCAAGCAAGGGAGTTTAATCTTCAACAATTCAGGAATTAAGAAGAGAACCTAAGCAACGAGGGATGAGATAAATTAGTATCGATTTAATGGAAATAAAAAGAAAAATTAGCAAAAAAAAAAAAAAAAAAAAAAAAGCCTCAAAGGTCAAAACATATTTAGACCCTGATTGGATAGATTTCTTCATAAACACTTAAAAGGGAAAAAAAAAAACTGAGGTTCAACTCATGTGCTTAACTTTTAGATAAGGCCTCTCACCTAACTTGTCTAAAATATGAAGTTTTTAACTCATGGAAGAAGATTCTCCTAAAAGTGTTAATACATCCAAACAAACAGTTGGTTAAGAATTAAGATAGATATACCTGAAGAGTACTGGCAGAGACGGTCAATGATTTCACATTAGCAAGCTCTAAAAGCCAGCTCAACAGAATCAAAGGGGACTCCAAGGAAGTAGACCAGATTTCGGCGTCAATATTAACTCGCTCGAGCGAAGAAAGATTGGTCCCAAGGAGTTGCTGATAAGGTGCACCGGTGAAAGCAAAAGCACGAAGATTCGGCGTAGACAGCGCAATTTTGTAAAAATCCTCGGATTGATCAGAGCGCATAGTTAAACTGAGAAGCGTATTACTTGAAATGCAGAGGATTCTGGCATCCTTCACAGTACAATAGTCAATGGTCAAAGCACTCAAGCTACTACAAGCGGAGAAGGGCTCGGCCATGTCGTCATCGTCGCGTTTACAAAAGGTAAAGTGCTGAAGATGCAAGGTGGTTAACGCCGTGAGATTGAGCGATTTGGGAAACAGCGTGCTACCGTAGATGTAACCCCTAGGGCAAACGGAAAGCTTGAGAGAGGTGAGAGTGTGGCAGGAGAAAACGCAGGGGGGAACGTCGCGAATGTCGCACTTAACGGAGATGCCTAGCTGTTGAACGTTGTGAGAAACGGCGTATTTGACGATCCGTTTGAGGAGTTGCGGTTCGATGCAACCGTGGCGTTCGAAATCGAGTTTGAGAAGCGCGAGAGAGGCGTCGCGGAGGGAGAGAAGGCGGGAGACGAATTTGGTGAAACCCCTGAAAGTCCAGAAGTCGGAGGAGTGGAGAATAAGAGTGGGAAGGTGCTTCCAGAGGTGTCTCCATCGCGTGGATAGGACGCACGTTCTTACGGCGTGTTTGGCGTTGAGGAATGTTAGTATGTGGAGGAGAACGCAATCGGGTAAGTCGCTGAGTCTGTCTTCGCTTTCGCTGCTGCGCTTTCTCCTCTTCATCTTGGGGGAAATGGAAATGAAAAAATTAAGCTTGGCTTGTTCGTTGGTACCACGTAGTCGTAATGTGCAATCAGAGAACGGTTGATACATAGTTTTAATTTTGGCGGACGGGTGGGATCTTTTATTGCATTTGCGCCATGTGCTCTTCGCTGTTCGTTTCCTGCCAATCAATTTTTTCGAACAAATATGCTGCTATTCACTTTAGTTAAAGGAAAATGTTAACGATCCATTTTTATAAAAAATTGTATTTTGATTTAAATAGTTATTAATATTTTTTATTTTTTATTTCAAGACAAAAATACTATTAATATTTTTAATTAATATTTTATTTAATACATAAAAAATAAATTTTAAAAAATCATTTTAATGTATTTTACAATTTTTTTATTTTAACATCACCGAAAATTAAAAATAAAGCATCAAAATATTAAAATATAAAATAAAAATGTTAAAATTATTTTATTTTTAATTTTAAATAATGTTCACGTAAAAATAGAAAAATAATATTAAAATTATTTATGTTTAATTTTTTAAAGTTTTGGTATATATCAAATAAAATATAAATTAAAATTATATAACACATTTTTATCATTTAAATAAAGTAAAAACACATTAATAATTATTAAAATCAGAATTTATTTAATAATTCAGTTAATCTTTATTAATTATCCTTAACTACCTAATCAATAAGACCCTTAGTAATTTTTAGTATTCAACTTGATTCTCAATTAGTCACGTATAAAATAAAGCTTTAATTACTTGGAAATTTGTTATTTAAATTTATTTTTCACTAATTAAAATTAAAAATTATTTATTTTAATATATTAATATATATATATATATATATATATATATAGGGATGACAAAAGTATTCATGAGTACTACTTCGATTTTGACAGGATCTTCTTACCGAGTATGGGTATAAATATTACGCATTTCAGTAGTAAACCGGATACGGGTATAAATATGGATATGTAACTGCTCACCTCGTCTTTGAACATGTACGTACCTCTGTTATAATTATAACACTTATATAATAAGTTTAAAGTTATATATTTACTTTAAAACTTAAATTTTTCAAGTTTAATTTATAAATTTTTGTTATTTATTATTCTTATGTACTTTTAAATTAAGATATAATTAATAATTTAATATATAATTTATTTAATATAAATAACTAAATTTAAATTATAAAAATAACATAGTGTAAAAGATTTTTACACTGACACTTAATCATAACTTTTCATTTATGTGACATTTAAAGTACTAATTAATAAAGTCAACAAACTTACCCTAAATGAAAGGTAGGTTGTGATTGAATGTAAGTGTAAAAATCTTTACAATGATAGTGTACACCAATTAAACTCAAATTTTATACCCGCTCCGCACTTCTTGAGGACAAAAACAGGAAATCAGGGATAATTAAACCTGCATCTAGCTCACCCCATTATCATCCCTAAATATATATATATATATATATATATATATATAAAATATTTTTTATTTTTAAATTCCTATATATTAATGAAAATCATTTTAAATTCCCATTGTTTTAATAGGAACTAAAAAAATTAAAATCAATATATACAACGACTAAACGGAATAATTTTGATGTATAAAATCTAAAAGAAATTATATAATTGTAAGGATTAAATGATTAATTAACATAAAATAAAAATTAATATTGATAAAAACTGTATTTATTCAAAATATATATATATATATATATATATATATATATATATATACACTTAAAATGTTCATGTGCTTTAACTAAATTTAATCAAATAAACAAGTTTAAATTTAAATGCAATCGTATGAATGAGTTAAGATGCTTTGTTCAACATGACATTAAAAACTTTAAATTATAATTTTGATCTTCTATTTAAAAAAAACGTGATTTTAGTTTTTTTTATATTTTATATACGATAATTTAAATTATAAAAAATTTACAAGGACAAAAAAAATTAGAAAGATGGTCACTTATGTGAGTTGAGTGAAAAAGGATAAAGTTGTCAGGCTTATGATCGGGATTTTCTTTTGGCACCTATCTCACATTCTTCAAACATCTACCAAACTAAACAAATTAAAATCCCTAATACTTTTATCCCTATATAACATAATTTTACTCTCATCTTATCTTATTCTCCTCTCATCTTAGTGTTTGCACTCCCCTACTCCTTTGTTTCTCGCTCTTGCTCTCCTAAACTCTTTTCACATTCTTCCTCTCCCTCATTTCCTTTCCTCTATCAATGAAGGTTTCTTGTACCACTCACGTGAACTAGCAAATATTTTTTTATGAAACTTGTTAAATGGTGGCTAGTTTTTTGTTATACAAACAAATTAATTTGTAGTTATTTGGACTCTCTTCAAACCAAATTATTCATAGAAGACAATTTTTTTTACCTTCTACACATAGTGTGGTCTATAGAACTACGATATATTCTACGAACCAAGTGGTTTATAGAACACTTGCTCAGTTCTACGGACCACACTATTCATAAAAGGTGTTTTTTTTACCTTCTAAGAACAGAGTGATTCGTAGAACATGACAAGTATTCTACAGACCACCTAGTCTATAGAACAATGGTCCAATTCTATGGATCATGTTGTCTGTATAAGGTAAATTTTTCCTTTTACAGACCGTGTAATTCGTAGAAGTGGAACACTGTTCTATGAACAAGTTGGTATATAACACTTTTGTTTCTATAGTTTTTTCCTTATCAAATTAATTTTTTTACACTTTATAGTATTTAATTATAAATTGATAAATATCAAATTTACATAATATTTGTATATGTTAATTTTTTTTAAAATTAATGGTTAAGAATTTTTAAATTTACAAATATGCATGGGACTCGACGAACAATTGATGAATTTTGTGTAGCCTACTCTGGCGAACGTATACGTCCAATTGTGTCCGTACATAGAAGGCGCATACTCATTCCATTGTCCAATCACGAGGAAGCAATAGACTAACAATCGATACAAGATGAAGCTATGGTAATAGGTTTTCCAAAAGATTACTATTGGATCAACCTTATAATTAATGTTAGTGATTATGTTGTGCATGTTGTGTGGGATGAAGAAGTACATTACTATTAAGTTAATTTTTATTAATGTTAATTAATTGTTTCATTCACTTTTATTCACGATTAATTAATTGTTTAAGTGATTTTTTTATATGTTTGTTATTCTTCATGTTTAATTAATCAATTGTAAAGTTAATTTTTATTATTGTTTAAATAATTTTTTTATTCATTTTTATTCCTATTTAATTAATTTTTTTATTATGGTTAGTTAATTTTTTTATGATTTTTTGTATGTTCGTTATTTTTCATGTTTAATTAATTAATTATTTATTTAATTTTATTAATGTTTAATTAATAGTTCTATTTATTTTTCTTCATAATTAATTAATTTTTATTGCTTTTTATAGATTTTTTATTATTCATTTTTAATTATTAATTGTGTTATTAATTTTTATTCATGATTAATTAATTATTTTAGTGATTTTTTAATATGTTGGTTATCATTCATGTTTAATTAATTAACTGTGTTATTGAATCTATTTTTATATGATTGTGAATACTAAAATGAGTCTCATACGACGCAAAGTGAGCATGTTTGGTCCACCCCATGATCAAGTTAGGAATTATGCTATGGATTGCGGGTTACTCTCGTTAGTCTATTGTAATGTGGACACAACTGATAAAGGGTTAATTTGTGCCGTTGTTGAAAGGTGGCACAAGTAAATATCTAGCTCCCATTTACCTGTTAGGGAGATGATCATTACACTTAACGTTGTGTCATGCTTGTTGCATGTACCTATTATGAGTTTGTTATGCAGTTATGATTTTATGAATGTTGAGATGGTAATTTCTGTGATGGTGGAGCTACTTAGGATAACATTTCAGGATGCATTTGGCGAGACTGCTTTTTGCAAAATTGGAGTAGTACATCTATCATGGTTGAGGGTTGTATATGAAGATAGATGTGTTGATAGCTTTTCCACAACATATTTGCATCTACCATTAGAGAATGATTCTTTAATTAGACCAACAAAAGAATATAGTAGTACGATATCGACTAGTGTGGCATATAGTGATTTATCTTTTGGTTGCACAATGTATTAATGCATATATCATACTTGAACAAAGTGATTTCCATTCTTGTGGTCTACAAAATTGCTCAATGAGCTAAGGTATCGGTCAAAGAAGCACTTCTTAAAGGAGAAAATGTCAACACAATATTATATCGAGAAGCGAAGACATTGTAGACTTGCTTTATAGTTGTAATATTCTTTTCATTATGGTCCTTCAAGGTGATAAGAATACTATTTGGTTTGACCATATTCTCCCTCATATCAATAGGCAATGAATTCTCCTTACCTACCAAACAACCATCATATGGATGGCCAAATAATGTCTCTGTCAAAGCATGATTGTGAAACTCACATACTACCTTTAGTTTCCACTCATCTTCATTCTTTGGGGATCTTCCTCTTAATCTGAATAAACAATTATACTTTTTTTGTCCCAATTGTTTTACAAAGAAACTTCTCATAGTCCTTGTATGATTTATACTTACCACTTCACTCACACCTTAAATCAACAATTTTTTTTACTTCCGGTTATATTTGACCTTAATATGACGATCATGAAGCAATTTTCAAATACTACTTCTCTCACCCACTTTGATAACTCATCTTGAGTCAAAAGCACTACCACAATAAATAAATAAATAAAATTCAAAATTTCAATTTTAAATTAAATTTAATTAAACTAACATGAATATTGACATAAATTATACCTTTGTGCCGATAAATCCATTTGTAAAATAATGATGTTTTCAATAATTTGTGGTCCCTAATCAATGTATACTTTTCCATCATAATTCAAATTAAGTTCATCTTTTTCCATATTAATTTCATATGAAATATGTTTAAGAATTCCATTAAACCTGCACAAAATATAACTTTCAAGTCCTAAATTAAAAATAGTTTAAATTAAAAAATTGAAATCTAGAAATAAATTTTTATACTTCCAAACCAATTGGTCTGTAGTGTTAATTTTTATACTTCTAGATCAACCAATCCGAAAGGCAAAAATTCCTACTACGGACCACATTGTTTGTAATGCACCTACTTTTTCTCTATGGATGGATTGATCTGGTGAATGAAATTAATTACAAGCTTACGAACCAATTTATCTATATTCAATAATAAACAAAAGCATTAAGAAAAAAAATGCATGTTTTCTAGCATGCTATACTGACAAATTTTTAAAAGGATAAATGGAGATCTTATCATCTAAAGGAGAAATTTGTGAATAGGAGAGTTTTGAATAAAAGAGTGCAGCGATAGGAAGATACGATGAAAGAGAAGAGGGTTAACTTTAAGTAATGTCAATGAGGGCATAAGAGTCTTTTTACTGGGTGAATAGGTGTTTGAAGAAACTAGTTACGTATTAAAAGAAAATTCCCTTATAACCTAACTCATTTAAGGCCTAACTTGATAGCGCTCATCTAATAAAAAGAAAGGTTAGACTCAATTTTTAAAAAGTCATCAAAAAAATTTATTAAGCCTAATAGATCATCTTGTTTAATAATAATATTATTTTCATAAAATATAATTAATAATATCATGTATATAATATAGTATAATATAATAGTATAGTATAATCATTTTAATAAAATTACAAAATAATTCATTTCACTAGATTTTTTCACATTTCTTAACGTTTTAACATAGACACACTATAAGAAAATAAATTGTTTATCAATTAGATATGTTTCCATGTGAATAATAATATGTTTATATATATATATATATATATATATATATATATATATATATATATATATATATATATATATATATCACACAACACAGGGACGAAGTTAAAAATATTATTTGAGTAGGATCGAGATAAAAATTTAATAAAAATAGTATTTCATACAAGAAAAACAAAAGATAATGATATTATATATAAACATCTCAATATTATATATATATATATATACAATTCTTTAATATTTATAATTTTTTATCTTTTTTATTATTAATACTTATCATATTTTTATTTCACTCTTTTTAGATGTTAATTAATATTAATTTTTGTATATTATTTCATTTTAAATATTTAGGGAGTCAGATAATTTTTTCATTGTAATTTAAATAAATTTATAAATTTGGGGGCACAATGGCCCTTGCGGGTCCACTTTCTCCCCACCCCTGACAACACACACATATATAGAGAAGAGATTCACTTAATCCAAAAGTGGATATAAGAGACTTACTCTTTATCCTCGCAATTTTTTTTTAAAACTAATAGTTGTAATGAACAATTAATCTTAACCATTAAATTTCCCAAAAAACATGAATGATGTTGATAAAGAGTAACTCTCTCATACTTACTCTTGGAGGCGTAATGAGCGTGAATTATCTTGAGTAATTATGTGGAGTGTGTGTAGAAAGAGGTGCAACCCATATTTGCGAGTGTGGGTAATTTCCACACCTCCTAACTCATTTTTCACCCCTCTTTCTAACTCACAATGAATGACAAACACAAGGCTCCACATATTCCCTCTTCTCCTTCTTTTTAGGCGCTAAGCTAGGGGAAGATTCCCTTGGTTAGTTAGCTTAATCTAGCCTAGGAATGAGCCCTGTTGGGAGGTCTAAGATTAGGAGAATTAACCTTGGTTAAATCCTCCTAATCTTAACAACATATTCCCCTCTCTCTACCTATAAATACACCCCTTATTCCATGTATTCTTCACTCTTGAATTGAATGCTAAGGTCTCATTTGAACCATTTTCATAGTAAAGAGTGTTGAGCATCCTCGGTCTAGAGGAAGTTCTTCCTAGTTGGCTTTTATCAAGGGTTTCTTCCCTTGTGGCAAACTTATAATTTTTTGGCTTATCTCCTTTAGAGTGACGACCCATCCTCCTTTTATTTCCCTTCCATCTCCATCTTCTTGGTGCTTGGAACTATAAGGAGAAAGATCAAGGGGAGTGCAAACTTAGTTTGCATCAAGTGGTATCAAGAGTCTACTCCTTTAGAGGTTTTTTTTCTTTCATAGTCTTCTAATGTCTTTTGTGTGTTTTTTCTTCTTTGTTCTTTCTTGTTCTTTATTTATTTTTCAAGATTTTCCTTTATGTCATTTTAATTTGTTAGTTTATTGTCCTTGGTGCTTGGAACCATAAGGAGAAAGATCAAGGGAAGTGCAAACTTGGTTTGCATCAAGTGGTATCAAGAGTCAACTCCTTTAGAGGTTCTTTTCTTTCCTAGTCTTCTAATTTCTTTTATGTGTTTTTTCTTATTTGTTCTTTCTTGTTCTTCATTTATTTTCAGATTTTCCTTTATGTCATTTAATTCCTTATTATTTTGTTAGTTTATGTTTTAGTAGTTTTAATTTCATGCAATTTATTTCCCTAGTTTATATTGCTTTGTTGATTCAATTTCTATTGCTTCTTTTAATTGAATCTTTGTGTGTAATCTTTAGATTTATTATAATTGCTACGCAACTTTTTTTTTATATTCATGTGTATTTCTAAGAAGATCATGGTAATGATTTCACAAATTTTGTGAAAGAAGTCACACAATTGTGGTTTTGATCTTTGGATGCGCTTTGTTCTTCTTTTTGTTATGTTCTTGTGCTTTTAATTCTGTTTTTTCCAGCACCATTTACTCTGTTTTGGGTTGACTTCCTTGCTCATTTTGGGTCATCTATTTTTATTTTTTAATCTTCTAAGTTGTATCTTAGATTGGTCATGTTTTTATCCTTTATTTGTCTCTTAATTCTATATAGTTGTGCCTTTTATTTTTCTCCATAAAAATGTGTTGTTCTCTCATGGAATTGAGCATCAAAGAAGCTTTCTACTCTTGAACCTATGTACTTGAGTTCCACATGCTTTAGATCATAGAATATTTCTTACGAAATTCTAAAAATATTGCTCAATTCTTTCATAGTGTTCATTTGTTCCATTTTTAGTAGTAGCTTAAATTGATACTAGTTTCTTTCGGTGAATTTTTTCTTGGCTTTGAGAGGCATATTGGGTGTGTAATTGGGTTGATTTCATTGAGTGATCAAGCTTGCCCAAACTCCATTAAACTCTCATTTGGTATCTTCTTTTCATCTTCTAAAATTACTAGTCCATTTAAGTTGCTTTGCTTATTTGATTTGCACTTTTATTTCAATTTTGTGGCTAGTTCTTGTTCATCTATTTCAAGTGTTTTCTATAACTACACTCCTCACCATATTTGCTTTTGAATTTATTAAAGATGTGTAGTAAAATCATTTAAAAAAATATAAAAGAAAAGAAAAATCAAAAGAAAAGTATTAGTAAAAAGTGTTAAAAAGAGAAAATAAGAGCAAAAAAAAATTAGTGCACCTCAAGTTGTTTAAATCATTAAAAGAAGTACTAAAATTTCATGAATCTTGCTTGAATGTTCATAGAAGTGCCACAACCGTAGTGAATTAATTGGTGCAAATCATTGAAACTTGTTAAGTCTTTTTTGTTTTTAGTTCATTATATTCTAGACTTATTCTAGGTTATTTTGTTGTCCTTACTTTCTTTCTACACCTTTATTTGTTGCCTGTCTTCGTTTACACTCTTTGATTTTTTCATTTAATAATATTTCCACTTAGATGTTTACCTTTTCTTCTTAAGTTCTTTTCTTGCTTTATTGCCTTTTTGCTCTTGCACTTTCCCTTAGTCTTTTTGTTGGGCATTTTGTTTGCTCCTTGGTAGGTGGCCAAAATTACTTGCATTTCTACAAGGGTAGCCTCTTAGGAAGTATTGATCTAAGCCACAAAAAAGTTTACTTGAAGAAGAGGCCAAGACAATTGAGAGCAAACACTTTGTGAGGAAGCACTTTGGAGAAGAAGAACATCAAGACTTTCTTTATTTTCTTTGCATAATTTTTAGGTTATTTTTTTAGGCCTTTTTAATTAGAGGTGTTCGATGACCATAAGGGTCACTTCTTTTGCTTGTAATAATTTTAGTTTCTCATTTAAGTGTGAGTGAGGAATTGGTACCCCTAACTCATATTTTAGGAGCACGTTTAGTCCCTTAATCTTTGTCTTAATTTTATTTCGTTTCTTGTTTTGGTGTTTTAGTTAAGTTCTTAAGTTACAAAGGCTTAAGACACTTCAAAAATAGGGGAGTGCTTCTTTGCATCTCAATATCTTAGTCTTCAAACCTTGCACTTCTAAAATGACTTCACACACATCAAGCAATAAGAGTGTCAACCAAGAGGGTTCACTTAAGATAGGCACTCTAGATAAATTTGTGAATGAATTTATAGAGTGAAAGGTAGAAGTGAGTAAAATAAGAAAAAAGAGAGATGCAAGATAAGAGAAAAGAAGAGATGAAAAAGAAAAAGAGAGAAAAGAGAGGGACCTTAGAGAAGAAAGAAAGCATGAAGAGAAGGAGAGAGAAAGAAAATAAAGAGAGGAAAAAGAGGAGACAAGAAGAGAAAAGAAAGAAAGAGAGAAAAGAGAAAAAGAAGAAAGAAGAAGAGAAAAAGAGAGAGAGACAAGAAAGAGAGGAAAAGAAAAGAAAGAGAGAGAGAAAAGAAAGAGAAAGAAGAAAAAACAGAGGTTATAGGTCTAGTCCCACACAATCAAGAATGGATAGTAAGAGTGATTATTTTGAGGAACATGATAGAAGGGAGAGACCTAGAGGGAGGAGAGACAAAAATAAAAAGAGCAAAAAATAGATCTCTCACTTTTCCTTGGTAAAGATAATGTGGAAGCCTACCTTGATTGGGAGATGAAGGTAGAGCAACTCTTCACTTTCTTTCTAATGAGTGAAGAGAGAAAAAAGCCCTTAGTAATCCTAAACTTCCAAGAGTATGTTATGTATAGGTGGACCGATCTACTTAATGAAAGGCATTACCATCATAATCCTCCAATTTTTTACTAGAATTATCTAAAGGGGGCCATGAGGTGAAGGCATATCCCCTCTTATTATGAAATAGAACTCCTTGATAAGCTTTAAAGATTGAAACAACACAATTTGAGTGTTTAAGAATATAGACAAAACATGAAGCTTTTCATGATGAGGGAGAGAATTAATGAAGAGCCTAGGTTCATCCTTGCTAGGTTTCTAAGTGGCTTGAACATTGAGATTAGAGATAAATTTGAACTCTTTCCATTTAGAGATCTAGATTATTCTGTTCAAATTTATATAAAAGTGGAACAATAATTGAAGAGAAAGACCTATTTAAAGAAAGAATACTGTAATCCTTCTTCCCACTCTTATACTAATAGGGACCCAATCAAGGGGAGTTGTTCCAAAAGCCACCCCAAATATGATCCTACCACAAGTATGCATAAAAAGTCTAATCATGTGCATCTTAGAGAAAACCGCCTACTAGCTCTTCATCCAAGACTAGTAGTATTAAGTGCTTTAAATGTCTTGGGAGAGGCCACAGTACCTTCCAATGCCCCACAAAAAATACCATGATCATGAGGAGCCAAGACATTAAGAATAAATCACATTCCTCTTTTAGTGAAAGTGAGAAATAAGGAGGAAACATGCTTTATGTTGAGGATTCTTATCCTTGTGATAGGGATTTGTTGATGGTTAAAAGGTTTATTGGAAGCCAACCTTGTGACCTTGACCCTTCTCAAAGAGAGAACATCTTTCATACAAGATATAAATTTTTTGACAAAACATGTTCTCTCATTATAGACAGTGGCTCATGCTACAATTGTTGTAGCACAAGGTTGGTAGAAAAGTTGTCCTTGACTCTTATTCTTTGCCCTAAGCCTTACAAGCTTCAATGGTTGAATGAGAGTAAGGAATTGGTAGTCAATCAACAAGTGAATATGCCTTTCTCCATTGAGAACTATAATGATAAAATCCTTTGTGACATAGTACCAATGGAGGCTGCCAACATCTTGTTAGGGAGGCCATGACAATATGATAAGAAATTTATTCGTGATGGCTACTATAATGAGATCATTCTTACCCACTTCGAAAAGAAATTAAGTTGCATCCACTTTCAACATCTCAAGTGGCGGAGGATCAACTTCTTTTGAAAAAGAAGAAGGATGAGAAAGAGAAAAAAAAAGAAAACAAGAAAAATAAGCATGCATTGATACTTGATGGGTTGGAAGGAAATGTCCCTTCCAAGAAGGTTGTGCAAAAGGAGAGCCATTTGGAACCTAAAGGAAGCCTTCTACTTGAACTACCTTTCTATCTTCAACTCAAAGAGACACCAATGAACACTTCACCAACTATTGAACTTGAGCCATTAATCATGCTCAACCATGCACCTCAAGTTCAAGACTTGGAAGAAGTATAAAGGAAAGTTGATATTCAAGAAGATTACCCCTTGGACTACAAGAAGGATCTTGTTGAAGACAATTCATCCTTTGAGCAAGCGAAAGTAAGGTTGTGCCCATATATCTTGAGTACAATGCACCACAACCTCAAGTTCTACTTGATGATGAGGCCAATGTTGAGCATGAGATTGAGCACTATTCTTTGGAAAACCATAACCAATCTCAAGATCAACTTCAAAAGACCATGCAAGAATGGTCCACCCCTAGGCCCATCACTCTTTTTTGGGGTGAACAAGATAAGGCTTATCTAGGCTTTTTGGATGAGTGCTCCAATGCACCAAAATTGGTCTCACCACCCATTTCAAATCCTTTGATACTGACACTTAGTACATAGGAGTAAGTGGGGAGCTGCTATGTGGAGGCACATGCACAGACAATTTTTTTGAATCCTAGTGCCAACCTCCACTACTCCAATCCTAAGCGGTCTTACCAAAGATATTTTACTCCCCCATGAATATCCTCTTACACCTACTTATTTCTTTACTAATTTTTATGCAGGATTGGAAAAAAGAGGAAGAAATACCTCAAGATTTAGTCAAATCCTCTCCAATGGGGAGGACATTAGGCAATCCCACCAAGCATGGATCATGGTTAGGAGGATTAGAGGAAGGCATGACACAGATGAAGCTTATTGAAGACATGATGCCATTGTCTTAGTCCTATTTTTTTTTGTAAATATTTTAGTTGTCTTAGTAAATGGGGGGACGTGAATTAATTTCCTTCAAGGCCTTGTATTTTGGTCATTTTCCCATGTAAAATGCATGAGGTAGCTTGAGTAATTATGTGGAGTGTATGTAGAAAGAGGTGCAACCTATATTTAGGAGTGTGGGTCATTTCCACACCTCCTAGCTCATTTTTGCACCTCTGTCTCTAACATGTAAAGCATGACAAACACAAGGTCCTATATGTTCCCCCTTCTCCTTGTTTTTAGGTGCTAATCTAAGGGAAGATTCCCTTGATTAGTTAGCTTAATCTAGCTTGGGAATGAGCCTTGTTGGGAGGTCTAAGATTAGCAGAATTAACCTTGGTTAATTCCTCCTAATCCTAACCACTCACTCCCCTCTCTCCACCTATAAATACCCTATCCCTCCTCATTCTATATATTTTTCACTCTTGAATTGAAGGTTAAAGTCTCATTTAAGCCATTTTCATAGTAACGAGTCTTGAGCAACCTCACTCTAGAGGAAACTCTTCCTAGTTGGCTTTTATCAAGGGTTCCTTCCCTTGTGGCAAACTTATAATTTTTTGGCTTATCTCCTTCAACATGGTGCCCTATCCTCTGTTTCTTTCCTTTTCATTTCCATCTTCTTGGTGCTTGGAGCTTCAAGGAGAAATATCAAGTGGAATGCAAACTTGGTTTGCACAACGAGGGTGAGGGATAATGGACACATACTTTATTTTTAGTTTGAGTGAATTAGCAACCTGCACTGAAATATTTAGGCATAAAAACCAATATTTTTATCTTAAATAATTGCAATCACTTAATTCTAAATTTCTATTATATCTTATCTTCTTCTTCCTCTCTCATTTTATTCTTCTCCTGGTACATGACATATTCTTTCACAATATATTAAAAGAATTGATATTTTATTTTAAATAGCATATAGTTAATTGTTTATATGTGTTTAATGAGAATTTATTTAAATTAAGACATAAATTTTTTGAATTTCATAAATTTTAAAAAATGAAAACTTATACATATATATGATCATCAAAGCGCATAAATTTGAAGAAGCCAATAACTTTTTTTTTATTTTCAATGTAAAACCAAAAATAAAATGGAAGAGGTAGAACATGAAATATAATAATAAATGAGAAAAAGGCTTATACACCAACAATGTAAAAAGATTTTACACTCCAATTTAATCATAACGCATCCTTTATATTGATTGATAAAGTCAACAAACTTCTATATATGAAGGGTTGTGATTCAATGTCAGTGTAAAACTCTTTTACACTATAAGGGTATAAGTATTAAACTCATAGGAAATATAGGATTGAATTGGTACGCAATCAATGAGAGGAAATAAGAGAGAGAAAAGATATTGTTTTAAAAAAAATGAAATATAAAAGCTATATATATGGTATTATATGGTATGTATAGGAAAAGAAATGCAAACATTGGGTTATTACATGGATTTTTATTTGATATATTTTTATATTTGAATGGTTGGGGTCGTTTTACATTAATAAAAGTTTGGCTTAAGTGCATATTTGCCCTTCACTTTTTTCAATTTTGAACATTTTTTCTACACCTTTTAATTTCTGACATTTTACCTCTCACATTCTCAAAATTATGACATTTTGTCCATCAGTTAAGCTAGTGACATTGTCTATTACGAAGGAGACGTTGACTAATCTAATTTGTTAATTACCTTACATGAACAAGTTTTATCTAGTAGACAGTGGCTAATCTAATTACGATGGGATTGATATTAATGCTTGCTTTATTGATAGTGCAAGAATTGGAAGTCAATTCGAAACTTGTCTTGGCTATGGTTATTAGTTTTCTAGGATCTTCTTTTGGAACTGTTAGCCGGGTTGGAGGTGGAGGCATCAACAGAACTTACTCGAATGTTAATGGCATCAATAACCAGTAGGAAACAACCTTGCTTTTGGTAGATAAACTGCTATATGGAGATTCAACTTTGGAAATCGATGAAGCCATTGCAGAATATGGTGCTAAGCATGTCAGACATGTTGGTAAAGTGAATGAAGCCATGTAACTCAAAAATAGTTGTGAGTGATATAAAGCATGAGGTACAATCACAATTTATACATAATGAAATAACTCGCAAAGGAGTTTTTGCTATTGCTAAGGAATTGAAGAAAATTTATTGGGAGGTAGTTCAAAACACCATTAATTCTACCATAGTAATTATTGTCCTTTTTCAATAGCATGTGTGGCTTTTTTAAGTTTGGTTGGTCAATACAAAAAGAGACAAGCATGATAGAAAATAGAGCTTGTAATATTTTTTTTTTTTGCTATTAAAGCTATAGACTAGCAAATGTAATACCCATTGATATATCTATAACTCATTAATAATATCAAGTTTAAATAGATATTATTCTTCAAAATATATATTTATTGTTTTTTAATAAAAAGAAACATCTAAAATCATTGTGCAATTGTATTAAAATTGACAAAAATAAAATACTAAATCTCTCTAATACCAGGACAAAAAAATTGAAGTTATTGTTGTATAATTATAGCTAAAATGACTAAAGTAAAACTAAAATTTGTTGTTGGCTTATGAATCATGGCTTTGAGAGTGACCTTTATGTTATCCAAATACTATCTTATTGAGTTACTACTATCTAGATACTGGTTTATTGTGTTATTGTTGTCCATATATTGTCTTATTGATCTTGCCTTCGAGAATTGCTACCATCAATTACTTGATGTCCATGTTCAAAGCCAGATAATTGCGCGTGTACAAAGAAAGTATTTAGCTATGTTACTATTAATATTGAAAATCATTATACTAATACAAAATAAAAAAAGAACTGCCATGATAAATTATCACCTATAGAAATTCCATCATACTCATGTTGCTAATTGGCCTTTTAGAGGTATTCCATGCAACATTTGTGGGCAACTAATAATACCTAACCATATGCAAAACAAAAATCAAGTAAAGAAAAAAAGATAATACCTAACCAGATTAGAATGAAGGTAATTCACAATCAAAGTTATGTGACAAAGGTTCACTAAGTTCTACAACTTTTTTTTCCCTTCTTTTTTCAAGAACATGTTTGGGCCTATTAGATGTTCCACAAAATCTTTCTTTTGTCTTTATCCCCTTCACACTTTTAGGCCCCGTTTGGAAGAGCTTATTTACAACTTATTTGAGTTATATTATCATATAAGTATTTATATAAGTATTTTTTTTATAAGCCAATATATTAAAACATAGAAAGCACAAGAGATGCCTTCTGAACAGTTTACAGAACATAAAAGCATAAGTTACTTACAAAACAAATTCAATCATAAATTAACTTATTCGATTTCCTTCCACACAGTAAGTTAGGTTCATTAACCATTCTGCATATAAGTGGGATGTAATTCTTGTTGAGTGACTCCATTCTCATGCATTGAGTTGAGATGCCTGCACAATGTCTTGAAATTTCATTTTTGAATCCTTGAAAATCGAACTATTCCTCACCCTCCAAATTTGCCACATCCCAGCGAACCACAAAAAAGACCAAACTTTCCATAGGTGCTTAGATCTTGTTACCATCCCCATGAATTGCTTGAAATGGTCCTTAACTTGTCTCGACATCACTGTTTGAAAGCCCCACCAGGCACACAATTCTTTCCAGACACAATACGTAATGACGCATTTGAGAAATAAATGCTCTCCTGTTTCCTCAGGAGCTCTACACGAACCGCATAAATTTTGGTTTGTTGTTAAAATTGTTGCACCTCACCAAGTTGGAATGTGTCGGTAGCTTGTCCACTCTTAGCCTCCATGCCAAGCATTGAATTTTAGGAGGTACTCCCTTTACCTAGAGCAACTTAGCAAAGTTGTCAACTTCGGTATTCAGATCAAGAGATACAAACGTGTAAGCTGAAGATATAGAATATATGTTTGACGTATCGTCAGTCCAAACCTACCCATCAGACATCCCATCGGACAACGAATTCTCCTCCAATTGCCTATCTAACTCTGCAACAAACTATTTCTCCCATGAGAATAAAGGTCTTCACTATGACCATATCCATCCCTTTTCCCCTGCTTTCTTCTCTGCCACTGTGATCTATTTATCTAATGTTAACATGTATAGACTAGGGTGCATATCCTGAAAACTACTTTCACCCACCCAGAAATCCTCCCATAACATAATCTCTCTTCCATTCCCTAAACTATGACGCTCGTTAATGGACCACCAATCACGCTTGCCTTCCTTTCCAACCTCTATTGATTGTAAGTTCTTCCACCAGGTCAAGCACTGATTCTCGCTTGCCACCCAACTCCCATCCTCTTGCTTATATTTAGACTATAACACTCTGACCCATAGACTATCGTTTTCCACCCTCAACCTCCATTTCCACTTTCCTAATAATGCAAGGTTAAAATTCCTCATCTTTCTCAACCCCAAATCCCACCTCATCCTTTGTCCTACACACCTTTCCCCACGTCGCCCAATGAACATTCTTACTATTTTCCTTACTACCCCAAAAAAATTATTAAATAGAGAGTGCAGAGCAGAAATGATACCTTTTGGTACTTTGAAGAGAGGAAATAGGTTGGGAGTGCAGATAAAACTGCTTTTAAAATCACAATTCAGCCAGCTAATGATACATGTTTATAATCATAGGAAAACAGTCTCTTTCTCACCGCCTCCAACACAGGTTTCCATGTTACCAACTTCGATGTCGCAGCTATATGCAATCCTAAATATTTGCAGCGTAGTACGCCCACCTTCCAATTTAGGAAGTTGGACACTATACTCAACCATTCATCCTGAACGTTAACCCTAAAAATAAGGCTTTTGCGAAAATTCACTTTTAGTCTTGATATTACTTCAAACAACTATAAATAACTTTAATAGTCTCCATTGACTGCTAACTCTTTTAAGTAAACAACAATTTATAGTTAGCAAATGGCAAATGTGAGATACTTACTCTTTCCCTCCCAATAGAGTATCCCTCCTAACTCCCCAGATTGACTGCCTTCTTTATGAGTTGAATCAATCCTTCATTAACGATAACAAAGAGAAAGGGAGATAAAAGGTCTCCTTGATGAAGACCCCTCCCTACTTTGAACTCTTCAATGGGACTTCCGTTTCTCTGAGCCCACACATTCCTTTAACCACATAATGCATTTCTTATTGAATCCCATATCGATGCAATAGATAACACAGGAAATGTTAGCTAACTGAGTTATAAGCCTTTTCAAAATCCACCTTAAAACACATCAATTCTTTGCGATTAAGCCTTGCATCCTTCGACAATTCATTAGCTATAAGAACCCCATCCAAAATTTGCCTACTTGCCACAAAAGTCATCTGATTTTTCAAAATTAGTGAATTCAAGACTTTACTCAATCTTTTAGCTAGCACCTTTGCAAGCACCTTGTACATGCACTTAATCAAAGAGATCGGTCTATAGTCACCAATGTTGTGCGAATTTGAGTTTTTGGGAATCAGGGCTATAAACGAGCTATTAACGCTCTTTGGTAACTTGCCATTAAGGTGGAATTCATGAAAAAAAACCAAAAAGTCTCTCTTCACCGTATCCCAAAACTCCATAAAAAAGAGAAAGTTCAAACCATCTGGACTTAGGCTTTTATTGATGTTACAATCCCACACAGCATGCCTTACTTCTTTTTCTGTAAATAGTCTGTCTAGCTCTTCCCTGTCATCGTCATATAGTTGGGCCAAACCAATGTTGTCCGAATTTGGAGGATTGAACTCCCTGCTTTGAAAATGTTGATTAAAGTTATTCTTTAACTTTAAGTTTAGAGCCTCTACCTCAAAAACCTCCTGACCATCAAAATGTAAGCTAAGAATCTCCTTTCTCTTTCTACTCCTCAATAAGGATCTATGGAAAAAATTTGTGTTTGCATCCTTGTCCTTTAACCACTGCAGCCTGGATTTTTGGTGTACAATGAACATTTTCATCTAATCCACTTTCTATAATATATATTCGTTTCCAGAAGCTTCTTGATATCAACCTCCTCTAACCCCCTTTCCTCCTCCTTCATATCAATCCCATGCATAATATCTCTCGCCTGTTATAGATTCTTATCAATGCCCCAAAGACTTCTTTATTCCACTCTTTCATTTTATCTTTTATCCATTTGAATTTTTGTTTTAGAATTAAAGCTCTCCTTCCTACCACTTTCATAATCCTCCATTCATGCTCAACAAACAGCCTAAAATGGCTGCCATCGAACCTACAATCTAACCTTCTAAATGGCTTGGTCCCTAATTCACCTTTCTATCTAACAGCATCACTGGACAATGATCAGAAATTCCTCTATTCAAACCCCATTGCTCCATTCTCTCCCATGCCATAAAAAACTGCTCTAATATTAAAAACGTATCAAGTTTTCTCATTGTTTTACCATCGTTTTTGTACCAAGTGAATTTTTGGCCTCCCATATGAAGATTAAGTAACCTAAAATCTTCTAAAGTTGTTGAATAAACGCATCTCTACTTCTCTACTATTAATGTTATTATCAACTCCCTTTCGTTCTTGCACATTTCTTAATAAATTAAAGTCACGTGCTATACACCAACTTGTTACCTCCCACACCTCCCTACACTGCCTTAAATCCAACCAACAGCTTCTCTTACCTTCCAAGGTACAAGGTGCATACACATTTACAAAAATCATGGGCTCCTCCTGACCTCCTCATTTTCTAACCACCTCTATAAATGAGTTTTCTGAAAAACATTCCTCTACGAAAAAAAATGCTAGTATCCCACATTATCAATAAGCCTCCAGAATTTCCACTAGACACCTTAGCATACCACCCTACCTGAGCATTTCCCCACAGATGCTCGCACAATATCCCCTCAATACTTTCCAACTTAGTCTCCTGAATGCACACCAAACCTGACCTATGCTAAGAAATCAACCTTCTTATTTCCCATTTATGCACCTTCCTTCCTAACTCTCGGATATTAAAAAAGAGTGTTTTCATGATAACATTTTCAACTCACCACCACCCACTTGACTTCAATCTCTTTCCTATAATTGCACAAATTTCTCCACCATACTCGCCTTATCTTGACAAGTCACTCCTAGTTCCCTTCCAATATTCCAAATCCTTATTGACACCCTTCCGAAGTTTGAAGACTCTCGATCCTATTCCCTTCTCTAGCCTCCTTGTTCAACCTACTCCCTTCCTCACAAGATTCCCCATTATTCAGTTTAATTCCTTCCCCTTTCTTCCCCTTATCAATTCGTGTAGGCCTCACCCTCCTCCTTTTAAACTTCACCCCTTTGACAGAGATATGAGTTTTCTTATTGAGTGAGATAGGCACAGTAACTAGGTTCACCTTTCCAACATCATGAATTGATAAAAGTTTCTTCACCTCAACTTCATGCACAATCTCACTTGAAATGCTTCTAACTTTGCAAGAATCTTTTCGGTAAACATCTCCAGCAACTTCATGTGTTTTAGCATTTTCCTCCCTATTTGAAACCACTGCCTCACACAAATTATCTGTCTTATGACCCCTAAGATCATGCAAATAAGGCTGATGAAAAAACCTTAATCGCACTAGGTTTTGCAAAAACAACAAAGCCCTTGTAATCTAACATAGGCTGACCAAGATCGAACCATAAGGAATGCATTAACCAAGATTGCTTCTATCTCTAGCTAGTTCTAATATCTCTTTTTTTTTTTTACAAATTAATAGCGGGGGATTTAATATTCAGAATTAAACTTTCAAGAAAGAAAATTCGCAGGAAACTGAAAATTAAAGAAACTAAAAATTGCAGAAAATGAATTTTGCAAAAACTGAAAATTAGAAAAAACTAAAGTTGTAGAATTGAAACAAAACAAGAAGTCAAAACCGAAAATCAAAGATTAACATGAATTTTTTTCTGACTAACTACAAGAATTGCAATTAATCAATTAGAATTCTTGAGGTTAATAGCATGCAACCGATCAATTACAACAATTGCAAATTCTTGATCAAGAATTATACAACAAGAACAAAGTAAGGTAAGAAGACAAACTTGGAGCATGAACTTTGCAACTGGAAACTGAAGACTAAAAATAAAATTGAAATTGAAAAACTCCAAGAGAGAAAATCTTCTCTCTATAAAAATTCTCCAAACTCTTTACAAAAAAATGAAAAGTGATAAGTGTGTTCTGGTCCCTCAACTCCTGCTGAGTTTTTACTCTAACGAATAATGGGCCAAACATGGGACAATGGGCCTAAAAAATAATTTACATGAAAAACAAATCCTAAATACAATAAGCCATAGTTTTTTGCCCGAACTTCTAGAAATCACCAAAAATATCTCCAAACGTCATTCTACAGACATCCAAATTGAAACCCTGGAAGTCAGGAATCTAATGCAAAAAGAATCAGCCAAAAATTATATTTATAGAAAAAGTTATGGCCAAAACATTAGAAATTGTTAGGACAGAAAAAAAAATGTAGAATTCAATAAAAATATAACTTATTGTTATGTTTTATACAAACTATCATTTTATGCAGAAAAATATAAATACATGAAATAAATAAGAAAAAAAACCCTAAAAAATATAACAAAAGTATAAATGTGAGCATATAATATGAGTCTGGTCAAAGAAAGCCTCTTGTACCGTCCCTGCACAACTGCATGATTGTTGCCCCACCACCACAGCATCTTTGTGCGCCTCACTGCAATCTGATACAAGGCAAAATTTCCAGCTCATCACCACCAACTGCTCACGCACTGTGATTAGGCCTGAATCTGTGTCCAAACACACTCCATTTTTGTTCTCTTTGCACCCCTCTATTCCTCCTCAGAAAGTTGAGAATTGCATGCTTCAATCTCTTTATATAAGCCTTTTTTAGTATCACGCAGAATTTGCTCAACATAGCAGTCTCGTTCACCAATCATTTTTGGACCGAGCTACACTACCGTCGATTGGTCTAGGCCCACTCCAATACCCTGCTGACTTAAATTATTGCACGTGCCCTGATATGCATGTTGAGGACTCACACATGCTGCAACTAAATCAAGTAACCATTCCTTACCCAAAAATTCAGGAACGTCCGTTACAACTAAATCAGAATCTTCATTAACTTGCTCCGTTACTGCAAGACCATACTCCTGGTTTTGAGATTCTGACCATTTTGAAGCCGACGTTTCAAAAATTCAAATCAGACATGGTGGCCTCATGCTTCATCCACTCCCGTAACCATAATTCTATGTCATGTTTTGACGATGATATTGAATCTGATCCAACACTCCCCTACTCATAGTCATCAATATGGCCAAGCGGTGAAAGAAATTCCTCCACCATTCGAATATCAAACATTATGCCATTGATACACACTTACTTCCTGACATTAATTAAATTTCAATTATTCGAATATCTAACCAATGATGATTGTTGTACTTGCGTCCAGAGCCACAAAAGTACTTAGCGATCTTGCTAAGAACTTAAAAAAGTTTAGATACCATCATGAACTGCCACCCTGCTGCATCTCACCCAAACGAACCGTTATTTTGCCACCATCGTTGGCTTCCATGTTGACCATTGATTAAAATATTTGGACATTACTGATTTCATGTCTTCAAGTAGCTCCACCACATTCTCCCTTGAAACTGGTTCTAAGAGTATCATGTCCCCACCCATCGAAGTCACCGTCACAGAAAGGATTCCTTCCTTACTCAAGCGCTCTTGTAATACATATACCAAATCTGGATCAATCACGTGCCCTACTACACAGCCATTCAATCCCTCCAATGACACAAAATCCACCGACTACATCAGACTGTCCCACTTCAACTCAACACCCTCTTCAACATTCTTATTGAGTTTCACTTTCCACTCCTTATTGCACACTTTATGCTTTTCTTCATTCAACACATCTCTACCTTTACTCCTCTTTGCTCCCCCAACATCAGGATGGCCTAACTCTTTTGTTTTCCTGTGATCTTTCCACACTCCCCCATGACCGAACCTTCTGATATTATTAAGTCTTAGTTTAAAAGTACCAATCCAAATCTTGTCAAGACATGACTCCAGATGCCAAACGTCCTTCACCCTACCAAACGAGACAAAATTGAATCTTGATCCATAACAGTTTCTTTTTTGCAGAATAAAAACACCCTTCACCTCTCCCCACTTGCAAAAATCTTCCACAAGAAATTCGTCGTACTTGATTCTAGAAAATTTTCAAAGTAGAATGTTTCATGCTGACTTCGTGATTGCTTATCGTTGTCGCTTCCCAACCCTTCCTCTCGCTTTTCTTACTTTCACCATGGTCCATTCCTCACTCTCTTTGTTTTCTCTCCCATAACCGTTGCTGTAGGTGGTCATTTACTTTCTCACGTAACCTTTATTTATACAAATGTTTGAATAAATTTATAATTAAAAACAATTAAATAGGTTTCATAAATTATTTTAAACTTATTTGAATAAGTTATCTAGAATAGCTTTTTGAAAAAAATTATTTTAAGTTTATTGAAAATTCGTACTTCTTTTGACTCTCACCTCTCACTTTTTTTATTTCTCTCATGATTAAAACTTGCTACTAAGTCTCTTCCCATGTCCCTCTCCTTTCTTCTCCTTCTCTCTATTGTTCTCTCTCCCTCCCTCCCACTCTCTTTTTCCCTTTCCCTCCCTCCTTCTCTCTCTCTCTTCTTGCTCTCTCTCTCTCCGTCTCCGTCTCCCTCTCTCTCCTTCTCTTTCTCTATTTATATATATATATACACAACAATATATATATATATATATATATATATATATATTCAAATACTTTATTTTCATATAAGTGTTTTTAAATTTGTATATCCAAACACAAATAGCTTATTGAATTTAAGAGCGTATACTATAAGCTCTTATATAAGAAACTCTTATTGAATAAGCTCTTACACTATAATTTCTTTTAAATGGGACCTTATAATTCCTACTAGTAAAAGCATTTTTGGTATTAATAAGTGAACACCTTGGGCATCAACTTCCCCACCTTTACCTTGAAGACAAACATCAATATCATTCATAATTCTAGTAAAATTATTAATAATTATATTATAGACTTCTTTGGTTAAGGAACCTTTAGTTTCTAGCTCAACTTTCTCCTTACATAAGTCATGGTAATGCTTTGCTTTTCTTGCCTTGGGGTCCTCATGAATTGTAGATTGACTAGTTGCAATGCAACATCACTTTTTGCATGTTTTGTCATCTCTTTAATATATACAATGAAGGATTTTTCGTAATATCTCTTAAGGAAAGACCTTCAAGAGCATATGACCATAAATTCTTGAAAAATCAAACTTCTTACAACTACAGTTCACTATTTTCATAAATGAATTATATCGGACCATTTGTGGAAAATGTTTCTTGTAGGTATTTCATTCCTTCTATTCCTTTTGGCTTCCTTAGTGCGTTGTTAGCAAGTAGGTCCCATTTTGTTTTTATTTCTTTTTCTTTCTTTTTCTTTTTTATTTAAATAAAATTTGGTCATAAATAACAATCAATGTCACTAACTTAACGGATGTGTAAAATGTTATACTTTTGAAAAAGTAAGAGGTAAAATGTCAAATATTAAAAGATGGGAACAGAATATTCAAAATTAAAGTGTAGTTAAACTTAAAAGTTTCATTAAGTTTTTTTTTTAAAATTATAAAATAGACTTTTGAATAGGCTAACAATCTAACCAAACTTATATAAAGATCGGAGCAGACCCAAAAATTAAGCCTATAATAAATATAGACTCAAACTTACAATATAAAATGATAGAGTAGTTTGATTCAAACTTAGGTTTATTATAGCTGTTTTCTGTTTTCATTTTTAAAGAAAATAGTAGTGAAAATATGTTTTGTTACAATTTAGAAAACATTTTCACTGAAAACATTTTCAAAAAGCAACTGAAAATAGAAAAAAAGTTGTTCCAGTGTTTTCAAAAGTTAACAATATGTGAAAACTTAATAACAACATTGTAATTATATAAAATATAATATATAAATGTATTTTAAACTATATATAAATAATTTATAATATTTTTTATAAAATTAATTAAATTTAAAAATATTATGTTTTGAAAATAAAAAATATTAACTGAAAACAAACATATTTTTTTAATGTTAAAAACTTAAAAATGAAAATAGTTTAAAAAAAATAAAAAATACAAATAGAAAATATTTTTTCTAATCAAACACCACCTTAATTAAAGCTCGTTTCCACCCTACTTATGGAACGAATTTCATGCTTAAGTCAAATTTTATAAAAGGAGACTAATGTTACTCTTACATATTATAATCTAAGCATATATTTAATTGTTGTAACGTCTTAAGTTTAATAGGTTTGAATTTGAGATCTAATTATTAATTTAAGAAGAGTTATATTTAATTAGAAATGGTTTCGAACTTTGTATAAAAAGATAAGAGTTAAATTCATATACATTACATTTATATTCAATTATAATCCTGAATTTATGATAAGTTTATTAATTTTATCAATTAATATTTAAAAGTTATATAAATAAAAATATGTAATTTAATGTCAGTGTAATATTTTTTTACACTATTAATGCATGTTAATTAAACTTAAAAAATAAAGAGAATAATTAAAAAAGATATTATATAATACATGGACATGTAGATACATTAAAACGGCGACAGAACATATTATATATTAATTTTAAATGTTCGTGTTATATTATTCATAACAAAGATAAACATATATATATATATATATATTTGTTAAATTAGCTGATGAATAATTTTTGGCAAGTTTTTTGTTCTTAAAGTTTCACTAAAAATAATTTTTTTTGTTGTTGAAATTTAAAAATATTTTTTTAGTCCTAAAATTAATTTTTTTTTTGTATTAACGTTGTCCGTTTATAAGTAACAATGTATTTGGTTGTGCATGACATGAAATTGAAGATTGAGGGGTTAAGGTTGAAGATGAGAGTGATTCACGAGTACAAAAACATTTTTTATTACTAATTTTTTAACGACATTAACTAAAGAAGAAGGACTAAAAGTGAATCAATGACTAAAAAAGATATTTTTCAATGTTAAGAACTAAAAGTGATTCTTTGTTAAACTTTAGAGACGAAAAAATTATTTAAGCCATAATTTTCTAGCATCTCAATTAAGTATAAGTATTCATGGTTCGAGTTGGTTCGATTTTGGAGAAAAATAAAAACTGAAACAATTAATTTTAATTGGGTTGAATTGGTTTGACTTTCTAAAAATTTTTCCCCTAACCAAACCGAACCAATAATAATTGGGTTGCTTTAATTTGGTTTTAGGAAAAACCGATCAAAAAATAAAAAATCAATTTTTTATTAAATCATAAAAAAATAATTTTATACATCAGTCTACTAAATTCAAGTGCTTAATTTATACTAAATTAATAAAATTAAACTATTAAAACAACAAAATACGATACAAACAACAAATTGCATAAATTTAAAGTATAAAATAAATTTACTAAATTAAAAATATAAAATATAAAATAGAGTTGAATCAAGATTTTAAATTGTAAAATCCTAAAAAAAAATATGTTATTAAATTTACTAACTTAAAAATATAAAATAAATATAATATATTTTTGAGTTGGTTCGGATTGGATCAGAGTTTTAAAATACAAAAACCGCAAACCAAACCAGACATGATTGGTTCTAGTCGGGTCAAAACCCGATTAAGTGAAAAGAAATCGAACAAAACTAATTGATTAGGTTTGACTTAACGAGTTCGTTGGATTGACTCAAACCGATGAACACCCTTACAATTAAGACTACATCAGACATTATGGTACTTAAAATAAAATGTAGTATTAAAATTGAGTAGAAAACTTCTTGGTGAAAATAAAAATTGGTATTAATATTTATTTTTGGTTTTCCTAATTATACATTGAAATCTGAAAATAATTAACATTATAAATTACATATTATAAAATATATCAAACACTACTTGTTATTAGGATTGTTTAAATAGGATGAGGAGAAGTACTCTTTGAGTACGATAAATTCAGCTTCGGAACTTGCAGAGTGTGGCACCAGTTGGTTGTAACCATTAACCAACTTAAACAAAGCCTTTTTTTATGTATACAATAAACAAAGGTTAATTTATAATTTAATTGACTTGAACGTAGCGTAAAAATTCTAACAAGACTATGCTTAATATAAAATTAGGATATGATTATGACTACATTGGCAATCCATTTCAGGCCATTGCAACAACAATGATAACATATGTATGGAAAAACACAGAAGACGACAACTAATATTTATTTATATATATGTGTGTACATTTGGAAGTTGGAACAAGTCTGTCTATCTGTACGAATTAACATATCCAAATGTTTTCATCAAGAGCCCTGCGGCACAAGTCTAAACTTCGTCAAAGGTTGGAATTAGCACAAGCAATTCATCCTTGAGTTGAGTGGCACAGCATATCACCGAAATTTCATCTCTAAAATCAGGGTAGCAGAGCTTTGATCTCAATAAAATTATTGGTCAGGGACAAGCAGACAGCATTGTTACTAAGGACGGCCTTAACTAATGAATATTTCCTGATATAAACACTGAAGGAAGAGCATCTGATAACATATATATACACAATGTTTTGGCACTTATGAGCACCAATATTGCGGACTACTTAATGTTAGGCCCGAACAGCAGAGCTTCTTGACCCTTGCTAATCGGTAATCATTTCCATTTCTGAGGGATACAATAATTCATAACCCCGAATTTCCTAATTGTCTATTGGTATGTATCACTGCTTTTACATCTGCATCTCATTAGTACACCAACAATATACTACAGAGGGACCATTATATAAAATCCCTCAACGTAATGAATCACTTAGTACCTTCTAATCAAAGTTTCCTGGAATGTCAATATCTGTATCTGAAGGATTAGAAAGCTCGACCAGAGGTTCCTATTGATCAAATGAACCCCACGTACGTAAGAAGTAACTACTCAAATTCAACTTATAAGGAATTATGTACCTATATAACTACTGTATTAACAAGTGTACAGTTGGTTCCATTTTAAGTTTCATTGGTAAAGTGTGGTTATTTCAACTTAAATGAAACCACCCGTACAGTTGTGCAGAGTCATGAATACAAGAGTTATATAGGTAACAACATTACTCAAATAGGAATACCTGTTCATTGTCATTTGTTGGAGAACGATCAATTCCCAGTGGCAGAGCGTTCGTAAAGTGTTTTGAAGTTTCAGGCAATTCCTGAACAAGGAAATTACCCCAACACCCAGTAGACAAATATCAAACAATTCATTAATTAGACGCTTTCATTTTCTCCATACCCGAGAAAAGATGTTTGAACACTCCAAATAAGCTGTAAAAGAATCCACAACACGTGCACACATAGACGCATGTAGAGAGATATTAAACCTACCTCATCACTAGGGTTTACAGCATGATTACTACAACCATCAGCTGCATTGGACTTGGAAGGATCTTCAGAACTACCCTGCATGCCCCGCGAAAGGTTTCATGAAAATGAGAACATTTGCACTGCTGAAAATAAATTTGCAACATGTAAAAGATTCTACTTGCTCATCATGGATGCCAGGCAATTCCCTTTCAAGAACAGAACTAGGCTTGACATCAATAGGAGTGTCCTGCAAATTCCATTCAGTGATTCGAGTTGACAGGTAAAACACCTATGCATATAGTACGCTTAAAAAAAATAAATAAAAACCTTTTGGTGTCTGAAAAAACAGTGTCTTTGGTTTTAGTCTCTTAAATTTTATTTATTAAAATTAGTCTTTTAAAGAACTTCTTTGTTTAATTTTAATCCATACTTTTAAAGAACATTTATTGAGACGTAACAGTGACGTTAGATGTCTAACGACTCATTGTTAGGAAGTCCGACAGAATAGGCTAGAATATTTGTAGGTAAAATGTATTTTTAATCACTTATAAATTTGTTTAATATTATAAATTGTTTTAAACATATAAAATATTAAAAATATAATTTGTCCTAAAAAATTATTAAGGATTGTTTAAATTCCTTGATAACATGGTAAGTCAGGCAAAAGTCTCTTAATTAACATTATCTCTTAAAAGTCGCGTTTAAAAAACAAATTTTTATTTGACAAAAACATGAATTATTCCCTTATTGTCTTGAAAGTCTCTTTAACATTGTTTGACATCAGAAACTAAAACCAAACAAAAAAACGCTTGAAGGACCAAAATAAAACATAAAACTAGTTTTTAGGGACCATAGTGTTATTTAAACATTTAAAAAAAAAAACAACTATGCATATGGTACTATGATGTAACTAAAAGGAACTAACAATACGCGCCACAAAGATTTTCAGGTAAGGCTGTTAAAACAAATAGTGTGCAAAGCCCAAATGAATCCTAACAACCCAACTCAACTAGTAGGTTGGTTTATCAGTTTTTCACCCAAGGGTTAGGTTGTTTTGGAATTCTTTTGAAAAAAAAAATGGTTCTGGTTAGAAACAATTTTAGCCCAAATATTCATTTTGAAACTACAGTGTTCAACAAGAAGTCTTTTACAAAGAACTAAAAGCTATTAGCATGTCAACGTATACTGTTTCCATCTGCTTGTAACAATCAGAAATCTAAACTTGTGAATTTATTTATTTGTATCAATGAAATTTAATTGCAAATGTTGATAAAAAGCATTTTGATTTAGCTTCAGATAGTCAGATACATTATTCGATATTATTTGTTGTACAAATTATTGACGCATGTAAGAATTCTTTAACTAGTAAGTTTCATCCAGATATCTTATCCAATAGGATTTTGACCTGAGATGTTGACTTTGTTAATAGATGGGAGTGATTGAATCATAATTAGAACATCAATAACTTGACTTATGACTAAAAGATTATCTTATCCTCCCCCTACATATACCTTTCTATTTTCTCTGATAAATTTAATTTTTCCATCCAGAAAAAAATTAAGATATTGTACAGCCAAGAATTTATAACAGATTGATCACTGAAACCATTTCATTTGAAACAGATAATTAAAAATATATGTAGAACTTTTGGCTATCAAACCACATATATATATATATATATATATATATATATATATATATATATATATATATATATATATATATATATATATCCACTTTAAGTGGAGAGTATAAAAGATTTACTTTTCTTCTCTACCATTCATTTTCTTACAATCTAAGAGTGAGGATAAAGAAAATGAATGGTGATGATAAAGAGTAAGTGTCTTATACTTACTTTTAGAGTAAGTAGATCACTTCCCATGTTTGTGTGTGTGTGTCTATATATATATATATGTGTGTGTATGTGTGTGCAGGGTTTTCAAAACCGGACCGGTCATTGAACCGATAAAGGTATGAGTCTAGGGTTCAAAGGTTCAACCCAAGTTAAATCAGATTCAATAAAATGTTATTTTTTTATATTTTACTATTAATATACTAATATATATTAAGCAAAAGAAATGAATAAGCTATATATAATTCATTGTAAACAAATATAATACATCTTATTAAATTTTAAATTTTTTTTGCAAAATAGTCTTTTAAATTTTTTTTATAGCCTTAAGTACTTTTTTGCAAAAATTCCTTATAAATATTTTTTTATTTCATAATACTTTATCAGAATATTTCTCATCTGTATGTCTAAAATTTCAAGAACCACTATTTTCCAATTTTTTTTTTAAAAAAAAAGAGTCAACCTGTGAACCAGCCGGTTTGGACTGGTTTTGTGTCGGTTCAACCATTTTTTTCCAGTTTTGAAAGACCCCGGTGATTAAGAAACAATGGACCAAACACGGGTCAGGTTCCTGGTTCAACCGATTGAACTGACTAGTCCGGTACGGTTTTCAAACTGATCCCCCTTTGCATTTACAATTGGTTTCCAACAAGGGAATAAATTTGGAAAAACACTAAGCCCTCTGTCTTACATACCAGATCACTTTGCTCAACAGAAGGATTTCTTCCTCCCTTAGTGAGATCTCTGAGTGTGCCCTGTCAGAGTTAAGAAATGGATTCAGGGGAATGAAGATATTTGCAAGGTGCAACAGTTAATGAGATTGAGGATGTAGTGCTATGAACAACAGTAATGCAATGTAAAACATAAATATTCTGACCGGCATATCATATAGCTAGAAACTTGCCCTTGCTAATAAGGTAAAAGGGCCTTTACTATAAAACTCCAGTCATTTCCTATAACATTGGCACCATAGTCCAATCATGAACAATGAAATGGTACCCAAAAATATGCTTCTTCAGTTCTTTGCATAAGACCCAATTAACCAATTATTCATGATTAAGAAAAATTGTGCTTTTAACATTTCTTATCATTAATATATTATTGCTTTAATTTTTATTGGCTGTGTGTGAATAATCAAGTTACTAAAATGCTCTTTTTAAAAAACAAAGTTAGACCCCCCAAAGAACTTAAGACATTAATGTGTTTCATTTACAATTTATTGAACTAAAAAAGAGCTCATAGTTAGGGGTAGTTTTATTAGAAAAATAATTAATGTAAGAATTTTAAAATTTCAATTCATTCTTCTTATAAAATAGACTAAGTTAAACTTATCATTTAATTCTTATTAAAAAGACTAGAAGGAGTAATAAATGGCGATGATTAAATAGAACTAGACACAACAGTAGCCTAAGCTAAAGAAATCCAAAGCAGTTGCCAAATATATTTTAGACGGGACTATACAAAAAGGAAAAGTTTCGTTCATCAACTTTTGATATTCTCCTTTACATTTATGTAATAATTCTAATCTACAAAACACAATGCTATAATTTCATCCATGTAGCTGACTACATCAAGAGGAAAATATTTTTGTTGCGTTTTACTTCAAAGTTCGAATGACATATAGAAGTTCAAGTTCACACCAAGCATTTCATCGCAACCAAACTTATTACCACAGTGACTAACCTTGTTAGCCCACATAAGACCACATGCATTACATAAAGTCCTTGGTCCAGCTGGCCCCCGACGCATTGCAGGAGTATTATTTTCACTTACACCACAATGGTGACATTTACGTCTAGAAGACATGAAAAAGCATCGGGCAGGGGTGATGTTTACAGAAATGCAATTAAGACACGCAAAAGAAGTAAAAAACCACAACATTGAAATTTAAATATTATATATGTAGGAAATCCAAGCTTTAAAACTCACACAGATTCAGAATAAGAAGTGCCATCTTGACCAGAACTCCGTTCAGAATCCCAATTCGATGAACCTGGGCTTTCCTTCAAGGATGCAAACTGCCCATTCTTCCGATGCATCCTAAGAAGAATAAAAACAACAAAAACAGAACAGAAAAAAATTATAAATATAAACGAATGCATTAAACTTCAAAAAAACCTGAAATCAAACAAAATCCTGCTAGAAGCCCTCAAAGTGGTACTCAAGTACCAACTATCTACACAACTCGTTATGTTCCTCAGTCCTTAGCTGTTGAGAAATATGCTCACTTATTTGACTTTACCTGACAACTCAGGCCTAATATTTCATTGCAAGTTAGATGTAAAAACAACTTTAGTCAGACCAGACATAGACACTCTTTTACATTGTAAATTCTAAATATTGCAATCAAGTTCAAATGTATTATGTTCTCCCTGTTAGTATGGATACTTTTTTATAACTTGCTAATGACAGGAACATAATGCTACAGACGAGAGCGTCAAAGAAAGGCAACCCTCTTTTCTTTTTTTTTTTTTTGTGAATTTTAAATGTTGTTAGTGCTAAACAGTTTATCACTGGAACGTAATCCTAGGGATTATAATAAACAAGTGCTCATTTTCTTGACCTCCCTATGGATTAAATCAGATTGCTTACTCAACACACTTCCTTGAAAGTTTTTGAGAAGCAGATTGGGAAGGTCTATTAAGTTAGTTTATTACTTTTCAATCTTTTCTTAAGGAGGATAGAGACCAATATGATACTTTCTCTAAAATAAAAAAAGTTGTAGAAAACAGTGTTCTCAGGAATATTATTCAGATGCCAGTGCCACGAAAATGGCGTAGAAATGACATTGTGTGCAAGGTGCAAAATACATACAAATGACTTTCACAGATCTGCCACAATTATCAAGAGCATAAATGGTGAGACTACTGAGTGACAATATTGTTAATTATCACAGCCAAGTCAATTTCTAGTGGACAAAAGTCATCACCTATTGGGTGGAAGGTGCAATATGGACTTTTATTTACCTCTGTGCCACCTCTTTTCTCACCGAATACCTAATTTTCTTGTCAAAACATCTCTCCTTGCGTTTCTCGCGGAACCTGACCAAGGATGCTATTCTTCGTGAAAGGTTTGAAAGCTTTGGAGTAACACCCATGCCCTAGAGATTTTAGTAGAGTGCTCAAATTCAAGCATAAAAATGCAATACAAGTTATAAAACTTATATCCTAAAGTAGATATCTACATTTTTTTATAAGCAAGTAGATATCTACATTACCATGTTACTTTGATCGAATGGTAGTTCAACTGCTGGCACACCTGCCTGCACATCACGTCCTCCCAGAAGCAGCAAGACGGCTTGCACCTGCAATGATAAATTTGATCACCAAAGCGTTCCTCAGCAAAATCCTCAATACTACAATCCTTTGGGAGAGTCGAGCAGTAAATAGGTCTAATGACTTCATTTTTAATATCAAAGGTTCCCTGATAACTTTTCTGACTTGGATCATGCATGGACACTAATTAGACTTAAGTGTTGAGGAATTAGCCACACCACACACTTACATTATTTTGTTGGTTAAAATTCATGTTGGGCCCACTAAATAGGGAGTGAGATCCAACAAGATTCAGATCATTTATTGAGACCATCACAAATTTTATTTGCTAGTGTGTCAAAAGGATGCTACGTTAGCATTCCTTGTAAGTTTAATTTATTTTATATTGCCTATATCATACTAATTTAAAATTTCAAATCCGTAAGAACCCGTAATGGGAACTCAAGCACTGTTTAATTTTGGTCAATTACAGTTTATAAATTATTACGTTTTATTTAGAAAAATAAGAGCAAGTATGCTATCTTGTTTCGTTTTGATGCAATTAAGTCTAGGTGAAATACCCAGAAGGTGAAGCCCCGGATAGTGGACTATATCTACCGTCCCCAATATCAAGCCTTGCCCAACTTCTGATTCTTCAATACATGGATTAATAATAACAGACTGTAAACAGTCCACCACCTTGAAAATGTCAAAAACCAAGGCATAGAGAGATGGCTAACATACCCTGTAGAGTATCATTTCGCATTACTACCATTGGATAAAACTATTATGTCGAATCTGTGTACGGATTCACTATCGCTGCTTTGAAAGAAGTTCTATATGATTATATTGGTAATCCGCTGCCACAAAGCATTTAATTAAGTAATTATACAATCCTGGCATTTAACACTCCCCGGCCCTCGTTAAATTTAATAAAATCTACTCGTCCAAAGCCAATTGCAAATTTCAACGAATTATGTTAACAAAACGACGAGCCACAGCAATCATAGTATAATAAAAGAAAAAGTTGGAAGTAGGAGGAGTTTCCAGGAAAGTGCGCGAAATAAAACAAAATTACCTTCTGAGGAGTGACAGCGGGAAAGACATAAACCTCACCCTCGAAAGAAAGAGTGAGCTCGCTAGTTCTGGAAGGCATAGCCACTCCCGCTTCATGGCTCGCACTCGCGGCATTAGCAGCGTTCACCGAATTAACGTTCGTTTCTTCCAACTCATCCATGGCATCATCACCACCGTCTTCGTCGTCGTCGTCGTCGTCGTCGTCGTCAAGGGGCATGGCAGGGTCCTCGAACTGCAGAGACTGCTGCGAATTCACGGTGGACATGGATTGCAACAGCAGAAACCCTAATTTCGTCAACGGTGGAGCATGGTTTACGTGAGGGAAATTGGAAGCGCGGGAAGATGTGGAAGGTTGGAGAAGAGGGAGAGAGCGAGAATTGAGAATTGAATGGAGTGAGTGAGGTGTGTGTTTGGTGGAACGCAGTGAAGAGAAAGGAGTGTGAAATTTGGTTTGACGGCGTGAACGTGGGCGTGTGGTGAAAGGTGTTTCTCGATTAAGAAGAAAGAAAGAATGAAAGTGGAAGTAGCTGTAGTAGGAGTTAGTTATCCCTTGTGAGAAGGTGTACGGTTGAAGGAGTGGAGGTTAAAGGTTCACAGGGCAGTGTGGCTGCGATCTGACGTCTCCCCACAGTAGCAATATTTGTACATCCTATGCATAATGCGGACAATTTAGTTCAGTTACTGTCTGAATCTTGTTTTTAAATGTTATTTCAATAAATTTAACAATTCAAAATAAAATAATAAACTTATTAAGCTTCATGAAAACTAAAACAAAATTTCAATCATTTAATATAGACTAAGAACAAAAATAAGATGCTTAACTATTATTGAATATTTCAACGGCTAATATTAACCACTTGTAAAGGAAAAATCACTAATAAATATTTCAATTGTCTCATTATACTTTAATCACATATCTCACAATTGATTCAATACTGTGATCACTCTTCCCTAGTAAGAATAACAAATAAATTCTTATCCACCCGAAATTAACGGGAAGTCTTCGATCTGACCGAGTACGAGTATAGAGAATACTTGATCTATTAAGTCGGAGATAAAGACGGGATGAGAATATACATATCTACCTCATCTCTATACTCGTCCCACCCAACTCTTATTTTAAAAACTAAAATATTTATTTGTCTTAAAAAATAAAGGTTTTATAATTAATTAACAAACTACAAATTTTACATTTATTAGATAACTTTTGAATTAATATAATTATACTCGAATAAATTATTTTGATCAAATTTTTTTTTGTAGGTATAAGAGAGGTACAAGTATAGCCAACTGAGAGGGAGATGTAAATCTCATACCGATTGAATATGAAAACGAGGATGGGGATGAGTTTTGAAAGTAAGTATGAGATAAAAATGTCGTCTCTATCCCATTATCATGTCTAATCAATGTAAAAAAAAATATTTATATTTATATATGTACTACTTGTTAGGTGCAATAACAAAAATCTCATAATACTATTAAGGGTCTATGTAATACCAAAATAATCATATTTTACATATGTAATTAATCACATATATAGTAAATAACTTGTGATATTATTAACCAATCATAAAACATATAGTGGATAACCATTAACTATTTCAATAACCTTGTAATTTGCTAACCATATATGATCTTTAATCAAATATAAGTAAAGTTCATTCATTGTTGAGTTAATTAACTAATATCATTTAATTCTACTAATCAAATTCAGGGTGTTTTAGTAAAATTAGCTGAAAAGCCAGTGAAAAACTGAAAAATTAGTTTATCGATTAGCTGAAAGTTGTAAAATGATAAATAAGGATATAATTAATCATTAGATTAACAATTAAATATTTAAAATATTATAAAATATTTTAATAATATAAATTAGTTACATATTCAAATTATAAATTATTAATTATATATTTAAATTATAAATTTCTATAATTAAATATTTAAATATAATTGCGTATTTAAATTATAATTTTCTATAATTATATATTTAAATTATAAATTAATATAATTAAATTAATGAATGAAAGAGGTTGTATAGTAAGGAGAAAGAATTAGTAGGAGATAATACATTAGTTAATGAAGGGTAAAGTTATAAAAGAAAATAAACTAATAGCTGAAAATAGGAGATCTTTTGAAAAAACTAGGAGCTCCTAAAAAAACTCCTAACTTTTGCTATCCAAATGGAGTTGAAACCATTTTTGATAGTTTTTCAACTAGCTAAAATGATAAATCAAACCCACTCTTAGGATGTATTTGGCAAGGCTAGTTAAAAGCTAAAAAATTAGTTAAAAACTAAAAGTTAACTTAGAGTGTGTTTGGTTTGATATTTCAAATAGTTGAAATGGTTTCAGCTTTATTTGATAGTAAATATCTAAGAACTTTTTTAGGAGCTACTAAGGGCTTGATTGGTTTGGTTTTATTTTTTAGTTTTTGAAAAGAGTTTTCAAAAACTATTTTCGGAAAGAAAAGAAAAAAAAACTTGTTTGGCAAGTGATATTTGAAAACTGGTTTGAAGATGTAAAAATGGAAAAACTTGTTAATGTTTATTAGAATTTCATTAATGAAAAGCAAAAAACAACATATTTTGATTGTATTTTGAGTTTTCAAAACAAAAATTGAAAACTGAAAAGCAAAATTGCTTTCAGCTGTTCCAGTATTTTAGTTTTTAAAAACTAAAAAATCAAAACTGTTTTCAGAAAACACTACACAAGCAAGTTTTTTAGTTTTTAAAAACTAAAATACTGAAAACAGTTTTATAAAACTGTTGTCAAACAAACACTAACATTTTCAAAAAAACTACTCCAAGTAGTTTTTTTAAAAGATATCCTATTTTTATCTAATAGCTTGTTTTATTTTCACATGTTTACCTTTTATTAATTAATTTATTATCTTCCACTAATTCTCTCTCATCACATTATACAACTCCTCTCTCCTTAATTTCTCTATCCTTCATTAATGTAATTATAGTAATTTATAATATAAATATATAATTATAGAAAATTATAATTTAAATATATAATTAATTTAAGTTATTAAAATATGTTTTAATTATTTTAAGGGTGTGTTTGGTAAAACTAATTAAAAGCTAAAAAGGTAGTTGTAAATGTTTGATATAACTAGCTGAAAGTTGTAAAATAACAAATAAGGGTATTGTTAATCATTATATCAACAAGGAGGTATTTAAACTAACTATAACATATTTTAATAATATAAATTAATTATATATTAAATTATAAATTATCATAATTATATATCTAAATTATAAATTTCTATAATAACATATTTAAATTATAAGTTATGTAATTACATATTTAAATAATAAATTGCTATATTTAATATTTAAATTATAATTTCTATAATTAAATCTATAAATTTTAAATTATATATTTAAATTATAATTATTTATGATTATATATTTATATTATAAATTATTATAATTATATTAATGAAAGAGAGAGGGGTGTTATAATGTGATGAAAGATAAATAGTGGCGGACAATGCAATTAATTATTAATTAACGAAGGGTAAACATGCAAAAATAAAACTAATTAGTAGCTGAAAATAGTAGATCATTTAGAAAAGCTACTTGGAGTAGCTTTTTTGAAAAAGTTAGTAGCTCCTAAAAAAGTTCATTGATTTTTGCTAATCAAACATAGTGGAAATCATTCCAACTATCATTTCAGCTAGTTTTTTAGCTAGCTGAAATGACAAACCAAACACACTCTAAACACTTTAATTTTGATCTAATTATTCATGATGCCTTTATTTTTTATTTTACAACTTTCAGCTAGTTAATTAGCTAGCTTTACTAAACACTTACAACTAGTTTTTTAGCTTTCAGCTAGCTTTTCAACTTTCAATTAGCTTTTCAGCTAGTTTTGCCAAACACACCCACAACCTAAAAAGTTAGCTAAAAGCTGAAAAACTAGTTGTAAGTGTTTGGTAAAACTAGTTTATCAACTAGCTAAAAGTTCTAAAATGACAAATAATGGCATAAATAATCATTAGATCAATGAGGTATTTAAAATAATTATAACATATTTTAATAATATAAATTAATTACATATTTAAGTTATAAATTATTATATTATATTTTAAATTATAAATTTCTATAATTACATATTTAAATTATAAATTTATTTAATTACATATTTAAATTATCAATTCCTAAAATTATATATTTAAATTATAAAATTTCTATAAATAAATATATAAATTTTCAATTACATAGTTAAGTTATAATTTTCTATTTAATCAGTGTTTAACTATCCTTTTATACTTGTTTTTGTAAGGGTTTTACTCCTAGTTACTTATTTTTCCCTTAGCTACCTTTTTTAAGAAGATGAGCTTGGACTTGTGTCGAGGTGGTCTTGATGCCGAAGTGGGCGTTGAGTATTGAGATGTGGTGTCGAGGTACATTTGGGGTAGCAATCCCGACATGAGGTTGGGGCGGAGGGTACATATCCCCCCAACATTGAGGTTGACCAATCAATGGAAGACCGAATAAGCTATGATAGTGTGTGTCTACGCATTTTGTCTTGATTGTTATCTTGGGTTGCAAGGCAACAAGTGTTGTTTTTAGGCAGAAAGTGTGTGTTAAAAGTTCCTCAGATGGGCAGGGAGTGTCGCGTTAGACAAAGAGTATCGAGATGAGCAAAGAGTGTCGCGTCAAATGGAAAATATCGAGATGGGTAAAGAGTGTCCTGTTAGACAGAAAGCCTCGAGATAGACAGAGCATCCTATTAGACAGAAAGTGTTGAGATGGACAAAGAGTGTCTCGTCGAATAGAAAGTGACGAGATAGGCAAAGAGAATCCCATTGGACAGAGAGTGTCAAGTTGTTGAGCTCTGGGAAGGTTTCGAGTTGACAATTTGTCGAACTCTGTGGAGGTGCCGAGTTGACGAGCTTTTGGGAGGTGTCAAGTTGTCAAGCTGTCGAGCTTTAGGAAGGTGCCGACAAGGATTGCAAAGTGACCTTGGACCAGATGGCCCCTTCGCATCATTGGAGTGGATTTTGAACTTATTCCACAATGTGTGCACCTATGCATTCACAATCATTCAATACAAAGATGATTAAAATCTAAAGATGTACCTTACAACTCAAATTGCATAGAATCATATTAGGAATTAGGATGAAGGAAATATTCTGGCAACAAGATTGCAAGAGTAATGTGATGAAACTTACAAGGTTTCTGATTGAACAACATCCTGCCCTGACTCTTGATTTGAGCCCCAACTATTAATTTCATCTTGTTTCTTAGATGAAGTAAACTGACCCTTATTATGATGTATCCTACATTTAACAATCAGGTAAGAAATAGGCATTTAGGGAGGTGTCCAGTTGTTGAGTTATGAGCCTAGGTGTGGGTGGTACATAATGTATTTACTAGAGAAAAGGGGTGAGATTCTCCGATAAGTCCACAAAATAGAGTTTCGTTGAGGTACAATACCATGTGTACTTATACACGGTTGAGGTGCCCTATTTTGGGCTTGTAACTATGGTAGCAGGAATAATTGATTGCCCTATAAATGGTAATAAGGAAAGATAATATTTAGGTAAAGAGATAATGAGAAAAGATAATATTTAGATTTTTATATAGTAATAAGAGCTAAGTAATAGTTGTGACTAATTTTGTCCTAGATATGAAGTAGATTATCATTCCCTCCATTGGCTAATTGAGAACCAGAAGGTAACCATTGATAATATTTAGACATAAATATTTGGATAATATTTATATTTATATATGGTAAATATATTGCTGCTGAAGAGGGTAGTGTGATCCTGTTTTGATGATTGAGTAAGAAGAATTCAAAGATCCCGCATCCATTGTTAGGATAACAAAAACAATAACAACAATAACAAGAAACAATATAGAAAATAGCACAAAAAAAATAAAAATAAAGAATAGAACTTTTGCCTGCAAATAAATTGTTAACTAATACAAAATCAAATTGAATTGATTAGAAACAAAATCAAGAGAGATTAGAGAATTCCTATGATGAATGCTTCAGAGAGAGATTACCTCGCGTCGAGCTCTTCTAATGACGATTCTTGGTTTTGTCGTTCTAGGCAGTTTAGGTTGAGTTGTTTCATTAGTGGTGTTTGTCTCCATCGTTTCCCTCCTTGGACTGTTGATTCTAGAGATCATACAGAAGCAATTGGACTTTCATGGCAGATCAGGATGTGATGCTCCTGGTTTATACCATATATTGCCGGGGGCATAGGAATTTTAACATGCTCATAGACAATGCCAAATGTTCTTACCGGGTTTGGCAGAACATATGGTCTCTCAAGTCTTGGGCACAAGAGGCTTTGTGGCAACATGTGGATACGTGCAAAAGAGACTTTGATGCCCAAGTCAATATCAGAATGAGAAAGAGTGATTAAGAGTGAATAGAATAGGATACTTAGAGGTCAATTTAGCTAACCTTTTATACTTGTTTTTGTAGGGTTTTTATACTTGAGGTGGGCGTTGGGTGCCGAGATGTGGTACCAAGGTGCATTTGGGGTTATAGTCCCGACATGAGGTTGGGGCAGGAGGTACAAACACCACTAACATAAATTTTTTCCCCAACAACAATGGCTAAGCAACAAAACAATAGATAAACCTACAATAAGCTAAAAAAGGACATGATCAAACCTTTAATCAAATAAGCAAAAACAAATTCTCACCCTATAAGAGTCATACCCCTTCTCTAGGTTGCCCTTTGCTATGATGTCACTATTGGAGCTTTTACCCTGCACATACACATGATGTGACGTAGACAAGGTTGAGATTTAGAAATATTGAAGACACCACTTGCTTTCGTTAGAGTACAACTTTGTCTTTGTTGTTAACTTCATGAGTGTACATCTTCTTTTCTCAAACCAATTTCAAACTAAAATAAACTATTTAAAATAAAATAATCTAGTGTTATTGTCATGTTATTAACATATTTCCATGTGGTTATTCAACATCTCCAAACAAACAGTCAATGGTTAATAAGTAATGGTTGGATAAAATTAATTTTTTTTTAAATGGAGTTGAAATGCCAACAATTAAAAATTGGGAGACAAAAGTTTAAGCAATTGGTAAAATTAAAGATACAAACTATAATTATGAATATAGTGTCATTATCATGTCATTAATAGTTTTTTCACGTCAGCAGTTAATATTCCCAAATAAATAGTTAACGATTAATAAATAATGATGGGATAAAAATTAAACTTTTTTAAAAATAAAGAATTAAAATGTTGGCAATTAAGAATTAGGGACAAAATATTAATACTTGGTAAAATTAAAAATTAAGCCCAAATTTAAACATTCATATCATAATATCTTAAATTAAATTAGAAGTCATAACGAAAAATTAAGTCTAATATTTAATTCATTAACAAATATCCTTAACGAAACGTGTTTGTTAGTAAGATTCTATACAACATTAAAAGAGGGTTGAAAACTTGGGTGTTATGATTTTTATAGTAATGAATATTAGCGATGATGTAACATAAAATGGTCTGGTCTGAGCATTATTGGAAGTGGGAACCAACCGTTTATAGAGAGTTCGTGCCTTCGTGGGATGAGTATTATGATGTTGGATTGGAATCTGCTTTCTGGTTAGTTGGTCTCCTTGGATTCTGTTTGGGTCATTTTCTTGATTAAAAAACCTATAATTATAGCACTTACTGCTTTAGATGTTTGCTATAAATATAGCACCTTGGCGTGTTTAAGATATTTTTGGAACATCCAAATATGTAATCAAACAGAATTGTAGCAAAATTAGAGCATATATATGTATGATAAATGGATAAGAGGAGTGTATTTTATTTCACTGATAATTGTATCAGTTCATAAAGAGTTTGTGAGTATAGCCGTACAAAAGTGGTTGCATCTTTTGTTTGGACATCACACAATTCGGTATAGAAAAAAAAATCTTTATATTAGTTCTAAATAGACAGTACATTTGATTCCTAGTGTCTATTTCAACCAATTTAAGTATATTATCTTTGACTAAATTTGTTGATTTAGATAATAATCACCTTAAAAATTGTACAAAAACTGGTCTTTAATAAGAGTTTTCATACATTTAAATTTATACGTGAATCCAAACTAATTTAATTAAATTTGTGAGCTGATGTAACTTAATTAACTTTGATTAAATTTAAACATAAAGGATCAAATCATAAAATTGAACATTTAAAATTTGTAGATATATATCCGATTTGTTCAATTTAAAGATTAATATTTTATTTTATATATATATATATATATATATATATATATATAAAAGTTTAAATAGTATATACTATGAGTGTAAATAGTTTTACATTGACATTTAATTACAATTGTTCGTTTATAATAAGTTTGTTGAATTTATCAATTAATATTTTAAAGTTATATAAATGAAAAATTAGGATTAAATGTTAGTGTAGAATTCTTTTATATTGTCCGTGCATACTAATTAAACTCTCTCTCTCTCTCTCTCTCTCTCTCTCTCTCTCTCTCTCTCTCTCTCTCTCTCTCTCTCTCTCTCTCTCTCTCTCTCTCTCTCTCTCTCTCTCTCTCTCTCTCTCTCTCTCTCTCTCTCTCTCTCTCTCTCTCTCTCTCTCTCTCTCTCTCTCTCTCTCTCTCTCTCTCTCTCTCTCTCTCTCTCTCTCTCTCTCTCTCTATATATATATATATATATATATATATATATATATATATATATATATATATAGATAGATAGATAGATAGATAAATACATATATACATATAAGTGTAAATAAAATTGACAATACAGTCTAAAATTTACATAATTTAAAGATTGAAGATAAATTGATAAAAGGATGCATTAAATATTATGTTGATAAAGATTATGAGTTATTAAATTTTATTGTTTTTAGCTTTTAGGATTTACATTTTATCATTTATAGATTACTTTATTTTATTTACAAAGTATAGCGTTTTAATATTTTATTTACTATTTTATTTTTTATGTTTTATAGAAAGGAAATAGATTTAAAAAATTTTCTATGTAATTTGTAGATTCAATCTAATCCGTTCTTAATCGGATCAGATCACATTGGATTGTTAATTTTTTTTTTTTTTTTACAAATCCAATCCAATTCAATCTTATTAAATTTTATCGAATCAAATTTCATTTATCCCAAATTCAATCCATAAACATCTATACTTGCTAATTAATTAATAATAGTATGAAATATTTGCTTGGTGGTTAAAATATGATAAGATATATAATTATCTTATCTTGTTGAAATCAATTGTTGGTTGCAATAAGAATATATTATTTGTTAATTGTGTTGTCTATCATATTGTGTCAGTGTAGTGCACTTTTATCTTGAGAAAATATGGTTAAGTTTGAAACAAGAGGGTATGATAGTCATACTTTCTCTCCTTTGCCAATAATGTTACTATTGTTATCATCGTTACAATTTTCATTGATATTGTTGTTATTATCTTCCTATCATTGTTATTGTTATCATCACTACTATCATAGTTATCATTGTGGCCATTGTTAGTCTTTTTATTTTTAAGCAAAAGAAGGATTGTTGTGATTAGATGTTTATTGACACCTTAACTATGTTAGCACCTCAATAACCATGAACCCAAACCAACAACTCCTTAAATATATTTAATTGAAAACAACAAGAAGAATGGAAACAAAAAACATGGCAACATGAACTAAAACCCATGGAAAGAGGAAAAAAATCTACTTAATATAAAATTAGGAAGAACATTTTACAAAAATATTGTTTTTTTACAGGTCAAATGTTAATTGTTAAAGTATTAATTTTTGTTAGTAGAGAAATTCGAACCCACAACCTCTCTTCTCTCTAATGTAAATTTTGCCACTAAATCAACCTGATAACTCCTATAAAAATATTGTTGTATAAAATTGGGACAAGAATCCCACAAAAGAAATCCATTTGCAATGCTACCTTGAGAGGCTAGAAAGTATGTACAATTGTTTTCCTCTCAATAGATATACCCACTAAGAATTCTATTAATGTCATCATTATTCTCATTATCATAGTGAGCTTGGTTGTTGTAACCACCACTATCATTTGTTAAATTATTTAATCTAATATTTGTCTTATGTAATTATGAAATGACTTTAATAAAAATATGTCTAATGTGATGGTTATTAGAGTAGAAAATATTTTAAAGTCATACGGTTTATTTTTAAGTTAATGAAATAAGTCCCTTTTTTTTCACTTCATTAAGGGTAATTTTGGCAGTAAGAAATCAAGGGAGGTTAGAGAGGATATCAGAAAAGATTTAAAAAGATATTTTCTATATATATATATATATATATATATATATATATATATATATATATATATATATATATATATATATATATATATATATATATATATATATATATATATATATATATATATCTTCTAAAAGACTATTCAATTGCTATCAAAGGTTAGGTCCTCTCACCATCAAAGAGACCTAGAAAAGAAGTCAGAGAAATGAGAAATTCACCAGTAAGGTAGTCATCATAAGAAGAATCAACACTAGCTAGAAACAAAGAAGGATCTCTAGGAAAAGACTCCCTTAGAAAATATTTCAGATTTTTGAATTCTTTCAAATTAAAGTATTAGAGAGAAACCCTAAAGGTTCTGAACAACACTATGGATCCAGGTGAATTTTCTAGACTCTCTCTTAATGATTACAAAAAAGAAAGGATGTGAGTTACATATTATCTAAGATCTTGTAGTGTAGTTTCTTGTATATTGAACCCTAGGAAATTACGCATAAAAGTCAAATTATGCTTACAATTGGTATCAGAGCAAGGTTACGGATAATATGATTCTCCATTAATTATCTTCTTTCCCCAAATTATATTAACCCTGGTCTTAAATTAGGGATTATTGTTTATGTCTTTCCATTGTGTTTGAATTAATTTTTCAATGACATTGATTTTTATAATGGTTCCTACGACATACCATAAATGTTATTAAATCCCGTATTGAAATGGTGATTAAATCACATATTGAAGAGGTGATTAAATCAAAGGGTGATTAAATCACATATTGAATGGGTGATTAAATCCCATAAGTATAATATCATTTCATTATTGAATTTGATGACACTCATAGATTAGTTTCACTTGCATCTCTTTACTGTAATGCTTCATTATTTGTAAAATCATTTTTTGAGAATGAACTATAATATTTTCTAAAAATCTTTTACGGAAAAGAAATTAATTTGGAATAACATATTAATGAAAAATTTGTTAATTACCAAAGTGGTCAAATTTAAATTTTTGTGTTTCCAAATTATATGATTGATTGATAAAATAATGCTATGAAAGTTTGTATTTGGGTTGAATGAAATTGTTAATTAAAAGGCACATATGAATTGCCCAAAGCTAAACTATTGCCTTTAATTAATGATATAAGTGGTATATTTACATACTTGTTGAAGGTATGTATATCCAAAGATATTATACATGTCAAGAAAGGTATGATTTATTTCCCATATTAAAGTATATTTGTTTAACATTATTATGGATATGAAAATGTGTTTATTTATCATCAAAAGGTGAATTTAAATGCATGATTAAAATTTAAATAGTTTGAATCCATTATAGTTATTCAAAGCATTAATGTGAGTATGTTTGTATGTATGTATGTATGCATTCAGTTGTTCATAGTATGTTTGATTTGGCATCCAAAGGTGATAGTTTTGCTTATTTTTGGCATCCAAGATTGGGCCAGATATCCAGAAAAAGGATAATGAGGTTAATGAAAAATGAAATTTTTCCTCAATTGGATTTTTGTGAATGAGATATATGTTTGTATTGCATTAAAGGAAAGCAAACCAAATAAATATCAAAGAGACCAACTACAAGAAGCAATGAACTTCTAGAATTGATACACACTAATATTTGTGGACTTTTTGACATTCCATCTTAGAGCAAAGAAAAGTATTTTATCACCTTTATTGATGAATCTTCACGTTATTGTTATTTACACCTTTTGCATGAAAAATCCTAATCAATGGATGTTTTAAGGGTGTTAATAGAATAGGTAGAAAGACAATTGGGCAAAAAGGTGAAAGTTGTACAGTCTGATAGAGGTGGTGAATTTCATGGAAAATACAATGAAAGTGGACAGTGTCCAAGTCCACTTGCAAAGTTCCTTAAAAGTAAAGGCATATGTGTGTAGTATACTATGTCTAACACATCGCAATAGTATCGTGTGGCTAAAATGCAGAATCGTACTCTAATGGATATGGTTAGGTTTATGTTGATTTATAGTATTGTAACTTTATCTTTGTGGATGAAAGCATTAAAGACCGTTGCATATCTGCTTAATAGGGTTCCTGGTAAGACAGTTCTTAAGACTCCTTATGAACTATAGATGAGAAGGAAACCCAATATGAGGCATCTCCATTTTTGGGGTTGTCCAGTAGAAGCAAAGGTTTACAATCCACATGAAAATAAGCTTGATGCAAGAACCATTAGCGGTTTCTTCATTGGGTATCCAAAAAAATCTAACGGTTACAGGTTCTACTATCCTAATCATAGTACAAGAATAGTTGAGTTTGATAATGCTGGGTTCATTGAAAATGACATTTTTAGTGGAGTGAGAAATCACGAAAGGTGGATATTGTAGAGACTCATAGTGAAGCTTCTTCACCTAAAACCCCTCATCAAGATGTTGTTCCTCTAGTGGTATTATAGTCAAACAACACTAGAGACAACATGATAATATTCAAAACCCACAAGGTGATGAGCCAGTAACTAATATGCAAGTCATAAATGAACAATTCATAGAAGAGGCATAAGAAATAGCACCAAGAAAGTTTGAAAGACAAAAAAGGCAACTATTTCAAGTGATTATATTGTGTATTCGCTTGAATATGAAAATGACTTACATATTGATGAAGATTAGTCTCTTTTAGGCAAGCCATGAAAAGTGACAATTTTGAAAAATGATTCAATGCAATGAAAGAAGAGTTGAAATCAATGGATGAGAATAAAGTTTGGGATCTAGTTTAGTTGCCTAAAGGTTCAAAATGAGTCAGTTGTAAATGGGTCTTTAAGACCAAACGTGACTCAAAAGGAAATATTGAAAGGTACAAAGCTAAACTTGTTGCCAAAGGTTTCACTCAAAATTATGGTATTGACTACAAATAGACCTTTTCTCTGGTCTCTAAGAAGGATGTTTTGAGGATTATTTTGGTTTTGGCAGCTCATTATGATTTAGAGCTTTACCAAATGGGTGTAAGGACCATCTTTCTGAATGGTGACTTAGAGGAAAAAATTTATATGGACCAACTTGAAGGGTTTGGTTCTATAAGAAAGGAAAATCTGGTGTGGAAATTAAAGAAGTCAATGTATTGACCAAAATAAGCTTCCAAATAGTGGTACCTTAAGTTTAATGATATCATTACGTCATATGGTTTTCTAAAGAACACTGTTGATCGGTGTATCTACATGAAGGTTGTCAAAATATATTTTAGGAAGTTTTAGATATTATTCCTACCATATTTTAGTTTTGTATATTTGTTGTATCTTGCTATTATTACTACAATAACAATCCCACAATTACAGGGATTTGTTCCCTAGAATAGGATGTCCATATTTCCTAAAATAGGTAACAGACTCATGTATATATAGGATGTGTTAATTTTGTGAATATACAAAAATTTTGTCAGCAATAAGAGATACATTTACAAATTTCAATAATAATAAGATATTATTTCTTCTAAATTTGAGATGGTATCAGAGCTCCTGATCCTTAGGAGCCTTTGACTGTGATCTGATTGCAGCCTTCATTGCTACACAACCCTAGAATTCCATCGCAGCCTTCATCGCTGTGTGATCCCAAACACTCATCACAGCTTCTATTGTTGTGTGCTTCCTTACTATTCCTAAATTGATCTACTTTTTTGTGCCTTAATTGCACATATTTGTAATGACTGAAATGGAAAATAGAGACAAGTTCCAAAATAGGGTGAGCTGCAGAATGTCCATTCAGCCTATCGATTGAATGAAAAAAATTATCTCAAATAGTCTCAACTCATTAAGACCATCTTGAAAGGGAAAGGAAAGATCAGCCATCTAACTGATGATGCCCCTACTGAAGAAGATGCCAAATTCAAGTCATGGGATGAAAAAAACTCCATGATTATGGCATGGCTATGAAACTCAATGGTTCTAGAAATCAGTGATACATGCATGTTCCTTAAGTCTACGAAGGCAATATGGATTGCAATAGAGCAAGCCTACTCTAAGGCAATGGATGCTGCCCAGATTTATGAGGTGAAGGTAAAAACTATGGCAGCCAAACAGGGCACTAAAACTGTCACTAAATATGCTAATCAACTCAAATCATTGTGGATGGAATTGGATCATTACAGGGTTATAAAGACCAAGTGTTCTGAGGATTCAACAATTCTAAGGGATTACATTGAACAAGACCAGGTGTATGACTTCTTGGTAGGCCTAAACCAAGAATATGATCAAGTTAGGATTCAAATATTGGGAAAGGAGAAGGTTCTTGAACTCAATGAAGTAGTGGCAATTGTTCAGAGTGAAGAGAGTAGAAGAGGCTAATGCTAGAGACCCCAATTGTGGATAGTTCAGCTATGATTGTTGAAGGAGCAACAGCCATGGTTGCGGAACAAAAGAAAGTAGGTCTTTTTCCAAATCTGGAGAAGAAAAATGAAGGAGTACGGTGCACCTATTGCAACAAGCTATGCCACACAAGGGACAAATGTTGGAAGTTGCATGAAAAACCTCAAAGCAAAGATTGGGAACACAAAGGAGGCCCTTCAAGGAGAGGGGGGCAAGCTCATGTTGCTGAAAGTCAAGGAGGATCCGTCCAACTCAACCATGAGGAGTTAGAGAGAGTAAGATCCTTTCTTAGTAAATTGGAGAAACCACAGGTACGTGTTCATTGACATACTCTAGTAAGTTCCCATTTTCTTGTGGATTTAATGTCTCAAATACATCATTTACCCATTATTGGATTATAGACTCTGGAGCAACAGACCATATGACACCACTCCCTAAACACTTCTCTACATATTCCCCATGTCCTAATAACAAGAAAATTTCCACAGCTGATGGAACTCTTATAACTGCAGCTAGACAAGGAGATGTCCAAATAACCCGAACCATAATACTAAAAAATGTTCTTCGTGTTCCTAAACTGTCCACAAATCTGATATCTATCCAAAAACTTACAAATGACCTCTTATGTAATGTGATATTTCATAGCAACTCTTGTATATTATAGGACAAGAAATCGGGGAGGATGATTGGACATGCTAGAGAATGGAATGGCCTTTACTGCATGGAATATCTGAATCTGCCCATTGAGAGTCACTCTATGATATCTGAGTCTGCCATAACTAGTAAGGAAAAAGTTCAGTTGATTCATTGTCGTTTGGGACATCCTTCATTTCAGGTCATAAAGTTACTGTTCCCTTCCTTGTTTAAAAATTTAAATCTGGGGAGTCTTCATTGTGAGGTGTATGAGATTGCCAAACACAAGCGTGTACCTTTTCCTATTAGCAATAAAATAAACACTTCTCCATTTTATCTTGTTCATATGGATGTGTGGGGCCCCTTTAATGTCCATAATACCTCAGGGGCTAAATGGTTTATAACCTTTATAGATAATTATACAAGGGCAATGTGGCTTTTCCTTCTTAAACCCAAATCTGAGGTTAGCTTTATTTTCCTCAGTTTGTTTCAATGATTAAAAATCAATTTGGGGTTAATATCAAGAAACTTAGGTCTGATAATGCCAAAGATTACTTCAATCATATCCTAAATTCTTTTTTCCAAAAGGAAGGGATAACTCATGAATCCTCATGTGTACACACACCCCAACAAAATAGGATTGTGGAAAGGAAAAATGGGCACTTACTAGACCAAATTAGAGCACTCTTGTTTCAAAATAATGTTCCAAAAAATTTTTGGGGGTAAGCCATACTCATTGCCACTTACTTAATTAATAGATTACCCTATACAGTTTTATCCTCAAAAAGCCCCATGGAAGTTCTAAACTCATTTTATCCACATATAGCCCATACAAATAACCTTCAACCTGAATATTTGGGTATGTCTCGTTTGTGCATGTTCACAGTAATGGAAGGTGAAAACTTGACCCAAGAGCAATAAAATGTGTTTTCTTGGGGTACTCAGCCACACAAAAAGGATAGAAGTGTTTTAATCCTCCATCCCAAAAATTCTTTGTGTCAAGAGATGTTACCTTCAATGAGCAAATAAGCTACTTTAGCCAGCCTCATCTTCAGGGGGAGAATTTAAGAGAGGAAGATGAGCCTCTTATACTACCAAATTTGTCTTTTGGACCAGAAATTGGAAAAAATACTGTTGGACCAGAAATTCAAAAGAATACTACCACTATATGTGAAGCTGAAGTTGAAGAGGAAGTAGAGGTGAATCAAATTCCTACACTTGCAGGATCAACAGCTGATGTAGGAACAACAACTAGACCATATGATGATACAAAATTTGGGAAAAATCTTGTGTACACACAAAGAGGAAAGGCCATTCCAAGATCTGCTCATGTACAATAATCCAACCCTATATCATTACATGAGGTAAATCTTTTTTATCCTATAAATTCTAATTCTACTAATTGTGATGAATTTCCTTCGGAAAAATTAGCTGCACATGTGGATCATAATTTAGACCTACCAATTGCCCTTAGAAAAGGAACCAGAACCTGCACCAAACAACAGCCTTACCCCTTGACAAATTATCTATCCTTTGAAAAATTCTCTCCTACCCATAAAACCTTTCTCACAAGCCTAAACACCGCAATTACACCTTTTTCTGTATCTGAGGCATTAATCGACAAAAAATGGAAACAAGCCATGGAATTGGAGATGGAGGCATTGGAGAAAAACAATACTTGGAAGCTAGTCACCCTACCACCTAGAAAAAAATCTGTCGGGTGCAAGTGGGTTTATACAGTGAAATACCGGGTTGATGGGACGATTGAGAGGTATAAGGCAAGGTTGGTAGCCAAAGGTTTCACTCAAACATATGGAGTGGATTACTTGGAAACTTTTGCACCAGTTGCCAAAATGAACACGGTTAAAGTAGTTTTTTCATTGGCAGCAAACCACGATTGGGACTTACAACAATTTGATGTAAAAAATGCATTCCTACATGGGGATCTTGAAGAAGAAATATACATGGAGGTATTGAAGTAGCCCATTCCAAGAAAGGGATCTTCATATCTCAACAAAAACATATTATCGACTTGCTAAAGGAAACAGGTAAGACAGCTTGCAAACCAACAAGTACACCAGTTGACCCCAAATATAAAGTTGGGGAGTGCGGAGGAAGATATTGTTGTGGATAAAGAAATGCACCAAAGACTTGTGGGAAGACTCGTTTACCTATCTCACGCTAGGCCAAATATTACCTTTCTGTGAGCCTAGTTAGCCAATTTATACACCAACCTAAGGAAGCACATTTACAAGCTACTCTTCAAATTGTCCAATATTTAAAATGGACTCCAGGAAGACGAATTTTGTTCAAACGAAACAAGAATGTTAGTCTTGAGGCATATATGGATGCTGATTATGCAGGTTCAATTGTGGATAGGAAGTCAACTACTGGATATTGCACCTTCCTTGGTGGAAACCTAGTAACTTGGAAAAGCAAAAAACAAAGAGTGGTAGCTAGATCTAGTGCTGAAGTAGAATTTCGAGCAATGACCCAAAGAATATGTGAACTTTTATGGCTGAAGATTATATTGGAAGACTTAAGGATAAAGTGGGATGAACCTATGAAGTTATATTGTGACAATAAATCTACAATTAGTATAGCCAACAATCCGATACAACATGATAGAACTAAATATATTGAGGTGGACAGACATTTTATCAAAGAAAAGCTTGACAGTGGCTTGATTTGCACCCCATATGTGCCTACTCAAGGTCAACTTGCAGGCATACTCTCACCAAGGGGCTGAACAGCAGTAACTTTGAAAGAATTATATCCAAGCTGGGAATAAAGAACACTTATTCACCAGCTTGAGAGGGAGTGTCAAAATATATTTTAGGAAGTTTTAGATATTATTACTACTGTATTTTAGTTCTGTATATTTGTTATATCTTGCTATTATTACTACAATAACAATCCCACAATTACAGGGATTTGTTCCCTAGAATATGTTGTCCTTATTTCCTAAAATAGGCAACAGACGCATGTATATATAGGATGTGTTAATTTTTTGAATATACAAAAACTTTGTCAACAATAAGAGATATTTACACATTTCAATAATAATAAGATATTATTTCTTATAAATTTGAGAAAGGTCAATAAGAGCAAATTTTTTATTTTAGTCTTGTATGTTGATTACATTTTACTAGTTATTAATGACGTTGCTATGTTACATGATGTAAAGAAATATCACTTTAATAACTTTGAAATGAAAGATATGTGTGAGACATCCTATGTGATAGAAATAGAAATATTTCATGATAGATCATAGGGATTGTTGGGATTGTCTTAGAAAGGATATATCAATAAGGTATTAAAGAGATTCATTATGGAAATATGCTTTGCAGGAATTGTTCCAATACCAAAAGAGGACATGCTTATTCAATTGCAATGTCCTAGAAATGATTTGGAACGAAAGGAAATGGAGTCTATTCCATATGCATCAGTGGTTAGGAGCTTGATGTATGCCCAAACATGTACATGACCGAATATCAATTTTGCTATAGGAGTGTTGGGCAAATATCAAAGCAATCCCGAAATAAAACACTGGAAAGCTGCAAAGAAAGTTGTTTGTATTCAAGGCACCAAGGATTACATGCTCACATATAGGAGGTCAGATCACCTTGAAGTGATTGCCTATTTCCCCGGAGTATGGTTAAGTTTGTGGCATGCTTTGAGGCCACAATTCAAGCATTATGGCTGTGAAACTTTACTTCAGGGTTTGGAATTTTTTACGGTATAGTCAAATTGTTAAGGATTTGTTGCGATAACTTCATCGCTTTATTCTTTATTAAGAATGACAAATACTCTAAAGGAGAAAATACATGGTGTAGAAACATAAAGTGTCAATTAAGCATTATTGGTATAAGCTTAATGATAGCGAATCCATTAATTAAAGGTTTACCACCCAAAATATTTATTGGCCATATTGAAATGATAGATGTTAATGATAAGTCCTTGTTAATGATGTAATATAATGTATATATATACATTATAATGATAATGCTCGTATTGTTTGACACTTGTGAATTCAATTATAGTTGTATTTTTTCTTGTTATGTCATTCACATTATATAGTATACATTATTGTTTTAGTGATATGACATGATGTGTGTTGAAAGGATATTAAAGACACATATTACAGTATTATTAAAGTTGAGTTGAATTGGATAATGTATGATACATGGAAAAGACCATGTTGATTGGATAACTTGCAACCGCATCATTCAATCATTTTAATCCAATTAATGATGGTGACTTTTAATTTCAATGTATGGTATGCACTTACAATTTGATATTGAAACTTCAAGTCATCACATGAGCCAAGTGAAAGAAATATTAGATTATTTAATCTAATATTTGACTCATGTAATTATGAAATGAATTTAATAAAAATATCTCTGATGTGATGGTTATTAGACTAGAAATTATTTTTAAGTTAATAAAATATGTCCCTCTCTTTTCACTTCATTAAGGGTAATTTTGGAAGTAAGAAATAAAAGAAGGTTAGAGAGCTATCAGAAAAAATCTAAAAGGTTATTTTCTCTCTCTCTCTCTCTCTCTCTCTCTCTATATATATATATATATATATATATATATATATATATATATATATATATATACTCTAAAAGACTATTTAGTTGTTATTAACGGTTAGGGTTCTCTCACTATCACAGAGGCCAAGGAAAGAAAGGAAAGAAAGTTAGAGATAAGAGAAATTCACCGAGTAAGGAAGTCATCATAAAAAGAAGTAGCACCAACTAGAAGTAAAGAAAGATCTCTAAGGAAAACACTACCTTAGAACAAAATTTCTAAATTCTTTTAGATTAGGATATTAGAGAGAAACCCTCAAGGTGATAATTCTAAACAATACTATAGATCCAGTGAAATTTTCTAGATGCTCTCTTCATGATTGCAGAGAAGAAAAGATGTGAGTTACATATCTAAGATCTTGTAATAGAGTTTCTTGTATGTTGAACCCTTGGAAATTACACATAAAAGACAAATTATGTTTACATCATTATCGTCACCACCAATATTGTCATCACTTCTACTAATGTGTATGTGTGTTATCATATATTCTGATAATGAAATCGACATAATAATATATATCTATTAAACTCTTAGCTATCACCAAATATAATCCTCTTTGAGTTTTATAGAACCATTGCATCATTATATGTAGTAAATTTTTTCTTTAAGTATTTAATATTATATAGTTAAAACTACGGAAGATAATTAGTTGAGTCGGAATAATTCTATATCATTACATTGGCAGATTGAATGTTAAATAAAAACTTAATGAAATTAAGGAACATTTTTAAGAATTTATGAGTTTTTTTTTTAAAAAAAAGATAAAATTAACTTCATCAACTACAGAACTACTCTGCTGATGCTTTACAAAAAGAAACTCTTTATAAACATCTATAAGATTTTAGAACATATTCATATATTCTTGAATATATAATTTAATAACAAATATTTATGTATTTTTTAAATAACATATTGTATATTAAAGTAAAGTGTACAATAAATTGCACTGTAAATTAAATGATTTTTAATAGTTAAATTGATTTTTTGTGTGTGTGTGTGAATTAAATTGATTTAGTAGTTAAATTGATAAAAGTTATTAAAATGTATAATTTTACAAAGCATCGAAAGTTATTATGATGGAATGAATATATTTTTCGACTCCAAAATTACATTTGATTTGGTCTTAATATCTTGATAAAAAAATTTATTGGTTTGATTCTTAGAATTTAAAAATAGATGAAATTGCTTCTGTTCTGACAAGTGGTCACTAGATCACTAACATTAGCGAAAATGTTAATAAGTTACGATAAATAACCAATTTCACTTATCAAAATTTTTATTACAAAAATCACAATTTTTTAAGAACTAAAACTAAATTCAGTGCATTCTCATAACAACAAAAGTATATTTAAGTCTATGATACTATTAAATTGCTTAAATATGTTGTGATTTCTGCATTTAACTTGTTTTAGTACTTAAAAATAATTAATTAATTTTGATCATTGAAAATTTGAAAATACGTGAAATCATTTTTTTGCATTCTAACTCAGTTAACATTTTTATTATTTAGTAACTTGTCACCTATTAAAAAATTTTACTGAGTATTTCTATTTAATTTTTTTTCTAAACCATGTTTTCAATCTTTTACAATTAATTATTTCAAACAAGTTAATAAGTGATTAAAACATATTTTAACAAAAAAGAATATACATGACAATTTAGTCAAATTTAAGTTATGTGATAAGTCACTGGATTATTAATACCATTATTACATTCTCATATGTTAGCGATTTAAGATAAGAGATCAAAATTAATAAAAAAGATTGAGGTACTAAAACTAAATTAAATACATTTTTTAAGAAACAAGATCTATTTATTTATATCTCACATCCTTTTCGTAGACATGATATGAAAAGATAAAATGAGAAAATATGATTCGATAACAATATGATAGCATAAGCATAGGATAGGATATAATAATATAAAATTATAAATTAAGTTCAAACTACAGAATTATTTTTTGTTAAAATTACATATAGTTTTTTATTTTAAATTTTTATTTTTAATTAATTTTTAAAAATTATAAAAATGTTAATTTCAACTAAACTATCTAAAAATATATTTTATTTATGTAGTTACTTTGTCTTTAAATTATAAAATATAAAATTAAAAAATTATAAATAATATCTCAATATATTTGAATAATAATTTATAAATTTTAAAATAATATAATTTAAATTTTTGTGTCTATATTATTATAAATAAGTATAAGATAATATGCTAAATAAAAATTAAAAATTATAATAGATTATTATATAAATTAAATTATATTTGTCATTATATTAATATACTATATAAAAATCCTATATATTTAATTTATAATAATATATAATTTAATATGTATATTTTTAATATATTATATAATATATAAATATTATAATATAATATTAAGTTACTTGGAAAATTTTATCCTTTTCACTATTTTTTTAACTTCTCTAACTAATTCTAAAAGCCAATCTTTAAATGGATTATGTGATTGTTTTGTTCTACTTATATATAATAGTTATCCCAATTACCTGTTTAAAATAAATTTTGCACTAAATTGACATACATAGTATCGCTATCATATCTCTAACCTGAAATAGTAATTTGAAGTGATTTTTTTGTCATTTAAAGATCAAGCATAATCACTGTCATAATAGCCTTGCAACTTGAAATCTTGTGATTGACTAACTTGATGCCATAATTTAAAGTTACGTTCACATACTATAGCCTCTTTGTCACTTTCAAATGAGATTCTTTTGCACACTTCAAAGTACATTTACTGCATATATGATATCCAATCTGCTGTTGTAAGATACATCAGGAAACCAATTAAACTTCTCTACAGTGCTTCTTCCACTTGTTGTGAACCATCATCCTTGTATAATTTCTCCTTTTGATGCACAATTGTGTTCATGCTTTTATAGTTCTCCATGTTGAATTTCTTTAGAATCTCATTTACACACTTCCTTTAACAAATGAAAATATCACTTTCATTTTGCTTAACCTCCATACCAAGGAACAAGAACATTTCTTTTAGGTCTATCATCTAAAAAACTAGCATAATATCATGTTTGAAATATTGAATAAATTCAACATTGCTTCCAATAACTAGGAGATCATCAACATTGATCACTTTTGTTGTATAAAGTGGATTCACTAAGACTTTTAACAAAACCTAATTTTGATAAATATTCTTCATATCCTTTCACAAGGAAGCACTCAAGTTGCTCAACAAAGATTTATTCCTCTAAAAAAAATTTAAGAAAGTTGACTTAAATCAATTTGGTAGATTTTCCATCTATTTTGTGCTTCAATAAGGTATACTTCCTTTTAATTGGTGCAAATGTATCAAAGTAATCTATACCAAAAATTTGAGCATACCCTTTTCACTACTAACCTTGTTTTATGCTTGTTGATTGAACCATCTGCATTCAACTTTGTTTTAAACACCCTTTTCACACTTATGACTTCTCTATGTTTATGATTTTCAACGAGTTCCCAAGTTTGATTTTTATCAAACATGGTAAGCTCGTCCTACATTGTAGCCTTCCATTAGCATCCTCCATTACTTCACAACATCCTATAGGTTCTAGAACAATCACATTGCATCTTTCATAAACATTTGAAGGCAATCTAGTGCCTATTTTTTCTTATAAGTAAATGTTAGTTGTTAGTGTGTTAGTTTTGTTAGTTGAGGAATTTAAACCCACAAAAACAATAGTTCATCTTTCTTGTCTAGCTTGTCTCTCTTAATCTATGACACTTAAGTAAAACACAAGCATCCAAACACTCTAAAAATTTTCAAGTAGGATTTATAACCATACCTAGCCTCAAAAAGAGTTTTCTCATCTACTGCTTTGGTGGGAAATCTATTTAGCAAAAATAATATTGCAATGTTTACAGTCTCTACCTAATAATCCTTTGGTAACCATTTTCTCATGAAGCATACGTCTAATCATTTCCATTATCATTAAATTCTTTCTTTAACTAACCCTATTTTGTTGAGGGGTGTACGGAGTTGCTAGTTAATGTTGAATGCTTACTTCTCACAAAATATGGTGAATTGTTTTAAAGTATACTCCTTTATGTTATCAAACATGCTTGAATCATGTTGTCATTTTCCTTTTCAATCCTTTGAATTTCCAAAATAAACTTCCAACTTTTGACTTACACTTGAGAAAGAAAATCCAACAAATTCTATTGAAATCATGTTGCCAATTTTCTTTTCAATCCATTTCTTGAATCTCCAAAATACACTTGTAACTTCTTATTTAGATTTGAGAAAATAAATTCAACACATTCTATTGAAATTGTCTATAAAGATGATGTAATTTTTACTCTCTTGAGTGAAGCAATCCTTTAATGTCCAACCAAATTTGTTTGGATCAATCTCTTTATTGCTCTCTAGGTTTCTTGTTTGAAAGGAAATATCGCTTGTTTTCTATATCTACAAGCCTCACAACTTGAAATTTAAAATCAAAGCAAGATAAGCCATGAACCATCTCCTTTTGTTGCATATTTAGCACAACAACATGATGAAAATGGTTCAACCTTTTTTGCAAAAATTTTGTATTATTTATAATACTTGGATAAGCAGTTTGCTCTTCCTCTATTGGATCAAATGAGAAACTTTTGTCTCTTCTTTCTTAAACTAAATTTTTTTTCATTGATATCTTTAATCAAATAATGCTTATTTTCAAATATGATCTTAAATCCTTCTCAACTAATTGACTCGCACTTGGCAAGTTCTGATCAATCTCAAGTACATACAAAGTGTTAGAAATTAATTTCATATCTACACAACTTTCAAGGGCTATTATTCCTTTTCCTCCAACAATAGTAAGATCATCATTGTCCGTTCTAATTTTTTATACTTGCGATTTGTCCAACTCTTTGAAAAGCTCTTCATCATGGGTCATGTGGTTGGTAAACCATTGTCCACTAACCACCATTGTCCACTAACCAACACTATTGCTTGAAAAGCATGTTGCTACAAACAATTGCTTCTCCTCATATTGATTTGCAACTTGAGCCTCATTCTTGTGTTGAAAATTGGTTTTGTAGATTCTAAGATAATACTCCAACTTGTTGCCCTTTTCACACTTTACATTGGATCTTCTCCAACATTTGAAAGGAGGATGACTTATCTTGCCACAATGCTTGCAAGGAGGAAACTTTGTTTTTGCCACCATTATTGTTGCTAGTGTTAGTAACAACTAGTGTGCTGAAATTTTTCTTCTTATATTTCTTTCACTTGCTTTTTTCTCCTTGGTTAATTTGATATTTAGCTTGCAATACTCCTTCCACTAAAACAACAGTCCATATTATTCTTCTTTGTTCATGGACATGCAAAGCATTTACAAGTTTCACCAAAATAAGTTTTGACAGGTCCTTCGTAGTAGCCTCAAATCTTTTAGGGATAGTTAGTTACTAATATTTTCTGAACTATTCATGAATCAGAAAATTTGTTAGCATACTCTTTAATTCTTTCAGACTCCATTTTTTGCATCTCAAATTCTCAAAGATTCAAGGATTGCATTCCCTTAATCATTTCACTTCCTTCATATTCATTCTTGAGGAAATTCCAAATTTCAAATGCTGATTTGATTGGCATGATTCTAGTGAAAATGTACTTTGAGATATCAGCAAACAAAAAAGTTCCCAGTCTTTGACTTTGTTGCTTTCTTCCCTTATTGTTTTTTTTATCAAAGCCATTGTTGGATTTGTTGTTAAAGGAAGAACTTCGTAGAGTCCTCAACAGGTTTCCAAAGATCATTAGCCTCCAAATGTGCCTCCGTTCTTGCTGCCCCAGATATGATAATTATCACCACCAAACACAATCACCATCAAACACAGGTGGTGCTAGAGTTACATATGACGTTTCAGAATCCAACTAATTAATGAATTGAAGCAAGGTGTTTATGCTTTTTTGTGGTGGATTTCACTCGTTTCATTCATAAGTTGTTCTAAGAATTCATTACGAAGAAGACTCTAAACACAGGTGTTGGTAAAACTAACGTGACTCACAAAATAGTTAAGGAAGAGAAGTGCAATATTTAATTGAATCATAATCTGTTTAAATACAGATTTTGTATCAAAAAGAAACTTTCAAAAATTATGATTGACTTACTTCCTAAACAGTAGCCACTAACATTACTACTAATAAGTAACAGAAAATAAAATAATAAACCGCCCTAAAGACTTGGTTCAACATGTGCCGCCGACTAAAAATCTTGCAACTGCTGATGCACGTGTAAATGTAATTTGGCCTCTAAAAATTGGTGCGAATCGAGATTCCATCTACCACCACCACCAAAAAAAGAAAAAGAAAAAACTTCCACCCACCGAAGGAACTGCAAAATATAACATGTTGCTCCTAATATTTCACGAGGTTAAACTAAAACCATTGACAATTGTTGTAGATCACATTTTGAATTCAAGTTTATACATTCATAGATTAATAGATAATGCGCTTAATGCATAACTGCGTAAGTATAGAAATAGATCCCCTGTATGAGATCAAGTCATTTCAAATTCCAGTTTGTACATTGGTGGATAAACAGCTAATGCGATCAGAGAGTATAGAAATAGACCACTTGTATTGATGAGAGCTTTGCTATATACTCTGTACATTCTATAGGTCAAACTGAATGGAATTACTATAAACCTGCGAATGTCACAGTCAAGGACTTTCATTTCCTATATGATGAGTGGAAAACTCAACGATCAGATACCAAAGCTTTGTTATCATTAACAAGATTGTTGTTTTGTTGTGGAGGGATAGCACTGCGACGGTCCAAGTCATTATTACTAGCCTCATCAACCTGGTCATCAGGTGCAAAAACCATGCATTTATTACCATATGGAGTAAACGACAAACTGATGTATAAATGAAAAGTTGAATACATACAGGATCAGTTAGTGCATGAGAGTGTTCCTGGTTTCTCTTAGAAAGATCCCTCAAAGTGCCCTGCAGAATTTCAGAGTCACAATGTGGGACTAATCAACAATCAAATCTATAATTATTGAATTAGCAATTTCAGATTCACAGTTGGGAAAATTTGAATACACCCGTAAAAATATAGTTGCACCCTTCCTTGATATGCTTTGAAATGGGAGGGAAAGGAAACTAAATTAACATCTGGTGTCTCTTCTAAGAAGAAATATTATAGCATGTTGAAATGCAGTAAACAGGATATCCCAAGAGTTTGATGATCACAGATAGTAGGATAAAATATCAGAAAATAATTTACTGGCAGAAAATTCACAACACTGAATATAAGATGGAATGAAATTATAGGTTCAATGTCTTTCATAATCAAACAAACTTATGTAAGAATTCACAAATCTGTGGCGCATTTCCAATAGAGCAAAAGAACAGAACAACTGCCAGTAGTCATAACAAAATATGGGACAGTTCTGTGTTGAAGAATAGGACTGGATGTAGAGTCCACTAATAAGTCATAACAGGCAGATGACTGTTTTAAATGAGTTCAGGATCACCCAGCTGATATTAGACTCACCACATCAAAATCCCATTTGGGGGGAGGGGAGGAAATGGTCCATCCACACTGCAGGTGTACAACTCTAATACAAGGTTATCAAATGGCGGTTATGGCGGCCCCGTAACGGCAGAGGCCGCAATCCTTGATGGGCGTTATGGCACAAGTCCGCCTTTTGGTGTGTGACGGGTGCCATGACGGAAACGGGGTGGCAGCGCATGGCTGGCATGGCAGACGTAAATGCCCAGTTGGGCTAAATTTTCTTACGTTTTTGGACCAGGTCGGGTCGACCCGGTTGATGCCAAACACTATGTTTGTGCATGCCCTAGCCACCAGCTCACCTCACGCAATCACCTTGACGACGACCACCGTGCAGTCTCCGATGAGTTCTCCGACGCCGCCAACAACGACAGCCACCTGAGACGCCTCTTCTCTTCCTCGCGAGTCGCGAAACAGCGTCTCTCTTCCTCGTCAGTGTGCCACGACTACTATTCCTCTTCGGTCTTCTTCCTTGTGCCGCCGTCGTCGACATTGGTCCTCTTCGATCTTCTTCCACGTGCCACCGCTGTCGAGCACTGTTCCTCTCTTCTCCCAAACCTTTTTTCCATCTCTTGCGCATAGGTTCCTCCTTTCTCTAATATCTCTTTTTCTTATAAAAGAGATATTAGTTTTCTTTTTCTTTTTTTTTTTTGTTTCTGATTTTTTTTATAAAAGCTATTTTTAAATTATTTTTTTTACAGTTTAATAATCATGTCTGGGGCAAAACAAACACCCCAAATGTATCATCAAATTCAATTAGCTCTAAGAGGACTAATGTGGGATGGAAGCACTGTACACCCGTTATTGTAATTATTGTCGGAAGGTTATGAAAGGAGGTATAATAAGAGGAAAACAACATTTGATTGGAAAAGTGGAAAATGTTACAGCTTGCTTGATGGCTCCTGAAGCTGTAAAGGTTGAAATAAGGACAGTTATGGATGGAAAGAAGCAGAAGCAAACTAAAACGTTTAAAAAAGTAATGCAAGATATTGAAGAACATTTTGAAGAAGGGTTCATGGAAATAGGAAGTTCTGATGCTTCATCTAAGCTACCTCCGGTTGGTGATTTGAGATTGAAAGATACAAGGAAGGGACCGATGGACCTTTTTACTCAAGCTCAGTCTACAGCTGCAAAGAATAGGAAAGAAAAACTAGTACAAGCGGGCATAAGAGAGCTTTGTGATAAAAAAAAGCTTTAGAAAGAGTGTACCAATACATAGCCCGCTTTTGGTACCAAGCTGGCCTACCTTTCAACTTAATAAAATTAGAAAGTTTTCAAGATATGCTTCGCGAAGTTGGGAATTTTGGGAGACATTTGAAAGCTCCTTCCTACCATGACATTAGAGTACCACTTTTTCAGAAAGAGGTGGAGTACACTAATGAGTTAATGCAGCCACTAAAGGATCAGTGGGCAAATTTTGGGTATTCGTTAACGTCAGATGCTTGGACGGATAGAAAACAAAGAAGCATCATAAACTTTTTGGTGAACTCGTCTTCTGGGACATTGTTCTTAAAGTCTGTTGATGCATCTGACTATGTAAAGACCGGAAAAAAATGTTTGAATTATTGGATTCTATTGTGGAGGAGATTGGAAAGGAAAAGGTTGTCCAAGTTATAATGGACAACAGAAGTAACTATGTTCTTGCTGGGAAGTTGCTAGAGGAGAAAAGACCAAAGATTTATTGGACGCCTTGTGCTGCACATTGTATAGACTTGATGTTGGAGGATATTGGTAAGCTGCCCACTATAAAGAAAACCATTCAACGAGCTATCTGTCTTGTTGGCTTCATATATAGCCATTCAAGCACGTTGAGCATGTTAAGATTCTTTACTGGTGGAAGGGAGTTAGTGAGGCATACCATCACTCGCTTTGCAACATCATATCTTTCCTTGGAGAGGCTTCATGAAGAGAAAACCAATCTTAGAAAGATGTTTGTGTCAGAACAGTGGAATGAAAATAGGCTAGCAAAGGAGGCCAAGGGAAAAGAAGCCACTAAAATTGTCTTGATGCCTAGTTTTTGAAAGAATGTGGTTTTCATTCTGAAAGTGATGGCTCCTCTTGTGAAAGTGCTTAGACTTGTGGATAGTGAGCAAAACCAACTATGGGCTACATATATGAAGCAATGGACAAACCATTATGAAATCTTTTAAAAATGAAAACAAATACAAGGATGTGTTTGCAATCATTGATAAAAGATGGGATATTCAGCTTCATCGTCTTTTACATGCTGTTGGTCACTTTTTGAAGCCTGAGTTCTTTTATGCAAACCCACAGATGGAATTTAATGGTGAGATTATTAGGGGTTTCGTATGATTCTATAAATAAATTATAGGGAGATTCAGAAATCGAGAAGATTGTTCACAAGGAGTTGGCTCAATATAAAACTGGGAGCGATATGTTTGGGTCCACAACTGCTAAAGCAATGAGGGGTGAAATTGCACCTGGTAAGAGACAAAAAATTGCAACTTCTAAACTTTTATTCTTTAAGTCATTTGCTGAAGTGTCTGAGTTAACATATTTTGATTGCATCTGTAGCTCAATGGTGGTGGATGTATGGTTCAGAAACTCCTTATTTGCAACAACTTGCAATTAGGATCCTTAGCTTGACATGTAGTGCTTCGGGTTGTGAACGCAATTGGAGTGTGTTTGAGCAAGTAATTAATTTCTTATTTAAAGTGAACAATCAATATCTTCCTTATAGTGATTCCGTAAATAATGAGTATTTATTTAATTGTTTTAGATTCATACTAAGAGAAGAAATAGACTCGAGCATCAAAGACTACATGACTTGGTATTTGTCAAGTATAATCAAGTACTCCATCGAAGATATAACCTTAAGGATGAAATTGATCCAATTAGTTTCACTGGAATTGATGATTGCAATGAGTGGCTAATTGGAGAGATGGATGGAGAAGAAGGTGAAGATGAGAGGGTTCATGAAGAGATGATGACCTTACTTGGAATCAAGTTTATGAAGCTTCGGGACTTAATGAACCTAGACAATACACTAGGCGTCATAAAAGGAAACAACTTGCAATTGGAGATGCGCAAGTAGGAGCATCTTCTAATCCTTCTAAGAGAGCCAAAGGAGTAGCTTCAAGGAAGAGAAAAAGGGTTGTTGTTGAAGAAGTTGAATCATTAGAATATTCTGATTCTAGCAGTGACGAGGAGGAATTAGTGTCAAATGCTAATTTAGCACATTCAGATGTAGAAGAAGCTGAAGGATTCTTGGATGAGCAGCATAGCCCTGTTGAAGTTAACTATGCAGACATTGATGAAGATGAGAAGGATTAAATAAAATAATTTTAGGACTTGTCATTGTGTTTACTGTTTTTTTATGGTTGTTTAATCCTTTTGTTTTGGTTAGGAATTTATGTTTTTAAGTTTTAATGATGGCAATATCACTAGATTATGAATTCTATGAATTTTAGATTGTTAAATTGTTGCTTTTGATTAATCTGGTTGTTATTTTGTTGTTTTTGCATTATATTTTATACATACATATACATATATATATATATATATATATATATATATATATTTTGTCCACCATGGCAGTATGGCGCTTAAAGGTCGTGGCCGCCATCCCCCGTATAACCTTCCTGACAACCTTGCTTTAATAACAAAGTGATGTCACAAAATACCAAGGGTATATAAGCCCCGCAGCGTCAGAGAAATAGAGGAAAGAATTGGAAGGAGATCTAAAGACAACCAAAGGGAGTGTCTTCCGGATACTGACAAGTGCAAATAGAAGACGAAATTTCTTTTCAATTTCAACAAAAGAAAACGTGAACCAGATATTCCACTCAGAAAAAGAAAAGAATAAATGATATATAGAAAGAAATACTTACCCTGTTTGCCCAAAAGAGCCCACAAGCATTGCAAAGTGACCTTGGACCAGATGGCCCCCTTCGCATCATTGGAGTGGATTTTGAACTTATTCCACAATGTGTGCACCTATGCATTCACAATCATGCAATACAGAGATGATTAAAATCTAGAGGCGTACCTTACAACTCAAATTGCATAGAATCATATTAGGAATTAGGATGAAAGAAATATTCTGGCAACAAGATTGGAAGAGTAATGTGATGAAACTTACAAGGTTTCTGATTGAACAGCATCCTGCCCTGACTCTTGATCTGAGCCCCAACTATTAATTCCATCTTGTTTCTTAGATGAAGTAAACTGACCCTTATTACGATGCATCCTACATTTAACAATCAGGTAAGAAATAGGCATTGATGCAAATAAAGTCAAACAGCTAAAATAGTAAGCAGAAAGAAAAAAATGTGGAACATAGATTATATTCAATAGTCCATGAGAAGATTGGAGCTTCCTCATTTGATAGCATTAGTTAAATAAGAAAAATAACAACTGCCAAAAAGGTTCTTGCCGATAAAACAACTCAATATCAGGAGACACCATGCCATTTGTTAAAACAATGCAAACTACTATACATACCAATAGACACACCCACGGATATAGCAACAAAAATCCCAGCGTCCAAATTTTAGTCATTTACTTAAGTATATATAAATGATTGGATGCAATAAACATCAAACTTATTAACAGAGGATGCTCTTGAAACGTGTTTTATATTTGAAATTTGCCATATGGAAAGGGGAAGCAAAAATGTAAAGCACTAATGTCAATTTCATCTTATAACAGTATTGTTGTCAAAATTTCATCTTATAACATGTCTTTTAAGTCACAACACAAAGTAAGAAACACAAATAAACTACTTAAGAGCAGAGCATGGCTCGGAGTGACTGGCATTGCTGATTGTAGAATGGCCGCTACAGCAAACATAGCAGCTGCAATGCAAAACTTAAAGAACTTGTAAAACATAATTAATAATTCAAATAGTTTCAAACCTTTATAGCATAACTAAACAATAAGTTTCAATTCTCAAAATTTAAGATGCATTTATCAATTATCCAAGTTTTTAAAAAAAAAACTTAAGATCAATGCCAAAAGTCTAACAAGCATAATTAAATAAAAGGATATACACTTATTATCTCCTAAAAAAATATTGTTGTACATGCCCAAACCATCTTATCCAGTTTCTGTAAACTTTTCCTCAATAGGTGTTATACCAATCTTCTCACATATAAAATCATTTTGTATTTCATCATTTCTTGTATGCTGACACATCCATTTTAACATTCACACCTTGGCTACTCAGATTTCTTTTCTACTACTTTCCTGTCAAAGCCCAACATTCGCCACTATTGAAAATCTTAGATATTATTTTATCTTTACTTTAAATATAGTACATACGCTTATTATCTTAGATATTATAAAAAATCATATCTTCTAAATACATGAGTAATTTATAAGATAAGTCTATATAAACATTCATCTGCTGCGCATTCAAACATAGATTTCATTTCTTCTCTAATTTTAACATGGTATCAAAGTCAAATTGAAAGAATATTGAAAAAGCATCCCTCACTAGGAACTGCCCTTGATGAGCTTCTTTCCTCTTCTAAAATAATTCCCCTTCTTCCAGCAATATTTTTTGTATATCTTCCTTTTCAAGTGAATTTTCCAATAACCATTGATGACTATTCTAACCATGACCAACACCATCAAGGTTTTTTAAGAATTTTTGCCAATAATTTACTAACACCTGTTGCTTCATCATTTTTCGATGAAAAGTTGTTTTTTCATTTATCATGTTGTCACTCTTTCTCAGCGTGTTTTTCGGTCATTGCCTTCTACTCGACACTCATCTTCGGCGAAGAGTTGTCTACCTGACATTGTCCTTTTTTAGCATATTTCATAGTTTAAATAATTTTGGGTCTTCATAAATATTGGTTTTAAGAAGGTTGGAATGCATATACTTGCAATGCATATACTTGTCTTACTCTTAAGCAAAAATCCTTTGCCTCCAAAGTTTTCCTCAAAACTCAAGCTTACTATCAATTATTTCTCTTGATTCCTCAATCAAGACTATATTATTTATAAAGAACATGCAATTAAGGATAATCTTTTATATGTCCTTTTTAAGAACATTCAAAACTAGGTTGAACAAGCACTTAAGATTTAGCCTTGATGTAATCCTATCCCTATAGGAAAATCCTTAGTCTCTCTATGGTGTTCTCACAATAGTAGTTACTCCTTCGTATATGTACTATATAGCTCGAATATAAGCCATGTGCACCCCTTTATTATCCAAAGACCTTCATCACATTTCTCTTGGTACCCAACCATAAAAATCATGGTTAAGGCTTTTTCTTTATCATTGTATCTATCTTTCCATCAAACTCCCTAAAAGATAAATAGCATCTATTGTGGATTATCCCATCATAAAACCAAATTGATTCTCCCTATTATGTGGAGCGAATAGACAAAAAGAAGTGAAGTTAGAGGAAGGAGTTTCATGTGTTTGAGTTACCAAGAGCTATTGTGGCACCATGCACCATAATAGCAAAACACTCCAATACCAACATTTGGGAGCAAAGAGACTCCATTGTGTAGGGCAATTGCAATCACTCTAGCCACTAATAACTACTTTGGGAACCTATTAAACACATGCTGCAAAGCTAGTGATGTACTAGTATTCAATACAGTTTATCCAATCCCAATACTTGTATATATAACAACATTCATACATCTAACATATCGCTATTTTTGTGTGAATCTGTTCACTAGCCGCAAAGTTTTGGTATAAAAGGATCTAAGGTACAGATTCAACAGCTATTCTCACTAATTAGTAATTACCCCTCTCGAAGCATATTTCCACTCTTGGAATAGTATCAAACTAAATTTATGCTTAGAACAGTAAATTTTCTCCTTATTGACAAAGGGTTAGAACATTTGGGAATTGTATTGCAAGTTTGCAACAACCACAAGAAAATGAATGTATTTTACATACGGTTAATTGTTAGCATTATTTAACTTGTTAGAGTAGGTTTTTTTAGTATAAAAGTTGTTTTTTATATCTGACATTTAGTTGTAGCCTTTTCATTTTAACTTTTTGTATGAACAAGTTCCATCTATAAATATATAGCACTATTGAGTGAGAAACAAGCTCTCAAGCAATCTTAAGTTGGTATCAGAGTGGGTCAATCCTGCTCTATCTATACTTTTTTTGGCGAGAATATCATCGTCCGCTGCGGGATTTCGTTGTTGTCATTGTCTCCGGCAACCACCAGATCTGACGTGTCTCTCGAAGTGACGCAGAACCTTCCTTGTCACAAGCCAAACTTCGCCTCATGTGCCGACACCTGCAACTTCTTTACGCAACATTCTCAGGCACGTGACATCCATGTGTCACCTTCCGATCACCGAAACAACCTTGTGCCACTATCGTTTGACTCACTATCCTTCCTAGCTCCTGTTTCAACCTTCCTTTCAACCTTCCACCATAGTTGAGGCACGGATATTGCTAATATTTGACTTTTGCCCCTATGTGGTTCCTATTTTTGGTTAAAGATGGCTTCTAGAACTGTCCACTTATTTTCTGGGACTCACCATTACTTCAGAAGAGCTGAATGGCAAAAATTATATCTCTTGGTCTGCTTTTGTTGAACTTTGGTCTATGTCACTCTTTTCTCCTGCCAAAATACTAGTTTATATCTAACAAGTCTTACTTGTTCCATTAGTCAAACCATTATATATTACATTTCCTAACATCCCAAGTCAAACCACTAATGAAAATTCTTCTCCTCCAAGACCATCTGAACCATCATGACCTCCTCTCCTCACCTATCACTGCAGAACACGAGAAACTGGTCCAATGTTACATGGTGAATCCTCTTCTTGAAATCCTTCACCACAATCTACCCATACCATGACTCTGGATGACGAAGAACCTAGCTAGTCATCTCTTTCAAAAGGCATTCATTTTACCCGTAATCTTCATGTTATTTACAATTTTTTTAAGTTATCATCGATTGTCTCCTTTTTTCTCCTGTCTCATTTGTGCCCTCTATCATTATCCCTAAAAATGTACATGAAGCACTTGATCATCCTGGATGGCGATAACCCATGATTGTTGAAATGCAAGCTCCTGCCAAAATAACACATGGAATTAGCTTCTCTTTCGCTTAGGAAAAAGACAGATGGATAAAGGTGGGTTTAGCTATTAACATTAGGCCAGAGGGTAAAATTGACTAACTTAAAGCAAGACCAGTAGCCAAAGGATATATACAGATATATAGTCTCGATTATGGGAATATTGTTTCCCCTGTGGCCAGAATTACCACTTTTCAACTCTTCTTTGTCATGGATGCTATTCACCACTAGTCTCTCCATCAGCTATTAAAAATGCCTTTCTTCATGGTGATCTAGAAAAGGAAATCTATATGTAGCAACCTACTAGGTTTGTCACTCGGGGGGAATGTGAGTTAGTTTGTAAACTACATCAATCTCTCTATGGTCTCAAACAATCTCATCTGCTTGGTTTGGAAAGCTTAGTCCTGTTGTACAAAGTTTAGACTAAAACGTAATAAAGCAAATCATTTAGTCTTCTATTGTCATACCTCTTCAGAGCAATGCATGTACATACTTGACTATAGGACAAATTATTTGAGTGTTGTGTAAACTCAGCTCAAAACGTTATATTAATAAAGATACCACACAAGAGTACATAAGAAATTAGAAAAGGTAGCTCAACCTCCACCTACCCCTAACATACAACATAAATAAAAGACAAAAATGTAGTTCAACTAACTACTAACACTTATTACAACTTATATTTAACATTACTACTTAAAGTGGAACATATAAATTATATGTTCCAAGTTTGGAACTCAAGTATTTGGTTAATAGATCTGCAACCTGATCATATGAGTTACAGTCTTAATTCCTTGATCAACATCTTTTCTCTCAAAAAAATGACAATCAATTTCAATCTGCTTAATTCTCTTATGAAACACTGAATTGGAGGCAATATGGAGAGCTGTCTTATTATCATAGTAAAGTTGCATTGGAGAAATTTCACAGAATTTCAATCTTGTATGAGTTGTTTAACCCACACCAACTTACATGTAGCTAAGGTCATAGATCTATATTCAGTTGTTGCACTAAATTGAGAAACTATTTTGTTTCTTGCTCTTCCACGAGATAAGGTTACCTCCAAGGAACACACAATAATTAGTAGTAGAATGTTATCTATGTCGAATCCCCCCCAATTAGCACAATATCCAACAATTTGATTGTTTCCTTTATCCTCATACAGAAGACCTTGACTTGGAGTTTTCTTAATGTACTTGAGAATACGAATTACTCCATTCCAATTACCAATACATTGTGAAATCATGAACCGACTCACAACTCCAACTGCAAAGGAAATATTTGGTCTAGTAATAGTAAGATATATGAGCTTCCAAACCAACCTTCTATACCTTTCTGGATTTATGATAGTAGAAGACAAAGTGATCAGCTTCACTCCTCATTCCAAAACTTTGGACAATACTACTAAATTTTCCAAACCAAGCCCTTGGAAATTGTTTAAGATCATAGAAAAATCGTTGAAGTTTACACACTAGACCAACCCCCCCCCCCCCAAGTAACAAATTCAAGAGGTTACTCCATGTAAATCTCTTCATATAACTCACCGTGAAGAAATGTATTTTTAACATTCATCTAATATAGGGGTCAATGACAAATAGCCGCCATGGCAAGAAGACAGATGGTAATGATCTTGGCCACTGGTGAGAAAGTACTTTCATAATCAAGTTCATATATTTAAGTGTAACCTTTAGCTACAAGACGAGCTTTAAGATGATCAATTTCACCACGAGGACCAACTTTAATGGCATAGATCCATCTGCAACCAATAGCTTTCTTCCTAAGGGGAAGAGGAACAACTCACATGTACCATTATACTGAAGGGTCTGCATTTCATCAATCATTGTTGCTAGCCAGGATGATTAAGTGTTTCACAAATATTTTTGGGAATGGTGATGGATGACAACGAAGTGACAAAGGAGCAATAGGACTGAGACAAATGGAAATAACTCAAAAAATTGTAAATAAGGATGTGGGTTTCGAGAGGAGCGAATACCTTTTCGAAGCGCAATAGGCTAATTTAAATTTTCATCAAGTATGGTGGAGCTAGCTTTGAGTGTCCTGCCTTGATTAGTCACAAAGGGTGATAGATTAATTTCAGTGAAGGTAAGAGTTGTAGGAATAGCTACATGGTCAAATTGAGAAAAGATGTCAGGAGAGATGACAATTTCAGGACTAGAAACTATAAGTAGAAGTAGGCAGTGCCTCTTGTATGAAAATGGTGTCTAATATGGGGGATGTGAAAAAAGGAGTATCCTCAAAAAAGGTAACATCAAAACACATGTAATCCCGCTTGGTATTAGGAGAATAGCATTTGTAACCTTTTTGAAGACGAAAGTATCACAAAAAGACATTTGTTAGATTTAACTGACAATTTATCGATACCTGGAGACAGATCATGAACAAAACAAGTACCACCAAATATGCATGGTGATGCTTGATACAGAGATTTGGTGGGGAAAAGGATTAAATGAGGAAATTGATTATCAAGAGAGGAAGATGACATCCTATTGATAAAATAACAGGCAGAAAGAATCGCATCCTACCGACGATGCAATGGAACCTTTGCATTAAGCATTAAGGTGTGAGTCGTTTCAACAAGATGTCATTCTTCCCTTCTGCAATCCCATTTTGTTGAGGAGTATAGGGACAAGTTGACTAGTGTAAGATTCCTTGAGAGGACAAAAAGGAAAAGAGTTCAGAGGAAAAATATTTTTTTGCATTATCACTTCTAAAAATTTTAATGAATTTTTCAAACTGATTTTTTATTTTATGGAAGAACACAAATATGAACAAAAGTTCATATCTTTCTTTCATTAAATAAAGTCAAGTACAACAAAAATATTCATCAATGAAAGATACAAAATATTTGAATCCAAAAGAGGTAAACCGACTAGGGAAAGAAGATCTAACATATTTGCCTAGTTGACAAGCTTCACAATCTATTTTTTGGATATTCTTAATACTAGGAGTCATTGTCTTTAATTTGGCTAAACTTGGGTGCCTTAAACGATCATGCAACAATTTAGGAGAAGTGGATGCTAGGCAAGACACTGAAGGAATAGATTCCAGGTAGTAGAGACCCCTTGATTCATGTCCTGCGCCAATCTATTGGCCCGTACCACTTTCCTGAATAACAAATGAATTAGAATTAAATGTAACTAAACAATTTAAGGATTTAGACAACTAACTCAAAGAAAGAAGATTGGGGTAAAAAAGAACGTACAAAACAAAAGTTAAATTTAAGGAAGGAGAAACAGATATTGAACCCACTACTTGAGCTGAAACTTTTGACCCATTGGCTAATGTGACAAGGTGGGGAGATTTAGAAGATGACATAGATAAAAACAAAGAATTATTACCAAAGATGTGGTTTAAGGCACCAAAGTCAACAATCCATAGATTTTGACTCTCCATGAACTTAGAAATACAGGTCGTTGAGACATTAGGTACAGAAGATGATTTAGCAAGACTATTAGACTTCAACCTCAAGTACTCTTGATATCCTTGGTAATCTTCTTTGGATAACTTCCTTTCTTCAAGTTTCTCAAACCTTGATACATGAGCAGTTTTTTTCTGGGAAATCATGCAGTGAGTAGCAAGTTCCATGAGTGTGGCCCATATGTTTGCAATGAGTACTGAGGATGATTTCCTCTTCCACCACATCCTTTATTTCCACGTCCTCCTCTCCCTCTACAAGAAATCATAACAGAAGATTTTGCATTACTTTCAAGGGAAGTAACCTCATTATTTAGAGTAGGAACACGGAAGAGACATGTAGTTAAGCTCTCCATGGTGGGAATATCATGTCCTATCAGAACTTGATCACGGATGTAATTGAATGCAACGTTCATACCACGAAGAACAATAACCATGTAAAGGTTATCAAGCTGTTTCCTTATTTATTCCATTGAGTCAGTCTCTAGGATAAGTTTCAACTCTTCTACGGCTGCCTAAGCATCGAAAACATATGACACCATATCTGAATCATTTTGTTTCAAGAAGACTAGATTCTGAACACAATCAAACAAGCGTTGAATGTTATTAGAATGTCATTTGAATGCTCTGAGATTCGTTAATATTTTAGGTTCCACCGACTGCCCATAGAAGAACACAGAGTTGAAAGTCTAGCTTCTTCCACTAAGCTTTGTGTTTAGCTGATCCATCAGTATTTTCTTCTTTTTCTAAATGAATGTTCATGGTGTCTCTATCCAAGGAAATAGAGTTCCACATAGTCAACCCATGATAAATAATTTTTACCATTGAGTTTCTCTATTGTGATAATGGCAACCCTAGAAATGGGAAGGATAGGACCTGAGCTGACACCTAAGGAGGTAGAAGAACACATTGCAGATCTAAAATAGGGAAAGGGATAAGACCAGGAATGGTATCAGCAAGCTTCGATGACCCAGACTATGGTGGAATGGAGACGAACGAATGACATTTGGCCGACGTATAGAGCTCACACACCTCCTTGAAGGCGAGAAGATGAGGGGCGCATGAGAGCGCATGGAGAGCCCATTGGAGGCGCACCAACCTTGTACTCGTCGGACAAAAAGGTCACCAATGGTGGCAAATGGCTGCGGACGGCGAAAAGCAGCAACAGACAACGGTGGACGACAGCGGACAGCAACGAACAACTTACTATGACTTCAGATTTTAAGAGCGGGATTGTTCCCGCTCTGATACCAACTTGAATATAGGAAAAATGGCTTGAGTGTTGTGTACACTCAGCTCAAAACATCATATTAATAAAGATACTACACAAAAGTACATAAGACAAAAAAGGGAGCTCAACCTCCACCTACCTCAGACATACAACATAAATGAAAGACAAAAATGTAGTTCAACTAACTACTAACACTTATTACAAGTTATATTTAACATACATAATTGTGTATGTAGATGACAAAGTCATTATGGAAAATTATGCCTCTAAGACTCAGATAAAGAATCATCTATATAATCACTTTCAAACCTCTTTTAGAAAGTCTCATATTTTTTAAGCATTGAAGTAGCTCAATCAAAGGAAGGAATTATTATTTCTCAAAAAAAAAAAATATATGCCTTTCATATCCTTAACAAAATAGGTATGATTATTTGTAAACCCATGGACAGCTCTATGGATCCAAATCAAAAATTAAATGCAAAACAAAGTGAGTCTTTCTTAGATCCAGAAATATATAAAAAGACTTGTTGGAAACTTTATCTCACTATTACTAGGCCTGGTTAGTCAGTTTATGCTGGTTCCCTGCCTGAATCATTGGAATGTTGTCATTCGGATTCTTAGATACCTCAAGAAGGGTCTAGGACAACACTTGTTATATGAAGACAAGGAAAATGTGCAAATATTTGGATATTGTACAAATGAGAATGTATTCTGATAACTAGGCAACCATTCACATTACTTCCAATCCTGTATTTTATAAGAGAACCAAACACATCGAAATTTATTGTTATTTTGTACGAGAGAAGTTGTTGTCCAAGGAAATCTACACAGAATTTGTCAGCTCTAACAACCAACTTGTAGATATTTTGACTAAATTCCTTAGGGGACCTTAGATTCAATTTATATGCTCCAAGTTTGGCACATACAATTTATATGCTATACCTTGAGGGAAAGTGTTGAATAGTTTAACTTGTTAGTATCATTTAACTTGTTAGAGTAGGTTTTCTAAGTGTAAAAAAGTTGTTTGTATGTCTAACACCTAGATGTAGCCTTTTTCATTTTCACTGTATGAACAAGTACCATCTATAAATATATAGCACTACTGAGTGAGAAACAAGCTCTCAAGCAGTCTTCAAATATTTCCCTTCTTAAGTCAAACATGATCATATATTTTATTTGATATATCTTGTCCCACCTATATCTTAATTTTTTTTAAAAACTATTGTACTTGCATGACAAATTGGATACATTTTTACTAGTACACCTACAACATAGCTGGAAACATTTCAATCCTCATATTTGAAATACCTTCATGTAAACAATGCATTTAAAGAGGTACAATGAATTGATTTGGCAGACATCTCATCATAGTACACTGGTTTCAACTTTGAAGAAAATATTTTTTATGATATAGCTTTCTGTTTAGAACTTGTTTTAGAAGTGGCTAATTTTAACCTATAAGCAAATCACTAAAACACTTTTTTTGAGGTAAAACTTATCTATTTATTATAATTTTAAATTTTAATAGAAAACAAAAACGATAGGCAATCATTAAGAAAAACCAGATTACTAAGAGGAGTGAGCTACAAGACCCAAAATATGTTTAAATTTATACAGAAACAAGTGAAATATGAGTGTTAAAGACGATGCCTGACATTAAACCTATCAAAACTTAAATGATGTTATTTGGCATTTAAAAGTTCACCAGGTATCAATTTCCCTTATTGTAGCAATAGCAGTATTAAACATAACTCAAGACCCAGTCCTTCCAATATTCAAAGACAATACCTGACATTAAACCTATCAAAACTTAAATGATGTTATTGGGCATTTAAAAGTTCACTAGGTATCAATTTCCCTTATTGTAGCAATAGCGGTATTAAACATAATACAAGACCCAGTCCTTCCAATATTCAAAAGGGCCAGCAGGCTATTGTATATTTCAATTTTGATATTACCTCACTTCAACCTAATCAAAATTACCCCTTAGAATATATGTAATGGAGCAATTTCAGCTTTTCACACAGTAAAACTACAAAACCAATACATTCATGATGAGATGATACTTTTTTCAAAAGTATTGGGCCGGCAGGCTATTGTATATTGCAGTTTTGACATTACCTCACTTCAACCTAATCAAAATTACCCCTCAGAATATATGTAATGGAGTAATTTCAGCTTTTCACACAGTAAAATTACAAAACCTATACATTCATTATGAAATGATACTTTTTTCAAAGCACTTATTCTTGACTTTTTACCACAGAGATCACTAATATAATATACCTATTACCTAGTATAATACACTTACAACCAAAATGGTATAAAAAGCCAAGAAAGGCAGTAACAAGGAATTTAAGTTCAAGATTCCAACAGCAAGTAGAAAGCTTACTGTCAGATTCAGACCTGAGTGCAACTTCTTGACGTACACAATATCTAACTTTCTTATCAAAGCATCGTTCTTTTCTCTTCTGCCGGAACCTACTTAACGAAGCCGCTCGCTGTGGTAGACTACATCTTGTAGGATATTCCATAGCACCCTGCATCACTCATCAACAAACAAAACAAAAATTAGAAAATGCTCCTACAAAAACCCATTTGAACGAACTTCTTCATATGCACTAATAGTAGAAGAAAATAAAAAGGTAAAATGAGTTGAGTTTGTCCTAAGTTAAAATCATAATAAACCAATAAACTTTAAGTTTTACAGAAGCTTTCTTAACAAAAAATTAGAGTGATATAATAAGTTGATTTTAACACGTAGCTTCTTCTTTTCTCCTACATTTAGAAGTTCTTACGAAGAATCTTATCCAAAAAGGCGTAAAATGTGAGCTTCAAGTACTAACATCCAAGCATACCGTTTGATTTTGAGTCGACATCTCCGTACATTGCGAACCCGAAGTTAATTCACTTCCCCCCAACAGCAACAACACTGCTTGAACCTGAAACGGCGTCGCAACAGTGAAAAGAAAAACAAAATTAGCTCATTCTCAAAAGAACAGGGAAAAGATGAAAGAAGAGAGTGCCTTATCAGGTGTAACGGCGTCGAAGACATAGACTTGGCCGCGAAACGAGAGCGTGAGCTGGCTAGAGTCATGGATAGATATTTCAGGGGGTGGAGGGTAGACGGAGTCGGCGCCACCGTCTTCGATGGAGTGGGAAGCGTAATGAATGTGGTGGTCAGAGGTGGCGCCGTCGGTGTCTTCTATCGGGTTCATGGAGCCGTACATTGTTGTTGGTAGGAGGGTAGAATTAGGGGTTTTGGATGCATTACATTACGCGTGTAAAGTAAGAGGAAACCCCCTAGCCCTAGCCCTAGCCCTAGCCCTAATAATAATTATAATCGAAAGTAAGAAAGAAAGTAGCGACAATGGGGATACTATAATACGTCGCAGAATGTGTGTGTTGTGGGGGCGTCAAGGCAAGTGATGTCGGAGTGAGACAGAGAAATACTGCAAAAGTAACCCTGACAGTGTCTATATTTACGAGGCTGCGCTTCTTTTGATTTTCGGATACATATACCTTTACAATTACCATCACTTCAATAGTTGTTTTAATTTTTTTATAACTTAACTGATATTTATTTCTTTCAATATAATAATTATAAATTTATTTTAATATTATCATAAATAAATGTTTATTCTAATTTAAATTGGGTTTATGAAATTTTAACTACTGCAAAATAAGTGATATATAATGTACTTAACATTTTAATAAGTATATTTATTGACTAACTAATTTGTTTATTTATTTTTAATATATGTGAGAAAAAACTTTAAAAAAATAAGAAAGTAAAATGGAAGAAGTATTTGTTAACTCATATGCATGTGATCATTAATGAAAAATTAGAACAAAAATGTCTTCTTACTCATAAGTCACAACACATGAATGGTTGTTCTATGCTTTTTGTCTGTGTTTCTTCTTTATAGAAAGAGATTAGTTTTGGGTATATGACTTTATGGAAGCAATATTGACTTGCTCCTTTTCTTACTTACCTACTTTGTTGCATTCGCTAACTACAACAATATAGAAAGAGATTAGTTTTGGGTACATGATTTCTCTCTTTTAGATTTACTACAAACATAATAAATGTTTGACGTTGACATTAACAACGATGAAAAGACCAATAAAGTGACTTCCACCTCGCATTGCCTAACATTGAGATCTGAACTGATAAGCCTCATGGTTAAGGTGCATTTGTCGAGTCTATGCAAGGAGAAAGGAGTTTTGGACCTGGATTTGTGGGAGTGGTTTGTGAAGTAAAGCACAAGGAATAAAATATGTGTACTTATCGGAAAAAGGCAATAGAATTTCTCAAGAAGTCAATCATCTAGAATCGTGGAGGAAATATTGTTAAGGTACTTGTAAAAGGACTTCGGTGATCAAGTAAGAGAGCATTCACTAGTGTAAATGTATTTAAAAATTTACATACCTTATGTGTGTAATATATCATTATTGATTATTAATAGCTCCTTAATATCCTTGGTTGTGTCTTTAATGCTCCATGATTGTTGTGTAACGATCTAGTAACACGTGTAGGTATCGAGGTGTCCATGATTGTGCCTTTGGTTGGGCTTTCCTTAGGGCATTCTAGATATTATGCTCATAGTTAGGTGTCAAGATGTTAATGAATAGGTTCTTCTATTTCTACCAACTCAAGTTTGGTCATCCAATCTTTTGGATTTCTTTAAATGAGGTAAACAAAAGGTTTGTTTCTTTTGTTCTATCTTCCTACAAGGGGTCTAAGAAGTAACTATTTTTGGGCCAATAAGAGAGCTAAGTTCCCATTCTATTGGCAAGAAAAGTCAAATAAATTCAAAGGGACCAAAGGTTGGTCTATCTCATAAGAGAAAGTGGCTTATGTGGAGAAGCTGACTATGCTACCTTAGCCTATGAATGTGCAGTTGGTCATTTAGCTCCCCCACTCTTAGGATTTAAAGAAGAATTTTGAGAGTGTATATGAATTGTCTTTACTGTATTTTTATTGCTTTGTTGCTTTCATTCATGTATTGCACATTAATCGAGCATAGGTGTTTTGCAACTTTGATGGGAAAGTACCTAGAAGAGTTTAAAAACAAAGTTCAACATCGATGGCGATGTTGCTCTAGCCAAAATGGGTGTTGATTAATAGGGCCAAAAAAGAAAGAGGGCTAAGGTTCGAGCTACTCAACCTATGCCCTCGACTGCATCAAGGTTAGACACTTGATTTCAAGCTCCTTAAAGATTGGTCGTGCTAGAGAAGTTAGTTGTCCCTGAGAAAAGCCCTATTTAGGCAATTGATCAACAAGTACAACAATTAAATGTTGGGGAACAAGGTGTTATGGCTAGGAGGTCAGGTACTCCTAATGTTAGATCTCTTAGCACTTATCTAATTCCTCTTGAAACTTTGATTAGGACTACCAAAGGCAGGAACATCTACCATCGCTTCCCAACACATAGAGACGTTGAGCCTTTGAAACACTTGGACCATGTCTCCACCTCCAGCAACCTCTAGTCATTTTTAATGCCAAGATGACGGAAATTGGTTGCTTTTAAGTCTGAGAATGTTCCAAGTGACACTTGGCGATGTTGGAGAGGACAAGTGTTGTGTCCAACTTCGATTCTGTAGAGGTGATATTGGAGAAGTCTTAGTGTACAATTTCATACAAGAAACGTAAATATGGGCAATGTTCACATAGAAGATGGGACGAGCTCCATATGCATATATATTGATCTCAATATCATCCAAGGTTGATTCCATTAAGTCGTTGTGGCTTTTGTAACTGTCGTCAAGAGATGATGGAGATGATCTCTACTTATATGCTAAAAGTTAAGCAAAATAGGAATTTGGCCATGCTAAAGCCACCTCCCTATTGGATAAGAACACGTCAATGAAGTTGCAATTGGAAGACGTGAGGAAGTGTGAAGAAGTAACCAAGAAATGATAGGAGGCATTGAAAGGCGAATTATTGGAGGCTCAATGCAACATATGCAAGGTTATCAATATCGAGAGTCTACGTAAACTCGTAGGAGTCCTGTAAACTCGACTCGTAAACTCATAAGAGTTTACTTCACATAAAAAATTAGTAGATATATATATAATCACGAATTTAACAATTTAACAATATAAATATATAATAATACCATCAAATTCCAAACATAAGTGATAAGTTCAATCATAAGTCATTAAAAGTTAAAACTACATAGTCAAATATTGAAATTATACCAAAGACCTTAAAATTTAAAACTATAGTCAAATACTCAAAGAAATTATAAAGTTTCAAACAAAGTCCTTAAAGTAATAACATTTAAATAACTAAAACTGCAGAGATATCTTTAGATAACCATGTCCAATCCTCTAATTTCACCATCTCCAAGATCATCAATATAATCATCATTATCTTTAAAATTATCTTCTTCAGACTGTGCATCACCATTATCAGGTTCCCTCAAAACTAAATTATCTAAATCAAAAGTATCAGTAATTGGATCAGTTGAACTTCCCCCAACATCTCTAGCCAATTCAACATTTTCACCATCACCTACAGCTTGTCCTTAAGGATCCTCCAACTCAATCTCATCATTATATCCATCTTCTGTTATCCATTCATCATCAGACTCAATCTCTTCAAATGGAAGAGTCAGTGTTTTTTTAATTTGCTTACTCTTCAACTTCAGGTTATACATAACATAAATCAAGTCATTCATTGTCTTTTGATGTAAATGGTTCCTTCTTTTTGTATGAACCTATAATTAAAAATAAATGTGTTATATTTTAAACCAAATAAATAAAATTAATAATACTAACACAAATAAAATCATAACTTCAATTTCATAATTCATAAACTTAAATTACCATTTCAAATAAGCTCCAGTTACGCTCACAACCAGATGAACTACAAGTCAAACTCAAGACACGAATAGCAAACCTCTTCAACTTAGAAGTTCCATCTCCAAACATCTCCCACCATTCTTCCAGTTGCATAGCCTTCCTTGACTCCTTGGCATCTTCCATAGAGAAAAGTCCTCTAGCAAAATTAAACTCAACAAATTGCAAATTAATTTTCTTTCGTTCTGCAACATCATTCACCAATTTTCTCATGCATATGTGCAACCCTTTTTTTCACCTCAGGAACATCATGTTTAAAGGTAGGTTCATAATGCAAATGAGGATTCAAAAAATATACAGCTGCATGCAAAGGTTTGTGAAGTTGATGTTCCTATCTCTCATCAATAATTTTACAAATAGGTTCATAGCTACACAAAAATAAAATATGCACTATTAATAATAGAGCTATAAATAGACAAATAACAATTCTCCCAATAAACAAATAATTTTAACACATTTACCTTTTCTTAACGTTATTAAAGTTGCATTTTATGTTCTCTTTAGCTTTTTTCATCTCATCATAAATGAAACCCATGGCAGGTTTTTCATCAGAATCCACCAATCGAAAGACCATCATAAGTGGGGCAGCAACTTTAAGACATGTAATTACATTCTTCCAAAATTGACTATCCAAAGCCACATTTTCTACTCTTCTCCCTTCTTGAGATTTTCCAAACTTGCTTCCTTTCCATTCTTCAGAACTAAACATGCTCATTAATGCATTGTTTTCCTCTATTTTCACTAAAAATTAGATTTATTTAACAAATTAGATTTAGGATTTAATTTATGCATATTTTACCTTTATTTTCCTATTTTTAGTTGTTATGAGACAAGTTGTGAGAAAGACTGAAGAAATGGCACAAAATTTAAGCTAATTAGTGTTATGATAGCATGTAGGCACCCAATGCTCACTTTGTGCACGTCCAATGCTCACTTTATGCACGCCCAACGCTCCTGGGCACCCAACGCTAACTTTATAGGCACCCAACACTAGGGAGAGATTTTTGCAAAACCTAAATTTCGCTACTCAGCGTCCACTCCATGGTCGTTGGGAGCTCGGAAACAGTTTGGAAGCTTTAAAAAGGGCGGTTTTGTTATGGAGAAGGGGGTTACACACCTTGTTGACTAAGGGCACTGATATAAATCCAAAGGGGTTGAATTCGTTTTGCGTATCTATCTAGGTTGGAAGGTAATAAGTTAACAAAATAATGAGAATTAGGTAAACAAGAAAATGGAAAGGATGAAAATGATTTAACGAAGGAATAGATGACGCCACTTCCAAGGATGGAAGATAAGTCATATGACGCCACAAGAAAGGTGATTTACCCTTGATAAGTCTACCAGAATATCACAAGAAAAAATTTCTTGATAACTTCTAAAGAGAAATTCTCTCACAAAAAGGGTAAACCCCAAATATAATTTCACTAATTCAATGGTTGTCTTTTGAGTATAATACAACCCCTATTTATAGAACTAGGTGGCTATTCAAAATCATAACTCCAAAAAAAAATTAAATACTCCATCATCACGCAATTATCATATATGATTAATTGCATGTTACATTAATTCCTAAATTAATGAAACGTTACAAAAAATGAAAAGTCATTGTCTTCGACATTCACATCATTCTTTCATTCTTCGAAAAGATTCGTCCTCAAATCTATGACCTTCTATAACTTTCGCTCATCACGTTGCTATAACTTTCTTCATCAACTGCAAATAAATACAAATGACCTTCTATTAAACACCTTGTATAAAAAATACCCACCATAATTCCAAACCTAGAGCCAAAGCTTTGATACCAACTGATAGAAATCCAGAGGGGTTGGATTCGTTTGGTGGATCTATCTAGGTTGGAAGGTAATAAGTTAACAAAACAATGATAATAAGGTAAACAAGAAAATGAAAAGGATGAAAATAGTTTAACGAAAGGATAGATGACGCCACTTCCAAGGATGGAAGATAAGTCATATGACGTCACAAGGGTGGTGATTCACCCTTGATAAGTCTAGCAGAACGCCACAAGGAAAAATTCTTTGATAAGTTCTAAAGAGAAATTCATCTCTCACAAAAGGGTAAAACCAAATTATAATTTCACTAATGCAATGGTTGTCTTTTGAGTACAATTCAGCCCTTATTTATAAAATTAGGTGGCTATTCAAAATCATAACTCCTAAAATAAAATTAAATACTCCATTATCATGCAATTATCACATATGATTAATTGCATGCTACATTAATTTTTAAATAAATGGAACGTTACGAAAAATGAAAAGTTATTGTCTTCTGGATTCATATCATTCCCTCATTCTTCGAAAAGATTCGTCCTCAAATCTATGACTTTATTTTCCTACAAATTTTATTCACTTATAATTTAAAATGAACAAAATCAACCTCCAGGATCATATGCAACTTGTAAAAATTCATTCATAAAAGAAGTTTTCCTTTTTGGTTTCCAAACCGAAACATGGGTATCAAGAGGAATGCTTCTTTTAAAATAGACGTGTGCATTTTCTTCTTGAGTTTTAACTTCAATAATGTACTGGATGTATAATGATCTATAAAAGTGATATCAACATTTTTCTTCCTCCCATCTGACAATTTGTGGGTTGTATTCTTGTTATCTGTGCATTCAAAATATCAATAGAAGAAAAATCATTAGCAGTATTCATTCTAACGTTCTTTTTCTCTCTTTCTCTTTCCTTTTCTCTCTCTTCCTCTTCACTCTTTTCTTTTCTAATTTTCTCTTTTCTTCTCTCTCTTTTTCTATTTTCTCCTTCAACTTATGTTGATTATCACAAACTTGGCTTGGTGTCAAAAATTTCAAATCAAGTTTGCGTCCTTCATGCACCAAAAAAACTGAAAGTCTTTCAGGATTTATCCTTTTACCTTGCAACCAAGGCCTCCCAAAAAGAAAATGACATAAGTCCATGGGAACAATATCGCATGTCACTTCTTCCACATATTTTTCAATAGTAAATCTAAACTTAGTTTTCCTAGGATGAAGACTCGTTGGTAAGTTAAGTTTATTCACCAATCTTTCGCTCACCACGTTGCTATAACTTTCTTCATCAACTGCAAATAAACACAAATGACCTTCTATTAAACACCTTGTATAAAAAATACCCACCATAATTCCAAACCTAGAGCCGAAGCTATGATACCAACTGATATAAATCTAGAGGGGTTGGATTCGTTTTGCGGATCTATCTAGGTTGGAAGGTAATAAGTTAACAAAATAATGAGAATTAGGTAAACAAGAAAATGGAAAGGATGAAAATGGTTTAACGAAGGGAGAGATGACGCCACTTCCAAAGATGGAAGATAAGTCATTTGACGCCACAAGAGTGGTGATTTACCCTTGATAAGTCTAGCAGAATGCCACAAGGAAAATTTTTTTGATAAGTTCTAAAGAGAAATTCATCTCTCACAAAAAGGGTAAAACCCAAATATAATTTCACTAATTCAATGGTTGTCTTTTGTCTTTTGAGTACAATTCAACTCCTATTTATAGAACTAGGTGGCTGTTCAAAATCATAACTCCAAAAAAAAAAAATATTCCATTCTCACGCAATTATACATATGATTAATTGCATGTTACATTAATTCCTAAATTAATGAAATGTTAGAAAAAATGAAAAGTCATTGTCTTCGGCATTCACATCAGGCACGCTCCACACTCGTCTTCGTCCATTCTCCGCACTCATCCATCTCGATGGTTAGCTAGGTTTTGTTATTTAGTTGGGATTTAATGTAGTTTTACCTGAACTCATTTGTATTTTTGTTCTCTTAATCTAAGTTTACTTTCCAATGTTGGTGTTCTTCTTTACTTCATGCTTTATTTTCATATATTTTGTGGATTTTACTTGTTGAATGAACTTGATAGAGTATTTTGACTGTAAAGCAAGAAGAGCATCCAATGGGTTTTATTGCTCGAGAGAGAGTAAACCTCATTGAGCTCATTTACTTAATGTGATTTATTTGATTTTAGATTATGCGCAAGAGCAATAGTCTAATACTCAAATAACTCAGTTTCTTGCGTGTAAGAATCCAGGTTAAGAATATTTTTATGGATAATGGGAACATGGATAATGAACGAGGGTTTTTTGAGTTCATTTATGCACTTGAGGGATGGTTTAGTGAAATCAAACCCAACTGAATCGCATATTGTAACCATAATTTTTATTTATTTACTTTGTGTTTGGTAGTTTTAGTTTATTTCTATCTTTTCTTTGTACCAGTAGAAAACATTGTTATTTCTGAGTATCAACAAATCCCTGTAGGATCGACTCGATATTTATCAGTTACTACATATGACTGGTGCACTCACCGGTAGTAGTGTAGAAAACTTTGCACTCATCAAAGGCAAAGAGCAACTCAAAATAGACTAGAACTTGGAAGTGACTTAGGTAATGCACAAGAGTATTTGGTCGTGTATTAGAGCTAGCTTGTTTGCACATGTTTTTGGCTCAAGGGTCATGCCCAATATCACAAGGTTACCAAGCACAAACTCACCTCAAAAGAACCAATACACAAAGAGCTACCACTAAAATTCAAGTAAGCAATACGAGATGTAATAAGGAAGAAATTAAGCATTTTTTTTTTATTTTTTTAACAAACATGCTATGAACTAAGAGTATGTGAGACTCTTTGGACATGAACTTTATACAAGAGGTTAAGCTTCTTGGATGCTCAATTCCTCAAGAATATCAACAACACACTTTTAGTAAAAGACGCTAAACCAGGAATTTAATTTGACAAAATAAAGGACTAAACAAGACTATCTAAAGACATAACAAGAGAGTATAAAATCAAAATAAAATGCGCCAAAACAGAACAGCAAAGCAGAGAATAGAAACGCAAATGAGAAGCTTAAGTGATTCCAAGGCACCTTAACCACATATGTGTGGCTTCATCCACAAGATTGTGGAATCATAACTAAGGACCTCAGGAAATTCACCAAGCATAGATAAATAAACACAATAAGAATAGGCAAAAAAATAAATTAAAATCCTAAAGCAAGCGTAATATTATTCAAACAAAGAACAATAAAAATTGAATCACAAAATAAAATGACATGAACATAGGAATTTAAAAATCGAAACAAGAAGACATAAACTAACAAGACAAGTAAGAAAATAAATGTACAAGATGGATTAAACTAAAGGAAAATGAAGAACAACATGAAGAACAAAAGGAACATACAATTTGGAAATTTCAATCAAAGGAGAAGAAGAACATCTATGGAGCAGACTCTTGATACCAAATGATGCAATCAGTGATTGCTCTTCCATGATCTTCCTCCATTGAAGTTCCAACACCAAGAAGATGACGGCGAAAGTAAGGAAAATGGATGGTGAATGGTGTCAATCAAAGAGATAAGCCAAAAATTATTTGAAGTTTGCAACAAGGGAAGGAACTCTTTATAAAATCCAACTAGAAGACCTTTCTTTAAGGGAAAAATTCTAGACACTTTACTGAGAAAAAATGCTCTTTCAAATTGAGTCTTATATTATTCATTCAAGTGTGAGGAGAACAATAGGTGTGGGTGCCATTTATAATGGTTTGGGCATGTAACTTAGATTAGGATAACCAAGATTAATTAGCTAAAAAACCAACTAACACATGGTTAACTTCATCTAACATAAAACCGCCCCTATAAGCTTGGACCTTGCTCCCTCAAATTCAAATATTGACACATAGGAAGGGACAAGGGGGCCTTACATGTTGCTTGTGTTTTTGTAAGTGCTAGAGAGGTGGGAAACGCAAACAAGGGGGGTGTGGTAGTAACCACACGTCCTCTTGCTCAATAAAAAGGTTCACCTTTTTGCACACACTCCATGTAATAACTAGTGGCACCCCATGCTTCAAGTAAAAGAAATATGGCCGAAAATGCAAGGCCCCAAATAAGGATAAATGTACCCACCTAATTACTAAACAAAGTACAAAAATACAAATATAAGAAATCAAAGACTAGCCTATGGTCTTCACTTCAAGTAAGAGTTAAGCCTAGCTTACTCCTTCTTAGCCATGTCTTCCTTTATCCTCCTAGCCATATGTGATGGAACCTTTGGTAGGAAGGATTGCATCATATTAACCTTTGGGCTAGTAAGTTATGCTTCTGATTGTATGGATGAAGAGGTTGGTTTTATTTGTGATTGAGAAGGTGGTTAAGGAATATCTACAAAAAAAAGGGTTAAGTTTATATACAAGTTGAGAAGTTGTTTGAGTTTTCAAATGATGAACCATCAAACTCTTAGAATTCGAGGTAGGAACAAAGGTAGTAGTTTCTTGGATTCTCAACACAAGTTTTACCTTGGGTGTGTCTGATGTTTTTCTCTTAGTACTAATTGAAGGTACTTGATGTGCATTTCTTTAAGGTTTAGGAGGTTTATTGTGTTGTGTCGGGTAGTTTGGTTTGTGTTTAAGGTTGGGTCTACGTTGGTCTTGCATCTGGGTGGTTTAATTTGTATTTAAGGTTGGGTTTATGTTTAGGCAGAAGTAGATGTTGTATGAGTCTTCTCACATTGTCTATAGACAATGGTACAATCTAGCGTAGGGATGAGAAAAATACTTTGCATTATTCGCTTTGACTGGATACGAGTATGATTGTGAGTATCTGACTACCTGTCTCGTATTGTACTGTTAATTCTTAAACTTTAGTTTATGATTTCTTGTTATTTACTATTGTTTATATTTAATTTCTTTATATACTTTTTATAATATAATTAAATTATAATTAATAACTTAATATATAATTATTTAATAATAAATAAGTAAATTTAAATTGTAAAAAAATAATATAACATATTACCTGGGAGTAAACCTAAATTAAAAAATACCTGACGAAAATTAAAGTTTTATATCCGTTCCTTTTATACCTAAACATGCTCCACACTTTTCGAAAATAGGAACGAAAAGGGTGAATGCACCCTCATTCTCTCTCTCTTTTCACAAAAATTATGTGATTCTCTAGGATGAAATTTGAAACACAAAGAAAAATGCTAAACATAATATTAGGTCCAGTAGCATTAAGATACATGAGAGAATCAATCATGCCTCTTTAGACTATTTGATCTACTAGTTTAGCTTATTCACCTTTTAACAATGTAGTAAACACATTCATTAACATCCTTGTAGGTTTGACATCATCCCTCTTATACTTAAGAAGTTATTTAGTGTATTTTTGTTTATGGATGTTGATATTTTCATCTGCCAATTTAATTTGAAGGCTAGGAAGAACTTAAGTTCTCTCATCATACTCATTTTCAAACTCACTTTGCATGAGGTAAAAAAAATCCTTACATGAAGATTTATTATTAGCTCTAAAGATAATATCATCAACATATATTTAAACTATATTAAAATTTTATTGTTTATTTTTAGTGTGCATCTTACGTTCCTAGTATAACTTCCATTCTTCATGTGTATAAATTATTCATATTAAACCATTAGATAATCAAACTTATTTTATTTATTATCATCAAAACACATAAGGCACTTAGACCATTTGATGTTACAAACGTATGAACCTTGTAGCCTTTTTTTTTAAGTAAAATGAACCTTATAGTTTTAACATCATATACCGTGTGAACATCATATGTCTCGGATATTCACTTAAAATCCTTAATTATAATGAACAGATAAAATCACCGTTAAATTACATAATATCTAATAATGATAAGATAATTAATAATAGGTAATGACTATAATTCCTAGTAAGAAAATAATATTTAATTTTTAATAAACGATGATAGTTTTAGAAAAAAAAATTTTAAGATATTTATTATTATCAACTAACCCAACCACTAGAGAATTATGTAATTTGGTCTTAAATGAGACACGAGGGAGATTTTAATAAACAAAACATCTAGTCGTTCTTAATATCATTAAATTTCATTTAATAGAGCCTTTATATATGCAACATCAGCAGATACAAGACATTGGCGGAGAGTGATCCTATCCTTCGCCTGTGTGATAAGGCATTCAGGCCTGTCTGTACAATCCCCAAGTTTCAACAGAGAAACTAAAATAATAGTACAGCTACAATTTAGTGCACAAGAATCCTAGTAATCCTATTGAAGAATTAACGAATATAATGTACATGTATGAACAAACCCGCCAAGTCTCTACCTCCCTATAATCTAAAGCAAGAAGAAACTGAATCCATAACCTAATTGCCTCGCGGAGTTTAGGAACTAGATGATAATCCACTCCGTTCTTCTATTCCACAGGATGAAAGAAGTCGATATACTTTCTATATTCAGGTAAAGCCGGTACTCATTCATCTCATTGAATCCACAAGCACTTATGGGGGATGATACCCAAAACAACCAAATAAGAGAAGATCCCATGTAAGTAGTGATATTAGCAATTTAGCATAACCCCAAATACATTTTCACTTGTCAATGCTTGCACCTGTAAACACCTGTAAAAGATAAGGGTAGAAAATTCATGTAGGGACATTAGTTTCCCAGGAAACATCATAGTACGCTTTCGATGTTACTTGGTAAGTACAATCATCAAATATTGTGGATAGTTCGTATTATATACATATTAAACATATAAAGAATAGCTCATGTTCTTAACAGTAATCTGATTTGAAGAGATGAGTTTAAATTATCAAGACTATAGAAAGCTAGGTTTCGAAAAGAGATACATTCAAGGACAAACAATCACCCCTATTAGTGAGTTGTTCAGCTCCAATTATAGATCTTGAAGAAAAACTAAAAGTTACAAGACAACTCGCACCGACCAATTTATCATATCATGTATTAGTATAACCAATAAATGGTCGTCTTACACAGTTAATGCAAAACTTAAATTGATTATTTAAAAGACAAAATTAACATTACTACCAAGATTAGTCGCAGGCTAGCAGCAGAAATTTGAATTTGAAGATCGGTGGTAATTATTAATTACTCTCTCTGATGCTATTTATAAAAATTAATTTGGATTATTTTCTAGGTCCTAAATATAAGAAGTAAAGACCCATATTAGTTAAAAATTACTTTTGAGCAAATTACAAAAACACCTAGTAACATTGAAGCCTTTGTCAAATTACAAATAATCCCACCATTTCTTATTTTCTTACTCTAACCTTTTTTCTTTTAAGTTTAAAAGCATTATATTAACACTCTTTGTATGTTTGAAATTATTACAATGAACTTCCCTTTAAATCTAATACTTAGAGAAGGCAAAAGTAATATTAAAAAAAATAGAGAATACTTGTAGATTCTTAATTTATTAAGGATTTATTTACAAGATACCCACCAATTTCACATGTAAGTGGAGACATATATTAATCTTGTTTTTTTATTTAAAGAAAAATATTTATTTATACTAAAAGACACTTATTATACGTTTGCTTTAAATTAAATAGTGCAATAATCTAGATTTACAATCAACCTAATTAAATACAGCCACTATTCATTAAACACAACTTTTTCCTTTATCCAGACCCAATTAAATGCTACCACTATTTTCATATACTCATTTGTAAGGGCTTTTTTGAAATAACATAAAATTAACTAACTCAACTATATTTATAGGTTTTGATGATTTGGTTATTTATTTTTATTAGAAATCCTACATCGGCTAATGACATGATAAGTGAGGTACAAACCTCACCTTACAAGTCTGATCTTGTAAGGTTGCATTAGACCCAAATTCACAATATCTAATATGTCTATCCTAGTGATTTGTTGTTATTAGGCCACTATCAAACCACCTGCAAATGTCTAGTCCTAATAAATTCATGCTAGAGATGTCTAACCCTCAACAAGAAGGGTATGTTGGAAATCCGATATCGTTTAGTGATATGGTCAAATAATAGTATATAAGTGAGGTGCAAACCCTTTGATTTTGTCAGGTTTAGTTATACCAAATTTATCATTTCTAATATGATATTAAAGCTTATGAGTCCACCAGGAATGACTCGGAAGACGCATGTGCAAGACATTCACACTTGAAAGAGGGATTGTTGAGCTCAAGTGTAAAGCTGAAGTCTCACATTAGGTAGGAATAGACAAGTTGAGCAGTATATAAGTGAAGAAACCCACAATCCTATTACCTTAAGGTTTTGGGTCGAAGGTGGCGTCTAGTCCTCACTTATGATGTGCGCTTAAGTCATTGTCTGAATATCTCCTCATTTATGAAACCCATTGGATTCCCAACAAACGAGCTAAACAAGATAAATTTAACAGAATTGTGGACTAGGATTCCTAAAAAAATGATTCACTTAACATTGTCAACTCTTAAATAATAATTTCTATACATGTTTTTTTAATTGGCCAATGTAGTTACAAGTTTTTTGTAAGAATGTTAGTAAAAGGGTTTGAACTTGCAACTTCTCCCTCCCTTTTTCTCTTCAGCCACTAAGTCAGCTTTATAACTACAAAGTATGAATCCTTATTTTTTGCAATGTAGTTTGCAAGAAGTCATCAGTTGTACTTTAAAGGATAGTTTGATACCTTCAAAAGCTTTCCCCAAGAATCACGCTTAAAGGATGATTAAAAAAAGTCCCTCAGGTATTATTTGAATAATTTCAGTAGTTTCTATAAGTCTCCTTTATGTCACAGATGAAATGAACAGCGATAATTGTCTGTAATGGCAGCAAGGAAAAATGGGGAAAGATCGTTAAACATTAATAACCGAAGTGAATGGAAAATGGTTTATCGGAATTCTTATTTGATAGATAGATACATGCATCAAGCAATCTGCAATTAAGCACAAATCCTATGTATTGGAAAAACAAAAAAAAAAGGAACCAAGTAGTCTTAAAATTGACAGCTTGTACCTGACATAGTCATCATGGGGCAGCTCTAACTGTCAAAATTCCACACGCACTGTCAGCATGCTATTGTTATATTTTCTGCTATGTCAGTTTTAATTTTGTAATTTTGTTGTGGCTTGTTTTCCGAATCTGAGGATTTTCTATTGAGTACACTAGGAGGCTTCCATCTTTTGTGCCAGCTAGGAAGCATTCTTCTGGGGTTACTGTCAGAGATGTCATGACCTTTCCAACTCCTTCATACTTCTTAACAACTTCGAGGGTGTTCATGGACCGAACAACAATCTGCCCCTGGTCACCTGCACCTACCAAAAACTCACCACATCTGCTTAATTGAACAGCATTAAGACGTCGGTTGGATTCAGAAGCAGCAAGATATTTTCCATTAATTGAATATAGGTGCAAACTAAGATCATCATCAGCATAAATTACAATCTGGCCCCGCTGAGAGACAACTAGCTTTGTTATTGGACTGCCTGATGGATGCCTTAAGGATCTAACATATCTACCTTCTCGTAGGGTGTGGAATACACAAGTTCCATCTTTTGATCCACTAATTATAATATCAAGTTCATGACTAACATATAAACAAGTTATTATATCATCATGTCCACAAAGGATGTGGCATGGAGTTTCAATTATGACATGATTCTTACGGGGTAACTCAGATTGACTGTTACGAACTCTCTTTTCTGAGGTTTTACCACGAAAAACTTCCCAAACCATTACTGTTGTATCATAACTTCCAGTTGCAAGGATACTTCCATCAGATGTAACTGCAGCACAGATCCATTTTCTAGTCAGACAGGAGCAGAAAATAGAATGTTGAACATCATAATGCAAAACTATAATGTTAACAAAAAGTTCACTAAAAGCTGTCAAATGAGACATTTATATCTATGAAAGAAATAGTAAATATTAGTAGCAACCTTCAGGCATACAAAACCAACAATTCAATCATTCAACCAACAGCAAAGAAAACATCTTACAATAAAATGATTGTTGAAATTATGAGGACTTAGGCATTGAAGGAGCAAATGAAGAGAACAGAGATGAAAAAGTGTGAAATTGAAATTGACTCAATAAGTAAATATACAATTTTAAGACATTAAAAAGGAGTCTTGGTGGTCGGATGAAAAGATTCAAGAAAAGGTTTAAAAAAAAACAGAGAATGCAATCTTGCAAGGGTGCAATATCTTCTCGAGTCTTTTCAATGGCTCCTCCTTGACCCACAAGAGGCTTGACATTAGGATCCATGAGAGTATTATTGAGACGATAATTAGAACATCAATATCAATTTCGTTCAGATCTCATTTCTCTCAAATTCTTTGAATCTTTTGACAACACTATTGTTGTGTCATGTGGGAACATAAGAAATTTGGGAAGGCAAATATTCACAAGCAATATCAATGTGTAAAATTTTAATAGAACTGAATTGATTTTGAATCAGTAGAGAAACCTTGACATTAGGAAAAACATCAGAATGATTTTTCATTAAGAACAACAACAAAAATATCAATGAAACTGAAAATAATATTAGCCTAAAATTCAATAGTCACAATTAGGACTCCCACGCATAAGAGTGAACTATAGTAAAAGGTGACGGAACACTTCTTTTAACTCAATGCGTACAAGTATAACATGTATGTTTTCCTAAGTGATAAGATTCAACCCTAAAAAATATGAAATTCTGGAGACCCTAAAAACCATAAGATGCTATTTATCAAGACTATGGTGACGCAAACAAAGACATAGGCAACTCACAGTCAACGTTGATATAATCCTCAAAATCCATGTCCTTATGCAAATTGTTTGTCCACTAATCTTGGACAAGAATTGTCAATTGTATTTTAGTATATGGCCTAAGCCCATCTCTTTGTGAAACCTTTTGTACTATATAATATACTCCTTGGCTGTAGTTGAGACACACAAAGATTCATATGCATATTCATCTGTTTCTACATGGTATCTAGATCTTAGTGAATCCTTGCCCTCCTAGATAACCCATTGTTCATTGATGTCAACTTTTTTTTTTTTTGGAATCATGTTTCTTTTCAATTTTCGATCATTTTTTTGCAGTAGTCATCACCGTTCCGGTCGGCGACAATACCATCACCATTCCCAAGCAACCATTGTGTTGCTGGAATCATTAGAGCTCTCATGTGCGCCACGAAGCAATGTGCTTCTTCTCTCCTTCTAACTTTGGTAGCCTTACATGGCAGCGTGTCTGGCCATCGTTTTGATAGCTCTCATTGGCGACAGACTTGCCTCGTTGTGTTCTCAGATCTGGTCCCAAATCCTTGATTGGGCCTCGCTTTCAATCTCCTCTTCCTTTGGGGACACCTTTTCTCTCTCCTCCGCGTACTCATGGCTTTTGCTAGGTCTGACTCTTCGTTATTTACTAATTAGTCAATGTCCATCTCTCTCCATTGACAAGTTAGATGACATTAATTATGACAAATGGGCCTCTGACATTAGGTTTTGGCTTAAGGGACATGACTATACCAATTATAGGGGTGTTCATTGGGTTGGGTGACCCGATGACCCAACCCAACCTAAAGTGATTGGATTGGATTTTTTTTAGATTGGGTGAAACCCAACCCAACCCGATCAAACCCAATCACCTATGGGTTGGGTAACGGATTCAGGAGTTAAATTCGAGACCCAACCCAACCCGAAAATAATATTTTATTATTAGTATTTATTATTTTAAATAAAAAATATCTTTTATAGTTTATTATTTATTATTTTAATGTATGGTCCCAATCCAAGTCCAGTCAAGAGTTTTCACTATCCTTACTTCATCTTTCTTTTCTTTTTCTAAAAACCCTAAATAGTAGGTGCTTCTTCTTCTTCTTCTTCTTGTCGTGTGGACCCATCGGCCATCTCTATGCTTTAACTGCTTTCCACTTTCACTGGTGTTTTCCACTTGCCGTCATTGTCTCTTCCCCTGTACGAAATTAATTACAGGTCCCCTTCTTTCTACCAATGCTTAGTGTTTGTGAATCTTTAAAAAATTCAATTTTTGTAATGTTTTTGCTGTTGTTCGTGAATATGTTACTAAAAATTGAGAAGCAAAGCAGTCAAAGGAGTCATTAAAGACTGTCACGTACTTGGGGTTCCAATTAACAAAACTATCTTTTTATTTCAATTTTAGAAATCAAACTTAATCTCAAATGAAGATGTTGGTTCAAATTTCTGGTCTTACATTATATAGTACTCAAAGATAGCTTGTCTGATGCAACAATTGTTATGTCAATTTTGATAAATGATAATGCTCAGCATTGTCAAATTTTATGTCTTCTTTAGAGTTTCTTTTTCCACACTTTCATTTGCCTAATTAATTATTCACTAGAAAATTAATTCGTATTAAAATTTGTCTACACAAACTTCTTCTATTTCTAAAGGGGAAAAAAGAGAGGTGGAAGAAGCATATGTTATTCTGTTTCCTTTGTTTTGTCAATCAATTTAAATAATCAAGGTCTCATACTAAATTGAGGAAGATCAATTTAATCACAGATGTCCTTTTTGTGTATTATGACTTAAATACAGGTGTAGAAACAGTGTTATGACCATATGAGCAGATGTCCTAATAACTACATGTTATTGTTGATTGACAATTTAATATGTTAATTTTAATTTATTTTAGTCATGTAATTTGTAATTATAAATTTATTGTTTAAAGACAATATTTTTTAAAATGGTGACCCAATCAACCCAACCCGATCAATGATGGGTCGGGTTGGGTCTAATAAAAAAAAACAAAAATCCAACCCAACCCAACCCGATGTTTATGATTGGGTAATTTGGGTTGGGTCTTAGGTTTGCCTAAACCCGACCCAACCTAACCTATGAACACCCCTAGTTAATTAGGGAAAATAGTCATAGTTCTTTTCCTAAGAGTGTCCCTAAACAAGCTGTCTCTTTTTGTTTTAGTTCACTCAGATATTTGAGGCTAAAGTTGTGTGCAATCTACCTTAGGTTTTCAATATTTTGTAACTTGCATTGATAATTATTCTTGTTGTACTTGGTTGTTCTTCATGAAAAATCTTTCTGAGTTGTTTTCCATATTTCAATCCTTTTATAATGAAGTTAAAAATTAATTTATTGTATCTATTGGTACTTTTTGTAGTGGTAATGCTCATGAATACTTTTTTACCTATGATATTCTTCATCGGACATCTTGTACCTATACCCTTCAACAAAATGGAGTGGCGTAGTGTAAGAATAGGCACCTTATTGAAGCAACTTGAACTCCTTTACTTCATGGTCAAGTTCCTCAACAATTTTGGGGTGATGTTGTTCTCAGTGCGTGTACCCCCATCAATTACATGCCTTCTTGTATCCTCAACAACCAAATACCTCACTTTATTTTGTTCCCTTATCAACCTGCCCACCCGTTAACCCCTCGAGTTTTTGGATATACTTGTTTTGTTTACAATCACACTCATGGTCTTGAAAAATTGTCCGCTCGATCTCACAAGTGTCTTCTTAGGCTACCCTAGGTCTCTAAAAAGCTATAAATGTTTCTCAACCTCCCTTCATCGCTATTTGATCTTCTTGATACTTTCTTTGAATCTTCTCTCTACTTTGCATCCAATTCCTTTCCTTCTAAGACTATTCCTACCCCTACCACCACCCCTCTTGTTTTTTATACCGTAGACATGTTTATTGTGCCCTCAAATTCACCACCTTTGCTTCCTCTCTAAGTTTATCATTGCCGACAGCATCTATGCCTTCCTGTTGGGTTAGCTACTGACTCTACTCCGATGTCATCTCCTTCATGCCCTTTGGCCCCTCCCCTCACATCTAATCTCCTTATTCTTCTTTGTAAAGGTGCACACTCCACTCGTAATCTCTCCCCTCATTATGTTACTCTGAGTTATAACAGGTTGTCTCCATCCCATTATGCTTATCTTTCTTCCATTTCCTTTGTGTCCGTTCTTAAAACTGCAGGTGATACCTTAGCCCACCTTGGTTGGAGTCAGGCCATGTTTGATAAACTGTGTGCTCTTCAGAACAATGGTACTATGTTACTTTGCCTCCTTAAAAGCTTGTTGTTGATGGATCTTTATTGTCAAAGTTAGCCCAGATGGCACTATTGATCGACTTAAATCTCGTTTAGTTGTCAAAGGTTATACTCAGATCTTCTTATGAGACTATGATGACACCTTCTCTCTTGTCGCCAAGATGGCCTCAGTCAGACTACTTTTATCCATGGTTGCTCTTTGACATTGGTCCCTCTATCAGTTGGATGTCAAAAATGGCTTCCTACATGGCAATTGGCTCGAGGAGATTTATATGGAGTAACCTTCCTAGGGCATGGTTTGGTAGATTTAGTGCAGTGGTCCAACAATTTGGTATGACTCAGAGCGATGCAGATCATTCTGTGTTGTATCATCATTTAGGGGTTTGGTGCATCTACATAGTAGTGTATGTTAGTGACATTGTGGTCACATTGGCATTTCAGAGATAAAACAACACCTTTATCATCATTTTCAAATGAAAGACCTTGGCAAACTTAGACACTTCTTAAGTGTTGAGGTATTAGCACCATCTAATAATGAGATTGTGATTTCCTAAAGGAAGTACTCATTAGACATTTTAGAGAAGAATCTGCTAATGAATTCCACACCCATTGACACATCTATCGATCCAAATGCTAAACTCAGGGGAGAGCCACTTTCAGATCTTGAGAGGTACAGGAGGCTAATTGGAAAACTAAACTACCTCATAGTCACTCATCCTAACATCTCCTTCGTGGTCAGTTTTTTAATTCACCATGCGCAAGATATTGGAATGTTTCATCCGCATTCTAAAGTATATTAAAGGAGCCCCAAGAAAATGTTTGTTATATAGGCACAATAATTATACTCAGGTTGTGGGATGCTCAAATGTAGATTGGACAGACTTTCCCACCGACAGTAGATATACTTCCAGATATTATGTCTTTATTGATGACAACTTGATTTCTTGGAAAAGCAACAAGCAAAGTGTAATGGTAAGAACTAGAGTAGAAACAAAGTATATTTGCAACAAGCTTGGTGCATATGATTTTATGCACCAGCTTGAGGGGAAGTGTTAGATGTATTTCAGTATATGAGCCTAAGCCTATCCCTTTGTAAAGCCTTTTGTACAACCTATATAATATACTCCTTGGTTGTGCTTGAAACAGAAGGATTCATATGAATATTATCTATTTCTACAAGAACAAAGTTATTAACAAAATGAAAAAAGTAATCAAGGGTGTGAGTGAGCTTACTAATGGGTATTTAATTAAAAGGCCAATCAGGATCACAAAGTACAAAATCTAAGAGTAGGTTAATAAGATAGATAAGAGAAGATATTTGTTACCAAGCAAATGATCCAATAAAATAGATCCATCTGACAGGGTAATAGAAGGCAAGAATCCAATAAGATAGATAAGAGAAGAGATTTCTTACCAAGCAAATAATCAACAACACAATGACAGGTAAAGTAGGTTGTCGGGCTACTCACTTTACCTATGGCCCTAATATTAAAGGTGAATGTCACACCAAGGCAAGACAATAATCTAAGTTTTCTAATATGGTCTAAGTCGCTTACCTTGGCTCAAATTTTCTGATGTGCTACTAATTAAAAAGACTACAAGGACCATAATGTAAACAGTTTAGGGAAGACTAGGAAGAGAATGTGTTACCAATCATATAAATGTTTTGAATCATTGGAGCCAAGTATCCAAGGTCCAAATAAGAGGATTTGAGAAACAAAGACTACAACAATTACTCGATTAAGCAACAACAATGACATGTGAGATGGGTTGTTGGGTTGCATTAAATTGGAGAAAAATATTTACTTAGTGGTAGAAAAAGTAACATTCTTGATTTCTCGGCAATGCAAAGGGAAGCAATTTGAACCATATTAGCCAGCTTAGATCGTTGTCTAGTCTTGGTACAACATTTAGCTTGAACATGCCCATCATTATATCAGTAAGTGCAGAAAATTCTACAATGTTGGCCATCACGACCACCACTTCATCCTTCATAATGAGATGAGTGGAAGGGTCGGAATGAAGAATGGAGGATTCCCCAAAAACTTGAACAATGGAGAGAAGTAGCAACTGTTCACATATAAGGGACCCATGGGATCCCTATTATACATGATTATGAACAGAACCAGGTTCAAGCTAGATAGAAAAGTGCAAGAACCATAAAAATTTGCTGCTTTGCTCACCAGAGTTGCTTCATCCCTAGTAAAAGGTACAAAGGTTTCAAAGTTAGCAATTAAATAATCAAGCTTACCAAGAAATGCCAACACATTCATGTTTTGCAACTTGACCGTAGTCAGTCTGTAAATCACACTGTAGAGATGATGGATATTTATTGGAATAAACCTTTTTGGCTTTTATCTAAACATCATAGCAGGTTGTAAAGGTCAGGTGTTGCGACTGGAGTTTAGGAGCGACAGAAAACCACAGAACGTTGCACAAAAAGGAATTGATCAATTGTTTGTAATAGGCTTGATCCTTGTCAAGAATATCCTTCTCTTGACTCTTGTTAGGTCAAATGATCTTTCATGATCTTGGCCTCGAAACCACAATTGAAGAGCAAAAGCCTATGTTTTTATAGTTGGCTGTCCCAAACAAAAGTTCACACGAAATCAGCAGACCATGGAATCCAATGAGGAACTAATGGAGGCCCTAAGAAATCAAGCCAAATAGGTCTGTTGAGGGGTGCATAAGTAAAAGGAAGGCGACGAAGAGTCACCAGATGATGGGTCTCACCTGAAAAGAGAATGCATGCCACCCTGGTGTAAGCATATTAGATACACACACCAAAGAGAGACAAAATGTGATAACACTTATTGAGGCAATTTAGGGTGGGGTTAAAAGAGTGGTGGTTGCTTGGAGGAAGCAGACTCAAGTCGTGTATGCAAACAGAAAAAGAAAGTCTAACAAGGAAAAGGGTGGCATAATGGTCATGAGTACTGTTCACCTGAGTTTAAGAACCTCTTTATTGTAAAAAGGATTGAAAAAACCCTAAATGACAGAACCATATGGAAAGAATATATAGCTGAACGTTCTGTGTGGTGTGTCCACACATGTGTCTTGTTTATAGTTGTTAAAATCAGAGAAATAGAAAGGAATAAGGGACTAAAACTATGTTTCAATACCCACCAGATGAATGTTTATATAGATTTATTTCATAGATTACACATGAATATAAAAGATATGATTTCCTATAATCTCTAAGATACTATTTAAACATAATATATAAACATACTATATAAGATTTATTTCTAAGATACTATCTAAACATACTATATTTAAAATTAAGATAAGATAATATCATGATAAGATAATATCTAAAATTCTCAACATAAGATAAGATAATATCAAGATAAGATGATATCTAATATTCTCAACAATAATGACATTTGACTACAATAAAATCAGTACAAAATACATAAGAATAAATCAAAACTCGAAATTGTAGAAACTGCATCACTGATTTCTAGAAAGAACTATTTCAGTTGTTAACATGTACTAAACATGCTATCAAAAAGATATAATTGGATATTTTTCATATATTCTAACAATGGTCATAATGACTACGCATTTATGGCTCCACCGCTCTAGGTCAAAAAAATCTTTAGATCAGTTCATTGAATAGGATAGACAATAAAAAAAAAAAAAAAAAGATTTATAGAATGCATGGCACTCTTCAACATACAAGACAGTATATATTGCAGGACATCCACGGCAACTACGCAGTCACCATATTAGGAACCCTTCCAGGAACCATTAAACATACCTGCAACACAGCTCACCACATCCTTGTGCTGTCGGATACTCTGCACCATTTTGCCATCGCTTAATGCTATGACCTGAAAACTATTTTCCCAATTACCACATGATATTAAGAAATTCTCAGAGGATGTCTGCATAGTTGCAAAACATTGAGCTCCTAGTTCAACATTTTCAGGCACAGGAATCCCAATCTTGCGTGGAGAAAGTATGTCGGAGCCAACTCCAAAGAATGGATCCTGCTGGAAGTTAGAGATTGTTTCATTACTCATGAAACCAAACATAATTCCAAATCATAATACACTAAATAACAATCCCTATGCATTTTTCAGCATCAGATGAAACCAAGCCTAACCTGGGAACCAGAAAATGTAAAATTTCCACCAGACTGCAGTTGAGTTGTCAACCACATCTTAACAGACAAGTTGAGACCCTCATCCACAAGGACAATATTTGAGTCCATCAGACCAACATACAGCATAGCAGATGAATATGGACTTGAACTACAAACTATGGAAGTCAAATTGATAGAATCGGGAGCAAAGTACAAAGGATGTGCAATTGGAATAGGCGGCCCTCTTCTTGGGTGTTTCTTACGAAATATCTGGATTGGAGTTTGACCAAAGTTGGCTATCTGGTCTTCAATAGCTGCTCTTTGCAAATCATCTTCCATTGTTTCCAGATCAACAGCACCTTCGTAAGTCAAGTAGTAGAAGATGTTTGCTGCCTATAATCCAAAGTTAAAATTTTAGCTCAACAAACCTGGATTTTTAAATTTTAGACAATTCTAATTTACATGATTTGTCATTGAATAAAAGGTGATCTTCGTACATACCTCTACAGCAGGTTTTCCACGTTGCTTGTAACCAAATACCAAATCTATCCAGTGATGAAGATTTGAGCTAACATATTCACTTTCAAGGGCTTCCCGATTTCTCCTAACGAATTCTTCCGGTGAACCCTGTGCAAATAATTTATATGTTAATTCTATTATAATTAGTTATTGAAAGCAATTCTGCTTGACAACTGACATATTCTATTTTATGTAAATATTTCAAAATTGAAAATATCTAATTGTAGTAGAAACTGCATTAAACTGGTTAATGATAGCTTGATCATCTTATTGTGAAAGTATAACTGACAAAAAATTAAAACCTCAGGCATCTTACTGAGTAAGTAGATAAACAATTCAGTCTCCAAAAGATGTTACATGGCTTGCTCCAGCTCCTAACTATACGTTTCCATCTATACAAATTTATCCCCAAGGAATAAGCTCTTTTGGAGTTTGACAAGTCCAGTGAGGTGAACTTGATAGCAAATTTGACAACTTCGAGGACTAATTTGTAGAGACAGAAACTTTCGGAAACCAAAGCAACAACATTAACATCTTTTAGGGCCAAATTTAAATTATTATCATTATTATTATTGAAGTTTTTATCATCTTACATGTTTAAATTTGAACTTATTTTACTGCTGATTTTAAATTGAAAGAATAATTACATTTCATAGGTACTGCTCGGTCTGATTTTTTTTTTGTCAGCGAAGGTTAGTTTTTTAGAGAGGATCGAATCCATGACCTTTCTCCTCTTCCTTCTTTGCTAACCAACCCACCTTATATCTCCACACCTTAGTCTGATATAGGTACATTTTTCAAGACATTGCACTTAGAAGACCTAGAGTTTTATTCCTTAATATTAAACTAGAATCACAAGCTGTGCAAATTTGCACTGTAACCAGACAAAATGTTCAACTGAAATGCTGCTGCTTTTCGTGAAAATTACAAAGCATGCCATCTACTCAAAAAACAGTTAAATGCCCATTGGCCTTGTTTTATAAATGTTAAAGATATCATTTGATTATGTTAAAGATATGATTTGATTATATAAAAATAGACAAATAGAAAACAAATATATACGAAGTTTATAATTTGTTTCCTTATTTATCTTGTACATATAATTATAAAATACATGTGTATGTGACCTAATGCACACAATTCATGAATCCCTCTATATTCTATAATAAAAGAATTAAAAAAAAAAAAACTAGGTGGGAAAAGTGGCCTAAAATTTGATACTTGGCTTCTAGATGGATGGCTTTGCTACACTACTTCATGTGTGTTTAGTTTACAGTTTAAAACTTCGTAGTAAATGAGTATTTTTTCTTGTTTTCTGTTTCCTAATATTTTATCCTTGGTTTGGTCTGTCATGTATAAAAAAATATACATATTAATGATTATATGACATATATGTGAGACAGCCTCATAAAGCTTTTCCTTGTGATAACCCTGTCATTGCTGTATCGCTTCTAAGATACATTTCAATCTTTCCCATGGCTGGGATAATGTCATGCAGATAGCTTTAGACAGTTAATTTTGAAGATTTCTTTGTTCATTTCATTCTAAAGTGGTTTTATGAGTTAAGCTGTAAAAGGAGTGCATCTCTTCTGGTACATAAAAATATGTTATATCCATTCTTTTACATTTTTGAGTATTGAAAAAAATCTGAGTCCACATCAACTAGAGATAGAACCTATAAAGAGTACATATTGGAGGGACAAACCTCACCTTACAAGCCTGGTTTTATAGAGTTGAGTTAAGCCCAAAAGCTACATTCTAAGATAGCATTAGAGTCTATCCTAGATTCATCAAGAGGTCAAGCACCAAGCTCAAATAGTGTTGGTGTGAGGGGGTGTATAGAAAAAAATCCAAGTCACCATATTGTCTAGAAATCGAGCCTGAAAAGATTAAAAAATACGGGGCCAATCCTCATCATGAGTCAATTTTGAAGGGTTGAATTATGCCCACAATTCTAAGATTGAGTAGGAAGGATTTCTATAATCCTTAAATGCATGAATTCAAAATCTAGTTTTTTGGGTAACCTCAAAATATGCTTTCTCTCTAATAGAATCACAAATAATTTTTATTACAAGATAGAAAAGGATTATTCATCTTAAATCTAGCTGGCGCCTGCTCACAGTATATGTTGAAGCAGTTTAAAGGGAATACTTTTAGATCTTCAAAAAGACTGCAACATTTGCTGACATTGATAATGCAAAGTGACTAAAACAAATAATAGAGATCACTTTTCAATTTTTTGAATTCCAAAGATGAAATCTGATATATTGCTGGAGAGAAATGATGGATTTAGTTGGGAGAGGGGAATAATCACAAATAATTTCGTACATCATACCATATATAATAAACACATTTGAATCTCAAATAAAATGCTTCAGTAAAATATCAGATATTAATAATTTTGAGTATGCTATTCTGTTTTGCATACAGTTGGTTTTTCAAAATTTTATGTACCTTAGCCCATGGAGGCAGGCCAACATCCGCAATAGGTTCACCATCCTGTTTAACTCCTAGATGATAAGAGTTTGCATTGACAAGAAACTCAGGCATGTAAAAGAACTCAGGTATTAACTCCTTCACATCACTAGTATTTGTAAGGCAATTTCTGTAGGTACCCTCAATGCTTTGAAAAAGACGGTCAGCATGATCAAATTTACCACCCTGACAATAAAGAAAAAACATTAAAACAATGAATGATGAGCTGTGTACACACAACATCTTGAAAAGAACAGAAGATGAATATTGAAAGGCTAAGGCCATATCTAGATAGAAACTTTCCTGTGAAAGATTTAAAATCAATTCCATATAATATACCAAAATAAATGCTAAAGACCGATTGACCTAAAAACATAAGCTGCATTGTGGAGACTCATGAATGATTTTATACCTCTAATCTCTATATAACCCCTTACACATGAGCCATCTTAATTGCAGTCACCCCTTTACCACCATAATTGTGATATATTTGCAGGTTGCCTTAATTGTAGCCTCTAGGGAGTGTTTAATCCCACATTGTCTAGAGACATAACTTGAATAAAGTCGATGCTGTCGGGTTGAACTACCTAAACCCAAGTTCTTAAATGGTATTACTCTTTTGGTCATTTAGATCCATTGTAGAGGCACCCACATTCTCCTTAGTTATGGACACCCTTAGCTTTCCTTAACGGTGGCATGAAGTTTAGCAAGAGAGGGTGAAAGAAAACATGAGCGAAATAGAAGGTATGGATCCCATGATTTCAAACTATAACTGAAACAATCTATTAGTTATAAACCATAATTATTACCTAGTAACAGTTGCTATTTTACCCTTTAAAAAACTGTAGTACACTCATTACTAGACATTTCATACTACACTAATGATAGAAAGAACACTATTAAAAATCAGAATATAATATTCGGATCTAGTAGCAAAACTAGTAATAGTGGTTTATAGGCTCATTATCTTTTATCTAGAGGGAAAAAATATTCTCTATTTATTTAAAATCAATGTTATTAACCTATATCAACATGCTTCCCTTGTGTATTCATACACTTGGTTTCATTCTTTTATGCCACTAATTCTTTGATTTTAGCATGGTATCTGGAGCCAGGTTGAGTGAGCTCCTTTTTGCTTGATGTTCCTCTTCTAAAACCTTTTTCCCATCTTCCAACAATCCTTTTCATATGCTTTCCTTTTGCAATGCATTTTTTCAGCCACTGCTGCCACTTGTTGTCGGTGATCTTTCTGACCATGACCAACACCATTAGTGTTATTTGAGGATTTTTCCTGTGGTTCAATGCCACCTTTTACTTCCTCATTTTTCAGTGAAGAACTAACTCGCTGTCTATCCACAGCCATTCTTTTTCATCATGTTTTCCGGTCATTGCCTTTTGCTCGCCACTCATCTTTTGAAGAACTCTTCGATCAGTCGCCTACGTGACATTGTCCTTATCCGACATGTTTCTCAGTTTAAATTATTTTGGATCTTCACAAATATTGTTTTCAAGCCTCCAAATGTTAGTTTTAAGAAAGTTAGAACTTGTTTTACTTGTCATGAATTTTCTTAGGCTGATGGGTGTTCCAGCTATCTAGCACTATTATTTTTCAAGTAATATTACCCGATTTCGCCAACATCCTTGGGTTACCTTTCCAAATATTGTTTATGGTGGAACACAATTTTGGTTTATTTATTTTTCTACTTCTTGTAACAAACTGAATGCTTATTAAGCTTCAACTTGGGGGGAAGTGCTGAAAATAATGATAAAATATTCTGATCGGGTAGTACAACTAGCTATAGTGGTTTATATAAGCACATTATCTTTTATTTAGAGGAAACAAAATATTCTCTATTTATTTAATATCAATGTTATTAAACTATATAAACATGCTTCCACTGCGTATTTATGAACAGTTTCAGTCAATTATTCTCTTCTCCATTTCTCTTATTTTAACAAACACATATCTACCATCTAATCCAGCATAAAATACAATTTTAGGTAATAGTATTTTTTAATAATTGTGATACCTGCAGATTTCGGTGAAGAGAGGTAAAGGGCTCTAATCTAAGAAGGTAATAAAGCACAATGCCCATACTTGAGTAATGAGATCCATAGTAGAAACTGCATCAATAGACAAACACCATTACATGAGAGTGCTATCTATCAATATGTGTGTGATAAATAAAGGATCATTGTGAATCCTAAACCAAGCCTGACCAATTTACCTGGGTATATCAGGATCACAGAAGTTCCGGTATCTATCTTCAAATACCTAAATATAAGAAGTATAAACAAAGAATGATAATTAGAAAAACTAACAACCTATCCAATCCATATTTTAAATAACAATAGAACAAACTAACCTCAAATCGTTTAGTATCAAGTGCTCCGACAGGCTTTGAGAGATCTCGAAACGTAGATGATTTGTTAAAATCAAGAACCTCTGATGAGTGGTCAGCCAAGACCCAAGGAAAAACTGGATACTGGGTTAAATCATTATAAGATCTTCCAGCAAGTGTATTGAGAATCATTAAATACTCAAAGTTTGTTATATCCCTTCTCCTCCAGCTTTCTCTGGCAGTTTCTGCCATTTCCTGTGCCACTCTTCGATCAACAAAACTAATAGATCCGCTCTTATCCTTTCCACTTCCTTTGGGAAATGAATATTCATTTCTTGTAGCAACTATCAAGTTTCCTATATCTTTTGCATCCTTCTGTGATGGAAAGTTTAAAAATACTGGTGCAACTGAGTCACTAAAGAAAATCTCTATTGCAGTATATCTGAGCAAATACCTTGTCCAATGAACAGCTTTTATCTAAAATGATAATCAGACAAAGAATCACCCAAAAGAAAAGAAAGAAAAAGGGATAATCAAATCACAATCTCCAAAGTGTAATATATATATGTGTGTGTGTGTGTGCACGCGTGCACAAGCACGCCCACTCTGAAGAAAATGAAACCAGTAAACCAACCTTGGCCATGCTCCATCTTCGATGGCGTTTAACACATCTCATAACTTTAACAGATCCATTTGCATTTATTAGCTCTATGTTACCAACTGCAGTGCCCTTCTGAGGATCCATACCAGAAACAGGCCACTTAAATGATTTTGTTTTTACATCAGACTTGCTAGGATCAGAATTAATTGAGGCATCAAAGTTTCTAAAAACAGATGATCCACCAGTACCCTCGACCAAGAATTGAGCAAAGAAATGCAAAACATTTTTCATCACTGCCAAATGACCGGCTAATTTTCTCTTTGGGGTCACAAGAACACATGGGATTGATACAAGCACCTGAAATTGAACTTAGACATAACATCAGAAATACAGTCAAAGACTACCTATAAATATCAAAAGACCGTGTTCCTTCATACCACATACCTCACTAGCTTCAGTTTCAGGAGAAGAGGAAGTATCCTTTCGTTCTTGCACAATATCCTTTCTGTCACTGACATCCTTCAGTAAGTCTGAGGATTGGCAATCTGAATGATCAGTGGGAATTTGAGTTGTCTGTCCACTTATATCAGTATTGGTTTCACTAATGTCCACAGATCCCTCATCAGTTATTTTTCTTATCCCTTTCAGCAAGAGCTGCTTCATTTGTTCAGGTATATTACCCACAAAACCAGGACTAGTTTCATAGACAGGAGTAGCAACCCCACTACCAATGGCAGAAAAAGGACTACACAGATTTTCATCAAAATGGTAATTTTGCCTTAGTTTTGGCCTGCGCCGCCATGTATCTTCTGTCTTATCAAGTTTCCAGTGTGTTACAACACTATTTGGAAAAGGGTTGGTAGACCACGGACCCCTCTCATCAATTAAAGAACGAAACATGTGTATCCATTTTTCCTGCATAAAAAAGCAACCCTGGTTGTTAACAAAGATACTGATATTAATTTTAACATGTTTTATGATTAACAAGCATGGTTAACACCCACACACACACATATATTGATTTATGCTTACAGCAACATTTTGCTGCTTTTCCTCGTAGGTAAGCTGGAATTCAGCTCTTCTGCTATCATCTGAAGCAAGAACAGAGTTCAAGCTACTTTGTATATCTTCTTCAAAAGCTTTCTTACTGCTAGATTCTGCCAAGGAGTTTTCATCTATTCTAGAATGAAGTTCCTGTATCTGCTGACTGCGATCCGTTTTACATGTCTTCATATATTTAGCCTCATCACTGACCTGAAAAGAGAAAGGCATTAGTTAAAAATGCAAAATAGCACTGGTGGTAGTTTGGTAGACAGAAAAGAAAGTGTTGTAGAAAGGTATGACAAAAACAATGTTATACGACAAAACATTGCATTAACCATAGCCAATCAGGTTAATAATAAATTCATTTATCGTTGAGATGGCTCCATGATTATTCATATAGAATGGAAATAGTTTAGTGGGCATGTAAAAATGAAATTCATCAGTTACTCTGTTACATTGACAAGCATGAAGACATTTTATGCACTGTTAGACCAAAGGTTTTGCAATACATTTCATCAGATCATGTAATGATCTTGATTAGTTTTATAACTGACAGTCACCAAACAACTTCAATCCTAGGTAGGGCCGCATGGGGTAGCTTGTACTCACCCATGCCGAGAACTTAATATTGCATATATTCCTCTCAAAATCAACAGAATTTCACATTAGTCAATGGGTTAATTCTGAAACCATAGCTTAGAAATGCCTTAAAAGTTAACATATATTGCAAAAAATTGGAAATATCAAATATAAGATCATCAACTTACACTAAATTCTCTCAATGATATTTGGAAATCACCCCACCTCCCAAAAAAATAACAAAGAAACACAGACACATGTATTCAACAATATATTTCAGACATACTGCTGTCAGTACTCGATCCTTTTGAATTAAATTTTGAATGGACCCTGCATCTTTTGAATTGTAGCTAGAATCCAAGGCATCATCTCGGCTTGCAATGCTGGTAGCAAGCATTGATTTCCCAATATTGACAGTCTCCCGTATCAAATGTGATAAAAGATGAAAACGAACACCATCATCCAATATTCCATATTGTGCCCTAACAAAAAGCAGTGCCCTAGCAACATGCAAACCAAAAAGTTAGCTTCCTACAATTTAATTTTGAAACTTGAGAATTGATTTGCTTGTTATAAATTTTTGGGACATAACCACATCTAGGGGAATTCCAGTCAGCAGGAAATATTTCTTCATGTGGTCAAATTCCCACTTGGGGTATTTCCCACTGTGTACAGAACGCATGATTTAATTTGGGGTGTGTGTGGCTGTGCGTTGGGAAAGAGTGCGTGTGTGGGGCGGGGGAGCAAAAACTTGCTCTTATGTTACCAGATAATAAGTTGCAGCCTGCTCTTGCTTTGCTCATCGTCAGCATTTAAAAGGCAAGGTAAGAGTGAGACGAACTGGTGGACACACCGTGATGCCCTTTCTAGAGAGGATTTACACAAATACAGGATAACAAGGCGATAAATAATTCTTGGACACCTCTCTACTCGTAAAATCATAGCTTTATCAACATTTTTATTAGGTTTTGCAGTCAAAGCAGTGCCAATCCCTCCTGCTACAACAACTGCAGCCACTTCAGCAGCAGGAATGTTTAATGACTCAACTAAACCACGGGCCCTTTGACCAAGAGAAGGTCCTGCAAATGACGATGATTTGGGTAACATATTGCTGGGCCCTTTACCATTCATCTTGCAAATAACAACCCACAATTTGTCATATATATTCCACCACTTCTCCTCAATTGTATCATCATTTGGAATTGGCTGCTTAGAATTCTGTGATTTTCTGAAAGCATACAGAATCAAATTGTAAAGAGTTACCTCAAGCATCAACTAAATTTTTGTTTTTACCAACGTTAGTAGTGCCATGGGGATGGCAGCGTTCTGAATTTTCATACCTAGATGTTTGCATATCAGCTTCTTCTGTCAATACTTCTTTTAAGGCAGAACTATACTCCTTGTGACATTCCATTTCCAAATCAACATGAAAATCGAAGTCACTTCCAAGAAACTGTAAGGAAAAAATAGCACATCTTCAGAAACATATTAAATGGGCTAAAAGCATTAATTAATTCATTATTGTTAAAATTAGAGAAAAAGAAGAATAATGGACTGAAATCGTGTGTCGAAATACATAGCGGATGACTGTTTATATAGACTTATTTTATAAATTACACATGAATATAAAAGATATTGTTTCATATAATATCTAAGATAATATGCCTACTTACTATATTTAAAATCAAGATAATATATAAGATTTTCAACAAATATGTATAGAAATCAAGGACGATAATACCTAAACACCTCCTAAATATTAAACACTTGACATTATCATATTGCAGGCTCAAAGGTTTTGTTAAATACATGTTTGTCCTTTAGTGTTATTGTCCTATATAATTAGTGATATTTATTGGTGTACTTCATGTATAATTACTTTCTCCCTGCTATAGCTGTAGCCTGCATGTTCAAGGGGGCTACTCGCACCCTATCTTTGCTTCTTGAACACACTATTATCTAGATTATATATATATATATATATATATATATACATATATATATATATATATATGAAATTTAGCTGAGTGGATAAAGCACTCAGGAAAATATACTTTTTCTCAAGTCTTTATTCTCTAGTTGGTATCATAGCAGACTTGTCCTACTCTGCACTCTTCCAGTCAAGTCACTCGTTCGACGACGTCCATCGCCACCACCAACTACTATCTCCACCACCGACATGGTCAAATCTATGCCAAAGACCACCATCAGATGCACCTCAATGAGCACAACAAAACCCCAAAATATCAGGAGCCAAGGACCAATCATGCTCACACTCCCTCACGTGCCAACCCAATCAGCGCTCTCTGTTGGACGCATGTAACCCACACACCGCCATCCAGTCTCCAAAATCCGCACCTTAGTTGTCAGCACCTGCACAATCTGTTTCAGACTTTCAGGTATTAGTTTCTTGTTTTGCCTCTGTTTGGCTAGTGAGCTTGAGCCCCTCTCTCTTGACCTCTCCCTCTACTATTGCCAACAACAAATATGACCATTTCAACCTCTACTGGGTCAAGTTCAGGCCCTGTGCTCTCTATTTCTGGAACAACTACTATCACCATAGAAAAACTCAATGGTAAAAATTATTTATCATGGGCTATCTCTGAAACTTTGGTTTCTTGGACAAGGATATCATGAGCACTTAGAAAATGAGGGTAATGAAGAATCAACTGAGGATAGGGTTCAACGGAAGAAATTGGATTTTCAACTTCGTGCCTTCCTATGTCAATCAATGGAACCAAATATCCTAAGGAATCTTAGAGAATTTAAAACCTGTCATGCTTTTTGGAAGAAAGCCGAAGCAAAATTATTCTAATGACATTCAATGTTTGTTTGAATTATCTAGAAGTTGGCTTCTCTTAAGCAAATTGATCTTGATATGATTTTGCATCACTCTGAAGCTCAAGCTATTGTATAAGAGACATGATAATTTATATATGGTTATGATTCTTTGTGGTATGAACAGAGCCTTCAATCATTCGTGATCAAGTTCTGACAAGACATGACATTCCCACTATGAAAAGTTTAACCACACATCTCTACGTTCCAACGCTTAAAAATAATAGTAGTTTACTTGAAACTACTGAATCATTTGCTAGGGTATCTACTACAGGAAGAAGAGGTCGCGTAGTGAAAGATGTAGAAGTCCTCAATTTACTTACTGTAAGAAGATGGGACATACAAAAGACTGCATCTGCGCTGGGAAACAAAAAGTAATTTTATTTATTTCATTCGTTGTTTTAGTAGCCAATGATACAAGTGGTATATATACATAGATATATATAATGGTTGATCTCATTAAAAAAGAAAATAAATAATAAATAGAAATAAAGATAAAATCTAATCAAATAACATTTAGATATTTTATCCTAATAACTAAAGATTATTAAGTTTAATTGGTATACACTGTCAATGTAAAGATTTTTACATTGACATTCAATCACAACCCTTCATTCATGGTAAGTTCGTTGATTTTATTAATGAATACTTTAAAAGTCACATAAATGAAAAGTTATGATTAAACGTCAGTGTAAAAATCCTTTATACTGACGGTGTATACCAATTAAACTCAAAGATTATTTCCAACAATAAGAAACATGGTATTCCTTGCATGGCTTTCCAAATAAAATTGTTCATGTATCTAAGTTTGAAAAACATGAAGAGAGGAAGTTATTAGAAGAAGAATACCAAGAGTATTTTAAGGTTGAAATCCAATAATCAAGTTCAAACTCCTTCCGCACTAAATGTTTCAACAGCTTGCACATCTCAATCTGTGGAGAGTCAAAGTCCATGGATTATTGATTCAATTGCTTTTGTAGTAATAACTCCTTATTCTCATCTATGTCATCTCCTAAATTTCCTCGTTATCACATTAGCTATTGGGTCCAAAGTCGTTTCACAAGGAATTGATAAAGTTTATCTTTCTCCTTCCTTGAATTTAACATTTGTTTTGTACATTCCAGAGTTTCCTTACAGTTTGGTCTCTAAATTGTTCACGTTTAATGTAGAATCCTTTATAACATAGGAGTGTGGTATGGCAAGGTGATTGACGTAGCATATGAATGAATCAAGAAGTCTCTACTATTTAGAAATTAGCCCTTCAATGTCTTAGTTTGCAACCACATCTCCAAAACTTTTGTATGACTGTTTTGGTCTCCCAAATTGAAGATAATAGCTTCTACTCTCAAGCAACTCCAAAAATTAAATTGTTGAGCTGTTAAATAGGCCAGAATGTGAGATTTTCTTTTCCTAAACAAGTGTCTCTGCTATAGTCATAGGTTCAGGGGGCTGCTCAGTTTGCAGTTGCACCCTCTCTTTGCTTCTTGTACACTCTATTGTTTAGGTTATATATATATATATATAGCTGAGTGATAAAGCACTCAGGAAAGTATACTTTTTCTCAAGTCTTTATTCTTGAGCGGCTTTATAGAGTATTATCTCATGATGTATGAGAGGATATGATATGGAAGTTTGGAGAAAACAAGTTTTTACTTTTAGAGAAATTTGAAGATCCCATGTCGACACTGAATCACTGATCACATTTGATTTTTTTTTATGATATGGAAGTTTGGAGAAAAGAATAGTGTTTTTCTGTTAGCATTAAGTTAGTAAGATAATAGCAGTTTCAACAAAATTTGGGTATTATGTCACATTGATGTCCACATTTTATTTTACTTTTTTATTCTTAATGTTTGTATAAATATATCGCATTCTCCACGCATAATTTACTTTCCTCATAACATCAAATTTTATCAAGAATGAATAATCATATAAAAAATGCAGGTAAACCCAATACCGGGAGTTCTCTATCAATTTCCGAGATCAGCATCTCGTCGATCAATCTCAGAAGGTATAATGTATTGTCTCGACAGGGCTGTGAAATCAAAATATTGTCCCCAGCTGACCGCTCTATCAGATTCTGAATCAAATCCTCATATATATCACGAAGAAAATATCTATATGAATTCCCACCCTACAATGAAAGTTGTTACACTAAATCATCACTTGAATTAAATGATATATGCAAACTATAATAGCTAGACCAGAATAACTATCATAAACATATTCTTGCATCATTAAAATGTATAACATCAAGGTGTAGTTATGTTCCCAACATACTTCCTCAAAGTGTATCAGAATGAAATTGACTGTCTCTTCCATCTGTTGCCAGCCACCCTTTACAGAATGCAAATAGTGACAGAGAACTAAGGAAAACAAATTCCTCACCAAGAGCATCTCATCCATCTCACTGTCACCTTTATCCAGTAATTCGGCATTGTACTCTTTTAAAACATCAAGCTTCAGAGATGATGTTAACCAGGCATTCCACCCATATTCCTATTAACAATACTATCAATTAAAGAAACAATTATCAACTGTTAACAAAGAAGAGGAGCTTTCAAAATCCATACCATAAAAGCTTCAATATTTGAAGCATTTGAATCAAGAAGGTCAAGTAAATCTCTAATTATTTTCATTCTTGCACGTGCATCCTTACAGCCAGACAGATATCTGAAAATCAGAGGCAACATTTGAGGAAGTAAAAAATGACTACCCTTGCTTCTCACCCTCTCCAGGTGGTTATGTCTTTGTAAAACCTGTGAAGAGGAAATTCCTTTAGAAATTGCCAGTGAGTGACCATCAATAAGCATCATAATGTACATGAATCTTGGCAACTTAATTCACTTAACTCATCATCAAGCACACAATTTAAGGCTTGTAATTCTTTTTTGCAACTATTGTCAGGACAAATATAGAACACAAAGGACAAAAACATGAAGGGCATATATGTCATATTACCTGTTTGGGGCTAGCACCGCCAAGAAGAACATCAAATAAAGTGGCACACAGATTGTCTGTTTGTGGAAAGCAGAACAGTCTATCAGATATAGCTAAGAAAATTGGTTGCATTCTGATTTTCCTTTGGCTGTCTGAAATATATCTGGATCTTCCCATTGGAAGATTAAAGAATCTTGACCCCTTCTTCTCAGCTGGAAGGCCAACCAATAGCCTCCCTATGAACTGTAAGCTTAACAATCTAATAGATTCAGATCTCCTAGGGCAAATAAAAAAACAGAAGGCATAAGAGCCAGATATATAGTAACTGATTTCATAGAATTATTTCTTTAACCTCCAATCCACAGGTCAGTTGTACAGCCTAAAAAATTTAGACAAAAAATCTTTTATAATGTCTTTACTGATAGCAGAAAAAGAAACATTTTGTTTTCATAGAAAAGAAATTTATCAAGGTAGAAGAGTGCAAATGATATTGTCAGGGCTTTGTTTGTAATGCTCAGAAAACACTGAACTCTGAACTTCCATTATATTTAAGTTATACAGTAAGATACACTTAACTTTTCCAAAATATAAACGTAACATAAATAAGGAAACTAGGAAAAGATAATGAGCCTAGTATTCTGTAGACTGTACATGGATTTTATTTCTACAATCCCCTAAAGCTGGAGTGTATAGGTTATAGGATCCAAGCTTTCCAAGAGTACAAAGAAAGAGCAGAAAGACAACCTCTCAACAAAACAAATGAACAACCAAAACCTATGAGAAGGAATCATGTGAAAAAGGACGTCAATTTCTCTCAGGTAAACCTCAAAGGATCACAACCTAAAGAAAAAATTAACTGAAAAAAGACATTTCTAATTCTAACAGTGGTCTTTATTAGTGTATAATGTAAAGGTGAAGTTAAAAACTGCAACCTGGTGTAGTCAGTTGGGTAGTAAGTTGTAAACTGTTAGCCTTGTAATGCCAACTGTCCTTATCTGGCACCCCTAGTCACTATGTATTGTTTAGCTAGAACTCTTTCACGAACAAAAAATATGTCAATTTCCATGTGTTTTGTTTTGGAGTGAGCCTTTTAAATATCTGAGAATTCATTTGACTACCACCAATGAGAATCTAGATGAAAGATGAATCTTGAAGAGTCAGCGACGAATGAGATTGATAATTCTGATCAAAACGATAGTAGCAAAAGGAGGTGGTGTAATCAAACTTAAAGCATACTTGACATTGTAAGTTTGAGAAACAACCTCAACACCACTGCATCTACCTCCACGACCTGAACCACAAGTTCAGTTGAAACTATTACTAGAATTGTACTACACATTTTCTGAATTGGACTACTGAGTAGTCATGTCAGAACCTTATGTGGAAGAGGAATTAGGGTTTGGTAAAGAGGATGAGTTAGATTTACCGACGGTGAGTTGCCAAGTTGTTCGCGAAACTTCTGATTTCACAGTTCTTGTGTGAGTAACAATACTTCAATTTCCTCAATTGGAACCAATTCAAAATTTGCTTTCGATAACTATGACGAAAGAATCATATTCTTGTGGTAGGCCTTCAAGAACAACATCATCGTATTCTTTGTGTGAAATCGGATCTCCAATGGACGCAAGAGCATTGGCAAGAGCCTTAATGCGAAAAAGAAACCCACAAATCATTTTATCAGCAATAGTGGTTGTATGTAACTCTATTCTCAGTTGACAAGCTTTAGCACATGTTTGCTAGTGAAAATAGTCATGAATATTCTCCCTCGTATGGCAGAATGTTTCCAAAAAAGCGAGAAAGAATTGACGAACATAGCATCAATTGAGGTCATGCTAATAACAATTTATCTTGTTCCCAGGCAGAGTATGCAAGATTCTTTATTCCAACTTCATAATCTGATTCACTGAGAAATTGCAGAAAAAATCCAAGGGTTTGCCACAAATTGAGAAAGACGATGAGACTTGATAACAGGTTCTACTTGTTGGTTTCATTGCAAAAAAATTCATTCATCAAGTTTTTCAGTAATCAAGTGCGAAAATGTTTTGGGAGCAGAAGAGGTGGGAAAAGAATTGGATTCGGCATTGTTGGATCTCACTAAGCTCTGTATACCATGTTAGAAAACAGAGAACTTCAAGAAGAAAACCAATCCGTATTATCACACGGATAAAAGAGTAAAAGGAGGAATTTAAAGAGAATAAAATATATACTGATTAGGGATGCCAGATAAGGACAGCTGTCACTGCAAGCTTAACAACTAACAACTCACTAACTAACCCCAAATAACTGCACTAGGTTGCAGTTTTTAACTGCACCTTTACAGTATACACTAATAGCCTTTTTTGACAAAATGAGGTTTCAAATTTCAAGCCATCCCCTCTAAAAATGGTATAAAGGATAACTCCACAAAAACTTTCAACTAGCACCCCCTTCCTTGGCCCATAGGACTTAGATTTTTGCCTTTAAGTAATAAAGTTCCAAGTTCAATTGCTCCTGTTTACAACCCATGCCCCCACTAAGCACATGGAATAGGATCTGTTCAGCATCTTCCATTCCAGCTACAAAGCAATGAGCTGATATCCTCAATCATATTAACTTTTAACTGATTTTCAGAAATACAATTCACAGTTTTCATATTCTACTTCTCTGAATTGGATTTTAAATTCAGTTTTTTTCCTCTTCCCTTTATTTTCAAGTACAGTGCCTACATAGTTGATCCAACTATGTAACGGCCTATTGTGGAAGCTCTGCAGTATGCTACTATCATGTGGCCTGAGATTGGTTCACTGTAAACAAAGTATGCCTTATGGAACAACCACTTCGGGATAACTGAAAACAGTTGAAAAAATTCTCAACTACTTAAAGTGTACTCTAGATCTTAGGGTTCTACTTCAGTATGATGTTCCTAAATCCCCCTGCAAACTTCTTACCTATTGCACTGTTGATTGAGTAAATGATTATGGTGATAGACACTCAGCTTCAAGGGCTTGTATTTTCCTTTGCCCAAATTTATTTTCCTGCTGGTCTATGAAACAAACTGTTGCCCATTCTAGTGAGTATATAAGCCAATTCCAGTCAGTAGTCACAACAACTCAGAGCCTCTAGTTGCTGTCCCTGACCTCTAAGCTTCAAGTTCACTTTTTCACTCCTACTAAAAATTGAGATAATCCGAGTACAATAGCACTATTGGGAAAGTAACCAAGTCCTACACCGACTAATGATATTGCCAAACAAAAGTATATATAAGTGAGGTGCAAACCTCCCCTTATAAGCCGGTTTTGTAAGGTTGAGTTAGATTCAATTTCACCATTTCTAATAAGCACTAACCCACAATACAGTTCTATATACTATAACCAAACATATGAGGATTGACATCTTTATTTGGTAATAGGTGATTGAAAATCACTGACGGTGGTCCATGCTGAAGACCAAGCTGCTGACATACTTACTAAACGTCTCTTCACTCAGGTTCTGTACTCTTTGAGACAAACTCAAAACTGGCTTCTAGCTTTCAGCTAAATACACCCATGAGATTGAGGTGGGAATGACAGCATACATGCTGGTTTCTACCTAGTAACTCTCTTTTCTGTTTTCTGTTGTAACTAAATATATTAGTTAGGCTTAGTTACAACTGTAATATGGTAGGCTTAGCTTGCTTAACAAGCCATTCTGTAACAGTATAATACAGTCTGCTGTACTCAGATTCACAATAATAATAGTTATCCGATTTTCAGTTCTGAAAACCTTATAGAATTTGAACATATAGAATTTGAGAATATAATAGAACAGGGGGGAAGATAAAGAAAAAAGGATAGGACAGAAGAAAAGAGGAAAAAGGCACAGGATGAATCAGAAGTACAAAACAGATACAGAGAAGGAAGGAAAAGAAACAAGTTCAAAAATAAGGAGGAAGAGAAGGGAGAAGAGAAAAAGAAAGAGTTAAAAGGAAAAAATAGCAAACGTCACTTAAAAGTGAGACTCACAGCAGATGACAGGAGGATGCACGAAGACATGAATGGAAACAGATTGAAGAGTGGGGGAATCCTTTATGAGAGCAAAGGGTTAGCAATTTAGCGAGTTGGTGTGGGACGGGAAGAGTGCATACATGAGCTAAGGGTGACAAAACAGTCAGTCGCACCCAACGTGACTGTTCATTTTAATTTTAAAAAAATAATTCTGTCCTCCGCAGAGCATGTGACAACTGTTGTGGTTGCTACAGTTCATGGAATGCAATAGCAGATTCTTCAAAATCCATGTTGGAGATCCCACATCAACTATGGCCAAACAATAATATCTAAATTGAGGTGCAAACCTCATCTTATAAGTCAATTCTATAAAGTTGAGTTAGGTCTAAATTCACCCTTTCTAGTAATCCAAAATGCTATAATGCCACTATAACCGCTATTTAACATAGTGAATTTCATGTAAAGAATGTCAAGGATGATATACCGCTGGAGAAGATTGACAAAAACCTGACAACCACCAATTATATTAACTTGTTCAAGGAAAGAAGCCAGTAATGATATCTGGGAAACAGCACGAATAACCATGTGCAAGACATCTTCAATACAGGTCATATCCTGACTTCTCTCAAAAAATGATAGTAGAGCTTTTATGTCTCCAGCAGCAATGTTCTGCCTGCATATCCCCAAAAAATTGGAATTAAAAATTGACTGCATATGTAGAGTGGAAATGATAAATACATCACTGTAAATGTCAAGTGGAAAGGGGAAAGATGAAACTGTACCTGAGACTCATTTCACCAAGACTCAACAAAAGAAGACGGATCTTACGCATTTCTTCTTTGGTAGGTCTTTCCCCAGTAAGTTGCTCAGAAACAAAATGTTGAAGAGTGTTACTTCCAGCAAATGATGGAGACTTTACATTATCACAATAGAATTGGTGAATTATATCAAGGACACGGGGAAGCCGGCATAGACTCTTCAGTAATCTAGGATCATTGTCAAATTGCTGGATCAGGAACATGTATAGTTCACGTTGCACCTTGTAAGTAGTGTAAAGCCAGATAAGAGGATTAAGAAATATGTTAGATATAGCCTCTTTCACAAGCAGCTCTGCCAATCCTGATAAGCATTGAAAAAGAAATAAAAAACAAATTTATGGCAAAAGAAAATCTCATCAAATAAAAATTGGATGTGGAAGACATGAGAACAAATCACAAACCAGAATTGGAAACAACATTAAAAAGATGCTTCAATGCAGAAAGAGTTTCCAAGTTAAGTTGCCAGGGAGGAACTGATTGTAACAAGAATCCCAGGACAGAAAATCCAGACACAATATGCATCTGTTGTTGATTTGCTAAATTCTCGTCTAAAAGAGATGCAATAAGCTCAATAACTTCGGTTGTCACAAACTCCCTCATTGTCCGTGATAGTGGTGCACCCTTTTCAAACTCTCGAACTTCATTTTCAAATTTACAACACTGGGTAATAAGAGGGAAAAGCACAGATACACCACCAACGCAGTATATTATCTGCTGCAGTAAGCGTCTCGAACATAACTGAGTACCACCAATTACAGCTGCTTCAAAATTCTTATCCAACTGATGATTCATTATTGGTGTAACGTTAAACAGCATTCTACCAACACTTGCCTGAAAAGAAACAACAAAAATGCTTGAATCTAGACGTTCATGAAATATGACTCAAAAGTATCTCTTCTATGAAAACAAACAAATAGTAAATGTGCATATATAGGCATATAAACGACAAAAAATATGAACCTGAGCATTGAGTCCAAAGATAATTCTTGATGCCAGACCATCTTTGGCATCAAGAATTCCACTAGGTACTTTATCCCCGGAGAGAGGCAAAGCTTCATTATCAAGGAAAGAATACATATAACTTGGTCCAAGAGAATAGATACTCTGCACTTGTTCAGCAGAAATGGCATCATTAAATAAATAAACCGGACCAATTTGGCCAAAAAATGGGCATGAATCTCCAATGGATTCAAACGTCAGCACATTGTCTTCATAATAAGGCATCTTGAGTTTAGCACCAATCATGCAACTTGTTAATGATTCACTGACTTTTGCATACCTGAAATAACAAAGCACACAAACCAAATCAGAGTGTCACAACAAGCAATTTCACAACTAATCACAAAAATAAAATTAGTTAAATAGATAAAAATAATTATCATGTTTTGAACCTGCATCTTTCAGATGAGACAAGATCACCATCCAAGTAACATCTTAACAAGCTACCTGCAGAAAAGGCCCTTCCTATGCTATGTGTTATGCAAAGAAAATGCCATCTCCTCTTGACTAAATTAACATGCAGGTCCACACGCTGTCTCTTAAGATTTATTGACTGCAAGGGACAGGCAAAATAAAACCAGCAAAAACAAAAAAAAAAATGCATTTAAAAATATGGCCAACTAAAGGAACAATAGACAACTTGAATACAAGAACTGATATTTCAGAAGATAAATTTCCAACCTCGTAAGTGAGCTTCTCCTTTGCAAGCACAGCCAAGGACCCTCTTCCATTTTCTGTAAGAAAACTGAAAAGACCCATTGCTCCCTTTCTTGGAAAGTTCTCAATCCTAAGCCAACAGGAAAAAGAGAAACCTTTGTTGACGGGCCACTGCAGCGGAGTTTTCAGAATGATACCCTACAAGAATTTGAAAGGAATGAGAAAATAGATAGCATACAAGAATGAAACAGTAGTATTATAGATGGCATAACTTGAATATAGATGAAAAAGATTTTGTGAATGAAAATAATGCATGAGTATCTCCATTCAGCTGATGATATTATATATATATATATATATATATATATATATATATATGCACACACACACATGAATGAGGACAATGACTAGTACAAAGGATGGACATCGGTGCAGATCTATGCACCTGCCCAAATGGCTACAGCAAAGAAGAAAAAACAAAAAAGCAATAAAGTACATATAAATATCATGGTTGTCAACAAGATTATACAGCGGAGGAAGTGAACACCTTTATTCGCCATACTGCCATGGCAGACCAAAAACAGAAAATATATATATATATATATATATATATATATATGTATATAATATGATACAAAAAACAGCAAAATAAAAAATATATATATTAAAAACAACATTATAACAATCTAAAATTGACAACATTCATAAAATTAATGATTGTCATCACAAAGTCTTAAATTAGCACACCAACAAAAGGATAAATAGCAACTTACAAACAGTCAGTATTAAAAAGACAATCTAAAACTAATCATCCTCATCTTTATCTATGTCTGCATAATTAAATAACCTCAAACTGAAAAAAAAGAGTTGGGAAAGAGAATTCAGAACAGAGAAAAGGACCCAATTAAAAATTAAAAATTAAATTAAAAAAAAAAGAAGGTTATAGCAACAAAGAATTCAGAACAGATAATAACTGTTCAGAGAAAGATTTAGAAGAGAGCATAACTTAGAAAAGAGAAGACTTTTATGAGAAAAAATCAGACCAGAAAACGAATTTGAAAAGGGAATGTTTTTTATAAAAGAAATTTGGAATAGAGAATACTTTGAAAATGAATTCAGAGCAGGCAATGACTTAGAAAATAGAAGGTTTTCATTAAAAAAAATCAAAATAGTGTATACACCTTAAAGGCTGCTGAAGAAAGATGTCACCCAAAGAGAGATAGTTGTTGTCAAATAAATAGTTCAATGGGGACAGAGGTAGTTGTTGTTGGAGCAAGAGTTCACAGAAGACTAGGAGAAGGGAGTGGAGAGAATCAAGAGATAGAAGTCACAACTCGCAAGAGAGATAGAGGGCGCTCGATGGCGTTGCCGACAGAGGGTGTCGCTAGCAGAGGTCACACCAGCAGGGTTCATCGCCTGAGGAGGAGTGCTCAATCTTAGTGGCTCGAATGCTCAAGGACGAAGTTGTGCAAGTTAGGGTTTGAAGTGCACAAAACCTTTGTTTGGCTTCAATCGGGTTAGGTCAACCCCAAATCCATTTTTTTATAAAAAAACCCAATTAGGTGTCATGATCATTGTAACCTGCCAAAACATTACAGCCATGTCAGACGCCGTACTCAGAATGGCAGATCCCCTCCACAAAACACTGAAACAGGGATAACGGATCTCAACAACCTGTGCCACGGCATTATAACGCCATTATGGCGCGCCACCATAACCACTATTTAATAACACTGATAAATATTCAACAGTCCCCTCAAGGTGGAGCATGTAGATTATATAATCTAAGCTTGGAATATATAAACTGAATTCAAGTTCCTCTCAAGGATTTTGTAAAAATATCTGCAAGGTGGTTGTTTGAGATAACAAACATAGTACTAATCTGATTAGACAACAACTTTTCCCTTACAAAATGGCAACCAATCTCTATGTGTAGTCCTCTTATGCAAAATTGGTTTAACAGAAATATGATGAGTTTCCTAATTGTCACAGTACAACTTCATTGGTTGAATCTCACAAAATCTTACTTCTTGAAGAAGTTGTTTGATCCACACCAATTCAAATGTAGCACGATAGCAGATGCCATGGCCTTTTACTCTACTTGTGCACTAGATCTAGCCACATTGTTCAACTTCTTGCTCTTTCAAGAGACCACATTTCCTCCAATAGACACACAATATCCAGTAGTAAAGTGTTTGTCAATAGGAGACCTTGCTAAATGAACATCATAGTACCCATAAATTTTAGAATCTCCTTTATCCTCATATAGGCCCTATCCTGGAGTCTTTTTAATATATCTGAGAATGTGAATCAATGCATTCTAGTGATCAACATAACGAGACTTCATCAATTGACTAACAACTCTCACTGCAAAGGAAATATCAAGCCTAATTATAATGAGGTAGACGACTTTCACAACCAATCTTCTATACACCTCTCTAGATTTGCATTTAGCTCCCCTTGTTCTTCCATTAACTTCTGACTTAGTCCATGGGACAATCAATAGACCTAAAATTTATCATTTCCGTCTCCTCTAGAATATCCAGCCAAGGCATATTTTCTCTGAGATAACAATACCTTCCTTCGATTGAGCCACTTTTATACCAAGGAAGTACTTCAGGTAACCAAGATCTTTGTTTGAAATTGACTAAATAAATATTGTTTCAGGTAGGTGATTTTGACATCATCAATCCCTATAATGACTATATTATCAACATATACAACTAAATAAACACACTTTTCGAAGGCATCACAATAAAAAATAAGTGTTCCTCTTCACTCTATTTCATCCAAAAACTCTGGACAAAATCACTAAACTTGTCAGAACAAGCTCTTGGAGACTGTTGAAATCCACAAAGAGAACAACGAAGTTTACACACTAAACTAGACTCCCCCTGAACAACAAAGTCAAGAGGTTGCTCGACATACATCCGTTCATTCAATTCACCACAAACAAGGGAATTCTTGATGTCCAACTAATCACAGGTCCAATGGTGGATTGTTGATGAAAAAAACTAATAAAAGGTCCAATGGTGGATACCAGTTATGTCCAACTAAATCAAGGCCATAGATTTAAATGTATCCTTTGACTACAAGGTAAGCCTTAAGGCAATCAACTTCAGCATTAGAGACGAATATAATAGCATAGACCCAGTTGCAACCAACCAAGACAAAGAGGAACAACTCCCATGTACCCTATGTTCAAAAGCCTACATTTCAACATGCATGGCTCAATGTCATCTAAGATGATCAAGTGCTTCATGAACCTTTTTAGGAATGGTAAGTGAAGACACAAAAGAAAAAAAAAAATAAAAAGATAGGCAATGATAACTCAAAAAATTATAAATAGGATGAGAATTATGAGTAGATCTAATGTCTTCCCTTAGAACAATAGGCCAACCTGAGTTGTCATCTTGATAGAGGAGGAGTAGTGGGGAAGAAACCCAAGTCCCACATCTACTAGTCATATGGCCAAATAATATTATATAAGTGAGGTTCAAACCTCACCTTACAAACCGGTTTTGAGGTTAAGTTAGGCTCAATTTTACCATTACTAATATAGTATTAGAGCCTATCCTAGATTCGGTAAAAAGGGTCACCCACCATATTATTCATGCACCAAGCCCAATAGTGTTAGGCATGAGGGGGTATTGGGAAAGAAACCCAAGTCCCACATCAACTAGTGATATGGCTAAATAATAGTATTTTAGTGAGGTACAAACTTCACCTTATAATCCAATTTTGTGACGTCAAGTTAGGCTAAATTTCATCATTTCTAATAAGGAGGAAGTAGGATCTATGGTAGTAGGGGCTGATGAAGAAGGACATGAATCGGAAGAGTCATCTAGGAATGTGGAACTAGCTTGTTGTGTTGTGTTGATAAGTAGTGAGAGGTAGGGGTAGGCAAAAAAATCAATTCAAATCGAATTGGTTCTGAACTAAACCGAAATTGAGTTAAACTAGTTCAATAAAAACTAATCGAATAGTTTTTAAAACAAGTTCAGTTTGAACCTAACTGTTTTTAAACTATTTTGGTTTTAAAACAGTTCAATTAAATGGTTTAAAAACAAATATTTTTTGTGCATCCCACACTTCTATATCAGTTTCCACAGCATTGTGGCAAACATACCAAGTGAATAATATCAACAACCTGTCGGGAAGGGTCTGGGTAAGAAAAGTCCACTCACAACTCACCCACACCGACTGTGCCAATGTCCATATCCCGGTGGGAAATGCGCTGAGTAGAAAAAACTAGTATATCTATATCACGTAACCAACTACATACCTAGATGAAAGGATCTTTATAGGTATGACCAATTTTTTAAATCAAATGATTTTAATAAATCTAAATTAGATAAATACATAGATGAGGTTTTAGAGAAGACTCACGGAGAATTAGATGTTTTGATTTGGTGGAATTTCTACTAGGCACAGCCATAATGTGAAAAAATAAAATTGTTCCTTTTTTTCTTACGCATCTCACATCTTCGTGCAAATTTCCACAGTCCCATGGGAAGCGCACTGACCACACAAAATCTTCCTTGACATTGCCCACACCCTAGTGAGATGTTTCACAATCCTATGGAAAACAAACTTAGTAGAAAAACACTCCCTCAAGTTGCCAACACAGTTGTGCCCATGTCCACAGCACTATGTTAATGCATTGACGGGGAAAAAACCAATTTGAAACTGATTTATTTTAGAAACGTTTCTAACTAGTTCTAAACCAATTCAGAACCAATTTTATAAAACAATTTGGTTCCGAACTAGTTTTTGCTTTTTTAGTTTAAGAATTGAATTGTTTTAAACAATTCAATTCGATTTTTTAGAAAACCAGTTGTTACCAACCTATAGTGAAAGGAGGTGAATCATTTTTAGGTGAATTTGGAGCCTGAGAACAAGGTTGATTCTCTTCTTTGTTAGACATGTTAGGTGAAGAATCCATCATAGGACTGGAAGGTGCCACAGGCAAAACATCCTAGATGAAAAGAAGGAAGTTTCTTCAAAGAAGGTTACATCAGTTGACATGTAAAACCTTTCTAAAGACAACACTTGATGGCTTTTGAAAAAAGTTTATCTAAACCTGGAGAAACATCATCAACAAAACATATGCAACCAACACACAGAGATATATGATACGAAGGTTCATCTAGAGAAATAACGGAACAAGGATTTACTTTCCAAGAGAGGAAGACAACAATCTATTTATGAGAAAACAGGCACTGAGAATAGCATCACCAAATGATGCATAGGAACCTTTGCATTAAGAAACATAGAATGTGCAGTTTCAACTATATGTTGATTCTTTCTTTTAGCAATTCCATTATGTTGTGGAATAGAATGTTGTCAAATGGTGGTTATGGTGGCATCATAACATTGTAGCACCCTCCACCATGATTGTAACGTCGTGGCACCCTAACGTCATGGTGTGATACAACGTGCACGGAGGCCATGGTGCCTTGCTGCCTTTTTTTGCTGTTTTTTTTTTTAAATTTGGGATCAACTTGACCCAACTAATTGGATCCCAAATAAAGTGTTTGGACATTTAGAACCCTACCAGCAGTCTGTCTAGTCCTACAAAGCTACCTCCCACAACAACCCTTTCCAGCGAGACCTCTTATGACAACACTTCTCATTCTGTGAGTTCTCACTACAACCTCTCTTGATGACCTTCTCTTTACAAAACCCCCTTTTTTTTTTTTATTTGAATATATTGCCTACAACCCTCTCTATTCTCCTACAACCTTTTTTTTTTATTTTCAATTGGGTTGTGTAATTTGCATTCTCCCTTTCTCTACTTTGACTTTTTTATAAAAGCCTTATTCCAAAAAAAAAAACAGCGGCAGAAACAAACACCAAGATCAAACAAAAACATCCATAAATTCCTCTATCAGTTCTAAGAGGTCAGATGTTGGTTGGAAGCATAAAAAGCATGATACAGATTTTTTGTCACTATTGTTGAAACTCAATTGACAGCTACAAAGAATAGGAAGGAGAAGTCGGTACAAGCGGACATGAAAGTGCTTTGTGATAAAAATGCTACAGAAAGGGAGTACCATATAGCCCACTGGTACCAAATTGGCACATCTTTCAACATGATCAACTTAGAAACTTTTCAACACATGCTTTGTAAAGTTGGACATTTTGGGAAGCATTTCTGTTCTCCTACCTACCAAAATGTTAGAATACCACTCCTTCAAAAAGAGTTGAAGCACATTAATGGTCTAATGAAGTCGCTAAAGGATCAATGGGTAACTTTCGGGTGTTCCTTAATGTCAAATGCTTTTCAACATGATCAACTTAGAAACTTTTCAACACATGCTTTGTAAAGTTGGACATTTTGGGAAGCATTTCTGTTCTCCTACCTACCAAAATGTTAGAATACCACTCCTTCAAAAAGAGTTGAAGCACATTAATGGTCTAATGAAGTCGCTAAAGGATCAATGGGTAACTTTCGGGTGTTCCTTAATGTCAAATGCTTGAATTGATAGAAAACAAAGAAGCATAATCAACTTTTTGATGAACTTCTCATCTGAGACAATATTCTTAAAGTTCATTGATGCATCTACTATGTAAAGACCTGTGAGAAGGATTTGAGTTGCTTGATTCAATTGTAGAGGAAAAGGTTGTCCAAGTTATAAGGGAAATAGAAGCAATTATGTTATTGCTGGAGGAAAAAAGAAGATTTATTGGACCCCTATTTTGCACATTGTATAGACTTAACTAATGTTATAGGATATTGGCAAGCTACCCAATATAAAGAAGACCATTCAGCAAGTTATCTCTATTGTTGGTTTCATTTATAGTCATCCAAGTACTTTGAGTATGTTGAGGTTCTTTACCTGTAATAGAGATTTAGTAAGCCATGCAATCACTTGATTCACAACATCTTATCTTTCCTAGGAAAGGATTAACCAAGAGAAAACTAATCTCCGAAAGATGTTTGTGTCGGAAGAGTGAAATGAAAACAAGTTATCAAAGGTAGCAAAGGAAAAAGAAAGCACTACAATTGTCTTGATGTCTAGTTTATGGAAGAATATAATTTTCATTTCCAAAGTGATGGTTCCTCTTGTGAAAGTGCTTAAGCTTGTTAATAGTGAGAAAAAACCAGCTATGGATTACATATATGAAGTAATGGACAAGGCGAAGGAAACTATTATCAGGTCTTTTAAAAATGAAAGCAAATACAAGGATGTGTTTGCAATCATTGATAGAAAATGGGATATTTAGCTTCATCGCCTTTTACATCTTGCTGGTCATTTTTGAATCTAGAGTTCTTTTATGCCAACCTGCAAATGAAGTTTAATGGTAAGATTATAAGGGGATTGTATGATTGTATCAATAAATTGATGGGAGATTTGGACATGAAAGGGATCATTCACAGGGAGTTGGCTCACTATAAAGTTGGGAGTGGTATGCTTGGGTCCATAACTGCTATAGCAATGAGGGGAGAAGTTGCACTAGGTAAGAGACAAAACACACACAACTTCTAAACTTTTATTCTTTAAGTCATTTGCCGAAGTGTTTCACACATTTTGGTTGCAATTTGTAGCTCAATGGTGGTGGATGTATGGGTTAGATACTCCCTATTTTCAACTAACTGCAATAGGGATCCTTAGCTTGACATGTGCTCCAAGTTGAAAACGTAATTGGAGTGTCTTTGAGAAAGTATTTAATTTCCTTTTTAAAGTCAACAATCAATGTCTTGCTTATAATTATTTCTCAAGTTATAAGTATTTATCTAATTGTTTCAGATCCATACTAAGAGAAGGAATATACTCGAGCATAAAAGACTACACGACTTGGTATTTGTTAAGTATAATCAATCACTCCATCGAAGGTATAACTTTAAGGATGAAATTAATCCAATTAGACTCAATGACGGAGATTGATGATTGCAATGAGTGACTAATTGGAGAGATGGATGGAAAAGAAGGCGAAGATGATAGGGTTCATGAAGCAAATGGTGATCTTACTTGGAGATAAGTTTATAAAGCTTCAGGACTTGATCAGCCTAAACAATACACTAGGCATCACAAGAGGAAAAAACTTGTGGGAACATCTACAAATCCTTTTCAAAAAGGCAAAAGAGTAGCTTCAAATAATAAGGGGAAAAGGGATAAAGTTGTTGAAGCTGAGGCATCGGAAAATTCTAATAGTCAAGAGGAGGAATTAGTGTAAAATGCTAATTTAATACATTTAGATGGAGAAGAAGCTAAAGTATTTCTAGATTTGGGGCAGCATCAACATGTGGCGATCAACTATGCAAACATAGATGAGGATAAAGAGGATTAAACAAGATAGTTTTAGGATTTGTCACTGTGTTTTACTATTTTTTAACATTGTTTCTTTGTTTTATTTTTATTTAATCATTTTGTTGGTTAGGTATGTATGTCTTCTTATTATGATAATCATTAAATTATGAATGTTATGAATCTTAGACTGTTATACTGTTGGTTTTATTATATACTTTTGTTATTGTGTTGTTTTTGCATCATATTATATCATATATATATATATATATATATGAGATCCACTTACTTCAAGAGTAAGTATAAAAAACTTATTCTTCATTCTCACCCTTCTTTTTCTTGAAATCTAACGGTTAAGAATAGTTACTCATTACAACCATTAGATTTCAAGAAATTGAATAGATAAGATAAAGAGTAAGTTTTTTTTACTTACTCTTAGAGTAAGTGAATCCTCTCCCTATCTATCTATATCGATATATATAATCTATATCTATATTTATATATATACATATATATATATATATATATATATTGTCCACCATGACAGTATAGCACATAAAGGTCCTCACCGTCATCCATCGCATAACCTTATTGACAACCTTGCTGGTATGAGAACATATAGATTGATATAAAATTCCTTATGATGACAAAACAAAAAAGAAAAAGTCAGGTGGAAAATATTCTTTAGCACTATCACTTATGAGAATCTTGACTATTTTGCCAAATTGATCTATAATCTCATTGAAAAAAAAAAAAAAGAACAGAAGTTCAAATTTATCTCTTTTATTAAATATATTTAAGTACATCATGAATAGTCATCAATGATGAAGGTTACAAAATATATCTAAACCCAAAAGATGTTACTTACTTTGTGTTGGAAATAATCTTTAGATATTAGGGGAAAATATCTTAAGGTTATTTTATTTTATTTTATCTTTATTTCCTTATTTGTATTTAGTCTTTATTCTCTTTTTTGTGTGATCTCAACAATCATTATAAATGCATGAGCTGAGAATATAATTAATATAAATCAAATATATAAAACTATATTTGTTTTCCAGTGTAGTCCAAGTTGGTCTTAGAACTCCTAACACTGGAGCTCTATTCCACTTCCGCTGAATAGTGAAGCACCTCCATTGTTCATCCAGCTGTCACCATTGAGGTGAATGGTAGGCCAAAAAGGAGCAACCCACTTCAACGAGACCCATTCAGCCGCTCGCTACCGTCGCCACAAGTGGTATCATCTACCTCAAGACAAAAAGAAATGGATCAACCAACTGCTCCATCACCTGCCCCGAGATGAAGGCTTACAAAGATGAGCTTGATCACCTTAAAACAATGATTGAATTAATGAGTAAGCCATCAGGCTCATGTATCTTTTATATGAGTAGTAAGATTTCCTTTAATGCCATAAACCATGTGTCTCAGGAAACATTGATTAAGGGGCAACAGACCACATGACTCCCTTCCTAGAGTACTTCAGCTCATGTACCAAAATTACTAGAGAACAACTCATTATAATTGTGAATAGTGATAGTGTACCAATTAATGGAGTTGACAATATAGCATTATGCACTGCTGTTGTGTTAAAAGATGTTTTACATATCCCAAAATTGGCCAATAGTCTCATCTCAGTACACAGACTTGTAAAGATTTGAATTGCTCGGTAACATTTTTTTCTTCTCACTATGGCTTTTAGGACCTTGCAATGAGGAACACAATTTTGCATGCTAAAGAACAAAGTGGGTTGTTCTTGTTGGAATCCAAGGATCAAAATAATGCAACCCTCACCAACAACCAAGCTACATTAACTACATAGGCATGCTTTCAAATATGGCTTCATCATCAAAGACTTGGACTTCTTCCATTCAGCCTGTTAAAGTCCTTGTTTCCTTATTTGTTTATCGGAATCTGTTGAGTCATTCAAGCATGATGTCTGTCAACTGTCAAAATATCATCGTGCGTCTTACCCTGTCAATAACAATAAAAGTAATTCTACATTTGAATTAAGTAAGTCTGATGTTTGGGATCCTGTTTTAGAATCTATCTCTGGTGCAAAATCGTTTGTTAGTTTTATTGACGATTATACCCATATGACATGGACATTGTAGAATGAATTGAATATGCATGAATCCTTGTGTGTATCACAATCAAGGAGATATTAGATATATACTGTACAAAAGTCAAATACAAGGAAATGGGCTTAGCCCATATACTAAACTGCATCTAACACTTCCCCTCAAGCTGGTACATATAAATCATATACACCAAGCTTGTTACAAATATAATCAATTCTAGGACTTCGTAATGATTTTGTGAAAACATCAGCTAACTGATCATAGGAATTAACAAACTGGGTAGAAATAGTTCCAGATACAATCTTCTCACGAATGAAGTGGCAATCTACTTCAATGTGTTTGGTCCTCTCATGAAATACTGGATTTGAGGCAATATGCAGGGCAGCTTGGTTATCACAGATTAGAGTCATTTGTGTAACCTCTCCAAATCTTAATTCATTGTTAGATGCAGTTTAGTATATAGGCCAAAGCCCATTTCGTTGTATTTGCCTTTTGTACAGTATATATATATATATATAATATCTCCTTGGTTGTGATACACACAAGGATTCATGCATATTCAACTCATTCTACATGGTATCTAGAGCTAGGAGGATCCTTGCCTAAGTTTTTTTTCCAAATCGTGTTTCTTTCCGATTTCCGGCTGTTTCCCGCCGCTGTTCAGGTCAACGACCCTACCATCGGCTTTGTCGTCCTCCGACGACTTCAACACCACCAGTCGCTCCTCCGTCGGCGCCTCCATGCGCCTTCACGAGCAGCGACAAGACATAAATTATGAAAAGTAAATATGAGATCTATCAATTTTTTCTGTCTTGTCCAAAATCAATTTGGGAAATAAAATATGATGACAACACAACTAAAATAGTAGAACAATCCAATGTGAGGAAGAAAAAAATAGGTTCTTGGGAATAAAATATCAAAGGAGGGAGCGACCGACTGTGGCTCTGCAACAAATAGAATCGTTTGATTAGGAGGTAAGGTTTCTAAATGATAACCATAAGGAGGTAAGTGATATTGAGAATTTACCAATTACAATGAAAAAGGGAAAGAGGTCTTGTGTAAAATATCATATTTCCAATTATGTTTGTACTAACAAACTCTCGATTCAATATCAAGTTTTATTACTACTATTGATGCCACACAGATTCTCACCTTAGTACAAGAAGCTATGCAAAGGAACACTAAATGCAAGCCACGAAGGAGGAGATGGATGAGTTAGAAAAAAACTCAACTTGGGAAATTATTGATAAACCAAGAAACAAAAGGTTAGTAGGGTGTAGATGGATATTTACAGACAACATAAGGCAAATGGAACGATAGAACGATACAAAGCACGATTGGTGGCAAACGGTTATACTCATACCTACGATCGATTATGAAGACACATTTACTCTAGTAGCAAAGATGAATACAGTACAAGTTGTTCTCATATTGGCAGCATACTATGGTTGGGACTTACACCAACTAGATATGAAAATACATTTCTTCGTGGTAACTTGGAAGAGGAAGTGTACATGGAGATCCTTCTAGGATATGAAGCTTAGAGCAATAAAGACAAGGGGTGTCGCCTAAAGAAGTCCTTAAATGGTCTCAAGCAAGCTCCAAGAATGTGGTTTGGAAGACTTACAAAAGCCATAATTTCCTTAGGATATATGCAAAGTCAAGGAGATCATACCTTATTCATAAAGCATTCTCATATGGGTAAACTCACTATACTTCTTGTCTATGTGGATGATATGATTGTTGCAGGAGATGATGATATGCAAAGTCAAGGAGATCATACCTTATTCATAAAGCATTCTCATATGGGTAAACTCACTATACTTCTTGTCTATGTGGATGATATGATTGTTGCAGGAGATGATGATACCAAAAATATGACTTTGAAGGAAAAACTGGCAGCGTAATTTGAAATGAAAGACCTGGGAAAGCTCAAGTACTTCCGTGGAATAGAGATTGTCTACTCCAAAAAAGGAAACTTTATATCACAAAGAAAATGTCATTGATCTCCTCAAAGAATCAGGAAAATTGGGATGTAAAGCCTCAAGGGTACCTATTAAACAAAATCAAAAAATTGGAAGTGAAGAAAGTTCTCTTATAGACAAAACCGGTTTTCTTATAGACAAAGTCCAATATAAAAAATTGGTAGGAAAATTGATTTATCTATCATTCACAAGACTAGACATTGTTTACGCAGTTCGTGTGGTAAGTCAATTTATGCATGACCCAAGAGAGAGACACATGCTAGCAATTGATACAATTCTACAATACTTGGAGTCAAGCCCAGGAAAGGGGTTACTGCTCAGAAAGGAAGATACATTATCCTTAAAAATTTATACTAAGTCTGATTATACAGGTTCTGTCAGTGATAGAAAGTCTACTACGGGATACTGTGCATTTCTTGAGGAAAGTTGGTCACTTGGAGAAGCAAAAAACAGGATAGAGAATTTCGCTCTAGTGCTGAAGCTGAGTACTGACCCCTCACTCAAAGTATATGTGAAGGACTTTGGATGAAAACAATTCTTAATGATCTCAAAATCAAAATAGATATCTCTATAAAATTGTTCTCTAACAACAAGTTAGTCATTAGCATTGTCCACAATCTTGTACAACATAACAAAACCAAACATATTGAAATTGATAGATATTTCATCAAAGATAACATAGACAAAGGTCTCATGGTTACAAATTATGTCTTAACAAGACTCCAGTTAATAGATGCCTTGACTAAGGGTCTTCCAATTGGTAGATTTCATGATCTTGTAGGCAAGTTGGAAATGATGGATATTCATTTACCAACTTGAGGGAGAGTATTGCAAATAATCTTTAGATATTAGGAAAAATATCTTAAGGTTATTTTATCTTTATTTCCTCATTTGTATTTAGTCTTTATTTTCTTTTTTGTGTGAACTCGATCATTATAAATTCATGAGCTGAGAATATAATTGATATGAATAAAATGTATAAAATGACTTTCATTTCCAAACGTAGTTCAAGTCTTGGTCCCACAAATATTTGAATGAATGATGGAAAAATCCAAATTAAATCTTGGTTCAACTTATTTACAGAAAGAAAATTTAACATGTTTGCCTAACTGACAAACTTCACAATCTAATTTTTTTCAACTTAGCTAGAGTTGGGTTAACCAAAATGATCTTGCAATGTGTAAGTTGAGGACGGCCCCCTCTTCCACCACGTCCTCCTCTATTACCACAATTTATTCCACGTGAGGCACCATTGTTGAAGTTCCAATGGCAACCAGTGAATTTCATCCTTCACTGAAGTGGACACACGAAAACAGAGATGTCTAGAATCTAATAAGTCCTTGCTCTCCACATAATTTGGTCAGGTACATGATCAACACCTGGGCATGAGCTCCGTATAATCAAAACCATCTATAACTTATCAAGTTTCTTCTTCAACTCTTCCAAAGAATTAGCAACCAACAACTTTTTCAAATTTCAACTCTTCTATTGCAAATCTAGCTTTTCCCACATGCGAGACCATATGATTGAATAGTTTGAGATGGGCTACTTTGCCAATTATATCAAAGAGCCGTTGAATGTCATTGTCAAATATATCCCAAGCACGCTTCCAAAATGAGCGACAGGTCACATGATCTGACTATCTCTAGGATTTCATAGTTTATAGAAGATGTTGCACAAGTTGGAAGTCAATCTTCTACCATGGAGATTTGTCTGCCGTTGAAACTTCATCAACTTCCTCCTCTAGATAGTCAAAGATGAGTTTCTAGGCTACAAAAGTGGTCATCCTAGTAAATGGAAAAATAGGACCCGCAATAGACCTAGCAAACTCGAAAAAAGGCCAGTTTCAAAGGGTAGCAAAGGAAGTGCCAAGGGAAAAAGGAAGGGTCAGCTTAAACTCAACTAATCTCAGGTAAAAAGATTATCAAGGGCCAAGAACGGAAAGAGAATAATACTCCAGCAAGGGTGATAGCGACAGAACAACGCCAATATGATGGCAGCATACCAACACATGAGATGCACTAATGCACATGCATGTGACTTGTCAGTTTGGCCATTTTAAGACTTTATTGTCTGGCAACTTTATAATAGATATTCTATTATGCGTTAGGAGCAATGGGTTGTGGGCGTACCTAGTACCTTAGTAGAATGCATACCTTCTATTTCCACATTTTAGACTTTTAGAAAGACATAGATTCAGTTGAGACATGCATATATTTTGTAATTGGAGTAAGGGTACAAAATAATGCCCCCAGCTATCAAGATGGACTAGTTTTAGGGTTTCATCAGCCTAAGAAAACTCATGACAAGTAGAGAAAGTTCCAACTTTCTTAAAACTAACATTTGAAAATATTTGTGACAATCCAAAATCACCTAAATGAAAGAAACATGTTAAAAAAGGACAACGTCGGGTTGGCAACCAGAAAGCTCTTCATTGAAAGATGACTAGCTAGTAAAAGGTGGCGGCTAGAAAACACGCTGAAAAAGAACAACAGTAGAATAAATGGTGAAACAGTTCTTCAACGAAAAAAATGAAGCAAAAGGTAGTATTAAATCACTGGTCAAAAATCCTTAAAGAACCCTGATGATGTTGGTCATGGCTGAAAAAGTCACCAATAGCAAGTAGTGATGGTCACCAGAATAGTCATTGATGACGGTCACCAAAAAAAGAAAATAAAGAAAAAGATTCTCTAAAGGAGGGAGAAGGTTTCAGAGGAGGAGCAATAAATAAAGAGAGCTCACCAGGAGCAATAGGCCCCAGCAAGGGACAATTCTTTTTAAATAGTTCTTCAACCTGGCTCAGATACCATGTTAAAATAAGAGAAATACAGAGGAATAATTGAATTAAACCGTGTGTCTGAATACACATCGAATGTGTATTTATATAGACTCATTTCATAAATTACACATAAATCTAGAAGATATGATTTCCTATAATATCTAAATATAATATGCCTACGTACTATATATAAAATCAAGATAATATAAAGATTCTCAACAATTAACATATATCTAGTGTTAAGATAGCTGGTTGATATATTCTGAATATTTGTTTGTTAGCTTTAATAAAGCTTTTTTATATTTAATATACTATTTATATTGGTTCCCTAGAGCAGACTTTTTATTCTCGACGTACTTTGATTAAGAACCTCCTTCTTATAAATATATATATATATATATATATATATATATATATATATATATAAAGAGAGAGAGTTTAATTGGTATACACTGTCTGTAATGGTAAGTTGTTTGACTTTACTAATTAATACTTTAAAAGTCACATAAATGAAAAGTTATGATTGAACGTCAGTGTAGAAATCTTTTATACTGACAGTGTATACTAATTAAACTCATATATATATATATATACACACACACACAGATTGCTGATTGTAGAGAAAGCACAAGGATTTTGTCTCAAACATTACATGCTTCAGGACAGAAGAAAAAGTACCGCTATTGACAAATACCTCAAAAGTAAATAAAGAAGAACCAGGAGTTCAAAAGATATATCCATAATGACTTCAGGACTTACAGAATCAATTCCATCAAGATCAAAAAAGGCAGTTGGCCCCTTTTCATGTAGCATTGACAGGAGACTTGTTAACAAAATAGAGCAGTACTGCCTCCTCATCCCAACTTTCTCACTACGGAGTAAAGCAAAGATTTTGCGGATGTCCTTCCCTGATATACTATGTCCACCAATGGCTTGAATTAACTGTGCAATCTGAAAGATCACACTATCATTATCTTCTTGAGAAAACCAATTAAGAAGAAAATCAAGCATTCCTGCTCTGACACAAGAAGCTCTATTAGAAATAGAATCTCTTAGCAGTTGCTGAAACATGTCTAGTCCATGATGCTGCAACGACTCACTGCTCTGCCCAATCACAAGATAACAAGCAATAAAACAGATGGCATTATTTTCTTAAAACAAACTTTAGCAATGACTAAAATAATCACTAAAGAAATAATTTATCAGAAAAAAGCAAGGGAAATGAATTGCAAACCTTTTGCAGTACAATCAAATATAATATTATTACATCTTCATTCTGAAATCAAAAAAGAAAAAGTACAAAGATAAGAAAACATGAAATCAAGATTCATTAATGAAAAATTGAAGATATCACAGTACTAAATAAGATATAGCATCTGGGTCCACCAAATACCACTTTCTTCAGTTTCTTGGAATAAAAATTGGAACCGTGCAAGTCAATCAAACAATTTTTGGAAGCTAGGCCTATTTACTGGTACATCACCTTTATCATTGGACTCATTTTGACATCAAATTTTCCATCAACAAGCATATCAAGCAAAGCATCTAAAAGGCTTTCACTAGAATGCCACTGGCAAAAATCCAATAGCAGACTCTGTAGTGTCTGGTAGCCCCTTCCAGCTAGAGCTCTAAATGCTGCCTGCATGAGATAATAATACAAGTTTTTGAATTTGAATGCATCAGTACAATGCAAGCAGGAATATGAAAATGCAATCTAGTTGCAAAGCAAAAAGGATGACTCTTCAAAGGAAAAGTGTAATTGTATCATCAGAAGGCAATCAGATTATTATACTCAAATTTGCATGCAACCAAAATTCAGAAAAGAGAAAAAATAAGGGCAGTTCAACATCTAGTGAGTAATGTCTTTGACTTGAATTAGCACCCACATGTTTCCCATGGTTGACATAATTCCATAAGATTTGGCATGTACAAGGATTAATGATAAACATTTTTCCTTTATTTGGATGATAAGTGTTGGAAGATAAAATATCAGAAGGTAATTTTATTAGAATTAAGCTTTACTTCCTTATTTGTATTTATTTTTTATTTCCCCTTTTAGTGAGATCAACCATTATATATACCTATGAATATATACAATTGGTATCATTTTGCTACTAATAAAATGAATGAAATAAATAAAATTATTTTTTGTTTCCCAGTGTAGTTCAAGTTAGTATCAAAACTCCTAATCTTGGGAACTTTGTCCCGCTTCCACACGAACAGCGAAACAAGGGTGTGTCCCCATTGCTCGATCCATTGCCACCATTAAGATTAGTGGCGGGCCAAAAAGGTGCGCCCCACTCCAACAAGCAAGACGCCTGAAGTCACGTTGCCAAAGTCACCGCCAGATTTCTACTATAAACAAGATCATCTTAGAAAAATGATTAAATCAATGAGTAAGGCCTTTGGCTCATGTACCTTGTCTATGAAAGGTAAGATTTCCTTTAATACCATAAGTCCTGTGTCTCAAGAAACTTGGATTTTTTATTCAAAGGCAACAAACCACATGACTCACTTCCCAGAGTGCCTTAACTCATACCAAAACTACTAGAAAACAACTCATTACAGTTACAAATGGTGATAGTGTATCGATTAGTGGACTTGAGAATATAAGATTATGCTCTTCTGTTATGTTAAAAGATGTTTTCCATGTCCCAAAACTAGCCAATAGTTTCATCCATGTACACAAACAAATTAAAGATTTGAATTGCTCAATAACATTTTTTTCTTCTTACTCTGTCTTTCTTACCACAAGGAAGATGATTTTGCTTATTAAAGAACAAAGTGGATTATACCTATTGGAATCCAAGGATCAATCCTCACTGGCCACCAAGATACCTCAATTACATGGGCATACTCCCAAATATGGCTTCATCATCAAAGACTTTGACATCCCCTATAATCCTACTAAAGTCATTGTTTCCTTATTTCTTTATCAAAGAATTCATTGAGTCATTCAAGTGTGATGTTTGTCAACTATAAAAACACCATCGTGAATCTTATCCATTTGACTTAATTCATTATAATGTTTGGGATCTTGTCTTAGAATCTATATCTGGTACAAAATGATTTGTTATTTTTATTGACGATTACACCTATGTCACATCAACATAGGTTATGAAAAGTAAATCTAAGGTTTGCCAGATCTTTGACAATTCCATCTTGTCCAAAATCAATTTGGAAAATTATTAAAAAATTGGGTCAGGTAATGGGACTAAATATGTGAATCATGATTTTCAAAATTGTCTCACAATGGTATTATCCATGAAATAACGTGTAAAAACTCAACAAAATGGGATTGCAAAAAGAACAAATTGTCATCTCTTAGAGGTTGCTAAAGCCCTTCTTCTCCAAATGTATATTTCGAATACATAGTGGGGGGAAAGCAATGTTAACTACTACTTATCTCACAAACAGGTTACCACTTATGTCTTAAATAGAATTAGTCTCATTGAGTTCCTTTTGGCTTTTGTTCCCTCTTCTCCCTGATTGTCAAGTCTATCTTTTCAAGTTTTTGGATGTGTTGCCTTTGTCCATTCTCATAATCCTAACCGCAAGAAAATCGATTCTAGAGCAATAAAATAAATCTTTATCGGCTACCCATCTAATAAAAAGGGGTACAAATGTTATCATCTCAGAGTCATCGCATCTTACCTTTCATGAGACAATCAATCTTTTTTTGCTCAATCACATCTTTGGGAGGGAAAGAACCGTTGAAGAGGAGTCACCTTTCTTGTCACAAGACCTATATGATGAAGGCACAACTGAAATAGTAGAACCATCCAAAGATTAGGATGAAGAGGAAGGAGATTTTGAAAAGAATATCAAAGGAGGGAGCAACACATTGTGGCTTTGCAGCAAACAGAGTCATCTGATTCAAAGGTAGGTTTCCTAATGATAACAAAAAGGAGGTAAGTGTATTGAGAATTTACAAATTGCATTGAGACAATCAATCTTTTTTTGCTCAATCACATCTTTGGGAGGGAAAGAACCGTTGAAGAGGAGTCACCTTTCTTGTCACAAGACCTATATGATGAAGGCACAACTGAAATAGTAGAACCATCCAAAGATTAGGATGAAGAGGAAGGAGATTTTGAAAAGAATATCAAAGGAGGGAGCAACACATTGTGGCTTTGCAGCAAACAGAGTCATCTGATTCAAAGGTAGGTTTCCTAATGATAACAAAAAGGAGGTAAGTGTATTGAGAATTTACAAATTGCATTGAGAAAGGGAAAGAGGTTGTATCCAAAATATCCTATTTCCAATTATGTTTGCACTAACAATCTCTCGATTCAACATTAAGGTTTTATTGCTGCTATTGATGTCACAGACTCCCACCTCAGTCAAAGAAGCCATGCAAAGTGAAAATTGAACACAAGCCATGAAAGAGGAGATGAATGCGTTAGCAAGAAACTCAACTTAGGAAATTGTCGATAAACTGAAAGACAAAAAGGTAGTAGGGTGCAAATAGATATTTACTGTGAAACATTAGGCAAATGGAAAAATAGAACGATATAAAGCCTGATTGGTAGAAAAGGGTTATAGTCATACCTATGGGACCTATTATGCAGAGACATTTGGTCCAATGGCAAAGATGAATACAGTACGAGTTGTTCCCGCGTTGGTAGCACACTTAGGTTACGACTTACACCAGTTAGATGTGAAGAATGTAATTCTTCATGGTACTTTCGAAGAGGAAGTATACATAAAGATCCTTCCAAGATATGATGCTCAGGGCAGTAAAAACAAGGTGTGTCACCTAAAGAAAGCCTTATATGGTCTCAAGCAATCTCGAAGAGTGTAATTTAGGAGACTTACAAAGGCATGATTTCCTTAGCATACAGGCAAAGTTAGGGAGATCGTACGTTATTCATAAAACATTCCTTACAAATAAACTCACTATACTTCTTGTCTATGTGGATGATATAATTGTTGGCAGGGGTTGATGGTACCGAGAAGTTGACCTTGAAGAAAAAACAGCCCAATTTGAAATGAAAGACCTTAGAAATCTCTTATACCAACTTGAACTATACTAGGAAACAAAAAGTAATTTTATTTATTTCATTCATTGTTCTAAGGCAATCTTGTGTATGGCGAAAACGTGGGGGGTGGCTTTGGCGATGCAACTTCAAGTGTCTTGCTCGTCGGAGTGGGACGCACCTTTCTGGCCCACCATTGACCTTAACGACGATGGTGGATAAACAATGGTGGCGCACCCTTGTTTTGTTGTTCATGCAGAAGTTGGGATCAGAGTTCCTAACCTTGGGAGCTCTGCCCCACTTCTTTGTTACCAACTTGAACTATGTTGGAAAACAAAAAGTAATTTTATTTATTTCATTCATTGTTCTAAGGTGACCTTGTCTGTGGCGAAAACGTGGGGGGCGGCTTTGGCAATGTGACTTCAAGCGTCTTGCTCATCAGAGTGGGGCATACCTTTCTGGCCCACCATTGACCTTAACGGCGGTGGTGGCGCACCCTTGTTTTATCTAAATGACTCTAAATGACACTCCTGTGGATCCCAATCTCAAACTCCTTCCAACTTAGGAGGAACCTTAAGGCCTAGAAAGATATCAAAAACTAGTTGGCAGACTCAATTACCTCACTGTCACTAAGCCTAACATTACATTTGCAGTCAGCGTAGTAAGTCAATTCCTCAATGCCCCTTGTGATAGTCATTAGAATGTTGTTATAGGCATCCTTCGTTATCTCAAGAAGGCACCAGGTCGTGAACTCTTATATGAAGACAAAGGTGATTCTAAAATTGTTTGTTACCCTGACATTGATTATGCAAGCTCACCGTTGGACAGAAGGTCTACTTCCGACTATTGTGTCCTTGCTAGGGGTAATTTGATCTCATGGAGAAGCAGAATACAATTGCTAGGTCAAGTGCTAAAGTCAAATATCGTACCATAGTAGCTACAAGTGAAATTATATAGCTAGGACAATTACTCCAACAACTCTAATTAGGAGACATTCAACAACCCATGGAGGATTGATTTGTGTTGTAGTGGTCGGATTTGTGTAGCTGAGCATTGTGGTGGTGGTTTTGGTCCAAACGATGGCAATGACGACGACAACGAGCGACAACAGGTAGAAAAAGCACCAAAACAGAGTTCAACCAAAGGGAACCAAACCATAAATTAACATGGTTTGCAAAAAAATGTTCTCCGAAGACAATGGATCTTTCAGGCAAAGAACAAAAGTTTCAAAAGAGAACCTTTATTAGGCTTAGATACCATGTGAAAATTAGAGAAATAGAGAGGAATAATGGATTGCACTCGTGTTTGAATACACATAGGATGAATCTATTCATAAATTTATTTCATAAGTTATACATGAGTATAAAAGATATGATTTCATATCCTTATAATCTCAAAGATATTTTTTCTACCAAGTACCAACTATATTTAAAAACAAGATAATATAATATCAAGATAAGATATATCTAAGATATTTGATCCTTGCCTACCTTGTATTCTCCTAAATAATAATTGAATTATATGACAAAATGGGCTAGCATATTGTATACGGCTTAAGCCCATAGGGCTCTCGTGTAAGGTGTTGTAAGAAATAATATTATTAATATGTCTTAGTCCAACAACTTAAGTTTTTGCCATAATTGGTTTGCAACTGTTTTTGTGTGTGTAAATCAGCTGAGTGTGAGTTACACACTTCAGCAATGTAATCCTTAATTTCAACAGGAACAATCCAAAAACAGCTAGAGGATAGCAAAAGAGTTAACTTATGAACCATATTGAAAACAGTAAGATACAATTCATATATGTGCTTAATCAAGCAAAACATTTAAAAAAAAAAAAATAGTAGCAGCAACAAGTATTACAGCATTGGGGAAGAAAAAAGGGGAGAAAATTATGAAGAAAGAAAAGTACCTTTGATGTATCATTCCTTGCAAGTAGAAAAGTAAGTGTTTGGAGTACATTCAGAACCAATTTCTCCCCATTTGCCTCATCAAGGTTGCTGTTCAGTAATGATACAACATGCAAAAAGCATTCCCCATCCCGAAATAGAGTCTGATAGTACTGAAGTAATAAAGCATCAAAGACAACCCTTCAGTTACATTGTCAAAAGCATTTGAAGACATTTAACCATATAGAGTAAATAAACAAATCAATATTGGACACATACAACTTGGTTAGCCTGGAGCATATTTCTCATTCCTACCAACAAATCAATAGATAGATCAACAAAACTTTTCTCCCGTTCTTTTAATTGAGTAAACATTTCTAAATACTTAGAGCATAATTGCAACTTTGCTTTTTTATCTTCCTCGGAGAATGGCACAATCTGAAAAAAAAAAAATTAGCCATGTTATAAATGGTAACATAATAATTATCACCTAGAAAATTATTTCCCAAGTTACATTATAGCACAGCCAAATACAAGCAAATAGCACATAAAGAATACCTTCATGAGATCGAGTATGTGCCCAAGCACATCATCTCTCAAACCTTCCACCCAAAATAAATCAAACAAGCAATCAATGCATGTAAAACTATGTAATATCAAACTCCTTGAATCTTCAGCAGCTGTTAGAAACTTAGCAAAGAACTCCATACACATTTTCATGCAATTAAAATAACTCTGTCTTGTTCCAGGTGAATTGCATGTAAGTTGATCTTGCACTGATACCAATGCTTCCATGCCACTATTCTCATAGGAGGGCTCCATGCCTCCTGGTCTTCTAGACTCTTGTGCTTGAACACAGGCAACTTGCAGAACACGAGAAGCTGCATTCAAGGACTTAAAGGAAGCAATCGTTCTCTCAGGGGAAAGCTGCAAGATGCGAACCAAACTCCTCACAAGAACACATGCAATTTTAGAATTACAAGCAGAATGTTCAAGTGCATCCAGCAAAGCAGACAATTCCATCTGTAATTAAAACAAGGTATAAAAACAAATATCTAACAAGAGGGATATAAGAACATCTAGTTTACAATAATGCATAATAACAAGACATATAGTGCATAATTTAAAACATATATCCAACATGAGTGATATGATAACATGTAGTTTCAGAATGCAGTCACTGTGTCACTTAATGATCTGATCAGGAAAAAGGATGTTCTATTGTAAAATGATATAATTGCCTCTATTATTATGGACAAAAAGTCTAACAAAAACTCAGATGAAACCTATACTGCATGTCAGAAAACCTTATTGCACATGTGCATGTATTATACCCCTGAATCTCAAACAATCCTATAACAATCATGTGACACCAGAGTGATGAAAGAGAGTACAACAAGGGCTCATAATAGACAGTAAGTCCACATTTAAGCCTCAATTCATAGAATAATTGACATTATTGATTTGGTTGATATCTTGTATCATTAGAATGGGAACCAGAATATGAATCTTCTCTAATGCCCTGTTTGGATAAACATCTCGATAAGCACTTATACTATAGACGAAGAAAAAATAATAAGGTCAAATTATTTGACTTTCTCTCATAAGCTAAAATCAACTTTATGCATGTTTAAGCTCTCTTTTTTAATTTCTTTAAAATATAAGTTGCATAAGTTGATTTTAACTTATTGGAAAAACTCAATTCATTTCCCTTCTTATTTTCTTTTCCTAAAAGTATAGACAAGTTTGTCCAAACAAAAGATAAATAAACATCAATCCCTAAAATGTAAAGATACATAATTGTAATATGTCATTGTGAATATGTATATAAATTTAAGCAAACTAAAAAAATAAGTTTTGAGAAAATATATATTAAAAAAGAGGGAAATAAAAGAACCAACCATGTTCTGCGTATTTCCATTACAAGTAGCAGCAAATTCAACAAATGAAATTACTTCCATCTGTAGATTATTAAACCCATTAACTTCTGCTGTATTACCAGTGCTCCTCACAGCAGACGATATTTCAGACTTGTCATTGTATGCAAATATCTGTGCAGCAGATTCATCTGAACCTGATTCGAAATAAAAGAAATTTTCTGAAAATATAAGATCCCATATTCCCTCGTCATGAAAAATTTCAAGTGACATCGGAGAAGAAGAAAGAAGGTTCCTAAATGCATTAAGAACTGTTTTCTGTAGAGTTGAGACAAAGACCCTGCAACATGGAAAGAAAACATATAAAAGAATTAGTTCAATACACAATCCTACTTGAGAACCATATTAACAGAAATACTTTGCAACACTGTTTTTGACAATTAATTAGATGTTTTAATATATCACAAGGAAAGACACTACAAGCCATTGGTAAAGTTCACCTTAAATGGCTTGGCATTTCCTTCTGACTTGAGCAAGTTTTTATGCAAGGAAATATTGTAAATAGAACCCTCATGACCCATTTGATTGACAGTTCATAATATGCTGATGAAACAGGCAATGCAAGTCGACCAGAAGATACTTGGACATGAAGAGATTTTGAACCCTCGGGAACTAACAAAAATGAACAGAGACCTGTGCTCAACATAACAACATAATCATTCCAAAAATCAGAAAAAGCACAGGATGGAAGGCTAGCAGAAACCACTGCCTGATCAGGTTTTGCGTAATTCTCATTTTCTTGAATGTCAAGACCAGGCATACCAACAGTATGCTGTCCAGCAAAATTCTTCTCCCGTCCGGAATCTTGAAGCAGAAAAGCAGGTGAACAAAAACTATTTGCAAATTTATGCACCCTACCATTTTCGCAAAGAAATTGCAAGTTGTTCATATTCCCAAAGCTGTATTAATGTCAAGAAGCACAACAACCTCCACTAAATTTGGATGAGACTCAAGTAGCAATCAGCTTAAAAATTGAAAGTAAATAAATAAAAAACAAAAAACTCAACAAATGCACAAAGGACAATATTATCCTATCAGCCACAGGAATAAAAAGTCGCAAAGGAGAATACCTATGAATGATGAGCTATTACATCTCTGTTAGATTGAGAGAAATCTCATATTCTCATTATATTGATTGTATTGAAATGTACAAAAAGGCAAGGAAGTTTCTGATCTTACAAATATATATAGAACAGAGAGTTAAGACAGCTCACAATACCCTAACTAGAGTTAAACTAACTAACTAACGATTACAAGGAGTTATCACTCAACTCATACACTCCAATAATCTCTAGTGAATATACACATGAAATGTTTCAGAATGTCAATAGCAACAACGTTGATGCAATTTTTTTATGCTTTCATTTTTTTATAATTAGCATATAACTGTTGATATCAAAGAATTAATCAAAGTGACCATGTTTGCTAAAAGAAAATTTGAATATTCTGAAATTCACAACATGAGCAAATTAAGAAGGATACACAGCCTCCCTCAAAACTTCCAGAGCAATAATATGAAGTTGGAAGATTTTTTGCAATGGTTTATCATCCCTGCAAAAAAGTGAGCAGAACAATTTATCAAAGAATGCAAGATAGGTTGTATAATATAGCAATGTAGATAATATTCTCTTATAGAGAGAGAGAAAAAGAGAGAAATACCAAATACACTATCCACAAGCTTAATACAAGCCAAAACTAGTAAGGAGATAACAAGTACACGTCAAGGCCTTGTATAGCACTAGCAGTCAGCAAACTCAGATTTGATAAATGAAATCTAACAGAGATTTGAAATCTAAATTGTATTCCACTTCAATGAGTTACAGTACTTGTGCTTGCATTCATACAGTTAGCTTGAGCTGCATGCTTTACAGTTAGGATGTAACTAATAATGTTGTCTCAGCATCAGAGTCTATTAGACTAGTTTTACTCTTTTATTCTTTCTTTACTTTCTACAGCTGTAATTAGAGTGCATTCCTTTTATTCTGTTGCTGTATTACTCTAGATATAGCTTGTGCTTTTCCCTTGACAGCTGTCATCTCCAACTAACCACATGGCTTATTGAGAGTTAGTTAGGATAGTTTTGATCTTCTCATATGTATATATAGGGTTCTCCGTAACAATTTTCAGTTCGGTTGAATAATAGTTTTCTCTCCATTAACAAACACATTTTGTTTCTCTCTTTCTCCAAATCTAATACAATAAGTGCTATAAGATACAGAGAACACTAACACTGAGACATACTAACTACATCCACAAACTCAAACTTCAAGACATGCATTGCTCCCTCAAAAAAGAAAAATGCAAATACAACAAACTTAAAAAGAACCATCATATCCTGCCACTAAATCAAATAACGAATAATTGGCTTGAGATATACCCAACAATACCTGAATCCATCAGTCAAAACAAAATTACTGCAAGTTTTTGCATAATTTGATGGAAATCCAAGACCATCCAGCAGCACTTCCAGTCCTCCAATACTTTTAAAATGATTCTGACCCCGGGGATTTGCAGATAAGGCCAAAGAAAGGATTTTCAAGCACAAATAGTGAAGTGAATCATCCATCAACAGTTCTTTCAAGCTAAATCTTCTAATGACACGTAAGAGCTCTGTGAAAAAATTGAGTTCAGTGAGTATAAATTGGACGATAATAGAACAAAAAATTATCAAATAAATCTAAAAATCTAAGCATCATGGACTCCAAACATCCCACGAAATTCAATAAACAAAGTGGCCAAAGAAAGGAGTGGTAGTTGAGCTATTTAACAATAGGATTGGTGTGATGCAAAATTAAAACTAAGGCGTCTGTGAAGCTTGACCTCCCATCTTTAGAAAAGCAAGATAATTTTTATCAATTTTTAATATAATAGAAGAAATTTATCAAGAAAAAAAAAAGAAAGAACTATAAAGAGAAAGGATGACAAGGATTCTTCCTAAACGAAAGACAATAGAAACAAGCAAGAAAAAGAGAAAATCAATAAAACAATGCTTCCTAGTCCCTCAGCATATCTGCTCCTGAAACCCCAATAAAATGGCATGTCTTTCACACCACATAGATGCCAAAAGCCACAGGTGATGTGCCAAAGAAGCCTCCTTAAAAATCCATCAACATGAAAAGTAAAAAACAAGAATTTGTCTTTTGAGCCATCAGATAAAACCAATATTTGCAAAAATGCTAAATAATGGGTAATATGTAGAGATCACAGAAACCAAAACAATAAAGAACAGGTGAAGTACAGATTCTGAGGAAGCATCAGAGAGGAAAATTAAATAAGTAAAATTGAAGTGATGATGGCCATAATGATAAGCAGCAGTAGTAGTAGAAATCTGCAAAGTGCAAACTGAACACTTACACCAGCATATAATTTCTCTATGTCAAGTCAACCACTACCATAATTTAGAAAACATAATTTAATTGTGCAAAGCATTGATTGATTATTGTAACTTGTGAGTACCAATCATCCTAAAAACTAACTTTAGTGTAAAAATAATGACAAAGCAAAAACCAACCCTTACCTTGTGCTGAAATTTACTTTACTAAGAAGAATAGGCAAGATGGGACCAAACTCTAGATCACATTAACTACTAGGCTCTGTCAAAAAACTAATTATTTTGGAGATCAAATTCCACAAATGATTTTATATTTATGTCCCCCCATTCAAATATCCTTCAGTAATGAGGATGGATATAAACCTGGATTGATCCCCTACATTAATCTGAAATTTAGTTTAACTGCAATAATGAAGAAAGAGCACCTAATACCGTCTCAAGAACCAATTTATCATAGAAGTCCAAGTTATTTAGAAGAACACCAATAAATGTTCTATCTTTACATAATTAACTTCTCTTCACGTTCAAGCAGGAAAAAAGTAGGTTCAAGCTGCTTCTTTCTTTTTCAGCAAAGAAACAAAGAAGCCTAAGGGGACATTACATACTCTGGCCTAATCTCCATCAATGAGTTTAATTATTATCAAAGAATCAATTAGACAACATTTAAGTGAGATTACACCATTTTATAGCTCCCCATATTAAATTTTGAAAATATTCTTATACAATATACAACAACAACAAAGCCTTATTCCACTAGGTGAGGTTGGCTACATGGATCAGACAACGCCATTTGGCACAGTTATAAACCAAAGCTTCAGGAATACTACTTAACCTGAGATGCCTCTTGACAACTTCCCCCAATGTCCATTTTGGTGTCACTCTCCTCTTTTTCACAGTACTAAAAATCATGCAATGTTTTTAGACATTTTAACAAAGTCCTTATACATCTATAAACATTTAAATAGGATCTAAAAGTTTTTACTTAGGGCCTAAATAATAACTAATTATGAAAGCTTGTAATTAAGTCAGGAAACCTATAACAGTAACACAGCTGTAGCTGATGGTAAACAATTATTAATGAATGTGTGAGTGTACTGTGTAAAAGAGCAGTTCTCAATTGCTCTGAGTTAGTTAGTGGTTAGTTACAGGCTGCTTACAGCTGTCATAGATTAGGAAATGTATATATATATATACACACACACATATACACACACACACACACACATATATATATATATATATATATATACATATTCTGTTGTAACCTCCCCTGCACTCTAAGCAATAAAACAGTTTCTCATTTCTTTCTCTGGCTACTCTCTACAATGAAGTCTAATGTTTGTTAAGTGTTAACCAATCACTACTTAATATTTTAGTGCAGCGACCCATGTAAAAACTTTCTCAAACTATAGGTACCTATTTATAAGTTGGTGAAACTATAGTAACCTTAGAATTAATTTATTTAACCAGCATTTAATAATATATTTGCTGAATTAATTGTACCCTTCATGCATCTGTATTAACCTAGCGCCATATTTTTTGCCAAATTAGAAAATCAATAACTAAAAACAACAAAAGCCTAATAACCTCAAATATACAATGATAACAGGTGCCTACCTTACCTACTAACCAATTTAGGCCACCAGCTTCCATCACAGAAACAATTGCTTTCTGACGCCAATGTAACCTCGCTTCAGTAGATAAAACCTTCGAACTATTTGAAGAGATGATTGGAGCATCAGCATGTGAGGCAAAGCCTACAAGACTACAGAATAACTCATCCTTTTTGTCTACATTTGAACCTAAATCGATGAAAATATAAATTATTGATACAACATATGTAAGAATTTGTTGGAGCAGCTTCATTTTCTCAACAGCAGAGACAGACAAACTTTCATCAGAAGAAAAGGCACCACTTATGGTTTTAAGTTGGACCACAGCCCCTGTAACAAATTGAACACAGAAAAAACAGTTCCTTTATTTTGCCATTATAATGATGATGCATATTCGAGCACAAGAAAAGGAAACTACTGAAAGTATCAAAGTTATTTTCAGAACATTGGCTTATAACGCATATGAAGAGTGAAAAAAAATTTGGGAATTAAATGCTATCAAAACTCAGGAATTGATTTCATATTTAGTTCATAAATAAAAGCCAGTTAGAAAAAAATACATAGCAGTATATCCTTTAAGTCAAACTGAGAAACAGAAAAAGAAAAAAGAACATTTTGTTAAGCTATATCAGTGTAACACACAGGTCTAAGCATTTAGCAACATAAGAAGATACTACGGGATTATAAAGAAACAATATGCAGATCACAATAACACAAGTTTTAAGACTTATTTCAGTTTTCAGAAAACATCATCCACAGAAGTAACCAAAATCAGAAATAACAGAAGGAAATCACTAGTCAAATAGGGTTGATTATACCTTTCATCAAGGCTGTAAGTTTTTGAATTCCACCATAGTATCCAAAAACTCTACAATTATATAGTGACCGGGTGATAATTTTCAGTGCATCCAAAATAACAAAGCCGTCAGAACTAATAAACACTTTTGCAGCAGCCCCAGACAACTCTGTTGGTGATTGCCCCAAGCTGGTGTTCACTGAAAAGAAAGGCAAACATGAATTATTGCAAATTACAAGTAGCAAGTAACAGTTTTGGTACAAGTAACCATAATTACCATTTCTAGATTTTAAGGTTAAACAACATTTTATTGTGAAAAAAAAAGTATGAGTCAATTTAGAACTGTTGAGAATCAGAATATTATCTTATCTTGATTTTAAAAATAGTACTTAGGCATATATGTTAAACATTGGAGGAAACCATGTCTTCTATATTCATGTGTAATTTATGAAATAGACCTATATAAACACTTATCCGTGGTGTATTCAGACACACAATTTCATTCTACTATTCTTCTCTATTTCTCTGATTTTAACATGATATCAAAGTCAGATTGAAAGAATATTAAAAAAAGTGTCCCTCACCAGGGACCCACTACCCCCGGTGAGCTTTTTGTTTAGGTTAAACCTTTTCCCTTCTACCAACAATCCTTTTCATATATTTTCCTTTTCGAGTGCATATTTTGCCAACTTCTCTTGATGACTTTTGCAGTGACCACCATCACTTGCTGTCAGTGACTTTTCCAGTTGTGACCAACACCATCAGGGTTCATTGAGGATTTTTGCCAGTGGTTTAACCACCTTTTGCTTCATTTTTTGGTGAATGTCTCGTTGTCTATCCTACTATCATTCTTTTTCAATGTGTTTTCTGTTTAAATAATTTTTTATCTTCACAAATATTGATCTAAAACCTCCAAATGTTGATTTTAAGAAAGTTGGAACTTGCTTGCTTGCCATGAATTTTCTGGCTATCTACCAATGTTATCTTTCAAGCAATATTCACCGATTTTTCCAACATCCCTCAACTGTCTTTTCAAATATTGTTTTATGGTGAAACTCAATTTGGTTTATTTTTTTGTTACTTGCATCTAGTCACAAGTTGAATGCTAAGCTAGTTGAATGCTTATTAAGCTCCAGCCTGAGGGAGAGTGTTGAGAATCAGAATATTATATTATCTTTATTTTAAATATAATATGTAGGCATATATTATAGGAAACATATCTTCTATATTTATGCATAATTTATGAAATAGCTCTATATAAACACTCATTCGTGGTGTATTCAGACACACAATTTCATTTCGTTATTCTTCTCTATTTCTCCGATTTTAACAAGAACAAACAAAAATTTAGAAGTAAATGAATCAAAAGAGACCAATGAAGAAGTTTGAACAAGTAAATGTATTCAGACTATCTATATAAACAAAAAATTCTCTATATAAACACTCATTCATGGTGTATTCAGACACATGATTCCATTTCATTATTCTTCTTTATTTCTCCGATTTTAACAAGAACAAACGAAAATTTAGAAGCAAATGAATCAATAGAGAAAAATGAAGAAATTAGAATAAGTAAATGTACTCCTTTCTTGCATCTGCTTTGCATATAGATAGTCACTACTCACTACCTCTTTTTAATTGCATCCATTCACTTACTTGAACTTCCTTAGAGTGGAAGTTACTTAAGACTTAAGAGGGAAGGTGAAGATAATATTGATAATGATGACAATGATTTTAAACTTACACTCTGTAACTAGTGAGGTTAAATGTGTGACCTCTTCAATTAATACCCGAATGACTTCAACAGGATGTCCAGCTGAGCAGCCAACAACCACATCATCACCTGATGACAAACTCTCAACAGAAGCAGACTCTAATAATATGCCTGAATTCACAGGTTCCCAATCCTTGTAGGCAATTACAAATTGCCTGATGAAAACATGAAGCAGCCTCCTCTTCTCCACCTAAAATATTCAGGTCATTTTCTTATATTAAGCAAATTCAATAAATAGATAACTACTTTCGTGCAGGAAAGAAATTAAGCAACACATTTAGCATCATTCTCAACAAATGCAGAAATACAAACTAAGAAAGCATACAACAATAACCAAGCCATAACCATTAAGTGAGGTCAGCTACATCATGGATCGCAAGAGGCCATTGATTCCGGTTAAAGACCAAAGCTGCAGAAATATTAGTTAGGGTTAATTAAGTTTTCAGTCACTGAAATTTTTTGGTCCCTGAAATTTCAAATATACATTGTTTTCAGGAACTAAATTTAACTAACTTTGACTAAATTCAGGGATGAAAAAAATTATTTTTCATTTTCAGGACCAAAAGTGAAATTTAGTCAAATTTCAGAGACTAAAAACTTAATTAAGCCTATTATTAAATTTTAAATCCCCCTTGAATAATTCCTCCAAAGTCCTTTTAAGTGTCCCTCTTCTTCTTTGCTCTGGACTGAACACTATACAATCTACTCTTCTAAGAAAGCATGTTAGTTTATTTTTAATAATAGATTGATAAATGATGACTATAGACAATATATCTATGACTTAAATGCATATGTGAATTTCTCAACAAATAGATCATATGAAGTTCATCAAGCCTCTGAAAATTAAATATTCAATAAGAATAAACCCAATCATACCTTATCAGCAATTTTCTCATATCGCTCCCAAAGAGCATTTACAATTGCCTCATCGCCAACATCACTGGAAAAAGTCAAAAACAATACTCAAATAAAAGAAAAAGGGACTGTAACACTATTAACACAAATGATTCATGTGGCTTGTCCTCTTGTAAAATCCCTCTTCTGAATTCTCACTTGATCTTTCTTCTAATTTGCTATTATTTGGAGCAGAAATCTAAAGCAAAATGCACACATCTTTAAGGGTGTCACCTGGCCCAAAAACATGCTTTGGGAAAGATTTTTAGTGCTAGTTTCTCTGGTGTTCCAAAAAGTTTGCTTAAAATAACCGGCCAATGCAGATGTGCAAAGGGATAGAGCAGCCTCACTACATTCCTAGTTTCTCCATAATGTTTGTATTGTTTTGTTTTGTTTTGTTTTAAAATCTGTAGCTCCTAACCACTTCAATGTTACCCAACCAGACCCTATTATACTTTCACACCTTAACAAATATATCTTTATCTACACCACCAACCCCATAAAAAATATCATATGAAACTTAAGACAACATTTGGCAAGTCTACATAGTCACTTATGCATTAAACAAACAAAAATAAAATAAATGCGATCATATCTTGCACTTTAGAAATATACATTCGCAAAAAAAGAAATTCACATGTCTTAACAACTTAAACCATCTAACGACATTTTCTTTTGTTAGCACCAGCAACATGGATGTTACACCAATCAAGTTCACCATAGATGTCAAAAATGTTGAAGGCTTATATATAAGCATTCTTTCAATTTTCAAAACTCTAACATAGAAGGCATTTCACAAATAATAGCATAACAAATAGGGCAAGTCTCATGATGTCTTCCCCTAACAGATCATGTGATACAAGGACAGGATTCAAGAAAGTCCAAAAAGAAGATTATCAAGAGTAGTATTATTCAAAAAGACAATAATCACTACATGAGATTCCTTCTTTGGGAGAAACTCAACAAGACTTAAACATTACATTTATCATTTATTCTCATAAAGCAGTATCAAATAATCATCTTAATAAAGCAATTTGTCAGTCCTAGTAGTTGGCTAGAGGACAAAGGTTCCATTAAAATAATTACATTTAATTTCACAACTGTACATTCCTAATCTCAAAAGGAATGACATCTGCAAGTGCACTTCGCTAATGGAAATCCCTATTCGTAAATATTTTTTTCATAACCTAGTAAAATAAGATATTAATAGCCCCGACGAGTTTCTCAGACATAATTTATTCATTGTGCACCAGAACTCCCAATGAAACATTACATATATATATTAAAACTTCTTTTCCTGAAACTCTACTCAATTCTAGGAAGATTAGCAGCCTATACAACTTGTTGAACACTCAGGGGATAGTCGATGATAACTTATGCTTCCACCAAAATACAGGGAAATAACATTGCAGGTGAATATAATTCAACTAAAAAATTATTAACACAGACATAGAGCTGTATCATTTTATTCCATAAATAAAAACCATTGAAAAAAGTATCATTACCTAAAGCGAATCCTGGGCCCAGGGGGAGAGAACTTTTGAGTTTGTAAACTTGAAGATTCGCCACTATGTCCAACAGAAGTTCTTCGGATAAGGTCAGCAACACCTTTAACGATATTCATCCTTCCTCACCAAGATCAGCTCAGCGTTGAGACTTCACAAACCAATCAGCAGTTTCACCCATCACTCTCGTGACACTAACTTTCTACCTCAAAGAAACCAATCACCAGTAGTGAGATTACACAATCTAGTTGAGTGTTGCACAATGATTACCGATGACAAAAGAAAAACTGAAAATCACTGACTCAACAAAAGAACTAGAGAAAATCACCAAAAATTCTCACTCTAACTTCAACCGTTCCTTTTTCAGCTCACTGATCAGATATATATTCAAAGAATTGAATTAGCTACGTCAAATATCATTCCACTCACTAATTAGAGCTGGATTCTGAACATTTCAAGAATCTAAATAATTCAATGTCAAAGAATATGTCATTCTTGAAAACAGAAAAGACTCAATTAAACGTAAAAAGAAAAATCAAGAATCGACTCAGAGTATATATACCAGAATGGTATCAAGAATCAAGAGTTCTAGGGTTTGCGAATTGAGATCGGAAATAGCGATTGAGGGAGCTTCAATACAAACCCCTTCTTTTTCTTTCCAGATATTGGTCGGGGCTACTTTAATACTAATAGCGCTAATGAAATTGTCATCGTTGCAAGAATATATGATGATATGATGAATCCGTGAGAAAGAGGAAAGCACTAAAAAGCAGACCCCAGACACCTTTAATTTCCACGTTGCCCTTCTTCATTTTTATTTTTTTTTCTTTCCCTCCTCATTTCATTTTCCACGTATGGTTGTAAGAAACTAATATGTATACTGCTTAATTACAATATTGCAATTGGGCAGTATAAAAATGCTAGCAATAGAGTCTTTTAGATTGATTGAAATTTGTAAAAACCACTAAATTATGTGATTCTCATTGTTAAAAGAATTTTTTTCCTATTTTGTAATTTCTAATAAATTTCAACCAAGAATAAGCATGTATCAAAATTGCGTTGGTAACACTCATGTTGCACAATAATAATATGTAAACAGTTGGAAATACATAATGTAAATTAGCCTCTTTTTAATTTTCATTTCTTTAGAAATATTACTTTTAATTATTAATATTAATACTATAATAATAACTCGTATAATGTAAGGGAATATATTAAGATTTATTAATATATAATAAATTATTATAGTATTAATTTATATTTTATTGAATATTTTCTATTTAGTTCTAAATTTTGTTATAAATTTTAATATTATCATGTCATGTTTTAAAATTTATTTAAGTAAACAAAGAGTTGTTATTAGTTTGATCTTGTTATTTAACAATTATGATAATAGTATTGACTTGTATTAAAATTTTTATGTTCTGGATTTTCTCTTTATTTCAAATAGAAAGAAATATATTATTTTTACTTTTCTAAGATTTAATTACTAGATTATAAGTTCCTTTACTCTCTTTTTTATGAGTTTAATATTGATATGCATCAACAATGTAAAAAATCACTAACATTTAACCACACATCTTCATTTATATGACTTTTAAAGTATTAGTAAAAATATAAAATAATTAATATCAAAAATTAATTTTAGTAAAATATTTAATAATTAATTTCCAAAATAACATGAATGAGGTTTTAAAAAATTTATAAATACTTATAATAATCAAATTTAATTGAAATTTCTTATTTAAACCAGCAAATAATTTTAAAATTAAAATTTTAAGAAAATATTTATAAGTCTAAACATATTGATGTATGGTATCATTGGATACGTGATGTTTTGTATGCTAAGTTGCTGGAGTTGGTTAAAGTTCATGATGATAATTGTGCTGATATGATAACTAAAGCATTATCAAGAGGAAAGTTTGAAGTCTGTTGTGAGATCGCCGGTTTGGTAGTTCTTTCCACATAGTGGTGAGGGGGAGATTTGTTGGGTATCGTGTTCCCTTCCTTTGTGGAGAAAATATCCAAATTGAGAAACTCATTTGATATCTTATTTAAGTTAAGTGGATAAAGTGTTTTAACACAAGAGAATAGACATAGATAAAGAGAGAGGTGTCTAAAACACACCAATTGTTTTGAGAGAAAATAAGAAAAAGCTATTCCCGTTGTTACACAGAGCTACAATCATAAATTCACCACTGCAGATTCGTTCATCGTTAGATCAGACTGATTTTTGGACAACACGTTCAGAATGTATGTTTATTCCTTCCGACCGTTCGGATCATTGAGAAGACATATGAGTTGGGAGATATTCAGTTTATGACAGCAATATTTTTGGGGTTTTCATCTTCTTATTCTCTATTTGTAAGTTTATTGTTTTATTGTTTGAAATTGGTGTTGACATTGATATTGTTGTTGACACTTGATTGAGACTCTTTTGTATTCTTTGTTAATAAGAGTGGAGTTATTTCTTTAATCTGAACGACCCATGGTTTTTACCCTTTCTTTGAAGGGTTTTCGACGTTAAAATCTTAGTGTTTTATTTCAAAAAAAGTAGTGATTGGTAAACTACTTTCTTTGAAGGGTTTTCGACGTTAAAATCTTAGTATTTTATTCCAAAAAAAATGATGATGGGTTAGTATTATATTTTTGTTATTGCTCTTCATAAATTCTTGTATGTAAGATAAGATGATTTATTTCTGCTGGTTTGTTTATATCTATAACAAACTTGTCTTATTGTCCGATCATAAAGTAGTAAAGCTAATTTACCAAAGATTGGTAGCAAATTAAATTTGGAGGTGCACACTAAAATTATATCGTAAAATTATTTCCTAGCCGTCTAACTTAAAAACAAAGACCGCGCAATAGTGCAAACTATACAAAAAGGAAACAAAATCTATGTATGGCTGTGAAGGAAGGAGCACATGACCATTGAGTTAAAAAAGGGGAAAGCTCTAATTAAACAAAGATTTAAATAGGATCACGCAATCCAAATGAAAATGAACTAAGGGAAAAATAAATATACTTGACGCAAAAAATGTTAAGCAGCCTTTACAGAGGTGTTTTCAATATCAAGAGTTGAAACTCCCAATGGTCATCACATGCTGTTATTTAAAAAAAATTGTATAAAAGTTAAGAGATAGACTCTAGAGTCTTGTATTCCAATTCCAAATGCATGTACTCTATGTTTTGCTCAGAAATTTATGTCATCATAGTTGCGCTATTTTTTTAAGGAAAATATGACGCCAGATTGCCAGAAGAAAGATGAGCTGCCTAGGTTATTTTTAGAGATATGGTCGCTTCTATAGCTTATTTTTAGAGAATTTTTTTTTTGCATTTCTATAATTTATCTCTATATCTCTATAAAGTTAGGAAAAATCTCAAATAGCTTAGGTAAAAAAATAAGTTTAATCTTAATTAAAAAATTTGCAAATCTTTTTACAAGTTCGGATAGATGTGTCTAAACTTGTAAAAACAACTAATGTACGGAGAGAAGATAAACGCAAAGATGAACAATTAATGAACCCGCTTATGAACCAAATACGTGGTTCACCTTTGCGTTTATAGTATTTTTAAAGTATTGATTGGTATATATTACAAGTTCAATACTTTAAAAAATATTATAAACAAGCGGGAAGTTGAGTAATATATAAGTGAATAAAATGAATAAATTATTAGATATAAACAAGCGGGAAGTTGAGAAAGCCTTGAAAGCTTAAGGTTTTGGGTTCTATATCTCCCCGTGTTTAACCCCCTTGACCCAACAAAAATAAAATGAATAAATTATTATTTGGTTCATAAAAACTTATACATTATTATATTTGTTTAATTTTTAATATTTTAAAATGTTTGATTATGTGACAAAGCTATATATTTCTAAAAATCAAATAATAATTTGTTCAAAATAATTTTTCTTGAATAGAAAGAAAGAGATTTTTTTCTATTTATTATAATGAATAATAAGAGTATGAAATAAATAAAGAAACTACATATTTTTTACAATAATAAATAATTTAATTAAGGAAATATTCTTTGTTACTTTATGTTTGATAATTTTTTGTTGTTTTATATTTTTCATCTCTACTATTTTTCATGGCTAAATGAGAATGGATCCTCTCTGACACTTTTTTCTAGAGCTCTCTTCAACTTCATTTTTAGCCATCATTTATAAATAAATGGATAAGATACAAAGTTAATAATTGTTTTTTTCTTGCATGAGAAATAAAAATTGTTACATCCCCTCACAAATAAAGAGAAAAAAATAATATTGTTGCACTACAAGCTTAAAATAATATATATCATATAATTATATTAATAAATATTTATTTCAAAATTTTAAACATATAATTAAAATCTATAATAAATAAAGAGTTTAATTAGTATGTACTAAATAAATGAGTTTAATTAGTATACAATGTAAAAATCTTAAAGTGACATTCAATCATAACCCTTCATTTATGATAAGTTTATTGACTCTTTACCAATTATTAATATTTTATAAGTCATATAAATGAAGAGTTATGATTGCAAGTTAGTGTAAAATTGTTTTACACTATCAATACATACTAATGAAACTCTAAATAAATACTATGCATTATTTTATACTTACGTACAATCATATTTCTTTGTTTATAGTATTTTTAAAGTATTGATTGGTAAATTCAACAAACTTACTCTAAATAAAGGATTGTGATTGAATATTAGTGTTAAATTTTTTACACTGTCAATGTATACTAATTAAATTCTATAAAAAATTACACAATGTAAAATTCTTTTGTATATTCATTTAATTCTTTTATGTGTGATAAGTTTATTAACTTTATATCAATTAAATAATGGTGAGTCATAGTTGAATAATTATGTAAAATTTTTTTACGCTTGTCTGGATATTAAATTTCAAAACAATTTTTTAAATTCTATAAATTTAATTTGATAAAATAAATATTTATTACTAATTTAATATCATAAATTATATAAAATATTACAATATTTTTTGTCTCCTACAAACTCAAAAATTCATTATTAAATTAATCAACATATAGCAATAAGATGTTTCTCCTAAAATAAAATAAAAGGTTGATATCGATACTAGAGAAAGATAGAGACAAAAAATGTTGGAGTGAATCCAGATTCGTAGCTAAATATATTTTCACCAAGATAAAGAAATATTATTGTGAATAAGGAAACATGAATAAAAATTTAAAAAAATCCCATTTTTTATTAAAATAAGATGTTATAAAAAAATTAAATAAAAAGTTTAAGAGATTCCTCATTTTTTCTAATTTAATCAATATGTACTAACATTGTAAAAAATCTTACACTCTCGTTAAATTATGGCATCCATTGCGTGTATTATAGCATTGACTTCATAATCGGTGCTTGTTTTATAAATTTTTGGTTTTGTTGTGTATTTTCCAGAAGCATACCTACAAATTTGTTCTTCTGTTTTTTATAAATGTTTGTTTTTCTTTCGTTTGAGGATTGCTCCCCATCCAAGTTCACAACCATCACATTCAATTACTAAATAGTCTGAATCTAATAGTAGTTGTAGAGTTGGTAAATTTATTATCATTTATTTTAATTTTTGTACTAATTTTATATCTTCGGAGTTGAATTTTCTTTCTCCTTTTAATGCAGTTTTATTATACAAAGAAGATGTATATTTTCCTAAAATAGGAATAAAACTTCTTGCATAATTTAATAATCCTAAAAAGGATCTAACTGTTTTGATATCTTCCATTCTATCAGAAAATTCTTGTATTTTTTTAGAAATATGCCGTTGGAGTTTTATAGTTCCATTACCAATTTCTGTTCCTAAAAATTCAATAAAATTTTTACAAATTTCCATTTTTGATTTTGAAACAATTAACCCATAATGTTCCAATTTATATAAAACATGTTTTAGATGAAGAAAATGATCATATTTTGTTTTAGAAAATACCAGTATATCGTCTATATAGACACAGGAAAAAGATTTTTCATTTTTGAAAATATTGTCCCTTTTACGCTGAAAAATGGCAGGAGCATTTTTTAGACCGAATGGCATGATATTCCATTCAAATAATCCTTCGGAACAAGAAAAGGTTGTCCATTTGATAGATTCTGGATCCATTTTTACTTGATGAAATCCACTTTTTAGATCGAATTTAGAAAACCATTTAGCATCTTGAATTCGATTTATCAAAACTTCTTTAGAAGGAATAGAATATCCATCTTCTACCCATAAAATGTAAACTAGATATAATTAATCCAGATTTAATTATTAAAACAAAAGGCATTCAATTTAACAATTGGAAACAAGAAGAATGTCGAGACCACATAAAAAACTTATTTAAACTAAAGGTAATTGCACCAAGTATTAGTCCACACAGAAGTCCAGCTTTTATAGTTAATAAATCTTCTGAACAAAAAGGGGGTAAATCAAGAATGGTTTACAATTATAAAAGACTAAATGATAATACAGTAGAAGATGGATATTCTATTCCTTCTAAAGAAGTTTTGATAAATCGAATTCAAGATGCTAAATGATTTTCTAAATTCGATCTAAAAAGTGGATTTCATCAAGTAAAAATGGATCCAGAATCTATCAAATGGACAGCCTTTTCTTGTTCCGAAGGATTATTTGAATGGAATGTCATGGCATTCGGTCTAAAAAATGTTTCTGCCATTTTTCAGCGTAAAATGGACAATATTTTCAAAAATGATAAATCTTTTTCCTGTGTCTATATAGACGATATACTGGTATTTTCTAAAACAAAAGATGATCATTTTCTTCATCTAAAACATGCTTTATATAAATTGGAACATTATGGGTTAATTGTTTCAAAATCAAAAATGGAAATTTGTAAAAATTTTATTGAATTTTTAGGAACAGAAATTGGTAATGGGACTATAAAACTCCAACCGCGTATTTCTAAAAAAATACAAGTATTTCCTGATAGAATGGAAGATATCAAAACACTTAGATCCTTTTTAGGATTATTAAATTATGCAAGAAGTTTTATTCCTAATTTAGGAAAATATACATCTTCTTTGTATAATAAAACTGCATTAAAAGGAGAAAGAAAATTCAACTCCGAAGATATAAAATTAGTACAAAAATTAAAACAAATGGTAATAAATTTACCAACTCTACAACTACCATTAGATTCAGACTATTTAGTCATTGAATGTGATGGTTGTGAACCTGGATGGGGAGCAATCCTCAAACGAAAGAAAAACAAACATTTATCAAAAAGAGAAGAACAAATTTGTAGGTATGCTTCTGGAAAATACACAACAAAACCAAAAATTTATAAAATAAGCACCGATTATGAAGTCAATGCTATAATACACGCAATGGACGCCTTCAAATTATTTTTAATTAATAAAAAAGAAAGAACCATTAGAACAGATTGTGAAGGCATAGTCTCCTATGGAAAAAACCAACTTAATAATGACAAAAAACCACATAAAATGTGGTTACTTTTAAAAGATTATATAAATTTTTCTGGAAAAAATATTTAATTTGAACACATAAAAGGTTCTGATAATACTTTTGCTGATATATTATCCAGGTACATCAAGTAAAGCCCCGACAAAGATCAGCTTTGATCACCCTACACAAATCTCCATTTTTAATAGAAAATACAAAGAAAGGAGTCATTGACCCTAAACAAGTAAGATCACCTTTTCGGGTTGACCAATACACAAAATATGGCAAACAAGAATTGTCTATTCTTACAAATGTCTACCAGTACCCTGGAAGAGACACCACAAACATCAAGCTCAATGTCTTGATAGACAACATTTGGAACATCCCAAAATACACATCAGAAAATGAATCTCAAGTCACAAAAGTAAAACAAAGCATCATTTGCGCCTTATATAACTTTTGTGGACAAAACAATCAAGGAGTTGTTTTAACATCTCCGGCCTCTCCATCAGGAAAAGGTTTTACACATTTTGCCTTAATAGATGGGCCTAACAAAGGGGTTTACACCTCATTCAGAGATCTCTCTGAAGCCAAACAAGACCAATTTTGGTCCACCTACAAAGGCTTTTACTCTAAAGAAGAAGCCCAAATGGCAGTAAGACTCCAATCAATTTATGAAGAAAAAATCAAAACTACCTTACAAATGGAACCCAGAATCCAAACTCAAACATATGCGGGTGCAACTAGTATTCCGCCCAGTCTTAACCCAAATATTCTTTTATCAAAATTTAACCTTCTTCAAGAATTCCTTTTTGAAGCACACTTAGAAGCCATAAAATTTAATGGCTTATTTGTTAAAATACAAATCAGTAACCAAAGACTGTACATGTCAAATAAAATATTTAGTCAGAAAAGAACACATAGATTTAGAAAACTTTGAACAATAACTACACAGAGATTTTCTCATCACTCCTATGTCATTCCTTGAAGTAGGATGTTTACACTCTATAATAATTCCTCCCACAGATAGGTTTCAGGCCTTATCCTCCCCAATTAATTCAGTCATCAATGAAGTTCAGGCTGAACACATGCAAAAAGTGGCTTTACAAATCACCACTTCTCTCAGAAGTATTACTCTTCAAGAAAGTGTTCCCACCCATGTTGTTAAACTATATACATAAAGAAATCCCGAATTTCATTCCTTTCAAACAACAGAGCATTATGACTTAAAAGGTCTGTCTCTTAATAAAAAAAAAACCTACCAATATAATCTTTGGAAGGCACACACAGAAGGATCAAACTGGAATTTTTCTAAACATGATTCAGACACTTTAATCCTTCTAAAAGAAACACTTGACACCAAGCTCTATTGGAAAAAGAGCATGGGATCAAAATTTCATCCTTTTCCTGCTGAAGTCAATCTTACTCTAGTTCAGCACTTTGAAAGAGAAAGAATCTTCAGGGAAATATATGAAGAAGCTGGCTGCTATGGCCAACAAACACCAGGAGCATTAGGAGCTTCTTCTCTCCCTTCTGAAGCAGGAGATGATCAATCTCTTCCTGAACAAATGGACGAAGAGTTCCAAGATTTTACTGCATCCATCACTCGGTTGAAATAAAGTTTTTACCTGTCACACAGTAAATTTACCTTATGGTAATTGACTGAAGGGTAAAAACCGACACAGCAGGTTTCCGGTAATCAGGTGACCTATACAGCCGGTTCTAGGTTATACACTTTGTATATAAATAGGCCTTAAGTCTCTTATGCGGAGCAGGTTTTCAGACACACCCTCCCTCTCTCTCTCTAAACTTTCTCCCTTCTCTCTAAACTCTCCTCTTGTACACACTCTTTCTCTGCAATAAAATACAAAGTTTTTCTTCACCCCTCCCCTCTTCTCCCCTCTGTAGGTATATCATGTTTTATGTTTATGCAATTTAAATATGGAGTAGTCACTTCTTTAAGGTATCTTCAGATACCCTAAACGATAAATATTTAAAAATGCGATAATCATTTAAAGGCTTATCATATTTTTGTATATTCACCATCTTTCTCATCTTCTTCTGAAAACTTGGGTTTTTGCCCTTGATTTTCGAAAACCTGGGATTTGTAAGCCTTGTCGAGTTGAAAACTGGTATTGCGCGGATTACCGCCGTATAAATCCAGCTTAAACTCATAAGGTGTGTCCTTGATAACTAGTATTGCACGGACTACCGCCGTATAAACCCAACAAATTCTGTCTCATTTTTCTTCTCTCTTTCTCTCATTTTTTTCTTCTCTCTTTCAAATCTTACACTCTCATTAAATTATAATCTCTTTATTTATTATAAATTTGTTGATTGTACTAATTAATACTTAAAAGATCATGTAAATAAAAAAGTTATGATTAAATGTTAGTGTAAATTTTTTTTACACTATCATAAATACTAAATAAACTCATTTTTTTTTTCATCCAGATATATTGACGACACCAAGATTCAGACATGCTATTCAATCCACCACTGAACCAACAACAGTAACTCAAAAGAGTCGTAATCTCTAATGTTATAAAGCTACGTGAGTTAAATTAAGTGATAAATTTTAATTTAATTAAAATATATGATAAAAAATAGTTAAATACCATACACAAATTTCATCTAGAGTGTCCGTCGTGCGATTACGTTTGAGTTAAACTTATTTTATTCAAATTTAAAAAATAAGTGTGATATGATTTAGTTTGATTTAAATTATTATAAAATTTGAACTAAAATAAAACTATTTTTGTTTGTTTTTGTTTTCGTCTTAGGTTTAAAACTTTTATTTTTAAATATTAAAATTTATTTTTAAATTTGTATAAAATTTTTATCGTTCACAAAAAAATTATATAAAAGTAGAAACTATTAATGTTAATGTATAAATAAATAATTTATTTAAATATTATATTTTATTATTACCGTCAAATTGTATTCAATAAAATAAAATATCATACTATAGTTTTTATTAAAAATTTATTTATTAACTAATATATATAAATTAAAATTAATAATTAAAGATTAAGTTAAAATCATAAAAACTTAGAAAACAATTAATAATTATATATATTTTCTCGTGATTTGCTTAAATAATTAAGATGGACGATTTAGTTTAGCGTCATTTCTACATCTAAAATCATAAACTAAACCAAATTATACGGTTTAAAAATTATAAAAATCAAATTATCACAAACTAAATCAATTTTTTAGAATTGTTTATTTTTGTAGTTTGATTTTACACTTTCCATTTAGTTCAATTACTTTTAAAGTCTGAACACCTTAATTTCATGCTAATATTCGTCGAAATTCTTTATTAAACTGGGATAATAGTTATACTTTAATCTAATAAGAACTTTAAAAAAAAAATAGAGATTTAGCCAATAAATAAATATGAATTTGAATTGGCGGCTTGTTATTGATATTTCTTTTCATGAATATGAGTATAAGTTTAAGGAATAGAATACTTATTTTGTTTCATAATATACATGTCTTACACTTACGATAATTAATAGAATAAACAAACTTAGGAAAATAGTTGTAATTTAATATTAGTAGAGTGCACAATCCTTTTTCACGTATGTATTTATGTTTTATGCTTAAAATTTTATAATCTTTTGGATATTTTTAATTTAAATTCATTGTCATAATTTTATTTATTTATTAATAATTAGTTTTAATAGTAAAATAACATCTCTACATCATTCATTTGTCATGAAAAATAATACATAAAAATAATGAAAAATAATACATAAAAATCAATATATTTAAATGAGTTTAATACCTGTGCACTAACAATGTATAAAAGTTTTACATTCAATCACAATCTTCCATTTGTATGACTTTTAAATTATTAATTAATATAAAAAAAATTTGTCATATATAGAGTGTCACTTATGTGCATAAGTGATTTTCTCTATTTAAATTAGTTAAAACATTTGTACTAGATTTGAATATGTTGACATAAATTAATGTCAACTAGTATAAAATTAAGGTTTAAGTTTTTTGTTCGTAAAGTTTCATTTAAAATCAATTTTGATTTTTGAAATTCAAAAATATCTTTTTAGTCTTCAAATTAATTTGTTTTTTGTATTAACTTTTAGGGTTTAGGGTCTATGGGGTAGGGTTTAGGGTTTAGGGTTTATGGTTTTGGGTTTAGGGTTTAGGGGTTAGGGTTTGGGGTTTTGGGTTTTGGGTTTAGGGTTGTGGGTTTGGGGTTTAGGGTTTAGGGTTTAATGTTTAGGGTTTAGGGGTTAGGGTTTAAGGTTTTGGGTTTTGGGTTTTGGGTTTAGGGTTTTGGGTTTATGGGTTAGGGTTTAGGGTTTTGTGTTTAGGGTTTATGGTTTAGGGGTTAGGGATTAGGGATTAGGGTTTAGGGTTAGGGTTTAAGGTTTAGGGTGTAGGGTGTAGGGTGTAGGGTTACAAGGTTTAGGGTTTATGGGTTAGGGTTTAGGGTTTAGGGTTTACGGTTTAGGGTTTAGGGTTTATGGTTTACGGTTTAGGGTTTATGGTTTAGGGTTTACGGTTTAGGGTTTCGGGTTTAGGGTTTAAGGTTTAGGGTTTATGGTTTAGGGTTTATGGGTTAGGGGTTAGGGTTTAGGGTTTAGGGTTTATGGTTTAGGGTTTAGGGTTTAGGGTTGAGGAGTAGAATGATTAACGAGTACAAAAATATGTTCCCTGTTAGCACTTTTTTTACAACATTAATTGGAAAAAAATGACTAAAAGTGAATCAAGGTCTAAAAAAAATATTTTTGAATGACTAAAAGTGATTTTTAGTGAAAAATCAGGGACAAAAAACTTATGTAAGTCTAAAATTAATTGTATTTACTGTTATTATTATAATTAAAAGGATAATTAGTGTAAAATTGTGTAAAACCAAGTTTTTTATAAGTCAAAATATTATTAATACAACGTACATAAGCACAAGGAGTGCCTCTAGCACAACACAATAAATAATACACCAAAGAGTTAAAAATAGAAAAGTTCACCCTCTCACTCAATACAATAGATACAATTCATAACCCATTTTCCAAAAGAATGATGTGTAATATTTTAGGCAAGACTCTACTCCTATTATGAAAGTTGAATTGTTTGGGTGAGTTTGTGAGTATTGACCATTTGGTCCTAAAAACAACCGAATTTTAACTTTCCATAGATGTCATATTCTTGCAAATCACACAAAAAATCAAGTTTTCCTAAGCTCCCTTGACCCATCCACAAGGCCCATGAATTGATAATAATGGCATCGGACATCAGATGGAAATGTAGTAGAGATCCCTTACCAGTTGCTGAGAGTATGCCAAGCCTGGGCCAAAACATTGCACATGAAGAACAAGTGCTCCCCTATCTCCTCTATGAGTCTGTACAACTTTCCTCACCTTCTTGGATGATGCTTCGGTACAACAGGTTACCCCTTGTAGGTAATCTTTCACATCCAATTACCACACTAGGAGCTGAATCTTTGATGGAACTCTAGTCACCCACAATCTTTTGAATAAATCATGAGATTGGTGTGAAGAGCCATCTCATAGAAACCTATATAATGAGACCATCTGGTAAGAGCTAGAACTATCCCTATGTAATACCCATGTATGAGCTACGCCCTCTCGAGCCACCACCCTTTCTAGGCTCTTTTCCAAAACCTCCAATAATTCCTCCTTTTAAGCAAATAATCAATGTCGCCATGCCTAATGCCATCATGACCCAACTTTGATAATTTCTTTAACAATCACATTTTGAGACTCCACTACCTCAAACAACATACCAAAAGAAATACTTAGCGACCTAACCAATTGTTTGTTGTTAACGGTTAAGCTAGGTTATTATCCTAAAAAAAATTAATTTCATTTTATGTGTAAAAGTACTAAATATTTTTAAAATAGTTATTATTAAAATTTATAAATTTTAATAAATATAAAGAAAGAAAAATCCGGCCTCCTCAATACGTTTCGTCCATGCATATTACCAAATACCAAAATCTTATATTAAAAATTAGCTAAAATTTTCGTAGTGTTTTAATACATAACTATTTTTTTAAAACAAATAATGGATAAGTTTTGAAAATTTAACAAAAATAGGTAATTTGTGTTTTGAAACACTACTGAAATCGTGTTTTAGAACATGACTTTCAGTTTTTTTCTTGGGAAGAATTTTAAAATGTTTTAAAATAGGACTTGGACTTGTATTGTCTTTTACTTAAATTAATATTTGTATTTAAAAAAGAAAATAAAATAAAATTCGTGTATATGATCATGACACTTTTTTTTTTATTTCTCGTTCATAAAAAGATTAAAAAGTAAAAGTAAAATTAAGAAGACAAAAGTATAAATACTAGAGATGAATATTCAGGTCACTCGATCTGCAAAACCCGCAACCTACAAATATTGATGTGTCAAACTCACATTCTAAATGAGAGAATTTCTTCCTACACCTCCATAATTTCTCCCTACACCTCTATAAAAGTAGGAAAAGTCTCAAACACCCTAGGTAAAAGAAAATTTTAATCCTAGTAAAAAATTTGTAAATTTATTTATAAGTTCGAACAGGGGTTTTCGGACTTGTAAAAAAAATTAAAAATTTTTTTACAAGTCCTGACAGAGGTGTCCGGATTTGTAAAAAAAAAAATTACAAATTTTTTTACAAGTTCGGACACGGGTTTCTGAACTTAGTCTGGACAGGGGTGTGAACAACAATGCACGAAGAACCAAGCAAACACAAAGGGGATGAACAACAACGCACGAAAAAGAAGAGAAAATCACTGATTCAGTGAGAAGAAAAACAAAGTTGTGCAAGAGAAGTTAAAGAGAGATGCAAAGCGAGAGACATGCGAAGTGAGAGAGATGTGTAGATGAAAAAGAGAAGAAAAAGATGTGTGGTAATTAAATTTTTACTGTTTTTATTAAGGATTTTTTTGGCATTTTGAGAAATTATGGAAGTGTAAGGAGAACTTATTATTGGAGTGCAGGGAGAAATTCTCTCTAAATGAACTCATTATATTTGAACTTGCATTCGTACCGCAAAACCCACAAGCCAACCCGCATAAAAACATAACAAAAATTTTTCTTTTAAAACAAACTTGTCTCAACTTAAATTATTATAAAAACTTTAATATATATTTAGAGTTCGTTTAGTGGATCAAATAAGGAGTCGGATAGGATAATTTTTTCCTATTTTATCGTGTTTGTTGGACTAATGCAATAGGATAAGTTTATCCTATTAGCTTATTCTATGTTACCATTAGAGGTGGGCAGAAACTGTAACCCAATAAACCCATTTAAAATATTTGATATTCATGCAGTTTCGGGTGGGTTGGCAATGAGTGAGTGTGAGTTTGGTTTTTACAATCCACTGATACTCGACCCAAACCATTTATTTTATATATATATATATATATATATATATATTATTTTTTACTTTTATAATTAATGATAATTTTCTTGATTTTTTATCTTCTTAAATAATTAATATAATGCATACTAATTATATTCATAGACAAAAACGTATTTGATATATTATTTTTGTCATTTTTTCAACCTATTATAGAAACATAAATTGTTTAACATTTATCTTCTTTAATTGAAATATATATAAATGTACTTTTTCGGTCTAAAACATTTTTTAAGATTATGACATAAATTCTTTTTTATTTTTGTAAAAAAATTTTGGTTTAAAAGTTTATAATTTTTACAAAAATAAATAAAAAATGTGTGATAAATCAAAGTGCAAACCGCACAAACCCACCCGACTTGATCTACAACTCGCCTAACGCATAAATTGTCAACCCGCAAGAGTAAACGGTAGAAAACAGTGAAAAATCTAAAAGGGCGGGTTCTTTCAGGTTGAGCCAATTAGACCCAAACACAATTGACCCGAGTCATTGCCTACCCCTACCTACCATCTAGTGTAATTTTTATCCTGAAGAGGGGGAAGAGACTGGGTTAGAAAGTGAAAGCATATGGTTATCTTTTACTTTCCCATTTGTCCTTCCATCTTCTCCCTCAAGCTCTAGTCTTCCTCACCTTTCCATTCTCATAGTCACATCTTTCAATCTTTAGTGAGTCTCCTCCCTCTGTCCCTCTCTCTCTTCTTCCTTTTTCTCTCTCGTTGCTAGCTCTTTATTTCTCTGGTCATTTTTCTTTCTCCATCAATGCATCGTCAGGGTGCGCGAACATGTTTGTCACGCCCTACTACTCCAGCATCTCCACCTGGATGTTTGCACCTTTTTGGGACTCATTGGGACCAAACTGCAACACAAAGAGTTTTGCGATGGTAGTGGTGGTTCCTTTGAAGAAGGTGCTGGAGATTTTGAGAGAACGACGTGGGGATTATGTGAGGAGTGAGGGTAATGGGAGGGTACAAAGAAGAAAGGACTTATTTGACATTGAAGGGAAGGTGGTGGTGACAAGGGCAGGTTATTATAAAAGTGTTGATTTTTTTCTTTTTACTTATGATATCCCATTTTTTTTAAGTAATATAATTTTTTATTAAAAATTTAATTATGTGGAGGCTCACGGAGGCCTGCGGGTTAACATGTTAAACCGTGAGTTTTGCAAGTCAAACCTATAAAGTCCACATATCTAAATAAGTCCACAATTTTAAAACTCACGTACCATGTAGGTTGCGCTCTTCACGGGTAATCCACAGGCTTGAACTCAAATGCTCATCTCTAATAAGAGATTTTCTCCCTGCACCTCCATACTCTTTTAAAATGACAAATCTGACTTTAGGTAAAAAAGTTAATAACCTTCTTCTCTCTCACCATTAGTTGTTCTTCCCTTTCATTGCATTTCCTTCTTTTGTCGCCTGCAGTGATTCCCCCTATTATGCCTGCTGCCGATCCAAACTCCCTTTTGCATATCGATTCGTCTCCATGACATATAGCGCCTAGTTTTATTTTGATTTTTGCAATTAATCTGGACTTAGTAGTCCAGATTAGCTAGTCTGAACACACAAATTATTTTACAAGTCCGGATCAGTTAATCTAGACTTGTAAAAATAGTTATGAGTCAGGATTAGCCAATCAGAGTTATAAAAAACTATGATTACAAGTCCAGATAAGCTAATCCAGACTCACAAGTTATTTTACAGGCCATGATTTGTAAAATAAATTTTTTACACACACAATGAAATAAGAACTTGCAATCTAGATTAACGCAAGTGAGGAAACAACAGAGAAGGAGATGCATGAAAAAGGAGAAGAATTGCAAAGAAGGAGAAGGAGAAGTTTTTAACTTTTTTTACCTAAGATCACTTTTATCTTTTTGCAAGACAATAAAGGTGCATGAAAAAAACATGGAGGTGCATGCAAAAAAAATCCTATAATAAATACGCATGGACTGTGTAAAAAAAAAAGTTGTTTAATCATAAATTTTTATATATAATAAATTTATTAACTTAATTAGAAAATACTTTAAAATTATATAAACAATGAGTTAGGATTGAATCAGAATAAAAAATTATTTTATGTTGATAGCGCTTAAAATTTAATATTTTTAAAATTATTTAGTGTAAAATAATTTAAAATTAATTATGTATAATAATTTAAAATTGTGTAAAATTTATTATATTTATTGTTATTATTAAAATGACTAAGACTATAATATAAAATTGTGTAAAAATAGTTATGTTTATTGTGGTTAATGTAACGATTAAAGTTATTATTACTTAAAATGTGGATTCATTTTTTCCTGAATTCATAATTTAAACATGATTTTTTTTATTTGCATAAATTTTTTAAATGTACCTATTTTGATAGTTGCTTAAAAAAATGAATCCATTAAATTAAAAAAAAAATCTAATAGGATCTATAGGTATTTTTTAAACCAAATGGCATCACATTCCATTCGAATAGACCTTCAGAACATGAAAAGGCCGTCCATTTTATAGAATCAGGATCCATTTTTACTTGATGAAATCCACTTTTTAAGTCGAATTTAGAAAACCATTTAGTATCTTGAATTCGGTTTATTAAAATATCTTTGGAAGGAATTGTGTAGCTATCTTCAACAGTAGATTTACCACGTTTTTGTTCTGAAGATTTATTAACAATAAATGCTGGACTTCTATGGGGACTAACACTAGGTGTTATTACTTTTAATTTTAAAAGATTTTGTATGTGGGTTTGACATTCTTCTTGTTCCCAATTGTTAAATTGAATATCTTTTGTTTTTATAATTAAATCAGGATTAATTATTTCTAGTTTACATGTTACGGGATCTCTATCCCATAATTTTGTTGCATCTTCTCCTATTATATTTGTTTTGTTTAACCTATCATGGATTTGTTGAATACTTTCAAATTTTATTGACTTTGAAAGTTTTATAGAAGAGAATACTTCAGCTGTATCATCTAAGATATTATTTAAAAAATAATTTTCATTTATTTCTTCTAATGTGTATAAATATTCTGTTTTACATTTACATGTATTTGAATTTTTACAATTACAATTATCAGTAATAGTTTCTTGTTTGACTGAATCACCACTGACTATAGGTGTCATTTGTGTTTTGTCACTTATTAAGACATAGTCTTTATTTATAGTAATTGATCGATTTTGTCTTAAGATGAAATCTAAACCAATTATCATGTTTTGTTTAGAAGGAACTAAGTTTTCTACTCTCATGGTTTTGATGAAGGTTTTGTAGCCAAAAATTTCACAATTTGTGCTAAATTGAAGAATAACATTATTAATTTCTTCATCATTTATCATGATTTCACCAGACATAGTTCTAGTTTTTTGTATGTGTTTATTTTTAACTATGTTTTGTTGTGGAGTTACAGTTTTACAGATGACTGTTTCTGAACAACCTGTATCTAATAAGGCTTGTATAACTTTTTCTGTAGAAGGTTTATTATTTATTTTTGGAAAAGTTATTTTTACTAATACTTTTAGAGTTATTAATTGTTGTTTATTACAAACTAATGGGATACATTCTGTTGTTCCCATCATATTATTTTGTATAGAAATCTGACTAGTCTCGGGGGTATCTATTTTAATCTTTCCTTTTATTAATTTTTCTAGAAGAATAACTTTTTCTTCTAAGTAATTTATGCGAGTCTCTAATATAGAAACTCTTGTATCAGTTAAATCTTTATTGCTAGGTTTATTTGTATTTTCTCTTGTTTCAAAAGAGGGTATATTTTGTTCTGATATGTTTAAATGTTTTTCTATACATTTAATACAAAAATTTTTATAACAAAGTGGACAATGAACTCTTTTTGATATATGAAAATAACGTTCACAATATGTGCACGGGATTGAATCTGTCCCTGAATAATATTGGATTTTATGAGAACAAGTTTGTATTTCTAAGGTATTCATTAGACAATATCCTAAATCATCTAATAATTGACCCATTTCATTGTATTCTTCTCCCATGAGAAAGTTATCTTCATTAGTATTAGCATATAAATGATTATATTCATTATTTGTAAATTCATTGATTAATTCATAATTTTTGTGTATTTTATTAGAGTTTAGTTCATCAGTGTATTCTGTTATGCTGATTACAGATAAAATTTCTGAATCTGTTGATATGTCTTCATCTATTGGAAGCAAATTCATATGACAAGATTTTATTAAGTTTGCTTCTTTAGTGTAAAGATTTGATATATTTGGACAATCTCTTGAAAAATGTCCTGGTTGATTACAAGCAAAACATTTTAATATTTGTTTGTAGGTTTTATTATCTCTGTATTTTCTAACATGTCTAGTAGGATTGAGTGTAGGTTTTCTAGCATTAGATGCCCTTATTGTATAAGTTTTTCGAGGATTTCTTGGTCCTAAATATTTTTGTGTATTAATATTTCTAGGTTTACTTCTAGAATTATTTCTTTTATTTTTATATTTATTTTGTGAATATTGTTGTGGTGTAGATATTTGTTTACAGATTCCTGCATCAGAATGTTTAAGTTGTTTTTGTATGGCTATATGTGTACATGTATCTTCCATTATTTTCATAATGTGTTGTATTCGTATTGAGAGATTATTCAACATGGGAGTAACCTCATCATTTTTCCAATTTTCTCTAATTTTTTGTCCTAATTTGCCTGGCAATTTAAGGAACATTTTATCTCCTATATTCATGTCATGGAAGCATCTAGCTATAGACGCGTATAACAAAAAGTCTTGGCAATATTCTTTTATTTTTCCAAAGTATTCAATGGACAATCTTTCTAAATGTCCTAAATAAATTTGTTGTCTAATTGTATTACCATCATTGGCGGATTGTGAAGTAAACAATCTTTGAACAAGAGAACAAAAGTTGTAAATGTTTTGACCGGGTTCTATGACCAAAGTATTCAAGTCATTAGGGAAGTTTTTCTTAAATGATTCCCAACCAGATCTAGCAATATCGCCGAGATATGTTTCTCCTTTTGCGATCATTTCTTGGGAAGACTGCACATCTTTTTCATGATGTATGCCATAATCACGTATTACAGCAGCAGTCCATTGTTCAATGTATGTAGGAAGGAGTTGTGGATCTATTCCTCCTAAGTTAAGAAGTAAATTTGGAATTTGAAAATGTGGTTCTACTGGTAATCGTTTACCATGGGAGATATATTTATTATCACTAAGGACAATATTTTGAACTATGTCTCTAGGTAAAAATCCTGGACTATAATTCTGAGTACCAGCAGGATCTAACCTATAATTTGTAGCAGTGAATTCTTCATATTCATTGATTAATCCTACTTTTGTATTTTCTGAGGTAGTAGACAATTCATCGTCTTCTTTATTTTTTAATTTTTCTTGAAGTTTGTAAAAGTATTCTTGTTCTTCAAGTTTTAAATTTTGTAAAAAGATATTAACTATATCATTTTCTTGAGGAGTTATAACTTCATTTTGTTCTAAGGGAAAACAATCCCAAGGTTCCCAGTTTGACTCACTAAGAATGCTTTGTTGTAAAGGATCTTGTTTAAAATTAGTTTCTAAAGTTCCTTGCCTAAGCATGACTATGTTTGCTTGATGATAATTCCATTCTTCTTCAGTCATGTCATCATCTTCTTCATCTTCACTATCTATGATATTCATCATAGCAATATGATCATTGTCGGGAATAGCAGATGTACTATCCCTTCGATCTTGTTCTAGATCTGTTAAAGAAGTGCTTCTGTAGTCAGTAAAACTTAGACTAAGACCTCTAGACCTATTATGTAGAATGACAGTGTCTGGATTTGTAATGGGATTTTGTTCATCCCTTTGTAAATGGGTTTGCCAAAGATGTCCCTCATTTCTTCGAGTAAAAGCTTGGGCTGGCAAAAATTGTGTACCAATTGAACTAATGGCTTCTTCTAATGGTCTAGTGTTTATTCTATACATAGAAGAAATATAATTACTTATTCTTCCTATGAAAGTTATGTCTAAGTGTAGGTTATGTCCTATCCAATTTGTTCCAAATCCTATGGTTTGTACTTCTAGACTGATGTGATTTACAAAATCTTGAAGAGTAAGTGTAAAGTTAGGGGCAAGGTATATCAAAGATATAGGTTGATTTAGGTCAACTTCTAGTATACCTATAATACTTTGGGAATTATTGTTCTGGAATCTGGTGTCATGGAGCACTATCAAAGCTCTAGCACCAATCATATGTCTAGCTAGGGATCTTACACCAATAGTAATTAATCCCATATGAACATATCATCCATGTTGGTTTAGGAGTTGTGTGGCTGTTTGCTGAGATATTAATGGTATTATCTCATAAGTATTATCAGGTAGGTGGAAATCTTCTATTCTCCTATACCTGTAGAGGCTGGTTCTTTCGGAACTTAACCATCCTATGTTGTATAACTGTCTAGGATTTAAAGAATCTATCCGAGAATTAGATCCTATTTCAACATTTTGTTGTATATCTACTAAGTCTTCTAGTCTTCTAACATTAGTAGATCTTCTTCTATGTAGAAATCTATCTAAGATTCCAGGATGTTGGATGAGATCTTGTCTCCTAGTATTATGTTCTCTTAATCTTCGAGAAGTTCCGGGAAACCTTTCTGATGTGTGATTCCTATTAGATGAACTATCCATAGAAATTTCTTGTACTTGTGTTTGTGAATTATTATTTGGTGTATAATTCATATTTAACTAATAATTTTATCTTTATTGGAGTTATTGTTGTCCTGTGTAGTCTGATTCTTATTACTAGATTCAGCTTTGTTTGGTGTTGCAATAACTTTAACAAATTTGTGAGTATTTTTACAGACTGTTTTAGTTTGTGTAGTTGTTCCTAAAGATAACTTAGAAACTTTATTGACTAAATCATTTATGTCATCAGTCATGTTTATATTTTTATGTTGCTGATTAATAAGAGTAGATAGTTTTCTAGAAACTTCTTCTAGTAAAGCTATTATTGTGTTATTTTGTCCTATTAATATTGTATGAACAAAATCTGTGTCGTGAGTTGGTTTTATATATCCTACGGGAGGAGATTTTGTAAAATTTTCAACAGCTGCAAGAGCTGAGTGATATTCTTTACCTTTTATAGGTTGTATATTTGTCATTTTGTAAAATTTTATATTTGTAAGAATAAAATAAATGTACAGGGAAAGCAGAACAAGAACAGAAATTTAAAAAGAAACAGAGTAAAAGCAGAAACAGAGCAAAGACAACAGAAATTTAGATAATAAAAGTAAGGTATCCACGGAATACACTATAAAACAATAAATATTAAAGAATATAGAAAATCATAAGGCTTATCAGTAAAATAACTTTTTTTTTTTTTAAATACAAACTTAATCAAAAATAAACATCTGTACTTGTTGGCGCAATATGCATGTGTTCCTCAACTCATTTAGGTAGGAACTAGGGACTTACACCGGCTCTCCACTGGCCATCACTGCCCTTCAACTACCATGAGTATCCTAGCAAACACTATCCACTCTAGACAGATTTCTATTTTCGATTAAAATTAAGATGTACAAAATTTTGATATGGAAAACTATTCTTGGAAAGAACACAGCTCTGATACCAAAGAGAAAACATAAGAAGGAAAAGAGAAACAAGAAAGAAAGAAGCCCAAATGGCAGTAAGACTCCAAACAATTGATGAAGAAAAGATCAAAACTGCTTTACAAATGGAACCCAAAATCCAAACTCAAACTTATGCTGGTGCCACTAGTATTCTGCCCAGTCTAAACCCAAATATTCTTTTATCAAAATTTAACCTTCTTCAAGAATTTCTTTTTGAAGCACACTCAGAAGCCATAAAATTTAATGGCTTATTTGTTAAAATACAAACTTATTTCAATCACAAAACTGTTTGTGTCATCTCTTCTGACTACTGTAAAATAGTAACCAAAGACTGTACCTGTCAAATAAAATATTTAGTCAGAAAAGCTCACATAGATTTAGAAACTTTCGAGCAATTTTTACACAGAGATTTTCTCATAACTCCTATGTCATTCCTAGAAGTAGGATGTCTACACACAATCTTAATCCCACCTACGGATAGATTTCAATCTTTATCCTCTCCCATAAATTCAGTCATAAATGAAGTACAGGCTGAACACATGCAAAAGGTTGCTCTACAAATTACTACTTCACCAAGAAGTATAACATTACAAGATAGTAACCCAACACATGTTATAAAACTATACACAGAAATGAACCCTGAATTTCATTCTTGCAAAACATCAGATCATGATGAATTAAAGGGTCTTTCACTAAACAAAAATAAAACCTATCAGTACAACTTTTGGAAAGCACATACTGAAGGTTCAAATTGGAATTTTTCTAAATTCGATTCAGAAACATTGATTTTATTAAAAGAAACAAAAGATACCAAGCTCTACTGGAAGAAGAGTATGGGCTCCAAATTTCATCCTTTCCCCACCGAGGCTAATCTTACCTTAGTCCGACATTTCGAAAGAGAAAGGATTTTCAAAGAAATTTATGAAGAAGCTGGCTGTTATGGCCAACAAACACCAGGAGCATCAGGAGCTTCCTCTCTTCCTGAACAAATGGACGAAGAATTCCAAGATTTTACTGCATCCATCACTCGTCTAAAATAAAGTTTTACCTGTGACACAGTAAATTTACCTTAGGGTAATTGACTGAAGGGTAAAAACTGACACAACAGGTTTCCAGTAATCAGGTGACCTATACAGCCGGTTCCTGGTCATACATTTTGTATATAAATAGGCCTTAAGTCTCTTATGCGGAGCAGGCTAGAGACACACCCTCTCTCTCTCTAAACTCTCTCCCTTCTCTCTAAAAACTCTCCTGTGTAAAGTTTCTCTTTCTGCAATAAAATACGAAGATTGTCTTCACCCTTCCCTTCTTCTCCCCTCTGTAAGTCTATTATTTTTCTTATGTTTATGTAATTTTAATCATGGAGTAGTCTATTCGTTAAGGTATCTTCGGATGCCTAAAATGATAAATATTTAAAGATGCGATAATCATTTAAAGGCTTATCATATGTCTGTATATTCACCATCACCATCTTTCTCATCTTCTTCTGAAAACCTGGGTTCTGCCCTTGTATTTGCGAAAAACCTGGGTTTTGGTAAACTTGTCGAGTTGAATCTGGTATTGCACGGATTACCGCCGTATAAATCCAGTCTAAACTCATGAGGTGTGACCAGGAATATCTGGTATTGGTCGAAGTACCGCCGTATAAATCCAGACTAAACTTCTTTCTTTCTTGTTTCTCTTTTCGATTTGTTTTATATCTATTTTTATTTGTTAATTGAGAATGACATAAAAATAAGAATTTAATTAATATATATGATAGTGTAAAAAAATATTATATTGATATTTAAATATTTTTTATTTATATAAATTTTAAAATATTAATTAATAAAATTAATAAATTTATTATAAATTAATAATTTTGATTTAGTGTAAAATGTGTATAATAATTAAAAAAAATAAATCTGTTGTCAGATAATTCATATATTTCGCGCTGGTTAGCACTATAGGTTTTTCATTCTGGTTTGGTTAAATAACTGATGATTGAATTTTTATTTTTTTTATATATGGGCGGACCAATATAGGTTTTTCTTTCTAGTTTGGTTAAATAATTGATGATTGAATTTTATTTTTTTTTATATATAAGAGGGGCAATAAGTCTCATCCAGACATGAAATTTAAAATTTAAGAAATTTCAATTGATTTATCCAAACAAAAAATTTACAAAATGAAAGAAATTAAAATCAAAACAATTCAAATTGATAGAATTTTAGATTCCTTAAAATTCTAAAATACTTCATCCAAACATATAATTAAGCTGAAACAACCTGCACCTTGATTGCTCGAAAACATTCTTCCAAATAAAGAAAAACACAAATAGGTGGAGAATCATTAAGGACTTTAAACAAAAAAAAAGTTAGCTAGAAAATCTGGTACAAAATTAATAATATATCTTTTGCTTATAAAAAACACTTACTACAAAATTAGAATCACAATAAGTACTCAAAACTTTAACAAACTGAGACCTTCTCAATAATTTCATAGCCATGCAAATCAAAGGGGTCAAGTGATGGTCACAGAATGAAGTGTGGACAATTGTCTTAGCTTCAAATTCAATCCAAATATTCTAACAACTATAATCTCAATCCAAACATTCTGACAACCAGTGATGATACCTAAATCTCAGCAGTGGTAATAGAGCAAACTCCTAAATTTTCGGAAAAATCCACAACTGATTTATCGAGCGAGTCATGAATGACCCCTCCTTAGCAAGAAACCTTGTTATGGTCTTGCATCGAACCATCAACGTTAAGCTCCCTCCAAAATTTAGGAGGTTTCCAAGTAATTTTTTTTATGAGTATCTTCCAACTAAGTGGTACCGGAGGACTTTAGAACTACTGACCTTCATAGTTGTCCCATAATATGAGTCACGATAAGGAAGGAGTACAATTCCACCCATCAAACACCACTTTGTTCCAGTAAAGCAAACGTTCCCAATATCGATACGAAAAATAAAGGAGTTGTTACCATTACTTTTAATTGTAAGCATTATCCTCATTCAAGACTACACATAGGTGGTGGTGTCTCTGGTAAATATTAGGGTGTCAAAACACGTTCAGTTTGCCAAAAAATACGCAGGATGGGTAGACGTTTTGGCTTGTTAGTTTGTTTAGACTGGTCTTATCTAGCCCGCTAACCCGCCAAACTAAGGATGAGGCAAGACAGGTTGACCTGTTGACCTGCCATAACAAATTAAATAATTTAAGTTTAATTATTAATAATAATTATTATATTAATTGTATTATAAATATAAAATATAATTAACCAAATAAAAATAAAATTTATGATAATTTAAGATTTTATAATTATAAATTTATCAAATATCTAAAATTTAATTTAAATTAAAAATTAAAATTTATATAAGTGTATTAATAATAATATTGAGTTATTTAATTAACAATAAGGCACCCAAACATATAATTTATTTATAGTTTTTATAAATACAATACAATAACATCCCAAAAAAATTATAAATACAATAATAGGGTTAATATTTAAAATTTTTTAAATTAAAGAAATAAATCAAATAATCATTATTTATTTTAAAAGAAACTCCTGATATACTATACTACTGCTATTGAGTATTAATTTATGAGTAAATGACTAAAATGAGTAATTGAATTTGACTTTTGAGTATTCAATTTATATCTGGCATTACCACTATTAGGAGAACGAGAGTTAGTGAGTTAGCCAATTGTCCAAATTGCCAAATTGAAATTGGAAATGACAAGAACATCCCAAAGACCAAAGTCCCAAATGGCCAAAGCCTAGAGGTGGTGCAGGCGCAAATCAGAAAATGCAACAAGTGAATTAGTGAAGCCAGCAACACAGTTACATAGACGTAGTTCCAGCTCTTGACTCCTTGTCCTTGAATTCTTGATCCACCATCCACGCAAGTGACGCAGGCAGCACAACTCACACTCCCATTTTGGAAAATCTCCTTTGCTCTCGGTCTCATAGCTGGACTCTAGAGCTCTCACTCACTAACTTGCAATCTCAGACTCTCGGAGCTCTCTCTTGGTCTCACTCATAGCTGCAGTCTCAATTAACAATAAGAGGAATTCCTTAATTTGCTAATCTTTAATTTACTTATTTGCTGAATCATGAATCTTTAATTTGCTTATTTGCTCATTTTGTTGAATCATGAATCCTTAATTAAATTAATTGATTCATTTTAAAAATTGGAAAGCACTAAATTGTTAAATTTTAAACAGGAATGGATCAAACAGTTAGTAAACCTATTTGTGATGTTAGTGATGAAATTGATAATGAACTTGACATTGAAAGGATGTAAACACTAATATCATTGTTGAACAACTCGAAAAAGAATTTAAGACGATTGAACCTGATAACAAAAAGGCTAAGTCTAAATCTACAACATTTGATTGTTGGAATTTTCCCATAAGATTGATGTGTGTAAGGATGGAAAAGAGAGGGCAAGTTGTAAAGGTTGTGGGAAGAAATATGTAATTGAGGGAAAAAAGCATAGGACTTCCCATTTAAAACGTCATGTGGAAAAATGTAGCAAGGTCAAATATGAAGACGTGAGTACAATTATTTTAGACATGCAAGGGAAGATGAAATAAAAAAAGATAGATAATATGGTGTCCCGTGAGTTGTGTGCCAAGTTAATTGTTCGACGTGGTTTTATCTTACAAATTTGTTGAATATCTAGAGCTTAGGGTTTGGATAGTTTATTTGAATCCTGATGCACAACTAGTTTCAAGAAATGCTGCTAAAACTTATGTATGAGGATTATTTATTAAACAAAAGGACATTCTTAAAGAGGAGTTAACTACAATTTCTAGTAGGATCTGCTTAACTTTTGATTTATGGACAACTTGTACAACTAAGGATTACATTAGTTTAACAACTCGTTATGTGGATTTAAATTGGAAGTTAACTAGCAAAATTATTAACTTTCATCAAATGCCTCCACCTCACATTGGATTTGAGTTGTCTAACAAAATTCGTGAGTTTTTGCATGATTGAGGGATAGAGAAAATTTTTTTCCATCACCTTGGATAATGCTTCATCTAATGATGTTTTGCAAAAGACTTTAAAAAGTCAACTTGCTTTACAAAATTGGTTGGTATGTGATGGTGAATTCTTTCATGTGCGTTGTTGTACATACGTTTTAAATTTGATTGTTCAAGAAGGATTAAAAGTTCTTAGTAATGCTTTGGATCGAATTAGGGAAAGCATAAAATATATGAGAGGTTCAGAAAGTAGGATAATTAAATTTAAACAATGTCTTAAAAAGTTTGGTGACATTGATTGTTCAAGCGGCTTGTGTTTAGATGTTCCTACAAGCTGAAACTTAACTTATTTGATGTTTCAAAGTGCTCTAAAATACAGACGTGTTTTTGGAAGCTTACATCTTTTTTATGAACAATACAAATATCGTCCTTCAGATCAAGAATGGGATAGAGAAGAAAAAATTTGTGCTTTTTTTATGCCATTTTATGACATCACAACTTTAATTTTTGCACAAGTTATGCTAATTTCAACTTATATTTTTTACAAGTTTGGAAAATTCAATGTCTTTTAATAAAAAGTGTAAAAGATGAGGATGGAGATGTGAAGGACGTGGCTGAAAAAATGATGGTCAAATTTGATAAATATTGGGTTGATTATAGTATTGTGCTTGCATTTGGAGTAATTTTAGACCCAAGGATGAAGTTGGAAATTTTGAGATATTGTTATGAAAAGATTGATCCACTTACTTGGGAAATCAAGTTGGAAAAAATAAAGGAAAAATTGTACAAGCTTTTCTCTCAATACAGTAGTAAAGGTTCAATTTCAATTTTTTTAAAGCATAAGCACATTGATTCTTCATCTTCAACATCTTCCAAGCCAACCTTATTTTATGTAAGTTGTTTTGTTTACTTTGTTGTAACTAATTCTAATTAATTCAATCACCTTTTATTTTACTTAATATTACGTATATTTCTAATTTTTCTTTTTATTCAATTACGAACGTAAAAAGCGGAAGCTTCAAGATGCTTGTAAAACTGGAAGGACTCAACTTGATATATATATATATATATATATATATATATATAGATGAACTAACTTTAGATTTTGACTTTACAGAACAAATGGATATTTTACAATGGTGGAAGAATAATAGCTAGCATTTTTCGGACCTTTCATTGATGGCTAAGGACTTGTTAAGTATCCCCATTACTCCTGTTGCTTTTGAATTTGTATTCAACATTGGTTCTCGAATTATTATTTTTTATATTATTGTTATTACTTTGATAATCATTTGGTATTTTATTCTCACTTTGAAATTATGTTTTGGGTTGTGATGTAGATGAGGTAGAGGAATGTGACAAATCTAAAGATGAAAAAGTTGAGGGGACTTCTTCCAAGGGTGCATCCAATGGTGTTGAAACTGAAATTTGAAAATGAGACTTAATAGTTGATAATTTTAGATTTTTAAGTTTATGGATGTCTAATTTTATTTACTTATATAATTACATTGTGGGTTTAGACATTCTGATATTTATTGTTTAGGATTATGTTATTATATGTTTGGACTTTGGAGTTTGGACATTATATGTTTTAACTTTTAATGTTATTGTATTTGAATTTTGTCTTTAGACATATTATATTTTCATCATTTAGTTGTATGTTTAAAATAACTAAAATTTGTAACACAATTAGTAAACCAGTCAAAATTTATAACTTATAAATTTTTTCAAATAATTTTTTTCTTTGCAACAATTTTCATAATTTTTACTATATAGAAGTTCATTCTACTCTCTTTTCTTCAGTGTTGGTTAGTTTCAATTTTTCTTCCCTAAGCAATTATGAGTGTGACTTTGGGTAAGAGAACCCATCAAACATATGAATAAAGGGCAATCTCATTATGCGAGTCAGATAAGTTATTGAACTAGGAAATATAGTCACAAAAAGATGTCAACAAGCTTTGCAAGAGATCTATTCTGGATGTCTACGAATAACTTTAATTGAATTGAAACAAGTTTATACATAAAGTTGCTAAATTTTATACATTCAATATCCCCTTCTTTTCCTTTTTCACAACATTGCCAATTGTAGTATTGTACTCTATTAAAAAAAATGGAAGACGTTAGATAAGTTTGTATACACTTTTACTAAATTTTGGGTTTTTTTTAAAAAGTGGGAAAAACTGGCAGGCTAGTGGGCCATCCCGCCAACCCACCTATGAACGGGGCGGGCCAAGTGGTTGAGCTTGTCCTTTGTATAGCTGGCCAGCTTGTCTCGGCTGGTCACAAGCGGGCTGAGCCTAAATGGGCTAGACTGACCCATTTTGTCACCCCTAGTAAATATATTAGAGTTACCAAAAGGAGGGAAAAGTAAATTCCAAACTTTCCTAAAGTGATGCAATCCCTACGTAAGTGCAAATCAAACTCATAATTATTTTTGTAAAGAGGGCAAATAGAAATAAGAATTATGCCCAATCTAGCTCTTTTATCACTGTTAAATTCCAAACATTCCTAAAGTGATGCAATCCAGACGCAAACGCACATCAATCTCATAATTATTGTTGTAAAAAGGACAAATAGAAATAGGAATTATGCCCAATCTAGCCCTTTAATCACTAGTCTTTAGACCCCTTAAGCAACACATCACATAAGATTATTAATTCTATGGGATCCCCTCAATGCCAAATAAGCTTCCATAAATTGTCAAGGGTGACACTGTTACTTTGCCAAAGCAGAGTAGAAGTTAATTTAACAGAATAAGAGTCATCTGGATTAAGGGCCTAAAGTAGCTTATCATGCCCCCTTAAAAGGATGAAGAGAATGGTAAGTCCTAATCTTAGCAGTATCTGCCTCAAGAAGGTAGCCTTGAAAAGCAGAGTCATCCCATAATCCATCATCCAGGAAAACATGAGACACATTTAAATTAAAAATATCATGAATAAAAAAAATATTGTAACGTGTTACCCAAAAAAGCCATTTATCAACCCAAAAATTAACTTACCATCCATAACTCCCTAACTAACGCCTTTGTGCAACTCATCCCAAATTGAAATAATACTCCTCCACACCTGAGACTCATTAAATTTATAGCAAATCTAAAGAAGCACATATGAGTCTACATTATACTTGTTGCATAATAACTTGACCCATAAGACTTAATGTTCATGAATTAAACCTTGACCTAATGTAATGTCTTGTTTTTTTATAATATGTTATAAGTGATTGAATTAAATAAAAAAGGAAAACTAAATTTAATTTGAATTTAATTAGTGAATTAATCACAAAATATTTGATTGTATTATTGTATTGTTATAAATAAAATGTGGGAATTTAAGAGAATGGGGATTAGTCAAGTGAGAGGTGAGTTTAGTGATTATTCTTTTGAGTTGAAATTTTTGAAGTAGCTTTAGGGAATTATTTAAAAATCTAACTGCGGAGAGGGCTACAATTAGTAAATAAGAATTACCAAACGCAACCCAGTTTCTTTTTTCTTTTTTTTTTCTTTTTTTCCTTTCTCCCTCACAATTCTTCTTCTTCAAACCATTCTTGATCTCTCTTTCACACTAAACTTCTCTCATGTATGCTCCTCAAATCGTCCGCAAATTTGATGAAATCCCTTCAATTGTTCCTGATTTTGAGTGCTGATAATTATAGGTATGCCTAATCCTAATTCTTCGGGTTTTTTCCTGTTTGTTTTCAGTTTAATTGTTACTATTGAAGGGAATTTCTCTTTAAAATCCTATTTTCTTAGGTTCCTTTTTGGTTCTAGGATTTTTTACAGGTTTTGTGTGATTCGTATGGTCAAATTCTCCTTTCTCATCAAATTCAGCTTTTAAGGGAGAAATAGGTAAATAGAGTTTTATATTTGTCTAATGTCAAAGAGATTTTTATTTGATGACCTGGAAATTTATGTTTTGAATTGTGATTTGAACTTTAAATGTGTTTGATTATCAAATGTGGTTGTGTTCGATGAAGTATGTCTGATTTGTGATTTGAATATTCTTGAGATATTGCATGTATTGATATGAGTGAATGTTTGAAATGTTGAGTAATGAATTGTATGGTGGAATGTTACGAGGAAGTAACAAAGTCTTACGTGTAGTGCATTGAGTTAAGAATACAACTAAGGTCTTTGAGATCCTGGTGTCGTTGAGTAAGGACGAAAATACACCGAGAGGATGTACTTAGATAACAATGGAGTGTCAGTATTGGGTTAGGTAGACACCCGACATTGGTTGAAAGTTACGAGGGTCAGAAATGAGTCCTTTGGATGCTAGACATCGATTGGAAGTATTAGATGAGTACGCTAGACCTAATTGGATGTCAATACTAGGTCAAGTAGATGTCAAACACCAATTGAAAAATGAAGTCAGATAGGCCACCATGGTATCCAAACTCGATGCGTGTTTTCTGAAAAACGTTGAGTCATATGATTATGTTATGTTGATGGATTATGTTCAATGGGAATATAAACATGATTGGTGGTTGGTTAATGAATGTGGATGCTTATTTGTATTGCTTTATACTTAGAATTAATTTTGTAATATTTCAAGCTTACTATTGCGTTGTATGTTTTATGTATGACTATGATGATCGTACTTTTTAGGGAAATGGTAGGAATAATATGGAAGGACGAAATTCCCAAGAGTAAAAGGGGAAGTTGGGATAAATGGAATCCTTTGAAAAGCTGTGGTGTTTTAGTTTTGTATATGTACTATGATTTTGTGCACTTTAGGATATAGACTTTTGCTTAAACAGTTTAAAGACATGTTACATAAGGACTATTATATGTATAATCATAGACTAGTACGATTGCATCAGGTTTGATGTAGGGATGTTAGTAAAGGTAGAATTTGATAGTTGATATATATAATATGCTTGCGTGAGATGTTTCCTAAATTGGTCTAGCGGTTTTTGCTGCTTTCTGCATTTTGCAAAGTTTTGTTGAGCGACGGGTCTCGCCAAATGCAAAGTTGCCACTATTAGGCAATTCTGGGTTTTGTGCCCAACGTCAGGTCTTGCTTAGTACAAAACACTTTCTGCTAGTTTTTTTGTGGATATTTTCGCCCAATGACACCTTTCATTGAGGAGGTTCCTTAACTGGAAGTGCATGTTTGAAATCTCTCATTAGGTCGCCCATGCTGCTAGGCGAGATACCTTAATTTCTCGCTCGACAACATGTCTCGCTAGACAAGCTGTTCAGTATATAATTTTTGTTATTATTTGAAAATTTTTGTGGTTTGAGTATAAATTTATATGCAAATAGATGTACTCAGTTTGTGTTTTGACAATAATAATATTATAATTTCTTGGGATGTTACACCTGATTTCATAACAAGGATTTGTTCATAAGAGAAAGGTTTTTAAATCCCAATCCACTCACATTGTTCGACCTATAAAGAACATCACAAGAAATTAAATACCCAAATTTCGAATCACCCCAAATGAACTTCTCTACATCTTTTCAAGCTAATGACAAATATATTTGGAAAGGATAATACATGGAGTAGAATGGAAGGGCTTGAATCATTTATTAGGATAATGGAATCTACCTTCATGAGGTGCAACACTGCCTCCACTTATTTTGCAAGTCTTATGGAGCTAAAATTAACGAGAAAAAGACTCAGATCTATCTTTCTAATAAGAATGTCTCTAATGTATTGATGGAGCAATATATTTGAGCTTATGAGTTTAAAGTTACTTTTGATCTTGATTGTTGTCTTCGGATGCCTCTGATCCATGGGTGGAAGACAAAATCTAAGTTCAATCACATTCTTTCTTATGTTGAAACTAGATTGTCTGGTTGGCAAGCTAAAAATGTCTTTTTTATTCTAAGTTGTTAATATTTTAAAATTTGATCATTAATTTTTTAGTATTATTATTAAATAATAATTTTATTTTTATTCTTTATTTCAAAACAATGATGTTAAATAATATTTTTTAGTCCTTACTTTTAAATAATAATGTTAATTAAATAATATTTTATAATTCAATAACTTATCAATTATTAAAAAGTGTAAGATAATCAAATTGAAATGGTTAAACAAAATATATTAGTTCACATTTGTGTTTAATTCTTAGGACAAAAAAATATTATAAAAAAATTTTAAAATGATAATTTGTATAATTTCTTAACACAAATTGTATTTTTAATCTGTACATGCTAAAAATTATTTATGCCATCAAATAAATTTATAAATAATCAAAATACATTTTACTAAAACAATTGTTACATACTATCATATGAGACTTTCAGTGAAGCCATAACATAAATCATAATGTTATTGTTTAAGTTAAAGTTTTTAGTGATGTTATAAATTATTACTAATGTTATTGTTTAAGTTGAAGTTATTTGGTGATAAATCATTACTATTGTTATTGTCTAATTTATAGTTGTTTCTTAGGAGGAGATACTACAATCAAACAAAAAAATTATTTAAAATACACGGTATTTTTTAAGAACAAAAATGTTGATTAAGCTTTTCTTCTTATTATATTGTCTCTCACTCTCTCATCTCGAGGCTGATTGGGTGGAGAAAGTACATGAACACCAATTGAAGAACCTGCTGTTCGGACAAAGAAATCCCTGGCCGCATATCACACGCACTACATTACACTACCTTTCCCTCTGCGTGTCCTAATACGTTTGGACATAAGTTTTACGTGTCACCTAAGTACCATGAGTGCGCACCCAGGCCACCAGTACAGGTTAGCTTACCCATTTTATAATAATATTTCCATTTCGCACTTCCCATTCCAACTCCATGCTATTATACAACTCCAACTCCTTTGCACCTAAAACCATAACTAACGTCACAATTCACAACAGCGATATACCTCACATTTTTTGCCTCTACTTATTCTCATTCTCCCACTCCCGAAATCACCATCTTCGTTCTTTTTATGTTTATATCTTTTTTACATATTTTCTTGAAGACTAGATAGCGGCGCATTTGAATCCGCATCTTTCAAGTGCTAGCTCCATCGGCCTTTGTTTTCGAACGTGGTGAAAAGAGTAGACCGCAGTTTAACTCTCCACATAGTGCTATATTATCCATGGTGAACAGGGGAATCGGTTGAGTGTTTGAGTTGAGTACTTGCTATGAGGTAGAAGTGAGAAGGAGAAGGTAGGAAGAGGTGGCAAACGGCGAAGACGGAAAGTGAAGTGCACGTGAGTCCGTGCAAAATCTATATCTGTTTGGCGCGAGAGGCTCGTGATTCGTGAGTGTGACTGAGAACAAGTGGTGAGGGAAAATGCCTCACAGAACCACATACTTTTTCCCGCGTCAATTCCCTGAGCGAGGGTTGGATGAATCTTCAAAACAGCTATTAGATCACGAGAAAAAGAAGACCGTCAACTCGATCAAACATGACACGTTTGGCGCCGAAAGCGACTCTATCAAAAAGCCACTTCCGGCCAAAGACGACGACGTCGTTCTCTCCTCCGTCTCCGACCTATTGGCTGCCGGCGAGAAGTTCCGAACGACGCACAAGCAAATCGCCGCGTTCTTCGATTGGCTGATCGACAAGAAAGTAAGTCACTCCAACCACGACCTACTTCTTCCGCCGGAAACCACCGTCAAGGATGCTGCCGTTGACCAGAGCTTTGACCGACAGGTTTCGCTGCCTAGGCTTTCCAGCGGGAGCAGCTATGCTGGAAGCTTGTTTTCGGGGACGACGTTGGATTGCAATTTTTCCAGCGACATTAAGGAGGAAACCTCGTCGTTTCGCACGCTCACTACTATCCCTGCGCCGCGGCACAAGGATGAGGAGGAAGAGGAGGTGGAGGAGCAGAGCATTGAGAAGTTGGCGAAGAAGTCTAAACAGAGCTACATCTTGCAACTTACGTTAGCGAAGAGATTCACGGGTTTGGCTAGCCTCGTCACCGAACCTGTTCTTACTCCTGGTATCGAAACCTGGGATGCTGAGTCCGTTTCTTATCGTCTATGGGTACAAAAACCTCAGAACAAGTTTTTATATTATATGCTTTTATTACTATTTTCCAATCACAACTCGAGTTTTACCTTTTAAACTTGGCCAACATTTAATATACACATTTATTAAGATGAAATTCTAATTCTAATTGGAAAATAACATTAAAAACATTTTAAAAATAAATTGCATATATGCTTTGTCTACTATTGCATTATGTTCAAAGCTAAATTGTTATTATTTTGTTTAGGTGAGTGGATGTTTATCTTATACGGACAAGATATCTGATGGATTTTATAATATATTGGGGATGAATCCGTATCTGTGGGTGATGTGTAATGATGTGGAGGAAGGTAGAAGGATACCTACTTTGATGGCGCTAAAAGCGGTTGAGCCAAGCGAGACTTGTATGGAAGTGGTGCTTGTTGATCGACGCGAGGACTCTCGATTGAAGCTGCTTCAGGATAAAGCGCAAGAGTTGTATTGTGCTTCCGAGAACACGTTGGTGTTGGTGGAACAGCTAGGGAAACTTGTTGCCGTTTATATGGGGTAAGAAAGAGGTGCAGTGTATCTCTTCTTCGAGGGAGTTTGAAGTGCTTGGATATTTGCAATTTTTCCCCGTTTTATTTATTGTGATTTTTGAATGTTTGAAGGGGTATGTTCCCGGTGGAGCAAGGGGACCTCCACAAGCGCTGGAAGTTGGTTAGTAAGAAGTTGAGGAATCTTCACAAGTGTGTAGTGCTTCCCATTGGCAGCCTGTCCACCGGGCTTTGTAGGCATCGGGCAATTCTTTTTAAGGTGAAGTGTTACTGTGTTTCCGAATTTATTTTTTTGTACTGAGTGTGGTATCCATTATCAAAGAACATTTTAATAGAGTAAGAATATTGTTGACTGTGCTTGGATATATGAAAAGGGTTCATTACTGTTGCCTGAGGTTGTTTTCATTTGATGTATTAATGGGTTTCTTGATTAGGTTGTTACACATTAGTTATTTACTGCTACTTGGGTTCTCAAATGCAGAGATTGGCAGATTATATTGGTTTGCCCTGTCGCATAGCCCGAGGTTGCAAGTACTGTGTTGCAGATCATAGATCCTCTTGCCTTGTCAAAATTAAGGATGACAAGCAGCTCTCAAGGTGGGCATGACACCCTACTTTAATAGTAATGTCAATGCAAACATTTTTCAGTTATAAACATAATATAAACCAAACAAAATGGAATTCAATACCGAAAACAGAATAATAATAAAAAATTTGATTTAATTTGAGATTGTTTAGTTCTTGTAATTTCCAAATTACTTGTTACTTTTCAAGTATCTATATTTTTGGACTTAATCTTTAGGTTTTTCAATTAATATGCATCAGTTAGTGAATTGATATTTTAGTAAGACGATTTGATTTAATCTGGTTATATATAACTTGACAACAAGTCCCATAAAAAAAAAAACTTGACAACAAATTGTACTTAGCTTTTATTATAAACTTATTCAATGTACTTTTTTAATATTTTGTAATAAAATTTTTAAACTGCAAAATCAAACCAAACTAAATCAAAAATAAATATTGGTTTGGTTCGAATTTATAATTAATTTAAATTGAATCAAATCTCAGCATACTTATTTTTTTAGTTTGGTATGGACTCGTCTTAAGATCTAAAAACTGCACACACCCCTGGCTGGTCCTTAGGCATCTTCAACAAGTTGTGTTGAACCATAATTTGTATAATTCTGTCTACCTTTTTTGCTTGCATAACAGGATTTTGGCATGGAACTGATAACTTCTTGTAGATAAGTTTCTTTATCAGAGGTATCTGATATTTAGGTCATGCTGTCCAATGTATCATGTTATTTCTTATACTTTGACAGGGAATATGTGGTTGACCTAGTTGGGGAACCAGGAAGTGTCCATGGACCAGATTCCTCAATTAATGGAGCATATGTTTCTTCGATGCCTTCCCCTTTTCAAATTTCTCACTTGAAAGAATCACAATCACCTTATATGGATGACACAGCAAGTTCTCATTCTATAAGTTCCAATCAGAAACCTGTAAATCATGAAAGTCTACCGTATTCAGGTATGTTGTGTTTTACATACCTGGAAAGTTGATCTTCTATTTGCTTGTTAGTATTTTAACTCCAAGGGGAGAATCTAGGTAGCCATCAGTATATACTTAGACCTCAAAATGCATTTTACTTAAACTCATTTGCAGTATCGTCTCAATATTTCCAAACATTTTCTTTTTTGTCTCAATCATTATACTTTCTAGAAATATACTCCCTCCCACCCTTGTTACAAGACCCTTTACAAATAACATGTCCTTTAAGAAAAAGTTAGTTTAGGTAATAACATTAAAGATGTGAATTATTGATATTAATATTATTCCAAACTTGCCCCTATTTTCTCTTTTTATTTAATTAATGTGTGGAGTGAGAAAAGTTACTATATCAATAAGCTATTCACATTCTCCAATCTAAATAAGAGAGACAAAGAATTGTTAATTGATTAAGGGTAGTTCTGAAAAAAATAATTTATGCATCTAGAAACAATGAAAGAGTCTTATAAAAAAAAATACAGTTGTTTGGAAAGGATCTTATAATTAGGGACCAAAGGAGTATCAATTAGTTAGGGCATGACACAAACATCATGGGGTACTTATATTGCATTGAGCTATTCATGTCATTGAATCATGTTTGAGCCACATGTTTTGTTTTTTCTTTCATCAATCACCACAAAAGTGGTCTATATTTTGTACTTTACCTCTATTCAAATATTTTCTTTTCATACTCCACAGTAAATATATTTTGAAGTTGCTTTCAATTTTAAACCTTTGGGGCAGAACATATACTTTTTCAGTTCTGTTAAAAGTAAATTTTAAATAAGCAGAGAGGATTTCTAGTAATCAAGTTTTAAGTTGGTCTTAGCCATTATTCAATGATCTGCAGCCTGTGGACAGAATGATCAACAAATTGAAGAAACTGATTTGCTGAAAAATCACAAGGGTACCATTTATGCTTCTGTTGATCAAATCTGTGAGGAAACAGAATCACTTCTAATTCCTTTTGGTTTAGAAGGGAATGATGAGGAGTGTGCAGTTCTTAGTTCAATCTTGCCTACCATCCATGAAGATGTTCCTAAAGCTCTCCATCCAGCTATTGAGACATCAGTACTTGAATATCCAAGGCTTAGTGAAGATGTTCTACAAGAAACCTCCAACACTGAGATAATTGTAAATGGAAGTTTGGTCGTGAAAAGTGCTTTCAAGCAATCTATACTTGGTTCGTCCAGCCAGTCAGAACTGAAACAGGTAGACAATAGAATTGAAAACCAGGGTTGTTTACCTGTTGTGAATATTCCAAGATATGTAAATCTTGAACCATCACTTGCAATGGACTGGCTTGAGATATCATGGGAAGATTTACGAATTAAGGAGCGTGTTGGTGCTGGTACTTGTTCTGTTTCCCTTGTTTTTTCTTCTTGAATCCACATAACTTTCGTATGAAGGACTTGCTTTCCTATTCGGTGACTCTAAATGCTGCTGCCTTGTTCACTTTGCAGGCTCATTTGGTACAGTGTACCGTGCTGAATGGAATGGATCAGTAAGTGTTAATACACTTCTTTTTTTATGTAGGATATTCCAATTTGAGTATATAAACGTAGCTTTCTGATTCTTTCATACTGTTTTACTTTCTTGGTTAGTCTTATTGCAACAGGATGAATGACACTTATCGACCAAAACGAGTTGATTATATTATATTATATGTAATTGTTGATGTGTATTATATTAGCTCTGAATATATTTATTTATGTTTTGGAGAATTTATTTATTTTATAAATTGCAGGATGTTGCAGTCAAGGTTTTAACAGTTCAGGATTTCGAAGATGATCAGTTGAAGGAGTTTTTGAGAGAGGTATGTAATCATGAGACAAATGTATAAGGGTGCCTCTTTATTGTGTTGCTTATGATTTGGATTACGTTAATAATGGTATAAATATGGTACTGAAGGCAAGGCGTGCCTATTAGTGGATGTTCAATTATACACATCAGAATAATGTATTCCTTTAGTCTAGTGAATTGTACCTTGTCATTTTCAGAAAATTTCTCTTTGCTTAAAAATAATATATTTGTTTTTTGTCTTGTATTGTGCTAACATTAGCCATATCTTTGTCTTATTGATGATTATGTATCTTGTTTTATCAGTTTTCCACTTTGAATGCTTGTTCCAAATTTTTTTCCCATCTTAATGGGTGGAATTTATGGCTTCAATAATAATTTGGTATCTGAATAATAGGAGATTTTGGTTTTAGTCATTCAAATTTTTGTTTGATTTTATTCTTTTAAAAAAAATTCTTTTGATTTTAGCTCTCACTCTGTTAAAAAACTCAATTTATGAAAAAAAATTACATAGAAGTGTCTTATCTAATTCCCGTGATAAGTGATAAATCATTGGAATACAAATATCTCTCTTACGTCATCAACACTGTTATTTGACACTAGAGACTAAAATCAAAAGCAAATATCTTTAAGGATCAAAATCAAGCAAAATCTTTAAAGGACAAACCCACTCATGTTCAAGGACCAAATTATTATTTAAGCCTATTAAGGCACTGCATTGGTTATTCAATACATGATTTATCTTGAACTACTAAATATACACAATTACACACCTTCCACTGACTTCTGGTGCATGCATAACAGCATTTCCTTTAAATTGGGTGGGTGCACACTGGCCACTTTCATTCCTCTTCAGTTCAAATATGTACACCTCTTTTCAGTCAATCAGATTCTTGGTGTGTAAAAATCATCCTTTAGGAATTTACAAACACCGCATTTCTCTAACTAGAGTTAAACTGCTGCATCCTGCGTGTCATGAACTCTAATTATTGAAGTTTGTTACGTGGTTTGTGGTGCACAATAGTGAACTCGGTTGCACCAACGTACTTAAGACTTGTATTTTTATGCAATACTACTTGTGCAAAATGAGATTTAGAACTTGGTATGTGAAACACACTTCTATTTCCTTTCTCTCTTAATGGGTAAAGTAAAGCAGAAGCTAGTTATGTTAAACTTATAATTTGCATTGCTTTAGGTTGCAATAATGAAACGCGTTCGCCATCCTAATGTGGTGCTCTTCATGGGATCTGTTACAAAACGCCCACATCTATCAATAGTGACAGAGTATTTGCCTAGGTAAGACAACCAACTTGTTATATCCTTGACCATAATATTTTCATGTCCTTGCATAAAGAATTGATTGTCTGACTGTTGCTATACATTTTTGTGACAGGGGTAGTTTATACCGCCTCATACACAGACCAGGGTCTGGTGAAATTCTGGATAAGAGAAGGAGATTAAGGATGGCATTGGATGTGGTTTGTGCTGGATATTATTAATATTATTGTTGTACACTAAATAATTATCTTGTGTATAACATATCCTTTGTTTGATTGCAGGCTAAAGGGATCAATTATCTACACTGTCTGAAACCTCCTATTGTGCACTGGGATCTCAAATCCCCAAACTTGTTAGTGGATAAAAATTGGACTGTGAAGGTAGAAGGGAACTGATTTAGCAATTTATTATAAGATTTTAAACATATATGCAAGTAGATAATTTCTTTTTACATTTCATGTTTAGGTTTGTGATTTTGGATTGTCCAGATTTAAGGCAAACACTTTCATACCATCCAAATCTGTTGCTGGAACAGTTAAGTTTCTCCCTCCAGTAAATCATATCAATTTCTTGTTATAATTCGTCCATTTTATGTTGCCAGTAAAAGTCCACTTTCTTCTTCTTTAGAAGTAGCACTTTCAAGTTTGAAATTAAGAGTTCAAAACTTGTACTATTGTAGCTACATGTGAATGCGCATTTATTCACTGTCACTTCTTGTTATCCTTTAACTTACAACACTGTACCGAGGTCAATGATACAGTCATATTTTGATAGATGCTTGACTGTCAGATTGCTTTATCATTTTATGTGTGTCAAAATTTTTACATTGGGTCAATCTTTTGGATGAGAGGTATGCTCAAGTAAGTCAGCGATGGACTTTCTTTCTGTCTTTGGACCTGGGTCATTCTTTCAATGTTCACAGGTTGAACTTTTACTTCATGGTACCTCGCTCTCAATAAGTGTGTAACTCTAGCTTTTTTATTTTATTTTAGCCTGAGTGGATGGCTCCAGAATTTCTTCGTGGAGAACCCTCCAATGAGAAATCTGATGTATACAGTTTTGGAGTTATCCTTTGGGAGCTTGTGACCCTGCAACAACCATGGAGTGGTCTGTGCCCTGCCCAGGTAAACTCTGATGTATATATATGCTAAGTTTTAAATGTTTGAAACCAATTATTTTTACTTAATGTGTTATTTTATACAGTAGTAGGTGTTAGAAAATTAAACAGATGAATTTGAGAAATAGGGAGATTCTCATTATTTTGGCACTTTGACTACATAAATTGACACTTATTTATAACAGAATAACTATTACATAATAACATAAAGGCAAATAATGACATAATGTCTCAATTAACAGTGATTACACAAAATAAAATTCTTTTAGTGTACATAATGCATGACTCTTCAACTCACAATTCATTTCTAATTATTATTTCTAACATACTCCCTTAATATTCCTAACAATTTTTCTCCACATCAAGTCTTGCTCTCAATTTGATAAAATTTTTTACTTAAGTGACTTAGTAGAAATATGTGCAATTTGATCTTCTATCTTCACATAAATTATCTTCACTTCCTTTTTGACAATACATTCTTTAATGAAATGATACCTCGTGTTTATATGCTTGCTCCGCTCATGAAACACTAGATTCTTCGCAAGGTCTAAGACAGATTTATCATTAACATAAATCTTTGTACTTTCTTTTTCATTCATATTAAGCTCCTTCAACAATCTTCTTAACCAAATAGCATGACATGTGCAAGAGGTTGCTGCCAGATACTCGGCCTCACAAATAGACAATGTAACAATGGTTTGCTTTTTAGAATTTCAAGTAAAAGCACGCACAATAAGCCATAACAAACACAAAACTAGTAATGTTTTTTCTATCATCAATATCTTCCACAAAATCACTATCACAAACACCGATAAACTTACACTCATTAGGAGGAGAATACAACAAGCCATAGTCGAGAGTACCATTTAAATAACGAAGAATTCTTCTTACTGCCTTCATATGAGTAGAGATAGGGGACTCCAAAAACGGCATACAACTCCTACCGCATAAACGACATTCAGCTTTGTACATGTTAATTACCCCAAGCTTCCCACAAGACTCTTGCACAAAGTATAATCTTTTCTCTGCCATCAAACTTTTACAATTTTAATTTTCCTTCCATGGGTGCGCTCACAGGATTGCAATCAAGCATTTTGAATTTCTCCAACACCTTCTTTGCATAGCTTTCTTGAGAAACAAAAATTTCATTCTCCATTTGCTTCACTTCTAATCCCAAGTAATTAGACATAAGTCTCATATCTGTCATCTCAAATTCACAAAACATATTCTTTTTGAAATCTTCAAATAAAATTAGGTTATTGCTAGTAAATATTAAATCATCCACATAAAAACAAATATCACCATTTTCAAAAATTTTAACATATAGAGCATACTCATGTAGAAAGTACTTGTCAATGTGGCGACTATTCCACGCCCTTAGTGCTTGCTTTAAGCCATACAACGCCTTCTTCAATTTTAAATTTTTTTCTTCTTCACCTTTGATAGCAAAACCCATTGATTGCTCAACATAAGCATCCTCCTCAAGATAATCATTTAGAAAAGCCGACTTGACATCAAGTTGGACTCCATTTAAGCTGCTAAAGAGATAAGAAGACGAATTGTCTCCATATGCGTAATTGATGCATACACTTTATCATAATTAACTCCATGTTATTGTTTATACCATTTCACAACTAATCTTGTTTTGTACCTTTCCATCTCCTCTTTTGCATTCTTCTTGATTTTGAATACCCACTTCACTGCAATTGGTTCATGACCCTTAGGAAGTTCTGACAACTCCCACGTGTCATTCTTTTTTATAGCATTAATTTCTTCCTCCATTGCTTGTCTTCACCTTTTATCTTCCATAGCTTCATCAAAGGTTAGAGGTTCATGGTCAACAAAAAAAAAAAAGAAGAAAGCATTTATAATTTTAGTTTCATCATAAATCTCTTCAAGGCTTCTTATTTTTGTTGGTCTTACACTTGAGCTCCTTAGTGAAAGAGGTAGAGTAGAAAACTCATTTTGTAGTACATCTTGATCAATTTCTTCAAAATAGGAAAAGAAATCATAGGTGTCTTCTTCTTTATCCCAATTCCATGTCTCTTCTTCATTAAATTTTACATCTCTGCTTATAGTAATTTTCCCATTATTTGGATTGTACAATTTGTAGCCTTTGAATTTGCATCATAGCCAATGAACATATGCTTCACACTTCTATCATCAAGTTTGATTCTTCCTTGGTCGGTACATGAGCAAATACAATGCTTCCAAAGACTCTGAAATAATCAACTTTTAGCTTCACTCTACTCCATGCTTCTTGAGGTGTTTGACCTTTGACATTTTTTGCAGGAGAAGGTTGGACAAATAAATTGCACAAGAAACAGCTTCGGTCCAAAATTCCTTGGGCATAGATTTAAGTTTCAACATACATCTAGTCATATTCGAAATTGTTCTATTTTTTCTCTCTGCCACCCTATTTTGTTTTGGAGTTCTAGGAACTATTAGAAGGCAAGGAATCCTATTATCTTTAAAAAACTCATTGAATTCTTTTGATGTGAATTTGTCACCTCTATCGGATCTTAGAGTTTTCATTACATAACCACTCTTCTTCTTTACAAGAGCTTTAAATTTTTGAACATCACAAATGCTTCAGATTTTTGTTTCAAAAAATACACCTAATGAATCCTATTATCTTTACAAAACTCATTGAATTCTTTTGATGTGAATTCGCCATCTCTATCGGATCTTAAAGCTTTGATTATACAACCATTCTTCTTTTTTACAAGAGCTTTAAAATTTTTAAACATTATAAATGCCTCAGATTTTTGTTTCAAAAAATACACCCAAGTGTCTTCCTACTAAAATCATCAATAAAGAGCAAAAAATATATATTTTTATCAAACGAAGGAGGATCAATTGGACCACACACATTAGTGTGCATAAGTTGGAGAAACTTCTTTGCTCTTGATTCAACTTCTTTAGAAAAACTTCTTGCATGCTTTCCAAGGAGACGTTTCACACAACTCATTAGGATGGTTGTTGTGAGACATTCCTTTCACCATCTTCTCATTTCCTAAGGTTTTGACTATTCCAAAATTCAAGTGATCAAACCTTATATACCAACACCATGCTACATCTTTTATGCTAATCTTCAAGCATTTTGCTTCATCAGTCTTTATGTTCAAAGTAAACATTCTATTTCTTTACATAAAAACCTTAGTAATTAAATTGGAATTTTGGTCTTTAAACAATAAGCAATTATCTTTCATAATAACTTCATATCCCTTCTCAACAAGTTCTAAACTCAAAATAAAATTTTTTAATTTAGAAACATAATAAACATCCTTGTTAATCTGTGAGCACCATCTTTTAAGGAAATCAAAATAGCACCTTTCCCTTGAATTTGTAGTGTAGAAGAATCGCTAAAGGAGACATTTCACTTCGCTTTCTCTTCAAGCTCCACGAATCTTCCTTGTAGCCACACATGTGATTGCTTGCTCCATTGTCAAGATACCACAAGCAATTATCATCACCTTCTTCATTGGTAAGTGGTAGCAATAATGTTGACTTTTCACATTCTTCTTTATCATCAACAACATTGGCCCTTTCTTCTACATTGTTTCTACATTCCCAAGAAAAATTATCATACTTATGACAATTGTAACATTCAACATTTGATTTATGATATCTCTTTTCATTTGTTCTTCCATGATTGGCTCTACCTTGTGCTCCTCTTCTTCCACGACCTCTAGTTAATAACTTCTTTCACTGTTATCAAAATTGTCATGATCTCTCATTCCTCTTCTCTTCCATGGTCACATGCTCTCTGACTTTTTTTTCCATTTTCTTTTAAAGAAATTTTGGCTTTTAGGACTTGCTCAAAAGGTTCATTATGTCTTTTTTTGAACCTTTCTTCATATGCTTGAAGAGAACCTAATAACGGGTCCACAGTTATTGATTCTAAATCTTTTGATTCTTCAATTGCACAAACCACACAATCATATTTTGTAGTTAAAGAACAAAGAATTTTTTCTACTACACGAACATCTTTCATCTTCTCTCCATAATATCTCATTTGGCTTACAACCGTCATCACCTATTGCCAAATCCAAAATTGACTCGTACTCCTTCATATGCAAGGATTCAAACTTTCCACGAAGAGTTTCTAAGTGCAACTTTTTCACCTGTCAAGACCCTTAAGGGAAGTTTTCAAAATCTCCCAAGCTTATTTAGAGGTGACTGCATAGCACACCATTTCAAACATAGTTTCATTTAAACCTTGATAGATGAAATTAAGTGTCTATTAATCCTTCTTTATCCTCATTAAAATCTCCTTCTCATTGGGTGGTAGAGTATTTTCACTTTCAAGTTGGATATAACCTTTCTCTACATTATCCCAAGCATCGTGAGAACCTGATAAGACTTTCATCCGACGACACCAATTATCATGATTCCCATTGGTTAGACTAGGGAATTGAAACAAATTTAAGGTATTATTACTTGCCATCTCTCAACTCATCAAGTGTTTCACTCTTATCTTACTAAGTGTTTCTCTTTTTTTTTTCTCTCACTTTTCAGAACCGAAGCTCTAATACCACTTTGTTAGAAGATTAAACAGATGAATTTGAGAAATAAGGAGATTCTCTTCATTTTGGCACATTTAAGAAAATAATAATGTAACGTCTCAATTAATCGTGGTTACACAAAATAAATTTCTTTTGGTGCATATAACGCATGACTCTTCAACTCATAATTCATTTCTAATTAATATTTCTAATGGGACCATTTGCAAGAATTTGTTAATTTAAAAAGGACATATATTGTAAAGTAATACTTGTGAACTTCAAAAAACTGTTTGGCATAATGAAACCTCTATAATAGATTGTAAAATATTCTTCATGTGAACTCTCAGGTGGTTGGAGCTGTTGCTTTCCAGAATAGAAGGCTTGCTATCCCTCCTAACATCTCCCCGGCAATGGCCTCCCTCATGGAATCTTGTTGGGCCGAGTAAGTGTTATTCATGTCTTTATTTGTAAATTGTGAACATCTTTAGTCCATTTCTTTTTATAAAACTGCATGTATTTACTTTTGGATTTTCTACTAACACTAATATAAGTATTAATAATCTTGACTTGACCAAGAATCTATGATATGGGTGTGATTAAAATTATTTGAAATTCTCAATCAAATCTATATTCTGATGCGATTTTGTAAACATGGAATCCTTAATTTTGGGAAACCTATTCGTTGGTCTTGGCAACATGAATTTTGGATCTTCTTATGCACAATAAACTGGCAACATTATTGATTTCTCGATTGCTTTAGAAGGTGGAAACTTCCAGGTCAACTTCTGAACAATTGCATCCATTTAGTTGTTGACGGAAGGATAAGCCAATAATTATGGATGTTTGAAAAAAAAATTACATCAAACATAACCCACGTTTAGTTCAACCCAACAGTGGAGTTTCTTATCCGAATAGTGCCTCTGAAAGTGCAAACGACGTTTTGAAGTTTGAAATATAAACCAAACACACCTTAAATTAGGCTAAAACTTCCATGGAATCAAATAAGTGATACTCTTTTAACTGTTAAGAGTATTCACTCAGTAAATATTCATTTAGCATTTCTCACTTCATCTCACATAGGGAGACTAGGAATCCCCAGCGCAGATGCATTACCAGTATCGAAAAATCTGCATTATTCATCGTCATATTGCTGTAGTTAACCAGTGTGCCTTTTCTATGTTCTAAACGTTGCTTTTATTTCTGACGCTTGTTTTATTTAACTTGGCAGTGACCCTAGTGAACGCCCATCTTTTGCTGACATAGTTGACTCACTAAAGAAGCTGGTAAAATCTCCAGTAGAGGTGATCAAGATGGCGGATACATAGAGTATACGCATCCCATAATTGGGTTTTCTTACCCTAGAAATTTGTTGCGCATAGAGTATATCTGCAATTAACCAGTGTAATTTTTTGGTCGAACTTCTTGTGTATTTCTATTATACCTTCCAAGTGTAAAAATGAACTAAAAAAGTATAGTTATTTGAGCTGTGGTCTCCCCAAAATCGGTCGAGACAAAATTGGTGTATAAACTATTAAAAAATACCCGTTTATTTCGTGCATTCAAATTATCTTAGTATAATAATCGTTTTTAACAACTTTTGAGAAAGTTTAAAAATTGATTATTTTTCGAAAGTAATTTACAAGTATCAAATATGGGCATGGCGGTCTAAAAATTATTTAAAACCCTCTACAATCCTTAACTTCATATCAAACAAAGAGTACGCATGTTGATCCTTATACTGCTCTAGCGTCCAAAATTAGAGAGCGTTTCTCAGTCTTGGAAGATTAAAGATATCTGTTAAAGTCTAATATTTATTTCCCAGAGTATTAAATAATTTGTTATATCTTCTAGAATCCAAACCAATTATGTTCACAAGTTACATTATTTTATAACCTACAACTTTGCTATTTCAATCTTTCGAGGGCAAAATCACCTTTCCACCTTTAATGGTAGTAGGGTGGTGGTGTTTTTCAATATATTTTGTCGGTGAGTCAAGCTACTCCTCTTGCCTGCATAAAGATGGTTAAAAGTGAGTTAAGTAGAAATAATTTAACCTATAATTTTCAATATATATATATATATATATATATATATATATATATATATATATATATATATATATATAACAAAGATAGGATGTGTTACTAAAATGATGTTCTCATCATTGACAGATTAAGTATTTATAAAAACAAGACATTAAAAAAATTTACACATGGTTGAATGGATAAAAGATGATAAAAATGAGAGTAGAAAAGGTCACTCAAAATTTATTAAAATCTTTACAAAGATTTGGGTGACATTATTGGATGAGTGAAATATTTATACATTTTATTTTTTAAAAAAATCTGATAATCATAATTAAATAAAAAATAAGTTTAATTATATGATATTTAATGATATTTTTATTTAAATTTAAATAATTTTTAAAGTATTAACTTGTAAAATTTAAAACTTTATATACTGAAATTAAACTCTAAAAACTATATATATATATATATATATATATATATATATATATATATATATATATATATATATATATATATATTTAAAACTTGAGTCTCTTTCGCAGCATAAATAATTGGGCATTAGATAAAGATTCCTTTTCATTTCGGTTAAAAGAGAAGTCAAAGGGAAGCACGGCGGCTACGACGCGGTCTACGCATAGAGTTTGTGACTGAAGAAGATCACAGCACAAACACAAGAGCTTCGGTAAATCCTCTCAGCTCACCCTTGAAAGTTGAAAGGCGTCGCAAACGCATCTCATCCTATATATCCCTGTGTCTGCAGAGTGCAGATCGGTGGAAGTGGAAGCGAGAAAATGGAACCAGAAGAGAAGCAAGCAATGATTCGCGACATCGCGTTACAAGTGGTTCTGATATCCCTTGCCATCTTCACCTTTCTCTGGATGCACGGCCTCCCCCAACGCCTCTACGCTAAACTCCGTTACCGTCCGGCTAACCCCCGCAGCGTCCAAGCGAAACGCCACTTCATCCAAGGCGCACAGCTCCTCGCCCAAGCCAGAAGATCCTCTGACTCGGCCTCTCTCGCCAAACGCGCCCTCGAGGAAGCTGAAAAGGCCATTGCCCTCGACCCCAAGGACGCCGCCTCTCACCTTTTGAAATCCATGGCGCTGGATCTCCAGGGCTTCCGCAGCAACGCCCTCGACGCTCTCGACGCCGCCTTGTCCCCTCTCGCCGCTGCGTCCCTCGCCCAAGAGGAGAGGGGCGACGCTCTTCTCAAGAGGGCCCAGCTCAAGATCGCCTTGAGCGAGCGCCGTGTTGACTCTGTTCTCACTGATTTGACCGAGTCCGTTAAGCTCAGTCCCCGGAACCCCAAAGCCTGGTGCATGTTGGGGGAGTGCTATGAAGAGAATCAAATGGGAGAGGAAGCCAAGAAGGCTTTTAAGGAGGCTTTGGGCTTGGAGCCTCAGTTGAATGCTGCTCAAGAAGCTCTCACCAGGTTGTCTTCGTCCTAACCTAGCTATCCAATTGATGAGATCAGATCGCTTTGCTCATTTTATCTTTTATTTTTATAATATTCATGTTTCTAGTCTTGTGTGTATGTTAAGTGTGAGCACTAGCACAAATAAATGTTTTCAATTTTTATCTTACCCTGCACTTCACAACCTTCCTTCTATTCTATTTCTTGGAGGGAGGGACCTCTACCTCCTCCTGTTCTTCCAAAAATCACAGAACCCCTACCACTGGACCATGTAGTCTTACTTTTTGTAGAATATTACACTTCAAAAAACAAGAATTGAAGAAAGATCTATTTTGTATAACAACTATTTTACAAACCTACTACATTTATTATATCTTTGACCACTCAGTAGCAGTCACTCGATATCTCCGCAGTGGCCCGGTTGCCATACTTCCAAATGTATTTTCCTAGACTTATTTTTTCTATTTTTAAATCAATTTATTCCTAGCAAGGAAATACCTCACAACCACCGTTTCAAGCATGCAATGTTCAAAATAAAAGTTTAAGATCAAGGCAAGATGAGAGAGATTAATTACACAAATTATGCATTCGTTCTTCACAAGAGGAAGGACTACACTTTCATGTGTCAGTGCACCAAAAAGTATATAAATTGATAGAAATTCAAGCCTAACAATGGCTAATATCAAAGATCGTGTACATGCTTAAGGATTGTATAAATAAAACTGCACCTTCTCATGAATAAGGCAAAACACTGAGATTTGAACAAGGAGGTTGCTTTACACATCTAGTACGTCATTTGGTATTTGTATCGACAGTAAAATATGTACCCATTTTTTAGCGCAATCCATACAATGTTACACATAAAATGCCAACTATGACCGACTGAAAAATGGGTTAAAAAGAACAAGTTTACCCAATGAATGAACAAGCCTCTGCATGAGGAGGTATATCTACACAAAAGCCAGGATAGGTCAAGATAATTCTTCATCATCTAGCCGCTCGAGTGTGGGCAAAACTTTGACAAGAAATGACTTTAAGTGCTCATCAGCTAATGCATTCCCTGTTATGTTTAACTCTGTCAATGCCAAGCTGCCAAATATCAAGAAAGCTTCCCAAAATTTTGTGGCATTAAAGCTGCCAGTGAGGATTTCAAAACGGTCCCAGGCAAATTCTTCAGTATGAGCTACAGGAGAAGAACATAAGTATCTCGTTGTGTCAACTGAGTGAGAGCCTAACTCATTGTATGAAATATTCAACACTTTAAGTGACTTGAGTAATCTGAGAGGCCCCAAAGCAGTAAAACTACCAAATTTATTATGACTAAGATTTAAGCAAGATAGAAGTTGCATGGCCTCCAATCCTGTCAAAAGATTCATTATGAGACAATTTATTTCCGTTTTCAGATACAAGATCGAAAGCTAAACTTTCCAAAAGTTATTATCCAAGGATAAAACCTAAGCTAGAGACAACCTTTCAGGATTCAATTTCTCTGCCTAACAACTTGCAAATCATGTATGTTATAGTTGGGAAATAGATACTGAAAGAAACCAAAAAATATTAAAATCCTTAATGTTAATTTTATTAAACTATTAACACCAGTAGCCCTGCTGAAGCAAAAGGATACCTTATGCTTCATTGGCATATGAAAGACTTTGGGTTAGCTAAACATAGATAGAAACAGGAGGGAAGAAGAGTTGGTTTGTTAACACAAGCAAAACATCCTGTTGAGAAAGTTAAAAAGAAAATAGAAGAGCGAAATATCATTCAATTTAATTATGTATAAAATAATGAATAAGGGGGTTCATAAATTTATGATAGAGGATTAAGCACAATGGCATACTAGAATACATGTTGCAGACCCTGCTAAGAAGGAATAAGGCTGGATTCTTGTTGGAATTTAAGAGGACGAGGGAGAACCAAGTTACAGCAAAATTATAAGATACACAAGTTCTACCTTCAATAGATCGAAGCTCATTGTGGCTAAGGTCTAGCATTTGCACCCACAATAAATGCTCGATGGATCCCATCCGTGACAATGATAGATTTTGTAATCTCAGACAGACATAACCAGTTATTGTTTCTGTTGCATCTTTATAGTAGTGGCAGTATGGTAGTAAAGAGTCCCTAGTTGAAGTTATCTGCAATCAACAAAACATAAAAAGAGTAAATAATTTATTGTGGAAGAAACATAAATTTTGAACTAGTGTGAACTGTGAAGCTAATGGTAAATATAAAAATATACCATATAAAACTACACCAGCATGAGCAGATAAAAGCTTAAAAAATCTAGCTCAATTTTATAGGAAAACCAGCAGAATGAAAAAAAAAAAACCCCCTTAGAAAATTAGATATTCTTCTATTTTCTAAATATCTTTTCTCCAGTCAACCGATTTTTCCACATAGTGCAAGTTTGGTTCTGAATATTTTTCAGCTTCCACTTTGTTCCCACATCTCAAATGAGAATCCTAGGTGGCCTTCTTTTTTTAGGTACTTTCTGTTTTCATTTTCATAAAAAAAGAAAACAGTAGTAAAAATATTCACAAAACATTTTTTCTTGGAAACATTTTTAAAAGACAACTGAAAACAAAAAAAAAAATTTCAAGTGTTTTAAAAAATTTAAACTATGTAAAAACTTAATAACAATATCTTAATTATAACAAAAACTACGTATAAATGTATTTTATGTATTTTGAATATTATATATTAATATATATATATATATATATATAAATATTTTATAATAATTTTACTAAAATTGATTAATTTAACATTATTTTTAATTTGAAAATAGGAAATATCAAATGAAAACAAACATATTTCTGAATATTGAAAACTTGAAAATGAAAACTGTTTTTAAAAAATAAAAAATAAAATATTTTTTCAAACCAAACATCACCCTAGAAAAAAAACATCACCCTAGAAAATCTTTTTAAGTTGAACATAAATAAATACCTTTCTAGTTGTGTTTTCTGTTTTAAATTTGAAAACAGAAAATTAAACATACATATTTGATAAATATTCAAGAGTTTCAACATCTGTATCAACAATAGTGAAAGCCAAACAGGATCATGTTGTGAAAGATATTTAATATTGACGAAAAGCAAATTGCCTGATTTAGCAATATTAGACTATGCTGGTCCTTGTAGTATAGAGAATGTGTTGGATCCAACTTCATCAGATCAGTGTAAAGTTGAAGAACTTCTTCAGTGTTGGATTTTCTCCCATCATGTTGAGATGATAACAAGTCAAGAGCAGTCAAAAGTCTTGCAAGTGTAAGCATTCCAATTTTACTACAAAAAGAAAAGGGCACACATTATCTAGAAATAAAATGGAGACAAAAGCATGGAAATAAAACTTCCAAGGATCAAATCATAGTTATACATTTAACAAATCAACCTCACCAGTCATACTCTGAAAGTAAGTCCCGAAATTTAGTTATTTCTTCACCTATTTCCTCAGTGCACCAATTGGAAGTTTTTGGAATATGGTGACTTTGATCTGCAGAAAGAATGCAATCTGATTCCAGGAAATCATCAATTTTTTGGAAATTTGTATCGTTCCATGTAGTCCTTTTCCAACCCTGTCCTTCAGTAGGTTCAGTAGATGCAGTCTGTACAAACACTTTAAATGAAATTTGGAAAGGATCACCATAGTGATTTCCATTTGAAGATACAATGCCCTTAGAATGTTCAGTGCTGATCTCTACAGAGTAAGTTTTTGACGGTTGAAGCTCCATATTTCCAAGTTTTAGATATACAACCCAAACCTGAGCAGTATTTGAATTGTTCATTGAAAGTGGTTTCCAAACAAGTTCCTCCTTCAAAAGTTCAGATTTAATAGCCACTGTGGATGAGTTTATTCCCTCGACAGCTTGATTGAAATAAAGAATGATTGGAAGTGTTCCGGTGTCTGATAGTGTACCATTCAGCAGAGACAAACCATGACCATGAAGATCGTCATCCCTAATTAGAGTTATATTAGATTCATGGGGAGGCCAAGATGAAACAAGTAGAGGAGCATCAGTTTTCACTGTTTGATCAATAAGCCAAAGATGATAAAACCAGCCACTCTGATCACCTGGATCAGTAAAAATAGCATTGTGGACATGCTCAAATTCCTCTTCCAAAACTTCTTCTTTAGGGAAATATCCTTCAGCCTTTCTTTTCAGCAAATTAAACAAAAGCATGCTGAAAATTTTTCAATGCAATATGTATTAATAAAATTAGTTATATAAACCTTTCTTAGCCTTGTGGTTTAGATTAATAAAATTGATTAATCAAGCAGAGTCGTATTTTACCCAACAAAACATCCTATAGAATGGTGTTGGTTTGGATCCACCAAAAAGAGAAGCATTGAATGAAACCAAAAATAAAAAAGGGTTCCCACTATACCAATGAAGGCTAGTATTAGTACCTACTGTATACAGATAAACAAACTCTTTCCTACAATGTCAAAATATATCACATGCCCAAATGATTGATGTTATTGCATCATGTATGATGATCATTTAAGATGAGCAAAATGGGCAGGTTTATATATCAATAGATCATGTCATGTTAGTGAGGTCACCGTATCAAGCATCAAAAGGGGTCATTTTTAAAGTACATGCAATATTATACTTTCAGTTTGTTATCTACATGAGAATCTTGTAGAATGTTTACAGAAGTGGAATAATTAGTCTTGTATACGGATATGTGAGCAAGATGCAACAATACCTCATCATTCATAACATCGCAATTTGTATGCTTTGTAGAGACACGTGCAAACACAAGTATAACAGTTTATGTTCAATTCACCAGGTTATGAAAAAACATATTTATGTAACTCAGGCAATTAAATGAGTGGAGTTTTACAGAAAAGGCATGTCCATTTGAATTTGTAAATTTCAACCTAGTTACACCGACCTACGATTGTGCCATGCAGAGTAATTACTGAAATTAGCCCCTATCACTTCCTCTGTGTATTTCAACTCATCCTCGTCAGATCGTTTCATCAATTCAGTAACAAACCTGGAAGTAAAATCCGCACAAAACAGGACGCCAACTTGACCAGTTTAGTTTAGCATTGTAGTAGAGTCAAATAGAATTATTTTGAAAAACTGCATTGCAAACTTTTTTTATTTTCCTAATGCGAGAGTTGAATTTTCTACGCGTAAAAACAGAGGCAACAAAAAAACTGTCAAACTGAATAACTTTTTCCTCTGGTTGAAAAAGAGGACATAAAAAAACAGCAGTATTTAACCTTCGGTAATTCCAGGCGTGAAAATTTCGAGGATCTGCCTTCTGAAAACCATTGAGAAGGCGCATTTCGTTGTCTATGGACGAATGGCCCTTGCTGAGTACCCATTTTCTATGATGCCAGGCGCCGTAAGACTTGAAATTCTTCCTCAGCGCAATCTCCACCTAAACAATTGAAAAACAAAATAAAGTAACTATTAATCTAAACAATTGAATTAAATTGGCTGAGAGTGAGAACACACGAGTTTGAGCTCGTCATTGAAGATAGAGCTGGGATCGGAATCGGAGTTAGAGAGGAGATGTTGAACGGCGAGTTTTCTGTAATTCCAAGCGGTGTAGCACTCTGGATTAACTTCTAATAGTTTGGCGCTCACATCTAGCGCTTCCTTCCTATATCTGCAACCAACAAGATTTGCGCAATTCGAATTAATCGAAGGAGAAGAAAGAGAGAGAGAGAGAGAAGTTGAAGGAAGAAGAGGCAACATGTGATTGTGGTGATTGGCAAGGAACTGAGCTTGGAGTGAACGAAGCTTATTAGCTTTGGCTGATAGAACAGCTTCATCTTCTTGCTTCAACGCTTTGCGAGGCCGACCGTGCATTTTCAAACATACTTCACTCTACCTCTGCCCTTCGCCGTCGTTTTAATTTTTTGTGTTTCAGCAGATCTCGCTGCTATTTTATTTTATTTTATTTTAATCAATTAGGACCTTCGACCCACTTGCATCCTACACCTATCATATTACTTCTCACACCTGCATTTTTATAAAATTCCAAAAATAGTTATGTTTTTTCAGTAAAACTTAGTTACTGAAAATTCAAATAGTCACCGTAAATTTTTATATTACATTCAATTACAACCATTCATTCATGATAAATTTGTTAACTTTACTTATTACTATTTTAAAAGTGACATAAATAAAATAAAAAATTATGATTGAAAGTCAGTGTAAGAATCTTTTACACTCACCGTGAATACACATTAATAAAAGAGTTTAAATGGTGTGAGATTGGAGTGAGAATAACAAATGTATGTCTATCCTATATGGAAATAGCCATGTTGTTAAGTGTATTTTAAAATGACAATTATGAATTTTAAATTAAATTTAGGTGATATTAGAATGATAAAGAATAGTCTTTCTGATATAGGTAAATATAACTAAAATTATTTTTATTTTTAACTTTAGTTGTGAAATAAGAGAGAAAAAAATTCAGATGTCTCAGTCAAAATTGTCTGAAAAAATTACATTCAAATTTTAATTATAAACTGGTTTTAAAGTCAATTTTAAACTATTTAAAAAAAATCAATTCAACTATATCCAATTAAATGAACATCAATTACATCCATCTAATGAATCAGAATGGATATAGGCAAAACAGAACTTGCCTGGACACTCTGATCTCGATAACAGTGAAAAACATCTCCACATGATTGCTTGATAGGGCATGACTTCTTTTGGATTATTAGTTGAGCTTGAAATTGCATTAGCAAGTTCTTCGTACACGTTGGTGATTAAAATTTCGAATATCCACTCGGAAGTTGACCCCATAGGAATGTAATTTTTAGGTTAAAATTGCATATGATATTATAATACATTTTTAAATGACTATTTAGAAATGTAATTTTTCATTTTAAAATAGATATTTTGAAACAGGTTTTTAGGTTTCAAAATAGATATTCTAGATATAATTAGAATATTTTTAAGATTTACCTATTTTGAAATGTACTTTTACATTATAGAATAGTCATTCGCAAACATAATCAAACACATAAATTTTACTGAAAACCTAAAAACAATGTAGGAAATCTTTAAAAATGAGAGTGTAGGAAGCAATGAACATTTAAAAATAATTCTAGGGACGTTTGACTTGGAATATTTCCCACATCCCACTTTTTTTTTTTCTCTCTACTACATCTCTTAAAATTCTAGGAACGTTTGACTTGGAAAAATGTTTTTTCTATTTTTTAAAAATAATTTTTATTTTCAAATTTTTAACATTTAAAAAGATATATTTGTTTTCATGTGATATTTTTTATTTTTTTAAAAATATTATTAAGTTTAATAAATTTTAGTAAAAATATATATAATTTAAAATATATCAATATAATTTTTATGTTATTATTATTATTAACATAGTTTTGATTTTTAAAAACACAAAAAAAAAATTGTTTTTAGTTGAGTTTTGAAAACATATTTAGAAAAAATATTTTTTAAATTATAACCAAATGTATTTTCAGTTTACTCTAAAAATAAAAATTAAAAAGTCAAAACAAACTGGACGTTAAATCGTGTGAACGTTTTATTGTTGTATTTTATCAATTGTACCTATCCTCATTTGCAATCCCTTTCTTGATCGTGAGATCCATGTTATTATATATTCATCCAAGATTGAATGAGTTATTAGAATAATTATTATAAAAAGTAACAAACTTAACATCAAGATTATTTATAATTTGGATAAATATATAAAACTATTTTACCATTTCAATGCCTTTTTTTTTTCCAATTATATTGTACACTTGATGTAATAAAATCTATACTTGTGAATAAAATTATATGTTTAATTTTTATGAAATATATATAATTCTTTATACTTGTATATAAAAAGTAGATTTATCAATTATTTTAAAACTTGCAAGTTATCATGATATCATCTTTAATAGGTTTACATGAGCTAAAAAGAATTTTATCTCATTCTACCTTTTTTTATAACCGCTCACTCATAAATTGTTATTCTTTTTATCTTTATTTTTCTTTTCTACTCTTTTTCTTCTTTTTAAATTTTTTAAAATTATAACTGCCAATTTTTATAAAAAAAACTGTTTTTTTTATCTTTTCTAATAATCAATAATTAAAACCTTAAAAAATTATAATACTTTAAACTATCGCCATTATAGAACAATGCACCGAGTAAAAGTCACAAACTCTCTTTCTTTTCTTTTTAAATTGTTTAAACTATAATGAGCCATTTTTAAATCAAAACTGCTCATTTTATATTATAATTGCATTTTTTTCTTTTATTTTCTACTTTTTTTTCTTTTTAATTTTTTAAAAACTGCAACTGCCTGTTTTTAAATAAAAACTGCTCATTTTTATAAAAAAATGTTTTTTATTTTTTAAAAAAATCAATAATTAAAACCTTAAAAAAACATATTTAAAAAATATTTTAAAGATATAAAAATGAAAAAAAATGAAATATTATCAATGAAAAGCAAAAAATAATATATTCTCATTGTATTTTGAATATGTGAAAATAAAAAAAAATTATATTTACTGAAATTTCATTAATGAAAATAAAAAAACAACATATTCTTATTGTATTTTGAGTTTTCAAAACGAAAATAGAAAACCAAAAAACCCGGATGAAAGGAGACCTTCACGTCCGGTTCAGAGGGGTCGAGATATCCCGACCCTACTATAATTATGCCTTTGCAATGTTACTTGGTTCAACTTTATTTGGGACCTTTTCTCATATGTGGGAGTTGGGTGAGATAAAGTAAATATGATATTTATTTGAGTTGGTTTTTCCTACCAAACTAAGCACTTTTTTTTTATCATTTGGAAGGCTCAATCCCACACTTTGACTTCCATGATGGGAACAACTTCGGCACTCCGACACTCCAATGAAAAATAGTTTTTTGGCTGACTTTATTTAGAATAGTGGTTGAGCACTTGCCTTCGTGATGAATCCCTAAAGGACTCTCTTTTTGTTTCTTCTTGCTAGCCTTTGATTGTATGGTTTCCTATATCGCTCTTGTCAAGCTTCACTCCACTCTACTCTAGTAGTCATTGGACTCACTATAATAGTCTGTCCGACCACTCTTGCTAAAATCATTATTTTTCATTCTCCCATGCTCTAGCAATTGCAGTCCAGTCAAGGTTGAGTAGTATCTTTAAGTTGGGCTATCAGAGGTTCCAATTGCACCATTCTCTCCCTTGGCACATGACTAATCGACAACGAACTTCGCAATTAGAATGACTTGACCTTCTCAAGCACTGCGTTCCTGTTTTTTAGTTTTTAAAAACTAAAAAACTAGATCTATTTTCGGAAACTGTTTTAAGAAAACAGTAACCAAATGAGTTTTTTAGTTTTTAAATACTAAATTACTAAAAAAAGTTATATAAATTGTTGTTAAATAAGTACTAAAGCATCCCCTTTTTAAAATAGTGCTTCAAGCAAAAATCACAAACTCTTTTTGTTAGGTTGGTAGGTTTTGTGCCACATGCACTTTTGATTGCGTGAATTTCACCTATTAGTTTTTTCTTTTCACTTTTGATTTTGAACGTTTCCTATTTTTAATGAGCTTTTTATCATTTGATAAATTAGGTTTTTTTGTTTTTTATTTTTCCTGAATATTTGTATTTTTTATTTTGAAGCAATTGATTCTAATTTTAGATATTTATTGTTATTATTTTTTTTGCCATTCATTTAATTTTTTTTACGATACGTGTTTGTTTACGCATTTGTTTCAGGTTTCATTTTTTTTTCATTTTTGATTCATTGTTTGATTAAATTTCATGTAAATCACACTGCTGCAATTAACTAACAAATTAGTTAATTAATATATATTTTTACTTTAAAAAATTATGAAGTGAACAACACTTAAATTTTAACCTTGAAGTGATTACAAAATCTACAACAATACCTTATATTAATAGTCAATGTTAACATGATAATTGAAATAATATATCAACAAAAAATATTTTTTTAAAAAAAAAATGGGGTTTTTAACAAACAAATTGGTCAATTCATATATTTTTCAAAATTTTAAAAATTATAAGATTAATTAGTACGGACATAAATTTTCCTTAAAATAAGGTAAGATAGAAAAAATAAAAAAGTTTTGTGTCTTAAAATATTTTTTTGTAACCATAAAAATATTTTGACTTACCGACTTGACATTATTTTTTAGTTTTTACGATAATATTACAAAATGTTAGATGTTATAGAACGTAACTCGAACAATAATATTTAGCATCATGATATCACTCATGACTAGAAATTATTCACGATATGCAAGATACATTATGCCAACAACATAATTCAAAAAACAATTACTCACGATAAAAAAATCATTTTCAAATTTCTATCATAATATTTTTTTTTAATTTGAAATATTGGATAAAGGATTAAAAAGAATGATAGTTACTTCAATTTTTCATCTTTAATTGATATTTAGAATTAAAATTGTGTTTCACATAATTTGTTCCACAAAAATGAGTGCATACTTATTTTCTTTTCTTTACACTTTGAAGGATTTTTTTTCTTAAACAGAACAAATTCAAGTAGCTATGCTTAAAAATTATAAAGCCTTCATTTCTTTGTTTACAATTTTTATTTTGTTTCCATTTATGCTTTTATGATAGGTAAATAAAAAATATTTATTGATCAATTTTTCTTATTAAATAAAATATCTATGATAGAAATTATTAATTTATCAAATTCTTATAAGTTTAATTGGTATACATTGTCAATCTAAAACATTTTTACACTGACATTCAATCATAAATTTTCATTTATGTGACTTTTAAAGTACTAATGAGGAAAGTCAACAAATTTACTATGAAAGAAGAGTTGTGATTGAGTGTCAGTGTAAAATTTTTTACACTCACAATGTATACCAATTAAACTCAATTTTTATTTGTTTTAGTTTATTCATTTATCAATATCTGATTTATCAATAATATTTAATTTTTCTTTCAATCTTACCACCCTTTCATCTATTTATTATTTTCTTATTTTTATTTTACAATAACAATATAGTTTTTATAATTTATGCGCTCCCTTTATTTTAACTAGCGAAAATAAGGCGTTGTCACATTTGTGTGTTTGCATTTTGGTTTTAATTTGACATTTAATTATGTAATTTGATATAGTATACAATATTTATATAATTTTGTGTACTATTTCAACTTGGATTGTAGTAGTATATAAAACAATTTGCACCATATATACAAAAACAAATATTATAAGTTGAAATATACTAAATTCTACATAATTGCAAAATATATAAAACAAAATGTAACTACTATTATATATTATTATTATTATGGATATGGAGTCATCAAATATTCTTTAAATGGGGAATCGAACAATGTATTATAAAATTATTTATGGTTATTAACCTAAAGATAAAAAAGAAAGAGATACTAAATGATAAAAAAAAAATTATGTTCGGATGATATTACCTTTCAACAAGGTATTATAAAATTATTTATAGTTATTAACCTAAAGATAAAGAGGAAAGAGATAATAAATGATAAAAAAGAATTTAAGCTAGGATAATATTACTTTTCAAGGATTCTTCTTTAGTTGCTATATTAAGATACGGAGTCTTTTTCTGTTTTGAAATGTACCCTTTCACTATCTAAAGAATTTCATTTTTCAAATACAAACACCGCAATACAAAGCTTTTGAATATTTTAATTGACCAATTTGTTAATTAAAGAATCCTATTTGTCACCCATTCAACATGTATCGTGGTAGTGGATAAAATCCAACTTTGGGAAATGGTTAAAAAATAGTTATCATCTCAAAATATAAATGGTAAAATAATTGTTTTTTGGTAAGGTGTGGGTATAAAAAATAGTTATTATCTCAAAAGATAAATAGGTAAAATAATTTTTTTTGGTAAGGTGTGGATAAAACAATATGATTGCATGTTTAAAGTTGATTTGTTTTTTGAAGATAGAGAACAATGCAATTGCTCTAAATCATATTTGTTTGAACTTAATAATTGCAAAAATATCTCGATCTTGATAAAAGTCATTCATCATAGATTATTCAACACTAATATTTTCATACTTTAACAATATTCTAATTCATTTTTCTGTTTATAGTGTTTCAAGATTCAGTAACAAGCGTCGATGACTATATTAACAAATTCCATAATCGCAAAAATATATTCATGCTTGAGGTTATAATTATGCAATTTAATTAATTAGAATATTACTAAATTTATAATATGAGTTTAAATATGTGTCATATTATAGATGATATTTAATGATTTATGTTGTAGTTATTCAAAACCCAACAAAACACTGACAACTGTTTTACAAAAGAACTAAAAAGAATTCTTAAAAGATAACATCAATTGAACTTAAATTTTTTGTCATAATTTAGTATTTCTTTCTTCTTTAGATTAATAACTACATATACTCAATTCACATGAAAGCTCAAGAAAATCGTAAATTATAGTCATTATTTAGCCTTCCCATTAAAGAAGATTTTATTGCTCCACAGTCATAATAACATTACATGATTAACATATACATTTTGTTTTTGTATATTTTACAATTATGTAGAATTTAGTATTTTTAATTTATATAATTTGTTTTTATATATATGATGTAAATTTCTTATATACTACTACAATCCAACTTAAAATAGTGTACGAAATTATATAAATATTATATTTAATTTCAAATACATAATTAAATATATCAAATTAAAATATTAAATATATCAAATTAAAATAAAAATACAAATACATAAACTATGATCGTGTCTGTGTTTACTAGTGTTGTATAATAATTCTGCAGTTATCTTTACCAAATTTGGAAGGTGGTTTAAGATTGATGAATCTAAACCGCCTTTTTGTTTGTTTTTTTTTTATAGAAACCGCCCTTAACCTATATAAAAAAAAGGCACATAAAGGAGCAATCTGCCCCTGCCAAAATAAAATGTTTGAAGAGTTTTCAACTACAAACACATGCATTTATCAAACACATTTCAATTTAAAATTAAACTGAAAAAGGAAGGAAACTACAACCTTCTTTAATATATATAATAATAATTATAAACTCAAACCAGTCCAAATCCATGTCCCATGTCGCGGACAAATGGGATAACTCAAATATACTAATACAATACAAATAAATGATGTTGAACACCCTCATCAGTAAAATGATAAAAATTATGGACATGCTTTGAGAACCATCACATCCTATATTTTGCCTTCCTAATTGAGTGACACCCAACAAAGAAAAACAGTTGGAATCCTCAAGGTTCCTAACACTAATAAATGGCTTTCATTGCTTGGATCTTATCTTCCATTCTAATAATTTAATATTTTAAGCTTCAACCCTCCACAACACAATGACCAGAAACCATTTCTCCATTGTATTGCTGTTTGCTCATCTCCGCACTTGTTTCTGGTATACCTCCATTAGACACAGAAGAGAGTTCAGTAACAGTCCCAAGATTGTTCTCCTTAGAATATAATTCTGCTGACTTCCGATTTTCAAAAATTCCATCTTGGCTATTCACAGCAAAAGAATCCTCCCCAGCCAATGTTTCTTTCTCATGATAATTAACTGGTATTCCATTCTTAGAACTCTTCATGGCTTCTGAAGTGAATGTTTCGGATTTCTTTTCATGGGCGCCAGATTCACCATTAACAATTGCATGTGTTTCTTCCTCATGATTGATATTTTCTCCATTGCTAATGTTTTCACTATGAATTTGACCTATTTTATCTCTAGAAGGTTTCCTCTTAGAAGATTTCCTTTTAAACCGTGCTTTCTTAGGTTTTGGGGGATTTGAATTCTCATCGGGTACAGCAACAGATTCTGTTGTCCTTTTTCTGCATGGAAGGACTGTCAACTGTGGATGGTCAACCTGGTTTTGGGAAGCATGAGATGCACTTGACTGGATAGCTAGTAAGGCAGTTCTAGCAGCTTTTATCTCTGCTTCCTTCTTTGTTTTTGCTGCTCCCCCAATATAGAGAATCCCCCCGATGTCAACCGTACATGAAAATACGGATGCTCGACCTGGTGTTTCATCCTTTTTGCACTGATACATAGGCATTGCATAGTTCATTTTCTGAGCATATTCCTGAAGTAAATTCTTGCATAATCCTGTTTCATGCTGGAAGAAACACCACACGGTCAGAGGCAGCAAATATACAAAAACTCGTACAACTGAAGGAGACTATACTGCTGAAAATAAAAGTCTTACATGTTATGGGACAATACAATCACGAATGCATAAGATAAATCGTGCAACAAACCTATAAGCTCTCAAAGCTATAAATCAGAAAACTAAGCATATTTCAAGAATTAAATAATGACTGGGGTGGGTGAAAATGTAATCTGTAAATGTAGTTCTACATGGTCCAAAATATTATCTAGAATTTTGATTATCATACAGATAGATTTGTTAATGGTTATTGGATACAGTGAAGTGGCAGTGATCAATATCCAAGAGTAAATAAGAATTATTTGGGCCAAAAAAATTGTCGTTATCTGTCATTACCCATGTACAAAATAATATGCAACAATTATATTTCCCCTTATAGTCAGTATGGACAAAAACAAAGTGGTGATGAATGGTAAGTAGTATGGATAGTCAACTTGGCTGGGCAAGAACAGGAACACAGTGATGTAGTTTGGTTTTCAACCAATTACTCTTCTCATCCATACTCTTGCACAAAATTGTTACAGAGGTTATAGGATGAGGATGATTCACGTAAAAGTGAGAAAGAACAATATGAATTCAACAACAGTGGGACAACAGCAACTTTTCACCCAGGGAAGGCAATGCTCCAGCATTCAAAAAGACATTCTCTTTTCAGAAAATCCATAAAATTCCAACAAGCAACTTTTCTAACAATATCAAGAACTAAAAACAGAGTTATAAAGTTGGTTTAGTGGCAAAAAGTTCATATATGGAGAGAGAAGGAGGAGAGAAAAGTTGTGGATTCGAATTTCTCTACTAACAAAATTAACATCTGACATTAGTCTATAAAAAAATCATATATATATATATATAGAGAGAGAGAGAGAGCTAAAAAGTACAGCACAGCATTATTAACAAAAATCAGAAAACAAACAGAAATATTTATTAAATGGAAATTTAAGAGAGAGATCTCCTACATAATTGAAAAGATTCTATTAACAAGACATAGTTATCAATCTTAGATGGCAGTCCGCAGTCACCAACTTTGAAAGCACCATAGTGAGAAGCAGAAAGAGCACTATTAAATATTATAATACAAACTAAATTACTTATACTACATAATATTAAGAAAACCATGATTAAAGAAATTCTTAATAAATAATAATTTAATAACTAATAAGGCACAGTTTACACAATAATCTAAGAGCAATAAAAACATAATAATGAAGTAAGAAAAGAAAGATGATGGTGAAACTAATGAAAAACGAACATAACAAATTAGACAATGATTAGATTGCCAACTTGGAACACTGGGGAAAAATTCTAGTGAATTGTGAAGAAACAAAGGTCAAAACAGGGGTAACATTTTGGAGAATGATCAAGGAAGAAGGCTTTCAAGTCCTATTATATTCTTACTGCAAAAACTGCAATGGAAGATGGGAGAGAAATCATAATTTTATCCAAAACCCCTCAATAACATGGGTTCAAGGGCAAAAAAGAGTTTTTGAAACCTATATCGTGGTAGTGCCACTAAGGCGTGTGAAAAACAGCTATTGTGGCTTGAATGGCTGCTATTGAAAACCACTTCTCTGTTTAATCCCATAGCAGCCCAGGGCCAGTCCACTCTGCTACTCCACTAGTGTGCTATTGACTACTAAAGATGAGGAGCAGCAGAAGGGTGCAAACTACAAAAGCAGAAGGAAGATAAGCCATCTTCTTAGTGAAAACAGGAGGAAAAAGATCAATCATCTCAACAAGGCAATGGGTATCAAACTTGCTGCATACAGCAAGAAGAATCCATTAGCTAACTACCAGAGAAGACAAAATATATAATGACATTGCCCCACAAAGCATGAATATCAAGCATCCCAATCAGCAGAAACAATGTGAAAAATAACTAACTATTCCCACACAGTGCAAAAAACAAAAGCTCATACTCGGTAAAGGCTACTTACAACAGGTTGAGTGATGGATTGATTAACTATATTAGATTTGGCCAACTCCACCAAAGCAACTTCAGCAGCTGACTGCTCTGCTGCCTTGCGGTTGAAAAATCCAGGCAAAGAATCATACCGAACCTCATTCACTATAACTGTAGACCTGAAAGAAGGTTCATGGGAAGGCCCATCCTTAATAGTTTCGTAGACAGGGGTGGGCAGCCCTGCCTTTTGCGCATACTCCTGTAATCGGCTCTTGAACACATAGCAATTAGAAACGCCTGACAGACATACATGTAAATAGTTAGCATAAAGCAATATATCAAACTATACAAGTCGCGTCACAAGTAAGCCATCTAATCTACATTCTATTTCTTGTTTATCCTATCTTTCATTAATAAGGGAGTCAAATTGCCCCGTCCTGTGAAAAATTAATTTCTTTTAACAAACAATCAATTGACCCCTTTTATTAAAACCTAATTCTTCATTTATTCCTCCTAAGATTATCATTATTGGTCACAAAACACATTTTAAAAAACTTACTCCTCGTCCAAAACAATAAAACAATTCAGAGAACGCTTCAAGATTCACCTCAAAGTAAAATAAGAACAGAGAAGCAGGAAATCAATCAGTTAAGTTCAAAGAATAGCGGAGAGTGTGATGACATTTAACTAGACTTATTTACTTCAATAAAAAAGGGGGAGAAATATAGAGAATACCTTGGAAGTCTTCGTTATTGGGCATAGCCACAACAATGAAGGTTGGGGTTGGAGAGGAAATGAATTGAAGGTGAGTGTGTGTTTCTGAGAGTGAAATTATTTCACTCTGTTAGATGTGTGCTGATAGTGTGAGTGAGTTTTATACTGTGCGAGAAGAGGAGAAGAGAAGAGAAAGTTGGTGTGTGGGCAATGCCGGAATCTGCGCCGCTCTCGTCCTATTAAGTGGCTGGGACGCGTTTCTTTTGGGTGCATAGTACCCGATACAGGCCCATTCATCAGGTCCATTGATGGGATTCCTGATTCCTTGATTTTCCTTTCTGCTTCATCGGACGCTCCATATTTTTTCATTAACAAGAGTGTTAGCAAATGCTTATTCAGTTAAAGTGAAATTTGGCGGGTCCTATATGTCATGTTTATTTCTAACAACTTTACATGTTTGTTTTGTTTCAGCAATAATCATTCTTAGATTGCATTTTATTAATTTTTATATTAAAAGCGTTTATTAAGGAAACATTCTTTCTCTAACTCGTACATGACCTGTTCGAGTCTTTCTCATGCATATCTCACTAAGTTCGGTGAATTTTTATTTTTTCCTTTGTTTTTTGGCTCTCAGTTTAATTTTAGCATTTATTTATTTTAATTTATTTTTTTATTCTAAACGATGGTTTTATTTTCTGCAATTAATTTTCATCTCCTTTTGTTTAATTTGAGTGTTTTTACAGGAGAAAATTATCTTAGGAATACAAGATGAACAGAAAAACATATTCAAATAATTAATTTTCAAACAAGTTAAAAGCTCAAAACTGCTACTAGCAAGGAGAATATCATCAACATATAAGACAAGAATGATGAAATGACTCCTACTAGTCTTCAAGTAAAGGCAAAGACACTTATCTGAGGTATTTTCCTTGAAGCAAAAAAAAGTGACACCTGATCAAAATTTAAATACCAATATTGTCTAGATGCTTTTTTCAACCCATAAATAAACTTCTCCAACTTACAAACCAAATGCTCCTTGCCTTTTTCAACAAAACCATTAGGTTAAACCATATAGACTTCCTCAAATAAATCCCCATTCAGAAAATCCGTTTTGACATCTATCTGGTGAAGCTCTAATTCAAAATGAGCTACTAAGCCATAACAACAGGAAAAACATTCTTAGAAGAGACTGGTGAGAAAGTCTCCTTATAAATCAATGCCTTCTTTTTTACTGTAACCCTTTGCTACGAGTCTAACTTTATACCTCTCAACTTTACCATTTGGACTACGTTTAGTTTTGAAGACCTATTTACACCCAACTGGTTTACAACCAATTGAAAAATCCACAATATCTCGAACATCATTATGAGCCATGGAAACTAACTCATCATGCATAACATCTAACTAATAATAAGCATGAGGACTAGAGATAGCCTCAATGAAAGTAGTATGATCATCAATATCACTAAGATTAAATTCATACTCTTAAAGATACACGAAATAATCATCTTGTATAGAAGATCTATGAACTCTTTGAGATATCTCAATGGGACCTTTTCAACAACATTATCATGTACTTATTCATCCACCGCAAGTGCTTTGGTGTCAATGTAATCTTGAATAGTTTCATTGTCATCATGGATAATAAGAACCACAATATTTGCAGGAAAAGAAATAGGTGGCATGGGAACAAGAACACAGTCTTCCCTGAGAGTGACTGGTTGTGGTGTAATGTTTCCACTATCCAAATCATCCTCAAAGAATACTGCATGATCGGATTCAATAACTCGCATGGAGTGAGAAGGGAAATAAACTCTACTACCACGAGAACCCACATAGTAACCAATGAAGAAGCCATTGACAACCTTAGGATCAAGCTTTTTCAACTGAGGATTATAAGGTCTTACCTTTGTCTTACAACCCTACACATGGAAATGTGTCAAACTCGGCTTCTTCCCATACATAAGCTTATAGGGAGTCCTTTGAACAGACTTGTTGGGTACTTAATTTAGAATATACACAATGATCCTTAAGGCATCTCCCCAAAGAAAATCTAGTAAAGAGGAATGACTCAACATACATCTCACCATTTCTAAAAGTGTGCGATTCCTCCTTTTTGCAACCTCATTTTGCTGAGAAGTACCAAGCATAGTGTACTAAGCTTCGATTCCACATACATCAAGAAATCTAGCAAAGGGTCCAAGATTTCTACCAATTGTAACTCCCTTACAAATTTAATTTAGTTTCTGATTTTCTTAGTTTTATACTTAAATGTTATTGATTATATATCAGAGTAATTTTATACAAAAACACATATTAGCTTAATACTAGTGACACTAATAAGTATGAAGTTGTCCAAATTACAAATAAACTAGCAAGACCATATTTTACAAAATAGTAATTTCAATACATCATGACTTCCAAAATCCTAATGCTCTGGTTGCATCAAATATTCTCTGCTAAGCACTTTAGTATTTTCCTGCATAATCAAACCCCTAGGATTTAGGGAAAATATGGATCAGACATTCCATCTGAGTATGAATAAGATATTTAATTTCACTTATGAAATTTAATTAAGTAACCAAGTTTACAAATAGTATAACATCAATATCAAATAGTTTATAAGAGATGCAAAATGCTTATGAAATGCAAATTTTGACTAAAAAAACAATTAGAAAATCATTTTGACTCGGTACTCCATGGAGATTTTCCCTTTTGGGTGTCTAGTGAAATAAGAGTTTATCATCACCCTATCCGGTGATTCGGCAACTCCCCACTAGACCAATTCGGTATACAGAAGTGAGAAGGTGTCAATGTACCCAGAAGGCTACCCCGATACAAAGCCAATAAGAACTTATCATATGAGGAATCGCTAATACCCCAACACTCCCTAGACCACACGGTCCTGTATACCAACTCAGCCCAAACCTCATTCACTATCAAGAATAGTAAGATATTCAAATAAATGATTTTCCTTACCATCAAAATTTCTTTTCATTCTTTTTGTCATTCTTATATGTTTTTCTTTCCTAACAATGAATTTTTGAATTTCCAAACATATTATTTCAAAACCATCTTCATATTTTCTTGTCAATTGTCCTTGATAGTAGTTCATATCAAATAAAGTTCACAAACATTTTTACTATTTTCCCCCTAAAATCATTTGACTCAAAATCATATGATGCACTATGCATTATGGTGCAAAATGATATATGCATTATTAACATTACTATAGGAGCACATAGATAAACAATTTTAATATCCAATTCATCCATCTCCAAAACTTTTTATATATTAAACTACGTTATTTCTCATTTTAACTCAATTATACAATAATATTAATTAAAAATAATTATATAGAATTTTATTAATATATGTTAACTTTATTGTTTCAAATAAAATTTTTAATGTAAGTCACACATATGCAGTGTAAGTCACAATCCAATAGAAAATACAATTATAGTAACATGCTTAAGGGGAAAATTACATTTCTATGTCTAAAGTCACAATTTCATGGGTAATACCACAAAATTTTGACAGTTCAATTCTAACTAATTTTATATTTTCCTACTCTTATATTATTGGTAAATTTTTTTAAGAATTTAAACTTTTAAAAAAATTTCATCTTCTTCCCTTAACTCAAATAACTTTTTTCATCATGAAATAATTCAAAACTAAAATCAATTTCTCAATAATAATTATTCAAATTAAGATTTACACCAACTATTATCAAAATCCATCTAACATTCAACAATTTCATGACTCCTAACGTCATATGTTTTAAACTAATATAATCATAAAAATCTATTTTAGATTAGAGTCATTCAAACTTTATAGATGAAATTAAATAAGAAGATTCATATCTATTTCTCTCAAGCTTGCCAATACCTTCCTAGATTTTTCCTTGATTTATCTTTCTCCACCTTCTTTTTATCTTCTCTCTGAGACGTGGGCTAGGATTAGTGAAATTTGATATCTTCCTTTATCCTTATTCTCAAATCTTGGTTTGCTTGTTATGGATAAAGCAATTTCTAGGTTACAAAAGTTTCAAGTGGCTTAGCTTATATATAAATACTCTCCACCACCTTAATTGATGATAAAAATGTAATGATTTTTTTTTCTTTTCCAGCTATTGAAAGTAAAAGTTTCTAGATTTAACTCCAATGCTGCGATTCATAATTGGTGTGAGCTCGAAACAATTTGTTAATTTTTTCCCATTGGTCCACGTTTTAAATTTCAGCTTTTAATCAATATGGTTGCTTTTTCAAGTTATTCACTTTATCTCATAGTATATTAGGTGAATAGGTGTCAAGAAAAGATTTGTTTAGAATATTGTAGACTTTTTTTTCCCTGATTTTATTCCACGTGTACTAACAATCATCTCCAAATTATCTTTTCCTTTTTCTTTGAGTTTTCAATCAATTAATATTACATTCTCACAACAGTTAAATTTTAAATATTTAATGCTTAACCATTTTTTCACCGCCTAATTCACTGTATTCATAATTGACACATTTAGCACATTTCATCATTCTATTTTTTCTACGCATAGAATTTATATTTAATATTTATACATATAAAAAGTCATATTACTATATTTGAAAAATATTTAAATAGTATTAATAATAAATTTATACATATTTATTGTTTAATACAAATAGTTTATAAAGTATACATATAATATATACATATAATATATTATAAAATTAGAATGTTGCACCTATCTATCATATCTTCCATAATACTCTTCATCTTTGTTAGACCTCACACATTTGATCTTCTTTCCTATTTTCAACTCAATAGTAATTGTAAAATTTTTAAAAGCATCCAAGGAACTTGATTTTTCCTAAAAGATATCTATCATCCAAATCTAGAATAATCATCTATAAAACATGATAAAATACCTATATCCACCCATGGAAATGGGTGTAATAGGTTCCCACATATTAGTATGAATAAGTTGTAACACATCATAACACTTGTTTGCACTTCTATTTATGACTTTGGCAGTAAGTCTTCCCTTAATGCAATAAACACAAGTGTGAAAATCAAAGAAATCTAAATCATGAAAAATTTCTTCTTTAATAAACCTCTCGATTCGAGGTCTAAACATATGCCTTAGGAGTCTATGCCACAACATAGAGGAATTTTCATCAACTTTATTACGCTTGTGGCCAACATAGAATTAATAGACTTGCCATTCAGATTTAACATGTAAAGTCCATCACATAAAACTCCTGAACCAACAATAATGGAATTAAAGCAAATAACAAATTTACCATTAAAAAAAAATTCAAAAGTGTAGCTACATTTGTCAAAAGCTGAAATTGAAATCAAATTCCTTCTCATGGAAAGTACAAAAACAACATCTTTTAATAGTAAGACATGTTCAGAAGGTAAACACAAGGTAAACACAAAGACATTGCTCCTATATCTTCAACAGATGCTCTAGCTCCATCTCCCATGATAACCTTGGACTCGACATCACTTGGTTTTCTCAAGCTTGTGAACCCTTGTAAAGAATTCACAACATGAATAGTGGCACCGAGTCTTACCACTAAGAATTAGGAGGAACATCAACCATATTAGACTCAAAACAAGCTAAAGCAAATAGGAGTATACCTTCCTTGTTAGAATTCTTCTTCTTAAGAAGATAATAGTCATCTATCCTGTGTCCAAATTTCTTAGAATACACACAATTCCCCTTGAAGTGCTTCTTCTTAGGCTCTAAATGCATTGTTGGCTTTCCTGTTTTTCCCTTTTCAAAACGAGACTTATCTTTGAAACCCTTCTTTATGAATTTATGTTAGAAGTAGAAGCAATAAACTGCACACTATGAGACTTGATCTTTTTAATTGATGCTTCTTCTTGGGAAACAATGGCTATCATCTCATTAATTTCCCACTCCTTCTTTTGAGTGTTGTAAGAAGTCTTCTACACATCAAACTGAGAAAGAAGAGATTCCAAAACCTGCCAAATGAAATAACTCTCACCAAGCTCAACCTTTAGAGACTTGAGTTTGTTATATAATGTACAAGCTTCATTATATGCTCACGGACACCACTGACACCATTATACTTGGTCTTCTCAAGAAGAGACAAATACTAACCCTTTTGAGTTTTGTAAAAAATTTTAAAATTTTCACAACAAACCTTTGAAAATCATTAGCCTTATTCATTTTCTAGAATACTCTGTCGAATAGGCTTCTCTATGGTGTATTTCACCACCATCAGACACACCCTATTAGAGTGCTCCCATTTCTCACGAGAAGCCCCTTAGGCAATAGTGGTCTCAGGAGTGAGAGCTGGAGGTCTCAGGGAAAGGTCCACGTTATAAATCCAAAGATTCTTTCTAGTTCTCAAAATTTGTCTCATTAAGAGTTTTGACCGAGGTCAATTGCACAAGCAAAAAAAATGGTATCAAAACAATGAAGAAACATTTAATATGAAAATTTATAATGCAGTAAAAATGAAATGTTTCTGAGTACACAACCAAACATCTTATAATAAAACATTTCATTACTATCATCTTGCCTAAGGGTCTCGAACCAAGAAATATAAATACAAAGCACAACTCATATTAGAAGAAATATAATATCAATAAAGTATTTGACAAATAATTGATACAATATAAAAAATGCATTATACCAAAAACTAAAATACATCAACAACAAAATACTTATTGCAAAATACTGATAGGACATAATAATCGTTAATGTAATATAAATTTAATTAAAGAAATAGTGAAAGAATTCTATTCACATAAATTTCATATAATTGTATTCTTGGTAGGCGAGTTTACGATCATATAAAATAAATTCTAATATTATAAAATTTTATAAAAAATATTAATAATTTGAAATATTAAATAATTAATATTTAAAGCAAAATGAAAAAAAAAAAATACTGGAAGTTAGCCCACCCGCCCAGGATCCCGATTTCATCTTCCATCTCCAGACCCACAACCGCGAGTGAGGCATTTCAGCAACCAAATTGTGCCATCTAGGACTCGCTTTGATCGTCTAGGTGTTAGGAACAAAAACAAAAGCCCTCAATTAGGTTTTGAGTTTCACTGGAGAAAACGAAGGAAAGCTAGAGAAGAAATGAACTAGTCGCGTGGCTAACCCGTGGAGAAATTCTGATAAAAAAACACAGTTACAAGCCACGACAGGCTGCGATTTTCTACCTCGAGGACCGCCCCTTCTTGGTGGCCCCCAACACAATTTCTACCTCGATTCTCGCAAAATTTCTATCGAAATCATGATTCAAAATACATGCATACGGAAACCCATAGTTATTTGTTCAATTAGTGGATAAAAAAAACAAGTTGTCATACTCGAATAGCGAAGAGAATCGCCTGATATACATCATCCATAAAATTATAATAATGTGAAATAATAAATATAATTTATTAGTTAATGTTAATCCATAAAATAATATTTGAGAATAATTATATAATATAATATTAATTTTCTATTTTTCTATCTTTTATTTTCATGTTAAAGAGTGGTAATTAATTCATGGTGATACCTAAAATTACTTTATATATATATATATATATATATAACTTTTATTTTTTTTTTAAAATTGTATCTAGAGATGATTTAGTGTTAAGTTAAATGTTTGTTTAAGAACGGTTTTATAAAATTATTTTTAGTATATTAGTATTTAAAAATTAAAAAATTTATTTAATTAATATTTTTTTAAAACAGTTTTCGAAAACAATTTTAATTTGATAGTTTTTTAAAACTTAAAAAAGAGAAACATTGGTAGGTAGTTTTGGTTTTCTATTTTTGTTTTGAAAATATAAAATACAATTAGAACATTTTTTTAAATAATATTTGCATAAATATGAACAAAATTTTCATTTTCACATATTCAAAATAATTTTTAAATAACACTTACTAAACAATTTTTTTTCTTCTTCAAAAAAACCAATTCTTAAAAACTCTTTTAAAAAACTTTAAAACAAAATCCAACTAATCAAGTAAGTATTTTTATTCCAAGATAATTTGGATTTAGGATTTATAATAAGGAGGACTTAAATTCTACATGACTTGATTGATTAGGAGACAAAAATTGTTACTAATTATTATAACTCTCTGAGTAGTCTATAGAGTAATTAAAAGAAAAAATAGTTGCTTAATATTTTTAGAGTGTAAAATACATTTAACTCTTCGTTCATTTAATAAGTTGGTTTGACATACATCCTCTCGGATTATTTATTGGACATTAAGAAAAGATATTAGTTTTAAAAATCAGAATGTGCATGATTTGGATTTGTTGAGTAGGATTAAATTTTTAACGTCGTATTGGTTATTGTACAGGATTGGTGTTCTTCGTGATTTTCTTTTCAACATGGGATATGAATCCACTAACTTGGATTTAACAGTGGAGGGTTGTTTATATTATTGGTTTGTATGAGTTGCAGAGACCCTAAACTTTTAATTTCCTTTAATACTATTAATATTCTTTTGTGTCACAAACATAAATAAATCGTAACAGTACATTTTTTTAGTGAAGGGAAATGAATCACAATCATTGTTATGACCTTATGCAAAATGTACGGGAATATGGGATCAGTGGATGGGAAAGCCTAAGTGGTAGTGGAATGATATGAGCCTAGCAATGTGGAGTTGATTGAGGAAAACACTATGTTGAATGACAAAGACGTTATACAGATGCTCAAATATTATGATGGAGAATTATGCCATTAACACTTTTTTTTTTAAATATATTTTTTAATCAATTAAAATTTATTAAAAAATACGAATTATCTAAGTTCTATTTAACAATAATGACTATTTTTTACTTTTATAATTTTTACATATTTTAATTGATAATAAAAAATGAGTTAGAAAAATAAGATGCTAAACACTTTTCAAATGCAAATATTGTATTCTTAGTTGACTTTATATGAGCCACATGAACATGGAACTCCGACTATATTCCCATTGTCACATGATATTCAAATTTCAAAGACGTCGTGCGAAAAATGTAAGACTTAATCCTATTATGAGATATTTAAAAAGTAAAGGTTTATCAAATTTGCACTGTTATAAGCATTTTTTTAATGTTGTGTTACGAGAGACCTCGTCACTTTGTGACTTGGTAGTGGTCATGCCAAGATAAGTTGGTGTGGTTCAACAATGATGTCAATCTCTAGCTTACTACAAACCACCACATAACGATCACACTAGCAATCACGAACATTTATAATAGTTATCAGTGAGCAATGGTTACAAGACAACAACAAATATTTAAAAAGAGTAATTAGAAGTCTAATTAAAGTCATGATTAATAGTTCCTTAACTATATAAGTCAGAGAGAGGTATTGTAACTTTCACTTCTAATAAGACACTTAAATTACTATTTTGACTGACTTGAGCGTCGAAATCCTATTTGCAAGTACTCCTAATAACATGCTCTCAAGGATTCACATTGTGGATTTCCAGGAGAACTCTACAATTATTTCCTCAGTAAGTAGATTTGGCGCTCACCGTGAGACCCTAGTAAAACTTTTCCCCAACCACCATAAGAACAGTTCAACCATGGTAGAAGCACCAATTGTTTCGAAACTACGAAGGCAAAATAAAGAGTTACGATGAACCATTTTTTAACTGCACGCTCAGTTTGGGGGTCATGCCAACAATGGAGGCGATAAAGTCAGTCGCGTTGTCACACCCTTCAGAATAGTTATGTTACCTATCCTACCAGAACTAGTTGTGCCTCCACACCTTCAGGTCGTTCCATGGCCAGACGTTCATGCCATGCTGCACATGAAGATGACTTTGAGCGAAATCCTTTTGTCGTAGGAATCATGAACGTTCCACTACCCCTGAGTTGGAAACCTTTGACCTTTGAGAGGTATGAGGGCCTATCTGATCCTAATGCTCATATAGATGACTACCTATCCTAGCTGAACTTGTACTCTACAAACAACACCATTTGTTGCCACATCTTTCTGACATCCTTGAAGGGCATGGCACTGAGCTGGTTTAGTCAACTCCCAACCAATTCAATTTGCAATTTCAGAGAACTTGTAAAAAAATTTAAAGCACAGTACGCCACGAGTTACCCTTACAACACTACCTCCACTACTCTCCCTAGCTTGCGACAAGGCGAAAAAGAATCCTTGCGTGACTTCATGGATAGGTTCACAAAAACATTTGTTAAAATTCGTAGGCTCCATCCAGAAGTCGCCCTCCATGCCATGCTTATGGGACTAAAACCAGGTCCTTTTATGAATAGCCTTTGCAAAAGACCTGCATGGGACATGGACAACCTTAGAGCTTAAGCTACAAGTTATATTCACATGGATGAACACACATCATTCAAGGAAAAGATGTTGACATAAGGAGTCTCGTCATAAACTTCGCTCATCCCATGGCTGAAGTTTCAGGAAGAAGTTTGGTAAAGAGTAATGATACGACTACTATACACCCGTGAACGTAGCCCGAGTGCACATCATGGAGGAAGCACATAAAGCAGACTCCTTGAGCTCCCCCCTCCTAGTCAGAGCTCTTCTAAAGTCGACCCCAACAAATAGTGACATATCACCATGCCATGGAACATAGTACTGATGAATGTTGGACATTGAAAAATAAGTTTGAAGAATTAATTCAGGTTGGATACCTCTAGAAATATGTTTAAAACAAATTGTACTGTAGCACAAGGGAGAAGAGTCGTGACAACCGACATCGAAGTTCTTCCCATCGCATCCATCACTGTAAAGAACATGGGGGGGAAGGGCAATTCCTAGAACTTGATCAACGACGAAAAAATGAAGACGATGACTTTAAGGGGATAATTAACATCATTATAGGTGGCTTCACAAGATGAGTTCGCAAGATGAGTTACACTAGTTCAACTCACAAGAGACATCTTCGAGCATTGTACAATGTTAGCTCAAGTAGAATAGCCAAGCCCAAACCTCAGTTAAGCATCACTTTCTTAGATACAGATTTGAGGTATACACCCAGAACAAGACAACCCAATGTCATATCTATAGTAGTGGCAAATTGCGGATCTATAAGACACTGATGGACCAGGGAAGCTCAACTGATGTACTTTTCTGGTCCACTTTTCGTTAACTAGGCCATCCAAACTCTTTCATCCATCTGTATGACAAGACACTCTATGGGTTTGCAAGCAGTAGTGTTAATGCAAAGGGATATGTCAACCTCTTGACCAAGTTCAGTAAGGTCGAGTAGAGCAAATCAGTCATAGTTAGATACCTCTTGGTGGATGCCCCGTCATCCTACAACATTCTCATAGGCTGACGAACACTCAACAAGTTAGGTGCAATCCTTTCTACAGCTCATCTGGCTATGAAGTTCCCATCAGTAAAGGGAGACATCATCACTATTAAGGCCAACCAACAAGAAGCAAGGCAATGATACATTCACGGTCTTAAATCCGTAGCAGCTAAACCAACCTATCCACTTCGATCACACTTGCTAGTAGCCAAAAGAGAAAGCATTAACATGGTCGACCATATAAACCTTGATCCTAAGATTGAGTATGAAAACTCACACACCACTCCCGTGGAAGTTCTCATAGACTGTCAAATTAGCCCCAACCTGAAGCAAGTTACCAAAATCGAAAACCAACTTGACAAGGTCACTCAACAATAGATCGAGGACATGGTCATCTGCAATGTTGACCTCTTTGCTCAGAGCAGTTCAGACATGTCAGGAATTGACCTAGCCTTCATTTGCCACAAATTGGTAGTCTATCTGCACACAAAACCCATTTCCTAGAAACGATGTAACCTGGGGGAGGAGAAAAGGCTAGCAACTGAGCAAAAAGCTAAGAATTTAAAAGCTGCCAACTTCATGAGGGAGGTCGCTTACTCTACTTGGCTAGTGGTTGTCATCATAGTAAGGAAGTCAACTGGGAAATATACGGACCTAAACAAGGCTTGTCCAAAAGATGCATATGCTCTCCCGAGCATCTACCGACTTGTTGATGGTGCCTCTGGGCATAGAACCTTTAGTTTCCTGGACACATATTCGAGGTACTATCAAATAATGATGTACATTCCTGATAAGGAGAAAACAACCTTCATTACTGATGACATCAATTATTGTTCCAAGGTCATGCCCTTTAGGCTTAAGAATGTGGGGACAATGTAGAAGTGACTAATGGATAAGGTTTTCCAAAACCAAATCATTTGAATAATGGAATTCTATGTTGATGACATGGTAGTTAAGTCGGAAGACTCATCACACCACGCGTTCTACCAAGCCAAAGTATTTGGCTAGCTGTGCCAGCATAACATGCTCCTCAACCTTGAAAAATGCTTCTTTGGTGTAGAATGAGGTAAATTTTTAGGCTTTATACTCTTCAACAAAGAGATTGAAGCTAATCCAGACAAGTCGCAAGGAGTCATTGAAAGGTGTAACCCACAAACAAAAAAGGAGGTACAATGTTTAACAGGACGCCGTGCATCATTGTCACGATTATTACCTCGCATGATAGTTAAAGCTAGACTCTTTTTCCAATGGTCAAGAAGACGAAGGATTTTGCATGGACTGAGGAGCACGAAGCATCCTTGTAGGAATTCAATTTGGGAACACCACCAATTGTAACTCGCCTTCTCCTTGGAGTCAATCTCTTTCTGTATCTCTTTGTAGTGGAAGATGCAATTAGCACTGCCTTGGTTAGGATGAAGGGACCCAACAACCTATCTATTTCATGAGTTGAGTTTTTCATGACACAGAGAAATGGAACCAGTTGATAGAGAAGTTAGCCCAAGCATCAATTAGCATAGCTTAACATTTGCGCCTTACTTCCAAAACAATCAAGTCATTGTTAAGATTAACATGTTATCTAAAAGATTCTACAAAGCTCGAGCTTGTAGGAAGAATGATTGCATGGTCCATCGAATTGTCCGAATATGGCTTATGCTATGAACCTCGGACACCTATGAAGACTCAGTACCTCTCCGACTTTATTGTCGAGCTTACTCCAATTCCAGAGACAACAGGCTTGGGTGAGTGGACCCTATTGTAGACGAATCATCTAACAAGAAGAGAGATAGTTCTAGAATTCTACCGGAGGGACTATATAACCTCACCATTGAGCAATCTATAAGATTCAAATTTCCAACCTTGAACAATAAGGTTGAGTATGAGGCCATCATCATGATTCTACAACTAGCTCTGGAATTCGGGGCATTGAAGCTCAAGCACAAAAATGGCTTATTATTGGTCACAGGATAGTTTAACGGGGAGTATCAAGCTAAGGATGAGCAATTACTTAAATAATACCACATGGCGAAAAACCTGGTTGATGAGTTTGAAAATTTTGAGATCGGCGACATAGGCAGGGAGGATAACTCAAGAGTCGACTTGCTGTCCAAGCTCGCTAGCACAAAAAAGAAAGGCTGACTTCGAAAAATTGTGCAGTAAACACTCAGTCAACCTTGTCTATAAGTGTTGCATGTTCAACAATGGGAACTTGCATGGATGGCCCCTATCCTACCTACCTATCACAGAATATTGTCCTTAAAGACCCTTAAGAAGCTAGAAAATTGAGGAAAAAGCATGTCAATTCATCCTAATAACTGGTGAGCTCTTCAGGCAAGGAACCACTCACCACTCTTAAAATGCATGAACCCAATAGAATCCAACTATGTCCTATGCGAATTGCATGAAGGAATATGTGAATTGCACAGTGGAGCATGGCAGCTAGAATCCTTAAGGCTAGATTTTACTAGCTTACTATTTCTTAGCGACTGCATTAACTTCATTTGTAAGTGAATAAATGCTAGAAATTCGGGAACTTACCTCGACAACTCCTAGAAGCTCTCCACACCTTAGTCTCCCTATGACCTTTCGCAATGTGGGGAATTGACATCTTAGGACCTTTCCCTCAAGCTCGCGAACAAGTCAAATTCCTAATAATCGTCATCAACTATTTTACCAAATGGATAGAAGCACAAGCAGAAGCAGTGACTCGCATTACAGGTCGATGTATTAAAAATTTTATCTGGAAACATATTATTTTTAGGTATGGATCCCCCACATGATAATCTCTTATAATGAGAGGTAATTCGTTGATTCAAACATCAAGAACTTCATGAGCAAACTAGGGATCAAACATCAAACGACATATGTGGAGCATCCCTAAACAAAAGACCAAGTTGAAATAGCAAACAAGATCATTTTAATTAACCTTAAGAAAAGGTTGGGAGTTGCTAAAACATTGTGGGTGGACGAACGTTCAAGCATTCTATGGGATTATCATTGTTTCCCTTAACCACTACACGAGAAACCACCTATAGACTCGTCTATGGATCTGATGTTGTGATTTTAGTAGAAGTCAGTGAGTTCACACTATGAAGAGCTCACTTGAAACAACAAACCAATGAAGTTGCACACCGAGAAAACATTCACCTTTTAGAATAAATTTAAGACCTGACAAAAGTCAAGGAAGCAACTTGCAAACTTAGAGCAAAGAAAACCTACTTCATTGCTTTATCACAACAGGTGATGCAAGGAGAGACCCTATGTAATGAAAGCTCGGAGCCCCTTAGGACATACCCTTCAAAATTTTGGAAAACTTACAGAATGATGCCTACAAGTTACAAGAGGTAAATGGCAAAACTGTATCTCACACATGGAATGCTACACATTAGGTTTTTGGACTGGAAAAGTTTTAACAAGGCCCACCACATCAATAAAATATAGTTTTGTCTACGCCATTATTTTCTAAGTTCAATCTCTTCATGCAAAGTTTAATTCGCCACTCCATTCTCTAAGAGTCGAGTTCGATCTCATGGGTCGAATATGAACCCACAAAGGTTGAGTATGAGCCTTTAAGAGTCGAGTTTGAGATCATGGGTCGAATACGAACCCACAAAGGTCGAGAACGAGCCTCTAAGAACTAAGTTCGAGCTCACTAGTCGAATACGAACCCGTAAAGGCTTAGTATAAGCCTTTATGAACGGAGTTCAAAATCGCAACTCACGCATATAAAGATAAAATCACAACTCAACTCACGCATGCAAAGATAAAATCATAACTTAACTCGTTCATGTAAAGATAAAACCACTTCATGTATGCAAAGGTAAAATCGCAACTACTCACTCCGTGCATAAAAAAGATAATGTCGTAAACAAAAAATAAAATAATAAAGGTAAAATCATCATATTGAAAGTAGAAAATGAATTTTTACAAACAAGTTTTTACAAAGACATTACTATATCATAAAAGATAGTAAATAAGGCAGGCTACTCGATAACTTCCTCATCACCCTCCTCCTCTTCACCCTTATCTTCATTCACCAGCTAGCCATCCTTGACCTCTTTATTAATCTCAAAACGAGACTCCTCCATGCTGGTAAACAAAAAAACCTACTTCATTGCTTTATCAAATTTGTTCTTGAGCTTCGGTGAGGTAGTGGTGCAATCCCGCCTAGCTAGGAATTAAGCTAGGACCAATAAAAGAGGATCATGACTTGGATGAAGCTTAAAGGAGCTTAGTTTAGGCCATGGTCCCTTAATTCATAAATAATTAGACCTTTTTAAGCTCATAGTTTGCGCTCTTATGTCCTTAGGATTTTTAGGGGTATAGTTAGTTTGATTTTGGGCCTTGTATTTTGACCTATAGGCTTGTTTTCCATTAGGAGGTGTATTTAGTCTCTTTTGTGGAGTGTTTTAATTAGTTAGGCCTTAGTTACAAGGTTTGGATGTGTGGACTTGATAACCACACCCCTAATTGCTTCTAACACCCTTCTAACCAACACATGAAGCATGTAGGAGACATGTGGGCCCCCTTGCTCCTTTTAGTTGGTACCACCTCACTTCCTCTCTCCTATATGGCATTTATTGTTACTTCTTGTTTGAATTTGAATTTTAGAAGTGCCATGTCACTTCCCTCCAAAATTCAATTCAAATTAAGAGGGAACATAGATCCACTTTCTTAGGGTCTTGTTTGGATCTTGGTTGATTTAATTTAGTGTTAATTAGACATGTGCTCAATTAACACTAAATTAGACACTAATCATCCCTAATTAAAGTGAGTTGGACCTTTACTTAGCATCTAGGCCCATAGGTTAGGCTTTTGCTTTATAAATTGGAACCATCTCCTCTTGTAAAGCTCTTAACACTCATTTTGAATGAAAATACTTCTCTAAATTTAAGAGCTCTTATTCTTAGAGAGTGTTCATGTTCTCTCCACTCTTGTGAGAGTTCTTCATGATATTATCAAGGGTTCCTTCCCTTGTGGCTAGCTTCACTTTTGGCTTGTCATCTACATAGTAGAAGTGGCGCTTACGTCCACTAACATCTTCTAGTATTCCACCTCCATTTCAATCATGCACTCTTGGTACATTACCTAAATCACTTACACTTTAGTGCACTTTTGAGTCGCTTTTCAAATTTTCCTAGATGGCATCTTGCTTTGAGATTTAGTGGCCATTTCTTTATTCTTTTTTCTCAATCATTTATCACCATATTGTTCCTCATTAAATTTGCAAATCAAAACTGAAATTAGGTGCATATAAAAGAAGTTAAAAAAAAGAAGCCAAAAAAAGTTTGTAAAAATAAAAGAACAAAAGTGATAAAAGAAGTAAAAAATAATTAAATGAAAATTTATGTACCTAATAGAAAAATCCTTTCATTGAAACAGAGGACTCTAATTGTTTGTATTTGCTTGAGAATATCTTCTATAGTATTCGGCCATTACTATTCTCTTTGGTGCAATTTTTGAAAATTATTGAGTCATTTTTGCATTTTAGTCCTTTATCTACTCTAGAACCATTCTAGGATTGTCCTTCGTTGTACCTACTTAATTCTTAGCTTTTAATTTTAGTTTTTCATCTTTGTGATCCTTGAAGTCTTGTCTCTACTATTCTTTCCGTTTGGAAGTGTCCATTCAAATTGTGCTTTATTGCTTTTGCTTGTTTCTACCTTTCTTGGTCTTGTTTGGTTAGTGCCACTTTTTGTGTTGGGAAACCTTTGAGAAAGGGAGCCTTCCGCAAGGGTAGCCTATTAAGGAAGAGTTGAAATAGCCAAAAGGACTTGAATAAAAGGAAGAATAAGGACAAAAGAGTGAAATACTTGTGAGGATAACTTGGAGAAGAGACTCGAAGATCTTTTTTAGTTTTTTTTAATTTGTTTAATTCCTTGTAATATGACCTCCTATTCTTTTATGGAGTGTTGGATGCCCTTAAGGATCACTCCTTTGTGTATAATAGTTTAGTCTCTAAGTTTAAGGTGTGAGGGAGAAGTGGTACACTTCTTCACATCTTTAAGAGCACGTTTAGATCCTTTCTCTTTTTAGTTTTTGCCTTTAGTCTTACCTTAGCTTGTTTAATTCGTCCTTAGTATGTGCTGGAGTTCCAAAGGCTCTTCACTAATCCTTCCTAATTAAAGTGAGTTGGACGTTCACTTAGCATCTAGGCCCATAGGTTAGGTTTTTGCTCTACAAATTGAAAGCACCTCCTCTTGTAAAGCTTTTAACACTCATTTTGAATGAAAATACTTCTCTAAATTTAAGAGCTCTTATTCTTAGAGAGCTTTCATGTTCTCTCCACTATTTTCCCTTGTGGCTAGCTTCACTCTTGGCTTATCATTTGCATAGTATAAGTGACGCTTACCTCCATCAGCATCTTCTAGTTTTCAAGGAGACGTCTTCAAGGGTTTCACCTCCATTTCTACCTTTTGGAACCTCTGTAAGCAAGATCAAGGGAGAGAACTTCTCAAAGAGCATCATGCCTTTTGAGGATTGCACTAGGTAGGCCTCTAGGGATGATATCTTCTAGCGATCTTCCTCATTTTTCTTCGAGGTCCTCGCTAGCTGCTGCTGCAAGGTCGCTACCGTTTCCTCCAAGTTGGTCAACTTGAAGCTCACCAACCTCCTATTCTCAAAGGATTTAGTGATGAACTCACTAGAGCGTTCACTAATTGATAAGTAACTGGTCAGGGCTTGCGCAAAAACGATTACCACCCCTTGGAATTGAGCTCGAAGGGTGACTAACTCCAAGCTTATCTCTTTGTTGATAACCTCTAACTTTTTAGCCTTCTCGGAAACAATAAACCACTTATCACCCCAATATGTCATGATACATTATGACCTTTCTAGCATTGCTACCGCTGAGCCAAAACTCTTTACTACATCAGTCTTTTCCAAAATGTGACATCAGTAGGATTCACATTTTTAAACTTGAAGCAATCCCTTGCACTAACACCCACACTCCATAGAGAATGAATGTCATTGGAGACAAACACATGATCCAACTTCTCCATATGGTAATCGTCTCTCCTAGACACATAATTATGTTTAAACATCATTTTTTAAAATTTAACTTTTTTATTTTTTAAATCTTAATTATTTTATTAACTTATTTTGCTATATTATTTTTTTATGAGTTTTTTTATAAACGATATGTTTTTTAATACTTGCTCAACATGGTTTTGAATTATTTTATCCCATGTCAAATGTTTTATACTTACATTTTTTAATAATCAAAATTTTTAAAATTATTTCTTTGACATTATTTTTTAATATTAAAATTTTTAAAATATCACTTTTTTCAAATTGATGATTTTTAAAGATTCATTTTTATATTTTTACTACTCATTTAAAATTATTTTTTACATTAATTTTTTTAATTATTTTTTTTTCATTTAAACTTATATTCAAACATCATTTTTGAAGATTTAAATTTTTTATTCTTTTTAAATTGTTACTTTATTTACATATTTATTTTGAAAATTTATTTTTTAACAAGATTTTTTTAATAAACATTACCATATTTTATACTTTCTAAGCATGGTTTTGAATTAGTTTTTTGCATTGAAAATTTTTATATGTTATATTTTTTTTTTCGTTATCTAAACTTTTAAAATTATTTCTTTAAAATTATTTTTTCACATTACAGTTTTTAAAATTTAACATTGCTTTTTTCACATTGAAATTTTTTATATATTACATCTTTTAATATTAAAATTCTTGAAAATAAAGGTGCAAGAACAAGAGCAACTTACGTACAAGAAGAAAACACCCAAATAGAAAATGAAAGAACAAGTATGGCACGGTTCTACCCCAAAACGCTTTAGTAGTTAATTTAAAAAATAATATAGAAATTTATTCATTTAAATAACTAGACTTGACACTTGGGTAAAATGGTTCACATCATGACACCACAAATTGGTTATTACTAAGCAAGTCATGAAAAAGAAAATAATTTATCTCAACATTGAGTTAAAAACATGGTCAAGGGATATAAACTACTAATTCAAATAGATCCATTTAGGGGTTGGTATATGGACTCAAGTTTATGGACTAGTCGGTAGACCTCCAAGCTCGTACCAGTTTTGGACTTTTTTTTTTTAAAGAATCATAACTATGGGAGAAATTTGAGCTCAGTCCATGAAATCCACAAACTTCGCGGGTTAAATCCGTGAGCTCACGGGCTTGACCCATCCCCGTTTTAAGGAGGGAAATTATTATTTAGGCTATTAATTTGTGTTAATGTTGTGACTTTTTTGTTGTAAATTGTGATATTTTACACTTTTAATATTGAAAATATTTAATGTTTTAGATTATTATAAATAATAATATAATTTTTCGTATGATATATTATAATTTAGTTAGTTTAAAAAATATTAGATATTTTTTCAATTTTTTTTAAAAAAATGTGTATATGCGGGCCTACAGACCGGTCCATTAAGCCTGTGGACTTCGCAGATCAAATAGGACACACAAAAAATGTCCATTTATTTTAGCGAACCAGATTTATTCGACCTGTTTAAAATGCGGGCTTTACGGCCTGTATTTAAATGGGTTGGATAAATTTGTATACCCACCCCTAGATCCATTAAACCAGGTTAACTTACAATTAAAGTTGTGAGCATTATATAAATAGAAACTGAATTATCAGGATCATGTAATACAACACTATGAACCATGTGACACTCTTCTATTCCAAAATATAACATGATTAAATAAAAGTCCTTTAACTGGGTAAAAAGGTTCACGAAATTCCTTCCAACAAAACATCATCTTTGATCAAATGATAAGTCTTTAAATTGAAAACTTAAAAGAAAGAAAAGAACTTGCAAGGTAATTGATATAATTTCTAAAATAAGGAAATAATTTGAACATCATAATATAGTCGCATAGTTTCGATGCTGTCACATGCAATGAATCCAATCTGACCTTGTTGTAGTTTGCTTCCTTTACTTTCTTTCTAGTTCATTAATAAAATAATTTTTGTCAGGTGCATTCTTGGATGCTAAATTTATGGTTACAAGATCTTGTTTGTGTTTATGGAACTATCATAAATCATGGTACTCATATGAGTTGTTTTTGTACTTTTGTGCTACCTAAAGAATATTCGCTGATTAGCTTATATAAATTGTTTATTCTAGTATTAAGTTTTGCATATTTCTTTGCTTGCCTGTTATTACTTAGGAAAATAATTTTTGCATGTTGTTAGATCCTAATGTGATATTTATATTACAGGTAAAGGATCAAACATACTTCCTTTCATACCTCTCACAATCCCAGCTGAAGCCACCTCTTGTTCCACTTGGTTGTATTCCCAAAGTTTGTTGCAAATTTCTACCCTTTTCAATGCGTAAGTTACATTTAGATTTGTTTGTGATTCAGTCATGTTATGATATTTGTTAAAGATTATATATTATTTCCTTATTTATGGTTAGATAGTAATTGGAAATTTACTCATTATTACCTATTATTAGATTGATCTTTAATTATTAGTAGAGACATCCTATGTAATCAATATTGATCCTATTTGGTCATATTGGCTCATTATAAATCAAGATGCTCTGTGGTCATCCAACACACATTGATACATATTTACAGTACACATTTATAGTTTTTATCATGAGAATTTAGGCAGTAAGCATTCAGAATATATTTATTAATCTTTTTGTGCCTTTAATTGTTTGGGGTTTAAATTTGGATGTTGTGCCTTAATAACCATTTATATAGGACAACAAGTTATCTTTCTGTATGAAGCTTTTTTCTTTTAACATCTTGTGGTCGAGATTCTTTTTTTCTTCCTTTAAGACACCAATTACTATCCTTTTTTATATGAGGGCTGACATGAGAATTCTGGCAGGATTTCAGAATATATTTATCGAATAATTTTTTGAGTGCCTTAAGTTTTGGCAACTATATGTTGTTTTGAAGAAATTTTCTAGTCTAATTTTTATCTCCTACCACAGTGCCACATAATTTGAAGGAGGAAGTCCATAGGCTTGCCAGAAGATTTGATCTACCAAATAAGGATAGAAAGAATTCCCAAGGAATATGCTTTTTGGGCAAGGTATGTGGAGTGAATAACTCCTTTTACATCATATCTATTTAATGGTAATGAGAACCATTTACAAATTACTTATGAGCTTTTAGGTGGATCTAAAAGTGAAAGATTAAGATAAAAACAAAACTTGTGAATATGTCCCTTGTGAATCATAGTAAATTTCTAAGTTGTAACCATTCTTTAATTTTCAATTTTAAAACATTAATGATGTCATATTATTCTTTAAAACAAGTCTATCAACTTGTTTTCTTTATGTTTCTATCTTAATGTTTTGAGTTATAGATAAGATTAAGTTAATTTGTTGCGAGACATATTGGGGAGAGAGAAGGTATCATACTGGAAGTTGAGATATGAGATATTCTTGGCAAACATTGTGGATTCTAGTTTATATTATTGGACAGCGACAAAGCCTACGCATAGTAGTTAAAAGCATGCAAAAGCGACACTATCATGGTGGGGTGAAGTGGAGCAGCCGCTCGCTGCTTCGATGGTTGGCGTCATAGGTTAAAGAAGCAGGAAACTGCTCTTCACGGTTAAAAATACGAGATGTGAGGTTGTGCTTTTTTTTTAAAAAAACCTTAAGTGGAATGACATCGTTTGGCATATGTCTAAGTATTTTTTAATGAAGGGTAAAAAAGGTAATTACCCTAAACTTCATTACCCATTTTACCCTAAACAACATTTCTTATTTGTATTTCAAGTTTAAAACTTCTGCACTTCCAAGCATCCTCATCTTCTCTTCTTCCTTCTCCAACTTCTTTGACCTTCGTCACCCATTCTTCCTTTCTCCAGCAAGTTTTCCAGTAGTTTCCGATGGAAGAGATTACAACATCAGTGGTTTAGTATTTTTCCTTTAACCTTTTTTTCCAGCTTTTTTCTCTTCAACTATAGCTTCAAAACCCACTCTTTCCACTGATTTAGTGAAGCCCATTGGTCCAAACTTGGACATGGCTTGGTACTAGAATAGCCTTAGAAATATAAATAACAAAAAACCTAAACAATAAATATATATTATATATTTCCTTACAATGAATTCTATATTTTTTAGTAGTTATACACAATATGCTTCTAGGAATGTAAATCTACATAGAGATCAAAATAGTGGTCATCCTGTTACCACTATCCTACTTTGGCATTTTTGGAAGGTGGCTGCCTCATGCCGCTATCCGCTATTAACTACTATGGGTCTACGCCTACCTGAAGGTCCATTGTTTGTTATCTCTCCATTTCTTTCTAACATTAGTTGTATTTATCTGATAAGTATCTAATCATGTAATTACTATATAATTCATTGTGTTGAAGATATCATATATCCGCATTGTAGCTCCAGAAATGAGATTATGAATTTGATTTGCATTGTACAATTTTTTTTTAATCTTTCACTTGGAAGGGAGCATTTTTTACAGGATTATTTTATACAATGCTAAACACTTCAATCAATAACCCTTTTTTAGTTATATTATTTTTTCTTTAATTCACTTCTAATCAATGGGTGACTTATTACTCATTCTTGAATATACTACATTCTCCAGCTTAGGTGAGTTTCAACAACAATAAACACTTAGTTTTTAGATAGATGCTTTTAGGAGAAATTGGATTATTTCTTTTGAAGATAGTGTAATAAACAGGATCACTTGCTGAAACTCTTCTAATTTGAGTGGCAGATTCCTGATAATCTTCTCCCAAGGGTTGCAATTGTTGGAAGGCCAAACGTTGGCAAATCAACATTGTTTAATCATCTTGTTGGGGTATTGAATGTTTATTCTTGCTTTATTTTTTGTTCTCATGTTCTAGGGAAATAATATTGAACATTTTGTTGAGTCTAAAATGTTGAAATGATTCATTGTGAGGTCACCTCCTTGTTGCTTAAGTTGTAAGGAAACAACACTATTATGGTGGATGAACCTGGGGTTACCAGGGATCATTTGTATGGTCAAGCATATTGGAGAGAGCATGAATTCATGATAGTGGACCCAAGTGGGGTTATCACCATTTCGAAATCACAAGCTACTGTTATGGAAAAGTTGGCTATATCTACTACCATTGGTATGGATGGCATTCCACTTGCTATTAGAGAGGCAGTTGTAGCCATAATGCCCTCAATGATTAAGAGGCAAGCAACTACAGCTGTGGAAGAATCATCTGTGATTATTTTCTGGTCAATGGTAAGGTATTTTGTGCTCGCCTATCATGTCTCGCAATATTTATAATTTTCCTTCTCTAAGCCCATATCTTTTACCCTGAATATATAAAAGAAGGATTACATGATATGTTTGTTACAAGGTGATATTTACTTATATTAAGTATAGGATGGACAACAACAATTCATTCCTTCCAGGCGATGGGCATTATTAGATATGTTTTGGTAACTCTTGAATCTTACTGAATCTCAAAAACATTTAGCTATATTTTAGTGCTTTGAGTTTTTGTTGTACCATCTTGGTTAGAGTTGCTGAATCTCATAAGCTTTTAGCTTTACTTTACTAGACATAGTTATACGTCTTCAAAATGGGACATCAAATTTTGATGTTTTTAAAAGCATGTTATGATCAACTGTTTCACATGGTCCACATGACCCGAAGACAATAATGACAATTATTTGTACAGGAAGGTCTAACAACAGGTCAACAACTGATGAGGAGATTGCTAATTGGCTACATAAAAACTACTCAAATAAATATGTCCTTCTTGCAATTAACAAGTGTGAATCTCCATGCAAATGAATTATGAAAGCATTTGAATTTTGGTCCATTGGGTAAGCTATTTCTGCGAGGATGTACTTCCAAGTAGGTGGATATGCCGTATGCCAAGTGTAGCCAAACAATTGAAAATGGTCATGACACTTGTTAAAGATTATATATTATTTTCTCATTTATGCTTAGATAATAATAAGAGATTTACTCATTATTACCTTATTATTAGGTTGATCTTAAGTTATTATTAGAGAGTTCATATGTAATTAATATTGATCCTATTTGAGCTTACAAAAAAAATTATTGATCCTATTTGATCATATTGCCTCATTATGAATAAAGACATTACATGGTCATCTAACACACATTTACAACACTTAACTAGTTTAATAAATAGTGTTCATAATTTGATGTTGTCATGCTATATTTGATCTATGGTACGTTTGGTTTTGAGAATTCATGGATACGTTCACAATCTAATGTTTTTAACATAATTATTAATTGTTTGTGTGCCACTTCTAAAACAAATTGAAGTTAAAGGTGCCATTTATACTTACTTTGGCGTTGGAGAATGCAAACATTTTTTACCTTCAAGGGAATTGGATTAAATTACTTATACTAGTGGTTAAGATAACTAAAACTAAGAGTAGTTAACTTGTTAAATAAATGGCTATTTCAAGAGGTAAGCTGTTATCTTAAATATGATGTTAGTACTGTTAAATTAAGTTTGGCTAGTTTAGCTTAAATGAGTAAATTTAAACATATGTGAATATTACTTTTACATTGTGTTTGGATAGAGAATTTTACAAATATAAAGAATTTAAAATACATTAAATTTGAAATTCTTTCAATTCAAATGAATTTATTTTTCAAATATTTTTTTTGAATAAGGTAATTCAAATTATTGAATTTTAATTTTCTTGTTTGGATAGAGTATTTCAATTCTTACTAAAAATAAAAATTTATTTTCCTACACAATATTTTGAAAAAAAAATTGTTCTTTTTAAAAAATAATATAAAATTTTATTTAAAAGTAAATTTTTTGTTTCTCAAAAAAGTAATGCTTTTATAATAAATAAATAGAAAAATAAAAAAAGTAAACCTTACATAATTGGTTTTATTTTTTTGACAATATTATGCTTTTACATAAATAAATGACAAGTAAATTTATGAAAACAATTATTTTATTTTTTTAGCGAATCTATTTTATAAATTCTGCATAATAATTTATTTTATATTTTAATTATTATAATTATTTTATTAATTTATATAAATATTATAATTTAAAAAATATAAAATATAATATTGGTAGGTTGGTAGGTCAGTCCACCCCGCCTTTCACTTGCTAAATTGGCGAGTTAGGCGAGACAGACCAAAACGGGCAAATGACTAAATACACTAGTTTGACTCGTAAAAATAAGGGTCAGTTGGCGGGTCAGTTCACTTGACTCACCCTATTTTACCACTCCTAACCAATATCAAGTAAAAAATAACCTCAGTTTATTTTAGTAAAAAAAAACTAGGTTTGAAGAATTTCAAATTCTTACTTTTTTAAGAAATTTGAAGTTCTACAATTTTAACTAATCAAAATGCTTTCTAAAGTGCCTAGAATTTCAAATTCTTTTAAAATTCCTCATCCAAAAAAGGTATTTCCTCATAAAGCATTTAAAATTCCAAAATGAAATGAATTACCCTCTTAAAATTCTCCCTCCAAACACACTATTAAGTTTTAACTGCAATTATGTTTCAGAATCACCCTTGTTTATTTCAATTTACTTTGTTTTTTACTATGTGTAACTTTTATTCCTCTTATTAGTTTATGAGTAACCATGAGTAGGGAATAACTATGGTTAGGCATAAGATGCATATTTTTATGTATTTTTATATATTCATGTGGTTAAGATTTTAGATGTGACAACAATTACATATTATATAAAGAAATTCCATTCCTCTTGAAGATTTGGACATTTTAGAAATTAGAAATCACAAAGGTGTTCAAGATTACATCATGATAAATATTGATTTATTGAATATATTAAAATGAAAAATATAAGAGATTGACAGAACTGTCTTTCACAACTAAAAATCTAAAGTATCCCTCCCCCTCAAGCTAGGAAATATGACTTTTTTAGTGACTAAGCATGCAGAGTGAAATTCTTGCAGGTTACATCATATTGTTCATTATTTTTTCTAAGTGTCATGTTGTAATCAACAAATTGGGGTTGTGGTTTCTATATTAGATTGTAATCAACAAATTGGGGTTGTGGTTTCTATATTAGATCTGAACCATTTCCAATATCAGCTATCTTTGCGACTGAATGTATATTGTTAGCCACTTCGGTCGTGCTCGTTGTTTCACTAGAGTATCTTTTTTCTGAGAATATGATAAAAAAAAATTATTATGTTCGTGATTTATCATTCTGGAGAGCTTCTTGACCTTGTTTGTTCTAGGTTAATAGAAAATTGAGGTTTGTTTTTTATAAAGGTTGTGTATATAGATCATTGACTATGAGTAAATTTAGGTGTTATTTTCTACTTTTACGTTGCAAGAAAATGGATTTGACTGTAATTTGTGTTCACTAACCAATAATTAGTCATTAGATTTAGTAGTAATTATTTTTTATCACCATACAATTTAGATCCACTTGTTTTTATTCTTATTTGAACTCCTAAATTTTCAATTTTGTTATTTATTTTCTACCAAGCTATAGGAATCTAATAATCTTGATGAAGAAGATTATGTTCCTGCAATTTCAATTGTTGGGAGACTAAATGTTGGCAAAAGTAGCATTTTGAATGCACTAGTTGTTAAGGACAGAACAACAGTCAGAGGGCACTACCCATGATGCTATTGATACTGAATTTACTAAACCAGACAGGTTTGTTGATTGTTGTGGTGACTTATTAACTACTTGGTGTGTGGCACTACAAAAAGAGCAAATCTTAATTCAAATTTTTTATGATATTTTGTGGGAATGAAATTTTGAAAAGATTATTTAGTTATAGGGTTTTCCCCTGCCCAAACTTTGTTTAAGGCTGTATATTTTTTGGACCATACCAGATTGCCACTGATTTTGTAATCTATTAGAATCTTGAGTCAGCACAATAACTATTTTCTTATTTTCTTCCACCAGAAGTTCCTACTTATTGATACTAAGAACTGCCATAGCTTCTGCTGGGAGTACTACTGAGGCTTTGTTAGTGAATCGAGCATTTCATGCTATTCGGCGTTCTGATGTTGTTGCTCTGGTCATCGAGGCCATGTCTTATATCACAGAACAGGTTCCTGATTAATGCTTTTATTTGTTAAATGAAAATTAGATTGTTTTTCTTGTTAGATTAATGCTTTTATTTGTTAAATGAAAATTAGATTGTTTTAATATATATACTTCCCCCACCTCCTCTTAACTATTTAAATGTCTGTTGAAGGATTACAAGATAGCCGAAAGAAAAGAAAAAGAAGGCAAAGATGTCAGGGAGAAACTATTTTGTCGCAATTTTAAGTCGGTGCACTTGATAAGCTGGAGGCTTTTACAAGCTTCAATGCTCCTGACTTCTATGGCCTCCCTAGAAACAAGTTAAACATTAAATTGAGGAAAGCTCCTTGGAAAGTACCTGATTATTTTTCGTTTCAAAATTGTTCCGTGTATGATGGTGAAACCCTTGAATGAGAGTCATTTCCTTGTTGACTTGCTTTGTCTATTTGAAATTTTGGTATCCTTAAGATTAAATTATTGATTGCTGAGATGGGAATTTATGTAGTATTTAAGAATTGTGGTAAATTAAATTTGTTCTACTTTAATCAGTTAGTTCTGTTTAAATTATTGATTGTTAAGATGGGAATTTTTGTTGTATTTAAGAACTGTGGTAAATTAATTTTGTTCTACTTTTATCAGTCAGTTCTGTTTTTATTTTTTAGATTGTTATGTTTTCTAATTCCTAGTTCCATGAATTTCATTATGAATTAGGGTACTCTCTGTGACTAATAAATTTCCTGTTGTTGAGATGGAAATTTATATAATATTAGAACTATGGTCAGAAATTTCTGTATGAACTCTTTGGGCCACTTGAAACCACCTCAAGTTTTATAATTGTACGGGATTATATCTTATTTTGAAAGACTTTTATTATTCTGTAATTTTTCTTTTTCATTTTAATTTTTTTAGCCTGTTCTTTTATATAAGCAATATTTTATTTACATGAATAGTGTACATTCTTCATTCTAGCATACAGTCAAAAAACTTTTCTGTTGGAAGCTGAGTATAATACAAAAATTGATGACTTTGGCCTCGCAGGCCAAAACCAGATGTTGCCTTGTACTAGAGTGGTGTTGTGTTGACCTGTGATTGCAAAAAGTTGATGTATTTTAGCAATGGTTTGAAGCTCTGAACTTTTACTTCTAATTAAATTTTAAACATTTTTTCTAAATTACTTTTGAAAGATAATTTTAAAAAAAGTTTTAAATCTACTTTTAATATTTACTATTTTTTTAACAATTGAATATTGAGAAAGTTATTAATAAATTTTTTTAAATAAAATTAAAAAAGAAAAAGCAACAATGAACTAACATATAAGAGCAATCTAAGTTACTATTATGATTAGAAACAGTAAAACAAATTGAAGAAAACAGAAAGGGAAAGAAAAGCTTAGAAGAAGAGTTTACTCATAGAGGTGTTGGGGCTTGAGCATGATTGTTTTTGGTAGAACTTACATGTGGTTGATGAAATAATATTTTTCTCTTCAAAACTTAACTACTCTAATTAACAAACACTATAACTATTAGAGTGTCCTTCTAAAGATACATGAAAAAAAGTAAATAATAATATCCTTATAAAAAAGTACATTCAACATTTTAAAAGTGTTAAAAAAAGATTTATGCAAACATATACTTAACCATTTTTTTAGAGTAATTAACAAATTGCTCACTAAATATGTTACTCGTTAGGGCTACACATGCTATTGTGTAAACTAGCCATTTCAATTTGGTTTTAATTTTTAAAGCTATGCAGGCTACTATTAACTATATAAAAAAAAATCAATCAATATTTTCTAGTAGTTGAAGAAATAGTGTGCATAGTTTTTTTTATATAGTGTAGTGTAGACCATCAATATTATTTTTCTTTTTCTAAAAAGTCAATATTATTTTATTTTATCTATATATTTTTTAGTTTAGTTCTGACATTTCAAAAATTTTAATTTTTTTTATAAAAAACTATTTAAGATTTAAATATAAAATATAAAATATAAAATTTAAGACTTAATAATTCAAGAATATTTGAGAAATAAAATATATTTTATATCTAATAATTAATTAAATCATGACAAAAATTTCTTTTAAAATAAGTATAGTCAATAATAGCTAATATAGGTGATATCAAATTTTACTTCTCTTTTTCATGAAAAAAGAAACTATCTCATTTGGCATAAATATTGTTTTTGCTACTTTAACATCTTAGATCTTATTTGGGATGATTTTGACTTTTAGTTTTAAAATGTATTTTGAAAATAAAAACATGTTAAGTAAAAATGATTTTGATTTGGTTTTTTTATTATTTTCAAATAGTTTTACTCAATTTAAAAAATAATAAATTTGATTTTAAGATTTTTATTTCTATTTTTATTTAAATTCATTGTTTCATACTGGTCGTCGTCGTCACCTTTACACGAGTGTTATCTCCTATTAGTGACTAATCACCACTTTTGACCATTGGTCAATAACAACCACGCTACTTTGACTAGTGATTATTATCTGTCAATCATTAACCGTCATTTCTAATCGTTGATTATTGTTTGCCACTTCCAATTATCAATCACTAGATATTGATTTTTAGTCCCCAACATGAAGGATTCTAGAGGTATTAGAATTTGAGAAAAATATTTTAAATTTGAAAATCAAAATAATATATTTTTTATAATTTGAAAACTTAAAACTAAAATAAGTGTTTATTTTTATAAATTTTAAAACTATAAATAAAAAATCACTCCAAACGAAACTTTAGGAAACAACTACTAACATAAAATATTGGATAATAATAGCTATTTAAGTTACGTTTTTGTTTTATTCAAGTAATCTTTATGATTATCTTTATGATTTTTATATTTGTGTTGAGGAGTTTGTTTTCGAGAAACATAAGAGCGTATGTATTAGGAGTGTATATTTTAAAATTAATTTTTACAAAAAATTTAAATTTACCTTTTGTATTTACCATTTTTTTACATACTTTCAAATTTCTATTGTCGAAAAATTTGAAATATACTTTTTCTTATACTATTTTTTTACATTTTAAACTTATATTCTTTATAATTTCTTATATGTTTTTTACAATTAAATTTTTAAAATATTTGTATTCAACTTTTTCTTCTAATTAAATTTTTAAAATTTTTAAAATTATTCTGAAAGATAATTTTAAACAAAAGTTAAATCTACTTTTAATATTTACTATATTTTTTTTAATAATTGAATATTAAGAAAGTTATTAATAAATTTTTAAAATAAAATTAGAAAAAGAGAGAACGGCAAAACAAAGGAACTGTTATATAAAAGTTATCAAAGTTACCGTTACTATTAGGAAGAGCAAGCAAAACAAATAAGAATGAAAGCGCTCCCTCTCTTCGTCCTGAGAAGCCGAAGCCACTCACACTCACGCTATGCCTCTGTTTTTCAAAACCTTCCATCAGAAATTTGTCCTAAACATTCAATCGCAAGTTGTTGTTCGGCGGAGAGTTTAAGGGACACACCCAAGATTTCGCCCGCTGATAGGTTTTTGGGGAAGGATTAGAAGCTTGCGGAGAAACTTGCTACAGGGACTCAATAGGAACTACTGGGTAAAAATCTGTTTCTTTTTTCTTTCTTGTTACTTCTGGCTTTGTCAAGATGAATATTGAGTTTGGGTTTGGGTGCACATGAGAAATATTACAGCCCCGAGGTCATCAAGAACAAGGATCGATCAAAATCCTTCTCCAGATACCGTCTCAATGATCATTTCTGTGACTGCCCTAATGGCACTATGAGCCTCTGGTGTGTATGGCAGGTCATTGATGATGAATTATGTGGTTATGTTTTTTTCTGTTTACAAACCATTTTATGATTCAGGCAAAATTGAAAAGGATGCATTTACATATTTTAGTGTTGTTTTCTTATTGGAACTGGTTTAATAGAATGCATAGTATTTGTCCAAATATTATGATAAATATTTGACAAGAGTACCAAAAACACTTATATAACTGATTCTAAATTTGTCCAAATAATTTGATAAGATCAATATTTGTTTATCTTGAACCTTAGTTCTTAATTCGTGCACAACTAAAAAAACCTTAGTTTTTAATATCATTGCCTTTTATTCTTTGATCTTATGAAAAATATTGATAATTTGCTTGTATCTCTAGCTTTATTGCAGAAACCTTGGTAGCAAGCCACACTTTATAGTTTCTTCTCATGTTAATGATCATTTTTGTGGTAAGCATAATGATAATTTTTCGTAGCAAGTTCGAGTAATACTATTCACACATACAAAATTTTCATGATGAGTAAGCATTATCCTCAACAAGTCTCTTTTGGCATGGTGTTTCGTGCAGTATTGTGTGTAATTCTTCTATTTTGCAGTATGGTAGGATTTCTATCTAAGTTGAAGAGCTGGAAAAGCTGTAAAGATACAGAAAAGGAGACTCCAAAAGATATGGAGATTGTCAATTACTTTGTGTGTTGCAATTTACATACGGTACACACCAGGCCACATTCAAAATTTGGACAGGGCATATTCCATAGTTCCTTTTATAAAAAGGTTACATTCTTTGCTCAGTCTTTTCAAAATACTTGCATTTGTTGTTCCCTCAATGTATAAGATAAGATAGGGTGAATGCATATTATCCTTTACATGATTAATTTTAAGTAGTTGAGATGTTATGTTACTTAAAATATGAGATGGTAAAACCCTGAATATCTTTTCTCTTATGTATTTGATCAAATGGGACTTTTCCTTCATATTTTCTGCATGAATTCATCAGTAGATGATGAGTCTGTTAATTTGCATTTATCTGTTTTAGATGTCCACTGCTGTTTAATACAGAAAGTTGTACAATTATTTTTAAGCGTTACTATTTTATTTTATTTCAATTTTGATATGAAACTGTTATTTGGTACTATGCAAACACATGACACACTGGCCAGAAGAACTGACCTGCTCTGATACCACTAAAAGTGACACCTTTGTAACCCCAAACACTTATTAGTTTATTACAAAATAATATACACCTTTCTTTATTTAAAATACTAGATTTTGCACTTAGGTAAAAAAATTCACATATCACAATATACACTTATTTTCGGAAACTATAACATAACAAAACATACCATATAAGTAAATGCATTAGGCTCTACAGATAAGCTTTACAAGATTCTCCATTACTAAAACTCATTGAAATATTGAATAATTCATCTACATAACAGAAAAATATTAATTAATTCTTTGTAGCCTGATTTCATACCTAATAAGAGCATCCCAACGAAAATGGTAAAAAAAAGTTGAAAATTCATCATCCACAATATCATCATAATCTTGCACATCTAAAACTGACATTCAGCCCAAACAAAATGCAACAACAAATAGCAAAGGAGTGAGAATACGTCTCACACATGTTAACACACATATAGAGAGAATGAGTAGTTAATTAGAGCACAACAAATAAACATATCACAAGTGCATACACATAATGACTCAAAACTCCTGACTCATGACAACTTGTGCTCTTAACTCTATATGCATGTGGTACCATAACTCTTAGCACAAATCACACATATTGTGTATAAGGTGAAGCACAAACTACCAAGGGCATCCATTTCTGGATCAACGCAAGCCACAAGGGGAACACTAAAACACTAGGTCTCACAACCACCTTAGACACCCATTATAGGTAAACACAAGCCATATGAGAACCCAAAACACACCCTGGGCCATACAATACCTTAGGCACCCATTACAGGTCAGCACAAGGCATAAGAGACCCAAAACATATGAATGCATGCATGGACTCTCGCACAACGCATCACACATATAAACACATGGCTATGCAAAACAAGACTTAAGAATTGCTAGAGAAAGTCTAGACTTCACAAATGATCAAGCAAATAAGAGCTAACGCATTGTTAAGCAATAACTTAGACTTAACTCTTAGCACAAATAAGTTTTTCAACACAAATTATCTAAAGCACATATTCTCGTGGTGCAAAATATCATTTATAATATTGAATACATTCACTTTCTCACATATACACATAGTATTACTACATTCATAGCTCACCACAACATTTTCTAAGTTTTGAAAATTTTCTCACTCATTTTCTAATAAGTCTCTATGACCTTTGTGGAGTATAAACGCGACATCTAGAGATTTATTAATCCTATGATATTGTTTCTTATCTAGTTTGAAAGCTAGAACATTTATCTACAACTCGTATATTGACCTCAAGAGCTAAAATAAACGTTTACTATGTTAAAATATGGAGGAAACATGAATCTATCACTTAATTATGGCAATGCGACCTTCAGTCACTAATATGATCATAACTTGAGTTCTATAGTTTTGGAATGAAACCAACAGAATTAGTTAAATAACATCTAGAACTATAACTTTCATCAAGAACAGTTTCTCAAATTGCATTGTTTTCTTATTAGTTTTCTCATCCAAAGATCATGAATGTTGATACTAAATTATGCTTAATTCTAATAGTTTGACCTTTAGTCACTAATGTGATCATAACTTAAGTTCTAGGGGGTGGAATCAACATCATTAGTTATATAACATATCCAGTGGTACAACTTTCATGAAGATCACTTTCTCAAATTGCATCGTTTTCATATCAATTTTTTCATACGAAGTCATGAATGCTGATTGTAAAATATGCTTAATTTAGAAGTTTGACCTTTAGCCATTAATTTGATCATAACTTGAGTTATAGGTATTGTTTTAGGGTGAAATCAATGACATTAGTTAGATAATATCAAGGGATAAAACCTTTATGAAAACTACTTTCTAAAATTATATAATTTTTCTATTGGTTTTCTCATTCGAAGATCATGAATGTTGGCAGTAAAATATGCATTACCATTTTCCATTTTTTCTCTCTCCTAAGGTTTGCTTAATCCTTCAAAACATACTTTAAATTATGAAATTGACATTAAATCATTGTCAATCTATTCTTAAGATAAAAAAAATGTAAAATAATGATAACTTTATCTTCAACTAATCCAATTGTTATACTAATCGCAAGAAACAAAAAAGGCGCTACTTCAACCATGTGATGGATTACTACAGACACTCATTACTATTGCTAACCTTTAGGGTAGAAAAAGGAACATGTCAATGCCAAAATAATAATCAACAAAATTGATGCGGACATTCATTTGGACATCAAGCATACAAGAATTACATATATTTACTCAGTCATGTTTAAAACATTCTATCATTTAAATTTAAAACTCTAATTAAATTATAATACATATATCCATATAGTTACTCTTAAAAACATATTATCAACACTCGTTGTAGGTGTTCATAACCCTTCAATGACATTATATAAAAACTATTGAAGCCTAGGGATCACTTCTCTACCCATCTTCCCTACACATGACACATAACACATGACACATTAAAGATAATTTTTCACCCTCTTACCTCGAATGATGATCCTGATTGTGAAGGGTATGACCTCAACTCCCTAATCGCCACTCCTCAAACTCCGGTGGCAAAGTTCTTTAAACGTGAAACTACAACGCAATACCCTAATCGCTCCAAATTCTTTTAGGTAAATAATTGGATTGGGCTTTCTAGCTAAACAACTCAACATTTCTTACTATTTACACACACATTTATATCAATTCTTAATTTATTCTAATAAACATAAAGAATAATTTAATATAAGCATATTAATATAAATTACATTTTTATTAATATATTATTTTTCTAAAAAAATGGGATTGCGAGAGACGTAGGAGTGAAAAAAATTAAATGCAGAATAGACTTCAAGTTGGTAGAGAGGTAAGTAAAAGGAACCATGCAAGCCAAAGAGAACCAAATACAGAGATACCTACTTCTCACAAAAGGCATACTAGGGCAATTCGATGAAGTACAAGTGACACACATCCCCCCGAGAAAACAACAATAGAGTTAACGTCCTCTCTAAGCTAGCCACCACCACCCATATAGCACAACAACACACCATCATACATGAAAGGCTTGCCATACTAAGCATACAAGTCTCCCTTGTCATGAACATCTGCACTGAATCCATAGACTGAAGAACCCCATTAATCACTTACCTTATGACAAACTCATTACCAAACAACCCCGAGGAGGTAAAAAAGGTAAGATGATGAGCTGCAATCTTTGTCATGATAGGTGATAACCTTTACTGGAGAAGCCTCTTATGCCTATTACTTAAGTGCCTCATCAAGGAACAAACAAACTATGTGTTAAATGAAATCCATCGAGGCATATGCGGATCACACTCAGGTGCTCTAAGCATGACACAACGCATAATCCGAGCAGGTTATTACTGGCCCATAATGCAACACGACTGCATTACGTACACGAGGTGATGTATTAAGCGCCAAGAGCACGACAACAAAGCTTGATCATACCCTGAACAGTTATACACCATCTTGACACCTTGGCCCTTCTCCACTTGGGGGATGGACATCCCCAGTCCCTTCCTATTCAAAAGGACAAGTCAAATTCCTCATAGTGGCCATAGATTACTTCATCAAGTGGATTGAAGCAACCCCCATCACTAAAATCACAGCTCACCAGGTCCAAAGGTTCACTTGGCAATCGATCGTGTGCCGATTCAGGCTCCTACACTATATTATCATCGACAATGACATGCAATTCACCACAACCTCCTTCAAAGAGTTTCTCTAGAACCTCAACATCCATCACTTAGTAACCTTAGTTGAGCATCTCCAAACCAACAAGTAAGTTGAGGTTGCTAACAGAGTAATCCTCAACGAACTCAGAACCCGACTATTACATGAGAAGAAGACCAGGGTCAACGAGTTGCCCAACATCCTCTAGGGCTACTACTACCGCCAGCTAACAATCACAAGCAAAACCCATTTTCGGCTGACCTATGGGATGGAAGCCATGATCCCCATAGTCCTAACATGGAATATGTTTAAAGAGTAGTTTTTTAATTACGCTAAAAGAATGGTCAAGTACATGTTTGTATAAATGTTTTGAACACTTTTAAATGTTAAATATACTTTTCGTTAAAGATATCATTTACTTTTTGTCATGTATTTTTAGAAGGACAATCTAATGGTTACAAGTGTTTGTGAATTAAATTAGTTTAAATTGAAGAGAAAAATATTCTTTTATCAACCACATATATGTTGTACCAAAGACAATCATGCTCAAGTCCTGACACCACTATGGGGTAAACTCTCTTTCTAACTATTCAATGCAACTGAATATCTATAAATCAAACTCAATAATCTACAACAAGTTCTTGGCACTTAATCCATGCACTCGGTAACAAGATAAAAATAACTTAAATCTAGCACATCATGTTTTTCTTAATTTATCATGTAATCAATTTTGTTTGAAATATAAACTGATGCAATTCAATTTAAAGTGGTGTGAATTGAGTCGTTTTTTATTTTAATTCTACTTTTATTTTTTTGGTAAAATATATTAAATAAATAGTAAATATATAATAAAAACTAAAAAATATAAAATTATTTTTTCATTTATAAGTTATACAACTAATAATAGTGTGACACCCTTCTATCTCCAAACACTTTATTCATTAAATAAGAAAAATAACAAAAAAAATTATTTATTTAAAATAGTAGGCTTTGCATTTAGGTAAAAAGATTCACATCTCCTAGTAGTATACACTTATTTTCAAAAATTAAAATATAATAAAACATAGCATATGAGTTAATGCATTAGGCTTTACATGATTTTGAATTACTAAAACTCATTGAAATATTGAATAATTCATCTGCATAACATAAAAATATTAAATAATTCTCCTTAGCAGGAGGTCAGACCTAATCAGAGCATCCCAATGAAAAGGTAAAGAAAAGCCAAATCATTCATCACCAACAATATCATCCAGATTTTGCTCACCTAAAAGTGACATTCAGGCTAAACAAAATGCAACAAATAGCAAAGGGGTGAGCATATGTCTCACACATGTTAAGGTACATATAAAGAGAACGAGCAGTGAACTAAAGCACAACAAATGAACATATAAACTCATTTCACACCCATGACAAAGATTATACATATGCACACATATAAATTTGTTCATGCTAATGATGCTCATACATGTTTTCTCAGGTACACACCTGAAGTGGTCCTCTTTTACGTCAGTAACACGTAGGTACAACCGTGCAATGCAAAACAACCAAAGAAGATATAGTTCACAACACAACACAATGTTGACATCAATTCTCTCAATAGAAGAAAACCTCCAACACATAACACTTAATTCTTTTTATAAAGAAAGCAATTCAAGTAACATAATAATCTTTCAATCATCACATTAATCAATCATATAATTAAAGTTCTTAATTGTTGGATTATCAATACTATTCATAGAAACAAACAAATAAGTCAATTACATCTAACACAAAGTTCATCCCTAGAGAGGCTTAGGGTTCACCTCCAATATCCTATTTCTTATATAGAAACAAATAAACAAGTCAATCTCATCTAACACAAGTCAATACTATCCATTACTTTGTTCAAGGGTATTATAATAAAAAGGGAAAAACATCAATGCCAACATAATCATTACATCAAATAATCTAATGTTGCACATATACTCCCAAAAATCTAACAAAATAAATTACTATAGACATCCCATAACTATTCAGGAACACCAAACACATATAAATCTCAATTTCTCTTATATATAACTAAAACACATATCCTCAATTAATAAAATAAATTGATACAAACACCTAATAATTAATCATGAGTATCAACCACACTTGAATCTCAATTTCTCTTATGTCTGGTTAAAACACATCTTCAATTAACAACATACATTAATACATTATTACATTAGACCAACCACACATAAATTCTAATTTGGCAAACCATCACATGATTCATAATCATATGAACCAACACACCAAATTCAGTGATAAACAAGCACACCAAATAATGATTAATCAATGATAAACTCATCTCCAACTAACTCAATTGTTATAACCAAATCACCAGGGCTACAAAAGGGGCACTACAATTGTTATCATTAATACAAATTTAAGAACACTAATTTCTAGAGAATAAAAAGGAACATCTCAATACCAAAATAATCATTATACATAGACTATTTTATTCCCAATTTCACAATCTATGAAAACACATTGAATACACTAATAAACCAACATATCAAACCATGATACAACTAATAATAGAGGACTACAAAAAGGTACTACAACTATTATAATTAATAGATTCAAGAACCCTCATTTTTTTAGGGTGGAACTCCTCAATACCAAAGTAATAATTATAATAGACTATTTTATTGTCAATTTCACAATCCTGTGAAAACACATCGAATACACTAATACCAAACCTTGATTAATCAATGATAACCTCAAGTCACCAATCTAACAAAATTAATATAAATCTTCATTAGTTAATATTCATGAACACCAAATATCAAGGAGTTAGAAAAACCAAAAATTTTTTATTATTCAAATACAAAAATATAATGATAATCGAAACCAACAATATATTCACACAATCATGCACAAAACATATTATTAGCACTCATTGCGGGTGTTCATAACCCTTCAATGACATACATAAACCTATTGAAACTTAGAGATCACTTCACTACCCATCTTCCCTAATTTCCCACCCCTTACCTCGATAAATAAACAAGGATAAATGGAGATTTTCCTTTTTCGGTCCAACGAACCCTTGCCAAAATAGAGCTTCTATTGCAACGTCATTTTCTCCCAAACCAGTGCTCCAAATGTAGATATGAACGATCAGAATCAAGAGCCACAACTCTAGAACCTACTATGAAATTTTGAGGCCGATCCAACGGTTAACAAATTAGGAAACTGCAAAGAGTTTGAGCAGGAATAACTTTCTCTCCTCCTTTTTTCTCTCTATGACATACATATACCCTTCCTTATTATTGTTATTTTTGAAAATATTTATTTTATTCTTTCTCTACTAACAATATGTATGTAATTTAGCCTCTTTGAAATAATTAATTATAATAAATAACTAAATTTCTATTACTAAGTCAATTAACTAAAAATAATTAAAAATACATTATTTATGAAAACTGGGTTGTTACAAATAGTATAGCTTTTCAAATATATTATTAAAAAATCACCCCACTGCTAATTGTATTTATATTTATTTACTCAAATGGTTATTAAGCGATATTTTTATATAAAATTATATTTCACAAAACAATATAACTTATTTCATAGTCATTATATGCCCTTTGAATGCCAATACTAAAAACCAAATTCATAACATTACGTTTATACATTTTTACAGCCGAATTGCAATAATTCTAGTTAATAAACCAGTAGGATTAGTGATGTACCAACCAAGCAACATGCCCTGCAGTTGAGGTTCAAAGCTTTTACTAATTCTTTTTTTATTCTTTTTTCACAATCTCATCAATCTTTTTTATCTTTCTTTATAATATAAAACATAACTAATTAAACTCTTCATTTCTAGTCTAATTTTTATCTCCTGCCACATAATTTGAAGGAGGAAGTCCGTAGGCTTGCTAGAAAATTTGATCTACCAAATGAGGATAGAAAGAATTGCCAAGAAATATGCTTTTTGGGCAAGGTATGTGGAGGGAACAACTCCTTTTACATCATATCTATTTAATGGTAATGAGAACTATTTACAAATTACTTTTGAGCTGTTAGATGGATCTAAATGTGAAAGATTAAGATAAAAACAACACTTGTGCATATGTCCCTTGTGAATAATAGTAAATTTGTAAGTTGTAACCATTCTATAATTTTCAATTTTTTAAAACATTAATGATGTCATATTATTCTTTAAAACAAGTCTATCAACTTGTTTTGTTATATGTTTCTAGCTTAATGTTTTGAGTTAAAGATAAGATTAAGTGAATTTGTTGCAAGACATATTGGGGAGAGAGAAGGTATCATGCTGGAAGTTAAGATAGGAGATTTCCATGGCAAACATTGTGGATTTTGGTGTATACTATTGGCCAACAACGAGGCATACACATAGTAGTTAAAAGTGCGCGAAAGCGACACTATCGTGGTGGGACGGAGCAAAGCGGCTGCTTGCCGCTCCAATGGTTGGCGTTGCGTTGCAGGTTAAAGAAGCAGGAGTCATGTTGCTCTTCACAGTAAAAAATGCAAGACACGTTTTCAATCGCGACACCTCCCCTGCGCGCAGAAGGTGTTAGGTTTTGGGGGTGAAGAAAAAGCTTAAAACGACGTTGTTTGGTTGTGTTTTTTTTAAAAAATGAATTAAGTGGAATGACGTCATTTGACATGTGTTTAAGTATCTTTTAATAAAGGGTAAAAAGGGTAATTACCCTAAGTTTGTCACCCATTCAACCCTAAACAACATTTCTTATTTGTATTTCAAGTTCAAAACTTCTACACTTCTTGTCTTTTCTTCTTCCCTTTCCAACTTCTTTGACCTTCATCACCTAGTCTCCTCTTCTTCGATGCGTTTTCCCACAATTTTCAACGACTATTCCGAAGGAGGAGATTACAACATCAATGGTTTAGTGTTTTTCCTTTAACCATTTTTTCATAGCTTTTTTTCGCTTCAACTATGGCTTCAAAACCCATTTCTTCCACTGATTTAGTGAAGCCCATTGGTCCAAACTTAGACATGGCTTGGTAGTAGAATGACCTTAGAAATATAAATAACAAAAAACCTAAACAATAAACATATATTATATATTTCCTTATGATGAATTCTATATTTTTTAGTAGATATAGACTATATGCATCTAGGAATATATACACAGAGATTAAAATAACGGTCATCCTGCTACTATTATTCCGCTTTAGCGATTTTGGAAAATATCTTCTCCATGCCAATATTCGCTATTAACTACTATGGGTCTACGTCTACCTAGAGGTCCATGGTTTGTTATCTCTCCATTCTCCATTTCTTTCTGACATTAGTTGTATTTATTTGATAAGTTTTCAATCATGTAATTACTATATAATTTATTTTGTGTTGAAGATATCATATATCCACATTGTAGCTGTAGAAATGAGATTATAAATTTGATTTGCATTATACAAAATTTTTTAATTTGATTTGCATTACTTCAAGCAATGACTCTTTTTCAATTATATTATTTTTTTATTTAATTCAGCTCTAATAAATGGGTGACTTATTACTCATTCTTAAATATACTACATTCTCCAACTTAGTTGAGTTTCAACAGCAATGAACATTTAGTTTTTAGACATGTGCTTTTTCTTATTTTTTATAACTAGTTAGTAGGAGTTGGATTATTTGTTTTGAAGACAGTGTAATACACAGGATCACTTGTTGAAACTCTTATAATATGAGTGACAGATTCCTATCAATCTTTTGCCAACAGTTTCAATTGTTGGAAGGCCAAATGTTGGAAAATCAGCATTGTTTAATCATCTTGTTGGGGTATTGAATATTTCTTCTTGCTTTATTTTTTGTTCTCGTGTTCTAGGGAAATAATATTGAACATTTTTTTGTGTCTAAAATGTTGAAAATGTTCATTGTGATAGTCATCTCCTTTTTGCTTAAATTGTAGGGAAATAGGGCTATTATGGTGGATGAACCCGGGGTTACCAGGGATCATTTGTATGGTTGAGCATATTGGGGAGAGCATAAATTCATGATAGTGGACACGAGTAGGGTTATCACCATTTCGAAACCACAAGCTATTATTATGGAAGAGCTAGCTATATCTACTACCATTGGTATGGATGGCATTCCACTTGCTGTTAGAGAGCTAGTTATAGCCAGAATGCCGTTGGTGATTGAGAGGCAAGCAATTGTAGTTGTGGAAGAATCATCTGGGATTATTTCCTAGTTGAAGGTTGTTGGTCCCAAGGGGAAATCTAAAAAGGGTTGAATAGATTCACCAAAATATTTTTTAAACTTTTCTATTCAAATCAATATGAGTTTTTCAAAAGTTTTCCCTCAAAGAAATTTTTCAAAATCTACCTTGTAATTTTCACAAATGGGTTTTTCAAGAAACAAGACAAGACTCAATCCTTTTAATGTATATGACAATAAACTTGATATATAGCAATTCCTTCAAGAATGGTTTATTATTGCAATTAGTCAAAATACAATATGAATTACACCAACAAGTTTATCAAACATAGAAGAAATGGGTAGATAAAGAATTGAATCAAATTTCAAACCATAATTCTTACAATTACCCAAACCTAATATCAAAAGAAAAGTATTGTAAAGTCTACTCCATTGCAAGAAAACTGCAAAAATTTGTTTCAACTACAAAAACCCTATAAATGGCTATCCAAGATCTCAACAAAATTCAAAATTAAAGAGTATAGGGAAGAGAGAAATTGCACAGTGATTTATACTAGTTCGGTCAACCTGACTTACATATAGTTTTAGAGATAGTCTTTTGCTAATCTGTTTTCCACTAAAATCTCAATACATGCGGATCACACATACAAATTTTACACCTGGAAAGATTCAAACCACACAAAAAGAGGCTTCGTCTTGCACCCCACAAGAGTTTGCTAAACCATGACACCCCACCACTCACAACGCTTCACACATAACATCCCGTTGCAAGATTTCACAACAATCTGAAGAACACCTCAAGAGACTGTCAAAGATTGTGCAAAAAGATAAAAGAGGATATAGAACAATATCACCTGTAGTGACGAATACCTAGCAAGATAGATCAAATCTTAATGTAGTCTCTTCCTTGAATCTTGAATTTCTTGTACCTTCAAATCATAAAAAATAGGTATAGTTCTTTGAGAGAATTTGGGTAAAATAGTTAAAAGCAACAAGTATTCAATAGACCTTTCAAAAGTTAGTTAAAATCAATTTTGAAAATTCTTTTATATGAGTTCTAAATCAGGGTAATCGATTATCTACTTGATTACTTGATATCATGCTCAAAACTGGTCCAAAATGCATGTTCTCTAGCATAATCGATTACTATTTTCAGGTAATCGATTACTCCTGAGGGCAGTAATCTCAATACCCAAAATTCCTAGAAGGGTAATTGATTACCATGATAAGGTAATTGATTACCTTACCATAGTTTCCACTTTTGAGGATTTTTCAGCACTTCTTAGCCTATGTAATCTATTTCTAAACTCCCCAAACACATTCTCAAGCCTATCTAAACACACAATACAAGTATCACACCTATCAAATGTGTTTGGTATCATAAAATTGATTAGAGAAAAACTAAAAAGTAAAAATTAAAACCAAAACATCAAAAGGGATACTCCATGCTTTCCAAAGCCTTTGGTTCCAACAAGGGTCAAGTATTTTGTGCTCGCCTATCATGTCTCACGATATTTATAATTTTCCTTCTCTAAGCCCATCTCTTTTACCCTGAATATATAAAAGAAGGATTACATGATATGTTTGTTACATGATATGTTTATTACAAGGTGATATTTACTTGTATTAAGTATAGGATGGACAACAACAATCCATTCCTCCCAAGCAATGGGCATTATTAGACATCTTTTTCATAACTCTGGAATGTTGTTGAATCTCAGAAACCTTTTGCTATATTTTAGTGCTTTGAGTTTTTGTTGTACCATATGGTTATAGTTGTTGAATCTCATAAGCTTTTTGTTGTATTTTACTAGACATAGTTATACGTCATCAAAATGGGATTTCAAATTTTGATTTTTTTTAAAAGCATGTTATGATCAACTATTTCACACGCTCCACCTGACTCGAAGACAATAATGACAATTATGTTGAACAGGCAGGTCTAACAGCAGGTCAGCAGCTAATGAGGAAATTGCTGATTCGCTACATAAAAACTATTTAGATAAATATGTCCTTCTTGCAGTTAACAAGTGTGAATCTCCATGCAAGTGAATTATGCAGGCGTTTGAATTTTGGTCCATTGGGTAAACTATTTATGTGAGGGTGCACTTCCAAGTGGGTGGCTATGTTGTATGCCAAGTGTAGCCAAATAGTAGAATGTGGTCATGAAACTTGTTAAAGATTATATATTATTTTCTTATTTATGCTTAGATAATAATTGGAGATTTACTCATTATTACCTTATTATTAGGTTGATCCTAGTAATCATTAGAAAGATCGTATGTTATTAATATCCTATTTGAGCTTATTAAAAAAATATTGATCCTATTTGATCATATTGGCTAATTATAAATAAAGACATTGCATGGTCATCCAACACACATTTATAATACTTAACTCATTTAATAAATAGTGTTCACAGTCTGATATTTTCATGGTATGTTTGATCTATGGTACGTTTGATTTCGGTAATTCATAGATATGTTCATAATCTAATGTTTTCAACATAATATTAATTGTTTGTGTGCCACTTCTAAAATACAATTGAAGTTAAAGGTGTCATTTATACTTTGGCATTGGAGAATGCAAACATTTTTTACCATTAAGGGAATTGGAATAATTACTTATACTAGTGGTTAACATAACTAAAACTAAAAGTAGTTAACTTGTTCAATAAATAGCTATTCCACAGGGTAAGTTGTTATCTTAAATGTAATGTTATTACTGTTAAACTAAATTTGTCTAGTTCAACTTAAATAAGTAAATTCAAACACATGTGAATATTACTTTTAAGTTTTAACTACAATAATGTTACATAATCACCCTTGTTTATTTCAATTTACTTTGTTTTTTACTATGTGCAACTTTGTATTCCCTCTTGTTAGTTTAGATGAGTAACTATGAGGGGGAAATAACTATGGTCAAGCATAAGATACATATTTTTATGTAGTTTTATATATTCATGTGGTTAAGATTTTAGATGTGACAACAATTACATATTATATAAAGAAACCTCATTCCTCTTAACAATTTGGACCTTTTAGAAATTAGAAGTCACAAAGGTGTTGAGGATTACATCATGATAAATATTGATTTGTTGATTGACAAAACTGTCTCTCACAACTAAAAATCTAAATTACCCCTCTCCCTCAAGCTAGGAAATGTGACTTTTTTAGTGGCTAAGCATGGAGAGTGAAATTCTTCCATGGTTGTATCATATGGTTTATTATTTTTTTTAAGTGTCATGTCGTAATAAGCAAATTGTGGTTATAGTTTCTATATCAGATCTGAACCACTTTCGATATCAGTTATCTCTGGGACTGGATGTATATTGTATAGCCACTTCAGTCGTGTTCGTTGTTTCTCTAAAGTATCTTTTTTCTAGGAACATGATCAACAACAAGTTATTATGTTCGCGATTTATCATTCTGAAGAGCTTCTTGACCTTATTTGTTCTAGGCTACAAAAAATTAAGGTTTTTTTTTTTATAAAGGTTGTGTATATAATCATTGACTATGCGCAAATTTAGGTGTTATTTTCTACTTTTATGTTGCAAGAAAATGGATTTGACTATAGTTTGTGTTCACTAACCAATAATTAGTCATTAGATTTATTTGTAATTATTTTTTATCACCATACAATTTGGATCTACTTTTTTTTATTCTTATTTGAACTCTTAAATTTTCAATTTTGTTATTTATTTTCTACCAAACTATAGGAATCTAATAATCTTAATGAAAAAAGTTATGTTATCGCAATTTCAATTGTTGGGAGACGATGTTGGAAAAAGTAACATGTTGAATGCACTAGTTGGTGAGGACAGGACAATAGCCAGCACCATCAGTGGAACTACCTATGATGCTATTGATACTGAATTTACTGGACCAAATGGACAGGTTTGTTGATTTTTGTGGTGGCTTATTAACTACTTGGTGTGTAGCACTACAAAAAGAGAAAGTCTTAATTCAAGTATTTATTAGATTTTGTGGGAATGAAATTTTGAAAAGATTATTTGGTTATAGGGTTTTCCCTACCCAAACTTTGTTTAAGGTCATATATTTTTTGGACCACACCAGATTGCCACTGATTTTGTAATCTATTAGAATCTTGAGTCATAAAATAACTATTTTCTTATTTTCTTCCACTAGAAGTTCCAACTTATTTATACTAAGAACTGTCATAGCTTCTGTTGGGAGTACTACTGAGGCTTTTTCTGTGAATCAAGCATTTCATGCTATTCGGCGTTCTGATGTTGTTGCTCTGGTCATCGAGGTCATGACTTATATCATAGAACAGGCTCCTGATTAATGCTTTTATCTGTTAAATGAAAATTAGATTATTTTAATATATATACTTCCCCCCTTTTAACTATTTAAATGTCTATTGAAGGATTACAGGATAGTTGAAAGAATAGAAAAAGAAAGCAAAAATGTTAGGGAAAAACTATTTTTTTGCAATTTTAGGTCGATGCACTTGATAAGCTGGAGGCTTTTACAAGCTTCAATGGTCCTGACTTCTATGGCCTCCCTAGAAGCAAGTTAAAGATTAAACTGAGGAAAGCTCCTTGGAAAGTACCTAATTATTTTTCGTTTCCATTTGAAGACATTGTTCCCATGTATGCTGGTGAAACCCTTGAATAAGAGTCATTTTCTTGTTAACTTGATTTGTCTATTTGAAAATTTGGTATCCTACATGCTTTTTTTGTTGCTTCTTATTTGAATTTAAATTTTAGAAGTGTCATGTCAATTCTCTCCAAAATTCAAATTCAAATTAGAGGGAACATAGATCCATATGTTGGACGTCCAACACTTCCCCTCCACTCTATAAATAGCTCCTCACTCACTCTTGTAAGGATCTTTGATCATTTTTATGAATTACACTTCTTGTGAGAGACTTGTGAGTTTTCTTCTCTCTACCTTTTGAGAGTGTTTTTATGGCTTTTATCAAGAGTTTCTTCCCTTGTGGAAGCTTCTACAAACTAGGTTTATCTCTACCTAGAGTGGCGCCTCCATCACCATCTCCTTCCTATTCATCTACACCTTCTTCAAATGTTGGAAAACCTCTTGAAGCAAGATCCTAGGGAGAGCATTCCACGTATACATCAAGTGGTATCAAGAGCCTTCTTCTAGAGGTTCTTTTCCTTCACCTTATCTTCTTCTAATTTTGAATCACATTCTTCTTCTACTCCATGTATTCTTCTATTTTTCTTCAATTAATTTCGTGTTGTTCATAATTCCTTACTTCTCTAGTGTTGTTTGTGGCTTGTTGTTGTGATTTTTTCATTTCTAAGCAATTTTACTTGAATTTAATCGGTGCATTTTCTTCCTATACATTTTTACTTGATTTTAATTAGTTCAAATTTCTTAAATCTTCCATTGAACAACTGTTTTGTGTGTTAGGAATTCATGTTTACCATTAGCTTTGATTTTTAGTTGATTTGGTGCATGTTGAAGTTCTAAAGAAGTACCTTATACTAAAACCTCACCTTTGTGGTGAAAACCACATCCCTGTGGCAAGGTGTTTTGCCTTCAAGTTTGCATTTCCTTGCTTGATTTTTGTGCATTTTTGCTGTTGCTTATTTTAGGTTTTATTTTTCAGTTTCATAATCTCAAGTGTTTTTCATTTAGAGTCTTATTTAGTCTTTAATTTTGTCACATCAATTTGCTTAGGTTTTACCTTTTATTTTGAATTTTTGCTTTGAAAAAGTGTGGTCAACTTCTTGAAATTGAGCTTCATAGAGGAATCACCTCTTGTTTAAGTCTCATAAGAAGTCCTTATGCTTTTAGTTCAAGCATGTTTCCTTAAAAAGCTTCTCAAAAAATAAATAAATTAGTAGTTGAATTTCTTCTTGTGTCATTGTTCTTGTTAAATTTAGTAGCTCTTTTGTGCTAAAATTTTTTAGGTGATTGTGTAAGGATTGCTTGAGCAAATTGTGGTGCCAATTTGAGCCAAAACACTTATGCAAACATGTAGCTCTAAATCTCATCTAGAAGCTCTTGGTGCATTACCTAAATCACTTCCATTTTAGTGCATTTTTGAGTTACCTGTATTTTCATGGATTGCAATTTATCTTGAAATTTTTGTATACCTTAGCTTGCCTACTACTCAAGCGTTTATGACCATTAGATTCCTCGTAAAATTTTCAAAATAAAAGTTGAATTAGGTGCATCTAAAAGGTTAAAAAAAAGTCAAAAGGAAAATTGAAAGAAAAGAACAAAAGATCAAAGAAAGAGCAAAAAAAAATAGTGCAAAATAGATGTACCTAGTAGCAAAATTTAAATTGCAAAAGAGTGTTGAAAATTGGTTGAAATTGCTTGAGAACACCTTTGCATAGCTCTTGGCCAAATTAATTTCCTTGTGCAATTTTTTGAAAATATTTTGTTGTATTTGATTTTTAGTCCCTACTCTTATTCTAGTCTTTTCTTGGAAAATTCTTTAGTTGTGCTATATTTCCTTCATTGCTTTAATTCTAGTTTTTTCATTTATCTTACTCCTTTTAGTTTGTTCATTTTACCCTTTCCAATTGGATAGTTTCCTTTCCTTGATTTAGCATTTTCTTGTTTTTTTCTTGTACTCTTTGCTTCTTGGATTGCTTGGTGTTGTTGTCACATTTTATAGAGATGTCCTTTGATTTGGGAGCCTTCTACAAGGGTAGCACATTAAGGAAGTGTTAACTAAGCCAAGAAGGACTCAAAGAAGTGGAGGAAGCAAGACAACAGAGACACACTTATTAGAAGCTTGGAGTGAAGATTTTTTTTATTTTTTGTTTTGTATAATTCTTTGTAATATGTCATTTTATTCTTTTATGGAGTGTTGGATGCCCCTAAGGATCACTCATTTGTGTGTAATAGCTTAGATTCTCGTTTAAGGTTTGAAGTAGGAGTGGTAAACCTCTTCATTCCTTTAGGAACACATTTAGGTCCCTACACGTTTTGGTTTTCTTACTTTACCTTGCTCAAAATTGTGTAGAGGTGCCTTGGACTCCAAAGGTACTTGCATTATTTTAGGATTTCGTTTTAGGCTTAGTCTTTGCTTGTCCAAAACGCTTTTAGATTCATTAGGTGAGAAACAAAAAAAGGGTGAGATGAATGTGTATGGTTCTAGTTCTTCCCCCTCCTTTCTATAAATAGCTCTCACTCACTCTTGTATGAATCTTTGATCATTTTTATGAAATACACATTTTATGTTAGACTCCTTGTGATTGTTTAATGCAAATCCATGTTTGCGTCCCTTGATCTTCCTCCAAGAGGTTTCATAGCTCCAAAGAAATGGATTAATGGTGGCGAAAGAAATGATTTAAGTGGGGCGTCACTCTCCTTGGAGAGATAAACCAAGTGTTTAGGCTTGTCATAAGGGAAGGAACCCTTGAGAAAAGCCAAATAGGAAGAGGTTCCTCAAGAGAAAGATCCTTAAGACCTTTTACTCATAATGTGCTCAAGAGAGACAATTTTCATTCAACTTCAAAGGTAGGATTTACAATGAGTGTGGGGTCTTATTTATAGGGAGTGGGAGATTAGGATTAGTGGCCTAATTATGGACCTCCTAACAAGGCTCATTCCCTAAGTAGGATTAAGCTAACTAATTAGGGAACAAACTCCATTTCTAGTGCCTAGAATCAAGGAAAGGTGGGTTCCTATGTTGGTCATGTGTTGTGTGAAAGAAAAAGGGGTGCAAAAATGAGCTAGGAGGTGTGAAGATGACCCACACTCCCATATTTGGGTTGCACCTCTTTCTATGCACACTTTACATAATTACTTAGGTACCCATTTGCCTAATTACATGGAAAATGGCCAAAATACAAGGTTTTTTAAAGGGATTAATATGCGCCCTAAATTCCTAAGAAAATATAAAATATTTACAAGGTTAAAATCCTAAGACTATGGCTTCAAGTCTTCATGTAAGCTCCCATCCAAACCAAGTCTCTCTCATAAATCCTCCTAGCCATGATGCTAGGTGGGATTGCATTAGTGTTTGTTCTCTCTAACTTTGAGAGTTCTTCTATGATTTTTATCAAGGGTTCCTTCCCTTGTGGCAAGCTTCTACAAACCTAGGCTTATTTCCTTGTAGTAGCGCTTCCACCACCATTTTCTACCTCTCCATCTCCATCTTCTTCAACCATTAGAACCTCTTGAAGTAAGATCTTAGGAAGAGCAATCCAAGATTACATCAACTTTTATCAATGAATTCTATTTAAATTATTGATTGGTGGTATGGGAATTTATGTATTATTTAAGAATTATAGTAAATTAATTTTGTTCTACTTTTGTCAATTAGTTCTACTTTTATTTTGAAGATTGTTATCTTTTCTATTTCCTAGTTCCCATGAATGTTATTATGAACTAGGGCATTCTCTCTAACTGATAAATTTGCTGTTGCAGAGATGGGAATTTATATAATATTAGAACTATGATAAAAAATTTCTGTATGAACTTAAAGTGTCCTTGGATCACTTGACACCATCTCAAGTTTTATAATCATATGAGATTATATCTTATTTCGAAAGACTTCTATTAGTCTGTAATCTTTCTTTTTCATTTTAATTTTTTTAGCTGTGTTCTTTTATATAACCAATATTTTATTTACATGACTAATATACATTGCTCATTCTAGCATACAGTCAAAAAACTTTTCTGTTAAAAGCAGAGTATAGTACAAAAATTGCTTACTTTAGCTTGGCAGGCCAAAATCAGATGTTGTCTTGCACTATAGTGGTGTTATGTTGACTTGTAATTGCAAAAGTTGATGTATTCTAGCAATGGTTTGAAGCTCTAAACTTTTACTTCTAATTAAATTTTAAACTTTTTTTGTAAATTACCTTTGAAAGATATTTTTTAAAAAATTTAAATCTACTTTTAATATTTACTATTTTTTTAACAATTGAATATTAAGAAAGTTATTAATATTTTTTTAAAAATAAAATTAAAAAAGAAAAAGCAGCAATGAACTAACATATAAGAGCAATCTAAGTTACTATTATGATTAGAAAGAGTAAAACAAAATGAAGAAAAAAGAAAGGGAAAGAAAAGCTTAAAGGAAGAGTTTACCCATAGTGGTGTTGGGGCTTAAGCATGATTGTTTTTGGTATAACCTACATGTGGTTGATGAAATAATATTTTTCTCTTCAAAACTAAATTGCTCTAATTAACAAACACCCCTAACTATTAGAATGTCCTTCTAAAAATACATGAAAAAAAGTAAATAATAATATCTTTATAAAAAAGTACATTCAACATTTAAAAAGTATTTGAAAGATTTATGCAAACATATACTTAACCATTTTTTTAGAGTAATTAACAAACTGCTCACTAAATATATTACTTGTTAGGGTTACACATGCTATTATGTAAACTAGACATTTCAATTTAGTTTTAATTTTTAAAGCTATGCATGCTACTATTAACTATCTAAAAAGAATCAATCAATATTTTCCCATAGTTGAACAAATAGTGTGCATAGTATTTTTTTTTATAGTGTTGTGTAGATCATCAATATTATTTTTATTTTATAAAAAGTCAATATTATTTTATTTTTATCTATATATTTTATTTTCATAATCTAATATTTCTTTTAATTTATTATCTTTTATATTCTTATTTTGATTGGCTTAAATATGAAGATATCCTACAGGTTGATGTTTTTTTTTTTAATTTTAGTTCCTGAATTTTTTTTTTCAGTTTAGTTCTTGCCATTTTCAGAACTTTTAAAAAATATTTAAGATTTAAATATAAAATATAAAATATAAAATATAAAATTTAAGACTTAATAAATCAAGAATATTTGAGAAATAAAACATATTTTATATCTAATAATTAATTAAATCATGACAAAAATTTATTTTAAAATAAGTAAAGTCAATAATAGTTAATATAGGCGATATTAAATTTTACTTCTCTTTTCCATAAAAAAGAAACTATCTCATTTGGCATAAATATTGTTTTTGCTACTTGAACATCTTAGGTCTTATTTGGGATGATTTTGAGTTTTTGCTTTTTGGTTTTAGAATGTATTTTAAAAATAAAAACATGTTAAGTAAAAATTATTTTGATTTGGTTTTTTTATTATTTTAAAAACAATTTTTACTCAATTTAAAAAACAATAACTTTGATTTTAATTTTTATATTTCTATTTTTATTCAAGTCTATTGTTTCACATTAGTCGCCATCATCTCTAACACAAGTGTTATCTCCTATTGTCAGTAATTAGTCACCACTTTCAACCACTGGTCAATAACAACCACCTTCGACAATCGGTCATGGACCGCTAATCTGTCATTATTGTCCGCCAATCATTGACCGACATTTCTAATCGTCGGTCATTGTTTGCGACTTCCAATTACCAATTACTGTATATCGATCTTCAGTCCCTGATAAGAAGGATTCTAGTGTGATTAGAATTTGAGAATAATATTTTAAATTTGAAAATCAAAACAATGTTTTTTTTATAAATTTAAAAACTATAAACCAAAAATCATCCCAGACGGAACCTTAAGAAATAACTACTGACATAAAATATTGGATAGTAATAATTATTTGAGTTACTTTTTATTTTATTCAATTAATTCTCATGATTTTTATTTGTGTTGGGGAGTTTGTTTTTGAGAAAAATAGAAACATAAGAGCGTATTTATTAGGATTGTATATTTTAAAGTTAATTTTTTTAAAAAATTTTAAATTTACCTTTTGTATTTACCATTTTTTACATACTTTCAGATTTCTATTCTCGAAAAATTTGAAATATACTTTTTATCATACTAGTTTTTGTTTTACATTTTAAACTTATATTTTTTATAATTTTTTATATGTTTTTTACAATTGAATTTTTAAAACATTTGTATTCAACTTTTACTTCTAATTAAATTTAAAAAAAAATTAAAATTATTATGAAATATAATTTTAAACAAAAGTTAAATCTACTTTCAATATTTACTATATTTTTTTAATAATTGAATATTAAGAAAGTTATTAATAAATCTTTAAAATAAAATTAGAAAAAGAGAAAATGGCAAAACAAAGGAACTATTATATAAAAGTTATCAGAGTTATCGTTACTATTACCGATAGTCGAAGCCAAACAAAGAAGAATAAAAGCGCTCCCTCTCTTCCACCTGAGAAGGAAGAGAAGTCGAAGCCACTCACACTCAACCTATGCCTCTGTTTTTCAAAACCTTCCACCAGAAATGTTGGACCAGCTTTTACCCATTAAAGAGGCAGTGAGGCAATGCGTTCTGGCCTCAACATTCAATCGCAAGTTGTTGTTTGGCGGAGAGTTTAAGGGACGCACCCAAGATTTCGTTCACCGATGGGTTGTTGTTTGGGGAAGGAGCAGAAGCTTGCGTGGAAACCCCGACTGGGTTCTTTGTTGCTATAGGGACTCAAGAAGAGGCCAAGAATGAATATTGAGTTTGGTTTTGGGTGCAGATTAGAAATATCACAGCTCTGAGGTCATTAAGTACAAGGATCGATCTCCAGAGACCGTCTCAATGACCATTTTGTGACTGCCCTGATGTACATGTATGATGAATTATGATAAATTTGAGGTTATGCTTCTCTGTCTTGGAATGTAATGGTAATCATTAATTTCATAAATTTGTTGGATTATGTAGGTCAAAGCATGTTGAGAAAAGAATGCCCTTAAAAGTGATTGAATCTAGAGTTTATCATCTTGATGGGAATGTTACCGGAACATCTGAGTCATCCTCATGTAGTAGTGACAACCCAATTTCATCACTTGGAAAAAAGATGAAAAACTTCGAAGAAGGTAACTAACTTGGTGTATTTTAAATGCTTTATGATTGTAGTGATTTTGGCTTATCAATGCTTTCATTTGCAATCTCTTAGATGCATTTACATAGGTATTTTTAATGTTGTTTTCTTATTGGAATTGATTCAATGGAATGCATAACAAAGGCTTCCACTACTGTTAACATAGATTAGTGAGGTGAAATCCAATTTTGATAGGAGAAGAGTACCAAAAGCACTAGAACTGCATCTAAGTTTGAGCCTTAGTTTTTTAATATCATCCACTTTTATTCTTTGATCTTATGAAAATTTTGATAATATGCTTGTTTCTCTGTTTGCTTTAATACTTTGCATATATCTTTGATATTTTGCCAAGACAAAAGAATGGACTGTGGATCTTAGTAATTATGAAGGCTTTGTGTTCTAACTTTTGAAAATGGATAGTCAAGTCTCCATTTGAAGTTGTTTGGATTGTGAATTGCATAACATATTTCTTAATCTCCATTTTTTCCATTTTGATTGACTTTTGGTATGTTTTCTCTTACTCTCTCCCTGATCTTGATATATTTGAAACTCATCACCTATATGAGATTGAATTATTAGTACCTAAATTTATGTTGCAACTATCTCGGTTTTAACATTTCACATAAGCAATCTGCTTCAACATAAATGGGCTGTGAAATTTACTTTTCCTTACTAAATGGGCTTCTTCTACCTTTGATCTTCAATTTCCATTCAATAATTCCTACAGATTCTTGTGATGATAGTGCTATATAATGATGGAAACATTTGTTGCCGCAACTCTTGTGTCATGGGAGGGAATGCTATTGCAAGTCAAAATGGAGTGAACTTAGAGTCGTTCATGGTAGCTTATAAATGGAAACTTCATGGTTTACATTTGTAGTGGGTCATTATTCTAGAAGTGGCTCTGGTTATTTTTCTAGTATTTCTTTGGAGTTGCATTGTTGCACAAGATCTAGAAGGAACACTATCATTGAACTGAAAGCAACCTTGCTATTTACCTAAAATTAAACTGTGGTAATATTTTAAAATATTTTCGACATTTTCCTTTCTTAGTTTTTCCCTTTTTTATACAATAGAAGTTTTTAATCATCTAAATTTTTCATTTATTTTTCTACTTATAGAAACTTTTTTTATTATTTTTTTTACGTTACAAATTTTAAAACATTACTTTTTGCATTATCTAAAATTTTCAAATTACTTTTTTACTCGTTTAAACTACTTTTTTCATATTAGTATTTTTGTATTGAACTTTTTTAATTTTTAAATGTTAATATATTGCAAAAGGTAAAGTTTTCTAAATTATTTTTTCCACATTTCAATATATTTTGCAATTCTTTTTTCACGTTGAAGTTTTCTCAATTTTATAAATTTTTTTAATATTATTTTTTCACATTTAAGCCGATTTTTCAATATTATTTTCATACTGAACTTTTGTATTTTTTTTAAACTACCATTTTTGAATTATCTAAACTTTTATTTTATAATTTGCAACATTATTTTTTTACATTCAACTTATTTCCCTTTCTTTTATACCATTCATATTTTTTTATCATCTAAGTTTTTAAATTATTTTTTTTGTATAAACCTCTTGTTCTAAATTATTTTTTCACGTTGAAAAATGTAAAATTTTATAATATTACTTTTTTACTCATTTAACCTTCTTTTTCCACATTAGTTTTTTAGTTTAATTTTTACACTGCCAGTGTAAAATCTTTACACTGACATTCAATCATGACTTTTTATTTATGGGATTTTTAAAGTAATAATGATTAAAGTCAACAAATTTACCATGAATGACAGTGTATGTCAATTAAACACTTAGTTTTTTTCCTAAACTTTTTTAAAATTTTAAACTGCCCTTATGCAGGATGAACTATAAGTTGATTGAAAAGCTTAAGGAAGGATTCACTTCAAAAGGAGAAAGAAAGGAGTCTTAGAGAGGAGACTTCACCAACTAGTTTTAATTTTTCTTTTTAAATTCATTGTAATTCAAAGGCCTTTTTATAGGTATTGGATGCTCGTAAGGATCACCTCTTTTGCTTGTAATAATTTTTAGTTTCTCATTTTTTATGTGTAGAGAAAGAAAGTGATACATCATCTTTTACATATTAGGAACACGATCTTAATCCCCTACACTTACCTTTATATTTTTGCTTATTGAGGAGTGATGAGTGTGGACTTAGGTTCTTTTTCCCAACACTTTGCAATGACTTCACACATATCTAACACATTTTTGCATTAACCAAAATTTTTTAAATAACTTTTTTACTCGTTTAAACTTGTTTTTCCACATTAATTTTTTTAATTGAACTTCAACATTTTTTCGTATTGAATTACATAATGAACTTCTGCATATTTTTAAACTAACATTTTTGCATTATTTAAACTTTTCTTATTCATATTTTACACATCAAAATTTACTAATTTAAATTTATGTTTCATATTATATTTTTTACTTATATTTTATTCATTTCAATTTATTTTAAAACATTATTTACGAACATTTAACTTTTTTTTAAATCCTTACCTTTTTTATGAACTTCTTTTACAATAATATTTTCTTACAAGCTTTTTAAATAAACATTACCCTTTTTTATACTTCTTAAGCATGGTTTCGAATTTTTTTTATTGAAAATTTTTATACGTTGCATTTTTTCATTATCTAAACTTTTAAAATTATTACATAACATTATTTTTTCACATTACAATTATTTAAAGCATCACTTTTTTTCACATTAAAGATTTTTAAACATTCATTTTTATATTTTTATCACTCTTAAATTTATTTTCAAGTTAAATTTTTTTATAAACCTTACCTTTTTTTATACATTTTAAACATGATTTTGAAATTTTTTTGTATTAAAATTTTTATACCTTAATTTTTTTTTCATTATCTAAACTTTTCAAATTATTTCATAAACATTATTTTTTCACGATGAAGATTTTTAAATCTTCATATTTATATTTTTATAAGTAATTTAAATTTATTTTCACATTAAATTCCTTTTACTTATATTTTTTAATTTAAACTTATTTTAAAACATCATTTATGAAAATTTAACTTTTTTATTTTTAAATTTTACTTTTTTATATCAACTTATTTTGCAATATTATTTTTATTAGTTTTTTTTATAAACATTACCCTTTTTATAGTTTTAAACATGGTTTTAAATTATTTTTTCGAATTGAAAATGTTATATACCTTACATTTTTCATAATAAAAAAACTTTTCAAATTGTTTCTTTGACATTATTTTTTCATATTAATATTTTTAAAACATGACTTTTTTTCAAATAGATGATTTTTAAATATTTATTTTCGTATTTTTATTACTCATTTGTAATTATTTTCAACATTAATTTTTTTCACTAATATTTTATTTATTTAAACTTGCTTTCAAATATCATTTTTGAACATTTAACTTTTTATTTTTTAAATCTTTGCTTTTTTTACTAACTTATTTTGCAATATTATTTTTTTATAAGCTTTTTTAAATAAACATTACCCTTTTTTGTACTTTTTAAGCATACTTTTGAATTATATATTTGCATTGAAAATTTTAATACTTTATATATTTTCATTATCTAAACTTTTAAAACTATTCCATTGACATTATTTTCTTACATTAAAATTTTTAATTTAAAAAATCACTTTTTTTAACATTCAAGCCATTCATTTTTATATTAATTTAAATTTATTTTCTATATTAAATTATTTCATAAACCTTACTCTTTTTTATACATTTTAAACATGTTTTCAATTGTTTTTTTACATTACAATTTTTTATACCATACATTTTCTCATCATCTAAACTTTTAAAATGATTTCATTAACATTATTTCTTTTATATTACAATTTATAATTTCAAGCATCACTTTTTTCACTTGGAATATTTTAAACCTTTATTTTTTTATTTTTACTACTAATTTAAATTTTTTTTACATTAAATTCTTTTTACTTTTATTTTGTTAATTTAAACTTACTTTAAAACATCATTTATGAACATTTTAACTTTTTTATTTTTTAAAATTTTACTTTTTTATGCAATTATTTTTAAATATTATTTTTTACTAGTTTTTTTATAGACATTACTCTTTTTTATACTTTTAAACATGCTTTTGAATTTTTTTTTCATTGAAAATTTTTTATACCTTATCTTTTTTTCATAATCAAAACTTTTACAATTATTTATGCGATATTATTTTTTCACATTACAATTTTTGAAACATCACTTTTTTTTCAAATGAAAGACTTTTAAATATTCATTTTTAAATTTTTTACTACTCATTTAAAATTCTTTTTCACAATATTTTTTTATATAGATTTTGTTCATTTAAACTTATTTTTAAACATAGTTTTTAACATTTAACTTTTTTATTTTTTAAATCCTTACCTTTTTTACGAATTTACGGTGGACTATTATTTTTTACAACCTTTTTTCAATAAACATTACCCTTTTTTGTACTTTTTAAGCATGATTTTGAATTATTTTTTTGTATTTAAAATTTGTATACCTTCCATTTTTTTTTATTATCTAAACTTTTAAAAAATCATTTCATTAACATTATTTTTTACATTATAATTTTTAATTTAAAACATTACTTTTGAATATTAAAGATTTTTAAACATTCACTTTTATATTTTTACTACTCATTTAAATTTATTTTTCACATTCAATTTTTTTATAAACCTTACCCCTTTTTTAAACATGATTTTGAATTATTTTTTGACAATAAATTTTTTTATACCTTACATTTTTTTTATTATCTAATCTTTTAAAATTATTTCATTAACATCATACTTTTACTACTCACTTAAATTTATTTTTCACATTAAATTATTTTTACTCATATTTTGTTCATTTAAACTTATGGAATTTCTCCTTGCACCTTCATAACCTTGTGAAATGTCAAAAATACCTTAAATAATAAATTTAAAATTTCATTCTTGCACACTTTTTTACAAGTCCAGATAGGTCCATCCTAACTTATAAAAAGTGTAGCTCGCCCAGTGACAGTTGTTGTCCAACGAGGACCATGTATCAGACTGTCCCAGTAATAGGGACTTCATTCAATGAGACACATCGCTCGATTAAAACCTATTTTTTTTTCTAAACAGTGTTATAATTTGCTTTGGGCAAAACCTCTCATTGGGAACAAAATTACAAAATAGTTTGATAGAGGCTAAAGCTCGTCAGGTGAGACCTATTGCCTGCAAGACCTTACAAATAACAAAACCTTTGCTGCCAAAATCAACCAATTTGCTGACATATAACTCTACATTCTTATAATATTATCATAATTTATTTATCTTTTTACACCATGTTCACACAATGATTACCTAAACTTAACAACAATGCCTTGAAATTCAAATAGTATTTCTACACAACTCTCTTATATACATATTCAACAATAAAATAACATTTTCTGAGACTTCCAGTCACAATCTGGCATACTTCACTCCAAAACATCCTACCTCTCTACATTATCACTACTATTTGCTTCCGTGAAAAGTACAATAATCACAATCATATAAAAAACACAAACATTGTAAGGGAAAGCTTACATAATATGCAATATACCATTACATTAGTCATAAAGCATGAAAGTTACACAACATATATATTTAGTACTATCAATACATTCACTGATAGTAAACAATCGATCATCATTCTTATGCTTCACTTGAGCATAAGCACTCATAAATAATCAATAATACTTATGCTTCTTCTGAACATAAGCATTCACAACAAATTAATCACATATATGCTCCACATGAACATAAGCATTCACAACATTCAACTGACATTTTTCAGAAAGACTCACTACATTGATTTCGCATATCAAAGTAGCGGCTCATTTGACTTCCTCCACACTAGTATTTGGTATCTATCTGACTCATTAGATAACCAGTTGAAGTTTGAGCATACTCAGAATAACCAATTGATGTCTAGTGTATCATCACCCAAAATGTGACCCTAATAATGCATCACATAGGGTCCAAACACTAGTGTATCATCGCCTGACACAGGACCCTAACACTACATCATCACCCAAAAGAGGGCCTTAGCACCAGGATTACTTAAACATATCCACCTCCCTAATTTAATTAATGCATCACCTTAAGAACTCTATTACCTCCTCATAACAATCCACAACACAATTCATTAATACTCTTTATTAATGAATTACAATCTCCAATCATCCACAAACATAATTTTAACAACTCGTCATTCACATACAATTTCACATATTACTCAAAGCATTCATCAACTCAACACATCATCATTATGCATTTATAATTGACATACACATTATCTAAAATAGCTCATTTATACATCAAAATATACGCTATCACACATAGTTAAATAATACAATTAAGATGCACATTATCCCAAATAGCTAAACTATGAAATCCAAATATATATTATCTCAAAAACTCAAATCACAATCAACAAATACGCTAACTCAATTAACTCACATCACATTCAACAAATATGTTAACTCAATTAATTCAAATCAAAATAAAATATACAGTATCTTAAATAACTCAAAACACAATTAAAATACATGTTATCTTAAATAGCTCAAAACATAGTCAAAATACTTGTTATCTCAAATAGCTCAAATCTCTCAACTACCAAATCACTTATTTATTAACAACAATCAGCAAAACATATTATTTTACCTATTTCTCTGTACAAAAGCCGATTAAAATAGAAGCGGAAGAATCTACCTAAAGAAATTACACAGGAACCTATATTGATCACCTCTCTCAGAATCAGGAGTAATGAAGGAGATCGCGTTGAATTTCACTCAAGTTTGGATGGCCATGCAGCACAGAGAAGACAATGACCATGCTACTTGCACCCCACTTTTTAAAAATAATTAAATTTTTGAAAACTTATCGAAACTCAACTAACCAAAAAAAAGAATAATAATTATTCTCTCCTCCCTTGTCTTATATCATCAACTGAATACAACCTAATAGTATTATCAAACTAATAAATACATCACATCTCAAATCAATTAGAAAATTTAAGTATAAACTTAAATTTAATTCCTTTCACTATTTATTGAACAAATTTATAACCTATTAAATAAATAGGTCCTTACAATAAAGGTTTCAATATTGATAAGTACCAACAACTATAAAATTGTTTGGTCCAAACTTGGGCAAATAATTCGAAGAGTAAATTATTTTGCAAGTTCAGTTGGCCCTGTCTAAACTTGTAATTGCAAATTACAAGTTTGGACAGACTCATCAAGACATGTAATTGCAAATTATTTTACAAGTCTAGACAGGTTCATTCAGACTTGTAATTGCAAATTTTTTTACAAGTTCGGACAGGTCGATCCTGACTTATAAAAAAATTGCAAATTTTTTACAAGTACGAATTGTCCTACCTGGACTTGTAAAAAAATTTGAACTTTTTTTATGAGAGAGACGTTAAATTTTTACTTTTTCACGTAGGGCATTTTTTCTATTTTAAAAAATTATGGAGGTGTAGGGACAAATTTCTTTAAACTTATTTTGAAACATAGTTTATGCACATTTATTTTTCACATTACATGTCTTATAACATCATTTTTTTCTTACATAGAAGATTTTCAAACCTTCATTTTTTATATTTTTGTTACTAATTTAAATTTATTTTTCACATTAAATTCTCTTTACTTTTATTTTGTTTATTTAAACTTACTATAAAACATCATTTATGAAAATTTAACTTTTTTATTTTCTAAATTTTTTATTTTTTTATGAAATTATTTTGAAATATTATTTTTTTACTATCATATTTTATAAACATTACCTTTTTATACTTTTAAACATGATTTTGAATTGTTTTTTCGCATTGAAAATTTTTTATACCGTGCATTTTTTCCATAATCAAAACTTTTAAAATTATTTTCTTGACATTATTTTTTCACATTATAGTTTTTAAAACATCTCTTCTTTTCAAATGAAAGATTTTTAAATATTCATTTTTATATTTTTACTACTCATTTAAAATTATTTTTCACATTAATTTTTTTACTTGTATTTTGTTCATTTAAACTTATTTTCAAACATCAATTTTGAACATTTAACTTTTTTATTTCCACTCCATAATTTTTTTAAGAACTAATTTTGAAATATTATTTTTTTACGCGACTTTTTTAATAAACATTACCCTTTTTTGTACTTTTTAAGCATATTTTGAATTATTTTTTGCATTAAAAATTTTTATACCTTAGATTTTTTTTTATTATCTAAACTTTTAAACTCATTACATTAACATTATTTGTTCACATTAGAATTTTTAATTTAAAACATTATTTTTTTCACATTAAAGATTTTTAAACATTCACATTTATATTTTGACTACTTATTTAGATTTATTTTTCACATGAAATTTTTTTATAAACGTTACCCTTTTTTTAACCATGGTTTTGAATTATTTTTTGGCAATAAAATTTTTATACCTTACATATTTTTCATTATCTAAACTTTTAAAATTATTTCATTAACATTATTTTTTCAATTTACACTTTAATTTTTATACTTTTACTACTCATTTAAATTTATCTTTCACATTAAATTCTTTTTACTTATATTTTGTTCATTTAAACTAAGGAAATTTCTCCGTGCACCTCCATAACCTTGTGAGATGTCAAAAATACTCCTCGATTAAAAAGTCAAAACTTCATTCTCGCGCATTTTTTTACAAGTTTGGACATGCCTACTCAAACCTGCAAAAAAATTTACTACTTTTTTACAAGTCTGAACAGGTCTATCCGGACTTGTAAAAGAATTTTCATATTTTTTTATGAGCAAAGAGTTACATTCTTTCTTTTTTTACTTAAGGCATTTTTGTTATTTTAAAAAATTATGAAGGTGTAGGGGAAAATTATGGAGATGCAGGGAGAAATTCTCTTAAACTTATTTTGGAACATCGTTTATGCACATTTATTTTTGACATTACATGTTTTAAAACATCACTTTTTTTTTCACATTGAAGATTCTCACACCTTCATTTTCATATTTTTACTACTAATTTAAATTTATTTTTCTCCTTAAATTCTTTTTACTTTTTTTTAATTTAAATTTACTTTGAAACATCATTTACAAATATTTAACTTTTTCACTTTTTACTTTTTATCAAATTATTTTGAAAAATTATTTTTTACTAGCTTTGTTTGTAAACATTACCCTTTTTTATACTTTTAAACATGATTTTAAATTATTTTTTTGCATTGAAAATTTTTTATAGCTTATATTTTTTCATAATCAAAACGTTTAAAATTATTGCTTTGACATTACTTTTTTACATTGCAATTTTTAAAACATAACCATTTTTCAAATGGAAGATTTTTAAATATTCATTTTTATATTTTTGGTACTCATTTAAAATTATTTTACACATCGATTTTTTCCATATATTTTTTTTTCATTTAAACTTACTTTTAAACATCATTTTTTAAATTTAACTTTTTGATTTTTTTTTATTTTTTACCTTTTTTAACTAATTTATTTTACAATATTATTTTTGTTAAAAACATTACACTTTCTTGTACTTTTTAAGCATGATTTTGAATTGAAAATTTTTATACCGTATAGTTTTTCTCATTATCTAAAATATTAAAATCTACATTAACATTATTTTTTCACATTATATATTTTTAAACATTCACTTTTATATTTTGACTAGTCATTTTTTTTCACATTAATTTTTTATTAATTGTTACCCTTTTTTAAACATGGTTTTGGATGTTTTTGGCAATAAAATTTTCATTACTTTCATATTTTTCGTTATCTAAACTTTTAAAATTATTTCATTAACATTATTTTTTCACTTTATAGTTTTTAATTTCAAACACCACCTTTTCTCACGTTGAAGATTTTTAAACTTTAATTTTTATACTTTTACTACTCATTTAAATTTATTCTTCATATTAAATTATTTTACTCATATTTATTTCATTTAAACTCTAGAGATTTCTCCCTGCACCTCCATAATCCTGTGAAATGTCAAAAGTACCCTTAGATAAAAAAAATTAAAACTCTGTTCTCACACCTCCATAATTTTTACTTTTTATGAAATTATTTTCAAATATTATTTTTTTACTAGCTTTACTGGTAAATATTACCCTTTTTTACACTTTTTAACATGATTTTGAATTATTTTTTCCATTGAAAATTTTTATGCCTTACATTTTTTCATAATCAAAACTTTTTAAATTATTTTTTTGACATTATTTTTCACATTACAGTTTTTAAAACGTCACTTTTTTTTAAATGGAAGATTTTAAATATTCATTTTTATGTTTTTACTACTTATTTAAAATTATTTTTTACATTATTTTTTTTTACTTATATTTTGTTCATTTAAACTTATTTTCAAACATAATTTTTGAAAATTTAACTTGTTTTTTTTAAATCCTTACTTTTATTTATGAATTTATTTTGCAATATTATTTTTATGAGTTTTTTTAATAAATATTATGCTTTTTTGTACTTTTTAAGCATGATTTTGATTTATTTTTTTGCGTTAAAAATTTTTATACCTTACATTTTTTGTTTTCATCATGTAAACTTTTAAAATCCTCACATTAACATTATTTCTTTTACATCACAATTTTTAATTTAAAACATCACTTATTTCGCATCAAAGATTTTTGAACATTCATTTTTATATTTTTACTACTCATTTAAATTTATTTTTCATATTAAATTATTTTATAAACCTTGCCCATTTTTAAATTATACTTTACATATTTTTTATTATCTAAACTTTTAAAATTATTTCATTAACAATATTTTTTCATATTACACTTTTTATTTTCAAACATCACCTTTTTTCACATTGAAGATTTTTAAACTTTAATTTTTATATTTTTACTACATATTTAAATTTATTTTTCACAATAAATTCTTTATACTCATATGTTGTTCATCTAAACTTAGGGAATTTCTCCGTGCACCTCCATATGTTCTCCTTGCACATCCATAATCCTGTGAAATGTCAAAAATACCCTTAGATAAAAAAGTTAAAACTTTATTCTTGCGTAGTTTTTCCAATTTTAAATAGGCCTACCCAGATATGCAAAAAAAAAAATAGTAATTTTTACAAGTCCGAATTGCCATGTCCAGACTTGTAGAAAAAAATGCAAATTTTTTTATTAGAGAGGCGTTAAACTTTTACTTTTTTATCTAGGATATTTTTGTTATTTTAAAAAATTATGGAGGTGCAGGGAGAAATTCGCTTCACCTAATTTTGAAACATTATCTCCACACATTTATTTTTCATAGTACATGTTTTAAAATATCACCTTTTTTCACATTGAAGATTTTTAAACCTTTATTTTCATATTTTTACTACTAATTTAAATTTATTTTTCACATGAAATTCTTTTTACTTTTATTTTGTTCATTTAAACTGACGTTGAAGCATCATGTATGAACATTTAACTATTTTACTTTTTAAATTTTTACTTTATTTTGAAATATTATTTTTTTACTAGTTCATTTTCTAAATATTACCCCTTTTTTATACTTTTAAATATGGTTTTGAATTACTTTTCATAATCAAAACTTTTAAAATTATTTCTTTGACATTATTTTTCACATTATAGTTTTTAAAACATCCCTTTTTTTAAATGGAAGATTTTTAAATATTCATTTTTATATTTTTACTACTCATTTAAAATTATTTTTCACATTAATTTTTTTACTTATATTTTGTTCATTGAAACTTATTTTCAAACATCATTTTTGAAATTTAACTTTTTTATGTTTTAAATCCATACTTTTTTTATGAAATTAGTTTGCAATATTATTTTTTTACGAGCTTTTTTTAATAAACATTATCTTTTTTTGTAATATTTAAGCATGATTTTGAATTGAAAATTTTTATACCTTACCATTTTTTCATTATCTAAACTTTTAAAATCATTACACTGACACTATTTTTTCACATTACAATTTTTAATTTAAAACATCACTTTTTTTCACATTAAAGATTTTTAAACATTCACTTTTATATTTTGACTACTCATTTAAATTTATTTTTCACATTAAATTTTTTATGAACCTTACCCTTTTTTTAAACATGGTTTTGAATTATTTTTTTGCAATAAAATTTTTTATACCTTATATATTTTTCATTATCTAAACTTTTAAAAGTATTTCATCAACATGATTTTTTCACATTACAGTTTTTAATTTCAAACATGACCTTTTTTCACATTAAAGATTTTTAAACTTTAATTTTTATATTTACTACTTATTTAAATTTATTTTTACATTAAATTCTCTTTACTCATATTTGTTCATTTAAACTTAGGAAATTTCTCCCTACACCATCATATTTCTCCCTATATCTCCATATCCTTGTGAAATGTCAAAAATACCGTTATATAATAAAAAGTAAAAACTTCATTATTACGTATTTCTTTAGAAGTCCGGACATGTCCATCCGGACTTGTAAAACAATTTACAAATTTTTTTATGAGAGGAGTTAAATTTTTATGTTTTTTTTACCTAGTATGTTTTTACCATTTGTGTAAGAAGAAACTATAGAAATGCAAGGAATATTCCCCATTTTAAATTATGAACTTTATAATATTCTACATCAAGTTCTAAAGGCCATACTTAAATCCTTGATTAAAGCGATCATTAAATTAAGTATGTTGTATGCTAATTATTGTTCTATAAGTATCAATATATATTAATAATTTTTTCAAATTAAATTGTTGATATCTTAATAAAAAAAATTATGAAGCTTATAATTTTGCTTCAAGTTCTAAAGGACATATTTAAATATTTGATTTAAGCAATTATTAAGGTTATGTTCAATTGCAAGGAAAGAAAGTGTAAAAAAAAAAAATGAAAATTGAAGTTGTTTAATTGTAAGAAAAATGATATGAAAAAGATATAAAGTTATAAATTAAAAGTTATTATAATTACAAAATTACACATATATTTATGACTTGTTTTGTATAAATAAGAGTAATTTTAAAGGTATAAATTTTTTTTACATTTTTTTTCCTTTTCAAAGTTCTTTGAAGTAAAAAGTAAAACATGTGAGATCAAATAAATTAATGACACTTTTCCTCCTACTTTATCTATTATCAAATTAAAAAAAAAATCTCTCATTTTCATATAACTTTTCATCCTTTATTTTACCTTCAACGGACTAAATTAGGAATTATTTATGCTAATTAATTATTGTGCTATAACCAAGCATTAATATATATCCTTTATTCACAACATTATGGGAAGTGCTAGGGTCTAATGCACTACGTTTTTTCATAGGTAATATTGAAATACTAATTATTATTAGGCTCAACTTGCTGCCACTAACATAAATTTATATTGGCTTTAATTACCTCTTTCATATTTCTGTCATATGAGTCAATATTAATGAAGGCATGAAACATACTCATCATTAATCTTCAACAGTTCAACTTTAAGTTTGGTTTTATAATTATGTTCTTTTGGAACGAAATTAACTTGACTATAAGAAAAATAACTTATGCTTATAGATAATTACTGTCACTAAAAGTCTAAAATCTATAGGTAGAAGTACACTAGACTTTGATCTTCTTCCACTTTTCCCATCAACTTTAAGGGGGTATACAAAAACTTATACCTACATCTCCAACTGTAGGTAAAGGTCACTAACCTATACCTATAGTCGCAAATTGTAGGTAAAAGCTATAAACTTATACTTACTACCTTAAACTGTAGGTAAAAACTTATCTATAAAATTATTCAATAAAGATCCTTTCATAACCGCATCCTTAATTAGTCACTATACTACAATAAGTACATGCTTGAAAGTCAAATTGTATTCCTTACTTGTCAAAATAGTACATTTAGATTCAAGTAGTAAGACTTTGAGAAGAGTCCTTAAGTAATAGTATACAACAACAACAAAAAGAGTAATAATGTTCCTCAAGTCCAAGTTATGTTCTTACTTGTAATACAAAAACCTTTACAATTTCAATGGAAACATACAAGGAAATTGGAATCAAGTAACTATACAACATAACTGCTAACAAGAAATGCAAAATTTCAATGGAAACAAATATGATAGACCCAGAAAGGAAAAAACAAATACAAAGGTTCCCTTGTGGAGCTGAAAGGTATAGCTTTGGAATGGAAGTGATGAGAAATAAGGGAACCTATTATTTGTTTGATTGGGAACCTATGAAAGTTTTTATAATACATGGTGACATCAACATTTACAATGTCTCTATCCTTAAACTTTCTGCACAATGAATATAATATTAAGAGAAGATCTCAAATTACTATAATCTTATCATGCCTCAGTGAGTTAATGGCACTTACACTAGTGTTAAGTACTAAAGAAGCATTAGTTTGAAAAGTTAGGGTTTGATTGGTTTGGTTTTGTTTTTTAGCTTTTGAAAAGAGTCTTTAAGAACAGTTTTCAAAAACTGTTTTTCGAGAAGAAAAGGAAAAAAAAAACTTGTTTGGGAAGTGTTATTTGAAAACTGTTTTGAAGATATAAAAATATAAAAACTTGTTCATATTTATTAAAATTTCATTAATGAAAAGCAAAAAACATCATATTCTGTTTGTATTTTGAGTTTTCAACACAAAAATAGAAAACTGAAAAGCAAAACTACTTTTAGCTGTTCTTATTTTTAGTTTTTAAAAACAAAAAAACCAAAACTGTTTTTGAAAACTGTCTTCAGAAAACACTACACAAACGAGTTTTTTAGTTTTTAAATACTAAAATACTGAAAACAGTTTTATAAAACTGTTGTCAAACAAACACTTAGTTTATAATAATTACAGTCACAATTAAAACTGAGTATTGGTAACAAAGAAAACCATATACACGATAAAATTAGAAAAGACAAAGAATAGTCTACCTTGCATCAAGAATTGTATGGCAGATTAGTTCATTAACTGACCTTATAGATAGAGTAAATTTCATTCTTAACAGCAAGACAATGTGAACAAAATGACATTATAGAAGAAAAGTACCTACATGCAGTAGATTTAGGAAAGAAATGGTAATTGAGAGGTGATAAATGTCCTCTTGAAATGGTAACAAATCAAGAAAAAAAAATCATCACACATGACTATGTAATTGCTAAATCGCAACGACATCAAGAAACTCAAGGAACCATTTGGAAACAGAATTATAACAAGGTTCAAAGAGCCCAAACTTGAATTTACTTTAGGAATTATGATATTCCTATTTGCATAAAAGTTTAAAAACTAAAGGTAACAAAAATTGTACAATAGCTAGAAGGAGTATTTGATTCACTTGTGAAGTGTTTGACATGGAAATATGTCAAAAAAAATGGGTACACCAAAGATATGACTATTAATTTGAAGTATATGAGCTTCATTGATTGATTAACTTACTGAAAATCAATAAATAAAAAAGCTAGTAAGACTTGAAGTGTTTTGAAAAAGAAACTCATTAAAATTAGCCCCTGGAACAATAGCCTCATGAGTCATTAATAACTCTATCAATCTCTTCAGTTGTCACACCAGGCTGAATAATCTGAGCAGCTACATCCAATACCTCCCTTACAATCTATGAAGTATAAATAAATTCACAATAATGAGGCTAAAGCATACATCAACACAATAAAACACAATAAACAACTATTTAAAAAAACCTCTTATTTAAAACTACCAAATAAAACAAAATAATCAACAAAGTAAAATTAATTCATACATCACCAAGCCATCCTCTTACAAATTAAGTATCAAATTGAATTTTCTTTTTTCCTTTACTATCTAACCATATGTTTTTCTCAATTAATATACCTTTTATTTTTATTATGAATTATTAATAGTTCTTGACTTTTGAACAATTTTTTTATTTTTGACATTTATATATACATAGTGCTAATTACTTAATGTATATAATAAATATAAATATTAGATAGTGACCATCCCACTAAAGTGTTATCCACTATTTTGATGTCCCATTTCTGGGGTCAACTGCTCTGCACTCAATCCTGGATTGAAAACTACGATTAAGATAGCAAAGGGGTTCTTCCTCTAAGAGAATTGAGAGGCAAAATGTGGCAAGGAACTTACCTGAAAAGTTTCCCTCATTCTCTCAATTAGTTTTGACCTACAAATTAATATAAGTTAGCAAGTAGAATAAAAAAAATATAGACAATGTCCAATTCAACATTACATATATGTTACCAACCTCAATAGTGTGTTGCAGATTACTATTAGGCTTAATTTTGGGAATTCCCTAAAAGTTAAACACTAGAAGATATAAATATAATTTAGAAACCTGCAAACCTTCCCTAAGGTATCAAAAGATAACTCCAATTGTGTTTAAGCAAAGGGAGTTAAATCAGATAAATACAAGCATTTAAATAGGAAGAACTCATATAACTTACATCATTAACCTAATCAGGTTTATCAATTTGATCTGGGACAGTCCATTTAATAGAAATGGGATATGACTGCAGTGGTCTTACAAGAGTAGAAACTAAATTGTGGTTTTAGTAAATAAGCTACAAAGAGAAGGATTAATGTATATAAATATTTGAACAAACACAAAAGGCCTCTGAAATGGAAAAAAAATGAAAATATCATTACTAATAATGAACATAATATTTTATTATTTTATTATGGGGATTCATATCCCTTGAAATTTAGAATATGAATAGATTTGTAACTCTGCCCAGTCCAATCAAAATGGAGAATCTTTGGTGTTCGATCCTATCTTCTCTTCAAACAATATAACCAGCTTTCACCAAGTGAGTCTGAATTTTGTGTGCCAGGTGAGGGTAGTTTTGCCTTCAGATGCGCAGATTTGTGAGAGCTCCATGAAGACTTGAAACATTCATGAGAGCTATCAAAACATATGCATGATTATGAGTTAGGTTGGGATGCTAAAAAGCATGGTTGTTAGTTTGGTCATGAAGTTAATAATACCATGTATGTACCTGACTGTTTCAAGGGGTATACTTTAGATACATGTTTTGCGGTTTTTAATTTGGATCAACCATATTGATTTCATCGTCTTCCAATCAAAAAAATTTCTATCAGTATGGACTATACAGATTTTATGTTGCTGCTTCTTACTTTATTCCTTAATGATTTTCTCATCTGGAATTTCGTTAACTAACTAAATTATTTTATCTTTATGCATAAAATGTTCAGACATTCTCATTTTAGTCTTCTTACTCCAAATCAACAGAACGAGAAAAGCTACTTGTTTAAGAAGGACACAAAACCTAATAACTTTATGTAACTATGAGTGTCAAAAATGAAATTAGAATTCAAGATTTGAACAACAACTTGACAAAGGATGAAATTCTGCTAGTTGCAACCTAGTGTTAAAGATGACAATTCAACCAGATATCATGGTTCTATTCTTAAGCATTATATTTTCCTGATTCATGATTAAGGTTAGGAACTCATTCATTCTAAGTCAGAACTAACCACATAAGCCAAGGGAATCATGACATATAATAATTCATGTATTTCATACCTCATTTACGGCCAAAGAAAACTAACATGTCTTAAAGAAAAAATGTAATATAAATAACTAGAATACTCAAATTAAGTTAGACTAAAAATAAAATTGTTAACCTTGAACCAAAAATATAAGTTTAAGACAATCAAATAGTACAAGAAATTGGAATACCTGTATTAGAAATGAAAATATTAAACTGAGTAAAATAAAATGCAAGATAATCTTTTTATTTATCATACAATTTTTTTTCTAATCAACTTAAAAAAGAAAGAAATATAATAGTGTAAGAGGTACACTAATGAACTTGAATGGAAGAATGATTAGTTAAAACAGGAAAATAAAATAAAGTTGCACAATTGCAAAAGTTTCTATCTAGATAAATTAATTTTTCTTTTTTAGATGAACCAATTCCAATTGAACTTTTTAGCATTCATAATTAATCAGAGGCTAAGATATGGAGTTGGTATTACATGGTGTGGCAGGAAAATGGTGCTCTTGCTAGTGTCACAGAATAGAAGGTGACAAACGACGAAACGTCTCACTAGTATAGAGGATTTTTATGCAAACGACCAAATGCTTAGTATGTCAGATAGGGTTTAGTCACTTGCATTGCAGTAGGTGGACTTTCAAAATCAAACTATCAAATTCCTAGCACCATTTACTTTGGATTTTTTCTGGCACATTATTGTCCTAATCTTATAGTAGTAAAAAATTATATTAACTATTGGTGGGTTTAATACTACCTAATCTCAATTTCTAAGTTAATTAAACTCCAAAATGAGATATAAATCAAACAGTGTAATTAGTATAGAGGGATTCCAATACCACAATGAACTCCAACAATTCCAATCACTTCATCTTCCACCCAAACACTTGATTTGTCTAGTATTGGCTTCTCTTTTCGAACTAGCGCCACACTTCACACTTCAAGAGCTAGATTTAGTAACCTCGAAAGATGAAGAGCTACTTTATGGTGATGGGATGAACTATATAGATTTGGAAAAGTACATGGGGGTGTTTGTGATGGTTCAATTACATGTTTCTAATGAATGCAACAAAAAATAACAAATCTATTTGAGTTAAATTATACATGCTAAGTAATAAAGAGGCAACAAAACATTTGAGAAAAATACCTTAGGAAATTGTGAAATTTCCAAATATTCTCCTTCTTCAAATGTATGAAGGTCCTATTCGTGTATCTACACCGAGATCGGTCTTGTTGTGTCAACAATTGACGCGTGGAATTAGAAAACTATTTGTGACCAATAAATAATCCAATGAAAGATTTTAAGGAGAGAGTTGAGGAAAAAACATGAGTAATTCCTCTGCAAGTCAGCCTCATATATATATATTACACTGTATTTTTTTTATTTGATCCTATCTAATAGGAACCACTTGCCCATGTAAGCATGTTTAGTTGCTATATTATAGGAATCCTCTCTCTCAAATCTATTGGCCTTTTATTTAATTTCCAATTAATAATCAAATTATATTAAATCATATTTAGAAATTTGATTAATCGCTTACTAGCCGTTGGAAACTCTTTTGACTAAGTCTCACTTACTCAGTTTTATAGATACTCAAACTTTATATTAATTGTATCTTAGGTGCTAGCAAAAAATACAATAATACTCCACTTAAAGAAAATATATTAATTAGATAAAATTAAAATCTTTAATTTAATCAATAATATTTTCCCATCCAACAAAGATCAAAACACTCGTTAGTGTATGACCCCGTAGGTTTATTACTAAACCGATAGTAAATTAGCTCATTAATTTACTAGTCATGGTTGGCGTCTAGCAACACTCCTTAACGGTCATATAGCATGAAATATCTTTTACTTTAGAACCATTAGAAGATTAATATAATATTTTCTTCCATCTTTCCAGCTCTATGTTAACTCTAGAATATGGTCTAGTTGTCAAATTCTAATAAGTTAACGCATGATGAATGACTTAAGAAACTTATTTCTTCTTTCATTCATAATACTTTGGCCAAAGTATTTATTTCTATAGAGCTTAAACTCATTACCAAGAGTTGATGGATTCTTTCTTGATTAATCATTAATCCTATAAGAATTTAATTATATCCGATAATCATTCAACTAACATCACGAAGCATTAGGTGTCCGATATAAAAACATAATAAATAACTTGTTAATTACCATGATAATCTCAAGTCTAAGGAAATTATATATTTGTTCAAAAGAATTTCCTATCGACCATTCAAAGGTAATATTAATCATTAGGAATTCTCCTTTAAGTTAGTTCAATGGTCATATCTCTATATATACCATCTATATGTGTAATTTAACAAATGAGATCTATTAATCTTTAAGAAAAAGACCATTACACGATTAATGATGTCCTATCCTCAATAATCTTATGATTCAGAATGCTTTAGATTAAAAATTATATAAGACTTACTTCTCATTATTATAATCTCTATTATAATAACAAGTCTTTAGCTTTAATCAAGGATCTTATCACATGAATTAAATAAATATGACAACAAAATAAATAATAATAAACATGATTATTATTATTATTACTGGCATGGCAGATTGGATCTAGAGCATACCTCAAATCCAACCGTTTGTTGCTAGCTTAAAGGATAGAAGTAGCCCTATGTTGGCTATGACAACAAGCTTTTTGAAGGGTGAGTATAAGGATGAACTAAGATTTTTTAGGGTGCACAAGAGGGATGTTTATGAGTCACAAGTCGCAGTTACCAGAGGCATTGGAAAGTACGACGTTGCTAATGGCTATGCTGCAATTAAGGTTGTGGACAAAGTAGGATTTAGTACAAAAGGAGGAAAAGTGACAAATTCAAAGTTCCTATTATATATATATATATATATCTTAATCTAAGGCAATAGGTGTTAAAAAAATCGATGCAGCAATGTGTTTTCTCTTCAATATTCACCGATTAACCTTAAATCTTAATAATCTTTTTTTATAAAATATATAAAGTAATATTACCACAAAGTCATTCTTAATTAACACTGTTAAGCTGCATCTTCTACAATATATATACTTAAAAATTTCGACACTTATACTCTATTTATACACTTCAAAAGAAATGCCTAACTTTAACTAGGCATAAAATTTATAAATATTTTATTATGAATAATAAAATTTACTTTATAATAATCAAAATTTTGACATTTGGTTACGTAATATTATTATATACTCTAAAAAAACTATGTCTAACTGTTGAGCAATAAAATTTGACCAACAAATATATGCAGCAGTGATACCTTATAATTTTTAAGTGTAAACTTATTACTTTATAAGAAAATATATGCCTCATTCACCTTTCTTTCTCACACAAACTGACTAATGAACACAATCATTCTCTTGGTACCCACTCTTCATTAAACACCCCCGAGCTTCTCCAACATATTCAATCCTTTTCTCTTTTATCTTTATTACTCTGCACCAAAATCTCCCATTGCTCAATTATTATTTATATCTTTCTCTTTTATATACATTTCGTCAAACACATAGTGTCTATTACTTTACGGTAAGTATAAAACATGCAATACACAATAGCTCAAGTGGAATGAAATAATAAAAAAAATTACAAAAAACTCAATGGCACCTGATATTCATTGATCCCTGACAAAATAAGCAGTCAAATTCTCTAGCTGCATGGAAAAAACATAGTTTCAGCATCACAAAAATTTGATAAATTGAACTTAACAAAGAAGTGGAAATCCTTGTTCTCCTTCTCAATTAACAAACCTAAATTCATTCCAAACATATGGAAGCATGTGAATGTGTATACGAATGAAGAAGAAGATAGGGATTGAGAGAAACCAATTCCATCTATACCTTCTTCTGCATACTCTCTCATTCATTCAAACTTCAAAACCCCTTTCTCTTCCTCTCTAAATTCTGTTTTCCACTCTTCCCATAACCTCACATTAAAGCTCATAATCAAGCTCCAAGTACATGTTGTCTCTCTATTTCCACTTTCCATTCTTTGTAAAATTAAAACAGGGACATTATTTAGTGACAATGAGAAATAATAGCCGTCTAGACAATTACGGTGGCAAACTCAATCCGTGTAATTATTTAGTTTTAAATTTTTTTAAATATCTTAAACTTTTATTAATTAATTCTTCATACATACATAATTCTTAAATAATTATATTTTAATTTAATTTATAAAAACTATTATTAATCGAAGGCTTTCTTAATTTTACCTACATCAATTAAGAGTAGATATAAATTTCATCAAAATTTACCTACAAGTTTTTAAATTTTACCTCCATAAGTAGAAGTAAATTTTAACTTTACCTACACCAATTTATGTCAGTAGCTAAAAGTGTCTGTTCTTGTGGTTGCTAACTTTGGTTCTTTAAATAATTTTTTTTTTTTCACAGAATTTACCATATCAGTTGTTTCAGCCAGTATACTTTATCCATAATAGCTTTACATTAAAACTGTAAAATCAATTCAATTATTAATTCATTTACTCTACAAAAGTATGACACAAATAACTATTAATCCACGAAAAGAAATCATATGAGATATAGTTATACTGAACAGTTATATCGATATATCAAACAAAATGACAATTCAATTATGAAATTATTGAATTTGGAAAATTTTCAAGAACATAATTTTTCGGAATCAATTTCCAATACTCTAAAATTCACTACATCTCATTGTTTGTAATAATTTGCAGCATAACACTGTTTCACCCTTCAGTAATGCAACCAAAATTCAGAGCATGGGAGATCCAATGAAGCTTAATTGCAATCTAATTTATTCTCATGTTCATCCACCAACTGAACACCAATAGCATTTTTGTCAATAGCATTTTGACAAAATCCCAAAAGACATATCTTGCAAACGAAATAAAATATTAGAATTATATAAATTTTTCATATAAGTCACAGTATAAATTTATTTATTTGATTAATATCTATTTTCTATTTAATTTTTTTCTTTCTTCTTTTTTTTCTATCCACTCCATTTTCTGTTTAGACCTATTTTTCTCTTTCTCTTGAACTATGATTTTTAGCAGTAACATTAATAAACATTTGAAACATCAAATTGTAATATGTAAATGTGGTCAACAACCACTACAATAATATGATTATTATTTGTAAACTATTCCCGAGATGATAGGAGGATAGGTAAACTAAAAGCATCTATATGTTTGAGTGTGAGAATTCATTGCCTATTCTACAACTTGATTGGTATTTATAAGTGTAGATATTTTGAGGAATCTCAAAATACAAATTATTTGAATATAAAGTCAAAATATTTGAGTGTGAGAATTCATTGCCTATTCTACAACTTGATTGGTATTTATAGGTGTAGATATTTTGAAAAATCTCAAAATACAAATTATTCGAATACAAAGTCAAAATATTTAAAATATTTAAATATGATAAGGAAATTAAAGATACCAATTAAGGAGATTGATAAGGTATAAAGAGGAATGGTTACTTTGATATGCAAGTGGAGGGATCAATTTAAAGTTTAGAAATGATTTGGTATTGGAATAAGTTGGCTGCCATAAAGATTATATAAACTTACCAAATTTCTAAACCAATATAAAATAGGAACAATTTTTTTCACTATAACATATTTAAATCCATATATAAGTATTAAAAGGATTTCCAACAATTAATTTGTCCTTATATAATCATTTAAATATTTGAAACAACCACTTTCAAATAACCTGTTATTAACATAAAAAAGAAAATAATATTTATTTAAATAGATTAGTTCTAACCATCACAGAGTCTATAAATGTTTACAATTTTCTTATCCCGTTCCATAGAATATATTCTATTGTTTTCTTTTTCAACTTGAATTTCAAAAATCTTAAAAAATGATCTTCAAGAGTTACAATTGTTCAATATTTATCCATAAAATTTAAAACTAAACAAATTCGAAAGTCTGGTTTTTTTAATGATAGAACAAGCAATAAAGTTTAAGAGTTAGAGGAAAATATGTATTAATATATGAATTTATTATATTTTTTTATATTTCAATCAGTTTACATTTTAAATTATTTTAATAATTAATTTTATTAAACATTTATAATTTAATAAGTACATTTAACAAATTGCAACTACTAACTAGTTTTTTAACTTTTACTTATTTTGATTATTTTTTAGCTAATTTTGCGAATGATATATCTATGATTAGAGAAACCATTATTAATTTTTCATAATTTGTGAAATAAAACAAATTGAATAATATAAAAATTAACTAAAACAATTAAAATCCAGTTGTCTGGTAGTACTAGTAGCTTTTATCAACCACTAACTTCGAACAACTATAATTAATTTCCATATACACTCATATGGGTTTTTTAGGAAGAATTAATGCTAATACTGTGCTGGACATGTCGCTTGTTGACACTAGAACAACTTATCGGTTATCATTAATATCTGAAATGATTAATACTCCACCTTTTTCGTTTCTTGTTCTGGTACTGTGGATCAAGAGGTTCATTGAATAAGTGGCTAGCATGCATGTACCTCGGTTCAGCTAACTATTTTGATGACTATATATGTATGTGGGTCCTTCTATAGTGAAACGTCCCATGATATATAATATCACAACTGCTAAATGTATTAATATTTTATTCAATAAACAATATTTGATATTAGTAATCTGTCAAGACAGTTAGCTTTTAATTGCTGTATAGTCGCTTTTTGTTTTTGCTAAAATTTTTCCTGTATTTATCTATTTTGCAAATTTTAAACTATTTTTTAAAAGTGAAATAGAAATAATATATATTGGTATACAACCAATTCGCTAATTCCTGAACGTATTTTAGTTTCTGAAAAAAAATATTTATTAACTTCAATTGTTTTTTCAAACGTTAATTAAAGTAAATTAAACGAATACATTCAATAGTGAGCAGTCCTTTATTTAAATTATTAAATAAGTATATTATTTTAAATATTATATTAATTTTAAAAAAATATTTTTCTTAACCTGCATAGCAATTAAAATCAGATCTCTGTTTCAATGAAAAAAATTAAAAGTTTTAGCGATGGAAATTATTAGCGACGTTTGCTTAATACTTACCACCAAAAGGAAAATTAAGGGAATAGTTGCATAATCATTAAGAGCGTCAATACATAAATACACTTATCTATGAACATTTCCGTAATCAAATTGTTAACTGAATAGCTACCATAAATATAACTTTGATTATTTTATTAAATTAAAACATTTTTCCTTAATAAGCATTTAGTGCTTAAATTAAAATTTAAAAGTTTCTAATTTAGACTTTATAATTAATATAGATTTTGTTCTCATTTTCCCTTAATATGCATTATTAAATTAAGAGTAATCTTATATTGACCTTATATTTTTTTCATTTTATGATATGACATCCATAATTTTTACTATCGTACTTGAAACCCAATTTTTTTTAAAAAAATGTCATATCCTTGTGTTGCATCAAAGCCATATATGATACTAGTTTCTATATTTGTGCATGATAGTTGAAATATGATGGTAGACTAAAGAAAAGGATACCAAATACAGGCAACAACCATTAACAGTTTCGGCAAACATGACATCAACAAGTGATTACACAAAATGCAACTCCAAGGCCAAGAAACGTGTAAATGAACCTAATTAAAAAAAAACTCAATTTGATTACAATCTATCCATACAAATAAGAAAACTTAATAACGTATTTTTGAATGTATTTAAAAGTGGCAGGCCCTTTACAGCAATTTTCACAAACTTTAATATCAGGTCATTTGGTTAAAAAAATAGTGTTACACCGGTGAAACACTCATTAGATGTTTCACCCTAGACCCTAGAAATATCCTATATATATATATATAGTGGTAAAACCAAATTTATAGAAAGTGGAAGAAATAAATCTCAGTCATTGAAATAAAAATTAATGGTTGAGATCAACCACTTATTCTCTCTCTTCCAGCATTTATTATTTGTCACTTTTTTCTCTTTCCTCTCATAATATATATATATATATATATATATATATATATATATATATATATATATATATATATTCATATAGAGAGAGAAAGAGAGACAAGGAGAGAGAGAGGAGTTATAAGGTTGATCTGGTGTAAAGTGAAGATATGAGAAAGGAGTTATAGATGACAAAAAAATTTGTGCCCGCTAATAAAACCTATAAAAATACTCGTGTAAATAATTTAAATGGGTACTCGTTATCTATGGGTACGAGTTTCCTTACGCGTTTCATAACGGGTATGAGTAACATAGTATGTGTACCGTGGGTGATGCAATCTCACCTAGCATGCATCATGGCTAGGAGGACTCAAGGAAGGCATGGCATGGAAGAAAGCTCATTGAAGATTCGAAGCCATAGTCTTCATTATCTTTAGCTTGTAAATATTTTATTTTAATTAGATAAATAGGAAAGTATTTTTAATTCCCTTAAGGCCATGTATTTCCGGCCATCTTCTTAGTTTATAAGGTATAGGTGTCTTTAGTTAAAAAGGAGGAGTAAACTTATAATGAGTGCATAAGTTAAGACATGATTTTGGACTAGTCCATTCACATTAAGATATGCTAATTGCACCCATAGGGGATGAACTTAGGTGCCTCACTTAAGGCATAAGACTTGGGTTAATTAGTTTTAATCCTAATTAAGCCCAAGTCCCACATTGCCTAGAAAAGTGTGCCCAAGCTCTCCCATTGGGCTATATATACTCATTCCCCCTCATTGTAAAATTTAACCTTTGAGTTGAATGAAAATAGTCTCTTTGTGAGCATATTTTTAGTAAAAGGTCTTGAGGATCCTCTCTCTTGAGGAACCTCTTTCTAGTTGGTTTTTATCAAGGGTTCTTCCCTTGTGACAAACCTAAACACTTTGGCTTATCTCTCTTTGAGAGTGGCGCCCCACCTCCATTTTATTTCCCCTCCATCATCCATTTCATGGTGCTTGGAACCTCAAGGAAAAAGATCAAGGGAGGCATGCATCACATGTTTAATATGAATAACTTGGACTTCACATAACGAGAGAGTGACATGTTACGTAAACCCTTAACAATTGCATTGACTAAACCACATCATAGAAAGAATGATTTAGATGCATGCGCTAAAAATATTCAAGAATCCAAATGTCTCCAAAAATCTTCAAGGGATCTAGATGCAAACATTTCAATCTTTCAGGAATCCGTTTGGTATTTCTCTCTATATTACATATGTATATATATAGTTTTGAAAGGTGAGATGAGTGTGCAAGGAAATAATAGAATCTAATAAGGGAAAAAAAAGTAAATAAATTAAAAGAGAGAGCAAGTATATAAAAATATCATAGTGTAATATATTTTTTATATTATTATTTCATCATAAACCGATACTATAAATTTGGGGTGATTTTTAGGGTAAATATTATATTTGGAATGGTTTTAATTAATTAATAATTTAAAAATATGTACAATAATAATGTAGTACTACTATGTAAATTAAGAATTAAGAAAATAGGTTTGAAAATAATTAGTGCTTGTTCGACAACAGTTTTATAAAACTGTTTTCAGTATTTTAGTTTTTAAAAACTAAAAAACTTGCTTGAGTAGTGTTTTTTTAAAACAGTTTTCGAAAACAGTTCTGGTTTTTTTGTTTTTAAAGACTAAAAAACTGGAACAATTAAGAGTAGTTTTGTTTTTCAGTTTTTATTTTTTTTTTAAACTCAAAATACAATCAGAATATGTTGTTTTTTACTCTTCATTAATGAAATTATAATAAACATTAACAAGTTTTTCTATTTTTATATCTTCAAAACAATTTTTAAATATTACTTTTCAAATAAGTTTTTTTTTTCTTTTTTTTCTGAAAACAGTTTTTAAAAACTATTTTAAAAAACTTTTTTTAAAAATTGAAAAACAAATCACTGAAGCCCTTAAAGTTTTTGTTTTTGGTTAGCAGTTAGTCAGTTACGGATTTTATTTTGTGGCTGGGATGCTGACATGCAGTATGGCAACTTTTTGTTTGGTATTACGAGTTTACAACTCTAATAACTCGCAGGGAAACCGGTATTGATTGTGGTTAACACATTTGAAGAATACGAGACTGGTATGTTATGGGCGTGGACAGCTGGACACGTTGCACCAAGTCACATTAATTCAAACAAAAAGTAATCGAAGTATTTGTTTATACACGTTTTTTTTTTTTATCTACACATAAATCAAACATGTTACGGTACCTACAAAGTCTTGACTTAAGAATCTAGAAAAATATTGTTTATAAACAACTTCTTTATTAATTTCGAGACGTCTTTTTTTAAGACAAGATTGGTTATTAAACTTTAAAAAAAAATATCTCAGATATAATTACTTAAGGATGCCTGGAGACAACTGTAGAACAAACAAAAATTTAGTGGTAATTTATTATCATAAATTTGGTTTAAAAGATCGTATTTATGTAATATTTATTTTAAAATTTTATTAATTTAAATTAGATTTAACTAGTGTATTGTTCTCACTTGAAATAATTTATTGTAATTTGAAAACGGAAAAACCTTTTTATTTAATTAGCAATAAAACATATTCTATTGGTTTCTTTGTGTTAGATTTCTTATTTTAAGAGAAAGAAGTTAGATTTTATTCTATCTTTCGCTACACTTCAAATTTTTATATTCCTTAAGAAATGAGATTAATAGTAGTTTATAAATACTCACATTTAGTACGACCTAGAGATTGTTTAAAGACAAAACCTAACATTTTGTGGAATGGAATCTCTATGATTTGTAGAATATAGAGTAGACAACAGTAGTTTGTTTAACTTTTTAATAAGTTTATGCGTTTCATCAATTTATTCTGGGAAAGTGGTTATCTACAATTAGATGTCAATAATATTTGAGAAGATAAAAAAAATTATTAAAGTCATTACAATAATTATCCTTAATTTTTTTTTTAAATTATACGAATTCTATTTATTTTTATACTATTCTAATTAAATTTTTTAATTTTTTTTTTGAAAAGCAATTAAATTTTTTAAATATATATTGAAGCTCCTTTATATTATAAATATTAAAAAAAGAAAATAGTGTATAATTTTAAAAAATTTCAAAAAATTGATATATTTTAAAATTAGCATAATTGAATGCTTATAAAGAAAATTAGCATAATTGAATTGATGATGTGAAAAGATAAAGAAATGTATTGCTTACATGGATAAAATTAAGCTAGAAAGAAGAAATTAAAAAATATTTAAAGGAATTAATAAACATCGTAAAAGTAATATTGATTTAAAAATGCAAAATTGTCAATATATTAATTTTTCACGCTATGATATAATTTAATTTCTTAAATATTTCAAACGACAAAAAATTGAAGATCACTTCTCCTCCCCATTAATTGTCACTCAGTCATGTTAATGAAAGAGAATTTTTGTTGTTTTTTATTGTCACTGACTCCAAAATTATTCTTCTCCCTTCGTTGTTCTTTTTTTTTATTTTATTTTAGACTTTGTATTGACACTCATTTAAATGATAAAAAAAAAACCTTTTTTTTTATATTCTTGATTCTTAAATACTCGCAAACAAACATATTTTCTTGACACGTGTCAGCAAGAAAAAGAAGTTATTTACATACCAGATATGTGCAAAAGGACAAAGATACATAATTTTGTATCTTCTTTTTATTCCATAAAATCATATTTTTCGCTTTTTAATCAATCTTTCATTCTTCCATCTAACTTGCAGTTGCTGGTAGCTCCCACGATCACCGTTTAGCTCTTAATTTTTATTCTATATATATATACTATTTTCATCTTTCCTTAACTATTATCCTTTAATAAATAGAGTATATGGTATTATGACCCGAATTTAAGTAAATATTTGAGATGCAGTAAGAATTAACATTAAGATATAGAAGCATACAAGTACCTGTAATTTGCTTTCTCTATAAATGAAACTAATCAGGTAGCTCTAAACCAATATGTGCACATTCTTCCTTGTTGTTTCAACCTTCTCCTTCTGTCTGTGTTTTTGAAATGGGTTCTCTACCCGAATTGGACACTCCCTCTCTGAGTTCAAGGATTTCAACGGTGGTTCCAGCAACCCCTCGAGACAACGAAAACGGTGCGTTTCAACTCAACTACATGGACTTGCTCATGAAGCTCCATTACATACGACCCGTTTATGTATTCAATTCCGAGGCTGTGCAAGGCTTCTCAATATCAGACTTGAAGAAACCCATGTTCCCGCTGCTCGAACACTACTTCCAAGTTTCGGGTCGGATAAGAAGATCCGAATCCTCCGGGCGCCCGTTTATTAAGTGCAACGACGCTGGTGTTCGCATCGCCGAGTCACACTGCGACATAACCCTCCAAGAATGGTTCCATCAAAACGGAAACTCCGTTGAAGGCCTCGTGCATGATCATGTGCTTGGTCCTGATCTTGCCTTTTCTCCTCTCGTCTTCGTCAAGGTAACTCCTCAACTTATTTATTAATTTATTATAGTACCTATTTTCATTATTATTTGGACATCAAAAGATTAATGCTGTGTGTTATTAATTTTTGAGTTTAGTTTCTATAATCACTCATTACAAATATATAATCACTCATTTGTATTCCTAAAATTAAATAATAAATTTTCTTCTTTTCAACAATTACACGCATTATTGTTTTAACTCGCGTATGCTGTGACAACTATGTTTGTCACATGGTTAAACAAAAAAAAAAAAATCAAAAGTATCATATGTACATATTAATAATTTATTGTTGTATTTTTTAATTTTAAAATATATAAAGATAGAATAAGTATTTTAAAAATTAGACATAAAAAATAATATTCTGATTATTAATATTAGCATAGATACACTATTTATTTTTTATTCTTTTTATATCTGCACGTCCCAAAATATAATTTTTTTGGCTTTCTAAGTTGCTTCATCTTGGCTTTGTAATTTTGTTAAAACTAATGTTACCGCAAAAATCTAACTAGTTACGGAGTTCTGTTACACACCTTCTTTTCTTACCTCTATAAACATCAAGAAGGTCATATATATACCAACTAAATGTTTGTACAGTCATTTGTATTTCTTTTTTAAAAAAAAAAAACACAAGTGAGACTGTGTGAGTTACAACTATATAAATAGCTAACTTGTTTGTAAATTGTAAATAAATAATAAATAATAAATAAAATATAAATTAAAAAATTAGAAAATATGGTGTCGCATGAAAAAAAAAAAAGACTTAGATATAGTTTAAATTTAGGATATCACAATTTATAATCTTAGATAGGAGTAATTTATAAAATACTATTTTTTTTTTGTTAATTCTTCTTATAGGAGTTGAGAATAGGAAATTTACAACAACTCACTTATCTGCTTAATTAACTAAGTTATACCCTTGACTAATAATAAAATATTATTTAATTTTAAAAAAATAATGAATAATAGATATAAAAGAATAAATAGGTATAGTTAATAAAATAAAAATTTTCTTTCAAAAAAATAAAAGAATAAATAGGTATAGTAATTATGTTGTCTAAAATAATTAAAATAGTACTGAACTAGATTACAAAATACATAAAGTCTCGCATATATTTATAATTTTATCTTAAAAATTAAACATAATTTTTGTAGAATTGATAGTAGGAATAAATATCGTAAAAAATTAATATATTATTATTAAATTTTTCTTATTTTTTAAAATCTGTAATTTTGACTTATATTTTTAAAATAAAAACATCTTATTTCTCAGTTTTGTAAAGTTTTTTTTTTTTGTGAACTCAGTTTAATTTGTAAAGTTAATGACATTAACTTTTCTATTAAACCAAAAGTATTGATTGTTATTAAATTAATATTGACTATAGATGATTAAATAAAATAATCTCTTGTTATATTTTAAATTTAAATCACGTTATTAATTACTAACATCTTAATTTTATGATTTTAAATAATTGAATAACTAAATGTGTTTATTTTAAAATGGATGAAAAAAAATTATGATTCTGGATTACTCAATATGATTTTAAAATGTCTTTATTTTAACATAATTTTGGTTCCATTATAATTCTCTTAAAATTAATTATAAGTTAATCCAAAATATTAGGGTAATCTTCCCAGGACCGGTGGCTGTGATGTGATGTATGGAATGGGGTGCCAAAAGTGGCAATTTTATTTCTTGACATACGAATTTTGTGCTATTTAATATTTTTATTTTTAATAAATATGAAATGGAAACTTCTCTTAACTAATATTCTTTAGTTAATTATTGTTGTTGACCTGGAAGGCATATTGAATTTTTGTAGTTACTACTATGTTACCTTTTTCAGTTCACTTGGTTCAAATGTGGAGGACTGTCTGTGGGATTAAGTTGGGCTCATGTTCTTGGAGATGCATTTTCCGCATTTAACTTCATCTCCAAATGGAGTCAAATACTAGCAGGTCAAGCTCTACCAAAATCTCTTCACATGCCAAATCTTTCTAAATCCCAAATCTCACCTAATTCCATTATTAAGAACCCTCCTATTTCCATTAAAAGGACAAATATTGTTGGGGAGTATTGGCTCGCTACTAATGACAATGATGTGGCCATTCACTCTTTTCACATCACTTCCACGCAACTTTACCATTTTGTGACAGACACATTGAATCAAACCAATGACACTACCAATAAAGTCAAGACCTCTTATTTTGAAATTATTTCAGCGTTGTTTTGGAAGTGTATAGCAAACATAAGGGACGAAAATTCTGAACCAAATGTGGTGACAGTATGTACTAGTAAATCTAATCGTGAAGACAATGAATTCCCCACCAATGGCTTCCTAGTGTTAAGCAAAATTGAAGCAAAATTCTCTACTGGAAAATGTGAAATATCAGAATTGGTGAACTTGATTATTAAGAACAAGATTGTTGAGAACTATGAAATGGAAAAATTGGTGGAAGAAGATGAAGGGAAAGAGGATTTTATAGTTTATGGGGCGCAATTGACGTTTGTGGATTTGGAAGAGGCTAATATTTATGATGGAGTGAAGTTGAATGGACAAGGACCAATTATGGCGAATTGTACATTTCGTGGAGTGGGTGACCAAGGGGTTGTTTTGGTCATTCCAGCACCAGAAGATAGCAACCATGGTGGTAATGGAAGGATTGTTACAGTCTCCATGCCTCGAAAGGAATTAGATCAGCTGAGAGATAAGTTAAGAGAAGAATGGGGAATACATTGATTGTTAATGTCCGTTTTTTTATTATTTCTTTCTGGAAGCAAAGTGGCTTAAGTTGTGTGGATTGTTTTCATTTATTTGTTAATGTTATAAAATAATGATATTGTTATGTTATATATCCACGGTCTTACAGGGAATTGGATTGTACAAGGAAGTGTGTTTGTAAAAACTATATTCAAGTTTTCTTGAGTGCTTATTTTCATTTTTTTTTAATTATGTTATTTATAATCTATAACTATTATAATTAAAATATCTCATTTTTTATATTCATATTTATTTGAATTTTTTTATCTTAACTAATTACTAAATTTTATATAACTTCTTTTATACATAACTTCTTTTCTTTTCTTTTTTTTTCTTCTTTAATTTTCATGTTTTATTTTTTTTTCTTTTATTTTTATTAATAATATGAAGAGAGTACCGATTATTATAAAATATTCACTAACTTTGTCTGTATTAAAGAACTTGAGTAATAATTTTTTATAAGATTTTTTTTCTAAATCATTTTTTCCACAAGATTTAACCTAATAAGTTTGGTCAAGATATTAAAGTTTAGTTTTATTTTAAATCATCATTGTGTTGATGAGTATTTTTAATTTTTTAACTATATCATGAGCTTTATTTTATTAATCAATACTTCAGACATTCATATTTTTTGTTTTTATAAACATGGGTGGTTTGAAAATTAAATACTAAATAGGGGTTGTGTTAGAAATACTCACCAGATACTATGGTTTGACACTAGTTGATACAAACCAAGTTGCAATCTCCTTATATCTTCTTAAGGTTCAAGCACCAAGAAATGGAGGATGGAAGGGAGAAGAATGGGATGGTAGGCGTCACTCCTTGATAGAGATAAGCCAAAAATTATGAAGCTTTCCACAAGGGAATGAACCTTGATAAAAGTCAACTATGAAGAGTTTTCTCAAGATACTTTACTAAGAGTGATGGCTCAAAAGAGACCATTTATAATTCAATTCAAGTGTGAAGAATACATAGAATGAGGGAAGGTATTTATAGGTGGAGAGAGGGGAGTGAATGGTTAAGATTAGGAAAAAGTTAATTCTCCTAGTCTTGGACCTCCCAACAAAGCTCATTCCTAAGCTAGATTAAACTAACTAAGAACATCTCCAACAGAAGATTAGGTATTTTGATCTTAATCTATTTTTTGGTAGACCTCATAATTTAAATATCTATTCCATTTTTTACTTCAACGAAAGATCACATTTTGTGATCTTAGAACATTTTTTGTGGATCCTATAATGCTTATTCTTAAATATTGAGTTGAGGAAAGAGACAATAAAATTATTATTTTTTGAATAATGGAATGATCTTGCTTGTTCTTATAGAAGAACAAGATCTCCACTTGGAGATCAACTCTTTTTCTTTAATGGTTGATCTTGCCAAGATCAGATCTTGACTTCAAGATTAACCTTTAAGAATACCCACTGGAGATGCTCCAACTAAGAGAATTTTCCCTATCATGCCTAAGATGAGGGAGAAGGGGGAACAATTGGACCCTTGTGTTTGTCATGCTTTGTGTGTTAGACAGATGGGTGCAAAAATGAGTTAGGAGGTGTGGAAATGACTCACACTCCTAAATATGGGTTACACCTCTTTTTACACACACTCCACACAATTAATCAAGGTACCTCATACTCTCTACAAGGGGAAATGGCCAAAATACAAGGCTTTAATTAAAAGAAACCTCACACCTCTAATTCTACACTCATTAGAAAATATTTACAAGCTAAATAAACTCAAGACAATGGCTTATAAATCTTCAATAAGCTCACATCCTTGTGTTGAGATGGAAAGCTAACTTGGTAAAGTATCTCAAACCTTGAAGTTTTAGTTTTGTAAGATGTAGTTTGTAGTGCTAGTTTTGCTCATTTTATGGTACCAAACACATATACAGGTGCGATACTTGTATTGGATGTTTTTGTTAGGCATGATGATGTGAATGAGTAGAATTAGTGATTGCATATTTTCTATTTCATGATTAAATCTTGAATTTATATTAAGTATTGTTTGGAAGGAAAAAAGGATCAAATTACTAAGTTAAGAGTTGATTTTCCAGTTGGTTAATCGATTACTTAATTTGGTAACATATTACCTAAGTTGGAATAAGCAAAAAAGTCATAAAATCTAAAGTTTGACGGGAGTTAATCGATTACCCAAATAAGTTAATCGATTACCTTGTGTAGAAATTCATATCTCAAAAAACAAGCTCTCTACAATAATCAATTACCTGCAGAGTTAATCAATTATCATAGACAAGGTGTTGTTCTGGGTTGTTTCAAGTTAACTACCAGGTAATTGAGTTGGTAATCGATTACCATGGTTTGTGACAAACATAAAATCATTTCTAAACTGATTTTTCACAAGATTGAAAAGGGATTCTAGGTTTTTTGAGAGAAACCTTACGAAAATCTTTGAGAAACCCTTGAGAAAAACCTAGAACGTGAATGCTTTGAGAATCAAGATTGTGGATTGAAGAAGGAATAGGTTAAAGATTCAATGTGCTATAGTTTTGGGTAATTATCACGAATAAGGTGATATTGTTTCTTTACCCATCTTTTGACTTTTTGCATATTGTATGGTAATATCTTGAGGTGTTCTTGAGATTATTGGGAATCTTGCAGTGGGTGTTATAAGTGTGAGACACTGTGAGTGACGACGTGTCATGGTTTAGTAAACTCTTTTAGGGTGCAAGGGGAAGTCTCAATTTTGTGTTGTTTGAGTTTTTCTATGTAAAAATCTGAATATGTTGAGTGCATGTAATTTGATTTTTAGTGGAAAGTAGATTAGCAGAAGGTTTAATCTGAAACTGGATATAGGTTAATTAGGTTGAACCAGTATAAAAACAACATGTGCAATTTCTCTCTTTCTCTAACTCTTTATGTTAGATTGAATTGTAATTTTGATTGTTTTGAGTTAGGTTTTGCAACAGAAAATGTGAAATTGAATCTTTAATAGAAATATTGAATCTTTAATTGTGAATTTGAATATATATTGAAGGAATATAAAATTTGTGCATTTGTGAATTAGTGAATTGAATTGTGAAATTCAGATTGTGATTGAAAGTCATAATTGTATGAATTGTCATTATTGAAGCTTGATGTTTAAATCTTAGAAAGAGATTGGATCTTTAACATTGTTTCAAAAATGAAGTTGTATTTGAAAAATTAAGGGTAGATTTTGAAGAATTCTATAAAGGGGAAATTTTGTTTAAACTCTTATTTTTAAGAAGAAGAAATTTCGCGAAAATAATTTCTTTGGAATCTATTCAACCCCCCTTCTAGTTCCCCCCTGGGACCAACACCTTGCCATGCCTTCTTCTAATCCTCCTAGCCATGGTCCATCCTAGGTGAAATTGCATCATCTCCTCCCCTTGGAGAGGATTTAACCTCAAATCTTGATATCTTTCTTCCTTTTTTTCCAATCCTGCATGAGAATGAGTAAAACAATAAGTAAGTGCAGGCATATATGCATGGGAGGGAGTAAGAGATCTTTGGAAAGATCCCTAGAAATAAGGTAGTGGAGTTTAGCACTAGGATTTGAAAAAGTTTGTCCATGCATGTGCCCCCACATAGCAACTCTCCATCTTACTCCTAATGCACTAAGTATTAGTCTTAAATTGTTCAAAATGGGTGGTGAGACTATCCCTAGTGCATTAGAGCACTCTTCCAAAAAGGATAAATAAGCCTTATCTTGTTGTTCACCCAAGATAGAGTGATGGTTTAAGGGTGGACCATTCTTGCATGGTCTCTTGAATTTGAACTTGAGATTGACTATGGTTTTGCAAAGAGTGGTGTTTAATCTCATACTCAAATTTGGCCTCATCATCAAGTAAAATTTGGGTTTGGTACATTGTGCTCAAAGGATATGGACACAACCTCAATTTCCACTTTCTCAAGGGAAGAATTGGCTTCAACAAGATACTCCTTGCAGTCCAAGGGGAAATCCTCTTGAAGATCATCCTTCCTTTCTATTTCTCTTAAATCTTGAACTTGAGATACATGGTTAAGCTCAACGGTTAACAGCTTAAGTTCAACACTTGGTGAAAAGTTCATTGGTGCCTCCGTGATTTGAAGGTAGAGAGGTTGTTCAAGTAGGAGACTTCTTTTGAAATCTAATTCAGTTGCAAAATGGCTCTCCTTTTCCACGACCTTCTTGGAAATGACACTTCCTTCCAACTCATCAACTATCAATGGTTGCTTATTTTTCTTTTTTTGTTTTTCTCTTCCTTGTCCCCCTTCTTTTTCAAGAGAAGTTGATCCTCTGCCACTTGAGATGGTGAAAGAGGATGCAACTTAATTTTGTTTTTTTTGTGGGTGAGGATGATCTCATTAGAGTGGCTATCATGAATAACTTCTGTATCAAATTGTGATGGATCCCTAATGATGTATTGCATTTTTATCTATTTTAGGTCTTATTTTAATTATAACTTTATCTATTTTTATGTTATTTAGGTTTAATATTTACATTTTAGGTGTTTTTAATTATGTTTTGGAATTTGTTACACTTTTAGTGTTTTTTTTTTGTGTTTATGATATAATTTGCTAGATATTGATGCGCTTTTAGACTGATTTGGAGCATGGGAGTGAAGCTTAGAGCTTTGGAGGAAATTCAGAAGAAAAAAATGAATTATGAGTTAAAGATTGTACTCCCGTGCAAAAATATGCACTCCCTTGTGTAATCAATTTAATTGGTATACTATTATGACCTTTTTGGGTTTAAACACTAGTTTAAATAAAGGGTTTCTACTCAAAACTAAGGGTTTTGAATTTTTTTATTAAAGAAGTAATAGAGAGCAAGGCTTGGAGTTTCTCCTTTTCCCCTTTTTACTCTTTATTTTGGGTTTGATGAATTTTATTTCTTTGTTTTTTACAGTCATGAACATGTGTGAGTAGACTTTTTTTTCTTGGATTGGGGTTTAACCCATGACTCTATTGATGATGAATTAAACATTTTTATTGTTCTTATATTAGTTCTATTGATTTCTTCTCTATTGATTTTACCGATGCAATACGTTTTTGCAGTAATAGATAATCAAGGAAGGACCGAAAGGTGAACTTAATTATCAGAATCCTAGGGAAGGAACTTAGGAATTAAATCACAAAAGTAGGTTCTTCAAGGATTAAATGAATTAACAAATAACTTAATGAGTTTAATTGAACATAGCTACCATGAAAGTAAGGGTCAATTTAATTAGATACACCTTCGTACCTTGAAAGAGGGCGAAGGTTACCTTAGGTTAATTTACCTTCACAGAGAACTAGTAAGAGCATAAAAGATAATTAATTTTTATTCAATAGGAAGTCATGGCGTGATATCCCCAATGCTGGAAGTTTTATAAAATTTGAATTTCAAATACTTGAATTACTCCCTCATTTATTTTATCATATATTTGTTATATTTCAAATATATTAAAAATCTAAAAAAAATTCATTTTATTTTAGTTACAGTTTTCCAATCTTTGATATTATTATATTTAAAAATGTCATCTTATTTTAATTTTAGAATTCATTGTTACTTTATTTTTATTTTTATCAATTAGATAACTTTGATTCTTTTTAAATTATAAAAAGAAATTAAAATTAATTAAGATTATAAAAAATTATTCTTTTCCAAACACATAGTTCCTATGGAAGAACGATTATTTTATTACTTGGCGACACTGTACACTTGCGGTTTTCACACATCACCTAACAAGATATGAGCTGCTTTTATTGGTACCATGTCACAAAGGATTTCATCATCATAATTCCCAATGAGAAAGGCACATTCACTTGTTGGTTGACTACCAATTCCTTACTCTGATTCAAACATTCAAGCTTGTAAGGCTTAGGATGAGGAATTAGAATCAAGGACAATTGTTCTACCAATCTTGTGCCACAATAGTTGCAGCATGAGCCACTATCTACAATTAGAGAACATGTTTTGTCAAAACCTTACATGTTGTATGAAAAATGTTCTCTCTTTGAGAAGGGCTAAGATCACAAGGTTGGCTTCCAAGAAGTCTTCTAACCATTAAAAAGTCCCCATCATAAGGATAAGAATCCTTAACATAATGCATGTTTCCCCTTCTTCCTCATTCTCACTAGAAAAGGAAGATTATTCACTTTTAATGTCTTGGCCACTCATGATAATGGTATTTTGGTGCCCAAGATATTTGAAGCACTTAATACTACTAGTCTTGGATGAAGAACTAGCAAGGGGATTTTCTCTAAGATGCATATGATTAGACTTTTCATGCATGTTGTAGGTTCATCTTTGGGGTGGCTCTTAGAAGAGCTCCCCTTGATTTGGTCCCTATTTGAATTAGAGTGGGAAGAATGATTAGAGTAGTCATTCTCTTCAATTGTTGTTCTACTTTTGTACAAATTTGAACCAAATCATCTAGATCTCTAAACGTCAAGAGTTCAACTTTATCTCTAATTTCAACTTAGAAACCTAGCAAGGGTGAACCTAGGCTCTTCATTTATTCTGACCTTCATCATGAAAAGCTCCATTTTTTTCTATACTGTTTAACACTCAAATTGTGTTGTTTTAGTCTCTGAAGCTTGTCAAAGAGTTCCTTTTCATAATAAGAGGGGAAGTGCCTCTACCTCATAGCCCCTTTAGATAATTCCAATAAGAAATTGGAGGGTTGTGATGGTGACACCTCTTGATGTGATCTTTGATGATCACGTGCCCAAAGGATCCTTTCTAAGGTCACTTGGAAGGGAAATGGATTTATAGAGAGGAAAGGAATGGGGTGAAACACCACAAATACTAGGTTTGATAAGCCAAAGGAGAGAGGCCACAAGGGAGGGGTCCCTTGATAACTCTTAGAAGCTCGCACAAAGTAGAAAGGGGGACACTCAAAGGTAAGAACCTCACAACCAATATGGTCTCTATGATTAAATTCAAGTGTAAAAATACAAGTGAGGGGAGGAGCTCCTATTTATAGAGGTAGCTAACCTCTTGAACAAGATAACCTAAAAAAGAAGGGTTAGGATTAAAAGGAGAGATCTAAGGGAGGAAGATTGAGAAACAATTCCCTCCTTAGATCATCAAACTTGGTGCTCAAGTTTCTCAAACCAAGGGTCAAGATTCCTTCTTATTAGCTTAGGGGTTTATGTAGGAAAAGAGGGGTGTAGATATCAAGGTTACCCCTTATTTCCTTCATAAAGACCCAAAAAGCTAAATCCACCCACTAAATTCCTAAGACACCTCCTAAAATAAAAAATGGACTAAATACATGTCCCAAATTAAATTCCTAATGCTTCTCAAAATTAAAATAAAGGAAAATTACATTTTATTAACTAAAGTCCTAGCCTAATATCTTCACTCTCCACAGGAGGTGAAGTTTTCCTTTGTCTGCAAGGGCTAGGTCTTCTTCAATCCTTCTAGCCATGGTCCTAGTGATAGGTCTTTAGCTAAGCATGGTCACATCATCTCCTCCCCCTTGGAGAGGATTTGATCTCAAATCCATAGGGTCTTCATCATTTTCAGCACCTACAAATGGAGACAAATCAGAAACATTAAAACTAGTGCTTATCCCATAAACCTCGGGCAGATCTAAAACATAGGCATTTTTATCGATCCGCTCAAGGATTTGGAAAGGTCCATCTCCTCTAGGGCTAAGTTTGGACTTCCTTTGAGAAGGAAATGTATCCTTTCTCAAGTGAAGCCATACCCAGTCGCCCTTTTCAAAGATGACCTCTTTCCTCCCCCTATTGGCGAAAGTAGCATCTCTCAAGGATTGACACTCTATATTAGCTTTAACCCTCTCATGTAATTGTTTTACAAAAATGGCTTTTGCCTCTCCTTCTTTATGCACAACAACAGAAAGAGGAAGAGGTAAAAGATCTAGAGGAGTACGAGGATTAAAGCCATAGACTACCTCAAATGGAGAATGTTTGGTGGTTCTATGAACCACCCAGTTATAAGCAAATTCAATGTGGGGAAGGTACTCATCCCAAGACTTATGGTTGCCTTTAAGGAGAGCCCTCAACATAGTGGATAAAGATCTATTCACCACTTCTGTTTGCCCATCAGTTTGAGAGTGACAAGTAGTGGAAAAAAGATGTTTAGTTCCTAGCTTAGCCCAAAGAGTTTTCCAAAAATGGCTAAGGAACTTCACATCCTTATCTCACACTATTGAAGAGGGTATGCCATGCAATCGGACAACCTCTTTAAAGAAAAATCTTGCGATGTTGCTTGCATCATCCACTTTGTGGCAGGAAATAAAATGGGTCATTTTTTAAAATTGGTCCACCACCACAAATATGGAGTCTGCACCTTGTTGGGTTCTTGGGAGCCCAAGGATGAAATTCATGCTAATATCCTCCCAAGATGCAGAAGGAGCAGGTAAAGGTGTGTATAGTCCATGAGGCATTGCTTTAGACTTTGCTTGCAAGCAAGCTATACATCTAGAGCAATGTCTATGGACATCTCTACGCATATGGGGCCAAAAGAATTTCTCTTGTAAAAGCAGGAGGGTTTTTGAAATCCCAAAATGCCCCATGAACCCACCTTCATGACTCTCTTTTGTGAGTAAGTTCCTAATTGATCCTTGGGGTATACAAAACTTACTCCCTTTATAGAGATACCCCTCACTAATGAAGTACCCATCATGGGCCTTTAATGTGAATGCAGATGCAGAGGCAGCAAAGATGGGGCCGAAATCCTTGTCAGAAGGATACATAGCCTGAATGTCATCAAATCCCAAGATTTTTGCACTCAAGGATGAATAAAGGGCATGACGCCTAGAAAGAGCAACAGCCACCACATTTTGTTTTCCTTTCTTGTACTTGATGACAGAAGGGAAGGATTCAAGATATTCCACCCACGTTGCATGCCTTTTGTTCAATTTACCTTGACCCCTCAAATATTTTAGTGACTCATGGTCACTATGAATGACAAAATCCTTGGGAGCAAGGTAATGCTCCCAAGTTTGAAGGGCCCTAATTAGAGCATAAAACTCCTTATCATAGGTGGGGTAGTTGAGGGGGGCACCATTGAGTTTTTTACTGAAATACGCAATGGGGTGCCCTCCTTGCAACAAGACAGCTCCCACACCAACACCAGAGGCATCACATTCAAGTTCAAATGTTTTAGAAAAGTCAGGTAATGCCAAGACTGGTGCATGGGTCAGTTTATGCTTAATTAGCTGGAAGGTTTTCTCTTGTTTCTCACCCCAATGTAAAGAAACTTCCTTTTTCACCAAATCATTTATTGGTGCGAAGAGCGTGGAGAAATTAGGCACAAAACGCCTATAAAATCCAGCGAGACCATGAAAGCTTTTGATCTCTATCACACTCTTTGGGGTGGGCCATTCTTGAATAGCTTTTATCTTTCCAGGGTCAACATGGACCCCTTTTATGCTAACTACAAAACCTACGAAAACTACACTATCTACACAAAAGGTGCATTTTTCTAAGTTACCAAAAAGATTATTACTCCTAAGAAGAGAAAAAATATGTCTTAGATGTCCTAAATGATCATCTAGGTTCCTAGAGTAAACTAAAATGTCATCAAAGTAAGCTACAAAAAATTTACCAAGGCAATCCCTCAGTACATGATTCATTAAGCGCATGAGTGTGCTTGGGGCATTAGTTAGCCCAAAAGGCATAACCAACCACTCATAAAGACCAAATTTAGTCTTAAAAGCAGTTTTCCACTCATCACCCTCTTTGATCCTTATTTGGTGGTAACCACTTCTAAGATCTATTTTTGAAAATATTTTTGCCCCATGCAATTCATCCAACATGTTATCAAGACGAGGGATTGAGTGCCTATATTTGATGGTGATGTTGTTGATTGCACGACAATCAACACATATCCTCCATTGGCCATTCTTCTTGGGTACCAACAAGACTGGCACAACACAAGGGCTTAGGCTCTTTTGAACCCAACCCTTCTCCAATAGCTCGTTCACTTGAGACTCAATCTCTTGGGTCTCCATAGGTTTGGTCCTATAGGCAGGTCTATTAGGTAAACTTGCGCCAGGCACCAAATCAATTTGATGTTCTATACCCCTAATGGGAGGAAGTCCTTTCGGAACCTTATTAGGGAATATATCATCAAATTCTTTTAAAATATCTTGAACCCCTTGAGGAAGGTGCTCATGTGCATGGGTTGTGGCAGTGCTCTCAGCAGAAGAATGCAAAATGGGAGAAGGATTTTATGCTTCTTTGCAAAAGAGGAGATAAAAGGGCTTGTTAGTCAAAGGAGCTTCTTTTAAATCACGTTTAGTAGCAAATAGGCTCCTTTTACTAATATTCCCTTTCGAAGGGGCATCACCTTCCGACTCTCTCTCTTTACCCTTTTCAAGCTTTAAGGGTGAAACTTGTTGTGCTTTTTTTTGTTTTTGTTTTTCCTCAACTCTTTTCTTTTTCATCGCAAATTAATCCTCAGCCACTTGAGAAGGTGACAAAGGATACAATTTGAAGTGCTTTTCATTATGTGTGAGAATTATTTGGTTGGAGTAACCATGGTGAATAGCTTTCTTGTCAAATTGCTATGGTCTCCCCAACAGGATATGACCAGCCTCCATAGGAACTATGTCACAAAGAATCTCATCATTATAAGATCTTATGGAAATCGGAACCATAACTTGTTCATTGACTACCATCTCCACTTGCTTATTGAGCCATTGCAATTTGTAAGGTTTGGGATGAGGCATGGTAGTCAAGGCTAGCTTTTCAACCAACCTAGAGCTACAACAGTTACAACAGGAGCCACTATTAACAAGGAGAGAACATACTTTGTCATTTACTTTACATCTTGTATGGGAGATGTTCTGATGTGACCATGCCTAGCCAAGGACCTATCACTAGGGTCATGGCTAGAAGGATTGAACAAGACCTAGCCCTTGCAGACAAAAGAAGACTTCACCTCCTATGGAGAGTGAAGATATTAGGCTAGGGACTTTAGTTAATAAAATGTAATTTTCCTTTATTTTACTTTTGAGGAGCATTAAGAATTTAATTTTGGGACATGTATTTAGTCCATTTTTTATTTTTAGGAGGTGTCTTAAGAATTTAGAGGGTGGATTTAGCTTTTTGGATCTTTATGAAGGAAATAAGGGGAAGCCTTGATATCTACACCCCTCTTTTCCTACATAAACCCCCTAAGCTAATAAGAAGGAATCTTGGCCCTTGGTTTGAGAAACTTGGGCACCAAGTTTGATGATCTAAGAAGGGAATTGTTTCTCAATCCTCCTCCCTTAGATCTCTCCTTTTAATCCTAGCCCTTCTTTTTTAGGTTATCTTGTTCAAGAGGTTAGCTACCTCTATAAATAGGAGCTCCTCCCTCACTTGTATTTTTTACACTTGAATTTAATCATAGAGACTATATTGGTTGTGAGGTTCTTACCTTTGAGTGTCCCCCTTTCTCCTTTGTGAGAGCTTCTAAGAGTTATCAAGGGACCCCTCCCTTGTGGCCTCTCCCCTTTGGCTTATCAAACCTAGTATTTGTGGCGTCTCACCCCATTCCTTTCCTCTCCATAAATCTATTTCCCTTCCAAATGACGTTAGAAAAGATCCTTTGGGCACGTGATCATCAAAGATCACATCAAGTGGTAGCAGAGCCACTTTCTAAAGGTCACGTTCTTTCTCAATTTTTTTTGCTTTGTTGTTTATCTCTTTGATCTCTTTATTTTAAAGTCCTTCATTTTTTGTCATCTCTATTTCCTTTATTGTCTAGTAGTATAGCTTTTTATTCTTGCTATTATATGCGCTTTTGTTTTCTATCTACGCACCTATGTTCCATTTAATTTGATGCGATTTTATTTGTCCCTTTCTTTGCATCTTATTTTCGTGTTCAAGTTGCTTAATTTTCCCTTGGTTTTTTATGTTAAAGTGTGCCTAAGAAGTTGTGACTATTAAACCACATGGTTGAGGATTTTTCCACACCATTGTGGTGATCAACTTTGGCCACTTTGTTGTGCCTTTTGTTTTGAGTCTCTTGCTGAAATTTTTGTTCTATTTTTAGGTTGTTATTTTTTCTTAATCTTGTGTTTTGTCAAATACTAGTCATGTTAGTTTCCTATTTTGTCTCATTTAAATTCCATAGGTTTTAGCCTCTTAAAATTTTTACAAAAAAGTCTTCAAAAACATTTTGAATTGAACTCCTAAGAGGTGAACCTCATGTTGAGTCTCTTAAGTCTTTTATGCTTTTAGTTCAAGCATATTAATCTCTTTGTTGTTCTTAAATATTTGCTCAATTCAATCTTTATATGTTTCTTGTTTTATGTTGAATTATTAGTAGCTTTCCACTTGGTTTACCTTCACTATTGGTGCCTCTTTATGGAATTTTAGCTTGGGTGAATTGTGTTAGTAATTTGAGCAATCAATTTACTTCAAAATCAGCCCTAAATCATTCCTTAAGCACCATTAGTTCAATGGTATTTGGAACTACTAAGTTGTTTTACCTTTAGTTGCATGAATTGCTTGAAAATTGTGTGACCTTACTTTGTGCTTATTCACTCAAGTGTTATTATTTCAAGCATCCTTATTAAAATTTCAATTCAACAAGTTATTAGGTGCAGCAAAATGATTAGAAAAAATTTTAAAAAAAAATAGAAAAAGTTCAAGTTAAAAAAAAAAGATAAAGAACTCAAAAGAAAGACAAATTTGAAGTTGTGCACCTAATAGTAGAAACATTTGATATGAGGAACCAATTGTGATTCAAAAAAAAATTACTTGAGTAAGCTTTTTAGTTTTTGGTCACTTAAATTTTATTAAGTGTGCAACTATTGGTTTCATGTTTTTTGTTTGAGTGTTTTTTCATCTCTACTCTTAGAGCTAATCTAGGAAAGTTATTTATGTGCTACCTTCCTTTGTGAGCCTTATGTTTTCTTGCTTGTCTTCTTTACTTCTTTGAGTTTGTCATTGTTTAATCTATCCACTTGGATTTGTGAACCTTGTTTTGTTATTCACCTTTGTTTGTTGTCTTGTGTTGTATTCGGCCTTGGTAAGGAAAGGTTGGGAAAGGTTCCATATATAAAATTTTGGCAAGTCCAAACAAGAGGAAACAAGGGTAGCATTCTTGGGGTGGATTGATGCAACTCAAAGGGGCTTGATCAAAAGGATACAAACACCAAAAAACTTGGAGTGAAGACTTTGTTTTCTTTTTTTATTCTTTGTATTTTGTATAATTAATTTTAGATTGGGAGTTTGAGTGCCCTTAAGGCCCTCCCTTGGTTTGTAATAATTTTGGTTAATTTTAGCGTAGTTCCTCGTTAATTAGGTGAAGAAGGAAGAAGTGGTACACTTCCTTCAACACCTTAGGAGCACGATTAGAGCCCTTTCTCTTTTACATTCTTGCACTTTTATTTTATTTTATGTTATTTTGAAAAAACATGTAGAGGCTAAGAGTTCCAAAGACTCATCAATCCACGTTAGGTGAGAAAACAAAAAAAAAGAGAGGAGTGTTGCTTGAAAAAAAAAATTGGCCTACCCTTTAGTTTTTAGCATCCAAGCACCATGACTTCCCACACATATTCTAGTGCACATAGTTTTTTATCAAGTAAGAGTGTCAACCAAAGAAAACCTTCTAAGGGAGACACTCTTGAAAACCTTAACTTAGAATTTAGGGAATGGATGGCTAAAGAACAAGAAAGGAGAGAATAAAAAGAAAGAAAAAAAGAAATAAAATAAAAGGAAAAACAAAAAGAGAAGGAAGAGTTAAAAAAGTGATGCTGGAAATGAGAAAAGAGAAAAGAGAAAAAAGAGCGAGAAGAGGGAAGGCAAAGAGAGAGAAGAGAGGATGAAGAAAGGAGAAGAAGGAAAGAACTAGAAAGAGAAAGAGAAAAAGAGGAAGAAGATAGAAGGAGAGGAGAAGAGAGTAAGAGGAGAGATGGGAAGGAGAGTGATAGAAAAAATAAAGGAATTCTCATAAGATCCTCATCTAGACATTTTAGCTCTAGTGAAGAAGAATACTATAGAAATCAACATAAGCATCACTCTCATTCATCATACGATCATCATTCTCCTCAAGAGAACATAAATCATGCTAGGGAACCAAAGGTAGACTACCCTATTTTCATGGTAGGGAAGATGTTGAGACTTACCTAGATTGGGAAGTCAAAGTGGAACAACTCTTTCGATGCTATGAAATTAGGGAAGAAAGGAAAGTACCTTTGACCTCCCTTAGTTTTCAAGGTTATGCTTTGCATTGGTGGGATGGGTTAGTCAAAGATAGGGCCCATAAACAAATGCCTGACATTCGCTACTGGAATGATTTAAAAACTTGTTTGCGAAGAAGGCATATTCCTTCATATTATGAGAGAGATCTTTTGGATAGGCTTCAAAGACTTAGGCAACATAACCTAAGTATTGAGGAGTATAGACAAAAGATGGAGCTTCTCATACTAAGGGCCAATATCATTGAGGAACCCAATGCCACCCTTGCTAGGTTTTTGTGTGGATTAAGCTCTGACATTAGAGATAAGGTAGAGCTTCTTTCATACTCAAACCTTGATGAGTTGGTAGAACTTTGTGTAAGAGCTGAGAATCAACTCAAGAGAAAAAGCTTTAAAAAAGATTCTCCCTCTTACTCAAAGAGAGACCAACTTAAGGGAAACTTTTTCAAGGGTTTTCCCAAAGAGGAACCCAAGCATTTTCAAGATACAAAAGTACCTCATGTAGAGAGAAAACCCCCTACTACTAAGCCTAATGAGAGGCAAAGTAGTATCAAATGCTTCAAATGTCTTGGGAGAGGCCATATTGCCTCTCAATGCCCTAACAAGAAAACCATGATCATGAGGGGACAAGACATTTGTAGTGAGAATAGTTCATCTTCCTCCTCTAGTGAGAGTGGGGAAGAAGAGGGACATACTTTTGAACAAGAGTGTAAGGAAGCTTTTCCTTATGAGGGGGACCTCCTTATGGTTCAAAGGCTTCTTGGAAGCCAACCTCTAGAGCTTGGCCAGTCACAAAGAGAGAACATCTTCCATACAAGATGTAAAGTAAATGATAAAGTATGTTCTCTCCTTGGTTGGAGAAATGGCAAAGCAATCACACTTTTAAACTAACAAGCTCATCTTTTATTCATTGCAAATGCACATTAACTATAGTTAAATAATGTGGGTCCAGGTTATTGTACCATTGATAATGTTTAAAGGCGTGAATAAAAATGAGTGGAAAGGTATTTTTGTCTTGAAAGATTAAAACAGTGGGATCTAAGTCCTTGAAAGAATTTAAGAGGCATTTAGATTCTTCAACTTTTTTGCGGTTTACATGTAGGTTCATCCATCACTAACGATAGTAGGCAACTGCACAGTTAGTAGTTAACTACTAATAGTTCCTCTCTCTCGTATGTGGTAGTCCAACTACCTACCTAACACTCACTTTTCTTTTAGTTATTTCTTTAAGAACCAAACATCGTTTTGATCCCCAAAAGATTAAAATGATGGCATTTAGGTGCTTCAAAGATTTTTAAAGACATTCAGATCCTTGAATTTTTCTATCATTTGCACATAGGTCTTAGTTACCACGACGTTAAGTAATTGCACAGTCAACAATTAATTATCGTGTTGTCAATCACTCTTTCTCATACATGATAGTTCAACTCTTTACGTAATATTCAATTTTCCTTTTACTTAATTTCTTAAATTAAAAAACAGTTGTGTAGATTCTTATGAAAAATAGTTGTGTGGTGAATAATGAAATTAAAGAAAGAAAATTGCCAATTATCCATCCAATTGGTGTAATATTTGGATTTGAAAGTAATTGATTGTTTTGGATTTTCTATTTTAGATTTTTAATTTAAAATGTTATAGTAGCTTGATTATTCAAATTTAATAATAGTTTGATTGTTTAAAATATTATAGTAGCCTCTAAAAATCTTTAAATGACCTAAAAGTCATAATTTTCTTTAAAATCAAACTATTATTAAGTTTGAACAATCAAATTATTTTAATATTTTAAATTAAAAATAGTGTTGCATCAAATCCAAAATAGCCAAATTACTTTCTTAATTCAAATGTTACATGTGCTTGTTACATGTTTTCTCTTTTATTCACTTTTTTGTTCTTAATTCAAGTTCTTTTTTTAAAATCTTATTATGACTCCACTAGTACATTTGCATCTTCATGGTACCCTCTGCTTTTGTGATTGGTGGTGCAAGGTAAGAGATTGTGTTAGGTTGTAGGAGGTGGACGATTGGAGTTAGGTTACGTCGGGGCCAAGGAGGTTCCAACAGGGGAAGGAACAGAGTTGGGTGTTGCAAGATATGGATTTGTTTGTTAAATGATTATGGAAACTTGGTTCTATGTATTACTTTGACATTTCATTTGCAAACTTTAAACAATTAAGCTATTATAATATAATGAAGTTTCTCATTAATAAGGTGGGTGTCACGTAAGGAATTGGACCCTCACATATGAAAGAGAGGGATTTCCAGCATAGTGGTTAATTGTCGGTTGTGCAATTCACTTATGTCATTAGTAACTGAGAAATCTACATGCAAATGATAGAAAAATTCAAGGACCTAAATGTCTCTAAAAATGTTTCAAGGACAACCTAGATACCTTTAAAAATCCCTCAAGACCTAGATGTTTCTAAAAATCTTTCAAGAACCTGGATATCACCGCTTTAATCTTCTAGGGACTAAAATGGTGTTTCAATCTAATAAAAACAATGAGCAAATGACAATTTATTTTAGCACACCCACAATTACTATTCACACCCATAACAAAAATTATCCATCATACCCTTATATTCTTAGTTAGTTGATCTGTAACACATAAAAATATAAATTTCATATCAATTGATCAAGAAGTATTAATTATCTGTTATAGATCAATTGATCTAGAATTTATATTTTTATATGTTATAATCAATATTTAGTTCAAGATCAGTTGATTAAGAACATATGTCAAAATAATTTATTGATTATGTGATCTGGACAACATAAAATTGAAAGTTAGTTCCAAATCAACTGATTCGAAAGTAGCACACAGAATAATATTCATATAAACTAATCCAGAATAACAACCAAAGCAAAGAGAAAATAACAATTGGAGACATATCTGTAATGTGCCACACAAGGAAGAATATAAATGGTAGTTGTGATGCCGTTAGGAGGTTGTGATGCAGTCTTGCCCAAGGACCCTTTGAAAGAATAAAAGAAGATCCTTCTCGGAATCCATTGAATAAATTAGGATAAGAATTTCCCTTGTATTAGTGTTATTTTGTTTGCCCTTGTATTTAGATGGCATACTTATAATTTCCTTTGGGCCATGTATTTCAACCATTTCTTCTATTAGTTCATAGCATACAGATGTCACTAGTTAATATGTGGAGTGTATGTTAGAAGGTGGCTAAAAGAAGCTTAGACATGTGGTTATTTTCACTCCCTTAACTTGTTTTTGCACCCCTCTTACATTCACAAAGCATGAACAACATGTGAGGCCCCCTTATCCCTTTTCATAGGCACCATTTTGGAGAAGAGGAGACAAGATTAGGATGTTGACCTTGGGTGGTTTAACTTAAGAGATAATAAGCTTAATTAGTTGGCTTTTTGAGTTAATTAATTTAAAACCTCACATTACTCATATATCACACTCACTTTTCCCCATTCCTTATAAATATTCAGCTCACTCTCTTGTATTCCTTAAACTTGAATGAATGAAGTATGACTTTCTTTAAATATTTCATCTAGTAAAGTGTCATTTTGAGAAACTTCTCTTTGAAGAATCCTAGTCTCTTCCTTGAGTGTCATCTCCTTTATGGTAAACATTTTAGTTCAAAACTTATCTCCCCTAAAGGAATGGCTTCTCCACCCTCACTTTTTAAAACTTGTGATTAAACTTTTTTTTCTTTGTATTTATCACATTAATTTTATTTTTAAAATAATTATAAATATTCTCACTATTTTTTAATTTTATTGATTTTTTTATTTATTAGAAAAAGTCTTATTATTTTCAACTACTCTTAAAAAACATTCTTTCTTTATAAATAATCACGAAAATCAGTGGAAATATATATTTAGAAGTTATAACTAAAGCAACATGCATAATTTAAAATGAAGGGAGATAATTATCTCTGTATTGTTGGTTCCTCCATTCCCTAAGTAACATTGTATGAAATTGATATGGACAGCTGATAGCTCCATTAAGCCAGCTAGTCTGTAGGATTGAATTGTGAGCCAGAAGCAGAACTGATTCAAGTATGGCTCACTCTCGGAAACAACTGGACGTTCAGCACTGCAACATTTTGCTGCCAATTTTTTTATATTAAAGTGCGGAATTGGTTCTGCTCTGTTAAAACAGCTGATCGTTTGAATTCGTTTTGGAATATAGGGAGTTTCGTATCTCATTATCATACTATTATTGCAGAAATGTTTTTTACGTATTATCTACAGATAGTAAATGAGTGAAATTTGCTTTCAAAATTAAGAGAGTATAATAAGACAAATATATTTTTATAACTGAATTGGGATTTAGTTACAGACGACTTTAAGAAGAATGTATCCTAAGAATTAAAATTTAGTTTTTACAAACACTATATGCTTGGTCAATTTAACTACACCCATTTGAGATGAGTTAAATTGTATTTTTTATTATATTATTATGTGATTTTTAAAATATATTCATTTTTTTACAACTAAGAAAAAAAAATTCTTACCATTAATTTTTTTTATTAAAAGCTCTCGAATTTCATTTTATAATAAAAAATGTCATTAGATACTAATTTGAACTTTTTCTATTTCTTTTATTGATAAAATAAATTTTTCTACTTAAAATTAACTAAAATATAAAATTTCTCCAAAACAAAAAAAAAGGTAACTTTCCTCGCATCAAATTCTAATATTTTTACTTTAAATTTATCAACTTTTTCCTATATTTTAAACTTCTAAATGTTAAAATTAATTCATATTTCAGATGTGTCTTAAGCTTTCAAATATTCAAATAAAAAATTAAAGATTTGAGAGATTTAGAGATAATGTAATTATAAATTATAAATGCATCTTCCATAAAATAGATTAATATCATTTAATTAGTTAGTTAAATATTTAAAACAGAAATAATATTTTTAAAGATTTTTTAAAAATTATTCTTATTATTTAACTATTAAGTTAGTAGATTAAATTTAAACTCCAATTATAATTTGACATAATCATGTTAACTTAAACTTGAAATACAAAAAAGTAGAGGGAAATGGAGAATATTTGATTTTCTTTCTTGGCACACGTTTCAAATGAAAACAAAAAAAGGAAACATGAGAGAAAATAAGAAGTAAGAAGAAGAATTCTATAATAAGCATGGAAAACCCACTGTTTCATACAGAAAAAATTACCAAGTACAGCATTATAATCATAGAGACAACTAATTTTTTATACATACACTTATTCAGAGATTAGGATCTAATAAATAATTCCGAAACCGATTAATTATATTACCAAAAAATTATCTTTTTTCAATTCTTAGAGAGGAAAATAAAATAAAACCAAACAAATTCAAAGTACACAACTTGTTTACTTCTCACTAATCAAACAGAAGAGTAAATAACATATAACAGAAGAGTAAATTTTAGCCAAAAATATTTAGATAAGCTCGTGTCTTTTACAACTTTAATCCTCATGACAAAATTGAAACATTGAATTGTATTTTTTATTTGTTTTATTTGTTTATACAATTATCTTACCAATAATAAAATAACTTTTCTTTAAAAATTAAGCTTAACAATTGTTAAATATCTAATAAAACATTTGCCGTGTGACTGGTAAATGTATATGCGACAAACAACATTAATAGATACATAGATCAACGAATATAATTAAATACAACAACTCCGATGATTATTTTTTAAATCTAGCACAAAATTGTCTTAAATAAAAAATAAAAAACTAAAATTGTAAATGAGAAAAAATAAAAGAACAAGATGTGTCAATTAAAAAAAGAATGAATTGACATTCAAAATATATTATATCAACCAAATATAAAAAAAAAAAACAATTAATAATCCGTCCCCACAACAACGAAGAACCATCCTAAGTTATTAGTTCACTTTTATTTTCTGTTTTGATGAATTTGGTCATATTTGTAGATGACAATTGAGCAAATACAAGCTCCTGAGATAATTGATCATCAAATCCAATTTGTAAGACAATCTTTTAGTTGGGGTGTAAGATAAAGTAGCTTGTGTGGATCATGATCAACTGTCATTAAAAGATATTGTAATAAACAAGAAAAATATTTATATGAATATATGATTAAATTTGTTAAACAAAAATTAGAAAATAAAGAATATGTAATCAGTATTCAGCTCTAAGTCGATGTCTTAACTTAAATTGGAAATTTTCTTATCACTTGAGATGTATTCTAGAAAAACATAGGTAGATATTTGTAGACAATAACTTAAAATTAATCTAACTTTTTAAAGATTATACTTATAATTTCAAACTTCTTCCGATAAAATATGATTTCTTATCCTTTGAATCAATGCTATGGAAAATGGCATTTTCAATACATATGCATACATGCAGTTAGAATTTGATCTGAAATGTTATGTTGCAACCTATAATATTATCAAAATTATAAAATTGGTTTAATAATAAAATCCATATATAAAAAAGAAGAGAAGAAGAAGTTAAGACATTAAATCATTTTACTAATAAAATAAATATATGAACAACAAATATTTGTTTATATAAAAAACCTAACATATTATTAAAGGATGCTAAATAGAATTTCATATCATCTTCACTGATCTAAATAATTGTAGTTTTTAATCAAATATTATTATAATATAAGATAAAATAAAACATGAAATTTAATTAATATTATTTAGATATGACTTTAAACAATACAAACAAATTTGAAAATAATGTGATAATATTTTTCTAACACCACAATTTAAATATCTATAAACGTTGACGTTGTTCTAACAAAAAAATCTTAAATTATTTAACTATCAAACATACAACAACAAATAAAATTGGTTTACTTTCTACCATTAAAAAAATATCTAAAGCACATAAATAGTAGCAAGTGTTCTTTCAAAGAGCATCCTTAAAGACAAACTAAATTAATGATGATAGTGTAGAATCAACAAAACTTGCAGTTAGATATCTCAATCATTGACTTTCTAAGGTTAGTAGTGGTTGTCCCATCAATTTAGCACAATCACTGTCCCAAAAGACAAAATTTGCACTCCACTTCATCCTTCACATGAATTTCTAATTTGTACCCACCAAATAAATTTGAAAAATGTCAAATTAGTTGAGCATAATCACTGTCCCAAAGGACAAATTTGCATTCTGCTCCATCCTTCATGTAAATTTCTAATTTGTATTTTGTACCTACCAAATGAATTTGAAAATTTTCAAATACAATTTAAAAGTCAAAGTAGTCAAGAAAAAGTTAGCATTCCTATTAAAATCTTGTAACAAAGATTTCATTATATATTCCGCAACTAAATGTGATCCAATCAACCATTTTTTTTTTTTTTTGTTGCATTTGTTGTAGTTGAGATAAAAGAATTTGTCTCTTCTGACATTAAACATTATTGTTATTCCAGAAGTCACACAAACTTTCTCTTGTTACAAATATTTAAGATAAAAAATAAAGAATTTCACACACTCTAATATTTACATAGATAATAATTTAAAAATTGAGTAAAATATTATTTTGGTTCCTAAAAAATTAAACCGATGACTATCTTTGAAAAATTTCAGAGGCGTGCAAATCTTTTTCCTTTTCTTTTTTTTTTTTCTTTGTACGTTAGTCTCTTAGTTATCAATGATGTTTGGTAAATACACAATTAACGGTTGAGTGTTTACATGTAAGTCTTTCTCTCTCATAATTAACAAGCGAAATTGTTAACATAAAACATGTCGCAGTGCAAGTGTGAGTTGAAGTCCCACATTGGTTAGAAATTGGAAAATTGAGTAATATATAAGTGAGAAAGACCCATAACCTAATGTCTTAAGGTTTTGGGTTAAAGGTGGTGTTATATTCTCTTATATATGGGTTCGTGTCCCATGATTATATCTCTCCCCAGTGTTTAACCCCCTCGGTTTGGACCCAACAACTGGTATCAGAGCCGATGGTTGTGATTGGCAGGTTGACGGTGGATTTCCTTCATCAAAAGTCCTCCTGATAAGGGTTTCAGGAGGCATATCCCCTTGTGTTTAAAGGCGGTGTGAATAAGGGGGAGTTTACAATGTGGAAGGGATTAAAAGGAGATATCTAAGGGAGGAGAATTATTAGTTTAGGGGGTTTATGTAGGAAAAAAGTGAGTTGAAGTCTCACATTGGTTAGAAATTGAGAAATTGAGTAATATATAAGTCTAGATTCCTTTTTAAAAATCAGAAATGATTATGATTTTATGCTTATAAGTTGCATTAAAGAAACATGCAAAAATATATAACTGCCATCACCCTAAAAAAGTAAGGGAAAAAGTTTTATATCGGGTTAATCCATATTTTATTCAACTTATATATTTCTAAGTTCAGTCTGATCTTATATCAGACCATTGGGCAAAACGAGCCTATTTTAAAAAAATCAAAATTCAAATTTTATCAAAAATAAAATTTATTTTTATAATACAAGTCCAAATCAATTCAAAATAACACACTAAATCAATTCAAAACATATCATAAATAAGTCTAAAAAACATAAAAATATATTTATATATTTTTTAATTTAATATAAATTTTAGAACAACATAACTTTCATTTATTAAAAATATATTAATTAAGAGAAGTTTAGATTTACAAGTCAGACTGAGCGAGCTAACCTAAGTTCATTTACATACTCAGACCAAATTGATCGGGTTAAAAAGGTTCACTTTTATTTGAGCTTCCCTTTTTAGAGTTCATCTTGACCCATTTTGTAAGCCCACAGACCAGCTTAGCAGTCCAAATCTATTTTGACAACTCTAAGATACATTATTCCTTAACAATTTTCTATAGATGCATTCTCACCTTAGAATTGTTATACATAAAAAAAATGTCTCAAATTGAGATTGAGATTATATTTACAATAACATCAACACCATTAATCTCTTCAAACTTTTTTTCAAAATCACTAAAGTGCTAGAGAGAAAGAAGGGGAGGTCAAGAATCTCGTCTTTATTACATGTTGCAATTGTCAAGAATCGTTTCTTGATTTGGCATTATCATCTCACCATGTCATTGCAATAAACCATAGAGGTAAACGATTTTAGAAAAAAAAAAAAAGAAACCATACTTAATAAGGTAAAAATTGATTGGGTCCATTGTGCTTATAAGGATTATCCTATATCTCCACTGCCAATATTGATAACGTATTAGAAAAGACGTATTTATATTGAAAAATCACTTATACATTACCTGTGTAAAAAAATTTACATTGACAGTTAATCACAACTTTTTATATATTTGACAAATCTTTCCTCTACGGACTTAGAAAGAGAACACCAACGACATTGTTGTCGTTAACTATCGTTTTTACTGGAATGTTCTTGTTGTAAACATGACCATTAGAATCATCACTTTCTATAATTGTATCATAAATTGGCGTTGTTTCATTTCCTAAAGGTATTTGTCTAAAGTGACAATATTGTAGTCTATTAGTGTAGTGGCAAAGATGATGACATTATCCAAATTGGAGATTCAGACAACGACGAGTGGTTTGTCATATAGGTGATTGGGTGGTTGGGACAAGGGTGTCATCCAACGGAGAGTTGTAATGTGATAAGACGAAGTTGAGGAAGACATAAAGGTAGGGAGGAGTGAAACACATATGGAAGAAGGTTAAAGTAAATTATGATTGATAGATAATGAAAATGTTATATTAGTTAAATTTTTTTATTATTTTTACTTCTTTAATGTAAATGACTTGACTATCATCTATGAAAAAGGAAAATTGACACATAATTAAGCACTTAAATTGATACCACTTGTTAGGAAAAAGACACTAAAGGAGAAAAGAGAGAAATAAAAAACACTAAGAAGTATTTGTTTTGGTGCGGACTTTGGCTTTTGGAAAATGCAGATAGAAGATTATCTGTATCAGAAGAAGAAGGTATAACCATGGGACACGAGCCCATATATAAAAGAATATGACACCACTTTCAACTTAAGGCATTAGGTTATGAGTCTTTCTCACTTATATATTACTCAACTTCCCAATTTCTAACCAATCTGGGACTTCAACTCACACTTGCACTCCGACAATCTCCCCCTCAAGTGTGAGTCGGGGACATGCCTCTTGAACCCTTGTCAGAAGGACTTTCGATGAAGGGAATTTATCGTCAACCTTAGCCGATCACAACTGTCGGCTCTGATACCAATTGTTGGATCCAAACTGAGGGGGTTAAACACCGGGGAGATGTATAACCATGGGATACGAGCCCATATATAAGAGAATATGACACCACCTTCAACCCAAAACCTTAAGGCATTTAATGACAGCCCCACAACTGTCGGCTCTGATACCAATTGTTGGATCCAAACTGAGGGGGTTAAACACCGGGGAGATGTATAACCATGGGATACGAGCCCATATATAAGAGAATATGACACCACCTTCAACCCAAAACCTTAAGGCATTTAATGACGGCCCCACAACTGTCGGCTCTGATACCAATTGTTGGATCCAAACTGAGGGGGTTAAACACCGGGGAGATGTATAACCATGGGATACGAGCCCATATATAAGAGAATATGACACCACCTTCAACCCAAAACCTTAAGGCATTTAATGACGGCCCCTTATTTCACACCACCGTTAAACACAAGGGGACAGCTTCCTAAACCCTTGTCAGGAGGGCTCTGTATAGTATTTCACATTTTAAAAATTTTATAACAGATTATCCAAATTTAATTTTACACACACTGTTAGGGGTATCTATATGTGAAATACTCTTTATGCTAGTTTTGTAAAAAAAAAAAAAATCTCTTATTCTATAAGTTGGAAGCTGCCGAAATACTAGGTTAACTCAATGCCTTCATTCTTTTCATTTAAACTGACTGTACAATTAAATGTTAACAAATAAAAATAATAGATTAGGTTAGAATTAATAATAACTTACTAATGAATTTAAAATTTAATTAATGACTATACCAATAAATTGGAAATTAGACATTAAGATAGTAATAATCCAATACTTTCACTAAATTTAGATTACTCACAATTGACATATCATAACATATTTGAATTCTTATAAGAGAGAAGTATGAAACTTACAATTAAACTAGGTTTGTAAATCGTGCGATGCATGAGTCATGATGGATAAGTGTTTTATATCTTTATTGTACGTGTAAAAATTATTTTTATTTATTATTTTTAAATAACATTTTAAAATTTAGAAATTGTTTATGAGTCATGTTATGCATATTGGTTAAACTAATAAGAAAATTCAAAAATTTTTCACTCAAAATATTTAAGAGATGTTCATTAAGCCGAGGTGTTCGAGAGTCAGATAGGAACAAGTGATAATTAAATTTACATATTATCTTTTATGATAAAAATAAAAACTATATAATGTATATAACAACTTTTTAAAAAACTAATCTAGTTACTTTGTAGAATATCAGAATAAGTATAAAAATTAATGAATTCTATGCAGTGGCAGATTCTTTTAATACCCCCTCTTTTCATATTCACAATTCGTCGATGTTTATAATTTTCTGTAAAATCTCAAAATATCATCACTTTCTTTTATGATTGCACGCGCACTACTACTTGCCTCTTTGAAATATTACATTGTTTTTTCATTTCGTACTTTCACCCTCTTCAAACATCTATGTTTTTCACCTCTATTTTTAGGAACTTTTTCTACCATGTATGTTCGAAGAGGGTGAGGGTGCTCTTTTAAAGAGATGGATAAAGGTGTGCATGCAACTATGAAGTTAGGAATGTTTTATCAATAAACTTAGGATAAAAAAAGGCAAGGGTATTTTGAGAATTTTGCAAAAACTTGTAAACATTAAGGGGTTGTGAATAGCAAATGAGGAGGTACTAAAAGAAACTTTCCATGAGTATATACCCTAACAATCCATTTTATTCAATCACAAACCGACCTATATAATAGTTTTTATTAAATTTTCAAAATGATATATTAAAAGTTACACAAATCATACTTTTAAATCCTAGATGTTACAATTAATTACACCAATAGATAGTGACGTTTTTTAAAATCTAGCTAAAAATATTGTATTAATTATACTAAATTTATTTCTCAATTATAAAGTGGCGATATTTTGGCTTCAGTATTGGTTTAATGCCTTTGTAAAGCTAATTTTGAGTAGAACTTATTCTTTTGTACAAATTTACAAATAATTAGAACAAAAAGTCATTTTAATACTTACAAAAAGGTTTTATTTTTTAGTTGATTGGCAAATTAATTATTTTAGAATGTTCACACGTTTTCTAATTGTGGTTATATTTGCTAACATATTTGTCATATTTACCTATTTTAATAAATAATAAAATAAAAGAGACTATTTATCAAAGAAAATGACAACAATATGAGAGGTTTGTCAAAGAAAAAAGAAAAAATATATAAACTCAATAGTATGTCATGCAGGCATACCAAACTACACAACCTCCACGAATTCAATTAATAAGAAGCATTTGTCAAAGGAAAGAATAAAACTTATCGTTTTATCACTGGTAATTCTGTTTTTACCTTGAGAGGAAAAAAAATGCACCTTCAAATGTCACAGGTTGAATAACGAAGGAAGAATAAGCAGTAAAAGAGTGTAGAAAGAACAAATATAGGAGATTTACAAAATTATGAAACCTCCATTTGCATGGAAAATTATTTTTTAGGGGGAAAACAAAGTAACCACGAAACATTATTGTCTGTATTGAATAGCACATGCAGTATTTTTGTCCGTTTCCATGTAAAACTAATAATATATAATCAAACATTCATAATAAAAAGACTAGAAAACTAATAGTTGAGATTAAAATTTAATGATTTGAGCTGGAAAAACTAATTGAAAAAAAATATGAAAGGTTAGAGAAAGAGAAGATATGAATGGTAGTATGACTCAACGTGGTGGCGATGGGGACGTGTGGACGGGCGTGTGTATGGGGAGGGGTGCGTGTGTGGGTGGAAGCATGTGAGTGTGTATGTGTGGGTGTAGACTGTTTTGAACTCTTTTATCTTGTGCAAAATTTTGATGATTAGCTTTAAACTGTGACAAAACTTGGATGTTGATGTAGATTTACCTCTTATGTAAGATTCAACCAATTATCATAATAAATATTTAGTAACCTAAACCATGCTTAATCTTTTTTTGTATAAAAATATTAATTACAAGGTCAAAATTCTATTTTTGGTAATAAAAATCAACAAATTTCATGTGTGTGTGCATATGTGTCGGTTTTGAGCTCTTATATCTCGGCCAAAACTTTGACATTAGCTTTAAGCTATGATAAAACTTGGATGTTTATGTAGGCTTACTCGTTATATAAGATTCTACCGATTATCATAATAAATATTTATTAACCTAGAGGTATTATCTCTTAACTGCATGCATGCTTTTCTAAGTTTCCATGGGGTGGCAATGAGAAAACTAGGAAGGTAACTTGGGTATATTGGGAGAAAATTTGTTGGAAGAAGGAAGAGGGGGTTTGAGGCTAAGAGATTTGGGGAAGTTTAACACGGCGCTGTTAGGGAAATGAAAATGACACTTGTAAGTAGAACACAAACGTCACTAGGTGAAATTACTGAAAGCTAAATATGAGTGTGTGGATGGGACTTGGGAATGTCAGGGCACTCATTGTTCCAAATGGTGGAAGGATCTGCAGTCTGTAATTAGGGGAGGGGCAAAGAGCCCAAGTTGGTGGTCCAACAACTTAAGGCGCAACATTGGAGATGGAGGGATTGTTGAGTTCTGGAAGGAGGTATGGGTAGGGGATCAATGTTTAAAATATGAATACTAGAGGTTTTATAAAGTAGTTATGAACCTAAATGTTTCGATGAAAGATATGTGGGACTATGAGGGTCAGCGTTGGAGGTGGGGATGGTGTAGGTAGTTATTCGTCTGGGAGTTAGAACTCTTGAATGACTTACAAAGCCGAGTGGGATCAGTAGTACTATGGGAGGAGGTACAAGATGGCTGGGTGTGGAAGGCAAACACGTCAGGGTTATACTCTATGTCACTAGCTTATGAGGTTTTGTCATCTGAGATAAAGCAATTTAAAGATGATTTTTCAAAATAATTTGGAATAAAGGGGTTCCTCCAAAAAGTTCAAACATTGTTGTGGAGAGTGGATGCTAATAGAGTACCCACAAAAGACAACTTAGCAAAGCAGGGAATTATTTAATGGGAAGAAGCTATATGCAGGATGTGTGGTGAAATGATTGAATCAGTGTCACATATATTTATATCTTGTTTGTGGCTAGCAAAGTTTGAGGTGTTTTGTGTGATTGGTGGGGAGTGCGTGTAGTGCTCCAATAAATTTTCGTGATCATATGAAGTAGGGGACTAAGGAAAAAAAGAAAACATGGTCCTTTGTATGGTATGTTGTAGTTTGGCACCTGTGGAAGACAAGAAATGTCTCAATGTTTAGAGAAATAGTATCGGAGGTGGAACAAATTGTCCTTGCAATACAAGTGAGCTCTTAGGAATGATGTAGATCAATACTCTTAACATTACATACAATGACAAAATGGATTATGAAAAATCTATGTAACTTTATTGAATGACTGATTTCCAGGGAGGACTATCTTTATGTATTGTCTGTTTGATATTGTTTTGTTTTGATTAAGGGAAACATTACTTGTGTTTTCTCTTTCATTTATGAAATTTTTGCCTTACCAAAAAAATATTTATTAACCTAAACTTTGCTTAATCTTTGTTTGTCTAAGTTTACAAGCTCAAAATTCTATTTTTGTCATAAAAATTAACAAATTTCATTGCATGGTTATCCCAAAATATCATACAAAATATAACAATGAATATAATAGTATTATAAGATTGAAAATAGTCAACCCTAATTTAGATAATATATCTTTAAAAGTGAATACAGCTTTCTCACTGAGTTATCCCACGTTGAGTCTTCTTTTTTTTTACTATAACATAAATCTTATATCCTTGTTTAACAAACCCACCCAGTTGAGCAAATCAAAAGACAATAAATAAAGTATTTTCAAACAATCTAAAATAACTTTAAATTGAGACCTTTGCATCCACAATCATAATTTCCAAGTGTCTTACATTGCTACGAGTATCTACAAACCACATATCATCAGTTACTTTAACGGCAAGCTTTAAAATTTCTTGCGACCTATAAATTTGCTTCACCATGTCAAACTTCCTTGCCATTTTGTTTAATGTCACTGTGGATAAAAAAATAGAGCACTAATTAATAAGTGCACAATATCCAAATGCATAGTCTTGACAATGAGATTTGCTCAAAGTTCACACACAAGAAAAGATGCATACTAAACACAAAAATACAGAACACTAATTAATAAATTCATGATATCAATAGGAAAAGAATTTTTAAAGATCTGGTAACAAAAGCAACTTTATTAATAAAAATTAATAATCAATAATAATTTTTAATATTAATATGAGTTTAATTAGTATGCATTATTTTGTACTAATATTCAATCACAATCATTCATTAATAAAAAGTTTGTTTACTTTATTATTAATATTTTAAAAATCATATAAATAAAGAATTGTAATTAAATATATCATTATATATTAATTAAACGCCAATGTAAAACTTATTTATATTTTACACTGACGTTATATACTACTTAAACGCTATTAATATTAATATTTATTCGGAAAAAATGTATGACTTAATTAGGTTGGTTACTTGAGTTGTCCTTTCATGTTTTAAAATAAAAACTCTGTATATTTGTTAGTGAAGTTATGAATAGAACATTCCAATTTTTTTTCTTTCAATTAAAATAACTAAAATTGAAATTTGTCTTTTTCTTAGGTCCGAATAATAGTAAAAGTAAAAATAAATCAAAAGATTATTTTAGATATATAAATGATTGAGGGAGGGAAAATTGTGTTGGTACATTTCTCGTTGAGCAATGGAATATTGTATGTACGGGTGTTCTTGGTGCGATTTTAAGTTTAAAATAGTCTGAACCAAACTATAAAAATAAGTGTGATGCGGTTTAATTCGGTTTAGATTAAGAGTGTGTTTGGTTTGCTATTTCAACTAATTGAAAGCTGAAAAACTAGTTGAAATCATTTCAGCTGCGTTTTATAGAAAATTCCTAGGAGTTTTTTTAGAAGTTGCTAGTTTTACTTTTACAAGTTTACCTTTCAATAACTAATGCAGTATCTCTCACTAATTCTCTTTCATTACATTATACATTCTTTCTCCTTCATTAATATAATTATAATAAATTATAAATATAAATATGCAATTCAAAATTTATATATTTAATTATACAAATATAATTTAAATATAAATTATAGTAATTTATCATTTAAATATGTAATTACATAAATTTATAATTTAAATATATAATTATAATTTAAATATGTTACTATAAAAAATTATAATTTAAATATATAATTATAATAGTTTATACTTTAAATATGTAATTAATTTATATTATTAAAATATGTTATAATTATTTTAAATGTCTCATTGTTGATCTAATGATTAATGATGTCATTATTTGTCATTTTATAATTTTCAGCTAATTTTACCAAACACTTACAACTAATTTTTTCAACTTTCAGCTAGTTTTTCAGCTTTCATCCAGTTTTTCAACTTTCAACTAGCATTCAGCTAGTCTTGCCAAATACACCTTAATTATAAAATCAAAACCAATCCTTTACAATTTAGTTTTGCGGTTTAAAGTTTCTATCATTAAGTATTAAAAAATAAATTGAAAAATTTATTTTTAAAATTATATAAAAGTTTAGTGGCTCCCACAAAATTATGTAAGAATAGCAATCAATAATTAAAGATTACATTCTAATGGTTGTCATAAAATTATATCAAATGAAATTAAATCAACTAGTTTTTCTAAAATATTTATTTATCAATATCAATTAAAAATATTAATTAAAGGTTAAGTTAGAATCTTATAAACCTAGAAAATCATGCATAATTGTATATGTCTCATTGAGAATTTTCTAAAATAACTAAGGATGAACAATTTAATTTGATTTTGTGTGGTTTCAACATCTGAAACCGCAAACCAAACTAAATCATCCAGGTTAAAGCGATTTTTTGCAATTTTTGAGTTGGAAGATTAGATTTTTTATTTTCAATTCGGTTTGATCCAATGTTAAACACGACTAAATATATGTTGTTAACAAAAGCAAGATGGTTTCTTAATTGAGAAATATAAATATAAAAAGGAAATTATGATAAAAATAATATAACAACAATAACAATAATATTCGTGAAAGAGAAAAATACATTGTGAGAGTGACAACGTGACATGTTGGATACATACATACACTAAACATATTTTATTTAAAGATATTGAAGCTCAATATCCAGATTTAAGATTAATCTGATAATTAAAATATAAAGTTTGTTTATCGGCAATTAAAATATAGAGTTATCTGTTTATTAGAAATTAAATATAGAATTATTACACCAATTTGCACCAATAATTAAAACATAGTACATTAATTACAGAAGTAATTTAAATAAAATAATTATGAAAGCTAAATATTCAAAATAAAACAATATATTCACAAATTATTTTTCAGATTTATTCTTATCTTTTATAATTGAATCAATTGATTTATTCAATTAATTAAATTTAAACTTTTTAGCTCAAATTTGAAGTTAAAGTTATAATTTTACATAATCACATTATACATATTTTTATTTTGTATGTATAAATGTCACATTAGTTTAATTTTGGAAATAATGATAACATACATTAATTACAGTAATTTATAAAAAGATTAATATTCAAAAAATAAATAATATATTTATGATTTTTTAATTTATTCTATCATTTATATTTAAATCAATTAATATTATTCAATTAAATAATTAATTTTTTAGCTTAAAAATTTGAACTCAAATTATAATTTGACGTAATCACATTAAACATATTTTTATTTTTTATGTATAAAAAAATGTCACATTATTTATTTGAAAATAATTATAACATACATTAATTAATTACAGGAGTGATTTAATTGCAATAATTTATGAAAGATAAATATTCAAAACATAAATAATATATTTACGGATATTTTATAATTTATTCTTATCATTTTTTAATTTTTAGATTAAATTTAAACTCAAATTATAAGTTTTTAAATTAAAAAAAGACAAAAATAACTTTGATAAGTGATCCTACGAAGAGAAAATTAACAGAATACGAAGAGCCCAATTAACCAAAATTAGATTAACTATTGAAATATTGAATCTGCTGACAAAGGAAATTTGTAAAAAAAATAAAAATAAAATCTAACGCATGTACAAGAATTTTTTCCTGCACCTCCATAATTTCTTCCTACACCTCTCTAAAGATAAGAAAAGTCTCAAATATCCTAAGTAAAAAAATAAATTTAATTCTATTAAAAAAATTGTAAATTTTTTTCACAAGTTTGGATATAGGTGTCCGAATTTGTAAAAAAAAAAATTCAATTTTTTTACAAGTCTGAATAGGGGTGTTTGGACTTGTAAAAAGATTTACAAATGTTTTTTACAAGTTCGGATAGGGGTGTCCAAACTTGTAAAAAAAATTCCAAATTTTTTTACATGTCCAGACAGAAGTGTAAAAAAAATTTGCAAAATTTTTTACAAGTCTAGATAGGGGTGTCTGGACTTGTAAAAAAAATTGCAAATATTTTTACAAGCCCGGATAAGAGTGTCTGGACTTGTAAAAAAAATTTACAAATTTTTTTACAAGTCCGAATAGGGTGTTCGGACTTTTAAAAAAAATTAATGTATCTAGAGAAGATAAAGACAAAGCTGAACCATGAATAACAAAGCAAACACAGAGGGGATAAACAACAACGTATGAAGAAGAAAAGAAAACCACTGATTCAGTGAGAAGAAAAACGAAGTCATGCAAGATAAGCTAACAAGAGAGATGCGAAACGAGAAACGTACGAAACGAGAGAAAGGTGAAGATGAAAGAGAAAAGAAAGAGGTGTTTAGTAATTAAATTTTTACTGTTTTCATTAAGGATTTTTTTGCCATTTTGAGAAATTATGGAGGTGTAAGAAAAACTTATTGAAGTGCAAGGAGGAATTCTCCACATGTACTCGATGCTATAAAAAAGAGTGAAATATCTAGGTGGTTTTCTCTTCATAGGTTTTTAAAATAATTTTAAAGGCATTAAGGTTCCTAAATTCTTTTACGATTTCCATGTAGGTTTATTTGTTATTAACATTCCACAGCTACATAGTCAACGGCTAATTACTGTGTTAGTCGTCTTTCTTTCTTATACATGGTAGTCTAAATACTTATTACTGTGGGGACCATCTTTCTCTCTTATACATGGTAGTCTAACTACTTGTGTGAGACTCCCTTTATAAGAGTGAAGTATAGTTTTACCCCCAAAAGATTAAAGTGATGACATCCAAATTCTTAAAAGATTTTGAGAGGGCATCCAAGATCCAAAAAGATTTTTAGAAATATTCAAGTCCTTAAATATTTAGAGACATTCAAGTGCTTGAATTTTACTGTCATTTGCAAGTAGGTTCCTCAGCTAGTAGCGAGCGACGCTAGACAATATAAAGTTAGAAATTAATTGTTATGCTGACATTTTTCTCTCTTTACGTGATAGTTCAACTGCTTACTTGATACCCATTTTTTCTTTTATTTTTTTTAAATTAAAAATTTTGTAGAAATTTTTATGGTGAAAAATAGTTGTGTAATGAACAAAAAACTAAAGAAGAAAAATTCCCATTCATTCATTAAATTGATTTAACATTTAGATTGTGTAAATAATTTGAATATTTTGGATTTTTTGTTTTGTATATTGAGGAAAGAGTTGAGATTCTGCAAAATGAAAATGGAAATGAGATCAAAGGTAACAATATACCTCTCGTGTTAAGGGTAATGACAAAAGAGTAGTCCAGCAAAACCCAATGCAATTTAAAATATTACAAATATTTTGAATCGTTTGGCTTGCAATAAATTGACAACATGCAATGGCAACACAAACTTACTTTGTCACTTGCTCTCGATTATCACACAACTCCAATATATTTTACAAGAAGGGAGCAATGTTGTTAAATAATTCCAAAAAATAGATTTCATGTATTAATTTAATATTTCATTGGAAGTTTTGAGAATGTTTAACAATCAAGTTATTATAATATAACGAAGTTTTTCATTCATATTAGTTTGAGATTTTAATTCAATGCTAACAAATTGCTTGCGGATTTTCTTGGTACTGGTTTTTTTCTTCCTCTTTTTAATGGGATTAGGAATATGAAGGGTGGGACATAGTTTAGAGATTATTTTTTTTTACAGTTAAAAACCTCTACAAATGTTTTTAAATTTTAAAAACTAAATAAAAAAGTGGGTGTTAGACTGTTAGTTGGACGTCACATATGAGAAAAACTGTTAAAATAACAATTAACTATTGACTATACAGTCATCTAAATTGTTAGTAACTGATGGGACATATATGTTAATGATAAAAGAAATTCAAGGACTTAAATGTCTCTAAAAATATTTCAAGGGTCTAGATGCCTCTAAAAATCTTTTACAGATCTGAATGTTTCTAAAAATCTTTCAAGAACCAAGATGTTACTACTTTAGGCCCCATTCGGGGTAGTTCTTAGTTTCTGGTTTTTTGTTTTGAAATGCATTTTGAAAATAGAAACTTGTTCGGCAAAAATGGTTCTGTTTTGGTTTTTTACTTATTTTTGAAAAATTTTTCAATCAATTTTAAAAACAATAAAATTTTGTTTTTAGATTTCTGTTTCTGTTTTTATTTAAGCTTATTACTTGACGTCACTTGTCACCATTGACCATAACCTTTGACAAGTGGTCACCGACCTCCCCCTCTAACCAAAAGTCACAGATTGCCACCTTTGTCCGATGATCATCGGTCACCACTCCTGACCGACGGTCACAACCCTCACCTCCGACCAGCAGTCACTGGTCATCACCTCCAACCCACGGTCATCGATCGCCACCTTTGACCAGCGATCACTGGTCTCCACTTCCGACCGAAGGTCACCGACCATCACTTCCTACCGACAGTCACCAGTCGTCTTCTCCGACAGACAGTCACCGGTCGTCACCTCCAACCGATGGTCACAACCACCACCTCCAATTGGCTATCGCCAATAACCGACTGTCACCTTCAACGGTTGTCTCGATCCCTACCTTCAACTAGTGTTTTAATTAAGATTTGAAATCAATGTTTTAAATTTAGAAAAAAAAAACAATGTTGTTTTTAAAATTTTGAAAACTTGAAACCAAAACTAATTTTTGTTTTTAGAAATTTCAAAACTAGAAATCAAAAACCACCCAGAATGAGGCCTTAATGTTTTAAGTATCAAAATGATGTTTTTGCTCTGACTTAGAAATGCAATACCACATATGAGAGAGACTTTATTAACATGACATTTAACAACTAACTGAACATTTACTAAACGACATTAACAATATAGAAACTAACGTGCAAATGACAGAAAGAATCAGAAACCTTGGATGTCTCTAAAATCTTTTAGAAACTCATGTGTTAGTGCCACTTCAATTTTTAAGGTACTCGTTTGCTATTTCACTTTATAAGCATCTTTATTAGTGGATCTCTCACATATTGCTTAAGTGGGTTCAATACTTGACTCATCAATAATTTTTATCTTATCTAATTTAAACAACTCTTTCTCTCTAGTTGTACACCCTTAAAAAATGTACTTATTTAAATTAAGTGAATTTCAATTTGTTTATTTTTAAGTTAAACAATAATTGTTTATCTTAATATCCATATCGGATGTCTCTATTGTCTTTACCGAATAAATATCGATTGCTTATTAACAAGAATTATTACCTCAATTAAAATATCCTAAAAAAATTACACAATATACATTTTTTTTTTGTTGAAAGGTTGCACGATAAACATAAAAGTACAGTATAAATTATGCATAAATAATTGTAAAGTAGTTTTTTTACATGTTTCCTGTTTTGTTTTTTCGCGAGATGAGTTAGTTAAAGACAACATACTTTTGGATGAGATAAAATAAAAAGAACAAAAGCAAGGAAATGAAGGAAGAAACACAAAGCAAGCTTTATGGGGTGATTGTCAACGCGATCGCGGCGATATATCGCATTTAATTATCGGGTGGCAAGTTGCAAATTCTCACAGCGCGAAAAAGGAAACCGATGAGTGTTGACGTAACGGAAAGTGGCACGAGATTTCTGGTTTAGCTCTCATTCTCTCTTGCTCTCACCACTGCTTCCATCCCTCCCTCGTGGCCGAGTCACGAGTCACTTGATACAATTATTTCCACCGTTAGCTTCCTCTCACTTGTCACTGTCTACTTCACCGAGTTTGACCGAGTTGTTGACTCGATGGCTTCCGATTCCGATTTGGTGCGCGCCGTTGAGTCGCTCCTCGGGGTTTCGCTCTCCGATTCCGTTTCGGATTCGCTCCTCCTCATCGCAACGACTTCAGCCGCGGTAATAATCGGGCTTCTTGTATTTCTGTGGAAGAAATCTTCGGATCGGAGCAAGGAGGTGAAGCAGTTGGTCGTGCCGAGAGGGATTCTGAAGGAGGAGGATGACGAAGTTGACGTTGCCGAAGGCAAGACTAAGGTCACCGTTTTCTTCGGTACTCAAACAGGCACTGCTGAAGGCTTTGCTAAGGTTAGTTTTCTCTTTTCCCTGTTTTGCTTCTTTACATACTGCTGGATCGAATCGAATGTTATAGATCTTTGAATTATAAGAAGAAAATTATTCGTGTAAATTGTTAAAATTGTGATTTCTCGTGCTGTGAATTTGAGTTTGGTGAATGGATAAGATATCCTAGTTTTGACTTCTTCGATGACTTGGTTAACCCTAGGTTATGATAGTGATGATATTTCTGGAGGAGCAGATTGTTTGGTTTGTGTTTTTGTTTGATGTGGTTGAGTTCAGTTTATTATTGGAAACGCCAAGGATGGCTGAATGATGTTGTATTTTCTACTTGTTGTTAGTGTCAACTTGAAAATAGTTCATCGTGGTAGTCAATAGGCATGCCTGGGTGATGAATGCCAGTGCCTGTTGCTTCTTGAGACGCCCACATCTCTTTCTTATGATATACCAGTGAAAAATTCAAAAAAGTTCTGCAATTTGCTCACTGCGATATTGGATGAATTAAAGCAGTCAAACACTTTTAAAATGCCATTCATTGGGACTGTTAGTAGTCACAATTTTAGGGTTTTGTATATTGGAAATTTTAGTAGTATTATTTTGTTTTCAATATGAATTTATGCTTTAGTTGTTAATCAATGTGGCAAATTAATTCAAAAGAGTCAAACACTGTTTTTTCCCTTTTCTCCTTTTCCAGCCTCCTATTTTTGTTACCGATTTTTCGGGGCGAAGAAAAATCTGAACTTTAACGCCTATTTCTTGACTTGTTGTGTCTACTACTGTAACATGTCTTCTAGTATGTGTTTGAAAACCGTTCACTTTTCTGTTTCCCACTGTCCAACGGAATTTTCGATCAATGAATCCAAACATAAATGCAAACAAAGAGTTGGCTTATTGTGAAATCTAAATTTACCTTGAAAATGATTGCAGCTTATGTGAATATATGTTGCGTAACGATTGTACTAACTTCCCCATTTTCCATCATGCTTGAATGAGTACTCCTGGGACAGCGACAACTTTAAATTTACAGCCTTGCAGGCAGTTATGTGTTACTGTTGTATGATTACTATATTTATTTAATATATTTTTAATTATAGGCATTGGCAGAGGAGATCAAGGCAAGATATGATAAAGCAGCTGTCAAAGTTGTTGACCTGGTAAGTTGGCTTGAAACGAAGATTTTGACCATCCCTATATCTGGTCATAAATATGTGGGTCAAACATTTTCTTTGAAATGTTTGATTCCTCACTAGGAGAGTTGTAGAAGACTCTTGGTATTGTTGTACAGGAAGTCAGGAACTTCAACTATAAAATTTTGGTTTGGCTTAGTGTCTGATGTAAATTTAATTTGAACTAGGATGACTATGCAGCGGATGATGATCAATATGAGGAGAAGCTGAAGAAAGAGACCCTTTCATTTTTCATGCTTGCAACGTAAGATTTATGTTCATAAAAATGGTTGAAATGCACTTATTTATTGAAATGTGTGGTGAAAAATATGCATTTTGACTTGACATGACAGTTATGGAGATGGAGAGCCAACAGATAATGCTGCAAGATTCTACAGATGGTTTACTGAGGTTTGTAGTTACATCTCTTTTAAGAAAATCCTATATCTATCTTAGGCCTGGCTCATCTCGCACTTTCATAATTCATATGGCTTACTTAAAATGATTCGAAGTTTTGTTGGACATTAATTTTAGGGGAAAGATGAGAGAGGCACCTGGCTTCAACAGCTCACATATGGAGTGTTTGGCCTAGGTAACAGACAATATGAACATTTTAATAAGGTAAAATCAGATTATTTATTTTAGTTTAACCAAAAAAAAATCATCATTTGATTCTGACACTGTTCTTTTGATACAGATAGGTAAAGTTGTTGATGAAGAACTTAGTGAACAAGGTGTGTAATTCAATCAACTGTATTTCAAAAGTATTAAATTGGTTATTTGCATCATTGTATTTGCATAGAATCATTGTCATCTATCAGAGCTAAAGAGCCCGGTAGATCGTTTCATTTTTGTCATTTATGCTTTTGATTTTTGTTTCGGTTCATTTTACCTTCCCTGGTAAAGTTAACCTACTAGTGCAAGTTCCTTTTTTGTTTGCTTAGTGAAATGGTGCCTCACATTGTTAGAATGAATGTATTTAAATAAGCCTTCCAAAAAGTCTATTGTGCTAATATTAAATATTTGAATATACAAAGTCTATTGTAAGAATGAATGTGTTGGGTGTCTAATATTAAATATTTGAATCAAACTTTCGGAAAGTACTATAATTCATTTGTAATGCAATCTTATTATAATTTCTTGATTCCAAATATACGAAGCACAGAATCCAGCCCACACTTACATTGTGCTGTTGGAATTATGTTACATAATTGTAGTTTGTTTACAATATAGGAACATACTGTCCTGTTAAGTTATATATTTCTGCTGATTTACATTAATGCTTTGAAGTGAGATGTATATTTAATAAAATGGGTTCTAATATAAGTTCTGAAATTTGTACATTAGATTTGAGAATGGTAATAAACTAGTTATTAAAATTTCATAGATATCTTCTAACACGGAGCTGTCGTTGCTGCAGGTGCAAAGCGTCTTGTTACACTTGGATTAGGTGATGATGATCAATCCATTGAAGATGATTTTTCTGCCTGGTAAATATATAATCCTCTCATATTTCTCTCACTACTGCCATCAATCTACCTATTATATTGTTGCTACAAGTTTGTTTGGCTGTAAATTATTTGAAAGGCGTCTACTAATTTTTTGCATTTCAAAGATCATGAATTGTCTTTGGTTTTGCAGGAAAGAAACATTGTGGCCTGAGTTGGATCAGTTGCTCCGAGATGAGGATGATGCAACTACTGTCACTACCCCCTATACAGCTGCTATTCTTGAATATCGAGTAGTAATTCATGACCCCACTGTCACATCATCCTTTGATAATCACATAAATGTGGCAAATGGGAATACTGTGTTTGATATTCACCATCCTTGCAGGTGCTTTGAATTTTACATACTGATAGTTTTTCTTAGTCTTACTAAACAAGGCTATAGAACAAACCTATTGTTTCATTTCTTGAAGGGTGAATGTTGCTATACAAAGGGAGCTTCACAAACCTGAGTCCGACCGTTCTTGCATACATTTGGAATTTGATATATCAGGGACTGGCATAACGTAAGTTTGACAATGCTTCTTGACAAATAACCCTATAATTTTTTTCTTGGTAAATTAGAAAACAAAGAAAGATAACATTGGTCAATTATAATTATTTTGTTTGCAGGCTTCAAATATATTTTGTTAACAGTTATTTTTATAGATTTTTATTTTAAAAGATATTATCTTAATTATTATTTGATAGTTGAGTCTCTGTGGAATAAAATGTGTTATTAGAGTTTTTCTATAAGGTTTTACTTGTAATTCTAAGAAAATGGTTAAATGTTGATTTAATAAATAAAAAAGGTTTTGAGTAGTAAAAGCTTTCCAGATATTCAATTTTTCTCTCTCTTCCCCAAATTTCAAGCATTGACTGGGAATAGATTCTATGAGATTGAGATTTCCTGATTAATTTATTGTTAATGATTTTGATCTGTACCAATATGTCATATGCCAAATGCATGAAGCTTCTCATAAATTTGAAGGCATGCAATCTCGTAGAATATAAATAATACATATTTGTAAAGTTATCTGAATTATTTGTGGATGAAGAATGCTAGCAACACAATCTTTAATTACTCCTCTCAATACTCTCGTATTGGTTAAATTTTATTGTAAACTATAACAATCAAGAGTGAGGTTCATTAAATAAGGATTGGGATCCACTCAATTTTGTGTTTTCTAATAAATTTTAGTCAATAGTAGAAATTGTGTTAGAAAGAGTGTGTTGCTAACATTTTTCCTATGGATTGATGTTTTGTCATACTTAACTAGGCAGCAACTAGAATATCCTGTCCCAATCATGGTTATCAAACTCGAGTTAACTTGCTACAAGTTTACAAGTCAACAAATTAAAAAAATTGGACCAAAATGATAGTCATTTTAGGTTGTTTTCTACTTTTTTAGGGTTTGACAAACCTTCATTTGGTATGTGATTCTTGAATAAAAAATCTTTGTCTCAAAGAACATTAAATCCTTGTTTTTCAAAAATACTAAACCCTTGCGAAGTTATTATATGATAGTAATCTATAACCTTTACAAGTTATTATCTAATAGTAATGCATTACTATAATCTTTGCAAGTTGTTATGTTTGTTGAAATATTTAATTTGTATGTTATTTATAGATATTTTGTTATTATTCTTATATGAAGTAAATTCTTACGAGTTTACTGGTGGAGTCTATGGAACTCCCATGAGTCTACGTACACTCTCGAATTTGATAACCTTGGTCCCAATTATTTGATAGTATTTGATAAACCTGTTGATGGCTTTCATCTTGTTTTTCCCAGTTATGAAACTGGAGACCATGTGGGTGTTTATGCTGAGAACTGTGACGAAACTGTTGAAGAAGCTGGGCTGTTGTTGGGTCAGAATTTAGATCTATTGTTTTCTCTTCACACTGATAAGGAGGATGGCACTTCCCTAGGTGGTTCTCTCCTACCTCCTTTCCCTGGCCCTTGCACACTGCGTACTGCATTAGCACGTTATGCTGATCTCTTGAACCCCCCACGAAAGGTTTTTCTATTATCTCCCTTTATGTGCTTACCATTTTTTATTTTTGTATCATGTACTTATTTGGTTTTACTGGCTATATGAGTGTGATTCGATAGGGATTTGTGCTTGTTTTATATTAGTCAAAATGAAGAAATAGTTACAGATACTTCTCTTTCAGGCTGCTTTAGTTGCGTTATCTGCTCATGCGTCTGAACCTAGTGAAGCAGAAAGATTAAAATTCCTTTCATCTCCTCAAGGGAAGGTAAAAAGTCCTGTTTGTCTTGTTTGCAAGTATGAAGATTTTCATCGTGCTTTTTTCCCTTCCTCTTTTAATGATGATTTTCAAATTTTGATGTCCAGGATGAGTACTCCAAATGGGTTGTTGGAAGCCAGAGAAGTCTCCTTGAGGTGATGGCCGAGTTTCCATCAGCAAAGCCACCCCTTGGTGTGTTTTTTGCTGCAGTAGCCCCTCGCTTACAACCTCGTTATTATTCTATCTCATCCTCTCCTAGGTGGTTATCTTATCTTATTTAAAGGATTCCAAATGAAGCTTAATAAGATAATTAGTGAAGAAATGATATCATATTACTTGATTGTCCAGGTTTGCTCCTCAAAGGGTTCATGTAACTTGTGCGTTGGTGTATGGTCCAACTCCCACTGGTAGAATTCACAAAGGAGTATGTTCTACCTGGATGAAGGTAGATACACTTCTTTTGCATTCACATGCTCCTGTTTTGACCTCTTTGACTCTCAGCTGTCAAATGTTTGTGATTCTCATCTCTCCCGGACGGGTGTAATGCCTAATCATTTTCTGTTGTTACTAACTCAAATCTCTTGTGAATTATCAGAATGCTATTCCCTTAGGACAAAGTCGTGACTGTAGCTGGGCTCCTGTTTTTATTAGGCCATCAAATTTCAAGCTACCAGCTGATAATTCAATTCCTGTTATTATGGTTGGTCCTGGTACTGGTCTTGCACCTTTCAGGGGATTTTTACAGGTATTAGAATATTTTTGGATGTATGTATTTTTATAATTCTCATATAAGTTAGTTTGTTTGATAACAACTATATAGGATGGTGAGGGGATGGTTGTTGAACTATTGAATAAAAAGAGACATGAACCGAAATTCAAAGCTCCTAATTTTGACTCTGTTATGATTAAAAAGCTCCACTTTACCGTCTTTTGAGCCTGTTTGATTTTGTTAGTAGCTTACGCTACTTGATGTGGTACTTAAGCCTTGAGGCTCTCACATCTAATGAATTAGTTTTTTGGGTTAGACTCTCCTATTGTGCTTAAGTCCTATCAATTGGTGCTTTCATTGAGAGTTGGACCATGGAAAGGGCTATCACTGGGTCAGTGTCAATAGAATGAAAGCCGCTGGACCCTGGAAAGAGCTACCACCAGGTCAGTGTCGAAAGAGTGAAAGCCGCCGCCTTGGATGTCAACCCTTAAAGGGGATGGCAATTACTTAAGTCCTGACAGCCTGTTTGCTGTCTTGTGGAGTCAACTAAAGCTACCTATAAGTTCTAAAGGAGCTTATTTTAGTTTTTCTCAAGATGCATGGCTAAAAAGTGACTGCATAAAGGTGAAAAATTGTTGTTAACAAGAGGCAAGAAATTGGTGCTTGTCTAAGGAAGGAAAAGTGGAAGTAGAATCATTTTTCTAAATGTTTCATTGTGCTTTTTAAGAGATTTTTTTTAAAAGCACAAATTTCACTTCATTGTTAAAAAGGCATCTAGTTTATTGTAAAACCCAGTTTACCTTAATAACTAATAGACCTAAAATTTCAAAATTGTTAGTCCCATTTTTTTCTTGAATGACAGTTGAAGTGATACTGAATTATTAATTTATTATAAGCAAACTTGTTCTTAATTCTTGCTTTATCTTTGATTTACCCAGGAAAGATTTGCCCTCAAAGAGGATGGTATTGAACTTGGCCCTGCATTACTTTTCTTTGGATGTAGGAATCGTCGAATGGTAAATTAATTTTTCTTTGTTCTTTCTATGCAAATGGATTTTCAGATCAATTTCTGATTTTCCTATTATGTTGTTTGTATAGGATTTTATTTATGAGGATGAACTAAAGAATTTTGTGGAACAAGGTTCTCTGTCAGAATTGATAGTTGCATTCTCTAGAGAGGGGACTGAAAAGGAATATGTTCAACACAAGATGATGGATCAAGTAAGTACGAAATAGCAGCTTAGTAAGGATCAAATGTAAGTGGATAAATTATCTCCTGCATTAATTATTTTATGTGCAGGCTGCACATCTGTGGAGTTTGATTTCTCAAGGAGGTTATCTTTACGTCTGTGGTGATGCCAAGGGTATGGCCAGAGATGTTCATCGGGCTCTTCATACCATTGTTCAGCAGCAGGTGCTGAATTATCTTTCATCATCCCTCCCTTTTACATAATACTTAAGTATTAATTTTTGAAGAACTGAATCAACTAGTATTGAAAATAAGAGAAGCTTTTTTATCTTCTACATTAGTCTCTTCACTAGAAACAGATGCTTAATTATTATACTTCTTGCAATGATGAGTATGTTTATGTGATAGTAGACGTGTTACTGTTTGTGAAAATTTCAGTACCATTTTAGTTGACTTTACTTGAGCTTTTCAGTGGCACCAAGGCTATTTTTCACCTTTCATGAATTGGCATAGTATGTTTATGGTTCTATTCTTCTCTTTGGTTTATTATTTTATTGTTGGGGTGTTTAGCACTTTAAATGTTGGAACTTTTTGTTCTTATGTTTGCAAGGATGTGAATTTATGTGCCTTTATTCTGATTCAAAAATTACAATAAGTTCTCCTTACCATTTAGTGATTTAGATAAATTGGGGACAATTTTTTGGTTCAATGTCACTGAAGAAATTATTGGACAAATAAATAGCAAGCTTGCTAAATATTTTTATAAAGGTTATTATTTGGAATTCTTTTAAATGGGTTTTTGACTTGTGAGCTGTGACTGACTCCACTACTTTATACATCAATTTTTGTTTCAGTGCCATTTGGAAGAATTCTCTATTCCTATAAATGGTTTTAAAAATTAATTTGGAAAAAACAGTTATCAACTTCCTTGTATCCTTATCTATGTTACAGATGCTTGTAGGGGTATCATGAGTTCTTTCTTCTTTCCTCGTTAGACTTGACTTTCACATCTTGAGTGGGTGAGAGATAGCCATTATCATCTGCTGAGTGCTGATTCTGTTATACATACTTACGATCTGTGTACATTTTTCTTGCTTTTAGTGTTTGAAGGGACACAACAATGTAATTTTTCATCTCTAAATTATATCCTTTTAAGCCATTTTGCAAAACATTTGATTTATGATACTATACTGCTTCCGATTCATCATTCCAGTATGAATTTTTTAGTTGCAATGGCATATACACGTCATAGTTCATATCTATGGAATGAAATTATCTTAAAGACATCGCTTCTGCATTGAATTTCAGGAAAACGTGGACTCAACAAAGGCTGAGGCTATAGTGAAAAAACTCCAGATGGATGGACGTTACCTTAGGGACGTATGGTGATTTTTCTGATTGATCATCTGTCCAGATTGTGGTATCCTTGCTATTTGACATGCTAAGGGTATTTTTTAGATTAGTCGCTGCCTTTCTACAGAAATTTAGGGCACTGGCAGTGGAGGGTAAACAGGCTTCTTTGAAAAGAAATGCTTTTCTGAACATTTATCTTTTTTTCTTTATTTTCTGTGGCCTTTATATTCTCTTATTATGATAGGTTAAATCCCTCTGAACTAGGATTATTTATAGGGGGACTGTGATAGTTAGTATCAGAAACTGTGATAGTTAGTATCAGAAATCGGTCTACAGCATACAGGTTACAGTGGATGGTCATGTGTATTATTATTGGTAACAAATAATTATTTTATTAATGAAACATGTAATTTTTTAAATGCAGTGCAAGTCCTTCCACACAAATTTATTTAAAATAGCCTCAAAACGTAATCTCGCAAAATTTTGATCTTGTAATGCTTAAAGGTGTTAACTTTTTACCTTTGTTGTTACGGGGCTTAAACTTGGCTTCTGACAAAAGTCACTGGTTCAAACTTGTTACAAGGGATACTGTATTGGAAAGCTTTCAAATTATGTTGACATCTTCAGAAAAATAACTTAAAAAACAAACTGAAGGAAACAAGACTGTCACTGGATTAGAGTTAGTCATATTAGGGAAACTTCTAAACAAAAGTTATGTTGTAACTATGTCTAAATTATGATATTGAAGTTTCAAACGAGAATTTAAACCCACTATAATGGGTAAAGCAAGAGCGAGAAAGTATTTTGCTTTTCAAGGCGTTGAAGTTTTACATGGACTTTCTTGGTTGCGATGCTGTTTGAGAAAAATGACTAAATCTTGATACAGTTTCCTATCACATGGTCATACTAGTTAGTTTTCTGGCTCATACTAGTTAGTTTGCTTAGTTTGCATGTAAATTTGTGTCTCTCTCTGTTTTCTATTAAAAGGAAAGCTAATGCCATTGAGTCTGGTTCGTCTCCTGTATCTGGATAGTCTTCATCCAATGCCATCACAGCCAACAAAAGGATTATAAAAAAAATCAACACCCCGATGCAAAGAGTGACCCTTCAATACTAACAAAAAAGCAAAATTTTCTTCTATTTAAAAATACTAATATACTTTCAATTTTTTTATTTTTTGACAAACCATTCAATTTTTTTATTTTTTGAGAAACCATTATCAGAGAATAAAAAAATTTACAAATTTTTTTTACTCTCTGACCAACCGTTACCAAAGACTATAAAAGTAATAAATAACAATTTAAATGTTCTTGACTAATGGTGAAAATTTATCAGTTTAGTCAAATTTATGAATTTATGTGGTTGCATGTTAGTTAGTTTATCGAGTCAAAAAACAATTGAGTATTATTTTTTATTATGTGTAGTGTAACATCAATTTATATCTATTATTTACATCAGAAATTCTTTTAATAATTATTTAAATTACTATTATCTATATTTTCAAATACTGAAATATAAAATTCTGATTACATTATACTCAATATTAAAACATGCATTACAACACTTTCAAAGTTCAATGCAAAAATATACAATGGTACATAAAACCATAACTTATACAAAACAATTACACAACATGACATGTCTCCATTAAAACTTAACTATTACAAAACTCATGCATAGCATAACTCCAACCATAACAACTTAGTCTTGCTTAGTAAAATCTGTACATAGTTAGAACATAGGCACTAGTTTCAGTCAATCCATACATTTAGCTTTCTCAGAGATCTAACTTATATACATATACATGCTCTGCTACATAACTTAAACTATTTTCTATACATAACATCACAGTCATACAGAATACACACACAATGCAAAGGTAAGTTCATGCGCTATAAATCAACATAACATAAACATAACATACAATTAAATTTATATCTAATCTTAATCGCAATAATGGTAATTCAACTAATCTATCACTCTTATGTTCGACCTGAACATAAGCACTCACAATCAATCAATCACAATTATGCTCCACTTGGATATAAACACTGACAACCAATCAATCACACTTATGCTCCACTTGAATATAACATTAACAACCAATCAATCATATTTATGCTCAACTTGAACATAAACACTAACAACCAAACAATCACACTTATGCTCCACCTGAACATAAGCACTAACAACCAAATAATCACACTTATTCTCCACCTAAACATAAACACTAATAACCAATCAATCATACTTATGTTTCACTTGAAGAATCAATCAATCACATTTATGCTCCACCTAAACATAAGCAATAACAATCAGATAATCACACTTATGCTCCACCTAAACATAAGCACTAACAACTAATTAATCACACTTATACTTCATCTGAACATAAGTACTAACAACCAAACAATCACACTTATGTTGCACCTGAACATAAACACTAACAACTAATCAATCACACTTATGTTCCATCTGAACATAAGCACTAACAACCAAATAATCACACTTATGTTTCACTTGAACATAAGCACTGGTAACCAACCAATCACACTTATGCTCCACCTAAACATAAGTACTAACAATCAAATAATCACACTTATGCTTCACTTGAACAAAAGCACTAACAACATTCAACTAACACTTTCCGGAAAGATTAACATAGAATTCAAATACCAAGGTAGTGTCCGTTTAACTTCCCCCACACTAGTATTTAGTATCTAACTAATTCATCTGATACTCAGTTGAAGTCTGAGCATACTCATCTGATACCTAACTGATGTCTCCCAAATCTAACTTTAGTTGTTATCTGAGTATGTTCTATTGGTGTATTATCATCGTAATCAAGCCTAACACCAGGTGCATTATCGTCGTAACCAGGCCTAGCATCGCATCGTTGCCATAATCAGGCCTAACATCAGGGTCACTTACCTTGTTGTTGTATTATACATGTAACTAGGCCTGACACTGAGTGCATCATCATCGTAACAGGCCTAGCAGCACATCATCTCCACAACACAATTCATCAATACTCATTATTAATGAATTACAAACTCCAACATTTTAATCACAATTTTAACATAATATCTCATTATATATATATATATATATATATATATATCATAATGTAATCCATCAACAATCATCTGTTAAATTCTCAAAACATGCATCAACTCAACATCATCATTATCACTTTAAACATCAACATGCATTTTATCATAATTTCAATTACCCAATCAATATCAAGTCTCCATTTATCACCGAAATAATTAATAAACATTCATCATCGCTCAAAAGTAAATATCAAATATCCCCAAAATCTTAACAAATAACAGTACCGTCAAAATCATCATTTTCACTACATAAACAACTTGTCACAATAATCAAATTCATACATTAATCACCTCAAACTATCAATTTCACATAACATCCAAATTTAGCTCAAAATGCTAAATTAACCACAACCTGTTAATATTAACACCCTTAAATCATAATATTTCAAAGTTAAACACTCTAAATTACAAATCAATCAATTCAATCATAACTTATTTTAAGAACAAAACCCACCTAAAAAACCCAATTTTGCATAACACTCAAATCATAATCAAAAGCTCAGTTACTCATAATCAATTAACTTCTTAGCTATTAAATCACAGTTTCTCAATTTAAAATTAAAGATTTAACTTCCCTTACCTATTTCACCCTTTAAAAGTTGACTCAAGCAAAAAGGGGGGGATTAACCTAAAGAAATATCTCAGAACCTGACAAAAATCCCAATTTCAATAGGAACTAAGATATTAGAATTTTCAAAGGAATTTCCCTTTTAATGAGAACGAAAGGATCGAAAAACAAATGGAAAAAGGTTTAGAAAACACGATCAAACATACCTGCATTGATCACCTCTCATAATCAAGAGCAATGGAAGAGATCACGTCCACAGTTCCATCCACCCGAAGTCAACCATGCAAGAAGACAAAAATTCGATCAAAGAAAGATGAATTGGTGGTTGGAAGAAATAAAGAATCATGGAAGAAGAAAGAAAAAGAAAAAGAAGAAAAAAAAGAAAGTGGGGGTGAACTTAGTGTGTTTTGACTCGCTATTCGCACCTCCTCCTAAACAGATTTTCGAAAACACCTAGAAACTCAATCAAAACTCTCCAAAACCAAGGAATAATAATTATATTTTACTTCTCAATCCCAACTATTAATCAAAATTAATTAACTAATATTGATATTATAAATAAACTCATTATTCTCTCACTACTATATTAATATAAGATAATTAAACATTTAATTCCCGGTAATATTTATTTTTTCACTAATAATCTATTAATTAAATCGGTCCTTACATGTGGTTTCATGATAATTAATTTAGGGTTTTATCTATCCGTCAAAAAAGACTTTTATAAAAAATTAGTTTAGAATTTAATAAATTTCTTTAAAAGGACACATTTCTTAGGGTTTTAATAAATTTTATGCAGTCAAAAAAATAATATTTATGTCTAAAAAAATATTTATGCTATCAAATAATAAATTTATGCAGTCAAATAATTTTATGTGTGGTTGCATGGTAATTAGTTTAGGATTTTATCTATCAGTAAAAAAAGACTTTTATCAAAAAATTGGTTTAGGGTTTCAATAAATTTTATTAAAAGGATACATTTCCTAGGGTTTTAATAAATCTTATGTAGTCAAAAAACAATATTTATTACTAAAAATAATATTTATGTAGTCAAATAATAACTTTATGCAGTCAAATAATTTTATGTGGGGTTGCATGGTAATTAGTTTATCGAGTCAAAAAACAGTTTTGACTATTATTTTTTATTATGTGTGGTTGCATGGTAACTAGTTTAGAGTTTTATCTATTAGTCAAAAAACACTTTCATCAAAAAATTAGTTTAGGGTTTCAATAAATTTTATTAAAAGGACACATTTCCTAAGATTTTAATAAATTTTATGCAGTCAAAAAATACTTTTATTAAAAATACTAATATATCGCCAACTTATTTCTTCTATAAAAGCTAACTTTTTTTTCTTATATTTCTCTATCATACTTCCTTTCTCCTTCCGACTTTATTCTTCTCCTTTACCGTAATTTGTTTTTTTCTTGTTGGAGATTTGTTGAGCATCTCTTCCTCATGTAAGTTTTTTTTTCTTAATGTATTTTACATATTTCATGATATTTTATACTAAAAATTATGTTGTGTTAATGGCTTATCTTTGGTTTTTTGCCAGAGAGCACGCAAATATTTTTCTCTTTGGCCAACCATGGACTGAGACTAGAAAAAGAATTTTATGTTAACAATTTTATATCTTTCTAACGGGACATTATTTTTTGACTAGTAATTTACTCGTAGTATAACAATTTTAAACCTTTTTCATAGGAAATTTGATTTGAACTTTGATCCCTTAATTGTGATTTGAACCTTGCTAGTGTTTTCATCCTAACCACTAGTTTTTAAAAGTTTGAAATTTGTTAATATTTATTTCGGAGTTAACTTCACTTCTTTCTTTTACTAGGTTTTCTTTTTCAATTTCGACCAACACACTTTTTTTCTAGCTTTGAATATTGAATATACAGGAACGGAAAATAAGTAATTTTTTAAAAAACTTAATATTCAAAATTAATTTATAACTAGAAAGAAAAAGTTGTAAATTTTATTTTAGCTACAATATTGTACATAATTTATGTTATAGTATCATAATCTTGTATAAAATTTCTATAGGATGTGATGTTATAGTATCATAATTTTATATTATAGCATCATAGTTTATGTTATAAATTTTATGTTATAGTATCAACAAAAATGATAAATATAACGTGTGATGTAAAAAAATAAAAATATAAAGAATAAATATATTATCAAATGGTAAAATTTCTATATAAGAATTCAATTTTGTATAAAATTTTAAACTCTTTATTATCTATCATTTAATGTGAATGTAACCTATGTAAATATTTGTATTAAATCATACATCATCCCCAACAACTCGACGTTGCTGGCTATGTGACTGCTCGACCCTGGATGATGACTCCTTTGTCGGGCACATGTCGTTTCTAGAACCTCCTGAGGGTTAACTTTCAATGGTAGACAAACATATGGATGCGACACTTAGAAATACCACAACATATAGTCAGGAGAATAGTCTGATGTGTCAATCACATCAATATCCACATACGCTAAATATTGTCCACTATTTCATCAGGTGTGGTTGCCTCTAGTCTGAAAAATGCAAGATCTCTAGGAGTTCCTTGGACAAGCGTAAATTATCAGTGAACCCGTTCAGGGAGATGCAAATGGATATATTCACCGGCTCAAATCTAGCTAGAGAACAAACTGATATGTTGGAATTCAAATGAACATTTGTGTTCATCATATGGTGACCATATATAATCGCCTCAAAAGTTAGCTAGTCCAACTGCTGTTTATATTCAAGGGTTGATTGTCTACGTAAAGCAACATTCCAACGTAAGGTGCGGGGTTTCGCCTCATTGTATCCAATAGCTAATGATCTTGCCCCAATCATAGGAAAATGTTCGCAGACCGAAGACTATATAAAACATTAACATACTTATATCAGTTATGCGTAATGCATGAGAAATTGTATAAACATACTGTATTTTATAAAAAGTACTAACATGAAACAAAGTCGCGTAACACGCGCATTGTCTGGTCATGTTGTAGCTTGCATAATCAAGATAATGATACATATGTGTCAATGCAGTCACACCCCAAGAATAGGTAGTTGTCTGCTGAAGGTCACTTAACAACTTTAGATACGTTACACAAACATGGTGTTGCTCTTGTCTACAAATATCGTGCACTTAACAAGGTGCAACAGATATGCTCAAGCAGTTTGCTCCCATTTGTTGCTTGCACATCTTTCTTTATATATCTCCCTTAGCCAAGCCAAACGTACAGACCCGCATCTAAAAGCAGTAACCTCATTAAGGCTTCCTACACTAATACGCCCAACAACTCAATCAGAATGGCAACTGCTATATCCATGTTCATGTATTTATAACTACACAACAAACCCATCATGGGTAGATGCAATAAGTAAGACACATCGTCAAGTTCCATAATCATCTCCCCAATAGGTAAATGGAAACTAAATGTTTCCTTGTGTCATCTTTTCACAAAGTAAAAAATAAGGGTTGTGTCAATTGTCTTAAATGTGCAGCTAATTAATGGCAATAACCTGCAATCCTTAACATAATCTTGAATTTGAGCGTGAACCCCTCAATCATCCGTAGTTTCTTTCTGTGTGCTATGCATTTAAGGTCAGCACAGACCTACAAAAAGAAAGTAAATTAAATATAGTAAACATGTAATTATTATAATAAAAAATAATAAACCAAATAACTATAGTAAAAATAATAAAATAAGTACACTAAAAATTAGTTAAATTACTATACTAAAAATATATGAAATTAAATTACTATACTAAATAATTAATAAATTAAATACATAAATATACTATATGTAATGAACTACACTAACCAAATATTTAATTAAATAACTATACTAATACATAATTTATTAAATAAATTAATATAATAAACATGTGATTCTTATAACAAAAAAACAACAAATTAAATAACTATAGTAAAAATAATAAATTAAGTATACTAAAAATTAATTAAATTATTATACTTAAAAAAATAAGAAATTAAATAATTATACTTAAAAAAATATTTACTTAAATAAACATACTAAACATGTAATTCATTACATAAATTAATATAATAAATATGTAATTATTAAATAAAAATAATAATTAAATAACATAGACTTACTTTGTCATTCTAGATAGCATGTGTTACATGATCACCATATGATACTAGAAGATTAGTATCTTCTGGTCCTCTTGGAGAACCCATTGTCACTAGTTCATCATGCACAACACATTAGTCTTCAACCGTGTCATATTGTGTCGGCATTTGCCTTCTATGTACAGACATAGTCAAACATACATGTTTATGATTGACAACATCAAAATCATAAACAATTCCATGTATTCTAGGCATATATATGTAAAATTATTATTTAAATATATACAAATAAATAAAATAACATTTTTTTACTTAAAAAACATTTAAACAAGGGAAAAAATAGCAACACTAAAAAAATAAATAATAACTTTATCTCTAAAACAATTTTAGTGATTATAAATTAAAAAATTAAAATTTTAAATAATTTTAACTATAAAATTTAAAACAATATTATTTCAAATTCTTTTAACAATTATATTATTTATAAAAATATTTTAATAAAAATTATATTGATAAATATTCGGTAACCTCGTAAATCCTTGTATACCTTATTTTGAATGTTAAATTTCTTGGTAACCTCGTAAACCCATGTATATCTTATTTTGAATATTAATAAATATTTTAATATAACCACATATTTGGTAACCTCGTAAAAAATTTATTTGAAACAGATCTTAATTAATTTCTTGCCAAATTTCTTAAGTAAAACATATTATGTGATTTGTTATTTACCAAAAGAAAACACATGTATAGTTTAGAAATTGTAAATAAATATGGGAGAAGAATATCAAATGTTTCTAAATTTAAATTTCTAATATCAATAATACAAAATAATAGATTAATTAGGATATCATCACAAATATTATACAAGAAAAAAGTGTGACCCCTTCTACACTCAAACTCTTTATTAGTTAATTTAAAAAATAATATAGAAATTTGTTTATTTAAATAATTAGACTTGACACTTAGGTAAAAGAATTCACATCACTCAATATACATTTATTTCCCAAACTATGATATTATAAAACTTAGACATATAGGTAGACACATTAGATTTTAAAAATTGTCTTTACAAGATTCTCAATTAATACAACTCATTCTTAAATTTTAAATGATTCATATACATGACAAAAAACTATTAATTTATCCTCTCTAGCCCAATGTCACACTTAATTTGAGCAACCCAAAAGAAAAAGGTAAAGAAAAGTCGAAGCTTCATTATCCATGATATCATCAAGATCTTGCTCACCTAAAAGTGGTGTTTAGCCCAAACAAAATGCAACAACAAGCAGCAATGGGGTGAGAATACGTCTTACACATGTTAAGGCACATATAAAGAGAATGAACCATCAACTAAAGTATAACAAATAAATATATAAATTCTTCTCACACCCATGATGGAAATTATATATCCACATATATAAATTCATTCATACTAATGATGCTCATGCATCAGGTACACGCTCTCGAAGCGATCTTCTTCTACGTCAATAACATGTAAGTACAACTATCTTACCATAAGTTCACCCGAAGTGAATCCTCTTCTACGCCAGTAATACATAGGTACAATCGTGTAATGCAAAATAAATAAAGAAGATCTGGTCCAAAGCACCACACAATGAGTGATCCTTACAAATTCTTCAACTGTCAAACTCATGCATGCTTTTTCTGGTACACGACCGGAGCGGTCCTCTTCTACACCGTAATGCATAGGTATAACCATCTCACATAGGTTCACTTGAAGTGAATCCTCTTCTACACCAGTAACACGTAGGTATAACCATGCAATGTAACACAACCTAAGAAGCTTGCTATAGAGCACATCATAATAAGCGATATTTACAAGCCTCCTAGACTGCTATATTCATGTATCATGGCATGTAGCATTATAACTCACAATATCAACAATTGATTATACCATTATAATCCACCCCCAATCGTAACTAAGGTGACACCTTGTCAGACACACCTTGACCATCATCATCAACACATCATTGCATCCAATTATAATTCACATCACTTTCATATAGTGTGACAAATCCCCAATTCATGCACCTTAATAACTTATAAACATTCATTCAGTCACCACCAACAAAATTTACAAGATGTATCACAATATTTCATACTACCATAATTAAAATCATCACAATTCACAAAATATAATTTGGTTTGATTTGGTTTAGATTTATAATACTTTTGAACAAAACCACACTTAACTTTTTTGTTTGGTTGAGGAGACTTTTACTATCAAAACCAAACTACACCATAAATATCCCCAATCAAATTATCTGATCCAATGAACATTCCTACATCTAGAAACATATAGGATATTTTAACTTTCCAATCTTTTGCCATCCATATTTTAATGTGGTTAAGGGGAGTAGGTCATGCAATGAGATTGTCATTGTTAAAGCAAAGCTTCCTTATTCAAGTAAACTACCAATTTCATTCTTGAAAGTTACAAAGTTGATACTTCGTAATATCCAAGCAAAACAGTCATTGGTGTTCATGAATTTGTACAAATTGGTTTCTAAAGCACTATCTAAACTACCTTTTAAGGTATTTTACAATGCTATTTAAAACAGTTATGAACCAAAAATATAACTCTTAAGAACTAAAATAGTACTTCATTTTTCTTAATTTCCTTTGTCCAAACAATCTCTAAAGCTAACTTGACTCTTAACAAATTAGCCAAGAGCAAGTATATGACTATTGTGGATCTTACACATTTTTTCGATAAAATCATCAATATTTCATTTATCATCAATATTTTTTTAAAAAAATTAATAGAAACAAAATATCACTATTCATCTACCTTGTGATATAATAGATTGAAAATATAATTTTAATAATTTTAAACACATTTTTATTCTATAAACTCATTAATAAGAATAGTTAATATATATATATATATATATACTATTAATAAAAGGAATACCCCTTTTGATGTCTACTTTTAAAAATATCTATTCTACCCTTACACCTATTTTAAAATTAAAAAATACATTAATTTGTCATAGAATGGACTTGAACCCATAACCTCTTATTTTCAAAAAATATACTTTACCACCAGACCAACTTTATAACTTTAAGCAGAAAATTATTTTAAAATATTGATATCCAACATATATAATTGTCCAATTATATCTATAGTATATAATATATGATATTATATTATATACTATATATTATTATATACTATATATTATATATTATATATTATATAATGGGAATATGACCTATTGGTGTCCTCATTTTATGACTATTTTACCTTCTAAACATTTTATGATTGTTCACACCTTCACAAATATAATTTATCTCTATTAATATATGTGTACATTTCATGATAAATATTTATAATAAATATGTAAATACACAGGTACAACAATATTTTGAATTCTATTCAAACTCTCTCATTTCCATCTTTTCATATTTATTGCATATTTGACATATCCATGGATGATCTGACATGTTTTTATCATGTTATCATAAAAAAATATAAAATTAACAAAATATATTTCAAAACATGTCACATAATAATTTATATTTCAAAATATAAAAATTTATAAAAAATATAAAATTAAAACCCTACAATTGTTATAACATATTAAAATAGAAATGTGAATACACAGGCGCAGCAGCACCTGTGTTTTTGCTAGTATATATAAAAGGAGGAGATCCTCTTACTCCAAGACTAAATTTAAAGGATTTACTCTTCATCTCACCAATCATTTTATTTAAATCTAACGGTTACAATGAATAACTGATATTTATCATTACATTTCAAGAAAATGAAGGGTTAAGACAAAGAGTAATTTCCTTAAACTTACCCTTCAATCTACCTTGTCATATAATAGAATGCAAATAGAATTTTAATAGTTTTAAACACTTGATTATTCTATAAACGCATTAATAAGAATGGTTTATATATATATATATATATATATATATATATATATATATATAAAGGAGATCACTTACTTCAAGAGTAAGTTTAAGGTGGTTAATTTTCATCTTAACCCTTCATTTTCTTCAAAGCTAATGGTATATATCCTCCTTTTATATATATATATATATATATATATATATATATATATATAATCATGAACATATATTTATATGTTATTATTCGATCATACTTGACTGCAGAAGAAACCTTAAAAACAAAAGAGAATACTAAGTGCTTGTTTTACAACGGCTTTATAAAATTATTTTCAGTATTTTAGCATTTAAAAACTAACTGTTTGTTTGCCAACAGTTTTATAAAACTGTTTTAAGTATTTTAGTATTTAAAAATTGATTTTCATATTTTAGTTTCTGTTTTTATTCCAGCTTATCACTTAACATCACTTTCTACCATTGACCACTATCTTTGATCGATGATCATTAGCTACCAACTCTGATCGATATTCATCGGCTACCACCTTCTTTTGACAGTCACTGGCCACCACCTCTGACTGATGGTCACCAATCACTACTTCCGCGGTCACCGGTCACCACCTCTTACTAACTGTCATCAACCTCTACCTCTGGTCGTCGATCATCGACCACCACCTCGATCGTCGGTCACCAGTTGTCACTTTTGATCGTCAATCAATGACTGCCACCTCCTACCAGAAGCCACCGACCACCACCTCCAAATCTACCTCTAACACCAACTGTTATCAATCATTAGTTTTTTGTCTCTAAGGAGGAAATTTTTTTTTTGTTAAGATTTGAAAACAATGTTTTAAATTTGAAAACAAAAACAATGTTGTTTTTAAAAATTTGAAAACTTAAAACCAAAACTAGGTGGTTTTTTGTTTCTAGTTTTGAAATTTATAAAAACAAAAACTACTTTTGGTTTTAAGTTTTCAAAATTTTAAAAATAGCATTATCTTTATTTCCAAATTTAAAATATTCTTTTCAAATCTTAACCAAAACACTAGTTAAAGGTAACGGTTCGTTGAAGGTGACAATCGGTGATTAATGATTGAAGATAGTGGTCGGTGATCGGCGATCGGAGGTTTGAAGATAGTGGTCGGTGATCGGCGATCGGAGGTGATGGTTGGTGACTGGTGGTCGAAGGTAGCAGTCGGTGATCATCAATTGAAGGTGGTGGCCAGTGATCGCTGGTTGGAAATGACAACCAATGACCGTCGGTCGAAAGTGGCAACTAGTGATCGTCGATTGGAGGTGGTGGCTGGTGACCGTCGGCCGAAGGTGACAGCCAGTGACTGCTGTTGGAAGTGGCAGTTGGTGACCACCTGTCGGAGGTGGCAACCGGTGACTGCCGATCAGAGATGTCGATTGGTGACTGCTGGTCGAAGGTGGCAATAGGTGACCTTGATCAGAGGTAGCAACCAGTAATCATCAATTGGAGATGACGATCGATGACTACTAGTTAAAGGTGGAGGATGGTGATCACCGGTCGAAAGACGGAAGTGGCAGTCGATGATTGCTAGTTAGAGGTGGCGACTAGTGACTGTCAGTCAGAAGTGATGGTCAACGGTGACAAGTGACGTCAAGTAATGAACTTAAATAAAAATAGAAACAGAAATTTGAAAACCAAATTTTATTATTTTTGAAATTGAGTGAAAACTATTTTAACAATGAATAAAAAACAAAAACATAGTCATTTTTACCAAACAATGTTTCTATTTTCAAAATACATTTCAAAACCAAAAACTCAGAACCACCCGGAACAGGGTCTAAAAAATTTGTTTGGATAGTGTTTTCTTAAAACAATTCTTGATTTTTTAATTTTTAAAAACTAAAAAAGAGCAACAACTATAAATAGTTTTGCTTTTCAGTTTTATATTTTTATTTTGAAAATCCAAAATACAATGAAAATATTTTTTTTTATTAATGACATTTTTGTAAATATAAATTATTCAAAAAGTTTTCAACTAATACTTACTAAACAATTTTTTTTCTTTTTTTCCAAAAAACAATTCTTAAAACAATTTTTTAAATTTTTTTCAAAAAATAAAAAATCAAATCAAAACAAGGAAACTCGAATTACAAATTGATATATCTTCGGTGAGACGTCATGTTGGCATAACCAAACCCAGTATTAAACATCATCTTTTCTTTTGTTGAAATAACCATCTTTTCTTAGCTCAAGGTAATCAAATTCAATCATAATTCTCAATAATTTTTTATTCGGGAATCTTAAGTTTGTATTGAATGAAAAAATAGAGACTAACAAAGATAACTTCAAATATATTGTATAGATCATATATGATTTTTATTGTAATAATTTGAACTAATAAAAAATGGAACAAGTTAATCATAAGTCTAATGAAAAACTACTGATAAGATTTTAGTCTGTGAAACCTCTACTTAGGAGAATAAAAACAAGGCAATGAAGCATTCAAAGGTGACAAATAAAAAAGTCAAATAATTCAATAAAATAAGTTCGTAAATTCTCTTTCAATTCCTTTTAACAATTTTCAATTAATGAATTTTTTAATTTCTTTCTAGACAACTGATGAAAGAAACAAGAAAGAAAAAACAGGAATAATGAATCATTGAATCGTTTGATTTGTATCAATGATACAAAATTGTAACAATTCATTAATGAATCATAAGATTCAAAGGTATTTGAGATTTATCGTATGATACAAATCATAATAACTATGGTACTAGAATATATCAGGAAAAGTCATCTAAGATTTATGACGAGGAACACGAAGATTCTAGAAAAATAGAACATTAAGTATTTCTAGAAGATTAGGTTTTTTTATAATATTTATTCTTAAATATTAGGTTAGAGAAAGACATTAAAAAAATTTTGTAATATTAGATTGATCTTATTTGTTGTGTAAAAGAACAAAAATTTCAAATGCATGTCAACTCTTTTACTCTAATAGTTAATTTTGTCAAAATTAAATTTTGCATTAAAGATCTTTGTTTCCTAGAATCTATCAACCGTCAATAATCATTGTTGGGTGGTTGAGTTTCTGGTTTTTTGTTTTGAAAACAAAAACATATTCAGCAAAAAAGGTTCTTTTTTGTTTTGTTTTCAAAACATTTTTCACTCAATTTTAAGAATAATAAAATTTGGTTGTCACCATTGACCATTTTTATTCAAACCCATCACTTGATATCACCATTGATCATCACCTCTGCTAACAGACACTGACCACCACTTCTGACTAGTGGTTATCAGCCACCACCTTCGACTGGTTGCCACCTCTGATCAACAGTCATCAGCTGTCATCTTCGATCGACAGTCATCGGTTGCCACCTTCGATCAACGATCATCGACTGCCACCTTCAATCGACGTTCACCGGCCACCAACTCCAACCGACGATCATCTGTTGCCATCTCTTATCGACGATCACTGATCACCACCTCTAATCGATCAACGGTCATCAACTGTCACCTCCAACCAACAATCATCAACTGTCACCTCCAACCAACAATCATCGACTATCACCTTCAACTAGTTGTCACCGACCACCACCTCCAATTAACGATCACTGATCGCCATCTCCAATTGACAGTTACTGACCGCCACCTCCAATCGACAGTTACCGACTGCCACCTTTGATCGATGGTCATCAGTCGCAACCTCCAACCGTCAATCACAAGTCACCACCTACGACCGTCGATCACCGACCACCATCTCCGACCATCGATCATCGGTCATCACTCCAACCATTAATCGCCAACTTCGATCATCGACCATCGACTGCCACCTCTGAACATTGGTCATCTATCATCAATTTTTTATCTTTAAGAAGGAAAGATTATATTTAGCTAAGATTTAAAAATAATATTTTTAATTTAAAAATAAAAACAATGTTTTTAAAAATTTTAAAACTGTAAGACTAGTTTTTTGTTTTTATAAATTTTAAAACTGAAAACAAAAAATCACTCAGACAAGTTTGGATGAGCACTAGAGTAGTATGCCGTGTAAAGAGGACCAATGTCAAGGCCCAAATAGATATTAACAATAATATTGCATTGAGACAATGTTCCAGTGATTAGGGAATAAACCCAACAAGTTCAGAATTATAAAAAAATTAATATAGAGGCTATACGTAATTTGCATTAAAGAGGTCAGAACACCAGTACTCCTAATTTATTGATTCCAATATATAAATTATTTCCCCCTAGGCCGTTTCTTACCATGTTGAATCAGGTCATTGTATGACTGCAAACTCACCCCAACATCTTCATCATATTCTATTCCAAGCTCCTCCTACAAAGTGCAAACTAGTATGAATATGATAACAGAAACATTAAAAATGACTAAATAAGATCTATGGTTGTGACAGGCCAAGAAAAAAACCTTGAATTCTTTGGGATCCTTAGGTGAATTTTCAGTGAGGGTATCCCATAAATCCTTGAACATTCTTTTTCGCTTTCTCCATTGACCTACCATCTCTGACAACATATCCTCTACTGCCTTGCGTTCTTCTGGCTTCACCAGAGTCACACCTCCACGTAGCTTGTTCAATTTCTCCTCCATTTCTTGAACCTGAAGCAGAACATGAAGATGCAAACCATCTTAGTTGAAAATTGAAACAGCACAATCAACACTAATTCCCTTTCAAGAAATAAAAAAAGCACACCAACCTCCAATCTCAGATTCACTTCTCTTTCAAAGATCTGTTCCAGTGTCAAATTTGATTGCAATGACTTAATTTCTGCACCAACAAGTTACATCCATAAATTAAGAGGTTTGTCCACACGCACAAATTCTCAATGGATCCAAATGCACAAATAGATTTTCTATTTTATTTTCTACGTTGCAAATAATTACAAAACATCACATTATATTTATTTGATTTCTTGTTTGTAAAGATTTATATGCAACACAATAACAGGATTTTCAAAGTTTTCTCGGTTTTTGTATAAATACTTAAAATCGGAATATAACATTAAAACAATATGATAATAATTCTGGTATTGCATCATTTGCACGTGGAAAAAAATTTGAAAATGTATTTTTTAACAAAACAAAACCTTATAATTGTACATCATAATCTTGCTTTCCTGGCATCCGAATTTGCTGCAGTCAGCAATTACATGCATTCACACAGTCAACAAATTAAAACAATTTGATGAAGATAGGACTCTCAAATCTTAAATGTGTTTTAAGTCAATTTACTAAAATAAAATGAGTAATCCGATCTTCATTCGAATGATTCCAATTTGCTATCTGCATAAATGTGCAATGGCTAACCGCATCAAATGACCTGGATTAGGTATAGTCAAGAATTTACATGGTTGGTCTTGTTAGCAAATTAAAACCACTAGACAAAGATCACACTCAGCCAATCAAAATGTAACTAAAAATCATCTACATTTATAAGCAAAAAAAAAAACTGAAAATGTTTTTTTCAACCACAAAAAGCATTCTACATCATAATTACTTCCTAAGCGTCCAGTTTGCATCCCAATTTGCTGCTGTAATACTTCCTAGGCACTTGCGCCCTAATTTGCTACAGTCAACAATTCCACGCATTCACACAGCCAGTGAATTAAAATGATTTCATGAAGATCAGACTGTTCAAATCTCAAATGTCTATTTTAATTCTAATTTACCAAGAAAAGTGAGTTGTTTGATCTTCATTCGCCAACTCTGATTCACTAACTGCACGAATGCGTAAGATCATTTACTACACCAGACGACCCGGATTTAGCATACTCAGTAGTTCACGCAATTGGTACGATTACCAAATAGAAACCATTAGATGGAAATCAGACGACTCAACCAATGGAAACCGCGTCTCAAATGCATGTTTTAAGTACAATTTCCTAAGATAAAAAATGTGCCATTCAATCTTTATTCAATGATTACAATTTGCTAACTGCATGAATAGCTAACCGCAGATATGACCTGGATTTGGCTCAGTCAATAATTCATGTAATTGGTACACTCACCGACTTAAATCATTGGATGAAGGTCAGAAAACTTAGGCTATGTTTGGATGAGTATGTTTATGAGTTCCAATGCACAAAATGAGGAATGATCTCAGAATTGAAATGCCAATTCAAAACATAAAGTGTGAATGATCTTCATCGTATACTGACTATACTAACTACACAAATTTTTTAATCTCCCCAGATCAGGTCCATTACTTAAGTTGAGTGTACCTGCTTCAACATCACTGATAGCCTTTTTCCGATCTTCTAGTTGTTTTTGCAAGTCAGCATTTTGTTCCTTCATTTGATTAAGCTCTTCATTGTTGGGAATTTGAAACTGATCTTGTCGCGCTAGGTATATCTTCTGCTTACCATACTCCTTAAACGAAATTCGCCCTCCATCGCAGAGATTGTCCAACGCTTTCTGAATCGCCGCTTTCTTCAGGTTGAACTTTTGCAATGCATCTGCCACGTTCTGCGCATTCACCGGCCTATTTTGCTGATAAAAAATCAACAGATGAAGCAAAATCAGAAACTGAAACTAGCATTCAACTCAGAAAATTGGAGCGTTTTTAATTTTAATTCCAAATTTGTTGCTGTGTGGTATAGAATTGTAGTTAGCATGATAATTGAAGTGATGATGAAGTGTGAGGGATAAAATACGGCCTGTGATTGGGAAAGGGGGTTTTACTTACCTCGTTGACAAAGTTCAACACGATAGCTGCGAAATGAAAGAGAAAGAGATGTTAGGTTCAGAAAGAGAAATTACAACGGAAAAAGAAAAGTGTGTGGGAGGGAGAGTGGTGATGGTACCTTCGGCGCTATCGGATTTTGGTGCCATTGTTTGGAATTGGGTCGAAGGAAAATGGCGCGGAAAAATTCAGGATATTACTTTTCTTTTCCGCCAACGCAAATGAGGATTGCTTGTCACGTCTACGACATCGTTTTGTAATGAACTGCCTCGCACTTACTCGTTACCATATTCCAAATATGTTAATTAATAGAAAATATAAGGGAATTTATTAAAATATATATATAAGGGAAATAATAGATTGTTAATTTCATAGGAAGAAAAGCTAAAATTTCTTTAGGTTCTTATAAATTTTTTAACAATTCAGAAAAAATCCTCAAAATATTAAATACATTTCCAATTTTTATATTTTTTATCCTCAAATTTTAAAATATATAATTTTTTTTGTCTTTCAAATTATTTAGGTCCAGTTTAAAGTAGTTTTGGATTTCAAATTTAAAATGTCAAATCTTAATCCAATATTTTTTTTCTTAAAGACCAAATATCGGTGGTCTATGCTGGAAGTGGTAGTAGGTGATCGAAAGTTGTAGTCGTTGATGATAGTCAAAGGTGATGGTCGGTGACTGCAATTAGAAGTAGCGATTGGTGTCAATGGTTGAAGTTAGTGGTTGATGCTCAACAATTAGAGGTGGCGACTGTGACTAACAATCAAAAGTGATTATGTAACAACCTAAAAAATTCTTATACAATTAATATCATTAACATACCTAATACATCTATTTCCATATTAAATTATACTAAAAATTAAAAAAAATATACAAACAATATCAAAGATCACATACTGGACAACTCACCAACAAGATATGTCGCCCAGCAAAGAACTAAGGCACCTCGTCCAGCGGCATGTATGGCCCAATGAAAAGTCTCAACTATGGTTTTTTAGAGACAGCTCGGCAAAATGTGTCACTAGGTGAAAAACCATGCAAAATTCATGATAGAGGAAACTTTGCGTATAAAGTTGCTTAACAGAAACAACTTTTTGTTGGGTAAGAGTCACCGTCCAGCGAAACTCTGTAGAATAGAAAGCATATTTTAGCTGCATAATTTCAATAGTTTCAACAGGTAAAACAAGGCAAAATTATGTCCTTTACACTATTTTAGATACTTATACTTACAAACTCAATTTACAATATGTGATCATACATTTACAAGTTTAAAATGATAAAGTCCCTAACACAGTTTCCTATCTATCTCTCTCTCTCTCTCTCTCTCTCTCTCTATATATATATATATATATATATATATATATATATATATATATATATATATATATATATATATATCAAAGGCATATAAACTCTCAAGCTCAATTATGGAATTCTTCAAACCATAGCACATTGCCCTCAGTAGCATCACCACTCTCGTGCAAAATACAATCATCACAGTCATACAGAAAACATATGCAAGCAAGGATAAGCTTATAATAACATAAATCACTTTCAATATGATGAGCCAACTAAATCAACATAGACATTCATGTAATATATTCCCAATCAAATAATCACATAGCTAGTCGTTTTTTGGAAAGACTCATGGAATTTACATACCAGGTGGCCGAATGACTTTTTCCCAATTAGAGTCTAGTGTATACCTGACACACTATTGACAACCAATTGAAGTTCAAACATACTCATCTAGTGCCCAACTATTGTCTGGTGTCAATCGACTCCAAATTGACACTCAATTGCTACTTTAATATATTGAAGGGTATTAGTTCATCCTTACTTGCTGTAGTACCGAATGACAACAACCTTATATGTATCTTTAATTCAATACACCTTAATCAATGATAAGTTACCTTCTCATAACAACCCAACCAACAACATATTTCACCATAATCAACATCTCAATGAATTACTATTTTAATATGCATTTGCTCAAATTCACATGAAGCGTTAATTCAAAACACTCCAAAACACAAATCAACATAATTTCTTGATAATCAAAATATGATAAATTGTCCCCAAAATTATAATAAATGGATCTACTAGGGATGACAACAAGGCAAGACAAGTGTGAATTTGACTATCCCCATGTGCATCCCTAGAAAATGTGAGGCAAGTTCGGATATGAATATAAAAGAAAGGTATCAAATTTTAATCTCCATTCCCAAGAGCCAAAGGAGGAGGGACTAGTAAGGGTCATGGTACCCGTAATAATAAAAAGTATTTTTATTTATATATAAATTATTATTTAATCCAAATAATTTCTAACAATAATTATAAATACGATAAAAATAGTTTTCAATGCAAACACATAATCCACAAATTATCGTGATACTCATGATCAGTTACTCGCACTCTATGATTCTTAGAACCGTGTTTTAATTAGATTCTTCAAAAATGAAGATAAGCTCATATTTCGTGTAATGACGTCACATTGTCTTTCCCACATTATTATGGAGGTATCCAGAATCTCTTTTCCATCACAGATAGAGGTATCTAAAACTTCTTCCCTGTGCTAAACGGAGGTATGTCATACATCCATCCTAAATAGATGTATCTCAAATTTCACCCCTCATTCCAAATAAAGGTATCTCAAACAATTATCAAAACAATTTTCAAACACTACATACACAAAAAAACCTAATAAAATCATACCATGGAGAGTTTAAAAAGGTATTTTACTCACCTCTTGAAACATAACATCATAATTTTGGTTTGTTCATCTCTCCTCTTTCTCAACCCTTGAATAGCCCATCTAGTTTATAATTTTTTTTCTCTCAAGGAAACTGCTTAACCCTATATAATAGTTTAAGATTGATTCCCTCTCTCTATCATTTCTTTTGATAAAATATTAGTTTATGGTTCAAATTTAAAATCAAATATTCTTTTATCTTATCTTACTATTATTTTAAAAGAAATATTATCTTTAATTTTGTCATCAAATTTCTGAATATTTAATCTTTTAGTTATTTGATTGATTCTCATCTAATTATCTTTTTTAAAAAAATAACAACTTAATATTATTATTCACTAAGTGACCAAATATTATTTTATATCTAGACAATTATTATTTATTAATTTATTTTATGAGGTAATTTTTTATTTTACAAATTTGAGGATGTTACAATTAATATCTAAAAAGAATAAAATAAAAACAAGATAAGTAACATGATTGATAAAAAAAATTGAGATGTTTATGTACAATATAATTATCTAAATTTTTTTTCATATAAAATAACATTTTAAAAAAAAAATTATCTTAGTCTCCCTCAAATAAAGTTTTTGCCTCCGCCGCTATCTATTCCTATTCTTGTTGAATTTTTTCTTGTTCAAGTATACATGTGGGTAACCTGTTATATTACTTTTTTATAATATAAATTTAGTTATTTATTATTAAATAAATTATATATTAAGTAATTAATTGTATTTGAATTTAAAAAGTATATAAAGAATAGTAAATAACAAGAAATTATAAATTAAAGTTTAAAAATTAAAATTTTAATTAAATTTAGAATTTTAAACTTAGTATATAATTGTTATAACTAAAACGGGACAAGTATGGATTCGGATACAGAGTAGGTAATTACATACTCTTATTCGTACAGATACCCAAATTACTATATCGAGTAATACTCATACATGTATCTCTGGTTAAAGTAGAGGATTCCCATATAAATTGATAACCACATATATAGCTATTTTGGCCTTCTTATATCTCACTCCAGTACTTATTTCAACCTTCTAAGTAAAAGGATGGAGCACAAATTATAATTTTATTAAATATTTAATTTAACATATCAAGGTTAGGTTAAGGTAAACAGATCACACAATCAATGTAACCACATGTTAAACATATTTACACTATGCAGCACATGAATAACTTCTTAACCATAGTTTTAAAAGTAGATTAGGTTAAGGTAAACAGATCACACAATCAAGGTTGAACCATACATATAAAAAATAAGCCTAAAAATTATTACCCCTAAACAAAATATCATATACCTAAAGTAATTAAGTATGTATATTTTTTTCAAACATATAAAATTGAACAAGTAATATTAAACCAAATAAATAATCACATTATAATAACAAAACAAAGTGAAGTGTTTAATTAAAAAAAAACATGAAATAATGTAGAAAACATTTTAATAGAAAAATATAACTATTAAGACTATGTTTGGTTCAACGAAGGGAAGGGAAAGGAAAGAAATTAATTTTAATTACATACTATCTTTAGTTCCAAAGACGAGAAAAAAGGAAAACAACTATATTATTTGTTTGATTCACAAGGAGAGAAAACAAATTTTCAAAGATAATTATTTGTTTGCCTTATTATATTTTAAGAACTTACTTACTACTTATTTATAAGCAACTTTTAGTATTTATCCCAAACCTTTATGGATTTTTCCACGCCCTTGTCGTCAAATGTCTCATGCATTCTCTTTTTCAACACGTCTCCTACAACTCCATGGGTTATGCCACAACACTATGGTTGAACACATTATGCCTGGAGGAAAAGAAATAGAGCTTGATGAGAATTAATGAGAAAAAGAACTTAGATATAATTATAAAAATTTAAAATATTATAATCATAAAAAGATTAAAAGATAATAAGGACAATTTAGTAAAAAATATAAAATTTATTAATTATAAAATCTCTATCCTCCCTCTTAAATTGGGGGATGTTAGATTTTGCTCCCCTCCTTTTCCCTCTTCAAAATTGAACTAAACACATTTTATTTTTTAAATTTCTTCGCTTCCATCCCTCTATTTCCCTTAAACCAATTAGTGCTTAATAAACAAAACATAAAATAACTTCATGTGTAGTTTTAAAAAAAATTGCATGACATGGGTCAATTTATATAGTTATCGGTTCAAATCATGTTGCATCGGATCAACCCATGTCATTCCAGACCAATAACATCTTTTATCTAATAATCAACCTGACTCGGTCAAACCATTGGTTCATAGGGTAATTGATCAAAATCAGTCAAGTCAATCCAACTTTTAAAATTATATTCTCAACAACATGAGTATCTTTTGATAATTACAATCAAACATATCAAGTTTTGTATTAACAAGTCATTCCTATATCACAAAATGATGTTACCCCAAACACATGCATTGTGACTTATCTTTAAGACACAAAATAGTTTATTTGTTAACATATTTTTTGTCAACCTAGATAGGTGATTATGTGCAACAATGAACTATTTTTTATGTCAATCAATAAACTATAATAAATCTTATATGAAACATTTATCTAGACCCATGCCAATTGTAACATCCCAAGTTTTGAGTATTAGGAATTTATCTAAAGGATAACCTTTTTATTAGAATCATGTTGCTATATTATTTGTATATCCTTACTATTGTTGTTGTTCAAGTATCACAATTGATGTTATTGTTATTATCTTATATCGATATGATTAATATCAGGGTATCATATTAAGTGGTGTTGTTGTTATTATTATTGTTGTTGTTATAGTTATAAGGTTACTATCATGCTATACATGTAAATAAGAGGATAGGAATTAAGACTATGCCTAAAGCTCAATAAGATCTCACTCAAACCCTTTTACTCATCCAGGTGACATGAGAAGGAGAGAATGAGAGGGATTGGTTATCAAAATAGAAAAAAAGGAACATGAGAAAGACAAAGGGAGAATATAAAAAAGAATATGAACAAGAGAAATAAAGGGAAAAAAGTGTGGAGACTCAAGCATGAAAATCTCCTTTAATCCTATGTCTAGTAAGTGTTTCCCATCTTTGTTTGTCTTCCCACCTCTTTATGGTTCCTTTTGTAACATCCCAAATTTCTTTATTATTATTTACACCATAAATTCTCTTAATAATCATTTAAATTACTATTATCTATAATCCAAATATCAAAATATAAAATTGTCATTATATTATACTCGATATTAAAGCATACATTATAACACTTTCAAAGTTTAAATTAAAATATAACAGAGTACGCACAATTTCAACTCGCCAGCGAACCTCGTCACCTGGTGAGACCCAGGGTAGGTCACCCAATGACAACTATCGCCCAGCTAAATCCTGCAGATGGCAAAACCTGGGCGATAGTAGAACCTTTACTGCCAAAACAAACCAACATGTCGACATATAATTCTACATTCTTATGCATGCATATCGTAATTCATCTATCTTTTTACACCATATTCACATAACTTCCATAATAATATAATAATCACATAACTTCACAACAATGCCTCTAAATTAAAATAACATTATTTCTACACAATTCTCTTATATACATATTGAACAATAGAATAACATCCTTTGAAACTTCCAGCCACAAAGCATCCTGCCTTTCTGCATCATCACTATTATCTGCTATCGTGCAAAGCACGGTCATCATAGTCAGACAAAAAAACACAAACAATGCAAGGGTAAGCTTACATAATACGCAACATATCATTACATCAATAGTAAAACATGAAGGTTGCGTAATGTTTATATTTAGTACCATCAATACACATTTACTAATAGTAAATAACCAAGCAATCATTCTTATGTTTCACCTGAACATAAGCACTCACAACCAACCAATAAAACATTAATTAAATATCATAATCAATCAAATCAAACACACTTATATTCCCTTGAATACAAGTTTTTCAGACAACAGCATGTTCAGACACGATATATTCTGGAATATCTACATTGAGTTCGGACACCGAGGCGGCTTAAGACCCCTTCCAATTGGCGACAAACGTCCAATATGCCTATGCTACCACTAATTTAAGTCTAAGCAATACTCATCTGACAATCATAAACTAATGTCTAGTGTCTACCTGACACTCTGTGACACACAGTTGTTGTCTGAGTATGTCCTTTAAGCACCCCCTTGCATATCTGGTACTAGGACCACAATGTAAATAACAAAAATATCCCTGCATTTCTGATATTCTGGATTACATTGACCCCATCTATGTCCCTAACATCAATGTACCCCACCAAACATATCATTCAAGGCTAAGTTACCAAACTGTAACTGCCTACAACCAACAACATCAATAAATGTATCATCATCATGCATTCCAATCATATGCATTACATCATAATTCCAAATAATACATTGTCATTCTAATAATTCAATTCCAGTCACAGAAAATCAATTCAACCGAAACTAAGTTACCCTACCATAACTGCCACATCCAAACTATCAAATAATCATCCAATTCCAGATCAAACATCATTCACATAATAATCATCAACCTCAACTATGAAATCTTAATATACGCTAACTTAATTAGTTCAAATCACAATCAAATACGCACTATATTGAATAGCTCAAAACACAATTAAAATAAATGTTATCTTAAATAGCTCAAAATATAGTCAAAATACTCGTTATATCAAATAACTCAAATCTCCTAACTACCAAATCACTTGTCCATTAACAAAAATCAACCAAAGAGCTTCCCTTACCTATTTTTCCGTCCAAAAGCCGATTAAAACTTAAGGAGAAGAATTAACCAAATAAATTATACAAGAACCTGATAAGAATCCCAAATTAAACAAGAACATTAGAAATCAATATCTTCAAAGAAATTTCGTCTTGAACAAAATGAAAGGATCGAAAACGGGAAAAAGGTTTAGAAAATTATGATCAGACATACCTATACTGATCACCTTTCAGAATCAGGAGCAACGGAAAAGACTGCGTCGAATTCCGTCAATGTTTCGACCGCCATGCAAGAGATGAAAGATTGTGAGGAGGGAGAGAAAACAGACAATCGCACGAGAAGAGAAATAATAAAATTAAAAGAAAACAGAATTTATATAGCGTTGGGTTGTATTTAGTAAATTTAGTTTTCTAAATACGACCTCTCCCTTTTGATAACGGAAACTCTGAGAACTTCCCGAAACTCAATTAAAACCTTCTGAAATAAAGGAATAATAATTAATCTCATATCCCAATTCTTCTACCATCAACTGAATACAACCATATAGTCTCAACAAACTAATAAATGCATCAATCTCAAATAAATTAATAATCTAAGTTAAAAACTTAAATTTAATTCCCTTCACTATTTATTCTTCGAATTTATAACGTATTAAATAAACAGGTTCTTACACCTTTCCCTTTCCCTCTTCACTGCTTTAAGTTATGGTTTAATGATTTAGGTGATTATAAGCAATTGCGTTTTGGTATGAAAATATCTTATTGGGTTATGACTATTAAATTTGTTATTGAGGTTTTTCCCTTTTGATACCTTAGAAATTTGGTGTCATGATTAGTTAATGGATGTGTGGGTTAATTATGGGTTTGTCGAGGGTTTATGTTTTTCATGGCATTCTTGCAATTGACTATATTAATTGGGAGTTTTAGTGCGTCTCAATCCTATTCAAGTGTATTTTGTGTTTAAGGATTGTTGGAACAAGTTTGATTTCTTATTTGGCCACTTAGAAAGAGTTCTAAAGTGTTATGAACCCTTAGGGAGTAGAAGTCATGCATAAAATCTCAAAATCACAATTGGTTTATCAGAGGATCTCACTAAGCAAATTAATCTAAGTATCTAATAGAGATATTAATTCACTAAGTGAGTTGATTCTTACTAAGCAACTTAAGTGGCTTGGAAAGTGGCTTAGGGGACTGAATTAGGAAAAATGATCTTCATCAATGTTGTATCCATTCTATTAACTAACTAATGTTGTTGATTTCACCTAAACATGAGGAATATAACCAAATATACAATTGTCTTAATGAGGGAAGGTCAAGTTGTTACGTTTGTGTTGTAAGTTTATGTTACACCCAATTTATGCATAATAAATTATGGAACGAAATTTTAGATGAACACAAGAATTATAGATAATCTTATTGTATTTAAAATTATACAAGAGCCAATTGTATAGGATTAATAAAACTATAATTTTTACACTTATACTCTAGGTTATAAGTGCATAGTATAAATTAGTGAGATGACACTCAAAACTTGACCACTAATATATCAAACTCAATACTGAGTAGTTAATTGTCATGGTAACGAAAGAGGTATATATATATATAAAACATGTTGATATTTTTTATCTTAATTAGATGTATGTATGATGTGTGTAAGCAATTTGTACTTGATAATGTGGTTCTTGATTATGAATATGAGTTTTGTCTATTGAGACAAGTAAGCTATGTGTTACATGAGTCTAGATGTTGTATTTATGCTCAAAGATTATTGAGACAAGTGATCTAGCTTGAGAAAGGCAAGAATGGGCTTAGATGGTATCTCAAAAGTGAGCAACCTAGCTTAATTGAGGCAAAAAAAGACACACTATTTGTGATGAAAAGTTAATGGGACCAATGTTGTTTTATATGTGACATACATCATGCATTAGAGTGTTGTTAAATGGATATGGATCGGATAATGGAGGTTGGAAATAGTTGAGCACAACTTAGCCTATACTTGGGGAGTTTTAGAGACCTAGTATGGAAAGTCCATTGTCTCATGCTGATCATATGGGTCGGGACTTACATGCAAAACTATGTGTTTGATTTCTTATTTGACCACTTAGAAAGAGTTTTGAAGTGTTGTGAACCCTTGGGAAGTAGAAGTCATGCATAAAATTGCAAAATCGCAATTGGTTTATCAAAAGATCTCACTAAGCGAATTAATCTAAGTATCTAATAGAGATATTAATTCACTAAGTGAGTTGATTCTTACTAAGCAACTTAAGTGGCTTGGAAAGTGACTCAGATAACTAAATTAAGAAAAATAATCTTCATCAATGTTGTATTCTTTCTATTAGCTAACTAATGTTGTTGATTTTACCTAAACATGAGAATATAATTGGATATACAATTGTTTTAATGAGTGAAGGTCAAGTTGTTAGGTATATGTTGTAAGTTTGTGTTACACCCAATTTTATGGATAATAAATTATGGAACTAAATTTTTAGATGAACATGAGAATTATGGATAATCTTATTGTCTTTAAAACTACACAAGAACCAATTTCATAGGATTAATAAAACTATAGTTATTACACTTATACTCTATATAGGTCATAAGTGCATAGTATAAATTAGTGAGATGACACTCAAAACTTGACCAGTAATATATCAAACTCAATATTGAGTAGTTAATTGTCATGGTAATGAAAGAGGTATATATATCAAAGATGTTGCTATTTTTTTATCTTAATTAAATGTATGTATGATGTGTGTAAACAATTTGTACTCGATAATGTAGTTCTTAATTATGAATATGAGTTTTGTGTATTGAGACAAGTAAGCTATGTGTTACATGAGTCTAGATGTTGTATTTATGCTCAAAGATTATTGAGACAAGTGATCTAGCTTGAGAAAGGCGAGAGTGAGCTTAGATGGTATCTAAAAAATGAGCAACCTAACTTAATAGAGGCAACAAGAGACACGCTATTTGTGATGAGAAGTTAGTGGGATCAATGTTGTTTGATATGTGACATACATCATGCATTAGAGTGTTGTTGAATGAATATGGATCGGATAGTGGAGGTTGGAAATGGCTTAGCACAACTTAGCCTATACTTGGGGAGTTTTAGAGACCTAGTGTGGAAAGTCCCTTGTCTCATGATCATATGGGTCGAGACCATACTTGCAAAACTATGTGTTTAACTAGTCACTAGATGATGCTATTCTAGGTAGTGGTCTATACCAAACATGTTGATGTTCTCATAAGTAGATCAACACTTCTAGACCATTCTCCTAAGTTAGGTATGGTACCATGTGAACATAGAGTAGAGTTTTAGTAACATGACATGATATCCATAATGTTGTAGGTAATGCGTGAAATTGTATTTATGTAGGCATGATGCAAAATGTGTGTATATCTTCATTTTACACCCTTATAATGCCTGAATAAGGATGACAATTATGACCTGTAATTAGTTTAATAAGAGGTGAATTTTTTAGTAGTCATTACATTATACCTTGTGTATTTATATGTTTTTTGTGTTATATGAAATGAAAGTCATGCTTAGTTTGTAGGCAATTATGCGAATGTGTTATTTCAATTGGAGCAATAAGTTTATGAGAGGTAAATAGATTGTTATAAGTGATTTAGACGCTAGCAATCTTATATTTGACATTATAAGATAATCCTTATGTATAAAGAAAAAAGATAAAATATAGTTTAAGAAATAAAGAGTATCCCAAAAAGAGTTGTGGTGTGAAGCATTATTGTTAGTGGTCAAATTATCTTGGAGAGAGTTGTGACGAAAACATTATAGTTGATAAGATCATATTGTTTGGTAGAGGCATCTAACTTACCATAAGATCATTAGAGCACTTACTGAGACATTATGTCCCACCCTTTTAGTTAATTTTTCAGGAAAGTAGGTGATAGAATACATTGGGGAATTTGAAGTGTTATATAGAAGACGTAGCTTAATTGTGCATATGTTTTGTTGTATTTTTTTTTTCCTATATTTTATAAAACTCATGATAAGTGGGACAATTTGTAAATATCATTATAATGATTATGTTGCATCTTATGAAAGTATTTGTTAACTTTTGTATGGAATTATTGTACATATGTTTTTAAATGTTTGTATATTTTGGAATGTAAGAGTGTTAATGGTAATGTCCTTTAGAATATTACACCAGTTTAACATATTTTTAGGCCCAAAACAAATCTTAATGTAAACTTTTTCTAAAGCATAAAGTAAAGTTTTTTAAACTAATAACAATATTTTATTGATTAATTCTGGTAAGAAAATATCATTAAAAAAATGGTATTTAATACAGCCAATCAAGATATATTTATATTGATTAAAACTAATAAATAGTTACTTTTAATAAGAAAAAGTAACAAAAAAATATAAGCCTATAAAAATAATAAAAATATTAATGTTAAACATTTTATTTTTAAATGGCTAAACTAAGCACTTTATTTTTTCCTTATTTGGGTCGACTTTGTTTTATATGCTTAATTTTATATGGGTGTATGAGAGTGATTATCTTAATTTTCATTTATTTAAGACTTTGTTTTCTCTCTTTTTGGTATAAAATAGATATAAGTAGATATTTAGATTACATATTTAATTTGATTACACATGCAGGTTTTGGATTTGGATTTGGATTTAGATTAAAACAAGGTTAATTGGATAAAAACTCACTAGTTGGAGAATCACCGTCTAGCCCTCATCAGGTGAGCGCCCACCCATGGCATACAAAGAGCAAATAAAAAATAGTAGATCCTACTCGGTGCAGACATTGTGAGCACCTAATAACAGTAGACAAATCATCAAATTATAAAAGGGGTTTTTCACGTGGAAAATGTGGCTTCTCATTCTCAAACCCTAGGGTGCTCCTAGAGCTCAAGTCTTTGTCTCCAACTTCCATTTTACATCTTTTTGCTTCCTTTATCTTTTGGATGCTCTTCTTCTCCATGTGTAGTTAAGTTTCTCATTGGTTGGGGTTTGCTATAACTAAATCTGAACTCTTGCGTATATTTTGTTGACTAATCAAAGTTATTATTCAATGTTTGTGTCTTTTTTTTCTCTATGCTTTATTGTTTTATCTTTAGTTGATTTGACGTTTTAGATGTGTTTGGAAAAGACTTTTGACTCATAAAATGTGAAGAGTGCCTAACAAGATTTAGTGTTAGGAGTAGAATAAAACTCATTGATCATCTCAAACTTTTTTTCTTAAAAAAAGTTATTTGATTTTTAGGTCATACCATGAATTGATAACTTAAACTTCAAATAGTTTAGTATTTGTACACTTGTGTGAAGATTTAATGAATTCAAATCCCAACCATTTATCTATCTTGTGAAAGTCCCTTTCTTTTACACTTTTATGTTTGTATATCTTTATTGTTTTTAGTAATTATTAGTTAATTCTTTTATCATTCATTATCAAGTAAAAACTATTGAAATTTTCATAGGATTAACCAATCTAGTTGTACTACATAACTGATGCACTTGCCATAGATAAAAGATTCTTCAACAACATCCTATTGAGAAACTTCAAAATATGTATGAAAAAAAGAAACATCCTAGAATTTGATGATAATAATGACACATCTTGCAAGGATGAATATGAAAGAATGAGGGATACCTGGAAAAATTAATGGTTCAAGTCAAAAGGGAAGGGGAAAAGTGACAAATTTGGTTTAATAAAGGATATTTAGATAAATTAAGCTAATATAGGTACAAAAATTAAATGGAAGGGTGTACAAACTAATCTCCGTATATTGAAAGGGTGTTTGTTTCCTATATTTGTATTTTTATCTATCCATCTGCCTAATTTTCAAATTACTTAAATTATCCTTATTGATTTATTATAGATGACATACATTTTTTCCTAAACAAATCTCAAATTAAGTAATAAAAAAACATATATATATATATATATATATATATATATATATATCTAAATTACCTAATATAAAAAATCGTTAAAATCTAAAGAAAAAAAAACATTTAGGAGAAATTACTCCATATATCAACTACATAAACAAAAAGACATTGTAGCAACAAAAACCTTGTATTGAATTCTAAAAAGGCTGACTTTAATTAATTTAGGAGATTTTCTCCCTTTACCTTCATATTTTCTCACTACACCTTCATACTGTTTCAAAATGGCAAAAATATCCTAAGGTTAAAAAAGTTAATTTTTCTTCCTTCTCTGTAGCTCTTCTCCCTCTTCGCAACTCTTCTAATTCTTTGTGTATCTCCTTGTTGGCTCTTCCCTCGCCTGTGTTGATTCAGACCACGAGTCCTCCCTTACGCCATATGTGTTTTTTTTTTTCATTTCCTATCACCAAGTATGTGCTTCTTGCTTATTCTCTATATGTTCATACAATGAAATAAGCAATCTGAATTGTAGAGGTGTTAATCCATATTCTATATCTTATGAGTTTAGTTATTGCTCTGGAGTAAGTTATAATTTGTGCAATTTAGTAGTCTGGATTAGGTTCTAACTAGATATGGCAAAAAAATCCGCACTTGCGGATGCCTGTGGATAAAACTCGCAAAAATATCCGCATGGATAGTATAAATGGGTACCTGTCACCTACGGGTACGAATTTTTTTCTACCTGCTTCTTAACGGGCACAAGTACGGGTATCATAGTACTCGTACCCGCGGGTACCCGCTACCCGCTAAACTAAAATAATATATATACAAGTTTAAAAAGATAATATTTTTGAAAAATAAATCAAATTAAAATATTAATTATCAAAATTCATTGATATCAATCTTATTTTTTTATGAAAACTTCATAGTTGATAAAATTATTTATTATAAAAATACCGATAATATAAAATAAAGATTTTATTTGTATTAAATATTTTCTTATAATATATTATATTAGTCTACTTTTAGATCTAATTAATCTTGTAGAAACTAGTATAATTTTATTTCTAGATTTTCCAAAAAGTAAATGATTTATTTGATAAAACTTCTAATAAAAAATATTTGATTTAAAAAAAAATATTTTTTTTAAAAATATCTATGGGTACCCGTGGATACCCGCTGGTATTTTTATAGTGGGTACTAGATGGGTTTTTAGCAGGTAACAGGTGACGGATTTTTGTAGCGGGTCAAGTGGCAGGTAACCACTACCCGTGCCCGCCCGACCTATTGTCGTTCCTAGTTCTGACTAAGAATTCGAATGATCAAACATTGAGTCTGAATAGTCAAATCCAGATTTCCTGCCAATTTAGTAAATTCGAAACGTTTAAAATGCAACAAATCCAGACATACCATTTAGATTGAGTCTGAATTGCCTATTCCAAAATTTGAAGTTGTACAAAAATTTATCAGTCTAGGTTAACTAATTTGAACTTGTAAAAAGTTTGTGCTTTAGATTAGCTAATCTAGAGTTGTTAAAAAATTGTTTTTCCAACGTTTGGGTAAGCTAATCCAGACTTGTTAAATATCTGAGTGTTTTGGAATTCCACTGAGTCCGAATTAACTGCAGAAAGTAAAATAAAAGTAGCTAACCAATTACCATCCATGTTTAAGGAGACGAAGGGAGATGCAAAACAATGTTTAGATTAAGCTAGAGAAGATAAAATACAAAAACCAATAGATGAAACTAGCATTGACGTCTTCACAAGGAACAAAAGAACGAAGAAGAGAACCAAAGATGGAAAAAGAGGAGAATTTTCACCTTAGGCTTTATTAACCTAAGGGCACTACTGTCTTTTTGTAAGGATATGGAGATGCAGTGAGAAAAAATGGGAGTGTAGGTAGAAAAACTCTTAATTTAGAGTATTTCGATCCAATCTATTTAGCCTGTTAGGTCAAACGGGTTCCAATTGGCCTAAGCCATACACTTTTTGACGGGCCTATTTACTAATAAATAAATAATATATACATAAACCCCAAAACACCGTCACCTTTTTTATCCTGTTTTTTTTTATAGAGCATCACCCAACTTCATTGCTGCATGCACACCTCTACCCGTCTATTTGAAAGATTATATTGACTTCTTCATTTCGCACTCTTACCTTCTTTGAACATATATATTTTTTCATCTATATTTTTAAGAACTTCCTTTGCCATGTGTGTTTGAAGAGGACGAAGATGTTCTTTCAAAGAGGTGAGTAAAGGTGCTGTGCAGTCATGAAACTAGAAGATGCTTTATCAAGAAACTTAAGATAAAAGAGGATGAAAGTTTTGAGATTTTGCAGAAAATTGTAAGTATTGGGGTGTAAATAGCAAATGAGGGGTGCTAGCGGTGGGCGTTTTGGACTTTGGATGTGAAACTGGAAGCCCAGTAAGAAATCTAAACTAAATTAGCAATAGAAGCAAGCAACCCTAAATTTGGCTGAGTTGTGAAGCAGAGAAGCTCCCGCAGCGCGCCGCTACTGTTTTTCCGCGTCGCTGTAGGAGTGACTCTTTGTTCAACCTTGATTCTTACTCTTCACTTTCCAGTGGTAAGCTTCCAACTCCAACCATTCTTCTTGTGTTTAAAATCAACGCTGTTAAATTTTTAAATTCTATGCCTGTATTCTGTCTTTCATTTTAGCTAAAGTTCTTGTTGTATTTTTTCAGCTCTGTGTGGAATTTAAAGACCAGTCAAAATGGTACGTCAATAAACATTACTACCCGATTTGTACTTATTTACTTTGGTTGAAATGTTCATAATCTGAGTTGAGATTTGTATATATCTGTAGGTGAAGTTCACAGCTGAAGAGCTACGTCGTATTATGGACTTTAAGCATAATATCCGTAATATGTCTGTTATTGCGCATGTTGATCACGGTATGGATTAACATATATATTTTATATGTTCTTATTACTTTCTTTTGTATGTGCTTTTCTGATTCTTATGATTTTGTTCCCTTGTGTTTTGAATAATAATAATAATAGTATAATTATCTGTGTTTATTTGACGATAAATTTAGTTATGCCTTTTAAGAAGTTCCTCTTGTATCAAAAGCCATTTTTAATATTTTGCATGAAGAACTGCTTTTTATTCAGCTGTTAGCAGTTTATCAAAATGTACTGCGTAATACTTTTTTTTGTTATCAAATTGGATAATAACTATACTTTGCTTGCACTCTAATAAATTGTTGTTTTGCTTTTGCATTGCAGGAAAATCAACTCTCACGGATTCGCTTGTAGCTGCTGCTGGTATTATCGCCCAAGAAGTGGCAGGTGATGTCCGAATGACTGATACCCGTGCAGATGAAGCTGAGCGGGGTATAACAATCAAGTCAACGGGTATCTCACTCTACTATGAAATGGCTGATGATGATCTAAAAAATTATAAGGGAGAGCGGAATGGCAATGAGTATCTCATCAATCTCATTGACTCCCCCGGGCACGTGGACTTCTCATCTGAGGTTACTGCTGCACTTCGTATTACTGATGGAGCTCTAGTTGTGGTGGATTGTGTAGAAGGAGTGTGCGTGCAAACCGAAACTGTGCTAAGGCAAGCCCTGGGAGAAAGGATTAGGCCTGTTCTGACTGTTAACAAGATGGACAGGTGCTTCCTTGAACTCCAGGTGGATGGAGAGGAGGCTTACCAGACCTTTCAAAGGGTTATTGAGAATGCTAATGTGATCATGGCTACATATGAAGATCCATTACTTGGTGATGTTCAGGTGTATCCGGAGAAAGGAACTGTTGCTTTTTCCGCTGGTTTGCATGGCTGGGCTTTTACCCTGACTAACTTTGCCAAGATGTATGCATCTAAATTTGGAGTCGATGAAGGAAAGATGATGGAAAGGCTCTGGGGAGAAAACTTTTTTGATCCAGCTACAAAGAAATGGACCAACAAGAATACTGGTTCTGGTACCTGCAAGCGTGGGTTTGTTCAGTTCTGTTACGAGCCTATCAAGCAGATAATTAACACTTGCATGAATGATCAGAAGGATAAGCTGTGGCCCATGCTGCAAAAGCTTGGGGTCACCATGAAATCTGAGGAAAAAGACCTCATGGGTAAAGCATTGATGAAGCGTGTCATGCAAACTTGGCTTCCAGCTAGTAATGCACTCTTGGAAATGATGATATTTCATCTTCCCTCTCCAGCAACAGCCCAAAAGTACCGTGTGGAGAATTTGTACGAGGGCCCCCTTGATGATGCATATGCTTCTGCTATCAGAAGCTGTGATCCTGAAGGTCCCCTGATGCTCTATGTCTCAAAGATGATTCCGGCATCTGATAAAGGTAGATTCTTTGCTTTTGGCCGTGTGTTCTCTGGCAAGGTTTCAACTGGTTTAAAGGTGAGGATTATGGGACCCAATTATGTCCCTGGGGAAAAAAAGGATTTGTATGTTAAAAGTGTTCAGCGAACTGTTATTTGGATGGGAAAGAGGCAGGAAACTGTTGAGGATGTGCCTTGCGGTAACACAGTGGCTATGGTTGGTTTGGATCAATTTATCACTAAGAATGCTACTTTGACAAATGAGAAGGAAGTTGATGCCCACCCTATTCGAGCTATGAAGTTTTCTGTCTCTCCTGTTGTTCGAGTTGCTGTTCAGTGTAAGGTTGCCTCAGATCTTCCCAAGCTCGTTGAAGGTCTTAAGCGGTTGGCCAAATCAGATCCTATGGTTGTTTGTACTATTGAGGAGTCTGGTGAACACATTGTTGCTGGTGCAGGAGAGCTTCATCTTGAGATCTGTTTGAAGGACTTGCAGGAAGATTTCATGGGTGGAGCTGAGATTATTAAATCTGATCCTGTTGTGTCATTCAGGGAGACTGTCCTAGAGAGATCGTGTCGAACTGTTATGAGCAAGTCACCCAACAAACACAACCGTCTATACATGGAAGCTAGACCAATGGAGGAAGGGCTTGCCGAAGCCATTGATGATGGCAAGATTGGACCAAGGGATGACCCCAAGGTTCGTTCTAAGATCTTGTCTGAAGAGTTTGGTTGGGACAAGGATCTTGCCAAGAAAATTTGGTGTTTTGGCCCTGAGACCACTGGACCCAACATGGTGGTTGATATGTGTAAGGGAGTCCAATATCTGAATGAAATCAAGGATTCTGTGGTTGCTGGATTCCAGTGGGCATCAAAAGAAGGTGCATTGGCTGAAGAAAACATGAGAGCCATCTGCTTTGAAGTATGTGATGTTGTCCTGCATGCTGATGCTATCCACAGAGGTGGTGGTCAGATCATTCCTACTGCCAGGAGAGTCTTCTATGCTTCCCAGCTGACTGCCAAACCCAGGCTACTTGAGCCTGTTTACCTTGTTGAAATCCAGGCTCCTGAACAAGCTCTTGGTGGTATTTACAGTGTTCTTAACCAGAAGCGTGGTCATGTCTTTGAGGAAATGCAGAGGCCAGGTACCCCTCTTTACAACATAAAAGCATACCTTCCTGTCATTGAGTCCTTTGGTTTCTCAAGCACATTGAGGGCCGCAACATCAGGCCAGGCTTTCCCACAGTGTGTCTTTGATCACTGGGACATGATGTCCTCTGACCCATTGGAGGCTGGATCTCAAGCTGCACAGCTTGTGTCTGACATTCGCAAGAGGAAGGGCTTGAAGGAACAGATGACTCCTCTCGCTGAGTATGAAGACAAGCTTTAAACTACCTACTTACTTCGAACTGAGTCGAATTTTTCTTATGAAAAATGTTACCTTAGTTTTAAACTTTCTCTAATTTTGTTTGTTTTGTGGTTTTGTCGGTGAATGTTGTACTCTTATTATTTGTCCTTGGATCAATTTATTTTTGCTCAATAGGATTTTTGCATCGATGCTAGTTGGAATTATTGTGCTAATTTGCTTGAAAGATACCATTTCAATAATTGTGTTTTTTCTTAAAGGTAAGAGGCCAAGTATATTATTCAAATCTTCATGAGATGAAAGCACACAATGTGCAATTAACCTCGCCTCAACTAAATTAATCCACCATACAATCCCCCATAGGCACACATGAAGCATCTCATTTCAATAATTGTGTTTTTTCTTAAAGGTAAGAGGCCAATTATATTATTCAAAACTTCATGAGATGAAAGCACACAATGTGCAATTAACCTCGCCTCAACTAAATTAATCCACCATACAATCCCCCATACGCACACATGAAGCATCTCATGGCTATCAACCGAAATAAAAACAAAACATAACCACTGCAAATTTGTCTCCGCATCAACAGCAGCCAAATATTACCAATGCATAATTATCAAGTTGACAACCAACTTGTCAACCGTCTTCAGTGACTTTTTTTAAATGGTTTTTTTAACTGGTATTATATTTTGATAGGATTAAAAAGAGAAGGGTTATGTCTTGATTGGGGCTTTGCATATGTCTATGTCATTTTAGCTTATGTAATGTATATATTTAATTAATGGATTTACATATGGTAATGTCTATCGGCGAGTTAAAGTAACAAATCATTTATTCTTTTTAAGTCTCCTATATGACTTGGATGAGTCGAACTATTGCTTAAATATATTTTGCCTTATTCAAAACAACAAGTTGACAGCCAACACTCCACAACCGAAAGCCACTGAAGTCTCGGGACATTAAAATTACTCTCAACATGTGTGTCCAGATATGCCACTTGTCAAGGCTACCCACTAACATGTCATGCCAAGTCACTTTATACGTCGCAACCATTTTTTCACTACAAATCAGACTAAAACATTCTGCCACAACCAATCATGGCATTTATCGAACCCACCACCAAAGCACTAAACAGATGAATATTGCATAGCATATGAATTTTGCCTCGCACAAATTTCATTCTCTTCGTACCACCATTTCAGCTGCATGTTCTACTGCTTCATAAATAGTAACTTCCCCGTTCTTACCAAAAAGGGAAATAAAGGTAATGCCTTTTGGTTTGGTCTCCTCTAGATCTAACAGTTTATTGTGTTGCTCAAGTCAACAGAGGTAATACGCGAAAGATCATAATGAACAAGTCAAATGCGTACCTTTTCTCTTCTATTTATATGTGCTTGTCTCATATGGTGGGATAGCTGTTATAATCCTGTCCTTGAAATCAAGTCATATTATGTATTAAAAGCCAAAACCATCATGGGTAACTGATGGTCGACTTCATTACTCGGCCAGATTGGATTGATGGTTTGTCAGCTTGTACGTAAGCTGAGTCATGTTGCTTAAGGGTTAAGGTTAATTATATTACTCTCCTTTGCATTTGTTTTCTGAGGCTAACCACCAAAGTACTTCTCTTGTTTCTTTTCAAAATTTATATGATGAAAGAAAACTTTAGCTTGAAAACAACTAGGGGATGGCGTTGAATAATTTAGAACAAACAAATTCACTAGATACAATTTTTAAATGACAAATATAAAACTTAAATACCAATTAAAATTGTAATACAGAAGAAACAAAATTGTTGGAGATTTCAATCGACTAGTGATATGGTTAAACAAGTGCAAACTCCACTTTATAAGTCGATTTTGCAAGGTTGAGTTGTGCCTAATTTCTCCATTTCTAATATGGTATATGTACTTGTATTCTTCTATCCGATACTCATATCTCCCCGTCTTTAGTTAATTGAGTCTTCGGTATGTCCTCCAAGAGGAGGAATACTTGCAAAATGCACTCCAACGCTCAAGTCAAGTAATGTTCGACTCAAAGTAATAAATTCAACATTTATCATTTTACCTACCTCATTACCTGTCACCTATTTGTAGAGGAACATTGGGTCTTTACTTGTTGGACCTCACTTAATTTGTCAAGAATTAGGTAATAGAACCTCAAGTTCAGTTTTCGCCCTTAATAATTGGGTTTAAGTTAACTAATCCTGATGCATGCCTCCCTTGATATTTTTCTAAAAGTTTCCTTTTTTGGTGAAATAGATTGTGGAGAGGTAAGAAATGGGGTGGTTTAGGTGCCACTGAAGGGTAAGATAAGTCTAAGAGGGGAAAGTTTGTCACAAGGGATGAAACCCTTGATAAAAAACCTAAGAAATTTCTCAAGAGAGAAAGGGTGGACACTAAGGAATAATTTCGACCAACTCAAGGTTTTTCATTCAACAAAATGTAAAAGTACAAGAGTGGGAGAGAACCTTTTTATAGAGGGAGCTAACCTCTTGGACAAGACATAAAGGAAAGGAAAGACTAGGATTAAAAAGAGTGATCCGAGGGAGGAGAATTGAAGCCCAAAATCTAATCAGTCCCTTCCTTTGGATGATAATTGGTGCCCAAGCTAGCTCATCCAAGAGCCAAGATAACTCTTTATTAGTTTAGGGGTTTTATTTAGGAAAAGAGGGGTGTAGATATCAAACTACCCCTTTATTTCCTCAATAAAGGCCCAAAAAGCTAATTTTACTCTTTCTTATTACTAAGACACCTCCTAGAAAAATAAATGGACTAATACATGTCCAAAATAAAATCCTAAGTTCCTAAATGAAAAATTACAAGTAAATAAGTCATAGCTTGCACAACTTGATGGTCATATGGAGGTGAGATCTTCCTCCATCTACTTTAGCCATGTCTTCTTTTGTTCTCCTAGCCATGACCCTAGTGATCGGGCCCTTGCTTAGGGAGAATGCATCATCTCCTCCCCCTTGGGAAGGATTTGACCTCAAATCTGACGAGTCCTCATCTTCTTCATCAGTATCTACAAAAGGGATCAAATCATAAACATTAAAGGTATTACTGACACCATAGTCCTCAGGGAGATATAATATGTATGCATTGTTGTTCACTCTTTTGAGGACTTTAAAGAGACCATCTCTTCGGGGGTTAAGCTTGGACTTCCTTTGAGTAGGGAAGCGATCCTTCCTCAAATAAAGCCATACCCAATCCCCTACATTGAAGATAATTTCTTTCCTTCCCCTATTGGCTTTACTAGCATACTCCTTTGAATGATGTTCAATGTTGGCTTTTACCCTCTCATATAATTTTTTAACAAAATTCGCTCTTGCTATTCCTTCTTTGTGAACAAAAAAGAAAATGGTAAGGGTGGTAAGGGCAAGATATCAAGAGGAGTGAGGGGGGTTGAAGCCATAAACAACTTCAAAGGTAGAATGCTTGGTGGTCATTTGAACCACCCGATTGTACGCAAACTCAATATGGGATAGGTATTCACCCCAAGACTTGTGATTCCTTCGAAGAAGTGCCCTAAGCATAGTAGATAGAGATCTATTTACTACCTCAGTCTGCCCATCAGTTTGGGGGTGACATGTGGTAGAAAATAAGAGTTTAGTTCCTACTTGCCCATAATGTTTTCCAGAAGTGGCTAAAGAACTTCACATCTCTATTAGAGACTATGGACTGGGGAATTCCATGTAAACAGACAACTTCTTTAAAGAAAAGTCTCGTGATGTTGCTCGCATCATCTATCTTGTGACATGGTATAAAGTGAACCATTTTTGAAAATCTATCTACCACCACAAAGATAAAGTTTGCACCTTTTTGGGTTCGAGGCAGGCTAAGGATGAAATCCATACTAATATTTAGCCAAGGTGCAGAAGGAGCAAGTAAGGGTGTGTACAATCCATGAGCCATTGTGTTAGACTTAGCTTGCAAGCAAGCAATGCATCTACGACAATGTCTATAGACGTCTTTCTTCATATAGGGCCAAATGAATTTTTCTTGTAAAAGTAGAAGAGTTTTGTTAATTCCAAAATGTCCTATGAGCCCACCCTTATGGCTCTCTTTTGTCAGCAAATTCTCATAGATCCTTGGGCTACACAAAGTCTGCTACCTTTGAAAAGGTACCTCTCACCCACAAAGAACCCATTTTGGGTTTTACATGCAAATGCAAAGGTAGCATAAATGGATCCAAAATCCTTATCAGAAGGTACATTTCTCTAATATTATCAAATCCAAGAATCTTTGCACTCAAGGTGGTGTAAAGGGTATGCATACGAGACAAAACATCAGCCACCACATTATGTTTTCCTTTATTGTATTTGATGATATAAGAGAAAGTCTCAAGAAATTCTACCTATTTAGCATGCCTTTTATTAAGCTTGCCTTGACCCTTCAAATACTTAAGTGACTCATGGTCACTATGAATGACAAACTCCTTGGGTACAAGATAATGTTCCCAAGTTTGAAGGGCCCTTACCAAAGAGTAAAACTCTTTATCATAGGTGGGGTAGTTCAAGGCGGCTCTATTTAGTTTTTCACTAAAATAAGCCACGGGATGACCACCTTGTAACAACGCAGCTCCCACATCTATTCTCGATGCATCACATTCTAGCTCAAAAGTTTTAGAAAAGTCAGGAAGAGCGAAGACTGGTGCATGAGTCAGTTTCTCTTTAATAAGTTCGAAGGCTTTTTATTGTTTTTCACCTCAAAGGAAAGAAGTATCCTTTTTCACCAAATCATTGGTGGGTGAGAAAAGTGTGGAGAAGTTAGGCACAAAACGCCTATAAAAGCTCGCGAGACCATGAAATTTCTTGATCTCAGTCACACTTTTTGGGGTGGGTCATTCTTGGATGACTTTGATTTTGTCGGGGTCCACTTGAACCCCATTTTTATTAACTATAAAACCTAAGAACATCACACTCTCCACACAAAAATTACATTTTTCAAGATTTTTGTAGAGTTAGTGTGACCTAAGAAATCAAAAGACGCGCCTAAGATGACCTACATGTTCATCTAGGCTCTTGCTATACACTAAGATGTCATCAAAATAAACAACAGAAAATCTACCTAAGAAATCCCTAAGGACATGACTCATAAGCCTCATGAAGGTGCTTGGGGCATTATTAAGTCCAAAGGGCATTACTAACTACTCATAAAGCTCAAATTTGGTCTTAAAAGAAGTTTTCCACTTATCACCTTCCTTGATGCGGATTTGGTGATAACCACTTTTAAGGTCAATTTTTAGCCCCATGAAACTCATCAAGCATGTCATCAAGTCTAGGGATAGGGTGCCTATATTTGATGGTGATGTTATTGATTGCTCGACAATCAATGCACGTCTTACATTGTCCATTCTTCTTGGACACCAATAACACTAGTACAAAACAAGGGCTGAGGCCCTCTTGAACCTAAGCCTTCTCCAATAGTTCTTGGACTTGAGACTCAATTCCTTTGGTTTCCATGGGGTTACTTCTATAAGCAAGCCTATTAGGCAGGCCAGTCCTGGGTACCAAGTCTATTTGGTGTTCTATATCCCTAATTGGAGGAAGTCCTTTGAGAACTTCATTAGGGAATATATCACCAAATTTTTTTAAAAGCTCTTGAGCCTCTTGAGGTAGGTTCCCATGTCCAAGTTCTATGGGAGTGATAGAACTAGAGGGGGAAGAAATGAGGAATGCCTATTTGCAAAGGAGAAGATAGAAAGGTTTATTAATCAAGGAAGCTTCCTTTAAATCCAATTTTGTAGCAAATAGACTCCCTTTACTAATTACCTTCTTGGAAGGAGCACAACTTCCAACTCATCCTCCTTACCCCTTTCAAGCTTTAGGGGTAAAGCTTTTTCTTTGTTTTTTCTATTTTTGTTTTTTTTTCTCTTCATTTCTCTTATGCCTCATGATGAATTGGTTCTCCGCCACTTGGGAAGGTGTCAGAGGACACAATTTGATACACTTATCCTTATGAGAGTGAGGATGATATTATTGGAATGACCATGGTGTATGGCTTGTTTCAAATTGTCATGGTCTTCCTAGCAAGATGTAGTCAGCTTCCATTGCGTCTATGTTACATAGGATCTCATCTTCATAAGACTCAATGCAAATTGGAACCTTTACTTGCTTATTGATCTCCATTTCCCCTTGCTCATTGAGTCATTGAAGCTTGTAAGGCTTAGGGTGGGGAAGTGGGGTCAAGGCTAGCTTTTCCACTAACCTTGAGCTACAACAGTTGCAACATGACCCACTATCTACAATGAGAGAGCATATTTTATCATTAACCTTGCAGTGGGTGTGAAATATGTTCTCCCTTTGAGATGAGGATAATTTCAAAGGTTGGCTTCCAAGAAGCCTTCTTATCATCAAGAGGTCTCCTTTATATGCATAAGCGGTCTCATCACATTCAGAATTGTATGCATAGACCCCCTCTTCCTCACTTTCACTAGAGGAGGAAGGTGAGCTAGACTCACTACTATAAACATCTTGGGCCTTCATGATGATGTTTCTCTTAGTAGGGCATTGAGAGGCAATGTGGCCTCTCCCAAGACACTTAAAACATTTGTAACTACTAACTTTCTCACGAGAGTTAGCAGTAGGGGGTGTTTTTTCTAGATGTGATGCTTTATGCTTTTTGTGATGCTTAGAGTGTCCCTCTTTAGGGTAGCTCTTGGATGAACTCCCCTTTGGTTGCTCACTCTTTACATAAGGAGAAGGGTCTCTGTTAAAGCTTTTTCTTTGCAATTGATTTTCCACCTTCATGCAAAGTTGGACCAACTCATTAAGGTTATTGTATGAGAAAATTTCAACCTTGTCACGAATTTTGGTGCTCAACCCACACAAAAACCTTTCCATAGTGGCCTTGGGTTCCTCAATGATACCCGTCTTCAAGATAAGAAGTTCCATCCTTTGTCTATACTCCTCTACACTAAGGTTGGTTTGCCTTAATGTTTAGAGTCTTTCCAAAATATCTCTTTCATACCAAGATGGTATATACCAAGATGGTATATACCAAGGTATATACCAAGATGTTTGGAGTCTTCTCCTTAAAACACTTCTAAGATCATTCCAATATTTTATTGAAGGTGTATTAGTGCGGATTCTGTCATTCGTTAACCCAACCCACCAATGCATGGCATGCCCTAGGAAGCTAAGGATTGCTATTGGGACTTTTCGTCCTTCTCTTACCTCATGGCAAGTAAAAAGTTATTCTACCTTGATTTCCTAATCAAGGTAAGCTTCCACATCCTCCCTCCCATAAAATGGGGGGAGATCAATTTTGGGCTCCTTTGGAGGAGCTCCATTATTGTGCATGGATGAATGAGAATGTCTTCTAGAGTGATTATAATATTCTTCCTCACTTTCACTTTTATTATTACGTCTTGAGGATAAACCTATGACTATTACTTTCATTTTATAATCCTCACCACTCTTATGCTTCCTTTTCCCCTCTTTTCTCTCCTTTGTTCTTTCTCTTTCCTTTCTTTATTTTCTTTCGTGGTCTTCCTTTCTTTCTCTTAATCTGCTCACTTCTTTCCCTTTTTTCTCTTCTTCTCTTTCTTTTGCTTTTCTTTTCTCTTTGGCTTCCTTTTCTCTTTTTTTTTCTTCTCTTATTTCTTGATTTTTTGCCATCCACTCTCTAAAATCCATGTTTAAATTTTCTAGAGTGTAATCCTTAGAAACTCTTCTTTGGTTTACACTATTGTTTGATGATTGGCTATCACGAGAACTAAAGTAAGTGTGTAATATCATTGTGCTTGGATGCTAAGAGACTAAGGTAGGCCAAAATTATATTTTTTCAAACAAACACTCCTCTCTTTTTGTGTTTTCTTACCTAAAATGGCTTGATGAGTCTTTGGAACTCTTTAACCTTCTAAGCGCTTTGAGCAAGAAAAGCAAAAATTCAAAAGAAAAGAGATCTAAAGCAAAGTCCTAAGGTGTTGAAGGAAGTGTACCACTTCTTCTTTTTTCACCTAATTTGAGAGAAACTAAAAAATTTACCAAACTTACTACAATAAAAAGGAGGGCCTTAAGGACACTCAAACTCCCAACTACAAAATTAATACACCCAAATTAAAGAAAAAGTAAAATCTTCAAAAAATGAGTCTCCAAATGCTCCCTTAAATCAAAGTCCTCACGGCTAGGTGTGTTTCCTTTTGAGGTGATCCCTTAGGCCCTTAGTCCAACCTTCCAAAATATGCTACCCTTGTGGTAAGCTCCTTCTTCAAGCTTTCCCCCCAAAGTGGCACTAACACATAAACCAAAGAATCCAAAAGAGCAAGGGGAGGTGCAAATAGAAACTCAAAAAGCAATGAAAGATAACACAATCAAAATGACACTTAAAAAATGATAAGAGTATATAAGACAAACTAGATGATTTAAAAGACAAACAACAAATAAAAGGTAAACAAAAGAAAGAGAGCACACAATGGAATACCTAAGAAGGGCACTAGATTAAAGAGTAGAAAGACACAAATGTCAAGTTTTAGTGTACCAAAAGTAACAAAATTTCTTTTATGGTTCAAGTTCAAAGTTTAAGCACTTGCTAATTTTAGGTTAGGTACATCAAATGGATTTTTCAAACTTTTTCTTTTGTTTGTTCTCTTTTTTTTTAATCCTTCATGTTTTTTTTTTTTATTTTAGACTTTGTTCTTTTGTTCTTCTTCTTTTTGAATATTTACTAGATGCACTTAACTTGATTGTAAATTTAGTGCTTAATATAAGGAGTTATGTGCTTGGAACAATAAAGAAAATTAAAAGCAACAATTAAAGTACAACTAGAAATGACTTCAAATTGCAAAGTAGCTATAAATGTGTTAATGGTTTAGGTGTGCCAATGGACTCAAGCTTTGTTAAGTTTTTAGTAATTTGTTGAACACAAATACCAAACTTATAGCTTAAGTGAAAGAACCCACAAAAAAGAACTATTTTTACCACACAAATGAGCTACTAATTATGCGTATAAGGAAAATAAAGACAAAGGGAATTGAGCAACTATTTTGGAAATTTTTTGAAGAATATGCTTGAAACTAAAAGCACATGAACCTCTAAAGAGACTTAGACATGAGGTATGACCCTTTATGTTGCTCAATTTTAAAAGTTTCAATTTTTTTTTGTAAAAACAAAATAGGCTAAACTTAAAAGGAATTAATAGACAAAATGGGAAACTATAAACATGACTTATACACAAGAGTATCAAAGTGAAAAATAAAAGCTAAAAATAAGGCAACTAGGCGCAAGGAAACACAAGAATTTGGTCTAAATTTCTTGACCACAAGGTTGTGGAATTCACCACAATGGCATGGGTTTTTTAGCAAGAAATTCTCAAGACCAAAAATCAAGCAAGAAAACACCCAACTCAAAGTTTAAGCAAAAATTAATGAATAAGGGAGAGAAGTAGATGCAATGAAAAGAACAACATAAATTGCATCAACAATAAATAAATGGTGCAAAATGTAAACTACAACTCAAAACTATAAACTCAAGCCATAAATGGAAATGATAAACAACAATGAAAGCTAGAAAGAAATTGTGGAAATTAAAGACAGGGACAGTAAAAAAAATGCAAAGAATAAATGAGGTAGGAAGAAAATTTAGACTTCTAGAACCAATGCTCTAGATATCAAATGATGCATGTCTCCCTTTATTTTTTTCTAGAGGTTTCCTTCTTTGGTGAAATGGATTCTCAAGAGGTAAGAAATGGGGTGGTTTAGGCGCCACTTAAGGGTGAGATAAGCCTAAGAGAGGGAAGTTTGCCACAAGAGATGAAAGTCTTGATAAAAACCTAAGGAATTTCTCAAGAGAGAAAATGTGGACACTAAGAAATAATTTCAGCCAACTCAAGGTTTTTTCATTCAAAAAAGTGTAAAAGTACAAAAGTGGGAGAGAGCACATTTTTATAGAGGGAGCTAACCTCTTGGACAAGACATAAAGGAAAGGAAGGACTAGGATTAAAAGAAGTGATCTAAAGGAGGAGGATTGAAGCCCAAAGTCCAATAAATCCCCTCCTTTGGATGATAATTGGCGCCCAAGCTAGGTCATCCAAGGGCCAAGATAATTCCTTATTAGTTTAGGTTTTATTTAGGAAAAGAGGGGTGTAAATATCAAACTACCCCCTTATTTTCTCAATAAAGGCCCAAGAGCTAATCTTACACCTTCTTATTACTAACACACCTCCTAGAAAAATAAATGGACTAATACATGTCCACAGTAAAATCCTAGGTTCTTAAATGAAAAATTACAAGTAAATAAGTCATGGCTTGCACAACTTGATAGTCATATGGAGGTAAGATCTTCCTCCATCTACTCTAGCCATGTCTTCTTCTATTCTCCTAGCCATAGCCCTAATGATAGGGCCCTTGCTTGGGGAGCATGCATTAAATCCTTTCCTGTGGTGTTACCAGGGCCAAACGCTCCTACCTTGACGATTCATCTATGGCTGAAGGTGGAACACTATCGAGGGTGTTTAAGAATCTGTATGTAGGGAACCGAACACTTGGATCAGGTCCCGTACACTTGCTCCTAGGTTCGAGTAGGGTGCAATCGTAGTCGAATCTAGACAATATTGTTTCGTTGGGAAGGTTGAATGCTTTGTTAGGGTTTGTCTAGGTTGAACAGTGTTGGGTGGAACATAAATGTGTTCATTTGGACCGTTGATTTATGATGTATCTATGGTTGTGGTTGATTTGGGCCTTCATGGGCCCACTGGCTATAAATAGGGGGTCATGTCTTTAGCTGACCTTTGTCAAATTCTTTTTTCTCTGAACCAAAATGTCTGTCTTTCCAGCTCTTAACTCTTCTTCGCTTTCTCAGGTACACCCCCTATAATATCTTCTTCTTTTTCCTCCTTTGTTGAGATCTGTTCGGGATCTTCTGTGTCGCGAAGTGACACCTCAAACTTAATCGAAGTTACCCTTTCTGGGGAAGGGGGTAATGCATGCTCGAGCATCCTTCTCCTTATAGGGTCTTCTTCTGCATTATGCACAACCAAACCAACTTCACAAGCGAAGCCAAAAGGTGTCACATCTATCAAGGAGAAACGCATCGGTAATTCCAAGAAAAGTTGTCCTCTTATTTTAGATCCTTGATATGATGGGGTGTACGGGGAGGTGTTCACATACTTCTTCCACTACAACACTGGGAATGTGCTAACTAGTTTTGCCAAAATGTGGAGTTGTGTCCCTTTGAAAAAGCTGAAGAATTCCCTTTTTTCATTAGGCATTGTTGTGATGGTACTTTTTCTAATCCAGATTTAATATATCTTAATAAGGAAGAAAAAGATAGTTGTGATTTTTTTTACGTTGATGACTATATGTTCTGAGATCTCATGTTAGTCTTCCTTTTAATGAGTTTACCATGAGGGTTCTTCGGGTTCTGAATGTTGCTCCTTTCGCAAATTCATCTGAACTCTTGGGCTTATCTTCAGGCGTTTCAAACTTTGTGTCTATTCTCCCATATTAAAGCTACCCCTACTTTGTTTCTGCATCATTTCACTACTCAGTCCAACGAGAAGTGTAAATGCATTTTGTTATGCTGTAACCTAAATTATTCCCTTTTGTTCTTTTCACCATGTCATATAAACGTTTCAAGACGAAGTTCTTTAAAATTTTAGTGGACCTTGTCTCTGACCGTGATCACTTTTATGACCGAGAGGGAGGTAAATTGTTTCCTTTCTATTGGGAATGAGTGTTAAGGAGGTATGATTGTTATCCTATAGAGTTGCTCACGGCCAAAAAGCTGGTGGATGCTTCCTAGATTCTCTTCCTCAGTGCCTTCTTGTGGTGGAATTATATACCTGTTTCAGTATCCTACGCCATTTGAGGACTTAGAGAGTGAGTCACTGAACATGGTTTTTGTTGTTGGTTTCCATTGAAGTTGAGCTAATGTTTTTGTTTTTATGCAGGTATTATGATGGCTGATAAAGATAATGTTATGCATTTTCGCAAGGCGGGGCGTGCTTTACTTCAAGGTGAAGAGGAGCCAATTCCTCAACAAGTCTTTGAACGAGACCCTTCTCCGAAGAGTACTCCTTTTAATGTTGAGCTTCCCATAATCGAGTATAAGAAGAACAAGTTGAAGCAGAAAGAGAAAGGGAAAAAGATGGAGAAAGAAAAAGACAAGAGAAAGAGAAAGAGTAGGGAAGGAAGAAATCATCTTTGAGTCAGTCGAAGAAGTAGAAAATTAAAGTACCCTTTCAAACATGATCGTGACTCCTTTGATTATGAGTTGTACCTTCTTCAAAGAGGACTTCGACTAGCTGGCCATGATGGGTAAGAGCCTTTCTAAAGGGGGTGGGAAAATTTTGTCTAGGATAGACCCTACTTAGCTTTGGTTGAACTATTGTGAACTCTCGGCTCAACTTCAAGTGGTGGGGGGCCATTCGAAATAACGGTGAAGACCATCGACGATCTCGACTCTTTCATTTTTCTCTCTGGGTATGTGCATTATTTCTACTTCATCAAAATTAGCTTTGGCCTCAAGAAATGTAAGATAATACTTTAGCAGTTTTGGCTCATTGACTTGGAATGAGCCATTAACTTGTTCGACCACCACCTTTGAGTTGTGAGACATTTTATCCTTCTTGCCCCCACTTCCTTGGCCAACTTTAGTCCGACAAGCAAAGCTTCATATTCATCTTGGTTGTTAGAGGCTCTAAAGCTGAAGTGTAGAGATTGTTCCAAGGCTAGCCCATTTGGCCCTTCGATAATAATACCAGCTCCGCTTCCTCCATTGTTGGAGGATCCATCTACATGCATGATCCACTGGAGTGGTTGGTGTATCATTTCTGTAAAGGGATGAAATTCATTAAGAAAGTTTGCTAGCAGTTGAGACTTTATAGTGGATGTCAAATTTTGATAGCCCTATAGAGAAGACTACCATCCTTCCTGTCTGCTTTGACTTTATTAAGACTTTTGTGATTGGACAGTCAATTTGGACAATAATTTTGTGAGTTTGAAAATAGGGTCTTAAATGCTTGGCCATGTTGACCAAAGCCAGAGCCATATTTTCTATTGTCTAGTATCTGATTTCAGCATCATGAAGGATGCAACTTCTGAAATAGATCGATTGTTGTCTTGCGGAAGTCTCTTGTGGAATCATTGTGCTTATTGCCGAACATGACACTGATAAATATACTACAAGATCATTTGTGTTTGACTTGGATAAGACAAGTGGCATAGCTAAAGCCTTCTTTAATGCAACAAAAGCTTCTTCACATTCCTTGGTCCACTTGAAAGGTTGTGCTTTTTTTAGGAAGGTTATGATGGGTTCATTTTTCTTGGCTATGCATGGTAGGAACCTGGATAGCGATGCTAAGCATCCCATTAAATGTTGAACTTCCTTTTGATTGGATGAGCTCCTTATGTGAAACACCGTAGAACACTTGTCAGGGTTCGCCTTAATTCCCCTTTTTATTATCATGAAACCAAGAATTTTCCACCTTGGACTCCGAAGACGCACTTTTCTGGGTTTAATCTCATGGGATGTCTCCTAATAGTATCAAATACCTTTCTCAAATCTATGACATGGTCTGATACTTTCTCGGATTTAATGACCATATCATTTATATAGACTTCTATATTTCAGCCGATCTGTGCGTGGAAAACCTTGTCCATGAGCCTTTGGTTTGTGCCCCTACATTCTTCAGGCTGAAGGGCGTGACTAGGTAATAATAAGTGGCGTTTTCTGTGATGAATGTTGTTTTTTATCATCAAAATGGTGCATCTAAATCTGGTTATAACCTGAATAGGCATCCAAGACACTCAAAACCCTATGGCCTGCTACTCCATCCACCTGTTTATCTATGCTAAGCAAAGGGTCGACGTATTTAGGGCATGCCTTGTTGAGGTCAACGTAATCAATATGAATTCTCCATTTTCCATGATGCTTTTTTACCATCACAACATTTGTCAACCAAGTGATGTACCTAATTTCTCTGATGAATTCTGCTGCCAATAATTTTTTGACTTCTTCTTGAGCTGCTTTAAGCCTTTTTGCTCCCATCTTCCTTTTCTTTTGAGTTACAAGTTTGGTGGAGCTACACATAGAAAATTTATTGGATAGAAAGTTGGGGTTTATCCCATGCATGTCGGTTGTTGTCCAAGCGAATAAGTATGAATTTTCGTAGACTATGACTATCATTTCCCTTTGCCGCCTCTCTAGTAGAGAGGATCCAAGATATGTAACTTGAGTTGGTTTCCTCCCTAATTGGAAAGGTTGGACATATTAAGTTGGTTATGATTTCTTTGTCTCTTCGGGTCTTGGATCCAAATCTAAATCCAAGATGTTCAAGTATGCCAACATATTGACAACATGAGTTTTTTGTTCTTCGACATATGGCTAAATTTTTAGGCTGGCTAAGTAGCATACCCTGGCAACATGTTGATTGATATAAACTATGATAACTCTTCCTTCTTCTGATGGAAATTTCATTGCTAAGTGTGGGGTGGATACTATCACCCTCAACTTATTGAGAGAGAGCCTTCTGAGCAATATATAATAAAATGTGTTCACCTACACGACAATGTATTTCACTTTTATCGTGCTGCTCTGTCCGTCATCCCCTCCGAACTTGGTATGCAGGTCAATGCTGCCATGGGTGGGGATATTTCTCTTGCAAACCCTATTAACGGTTCGTCATTAGGTGTTAAAAGCCCTTCAAGGATGTTGAGTTCTTGGAAAGTTTTCCAGTACAGTACATATGCTAAACTCCCTTTAATCCACAAGGGTTTTTTTCATAATACAATTTGCTATTTCGACACAGATAACCATCGGATCTTTGTTGTTCGGGGTCCAAGGCTTGAAAATCCTCATTCATGAAGGTGATAGCTAGCATCTTTGGCTTAAGATGTGGCGTTACAGAGTTCACGGATCACACTGTTCAAAGGTATTTTTTATGGGAGGAGGAAGTGCACCCTCCCCTTGCAAATCCCCCTACAATCATATTGATCACTTTCTTAGGGTGGTCCCCCTGATGGGTACTTCTCCTTTCTTTGGATTTTCTTCTACTTCTACTTTGTTTTTGGCTGTTCCTAGACCATTTGTATTCTCTTTGGCGTGTATGGCTATCTCAATCGTAGTCTTCATTGCGGCTAAACTGATGATGGTTACTCTTATGCTCGTACACATAATCCTTGAGGTGACCTTGCTTGATTAAGCCTTCTATGTTATCCTTAAGTGTCGTGCATTCTTCTATAGAATGTCCTTTGTTTCTGTGATACTTGCAATGCTTACTGGTATCTACTTCTGGAGGTGTATTTTCCTTCTTCGACATGACTAAGAGTTCAATTGTCAATGTTTGTTACAATACTCTAGAATGAGTGGTGTTTAGGGGCGTATAATAGTTGTATTTCTGCCCACGAGGTGGCCGATCCCTGTACTGATCCTTCTTCTTTCCTTGCCCTCATTTTTCTTTATCTTTTGGTTACTGTCTGAGGGCCTCCTGTGCCTTTTTCTAGAAAGCTGTAATTCTTCAATCTTTATAAATGAGACGAATCTTCTTCTCATTTCCTCCATATCCCTTGGGGGGACATGGATCATGTTGTTGGCGAAGTCTCCAAGCAACATGATGTGACCATGCCTAGCCAAGGACCTATCGTTAGGGCCATGGCTAGAAGGATTGAAGAAGACCTAGCCCTTGCAGACAAAGAAAGACTTCACCTCCTATGGAGAGTGAAGATATTAGGCTAGGGACTTTAGTTAATAAAATGTAATTTTCCTTTATTTTAATTTTGAGGAGCATTAGGAATTTAATTTGGGACATGTATTTAGTCCATTTTTTATTTTAGGAGGTGTCTTAGGAATTTAGAGGGTGGAATTAGCTTTTTGGGTCTTTATGAAGGAAATAAGGGGTAGCCTTGATATCTACACCCCTCTTTTCCTACATAAACCCCCTAAGCTAATAAGAAGGAATCTTGGCCCTTGGTTTGAGAAGCTTAGGCACCAAGTTTGATGATCTAAGGAAGGAATTGTTTCTCAATCCTCCTCCCTTAGATCTCTTTTAATCCTAGCCCTTCTTTTTTAGGTTATCTTGTTCAAGAGGTTAGCTACCTCTATAAATAGGAGCTCCTCCTCTCACTTGTATTTTTTACACTTGAATTTAATCCTAGAAACCATATTGGTTGAGGTTCTTACCTTTGAGTGTCCCCCCTTCTTCTTTGTGAGAGCTTCTAAGAGTTATCAAGGGACCTCTCCCTTGTGGCCTCTCCTCTTTGGCTTATCAAACCTAGTATTTGTGGCGTCTCACCCCATTCCTTTCCTTTCCATAAATCCATTTCCCTTCCAAGTGACCTTAGAAAGGATCTTTGGGCATGTGATCATCAAAGATCACATCACAACAGGTTAGTCAAAAAGGTAGGAAGGGTTATGTTTGGACGTAAGTCCTTAATGCTCAAAGCAGCTTTGCCGAAATGGTCAATAAACAATCTAAGGGACTCTCCCTTTTCTTCTAGTAGGTCGTTAGTGCTTGCGATATGAACTTGTGCAATTGATACATTGCAAACCGATTCCTGAACTTGGCAGTCAATGTCTGAAAGCTATCAACTAAGTGTGGGGTTATCTGTATGAACGAATTTAGTGTTTGTCCCTGGAGGAACATTGGAAAAATCTTGCACAAGACAGTCTGATCTTTTGTGTACATCTCCACTTAGGTTATAAAGGCTGCTAAATGACTGTTTGGGTCTGTAGTTCCATAATATTTTTCTAACAAAATATGCTTCCAACTTTCTGGGAGGGGAATCTCCATTATCTCAAGTGTGAAATGATGATGTGACCTGACCCTCTAAGGGCGTGATCACCATAGTTGATCGGTAATTCACTTAGAGTGAGGTCAAATGTTTTACTTCGGGCCCCACAGTGAGCACCAAAATGTACTTCTTCTACCAAATACTCGTATCTCCTAGTCTTTGGTTAATTGAGTCTTCCGTATGTCCTCCAAAAGGGGAAGTACCTGCAAAATGTACTCCAACGCTCAAGTCAAGTAATGTTCAACTCAGAGTAATAAATCCAACATTTATCATCTTACCTACCTCATTACCTGTCACTTATTTATAGAGGGACATTGAGCCTTTACTTGTTGGGCTTCACTTAATCAGTTAGGAATTAGGTAATACAACCTCAAGTTTAGTTTTTGGCTTAATAATTGAATGCTCCTACCTTGACGATTCATCTATGGTTGAAGGCCGAACACTCTCGAGGGTGTTTACGCATATGTATGTAGGGAGCAAAACACTTGGATCAGGTCTCATACAGTATAAGAGCGTTATTGAGCCGTTATCAAACCATCCACAATATTAAACTTCACGCTCGAGATCTCTAGTCCTTAGCGTGAGGAAAATGTGTTGGAGATCTCATATCGACTAATGATATGCCTAAATAAGTGCAAACCTCACCTTACAAGCTAATTTTGTAAGGTCGAGTTAGACTTAATTTCTCCATTTCTAATAAAAATTAAATATTAAACATAATTGAATAGAATTATGTTGGAAGCTATGCAACTAACTTCCAAAATGTGGATTGAATCCATCTCTAAAAATTATATTGATAATTTTAAGGATACTTTTGAGTAAAAAGAAAAAAAAGTAGTGGATCAGTAACAAAGAAATATATTTTCATGCCTAAACTGAATTATATTGAAGTATGGATGTTTACTAGTCATCCTCACAACTTTGTACGCACAAAAGTTCAATCCCACGTTCTAAACCCTTAATTTTAGAAATCTTAACATTTAATTCTTAATTTTAAGATATCGTGACCTTAAAATTTTAAAAAATTTATCAATTAGCATTTAGATTTACCAGAGGATTAATTGGGATAGAGTTGTTGACTCTGCGAACAAAGTGCAAATAAATTATTTATTTATAATAACAGATTAGCATTTATACTTTCCGTGGTTACTCTTTTATAGATTTGATAAATTTTAAAAGTATATATTCATAATGTCTTAAATTAAAAATTAAGAATAAAAATATGTAATTAAGCCAAATTTAAAAATAAATATAACACATAACATTTTGATAAAAATTTAAAAGAAAGAAAGAATTTATGGAATCAAGGCTTGAAGTGAAATTGGAAGAGGCAAAAGAGTCCTAGTTTTGAGAGTAAAGCTTTGTTTTGTGATTTTTTTTTGCATAAGTCATGCATTTTTTAATTATATTAGGGATTTTTTACTTGAGACAATCTTATTGGTATGAAATATATATATATATAGATAGAGAGAGAACTCAAATAAACATGAAACCATTTACCTCTACAACCTTTTCTTATTTCCTTTCTTAACTAATTGAGTTATTTTATATCTCTTATAGTGTTTGTTGTTAAAAAAATGATTTAATTTATGATATTATGATATTGAACTAAATGTTTTTTCAAATATATAGTTAAATATACATATTTAATTTTAGATTTTTCTTTTGGAGAACCATATTTAATTTTAGATAATACTTTGAGAAAGATATTTAACAAAAATATGAGTTTTTAAAAATAAATTAATTTTATAGAAATCTCAAGTATAAATAAATATAATTAAATATGGATAGAAAATACTTTGAAGCCTATAATTTTTTGTGCCAAGTTAGATTGCTTGTCGTAAATGTTACTTGTAATTATTAAACTTTAAACAATATATTATTTTTCTATCATGCATACCATAAAATATATTATTTTAATAATAAATATATCGCTTGGAGTCTTTCAAATACAATAATATTAAATATTAAAAAAAAAATATAATTTATGTTAAGTAAAATTGTGTCTCGTCGGATTAAAATGAATTAATTTATGATATTATTTATCAGACATTTAATTTTTTTTTTTTTGAAAAGTTATCAATTCAATTATTAATATGAAAATTTAATATGATTGTATAAAATTAATAAAAAACAGTATGATTTTTTAATAAATATATTTTGTAATAATAGTATATGAAACTATTAAATATAATACAATTATGTTAAATAGTCGCAAATAAAATTTATTGTTCATTATGATTTTTAGAAAAATAATCTCTAGCGATATTAAAACCAATTTAATTTATAATATTATTAATCATATGTTTACTTATATAAAATTTAACATTATTATATAAATACTACTCAACAAAATTTTAACATATTTTTTTATAATTTTTACACTGACATTCAATGATGACTTTTCATTTATGTGACTTTTAAAGTAATAACAGATAAAATCAACAAATTTACCATGAATGGATGAAGGGTTGTGGTTGAATGTGAGTGTAAAAATCTTTACACTGATAGTGTATACCAATTAAACTCTATTTTTTATATATAAAAATTGTGAAAATATATTATATAATCATATTTAAATTCATTTTAAGTATAAATTTTCTATGTGTGCATATGAAGTTATTAAATATAAATTTAATATATTATTCTATAATATTAAATTATACATTATTGAATTTAAAATTCAACTAAGTTAAGATATAAAATAAAATGCAGCTAAGATAAATACTTGTAGAATAATTTTTATCATTCATAATAGTTTTAAGTAAGATTGTCTCTCTAAATTTAAAATTAATTTAATTTATAATATTATTTATCATACACTGAGTTATTTATATAAAATTTTAATATTATTATATAAATATAAATATCAATCATGACTTTTCTGATGATATAAGAAATATTTGTAATAAATAAATTATTTAATTATATTTAAAATTATTTTTTCAACTAAAAAATTTCAGTAATTAAATATTGATGCTTAGCCGTGCATTTCTTTTTTGTCCTAAAAAGAACGAATAAAAGAGATTCTCTACTGCTAGCTTCCACATAAATTGGAAGCATGGTGTTCCGCCCAACAAGACTTCATCTCCCCCCTCCTTATGTCTAAGGTGATAAAATGGGTAGCTTTATCCTTAATTTGTCTTCGTTTGTTATTTCTTTTTTTTTTTTTCCATAACAAAAGATTGTCAAGAAATTTTCAATTTAAAATTATCCCGTTATAAAAATATATTGCTTATTATATTTTGATATATATATATATATGAACAATAATTAATAATATTATAATATATATTAAAAATATAAATATGTAATAAAAATTGTATTCTATTAATTCACACAATAAATATATATATATATATATATATATATATTTATTGTTTTGGAATAGAGACCAATCATGTGTCTTTAGATTCATTGAACAATGTCACTTGTAAAATGTGAGTGTTATTAGCTTAAAAAATACGAATTTTGTATAACAGTACTCGATAAATATTAATTAAATATAATGTCTTTTATGAATAATATTGTATTTTATATTGTAAATAGATTAAAATAAATTTAATTTAAGATATTTTAATTAAATTAATATAGTAAATATATTTTTATATTATTTTTAGATATATTATATATATAATAATTATTTTTAAATATATTAAATATATAAATATAAAAATAAAGAATGATAATAAAAACAGTGGGAAATACGAAAACATAAAAAGCAAAAAATTAAGAAAGATAATAAATATAAAAATAACATAAAAATAAAAATCAATATAATAAATAACAATAAAATAAAATAAATAAAAATATAAAAGTTAAAATCAATAAAAACATAAAAATATAATGAATAGATATTAAGATTAAGAATAAAATAAAATATATTTTAATAATAGTAATATGTTAAAATATATAATGAATATATTTAAATATATACAGTAAAATATTTTTTCATACATTAAACATAGAATAAATTAATTTTTAATATATTAAATATAAAAAAATATATAATAATTTTTAATATATTGAATATAGAAATATAAAAAAATAAAGAATGAAAATAAAATAATAAAAAATAAAAAACCTGAAAAAATATAAAGTAGAAAAGTAAATTAAGAAAATAAAAATAACATAATAAATAAAAAATAAAGATAATAAAAAAACATAAAATAAGCCTATAAAAATAACATAAAATTAAAAAGAGAAAATTTTAAATAAAAAAGAAAATGAAGAGAAATAAAGATAACAAAGAAAAATGAAAAGACAAAAAAGCAAATAAAGAAGACATGTGTAAATGCAACTTTTATATTATCTTAGTGAGAAGTTATTCATAATTTATTTATTAATGTACACTAATTAAATAAAAAACAATTATGAACTCAAACTTATTTACGTGTAAATGTAACTTTTATATTATGTTGGTGGTAAACCAGACTAATCCTACTCTTATCTTTATTATAAGATACTTAAATATGATTAACATATAATTAATTTATTAATGTCGTTAATTATATTAATTTTTTAAATGAATATTAAAAATTTATCAATTTTACTTTTATCCTAACATTACTTTTGGTGTTCATGGTTCGAGTTCTTTTGATTTTGAAAAAACTAATTTTAAATAAATTAATTTTAATTGATTTATGTTGATTTAAATTACTATTTTTTTTTAATTTAAATTAAACTAAACTAATGATAACAAAATTAGTTCGATTCGGATTAACAAGATCTAGTAAAAAAATTTAAAAATGAAATTTGTTTTTATTAGATAATAAAAAGCAAATTTATACCCTAATTAGTTAAATCAATTAATCTACTAAATTCATAATGATAGAACAAAATACTACATATTAAGTGTTTCACATACAACTAAGAGGTAGAGTAAAGAATTTTAAAGCCTTTTAAATCATTTAAAGACAACAAAATCTAACTCTTATAAACAATTTCATATTGTTGATACTATTGACATGTCATACTCTTATCTTCTAAAACAAGATGAGTAGTCACCATAACAAAATAGTGACACAAGTTAAAGACTCAAGAGTTCAAATGATTAAGCATCTCGCAATTAATTAAATAGGATTTTCAAATTATGAATTCATGAACCGAACTAAATTTAATATCGATTCCCATTGATTTAGTTTGGGTTTGATCCAAAAAATCCAAACTAATTTAATTAGTTAAGTTTAGATTATCAGGTTCATTGAATTAAATTGATTTGATTCGAATATGTAACTTGTATCACCATCAATAAAAACACATATAGAAGTATTTAATAAAGATAACCAAGATAAAAATTTTTACACTAAATTTATTAACTTTATTTATTACTACTTTAAAAATCACATAAATGAAAAGTCACACTTAAATGTGAATATACAAATCTTTTACACAGACTTATAAAAAATTATGAAATAACTTATAAAAACGATATAGGTTTTTTAAAAATTGTGTCTTTACAATAATATGTTTGATAAAACATTTCTGTTAGTCTTTGGTTTTTTTATTGTATGAAAAACTTGACTGTTTGGTAAATAATTTTTTTAAGGAACTTCTATTATTTTTTGAAAGATACTTCAAAAATATTTTTAAAAAGTTAATTTCTATCTTTTTATGTTTATTTTTTTTTATTTTTCATTATTTATTATGTTTCCTTTTTAATTTTTTTATAAATCATTATGGTTTCTTTTTATTTTTTTATAAAAGAAATAATGTTTTATATTTTCTTTCCTTTTACATTTTTAGCTATTCATACAGATAATTTTACTAAATACTTTGATTAGTTTTCAGGGAAGTTTTTCAGTTTTAATTAACTTTTTAATTAGTTATGTAAATTATGGTCAAGGGATATATCTCAATTGATTGAGCAGATTACATAAATTATTGTAAAGCTTCTAAAACATGAACAACAAAACATCAAGTATACATATAATACAAAAAAGTGACTTTTTAAAATGATATTTGTTTATAAAAAGAAAATAATAAATATATAAATAATTAATTTTACAATTATAATAATTTTAATTTATAATTTTATATCCTTTTCACACCATTTTTACGAAACAATTTCAACCTCCACTCTATTCTATTCATCTCTCTTTCCAAACTAAATTTCAATAGCATATGAATGGTTATAAAAGAAATTTATAGGATATGAATGAATAAAAATAAATAAGTACAGTAAAAATAGAAAATAATTATATTATAAATATATTAATATTTAAGAAATATCTTTCTATAAAAAGAATAATCTTAATAATACTCACCAGTATCATACCTTGTGAAAAAACAAAACAATTAATTAAATTAATTAAGACGGATGAGTAATGGTTTTGTGTTTTGTTTTTTGTCTTGTATTATTTTTTTTGATCTGTGCAACCATGGTTCCAGGGCGGAGGGGGAGGAATAATTTCAATAAGTAATCAATTAGTTGACACTTTCTGGTCTCACATACGGTGTTTTGTCTATTCACTCTTTGAAGGGTTAATTTGCAGGAGGCACTTCTTAGTGTTCTTTTCTGTCTCTCATCACTTTATTGTTAGGGATTAGTAATTTTTCCCGTCTAAAACCAAGGGCACCGTTTTGTTCCTTTTCTTCTTCTGGGAAGGAAGGAACAAAAGGCATAAGACGTACCAATGCCGGAGAAGAAGAACAAGAAAATCTTTTTCACAGAAGAAGACGCTGTCTCCGTTTTGCAAAGGTATTTTTTTATTTTATTTTTATTTTTATTTGTTTTGAAAATTTTGTGCTGGGGCTTCAAATATTTGGGATTTGCACAGGTACAATGCAACTACTGTGTTCACTTTACTTCAAGAAGTGGCGCATTACCCTCAACCAAAGATTGACTGGACTGAGTTGGTGAAGAAAAGCGCGACTGGGATTTCTAATGCTAGGGAGTATCAAATGCTGTGGCGGCACCTGGCATATCGCCATTCCTTGCCTGACAATTTTGAAGAAGAAGATGGGGCAGAACCTCTGGTCTGTGCAAGACTTCTTTCTTGTGCTAATGTATTTTTTTTAATATAAAACACTTTCAAAAGGATATCGTAGCATTCTGTTACTTATTTGTAATGAACCTTGAAGCTAACTCAGGAGATAGATGACCTTTTACCCAATTGAGGCATGTTGTTGCAAACACTTGTTTTCAATGTTCAATTATAAAATATATATAATCTGACTGACTTGAAACATAAATATTATCCTTAGTTCCTTTTTGGGTTTAAATTTACACATGTTTTGTGCTAATGATTAATCAGTAACTCAGTAAGGGTATACTTGAGCTTACTGGTGACAAGGGTGGGTTATAATTGAGCTTACCGGTGACATGAAGATTCATTTCTTGTAGAAAATGAATTTGTCGATATTCTGTATATTATTTTATTTTTAGTTTTAACTGCCTTTTGTCTCTGAATTGTTATCTTAAATTGGTTTTGCATAAACTTTTGTGTTGTCTTTTTTTCACTGGATTCTTGGATTAATATTGGATATGTTCGTACTTATCTGGAGTCTCATTTTCAGGATGATGATAGTGACCTAGATTGTGAGCTAGAAGCATTACCTCCTGTTAGTGTGGAATCTGCATCAGAGGCTGCTGCATGTGTGAAGGTAAATATGCTTCCCCTAATTATTACAAATTTCATCTCAATATGTTATGCCATAGATAGGTATGATCATCACTTAGATAGGTATAAGATCATCACTTGATTAGACTCATCAACTACAAAAGCAAAAACACAAGTCTTATGCCACAAGTCGAGAATATGACTAGACTAATTCAAATTAAATGTCTTTTATAAGAAATGTCTTTTACAGAATCACTAGTTTAAATTTTACTAATTTCTTTTAACTGCGGGGGGCTTTATATTTACAGTAACAAAAAGAATTTTAGCAGATTAATATATGTTGCAAGTTGGCTTGCCTTTACTTGACAACTATAAGACTAGTAAATAAAATTAAGTATAGTGAAAGTGAGAATGAATATACAAAAAATGGGATTAGGAATTAAATGTATCTGAGAGGGAGTTGATGTAGCACCTATAAAGAAGATGATAATATCTTTCCAAGGGTGGTGAGGCCAAGTGAGAAAACTAGAGCTAGTTAAAGTTTTCTTGACTAAAATGGTTAGGGGAAGACAAAGACCTAAGAAAGCATTAGAAAAACCAATAAAAAAACACCTCTAAATTTTATTGAAAAATTTTGGTAGAAGTGTAGAACTCAATGATGTTGATTGATCCTAGTAGGTAATCTCATGTAGTGAGGAATAATTGAGTTCTCTTTACAGTTTCAATGTTTTAACTTTCTATTGTTTTATTTCTTGTTATTCAATTTTTGACCAATGTGTTCTTGGGAATTGTTTATTCATTAGGTTATGATTACTTCTCGTACACTTAGTGAATCTACACCTAGTAGCTCAACGATTGAGGCTCCATTGACTATAAATGTTCCAGTTTTCCATTCGTCTAGAACTCCTATTGAAAGTTCACAATCCTCTAATATGATGCAAGGGACAGGCATTATTTTTCCGGTTACTGTTCAGAGACAGACATTGCCAACTGTATCATCAACAGATGGTATAGAAACCAAGGGATTAGTTGTTGGTAACATGGCTTCGAAAAGAAAAAGAAAGACATGGTCAGAGGAAGAGGACATGCAGCTACGAGCTGCTGTTCAGAGGTGGGGTGAAGGGAATTGGGCAACCATGGCAAAAGGAGACAACTTTCCTATTAAGAGAAGTCCCACGCAGTTGGCTCAGGTGGTTTTTAAATCCTAAAAACTTTTTCATGGCCATTATCAACTCATTATATATTCTTAGTATTTATGTGAAAAATTCGTTGGTATTCCATAAAAGGCAGCATGTTCATCATTACCTGTTTTGAACTTTTGATTAATAGCTAGAAGTTTGTGCTAATGATCATGTCCATTGAGGGGTAAAAAAGAAGTGTAAGAAAGAAAACACAACACAGGTTTAAATTCCAAATCAAGTTCTCCTTTATTTTAAAACCAGTAATATTTTTGCCTGTTCCTCACTTTTTGTAGTTTGTTTTTAGTGTTAGCTTGCTTGGTGGTCATATGTCTAGTTCAACATCCATGGGTAACAGTAAATGATGAAGTTTGATGATTCTGGCATTCTGATCATATAGCATATCTAGTTTAGTTGGTCCCAGACCTTGGATAACACCAAAGATTCATTATACATATTCTATCCATTATATCTGGACACCAGCCTTATTTTCCCTGAAAATCAAAACAGATAGCTAAAATTATTATTTGATTCCCAAGTTTTAGTCTTATGCTTGTTCCTTGTAATGAGTTCATAAAAAATTCATTCTCTTTTACATGGACACTTTTAAAGCTGTCAATGTATTAAGTATTAACCATGAATATTTATCAAATTAATTGTTTATGTTAACTCATTAATTAATGTTGAGAATACACGTCGACTAGAAATATGGCCTATATAGTCCTTATAAGGCTTGGGTGATCCTTACCTTACAGGTCAATTTTGAGGTTGACTTGGACCTAAAACTCAAATTATAAGATGGTATCAAACCCTATCCTAAATCTATTGTAGGATCACCTGTATTTGTGCATGCCCTAGATGTTTATTTCTAGGCATGAAGGGTGTTGATATTGAACAACTTGCATTTGCCCACACTGCAGTCCTAGGTGTGTGACGTGTGTTGAGGTCCACATTGACTAGAGATATATAGCTAGTAGCCACGTAAAAGCTTGGGCAGCAGTCCTTACCTTTTAAGCCTATTTTGTGGGTTTAAGTTAAGCCCCAACTTCAAATTCTAAGAAGGTATCAAAGTATATCTTGAATCCGTTATCATATATTCGTGGTTTGTACACACTTTAGATGTCTATTCCTAGTTTTTTACACAAGGGGTCTTGTTATTGTGCCACCTGCATTTGTTCACACCATAGATGTCCAATTCTAGGCATGAGACCGGGGGGGGGGGGGTGGTGTTGACAGTTGGGATCTCACATTAATTAGAGATATGACCAATGTAATTCTTCTATAGGCTCAGGTAGTCCTCACCTTATAGGTTGATTTTGTGTAATTGAGTTAGGCACTAAGCTCAAATTCTAAGATTAGTAAGTTAGATAATGGTGGCAAGTATTATTAGAAGTTAACTATTGAAAGGATGTCATAATCTTTGATATTCTATTGATAGATTGGCTGCTTGATCTGTGGATGCAAAGAATGGTCTTTTAGTTGAAATCTGATACCATTATCTATAACATAGCAGGTTTATATCCATCATGTTTATCATTGGTAGAGGATACATTAGCTTGATTGTGCAGCTGTTGAATATGGGCCTGTTGAAAACTGATAATTTTTGGTGTACAACTGTACAGTGTGGGTTACGTTTTCATCCCTTCCTTGATTCTAAGTGCTTCTTTGGGAAGTTTTTTATTTGGTACCCATGACATGGATGCGAAGTATCCACCAACTTTTTTGACGACTAATCTCTGCAGGGAACCTAACTCACCACCTTTAATGGGACTCCCCACCCAGCCACGTTTTTCCTATTCACAAGGCTCGAACTTGAAACCTTACTTGAGGGGACTGAGCCTAGTTTCACTTGGACCATCCATAGTTTTTTTTTTTTTCCATTTTCATCTTTTTTAAACTATTTTACTATGTAAAAACTGATTTTTTGTTATATCTAAACTAGATTAATTATTTTAAAACCATTTTTCAGCAAACTTACCAAAATAAAAATTGATTCTGACTATAATCCATTGTTGAAATAATTTAATTTTCGAAGCTATCACAAACACACACTAAAAGGGTGAAAGGAAAATTGTCAATGAAAAAACAAAGGTATATTCTTGCAAACACACACTGTTGTCTTTCTATGATATGTTTGAATGTAATATAAGACTGATGGCACTGAGTAGATTTTTATTTTTTGGCATCTGGTCAGATAAGATGTCTGGCAATCACCTCGGTGCAAATCCTGACAATGAATTTTTTCACCTCCAATTCTTTCAAGAACTTCTCATATATGACAGTTTTGCTCATAATAAATGAATTTTTTTATCCTGGTGAATAGGGATGGCAAACCGGGTATTATCCGATTTGACCGAGTATGGGTACGGATACGGGTATTACCAGATGTGTTAAACCGGATATAGGTATGGGTACGTGACTACCCGAACCGGTACCCGTCCCGTTATAATTTTAATGATTATATAATAATTTTAAATTTATATATTTAATTAAAAATTTTAATTTTTAAGCTTTAATTTATAATTTCTTGTTATTAATTATTCTTTATATACTTTTTAAATTAAAATAGAATTAATAACTTAATATATATAATTTATTTAATAATAAATAAGTAAATTTAAATTGTAAAAAATAATATGACAGGTACCCGTGGGTATACCCGAACCCGAAAATACCCGATGCGCACTGGGATGGGGATTAAAATTTTGTACTCGCTTTTTTTATACCCAAACCCGCCCCGCTACGTTGTCATACCTAATTGTGAATACATATTTCTGTGTATAGATAGGGGGTCATAATCTTTGATATTCTATTTATATTAAAAAAAAACAATAAGATACATTTTTTTGTGAAATATTAATTTTATTTGATAACTGATCCAATCCATTTCAGCTGTATTATTATTTTCTATATATTTAACATATTGTCATGGATTATCCTAAAACTTGCAGAGGTGGACCATTTTCTTTGTATTCTTGTAAATTTATATTTTATTTTATTGATGTTTTGTGAATATTAATGTGATTTAATAACTGTACCATTTTTTACTTTATTGTTATTTGCTTTTTATTTTTCGTATTCTCATTAGTTATCTACAAATACTTGTAGAGGTGGAGCATCTTACGAAAGAAAGATGGTAGTGCCAATACAGGAACTATCTCAACCAGCACACAGTATACTACTGCCGAACAGCTGGCAACTAGACATTCTTTATCTTTAGCCCTTGATATGCCATTCAAAAAGTTAACTGCCCCTGGAATGATAGATGGTAATTTTTTTGGACCTTTTTATATATTTTTTTATTTATCTTCTTAATATATTAATCAAATTCCAGGAGTTTGCTGTATTTTTCCGTTGATTTTGTCCCTTTTCTCCACCTATTATTGTTTGGATGTGAGAAGTAGCGAGGAAAGTAACAGGAGAGATGAATAAAATAAGTAGAAACTGGGTACATATTTTTAGGGTGTTTGAGATCATCTTGCTGTTTGTGGGAGAATTGGGGCCTTTGGGCATTAGGATGGATAGACCCTTGGAGTTCTGCAAGTTAGGCATCGTTTTCGGGACCAATCCCCTATTCTTTCTAATTAAATTCCATGTTTATATCAACTGGAAGTATGATTTGACAAGCCAGTATCATGGGTAGATAAGAAATGGAAGCAAAGATGATGATGAATCTTGGATGGAAGAAAACATAACTGAAGATGAAGATTTGGAGAGAGAACCATTTTTCCCTGTTGCTCAAGGGCAAGACACGGATATAAGAAAGCTACAAGACTTGGGTGAAACCCAACAACATTCTGGACAAAGAATCAGAATACATGAAAAAATGAAGTTTTTGAGATCAAGAAGCATGGTAGCTTGGATGACATAGATGTATCTTCTTTGGGTTGCAAAAAGGAGGCAAAAAAATTGAGGGAAGCCCTATTTTTTATATGGAGGTGAAAAGCAAGATGCTTTATGGAGAAGAACATACCTTGGTGAACAGAACTAGAAACAAATCTAGAGATCAAGAACTAGAGTCTAGGTGCAACAGTGAGGAAACAGAAAAATTAGAGCATAGCAACCATTTTGATAATGGTAGGAGCAAAAATTTTGGTTGATTGAGGGAGAAGTGTCATGATCGCAGAGAAAGAGAAGACTGAGAATAAGAGAAGCATTGATATGAATACCAAGGAGGAAGAAATTGATTGGCCAATAGAAGAGAGAGAATGAAGGGAAAACAGAGGGCAATATGAAGGTTGCAATTGGGATGATCACCTTTGGGTTGCTAGATGGAGAAGCAAACTTAGCTTCAACCAGGTAATAAAATGGATGTGAGGGTTGAGTAGGAAACCATCCCTACGTATGTAAAGATGGAGGAGCAGAAAATGTTTGCTGTCTAAGCAAGATGGTCCACCCACCACCACTGCTGGAACCACTAGACTCGGTTTCTCCCATGAAACAGTGTATATCCTTAATTGTGGGGTTGAGTTCTAGATCCCAGGCATGCAAACCAAGCTCAGCTTAATGATCATTCATTATGGGACTACATTAGTGGGTTGACCCAGAAGACTTATTTTTAAGGTCACCATGATATCGTTTCAGAGTATCCACCATCTTTGCTGATGATTAATTTTGGTTACAGAACTTAGTCACTTTTAGTGAAGTCTCATCTCCAAACACATTTTTTTTTTTTCATTTACAAGACCTGAACCCAAGACTTTGCTTAAGGGATCTGAGCCTGGTTTTACTTATATCAATATGTTGGTTCCAGGAGACTATTTTGGTACTATAGTGGGCATTGGCTTGATCATTATGTTGCTAGCAGCTGGAACTTCTGTGAGACTTGTGTTACTCACCTTAAGGACAAGGTGAAACTAGGGGGCTGGGAGTGTTGTTAGGTCTATTAAATATTAGTTAGTTAGTAGTTGTTTATATTTGTTAGTCTGTTGGGCTTAGAAGAATTGGGACCATTGGGCTTTGGATGTAGAGAACCTTGTAGTTTTGCAAATTAGGCATTGTATTATAGAGAAGTCCCTTATTATTTGTAAACCAGGTGACTATCACTCTTCGATCATAATGTGTTCTCACTCAAGATTATTAATGTATCATATATTTTGTATGGGGTTATATTTAATTATTTATTTTGAACTTTTATGACTTTTAAATTTTGATATTGATAATGAATTGTTTGGTTATTTAGTGTATTTAATTGTTAGTTAGAGCATTGCATTTTTAATCAGGTGAGCGAAGTACAAGATGGCATCTCACAAATCTTGTAGAAAATGTTTTATTTGTAGCTCCCAGTTTTAGTAAGGTTATTACTTAATTTATATGCAAGACTCATGAATCTTCTAGAAAATTTATTATTTATAATTCACTGTTCTAGTAATGTGATTTTAATCATGTGATTTGAACAACTTTTATTTAAATGGTTGCAGCTAAGACATCCACATCAATTAAAAATCAAGTGCAGATTAGAAATCCTACAAATGCTATAGAGAAGGTTGCCAGTAGTTTTGTACCACCTCAACAAGCTTTGTTGGGATCTTCTGATTGTCATGCAAAATCCAAATTAGCAGATGAAAAACCAGTCTTGAAGGGTAATCTAATTTCAGACCCTGTGGTAAAATCTACCACAGCAGCTTTGGGGGCACGACTTGATTCCCTTTCAAATACTATATCACAAAGTAAAGTTGCTCAAATAAAAAATGCAGTAGATACCAAGCCTGCTGTTACCCCTTTGACTAAGCCATCCATTTCTACCAATTTGTCTTCTGACCCTAAGGTTTGTTCAAATATGACCTATCTATCTCTTGCATTGTGCACTAGTTCAATAAAATCTGTTTCACCTAAAATGTAATACACTCACTATTTTATTTATATTGTTAACAGAACAAACATGTTTCCCCTCTGGCTGATAAAGTTGCTCAAGTAAAAACTTCTGTGGATACTAAGCCTGCAGTTAGCTCTTTGGCAAAACCATCCATTTCTACGAATTTGCCTTCTGACCCAAAGGTACATTCAGATATATTTTATGTATCTCTTGCATTAGTTTGATAAAATCTGTTTCAGGGTATAATGGAAAACTCTCAATATTTTGTTTGTTATTGTCTCAACAGAACAAAAATATTACTCCTTTGGCTGATAAAGTTCCATTGAAGCAAGATGTTAATCCCAGAAAAGAGTCTAGAGTTTCTGATCCCAGCTCCACACCAAAAGAGACTGTACAAGAAAATGAGCCTCCAAAAGTTACTATTGGAAGCCAGGTTGATAGCAGCCTAGAGAAGGGAAGATTAGATGAAGGTCAAGAGAAGAACAAGCCTCTGGTTAAAACTAGTGGTGGTGAGGAAATTTCAAAAGATAAAGCAAATCCAGTAGCATGTGAAGAGCAAGGAAGTGTTAAGAAGGCCACTGAGAATAGCAACCTCGAAAAGGGGAGTCAAAATTCAGACCAAGACAAGAAGATAGATTCAGTTAATCAAAGTTCAAACAATCAAAACGTGAATGACAAACATGTAAATTTGCAGATACAAGAAGAAAGCAGTCAAAGTGCCAAGGTAGTAAAAACTGATGGGGAATGTTGAGCGATTAGTTTGTGAAAATTAGTATTTTTTAAATTTTTTTTATTGAATTCTAACTTAAAGTTTTGATGAAGTTTGAAGTTATTTTAGGAATTTGTAGCACATTAATATATTGTAATATTTCCTTAAATTTTTTTTTTGTGGTAAATATATTTGATGCCTTGAAAATTTTTATAAGATGGGTAGTAAAATGATTGATACAAAATATCTTTTATTGCTTAGATTTACCTTTAATTTTTAATTTTTTAAATATCAGGTTGAGGATAGAAATATCCTTCTCAATAAAGATGTTTACAGTTTTTTCAGAATTTCCTTTAAGGGTTGTGAAATAATACTTGCACTAATACAATGGAAATTTTAAAAATCTGGAAACAATTGTATATAGATATTTAAATAGTTTTGTTGGAAATTCTTCACTACAATTAGTTGTTTTTTGTAGGTTTATGCCAAGTGTTCTAAAATTTTCTTACCTAGTTTTTAACGATCAACATTCAACACTTTCGTAAGTTTATAAAATTTATGAATGATATTCATTAGTAAAACGAAAATGTCAGCAACATTTTTTTTATAATATTTAAAAATTATAACGAAGATTTGTATTTTTAATTTTAAAAAATTTAAATGAGGTTTCTTTCCCACAATAAAATAAAAGTTTAATCGGTATCTATGTTGCACGTATATTCAATCATATAATGACTTGAATTTGAGACGAAAGTTATAGCATCATTATTTATGACTCATAATATAATATAAAATAGACTTGAATTTGAGATGAAAGTTATAGCATCATTAAAAAAGGCTGGATTATTTTAAAAGTGATTATATCGATGAACATATGCTTTTTTATATTCATGGGGAAAAAACTATTCTCTTTCAAAGAAATGTCTTCCAAAGTTCATGCTAACATACTTTATTTTCTTTTATAAGCGGCTATGAATTATGAACATACTTAGTACTTACAATAAAATATTTTTTAAAACTTCCTAGTGATTATTGATTGAAAGACAATCAAGAACTAGTAGTATCATAGATAATTACAAACCTAATAGTCTAATAGATCAATACAACAATTTAACCACCAGAATAACGTACATTTCAATCGAATGATAATAGTAATTACATCACATAGCAAAAAATAGAAGCGCGTTTAGCTCCAAAAGCGAAAACGGGTAGCCGAAAATCATTTGTTAGTTGAAGAAGAATCAGGTTGGGGCCAAACGCTGATCTTCTCCTTCTCATACTTAACAAAGATAGTTCCAACAGCAGCCACAAAATAGATCTGAATCAGAATAATAGCGGGCGTGTGGTAGTTGATAACGCCTTTCCCGGTGGCGAGCTCCACCAGAAGCAGCGCCGCCAGACCGAGAATCGCAATACGACCGTTCAAGCGCTCGCTGTACTGGCTGAACCCTAACTCAACCTTTACGCCGCTGGAAACCGGTTCCTTAAGCGGAACCGGCGGCAGATACACGCTCGAACCCGATCCCGATCCCGATCCGGATGAGCCTTTCTTTGATTTTCGATTCTTTCGGAGCTCCGCCTTCTTGCCGGTGCCACTGCGGTAGCGGAGGCGGAGCTGGTTTATGCGGCTGTCGAAGTCCTCGTCCGAGGGGTCCGGTTCGGGCTGGGATTGGTCCGAATCGGAAGGTGGGCTTTCGGGCTCCGTGGCTCGGACGGTGAAGAGCCTGCGATGGTTGGGTTTGGATGACGACAGAGGGAATGAGAGTGAGTGTTTCAAAGACCATGGTGATGCTAACATCGCCATTTTCTTTCTTCTCTCGGCTCTTTCTGCGTGCTTCTTTCGGATAACTCGTTTTTTTTTTTTTCAATTTTTATTTTGTCTGGTGCCATTCTCACTTCACTTCTCTGCCATAAAATTAATATGTAATATTTATTTTAAATACTTTTGAAAAACATATGAATCAAATATAAAGAGTTAAATGATTAATTTCTTGAGTTTTACTTCTCTATAATCAGGTTACTGTTTTCCAAACAATCTCTAATTCTTGGAAATATGAGGGAGGTATTTGGATTAATGTTTTAACAAAATAGCAACAACTAATTAATAAAAAAATAAACTTAATTATTGTTTTGGTCTACTCTTTTTTTAAATTCTTCCACTGGACCTATTATTATTTTTAATTAGTTATAATTCTTTAAAGAGAACGTTCCCTTTTTTAAACTCCTGAAGTTAACAACGGTTTAAAGCTGTCAATACTTAAACTTAAATTAGTAAAATATTATTTTAAACATTCCATTATGATAGTATGAAAATAAAAATATTAAGTATTTATTTTTATATTTTTAAAAAGTTTAATTTAAATTTATTTTTAATTCAATTATATATGTATTTATTTAAATAATTAAAATTTAATGTATGATTAAGTAAATGCATAAATTGTATTATTAATTTTCTTTTTATTGTATAAATATTATTTTTAAACATTTTAGAAACATAAATTTTATCAATAATTTATTATTTTAATTAATAATTATTAATTTGAAAATTAAAAATATCATAGTTACGATTTGAAACAACTATTATCTTAAAATTATAATTTTTATATTTTTAAATTCAAATAATATCAACTATTATTAGTTATCAACTATTTTTTGGTAACGGTTTAAAACTAGATAATTGTAAACTTTTCTTTTTAAGAATTGTAAACGTTTATAATGTTAATTTTTTTTTTAATGGTAAGACCACTAGAAAAAAATATACACATAAAAGTATTTTTGATGTGAAATCAATTTATATATATATTGTTAATATATATATAAAAGTACGTTTGATATTATTTAATAATATATTTTTAACAAATGAAAATTATGTTGTTCTAAAATGTATGTTAAATTAAAATATATATATATATATATATATATATATATATATATATTTTGATGTTATTTTAAACTTATTTATGATGTGTATTGACTTGATTTAGTGTATTGTTTTGAATTGATTTGCACTTGTATTATAAAATAAGTTTTATTCTTAATAAAAAATTAAATTTTGATTTTTTTAAAAAATGCTCATTTTGGCTGATGGCCGGATATAGGATTAGATTGGACTTAAAAATATGTAACCAAATAAAATATGGGTCAGCCTAACCCATTTTTTTGTAAAAGCCTAACGGGTCGGATCCACCACCCGAATTGCCAGCTCTACTCATGGGAGACAAAAACAAAATTACACTTTTAGGTGCTCAATCTACTTTTTAATTTTTGCTAGTATGAGGTAGTACACATGATCGATAGCACATCCCTTATGCATGAGATTAACTATAGAGAGGAAGTCAAATTCAAATTCAATAATGATGTTCTGGAAACTGTTGTTCTTAGGGATTTAAGGATGATCAACACCTATGCTTTTCAAAATCACACCAAGGGATTTTGTTGAAGAAACAAACCACAAATGTGCTTTGCAATCACGAACCACACATCCAATAGCAGCATTCTCCTAGGAAACTCTGAATGGTATCGCATAATTTATCTGGAGCATATCACCAGTCGCGAGGACATCTACACTAAACTGCCAAAAAAAAAAAATAGAACATTGAACCCCAGTGTCCTTCAATAGGACTTGTGATGCAAAGTCACGTAGTAGAGATTTTATACCATTGACCACTTGTTGACAAGTATGGATTTTTCCATTGAAAACATCAACATTTCACCTGTACCACAATCGGTTTAGGGTAACACCGAACACCTGACTCTAAGGTTATTATAATCGAGAGTTTATAGAGATTCATGAGAGTCCAGTAAACTCGATTGACTCGTAAGAGTTTACTTCATTAAAAGTATATCTATAAATAACATAAAAAATTAAAAATTTTCAACATATAATAAGTTCAAATACACATAATAAGTCTAAATTATTTCAAATAAATACAAATTAGAATCAAAACACTCAAAATTAAAATCATGGAAAAACACCACTTGAAAAATTTGCTCACGAGTTTATTCTGATTTTACCAAGTTTACTACCCTTCTGATTCTACATGCGATTTAACTCGCTAAGGGCTTATAAACTCATACGATTTTATGAGTTAACTCATGATATGTTTGACTCCACCTGTTATCTCCATAAAGTTTCCCGCAGGATAGATTATTTGGCTTCCCGATTTCTGGAGAATGGTGAGAGAAAAAATTAGAAATATTGGCAACACCCATTTGTATTCAAACATTGGTAGCCTTTGAACAGTCCCCTAATACATGTAGTGAGGTCTCTCTGTGATGACCACAAAAAGGCCATGAAGATTCAGCTGTCATATACTTACTATGCGTCAATTTAATTGTGGGAAGGATCCCCTTGCCACTTTCCATAATAGTACTCGAATCCATTCAAACCCCTTCCACTTCCAAAGTTGTTTAAAGATAGGCTTCTATATATTATGTGCTTGACATATTAGGGCTTCATATGCCTATTTGATGGTGAATTCACCATCCACTCCTTTTCCCCAGCTGGGCATGTCATGTTGTCTTCTGCATCTCCTCGAGGAGACTAGATTTTACAAATGTTTCTTACCAAATCTTCAGACAACATCCCCCCAATTTGGAGACATCCTACGCTTCGTCAAGGGCAAAAAAAACAAAAGGATTTAGCTCCTGGTTGAATTTCATTAACATATATTAGTACACCATCTAGCAAAAGGCCCTCGCTTGATGCTCGATTTTTATTATCATATGCAAACATTAGTCTAGGATGCCTTGATTCCTTTTTAGAAAAAATTGTGTCCCTCGATATTTATAATGTTAATTTTAATATAAAATAAGAAACTACATTGAAATTATTTAAAAGATTATAAGACGAAATTGAATTTAAAAATAATATTAAAACAAATTTAAACATTTTAAAATAACTTGAACAAAAATATAATAAGTAAAACAAAAAATTATATGAGATAGTAATAATATAGGTAAATCTTAAATTTTAATTGGTATAAATTTTGAGTGTAAAAAATTTTTACACTATTATTTAATCATGACTTTTCATTTATGTGTATTTTAAAGTAGTAATGAGTAAAGTCAACAAACCATGAATGAAGGGTTGTGATTGTGATTGAATATATGTGTAAAAATCTTTATACGACATTGTATACTAATTAAACTCTATATCTTATTGATAAAAATTTATGACATGCATGTCATAATCTCATGTTATTTGTAAATTTTTTAAATTAATTTAAAATCAAAATAAATAAAGGATTATAAATAAATTTTGAAATAAATATATAAAGTATTATAGTATATTTAAATTTTACAAAAAATATTTAAAATATTTTAAAATAAATAAATTTGAATTTAAATATAGCAAATATTACCGTATATTCAAATTTAAATGTAGCATGTATTACGGTATATTCAAAGTTTATTATTTAGTTTTTAAATATTTTAAATTTTATTATTACGCTTTATTATTTTTTAAATTACATTCATGTTTATGTATAATTATTTTTATTTTTTTATTATTTTATACTTTATTATACTTTTTAACTATTCATTGTATTAGTAGGATTGTCTTTTTATTAATTCTTGATAAAATGACATCCTTTGAGTCCATGAAGTTAAAAAAATTAAAAATTGCAAAAAGACATTTTTTTTACCAAAGCATAGGTATTAGTTTGAATTTTTTTTTTTTAATTTATGAACATTCATTTGAATATTTATATTGTCTAACTAATTCTTTACTTTTTCATGTGCAGTTAACTTCAACTGCTATACTCATACCGTAAAAAAGAATAGAGGAATTAATATCCCTATAAAACCATTGGAATTTCTAAAATTTTGACTTCAAAACTTTTTTCTTAAAGTCGCTGGTTTAAATCAAAATTGAGAAATAAAATTGAATGTATATATAACTTAACTTGGACATTAAATGTTTATCTCATTTTAATTTTAAATTATTTTTTATTTTATAATACACGGATTTATATATTTTTCTACTAATAAGCATTAAAACTGTATATTCTGTAGAATAATTTTATTATTATTTTTGTCTCTTATATGTTTATCAAAACGTATATCTTATAAATATTTTTAAACATTATATTGTAACATGTTTATTCTTCAAATTATTATCATATTAATACATATTCTTTTTATTTAAAGAAAAAATTATTCATGTTTACATATCTTTTTCTCTAAATTATTAATGATTTTTTTTGTATTAATTATTAATTTTTATAATGTATTTATTCATATAAAATATTCTTTTTTTAATCAATATGTAGAGTAATGAATAATTATTAACGAATAATTACCTCACTACATGATAATAAAATATGCTAAAATTATTAATTTAAATTAATTTTTTCTCTAAATTATAAATATTTTATATATGCAAATTATTAATTTTATCGTTAATAAATTATTTAAAATTCATATTCGTGAACTAGAGACTGAGGGAAGGGGACTAGCGAGGCCATGGATGAAGAATAAATAAGTGCATATTATCCTTTCAATTACTATGAAAAATTTGTATGATCCTTTCAATATTTAAAATAAAAAATAGTATATAAATATTAATATTATTTGACATCTAAAAAGAGAAAAAATAAAATAAAAATATAATAAGTGACATAATTTAATAATAAAAAAGATAAACAAAATTATAAAAGTTAAAAAAGGTATATAATATGAGTTTAATTAGTATACACTTATTTATCCTTCATTTATGGTAAGTTGATTGAATTTACCATTTAATACTTTATAAGTCATATAAATGAAGACATATGATTAAACGTTAGTTTAAAAATCTTTTAAATTAAACCTCTTCATTTATATGACTTTTAAAGTATTATAATTTAATTTCAGTGTAAACAGTGTATAATAATCAAACTCATATAACATTGATGTTTATATATAATATAAGAGTTCAATAAGTATGCACCGTAAGTTTTATATTGACGTTTAATCACAATCCTTCATGGTAAAATTTATTGACTTTATCCATTACTACTTTAAAATTCATGTAAATGAAGAATTGTGATTGAACATAAATGTAAAACTCTTTTACACTATTAGTGCATACTAATTAAACTCATAATATTAATGTAAAATAATATTTTTTTATTAAATTTTTATCCTGTAACGGCTAATGTGAGCTTCTCTTGGAAACAGTGACTCATGTAGTGCTGCAGACAACTCTACCAGTTGGGATGGTCACACAGTTGTTTGACACACCCAAGTTTTTTTTAATTAATCGTTCTACATTATTTCACATTGTTTAGTTTGAAAGAAAATACAAATTAAAAAAACTAATGTAAATCTTTTTTGATAAAGAATGACACTCATTACCTATTCTAACCGGTGAAGTTCTGATGCATACATACTCTTAAGAATATTAAAAGAGTGAAATACTAAAGGGTTCCTGAAAGTTTAGGGCGCTTGCAACTGGGTCCTTAAAAGAATTTTTCAAGCATGTGAGTCCATGATGTTTAAAAGCGCATGGATCCAAGTCTTTCCATCTATGACGTTGTTTAATCAATGTATAGTCAACTGTTAAGGGCTTACTTTCTCGTGTTAGGTGATAGTCCACACAATTTATTTTAAACATATAATAAAGAAAAACATTTGCAACAGTTTTTCGTCGCCAAAAAATGCTATTTCCCTTTCTAATGCACTAGTTTTTTTGCCCAATCCTCTCTGTGGCCAAAAAATAAAATCATCAACCATCAACAATTAAATTTTCACAATTTTGAAATTTCAATCTTCAACAACAATGACAGTCGCAATACTATAATCTCAAATCATTTCCCCTCCCACAACAAATAAAAAAAGGAGTCTCTTCTTAATATACTCCATTGAGAATTAACAGAAAAGAGAAGGGAAAGAGAAGAAAAAGAAAAAGGTTTGTAGTTGGGTAGAAGCAACATGATGATGGATGAAGAAGAAGATCAACAGAAGCTTCCAGATCTGGTGAAGGAACTCGTCCACCGTCTACTCTCCCAAAACCTTACCACAAATTCCCTCTTCTAAACCCCAACTTCCTTGAATTCCGTAACTCCATTTGCATCCTCTCCAGCTACCTTACCCCTTTCTTTGTCCCCGACGCTGCCACCATCGCCAACTCCATCAAGTGCCGCCTCACCCCCACGGTCGCTTCACCAAAGCTCTCTCCTTCGCTGACCTCTTTTCTAAATCTTCCTCTACCGTCATCTACCTCCTCCAAATCGTCTTCAAAGAATGCCACACCGCCGCCTTCGCCACCTCAGAACCCACCTCCAACAAAGCCTAGAACAACGATGTCTTTCTTCTCTCCAAGGATCCTGAGAATTGTCGTGACATTGCATTCTGCGAGTTTGTCGATTTGATCAAGGAAGAAATGGAGGTGTTTGCTTCTCTGATATTTTCCCCAAATTGTTATGCTCATGTTGTTGTCAATTTTGAAAAATTAGGTTATTCTTTTTGTGCTGATGAAGTTCATGCTTTAAGATTTATACCTTAAATGTCTTTCTTTGTTAGAACAAAGAAGAATTTATGTACATATACTGAGCTTTACTTTACTGTTAGCTAATGTTTTCTTTTTGGAATTGATTTGTTGGTTTGGTGGATGGTTAAGTTTTGATGCAAAGTTTGGAACTTTATTGTGTATTTGATTGCAAAAACTCATTCAAGTTAGGAGGTGGTTAATTTAATTAGAATGTATTTTGTTACTTTTTATAATGTATGTTGGTGTTGTGGAATGGAAAAAAAATCATGGAGCAATATATTTGTTTTTAATTAGAAAAAATCATAGTTTTTAATGAAAAATTAATTTAGTTAGAATGTATTTTGTTTTTTTTAATATATATTGCTGTTGTGGAATGACAAAAAATCATGAAATCAATATATTTTTTTTTTAATTAGAAAAAAATCATGATTTTTAATGAAAAATTAATTTAATTAGAATCTATTTTGTTACTTTTTTTAATGTATATTGTTGCTGTGGAATGAAAAAAATCATGAAATCAATATATTTGTTTTTAATGAGAAAAATTCATGGTTTTTAATAAAAAATTAATTTAATTAGAATTTATTTTGTTACTTTTTAATTACAAATATTATTTTTAATTTTAATTTTATTATTTTTAGCGGCTAAAAATCGTCACAAAGAAACACTCATCAAACTGCGACAAAATGATTCACTCGACTTCATTTTCATCCCCATGACGTGAAACTGACTTGGAGGGTCAGCTAAAGTACATAGACTTGTCAACATGACATTTAAAAACTAATTGGATTAACCCTTGACGACATCATGGAAGAAATGACTTTGTTGCATGCATTTTTAAATATTAGGTATCCGAATGCATGAAATGACTTTGTTGCATGCATTTTTAAATATTAGATATCCGAATGCATGAAAAAAATCTTTTAAGGACCTAGTTGCAAACATCCCAAACATTCAGAGACTTATTTGGTATTTCACTCAACATTAAAATGGTATTTTTTAATAAAAATTATATGAAAGGGGTAACAGAATGAGAAATGTTGAAGAGAAAGAGAAAGTCCCGAGTCTTGAGGAAACCCAAACTGTCACCAAGAAAAGATAAGAAACATCGTAACAAAGTCCATTGCTCCTGTGAACAAACCTTTATTATTGATGTGGCAATTTTATTTAGGTGTTCAAATTTAATTGGAAAACAGGAATATGGGATAGCAGATTTTGATCCGATAAACAACATTTCTAGCTTTTTTTATTAAATTTTTATCTTCATTTTCCTCAAACAACATTTGTAATTTCAGTCTTGGTGAAACAAGAGTCACTTTACTAATTATATGATAAGTTTCTTATAAAAAATATATTGCAAATCTTTAGTAATTTAACTAGAAAAATATCTGACGCAATGACATACAGGAATTTATATTATCGTGACAATAATTGATTTATGACTTAGGTTAAACTAAAAATATAATGAGAATTTGTTCGGTATTTTCACGATAGAAACTAAGAATGAACTAGACCACGATAACAATAATGAAGTTTACAGCTGCTTAAGTTATCGTAAATTTCTGCTACCTGAGTTCGAATTTAAAGGATAAAAAAATTGATAAATTTTTTATAGTATTATAATGCATTTGTTGAAATTTATGGAGAGTCTTTGGATTTCTGTGTAAAAATATATACAGACAATACATACCAAAAATTTATATCTGAAAAGTAGTTTCTACGATTTCGGACAACACTAATCGTAAAGGAAAGTTTTCCAAAATCATAATCAGACTATCTATATTGCAGAATGTAGTTACCTAAATACTTAAATAGAAGATGAAAGCTGGTCTATATAGGGGCATCATCTCCCTCTCCTAGCTTATGGTATTGTTTTGTTGAATTCACACACGCAAAGACCGATTGTTTTTGCTTCCTTAACTTGATTCCAAACAGAAAAGACTTCAAGGGCATTCTAGGACGACTTGTGGAGCGTTTCATATGTTCATGATTGTTAACCTCAATTTCTTGAGTCAGCTCCTCTAGCATCTTCTCAACTTGATCTTTTAGTCCTTTCACAAGATCAACACCTGCTTGTAGTTCATCAGAAACCTTGTTGTTCTCCTGCTTCATGTTGAGAACCTCACCTTGAAACTTTGCAGCCTGGTAGCCACTTAGTTCTGCCATATTTGATGCAGAATCTGGATTTGCTGCTCCTGCAATTTCATCTTGTAAGGTGCACAAGGATGGATGCCTTCCTTGCAACTCTTCATGCAACACTTCACTGTTTTCCAGCCATAGGGATAACTCAGTTCTTATCTCCCTCAGGTGTCTAAATATTGCTTTTATATCTGATTGTATACAATTTAAGTTCTGTTGGGACGTTTTGTTATCCCTTAATTTTTTAAGCTCAAATTTCAAGTCCTCTATAGAGTTTTGGAACGTTTGAATCGGATGCACTGTAGTGCTAAACCTCAACCAGAACTCCAAGTTCTCCTCTAGCAAATGATCAATGTCCGAACGAAATTTCTTTTCCAAGGTTGAAAGTGAATGGCTCCTGTCACGCTGGTTTGCTCTCATCTTCACTAATATGCCAATCCTTCCTCCGGTGTCAACATATAGATGGCGTTGCTTTGCAAAAGATGAACTAACTACACTAGCCTCTGTGTTTGAAGATGGGTTTTCAGGGTCCTGAGGGTCTGTTCCTTTAGCTGCAGTTACAAGAAGTGCTTCTTGAGGAGTATAGTTATTATCTCTGAGACTGCTAAAAGGACTTTCTTCAGAATTTGTATCTGAACAGGTCAGCTTCTGTTGTAAAATGTTTATCTCTTTATCCTTCGTTTGAACAGTATCCTTCAATTCCCTTATCTGCAAGTGTAGATCTACATTCTCAGGACTGGAGGTAACATAGTGCCTAATATACAAATTCTTAATGCAAAAAAGATGACCCTGACTGTTACACTTACACTATTTCTTAAAATCCTAGTAAGATGACTTGGAGGTAACGTAGTGCCTAGTAAACATTTATTATGATTAAAATTCTAGTATGAAAATAAGTGAAACCCCTTTTTTTTGGTTTGTTCACTTTAACAAGATTAGGGCCATTTGGCCAATGCTAACAATTATTCTTGGCAAGCATACTTGCTGCTACTAATTCAAAAATGAAAGCGTAAAGCTTTTAGACTTTAGAGTCCTAATGTATTAATTTTGTATTTCTCATTCAATATTTTTTATTTGTTACTAATAAAGTGTCATTAAGCTACTAGTCAGTGGGACCTTTAAAATTGTACAAAGTTTTACCAGATTTTTACTGTCAAATTCTATTGTACATAACGTGACAAGTTATTCTGTATAATGCTTGTTAAAAGTATATCCATTTATCAAATTTGTTAAAATTATTGCTCTTGCAATTTGGTTTTACATTGTTAACAATGAAGTTCATATCAAACTTAAATATTTATCAAATTATGCATTAATTTTATTGGCTCACAATCAAATACATAGATTGACTTCAGAGTACCTGAAGTGACAACTCAAAAATGCTGTCCTGATTTTTCTTCACCACTTCATTGAGCTTGTCCTTTACTTCCTCATAGTTCTTTAAAACTGCTGTGAATTCCGACAGAATCTTTTCTCTGTCATCTAATCCAGTTGCAAACTTCTGGCTCCAGTTAGTTTGATCTTTTTCCTCACCAGTCCTCTGATCAAGTGATTCAGTATCAAGATTACTCCTTGCCTCAGACAAATCGTCCTTATTCTGCAGCATTAGCTCTGAAATCTCCTCAGTCCTAACATCAATATTTTCCTTCAAATTGGAATTGTCATCTTCATTTCTAACATCACCAAAATTTACACTATAATCTTCCTTTTCCTCGTTTGTTGTCATAATATGCTTCATGGTTGATATGTCATCACTGGGTTTTTCAGACTCCTCTTTTAGTTCTCCATCAGGTGCACTTTCGTTTTTGGGAAGCAGAAAGTTCTCTCCCTCTTCATCTAGCTTCAAATCATTCAATTTTCCTGAAAGAAGTTCAAGATCACAACTAGCCCTAGTAAAGTCTGTTTGGAGGCTATTGTCTTGCCTTTTGACACTTTGATTGAGAATTTTAACTCTCCTCAACTCCTCCTCCACTTCTTTCAGCTTTGTTTTGGTGTCTTCTGAATCTTCTATCAGCACTTCCTTGTCCTCTTCTAAGCGCAGTATATTTTTTTGAAGTTCATCTGCTTCTGATCTCAGTCTCTTTACCAAGCCAGTCTGAGAACAGACCGTGGTTTCCAGTGTAACAACCTTATTTACAAGCTCATCAATCTTCTCTGCCATTTCTGTCATAGTGAACGAGCTACTTGAAAATTTCTCAAGCTCTTCCCCAACCATCTCTCGCAACAACCCTGCATTCTGCTCATGCATTTCTTCTTCCAAGCTAGACTTGTCTTCTTCTTCCAAGCTAAACTTGTCTTCTTCTTCTGTGCCTTTTGGTTCTGTTCCTTGGTCTTGTTGACTATTATGTTCAGAAATAAATTTGTCTCTAAGGGTTTCAAACTTGTCACGAGACCCCTTAACCTTTTGGTATGCTGTTTTGGCTTCTTCAGATGCTCGTGCTTGTACCTCTTGCAACTTAGTCAGTGTCTCTTTGCAAGAATTTAGAGCTGTTGCTGCCATTAAAGCTCGCGCATCATTATCTTCTATGATTGTTTTACTGCCAAATTCTTCTTGCAAGTTGCAAACCCTTTTTTGCATTTGTGTAATCTGACCTTCAATTTCCCAATATTTTTCATAGGAGTGTTCATACAGGCTCCTTACAAACTCTTTCTCAGTCTGTAGTGCCAATATTTCTTTTTGAAGTTTGTCAATTTCTGCTAGTGCTTCAACCTTACTCAGACCTGAAGTAGGACTAATGGGACGGGATTTTGCAGGGTTAGCAACCCTCCTAAGTGGACTCTTTCTAGAAAGTAACATTGATGGGCTTCTAATATCCTTCTTTGGGATATTTGGAGCTTTAGGAATGCCTGGTTTTGGTGTTTTTGGTGTTTGATTGTTGGTGTCTTGAAATGATGAATTTGTTCCATGAAAACTTTCTTCACCATCATCCTCATCAATTCTATAACGGATTTGTTCTGGGAAAACAATGGCAATAGTGCGGTTGGCACTTTGGAGCTCCTTTGATAGAAGATCATATCTCTCTGCTAATGCTCTATATGCTCTAAAGACTTCTTCCACATAACCTACCAGCTGTGGCCTCTTCCTGTAGTACATTTCTGCCCTTTGGATAAATGATTCTCCTTCATCATTAATGATATTGAGGGTTTCAGCCGCCACCTCCTCCATATCTGTTACATTTTTTTAACATGTCATCGACAATGAGTTATTTTTCCAACCCAAATTTATCATCATTCAGCTGAGAACTTTATGTTTATGCCATTATCTGATTATGCTCTATGTATTTGTGTGTGTTCTTCATTTTTTTTTTTTGAAGAGCAAAATATATTTTATTAGAAAGATATAAAAACTAGTTGAAACAAATTGTTTCAACTTATCAACAATAAGAATATTCTACTCTACTACTCCATGTTACACACCTCCACTTAACCTATCTATTTCATATTCAACAAACACAATCTAGGATGGATATACCAATTAGAGAAAACACATATCTATTAAAACCAAACAAATACAACAACCATTTTCACGATAATAACTTAATGGACATTAACATATCAAGTGATTCTACCGTGAACCTTTGAAAAATAATAGCATTCCTAGACAACCAAATGCACCAACACCCAGCAAGCCAGAAAACATACCTGCACCTCTTCTTCCGCTTAGGGTGTGTGTACTTCATGCCAATATATATATATCATTTTCAGGTCATTGTAATAATCTTTTGTTTTACATTATATTTATTTTGCTTTATTTTTCTAAATTTCTGAGAAAATGATTAATAAATAAAAAAGAGCAAGTATATACAACTATACGGAAGGGAATGCATCATGGTTAAGGATGCAGACTGCTTTGCCATCTTAGGGCAAATCGAGAAAACCCCATAATTTCTAAATAATTAAGAGTTTATGAAATCAAAAGGAAATGAAAATGAGTTATTAGAAAATTGCTTGTCAATTAATCATGCTTACTATCATTTTGAAATTAATGAAAAATAATAATAATAATAATAATAATAATAATAATAATAATGTGTTCTGATGGAAAAATGATAGATAATGGAAAACACCTGATTGGTGGGTGGGGAAAAGTATAAATCTACATACTAAGAGAGATACATACCTTGGAGACTTTGTTCTAGCCATTTGGATTGCTTTGTCCTGATGTGGCTTGCCCACCACCAAGAATATGCATTGTTTGCTGCCCTTCCCAACATTTTTATCTTATGTAACAATAAACACATTCAACCCATTGAGGTAAGACCTTTGATGGAGATAAATGAAATACCAACAAGGTGGTACAGGTACAACGATGAACAAATTAAGGCACACAAAATGTCAGATTAGAATAGCTGTAATCTTATTAATGATCTTGATGGTTAAAGAAATATTAGGCAAAAGAGAAACAAATGTTGTAAAAAATGCCTTCTTTTGGGGCAGACATGAAGATAGGATACTTTTCCACAATCATTGGTGTTTAATGTATTGGATCTTTCAAGAGCAAAATTTTTGGAGGGCTTTGTTTATAATATTTCCCCAACTCACGGTGTTTGAAGTGCGGTACTTTAATCTTTTCTAGGGAGAAAAATATATTTTTTAAATTAAAAGGAAATATGGAGATATAATATATTTTTTTTATAAGCCAAGAAATTTTATAAATATCAAAATTGGTACATAAGAAATGCCTAACAATTGGAATAAAAATAGTGACCCTTTCAAAAAGAATAAAAACATTTGAACCAAATGAAACAACAAACACGTAGCTTATCTCAATTCTAAAGTATATACAAAGATGGATTCATCAGGTATTGTGCAAAACTGTGTAAAGTTAACCTTGCTACCTTGCTTCATTCCCAAGAATTCAGTTGAATAGCTAATACGAGAGCACGAAAATCAGTAGTCATACTCTAAAAGAAACCACACATAGGATCATACTGCTCGTATTGACTTATTTCACTCGACCAATTCTTGGAATTGAGGACCATGACTTTGAATATCCACTTGTAATGTCGTAGAGAGTCCTCACCAAGTGCATAATTTAACCCCAGACTCTAGCAGCTGCTAAACATGAGAAGAATATTGCACATCCCACATGTGTCAACTTTCGCTTGAATTATTCCGCGCTTCACCAAATTCGCTCGTCTAAGTAGTCTATCAGCTTCAAATCTCCAAGCCAGTAATTGAGCTTTTTGCGGAACACCTTTTGCCCATATGAGGTTAAAGAACTCATCCTTTCGAGGACATGTGTCTTGGACCTGTATGAGAGATATAATATATCACGATTTAGTGGGTTACGAAAGGAGTTAAAAAAGGAGGGAAATGGGAAAAGGTTGTGAGTTCAATTATCACTGTTAACAAAAACTAATATTACTAACAATAATTATAAAAAAAATAAAAATAATATAATTAAAATTTGCTTTAAAAGAGGAGATTATAGTAAATTAATTTATAGAAAAAATGAAAATATTAAAAAATAGTATTAAAATTGAATTATATATTTAGCCTCTAATTTGGTTCACATGCATATATATATATATATATATGATTGTTTTCTATCTACTAAAATGGTAATTTAGACAATTTTTGTAAATAAGATTAGATTTCTTAAAATATGTAATGAATAATTTCGACTAGGATGGTTGAAGCCCAAAAGCGTAAAAACTATTTACTTTAATTAATTTTTTTCATCTTAATAATTTTAGGAAATTTGATGGTTAAACTCGAGAGTTGGTAAACTTGTGAAGGTCATTAAAAGTTATCATTATATATGATAATAACCTAAAATTTTTCGTATATATTAAAATAATAAAAAATTTTATGTTGTTCATAAGTAAATATTATTTATAATGATAAAAATAATAAAATATCATCTTTCTTAAGTAAGCATCATACATGAGAATCAAAGTAACAAAATACTACCTCAAAATAACACAACGTTTAATGTTAATAATATGTATTATACAATCTTAAAATTATTAATAATTTTTTAAGTTTACTATTGATTTTATCAATGAATTGACCCTTATGTTTTTCCATGTTTTGCTTTTATAAATTCTTAGACTTTAACAACCATGATTTTTTATATCCCAACAAGATTATATGTATGGATATCTATTCTCTAACAGGACTATGCATTGTGGTCCACATTGGGTATGTAAATTCTTTATTGGATGAAATTTGAAGAGTAAGAGAAAAAAATATTTAAATTGAGTTAATTATAAGCAGAAATTGAAATTTTATAAAATTTATTGTAATTGATTCAATTATGCTTTAGTCTTGAAAAATATAAACTCCTTCTTGGGTGTATATGGTTAAATTTATAGTTAAATAGAAGGTTCCCATTTTAAAAAATAATAATAGAAGTTTAACAAACTAATAAAAAATTATTAAAATTTTTAAAGATATAATTTTTTAAGTTTAATTACACTTTTCTCCTAGTATTTAATACATACTACGAATTTAAGACCTCTGAAGCAACCCTTAAGAGTTGATGATATACATGCTTCGTAATTTTTAAATATATTATTTAAGGATGCATATATTAATTTCAGCTTAAAATATTTGATTTAAAATTTTTAAAATTAAATAAATTCAACGACAGAGTAACATACTTTTACATAAATTTGAACGTGGCATCAGATCAGCAATAAGAAAATGTATTACTTAAAATACTAAAAAAAATGTATAATGAGTTAATTTGTGTGTGTTTTATGTAAGAGATAGGTTTTATAAAAGTTGAAGTATATTGATTTTAATTTTGTAACCAAAATTATTGATTTTAATTTAATTTCAAATTATATTAGTTTTTTATTTTGAATTTAATTTTTATGTAGTATTAGCAAATTATATTTAGGGTGTGTTTAACAAAATTAGCTGAAAAAACTAGTTAAAAGTTGTAAAATAACAAATAAAAGGCATTATTAATCATTAGATCAACAATGTGATATTTAAAATAATTATAATATATTTTAATAATATAAATTAATTAATTATTTAAATAATAGATTATGATAATTATATATTTAAATTACAAATTTCTATAATTGCATATTTAAATTATAAAATTATATAATTATATATTTAAATTATAAATTACTATAATTATATATTTGAATTATAATTTTTAGTAATTATACATTTAAATTATAAATTACTATAATTACATTAATGAATGAAAAAGAAATAAAGGAGAAAAATGTTGTATCATATCAAGAGAGAATTAATGGAGACAGTACATTAATTAATAAAGAATAAAGTTGTAAAGGAAAATCAATTAATAGCTGAAAATAGTAAATATTTTGAAAAATCTCTTTAGAATAGTTGTTTTTTAAAAGTTAGTAATTCCTAAAAAGATAACATTTTACTCTCCAAATGGAGTTTAAACCATTTCAACCTGTTTTTCAGGTTTTAGCTGAAATAGCAAACACACTCTTGGGATGAAATAGCCTTATTGGCGCTAAAAGTGTAGGTCCTAATAAAAGTTAATGAACACGTATCCTTAAAATAGTTTATCTTTCTTTACACAATAGACTATATAACATATTAAAGATTGTACATTTTGGTTTAACTAAAACTTACAAAATTAGTTTGTAAGGTGAAATTTGTATTTTACTTATATATTATTATTTTGTCATGTCACTAGGAGATGAGAGATCTCCACACACATCTCTCCATTTAGGATTGAATATCTTGAGTATGAAGTTGATGTAACCGAATATATGTGGATGGTTCAATAGCAACCTAATAGACGTAACAAAAATATACTAGGATAAACTCTCATATCATATTAGAAATTATTTGTTTGAAACTAATTCAACCTTATAACATTGACTTGGAAGGTGAGATTTGCACCTCACTTATATGTTATTTAGTTATATAGCTAGTTGATAGGGAATTTTTAACACACTTACTCACGCCAAGGACCAAACATCTTGAGTGTGAAGTTTGAATGATCAGACATCTGTGGGGTCTACTAGTGGCCCAATAGCAGATGACACCATAGGGTCGACAACAAAAATCTCTATTAAGTTCAGAAAGCCCATGCGACTAGATAATCTTATACAAACACTAAATGATCTTGATTATAACAAATAAAATTAAGTTTGATTATCTAATATTTTATATGGGAAGATGTATACAAATGATAAACATGTGTTATACAAGGATAAATAAGTATAAAAATCAATTGTATAACTAGGCACAAATGTAGGCATACCATTGTGGGGGATATTAATCCCGTTAACTTTTTTATCCTATCTTGTAGTGATATGTTATTATTATAACAACTTAATTTTTTTAACAGACTCTAATTGTTTGTTTGACAACAATTTTATAAAACTGTTTTCAGTATTTTAGTATTAAAAACTCATTTGGTTACTTAAAATAATTCTAAAAAACAGTTCTTGTTTAACTAAAAAACAATAACAACTATAAGTAGTTTTGCATTTCAGTATTTTTTTGTTTTGAAAACCCAAAATATAATGAAAATATATTGATTTTTGTTTTTCATTAATGATATTTCCATAAATATGAACAAGTTTTTTCATTTTCATGTTTTCAAAAAAAATTTTAAATAATATTTACCTAACAAGTTTTCTTTTCTCTTCTTCTAGAAAATACTTTTTGAAAACTCTTTTAAAAAGTAAAAAAAAAAAATCAAACCAATCTAGCCCCACTCACATGTGCTATAGACAATTTTTTAACACAAATTACATAAGGTAGTTACAATCTTTCATAGTAGTAGTTCCAAAGTCACATATTTATTAATTTAAAAAATTAATAAAGTAAATTTTGATAGTTATAATTTCGGTAGTTATATTTTTAAAAATTATTTTTACAATTATATTTTTTATTTAAGAACAACTTTTTTTCAAGTAGTTATGAATAAAAAATATTCATTTTGTTACCAAAATTGTAAAATAATTAATTTAAATATTCACATTATATATTTGAATTCATTGAAAGGAAAATTTAACCTTTTACGTAATAGTAATTGGAAATATTTTTTAATAGTTATAAAAATATTTGGTTAAATTGCAAATATAAGTTAACATTATCTTTTATTTTTTAGTTAAAATTTTTATTTAATATAAATTAAATAAATAAATTAAAATTTTATTTATTTTATTAGTTGCAATTTTTATTTAAAAATAATTAAAAGATAAGTTAATATTTTGAATTTTTTAGACAAGTTTTTACTAATTAAAACTATTGCATTAATTTTGTTCTTTCATCTACAACAAAAAATTTGTTCGGTTTTCTCTTTTATTTTCTTTGGTTATTTCTCTTATATCTTAATCACTTAATGACTTCTTCTTAGATAAATTAAATTACTTGTGAGATTCTAATTTAAGTATTTAGCAATATAGTATTTCTTTGGTGAAAATTTTATTCTTCTCAAATCTCACAATTTTTATTTAATCTTTACCAATTTTCAAGTATACATACATAAAGTTTTAATTTTTATAATTTTCATTTTAAAATTGTAATTACCTCACTATATATATAAAATTTCTGGATCCGTCACTGTGTATAACATAAGTAAGACGCACATGTAAAACAGAAAAAATATATGGATTAAGTGTAAGAAACATCTATATAATAAGAAACACACATGTCTAATAAAACAGACAAATTGTCTATTCTTAAGTGATTCAAGTGGAGCTAAGAAGTATTATATGATAGGTTAAGACCATTTGACTCATAAGATATTAAAAGGGTTCATACCCAGTGAGAATGAGAAGCTCTCACATGGTAAAAATCTTCTAACGTTGTCAATAAAGAATATTCCTATCCTCATATAAGTTAATATAGAATCTTTTGTATGCACTAACTCCTCTACAAAAATGTCGCAATCATAACACGTAATCAAAGTCAACATCTTATCAAGTCAAAGTAACTCATTTTTCTAAGACAATTTGACCTTTTGGAATATGCTACGAAAAAACCAACATTCAAATTCATTTTCAAGTGCATGATTGACAATATAACATTTTGAAAGAATGTCAAACACGGCAAGAAAGCTAAAGAAGGCAATCTAATCCGTGTACAAACAATACACTTTACGGAAAAGGTGTATTTGCATTATGTACAATGTGACAGTTTGGCATCCCTTCACAATGGCTACATGCATTCAACCTCTATATAAAGGATACTCATGCATGAAGATTCATTGCCAACATTAACGAAAATATTAAGAGTTTTCTCTTTGCATTCATTCTTAAGAGCAAACACTTAGTTTGTCATCGGATAGTCTCATAGTGAGCGAAATTTGTATATCCTTCATCATGTAAAGGTTATTTGTTCGTTTGAGCTAATCTTGCACATCCTTCCTTTAAGAGTTTTATTTGTAATACTTGTTTTTATAACCTTTTGGTTGGAAAACCAAAAGTGACTTAGTATTAAAGATATTTTAAACTGAGGGGAGTTTAAGGATTAAACAGAAGTGGTTAAGAATACTCGTTGTGAGCTAGAAGTAATAATAAGAATATGTGTTGTATTTTTGTATTTCAAGTTAAAATAGTGGAACTTTCTAAGAGTTGATTGGAAGAGAACTAAACATAGTTCATAAAACAATCTTTTACTACCTTATATTACAATTACTTCTTTTTCTGTGTAGTTTTACTTGGAAAGTTTTATAAGAAGACTTTATAAACTCATTTTAAAATAGTAAACTATCTTCTGGATTGTGTATCTTCTTAAGACCCTCATTAAGTTTATTAAGAAAGTGTTTTCAAAAGGATTTGTGAAAAACTTCCTATATATAACTTTGATCAACTTCACTTCTAAAGCTAACGTGTTCTTTCAATCATTAGAATAAACTTTGGCATAGTAATAGAAAGGGTATATTTGAGTCTAATTGAGTGATATATAATTAACTTGTAAGGTGGGATTTACACCTCATATATATACTATTATTTTTATATCATTATAGAAAATAAAAAATATTTTTATTTTAATTTATTTTGCAAAACTAAAAGCACTTAACTATAAGGTATAATTTATTTTGTTTATAAAAAAAATATATTTTAAATAATATAAATATAATATATATATATATATATTTAGAATGTTAATATTAATAATATATTAAATATTTAATATATAAAACGTCAAATGATAATATTAGTATGATAATTTTCTGAAATAATAATTACAAAATCATTTTAAGATATTTGTATTTTATAATTAATACGGAAAGTTACTTTTATTTTTTAAATAAAATAAAATTTCATGATACTTAGGCACATCTATTTTGTTATGCATCTTTGGTTTTTTGTTATTCATTCTTTTTAAATTGCAATACAAAATTAATAATGTACAAAATAACTTTTATAACTATTATGTCTTTAATTTCAATGTCTAAAATTTTATTAATAGTATATTATGTTATTAATATTAACAATTTAACTTAATTCTATTATATTTAATCATATGTAAAAATTAAAAAAAAATGAAAATCAGCGATGATGTTTAACACCAAATTGTTTATTAGTAAATTTAATTTTATTGTTTTAATATTTTATATTAAAATATGGTAAAATATTTTTAATACTATTATTTAAATTATATTTATTAATTTATTAATATTTGAAATTGTAAATTATTTTATTAATATTATTTTTTATATGCAAAAATGAAAATATGTAAAAACAAAAATGACGCTTGAAAATATGATGTAAATTATTTTATTAATATTTTTGGTTTTAGTTTTTTTACTTTCAATTAATCAATTTTTTTTCAACTTTGAAAATATGTGAATTCAATCATCTTTAACAATATTAGACTATTAATGTTGTTAATAAAAATAAAATTTTTGTGACTATAAACTGCTATAAAACATATAAATAGAATGCGTTTAAATTTAATATTTGATAATGGCTATAAAAATATCACATACAATTTTCAACTATTCAAAATATAAATCCTTACAAGATATACATGTTTTATAGGATTTATAGGTAAACAACTATAATAAGATTTACAAAGTGATAAAGAGAGAATGGAACCGGTGTATATATATTATGACTCTAATTAATTGTTAACAGTTGAGTAGTAGTGGCACAACGTTCTCCAACAGTGCTAAAGCACCATAACTACTAAAGTACCATAGTTTTTTATTGAACTAAAAACTACCTTATTATTGACCATAACTTTTCCTCATAGAAATTGAATTTGGTCAAGACCCAAACTTATTGAGGCTTTTCTATACTGCTGAAACATCAGGTATGTCGAAGAGAAGAGATCCATTTTTCTACATGTTTCTTGCTCTCTGCAGAAAACAAATGAAGCACAGATATTAGCTCTAGCCACCCACGAAAAAATGAAAAAAGAAAAAATTGTCTTGAAAACAAGATAAATATATCAGTATATTGCAACAGCCAGGTGATCTATGCATAATCTCATCTCATCTATGAAGTTAGCTACGCTACACATAATTTTAGTTTTAACTTAGAAACGTTTGAAAATCAACTCAGATATAAGAAGATACAGCATGTTTCTTAAGTTCCCTACCTATTTCAATATGCTAAATAAAATCTCCAATAAGCTGAATTTTTCACCGGTTCATGCTCAATTAATCAAGCATTGAAGCATAATGCTGAAGCTAGCAGGTATGCGCGCCCAGACTCTTCCAAGTGGTTTTTTCTTTTGAAAGTATAATTTAAAGGAAAGAGAACTTAGAACCAGGATTGAGGAATAAAATGGTTCTGAATCCACAACCTATGATCCCCGTTACCCATAAGTGTCGTTTGCTTCCAATGGTCCTTATTATACTGTTTGAATATTATAACGAGATGCTTTACTAATCATTATGTAAATATCCGTCTTCATAATTAATTGCTTGGCAAATCTACATTTTTTAAATAATGTTTTACTACAAAATGAGAAGTTTTGAAGTACAAAAAAAAAAAAAAAAAAGAAGAGGAAAGTAAAGGGAAAATTTGAAAAAAATAAACAAATCTGAGCACATATTTGTCTTCATCTTTGTTAGTATTTAGTAACAAAATGAAGTAGCTAGCTTTCTAAGAAGAAAAAGGAAATTAGATATAATATTAACTGCAAAATGACACGCTTAGGAGTGGTCCATGAAAGAAAAAATATATTCAGAGAGTAAAAAGATCATAAGTTATTGCTATTTAGTATTCGGTGCACAAACTCCATCAACAATTCAAAGGCAGCAAACATTTGAATAGCTCATGCATTATGCATACATCCGTAACTGAACTAATTTTAATCATCTTTGAAACATCATTTGACAACAGAAAGCAAACTCAAAGGACTCAAAGAGATGTTAACAAAAGCTCTTACCATCTGAATAACTATTTGGAAAGTATCCAAATGTACTGAATAAGTTGCTTTTAGTACCTTCCTTTTCCATGATCGCACCATAATTGCATCCATAACAAGGTACAAGCACAGCAAAACTGTTATCGATTTCATGAGTCTCATCATCATCACGTGAAAACCCAGTTCCATGAGGTTCCAACCAGCCAATAGACCAATCAGAATCATCAGATTCTGAGCCAGAAACACAATCACCATCAGATGAAACTACAACCACATCATATTCTCTATCTATTTTCTGTTCTACTCCGCTATGCCACTCGTGCTTCACCCTTTTGGAAGAGGAAGGTACCCTTTTGGAAGAGGAAGGTACGTTTGCCTGCATAACAGGAGGAAATTTCAAACCATCCAATTGCCACATAACAGAATTAGTAGAAGAATTTATGGTAGATCTATTTGAGATTCTTGGTTCTTGTTGTTTTCCCTTACACAGCCACCACCAGAGATAGGAAAAAGTCACATCCATTTTCATGTAGTGTCGAATACAAAGTTTGAAATAGGGAGGAAGAAAGAGATTAAGAGACTATCTATACCTTTCATATGTTCTATTCAAGAGGGCGGAAAAGAAATACGAATACTTTTAGCATTCAAAATCACATAATATTATTGTTACTTGGATTTCAAGCAGAAAGAGAAATAGAGTTTATAGTGTTCTAGAAGACGTGGCTTTGTTCTTCAGGGTCTTGTGTATACGCCAAAGCATAGATTGATTCAAAGGTCATAGCCAATGCAAACATTTAAAACAAACGTCTCTCGTGAAATTTGTATATGCATTGAATATACACACAAGCAAAATTTTCACATAAACTACTAATTAAGAGGAATTAATGCAAGTTGGTAAAAAATTAAATGTAATGATAGAATCAAAGCAGAAAAATGAAAACCAATTCAATTATAGCACATCTCGAACAACTAGCTAATATTTGTGCATAGATAAATCGATTCCTCCTATAAAAAATAATAACAACAAAAAAACAAATCTATCAAGAGAATCTAATTCTATCCCATCCACATAGCTTGATATGTTTCGTCAACCGAAGCAATGACTTGAAGTAAAAGAAACGGAAAAAGTGAAATGAACAAGCCTGGATTCCTGCCTTGTTTTGAAAAATGGAATTTTGGATGAAAATTGGAAACTTCATTTTAATAAAGCAGATGATTTCTACCTTTTAATACCGATAAAGTTTATTTTTTAATGGTTGCCATAACAAGAATCCCACCGGAAATCCTAGTTTTCATATCTAACGTGACGATATAACATGACTGTGAGGACATGAAAAAATTATTGGATAGTCACATTATCATGTGATCTGTAATTTTAATGGGTCATACACAATATATAATTATTTAATTAATTTAATTTATAAGATAAGTTAATTAATTAATTATATATTCCATGATTTGGACTATTAAATTAAAGATGAGTTGAATTTTTTTAATTGATGTGTCATAGTTTTATTTGTAGATAAGAGTTGATAATAGAAAAATGAGACACGTGATTTGAGTTCATAATAGACTATATAATCATTTTTGCGGACAGAGGAAAACACGACTTAGTATCAATATTAAGACTTTCGGATTAAGTAAACGTGTAAAGTGGTGAAATAAACGTGTAAATGGTTGATATAGAATAAGTCAAGCAATAAATTTGGGAATATATATACAATATACCACCTCTTCTGGGTCAACCCTTGAGGCCCAAACTTCTCTAGCTCAAAACGGGAGGGATTTACTTCTTGCATCTGTCTGATTACTTCCTATATCCCATTTTAAGAAAATGTCTAACTATATATAACGAAATATAAAAATACAGTAGGAAATATCCATTTTAAAATGTAAAAAATATACTTCAAATTACAGTATAGAACACTTCTTGGATTGAATTATAATTAATTGAAGGAGGGGAAGTGGTAAAGAAAGAGAGCCAAAGGGCATATAACTGTAAGTTATTCCATTTTAAAAGATGGTGCGTGTAAAGCACAATTTGATGTGGATGTCATAAGTGGCTCATCACAATTCCCATCCACAAGCATGAAGCACCTCACTGCAGAAGCGAGAGCAGCCACCTCGCCGGAGCCTCCACGGCATGTGCATGTGACGTGGAAGCCACCTCGCCCATTAACACTGCACGCCACCTCTTAATGGTTCTCCCTTCCTTCCACTTTCATTTTTCTAATTTCTTTATTCTCAGGACTATATTTCACACGTTCATCTTGTTTCATTTTTTTTACCGGTAAAACTTGTTTAAGTTTATTTTAACATGTTTGAGAAACAATCGTTATTCGTTACATCAAGAGATCTCTTTTTAGAACGTTTGCTTTTAGTCAGTACTTATGTTTTATTTATTAGATATCTATTAAATAACTTTTTTATTATCTTTTATAAAAGATAACATGATGTTTATTTTGTATATATATATATAATTTTTTTATACTGTCACTCTATACTAATTAAACGTTTTTTAAATTTAAAATATTTATTTATTATAAACTTTAATTCTATAATATGCTTATATGGTCTATACTGGGGAGCCCTCCAGGCCGGACCTACTCTTGGCCGAATCCACTTTGAAAAAGAACCATTGGGCTAAACTTATTCTCAGAGTCGAGCCTCCTGTCAAGATCAGGCCTACCCTCAATTGGCTTGACGGTCGGTCTAAGGTATGACCTACACCATTCTATGGAAAAGGCCAAAATGCCTTTTTCAGAGCAAAGATAAAACTCTAGTCATGCAGGCCCAAACCTAGAAAGGTAAACATTATAAATAGTAAAACACATGTGCAAGTTTGATCACTGAATTATTATATCATGTTCCTACTGACACATTGTACTTTATAGTGCATTGGTCAATTTCCCTCTAACTTGAGCTTCAAAGTGCTTTTGTAGGTGCCACACCTATATTGGCTTGGAGGAAACTGCTGGATTGGAAGCTAGGAGAGGTAAGAAGGAAGATCTATACAATGTGTGTAGGAACAGTTGGTGTCCACTGTGGGGCCGACTAAGCTATACTCTTCGGCCTAAAAGAAAAGATTGAGTTGGCAGCACAATGGTAACTACAAGACGTAATGTTGGGGATCCACGCGACCTTTCGTGTGAGGATCTGACCCCCCTAGACCGCGACAGACGTGCCCTGGTTTATAGGCTTTCAACAGATGCAGCAGGACATGGCTAAGCTCAGGAAGGAAAATGAGAAGTTGTGTGAAGAATTCAATGAGATGAAGAAAGGGAGGGAAGATGAGGCAACATCACAACATTGACGTTTGACCCGACCTTCACCCTCAACCAAGCATTCACCTTCGACTTGGCCTTCGCCCTCGCCCAGGCCTACACCCTCGCCTTGCACCATGTGATCCCAACCCTCCAAGGTAGCTACTGAGACGAAATCAAGACCTACCAAAATCCTTGAGGAGGCGGAAATGCTCCATCCTTTTGTCCCGAGAATCATAGAAACTCCCATGCCCCGCAAATGGAAACATCCTGCATTTGAGTATAGCGGGGAAACTGACCTAAAGAGGCACATCAACGCCTTTGTCGTGCGTGTTCGACTTTATACCACTAATGATGCAGTATTGTGCAAAGTTTTCCCCACTTGCATGGTCGGCAAACCAAACTCCCGACTGAGTCCATCTCCACCTTTGCAAAACTGTCGACTCAGTTTGTGAATAAATTCACTCCCTGACACCATTGGCACTCATTGGGTACCTCTAGGGAAAGACCGAATCCATGTACAAATTTATGGATTGCTATGAGAAAACTATTGCTCAGATTAAAGATGTAACACTGAATGTTGCTATATTCATGTTCATAGCAACCTTTCGGCCGAGCAAACTATTTGATAGCATGTGCTTAGACCAAGTAGCAAAAGGGGAAGAGTTGCAGGCACGAGTCACCTCCTAGATGGAGATGGAGGATATGGAAAAATCCCAAGTCAGGGCTCATGCTACCAGGACAGGAAAGAAAGACAACAACACCAACTGACTAGAGAGGTAAGCCAGAGGCCCCAAAGAAAAGATGTTTCTATCAAAATATGTCCATTATACCCCCATCCATGCTACTAGAGCCAGATTATTAGGGCATATCTTATCCGTTGAGCTCATGCCATACCCTAAAAGGGCTCACATTGCTCCCAGTGTAGATAAAGCAAGGGAGTGTGAGTACCACATAAATCATGGTTACTCGACAGAGGAATGTGCAGCTTTGCAGGACAAGATTGAGGACCTGATAAAAGTTGGCGACCCGAGAAGCTACATCTGGGAATATCTGAAACCCTCTCAAGGGTGAAGGAATAGGAAAAGTCCAGATCATAGAGGCAATAATTGAAAAAGTCCTGACCGGCATAGACAAGGGAAGGACTATGGATGGAATCATCAAAGAAATGATGGGAGGAGAAGTCGTAGTCATTCTAGGGAAAGATCGATAGAGACCATCCAGAATGAGGGGACAAAGAAAGTGATCAACACTATCTCGAGAGGATTTGTGGACAGAGGGAACACATCTTCTACACGGAAAAGGCACCTTCGCCAGGTCAAAACTATCAGTGCAGTTTGCCAATACATAGACCTTTGCATGCTGGATATCACATTTACTAATAAAGACTTCAAAGCCACAAACCCGATACAAGATGACCCTATGGTGATCAATGTAGAGATAGTAAATTGCATCATCTGTAAGATGATGGTTTACCAGGAAAGCTCAACTAATATCTTGTATTGGAAGACCTTTAAGCAACTGGAAATTTCAGAGGAAGAGTTGATGCCCTATGCTGAATTGATGGTAGAGTTTGTTGGGGAAAAAGTAAGTACTAAAGGGTGCATTGACTTATTCACCAAGTTTGGCTTAGAAGGAGAAGGAGAACAGGAGGTTAAGGTCCGATATATCGTTGTACATGTTAACGCCTCGTAGAACGTTCTGCTGGGCAAACCCTAGTGAAACATGTTGGGCCCTATTGTGTCAACTACCCACTTGGCGATGAAGTTCCCATCCATAAAAGGGAAAGTGATCATAGTACATGCAGATCAACGAACAACCCAGGAATGTTACATGACCAACCTCAAAGTTACCTCAATAATAGAAGACCAAAAGCCCTGTGTCAACTTGGTAGCCGTGGATGGAGCACAGGCCGAGGATATGGTGGATTTAGACCCTAGTCTAAACATTGATTATCATGCCGAGCTAATAGTGCCCCCAAGCCACTCCAAACATAGGCTCCAACTTACCGAAAAAAATAAGGCAAGCTATGGTGGAAAAAGTTCACCGAAACTCAGACCTCGTTGCCTGGTCCGTAACTAACATGCCTAGGATAGACCCTTACTTTCACTACCACAAGCTGGCAGTTGGTCCCCATGCTAGGTTGGTAGCATAAAAGAAGAGAAAAATAGGAAGAGACAAGAGCAAATCTATATAGGAAGAAATGACAAAGTTGTTCAAAGCTGGTTTTATTTGAGAGGTTAAATACTTCACATGGTTAGCTAGTGTAGTGATGGTGAAGAAGGCAAACAAAAAGTGGAGAATATGCATAAATTTCACAGATCTAAACAAAGCTTGCATGAAAGATGCTTACCCCCTCTCAAATATAGATATATTGGTGGATGGTGCGACAGGACACCAATTACCGAGCTTTCTAGATGCCTACTCAGGCTACAACAAGATCTAGATGCACTCGGCTGACCAAGCTAAAACCACCTTTATTACAAATGAGGCTAATTTCTGCTACTTAGTCATGCCCTTTAGATTGAAAATTGTTGAAGCTACTTATCAGAGGTTAATGGACATAATATTTTGACCATTAATTGGAAGATGTCTAGAAGTATATGTAGATGACATTAAAATGGAGTCCAAAACACCGAAAGGCCACGCCAAAAACATGAGAGAAGTTTTCGCCTTGATTTAGCGACATAACATGAGGTTCCAGAAAAATGTGTTTTTGGGGTATAGGGAGGAAAATTCTTGGAACAAGGGCATTGAAGTCAACACATACAAATGCTAGACCATATTGGACATGAAATCCCCGAGCAATCCTAAGGAGGTATAGAGGTTGATATGTCAACTAGTAGCCTTAGCCCAATTCTTACCTTGCTTAGTTGAAGCCACCAAACCAATGTCTTAACTGTTGAAAAACGTCACTCATTTCTCATGGACACTAGAATGTGAGCTTTCCTTTCAGAAGCTCACACAGATATTATCCACCTCGCCGATCCTTACCAAGCCTGACCCAACCATTGGATTAATCTTATACATAGCTATAACACAATCAGTGTTATCCTAGCCCAGTCCAAAAGGAATGAGGATGTTCCGATATACTACATTAGTATGACATTAAATGATGTAGAAAAGCGATATCAAGTCATTGAAAGAGTGGAGTTGGTGGTAGTCACGATAGCAAGAAGGCTACGTCAATACTTTCAGGGGCACCAGGTTGTCGTTCAGACCGACTGTCCAATTGCAAAAATGTTGTAAAAGCCAGAACTAGTCGGTAGAATGACTAGATGAATAATTGAACTGTCCAAGTTTGACTTACACTATGAGCCAAGGGGGCCAGTGAAGGTGTAAACCCTAGTTGAATTCATTGCAAAAATAAGACAAAAAGGAATGTTCATTGGAACTTGGTGGACCTTCCAGGTTGATGGATCATCAAATAGGTAAGGTAGTGAAGTCAAGGTCATTCTAGAAGAACTCAACAAATTAGTGTCGGATCAAGCATTGAGGTTCAACCTCAAAGCATCTAAAAACTAGGCAGAGTATTAGGCTTGTGTAGCAGGTCTACAGCTGGCCCGAGGCATGGGCGCATAATGTGTCAGATGCCTCACAAACTCACAGGTGATGGTCGAACAAATTAATGACACATTTTACGTGAAAGAAGCCACCTTACTATAATACTATCATCTGGCTAAGTAGATAGGAAAGCATTTTATTGAGCTGGAGGTTCGACATATCCCTCGAGAAGAAAACACTAGGGCTGACTGGCTAGTGCGAAGATGAAAAGCCAACTAAAAACCTCGTTATTCCTTGAGTTGGGCGAGCCCAACATAATGAAAACCCAGATTCACCAAGTATTCCAAAAGGAGCCGAATGACTAGAGGACACCACTACAGAGGTATTTACAAAATGAACAACTCCCGAGCTACCTGAACGAAGTTAGAACATTGAAAAATAAAGTAGTCCAATACTCGATGATGGGACAGATGTTGTTCAAGAAAAGCTTTTTTGAACCTATGTTGAAATGCTTAGGGTCGAATCAAGCAGATTGATTTTACGGGAGATACATGAAGGGGTTTGTGGCACCCATTTAGGAGGAAGAACGATGACGGCCAAAGTACTGAAGGTCGGGTATTACTGGTCGATCCTCCACATTAGCTATGTGGAGTTTTTCAAGAAGTGCATTCTTTGCCAAAGATTGGGCAATCTGATACATTAGCTAACAGGGGAGCTCACGCTCATATCAACACCTTAGCCATTCCCAGTTTGAGGGATAAATATACTAGGCCCTTTCCCCGTCACCATTAGCCAGAGAAAATTTTTATTGGTGGCCATTGACTACTTCACTAAGTGGATAAAGGCAAAATCACATGCTATCATCACCGCCACAAATGAGCATAAGTTCCTATGAAACATGTGATCACCCAATTCAGCATACTAGTAGTGTTAATCTCAGATAATGGCTTACAGTTCAAAGACAACAAATGATTTTCTATCAGGCCTTGGCATCAAATGCCGATTCTCTCCGGTCGAGCACCCACATACCAATGGGCAGGTTGAGGCAAAAAATAAAGTCATTCTAGGGAAGCTGCGAAAAAGACTCAGAGAGGCAAAGGTAGCTTGGGTAGACGAGGTCTTGGAAGTACTATAGACTTATAGTTGCACTCATCAATCCACTACACAAGAAACCCCATATAGGTTAATATACGAGATTGACGCCATGTTACTAATGGAAGTTGGAATGCCTTCATTCTGATAAACCACCTTTAATGAGGTCACCAATGAGGAAGTGTTAATGGAAGAGCTAAAATCTGTTAAAGAACCCACAACGTAATTGTCACGGAGGAAGCATACAAACAAAGAATGAGGAGGAGGCATGAAACCAAAGTCAAGCCAAGACACTTTGTTGAAGGAGACTTGGTATGGAGAGCCACCAGGGAGGCACGCAAGGATACTGACACGGAAAACTGGCTGCAAACTGGGAAGGTCTATTCTGGGTCATCCAGAATCTACAACATGGTGCTTACAAACTAGCCAAACTAAATGGCAATGCCTTACTGAGAACATGGAATGCAACACATTTGAAACATTACTTCAGTTGATTCTATTTATGTAACAAACAACGGGTGTACTCTTTTCCTGAACTTGGTCTTTTTTCCCCTATAAAAGAAACAGGGGTTTTTGGCTAAGTAGGTTTTTAATGAGGCACCATTATTTATCAATAAAAAGTTTGTCCCGAAATTCCTCACAAATTTCTTCCATTATTTCACTTTCATTTAATAAATTGGCTTAACGTTGGCACAAGACGTATCTTAGATAAAGTTAAAAGCAAAAATGAGGTTTCCTTCTTGGTCGACCAACCCGGACAAGGACGAACCTTAGGTAAAGTTAAAAGTAAAGACGAGGTTTCCCTCCCGGTTAACCACTCGGGTAAGGAAGTACCGTAGACAAAATTAAAAGACAAGGTTTCCCTCTCGGTTAACCACCCGGGTAAGAAAGTACCTTAGACAAAATTAACAGCAAAAATGAGGTTTTCTTCCCAACCAACCAGCCTGGGTAGGGAAGTAACTAAAACAAAATTAAACGCATAAAACACTGAAGATAAAACACACCAGAGAACAAGATTAAAAACAAAGATTTCTTCATTAATGTAATATTCAAACTTACAAAAAGAGTTATAAAAAAGTCAAAGAAAATTTACAAAAGGCCCCCAAAATATCAAGACCCCCCAACAACCCCGACCATGTCCACTTCAACATCTTCCTCAGATCTCTCCTGCACCTCTTCAGCATCAGTGCCATCACCTTTCACCTCAATGACTTTGACAGTATCGCCACGAGCATAGTATCCGGGAACATGTTCATCCAACACATGGGATTTCAGCACCTCATTGAAATAAAGGAATCTTCCATTGAAGAAGTCCGTTTTTTTGTTGAATTGAAAACCCTTCAAGATTTTACAGAACCCTTTAACCTTTCAAACTGCCTAGAGGAACATGAATTGATGTTCCTCGACAACTGTCTTCTTTCATTTGTCCATCCACACTTTGAAACGAGTCTTAGACTTCTCTTTATCTTGCACAACCTTGTTTCGCTCTTGGTTCACCTTGGCTAAGGACTCTAATAATTCCTTCACTTTAAGCTCTATAGAGTCCAACGCGATTTGGCCTTGGTAGAGTCTTTTTGTTTTTTAAGATCCACTATCCGCTGCTGCATACTAGTGTTGTCGGAAGCTAGCTTGGAGGATTTTTCAATGGTCGCCTTTAGAGTAGACTCAACCTCCTTCATTACAAAAGGCGGCAATGCCGAATCGTATAATGGACAAAAAGGAAAAGCGTTATAAAAGGAGGTACAATCGTCCCTTGTAACTAGTTGGGAATGATACTTGGTGATCTTTGAGCTCACCCACTCGAACCCGACAATAGAGCAATGAGGGTATTGTCAGACCCTCTCAGAAGAAAAGTGCTCCTCCTGAGATGGGGAGTTCTAGGCAGAACCCCCTAATGCAGAAGCAGTAGACCCCTTCGTTACCAAAGCAGGGGAACCACCTTACATTAGCAAGATAGGGCCAACAATTGAGGGAGGAAACACCTCCTTTACCAAAGAACTAGACTTAGTTTCCATTTTAACTAAATAAACTAAAGAGACGAAAGGAACTCAAAATACCTAAGGGAAAAGAAATAGGGGAAGACCCGAAATTTTTGGAGCTGAAAGGAAGCAAAGTAAAATGGAAGAACCTCCCATCTCCTATTTATAGGATAAAAGTCGTCCCAACAGGCAGATCAAAGACCATTTTTAGATCGACAAGATCTACGACCCTAAATTGTCGTAATTTTCTATCCTACCAAATCCCCTAACTAACCCTACGTTTGACATGAACAATACCTGGATAAGAAGGGTGGGAAAGTTGGCAATCCTAGAACTTTTTCAAAATGTTATGGCTGGACCTTCCAACTTCTTACTTAGCCACCCTTACTTAGTCATAATTCAAACGTCTTTGTCACCTCTTCCCTTCTTGACGTTGGTGGGGTTGTGTATCGGGAAGCTCCCCACACTAGACCTACTCTAGACTAGGAATGGCAACAGGTTGGGATGGGTATGTGTAGTGCCTACTCGCTTAAAACCCGTCAGGTAGCCGTTATAAAAATACTCGCGAGTATTCACGGGTACCCACAAATATTTTTCAAAAATATTTTTAAAAAGATATTTTTTTACCTACAGTTTAATCAAACAAATAATTTATTTGTTAAAAAATATAAAAATAAAATCATACTAGTAAGTTTCTACAAAATTAATTGCATCTAAAAATAGATTAATATATATATATATATAGAAAATATTTAATATAAATAGAATATTCGTTTTACATTATCAACATTTTTATAAAAACGAATTCTATGAATTAGTTATTATTTATAAAAAAAAGTAACATTGATAACAATAAAATTTGACAACTAGTATTTTAAGTTGATTTATTTAAAAAAATATTATTTTCTTTAAATTAAATATATGTAGTATTTTAATTTAGCAGATAGCAGGTACCCGTGGGTACTAGTACTATGATACACGTACCCGTGTCAGTTAAGAAGCAGTAGAAAAAAACTTGTATGTGTGAGTAGTGAGTACCCATTTAAGTTACCAATGTAAGTATTTTCACGGTTTAATCCACGGGTACTTGTGGGCGTGAATTTTTTTGTCATCCCTACTCCAGACCAAACCCACTTTGGAAAAGAACTACTGAGCCGAACCTACCTGAAGAATTGAGCCTCCCCTTAACCGGTCGACGGTTTGTCTAAGGTAGGACCCACATCATTCCATGGAAAAGGCCAAAATGCCCTTTTCAGAGTAAAGATAAAACCCTAGTTATGTAGGCTCAAGTCCAGAAAGGTAAACACTATAAATAGTAAAACATGTGTACAAATTGGATCACTGAAATATTATATCACTTTCTACTAATACATTGTACTTTTCTATGGATTAGTTAATTCCCCTTTGGCTTGAACGTTAAAGTGTTTTTGCATATATCAAATATGTACTAACTTGGAGGAAGTTGTTCGATTGGAAGTTACCAGAGACAATGAGGAAGACCTATCAAGTATTTATGTGTAAGAACATGATCTAAAATATTATGATATCTTATATTTCTTATCCTTAATTGTATTTTTCCTTGAATAACACCATTTATCTCTTTTATTTATGTACTTTTTGTTCGGACTAATAAAAGTATTTATTGTTGAGTTTATTTAAAAATAAAAAATTAATTTTAAAAAATTATTTTTTCAAATGAAGAAAAACCTAAATTTATAAAAAAACACACTATAAAATATTACATTATTTAAAAAACACATTAAAAATAAAAATTTATTCATTAAAATTTTAAGAAATTTAAGCAGCCAAATCATAATATATAGAAAAAGAAAAATAAATGTCACTCAATATCTTAAGAAGACTAATTAACAAAATAAAAATAATATTTCGTTAAAATAAATAAAAATATACAGGGCCATTCTAGTTAATGGTTTTGGTCTCCATTAACATATTTTTTAGTTTTTAAATAATTTAAAAATGATCATGGTTTCATTTTAACAAAAAATTTAAATAACATTTTAAAATAAATTAAAATTTATCTGAACAAAATTAATGAAATTAATACATTAGACTTTTGGTCCTGATTAATACATTCGACTAATTATTTATTATTTATATGAATTATGAACTTTAAATATTATCATTGTTATCAGTGGACCAAAACCCTTCCAAATACGTGACCTTAAAATTTGTAAAGAATATTGTCTTCTATAATAATTGTTTAAGAAGTGGAAACTTGATGAAAAAAAAGTAAAGAAGGCAAAAAGCAAACAGAAAAGAAAGTAAAAACAGACAGAGTCGGCCTTGCAAAACCCTGAATTCGGCAATCACCCATGGTTTCCATAGGGACTCTCTGTTCAAGCTTCATTTTAACACCTCCATCCTCCTCCCTCACCCGAGCATTTCCTCTTGGTAGGATCACGGGGCCAAGAATGGAAGCATCTCGTGCCCAGGTCCAGGTCCAGGTCCAAGCCCAAGCCCAAGCCCAGCCCAAGGAGGCGAAGCTCTGGGGCGGGAGATTCGAGGAGGGCGTAACCGACGCCGTTGAGAGGTTCACGGAGTCGATCTCGTTCGACAAACAGCTGTACAAACAGGACATAATGGGAAGCAGAGCCCACGCTTCAATGCTGGCTCGCCAGGTTTATGCGAATGCCGAACCAACCTTGCACTATCTCTGACTTGACCAATTAAACTGTGCTTATTGTGGTTGTTAGGGTTTGATAAGCGTGAGTGACAGAGACGCCATCGAGAAGGGCTTAGAGGAAATAGAGAGGCGCATTGAGAAGGGAGAGTTCAATTGGAGAGCTGACAGGGAGGACGTGCACATGAACATTGAGGCTGCGCTGACCGACATGATCGGCGAGCCTGCGAAGAAGCTTCACACTGCTCGCAGTCGAAACGATCAGGTCTTGACTGACTTTCGCCTCTGGTGTCGCGACGCCATCGACAACATCCTCCTCAGCATGAAGCACCTTCAGGTCTCGCTCCTCACCCTCGCTCTCAACTATCAGGGCCTCATTGTTCCTGGTTATACTCACCTCCAGCGTGCTCAACCCGTTTTGCTCCAGCATCTCCTCTTGGCTTATGTTGAGCAGGTTCCCTCTTCTTTTTCCCCTCAAATTTATGTTTGTCTTCTTAGGAGAGGACTCCACAAGTCTCAATTTATGTGTCAGCCTTTTATTGTCTTGTCCCATTTAACATTATTCTTGTTGTTGATGAGAAGTATGCACTGTCCAATTAACTCATTCGCCCCACGAAGGAAGCAATCTACTTTTTTACACTCATCTGGTTTATTGAATGAACACGTTATTTATTATGCAGATTGAGCGTGATGCTGGGCGTTTGGTAGATTGTAGAGCTAGGATGAATTACTGTCCCTTAGGAGCTTGTGCACTGGCTGGTACAGGGCTTCCCATAGATCGATTCATGACGTCTGAAGCTTTAGGATTTACGGCTCCCTTGAGGAATAGGTATCTCACTTCTTTTTTTATTTTTTGTGAGCTCCATCTACGTAATTATGTTTTAACTTCATGTATATTCTCTTTTCACTTGCTAACTGATTTTATGTTGTTATGTTAAATAGTATAGATGCAGTTTCAGACCGAGATTTTGTGCTGGAGTTTCTTTCTGCAAATGCCATCACAGCTGTGCATCTTTCTCGGCTTGGTGAAGAATGGGTATTGTGGGCTTCGGAGGAATTTGGATTTATCACACCAAGTGACTCTGTTTCAACTGGCAGTAGCATAATGCCTCAGAAAAAGAACCCGGATCCAATGGAACTTGTTCGTGGGAAATCTGCCAGAGTCATAGGGGATCTGGTTACTCTTCTCACATTATGCAAAGGACTTCCCCATGCTTACAACCGTGATTTACAGGTGACTAAAGAATAAAATGAATGTTTCACTTTTCTCATGTGGCATGTTTTCTTTGCTCCTGTTCCTGCATTCATTTGTTTTCTTCCCGCACTATTTTGTCTTTGAGATTCATTTATGAAAGTTCCTTTCTGGAAGTAGGAAGACAAAGAACCCGTATTTGACAGCGTTAAAACCATTTTGGGGATGCTTGAGGTATCAGCAGAATTTGCACTGAAAATTACTTTCAATCGGGAAAGAATACAAAAGGCATTACCTGCAGGTCATCTTGATGCAACCACACTGGCTGACTATCTTGTTAATAAGGTAAGATACTTTCACCGATTGGCCTTCTCTCAATATCTGTTTGTAATAGAAAATTGTGAACGTGAAAGCATGATAATTCCATCTGGTGGAAAATTAATGGCAAGCTACATGCCATTGTCCAAGTTCAGATTTGAACCCATCTCAAATAGCACTCCATATGATCCCATCCTTCAGCTGAAAGAAAAATCAAGCATATTCCTCCCTCCCTCTCCTAAAATCTAATTTCAAACACCCAATGCAATAAACTACTCTGTAAAATGTTTTTTCTTGTTAATTATGCTCCTATTTAACTTTTCTTAGTTATGCAATTTTGCCTCATTTTCTTACACCTTTTTCTTTCACGTTTCAGGGTGTGCCATTTAGAACGTCTCATGATATTGCTGGAAAATCTGTTGCTTTATGTACATCGAAGAACTGCCAACTGTTGGATTTAAGTCTTGATGAACTGAGAAGTATAAATCCAGTCTTTGAGGAGGATGTGTATGAATACCTTGGAGTGGAAAATGCGATCCAGAAATTTGTATCGTACGGCTCCACCGGATCAGCATGTGTTGCTAGCCAAATTGATTATTGGATGAAAAAGCTTGAAATGAAGTGAAAATTACCCTAATTGTCATCTAATTCTTATCGAGCTAGGGAAGCCAATTGTTAAGACTTGGAATAATAGCTCGCTGGCTTGCTAAAATGGCAACACGTTATTATGGAATCAACCAAGATGGTGCCTGAGTATTTGAAGTGCGTGAGGGCAGTAGTTGTTATGTGCAAATTAGTCAGGTTTACTGAATAGGTAAGTTCGGAATCAAATATGCCATGCCTTGAAGTTATGAACTATGAGTTTATTGCATTTTAGATTACCTGTTGGACAGTAATTTCAACATGCCGTATGAATTTCGTGTAGCTTTTTAATGAAATAAAGAAATCTTAGGCTCCGAGAGGGCAAGAGTTCTGATGTTGATCGAGGAAAAAAACAAGTTAAATTATAATATTATATATTGATTGGGCAGCAAGGTAAAATACATATAATAAATATTCACAGTCATCTTATTTTTACTTTTTTTACAATATACGCCCAATATAAGGTTTATTTTGTTGCCGTAATTTTAAAACGGAAACTTATAGTTAGGTGAAGTTTGGTTGTATTAACTAGTCTATGCTTAAGCAACCATGAATGCTGGACACTAATCCACTCTTTATGTTATAAAATAGTCTTTACTTTGAAGGTGAGATAATATCTTATCATTTTTAAATTTTAATTAAAATGTTCACCGCAGAAGGTTATTATCATGTTTAATGAATTTATGAGTTTTGTAATACTTTGAGTTGTAATTAATTTTGTATCATTGTAAATATTTGTATTGACATTGGTTTCAAATTAAACTACTTTTTTATAATCATTTTCTCTTCGAGATGAAGGTTGATAATGTTTAAAATTTTAATAATCACTTTCTCTCAAAGAAAAGTTTAATAATCACTCTCTTTAAGGAGAACTTGTTGCGTCAAAAGTAAAATTAAAAAATATAAATTAAAATATAAAAATGCATGTATTTCACTTTTTTTTAGTTTTAATATATCTTAAAAATTAGTCACAAAAAAATCTTAAAAACTATTTATTTAATATTAATTGAAAATTTTAAATATTGATTAAAGTTATTAAAAATCTAATGTGATTGAAATTAAATTTTGATAAAAATATTTTATACATATAAGAAGAAACAAAGATTCTTCTAGATATATAATTATGAGAAATATTATCAAAACATTTTAATTAAACACTCTCTGACCCTAGTACACATTAGGTAATAATGAGTTTTTTATTTTATAAATTTGGATTACCTATAACATGGATTTGTATAAAAAAAAATCATATTTTAATGAATTTGAATTAGGTTATTTGGGTTTATAACAAAAACAAAATTTTCAGATTATCGTAAAAAAAATAGATCTCAATTAATTAGGATTGGATAATTTGAATTTGTAAGAAAAAATAAATCTCTAAATTACTCAAGAGCCTGTACTAAAAGATGCACATTTTAATAGATTTGGAATAGATAATTTAAAAGTCGTATTTTTTATAAATTTGAATTACTATTTTGGAAGCATTAAAATTATGATGGAATGTTTCGAAATAGATATTCCAAAATTATCCAAACTCAAATATGAATTACCTATTTTGCAGTACTTGATTTTCATCTCCCCTACTTTGACCACCACTCTCCTCCCGAATTATTGTGTTTATATATATTCTTGTTTTTCTTTCAATTCAAAAGGTGAAATATTCATATATCTCGGAATCATTTGATTCAAGATAATTTTGTTTTTGTTACATTCCATATCAATTGATTAAGAAAACTAAAAAAATTGAAAAATTATTCAAATTTTAGATAAATTGATCTGAAAAATATAACTAACGTGTAGTTTAAGATAATTGATGTGGAATATGCAACTAATGTGTTTCACACCAAGTTGTCTAAAATGATTTTTTTTGTTTGCATTTCAGATAATTGATATAAAAAAAAATAAAACTAATGTATTCATATCACTTAATCTAGAAATGAGATAATTTTATATGAATAGTGAAAAGAGTTAGAAATTTCATAGTTTTGGCAGGTGGAAGAAGAAAATGAGAAAATAATAAAAGAAAAACTCTTCTGTATAGTGCCATGTGTGGCAGAGACTTTCCATCTGGCTTTGAATTGATCTAGGTCCTAAGCTATTTCCCATACCCTTTAAAAAAAAAATTTCTAGGATGATAGAAGGTATAATAAATACTTTCTCCATTTCTTTTTAAGTTTCAGGTTAAATTGGAGAAACCAATAAAGTTATTAAAATTTCTTATTTTAAAAGAATTTAGCAGTTAAAATCATTATTGGAACATTTCCCTATAAAAAATCATCTACCGTTGGTTATTAGGTAATAAATATATGCTTTAAATAAATTAATATTAACTTACACTTTAAAAGGATAATTAAATTGGAACAAAAATATATAAAATATGACATTTAAATAGAACAGAAGGGAGTAATAATATTTTAAAATCATACCCGTTATTGAATTAGTTAAGACATTGTTAAAACATGATTGAATCAATATTAATAAAATAATAATAATAATAATTAAATAATAAATAAAATGATATTAAAGATAACTATAATTAAAAATAAACACAGTTTTATATGTTCTTAATATTTAAAGATCATACAAAAGTTAAAAATAAATACTATTATAACAATAAGTTGAAAATTTGGCAATATACATAATGAAATATCATGTTAGTTTTAGAATTGAAGAGTTGAACAAAATCATAAAAAGTTTTTAAATATCTTTTTAAAACACTTTCATAAGAAGCTTAATAACCTACTTTTTTTAAACAAGTTCGCAAAATACCTTATACAACTTTTCAAAATAGAACTAGACAAAAAAGAAGTTGAATAAAAGGTAGTAAGAATATGCTTTTATATTGGTTCACTCTGATTGAGCTACATCTAATTATCTTCCAAGCATCTCTTGGACTTTTCCATTATATTTAAGTGAAATATAAACAAGTATTCTTACTACCAATATTGGCTTATAACAAGTGTTCTTAACAACTCCTAGTTCAATCCTTAAACTTCCCTTCAGTTTAAGAAACAAGTATTTTTTAAACACTAAGTCACTCGTGACTTTTTAACCAAAAGGTCATGAAAAGGTTGTGTTATAGAGAAAAACTTGCACAAGATAGGATTTTCAAATAAGCTCACAAGACTAACTTCACTGGGTGAAGGATATGCAAGGTACGCTCAATATCAAACTATCATAACACTAGACAGTTTGATAAAAAACAGAATTTTTTCTTTTTATTTTAAAAGAATGAATATAAAGGGAAAACTTGAGCTCTTTTGATAGATGTTGTTCACTATTTTTCTTCACGTATGGATGTCCTTTATATAGGCGTTGAATGCATATTGGCACACACTAAGCAAGTATGCCTTTTTTGTAATATGTGTCGTTATGCATACACTAGGTTTCCTTTTTTGGTTTTCTTTTTGTGTTTGACATTCTTTTGAACCATTCTACTACATATCAAGTACTCGTGAATGTTGACTTTTACATGACATATTCCAAAAGTTGAATCATCTTTGATATACGAGCTGTTTTTAACCTGCGAGGATGTCATCTTTGTTTGTGCACGATGATTACAATGTTTTGTAGAGAAGTTATGCTAATAAAAGATTCTATATAGTACCTAATATAAGGACAACAAATTCTTTATTACCATCAGAAGACTTTTACCAAGTAGGAGCTTATCATGCTCTCAAGTTGAGATGCTCCTGATTCTTGTTTTGTAAAATCATCTTAACTTACGATAAAATGCTTATTAGCCCTACTACTTGGTAGACATTCTTCAACACTTATGAATACATCTTTTAAGTTGTTTGACTAGACACTCTTGGAGCATCCAATGCTTAACATTAGACATTTCTTAGGTTTTATATATAGACCTTCTATTTGTTTTACATATGCATCTTACTTTTGTTATATGATTGGTGTTTATGTTTATTTAACCCGTTATAATGTCTGCTCATAATTTGTATACATCTTTCAAGACAAATGGTAGACAATCAAGTTTAATTCTATTTGTCATCATCAAAATACTTAGGGTATGTATAAGATTGTCTAGTTGTATAGACCTTGTGAACTTAACACATAAATATTATATTCATATATTATAAGTTAAAATTTCAATAATATACATTAATAATAAGTTTATATTTATAATAAAAAATGAAAAATATTTTAGGTTGATATTTAATTTTTAAGAAAAAACCAGAAGAATGAATTCACAAAATTTTAACCAGATTTTTGGTAGGGACGTTCAATGGTTTAAGTCAACTGACGAGTCTAGTAAACCGAATCAAATCAATTAGTTTGGTTTAGTTTTTCCACTTGATCGGGTCTAGACCCGACTAGAACAAACAATGTCCGATTTGGTTTTTAGTTTTCACATTTCAATTTTGACCCAACCCGAATCAACCTAAAAGTGTGTGTGTATATATATATATATATATATATATATATATATATATATATATATTTAGTTTATATTTTTAAGTTTGTAAATTTAGTCACCTATTTTGTTTAGAGTTTCACATTTCAAAACCCTAACTCAATCCTATTTTATATTTTTAAGTTAGTAAATTTATTTTATACTTTAAATCTATACAATTTGTTGTTTGTATTGTATTGTATTGTTTTAATAGTTTAATATTTGACTAATTTAGTATATATGAAGCACGTTATATTTTGCTATAAAATTATAAATTTAATAGATTAATGCATTTGACTAGTTTCAGGTATAAAATTATTTTTTTACGATGTAATAAAAATGATTTTTAAATTTTTTATCAGTGTTATTTGAAATCGAACCAACCTAATTATTATTGGTTCAGGTCAGGAAAAAAAATTCTAGAAAACCGAACCAAACCAACCCAATTAAAATTAATTGATTTGGTTTTCATTTTCTCTCAAAATCGAACCAACCAGAACCCTAAGCACCCGTAATTTTTTGTCTATTCTTCAGGTCAGTGCTATGTTTCGTTTATACCAATCACCTAATCATTCACCGCTTTTTTTCAATGTTTCGTTTATACCTTTCACCTAATCATTCACCTTTTTTTCAATTTGACCATTCACAAAGCTTTTTATAAAAATCTAACATATTTATTAGACATAATGGTTTGCGATTGAATAAATTGAATGACAACCATTATCCATTGGCATATTGTTTGTGCCATAAGTTACTTACTAATCATTGTGGTATAGTGATAATTCAATGTTTAGGTCTTAAGTTCATATATATTAACACTTAACACTTATACACTTTATATATAGAGGGGGCGGGGGGAGGGGGTGGAAAAAGGGAGGGAGAGTGTGTGTGGTACAATGCTTTGATCATCAAGCTTTTGGGAAAATTTGTTGGGTACAACAACACCATGCTGGATATGCTTCCCAAACTTTGGAAATTAACAAGTGTTATTGAGATTATAGAGTTCTTGGTGAAATTTGATAATAAAGATGATAGAAATAAAGTGGTGAATGGAGTTCATGGATCATGTTGGACCATTATTTAGCTGTATCTACTTGGACTCTTGAATTTGTCTCCTCTAAAGATAAGGTACACAAAATAATGGTTTGGGTTTGTATTTCATCATTAAATATGTCTTGGTATGTGATAATTGCAAATTGCCTATTTTTACATAATATTTACAGATAAACATTACTAGCTTTACTAAACAAAATACACAATATTTACAAGAAATTTCTAAGACTATGGCCTAGAATATCTTTACTATGCTCCTTTCTTTCCATGTCTTACTTTTATTCTTCCTACCTAAGTTTTATGATAGGCGGGATTGCATCATAAATTCCTGGTGATCTCTTTGTGCATGCATTGTTTGTGATTTTGTTGAGAAGAAAAGCAAAATTGACTTGTGTGGTTGCATTGTGTGGCATGAGTGAAATGTTTTACTCTTAAACAATTTTGTGGAGTGAAACACCTTACTTGTGAGGTTTCCTGAATTCTATTATTAGCATGACTTGCCATTTTGAATTGATTTGTGCAGGGTGAATTTGACTATACTTTTTGGGCACCATAGTTTGATGGACACTTTGTTGTTGAGCAGTTAATAATTGTAGTTGTTGATAAAGGAAGGGACATAAGTCATGGCTATGTTTGTGTTGTAGTGCATATGTGTTTTGCATTCCATCTTTGTTGCATTCTGTATTAGTGTTATGTTAGCATACATCATGTTGTTTTGGTGTGTCAATCCACTAAAATGTCTTTTTGCTTCAAGACAAGAAGAGCTTTAAGTTTTGGGGAGTTTGATAATTGCCTAAATGACCTATTTTTATAGGTAAAATAGAGCAATTATCCTAATTCTTTATCATTTAAGGCCTTATTTTCCTTTATTTTCACTTAAAATTAGATTTGTCTAGGAAATTAGTCTTAGGTTTTCATTTATGCATATTTTAATGTTATTTTCATGTTTTTGTTTGTTTTGAGTCAAGTTTTCAGAAGGATAGAAAAAGTATAAAAAGAATTATCATTTTTGGTGATGTTTTAGCTTGAGCGCCTAACACCCATGTTCCGGCCGCCTAGCGTCCGTCAACCCAAGAGCAATGAAAAATTAATTACGAGCGCCTAACGACCAGAAACCCACCACCCAACGACCACTAATACTTAGGTTGAAGTTGTTATAACATCCAATAACCACTTTTTCATCACTAGGCATCAGTGTTGCGTCAGGACCCCTCTAAGGCAAAAATTCATATTTCGAATAGGGTTACACAGTAGGCTATAGAGATTTGCAAAGACATACTAGAGACACCCAAACGCGATTCTTCACCATTTCTTCCATCTTTTTCACTTCTATTTTTGTACACTTCATCCATTAATCATGTCCTCCACCCTCATGATTGGCTAGGCGTATCACTGGTTGGGGTTTGATGTAACTCTACCTGAACTCATTTGTATATTTTGTTCTTTTAATCTATATTTACTACTCATTGTTAGTGTTTTTCTTTACCCTATACTTTATTTATAAATTTTTTATGAATTTTACTTATCGAATTTTGGTTTGTAAAATGAGAAGAGCTTCCAATAGGGTTTATTGCTCAGGAGAGAGTAAAAACCATTGGTCATCTTGAGCTCCTTTTCTTAATGCAAATTATTTAACTTTAGATTATATGAGAAATCGGTAGTCTAATACTCAAATAACTTACTCTCTTACTTGCAAGGAATCGAGGTTGAGAGTACTTTTATAAGTGATGGAAACATAAGTGGTAAACGAAGGTTTTGTGTTCATATATGCATTTAAGGGATGGTAGAATGAAATCAATACCCAACCAGATTTTATTATTAGTGTAACCACCTATTTTACTGTTTATGTTTTTATTATTATCCATCTTAATAGTTGGTAGTATAAAAATGTCTCTTTTATTTATTACAAACAAAAAGTATTGAAATTTTCATAGTATCATTCAAGTCTTGTGAGATCGACCTGATATTTATGAGATACTACATAGCTGATACTATTGTAAAAAAGTTTTGCACTCAATAATATGATGAGCATTTCTTGATGGCAATAACATCTGCCATTGACCATCCAGTATACCAATACCTTACAAGTTGAACGTGGAAGGTTTGTTCGTGTATGTGTTGAAATTGACTTGAACCAACCAGCAGTTGGTAAGATTAGAATTATGAATCATTGGTACAAGTTAGAGTACGAAGGACTTAACATTCTATGTTCCAATTATGGTTGTTATGGACATGTCAGTCGAGATTGCACCAAACAAAAAAATAAAAATGGCAATCAGCCATCTTCGACAGTCCAGGACAGCGCTTCCAGGAGGGAACAAACAACCGATAATGGTAATATTGTTATTAATGACAATTCAATAACCATTAATCCTGAAATGGAAATGGGGGAGGAATGTCATGGTGATTGGTTAACTGATACTCGTAGATGCAGACCATCCAATAACAAAAAGAAGCAAGTCATTCATTCTAGCAATCAAAGGAAAGATAATGTTACAAAAAATAAGTTTAATGCTCTAGTTGATTATTCAGAGCTACCTCATTTAGAAACAAATCAACCATGAAATAAAAAAGCTTCTATTAAGGCACAATGGACAAGGAAGAAGAGACCACGTGTTGCGCCCCCTATTAATATTGACATAGCACAATTAGTGGCCAATGCTAATAAAAGAAAGGAGAAAACTCAATTTCGTGACCTGCATAAAGCCGCAAGCAAGGAAACCATTTTGGACACTAATAAAGACAAGGAAATAGCAGTTACAAGTGTCAACTTTAAACATATTTCTACTAATGAAAACACTAACGTGTCAGCTGCAGATGTTTTCAAACCTTCTTTTGCTATGCAGGGGACGCAATTGGGGAACTTCCACATTAACGAAAGCAATGCCTCTAATCGTGTCAATATGTGCTACAAGAGGAAGAACCACCTAATTCTCCATCAAAGTCTGATGAGGATGATAGTGACATGGATGAGAGTTCAGACGGTGACCAAGATGAAGAATTTGTGGCTAGAATAGCCCAACATCACGTGCAAAATACTTGAATATTCCAATGTATATCCTTCATAGTCACCTTCTTTTTTAATGTCAATTATGAATTCAGATTTTATTAATTTTTCCTTGCTTGCTTGGAATGTTAGGGGAGTAGGCAACAGAACTTGTCAACAATATTTGAAGATTCTTTTGAGGAGATATAACCCCTCTCTATTTTTCTGTATGGAAACCTATATTGAGTTCCAAAAAAAAAAAACTCAATCTTTCTAGAACAATAATGGTTATTATCCTATTTCTATTATTGAAGCTAATGGTCACTCAGGAGGTTTATGGGCTCTAGTTAATTTACATTCTATTTATTCTTTTAATGTCCTAGATACTAGTGCTCACAACATCACCCTTTCTATTTCTAAAGGATCCAATGAGTGGGTTTGTACAGGCCTTTATGCCAGTCCTATTTCTGCTGTAACGAATGCATTCTGGTCTTACCTCAAGAATTTAAGGGCTAATATTGATAAACCTTGGCTGCTTGTAGGTAACTTTAATGGAATTCTTTTACCCTCTGAACAGATTGGTGAGAATTTTAATTGTAATAGAGCTTCTATTTTCTTTGATCTCATTGATTATTGCAATTTAGTTGTTGTCCATACTATAGGTAACAAATTCACTTGGTAGTGCAAATGTCAAGGCAACAAAATTATCTCAAGAAAGCTGGATCACGCTCTAAGAGACATAAACTGGCACATGGCTTTCCAAAGTGCAGTCTTAGAGAATTTATGTCATATGCATTCTGACCACATCCCCATTCTTTTAAGATGCATTACAAGCCAAACATTGAGAGACATCGAACCATTCAGATTTGAAGCTGCTTGAATCAGTCACATTGATTATATCTGTGTTGTGTAGAGGGTTTGGCAAAAGGGCAATAGGAATATCATCCAATCCCCTGATGAGGTTGGAAATGAGTCATTGTTTTTAATTCTAATGTTTTTGGTAATCTGAAGCGTAGGAAAAATATTCTAGAAAGGGTAGATTTTGTTGCTCTTTACTATCTTCAAGAAGATCTTAGAAAAAAGTTTAATTGTGTTTTTGACCAAGAAGAATGCATTGGTATAAAAAATCTAGGGAAGATAGATTTAAATATGCAGATAAAAATATTAAGTATTTCCACACACAAGCTGTGATTAGGAAGAGAAGAAACAAAATTCAAGTTTTCACTCTTCCAACTAGTGAAAGATGCGAAGACCTTGAAATTCTCTAATAGGAAGCTATTAGATTTTACCAGCACCTTTTCTCAGGACAGAGACAATATAGTAACATCTCTTTCTCACATCTAATTATCCTATTATTTCCTCTAATATTGTTAATAATATGATTAAATATGTTACTAATGAGGAAGTTTTCAATGCTCTTAACTTTATGAAACCCTTAAAGGCCCTTAAGCCAGATGGGTTTCAAGCTTTGTTTTTTAAGCAATATTGGCATATTGTGGGTAATGATATGTTTACTTTTGTTTAGGATGCTTTTTCTTGTGGTTGCTTTGATCCTAAAATTAATGAGACTTTAATTGTTCTAATTCCTAAAGTGACAATCCTACTAACTTTAAAGAATGTTAGTCTTTGTAATGTTATTTACAAGATTCTGACTAAAATCATTGTTCAAAAATTGTGTCATTTTATACAGATATTATTGGGCCCCTTCAAAGTGTCTTCATCCCTGGTAGAGGCACTACTGAGAATGCCATTATCTTATAGGAAATACTTCATCCCTGGTAGAGAAGGCTTATGATAGGGTGGATTGGGGGTTTTCTTAAGGACACACTCACTCTTTGTTGTTTTCCTGAAAACATGATTAATCTAATTATGTTTTGTGTTACCTTTTCCTCCTTGTCTTTGCCTTAGATAAGAAGACCCTTTATTTCTCTATCTATTTGTCATGGTCATGGAGAGATTAGCTCTAGTCATCAATGAAATTGTTGATAAAGGAGATTGACATCCTATTAAAATATCTAGGAATGGTCCCAATATTTCTCATCTATTTTTTTAGATGACACACTCTAGTTCACTAAAGGCAAAGCTTCCAAGTTAGACTCATGACTAAGATCTTAAACAATTTCAGTAATGCGTTTGGCTTAATAAGTCGAAAGTGTTTACCTCTAAATCAGTTTTATCTATCAAAAAACAAAAAATTACTTCTGTCTTTGGTATTTATTTTACTAATGATATTGGTAAGTATTTGGGTTTTGTGGTTAAGGTAGGAAAACAAATTGTGCAGGATTACAACTTTATAGTTGATAGAATATCTAACAAGCTTGCACTTTGGTAGGGGAATATGTTAAATAAGGTTGGCAAATTAACTCTAATCAAATTAGTCTGAACTATTATTCCTCTTTATTTTATGCAAATTCAATGGCTTCCTAATAATAATATTTACATAGTCAATTGGGAGATAATCACTAAATCTAAGAATGTACGAGGTTTAGGCATTAGGTTAGCTTGCAACCAAAAACATTGCCTTATTTGGCAAGTTAGTATGGGATATTACCAATAATAAAGATAAGCTTTAGGTCAAATTACTTCAACACAAGTATCCTATTGATTCATCTTTTCTAATATGTTCAACTAACTATTATAATACAAGATCCCATGTTTGACGCTCCATGTTGAAAGCAAAGAAGAATTTATTTGATGGCTACAATTTTTGCTTGGGAGATGGTCAATCCTCATTTTGCTGTGATCCTTGGATAAATGGAGAAAGACTATGCAACTTGGAGACTTCAACAAATTGGAGACTTCAACAAATTGCAACTATTATTCTTGAGCAAACTAAGCAAGTTATTCTTCAATACAAAACACATCTCAATGACAACTTGGAAGATGTATACTATTGTACAACATCACCAAATGGAATCTACTCAGCCTTTACTGGATATAAATGGCTAACCAACTGCATAATTTCTCATTTAGAATTCAATTGGAGGTGGATTTGGAAATTATGCATACCTGAGAAGATAAAATTTTTGCTTTGGCAACTTTGGAACAAATCTATTCCTACAAATTATCTTTGCATAACCTGTGGCTTTGCCTCAACGACACATGTTCTATCTGTAATGTTCAACCAGAAACAATTATCCACTATTTTAAAGAGTACAATTTGGCTAAAGAAATTTATCGAACAATTGCTATGCATATTACCCAATCTATTTTTTATGAGGATTTCAAGGCTGGATTCGTGATAACAACATAAATCTCTTGCATCACTTCCCTGTTGTTTTCTGGAACATTTGTGATGTGATCATGCTTAGCCAAGGACCTATCACTAGGGTCATGGCTAGAAGGATTGAAGAAGACCTAGTCCTTACAGACAAAGGAAGACTTCACTTCCTGTGGAGAGTGAAGATATTAGGCTAGGGACTTTAGTTAATAAAATGTAATTTTCCTTTATTTTAATTTTGAGGAGCATTAGGAATTTAATTTGGGACATTATTTAGTCAATTTTTATTTTAGGAGGTGTCTTAGGATTTTAGAGGGTGGATTTAGCTTTTTGGGTCTTTATGAAGGAAATAAGGGGTAGCCTTGATATCTACCTCCCTCTTTTCCTACATAAACCTCCTAAGCTAATAAAAAGGAATCTTGTCCCTTGGTTTGAGAAACTTGGGCACCAAGTTTGATGATCTAAGGAGGGAATTGTTTCTCAATCCTCCTCCCTTAGATCTCTCATTTTAATCCTAGCCCTTCTTTTTTAGGTTATCTTGTTCAAGAGGTTAACTACCTCTATAAATAGGAGCTCATCCCCTCACTTGTATTTTTTATACTTGAATTTAATCCTAGAGACCATATTGGTTGTGAGGTTCTTACCTTTGAGTGTCCCCCCTTCTCCTTTGTGAGAGCTTCTAAGAGTTATCAAGGGACCCCTCCCTTGTGACCTCTCCCTTTTGGCTTATCAAACCTAGTATTTGTGGCGCCTCACCCCATTCCTTTCCTCCCCATAAATCCATTTCCCTTCCAAGTGACCTTAGAAAGGATCCTTTGGGCACGTGATCATCAGAGACCACATCAATTTGTCTTGCAAGGAATCAATCTGTCATAAATGGGGAATGTCCTTCATATTGGTAGGTTGTCGAGAAAATTCGTAGTTTGGTTGTTGACATCTTTGAGGCTTCCAATGATAAAGATATGTCTAAGAGTCAGTCTTGAACTATCACTTGGATAGTTCCTAAATCTAATTATGTTGCGATTAATATGGATGGAAGCTCATTTGGTTATCTAGGAAGAGCAACCTTTGGAGGCATCATTTGCAATTCTTATAGCTCTTGGTTGTTGGAATTTTACAAAAGCATAGGGATGGATGACATTCTTCTTGCAGAGCTTATGGGGGTTCTTTTGGACTTCAAAATGCTTGAGATCATGACTACAAGAAAATAGACTTCTTCTCTGACTCTTCTCATGCAATCCAACTTATCTTGGTTGATTGTGTGCAATACCACAAATATGCCACCATTATTATGCAAATTCGAGACTACATAAGGAGGAATTGGAAAGTTAATCTCCAACATTCTGGGAGAAGGAAACAACTTTGTAAACTATCTTGCTAAGCAAAAGGCTCAATAAGATGAAGACCATTGACCCCCTCCCCCCCCCCCCCCCCCACACAAGAAATATGGTTTTTGCTAATGCATCTAGAGTTCAATTCTTAAGGAACTGATTGCTTTTTTTTCTTTTTCCTTCTTTCTTTTCATCATTGTAAAAAAACAAAATACAATGTCAGTGTAAAAGAAGACATTCAATTACAACCCTTCATTTATATGACTTTTGAGGTATTAATCACTAAAGTCAACAAAACTTACCATATATAAAGAGTTGTAATTAAATGTTAGCGTAAAAATTTTTATACTAACAGTGTATAAGTCTTTTTCTCATATATATATATATATATATATATATATAGAGAGAGAGAGAGAGAGAGAGATAGATAGATAGATAGAGAGTTTAATTAGTACGTATTGTCAATGTAGAAAAATTTACACTTACATTCAATCATAACATTTTATTTATAGTAAGTTTTTTTACTTCACCAATAATACTTTAAAAGTCATATAAATGAAAATAGTGATTGAATGTAAGTGTAAAACTCTTTTAACTGTCAATGCAAACCAATTAAACTCATATATATAAGTTTTTCTAACCTATGCACCTAGTTAATAGGATTAGAGCCATTAAATACCTCTTTTAATCAACCAACCTATCTTGAAAAATATTAATATTTAAGTGATGTTTCCATTACAATTAATGTTGACTTTCCTAACCTATTTACAAAAATTACTTTTGGTCCTTAAAATTCAAAAAGATTTAAAATTTTAGTCCCTAATTCACTTTTAGTGATTCTTTTCTAATTAACGCCGTTAAAAAATTGTTGATAGAGAACACGTTTTTGTACTCGTGAATCACTTTCCTCCTTAATCCAAATCTCCTCAATCTTCAGTTTTACATCCGGCATAACCAAATACACCAGAAATTATAAACAACACTCCCAAATTGAAATGTCTATGGTTTGTGAGAGAAGCACCATAATCTCAATAATTGAATTTCTTACATCTAATACATAGCTCTTAACTAATCTATGGTGTAAAATTATATATTTAACTCAAAAGATTAAAGATTTAATCAAATAGAGAACTCTAAAAGATATGAGAATGGTTTTCTCCACTTCAAATCACTTTGTCCGTGATTATAGAGTCTCAAAGATGTAGAAATTTGATGATTTTTATCAATCTTGGAGAGAAACAAGAAAAAAAAGGTGGGGGTGCAAAACCAAAAAATGAGAGAAAACTTTTTGGAGAAGAGGAAATGAGATAAACACGAGGGAGTGGGAATGGGCCACGTACAAATAGCAGAGGGATGTTTTTTTTTTTAATTTAATTCTTCTTTTTTAAAATGAAACCATTCAGCAAATTTTTTTTAACATTTAATTCTTCTTTTTTGAAATGAAACCACTGTTTTAAATAAAATGGAAGAAAGGTGTAAAAGATTTAAATCTGACAAAACTAACAATTAATATTTATCAATAAAAAAAGCAAAACCAAAACAAAAGGAAACTCCGAACAGTAAAAAAGGTACAAACAAGAGAAAAATAAATCGTAATGAAACACAACTTTAATATGTATAAATGCATTTTTTTTGTTGAACTATGTAAATTAATAAATCTCAAATATTACCTAATTCAGTGACAAAAGGTTACGGCATTTAATCATGTTTTTCTTCCGGTAAATGTTAATCTATTTCATTTCTAGAATAAAATTTATTTTCTTATGTCATATAATTTGTTTTATATAATTTTCTTGTCTTTTTTCTAGAATAACACTAACATTTTTTGAGATTTTCTCCAATTATAGTTACATACATTTATCATAGTTATAAGTCTAATTTTTTTTTTTGACAAGTAATATTTTTAAAAGCTAAGAAGTGCATATTGATATAAAAGAAATGTTAGTGTAATATCATAAATATTTAAATATCTTTTTAGTACCTGAAAAATTATCCATTTCGATTTTACTATCTATATTTTAATTTTTAGATTTTAGTATCTAATATTTTTTCATGTTTCAAATTAGGATGTGTTGTTAAGTAGTTTTTGTTAACAAGTGACGTGACTAATAGAAATGTTATATCATCAAATTCATATCATTTAAAAATTTCGAGTCAATATCCAAGTCAATTTCATAACTAATACTTTTTTTCAAAAAGTAAATATTTTTCAGATACTAAAATCAAAATATTTTAAAAAATGTTTTAGATAGCGTACTAGGAATTCAAAATAAAATAAAAAATTATTAGAGACTAAATACCAAATAACAATTTTATAAGGACTCAATGCAAATCCACTAATATATTAAAAAAACAAAACATATTTAATAGTTAAAATAATGTGCGATAGAAGGATGATCTGACAATCCGACACTTCCTATGGTTATGTTATACACTTAATGATAGGTACCAATTTAAAATTAAAAAAAAAGTTAGATATTAAAATAAGAGTTTAACATTTATACATTGACGTTCAATTATAACATTTCATTTACACACGACTTTTAAAATATTAAGTAGTAAAGTCAATAAATTTATCATAAATAAAAAGTTGTGATTGAATGTCATCGTAAAACCTTTTATACTGACAATATATAAGTATTTTTCTCTTAAAATAAACAATTGAAAGTTTAGATACTAAAAATGATAATATGTAATTTTATAAGAACTAAAAAAATGTAACCTATTGTAAAACAAAGAAATTTATTGTGTAAGTAAAAAAATATTAGAATTCTTAGAAAATGTCAATAGAATTTAATTATTCTTTTTTTTCTATTTTTATTTTTATTAGTTTTAATTAAAAGTAATTTTTTTTTGCTGGAGTTAATTAAAAGTAAATAGTAAAATAAGGTAGTGCAAAGTATGCATGCAGGTTTATTTTAAACCTTGAAAAATATTTCTTTTCGAAATGATATCCGCACTTAATATGTACAAAGTAATATGGAAACGAACCAAACAACACATAATACGGGTATTATTTCAGGAACAAAACATGATTGAGCCTTGTAAAAATTAAAAAAAAAACACTTATTTATAGCTGATAATTTATGATCACAACCTTGTTAATTTTATCAATTAATAATTTAATTGTAATATAAGCAAGGTAAAACCTTTTTCCATTGAAAGTAAAGAGGTATTAAACTCTAAAAGACACTTATTTACCGCTTACAATTAATCACAATCTTTTATATATAAAAAGTTTGTTAATTTTTTTAATTAATATTTTAACAAATGTAAACAGTATAAAACTTTTTTTCAACATATATACCAACCCAAGTTGATTAAGAAAACAAGGAACAATTGGTGAGTAAACCAACTTCAGACACATATAAAATAGGTTATTAATCATTAGATTCATTACACTCGGCTTCATGCAATAAAAAGGCAAACAAAAATTATGACTTCTCTTATGAAACCACGTTATGGAGTTAATTAGACCCAAATTATCAGCTTGACCACACTCAACAATTCAGCGTTGGCATGAATTTTCCCAGAAAGAAACAAAGGAATGCTTGGGAACTCCTTGTAGTATTTTCCCTTAAAAGAAAAAGACTTCACACTCAAGTATTGTTAAATGAAACAGTTCTCTTTCCCGGCAGCTGTTTTCGCCTGTCGTGTTGGATTTCTTAAACGACGAAATCCAGGTGCATCACTAATAGATGTGGCCAATTGATTTGGCTGTCCAAAAATATTCTCTGTATCTGGTTTTGTAACCTTGTCCAACCCAGTTGGATTATTTTCCCTCGTTTCAATTACAAATGTTTCAGTACCGCTGGTATTTTCTGCAGAGGAAGAAATTGGATTTGGATTCTCGGTAATTAACTGAATTACAGGTTTTCGCGGATTTTTTTTCTTGCCTTGTTTTTTATCATCCAATTTGGTCTGCAATCAAATTGTCGTGTGGGTTAGTAATTCTGAGACAGGTTATTATTACACTAAACGCAATAAGTGTTTTGGGAATGTAGAATACCAGTGAGTTCTGAATGTCACATAATGCTTTCTTTATGGGCACACGGTTGTCTTTGCAACTAGCAGGTTTTTGAACAAGTGCACTCTGGAGTAGTTTAGCACATTCAGAAGCGATCACAGTTCCATCTTGGTCTACAGGTTCTCTATTTGTGCACTTCAATCGTGTGCATCCACACGATGGTCCGCAACTTCCGCCAGTGGATCGGCATTGGCATTTGTTAGTCTTGCACAAGGACTTCTTACTGCATGAGCAGCATAGTCCTTCAGCTGTTCTCTCCCTCCTCTTAACACTATTTTCACTTGTACTGCTCAATTCGGGTGTATCCATTTTTATCTTGTCATTACTCTCTTCAGAGAAAAGAGACTGAGCCAGGTCACCCTGATTAGAAGATCACACAGCGTAAGAAATCAACAATGTATTTAATAATTTTTTTAAAAATTTGTCCATACTAAATATTGTTTTAATTTTGAAACATGTTATTGCTAATACAATTCTAATGTTGATGTCAGTGGCCCTAAACCTGCTTCTTATCCTTAAAATCAAGCTTCTCCTTCCGTGATTGTAATTCTCTAAGTAAAGAATCAAGGTTTTTCATTTGTTCCTTTAAATCTTGGATATCAGCATCTTTCTCCAGACTGTCACGGTCTTCCTCCTGTAACTGACACCTTGAGGTAACAAAGAACAGAGTAGAAACAAAATACTAGATTAGTGGGTGGACTATATGTTACTGTAAGCTGGTAGAAGTATTCAACATTGAAAAGGAAATTGAGCAACAGTTCTCACCCTAATTTTTCCTGCTTATGTATCTCAATTTCTTCCTTCAGCTGTGCAATCTCTCCAGCCATCCTGATCATGCCAAATTGTTAAATTGAAGCCCTTAATATGCACTTCGAAAAAACCATACTGACAACTAAATCTAAAGAAATGCAAGCGAGAAAGGTTAATAAAATATGAAATGAACGACGGGGTGGAACACATGAAAGACCTCGGAAGAAGAAACAATAAGAAAAGGCCAAGGAAGGGAAGACAGGAATAACAGCAGACTTACTTTTCTATTGTGGATTCATATTCAGAACATAATTTGTTTAAATGAATTGAGACTTGAAGTTCTTGCTCAGCATCCTGCACCAGCCACATTTTAGCGATGTTTTAGAAAGTTAGGCCAGTATAAAAATAAGGTCACTGGTAAAAACAGTAATCAAACCCATTGAAAATACATTTCAATGGAAGCAACCTCTGATTAGGTTCAAACAATAAATATAAAAGTAATCAGAATTTTTCAATTGATTTTAAATTACCTGAATTAGTTTATCATTTCTTCTTCTAGCACCTACATCAGAAACGGCAAAAGAAAGAGGTAATAAATGTACTGTAGCCAAAACAAATCAAATAAAATCCAAATGAGACAGGTCCTCTAACCAGTTGATCTATGTGATATAGCTTTTCGAGCTGCTATCAAGTCTTTTAGACGTTGCATAGCAGAAGAGGCTTCCTCTGTCTTCCGCTGTGACACCTGATGCGGAGAGAAAAGTGCTTAGTAGGAAAAAAAAACAACAGGTAGATATCGAAAAATAAAAGAACATAAAAGGCATCGATGAAGATTTCATGAACTGACCATTTTAAGCCTCTCATTTGAGGCCAGCAAAATTTGGGCCTTGATTTCTTTCCTCCTTGCTTCTTTTTTAAGCTAATGGTACATGAACAAATATTCCATAATTAAATTCTAACCGGACGGAATATATTGAATACAACAACTAGATATGTGAGCAACAATTGCTATGTTTACCAAACATATAATCATATGAAAACCATGTCTTGTTTTGTACAGGTAGGGAAGGATTTTTTACTGCCATATGCACGTTATTACTACATATAATGCTAATCACATAGGGTAATGTGCAATGAATGGGCCAAGCCTTCTAGTCTAATTATTTTGTTTAATAAAATTCGTTTTGCTTGTTGAAAAATAAATAAAAAAAGATAATGTAACTGAATAGATACCTGAAGAACCTCTTTTTCAAGTAGGGCCTTACATAAACGAAATTGCTTAGACTCGAGCTTGATCCTGCATTGCAGTTGAACCTGTATGTAAGTAAACACAAAAGGTTGAGCGGATACACAAAGCAAAAGAGGGAATTGACAAAACTAAAGCAGCAATTAAAAAAGAATCCATTCACACAAGAAATGTGACCTTTTGAGCCTTCAGAGTTTGAATCTCAAACTGCAACTGCTTAGTTGATTCATCGACTTTTCTCCTTTGAATTGAGAACTGGGATCGAGTACCCAGTTTGGTCTTCAAGTCAGTAACCTACAACAGCGTGGTTGAAAACTAATCATAATCATGGTCTCACCACTGCAAACAATTTCATTCCACTAACGCCACAAACAAATACTTACCTGATCTTCAAGTAAGTTCAGCTTCTGAAGATACTCCTGTTTAAGCTTTTCAACTCCATTCTTAGAAGCCGATGATGAATCACTTCCCTGTTGTTGTTGCCTCAGTTCAGCAATCTCTGTCTACAAATTACACAGCAACCGAGTAAGATAACAGCAGTACGCAGGAATAATTGTTTAAACAACTGATTCATCAAAATAACGTGCAAATATTTTAAAATTAGGGAAATGTTAAGGATGAGGATGAAAATGAGAAGTAAAATCCTAGAAAACAAAAGTGGTGAAAATCTAAAAGATGAAGGGAAGGATATGTTGATTAATTGAGAACAAAATGCAACGCAGAAATTTGAAAATAAAAAGCAGACCTGATAGGCTTTATTCTGAGCCTCGAGAAGGCGAATCCTGTCATCGTAGTCGTGGATTTGCTTCTCGTTGGGGTCAGAAGGGGAGGCATGGATAGGGCTAGGTTGCTTGGATCGGCGATTTGTCTTCTTCATGATCTGATTCTGAATTGCGAAGAGAAAAAGTGGAAGAAGAACGAAGACGCACTTTTGTATAGGAATAGGATCCAAATGATGCCCTCGCTCTCTCACTATTATAACGTTATTGTGTAACCGGCTCAACCAATCATTGTGTGTCACGTCAGCGATGCAATTCAAGTCTTGCGGAGGGAAACCAAACGTGCCTCATTCAAATTTTCTTTGTCGGTATATTACACTTACACCCTTTGTATTTCTGCTATTTACTCTTTTTCATTTACCACTGCTATTTCCTGTAAACACCTTTTTTTTTTTTGTTAAATAAAAGGAAAGTACCTTTTAAATTAATTTAGTAAATACATTATTATTTTTTCTAAAATATTGAATATATAGTATTTTTTTAGTATTCTTTTTAAAACAAATACTATGTTCATAACATTTTCCTACATAAATTTTTTAATATTTTATATTTTTACATTCAAATTTATTTTAATAATATATAAAACTATTTCAAGTATCTAAAATAAAATATTAAGAAAATATAATCACCTCTAATAATATTCAACTGTTTCACTATTTCCTATGGGTTGATGTGGTAAACTTCTATTAATTCTTTTGAAACAACTTGTTTTACACACTCAAAAGAAAAAAAAACTAATTATTTTTTGTCTCACTATTTATTCTACTATTATTTATAAGAATTAAATAAGTTTTCTATCTTTAAAGTTTCATAAAAAAATCACTTTTAGTTTTTAAAATTAAAAAATATTTTTTTAGTCCCCTAATTCACTTTTAGTCTTTATTCTCGAGTTAATATCATTAAAAAATTAGTAACAAAAAACAGGTTTTTGTATTCGTAAATCACTCTAAGTTCAGTAAATCCTTCCATCTTCAATTTCACATTCAGTTCAGTCAAATACACTAAACTTATAAGTGAACAACGTTAATACAAAAAATAACCTAATTTTAGGACTAAAAAAATATTTTTGAATTTGAAGGATCGAAACTGATTTTTGTATAACTTTAAGGATAAAAATCTTATATAAGTCTATTTAACTCAATTTTTTAAATAGTTTTAATATAATTTTTTCATTATCAAATCTCTAATTAGTGACAATTTTAAATTATTACTACTTAAATTTAAATTAATAAAATATAAATTCTTAAATATTATAAAATATTTAAAATTTATGATTTGAATTTTTCATTATTTTATAATTTTAATATTTTTAAGTTTAAATTTAAATAGTGAAAATTTGAAATCATCACTAATTAGTGATAGTTTTAAAATGTCACTAATAATAAACAACATTAACTTCAATTTGATACAAAAAACAATATTGAATCTAATTAAACTCTTAAAGAACTGTGGAATCAAAATTGATTTAAAATAAAGTTTAATTAATATACACCGTCAGTGTAAAGATTTTTTTACACTGACGTTAAATAAATCCTTCATTTATGGTAAATTTGTTGATTTTACTAGTTAGTTCACATAAATGAAAAGCTGTGATTAATTGTTAGTGTAAAAGTTTTTTATACTAACCGTGTATACTAATTAAACTCACTTTTAAAATAATAGTGGATGAAATTTAATTAATTTGAAATTTATTTACCTATTTTTATTGTTTTAACTTTCTTGCATCCACGAGTTAAACAAACAAAGGAAAATCGTTCTGAGTTGGAAGGAGCAATATTAACCCCTTTACAAATCTCTATTAGAGGTATTTGAAAGAAAAAAAATCCTTAGCCTGTGAAATTAGAGATTTATTTTATGACAAAAGTTTGGTAATGAATTTTGAGAGTAAGTATTAGAGATTAAATATTATGATTTTATGAGTTTCTTCAAAATCATGAGTTCTTATTGGGATTTTGGCAAGTGTACCAAGTTGATTGTAGTATGGTGAAATAGGGTTCTCCAATCCAAAAAAATTTAAAATATTTTATAATTTAACCTAAGTAAAAATTGTACAGTTGTTCATGGATTTGTGATTTCAATATTGAAAAGAAAATAACAAGTATTCAAAATATAAAAGGGAAAGAATAAATTTTATCTAGAAATTAGTGAGAATGAATGTTGGGATCAAATTTTTTATATTTGGTTTCTCTGCAATCATTTAATTCATTTTGATTACTCAATGTTACTGAATTCATTAAATAACTCCAAATTAATTCTTTAACATAAAAATTCTAAGGATTTTAATTTGATGACCAATCTCTTAATTATCTAATTAGAAACCTTGCCTTAAGAGGATGAATTTAACCATTAAGAATTCCAAATTTATTCCTAGTATTAAGAATAATTAGGTGAATTTATTGAAATCGAATTTAGAGAATCTTTTTCAACAAAAATCTAAATCTAAAATCATAAGATGAGTTCATTTAATCATTAAGAATAGAACCAAATTAGTAACTTCAAATAATAAAAAACATATATATAAATAAAAAGGATTACAGAAGAGTTTTATATATTTCATTCAATCCTAAAAAAGAGAAGATTAGTTACTCATGATGATGAGAACAATCCCTTTTATAGATACAAGATGAAAGACAATTGGATTCAATCAACTCTTTTCAAGGAGTTTGAGCTTCCTCCTCTCTTCCTTCCTTATTCTTATCTCTTTGTCCAATTAATGTTCTTTTCCCTTCATTCCTCTTTTATATCTTTGGAATTTTAAAATAGAGGATATTGTAAGTGACCATTTCAATTAGCGGAACTGAAACTGCTAAGCAAAATGCACATTATTCAGGTTGAAGAAAGCTCAAATCGTTGAGAAGATTGGAAAATGCTCAATGAATTTCTTATTCTCAAGTAACCTTTTCTAGTCTAATTCTGCTGAGTGAAATTCTGATAAAGATAAATTCTACTATTTTTGCTCAATTTTCTTAACCAAAATGCTTATTGGTTTTACTCCATATTCTAAATCCAATCATTTTCATCAACATAGAAAAGACAAGGATTAAGTGCATAATTCTATAATTCTTAAAAAATAAACCTACTTACAAAAGTTTTGATTTTTTAAATTAAAGTTGAGTTTTATAATTACTTTTCTTTAGATATGTCATAAATATAAATTATTTAAGTAAAAATGACCTTTATTAGCTACATATAAGGGATTTTGTTTAATCTTTTTATTCGTTTTTTTCATCTCTATCATAGTCGTTGTTGTTGTATTATTATTATTATTATTATTATTATTATTATTATTATTATTATTATTATTATTATTATTATTATTTTTATTATTATTATTATTATTATTAAACAAGATGCATATATTTTTCAATAGCTCATCATTGAAGAATTCTACAGTTAAGTGTTCTTGACTTGAAGCAATTGAAAGATGAGTAACCTTCTTGATAAGTTTTTCAAAAAGTGTATTAGTAATGCTAAAGCACATCAAACCAACCAATTATCACAGTTAAAAGTTAGAAGATTAAAATTGCATCATTGTTTACCTTTACCATGTCAATGCATCAAATCAACCACTATATAGGAATGACAATTAGACAAGGTTGGTGCAAGTTTGAATTTAAATATAAAAGAAGTAGATATGAAATTTTATTCTCATTATCATTTCCATGAGATATTTTTAGGTTTAAGTATACTTATGAGTAACCCATTATATTATTTTTGTTGTCTTAACATTAACAATGACCTCTCGTTAATGTTAAGTCATGTTTGTAAAATTTGTTAAATATTTTATGATAAAAATTAACATCACACCATTACAAATACATGATAAACTGGAATTATAAATATCAATAATATTATTTGTCAAGAGTATGTATGTGTGTATATATATTGACTATGCATGTAAGGAATAGGTAGAAAGATAGACAAAATTGCTTTTATTTGATAAATCATCTTCAAAATATAGACTTAAAAAAATGATTTGAAGTACTAAGCACTAACTATTGATGGGAAACATTATATATGTATTAAGGGTTGCTTTTATCTCCGTTTACCTTAAGAAATTACCTACATACCTCCATCATTTCCTTTACCCATTCCCTTTCTCTAAACACCCCTACCCTCTATTTTTTTTTTCTCCCAAACTTCTCACTCCCAACCTCGTATCTCCCCCTCGGCCTCCTTCATGAAGATCCCCATAGCTATATGAATGTCTTTAAGCTCTTACATTGATCCCTAAGCTTCCTTTTTGTTTTCAACGTCAATAAGGTGAGATCTTATCTTTTACAATGAAAACTTGGCTTACCATTAACATAGTGAAAACTTGTTTTTATTTTGTAGTTTCCATAAAATACATAACGAAAATAAGTTTTTGTTGTGTAATATATTTGAAGACCTTTATTACATTCCAAAAACATAGTTTAATTGTGTATTTTTTCTTAACTACACAACAAAAATAACTATTTGCAATGTAAGTGAGATGAGTTATAGCATGGGAGACCTTCCAAAGAAAATATAAATGTTGGATATATTAGATTTTTAATCAAAGGTAAAAATATATTTTTTCCCCTCTTCCTTCCCTCATTTTGCTCACTTCCCTTACAAATCTTCTGCTTGTAATCTCCCCTCTTCCAGTAGAAGCCCAATCCCGTTTTACTCACTTGTTCTTCCCAAAGTCATACTCACATTGGAAGCAACAATTGATATTTCTCATGGTGCCACCATTAACCCATGGAACTAGCACTTGAAGATATCGCTCGCATACCCCATCTTATATGTGGTGTTCAATGTGAAAAATAACATGCCTAAAGCCAACAGTATTAGATTCATCATTATCTCCGTCAAGAGAATCTTCTTGAAGTGATTTTCCCTTATGTCCATGTGCATGTGTCGCCTCATCTACCGGGTCGAAAATCCCAATCTAGTTGTGACATTGATTTTGTCCCTCATTGTTGTTTCTATAAATCTTATGTATTCATGTGTCAATTTTTTATTTTTGAAATCTAGTGTGTGTAACAAAGACATGACGAAAAAGAGAAAGTATGCAAAGGTTCGTTGTAGTGGACATTTTTCCATCAGCGGTGACAATGGCTTCAATGCGGTTAATGATGACAACTTCAGTGTCATTTTTGTGTTGAGCGATTTAAGGGAACAATGAGGGATCAACCAAGAAAAGCAATAAAGAAATAAAAAACTCATATGGGAATCTAAAATAATGAATCCAACAATTAAGAAACCTTCTTCTACTATGGGAGACCATCGAAGGTTTTCCAGAATAAAACCTGTCACGTAAGTGATGAACATACATAACGAAAATGTATTTATTTTATTATGAACATATTTATTATGAGTTTCACCGGTTATACTACTGGTGTAAAGATTTTTACACTAATTAAACTTTTTTATTATTATGTTAAATAAAAATATCTAGGGATAACAAGTTTCTTGCACTCGTGAGTATCCATCCATGCCACAATTTTAATTAGGATTATTTTCTTTTAATTAGATAAAACAATATTCTTAATCAGACATTTACTGACACGGATAAATATCTAATTACTCACTCCAACATACATAAAGGCTTTTATCATTATAATTTTTAAAAGTATAATTAAATTAATTTAAAAGTTTCATAATTTATGTTATAATATAATTAAATAAAAAACTTATAACTATATATTTAACTAAAAAGATAATTTTTCAATTTTATTTTTAATTCTTTCTATTTATTATTTTTATATATTGATTAATTAAAAAATATAATTGATAAATTTATATAATTTATTGAAAGATATACAAGTAAATTAAAATTCTAAATAAATATAAAATAAGTTATTCGCAAGCATATCCAAACCTAAAAATACTCAATTAACATTAAAATTTTATATCTATTTCATTTATACTCGTTTCAGCCTACATTCTTTTAAAATCAGAAAAGGAAAGGATTAAACCTATTTTCAACCTTTCCATTGACATGCCTAACAAGAGAAGAGGTGGGATGAGATGCTAAAAACCATTGGGTGGTGCCAACAATATGATTAGACTATATTTAATACTAGCCTAACATGTGTTGGGCTTTTTCTCCATACATCCCATGTTTTTCTTCTTACACTTTTACTTTTGAAAATTTTATATTGTCTTTAACTTAATATATGTAATAGTGTCGTAAGTACTCTGACTAAATAATCTGGATTTGACTTTTGAAAAGTTTGGATTACATATTCTAAAACACTTACTCCTAATTTAATGCATTCAAAATGGTTAATGATGATGTTTTTTACGAATTCAGGTTACCTATTATAAACTCACACATATTTTAAACTTAATTTGTAACACCTAATCCAAATATAGAGTACTGAAGAAAAACTCCACGTGTTGGAATTTGCTGAGGTTTTACTTAGGCTAGAAATGTTTGATTATATGGATATATATCCCTTTGCATGATGAATCGTACATCCATCCAACTACTTTTAGATGTTTGGGATAACTAACAATTTAATATTTAAGTTTTTTTTAGACAAAAAAATTGATAATTTTTTTTTAGCTTAATTATAATTTTGATCTCTATTTTTTATTTTATATCTCTTTATTTTTCATGGTTTTAGTTTCTCCATTTTTAAAAACGTGATGTTCCTCTGTTTTTTTCATTCGTGATTTTAGTGCTTTTTTTAAAAAAAAAATTATGATTTTTAGTCCCTTTATAAATTATTTGTGTTTACTAAAATAAAAATTTTAAAGATATGAAAATCTTGATTTTTTAAAAATAGAAGAATTAATATCATAAATTTATAAAATAAAAGCAAAAATTATGGATTTTTAAAAATAAAATGACTAAATAGAAGTTTTTTTTTAATTTCAAGTTCAATGATACTTTTATTTTAATTTATGAGATTTGGTACAGTGTAAAATCTTTACATATATTCAATCATAACTCCTCATTCACACTAAATTTATTGACTTTATTTATTACTACTTTAAAAGTCATATAAATGAAAAAAGTGATAATTGAATATCAATGTAAAAATCTTATCTTTTACACTAACAGTACAGTGTATACCAATTAAACTCTTAATTTATACCAGATTAGGAAACGAAATTATGTTACTAACTTAAAACATTTTTTCATATGTTACTTTGAAGTAACTTTAGAATTTATAGCTTATAACCTATTATTAATTTTTTCTATATATTTTTACTCTTAATTTTTTTTATAAAAACTCTCATTTATTACTTCATTTAATACTATACTATTTATTTTAATAAAATTTATCTTTTATTATGACATTATTTGTTTTAATTATTGCACAATTTATTTTAATTTATAAAAAATATTTATAAACGGAAGTTAAATAGCTTTATTAAAAATTATAACAGACTAAAATTATGAAAAAGTTAGTAATCATATGTGGATGCCTATAGTTGTAAGGCTGTAAAGTTACTATTTTTCTCTTCTTTGTCATTAGGGATGACAATCATACTTGTCCTTGGGTATTGTCCCGTCCCATCCCGATTTTGACATAGAAAATTCGCATTATTGGTCTCAGCTAGGAATGACAATGGGTCGGGGCGGGCAAGGGTAGTGGTTACCTGCCACCCGACCCGCTACAAAACCCGCCACCCATTACCCGCTACAAACTCGTCGGGTATCTGCTATAGAAATACTCGTAGATTTTTTTAATACCCGTAGGTATCCATGGATATTTTAAAAAAATTAAATTTTTTAAAATTAAATATTTTTTATAAGAATTTTTGTCAAATAAATAATTTATTTTTTGAAAAATCTAAAAATAAAATTATACTAGTTTCTACAAGATTAATTAGATCTAAAAGTAGATTAATATAATATATTATAAGAAAATATTTAATACTTATAATAAATAATTTTATTAACTATGAAGTTTTCATAAAATATTATCTTTTTTAACTTATATGTGTGTATATATATATATATATATATATATATATATATATATATATATATATATATATATTATTTTAGTTTAGTGGGTACCTGCGGGGTACGGATACTATGATACCAAACTTGTGCCCGTTAAGGAGCAGGTAGAAAAAACTCGTACCTGCGGGTGGCAGATACCCATTTATACTATTCGTGGGGATATTTTTGCAGGTTTTATCCACGGGTATCCACAGGCACAAATTTTTTTACCATCCCTAGTCTCAGCCTTGTCCCCGCATAAGATAATGACAAATGGGAATGGGTATGGATTTTATAGTCCGTACTCCACTTTTATGTTTTACATATAATTATATGTTAAACAAAATTTCAGATGTATGTACATAAATCTATACTCCTGCGAGTCATTAAAACAAAAATATAATTAATAACTTAACATATAATTTATTTAATAATTAATAAATTCAATATAAAATTAATAAATTACATATAATTTATTTATTAAATTATAAGTAAATTTAAATGTAAATTATAAAAAATAATATAAAAGGACACCCATGAAAATATCTTAACCTAAAAATATTCGATAGGAATGAAAACTGGAATTAAAACTTTATACCCATCTTCTTTATATCCATCTCTATTTGTCTTTCTTCATAATAATAAGTATTAGGCATATTTGTTTTGTCATCATAGAAACAAAATAGTTTAAAATCTTTGCTTTTCAAGAGTCGAGACCACAAGGTGACTACTAATGTATCCTAATTTTGTGCGGAAGGGAATTGTGGTAATCTTTTTCCATTAATAGGTTAGTAATAACTTACAGCTTGTCCTATGTATAATCTAACCCGTTTATAAAGCAAAGTTAAAATGCAACATTAATTTTATTCTTGTAACTTTCGTTGCACTGCCATTGAACTAAATAAATGTCTTTGTGATGCATGGCAAGAAGTAGGTGGAAACTTTTGGTCTGACTTCAATTGATAATAGTGACACCTCAGTGTATCGATACATGGCTTACCTGTTTTAGTTCAAATACTTAGTCTCTTTCTTGATGTTGAAGTTTATCTACTACATCCCACAGTTATGAGAATCCTTTTCAGGCTATCGATATCATGCTTTGTAGTAATTTATGCCATGAGAATGGTGTATACTGCATAGTTTTAGGCTTAGAAAGTTTTCTCAGGTTGTTTACATAAGTATAAGTTTCTATGTGTAAAGGGTCAAAGCATGTATTTTGTGAAATTAATGAATTACAAATAAGTCATTCTTGGTGATAAAATGTTTTTGCTTTTTTAGGAAATGAGGATGCAAAATTGGATTTTAAGAAATGGTGGACGAAAAGGTAAGAAATAAAGGTGGGTTGTCACTTCATTGAAGAAGATAAACCTTAAGTTTAGGGTTTGACATAAGGAAATAGACCTTTGATAAAAATCACTAGAAGAGATTTCTCAAAAAAAGAGGACTTTCAAGAGATTTTACTAAGATGAAATACTGTCTAAAGGAGTCTCTATTTAATCATTCAAGTGTGTCTTACAATGAGAAATGAGGATATATTTATAAATGCAAGAGAAGGAGTCAGTTTTGATTAGGGGAGCAAAACAAGGTTAAACTCCTCCTAATCATGATCGCCCAAGATAAGCAAAGTTTAAGTTCACTAACTTCTAAATTGGCACTTAGGGGAACATGTGAGTTCCTATGTTGGTCATACTTTGTGTGTTGCAAAGAGAGATGTAAAAACAGGTCAAGGGTAAAGGAATTAACTCATATATCCAAATGGATTATCCCTCCTTATGAACATACTTCACATGCTAACTAATGACACCTCATATTTTATCAAAAGAAAATGACAAAAAATACAAGGTCTAAAATGGAAAATAGATGCGTTCCCCTTATTAGTAACACAATTAAAATTATTTACAAGCAAATTAAAACTAGACTATGGCCTCAGGTCAATGAGCTTCATTCTTGTCATTCTCCTCCATCCTCCTAGCTAAAGTTCATGCTAAGTAAAATTGATTCAAATGAAAATCTCAAATTTTTTATATGTAAAATTAAATCATTTTAGTCTGTGGATTGTTTCCGTTTCTATGAAAGATGTTCGCCAAACTCATTCCGGTAAAATACAAATGAACCTAAAGGAGACTGTTCATGCAATGAATGAACAGGCAACTAACAAGACTACTTGTCTGGGTTGAGACAAAATCTTCGAAGCATAAAAGGCCAAAATACATATATAAGCTCTAGAGGGTGCTAAAAACATGAGACTATAATTGCAAGGAGACAAAAACATCTGCATGGATCATAAAAAGGACTTAAAAATAATGCAGCTAAGAGAAGTATATTTATCTTCTTTCTTCGGTATTTGATTGCTACCCACCACACAGCTTCCGTTCATTTTGCTTGTAGGACATGGCTATTGATCACAACATGTAAAAGGATTTTCAAAAAGTTGGTCTGTGGAAAAAAAACTAGTACTTGTCACCCCACATAGTAAGTCTTGGCCCATAGGAATAGGATTACCAAAGTTAGTTGTCTGCAATAACGTTGCTAAGGGCAATTTTCCTATTAGAACTTCCCCACGTTAATAATGCATTGACGTCCTTGTAACAAAATCTAATCCAGTTTGAGACATGTTGAACCAATTCGACAATCTCCTTTTTACCAAAAAATCTTTGTCAATATCCTCATAACTTGTTTTCCACTTTTCACTTCCTAAGGGCATTGATATTACAAAGGAACATAGTATACTTAAGGGTTTCAAAATTGGTCTCTGACCGAGATTTTGGCTGCAACATAAGGTTTTCGCTGGTGCCCACGAACACAATAAAACTGGAATTGTAGCTACACAAATAGTATATGTCTACAATATCTAAGAGTGTAACCAAACTGTACACACGACCGCAATTTAAAACCATGTTTGTACTAGTGTTTCATTTTTTTGAATGGCTATTGACCCTCAATAGTCAATTCAAGGAAACTCTAAGACACCAACTCGTGCTATATCACATTGAAGGGAATTAAAGAATCGGCAGAAAAAGTTGGAATGAAATCAACACGTAGTTAATACAGAAACTTAGCTTAAAGTGAAACACGAATAGATTGAAATGACACATGCCAAGAGAACACAGAAAGAGGGGAGGATCCTTTTTCATTGGTCAATGTCTTTTACTTTCATTCAGGAAAGACAAATCCTAATGCCTCATTACCTTCTCTATGTGCCTTTGTGTAAATTTCCCCTTCCTTCCACAATGGATTTTTTTTTTTTCTGCACTTTCATTTTCAACTAGGACAGAGAGAAGGTTTGGAGATAAGAGAGTCAATAAAAGAGAAAACAACACTTGAAACAAACAAGTGCTTTAGTCAATCTGCAAAGTACCATAGAACTTTGGGCCTCTGCAACCCTATGGAGAAGTTTGCCAGTAATAAATAATGTTCATGCAAATAGGTACAATTATCATAAACCTCTTCTTGAAGGGTGTGGCTGTAATTTGACAACCTACACAGGACTCGAAAAAATTCTGCTTACCCTATCCTTAAACGTCAATGTTGGTGTGCTTTCCGGCAATGAAAATCACCTTAAGCACCCCATTCCACCCATCATTAAAGTTAGATGACGATTGATTATGAGTGTCCATCTTCAACGATAAATGCTTCCTTGTGTTAAAAGAATTACACCTTCATCTCTCTATCTCTTCTTTCTCATCCACTATAACAAACACTCACAAATTAAGAAAGACACCAATGTCAACACTGAACCATCTTTCTGATAGCTCGGAGCAGCTGTGTTACATACAATGTGGATTCTGTACCACTATTTTAATGGTAATGAACTCCTTGGTCAGTTTAACTGCAGTTCTAGAGTTCATGTGGTTATATTTTCTAACTGCAGTTGTTGAGCTCATGTGGTTTTTATTTTTTAATGCTACTTTCTGTATTTCATTTTTCTGTTTTCAATTCAATTGAGACATGCAGGTTAGTGTCCCATGCAGCAGTTTGTCAATGGTGGTGACAGTAAGATGTGGACACTGCACGAGCCTTCTTTCTGTCAATATGATGAAAGCTTCTTTTGTCCCTTTCCACATTTTGGCTTCTCTTAATCATCTTGAGGTGATAGGTTACGTTTCTAATTCTATGTTGTTGCCATTGTGTTATTCAAGTGAGTCCAATGGCCTACATACTTATCTTTAACTGGGTAAAAGGATTTGTAACTTTGTATCATTTGCTGGATTTTTAACTCAATGCATTTGTGACGGTCTCCACTCTCCAGCCAAAAGCAAGTAGTCCAGAAGAAGATGCTAGCAAGATTTTGAACCGCCATAAAGCATACATGATGACCTATTCTGATTGTGAGGTAGAGGGTATAATTCCGATGAATAATGTCGTGAACAAACGTATGTAAGGAAATAGCTACTTTAATAATGATATGAGTTATATTGAGTCTGATGCAAATTTTGTGCACTCATCCTTCTCCATAATTATTTTTTTTGGCATTTTACGCCGCCCCAGAGAAAAGACAGCGAACACCATCAGCTTATAACCGCTTCATCAAGTAATTATTCAATAAAAAAAGTTGTGTATAACTAAACTTCAAACTTTGAATTCTAATGTGAGTATTAGTTTAATGCATGGAAGAAATTAAAAGGCTAAAGGCAGAAAACCCTGACATGGCCCACAAAGAAGCTTTTAGTACAGCTGCAAAAAATGTAAGGTTTAATTTTTTAAGCTGCTCACTAATTCAACTCATTTTTGCAAATTAGGCAGTCTTATAATAATATTGGTGAACTGTAAATTTTGGGAAAAGAAGGTACTCTTTTTAAGCTTTATCTTGAAAATATGGCATTTTTAGTGGGCTAACTTCCCCCAAAGTCAGTGGTGCAAAGGAGATGAAGAGAGTTGTAGCCAGACAGATCAACTTGTAGATGTTGACTCCAAAGTGGATCCTCCTGATACTGAGGTAAAAGCATGATTATTTGAAAAACTGAGCAGTTTCGTCGTTTAAGACAGAGGGTTCTTTTGTAACTCACACAAATTAGTTTAGCTAATTAAAACTTGTTATTAGTAGGAGATTCTTTGGTTTGGCACTGTCTGCGTCTATCTTATTATTGCATGTTCCTTTCTTAGAAGTAGGCTTCATTCATTCAATAGGAAAGACTTATCCTCAGGTGGTTGACAATCAATTAATGCGACATTGAGATATTGAACCATTTATTAGAAACTATTGTAGATTCTCAATAATTATAGTCAATATAGAATGTTGATTAACGTGCTGTCCTCAAAAGCTGAGACAAGATGAAATTTGATAAAGTTGCAAAGACACTAAAACTAGGGCAACACGGTGATAATAACTAACACAAAATAAAAATCTTGTTATTCTTGTAATGTAATGTCTGCTGCAGTAGCTAGTCATTTTCCTGATACTGTCATTCATGTGTACCAACTTTTCTCAGGTAATGTACATATATATACTTCCCGTTCAACTTTAAGCCTACTCTTTCTAAAATAGTACTTTGTGCATATTTTATATGTGAAACTTTCAGGTCAATGAAGAAGAAAATCAAGGTTTTCGTAAAAGAAAGATTCCAACAAATTCCATCTTGGAAAGGACACAGTTTGAATGAAGAAGCTCAACTCATATGAAATATATATATATATATATATATAAAACAAGAAAGCTATTTTCTTTTTTAACATTGAGCTTCAGGACCAATTTTTTTTTTTTCTTTATCATTTTGGACATAACAAATGTTTGTTTGTTGAAGTGTTGCTTATTTATTCTCAAACTACTCTTGGAAGCTAACATATTAGTGGCTACAGAATTTTGGGATAGATAGATAAACATGCATCACATGTTAGAATGAGAATAGTAACTCAACACGATAAGGGAAACTTAACAATATAAAGTGTATGTTTAACAATATAAAGTGTACGTTTAGAAATCAGGTAAAAAATATTTTTATCAAAAGAATCAGAATTTTTATTTTCATTTTAATCTTGTTCATTAGATTTACATCATGCTCAATTGTTTAGTGATATGATGAGTTTAAGATAGTTGTCAACTTGTAATAAACTATAGTCAGAAATAAGAAATTTAGGTTTGTTGATCTTGTCATATTACTAGTACTAGTATCCGATTTTCTTAGGTATACGTAGTATAGTAAGTTTCTCCAAATTAGGTTTAATCTAAGACGATCTTGATATAATGATGTGAGAGTGCAAGTGTGAGTTGAAGTCACACGTTGGTAAGAAATTGAAAAGTTGAGTAATATATAAGTGAGAAAGACTCATAACCTAATGTTTTAAGGTTTTGGGTTGAAAGTGGTGTCATATTTTCTTATATATGGGATCGTGTCCCATTGTTGTATATCTTCCCGGTGCTTAACCCCCTTAGTTTGACCCAACAACTGGTATCGTCAGGTTGACGGTGGATTCCCTTCAGGGGGCGTGTCCCCTTGTGTTTAAGGGCATAAAATCATAAAATACATAGTGGACAGGGAAGAGAAACACATATAGTACAAATATTTTTTCATTCCAAAATCTAAAATTTACTCTCTTGAAATCTAAAACTATAATAAATATAGAAATAACTTTAAATTTCAAATAACTAACAATGTCACATTATCTCTTCATTGTGGTGAACGGATTTATACATGATCTCTTCATTGTGGTGAAGGTGTAAATTTAAATATCATCCATCATTTTTAACTACTAATAGAAGTCAAAATCATGAAAATAATTTATTTAATAATTACTTGCTTCTCCAAAAGAAATAATTCAAATATGTCACCAAGTAAAATAGGTATTCACACAAAAAGAAAACTTAGCAAAGCCTTCCAACACTATCAAACACTGCCAGTAGGAGCAATATTTTCTAAGGAATCTAAACATTAAAGGCAAGACATGAATGAGTTAGATAAAACCCTCCAAATTGAAATGTCTAGGGTTTGTAAAAAAAGCACCACAATCTCAATAATTAAATTCCTTATATCTAATACATAGTTCATAACTAATCTATGGTGTAAAATTACTTATTTACTTCAAAAAATTAAAAATTATTTGTTGTCATTGTCGTTACTTTGATCTAAAGATCTATAAGTTTGAATAAGAATAGTGAAAATATGCTATTTGATCTATTATTGCAAGATTTAATTTATACTGGTTTGTTGGTTAATCATTGATTTGTTATTTGAGTTTGAAATTTTTTTGTTTTATTTTTTTCCTCTAGTCGTTGCTTCCCTTTGAGAGTGGTTATAGAGACTAAAAATCTTACGATTTTTGTGCAAGAACTTATCCACCATGCTAAAGATCTTGATTTTCTCTTTAATGCATGATCTTTAAAAATAGAATCTTGCTAAAAAAACTCAGCTCAAAATTCAATAATAAAGATGCTCTAAACATCCTCTCTTTTCACTATATATTCTATGTTTGGTTGAAAATTTTCAATCAAGACCATCTCCAAAAATTTATTGCAAATGGTTTAATTTTAAAATATCATATTTTTAAAAAATTAAATTGTTTGTTGAAGACTAATTTATGTGAGAAGATAAGTTTTTTAAAAACAAAATTTGTATCATATGCAAAATGTAGTTTATTAATTATATTAATGATCTTATTTAAATTTAATTAATAAAAAATAAAATTTTCTAACTTTTTTTATTATGTATAAATATTTTAAGAGTTTAATTTGTATACACTGTCAGTTTAAGACATTCAATAACAACACTTCCCTTCATTCATAATAAGTTTGTTGATTTTATTAATGAGTACTTTAAACACCGTCAATGTATACTAATTAAACTCATATTTTAAAGTTAAAATGATATTATAGTAATCACAAATTTAATATTTTCTAAAATTCTCAGTATCATGATCTTTTACCGTTGAAGGTATTACTAGTTACTATCAGCCAATGAAACCCACCAAATGAAAAACAAAACACTCGTTTAATGAAAGTTAAATAAATTTCACCCAATAAAAATGTGTTGCTGACATAAAACACCAATCCAAAAGCGGAGAATAACCAGAATTTTATGTGCCAATTAAACTATAAAATTGCAGACTCGTTTTCATCAATTTTTACTTTAGAAATTATATATTATAATGCACAATAGATGAATGATGTTAGTGCTTGAGCTGTTAAGAGCCAGTTTGATAAACATTTGGGGTGAAATTCCCAAGACTAAATCTTTTACATAAACTCAACCCGAAATTAATACTATACACATTATATATCCAAGTTAAATTGCAACATGCAGAGTGAGTCCAGTAGCAATATTTCTGAATATAAATTTAGTCCATGCATTGGCATCTATTTCAGACAGTCACATATTTAAAAATAATTTAATTTTTATGCATCAAGACTGTATATATATACACACATGAATTTTAAAATATTAACGGATAAAATTAATAACTTGGCAGAGACGAAGGATTGTGTTACAATGATACTGCATAATTCAATTTCCTTTGAAAATACCAGTCACACTCTCCTAAAGTTTGTTCCGTCATAAATATTAACACAAACAGTGCCATCTCATAACCCCTCTAAATAACAGATAACAGACATACTTGACCAGAATCAGCACACAAATATGACCATAGGGCATGGAATGTAACTGAAACATCTTGGTCATCTGTAATTCCTTAAGCGGGATCAGACTTGTCCAGAGCTGCAACCAATTTATGGACCAGTTCAGTACAGAGGGGAAGATATCATGATAATAATAACAGAAAACTAAGACACAGAAAAAGAACGATAGATGGAACAGAGATTACAGTTGTAATTGAGTAGCTTCTCGATGAGATCGACGTGGGTCATTAGCATGCGCCTACAACAATATCGAACCAATCCCAATGCATCCAGTGCATCTCTGTAACCCATCATTATGTTAATACCACAGTATTAATCTTTTCCATGAGGAAGACACTGAGATTCCATTCAAGAATCAAGTATACACACAATACTACCTTTTGATTACTCTTAAAAAAAATTGGAAAAAGAGAAAGGATTTAGGGGACGGACCCTTCACTGTAATCTGCTTGCAGAAGATCCAAATAGGTATCCCATTTGTTTCCAATGACCTAAATCGGAGAAAAGGAATACAACTGAGCGTTAATTAAGCAAAATCCTAACCCTAAAAGCGTAAAAGAGAACAAAGCTTTAATTGACGAGATAGATAGAGTGAAAAGTGGAAAATTAAAAGAGAGTATTTTGGGATGGGACGATGAAGAATACCTTTCCACAGGTGAAACAACGAACAGGGATGATCATCTTACTCTGTGATGTAAGAAAAGAAACAACTTATAATGAGAGGAATAAGAAACAGATCGGATTTGGAAGCCAGATGAAAAGAGAGAGAAGAAAGGAACAGAGACCACCAATGGTCTCTTTTTGTTTAATATCAGCGAAAACACTGGCTATCTATTTACATTTCTATTTTTATATTTTTTATAAAAAATTTATATTCTGAATATAAATTGTTATGTGATATGTTTTGAAATTTAATTTGTTAATTTTATATTTTTTTTATAATAACATGATAAAAACATGTTAGATCAATATGTAATGAATATGAAAAACAAAAAGAAGAGAGTTGAAATAGAACTCAAAATATTGTCGCACATGTGAATTTGCATGTTTATTAAAAATATTTATCATAAAATATAAGCATATATTAATATTAATAGCGTAAAATTCATAACAGGTATTTTGAAAAGTAGACATCAAAAGGAGTGTTGCATTTATTAATAATATAGATATAATATATAATGTAATATCATATATTATACATTATAGATATAATCGGACAATTATGTATGTTGGATATCAATATTTTAAAGTAATGTTTTACTTAAAGTATATCTTTGGGAAATAAGAGGTTATGGGTTCAAGTCCCTCTTATGACAAATTAGTTTATTTTTTTAATTTTAAAATAGGTGTAAGGGTAGAATAAGTATTTAAAAAGTAGACATCAAAACGGGGTATTCCCTTTATTAATAGTATAGATATAATATATAATATAATATCATATATTATACAGCATAGATATAATTGGAAAATTGTATATGTTGGATATAAATATTTTAAAGTAATTTTTTGTTTAAAATTATAAGATTGACATAATGATAAAGTATATCTTTGAGAAATATGAGGTTATGGGTTCAAGTATTTCTTATGACAATTAGTTTATTTTTTTAATTTTAAAATAGGTGTAAGGGTAGAATAGGTATTTTGAAAAGTAGAAATCAGGAGATATTTCCTTTATTAATAGTATAGATATAGCGTTAACAAATTATTTTGTGATTGGACGGAATCAAACACACTAAATGTAAATTTTGTTACTAGATCAATTTTGTAATCTTAAAATCAAAATTACTTTAAAATATATATATATATCCAACATATTTAATTGTGCTACTGACTATAGTTTATATGTATAATTAATAATCTATAATATTATATTCTATTATATATATATATATATATATATATATATATATATATATATATTATATATAATGAGAATAAGACCTTTTGGTGTTCAAAATTTATTACTATTTTACTTTCTTAACATTTTATGACTTCTCTCACTCTCACAAATATAAATTTTGTAAATAGATGTATAATTTTGATCATTAATATTTTTAATAAAAATGAAAATACACAGATAAAACAACATTTTGAATTTTATTCAAACTCTTTCCTTTCCTTATTTTCTCAAATTCATTGCAATTTTTTCATAATCATTGATGATCTGACATGTTTCTATCATGTTATAATAAACAAAGAAATATACAAGTTAAAAAATATATTACATCATGTTATACGCAAAATGATCTAGTAAATTATTTATATTCTACCATGTTATTATAAAACATATCAAATTAAAATCTTAAAATTATTATAATATATCAAAATACAAATGTGAATACACAAGCACAACAACGTCTGTTTTCGCTAGTATAAATAATAGGGATTTTCTTTTTGTACCCTAATTTTTTTATTTTTTTCTCTCCCAAAATTTAATTACCTTAAAAACCTTCATCTTCTTTCTCTGCCTGCCATCCTGTCTACTTGCCACCTGTAGCTAGGTGTATTCAAGGATCGAATTGAATTATATTTGGAGTAAAATGATATTCACCTTGATAAATTTTAATTGGATTTTATCATATTGGATTTAGGGGAAAAAATAGTAATTCAATCCAATTAAGAACGAATCAATTAAATTCAGGGATTACAAAGATTTTTTTTTATATTTATTTTCTTTTTTATAAAACAAAGGAAATAAAATAGTTAACATAAAAGTTTGTAAATAAAGTATTAAACACACATTGTTTCTTTAAAACAACATATAAAAGTAAAACTACATATAAAAGTTGTTTATAAAAGATAAAATGTAAATCCTAAAAGGTTAAAAATAATAAAATCTAATAACTAGTCATCTTCATTACCACAATATTTAATGCATTCCTTTTGAGAGTGTCTAATGATGACAAAGTCAGAAAACTAGAGATATTTGATTGAGCCTAGCATCACTAGATTATGTATTTCTAATTTTCTATTTACACCCTACTCAATAAATATATATATATATATATATATATATATATATAATAAAAATATTAAATATTAAATATTAAATTGAATGGATTGGTTCACGTATCAACAAATTTGTAAAGTTCAAATGTGTGAACTGATCTAACAAAGGTTGCATTTAATTGGATTTGATTAGATTTGGTTCGATTATGTTTGAATTGGTTTACAGATCTAATTGGATTGGTTTGGATTCATAGATCCACTTACTCCAAACTTATTCTCTATTCTTACCATGCATTTTTTTGAAATCAAATGGTTGATAATAACTACTTATTACAACCCTTACATTTTAAGAAAATGGATGACAGAGATAAAGAATAAGTCTTTTATACTATATATAATATTATATCACATAATTATAGTTATAATATAAATTATTATATATTTATTATATTTAATGTGTTGAATAACAAACATTCATCACATGTTTATTGATTTAATTTCCAAGTTTAATTAATTCTTGATAAATAATTTCAATTTAAATTTTATGATTTGTTTTGTTGAGTTTTTTATGTGAATTTGGAAAACGTTTATGTTTACTTAATGTTATATTAGTTGTTGGTTTTTTTTTTATAAGAAATGCTAGAAACACAATTTTTAACACTCCTTGAACATATTTTACATGATTGGTTGAAATATTTTGGAAGCAACAAATTATGTAGGTCTCATTTCTTATTAAATTAAATGACTCCATCTCCTAATTTTGAGTTTTCAATAAATTTCAACCAATAATAAAGAGTGTGTTAGGAGGAGTGCCTGCTAGCACTCCTCTTTTTTCATATATGGTTTATGTGTATATGATATTGACATATTATCTTTATGTATAAGATCAGAAATATGGGTACGAGTATATAAGTACTAAATGGATATGAGGATAAGATCAAAGTTGTTACTCGTATGGATATGAGGACAAGTACTAGTATTTTACTCACACTTTACCCATAACCATCCCTACATGTAATAATAGGTGTGTCTATGCCCATTAAAATACCTGTTGGTACCAATTTTTATATTAATTTTCTCTTTATTGCGGATTTAATCTTTGAATATTTATGGGTGTCAATAATTTTGTTATCCTAGTAAAAATCAAACTATGAACATGAATAACTATTAGATTTTTTCCAAAGATTATTTATTAGTGATGTGTGGTCACCAAGACATTAATTGCCTACACAACTTCTTAACAAAAATTAGGAGATTGTTTACAAATTCTTTCTTAAAAGATACAATTTACATATTTTTTTAGTAGGGTCATAGCTCAATAAAATATTTACACACATATAATTTTAAGTCTACACGAATGTTGTTCTAACTTTGAGTCAGAATAAGTTGAAAGAATTATCCTAAGTATATTTATTTTAGCAATTGTATTAAATATATTTTTTGTTTATTACAAATTTTGTCTTTATCGTTGTATTCTCCCATATTATATTATATTATATTATATATATATATATATATATATATATTTAAAAACATATATTCACATGCACCAACATGATGTAACAAAGTTAGTAGATAACTTTGTTCTTTAAACATGTGACAAAAGGTCTGATCCTCAATCCCTGTATATGGAAAGACACATGTTGGAAAAACATATCCTCAAACCCTATGAAGTAGCAATAGTGGATCGAAGCCTGAATATTGTACCTAAAGGACCAAATCTAATTTTTAAATAAATAAGTTACGACAAGAAAGTAAAAGAAAGAGAAAGACAATGATGTAATATTTATGTGCTCAACAAATCAAGCTAACAATGATAAACAGAAGATGAGAATAATAAGTTCGAAATTCAATGGATTAAGATTTAGGGTTGTTATTTCACTATAATGTTTTTGCCCCATTTTACTATGCAATCTCGTTCTTTGTTATTCATTGATCATCAATATTTTATCAAAATTGTTGTAATGTGTTTGGTCATTCACACCACACTATAACCCTAACTTGTTATCCAATTTGGTCATGCAAGACTTCAAATTAGATTGGTTTCTTTACTAATCAATTAGAGGTATGCCCAATAAATATGGTCAATCCTATCGGAGCAATGACCCACTTGCTTCCAAGATCAACTATTAATTGTTAATGATCATGACTATTCAAATAATTAGAATGTAATTGTAATACAGAGAAGTAGATTAATCATTGAATAACATTGAATGATAATGCAAAGTATGAAGGGGAATCATAAATAGTTTACATAACAACCCTATAAAAAAGGGAATTAGCCAGACATGGGTAATGAAAAGTCAAACATCCAGTAAATTACACAATGCATTAATGATAAATGAAAGAATTACTGATATAGAGCATTGTGAATTAACTTAATCCAAAGCTTCTTTTTCGTTCCTCGTATCCAGGTAAAAAATCTAATTCTTTGTCCAAACTAAAGTGAGTCCTCTTTTGTTTCTCATATTCTGGTATTTATAGGAAGGGTTTGAGCTTTTTAGCATGGGTGTGTTGGAATTAAGCACAACTGTGCTTCTTCTGACTGAATTTTTAGGTTGTGTTGACATAGCACGATCGTATTGACCTAGATCTTCAATAATTACTCTAAAATGGTATGATTTTGTCCATTTTTCTTCTTGTTTCTTAAGTGCATATCTAAAGTGAGAATAAACACTAAAAAATGAGTTTTATCAACAAATATACAATTCTTTCCTTACAAACATGTATTAAACATAATAAAAATAAGGTCAAAATTTATTTACCAAAGCTCCCCACACTTGGACATCCTCAAGTAATTATTTTACTTGAAAATAACATTCATTGAATCATTTTCAAAAAGGAGTCTTCTCATAAAAATCCTAATTAGACTTTGGGCCAAAGAAAATGTAGTTAATTGCTAAGAATAGGTGTTCATCTCACCACACTCGGGTGTTTAGGAAAAATATAATTTCAACACTCAAAGATCAATTCAAGCAAGGTTACTCAGGACAATTGTATATCAGTCATGTTAAATAAATTCACCTCAAAACAAGCAATTATTGGGTTTTACAAGGATGTAATGAGACTAAGATAGTTGTGTCAAGTGTGGAAAAATAAAAGGAAAGGGAAACTGCAAAGGGCTAAAATATAAAAGGAAAAAACTCAAAACTCTCATAATGGATACATATTTCGAAAATCAAATCTTAGAGCGAGTTTTTAAGATCCAAAGCAGAGAAAAAGTTCTCCAACCTTTCACAACAAAGCTCAAACATAGATCTAACAAGGACGATCAAGAATCGAAGATACATTCTACATTCTTTGAAACTTTATTGTTGATATACATGTGTTACATTATCTTGTTCAATTTAATTAGGTGATATCAATCTTTTTTGTTTTATTTTTTGTATTGGATTACATTAAGATAATCTAGGTAGGTTTCCTAGGTTAGTTCAATTCATGCATAGGTGTTACATGGTACGGAATTATTTCTTGATAGGTTTTCAAGTCTTGCATGTGTGGCTCTCATGTCCATGTGAGTTTTTGTGTAAAACTCTATTTATTCCAGTGATATTTTCAATCCAAGATAGGAAGTCTTGAGCATTGAAAAATTAGATGTAGCCCAGGTTAGGTAAACCAGTATAATTGTGTTATGTTTAATATTTCTCTTTATCATATCTCTCTTTACTTTTCAATATCGCTTGTGTTCAATTTGTTGTTTTGATTAAATTGTATAATTCGTATTTGATTTGATCTAAATTAGTATTGCGCATTCTTGTAAGTAAAATTGGTTAAAATATCAAGTTTCTAATCATTCTCAAAATTGTTGCAAGCATAAGATTCAATAATATATCTTCAACTTTGTTAAAAAAAATTTAAAGGAAAGATCATAAAAAAAAATTAACAACCAATTCACCCTCCCTCTTGGTTGATAACATGCCGTTTAAACCTCCTCACTAGCTACCCACCATAAAGGTGAAAAAGTCTTGTAAGGTTTGTTTGAAAACGACATCTTCTTATCTTCCATGATTGTACTCATCAACACGTCTTGCCATTTTTCTTTGTCTAGCTTTGTTCCTGCAAGCAATTCTTTCAATCTCAGGGTTATGCTCTAGGATAAGCTTCTGAGATCTAGTGTGCATAAATTATTCACACAGAGAAAAAGATTAAACCGAAATGGCTTGATAAAATAAAATAAAATAAAATAAAAATATTGAACTGAAAAAAGCGAACCAAGAAACCAAATAAGATAGAAATTGAACAGAAATAAAATAGAGACAAGAACAAAAAGATAGAGCAAACAACAAGGTAAAAATAAGATAAACAGAAGCAAAGACAAAAAAAAATTAGCAAAATAAAGGAGAAAAAATTGTTCAATTATTCTAAATTAATTTAATTGAGAACTAGACACAATCTAGTCACCGACAATGATGCCAAAAACTTGATGTTTAAAATATGATCGCTTAAGGGCAAGTATACCCTACGTAATAGTAACAGTGGACCTAAGTCTGAATATCTACCTAAATGAATATATCTAATTCCCAAATAAATCAATTATGAAGAGTAAAAGAAAGAGAAATACAATGATGTAATATTTATATGCTCAGTAAATCAAGCTCACAAAGGATGAGAGAAATAAGTTCGGAATTCAATGAATTAAGACCTAGGATTGTGATTTTACTAAAATGTTTTTACCCTTTTTTTTTAACTAAACTATCTCACTTTTTGTTATTCACTGATCACCAATATTTTACTAAAATTGGTGCAATGCGTTTGGTCATTCATACTACACTATAACCCTAACTTGTTATCTAGATTGGTTATGCAAGACTCCAAATTAGGGTTAGTTTCTTTACTAATGAATTTGAGGTATGTCCGATGAATATGATCAATCCTATCGAATCGATGACCTACTGGCTTCCTAGATCAACTATTCAAATATAATCATAATTATTCAAATAATTAAAATGTAAGTGTAATACAGAGAAGTACATTAATCACTGAATAACATTGAATGATAATGCAAAATATAAGGGGGAATCTCAAAGAGTTTACATAACTACCATAGAAAAAGGGAAATTAGCTAAACATAGGTAATGTAAAGTTAAACATCCCATAAATTAAACAATGCAATGAAAGAATTATTGATATAGAGCCTTATGAATTGACTCAATCCAAAATTTCCTCACCGTTCCTCATATCCAGGTCAAAAATCTATTTTTTTGTCCAAACCAAAGCGAGTCCAATTTTGCTTCTCATATTCTGGTATTTATAGGAAGATTTTTAGTTTTTTAGCATGAGCATGATAGAATTAAGCATGACTGTACTTCTTCTGCCTGACTTTTTGGACTTCGTTGACTTAGCACGACTGTGTTTAATTTAGCACGTTCATGCTGACCTGGATCTTCAATAATTACTCTAAAAAGACCTGATTTTGCCATTTTCCTTTTCATTTCTTAAGTATCTATCTAAATTAAGAATAAACACTAAAAAATTAGTTTTATCAACAAATATACAATTCTTTTCTTACAAATATATATTAAACATGATAAAAATACGGGTCAAAATTCAATTTATCACTACTCTAGAAAACAAAATAAAAAAAAATTATATATCTACTTGCATCTTATATTTTTGTTATCATTTGATTTGTGAACCATCTTTTAAGTCTTCTTCCTTTTCAAAACATTAAATCTTTCCTTTGAGACAGAAACCTACCTTTTATTCTTGAAAGTTTCTTAAACATGTTTTGGATATGTTATTGAAAATTGTTGCAACAAAGTTCTAATTTTGCATATAAACATTTTTAATGGGAAAATTTTTTAGATTTAAGATACCTATCATATGATTGTTTTCCTTTCCTAAAATGGTAATGGAAAACCATCTTATGGTGTTTACAATGCCTTACATACTTCTAATTCATCGGAATGGAGTTATTGAACCAAAGTAAATTCTTTGAACGAGGTTTCTATTTTAATAAGAATATTGAGATATATTAAGTTTACATTAGAACAAATTATGTCAATGCAAGAAACTCAATTTCTACAATAACTTTTCTTTAAAATGGGTAGATGAAAAAAAGTTTAATTTTAAAATCTATTAATGTAACATCCAGAAACATACTACATTTTTGTAATAATGGTAATAAAATTCAAATGTATTGAAACATATACATTGTTTGAATTACGAAGATACCTATGGTTGAATTTTTTAACATGTGTGAGTTTAATTTTTCTAACATATTTTATATTTTTAAAAGTTTAATATAATTTATTTGACATAAAACAATTAATAAGACAAATTGAGTAGTTTTAAGAACAATTAAAAATAAAAGGTAAAGATAAAAGTAATTATTTTTTATTATAATTAAAAATTGATAATGATTAAAAAGACACTCATGTGTGCATATATCTGTTTACAATAAAAAAATAAATTGTTTGTGTATTATCATTCTTTTCAACTTTAAACAAATTTTGTTTTCATAGTTGACACCTAAAGCGAACAAATCTCCAACCGTAGCTAGACCTTCTCTGAGTAGTGCACAACGATGTCAGAGTCCTCCTTATTGGGGATGCATCGGCTATTGCACTATCGCTGAAGGACAGGGGCTTCAACTTCACCACACATCCTGCTGAAGAGTGGAGACCTTGTTGGGACAACTTTACTAGTATGCCATGTTGTGATGGTTGTCTAAGATCTTGGCCCTTACTTTTTATGTAAAATCATAATTTATATCTCAATTTATACAATTGTTAACCTTTGCTTTTTCTATTTTTTATTGTTCACATTTTGTTCTTTCATTTTTTAATTTGATACATTTGAAACATCCGTTGGATAATAGACATTAATGGATAAATTATTAACGATTCCTTTAGTGACTTGATTAAATGACTTCTCATACTAACATATGAGCCAAAAACTTACTTTTTACATAAAAATATGAAACAAATTCTTTCTTTTTTTCAAAATTTAGACTTTTGAGTCTACTTTCACCCATGTGTCAAGGTCTAGTTATTTAATCAAGGTAGGTAGAAAATTAATGTCAATAGTTTAACAATTAATTATAAAATAGACGGACAAGATGTGAGTAATTAAAAATAAATGATAAAATATTAGTAAGTAAATAAATTGAGGAGTACAAATTATCATTTAGCCTTTTAGTATACCTTAAAATTTTAATGCAACAACCACAATAAATATAATATTTTTTTGTTAAAATAAGTTGGTATCTTATAAATTAGTAAATTTTGTTTTTATTCTCCTAATAATTTTGTTCTTTATGTTTGACCCTTAATAAATTTTTGTTTTGTTTTTGTTTCTAAAACTCTACCTGAACCTTTTTTTAAAAAAAAAAAACTCTTTTAAAACACTATTTAAATAGGTTTAGAGAAAAAAAAATATTAAGGACCACACACATAAAGACCAAAAATATATTTAAGTCATAATTTTTTTATCTTTAATTACCTACATCATCCACTAATTCAAGACCTCTAGTTAACTTGAAACAATCCCCTAACAAATGATGATGATCATAATAAGTTTGTAACCATAAAATATAATATTCTTAAAATATAAATATATGTCATAATTATTTTGTAATGTATTTTTTTTAGATAGGAGAAAAATATAGTGGTTGGAATAAAATAGATTTGTGAAAATAATGAGAAATAAAACAAAAATAAAATGTATTTGGTGAAAATAACTGGAAAAAAAGATAATTAAGAAAAAAGATGAAGAGATAAGTAAAATTGTGTGAGAAATAATACAATATTATAATATAAGTAAAATGTTCATGAACTAAGAAAATAATAGAATCATACGGGATGTGATAACAATTAGCTATGTCAAGTTAGGGGTTCAAGCAACCACAAGTTAGAAGTTAACTCATATGATTCGGCTACATTAAAAAATATAAATAATTTATATTTATATAATTTTATGTTTAAAAAATTAAAACTATAAAATATTCTAAAAATTAATAAAATAAATTATTTTAATTCCTCAATATCATTTTTAAAATTAAAATACATATTTGTTCAAGTTCTATTTTTTTACATCTATTAAAAGATTTAAATCATTCTTAAATTTTAAGACATCAAGCCTCATGTGTGTTTAACCAAGTCCCTAAGTTAACAAAATAATCATATGATTGAACCTGTTTGTACCCGTTTCATACATGATTGATCCATTATTAAGCTCAAACTAGATAGGTGATAAGTTCTTATCCAACGTTTGATTTATTTATTAACATTATGTGATACCTTATCTTCTTTATACTATCACAATTTATATATTAACTACTGGAATAATATGTTTTTTATTAGAGAAGAAAAACAAAAAAGATATTTTTTTATTCAACTAAAAGTATTGAAAAAAAAGTTCACAAACTATTTTGACTATTTTTTTAAAAGTTACGAATCAAAATCATAAAATGTCAAAAAATTCATATAAAAAATGTAGTTTAACTCATAAAATAAAAAATAAACAAAAATCAATTAAAATTTAAAAGATCTAAAAAAATATTTACATACAACTATAAAATTTTCTTCATTAACAATATATTGTATTTATATATTGAAAGTTTTTTTTATAAGCGTCATAGATTAAAAGCTTAATATAGTTTATTTGACAGGAGTGAATCTATAAGATTTGGTTTTACTTTTAGTTTTTTTTTTTAAAAAAATTAAAATAATTTTTAATTATTGTTTTATGAAAAAAATATTTAGTAAGTATTGTTTGAAATTATTTTTTTTATAAGTAAAGGTTTGTTTTTTTTAAAGGCAAAGAAGAATTCATATATTTATAATACTGAAGAGTGAAATAAAATGTTTCAATCTTTCACCAAACAACAAAAGAAGAATCAATAGAAGGAATTACACCTCCACACTACTTCATATCTAGCAAGTAAAATCTTGGAGGGATACTTCAATCCAAAAACTTACAGCCTCCATTAAACCTAAATCTATATGACAATCATTTTCAGAATAGAGCCGGAATAGTTGACATAATATCCAAGGAATCAAAATGAAAACCTTTAAAAATTATGGAATTCCTAGATAACATATTCTCCAACATACCACCACAGGAAAATTATGGATTTATAAGTAAAGGTTAGCTATTACTAAAGAGATTCAAATTCATCACATTTCTCTCATTATTTGAAAATAGTTATAAAGATGTAAAATTAAAAAAACTTAATCTTATTTATAAAAATATCATTAAAAAAATATTCTTTGGGTGCGTTCGAGTTTTTTAAAATAAAGTTAAAACGAGATAAAAAGATTAAAGTTAAAATGAAGATAACCACATAAAATAAAAAAACAAACGTAGCTGGCTTGGGATAAAAATCAGCCCGGGTAGAGTACTATACCGTTCACGAGAGACGCGCGTGATGACATTCCGTATTTGAATTGGACCCGAACGCCTTTTTCTCCATTTCCGTTTCATGCAAATGTCCTGAAACGTAAACCCCTTGACCCTTGGTTTTTTGTTGTTCGGTTCCTTCTTCTCCAACAACCACACACCAAACCAAGTCCCTTCTTCTCTTCCCTTTCACACTCTTCCTCAAAGGCACGCTCGCACGTCGACCGCTTTAGGATTTGCATCCATTTCAACATTCTGCGTTAATCACCATATTGATTTTTGCGCTAGGATTTCCAAAACTGGTGTTGAGTTAGGCAGAGATGGAATTCGAATGCGTTCGAGTGGCCGTGAATATTCGTCCCTTGATTACGTCGGAGCTTCTTCTCGGTTGCACCGATTGCATTTCCGTTGTCCCCGGTGAACCTCAGGTCCTACATTATTTCTTAATTCCTACATTCTATGTCTCGCTTTATTTGATAATTTTGAATTCTACATTTACTTACGTCTGAAATTGATGTTGGTGTGTTCGTTAGGTGCAAATAGGATCTCATTCTTTCACATACGATTATGTATATGGTAACGCGGGGCCACCTTCCTCTGGAATATACCATGATTGTGTGGCGCCGCTTGTTGATGCACTCTTCCATGGATATAATGCTACAGTTCTTGCTTATGGTCAGGTATAGTTTCATATGTTGTGGGTTATGTTGCACTCGTGATTCTGAATTTTTCATTTGGATAACTTGTGATTATTGGGTTTGTTTTATTCCTTTCTTATTTTGTAAGACGGGCTCTGGAAAAACATACACGATGGGCACCAATTATAATGGAGAGGGAAGTAGTAGTGGAATTATACCCATGGTGTTGGAAACCATATTCAACAGAGTTAAAGCTACAGATGAGTCCACGGAATTCTTGATTAGAGTATCATTTATCGAGGTAAACAATCTTACGTTGGTTGATGAATTTCTCTTAAATTGTCAATTGAGGTCAAACTCTTAAAACTTATCCGCTTTCTAAATATTGACAGATATTTAAGGAAGAGGTTTTCGATTTGCTTGATCCCAATTCATCTAAAGGAGAGGCTAAGGTTGCTGCGCCCGCCAGAGTTCCCATACAAATAAGAGAAAGTGTGAATGGAGGAATAACACTCGCCGGAGTGACCGAGGTCGATGTTAAGACAAAAGAAGAAATGGCATCGTATCTCTCAAGTGGTTCATTGTCACGTGCCACTGGGAGTACAAACATGAATAGTCAATCAAGGTAAAATGTCAATGAAAGTGTTTCTATATATATATATTTTACAGTAACAATGATACACATGAGAATTAACTGTGTGGTTCACATTCACATGTTTTGTTTTGCCTAGTCGTTCACATGCTATCTTCACAATCACAATGGAGCAAAAGAGAGGCGATGACATTCTATGTGCCAAACTCCATTTAGTGGATCTAGCCGGTTCTGAAAGAGTGAAACGAACTGGTGCAGATGGCTTACGTTTAAAAGAAGGTATTGGTTATTGTTACTAGTTAATTAATACAACAAAAGGTTAGGAATACTTCTTTTTTTTTAAATTGGGTTAATTAAAGCCCATTTTGCTAGCTGAGAGTGTTTTGTAAATGTAAATTGTCTTTCATTTGATAATTTTTTTAATTCTGTTAATTGATTGTTCTTCATGATCTAGGAATTCATATAAACAAGGGCTTATTAGCTCTTGGAAATGTAATAAGTGCATTGGGAGATGAAAAAAAGCGAAAAGAAGGAGGTCATGTGCCATATCGTGATAGCAAGTTAACACGTCTACTTCAGGTTTGTACAATAAAGTTTTCTTATACTCGCTACATCTGTCTTGTGTTGTATCATTTTTATAAATAATTCTTTCTACCATGTGAAATGATGTAAGAAATAATAGGATATAAAAACAAAACTTTGATATGAATGTTTACGCATGAGTTAATGCATTGTGGTAATAGTGCACCTTGTCATTTGTTTGATGTATGGAAACTCTTGAACAAACGTGTCACATGGATAGAGTGTATTGTCGTTCCTATCTTGGAACGTGTTTGAAAAAAGCTCGTTACTAAAAATTGTTATAAAAGGGATTTGTTTGTAGTAAATAGTTGAAAATATATATGCCATGGATTTAAATGATTTTTTTATGACATGCAATTGGATGATTAATATGTAGGACTCTCTTGGAGGAAACAGCAAAACTGTGATGATAGGTAAAAACTCAATGCAGGATGAGCGTTATGATATTTTTGCGTTTTCTGTAGTCATGTGCATTGTCTAACCTGTTGAGAATGCTACAGCATGTGTTAGTCCAGCTGACACAAATGCTGAAGAGACATTGAACACTTTAAAGTATGCAAATCGTGCTCGTAACATTCAAAACAAGGCAATTGTAAGTGTTTTGTATTCATCTTCCGGCCTCTCTCTTTTAGTCGAGGCAGGGTATTTTGTTTATGATAATTTTGAGTTTTATTATTCCAGATTAATCGAGATCCAGGGGCAGCTCAAGTGCAGACAATGAGGAATCATATTGAGCAATTGCAAGCTGAGCTTCAATTTTATAAAGGTGATACCAGTGGACCAATTGAGGAGCTTCGGGTACATAAGTTTTTTAGAAGGTGTCAGATTTGTTTATATGTTTCTGACGTTTTTGATGATATTTTTCTTTTTAAAAAATTTCAGATTCTTAAACACAAAATATCCCTACTTGAAGCAAGTAATACAGAGTTACAACATGAGCTTAAAAGACGCCAAATAACTTCTGAGAGTTTAGCACAACGTGCTCTCGATGCCCAGGTCTTCTTTTGATCCTTTCTCGATTCCCAGTTATAATCAATCCTTACAATATCTCAGTAGTGTTCTTTTTCACTTCAAATACTAGTCTCACTCACTGTATAGAAAATGATTTTAGGTTGAAAAGGACCAATTGATTTTGAAAATAAAATCAATTCGAAATGGTACATCATGGGATGAAATTGACTCAAATTCAAATCAGGTTTGAATGTGTTATGTCTTAATGAGTGTGGGTTACAATTTCAGAAGTGAATCCGTCACTGAAACATGCTCTGAACTTATTTTTAGGATTATGACCTACTGAAATCATATGTGTCAAAGATCCAAGATCTGGAAGGAGAATTGTTACGTTGGAAAACATCAAATGCTACGACTTCAAGCCTTTTTGATGATTGTGCTGATTCCGATGATGATGGATATGAATCAAAACATTCTTTATTTGCACGTGGTAATGAGCTATCTTCTGATTATGGTGTCAAAGTTGTTGATATATCAGATAGTGCATTAGAAATTTGTTTTATTTTAGTACTGTAGTTCACTGCATTGTGCATCTTTACAGGAATTAGTTATAAAGTAAAAGATTGAATTGAACAGATACTGATATCTCTATTAATGTTAAATTACTCAATCAAAGAAGAATCCTGTTTACAGTAATATAAAAGAAGTATAGAAGTGAAGTGATGCACACAATATTGCCTGATAAAAGACTAGCACCACCCCTGATTTAGAGAAGGACAAGCTCCTTACTCAGAGGAGAATCACTAGACTACCCAAAAAGTTCTCTGACCAAAAAAATTCTTCTCCCTTCCATTAGCCTCTCCCTCTCTCTCTCCTTGATTAATTCAGCATCTGCATCCTCCCCTATCCCATTGCACCTTTCAATTTTGTTATTTCTTGCAGGCCCTGATGAGGTTTCTCTCTTTAACTCTCCTTTTGTACACATACATTATGCACCTATCAGCATCTTTTATTGAGTCTTAAAGCTTGTATCTGACACTAAAAATATTGTTGATGAATAGTTTGTTTTAGTTGAGATAAGTTCATCTATAAATCATGATTTTTTAGATCAGTAAATGATTCTGAAACATACTGCAATTGCATTTGGACTTCTTAATCCAAACTTATTTAGTTTTCATAGTTTCTTTCTACGTTGACATTTTTTTAATGCAAAATCAAAATTTACAAAATTTATAATAACACACGTCGTCCTCATTCCTAAGCATCCTTGCCTGTACATTGGAATTTTATTCTTAACTAACCTGTTACCTGGGACATTTATTTGAATATATATATATATATATATATATATATAATAAAAGATTTATTTGCTCCAAAAGTAAGTTTGGGATATTAACTCTTCATTTTTCATTTCTTTGAAATCTAGTAGTTGACATTAATTATTTATTATAACTTTTAAATTTTAAGAAAATAAATGATAAAGATGAAGAATAAATTTCTTATATTTATTTTTAGAGTAAGTAGATCATTTTTCATATATGTATAGAGAAAGAAAAACATTTATACATTTAAACTGATATTCAATCACAGTCATTTATATATGTTAAGTTTGTTACTTTTACCGATGAATACTTTAAAAGTCATACAAGTGAAGGATTGTAATTGAACGTTATTAGTAATGCATAAACATTAAACTCATATATATATATATATATATATATATATATATATATATATATATATATAAAATTATTTTGAGTAATTCAAATATAAAAATAAATTCAAATTATTGTAATCATATATTAATTCAAAATATTTTAATCTCAATTAACATTTCAATAACACTTATGTAAGATTAGTTGTTATGGATGTTTAGTAGTATTTTGTACTTGTGAGAAGAAAATTTATTAATTATTAAGTTCTCCAGTGTAGAGTTTTCTCTTTCCATAGTAAAATAATTTTAGAACATAAGCTAATCATAGAAAAATTTATTAGTTATAATAAATATTTAAAAGAGTGATATTTTTGTCTAAATATGTCAATAAGATTTCTATTAAATAATTATAGTGATATTATATTTCATAAGTATATTAAAATTAACAAATATAAAATGATAAAATAATTTAATTATTTTACATTTATATTTTAATAATAAAATCATAATATTTCAAGTTTATAAACAATAATTGAATAATTTAAAGTATAATTTAATACTGGTATGTCTTTAATACTGATATGTCTCAACACACACAATAGATGTTTATTTCGCTTTATTTCTTAAGCTGCACATGAATATAAATTATATGATTCTTGTAATTTTAAGATATTATTTCTACCTGATATATAATGCAAAAGGAGAGAGAGAGAGACTGGCTGATTGATTGATGTTTTTTAAACATTTATACCTTGTTTGCAGCAGAAATGGAAGATGATGCAAAGGAGCTAGAACACTCGTCTCTTCAGGAAAAGTTGGATAAAGAGCTAATAGAATTGGATAAGAAACTTGAACAAAAGGAGGTAAATTTTGCTTTGTCCCGTTATAATTGTAAAATGTTTATATACGAGAAAAAAGGAAAATCGTAAATTCGAATCTTTTATGAAATAAAACTAACGCACTAATAAGCTTATAAAATAAATAATTGTAAATGGCGTTGAACTCTGTATTTTGTGTAGTTTTTGGAGTTTTGATTTCCTGATACTTTTATAAATAACCGAGCCTTTACCTATTTTGAAAGCAGTCTTACTCAAGCCACATCCTTCCGAATAAACACACCTTTTGTGTGAGCCTTCACCACATTTTTTCTTTTTTGAAACCTGATTTGTTGTAGCTAGCTTAAGCGGGTTCAGAGGCATATTTTTTTATTTTCCTTTTTCTATTAACATTCTTACTGGTTTCAAAATTACTTCTGTAGCTCAGTTATCACTATATTCTTTTATCTAAGAAGGTTATCGGTAATTAACACAGTTCCATTGTAGTTAATGGAAATGCCAAACATTTTCTTTCATCTTGTTACAATTTTTAAGTTCCGTTTGAAAAAACTCAAGAGATTATTCAACGAGAGTGTTTTACATAAAAATTTATAAAATATAAATTCTTAAATTTAATAAGTTATTTATTTTTTAATGTATAAATTTAAAAACTTTTATATAAAAATAAAATGTTTGAATATATAGGAAGGGAAAGGGAGAGAGAGTGAGAAAGAGAAAGGGAGATAAGAAGAGAAAGGAAGAGAAATGGAAAGAGAAAAAAAAGAACTTACTAACAAGTTTTAACTATAAAAAAAATGTGAAACTTTAATAATTTAAAATAGTTTTTTTAAAAAATTATTTTAAATAGTTTATTCAAATAAATTTAAAACAGCTTATTGATTCTTATAATATTTTTATAAATTTATTTACACTTATATAAATATTTATATAATAAAATAAATTTAAATAAACTGAAAATAAATTCTTCTGTTTAAGCCTTCGCCTCCCGGATGTTTTTTAATTTTTACTGTCTTACTTATAGAAAACACATAGGTTTAATATAGTAAGTACTATTATTATCCTAAACAGAATCAGGTCATTCATTTATAATGGTTGAGATTTTTTTTAATAAGCAAAAATACTTTTTACTAATAAATGCTTAGCATTAAAGCTTCTTATATCCGTCCCTACTGTCCTCAGCATAACCAATATTGCCAGAATTAATTTCACGTTCTACCTCCCACCACCATCACAGCATCTCAATCTCATCTAGCCTCCAAACACAACAACCGACAATTAAACCAATTGGACAAGGGATATAGAATAGAGATCGACAGTTACCTTTAATCCATTGCCACCACAGCAGTTTCACCCTATCAACAATAGCAACAATATGGATGAGTTTGTTTAAATTAAAAATAAGTAATTTATTTATAAATAATTTTATTAAAGTAAAAATATTTTATGTTTGAATATAAAAAGTTATTTTTTAAATATATGAGTTTTATATTCTTCATAAAAAAGTTTCCGCATAAGTTTATTTTGATAAATTACTCTAAATAGTTTTAGCTTTTTTTCATCTTCTTTTTTCAAAAAAAAAATAAACATCTAAAAAATTATAATAAATATTTATTCTTTTTAAATAAGTCATTTTTCCATAGAAAGTTTAAACAAACTTGCTAGAATAAAAAAATAATAAAATAAAATTGTATGTCTGAATACACAGTAGATGAGTGTTTATATATATATATATATATATATATATATATATATATATATAATATTAAATAGAATTGAGTTTGTTATAAGAAACAAGAAATAGAATTGACTTTAACAATAAAATAATATTTAGAAAAACAATTAAGAAATGTTGGTAAAATTAGAAAATATTGCTAAAAATATACCATTAGCGAATAATTGGAATATCCATCTATGTAAGAAAATTTATGACTAGCAAAATAAGTTCTAAATTTCTTAAAATCAATATTTGAAGACTTCAAACCAATAATATTTGTGAATAGTCAAAATCATTTAAATTGAGAAACATGCCAAAGAAAGACATTAGGTAGGTAACCAAAAAGTCTTTCACCGAAAGTGAGTAGAAGGCAATAACTGGCATGACAATCAAAAGAAACTTAAAAAGGAAAATATATGAAAATGATTGTTAGAAAACAGGAAAAGATTTCAGGAGAGGAGCAATATGTAAAAAGAGCTTACTAGGGACAATGGTCACTCTAAGGGACATCCTTTTTTTAGTACTTCTTAAACTTTTTTTTTTACACAATGTTAGAATCAGAGAAATAGAGAATAAATACAAAGATGAGTATTATATAGACTTATTTCATAAATGTTTAAATAAGTTTTTTGTCTTTAAAGTTTAACTAAAAATCACTTTCAGTCCTTAAGATTAAAAAATATTTTTTAGTTTTTGATTTACTTTTAGATTCTTTTCCAATTAACGCAGTTTAAAAAATTAGTCACAGAAAACACATTTTTGTACTTGTAAATCACTATTTTTCTTAACTTTAACCTCTTTAATCTTCAATTTTCAAGAACCAAAAGTGATCTTTTGTAAAATTTTAAAAACAAAAAACTTATCTAAGCTTTTTATAAATTACACATAAATTTAGAAGATATAATATCTAAGATAATATGTCTATATAAGATAATATCTAAAATTTTCTACAAAACTCACCCTTATCTACATAAAATGATTGAAATGAACTGTCTAGTCCCTTCAAATCTGCATTACTGAATATCATTTTGGTTTTTATGCTAGGGATATATAAAATATTATGTTACTCTTTCGTTGAGTAGCCTCCTTTCTCTTTATTGCAATAATATTCCTTCATTAAGGTGAACTCTAGCATTAATTTTATTTTCCCTATGTGTGTCAGAATTTAATTGATTGTTTTAGCAAATTTTCAGAAAACCAAGAAGGTTGATATTGATCCCTAGGTTGCTCTAAAACAGTGAAGTTTTGTTTGTATTGTCTATCAAATAGAATGTTACTCTTCTAGAACAACCTAAGCTATTAACATAAACTTTTTTTTCATTTTCTGAAAAATTGGTACAATAGTATTAAATACAAAAAAGCAACTAGTCTACAGCTACAAATATGGAAAGCATAATATTATAATAACAGAGGAATCCAGTAAGCGAAAAAGTAACAAACATTCTACATATCACTTACATAAAAAACAAAATGTTATTTACCAATGTAGATCTTAAGGGATAAAATAACATTTAGTCTCAACTATTTTAAATCAACAACTTGGTTGTCACAACCCTCGTAGTAGGTGCATAAACTAATATCTTTAGTTTGGCAAGTCTAACAGGAATAGAACAAAACATAATAAATAATTTTTTAAATTAAATATACTTTTAAGATTTTGCAGAAATTTTGATAGAGTCTTTTTTATATTTTTGACATCCCAAAATTTACAAAAAACCTGCTATTAATATAATTCACTAGTCAAAGTTTCCAATTACATCAATATACAATATCTAAACATAAAACACATAACCAGACTTCCTATAGCTGCAAAAAGTACAAATGGTTCCAAAATAATATCAAATAGCTGTCAACACAAAGGAGACATACAAAAAAAAAAAACAGCAGCAGAGCTGAAATAGATAAAGATGTTAACAGTCTGCTACTCAACTGCTTGAGAATCTGAATGAAAAATAATAGAAAGGAGGTCAGTAACAAAGACTTAATGAGAGCCTAACAACTACTATGAACCAGAAAGGAAACATATTAACGCATGAGTTGCTTGATAAACACATTTCTCAATATAAAACTTACTAAATCAGTGAGTTTAATAAATCCCACAACCACATGTAATTTATACCCAACATAAAATATGTTACGTTTATCATATTCATTAAATAAGCAAATTTGAAATGAAATACATTAACGTAAAACATAAATCAAATGAAATGTAAATACAACGGAATCACTCATGATAAAACCAAGACGCAGCGCCATCTCGTTGATAGTTTTCTCCTCCAAGAGTGATCTTTCTCTTAGGATAGGTCCATCTAACGAATAGCCCTCTCCTCCCATAATCATATCACATCTCAATATCATATCAACAGGGGCAACTTCATGTCGTTGATAGCCTTTTCCACAAAGTGACAATTTTATCTAATGATAGCCCTCTCCGCCCGGAATTATACAATTAGGTGTACCTAGGTCGTTATCATGCATTAACAACATACGAGGTTCTAACATGGATCTTCATAATATAAGTACCAAATTTATTCTACTTCAAAGTTCATTCCAAAATAAATATCCAATTTCATCACACATAATCAATTTAAATTTATAAAGCTCTCAACCTTTGAAATAAATTTCATAGAAAATAAAATGAAATAAAGAGTATGTTTCTCAAACCTATTAAGTAAATAACATTAAAATATAATAAGATAATTTAAAATAATAATTATAAAACTATTACAATAGGTCATAATGACTCATAAACCATTCACAACTATGGAGAGTCAACCAAACTGCTTTCCAACAATTTCAAGAGTACTGTGTAAGGTAGAAATCAACATATCTGAACACCAACAAAGAGTTTTTAATTTACAAATTTCAAACTTTAAATTTTTTTTTGAACGGGGCTTTTCATTGGTTTAGATTAGCATAATGAGTACTCACTACTGGGTTTCGTTGAGTAGGAAGAACAATGGGAAGGGTTAAAATAGAAATGGTAACAAGATTTGAATAAGTTGGACACTTTGGTTAATTATAATGGAATAGAGTTAACTAGTGACAACTCCTCGTATTTTCAAAAAGGAAAAAATGAGGTGAAGAAATGGTTCTTTATGCTACACGAAAAGCTTTTGTTTAGAATGAAAGCATGGCTTCACAAGGCTATTGTCAAATTGAAAGCATGACTTCACAAGGCTGCTTTCAAATAGTAAAGCGTGACTTAGGTCTATTGGATTACATGTTCAGTGTAGGGGTCTGATTTTTAACATGTTTCTACTTCTTTTTTCCTGATTGAAGGCTGAAATGAAGCTGTACAATAACGCTGATGCTTCAGTTCTCAAGCATCATTATGAAAAGAAACTTCTTGAGATGGAACAAGAGAAGAAAATGTTGCAGGTAATTGAGTGTCCTGTGCTAGGATATCTGGTGTGCTTCTTAAGAGATTTTGTTTACATTTTAAAAACTCTAAGATAATCCTCTTCCATATATTATTGGTAGAAAGAAATTGAGGAACTCAAGTGCAATCTTGCAAGTATTTCATCCACCTCTGATGATGGTGCTCCAAAATTGAAGCAGGATTATCTTCAAAAATTGAATGCTCTTGAGTCACAGGTGATTTGTTATTTCAAATGTTTCAATGCTTAATACCCATTTAATGCTATAAACTAGTTATTTGCTTTATAGGTCTTTGAGTTGAAAAAGAAGCAAGATGCTCAGGCTCAACTCCTAAAACAAAAACAGAAGAGTGATGAGGCTGCAAAAGGGCTTCAGGATGAGATCCAGAGAATTAAAGCACAAAAGGTGAAATGATTTGCAATTGCCAACAGAAAACTTGTATTTCTCTTTGGCACTTCTCATATTTTTTTTCTCCTTAGGTTCATCTTCAAAATAAGATTAAGCAGGAATCTGAACAATTTAGGTTATGGAAAGTTTCACGCGAAAAAGAAGTTCTCCAGGTATATGCAAATTGGCAAGATTTCTGATCAATTTCTTTACTAACATTCTAAGTTTATTATTCCACTCTATAGTCACATAGAGGGTTAGTTTTTCCCAGCCTCTGGGAGTTTTGTTTTTTTTATTTGATACTGGTCGTGTCTATATTTTTTCTCTTATGCATATAGAGGGGATTAGGTAAACACCTTTCTTGCAAGCACAACATCTCTCGACAACATTGTTTCAACAAATATATTAGTTGTGAATAATGATAACAAATCCTCTAATGCGTATTTTCATTACTACCAGCTTAAGAAAGAGGGGAGAAGGAATGAATATGAGATGCATAAGCTGTTAGCGTTGAATCAGAAACAAAAGATGGTGAGCTGATTTTCATATCACTTGCTGTTTCAGTCTTATTTCAGTGTTGTTTATTCCACTATTTATACGTTCGTCGTAGGTATTGCAAAGGAAGACAGAAGAAGCTTCCTTGGCCACGAAAAGGCTGAAAGAACTTCTGGAATCTAGAAAAGCTTCCTCACGTGAAACTATGGGTTAGGAGATTTACTGTATCATGTAGGCCTTTTTCCTACTTTGTTAGTTTATTGATATCCAACATTGTTTTATACGCAGGTGTTGGAGGTGGGAATGGCTCTGGAGTTCAGGTACTGGTAATTTGATCATGAGTTTGTTAATTGCACAATAATTAAATTAATTAAATAGTCCTAGACATGTTGGATATATTAAAAAATTGTATAGCTCTTATTGGCACATTGATCAGACATCGCATCATATTCCATGCATGCTGATACGTGGATGGTTTTTTATCTACTACTTCTCATGTTTTTCTCTCTTTTAAAGGCTTTGATCAAGGCAATCGAAAATGAGATTGAAGTCAATGTCCGAGTGCATGAAGTTCGTTCAGAATGTGAACATCAAAAAGAAGTGTATGTTCCCTTGTCCACTTCAAGATTGCTATAAAATCAATTGGTGACATGCTTGTTATAATTTAAGCAATATGTTGAATGGCTGATATGTCGGGAATCCCATGCTTTTTATATCTGTAAGAATATGATAATTTGTATTATTTTAACCTTTTATAAATATGAAAGTATGGATCAACCAAGTTGAGTCATGGACATGGCCATTACTTCATCATTGTATTTATCTGTTGTGTGCCAACTTGGTCGTTTACTTTCTTGGTATTATGTGTCTAAGAGTATCTACTGATGGATGTTATCAAAACTGGCTTTTTGCAGGTGTTTTCAAAAAGATTTGTAATGTGATTATTTTTGGGTCTTTAATAATTCAATGACATATTCTAACGAGACTAAAAGAGCAACCCAAGTTTACTTTTTGCAATGAAATCTTCAAATAACATGGGTTTGAGTCGAATACCCAATGATTTTAGGCTAGATGATTTTGGGAGTTATATAGCAAAGATTACAAATTCTGTCAGGCATTGCTGTATTTACATATAGTTTTTTCTGTTCTTATTTTTATTAGAGCTTTTCTGTCTAAATTCATTTGTTGCTCTTCATTTCAGAAGGGCTAAAATGGCTGAGGAGATGATCAGGTTAAAGGAAGAAGCACAAATGCCAAATAGTAATAGGTGAAATGCCTTACAGCAATTATTTTTCCTTCAAGAATCGTACGATCTTCTTTTTCCCTGGCAATCTATTTTTGACAAACTCTCTAACTTGTTGCTGATGCAGTGAAATGTCTCCTGGTGCAAGAAATTCTAGGATTTTTGCCCTTCAAAACATGCTTTCGACTTCTTCAGCAGCTCTAGTGTCTATGTTATCCCAGTTGTCCGAGGCAGAAGAGCAGGAACGGGTTTTCAGTGGTAAAGGGCGTTGGAACCAAGTCCGGTCCCTTACTGATGCCAAGAATTTGATGAATTATCTTTTCAATATTGCATCTTCATCCAGGTATTAGCTTTTCTGTATATCATTCTTTGGTCAATAATCTAAACTAGGTGTTAAATAACAAGTGACGCAAAATTTACCGTGCGTTAATATGGTTGATATTTTCCTCCGGCTTTTCTTTGTCACAGGTGTTCATTACGAGATAACGAAGTGATTTGCAGAGAGAAGGAAACGGAAATAAGAGATCTAAAAGAAAAAGTAGTGGGGCTAAGCTACTCACTTCGACAGTCGGAAATGATAAAAGCTGAACTTAATCACAAGTTGAAGTTGCAGGTTTGTGTTTAGCTGCATATTATCTTTCATTCAGATAAAGCTTTAACCAAAAAACTCGTCAATCTTCCTTCTTTAATAGTTTTAAGTACCTATCGCAATTTAACTGTTTGATTCTCCAACTATTCAATATTTTCCTTTTAAAATATCTCCCTGGTATCATTTGAACTGTATGACAGAGTGAAGCTTTGAAAAGATACTCAGAATATGTGGGAGATTCAGAATATTCTGACTTGAATGTTGGAGGCCACAAGTACTTGGGCAAACTGGTAGGTCTGATATATCACTCCTCTGCCCTCTTGCACGAACACTTGCAAAGGATTTTTCATCTCATAACTAGTAGCATTTTTAGCCACAGCATTTAATAGGGAATACTTTAGCATTGACTTCACTGTAAACTTATTTAACTTCAGGAATACCGCCGATCTACCCTGTTATTGGAGGACATGGATATATCTGAGACAGAGTCAGATGATTATGGTTTGACAGATGATGAGTGGGAAGAATCAGAAAAATTAAGGGTAAGGAAAAGTAAATCTAAAACAAAACGCCCAGGCATGGAACACAATCAATCCAATATTAACAATTCAGAAGATTTCAAAGAAAATTCAAGAGATGTGCTTCTAGATACACCTGGGGAAACTGCATCGGATGTTTGCTGCACTTGTAGCAAAAACTCATCATGCAAGACAACAAAATGCAAGTGCAAAGCTATGGGCAACCATTGTGGCATTTCCTGCTGTTGCCTAGAAACCAAGTGTGGCAACAGAGCATCAATATCAAATGAACCACAGGAGCCAAGACAATCGGCATGTATTGAAGAAACAGACCAAGATCACCTTCTCGTCACTCAAGGTGCAGAGTTACTTCAGGGAGCACTGGTAGAGAAGACAACCAGTATCCAACGGCATCGAAAACCTCTCTCAGACATAGGAAATACACAGGTGCCTATAGGTCATGCTTTACATAACCTCAAGCAATAAATATTATATTACTAAATTAGTAATTATCTTGGTTGCTAATTCGTAATTGTATGGTATGATAATTGGTAGTTAAGGCAATAATATATTTTCCTCATATGCAGGTCAAATCGAATGCCAAGAACGGTAATCTGAAAACGAAATTGCCGACAAACACTGTAATTATTGTTCCACAACTTTCTTCCCAGGCAGAGACTTCTGAAATCCCCAACGCCAACGCCAACGCCAACGCCAACGCCAACGCCAACGCCAACGCCAACGCCAACGCCAACGCCAACGCCAACGCCAACGCCGCCACCACCACCACCAACACCAACACCAACACCAACCCCAACCCCAACCCCAACCCCAACCCCAACCCCAACCTCAAGAAAGAAAAAAATATGAGTGAAACAAACGTAACTGTGGATAACCCAAAACATAGAAGGTCGAAATCCAGACCTGAAAATGCAGCCTTAGCCCCGAGGGCAGAGGGTAATTTTGTGGACCCAGATGTACCCTTGAAAACATCAAGGACTGGTCGACGGGCAACATCGTCCATTAGTAGTGGCGTGCCATTGTGGGACAGGAATGCTGCTGGTAACTCAGATGAACCTGAAGTTTTTGAAACAAGGGGTCCCTTGCGACAAAAAAGAACTCTAGACGAAAAAGAGAACAGTAGACGCTGATCAGATAGATATTCCTTCCTTACCCAGAAGAACACTACACCAGTTTCTTGCGGTGGGTTGGCTTTGATGAAGAAAGAAGATACGGTGTATTGACAGACGAATAGATAGAAGTAGGTTTGACAGGATTTCTAGATTCATACTTCAGCATTCCACAAGGTTTCGGATAAAGGTCGGACACAGCTAGCCTTCTCCGTGCTGAGGTCTGTATACGTTTAAAGGTTTTGTTAAGGCTCAGAATCTCAAATGAATCCCTCACTTGAAAAAATCCTTCCTGTTGAATGGCCACAGTAAACAGATTAGATTGTGTATGGAATTTGGATCATAAATTTTAAAATTCTTGATTTAAAATGTTTAAAAGTTTAACTGTTTTTATTTCGTTTTTTTTATCATGTATGATCTATCACACAATTCTTAACAAATAGATTATTTTACAGTAACGTCTTCGTATTCATTTAATTTGGATTTAGATTTATAAATGTTAAGGATAAATAATAAATAAAATAATTAAATTTTATATATAAGTTGGTTACATAAGTTTAAAAGTAATTTTGTAATTTTTTATTTTTATATAAATAGCTGTTAAAAAATAAATAAGAAAAAAATTGAAAGTAACACAAAAAAATGACTTATAGATTATAAATTATAAAAAATATATTAAAAATTAAAAGAGTGGTAATTTTTAATTATTTATTACATTTTAATTTGAATTAAAAATATGAAATAAAATAATAACTTTAATTTATTATAAGATAATATAGAAAATATTATTAACTTTTTAATTTTGAATTTTACAGGTAGGACTGGCCCTGCTATTAGCATTAAAAATGCAGCACATAAAGCACGCTTCTTTATTTGTTCATTAAAAATGCACCATGTCCTTTTCATACTGACGGACAACTTCTCGACCAAAATGTCAAAGTGTCATACTATCCACCAATCTATTCACATTTTGATATTATTACACGGATAATTTTGTTTTTTTTAGATGGAAAATACTGGAAATTCAGTACAACATTTTTTTTCTTATAAAATATTTTATGCTAGGAGGTATCTCTTATTTTTCATTAAAAACCTACGTATAAAGGTTAGAAAAAATATTTGATGCTCAAACTATAAGAGATTATAAGTGACCTCCATGTAAATGTAAAAAAAAAATTCAAGGACCTAATGTCATTATTTTAATTTTTTGAAGATTAAAATGATATTTTTACTCTCACTTGAATCCTTGTAACATGAACAATGACGTATAATGTCACATATAAGAGAAAGACTTTATTAACATAATATTTAACAGTTGACTAAACATTTATTAAATATCATCAATAATGAAAGGACTAATCTGCAAACAACATAAATATTCAAAAAGTAGATGTTTCTAAAATTCTTTCATGAACCTAGGTACCAAAGGTTCAATCTTTTAAGAACTCACTTGATATTTCACTTGGTGGATAAGTATGTCATAAAGATGAAGCTTTCAAGCGAGGGAGTTAGGTTGTGAATAATCAAGATTTTATTAAATTTTGATTGACCTCTTTCAATAAAATTGTGATTTTTAACTACTATATATCTATGGATTTGGATTCTTTCTTGCACCTCTCTTTCTCTCACCCTCTCCTGCACCATTTTTCAATCACTGGATACTCATCATGTATGTGGTTATGTGGTGTAAAATGAAATTTCTTCTACATTATAGTACCACAATTCTTTATAACTTCTATATCTCCATGTGTGAAAAAAGTGATTTGTTTTATGTTCTTTCAAGCAACCAAGTGCTAATTATTTTTCTAATTTTTGTATATTGTTTACTTGCAAAGTAATTTTTTTATATATACTATAGATAATATGCATGCCTATAATATTTTCAACCTTCGTAATACAGATATCTATTCCACAATTTATATATCTATAAAATTTTGAAAAACTTTTATTCATCAGATGATATCTGTATTTGTTTAGGTAAATTATATTTTTGAAAATATAATAAAATCAAATATAGCATGGGAAAATAGAAAACTATTTTTAGCTACACGAGAGAACATAGAAAAAAGGACGTTATATTTACACATTGTGATATACAAGGTACAAGTTATAAAGAATTATGGTATTATAATGTAAAAGAAATTTCACTTTAAACCACAAAACCACGTACATGATATTTAACGATTGAAATGATGCTAGAGAGGAAGCTACAACAAAGATCTAAATTTGTATTAAAATTTATTTACGTAATTATATTATTTTTTCATTACTAAAGCATCAAATAATTCTTATTTTTCTACAAACAGTCTCGTGACATCCTTAAGGTCATTGATGATTAAAAAAAATATAAATGTTTATAAATGATTATTTCATAATTTCTAAATAACGTGAGATTTTAGATACAGCGAAACAAAATCTATAATTTATCATTCATATTATTTAAATATATCAATTTAACAAGAGTTAAATCATAGGTGGTAGAATAAAGCACGACTTGCAGATTTGTATTGACACATAAATAGGTTTGCATAAAGAAGGTGACTGCATTGATAAAAATAATTTAGAAAATTTCTTTTTGCGATGACTCTCATATTAGCGTGGTATATATAGGTTTGGAAAATTTGAATTAACAGTCCCTAATTTAATTCACACCTACCCCTACTACTAGGGTATAACAACACCTATATATCATTCATTTCATTTCTTATAAGATTTTATTTATAAATTTTTTTAACTCTTTTAAAAATCCCTCTTAAGAGTAAAAAAATATTAAAACTTTTTTTTACTCTTTATAGAGATATCTCTGGGGAGTAAAAACAATTTTCAACTAGTATATTATGAAGAGTATATTACGGAAAGTATATTGAATAATTAATTAATAAAATTTTAATACAACAAACTAGTACCATATGAATACATAACAGTATAATAAAACGAACTAAAGTATATTACGGAGATACAAAACCAAGGAGGATAAAAATTATAGGTGAGAATTTAAATTTCAATAAGATTCTAAAAAAAAGGAAGCTATATATGAACACAAATTTAACATGACAATGTTTTAGGACAACCATCATATTAGAAGGGTAAAAGTTTGAAGAAGAAATCACGTCTTTTTAAAAGAAAATAGAAAAAAATAAAATATGTTTTTATAATATTTCTTAAAAAAATGAATAAAAATTATAGAGATATAAAATGACTTAGTTAATTAAAAAAATTCATAAATTCAATCTTTTACACCGAAAATTAACATTATTATCATTCAAACATTTATAATATTAAAAGTAGATTATAAGAATAAATTATAAATAAATTCTTTTACGTAAAACATAATAGTATTTGAAGTGAGTGAATGACATAGGAAACGCATAATCTGTGGAATATTAGAAAGAAAAAAGAAAAAAGAAAAAAGAAAAAAACAAAATTGAAGAATAAAAAATAGGGATAGGAGCGCAGGTGCGGTGTAAGGGTCACCTTCAAGGCGCCACATAAATGGATAAATCCACAATAATCTATACATTAATCCGAAAAACAGCGTTTTGATTGGAGCACGTAGCAGAATCCCGTTAATCAGCGCTTTACAGCAACAAACACATACCCAGTTTGCCTTTTCAACGCCGTCGTTCTTCAAATACTTGTATTCAACAACCCCTCACAACTCAATTCTCTTTTCTCTCCCGGAACAAGGACCCTATACTTTCTTTTTTCCGGAACCTCCTCCCTTCTTTTCCGACTCTATTTACCTTTTCTCCCTCCAATCTTGGATTCATTTCACTATCATCGTTCTGCTTCGTATATCTCATTTCTCTATTCCTTCCTTTTTCTCAACACTCCTCAGCATCTTCCATTAATTTCTGTTTCTGCTTTTTTAAAACTCCGATCCTTTTTTATCATTTTGACTCGATTATTTAGGGTTTTGTTTCTTCCTTTTGCTCGCTCTCAAGTTAATTTTCTTCCAATTTAATTGAATAGCCTCGAGCTTGGTTTAGCTGCTGAGAAATTGTTCAGATCAAGATAGCAGTGATTTTTTTAGCTTTTTTATTTGCTAACTGCTAATGTTCTTTTGCTTTATTGCAGGTTTCGTTTTCCATTTCGAGAAACGTGTTCTTTTTTGTGTAATTCCATTGAGGCATTGGGTTGAAGGGGGGGAACTAGTTTTCAACTGTGAACTGGCTGCATTACCTTGTACGGCAATCTCAACAATGGTCTGCCGCCCAGGCTCAACGCAATTGTCTCGTGACGTTAGGCTCAACAGTAATATGGGATTCTGTAGTTTCCATCATGTGCGTGCTTATTTGAATTTTAATGTTTAGGTCATTTTTTTTTTCTGTTTTCCTCTTCAAATTAAAGGATGCTGAGTTTCATTTTTCATGTCATTTGACAGAATCCGATGGGGGTTGGTCGATTACATTTGGTCACCATAAATCTTTCACCATGTAGTTTGGTATGTTTTTTGTGAAGTAAAATTTTTATGCATAGTTTCTCCTCTTTCTCCTTTCCTCTTTTATGTATGTTTGATGGATCTGTCTAATCCTTTTTGCCTTCCTCTATTCTATGGGTGCTCATGAGCCAGGCTTAATTTGGCCTCATATCTTGATTGGACCAAACTTTTAAACTTAGTTCCTGACTGACTGAATAGTGACTGAGTTGGGAGTGGATCCCTAATTTAAGCATAACATGCAAAATTTTGATACTACGTGCTGCTAATGCATAAAATTTTATAAGTGAAAAAATGGTATGTTTATAATGTGTATTTTCAAATCAACTAGTGTTGTTAAACAGCCACTATAACAGCATTATATTGCTTTTGAAATTGTCCTGCTGAATTCCTTGGATCCACCATTGCCACTTGGTCCACTACTGTAGTGACAAAAAAAATATATCAGGGTTAATTTTTAAAACCCAATTAACTTAGGGTCTGGTTGGGTTATTGGCCAGAATTGGGTCTAGACTCTAGAGCACCCCCTTTACATACAGTTGTTGTTTTGCTTTTACATGTGCTAATATCAATTGTGTTTATAAAAATCTAAATCTCTGGAGAATAACAGAAACAAGATTCCTCAGCACTCCATCTGTTAAGTAGACTACATGCCCCAATAAGGCGTGTGCCTTCAAGATGTAATGGTTTCATATGTCGGTCTGTCCTAATGCCAGGTGGAGGGAGTGGGACTCCACTCATGAAATCTGCTAGTGTTATTTTAACCAGGTTGACTTCTCTCTCTTTGCCTTGTTAATTAAGAACGGTTTCTTGTTCTTTTTAAATTTTTCCTTTTTGCTGTAAAATTATGTTTGTTAACTTGTTTACTCTTGATGTTTTTGCTAGCCTTTCTAGTTTCTAGGAAGTTACATCACTTACATGCACATATAATCATCCTTATGCTATGAATATTTTTGTACCTCTTCTAAATTTTATGTTAATTAATCAGCTTGCAATTATGATTTGGAGGTATACAATTAAATACCATATTGTGGTTAATCAGTAGATGCTCTTTTATATCTTTATCAATATAGTTTAACCCATCTTTAAACAACCTGCATGTTTTCAGTCATTTAGTGCCTAAACAGTTGCATGGTTACTTTGCCCCTTCTGCTCCGTCTTTGTTTTTTGTATCCATTTATTAGCATGTTGATATGTTGACATATATTCTGGAGTAACTTCAACCTGTCAAATGATCTGTTTCTCTTTTCTCTTTTAGGAGTGAATCTACATATAAATTGGCATTGACTGGACCTACCACGATTTAAATTAATTAGTATATGAACCATAGTTGTCAATCCCGGATATCAGAGCGGAACAGCTGACCCCAAAAGTGGGATGACTGCTATTCGAATAATCATAATCATTTATAATAAAAATTAGTACTTAAACAAAACATGAAGTAGAAAGTCAAGGAAACTAAACGCTTTAAGCATCAAACATTTTAAAATCACTAAAGCTAAATCCTAAAGTAACTAAAGTACTAGACATTAAAAATCAAATAGACAAATGCAAGTTTCTTAATACTAATCAGAATCTTGAAGATCCAAGTCATTGTTGTCTTCAATTTCTGTCCTGCTAGGTAGAATAGAAAGCACACAAAAAAGTATAAAAAAAATAATTAATATTGCTGCTGCCAGCAATAAAGAATAAAAAAGAAAATAGTATAGGGAAAACAAAGAATGGGGGAAATAGAGCAAAGAAAGGGGAATAATAGTTCATACTTTTGATTCAGAAGAAAGGGAAAAAAAAGGAAAAGAATAAGGAAAAAACGAAACCTGAAGCAGAATAGTTGGGACAGAGTTGGCTGGTATCTGGGAAATGGTGGTTGCTGAAGCTTCCTGCTTGCCGAAAAACCTAGCTTGCTGAACATGGGCCTCTTGGGAGTTGGGGCAGAAGGGTGGGGACATGGGAGGGAGAGCTTATGTTTCAGAAGCTATAAGACCCAAAAATTGAAAGGCTGGAAAAATGCAAAATTATCCTCAATAACAATTGAATAGTGAGGGCTTTTTTGGGTTTTTGTTGATCTTCCAAGTTGTGGAAGACAACCTGCTCCAGATAGCACAACTGTGCCATGCTGCTCCCCCACAATAGCAGCTGTGACGGCTGCTTTAAAACACACTGCAATGGAACTTCCTGTTGTGCTACAGTTTCACTCTGCACTGTTCTGCCGCAATAGTGGCCACTATGAGCGCAGTTGACAACTATGATATGAACTTGTAAATTAATCATCAAGATGATATAATGATGTGTTTAATTTGTATATTTGTGTTATTTCTGATAACCTGGATCAGTTGGTGCTAATTTTGAACTATTTCTCTCTCTTAATTTGTTATAATCTCCGTGGAAACATTATTGATTTTTAAATATTTATTCAGGTCATATGATGCTTTACAAGGAAATCCTATTTTGCTCCAGCTGATCCCTGCCCTTGGTATCATTGCCTTTGCTGTTTGTGGGCTTGAGCCACTCCTTCGTCTCTACAGGGTTTTGTTTCTTCAAGTAGTTATCATTGATTTTTAATTCTTCATTTTCCCCTAATCTGATTGACTAATATAATTAATACCTTTTCTGATTATGAAAAAATATTTTCAGAGTAGTGACAGTAGTTGGAAGAAAAGTAGCTCTCAATACATTATGACATCTTATTTTCAGCCATTGCTGTTGTGGACTGGGGCAATGCTCATATGCAGGTTTGTTTCTGGGTCATTGTAGAATCGCCTTAGAACACAAACCTAGAAGATTTTACTGAAAGGGTTCTGGATTGAACCAGAATTTGCAGTACAGATTGCTACCACAGGCCTAGGCCCGCCCTAACAAGGAGTCTCCTCCTCTAAACAAACTTCAGAAATTTAACACAACAATCAGGAAACTGTCACACATTCCATTTAAGAAAAGCACCCTTAACTCCCAAACAACACATCATATGACTGTTGCTGTCCTACAGCTGTTACATACATAAATGCCATTCAACACATCACTTAATTGTCCTATCAGCTTACAAGTATATTTCCTGAGAATCTGTATTGGTGTTGATCATATAATTATTTGTTTCAGGGCATTAGATCCTCTAGTTCTACCATCTGAGTCCAGCCAGGCTGTGAAGCAGCGGCTGCTGAATTTTGTGAGATCTTTGTCAACAGTGATTTCTTTTGCTTACTGTTTATCAAGGTATTAATATCTGGAATAAGCATGACTAGCAGAAATAGAAATTCTTTTAATAAATTTTTTTCTGTATTTTATTTTAATATAAGATTATAACTTGAAGGTATGCTTTTACCAGTTTAATAATGCCCCTATTATTACTATTTTCTTATGTTTTTCTCTTTCTACCAGTCATAGAGAGATTGTGTTTTGTTCCCCCCCCCCCCCCCCCCCTCTCTATTTGCTATTTTAACTATAAGGTGTATTGGGTTTTGCAATGTGTTTATATTATAATGTTATATGATCTTATTTCTTGTTTTCAGCTTAATTCAACAAGCACAAAAATTCTTTCTGGAGGCAAATGACTCCAGTGGTGCAAGAAATGTATGTTTCTGTTACATATTTTGTTTGTTCTTGTCATTTTTTAGTTAGTGTCAATAACATTTTGCTGCAATAATACTGGTGGACTGGTTATTTTTGTTGTCAGATAATTTGAATGAAGCCTTAGAATTTTCTGTTTAATATTTTCATAATGACAAAAATAAGATCAACAATATAATCAATGTATTGAAATTTGAAAATAAAAATTGATTGTTTATATTTCATATATTATTTGCACTTGTTTTCATTACATGGATTGAATGTGTTTTATCAATTCCTTCTTCATTTCCTGTTTAGATCTTTTTGTGAGGGATCCCAAAATTGCTAATCTTTATCAGCTTCTCATTTAGCAAATTTTGACCGACAGATGGGCCTTGATTTTGCTGGGAAGGCAGTATATACAGCTGTATGGGTTGCTGCTGTGTCATTGTTCATGGAGTTGTTAGGTTTCTCCACACAGAAGTGGTTAACTGCTGGTGGTTTGGGCACTGTATTGCTCACTCTTGCAGGTCGTGAGGTACAATATTGTTTCTTTTGTATACTGGGTACTAGCATTGTTTCCTGTTCATTGTTTGTTGTGAATTATCAACTTAATCAAATTCTATAAGAATTCTAACTGTATAGTTGGTAGCCATATTCACTTGTTAATTTGTATACAAAAATAATTGTCTAATACTCTTGTTTGCTGTTGTCATTCTAAGTTCATGTTTGTGATTAATCCAGATATTTACAAACTTTCTTTCAAGCATAATGATCCATGCCACTCGGCCATTTATTGTCAATGAGTGGATTCAAACAAAGATTGAAGGATATGAGGTTTCTGGCACAGTTGAGGTTTGTATCTCTACTGTAGAAGATTGAAATATCATGCTGGTCAAGTAAACGTGTTTGTTTTCATTGATGTCCATAATCATGTGACAAATAGAAGAATCATTACTATGTTATTTGCGTAACTTTAATTATATTGTGTTCACATTTTGTTTTTTCTCCAGCATGTAGGCTGGTGGTCACCAACCATCATTAGAGGTGATGATCGGGAGGCAGTTCATATTCCTAACCATAAGTTTACTGTAAATGTTGTGAGAAATCTGAGCCAGAAATCTCATTGGCGTATCAAGAGTTACATTGCCATCAGTCACTTGGATGTTAACAAAATTAATGTAAGCATTATTGGTTCATATGCTTAAAAACATGTTTTATGGACTTTCTGATGTGCATTCTTTTAATGTAAAAGCTGATGTTAATCTCTCCTCTTCTTCATGCAGAATATTGTAGCTGATATGCGCAAAGTTTTGTCTAAAAATCCTCAAGTAGAGCAGCAAAAATTGCATAGAAGGGTCTTTTTGGAGGATATCAATCCTGAAAATCAGGCTCTTAAGGTTATTGTCTGTTCCATTATCTTGTTTATATGGCACCTGTCTTCAGCTTTTAGTTTGCAAATTATGATGTTTTTTGTAGTATCTCTATAAACATTGTTCTTTTAGAATTTTCTTTTGTAATTGCCCTTTCTCAATACACCATTTTCTTATTAATGGTCCTGTTGCAGATATTAATATCTTGCTTTGTGAAAACTTCTCATTTTGAAGAGTACCTCTGTGTTAAGGTAAAATGATACACTGTAATTACAGTTGCTTATGGTGAAAACTTAAGTTTTCTAGATGTCAGCAAGCCGTTAATTCTATTATAAGTTCATTATTCTTTATGTTCATAGTATTTTTTTATAACGTGATTTACATGTAAAATTATAGGAGGCAATCCTTTTGGATCTTCTCAGAGTTGTTAGTCATCATAGAGCCCGGCTAGCCACTCCCATTCGCACAGTTCAGAAAATATACAGCGAATCTGACTCAGAAAATATTCCCTTTGGGGACACCATTTTCACTCGGTCTAGAGCGGAAAATCGCCCATTCCTACTGATAGAACCACCATATAAAGTTAATGGTGAAGATAAAGTTAAAACTTCAACACGTTCTACTCGTGCAAATGAGGAAAAAGATTCCAAGATTGATGAAACCACGGCGACTAATACCAAAGGAAATGAGAATTTTGCAGCAACATCAACCTCCTCACCTGATGTAAATTCTAGGGATAAATCCAAATCATTTTCTGAAACTCAGTCTAAAAAGGAAAATGCCGTAGATGCGGGAAAGGGAAGTACAGCTCCTGTATCTAAAAATGTTGTTCAAAATGCTGTGCCTGAAACCTCTCCCGTTACTTCCCGCGAGATCACCACTTCTATGCAGTCAAAGCAAGATGAAGACAAATCTTCTGTCTCATTGTCGTCAGTTAGGCCTTCCTTGGAAGAAAACATTCTTCTTGGGGTTGCCTTAGAAGGCTCAAAACGAACTCTTCCAATTGAGGGAATTGAGGAAGAAATGACTCCATCTCCTATGCCTGCAGAGTCACAAGAATTTGCTGTCCAACGGAATGGGGGTGGACCTCCTGCTAGCAAAGATAAGAAGGATGGTCAATCTTCATTTCCATCTGGTAAACAGAATGATTAGATTAGTAGCTAAATTAAGCAGATTAGAAGTGTTGATATTTCAGTGTATACCTTCGATAGATGTTAAAAAATGATCCAGCTGTCTTTTTATAAGTTGGAATTGTGCATTGTATTCTCCCTAATTACCCATTTATGTACATAATTATCAATTCATGGTTCACATAACTTTTAGAATCTCTAAACAGTCCTGATATATGGTTTGTTCCCTGCGTTTAAGAATGACAATAATATGTGTACCACTTGAATCTAATCGGATTTTAATGGGGAATATCTGTTTTGATTGAGCATTGTCGGTATCCGTCTTCATTCTTGCAAAACATATTGTTATATTTTTATTGATTTATTTTTTTATAAAACTTCATTTTGTTATTGTAATGAAGTAAGTTTATGTTATAAATTATTATATTTTTATATAATTAATTTAATAACATAAAATTAGTTTTATATTTAAAATTAAACAAAAAATTTATAAAATTTTATACTTGTTGTGTATGGAAACATGGATAGAAATGAAGAATGTCATACCTATTTCTATTTGTTGTGATGCTTACTATGGATGACAATCACCCTCATTCTGGGGGTATCTACCTCTCCTCATGTTGACTTTGGTAAAAAAATTTCGTGTTAATCGAAATTGAGGTTGTGTTTGACTTTTCCCCAGTTCAAAAATTTGGGGTGGAAAAGAGTATGTTACACAAACACACACTATTGTGACCGCAAGAGGACCACAATATTGTGACCAAGCCATCGTGTTATGACTAGTGATGGGGCAATTGTAACGTCCACAACTTTGTGGCCAATACCACATCCCAATAAAATGTCACTTTGCATATTTTGTTCCTGTTTAGGTGCGGGGGTAGAGCGAGTAAACTTGATTCCTAGTGAGAGTGAGTTAATTTTTTCCAACAAGGATCAAGGGCAAGTGGCAGAGAGGCTACAACAATCCCGCTCCATTACCATTCCAAATGCCTACCTGCCCTCATTTAGATATTCATAGGTAATAAATTGGTGGAATACCTTTAACTAAATATGCTTTTAAAAATGACGTGGTAGCTATAACCTTGCACTATATCGTTTTCATTATGTTTTCCATTATCAAAAGGAAAATGTTAGTTGTACAAGATCTCTTAAGCATGTATAGGTATTTTATCCTAGTTAATTAATAGATGTGTAAAACAAAAACAAAATCTAAAAATAAATAGAGAATGGTTGCAAAGTATAGCTTAAAAATAATAACTAAAAGTGCAAAATCAAAGTTAAAGAATAGCAAAGATAAAATAGAATTAGGGTTTAAGTTAGTTTTATTAAAAAATTATATCTTAGTAATAAAAGATATGTAAAAGAGAAACGAGGTAATTCTGAAAAGATTATGTTGAAAAATATAATTGTAAGAGCATTTAAGAAAATATTTATAATAAATATAAAAAGAAGATATATTAATCATTGTATGAATGTGTAAATTATGGCTCACGTTATGCTAAAGTTGGTTGTTTGCATACTTATTTTCATTGTCAAGAGTACAAATGAACTTAAACATTAGTTTGAACTTAATTGGTTTAGAATTTATCTAAACTGCATCAGTTTTTAACTAAAGTAGTTTAATGATAAAAACTAAACTTCTTTTTCAAAATAGAGCCCTATAATGTGTTGGGTAGAAAAATCAACCGTGAGGAGCTTTGGACATTTTTTTTCCTTTTAATTAATATTTTTTTTTTAAATTAAAGCTTCAGAAACTAATTTCATTAAAAAAATAGCTCTTTAAAAAGTAATACAACTTAAAATAGTTTCGAACTAATTTTGAAAACTAATTTTGAACTAATTCAAAATTTGTTCATTTCGTTCTGAATAAATTTTTTTAAATAATTTGTATATTTGATTTAGAACCAAATTATTTAAAATAGTTTGGTTTTGTTCAAATTTTTAAAAAAGAAAAATTTATTTGTCTTCATCGCTAGATGAGAGTAAAGTCTTATTTTCTAGATTTTTTTAGCTTATTGTCGTAAATTTTAATAAAGGTGTTAATTTGGCTCCAAGTATCAGACTAGTCTATTTTGCCTACTTTATAAATTTCATTTACTGAGGGATCAGCCCACACAATCTCACTTAATAGTATAGAGACAACATTAGAGTTGTTGGAGTGTTAGTCTACAAGTTATTACTATTCTAAATTATTTTTCTTTTCAACTTTTCAAAACAATATTTTCAAGTTGGACTTAGTTAAAGTAATTTTAACTCAACTTTAGATAAAGCAATATTAACCCACTTCACCTTAACTAGAGTAATTTTAACTCAATCTTAACTATGTATTTTCAAACCGGTTTTACCCATGACTTCTTTAATTTGGCCTTGAAATGATTTTAATTTGACTTTGGTTAGAATATCTTTAACCCGACCTTAGCCAAAGTATCTTCACTTAATCTTGGTCAAGATATTTTTAGCTTGACCTCAACATCATTGGCTTGCCCATGACATCTTTAACATTTTTGCTAGGGTATCTTAGGTTTGACCTTAATTATAACATATTTGGTCTGGTTTTGACTAAGATAACTTTTAGTCAACCTTAGTTAGGACATCTTTTTGTTAGCTTCAAATGGGGCACTTTTGGCCTAGTCTCTAATGAAACATTTTTTAACAACCTTAATCAAGCTATCTTTTGATATATAGTTCTTGTTAGCTAATATATAGTTATGTTCTCTATTCAATATCGCTGAGTTATTTTTACTTTTAATACACTATGTTTGGTCGAGAGATACTTGTTGTTCCTAATGCGTTATTCTACTTAATTGGTAGTTTTTCTTGGTTCAGATTCTAAGGTTTGACTAGGAAGCATTTTTTATAATTCAAACCCAGCAAACTCACTCAATATGACATAGGTGTTTATAAACGATTTTGGTTCCTTTGTGCTGTTTTGGGTGTGCATTAATTTTTGTAATTATTTTTTTAAAAGTAAAATTTAAAATTATTTTTAATGAGTAAAGAATGTAATTTTTTTAATGAGAATATTTTTAAAATTATAAGTAAATATACATTAGGCTTCGTGGAATATAAGTAAATTCTAGAAGCTACAGAATATAGATGAGAACACTGACAGTGGGGAATAATTTGTGATTCCATTTTATGCCATGTCACTGTTATTTATTGATTTAAAAAGAAATGGCTAAATTATGAATGTGTAAGGAAGATTCGTGTCCCTTGAGAAGTAGAAGAATACAAATGTGCGTCGCTAACTATTTTCTCGAGAAGATTATTTTCTTTTCTTTGCTTCCACGTTTTTGGAATATTATCAGTATCAAACGTCACCGTATCGCGAGGGTCGCATAATTTGCTCCGTTTCTTCACTTCAGGTGCTCACCGATACAACTACTTCTAGCGTTTGGGATAATTTATATATTTATTTGCATTGTGACCTTCAACAGTTTTCTTCCCTGCTGCTAACGTTACCTGTTGTTTCTCATGCAGCTTAAAGTCGTTTCCATCTACACTTATCGTTTATACGATGTCGTTCTCGTCGCATGACCTTGGTCTTCACTTTACTTCAATTAAATTGTCTCGCGATATTCGGTTACACAGTAATCATGGAAACTCTAGTTTTTGTCATGTATGTATGTGGTTATTTAATTTTATTCCTAGAGAATAGAGATTTCTTCTTAGTGTTTCTCAGTAAATTGCTGAGTTTCATTTTATTCATTTTTTGACAGAATCCTATGCGTGGTGATCGAGTATGTGTTGTTGCCATAGGTCTTTTGCCGCATGGTTTGGTACGGCCTTCAATTTCATGCTTCTTGTTTGTTTTATTTGTTCCCGCCTGGGATACGTATGTATCTTTCAAATTATTGGAATTGGGTGTTTCTTTTTAGCAATATAGTCTAAACTCTAAAATCCATGGAGAACTTTGTGAATTGACAGAGGCAGGATTCTTTGGCACTCTTATCCAGATTGCGTGCGCCTGTACGTATGAAATGTAATTCTTTGCTGTGCCGGTGTTCCCTAATGCCAGGTGGAGGATGTGAGGCTTCATTTCTCAAAATGGCTACTGTTTCTTTGTCAAGGTCGCTCTCCCTCTCTATTGTTCTCCTTGTGTTTAGGACTTGAGATAAGTTTCAATAAATTTGTTAAAAATCCTTGTCCAGCTTTATTTTATATATATATATATATATTATGTTCAAGTTTTCATGACAGTGGCCTTTCTAATATTGCAATAAAATTTTAGTTTGATGAGGTGTGTACCTTTTACTTTTGACTCGATTTCCTCTGCACTGATAAGCGATAACTCTATCATGCAACTAAAACTATATGCATAATTGCATAAACAATCATGTTCTGTACGTATTTTCTGCAGTTGTTTTACTTTACTTGCTACTAGGTGTAAAGTTAGGTAATAATTGTAACTTTATAAGAGGAGTGATAGCAATACTCTCTTAACATATTCTTTCTAGCACACACACTTCACCATTGAGCATCTGTGCTGGTGGAGCAGTGGTGTAGAAATAGGGAATCATCCAAACCCTACCGAGACTCTAAATTTATTTGACAGGAACTTGCAAAACGAACTTATTGCAGGAATTATTATGTATGTTGTTTGGACTAAGTTTTATCGCCATAAATCATCTCATCTGGTGTTAAATTTTGCTCTTCTTGTTCATATCCTTCCTTTTTCATATATCTGCTACTGAATACAATCTCTTTTGAGATATTTATTTATTTATTTAAATTGATGTAGGTCATATAATCCTGTAGCAGGAAAACCAAGTGTGATTCAATTCATCCCTGCCATTGGTATCATCGGCTTCGCTGTTTTTGGTCTTGAGCCACTCCTGCGCCTGACTAGGCATCTGTTTCCCCAAGACGTTAGCATCTTATCTTACTGTATGTTTTGTCTGAATCAATTTAATAGTTCAATTACTGACTTTCTATTCTGTGATGTTTTCAGAGGACTGATAGGAGTTGGAAGAAAAGTAGTTCACAGTATATTTTGACATCTTGTTTTCAACCTTTGCTGCTTTGGACTGGGGTAATGCTCATCTGCAGGTATCTTTCTGGATCAGCTAGTCTTTTCTACTGGAAATTTGTCATGTCCTATTGGTGAACACCTTATCATAAACTGTTTCAGGGATTTAGATCCACTAGTCCTACCATCAGAAACCATTCAGGCTATGAAGCAACGGCTGCTGAGTTTTGTAAGATCTTTGTCAACCGTGCTTACATTCGCTTACTGTTCTTCAAGGTAGATTTTGATTTCTGGCAGAATTATATTCCCCAATTGTTTGTTAAACTAACCAAGTTACTATTGTATTGCACTTTTTAATTGTAAGAAAAGATTTTGGTTTCTAATTGTTTGAACTAGAAGTAAAATGCACTAATGTGGAATTATGTATGTAAATTGAAAACTAAAAAATGGGAGGAAAAAAACTGAAGTGCAGAAACAATGAGAAGTTTGCTTATCTAAGATTATTTTGTTATATTTTATTAGTTATTCAATTATATATTTATTTGATCCTCTTTGTTGATTTATCCAAATAATGTGCAGATAAAATTTTGTATGTGCAGAAATAATGAGTCCTCTCTATTATTATCTCAGTTGCGCATTTCTTTCTATTAAGTATTTGGACTCTTCTGTCTTGGCGAATTATAATGTAATAAGTTATGCTGCCTATTTTCAGCTTAATTCGACAAGCACAAAAATTTTGTATGGAGACAAATGATTCCAGTGATGAAAGAAATGTACGTTCTCATTACAGAACCTTATCATGTTTCTTCTGTTTACATACATTATACTGCAATAATGGATTAGTTTTGGGTTGATACTACTTAAGCAAAGCTTTAGACGAGTTGTGTTATTCCAGATGAAGATTAAAAAAGTAGTCAACCTCTATGAAATTAAAAATGTTATTGCTGATGACAAATTTGAATATATGGATATAATAAGGCAGTGTTGTAGGGTAAGATTCCTCCATTAGTCAATTTCATGTAGGATCTTTTGGTGAGGGAGTTCAAATTGTTAATTTTAGTTTACTGACTCCTGAGGGCATTTCTGAAGTGTAAACACAAATCTTATTCAATGTATTCCAATGATAGATGAGCATTGATTTTGCCGGGAAAGCTGTATATACTGCAATATGGGTTGCTGCGGTGTCATTGTTCATGGAGTTGCTGGGTTTCTCCACACAGAAGTGGTTGACTGCTGGTGGTTTGGGCACAGTTTTGCTTTCCCTTGCTGGTCGTGAGGTACAGTATAGTTCTTTGATACTTTCCTGCATATTTGATTTCTCAAATTCCTTTACAATAACTCTTCAAATCCTAAGCCATTATCAATCAGGTAGGCTCTTGTTTAGTGTCATTCTCACTTCATTTTTGTGATGTATTCAGATATTTACAAACTTCCTTTCAAGTATAATGATTCATACAGCTCGGCCATTTGTTGTGAATGAACGGATTCAAACAAAAATTAAAGGATATGAGGTTACTGGTAAAGTTGAGGTTTGTATCTACCATCTAATTTACTGAAAAGATTGTTTAGGAGAACAAAAAACATAAAGTTAGTTCAGTGCTTTCTAACTTATACTATAGGTGATATTTTCCCCAAGTATTATATCTTTAAAATTTGTTGTAATCAAATTTCATATTTTCTCTAGCATGTAGGCTGGTGGTCACCAACAATAGTTAGAGGTTCTGATTGTGAAGCAGTTCATATTCCTAATCACAATTTGAGTGTAAATGTTGTGAGGAATCTTAGTAAGAAATCTCATTGGCGCATCAAGACTCATCTTGCTATCAGTCACTTGGATGTTAACAAGATTAACGTGAGTATTCGTACCTTTAAAAAAAATTTCAGGGACTATTTGATGGCTTATGGCTATCTCATCATCTGAAAATGTAATTAATCTCTTACTCTTTCCCATCTTCTTTATGCAGAGTATTATAGCTGATTTGCGCAAGATTTTGGCCAAAAATCCTCAAGTAGAGCAGAGAAAATTGCACAGAAGGGTCTTTCTAGAGAATATTGATCCAGAAAATCAGGCTCTCATGGTTAGGATCCCTTTTCTGTTCATTGGTTTATATAATATTTTTTATGACCTTATAAATTCCAATATCTTGTTATCTTTCCTTTTCTTCAATATTTTTTTGTTTGTTTTGAAAGGCTTTTTTTAAGGCTCACCTTGAGATGCTTATTGTAGCATAATACTTAGAATCAAAAGCCTACCTTCCTGAGCTCGTTCAAATTTAAAGAATCTACTTTAGACTCTTGTATTGGTCAAGTGGGTGAAAATCTTGGGCACATATGTATCCTTGTGAAATACCCTTTTACTTTTTTCCATTTAATAATTTATCATCATATAGTCATGAAATTAAGAAAGTTTGTTCTAATTTTGTAAGTTGTTTTGGATGGCAACATTAAATATATATATATATATATATGAAGAAAGCTTAAATTTTTAATTTACGACATGTAGTTTTATATTTGATCATTATAATTTATCTACTTTATGTGGAAAATGTACTTCTGTCAGGAAATGAATCCTTGGTATATAAAGTGAAAAAGCATACTTGGAGGGAAGTCACTGTGTCATACAATTATGCAGTATACTCTAACATTGCCAATTTACTGCCTTGTGGCTTACAGCTGACCACCTTGTAGATAAAAAGCATCATACCTTAAACTATAGGGAAACAACCCTAGGGATAGAAATGAACTGGCAAGGAGATCTGGTTCCCTGTCAATAGAGGGCTGGCCTTCTTGAACCAGGGAATATAGAAGAAAATTCTCAGTTATTAAGATAAACCTGAACTACTTTCAGTTTTCAAAATCCCTTCATATGATAGAGGTCAAATAAGTCTTGCCTATCTAAAGTTCTAAACCATAGTCTTTAAATCATATTTGCAGCTTTAGTTTTTTTATTATTATTATTATACTCCACGACATGATAACTATTATATAATTTCTTGTGCCTTTCATTCTTATCCTTGTGTTACATTATCAGATTTCTGTCTGATATAAAAATTTCTGGAAATATTGTTAAGTAATTCTAGTGTCAATTTGATAAAGTATCTGAAAAATGTTTTGAAACACCCTATAGGTTTTGCTGTTCTTTGGCCCCATAGGTGATTTAGGTGTCTAGTATCTCTGACTAAAGTCAAGTCTTTTCTTAAAATCTTGACAATCATGTGTTTCAGAATGCTTACAAAAGCTCTTGTTCCTGTCTTTTTATGTCTCATCTGTTATTTTATCCATTCATGGCACCTGATAGATTAGCCATCTTCACCCATGGCAGGAAAGGAGCAATTTTTCCATTTACATGGATTATCCCATCTTAATGATATCTGCTTTACTATTCATTTGTTCTCAACTACCATTGTCTTATAAATGCTTTTCTTCTGTTACAGATATTAGTGTCTTGCTTCGTTAAAACTTCACATTCTGAAGAGTACCTCCGTGTAAAGGTGAGACTAGATTGCTTAGAGTTTGATTGGTTTGGTTTTGTTTTTTAGTTTTTTAAAAGAGTTTTCAAGAATAGTTTTCAAAAACTGTTTTCGGAAAGAAAAAAAAAAAAAACTTGTTTGACAAGTATTATTTGAAAACGGTTTTGAAGATATAAAAACAGAAAAACTTATTCATATTTATTAATATTTCATTAATGAGAAACATAAGACAACATATTCTGATTGTATTTTGACTTTTTAAAAACAAAAATAGAAAACTGAGAAGCAAAATTACTTTTACCTGTTCCTGTTTTTTAGTTTTTAAAAACTAAAAATCTAGAACTGTTTTCGAAAAGTGTTTTCAGAAAACACTACCGAAACGAGTTTTTTAGTTTTTAAATACTAAAATACTGAAAACAGTTTAAACTGTTGCCAAACAAACACTTACAAATTATAATACTTTTGATGCATAGTGAAATGGCCGTACTTCCTTGTTAAGGAAAACATATATGATAATGCTTATAAAAATGTTTATATTTTGAAACTCATTTGTAAGGAATTTTGAATTGTTTTAAACTTTTAATTGCAGATGTTATTATGTTACTTGCAACTATTTTTTGTAATTGTACATGATCAGAATTTATATGTTGTTTTCAACTTTGTGGATCTTTTGACAACTATATACACCCAACTATCCAATATACTCCATAAAAGATCATTATTAATTTATTCTCAAATTAGTCTGTTTGGTTGACACAGAAGTGGGTCACATGGCTTTGGTGATTAATAATTATTATTTAATAACACAGGAGGCAATCCTCTTGGATCTTCTCAGAGTTATCAGTCATCATGGAGCTCAGCTAGCCACACCCATCCGAACAATTCAGAAGATCTGCAGTGATACTGATTTAGAGACTGATCCATTTGATGACACCATTTCCACCCGATCCAGATCAAAGAAAACCCGTCCTTTCCCACTGATAGATCCACCTTACAAAATTAAGCCTTCAACTATTACAAATGAAGACAAAGATACCAAGATAGATGAAACTTTGCCATCTGACATCAAAGTAGAACGTGACGAAGTTGCTGTGACATCGAGTTCAGTCCAAAAGACTTCCAAATCCCAAAAGCTCAGAAAGGAAAGACCAAGAAGTGCAGGAAAGGGAACAGCACCCAAAATTTTGTCAACATCCAATGAGTTGGGTTCTGGAGAAACTATTTCACCTTCATCAAAGCTCGATGAAGAGAAATCTGTTGTGTCATCATCATTGGTTAGTTGTTCTTTAGAAGAGAATATTGTTCTTGATGCTGCCCTGTTGGGCTCGAAGAGAACTCTTCCAATTGATGAAGAGTTGATCCAATCTATCCCTGCAGAACCACAAGAAGTTGCAGTCCATCAGAATGGGAGTGAACCTCCTATTTGCAAGGATAAGAAGGATGATGAAATGTCTTCATTTCCTACTGCTAAACAAAAGGATAAGGCGGATGGGCAGAAGAGTAGATATTAATGTTTAGATAGATTAGATGGCTTTTGTTGTAGTTACACAAAAATGATCTAGCTGTCTTTTTTAAGCTGGGCATTGTGCATTGTATCATCCATTTGTATATTAGTGGGAATGAATTCTCTCATGTACATTACAAATTAAGTTCAAATCTTTACGTCTACCACTATCCTACTTTTTTACCTATTTATTATTTATTAATAAAAAACAAGATTTAAAACATGAGCTTATTGCGTAATATTTACCATGAGAATACATTACTTAATTGTGGGATTTCAGAATCTTTGAACTATAAAGCAAATTTTATTGGGATTTTATTAGTAATTAGAGAATGAGCCATCAAAAACAAAAAAAAATTACTCTCTAATGTAGACATCTAATCTAGATTTTGGTTAGATCTATGGAGAGTTACGACTGAAGATTCCGTGATTTATTTTTATCGTAGCATCTTCAGCCAGTCAGGTGTATTTCGTTTTTGGAGCTAAAAGTTCATGGGATTCCTGCCTTGAGTCTTGGTCTTGAACTAGTGTTGTCAACGGTTTTGAAGACTGATGGACGGAAAAGGAAAATGGGAAGGGCATTTGAGATGTTACTAGTTCGTTCAAATCATATCAAAATAATTCCACCCGTTTTTACTTAATAAAATTCTTCCTCAACTATATGTGCTACATCAGTTAATTATACTTTGTATTTTTAATTTTTTTTATGCTGAAGAAAGTAATAGAAGAACTAAGTAGAAAGTAAAAATTACGGTGTTTCCTTTTTTCACCGCCGAATTTAGAAAATTCCCAATATACACTGTATTGAGATTTCTTACTCCCTAATGTATTTTTTTAAGTGTATTGTAGGTTTTATTATCATGAATGCATTTATTTTGCGAATTTCAGTGAATTTCTTTAACTACATTATGAATTTCCTAATTCATAATAATTTTTATGATCCACAATTATATAATAATATATTGAGATCATATAATCAATAATTACATAATTAAAAAATTGTGAATCACTTGATTTGTAATCTATTATTAAATCAATGTGTTGCAGAACATCGAATTCGCACCTATGTAGTCCACTGTTCTAGGTTCACAATCTTCGATAGAGAAAAAAAAAATTAATGTATTACAAACTTCATGATGTATAAGATAGCAAAAAAGGAATTGTTTTTTTTATCATGAAATTTATAACTATAAAAAAAATTGACTGAGTCAAATAATTGACTTGTTTCTTTGTAAGAAGAAATTTACGATGTAACGCTATGAAACCTATTTTGAACAAGAAAACGAACACAGCGGTCATTGATATAACATATTGTAGAAAAATGTTCAAATAAAAGCATATAAGAATGTTTGACGATAGTGCACTAAAAAAAATAAGAAAAAGAGACAACATAAACTTTATAAAAAAAAAAAAAATCCTTTTCAATCAATGCGGAGCCCCAAAAGGAAAAGGCCAATATTACAGCCTACGGAGGGAGGTCCCTAAAGGCTAAAGCATCCGCAAGCAGAAGTTCTTGAAGACTAGTTGGGGGCTGCGAATAGACACAAACACAAAACTCTGAGAATCAGATCCCTTCTTTGCCAGATAGTGTCTGCAACTGCATTTCCTTCTCTCGAATTTAATCACAAAGGAGCATGAGTATGATGCTTAGAGACACTTTGACTAACGTATTGGAGAGCCACTTTTCACCACCTCACAAATGAATTGTAGTTTCAATTTCACTTAAGCCTCCCATTTGTCAGTTTCAACTATACTATCATACTTTTTGAATAAATGCAATTAAGTTCCATATTATTTTATGCTAATGCACATTATTTACGTAACAATATTTTATTGTGTTTAATTTTTTTAAAAAATAATGAAATTTTAGAAAACTTTTAAAAAAACATGTAATTATTTCCTAAAATTTTAACTATCACAAACAAGCACTAGAAATCACGTCGTAAGAAGTGCTCCGCGTCAACATCTTAATTGCACGAATTCGAAAGCTACTGGAACATCACCACTGCAATCAGAACTCTGGATAGAAAAAATGAATTTTGGAGAAAATATATGAACCAAAAACGTAATTATGCCAAAGATTAATTTATGACTGTCAAAACTTGCTTCCATTAAGCTCTACACATACAATCAGGAGCAGGATACGTATAAATTGATTGCTTCTCCTTCCTTAATCTTATCTGCCCTTGTCTGTTCTTATGTCCATCAAGTACTGCACGCTGAAATTCTGACCAGTCTATGCTTTTATTCTGAAATAGCTGTCCCAACAGTCCCATGTTTGGTCTGATAGTCTTCAGATTCATATAAGCACGATGTGCCGCCTAATAAGCAAAATATATTTGGTTTAAATGATAAGTTTTGGGAATTTACTTCAAATTTTGCAGCACTACTATTTAGACCGTAAAGCTTGAAAAGAATATTTAACAACAATTCTTACAAGAGCATTGTGCATATTGCCTGGAGAAGCAGAAATGAAGATGTCACTGTGCATGCTCACGTAATAATCAACAGCAGCCAACAATGATGCCTTTCCTGTAACCTTGGCCAGTTCCTCTGTGGAGACTAGGCTCTTCTTATCTTCCATAAGAGGAAATAACTTGCTTAAAGTTGCTAATCTAGCTTCTCCACCATAAACCTGAGAGCATGCAATCAATCCAGATAAGTCCCAAGTCAAAACACAGAGTGCCTATCTATAAGGGTGTCAAGGTAGTAGATTGTTGTTCATTAGGCATCATTAAAAATATCTGAATGAAATCTATGCTTTTACATAATCACAAGCCATCCTATCAAATATTGTTAATGAACCTTGTGGGAAGCAAGATAAAGCCGTGTGCTATTGTTGAAACCCAAAGCTGCCAGGAGCAATCCAATCTCTTCAGGAGTTAGTGGGCAACGCCCCTGATTTCTCAACTCTTCATCAGTGTATTGAGAATTCAGTACCCTTCCCTGCCAAAGCACCTGCCGGTACTTTGCTAGAGCAAGCTTCTCAGCTTTACCCCCACCAAAATCACAGGCTGAATGAGCAGCCATATCCTGCATAGGAAATTTGGAATCGAAGTGATAAGGACAGAGATATGTAATGGTAGTAAAACACCACAACCAAAATGAAGACTTTACTTTGTCAAAACGCAGATGCAACACGACATACTTCCCAGATTGCTGTTTTCCAAACTTATCAGTCTCCAGTGGATACTTTTTCCCTTGTTTAATGCTAGAAGCATGGCAAAGACGATGAACAATGGCCTTTCCCAATTCCCTGATATGTGAAACAAAGATCAATGCTTCAAAGTTGACCTTACAACGGAGGCGCTGGATGTCTGATGGCAAGTTGTTGAATGTCAGGCGATGAGAGAATGGCGCAATAGCAGCAATTCCATAACTGTATCAACGAGAAAATCTACAACATTTGAAAATAGATATTTATGTAAATAATGCATATCTAAAGAAAGACATTGAATGGTCTATGGCCCAATGAACGTTGCAGATTGACACCTACTATATAGTTTTCTGCTCATGAAAAGTGTTGAAAGAGAAGAAACTGTTTATTCAATCTTATTCATGGTTACATTACATGTGTATCCATATACAAATAAAATATCTATCTTTTATCTATGGGAATAAAAGATAAAATAACTATCTTTTGTTTAATTTTTATAAAGATAAACTAATCTAAAAGATATAAAAGATGAACTACAAGATAAATTGAAAGATATATTTTTCTATCCTAAATATCAATTATTCCCAACTAGCCAATAAGTTGAAAACCTGCTGTAAGGAGAGCCCTTTGGTGAACAGATACCAAGTGGATCCCCATCTGAGCATGTGTTGTGACTAAACGATTGCAGTCCAAGTTTTCTTTGATTAAGTGTTCGTTAATATCTGAACTTTGTCTTGTCATGCTAGACAGGATTATGGGCAACACTAACAATTGAATTGTTTGTTTTTTTTATGAGCAAACAATTGAGTTGTTATCACAAAACAACCCCATATGTCCTTCATATTTACTTTGAGGTCATCATGAATAGTTTTCATCCATAACCCCTCACAAACACATATACCGTGTCTTATAGTTCAAAATTTTGCTTCTGCACTAGACCTAGCAACACAATTTGTTTCTTACTCTTCCATGTTACTAGATTTCCACTCAGAAACATTCATTATTAGAAGGTGGACATTCTATCTGCAACTGACCTGACAATAGTCTACAAATGTATATGCCTCCATGGACAATGTACCTCTCTCTTGTACAACAATTATTTTCCTGGACTTGCCCTCAAATATTAGAGGATTCTATCAAACTGCCTGTAGGCACCTTTCATAGTGATCATGCATAAATTGGCTGACCAAACCCACTAATCTTTGGTATCCAGAGTTTTCTATTGTTGAACTTTCTTCACTTCCCATCTTGTGGTTCTATTCAATTGGTACTTCAGAAAAAGATACCCCTTACCGAATAGGCAATCTCTATCTCAAGAAAGTATTTTAGCCTTCCCAACTCCTTCATTACAAACTAGGTTGCCAGCTTCTCCTTCAAAGCCTGCTTTTCTATCTCATCATCACTCATGATGGTCATATCATCTACATAGACTAGGAGAAGAGTGAGTTTTCCATTAAGGGAATGTTTTATAAAAAAAGTATGATCACCTTGACTCTATTTGTATCCCAGGGATGCCATAGCCTGAGTGGATCTTCCAAACCATGCTTGAGGGGACTATTTGAAACATACAAAGCCTTCTTGTGAACCCACACATCTTTGCTTTCCAACATGAGAATCAAATCCTAGAGGAATCTCCATGTAGATTTCCTCTTCCAGGTTTCCGTGAAAGAAAGCATTTTTAAGGTTTAACATCAAATCGCTGCAAATCTCAACCAAAATGAGCAGGTGGGGGAGAAATAGTTCTTCCCATATTCATCTTTGCTACTGGGCCAAATGTTATCATAGTTGGACTTGTTTTTTGTCCAAGAGAAGGTCCTAAAGAGCTCACTAAGTCTATCTCAGCATACAGGTTGTCTGAGTTGCAGAACAAACTCAGGGTTACTTAAGTCAAGCACTGGTTTTTTTCTCCATCTTCCTTAATTCTGGGGGGAAATATTACCATAAATACTCATATGGTAGTTCTTGAAGTCTGTTATACTAGACTTATGCTGAGTCAGCTAGATTGTTACTACACCTATTAGGTAGTTTAGTATTAGTTACATAGTCAGCTCTCTCCCTAAATCTCAACCTATGAAATAACTATCTCTAGTCTGCATTGCAAACTATTTCATTCATTCATTCAGCCATTTCTAGTTTCCAAATCAAATTGCAAATTCTCTCTGAACATATTCTTTCCTTTTTTTCCCCTCATTTTGTCACACTTCCTCATGCACTATCGATTCATATCACAGAGAAATAACACTTATAAATTGTATTTTCAAAATTCCTCCCATCACTAGTATCAAACGCTTTTATGTCATACTAACAAAAAATAGAAGTCATGTAGCTAGTCAAGTAAAACAATGAATATAGTGATAAAACCCAAGTTCAATAGGAGAGGAGGAAAACATCAGCATCTAAGGTTAAGCTATGTACATACCTTTGAAGCACAGGCAAGACATTTTCTATATACCAATCAGCAGTAGCTTGAACAGGTGCTGTTTTAATTCTAGTAGCTCTTATGCCTGTGCCATAGTACTCTCTTGTACTCCAAGAGTAGTCACTAGGAAGGTCCTTCACTATGGACACTTCATCACGGAGGACATCAATAAAGTGATCCACGTCAAATATATCCGCAAATGAACTGCAGAAACACAGCAATTTCACATGAATGGCAACTTTCCAGTTTCAAAGTTAAACATACATATAAAGGTTGAAAAAATAGCATATTCTGGATATACCTTGAATCTTGCCAGACAGGGTTCACTTCAAAATGTGGTATCACCAGCGTCGCATTCAAAATTTTAGCAACAGCTACAGCATCACATATCTTTTTAAAGAGAAAAAAGGGGGAGAGTGACATTAGACAAGTGATCAAGTTATGACTTTTGAGGCAAATACTAATGAGGTACATGATAAAACACTTTATTTTTTCACTTTATCTCTTTAATCTAATTATACCCTTTCAGTACAATCTCATTCACATACCCCCATCTTCTGCTGGTTCAAGCCTCCATCAAGGAAAACCTGGATATAACCCCGTGACTTTTCAGGCAGTGCTGCAAGAAAGTATAACTATAAGGAAAGATGTAAAATACCAAACACTAGTGAGTAGTGAAAGAAATTTTCCAATAAATTTATAAAAATAGAATTTGAACTGACAAGGTGGGTGTGGACGGTCAGCACAAGGTTTCCATCCTTGGAAGGCCAAGGGAGACCAGAGACTAGTTTGTAGTTCAACAGACTGAAAACAAATAAAGAATTGGAAATCTTGAATAACAACTTGTCAATAAAATCAACCTAATTTTGAACATAATTATTATAAGTGAGTAAAGTGTAGTACTCCTTACTCACCGTTTGGCGTTGCAAAGCACCCTCTAGCAAAGTCACGTGCATAGGCCTCGGAGCATTCCACTCCTGCAACGCCAATTCATCGATTACATAAACTTTCTTTCTAATTTTCTGACAGAAAAGTCATATAATTAATATGAGAAATTTAAGGAAAGAGAAGAATGAGAAATAGGAGTTACAGAGAACATAGAAGGCGAAGCACGATTCAGAGGTTCGAAAAGATTGGGAAAGAAAGGCGGCAAGAGAATAACGAAAACCACAGCGAATGCGGATTTTTGAGAGGGGTTTAGTTGGGTGAAAATGTGAAGATTCATTCTTGATACAAAAGAGTTTGGGTGTTGAATGACGATGGTTTAAACGCTGCGTTTCTGCACCGGATCAACGGAGAAGACCATGTTTCCTTAACTGCAACTTCATCTGCAGGTCAGGGATCCAACCATAATAACAGATGCTACGCTAATAATCATCCTACAACACCATAGGATTAGGAACTTGCTTTTATAAATATTTTCATCATTAATGCTTAAATGTCTTTCCGATCAAATCCATTTTAAACTACCTTTCCAATTCCATTCCAAAACATATAGTCTTTTCCATATATACTTCTTAATTTGCTCCAATATTAATTTATGTTTTTGAATAAAAATTGGCTAATTCATGAGATCAAAAAATGACTAAGAAAAGTGTTAGGATAATTTGAAGGAAGATTTGGGTTACCGAAAAATAATTTTCAATTGATTTTACATTTTTTACTTTATAAAAATTTATTTTTTTATTCGATCAAAATAAGATTAATTATTTTTGAATCATTTGTCAATAAATTTATTTAAACAAAAATTAATTCTTATTATAATCAATTTTAAAATTATACATTTAATTAATTATTAAAGTAATCTAAGATTTCATCTTTTCAATCACACTCTTATATTAGAATGAGCAAAAATTGATATTTAAAATACTCAAGCGTGATACGTAATATTTGACAACTCAAGCATAAATATGGATTACTAAATTCCTAATGTCTATCATTTCAGAATGAACCATCAACAAATTGGTTTACGTGTTCAAAAAAGAATACCAGGATCCGAAAGGGAACTCGCATTGCACCACTGCACTGTGTAACCTTGTGTTGACATCCAAGTGGTGCACCAAAGAGGCATCACACAAGTTAAAAGGTACGAAGGTAGTTTTGAGGTTTTTAAAATATGAGTTTAATTGGTATTCATATACATTAACATTCAATCACAACCTTTCATTTATAGTAAATTGATTGACTTTATTCGTTATTATTTCAAAGTCACGTAAATGAAAACTTATGATTAAATGTCACTGAATAAATCTTTTACACTGACCGTGTATACCAATTATACTCTTAAAATATTGTGTGCAAAAAACAATATAGGGTGAAAAAAGAAAAACCCTATTCATAACATCTGGTGATCCCCTTAAATGGTCATATATTGTTGATTGAAAATTATTGAAATCAATGTGGGTTTCATTTATAAATAAATTACTTTTTTTTAATTTTATAATTTTTAATAAATTTTAATTAATAATAGAGAATATATTATAAAGATGTGTTAAAGCCGTGTATTGCTAACTTCCTAATTTCTAGCAATAAATTAAATTTGGAAGAAAATAATTAGACTTGGATCAACATAGAATCAATAGATGAATTATTGATCATACAAGATTCTTTTCTTGAAGCATGAGGACCTTAAACAAGTGATTGAGCGATTAAAAATAGAATTAAGTTGTTTAGGAGCTTTTGTAGAAAGTAATTGTTTCCCTTTCAATGTGAAAAAAGTACCCAAATTCATCTTTTTCAAGTAAGTTTTACAATACTCATTTCACATTAAATACCCACGAAATAGTTATATTATTTAATTGATTATATACAGCAAATGAAATATTACTAATTTATTAATTTTACTTTTAATAAATAACGTTATACAAGATGCATATTGCATATCCAATTTTTTTCTTCTAAAACTGTCTTATAAAAAGACCAAAGAGAAAAAACAAAGTTAATCGACCAAAGAGAAAAAACAAAGTAATCGTGTTATCTTGTAATCTTAAAATTGTGCAGCTTAATTATAAATCATATCGATAATTTTTTAATAAATTAATTTTAAAAGAATTAAATATCTTTAGGGCTTTTATATATTAGCTTTAGTGATTTTTTTTTGTTGAGTCTCTATAAAATTTTATTTTGTATAGAGTTTCTTGTAAGTTTTTTATTTTATTTTGACTTACTTAAATACTTTAGATAAAGATTTAAATTTCTTTAAAAAGGTGATATAAATAGTAATATCTAGAATGAAATAAAAAATTATTAAAGACCAACATAAAATCAAAGTTTTATAAAAAATCAATGCAAAATGCTATATCTAAAAATATATATTTATGCCACTTGAAAATGTGAATCATGGTTTAAAAAATATTAAAAACATAAGTTTGCAGGATTCAATTCGTAGAAGATTAAAGAAGAACCATAAAAGCTTTAAATAATATTTATACTATAAAATAAACTCCAATAATATCAACGTTATTATAATCCAAAATTTATAAATTGATTTGGTGTTGTCGCTCTGCAGCAGTCTACTATGTAGTGATTTCTCAACATCTTGAGTTTGTTGTAATGTTTAGTTCACATAAGAGTGACTATGAGGAGATTTATAAGTTTGTCCATATTTTTTTTCCTCCAAGAGATGTCAAATAGAACGAGTATAAATATCTACTCTACTTGATTCTACCATTACTTGATGGTGTTCAAACTTTAATTTTTAGAATTTCATTACTTCTCTTATTATGCATGATGTTTGATACCATAAAGTCAAAGGAATATTGATATGAGATTTTTTTTATTATTTGGGCTTCTTACTTAAATCAATGCAAAAACTCTGTCTGTACTTAGTAATTATAGAACAAATAACAATTGAACCTCAACTTGAAATGTTTAGGGATGATAAATTTTACCGTGACTAAGCTTCAAATTAAGGATTAATTTTTATAAACTTAGAATGAAATTTGTAGAGAAATTTGAGTTTCACCAAGAAGTCAAAAGTCTTATTTATGAAAGTTATTATTATTTTTAAACCAATAGAAACAGTTAAAACTATAGAAAAATCAAAATTTAACTTTCTTTTTATAAGTGAGCATTGCAAGGTTGAATTTAGTATATTTCAATTTATTTATATTCACGTCATTTTGTAACATTTGTAAAAACTAATGTAACATTGTAATTGCTTCCGCTCCATACCAGTAATGAAAATAAGAAAATACAAAGTAGTATGAATAAAATTTTACCTAATGAAATATGCAATATGATCTTCCCTGTAAAGGTTTTCTGTGACGGTAAAATCTTCCAACTTGCTACTCAATAATAAAAAGAGAAAGTATTAGTGGGAATGAATTCTCTCATGTACATTACAAATTAAGTTCAAATCTTTACGGCTATCACTATCCTACTTTTTTTTACCTATTTATTGCTTATTAATAAAAAAACACAAGATTTAAAACATGAGCTTATCGCGGTAATATTTACCATGAGAATACATTACGTAATTGTGGGATTTTAGAATATTTGAATTACAATGAACCATCAAAACACTTTCCAAAGAACCAGGAGCATCAACAACAAAAAATTTACTCTCTAATGTAGACATCTAATCTAGATTATGGTTAGATCAATGGAGAGTTACGACTGAAGATTCCGTGATTTATTTTTATTGTAGCATCTTCAGCCAGTTAGGTGTGTTTGTTTTTGGAGCTAAAAGTTCATGGGATTCCTGCCTTGAGCCTTGGTCTTGAGCTAGTGTTGTCAACGGTTAGAAATCTGCGGTGGACGGAAAATGAAAATGGGAAGGGTATTTGAGATGTTAGCAGTGAATGCTGCAGAATATAAAGAATTTGACGGATGCACTAGCAGGGGATATGAAAACAAAACACACCTTGTGGAGTTAGACTTAGATTGGGGCAAGTTCCTCAACCGAATTGATTCAACGAAAGAAAGGGATAAAATTATAATTTGAAAATCTACAACCTTCCAAATACCAAAGGAGCTTCCAATCAAGAACTAGCCCGGTAAACAATTTCCAAGATTCATCGTTAAATGTGGGGTCCTTGCAAATCTTGCCAACAATTGCCTCCCTTGGGATGTTTTCTATTTCTCAAGCACCTCAAGATTTCGATAAGATAGTAGACATTGATGCTGAATTTTATGGGAGTCACTCTTCTTCATTCACATTGTTGGAAAAACTAAAGTTCTCCGAAATGAAAGAATGGAAAAATTGGGATTATAAAGTCGTGACAGGTGTTTTTCCACATCTTTAAGTTCTTTCTATAAAGCAGTGTCCTAAGCTGAAAGGGATTTTGGCAGAGCACCTTCTCTGTTTACAGATACTAAAAATTGACAGATGCGAACAACTTGTGGCTTTTGCTCCTATGGCTCCAGAAATTCATGAATTAAGTTTACAATACCGTGGAAAGCTACAATTTGATGATTAGCTAACTTTTCTAAAAAGCCTTACTGGGGTGGACACAACATTTGTTAGATGTGCCTTTGAACATCATCTCATAGTGTCTTTTCTACATTAGTTGTTTCTACAGTACTTTTAAGAAGGTTAATTTTTTTTTCTGTTAACCCTATATATATAGAAGTCATCCCTGCTTCATGTGGGGTGCATGTGGTGTTTTGTATTGGTTCTCAAGAAATAAAGAAGACTTCTTTATTGTCTATGGATGTAGCCCAAGTCTCCTTTTTGGGTGAACCATGTTAATCTCCTTTGTGTGCTTCTCTTCTCCCATCTCTTTCTATTTTTTGTTTGGTTTCTATTCTTCAATTTGTCTCTCTTTTCTTGGTCTGTTTCTCTGTTTTCTCTTCACAAGTTATAACAAACTAGTATCAAGAGCTCATCTTTGACCAAAGGGAAACTAATGAAGGAAGGTACACCCTAAAGGACCACTTGGATTAACTAAATTCGATCTTGATCGAGCTTAGAGATGTAGATGTCAAGATTGAAGACGAGGATGTCGCCATGATTTTGTTAGCCTCACTTCCACCCTTTTATGAGAGATTTATAAGTTCCCTTAGTGTTGGAAAAGGATGCATCACGATGGAAGAGGTAAAATCAACTTTGCACTCAAGGGAGCTTCAACTTAAAGCATCTGCAAATACTAAGGAAGTAAATGGAGCAGGATTTTTGCTTCAAATTCCACTAAAAATGGTAAGAAGAAGAAAAACAAGGGTAAGAAGAAATTCAAAAATGATCCAAAGGACATGCGTGATTACTATAAAGAACCGAGCCATTAGAAGAAAGATTGTCCAAAGAAAAAAAACAAGAAATATGTGGTTGCCATTGTCCAAGAAGGTTCTTCATCTAAAAATGAGCTTGTACTCTTGGTTGTTGATAATCACTCAAATTCAGCAGATCAATGGGTTCTTGACTCGGGTTATTCCTATCATATGTGTCCTAATAGGAGCTGGTTTATCACGTATGACAAGAAATCTGGAGGTAATGTCTTCATTGGAAATGATATGGCATGCAAGACAATCGGTATTGGAATAATTTAGATTAAGATGCACGATGGTGTAATAAGAACCCTTATTGAAGTCAGACACCTACCTGATTTGAAGAAAAATCTTATATCTATCAAAGTCCTAGATTCAAAAGGCATCAAATGCAATGCAAAAGGTGGAGTAATGGAAGGCATCAAGAAAGGAAACATATACATGCTTCAAGGACCAACCAACTCAGTTTCTAAATCAACATTAGTGGTTGATAGACATATACCAGATTTGACATGTCTTTGGCACATGCGTCTTGGTCACATGAGCGAGAGAGGAATAATGATACTAAGAAAGCAACAACTTTTGGGCGATCATGTTGTGAAAGAACTCAAGTTTTATGATCACTGTGTCTTCGGGAAGCAACATAGGATTAAATTTCCAAAATCCCAACACACCACCAAATCCACTCTGGACTATGTTCACTCAGATTGTTAGATCCATTCTCGAGTACCCTCTTTAGGAGGAAGCAAATAGTTTCTCTCCATCATAGATGATTATTCTAGGATGACTTGGGTGTTCATTATGCAGCATAAAAATCAAGCTTTTAAGCACTTCTAAGAGTGGAAGACCTTGATTGAAAATCAAACTGGAAAAAGGATAAAAAGGCTAAGAACGGACAATAGTTTGGAGTTCTACTCTGTTGAGTTTAATGAATACTGTAAAAGGGAAGATATTGTCAGGTAATACACTATCAGGAAATACTCCTCAACAAAATGGAATAACTAAATGGATGGACAGAACCCTACTGAAGAGAGCAAGATGCTTGTTATCCAATGTTGGCCTAGCCAAAATTTTTTGGGCAAAGACTGTAAACACAGCATGCTACCTGGTAAATAGATCACCCTCCACTGTTATAGGTTGTAAGACACCTATTCAAGTATAGTCTACTAACCCAGCAAACTATTCAATTTTTAGAACCTTTGATTGACATGCATACTATCATGTAGATGAAAGGAATCTTGAACTTAGATCTAGGAAAGGCTTGTTTGTGGGTTATGGAGATGGGGTGAAAGGGTATAGAATTTGGTCACCTTTTAAAAGGAAGGTTATTCTCAGTAGGGATGTTGTTTTTTATGAATCCTATATGTTTCTTATGAAATTGGAGTTTTCTGTTTCAGGAAAGCATGAGAATGTTCTCAAATATGGAGAGGTTGAAATCACTTTAAGTACAACTTAGGCAAAGGAATTAAATGATGAAGCTTTCTGAAAACCCTCAAGAAGAACAAAATGAAGACTATAATATTGATTTATCTTATCAGCAACAGTCACTTGAACAAACTCAATCTAAATATGGAACTAGCCAAAAACCCCAAATACATATCAAACCCCTATTTGAGATACGGTTTTGAAGACATGGTTGGCTATGCCCTAAGTGTAGCAGAAGAAGTAGATTCACCTAAGTCTACCATATACAAGGAAGCACTTAATCATGAAAAAACAGATAAGTGGATCCTTGTCATGGGAGAGGAAATGGAATCACTCCAAAAGAATCAAACCTGGAAACTGATCAAGCTACCTAAAGGAAGACATGTTGTAGGATGCAAATGGATATTTAAAAGAAAATCAGCAATTCTCGGTGTTGAAGCAATGAGGTACCAAGCATGTCTTGTAGCAAAAGGGTTCAATTAGAAGGAAGGTGTGAATTTCAATGAAATTTCCTCACCTATTGTGAGACACACCTCCATAAGAGTCTTGCTGGCTCTTGTAGCCTCTCAGAACCTAGAACTTGAACAATTGGATGTGAAGATAACCTTCTTATATGGAAAGCTAGAAAAAGATATCTTAATGCAACAACCAGAAGGTTTTGTAGTCGAAGGGAAAAAAGACCATGTTTGTCAATTACCAAGGTCACTCTATGGGTTAAAGCAATCACCAAGACAATGGTATAAGAGGTTTGATAGCTTTATGATCAACCAAAGGTTCAAAAGGTGTCTCTATGACTACTGCATTTACCACAATAAGGTGGAGGATGGTTCTTTGATATATCTTTTACTCTGTATAGGTGATATTTTATAGCTGCTTGGAATATGACATTTATACATAATTTGAAAACTCTCCTAAATGGAGAATCTGATATGAAGGACTTAGGACCTGCCAGGGGATTCTAGGAATGGAGATCTATCGAGGTAAAACTCAGAAGAAACTTTTCTTATCACAAAAGGAATACATAAAGAAGATCTTGTTTTGTTTTGGTATGAGCAATGCAAAGCCTCTTAGTACTCTCTTGTCAGCTAAAGAAAGATTATCAGTTGTCATTCAACCTCACTCTGATCTGAAATATATGTCTCAAGTGCCTTATGTGAGTGTTTTTGGAAGTTTCATGTATGTCATGGTATGCACTAGACCTGACCTTGCCTATGCAGTCAGTGTCGTTAGCAGGTACCTTAATATCTAATTTCTCCTTTGCCAAAAAACAAAGAAGTTATTCCTCAAAGTGAATCTCATATTTGCACTATGGATAAGGAAGTTTTGTCTTGAAGATAATTATGTGTTTGAGCATTCACAGGCCATTGTTGTTCTTGATAAGTCTGATGCTACCCATCACCTAGTTTATCCAAAGATGTTTCCACATATATCTTACAAGAAGATCGTATTCAAGACTGTTCAAGTTGAGAAGCAGTTTAGTTCAAACTCACTAGGGCGTGATATTTGTGTTTGATTGTTAAATTGTTTTTATTTTATGTTAATTTTGCTTTCACTGTAGTTCTGTTGTTTAATTATATAATGGTTGTTGTGTTTGCTTTATGGTTACTCGTTGTTATGATGTACTTCTAAAAAATGATCGCCATTGAATTTGTGGTAGGTTTAACACTTACCTATAATATATATTCTAAACTATATTATATGAATTAACTCTTTTTTCTTTTTAATTTCCATGTGTTGTTATTGTAGGAGTTAATTTTTATAACTTGTTATTCCCAAAAATCTTCATACCACTAGCTTGTATGTATGCAACATGTTTATGTTAAAAATCTATTTTGTTAGTAAAGTATTAATATGGGCAGTTTTGAGTGGATGAATTTTGGGAATTTGTAGGTGATCTGAACTCTTGGGGAAGGTGTAGCATGATTGGGAATTCGAATTAACACTTCTCATAATTCGAAGTCTTTCCAAATTTCTATTTTACCTTTAAAACTAATTCTCTCTCCTTAAACATCTAAGGGTTTGATTGGTTTTGTTTTGTTTTTTAGTTTTTGAAAAGAGTTTTTAAGAATAGTTTTTAAAAATTGTTTTCGGGAAGAAAAGGAAAAAAAAAACTTGTTTGGTAAGTGTTATTTGAAAACTATTTTGAAGATGTAAAAATGAAAAAATTTATTCATATTTATTAAAATTTTATTAATGAAAACTAAAAAATAGCATATTCTGATTGTATTTTGAGTTTTCAAAACAAAAATAGAAAACTAAAAAGTAAAACTACTTTTAGTGTTCTTGTTTATTAGTTTTTAAAAACTAAAAAACAAAAACTGTTTTTGAAAACTGTTTTCAGAAAACACTACCCAAACGAGTTTTTTTATTTTTAAATACTAAAATAGTGAAAATAGTTTTACAAAACTGTTGTCAAACAAGCACTAATTCTCCTGTAAGAGTTTGTTTTAAAAAATTTTGAAATTTTTTTAACTCTCCTATAAGAGGTTGTCAGAGAGATAATTTTTTTACTCTTCAGAAACTATTTGTTGGAGAGTAAAAAAATTTGCAATTTCTTTTACTCTCCAACAAACTGTTGTCGGAGAGTAAACAGTTTGCCACGTTTGCTTAATCACTCTCTTTTTCATCACTTTTATTCTCTTTTTTCAGCTTTTCTTAGTTTGTTCCTTTTTCATTCCCCACATCATTTTGTCTCCTTTGTCAATTTAGCCAACCTCTCGCCAACAGTGTTGTTTTCAACGTGCTTTTAATTGAGACTTACACTACCTATCATCATTCTTTCCCCACTTCCAATGACTCTCACTGTGAATTTTTTGTCACTTTTCTTTGCACCCTCCTCTTGGAGCTTTTCTATTTCCTTGAACTTTCCCTCTGGGGTTTGTTGCTACGAGGTTTATTTCTCTATCTGGGTGTTAGAGAGTAAGATCCCTTTGATTCTTCTTCCATTCAAGAGGACTTATCCACTGACATAATTATGAACATCCATGTGAATCTTATTTAGCTCTCACTGGATCTCCCACAACCTCTCACTAGAGACTTAAATAATTTATGAATTTTTTTACTCTCAATAAACAGTTTGGTGAAGAGTAAAAAATTTGCATAGGAGAAATAAAGTGAGGGTCATATAAGTTTTTTTTTTCTATGGAAGTAAGTTTGACTTCAAATTATGGGGAGTGTTAATTCAAATTCTCAGTACGTTTTAGGAAATGGTATTTGGAGTCACACAATTTATCCTCAAGGGACAAATCTGTGCAAAGTGTGGGGGCAATTGTCCCCACTAATTTTTGGATTTTATTTTGTAATAATATATATAATTTTATCATTCGAATCTATAATTACTTAATTTTGTAATAAATTCTAAATTTTACCCTCAGTATCCATTTGCTAAAATGATACATTAGTTTTATAGTTGCATATATATTATTTTAAAAAATTAACAAAAATAAATTTTAATAATTATAATTTCGGTAACTATAATTTTTATTTAAAAACAACTTTTTTAAGTAGTTATAATTTTTATGCAAAAACAAAATTTTTCAAGTAGTTATGATTAAAAAATATTTATATTTTCCTATCCAAATTGTTAAAAATAGTTAATTCAATATTTCACATAATATATATTTGAATTTACTGACAGGCAAATTTAATCATTTGTCAAGGGGTATAGCTAGTTGGTTTAATAAAGTGTGGAAGTTGTTGCAAATCCCTTAACATCTGTGTTTGATTCTTGTTGTCAGAATACAGAAGATCATTTTAATTAACCATTTATGCAATAATAAATAAAAATATTTTTGTTTTAATAATTTTACAAAGATATTTACTTTAAAAACAATTTTAATCTTTTTAGTTAATACCAATTAAAGAGATAGAAAAACATTTTAGTTGTTTTTGTGATTACAATTTTTACTTAAAAACTATTAAAAGATAAATTAATATTTTCTTTTGATGTAAATAATTTAATATCTTAAATTTTTTAGAGAATATTTTACTAATTAAATTATTGTTTTCAACTTTAAAAATTTACATTATACCTCCACTATTTACAACTTCTGGATTCATCACTAAGTTTAGCCATACTAATTGCTTGGACAAAAGAGATAGGGTTTAGAAGAGTCAATTCACGTTTGATATCTGCTTGTAGACTAGAGTCTAGATATAAAACAATTAAGCATTGCATCATGCCCTAATCTTGTGACTCTATTAGATAGTTTTTCAAATGTTATTTAGAAATCAGACACAGTATCAATGTAATTTGAACAATTCAGCCTGATAATTAACTAAGAAGAATGACCAAACCTTAGTTCCAAAGCGCGAGTTAGTTAGTAAATTTTACACATCCACTTATACTAGGGTGTTTTTTGCACATATAAAAAAGAATCATAAACACCCATTGGGAATTTGGGATATAGTATTAGTGAAAAAACTATTCGACTTGGAACAACCAGCCCAAGGCCTCAGTCCTGTCAAAATAGTTGGGTTGCAGTTTTGGGGGTTGGTATTTTAGGGAGGTAGAGATGGGGGTGGAGTGGTGGAAACGATGAATTGGAAAATGGAGGAAAATTTGGGGTAGTGAGGGGTGATGTTTGGCAGGAGAAAGGGGGGTGAAAAATATGCGTGGGTGTATTCTGGGCGATGGAGAAATGGAGTTGTAGGGTTAATGGAAGAAGGATTAAAAGGAAGATGAGAATGGATATGATCTTGGAGTGATATTACTGTGAATTAAAGGGTTTCATATTTAGATTTCATACCTTGTTGGAATTGTAGTTGTCGTTATTCCTACTGGGTGCAGTGAGCCTCAAGTTAAGATTGCAACGAGGTGAATTTTCTAGTAAGGGTCAAGATGGCATCAAAGAGATCTCATTATCATTACGTGTGGGGGGCATGACAATTGAGATAAAAGCAACAATGTAAGACTATAGATTAATTATCAAAGAGAAAAGAGTCTAAGCTACCATGAAAACTAGAATTGAATAACTCTCATTATTCACATCAAGAGGAAAGAAGTCCTATAAAAGCATAACACAAAGAAACCCTAGCTCCATAATGGATTGAACCCAAAAATAGAGAGTAAATAACAATGAAAGAAAATTGTTAAAGACACCTAAGTAAGCCTACAATAGTGTGATAACCAAGCAAAAGGTGTGTGTTCGGTTACTGTTTCTCTTGCTAACGCATACAATTGTTAATTTCACAGAGTATTTATTATTTAATATTCAATCTGTATTTTTTTTAATGCTTTTTACTATATTTTATAGTTTTTGAAGTTATAAAAATTTTGTTAGGCAATTTAGGAGGTAAATTTACATACCTAAATCACATTAGATATAAGTATAAGCGACCCTTCAAACAACCTGCTAACAACCGAACAAGAATTGTCCAAAACTAAATTGTTTGAAAACACAAGTCCTTCAACAGTTACGGAACAAGAAATGGTGATGGATGGGTTTAATACGTCAAGCAATCATTGTTAATTAGTTTTCAGAACCTATGAATGTGGTTGAGATTAGTTTATGGAAACTATCTTTTAGAAGAAGAAAAGCAGATATTTTTTTATAAAAATTAAAAGTGAGGTATATATACCAATATTGGTAACTGAGTGAACCATCATTTTGGTTGTTGGTGGCAATTAAGTTCTTAAAAATAGAATAGAGACCTGTTAATTTCTAAATTTTATTTATTGACAGATCATTGCTCTTGTTAGTTGTTACTAACTTTTTTGAAAAATAAATAATAATCATATTAATTAGTTAGTTAACACCATCTTTTTTCTTTTATTTAAAATTTTTAAATTAAAAGACATTTATGATGGTTTTTAACTGATAAAAAAATAAAAAATATAATTAAAGATGAGAATATTATCAACTGTAATTACATTTTTATTTCTTTCAGCAACCCTGATCCTGATTCCTGAATTCCCTTGACCAGCATCCTCTTTCCCTACCCTTCTCCCCACCCCCGCCCAACAACGGCTTTCCAGAATAGAGATACTGGTATGGTAACATGCAGTTTGTAAGGACTGTTTGTTTTTCCAGGTCAAGCCAGTTAGTTCTCCTTTCTAAATGGATTGACATACCAGGAAATTCAAACACAACCTTAATGGCTCAGGCTCACGTGTTCATATGAGTTCTAAACTGGGAGGGTATGAACCATAGGGCCCAACCCCATATCCTCCTCTCTTATATGACGTGAGCTAACTTAACTTACCCGCGATACACCACGGCACCTGTATCTTAACCCAGCTATTGCTCATAACCATTATGAGGAAATATCTGCATATATAACAAAATGGACACACATGTCACTATGCAATCATCTCTACCGTTGTTATTTTATGAATGATCACAATCATACTTTATCTTCTAAATTGCGTCTCTTAGGTTAGAGGAGCTAAAGATTTACAAAAAATTATTGTGATTTCTTTTTCAGCCTGTACACGCTTTATCCAACAAGGCAAGGTTGCAGTACACCACCCACTGAATGCAAGGAAAATACTGGACTTTAAACCCCAAACTCTTCCGTCCAAGATCCAAATGCAAGGGGAATTTTAATTCATGTGTATTTTGTAAAGATAATCTAATCTAGCTTGGCCTCTTGATTACCTACACGACAATTAGTGCCTTGAGATTCACATAAACTTGAACAAAACTAGTTGCAAACTTGATGCACAGAAAAAAAGAATTGGAACCTTGTATGAATAGAATGTTCCTAAACACCAGAAATTTCAACGAAATTTATCCACTCAAAAAAGTCGTCAATTAGCTTACGTATCCAACACTAAAACTCCCCACAGCAATTTAGTGAAAATATGGGTGCCAGCATCAAAAGGATGCAAATGTGCTTCAAACAAATTTTTTTGTGATGTAATTGAGTATGTATGTATATATATTCATGTAAAGAACAGAAGAGCGTTGCTAAAATGCATCTAAATCTAAAAAAAAAGCAGCGTGCTATAATCTAATTCTGAAATAATTAAAAGAAAACGGGGACGAAAATGAGGGACATTGATCTACTTTGTGTCATTTCGATTGTAACAGACACAAGAGAGCTACATTTACAACAAATAATTAAGGTTAAAAGGGCTAAAGAAAACCCTACAACAGAGCACAAGAACTCAAACCCCCTTACGCGGCCTTCCTCGCTTACGGGAAGAGGAGGCAAATTCGGGAGTAGCCCCATTGGAAACCGCCAGGGCATGGGAGGCATTGTCCAGCAGGGGCCCATGGGAGCCCAAGGTCCCAAAAACAAAGCCCATGGGCAAGCACCCCCAGTTACAATAATAGGCCTCCTGACCCGGGACGAGGGGAGGGAGAGAAGGAATGGAAAGGCCGTGAAACGAGCGCTGGCAATTCTGGCACCTGAGGCAGCAGCCCTCGCAAGTGGAGGGGTACTGGTAGAGAAAATAACAGTAGGGGCAAGCGGTCCAGAAAGTGGAGGGTTGGGCCGAAGCGACGATGTCTCTGTCGTAGATGGCCTTCTGGACGGGGTCGGAGAGCACGGCCCAGGCATCGGTGACGAGCTTGAAGGCGTGGTCGGCGAGGGAGAAAGGGTTCTTGTCAGGGTGGAGAAGGAGCCCGAGCCTGCGGTACTGTTTTCTAATTAGATCGAGGTCCTCACACGTGCGATCCAGTTGGAGAATGGCGTACCAATCAAGGTGGTCGTTGTTGATGGGCTTTTCGGCGGCGATGAGAACGTCCACGATGGCCACGATCTGGTCGGAGCCTTCCAGGAGCGGCTCCGCTTCCTGGGCCAGAATGGCGAAGTCCCGTGACCCGCTCAGATCCCGGCTCTGAAGGAGCTTCTCCCCGATCGCCAGCAAGCGTTCCGCTTCCACTCTGTTTGTGTTCATTTTCCTTTTTTATTTATTTCTTCTTTTTTTTTTTTTTGTGATGATGGGCCTGTTGTTGTTCGGGGTTACGATTACAGCCACAGCTGGAGAAACAGCTACAGGACCAAACGCTCGCTTATTAGTAATAAATATAACTCAACAACAACTGCCACATGTCTAAATGTTGGATTTTGTCCATAAATTAATTAACTCACGTGATTTTTAGCCCCCAAATCCAATGCATGCTCTCAAATTTAAATTTTAGACATTGTATCATATTATATTTTCACATTTTAAAAAATTGTGTAAATTGATATCATTGTGAATCATTCATTGACGTATATTAACCACTACATGAACGATATTACATAATTACTGTTTAAAAAAATAATTATTTAACATTTAAGGATTTAGTGAATATTATATGTCACATTCTTTTATTTATTATATTTATGTAAATTCTAAAATATTAAATTAACTTTTTTATTTCACCTAATTTCTTTTTTGTACACTCACAATTAATAGTAACCAATTTTTGGAAGGGATAATGTTATTTTCAACACTAATTTACTTTCATTTTTAACTTTAATTTTTTACTCTTATCTTCTTTTATTTTCATCACCACCATTGTTATTATCACCACATGACACAGTTCACATATTTTTAAAATTTAAGAATATATTGTCACAAGTTTAAAAATATGATAACGCAATGTCTAAAATAAAATTTTTTTTTTACATCAATTGTATTTAAGTCTTTTTTATCGGGTTTTCTAATGTGATTACAATTATTAAAATCTGATTTTCAATGCAAATTTAAATGTATTTATTATATAAGAGAATCACTATATTTAGAAAATATTAAATGTTGTTTTTAACACTAGTTTACTCTCATTTTTATCCCTATATTTTTTCACTTTTGTCTTTTTTTTTATATTCACTATCATTATCACCTTCACGTGGTGGTGGCAGTAGCAACAGTAATGATAGTGAAGGTGATGAAAATAAAATAAATAAAAGTAAAAAAACTAAAATTAAAATTGAAAGTAAATTAATATTAAAAATTACATTTAATATTTTTTAAATTTTATAATAAATATATTTAAATTTTTATTAAAAATCATGTTTTTTATTATTATTCGCAGTGATGATGATCGATGAATCACGTTTAGTTTTTTTTTTCATTTCTTTTAAGGATTTTTTTTTTCTAATAGTCCAACAAAAGTGTAAGGACCAAGAGATTTACAACTCCTAGCAACAATTGAATGCGAGTTTAGATCAGTATTAGCGAAATTGATTTTCCCTAAAATTATTTATAATTAAATTAATTCTAAGGAGGCTATTTATATTTTGATATTTCTATTATAAAATAAAATAAGAATAAAATAAGTTATTCTAAATTATTTTAATTTATAATTATTTTGGATTTTTTTAAAAATCACACAAAATTGTATAAAATTCTAAATTTATTAAAAAAATATTGATCAATCATGCACTGAATTGTATCCACCTAAGAAAGAATCACGTTTAGATTTGGATGAGGAAATTACAATTATCAATATCATGTGAAAATTTATATCTCACGTTGAATTAAAGTAACGCCGTGGTAATAAATTTATAAATTTAAAGTTGAAGATTAAAAATAAATTATTCTGTTTTTTTTTTATAAAACTAACGCTAAAATATAATTAAAATTTAATTCATATATTTTGTTCCAGGTTTTAAAAATTGTTAAATTGAAGATTTTAGTCACTTAATGGAATAACTTAATGGAATAACAAAAACTCTAAATTTTTAAAGTCAAGATCATATGTCTCAATTGAATTACATAACTACAATCACCAATGAAATTAGGATTAAATTTGCAGTTTAAATTATAATTAATTAGATATTAGTGTATAATTTTAGAGTTTAATTTATATATATATATATATATATATATTTATATTGTTAGCAATTAAAAAACTATATATATTGTTAGGATAAATTAATTTCTTTTTCTTCTCGGTTTACACAGGGTAAAGTTTATTCGGCAATCGGCACATGTATTCTGCAGTTTTTTGTTTTCTTTTTACAGCAACCAAGGAATGAATGTCACTGCTTCAGATCATTAGAATATAAAAATAGAGTTTAATTGATATAAAAGTATGAAATATAATAATGAATAAATTTAATCAATTTATTTTGAATATAGGGTTGTTGTGATTAAATGTCAGTATAACTCTATTTTTATATTAACCATATATACCTATTAAATTCATAAAAATATAAAAAATTTCACAAATGACACAACATATATAGTCGGTATTTTATAAGAATTCTCATTGAAAGTTTGTGAAAAAGAAAACTAAATTTATGAAAATAAAAATAAGTACCAATTATAAATATCGAGTATAAATAAATTTAATCAAAACATTTTCCACCATTTTTCATAATTTCAAATATGTACTGGCCTGAGGAGTTTTTTTTATCTTCTTTGATTAATAAATTTGAAGGTGAGCTTCAAGAAGAAAAAAAATCTTAGTACTAATTTCTTTCTTTAATTAACATAATTTATATTCAGTATAAAATATTAAATTTAATCATAAAGATCATGATAAAACATCACGATGTATAAAATAAAGTTCTTCATAGCCTTCATATTTCAATTATAAGATAGACCATAAATAATTGCATATCAAATCTAAGAATACCAAATACTTTATCATATATTTTCTTGCTATTTATTGATACTTTGTAAATAATTTTCTTTTTTTGTTGCACTAAGAATTCAATTGATTTAATGTTTTCTCTTGCATATTAAAATAAAAGTTATTGTAATTTTTAGTTACTCTCAACTAAAATCATATCTTGATTGACTATGTGAATAATTGGATGCTTTGGATTCATTAAAACATTAAGTCGTGAATCACTAAGTTGTTTATTATATTCGATAGAAAAAAAAACTTTTTTTCTAACCTAATTTAGCTAGAAAATTATAGAAATTGAATTTCAACTTTGTCATTAGAAGGAGTTTGTGGACAACTATAATTATTAGGCAACCTATAAAAATATGGTGAGATTGTTTTGTGAAATTGAAGAAAAAATTTAAAAACTTTGAGAATTTTTCATGGATGGGATTGATTATTTGTATAAAATTAAATGGTGCTAAAAATGAATTAAAAAAAGGATTTAGAGAATTTTGGTGGTGGTGGTAGTGGCAATAAGGGGAAAAGAAAGAGGATTTTGAGAATTTTTAGTAGAATGACTCATTTGGTAATTTTGCAATAGATTGTAATAAGCTTACCCAATTATATTGACTTATAATGCCTTGGTTTGCCATTTTAGTTAGTTGAAAGTTTCCCCTTTATAAAGCACAAAGTTTGTAGCTAGTTACCAGCTTTTTCTACTTCAATTAGTTTTTTCAAAAGATGTTATATTATTAGCTCTAACTGTTTTTCTTTTATAATTTTACTCTTTATTAATTAAATTGACATTTACTAATTCTCTCTCCCATGAAAACTGCTCTTTGCTTTGTTATAATTTAAATATGTAACTTGTAACTTAAATATATAATTATAGAAAATTATAATTTAAATATGTAATTTAAATTTTACATATTTAATTATAGAAAAATATAATTTAAATATGTAATTATAATAATTTTAATTTAAATATGTAATTACAAAACTTTATAATTTAAATATGTAATTATAATAATTTATAATTTAAATATCTAATTATAAAAATTTATAATTTAAATATATAATTATAACATTTTATAATTTAAATATGTGATCAATTTATATTATTAAAATACATAATAATTATTTTAAATATTTCATTTAATTTAATAATTAACGATGTCTTTCTTTATTAGTTTACAACTTTTAGGTAGTCAATGAGTTAATTTTACCAGATTACAGTTACTTTTTTAGTTTTCAGCTAGCATTTTTTATGTGTTTGCCAAAACTAGTTGAAAAATTGAAGAGAACTAGTTCTAGTTGTTTGATAAAACTAACTTATCAATTAGTTAAAAGTTATAAAATAACAAATAAAATTATAATCAATTATTAGATCAACAATGGGATATTTAATATAATATAATATATTTTAATAGTATAAATTAATTATATATTTAAATCATTATAATTACATTTAAATTAAAATTTTCTATAATTATATATTTAAATTACAAATTACTATAATTACATATTTAAATTATAAATTTCTATAACTGCATATTTAAATTATAATATAATTATCTATTTAAATTATAATTTTCTATAATTAAATATATAAATTTTAAATCACACATTTAAATTATAATTTTCTATAATTATATATTTAAATTATAAGAGCATATGCAATGGGAAGTTATTATATGGGGTGTTTAACATTAAAAGTATTATTTTAATGTAAGTCTCACAAGTTATGGTGTTTAAAAATTAGAAAGATGCTTACTAACTACCTAAAAATGTTATTTTTTGTTTACTACACAAAACTCAAATAATTTCAACTATCATTTCAATTAGCTTTTAGTTAGTGAAAAATGACAAATCAAATATACTTTTTAGCTAATTTGTCAAATAACACCTACTCATTTTTCATTTCCCACTTACCGGTAGAAAAAATATCATTATGTCCTTTATTTTTTACTCTCTGACCCATTTGAGTTGAACTCATGGTGAGCTGGGTGGACTCACCAACCAACTTAATTTTTATTTTCATTTTTATGTGAGTATAATTTTTTTTTATTTTTAAGTTTTGAGTTATTATGTTACTTATTTTATCTATATTTTATTAAATATATTTTTTAGTTTATTGACATCATTTAATTAATATTTTATATTTTTAAAAGTAATATTTAACACATTGTAAATGTAGATTTTTAGTAAAGAATATCATTTAAATATTTTTGTTTTATTTTTAAACTCATAAAATTTAAAAATAATGTTATCATGAGTTATTTAAATTTTAATGTTTTAAAAAGAGTTAAAGTTCTTTTCTTAAGAAATATTTTTTAATTTTTGGTAAGTTGGTGGGTCGGCTCTTCCAACCCACCAACCTATGTGTGGCCAGACCAAGTTCACTTTTTTAAGTATAAAAGAATGATAAGCCGGATTGAGTTAACTCGTTTACTAAGTGAGTCAAGGTAGATAAGACTCAACGGTTCTGGCTAGTCCGTTTTGACAACTCTATTTAGATTCATCTCGAAAAAAAAATGAGAAATTGTGTACAATATTATTTGACAAAGGATACGATTTATAGATGAACAATTTAATTTTAAAATATTAAAAAAACTACTTGATACTGAGAAACAATATTTACCGACCAATTTGATTTTTTATTTTTTGTAAGTCAAGCGAGATTTTGATTTAACAGTAGGCATGAATTTGGTTCAATATCTATACTATTAATAAAAGGAATACTATACCTCTTTTTTATGTCTATTTTTCAAAATACCTATTCTACCCCTACACCTGTTTTAAAATTAAAAAAATTAACTAATCTGTTATAAGAGGGACTTTAATCCATAATCTCTTATTTTCCAAAGATATACTTTACCACTAGACCAACCTTATAACTTTAAGTAAAAAGTTATTTTAAAATATTGATATCCAATATACATAATTGTCCAATTATATCTATAATGTATAATATATGATATTATATTATATACTATTTCTATATTTCTATATATATATACTATTAATAAAGGCAATACCTCATTTTGATGTCCACTTTTCAAAATACCTATTATTAACCTCTCCCTATTAATATATAATTACATTTCATGATAAATATTTTTAATAAACATGCAAATACACATGCACGACAATATTTTGAGTTCTATTTCAACTCTTCTCTTTCTATTTTTTATATTCATTGCACATTTGACATATCTATTGATGATCTCTAACATGTTTTTGTCATGTTATCATAAACAACAAATATAAAAAATTACTAAAATATATTTCAAAACATTTCACATAACAATTTATATTCCAAAATATAAAATTTTACAAAAGATATTAAAATAGAAATTCGAATACACAGGCACGGCAGTGCCTATGTTTTCGCCAGTTAAAATAAAAATAAATATTTTAAAAAAAATCCAATAATCTCATTAATTAATCATATTTATGAACATTATTTATTCCAATTAAATGTTAATATAGTTTTAAAAATTATGTTAATATTAATTTAACTTTATTAATTGTGAAAATATTTTAAAGAGAATTAAATGTTTATATAATTTTAAAAAAATTACCTTAATCAAGATATATTTTTCAATTTCAAACATAAAAATTGGAAAAGTTAAAAAAATCATTATAAATTTAATATATTGATTACTATATTATGTAAAATAATTAATATTTGATGATTTTATTAATTGATTTAATCAAAATACATTTTTATAATTATTTCAATATATTATAATTAAGTTTTCATGAATTAATTGGATAATTTTTTTAGGTGACATGAAAAATTTCTTCATGATAATATTAAATTTTAAATCCTACGGTATACAAATTTCAATCAAATTATATATTATTTTGTATTTTTATACATTTATTAATATATTAAAATAATTATACGTTTAATTCACTATTAAATTTACTTATTTTGTAACTTTCTGTAAAATAAAACATGGGATGATTTATTATTATTTTTTTATTTTAAAATATTATTTTATTTTTCAACTGTAATTTTTTTTATGTTTGATACATCTTAAGTACTATTAATTTTTTACCAATGCTTAATTTTTAGTTATTTTTTAAGATTTAATATTTAATTTTATTCAGATGTTAAATTATATTATAGTGTTATAATCTATATCTATATTTTTATATATAAAAGGAATTCACCTTGTGGTCTTCACATTTCATTTCCAATTTGTTTCTTATTAATTTTTTTAATAACTACCTATTTGAAAATAAAAAATATTTTTTTACAGACAAATTTTATTTTGTTAGTAAAAGAATTTAAACTCATGACTTCTCTCTTTCCATCTCTTTACATGTAAACTTTACCACTAAACCAAATTTATAACCTTAAAATAAAATAGTTACTTTAAAATATTTATATTTAACATACATAATTATTCTTTTATCTATATTGTTCACAAAAAAAATTATTATCTATATTATTAATTATTATTATTATTTAATAAAGGGAACTACCCCTTTTAGTATCCACATTTGGAGAAGGTTCTTAAGGGAGTGCAACTAAAATAAGATTTGAATAATTGATGGAGTTGGGGAGCTACAGGAGCAAATAATTTGAATTTCTCTATCAAAGATGCATATGGACTAATTCACTACGAGTCTATTGATTCTAACCTTACTTCTAAATTTTTTCAGAGGATTTGGAAGTTAAAGATACCCTTAAAGTTTTCTACATTCTCTTGAAAGGTAGCGCATAACAGGATTCCTACAAAGGTAGAACTCGCTAAGTGGAATATTGTTCTTCTAGCTGGTACGGTATTCCCAATTTGTCAAATTGCATTAGAAACAGTTAGACATTTGCTCTTTTGTTGTAAATCACTTTACCTTGTTTGGATAAACTGCTATCGTTGGTTGGGCTACACTGTTACCCTATGTTCAAAATGTTAGGAGCATCTATGGCAATTACTTTGAATTCTTAGGGGGTAAAAAGACAGGGCATATACTTAGTATAATTTGGTTGCTACAATGTGGAGTATTTAGCTAGCTATAAATTCTTTGGTGTTCAAAAGGGAACCCATCTGTGTGAAAATATTTGGCAAGACTCTCTGTAAAGATCATCATTATGGATAAAACGATATTTTAAAAAATCAGTCATTTTCCTTTATGAATAGTTTGTTCAACCAGTATATTGCTTTAATAATTTGAGATAATTATATGATTAAAATTTTTGTCTTACACATGTACTTGAGTCACAGGTGGAGAATTATATGTATTATATTGTGGGGAAATAGTTATTCATTTTGACTAAGTATTAGTAGTTCCTCCCTAGTCATTACTTATGACTAAGAGGTACCATATCCCAGTTAAAAAAATATTGTTTTTTTAATAATATAGGTAGTTATTGTCATTAATAAGGTTGTTGACTTGTTTTCTAAATTTACTAGGAATAGACAAAAGTTAATAACATATGAGAAGTAGCATTTAATAATATATTAAAATTTAGTAACATATACAAATAGTAAATTTTGTAGATAAATAATTTCAAGTAGCGAGTATGAAATTAAAATAAACAATAATAATAATAATATTATTGTTATAAAGTTTAATTACTATGCACTAATAGTGTAAAAGAATATTACTAAACTCTATACATAAACACTGATTGTGTATACTAATTAAACTCATATGTCACATTTAAAGATGTCGCATTTTTTTATTTATATGACTTTTAAAGTATTAATTGGTAAAAACAAATTTATCATAAATTTTACACTAACCTACATACTAATTAAATTCATATTGATAATAGTAGTAGTAACAACAACAACGACAACAACAACAACAAAAAATTCATATTTATAATAGTAGTAGTAACAACAACAAAAACGACGATGACGACAACAACAACAACAAAAACTATTATTTCATAAAAATGATAAGTAAATAGATGAAAACTCTCATAAGTATATGTAATTATGTTAAATAATAATATTTATTATTTCTTAAAGGTTTTAGTTATAGGTTATTATTTCATAAAAGTTAATTATAAGATATTTTTATTGTTATAATTTATATTTTAAATAATAAATATTTTTATGTATAATACACATAAATTAATTAACAACATATGTTGTTATTATCATCATTGCTGTTGTTGATGTTATGTTGCTGAAAAGTTAATAACATATGAAAAGCAACATTTAATAATAATTGTATTCAACCCACTAAACATTTATTATTTTTGTTAGACGGAATTTTTATAGTCATTGTATGTTGAGAGTTACTATTGAATTGAATGTTGATTGTTGGAGTCATATGAAACTATTACTTTGGGTGAGATTTGCTAGACTTTTTTGCTAGAGTCATTTCATTAATTGGAATGATCAATACTTTTAACTATGTTTGATTCAATTGTAAATTTGTACTTTATATAATTATTTTTTTAGATTTTAAACTATTATATTGCTTATCAAAAAGAAAATAGTTTTCTTAATTTAAATAAAGACAATTAAATAGTCAATTTTAAAATTTAAAAAAGATCTCAACTTTTAACAAATATTTTTTTATTTTTTGTGAAAATGTGAGCTAACTTGTATAATCCACAACCCATTTTGACAATTTTAATTTAAAAAAAACATGAATATTAAATGTGTTATCGAGTTTGTAATATCTTTATGACAATTTTTTTTAAAACCCCCCATTTGTTATTCGCACCCCGAGATTTATAAATTTTTGTAAATTTTCAATGTATCTTTACTCTTATTTGATTTTTAAACTTCTAAATTTATCTTTTTTTTTTATCATCTTCTTATGCATGATCTTGCTTAATTGTTCTTCTTGTGTGCTAAACATCAATTGTTCTTTTTGTGTGACAAATATCAATTGTCACATTGTGTTCTATTGTATATTCCTAATCATTTTTGCAAGTCTTTAGGGTATTGTTCGTTGATTTAAACATTTTTTGAAAAGGAAAAACACAATTTCTTTAAGGTATGACTTTCTCAATTTAAGGTTTATGGTTTAGGGTTTAACACGTTTTTTAATTTTTATTGATTATAATTGACTTACAATGTCTTGCATGACAAAAGTGGATGTTTTGTAGTGTTTCGGATCAAGCAATCCATAACTCACAAAAATTATCCTTCCAAACTACTTCTTTCAAAATATAAATTTGATACGCTTCCAAACTTGTTGATTTGAAATGTATATGATGTATTTCAAATCAACTGATCCGGGATATATTATGTACGTTTTGGATCCTCCTATCCAGAATACATTTGGTAAATCTCGTTTTCCTTTCGGATCGCTTGATCTGGAATGCACATAATATATTCCGAACCAACCAATCTACAGTGCAATTTCTTAAATTTATATAAAGCACTCCAGATCACTTGATTCGGAAGGCAAACATAAACTTGACAATTGCATTCCGGATCAAGTGATGTAGAAGGTAAACAAAATTTAGCAAATGTATTATGGATCAGTTGATCCATAATACATTATGTACATTCCAGATATACAAATCTAGATTAGTTGATCTAGAACACTACAAAACCTCCATTACATGGAACCACTTTAAATCAATTATAATCAATAAAAAATGCAAAAAAATCTTAAATCCTAAACCATAAATCAAGAAAATCATACCTTAACAAAATTGCGTTTTTCCTTTTAAAAAAATGCTTAAATCAACGAACAATACTCTAAAGACTTACAAGAATGATTAAATTAGTAATATACAAACAATAGGACACAACATGACAATTGATATTTAACACACAAAAGAAATAATTGAACAAAATTATACAAAAAAAAAAATGATAAAAAAAGATAAATTCAAAACTTTAAAAATCAAATAAGGGTAATGGTACATTGAGAATTTTCAAAAACTTATAATCGTATTGAACATTTGTTTTGGAGAGAAATAATATAACTTTATTTTCAGGAAAAAAAAGAAACACACCATAGAATTGCAGAAAAAATAATTTTTTAGTTCAAAACTTAAAACAATATTACATAATTAAAAATAATATTTTAAATGACTTCTAAAATAAATTAAATTTTTTTACATTAAATATTTTTAAATATTATTTTTACTAATTAAATATTATTACTTATAAACATGTAAAATTCAAAAAGAATTAAACAATATATTTACGATACGAAAAATAAATACATAAATTTAAATAATTTTAAATAAAAAAAGATCAACTCACTTCAAAAAGTAAGTCTCTTTTTATTCTAATAATTAATTTCTTTGAAATCTAATCGTGTTAAAACTTACTCTTTAAGTAACATGTGCACTTCTCTTTTTAAAATTATATTTATTATATATTTATTTGAATTTACAAATTTTATATAAATATTACATCAGTTCAAAAATAAAAAAATCAGTAAAATTAATAATTAAAAATAATATTTATTAAAATATAATTAACTATCTTCCTTAAATATAATATAAAATTTAATATGTTACAAAAAATTTTAAAATAAAAAATTAATACATTTTGTTTATATATTTTAAAAATATTAAAAAATAAATTAAATGAATTGGTGCATTTGAACGTGATTAAAATCTAGTTATTTTATACGTTTTTATATTGGACTAAAAATATAATTTTAAAATAATAATTATTAAAATTAATAAATTTATTGAAGTAGTTTATAAATTGAATAATAATATAAAAATTTATACGTTTTTATATTGGACTAAAAATATAATTTTAAAATAATAATTATTAAAATTAATAAATTTATTGAAGTAGTTTATAAATTGATTAATAATATAAAAAAATTATACTATAATTACATATTCTATTTTCTTAATCTATAACAAATTTAATATCAAACAAAGAAATTTAGCAAGCATTAGAATGCATGCTCTTAAAAAAAACTGAAACGAGTTTAACAATATATATTATAGGGATAATTACAATTTTTTATTTATTATTAATTAATAAAATTAACAAATTATTTACCTAAAAAAAATTGTGATTTGAGAAGTAATGTTTTTTTTTCGAGAGTGCATAGTGGAAAGAAAGATAGAAGAACCTTCCAACCGAGTTTGGGCCAGGTGGGATGTTGTAATTGGTGGATTTGAGAAGTATTTAGGGCACTCTTGAACGCATCTTCAATCGCAACGAGAGTGGCATTACAGCTTGCGTCAATTTCGCGCTCTCAGCTCGCTCCCTCCATAAACCCTTGCTCGGGACCATGAGCAATTCTCCCCGCAGAGATCCGCAAGTCTTCGATTTCAATGAAGACGAAGAGGCTGCCTCCGATAAACACCTATCTCTTTCCAACCACGATTTCCTCCCTCGCGGTAATACGATTTCCCTAAAATCCCATTTCCGTCAATCAACGTGATCTTCAATTCCAATTATTCATATTTAATACTCGTTTTCCCTTTTAGATGGCCATTTTTACGTTTCGCCATTGCCTCATGTTTAATGTTTGATGATTAATAGTTTCGATTTTAAATCATAGCGCATGCTTGTTAGAGATTCAAATTCAAGGAACTAACCTAGAGAATTCTTCCTCATAGTTAATGTTTCTTTTCTGAGGACTTAAAGTAGTCAGATAACTTGAATTCTCCTTAATGCCTGACGTTGTTGAGCACAGGCAGTTTCGTTGTGGTTGTAGTATCTGGATGAATATGGTACGTGTCATGGTTGTTGAATAAGAATTCGTCGAAGGCCATTGAACTTTACATGCTTTAATAGATAATGAAAAGGATAGAAAATCAAGGATGCATATATTTAATTGTTATCATGAAATGAGAAAGGACTGAAGACTGGCAAATGGAACATGACACCAAGACACTGATTAAGGAATTTTAAGTTTGTGAAAAAGTGTTATTAATTTACTCTTACTACATTCCAGTAATTTCTTATGGTTTACCACCTTTTTTATTCCTGTTTTTTTCTTCTGATTTTTGCATTTAATTCTTGGTCGAAGTCCCTCAGTTTTTTATTTTGTTACCACTTTTAGTCTTTGCTATCAAGTAATAATGTTAATCCCTTGTATGCAATTGTTTTTGGTAAACTAAGTTTTTAATCCGTTATATAAGATTTTTTGATGATGTGGTAAGTCACTGGACTGCCAACTGCTACATCATCAGTTAATGTTGTTGTTTAACAGTGGAGACTAAAAGTGCTAACCAAGGAAAAATTCAAGATTTTGACCGGTTAAAAATATTAGGGATTAAAAGCAGAAATTTGAAAAAATTTTAGGGACAAGAATATAATATATATATATATATATATTTATTTATTTATTTATTTATATCGATTCCCTATTCCACAGTCCTAGAGCATTGGATAGAAGGACTCTTAAAAGATAATATAATAAAATAGTAATACTCAGTAACTGAAAGACTGAGAATCCTACATTTTTAATACGTTTTCAAGTGTCTTAAATCTTAATTGCATTATGAACTATCAACTGAAAGACTGAGAGTCCTACACTTTTTTGTGGAAAAAGTGTTTTAGTTATGCCATTTAGTCTTTATCTTATTAATTTTGCATTCTTGAAATAGTTTCCGTCTCATGTTACTCACTTTCTTTATTCCTTTTATATTACTATTTAATATTTAATATAAGAATTTAATTCTATTGTGACTTTCATGAGTCACGTCTTCTTGTTTTGCTTCCATTCATCTATAAGTTGGTTTTTAATTAAACGATTGCATGCAGCTCATGATGTATTGGCAGATTCCCAGGCCAACAAGGTTGGCATTAATAGTGTTGCCAGTATTCCTTGTGCTGATGCTGACGTAGCTGGTGTCATGTTTCATTTGGAAAAGGATGGTTCTGACCCCTCTCCTGAGACAGTGGAAGGGATATATGATAGTAAAGAGAAGAATTATGTGTTGGAAGCTGACAAACAATCAAATTTGATAAGTAATGAAAATCATCATTTTGCAATAAATGTTCATAACCGTAACAAACTAGAGAAAATGGATACAAGTGGTGAAGTATCTTCTCCTGAAACGAGCCAGATTGACCCCTCAGGGTCTTCATACAGTGTATTGTAACTTCAAATTGTCAGATTACAGCCTAAAGAATTGACTTAATTGTTGATTTATATCTTTGTTCAATTTTTTTACAGAATGGATCAATTGATGTCAATTCAGAGGCTGATGAGAGCATGGATGGTAGCGCTCCAACAAGTCCTGCCTCTGATATTCGAGAGAATGGTGGTGTGTTTTTTGTAATCTGGGATTCCTTATACTTAGTAACTCTACCACGTTTTATTTGGAAATATTATATTAGAAATTTACTCACTTAGTATTCATTATTTCAGTGTCATTAAATGGTTGTGGATTGAATGGCACAGACAATTCTGACATGGTAAAGTTTTATTTAATTTATATTGTGCTAATGAAATTGACATCACATGCAGTATTTTTTTATCCTTTGTGGTTTTTTAGATGTGATATTACTTTAGTTGTTTTTCTAATGTAGTCATTTATTGCCGCCTACTTTTTCATTACTGATGCATATTAATTTTTTTTATGGTTTTGTCTTCTCCCTTACTGCTTCATCTACTTTACCTACTTTTTATCTGTGAATATCAGCTGATGTAACATCTGTTTAGACTACAAATTTCCTACTTCTTATTTCTAAATCTAGTCTATCAATATAAAGTGCTTCCTATGGCATTTGATTCACTATTTTTGTGATATATTTGTTTTTGTTTTCACTATTATTGTTTCTTGTGTAATCTTCAGGATGACAGAAATATCGAAGTTGTTCTATACCCTGATTATGTCGCATACCAGGATAATTATTATCTGGGGCCAAAGTTGACCTTTTCACCTTGTTTTGTCAAGATCAATGTATCAACTGCTTGTTTAAAGCAAGAAGCCTTTGATCTTGAATGGGCGGTTGATGATCTCGTTGACATTGATTGTCAGTTGTTTCAAACTGTGAGTTTTGTAGTTCTAGTGCTTGCAATATATACATGCGTGTATAAATTCTATAAATGTCCTGATATGCACTTTCTTCAGAGTGGAACTGTCATTATAAAGCTTCGAGTATCAAGTAATGCAAACCAATCAAATCACATACACAATGCTTCAGGTAAGCATAATTATTATAGTTGATCAGTGTGCTGGTTTTCTTTTTCATTATAACTTGGCATACCGGAAACAACTTGTCATTTTTATTCAAAATGTAGCCATAAATTTATTTGGGTAATTTTTAGTAATTGTAGTTTGTAGATTGTTTTTAGATATTAAATTTTCTCTCTGTTACTGATTGTAAGTGTATGTCCATACTTCTAGGCATTGAGGAGCTGGAAATTGCAGTTGTTGATTACAATTGGTCCCTCAGACATAGACAAATCACATCTCTTAATATGAAATACTCGGCTTCTTGGAACAATGTGCTTCAGTAAGTCATTAAGTTGTATTTTCTATTATATTTTTCCTTGGTCAGTTGGTTATATTATTCTATAAAGATTTCAGGTTTTCATCTTTAGGCTACTGGTTTCTATCAATTATATTTGATGGATGCAATATAATTCACGAATCTTAACAGGACTCTGTTGATTATAATATTGTCATTTTGTTTATAATCATGTATTGATTTCATGTCATGGCTATGCCTATTTTTGGCTTTAAATTGATTTGAAGTGGATGTGTTTTGTGATTTGAATATCAGTTTATGTCATTTTATTGAACGTATTATTTTATGATTAATTTTTCTCTTGTAGTGCGTATGTAGAAGGCAATGAAACTGATTCACGAGGATTAAGATGCTACTTCCCTAAGTAAGAATTGTTGGTTAATTTCCTTTTCCTTTTTGACTAGCATACGTGCATTTATTGATCCATAGCTCGTCGGTTTTAATTTTGAAACATTTTCGGGTTTAGTGCTTTTTGGTGTTCTATTTCCTTTGCTGTTGCATGGTGTATGCTGTCTATAAATCGTTTCCCTGTATGGTTTTAAATCAGTTGCGATTGCGGGATGTGGATTGTGGCATGACTTTTTTATGTCTTTGCGTCAAATACTGTAAAAGCTTTAGTTATTATAGTTCTTTATATATATATATATATGTGTGTGTGTATAATGTGGCATAAACTTTATTATTTTTTTTTAAAATTATGATCTTTATGAATAATTTAAATTTAATTGTAATTTAATATTATTCTAGATAAACCTCTTAAAATTTATTATACTACAATTATTATCTTGATAATAATAATAGATAATAAATTTATGAATTTAATTTATAAAAAATTAATATTTGAGAATATACAAATTTAAAGAATATACCAACATGCTTCTGATGTTTAGAAACTCAAATCATGACCTAGTAGGAGGACTGGGGCAACGGTCCAATTATTATAGTTCTTCATATATAGATAATGTTGATTAAACTTTATCAATTTTTTTTTTAAAATACTAATCTTTATGAATAATTTAAATTTAATTATAATTTAATATTATTATAGATAAACCTTTTATAATTTATTATACTAGAAGTATTATCTTGATATTAATAATAATAACAATAGATAATAAAACCATGAATTTAATATTTTTGAATATTCAAATTTAAAGAATATATACTAAGATACATCCAATGTTTAGAAACTCGGATCATGATTGACCTGGTAGGAGGACTGGGGCAACAGTCCAACTGGTGGGTTACTAGTTAAACCTCATGAATTAGAGTGTTTGGGAAAACTGAAACAATTATTTTATTCAATAATCGATTATATGTATAATTGATTACTATCAGAATCAATTTTTGTTTGGGTAAGTTTGATGAAAATTGATTTGAAAATAATTTTTCTTTTTTGGGTGTAACAAAAATTCAACTTTTATATAGTAGCATCGTATAAAACAGCTGAAAAAGAAAGAAACTGTTGGAAAATAATCAAAGCTATTGTAAATGTGTGTGTTGGATGACCACACAATGTCTTTGTTTATAATTAGCCAATATGGTCAAATAGGATAAGTATTTATTACATACGATATCTCTAATAATGACTAAATATCAATCTAACAATAGTTTTTTTTTTATAAGCTGATAGTTAGTGTATTAGTTTTGTTAGTAGAGAAGTTCGAACCTACAACCTCTTCCTCTTCCATCTCCTCACTGAACTTTGTCACCAGATTCTATCAATCTAACAATAGTTAATAAGGAGTAAATATTCAATTATTATCTAATAATAAATAAGGAAATAATATCTAATTTTTAACAGTTACAAATCTCCAGATGATAAAAGACAACTTATTTTCTCAGAGAAAAGCTTTTTCTAAACAAGCTGAATTTTTTTTAAAATAGCTTTTCCAATCTAAAACAACTGAAAGTTGGAGAAAAAAATATTTCCCAAATACAAACTTAATATAATTAAATAAAATAATTATAAATAGAATATACTCAATATAGAATGTAAATTACATTTATCACATACTTACCAATTAATCCATATAGCATAGTGGTTAAGTAACTTGCTTGTTATGCTTTGAGTAACAGGTTTGATCCTGGCTTCCGTATTTTCTTTTACTTTATAACAATGACTACCTATGGCAGAAGACTTTTGGAAATCAAAAAATTAAATTTTCCATTGGCTTGGTATCAGTGACAACCAGTTTAACATTTTAACATGATCTTTTGCCAGTTCAATGTTTCACAACTTACAAGCGGTCTGATTAGCATATCTGATCTAATCATATACTCAAACTGGTTAATGGTCTTGTTCCCGGTCGGACAACATTGGATCCAAACTGAGTTTTAAAATAGTGAATGCACATAATAATATTAAACAAAGATTAAGTGAATTAAAAATAAAATGACTAATTATCTTTTTCTTTCTGAACTAAATAAATAATTGGCTAATTTATTTAATATCCACCTTTATTTTCTTTATTATTTTGCACCCCTTTTGTTTGACGAAACCATCACTTTCTAATTCATCATTTCTTTCCCCATTTTAATTCATTGTCTGGAAGCCCCCTTTTCCCTCATCACCCATCACACCCAGTGGCCCAACCATTTAGCTTCAGCCACACACATAGCCATTGTATTCCTGCAATCCTTCTGCTGTATAGATCAAACAGTTCAATAATTAGAAGGAAGATGACGAGGTGATGTGAAGATAAAAAATTAAGAGAGGCTAAGAGGTGATGAGAATTAAGAAAGGAGAAAGAATCAGAGGAAGGTTACAACTTTATTCTCTGGAATTGAAATTGATTGTGTTAGGAGCTTTTGGTGTACAGAATTTTTTTTGACTAAGATTTGAACGAAACGTGACTGTGAAACGAAGTTGCAGTCAGTCAGATGGCGGTTGCGGTCAGTCAGATGGTGGTTGCATTGGCTGATGCGTACATTGTGATCATAATGCCATTATGTTGCAGTCTTTATGCGTGATTTCAAATCACTCTGCAATTATGGCCTGATATTGTTGCAGGGAGGACTGCAATGATAATATCGTTGCTGCAGCAACATTGTGGTTTGCAATTCGAACCTTGTTTCCCCGTATCCCATAGTTTATTCTATGGTTTAAAGCTTGCTTCTGTGATGGTTGGCTTAGGATGTTGAATTAGGATAGTTGGTTCATGACATGGTATTAGAGCCTTTATGACCAGGTGGTCAGGAGTGCAAACCTTGTCACTCATTCTTCCAATTAAATATTATGAGATATGATACACATACAACAAATTGCACAATAATTTATGCAACAGTTTATTTTGTCTCTATCTCCCTCCTACACCCATCCTACCATTTATTACATTTCAATTTAAATTTCTCTCTTAGTAATATATGTTGTTGTACAAGTAATTTTTCTAAGTAGAATTATGCACAACTGTTATGTTGAGGAAAACATGTTTGTATAATTCTTCTAATTTCTAGATACTTTTTTTAATGCGTCTATTATAATAGGTGTAAAATATCATGTCATCTTGTATATGATCATTAGAGCTTATTGCTTTCTACTATGAACATCCATTTTCTTGTCTTGTTTTGTGTGTATTTTTTGGGAAGGGGTAGTGTAGTTCCTAATACCTCGTTTGATTCTGACTTTCTGAGAATTTATGATCTACAACAGTTTTGAGGAGCCTTTTAATGATGTTATCTATCCGAAAGGGGATCCGGATGCCGTTTCCCTAAGCAAGAGAGATGTAGATCTCTTGCAACCAGACACATTCATTAATGACACAATCATCGATTTTTACATCCAGTGAGTTTTCTATCTCTCTCTCTGTGTTTATATTTATATATAATTCTTTTGTCCCATTTTTTGTTAAAAAAATATCAGTCATCATATGCAAGAGTGTATATTAACATTTTTGTCATGTTCTTTCCTTCTTGGTTGGATTTTCTTTCTTAGAGATTGTAACTATGTGAGCCATGGAGTTTCCTTTATCTTTTTCACCTTTAAAACTAAATGTACTTTCATATGATTTGGTAGCATATCTATTATAGAATTGACAATAGATAATGATATATGTAGACAGTTATAGGCAGAGGCATATCAATATATCGTGTGTTTATATATAGAGAATACTAAATGGATTGATGATTGTAGGATAGTGTGGGGTGAGTAAGGATTGGATTTTTTAAAATCCAACCCATATCCACTTTTTGGTTTGGATTTAAAAGCAGTTTTGTGTCCAAACCACTTTTTACATCCCTTGTGAGCTATGAATCAATATTCTGCACATTTATCACAACTTTTTAAAATTAGACAATTTTGTATTAAGGATGGACATGCATTGAATATTTAAAAATCTAAACGATATTTCCTTTAGATAACTTGGATTAAAATTCATATCCATATTTAAAAAATGGTTTAGATTTTTGAAACTGGTTTATGGTTTGAATCCAATTTTAATTTTTAAACCATATAAGATAATCCTGTATGTAAAATATTATGCAAGCACATAAGTTCATAGAATGCAGTGCATTTATCTTCTAGTATTCATATAAATGCCCATAAAATTGTAGGGTTCTTGGTCTATATTCTGATTCTTGAAGATGGTTTGACTTTTTTTAAATATCAATTTTGGCAGGTATCTCAAGAATCAAATACTGGAGGAGGAAAAGCCTAGATTTCATTTTTTTAATAGTTTTTTCTTTAGAAAACTGGCTGATATGGACAAAAATCCATCCAGTGCTTCTGATGGAAAAGCAGCATTTCTACGCGTTCGTAAATGGACAAGAAAAGTAAATTTATTTGCAAAGGATTATATTTTCATTCCTGTGAACTTCAAGTAAGATTTATTGCAGTTTTGCTTATCCTATTGTCTCTATCTGTATACGAGTGCTGATCAAAATTATCTTTTCATGTGGTGGTAGTCTTCACTGGAGTTTAATAGTCATATGCCATCCTGGTGAAGTGGTTAATTTTAATGGTGAGGTCTCGGCTTATGATCTTTCTTGTGAAACTCTATTTTCGGAGAATCATTTATATTGTACATATTCCAGATAAGGAGCGGGACAGTTCACTTAAGATACCCTGTATACTGCATATGGATTCTATAAAGGGAAGTCATAGTGGTCTCAAAAACCTGGTGCAAAGGTAGACTATAACTTCTCACTTTCTTTCCCCTCCCAGTTCCCCTGCCCCAAAAACCTTTATTCTGGTTATTACGTTCTTTACAAATCTGAAATATAGTGCTCAGATAATTGATCCTGCATTTATCAAACTAAGTGATTCTTCTAGATGAAATTTCTTCTGAGTTATTGAGTGCTTGTTTGACAACAATTTTATAAAATTGTTTTTAGTATTTTAGTTTTTAAAAACTAAAAAACTTGTTTGGGTAATGTTTTCTAGAAACAGTTTTTGAAAACAGTTCTGGTTTTTTAGTTTTTAAAAACTCAAAATACAAGCAGAATATGTTGTTTTTTGCTTTTCATTAATGAAATTCTAATAAACATTATAAAGTTTTTTCATTTTTACATCTTCAAAACAGTTTTCAAATATCACTTGCCAAACAAGTTTTTTTTTTTTTCTTTTCTTCCCGAAAACAGTTTTCGAAAACTATTTTTGAAAACTCTTTTCAAAAACTAAAAAACAAAACCAAACCAATCAAGCCCTGAACCTCTTAGAATTTTGACTTAGAGTATAACTCATCCTCAAAGCTTTTTAGGTGTGAATTGTCATGCCCTGTAAGAAGTATTTGTGCTACATCTCCAATTGATGTGGGGGGATAACAACCTGCCAAGAGTTGGTGTCTTGGTGGCTCCAAACTATGACACTCCCATATGCCTTTCTTTTCAGCCACTTTGTAGGTAGCCCTTTTGTAGACAATAACCTAGGGATGACCAGCCCTGTAAGCAGTACTTGAGGCCACATCTCTAATCGATGTGGGGATCACAACCTGCTAACAGTTGATGTCTTGGTGGCTCCACACTATGATGCTTCAATCAGCCTTTCTTATAATCCTTTTTGTAGGTAGCCCTTTTGTAGACAATGACCCAGGGATTACCAGAACTAAGTTGGTTTTCCAACTGAAACGCATGCTCAATGTTAATTTTTTCTAACTTTTGACTTTTATGTAGTTCTTTAGTTTCACACTTTCACCTTTAAATTAATCTTGAACCCTGAAAATTAAACTATCATAATTGTTTTTTCTTTGATTATGGATGATGTAATCAAACAAGAAAACCAAATTTATGCTTTTGGATGCTTCTTATTCGGATTGTATTTTTTACTTCTTTACTTTAATTTGATTATTATTATCAATTATATTATACTGTTATACATGTTTATTTATATTAATAACTATGTAGATTCCTTATATTTTTATTCCCATCTTAAAAGTCAATTCTCTAGTTAAAGTTGTCTTTTCTCATCTGGTATTGACAGTTACTTGTGGGAAGAGTGGAAAGAGAGACAAAAGGATACTTTGGAAGAAGACCTTTCGTCAAGATTCTTCAATATGCGCTTTCTTCCACTTGCGGTATTGGCTGCTAATATTTTCATGATTTTCATAACGACTATCATTCTTCCTTTTAGGATCCATTTGTGCTTAATGAAACAAATTTCTGTTTTGTTTGCTAGTTAGATGCTACATTGTTTTCAAACTGCTAAAAAAGGTTTTCTGTTCTTTTATAATAAATTCTCTTACTGGTTGTTGAACATGAAAATCTTTTCCTTCAGTGTCAAAGTGAGTCCTAATCATTCATATATAAAATAATAAAATACAGGTATTTATTTCTATCCATCATATGCTAGTTGTTTAGAATAAACCCCAAAATTAATCTTAGTTTGCATGGGTGGGACATTTTAGTTGAGATTTTAAAAATTTTGTTAACTCAAATTTTGCAAAAAAATCGTTCATTTTAATCCTCTTCTAATTTGTTTTCCATTGTTGTTTTGCACCAAAAGGGGTTTAAATGAATGATGTTTTGCAAAGTCAAGCATTAGCAGAGGGTTTTTCGAATCTCAGACTAAAATGCCCTACTCATTCAATCTTGAGGACTAGCTTGGGGGTTTACTGTTAAGTTTTTATTCAAACCATTTTACGTACACTAGAAGAGGAAAATCCCATCACTTGATAATTTTATTTTTCCTCTATATTTTGTTAATGTTATGATTGTATGCTCTTACTCCTTGACAGTTGTCACAGCAAGAAAACTCATGATTGTGTTATATTTTTACTGAACACTGAATTTTTTTGGTTTTCTGCTCATGTTTCGTTTTAATGTTTTGTGCTTGAATGCTCTCATTCCATGACAGTTGCCGCAGCAAGAAAACTCATATGATTGTGGCCTATTTCTGCTTCACTACCTAGAGCTGTTCCTTGCTGAAGCCCCCCTTAATTTCAATCCTTTCAAACTAACCAAGTTTTCCAACTTCGTAAGTGATCTACTTTTTCTTTGTTCTGGTTTATTCCAAACTTTTTATGAGAACACAAAAAAGAAGTCAATTGGTTATCAATGTACACAGTGCAGCTAATCATTAAATGCTGGTTGACTTAATCAATCACTTGAGTGGTTCAATATTTTTAAGTTGAAAATAATTTTGCCCATGATTCATTTGTTGCATCCTCAATTTTGTTTAGCTGAACAGCTTGTTTTGCATTCTCTTCAACACACTATTTATTGGCTGAAGCCTGAAGTACATGTCCTATTAAATAACCTAGGTCCCATCCCACATAAAATTCACTCTGTGATACTATTTTGAAAAATGGTGTCAACAGTTATTTTAGGTGTTGATCATGCATGTCTCTGTATTACATCTCCCAATTTTTTTAGTTCCTTGCCTAGTGTCTTAATTTTTTGTATTTTAACATTTGGAAGGTAACTGGCACCATTATAAAATTGATTCATGTGGTTTCTTGTGGTTTCTTGTATGAATTTGACCTAACATAACAACTTAACAAGTAATTTTCAGCTCAATGTGGACTGGTTTCATCCTGCTGAAGCTTATCTCAAGCGAACACTTATCCAGAAGTTAATCTTTGAACTTCTGGAAAATCATGGTTCACATGAAATCTCTTCCTCTGGTGGTAGTGATGATGATGAGTGCTTAGAAAGCAATGATAACAGAACTGGGATTAATCACGCTGAAGTCAATAAGGAGTCAACAACTTCTCACAGTGGGCAGGGAATAGAGATCACTCTATTGTCTGGTTCATCGACTTTGGATCCTCAATCCTTTAACAATTCAGGATTGGTTCTTAAAGAGCTTTTTGAGCCAGGAGCTACTACAGGAACAATGTTGGGACAGTGCCAATCCTTTGACCAACGTTCATCTGATTATCGATTCAATGGTTCAATTTTTTCGATGGAGGTATCAACTCATGTCTGTATGGGTGCACATTTTTTCTTCAATTTGTTTGGATCACGCCCTAGGGTCACCCGTCAACATTTTTATCACATGGATTATAGCCAGTTTCCTCATTCCAAATATATAAGTTTCAAACTCTTATATGCTTCAAAAGGCTTCTATACTTGTCAAATTATTTATGCTGTCTGCATTACATTTTATACATTGAAATCAGCTTATCACCTCCTGGAGCACCGTTCTAAAACATAGTCGTTGAATAATGTGTAAATTTCTTCATGCTGAGAAGACATTTATTTTAGGTCCTATACTGTTTGTTGTTTACATTGATGTTTTAAAACTAACTCCCCTCCTTTTATTTATTGTATTTTAATAGGAAGACACAGATCTTGGGGAGCAGTTTATGTACTTGTCTACAGATCCCAACTTCCAGCAAGTTGCTGGAATTACACCTACATATCTTTCTAGGGATTGCGGAGATGAGACATGTCATAGACCACAAATCTCTCTGCAAGCTGACGGTGATGTGGTATTGTCATCTCTAAATGCATCAAATGGTGCCGTAGATGATTCAGCAGACATAACGGTCACAAAAAATTGTCCTGTTGTGAATGAAACCGGGCCATCTACTGATGCTGAACAAGGTGAGAAAACTTGTTCAGCCATGGAAAATGCTGAGCATGTCATAGATATTTCTCCCTCGGTTATGGAAAATTCTCATGACTCAATTATGAAGTGTGATGATAACAAGAATGGAGATCTTCCCTCTTGTGGTCAAGAAACTCCGACAATACCAGTGCAGCAAGTTTCTGATGCTGTAGATGATGAGGAAACTCCATTAATAACATTGCAACAAGTTTCTGATGCAGTAGATGATGAGGAAACTCCCACAATACTATTGCCGCAAGTTTCTGATGCAGTAGCTGACGAGCCCGCATGTGATGAAGGTCAGACAATTGATGACATGACAACTGATATTTGTGAGGAACAAGCTGCAAAGAGGAGGAAGCTTACGCCTTTACAATGCATTGTGACAGAATCCGATTTGTAGATAATTACATATAGATAAATATTGCTTGTTCTTTACTTTTGATTTATTGTTTCTAGGTTTTACTTTACCAATATGTGAATATTGTCGTTTCCTGGTAGTAGTTAATTCTGCGATCAAAATTGAGAAAAAAATATCTGCGGACTTTAGATACAATTCAACCGTGCAATGATAACATTTTTTTCATGAAAACCTTTGAAGTTCTTTCTCCCTCCGTCTTTTACATCCTAAACTCTAGATTATAAATTTCACTATTCTTGCTTTTCATTTTGGTTTTGAAACTAGGGTTAACATGTTCTCTTACAAATAGTGAAGTGCGGAACAATAAAAAGCTTTCTGTAAGTCGATATTAAATAAAATAACAATGTGAAAAAAATTAGTGTATGGGGGTACATGGATGATTGACAAAACAAAACTAGTTGAAAAATTGAAAACTAATTATAAGTGTTTGGTAAAATTTGTTGAAAATTATAAAATGATAAATAAGAGTGTTATTAATTATTAGATCATGAATATTTAAAATAATTATAATATATTTTAATTTTAAATATAAATGTAATTATATATTTAAATTTTTATAATAACATTTAAGTTATAATTATATATTTAAATTATAACTTTATGTAATTATATATTTAAATAATAAATTACCATAATTAATATTTAATTTATAATTTTTATAATTAAATATATAAATTTTAAATTATATATTTAAATTATAATTTTCTATAATTACATTAATAAATGAGAGAGATGATATAATGTGATGAGAGAAAATTATTGAATTAGTGAGACACAATGTATTAATTAATAAAGAGTAAACATATAAAAATATTAGCTAGTAATTAAAAATAGAACATTTTTGAAGTAACTTTTTTGAAAAAGTTACTAACTCCTAAAAAAACTTCTAAATTTTTGCTATTCAAACGGAGTTGAAAACATTTTAGCTAGCTTAGGTCCTGTTTGGGGTGGTTCTGAGTTTCTGGTTTTTGGTTTTGAAATGTATTTTGAAAACAGAAACTTGTTTTTGCAAAAAATGGTTCTGTTTTTGTTTTTTACTCATTTTCAAAATAATTTTCACTCAATTTTAAAAACAATAAAATTTGGTTTTTAGATTTCTGTTTCTGTTTTTATTTAAATTCATTACTTGACGTCATTTGTCATCATTGACCATCACTTCTGACTAAAAGTCACCGACCGCCACTCCGACCGGTTGTCACCGACGGCCACCTCCAACTGCCGGTCACCAACCGCCACCTTCGATCTTCGCCGCGATCACCGGTCGCTACCTCTGACCAACGGTCACCGACCGCCACTTCCGACTGGTGATCACCGACTGCCACCTCTGACCAACGATCATCGGCCGCTACCTCCGACCAATGGTCACCGGCCGCCACCACTGACCGATGATCACCTCGGTCGCCGTCACCGACCGACGATCACCGGTCGCTGCCACTGACTGGCGATCACCGGTCGCCGCCTCCAATCGGCGGTTACCTCCGACCAACGTCACCAACAGCTAACTCCGACCGCACCTCCGATCGGCGGTCACCGGCCGTCATCTCCGACCAATGGTCACCGACAGCTACCTTTGACAGGCAGTCACTAACCACACCTACGACTGACGATCGCCAATGACCGACTGTCACCTTAAACGATTGCTACCTTCAACTAGTGTTTTGGTTAAGATTTGAAACCAATGTTTTAAATTTGGAAACAAAAACAATGTTGCTCTTAAAATTTTGAAAACTTAAAACTAAAAATAGTTTTTGTTTTTAAAAATTTTAAAACTAGAAACCAAAAACCACTGCGAACGGGGCCTTAGTTTTTCAGCTTTCGACTAGCTAAAATGACAAACAAAACACACTTTAATTTTCAATTTATTTGAGCAACTAATCACCCAAAAAGAAATGAACTTGAAAATTAAAAATTAAATTCCCAATTTTTTTCTTGGTTTTGAAAAATAATATAAGTGTTTTAAAAATAGAAATAAAAATATTTTAAACTCATTTTAGTTTAATACATTTTATTTTATAAATTATATTTAAAAATAAAAATGAAAAACTTGCTATCATCCTGAAACTTCAGTTTTTTTTTATTACTTGGATTGATTTGTAAAATAATATTGGATAGTTTGATGAAATAATATCATCAATTATATAAATCAAAAGATGATTTTACACATCTTTTTTACGTTGTTGGAGTCGTTGCCACATATTTGCAGAATCTACACGTATCAATCTTGTTAAACCATGTAAAACTGTGTCAATCACATAATTTTTACCATAGTTATAGTATGGAGGTTGATGAAAGAGTTTGGGAATAGAGTCCGAAATAAAAGGCAGAGGTTCGAAGGGGAATATTCAGACATTGATGGTTGGAGGAGTTAACACTAACGATTTCTAAGGAATTAATGGTGTTACTAATCATAATCTGTCAGTTACTAATGAGTTGGTAGCAGAGGAATCCATTAAAGAGATAATTGACAATCCATTATTGCATGACTTGCGGGCACGTCGGTAAGTGGTGGAGGTGGAGACGAGGCTAGTGATGAAACACTTACTGAGAAAAAGAGACGGAGGAATGGTAGTGGACTTAAAACATGGAGTGTGACGTTCAAGGTGCTAAGGAAGGAGTGATGGTGGGTGCAACTACTGAGTCTAAATATGAGTCTTTTTTTTTTTTTTTAATCATTGGTGGATCCTAACAATCAAGCCTACCAGAACAATGATTGACCTTACATAGATAGAATTACTGCGGTCTGGGTCACCGGAGTGCAATTCCTATATTAAAAGACATAGTTAAGGCTTACAAGACAGGTATTATATTTTTATGTGAAACTGTCACTGTCAAGGAAAATTGAGGAGGTAAGAGTGAGCTTGGTCATGAACTTCAATGGAACCATGGAGGAGAAGAGAAAGGCAGAGACCGAAAGAAAGGAGAACAAAAATGCAGCAGAAAAAAATGTGTATTATTATTCTAACTGAGTTTTGATACGAGGCACTATATATATATATACAAGAATTAACAAAAGAATAGTGAATACAAACTAACCCTTACAACTAACTAATTAACCAACTTAACTAGCATTGACTATCTATACTAAAATCTCTCCTCGAGTTGGAAATAAATGTTAATATGGTGACAAAGGCGCCAGAAGGAAGAACTTTAGTGTAGATGTTAGCAAGCTAGTTAACAAAGGCGATAAGGAGTAATTTGAGGATACCAGACTGCAACTTCTCGTGAACAACGTGAACAAGGTGACACTCAAGTTTAATATGCTTGGTGCATTCATAAAACATGGGATTGACAACAATGTGAAGGACAAAGCGATTGTCACAGTAGAGCAAGGCTGGGCAAGTGAAAAGCACCCCAAAATCTTCAAGCAGGAAGGTTAGCCATTGAAGTTTACATGCGACACTGACTAAAGCTCGATTCAGCCTTAGAAGAGTTGTAGGAAATTGTGGCCTACTTTGATCTCCATGAAATTATGGAAGATCCAAGATACATAGAAAACAAGTAATAGAACGACGAGTATTAAGACATCCATCCCAATCCAAATCATTGAAAGCTGTAAGAGGATAACACTGATAGCTGAAAAAAAAATGCCAAAACCAGGGACAACTTCAATATATCGTAAAATTCGAAAAACGGCTTGTTGGTGAGTAGAAGGCTTGGATACAAAATGACTAAGGTGTCGCACTGCATAGGTGATATCATGACGAATGTTAGTTAGGTAGATTAGCCTGCCAATTAGTCTTCTATAGGAAAAGGCTTTTGAATCAGATAGAGGAACATTAGAGTTTTGTTGGAGTCAAGTGCATAATCAATGGGTGTGGAAACAAGTTTAGAACTCAACATAGGACAATATCGAGAGCATATTTTCTCTGGCATATGTTAATACCGTGATGGCTGCGAGCCACTTCAAACCCAAGAAAAAACTTCAAATAACCAAGGTCTTTAATTTTGAAAGCACCATCTAGCAAATGATTATATATGTGATTTCGGCAAGATTATTACCCGATAAGACAATGTCATCAACCTACACCAATAATGCAGTAAAAAAGTGTTGGTGACACTTAAGAAATAAGGAGTAATAAGAAATCGACTCTTTATAGCCATGGGAGACAAAAAATGAAGATAGTATAGCATACCACTGTCTACTAGCTTACTTAAAACCATATAATGACCTTTGCAACTTACACACTTGGCCAGGTTTAGAGGAGGTAATTATGGGAGGCAAACATATATAGATTTCCTATTGAAGATCATTGTGAAGAAAAACGTTGTTCACATCTAATTGCTTCAAGTGCCAATTATGAACAACAACTAAAGCTAGAAGAAGTCGCACACTAGTAATCTTGGCAATTAGAGAAAATGTGTCTAGATAATCCTGACATTCTGATGCAATCTTGGATTGTTCCTCCCATGATCTTGCTCCAAAGAGGTTTTAAGGTTGAAGATAGAGGTGGAGAGACTAGAAATGGAGTGTGATTAGGCGCCACTCTTAGAGAGATAAACCATGGCTTATAGAAGCTTGCCACAAGGGAAGGAACCCTTGATAAAAGCCATAGAAGAACTTACACAAAGATGGAGAGAGCATGGACACTCTAAGATAGAAAACTCTCACTATGAGTCTAAAATTCATTCATTAAAGTGTTAAAGTGTTACATGAAGAGGTGAATGTTATTTATAAAATTATACCTAGTATTAGACGTCTTAAATGAGCTAGACTAATTATTCTAAGAATTAAATCCAAACAAGACCTTAGATTAATGGATCTATTAGATCCTAATAATGTGGATCTAGCTTCCTTAATTCAAATTCAAATTTGAGTTAAGAGACAAGTAGATGCCACCTAGGAAAGAAAAGGTAAGCGACACCAATTAGAGGGGATATGTGGATCCCATATGCTATTCATGCACATGTGTATGTTTAGGAGGTGTGGAAATCAAGCAAGGGGGTGTGCTAATTAAAATTCACACATCATCTTGCTAAAAAAAGGCTCACCTTTTACCATACACCCCACACTAATAATTAATGGCACCCCATGCTAAAAAACAAGGGAAAACAAGGAGATATGACAAAAAATACAAAGGCCTAAAATATGCTAATAGCACAAACTCAAAATACTACAAAAACTACACAATATTTACACACAATTTTAAGACTATGACCTTAGATATAGGTCCCACATGTTACTTATCCACATGTGGATGCTAGAGAGGTGTGAAAATCAAACAAGGGGGTATGAAAATTAAACCACCACCCACTTGTTCTAAAAAAATCCCACCTTCTAACATACACTCCCCATGAATCACTAATGGCACTCCATGCTCCTAAAATAAAGGGAAATGACCGAAAATACAAGGTCCACAAAATACTAAATACACTACCAAAATTACTAAACAAAATACACAATATTTACAAGTAATTTCAAAGACTATGGCCTAGAAATGTCTTCACTATGCTCCATCATTGTCATGTATTCTCTTTATTCTTCCTAATTAAGTTCCATGCTAGGCGAGATTGCATCAGATCCTCCTCCTCGAAAAGGATTTAACTTCAAATCCTAAGGAATTTCTTCCTCTTCTTCCAATCTTGTAAAAGGATAAGCAATGGAATAAGTAGTGAATATTCACAAGTATGGGGAAAGTAAGAGGTCTATTGTGTGACCACTTAGAATTGGGGTGGTGGAGGTTTTCACTAAGATTTGAAAAATATTTGTTATGCATGTGCCTCCACACAACAACTCTCCAACCTACTCGTAATACACTAAGTACTAGTCTCATACATATAGAAGTGGTGGTGAGACTAGTCTTGGTGCATTGGAGCACTCATCCAAGAAAGCTAAGTAAGCCTTGTCTTATTGTTTACCGCAAGAAATAATGATGGGCCTAGGGGTGGACCATTCTTGCATGGCCGCTTGGATTTGAACTTGAGATTGGCTATGGTTTTGAAAGGGGTGGTGTCAATCTCATGCTCAAATCCAGTCTCATCAATAAGTAGAATTTGAGGTTGTGGTGCATTGTGCTCAAAGGATATGAGCACAACCTCAACTTCCACTTGCTCAAGGGAAGAATTGTCTTCAACAAGAACCTCCTTGGAGTCTAAGGAGCAATCCTTGTGAAGATTATCTTCCTTCTCAACTTCATCCAAGCTTTGAGCTTGAGACTCTTTTTTGAGCTCAAAGGTAAATAGTTCAAGCTTAATACTTGGAGAAGTGTTAAACAGAACTTCAAGTAGAACTTGAGGTTATGGTTCATTGTGATTAAATGGTGTGGGCACAACCTCAACTTCCACTTGTTCAATGGAAGCATTGTCTTCAATAAGACCCTCCTTGGAATACAAGGGGTGATTTTTTTGAAGAGCAATTTCCCTCTCAACTTCATCCAAGTGTTGAACTTGAGACTCTTGCTTGATTGCTATGGATGATGGCTCAAGTTCAACACTTGGTGAAACCTCATCTTTAAGTAACACTAGAGGTTATGGATTAATGTGTCAAAAGATTTTTGGCATAACCTTGATTTGAAACCTTGTTCCAAGAGAGAAGTTTCTTTAGTAAGATCCTCCTTGGAATTCAAGGAGTAATCTTCTTGAAGGTTTACTTCTCTCTCTCACTTTCTTCCAAGTTTTGAACTTGAGACTCTTGCTTGAACCTTATAGATGTTGGCTCAAGTTCAAAACTTGGTGAAATGTTTAATGGAACCTCACCTTTAACTTGCTCAAAGAGAGAAGTCTCTTTAATAAGATCCTCCTTGGAATCCAAGGAGTAATTTTCTTGAAGATTCACTTCCTTTTCAACTTTTTCCAAGTGTTGGACTTGGGATTCTTCTTTTATCTCAATAGGTAATGACTTAAGTTCAACACTTGTTGAAGTACTTTATGGAGAATCATATTCAAGTTAAACTTTAGATTGTGGTTAAATTTGCTAAAAAGTTTTTGGCACAATCTCAATTTCAATTTGTTCTTTTAAGGATTGGTTGGAAAGTTTTTCTATGCTAAGATTCTCTTTTGAAGTCAAAGTTGAATATTCTATAAGATCTTTCTTCTCACCAATATCTTTTTCTTTCTTTATCTCTTTTTCTTCTTATTTTTAATTTTTGAAGGATAAATGCACATTCTATCTCTCTTTCCCCCCATATTTTCTCTCTTTCTTTCCAATATTCCTCTCTTTTTTTCCTTTTTCCTTCCCAATGCTCCTCTCTTTTTTACATTTTTCTTTCTTCTTTTTACTCTTTCTCCCAAGATTCTTCTTTCTTTCTTCTCTCTTTCTATCTTCTCCTTTTTTCCCCAATATTCTTCCCATTCTTTTCTTTCTTTTTCTTTTCTTTCTCTTCTCTTTTTTTTATCTTTCTTTTCTTTCTCTTATTTCCTTTCCTTTTCTCTCTTTTTTTTCTTGTTTCTCTTTTTCTCTCCTTTCTCTCTCTCTTCTCTTTTTATTTCTTTCCTCTCTCTTCTATATCTCTTTTTTGTTTTTCTTTCTCTCTCCTGAAATTCTTTTCTTTCTTTTGCTACTCTCTCCATGATTATGAAAACAAAGTTGAGTTTAGATTGTGGAAAGAACTAGGGGTATACTTACGCACAGTGTAAAGTTCACTCATCTCACTCTTTTGTTTTCTCACCTAATAGTGCAAGAGCCTTTGAAATTCAATGCACCAACTAAAACGCAAAAGCAAGTAAATGAAAAACAAAACAAGAGAAAGGTCCTAAATGTGCTTCTAAGGTATGAAAAGGTGTACCAATTCCACCTTCACTCCTAAAACGAGAAACTAGAAGCTATTATATACAAAAAGATGTGACCCTTAGGAACATCCAACACCTCTTAGAAAAAGACCTTTTATACAAAGAATTATGCAAAAATAAAAAGAAAAGTCTTCAAGTCTTGTTTACTAGCTTTCCTCATTAAGTGTATCTCTCTATATGTGTCTTGCTCTTCCTTTTGATCAAGTCCTCCTTGGCTATTTCAACTTTTCCTTAATATGTTATCCTTGTGGGAGGCTCATAATTCAATGACTTCCCTACACAAAGTGACACACAATACAAGCAACCAAGAATGCAAGAGTAGAAGCAAAAGTGAAACAATAAAAACACAAAACAACAAAGAGTACACTTTCCAATTGGAATGAGAGAAGTAGAGACAAAACTCAAAGATTAAGATAAAGACAAACTAAAATTAAAGGTTAAGAAAAAAGTAGGCACAACTAAGGAAAATCCTAGAAAGACATTAAAGTAGAGTAAAGACTAAAATGTAAAATGACTCAAAATATTTTCAAGAATTGCACTAATTTAAACAATTATGGCTAGAGCTAAAGAGGCCAAATTGAATCAATTTCAATCAATTTTGAGCATTCTCTTTGCAATTTTAATTTGCTGTTAGGTGCACCAAATTTTAGCTATTCTACTTTTTGTATTTTTGTACTACTTTTGCACTTTTTTTTTATTTTCTTTTTACTTCTTTTTTGTTTTTTGTATATTTTGTAGTTGCACCTAATTATCTTTTAAATTGAATTTGAGATAAAAATATCTATAAGTGGGAATTATACCAATCGGATTTATGTGAGAGATATTAGAATTCATCCCTCCTTTATGTTGTTTAAGTAAGGACATCAATGCTTGGTACTGTTATGGAGTAAGTCTCATTTCTTGATTTTGATTCTCTTGCCTTTGTTGATCACTGCCCTCTGAAGTATTGTTTTTATCTCTCACTATGTTATTAATGAAGGGGCCTGATGATCCATGTTGTCTATGTCTGGGTGGAGACCCATGTTTCTTATAACATTCTTCAATTGTATGACCAATGAACCCAAAATGAGCGCAAAATTTATTATTTTGTCCTCCTATCCCCTCTTTACCAGAGCCTCTGCCTCCTCTATTGGAAGAAAAATTCGATGGGTAGCCATTCTTCTTATAGTATGATTCCACTGTATGACCATCTTTGCCACAATAGATGTAGGATTAGTTAGTTGTAGAGGACATAAAGCTAGCTACATTAATTGAACTCAGGTTTCCAATAACATTGGAATTAGTGAACAACCTCTCTTGTTGCACTACATAAGAGAACATTTTAGCAATAGGAGGCAAGGGGTCCATCATCAATATGCTTGACCTCACATTACTATATTGATAATTAAAGCCTCATAGAAATTACATTATTCGGTCTTGCATCTTTCTCAGCATCGCATCAGTAAGTGCATTGCACGAACACTTAGTATCACAAGTGTGCAAAGGATTTGGCCTATAACTCTTAAGTTCACCCTAAATCATTCTTAATTTTTTCAAGCAATCGATAATGTTCTCATCACCTTGTTTTATCGAGGCCAGTTCTTGTTGTAAGTCTGAGATTCACAACAAACCACCCTACGAATACCTCGCTTTCAAATCCCTCCATATATCAACTGTGTTATCCATCCATAGGACACTCTGCTGAATGCACGAGCCATGACACCACCATATTATTACACCTCTTCCAAGTTGAGAACAAATCATGATTTGACACGGGCTATGTAAGGGTTCAGTCTACGAACGCAACCTTGTTCTTGGCACTCAAAGAGGTAAGCATCGATATGCTCTAGGAATTGTAATTTGTAGGATCCAACAGAGGTAAAACGAGCTGTGGCGGTATTCTCGCTAGGATGAAAATAGAAAAGGGCTATGAACACTTAGGGTTTGGTCTGATTGTGCACTCATCTTGCACAAAAAACAATTGAATAGAGAAGCAGGAAAATGGGAATGGAACAAGCTTCAATTAACCGAAGAAAAGGATAAGAAGGATTCGTGTAGCAGGTCTCTTCAATCGAAGAGCTCTGACACCATCATGAACTTCAATCGAACCATGGAGGAGAAGAGAAAGTTAGAGATTGAAAGAAAGGAGAACAAAGATACAATAGAAAAAATGTGTATTATTATTCTAATTGAGTTCTAATATAGGAATATATATATATATATATATATATATATATATATATATATATATATATATATATATATATATATATATATACACAAGAATTAAGAAAAGAATAGTCAATATAGAGAAAAACTTCCCTAGACACAAACCCAAAAATGATGTATTAAACACATCAAATGAGAAGACGAGAAGGAGAAAAATGACAGAGGCATGGAGGAGCTCAGCTAGGAAGATGATGATGGGAGAGGGGAGTAAGGGGTAGAAAGTGATATGTCTAACAAATAATTTTTGAGTTTGTGTCTAGGAATATCTTTCTCGTCAATACAAATTAACTCCTATAACTAACTAAGAAACCAACTTAACTAGCATTGACTATGACTATGCTAAGACTTGGGTTTGAAGGAGCATTTGTAGTGGATAAGGATGGAAGAAGTCTGCATGATTGGAAATTATAATGATCTCTTCTCTCAAGATGGTAAATGTAATGGTGCTCAATACCCCCATCCTGACTGCTGCGTGGCTTTGGAGAACCGATGTTCATTATGGATTACTAGATATACCCACTTGAAGGCTACCCCTACATATGGTATTTGTGTCGTGGGGAAAGGACACACTATGCCTTTGAGGAGCTGCTGGACCGGGTGATGACTGATCACAACTCAAACCTCACATGATCTACTCCTCGCTGGTAGGTTGCATAACTTAATAGAGCCTAATTTAGATCACTCCCCAATACTTCTACGACATGATAGGGGGCCCTTTAGTTTTGAAAATGACTGGTTACTTGAACTTGATACATAGAAGGTTGTTAGTGAAGGATGAGCAAAGAGCACTTCAACTGATCTCTGCACTAAGATTATATAATGTACTAAAAAGTTAAATGGGTGTGAGTAAGGATTCGAGGTTGAAGTTCAGGAAGAAGGTGGACAAGTGTAAAAGATGTATGGAAGTGTTAGGTGAAAAAGACGATTTGGAAGTAGCTAAGGAATTGGACGAAGCCAAAGTTCAGTTGGAAACTCTTTTTACTCAAGAGGAGAAACTTTGGAGACAGGCAAATTCTTTTTTGCTTAAAGGTGGTGATAAGAACACGAGTTTCTTCCTGTAGCAGCCACGGGAAGGAAACGTCGAAATGTTATAAAGTAGTTGATGGGGGATGATGAAGTGATGGACAGTCCCAATTATGAGTTGTGCGATGTTGCTATAAACTATTTTGTGGATTTGTTCAAGCCTTCACAAGGTACTATGATCCTGTTATTGAGATCGTTGAGCCTAAATTGTCACAGCAAGATGCTGATTTTCTTGTAAGACTGCTCTCAAGGTACGAATTCAAGGCTGCAGTGTTTCAACTTCATTGGGATAAGACCAAGGGTTGATGACTTAAATCTGAGGGTTTATAAGTCACTTTGGGATGTTTGCAGTGATGACGTCGTGGATCAATGTTTAGGATGATTGCAAGCAATATCATTGCTTGCATTTATAAATAAAGCTAATGTTGCATTACTTCCTAAATGTGATTCTCCTCAAAGCATGAAGGATCTTAGACCTATTGCACTTTGTAATTTGGCAAATTGGCTTAAGGTGGTGGTGGGTACGTGCATGGTAGAGGAGCAAGTAACATTATTAGCGAATATATCAATTACTGATAAAGCTAAGTTTCTAGTGAGGTGGTCCACTATCTCAAGTGTAAAACGATAGGCTTGATAGGTGAGATGACTTTGAAGATTGACATAAGAAAGGCATTTGATAAGGTTGATTGGGGCTTCTTGAATTCATTATGCTGAAGTTTGGATAAGAGGAATAAGTATGTGTCTCAGGCCACAAGTGTACTCTGTCAATGCATGTCAATGGAGAGCTAGTGAGCCAATGGTTACTACAGGGGCAGGGGCCTTAGGAAAAGGGATCCATTGTCCCATTACCTATTTATCTCGTGTATTGAGGGCTTGCAATCTCTTATCCACAAAGTAGATGACAATGGACAAATCCATGGCCTACGAATTTGTAAGCATGCATCAATCATTTCACACTTAATATTTGTGGATGAATGCTTCTTGTTTGTGAGAGCTACTATCAATGAGGCAACAATTATGTGTGATATCAAAAGTCAAAAGTTCGAGGATGTGTTAGGTTTGGTTATAAATTTGACAAAATCGAAGATTTTTCCAGTAGGAATGTGTCAACGAATTTGCGTGCTGATACAGTGGATATTCTTGGGGTGGTTGAATGTTTGGGGACAAACAATTATTTATGAGTACCGTCCTTCATTGGGCGAAATAAGAAGGTTGTATTCGGTTATATTAGAGAACCTGTATCGAAACCAATTCAAGCTTGGATGGTCATTGGGTTTCGAAGGCAGGGAAAGAGATTATGGTTAAGGTAGTTTTGCAATCCATTCCGTCATTTTGTATCAGTCTTTATTTGCTATCAAGCAAACTTATAACTGATATTCAATTTCAATGAATGATTAATACATTTTCTTTGAAGGCTAAGAAAGGGAATGGTAGGGGCATTAACTGGTTATAAGGTGGAATAGATCAGTGATCTCGCCTTTTTTTATTAGTCCAAATTTTATTGAAAGAAACAAAATGAGAAAGTGTAAGAAAAATAGAGAAAATAAAATAGTTACGTAAACTCATACAAAATTCATAACCTATTTAGTATGAGAATGAAATGTAATTTTATCTGTGTAACACCATTCTCAACGAATAAAATTTGATGCCTTAAAATTTTTTATGAATATCAACCTTTAATTTTTAAACACAGCCTAGTGTTTTCCAAATATGTTATATACCTCTAAACCAAATAAAACACCAAAATTTTCTTAACTCTTGAGAATCATCAAGACTCAATAATTGATAACTTTAGCAAGATTGATCAATCATGACTAACCATCTGTCCATCTGTAATTGATGGCTCAGTTGCTTAAATCAAGGTAGTATCTCATTCTAGTTTTCAAACTCATGTCTTGGGCACACCCCAAGCTATATTTGGAGGAGTTTTTAGTCTAGGAGGCCTTTAATTAATAAAGGATCTAGACGACGAGTTGGAAATGGCAGTAGCATCAGTGTGTGGTAGTACCCATGGTTGAGAAGAAGCATTTTTCCTTTTGTTTCAATGAACAATTTGGAAGTTGACCATGACTTACTGGTGAAGGATCTTTTTTATGAAGACCAGCGAGGGCGAAATATCAGCCTTTTGGAAGCCAAGTTTAATAAGGAAGACGTGATTGCTATTAGAGGAATTCTCGTGATTGCAACAACTCATGAAGATATATTAATTTGGAGATTTACATCAAATGTCATGTATTATGTCAAATTTGTATACCATCTGTTCATGCATAAGTTTGTTACTGATTCCCATTTGAAAGTACATGGGAATTAGTTGTACCTCCCAAGATCAAGCATTTTATGTGGAGAGTTTGTGGGGTTTGTCTCCCAACTAGGTGTAGAATGTTCAATTACATGTCCTTTTTGCATGTCGAATATCGAAAAACTTGTGGCATATTTTGGTGGGATATACAAAATCAGTGTGGCAATGTGAAAGGTTGTGGAATCGTATTTATGCATTGATACATATCCACGAAAGCTTATCTGACTTGTGCTTCACACTTTGCAGTGATGCATCTAGTAATATTGCAGTTGATATTGCTATGATTATGTGGGAAATTTGGAATACGAGGAACAAGGCTGTTTGGGAAGTTTCATTAGTGAAGCATGCAAGGGAATTTCATACAGATTGAAAGAAGGCTAATGAGGCAAGTACTTTGTCAAGAAACTTCTCATTTGTCCTAAGGGTAGTTCGTTGGCAACCACTACCAATTGGAGTTATGAAATGCAACTTCGATGCAGCCTTCTTCACTGACAGTTACTCTTTTGGTGTAGAGGATGCTTTCGTGATGATCAAGACCATTTTCTCCATGTTTTTTTGGATCGGAAATTTTTCTTGCCATCTATAAAAGGAGAAACACTAGCTTCATTTTAAATAAAGGCGTAAATAATGTATATATTGAAACGGGTACTCTTCATTCCCTTTGTGTTCATTTTTTACCATTTCATAAAAAAAATAAAAAATGATATACTATTTCTTTATTTATTATATTATATATATTATATATTATTCTATCTATTCAGCTTTTTGTTTATCTTTCAATTCCATTAATAATTGAATTAATATATTTTTTAAAAAAATTGATTAAATAAGGATGAAATAAATTTTATAGGATATAATATTATGTATTTAAAAACTTAGTAATGGAAGAAAATGAAAAGAAAAAAAATAGAAAGAATCCTAACTTGAAAAAATGTCTTTTTGTTGGGCAGAGGAAATTTTGTCACATGAAGAAGCTCAAATATTTGAAACATTTATATGAAAGTGTAGGAATCAAGGAAAAAACATTTGTTGAACATTGAATGAAATTGAGGTTGAAAAATATTTGAGTTTGATTGATTTTGTTTTGTTTTTTAGTTTTTGAAAAAAGCTTTTAAAAATAGTATTCAAAAACTATTTTTTGAAAAAGAGAAAAAAAAACTTATTTGACAGTCTTATTTAAAAACTGATTTGAAGATGTAAAAATGAAAGAACTTATTTATATTTATAGAAATATCATCAATGAAAAGTAAAATACAACATATTCTCATTATATTTTCATTTTTCAAAACAAAAATAGAAAAGCAAAACTACTTACTTTTATTTTTGTTTATTATTTTTTAAAAATTGAAAAATCAAAATTGTTTTTGAAAACTATTTTAAGAAAATAGTAACCAAACAAGTTTATTAATTTTAAAATAATGAAAAACAGTTGTTACCAAACAAACACTTAATAATTTGTATTCAATGATGCTCAATATAGAGAAAAGCAATAAAGAGGGGGAGACACTTTTTTAAGTAAAAAAGATTACCCTCACCTTTTTTATCAAGAAAGATGATGTAAGTAGCATACTCTAGCACACAGAAAAAACAAGGATCAAGAAGCAACTTGGCACTTAGAGAAAATGCGAAAGAATTCTCTAAACTTGATTTTAAAGTGGGTGGGTTCAAGAAATGTTAAGCCAAAGGGATAAAAGTCACTTGTTCAAATAACAATTAAGGTGAAATAGGGTCAAGAACAATGAATCCCTTTTTGATAAATAGATTCTTTTGCAAGTTGGTTAATATGAGTAATTCCTACAACGGATCGGACTAACATATACAATACTTGAATTCTCTCAAAGAGGAAAAAAGTTACTTTGCATTGAGTAGTTTTGGAAGTTGAGGAAGTTCATTTCTGTTATGTATAAAATAATATTTTCTTTTTTACACATGTGATCAACTATTCGTTGTAAAAAAACTCTACAAATATTTTTCACTCATACGGGAGTTAGGTGTCAGAACATGTACATAAAATCTCACTTAACTTAGAACGTCTAGGGAACGATAAGAGTTATAAGTTTGGTCTGATGGTAACTTGGTAAGATGGAGAGGGAGATATCGTAAGTTTGAATCCCTCCATTAACACTAACAACTAATATTTTCCTATAATTTTTTTTTGAGACTATTGACTTTTTAATCTTTCGAGAACAATTGTGAATACATCCCACTTGACATTTTTTTTAATCTGAACTTAACAATGGAGAATAATCATGTATTCATAAAATTTCAAATATTAAGTCATCATTCATTATTTTCAGTTGAAATTCTAGCTGGTTTAAATAAAAAGAGTTAACTCCTTTTAAATTTTAAAGTTCCTAAAATAAATATAAATTTGTTTGATTTTAAAATTTGAATAAAAATTTATTAATTTTTAATATATTTATTTTATCAAAACAAATTCCACTACGAACACTTTCAAAGTATAGGGTTATAGCCTCTAGTTTGTGTAATAGATGCCACTTTCAAAGTTTAGGGTTATTCTTCATAGTTATTACTTGCTGTCACGTAAAGCAACAGGTGAATTTTTCGGCTCATGCTGTAGTGCGATGAAAAAATCTTTTGTTGGTCACCAGTTCTTTTATACCATTCCTCACAATTGCTTTGAAATCAATATAAATCGGTTTCATGAAAAAATCACATCAATAAGAATTATTGGAGCCAATTTTTAGGTAAAGATAATAACTATGGTGTCAATTACATTTGTTAAAAAAATATAAATTAATAATGAAATTATAGAGGCAAATTTTTAGGTAAAATTTTTAGGGTGATTTTTAACCACAATAATGATTATTAGAAGAGAAGATGGATTCTTCATTGTGAAAGATATTTAAAGAATGAGTTTATTATGAGATAATTTATTTTAATTTTATCGACTGGGTGAGGAACTGAGCACATAGTATATATAGAGGGGGACTGGTTGACTGTTATGTTTAGATGATGATGGTGTGTGACAGACATGACATTTGACCCATTGACCCTTATGACGGGCCTTTATCTGTTTCTGGCTTTCTGCGGTGTTAGGAAGGTACAGTGAATAGCGAGGAGATGCAGAAGCACGAAAGCGATGCGTTCATTCTCATTCTTATACAAACACAAGGGAACAAGAAGCATGACATGTCTATGCCTTACTTATTCACTCACTCAACCCCCCATCACTTTCTCTTCTTCTCTCCGCAATAACCGTAACCCCCTCTTTCAAATATTCTCCGTAAGCATTTCCCTCTTCTCTCTCTCTCTCTCTCTCTCTCTCTTTCTCTCAATGCTTTTCTCTGAAATCCTCGCGGCTTTTCTTTCAGGGTATTCTCCGACCTCCAATTCGACCATATTCCACCGTCTTCAGGCCCCAAACCATGGCCACTTTCGACGCCGATTCCGTCACTTACCTCACGCAGCGAGATGCCGCTCAGATCGATGAGACACTCATGGGTCCACTTGGCTTCACCGTCGACCAGCTCATGGTCCGCTCCTTCTTCCTTCCATTCTCCATTCTCCATTCTCCATTCTCCATTTTCTACTTTTCATTTCTTACCTATTGCCTTTCATTTCTAATTGCAGGAATTGGCCGGTTTGAGCGTCGCCACTTCCATTTCTGAGGTATTGCTCCGCTTGTTCCCTTCTCAATTTGACAGCAATAATAATAATAATGATAATAATAATAATAATAATAATAATAATAATAATAATAATAATAATAATAATAATAATAATAATAATTGGGATGCATTTGTGGTTCAATTGTTTTTTCTCTCACAGGTTTACAAACCGAGCGAGTATTGTCGTGTTCTTGCTGTGTGTGGCCCCGGAAACAATGGAGGTGATGGACTGGTAGCTGCACGGCACTTGCATCACTTTGGTTATAAGCCCGCCATCTGCTACCCAAAGCGTACTCCCAAGCCTCTCTATGCTGGGTTAGTTACTCAGGTTCGATGGAACTCGTTTTCACAATGTTTTCTACTTCTTTCTTTTTCTTTTTTTGTATCTTCTTGTCATCTCTTTCTTTGTTTTTAATGAGTTACTTCAAGTCTCATGAAATCTTGGTGCCTTAGCTTGAAGCGCTGTCAATCCCATTCTTGTCAGTGGAAGAGCTGCCGTCAGATCTTTCCAATGACTTTGACATTATCGTAGATGCGATGTTTGGATTCTCATTTCATGGTACATATTTTTCTTTTTAAGTAATTATTCGCAATCCATGCAAATCTACACCATCTACATTATTTTCTCACCTATGTTTTGCAAACCAAGGATTCAACAACATACTGTTGCCACTATTTTTCTGCCTCTGATAATCATTTTGCTTATGTTACGTATCTGGATTTTCCATGCATGTTTCCTTGTTATTTCATGCTTACTGTGTTCTCAGAATTCTGGGTACGTTGCTCGTGGGATCCCTGTTAGGATCAATATCGTTGCTATCGTTATGAACTATTGCTTACATCGCTCAGCAGTTAAATTAAATAACATTTTCTTTGTTATCAATTAGGTTTTCGCATAACACTGGTTCTGAATTCTGAACTACTTTTCAGATCCTTTAACAAATAATTCAAACTTATATCATATTAGTTTACTTTGTTTTTTTTTTGTTTGTTCAGGTTCTCCAAGGCCTCCTTTTGATGATTTGATCCAGAGACTTGTCTCTTTACATAATAATAATCAAATTGGCCAAAAAAAATCAGTTACAATCTCTGTAGATATTCCCTCTGGGTGGCATGTTGAAGAGGGAGATGTTAATGGTACAGGCATTAAACCTGATATGTTGGTATGTTTCAGGGATATATCTGCTCATTATTTATTTCAGGGATATATTTCAACATAAATTGTGTTTCTATTGAGATGGCATCCCACTGTTGTGCTTAATTTTTTTGTAGGTTTCTTTGACAGCCCCAAAATTATGTGCAAAGAAGTTTGGTGGACCTCACCACTTTCTAGGAGGTAGATTTGTCCCACCTGCTATTGCAGAAAAATATAAGCTTATACTTCCACCATATCCTGGAACATCCATGTGTGTTCGAATTGGAAAGCCTCCACAAATGGATATATCAGCTCTAAGAGAGAACTATATCTCTCCAGAATTTCTTGAAGAGCAAGTGGAGGCTGACCCTATGAATCAGGTAATGTTCATAATCATATGACACAATATTGTGTTCTCCTTCTTTTATCCCTATTGATGGTTGTTAATGACTTTAGTACTTTGCCATGATCAATTTCAGTTTCCTAATCTGAGTATTTTGAGTACTCAAGTTTTTATTGGCTACAAATGATTGCTAATCTACAATATTCTGTTTGTTATCTGCAGTTTCGCAAATGGTTTGATGATGCTCTGGCTGCTGGTTTGAAGGAACCAAATGCTATGGCATTGTCAACTGTGGGGAAGGATGGAAAACCGTAAGATCTGCTTCTATTTTTATGTTAAAATGCTGTGGGCCTGAATATATGAGGGTCTTGTAAAATGAATTACTCTCCCATACTTCTGGATAATATGTGTAATACCTGAACTGAAATTTCCAAATTACTTGTTTTTGCTGCAGGTCATCACGAATGGTTTTGCTAAAAGGCTTGGATAATGATGGATTTGTCTGGTTAGTAATAATCTGTTTTCTTTTGCTACAACTGTTCTGCCAATGCTATTTGGAAAATTCTTATTTGTGTTCACCTTCTACAATTGCTTTGTGCAGGTACACAAACTATGAAAGTCGAAAGGCATGTGAATTATCTGAAAATCCACGGGCATCGCTTCTTTTTTACTGGGATGGTTTAAACCGGCAGGTGACTACTGCTTGCATTCTCGCTGGCCACATCTTCAGATTGACTTTTCATTTATGGAATCAATTAAGTATATCTTTCATGCCAAAGAATATCATGCTATCTTGGAAACCTATTGTGAAGCATGTCATAATGTACTTTACTAGGAGGGGAAATGAGGTTAAAATAACTGATAGCTATAACTCCGGAACAGACCCCTTTAAGATTTGGATGAGTAAAATTTTTTCAGGTTGTATAACGTAGGGGATTAAAATATCTACTACCAGTGCTTTTGGAAATCTTGACTTGGGGGATTTTGGTAAGACTCAGTTGGGATTCATAAGGGCTTGATTTGTTTGATAATGTCTCTACTTTGTTTCAATTTTTGAAGTCTAGGTAGACAAAAACTGATTTTCTGTGTTAAATGAGTTCTGTCACACATGCAGGTGGAAATTTTAGTCATGAAAACACTGAGCAATTTTTTTTTCATTTCCTGTTAGGGTTCTGTCCAAATTGAATGGTGTGAAGTCTCTGCCCTATATCTTTGTTGCATTCTCTCTTTTACTAGGCAAAATAATAATCCAGTCTCTTTTATATTTTGTCCAGTAGTAGTTGCATTACATTTGATATATTAATACTACAGAAAACTTCCTGTTCTTACCTTAGCAAACATTTTTTGTCAGACTTTTTTTACCTCTTTTCCCTTTACATGATCTTACCTTAGCAAACCTGCAAAAGAAGTTAAAGAAGATGAACATCAGAAATATTTTTGCTATACAATTTGATTATTTAATTTAGTATTTATTAGAAAATTTGAATTTGGGCCTAACTCAATCTTACAAGAGTGACTTGTAAGGTGAGATTTACACCTCACTTATATAACATTTTTTGACCATACTACTAGTAAATGTGGGATCTCCAACATACACCCCTCACGCTGAGGATTGGACATCTTGACTGTGAAGTTTGCAGGACTAGACATTTGTGGGTGGTCCAATAATGGCTCGATAGGCCAAACAACAACAAATTGCTAGTGTAGGCTTTGGTAAATGTTAAAATAAGAGAAATAGAGAGGAATATTGGAATGAAACTGTGTGTGAGCACATAGTAGACACATGTTTATATAGGTTAATAACAATAAAGACTATTAATGAAAAAATATTTTGTTACCTCAAAAATCAGATTATATTTTCCTAGAAATTCTACTTCCTATTAATAATAAATGTACACTATTCTATTCTTATTTTCAACACTCAACTTCAAGTTGAAGCTTACTAAGCATTCGGCTTGTTATAAGTAGCAAGTAGAAAAATAAACTAATTAAAATTGAGCTCCACCATAAAGTAATATTTTAAAGTACAACTCAAGGATGTGGGAAAAGTTAGGGAATATTGCCAGAAACCATCATTGTTACTGGGACATAGTTGGGATTAGTGCAATAGGGACAAATGGGGGCAGTGCAACAGGGACAAACGGGGCAGTGCATCTAGGACAAAAATGAGATCAATGCATAAGTGTAAAGATGAGTCAATGGAACCCATTATTGAAGAGGAAAATAGAGCAAGATGAACAATATTGTAACACTATTTTTTAGAATAGGAGCAGCAAGCAAAAAGAGGTCATCAGGGGCAATGGTCCCTCGGTGAGAAACTTTCTTTTAGTATTTCTTCAACCTAATTCTAGATACCATGTTAAAATCAGAGAAATAATGGAATGAAACTGTGTGTAAATACACAACGGAAATATGTTTACATAGGCTAATAACAATAAATACTATTTATAAGGAAATATTTTGTTACCTCAAAATCAGATTATACTTTCCTAGAAATCCTACTTTCCTATTAATAATAAATATATATTATTTTATTTTGATTTTCAACAATATCATATTGGAATGGTGAATTTGGACTTAACTCAATCTTATAAAATTGGCTTGTAAGGTGAGATTTGCACCTCAGGTAAATACTATTGTTTGGCCTTAACTAGTCAATATGGGGGATCTCCAACATGTTATTATTATTATTTTGCATTTACTGACTTGTTTTACATTGACGAAGTACCATGGTTCCTTTACCAATTTAACATGATGCATCCAGTTTGATAATGCAAACTTCTTGTTACTGTGCATTTTGGAGGCTTGCCACATAATTTTGATAATTATGATACTTTAAGACTGTTGGATACTGATTGGGAAATATGAAGCAGCTGTGAATTGTGATTGTCTGATTCTGTCCTGCCAGGTCCTTTTAGTTGGACCAGCTGTAATCAGGAATCTATTTGTGTAGTGGGCCAAGGATTTTCTTCCTTCCTATTTTAGGTTCCTAAATTTGTATAGTATTTCTTCCATGTAATTAATATTGGACTAAGGAATTAAAATACATTATTGTCTATTCCTTTTTTGTTTATTTGTTTTTCCTAGGTACGGGTGGAAGGGCCTGTTCAGAAAGTATCTGATGAGGAATCAGAACGATATTTCCATAGCCGTCCTAGAGGAAGTCAGATTGGAGCAATAGTCAGCAAACAGGTTTACTTCTTCCACTAAACCTGATTGTTATATATGGAAAGGATATGGCATGTATACTTATAATATAATTTCTTGGATCATTAGAGTACTGTAGTGCCGGGTAGGCATGTTCTTTATCAGGAGTATAAGGAGCTGGAACAAAAATATGCTGATGGGTAAGTTATCGAACAACAGCTTTTGACCCAATATTATTTGTGAATTCTGATAAAATATGATAGTCCTATGAGATGATTAATAATTCAACGATCCTCCCGTTGGCTTTGACTTGTAAATCTGATTAGCTAATCATCTCATTTGGACATCCTCGTATTTCTTGCTTGCAGAAGTTTGATCCCTAAACCTAAGAACTGGGGAGGATACAGACTAACACCACAACTTTTTGAGTTTTGGCAAGGACAGAAATCTCGCTTGCATGACAGGTGGTTGCTCCCCCGTTTGTGATAGGCTTCTTGTTTTTGAATTGTTTTATTTTATTTTTAAATGGATGGAGTCAAACAGTATGTAGATAATATTTTTTAGTAACATATATTGGGTTTTTCAAGCCATGGCTTAGGTCCAATATCCATGCATGGCTTTCAATTGTGTTTATCTATATCCTAGTCTGTCTGCTTGGTTATGATAACTTTATAAATTAATCAGGCATGTCTATAATAATATTATGATTTTTTTACTCAATTGAATTACTCAAATAAGTTTGAGGTTTATATAGAAAATCAACATTTATAAGCTTTTGCTGCATCTTTCTTCACTTACTGGTCATCCAAATGCAGCCTAAGAGATTTGCTTAAAATTTGGATGTACTTATTCTTGATGGGCAATTTTGATTTGGAACCATTTATTATTTAGGGAATTGCTCCTAGTGTGAAACTTTGAATTATTATTTTATTCGGTATAGAATAGGTTATCTTATTAGTGTATTTTGTTATGTTCGGTCATAAATAAATCGTTCATTGAAACTGATGGAAACATGGTATTTTATTGTGAAGAAATATCGATAAAACCAAATTACAAAGATAAAGCATTGCAAAACATCAAGGGTATGCACCTCCCATTCCCAGATCTATCGCCTTGATTCTCTCAAATGACTAGCTAGCTCTTCCCTCTCAACCTGGCTTCTTATTTATATAGTTAAGATTGGCTTGGTTCTCCTTTCCCTTCCAAAATGCCCTTCTGTGCTTTTGGGCTACAGTATCCATATTCTCCCAACTGGTTTGGGCTTGACCCAATTGCGCTGAATGAAGCTTTGCACCCTTCCATTTCTCTGCTCCCCCTTGACACTGCTTCTGTTTGCAGCTTGCTGCCAACATGCTTGATGTCTTCCTTCCATTTGCTATTGTGTCAGCTTGAACAATGTTACTGTTGCTGTTTTGGAGTTGTGGAATGGCTTGTAGAATGGAACCCACTTTGCCTTCATATACCATGTGAGTTACTGCTCTGTATCTCCAGTAAAGAGGATTTGGCCAGCCCACCTCAGAACAAGAATTCCATCATTCACTGCTTACATTGTGCTCCCAATCACCAGCACCACTCGAGCTGTTTGACTCCTGCTCTAAGACTCATCATCCTCATTTTGACCAACAACTAAGACTGCAGTCCATTTTGGAATTTGGATTACTGTTCATGCATACAGTTATTTGGGTTATTTGTTGATCTGTACCTAGTAAAATTTCCTGTACTATTTAGTCTTGGCTGTTTTGGCTTTCTTCCTTCTTCAAAATAACTTGACCAGGTTCTTCTCCACCATATCTAGCATAGTATTTTTTTTTCACTGTTTATTCTGGTTCTTGATCTTTAACCCATCATTTTCCCTTTTGTTTTCCTGCTCCCAAGATTCTCCTTCCTTTTCTTGGACCGTAACTAGCAAATTCAGATCATACTCAGCATGGAATTTCACGAGCATTGTTGTCTGAAACCCTTCCACGACGCCTTAGGATTACTGACCTCCCACTGTTTATACCAATCATAAGCATATCCTTCTAGTGCTTTCACAACCTACTGCAGCTTCCCTTTGTTATTGTCAAAGTGCTGTTGGATTTGAAATCAGCCATCCCTACACATCATCCCCTAGATGTCTAGTCTGCTGCGCCTCAACACATTGTGGGGAGAACAAGCTAGCTATGGGTTTGAGTGACATTTTACTCCTAACCATAACTCATCTACTGATTCTTCAACATCAGTTGGTTCAGACCTCCACTTAGTTTCATCCAAGCTTCATCCTGATCATGGATAGATCACTTAGGTTTGAGTCCATAAGCAGTGACAATTGTCCTATGAAGACTCGCTTCGCTATGGCTCTCTGGTGATTTCCCTTAACCAAGTCATTGCCTATGAGTCGCTGACTCATTCTTCAACCGGCATGCTGTCAGAGTCCTGGGCTGAGCTCCTAGTTGAAAGATTGGGACTTTCTGACGTTCCTGTGACAGTTCTCTCTTGAAAATTGCAATCTGGTTCCTCATTTCTCTAATGATGTCAAGAATATGTTCGTTCTTGAACCCTGAAACCTTCACTATGCATTACCCACAACTCCAAGATTGGAGCTCTGGTATCAGTTGTGATAGAAACCTGGTATTTTATTAGAAAAAATAGGGATCCCAATTACAAATGATAGAACAGTACTGAAATTAAGGCTCTGCACCTCCCTACCCTAATAGCATCTTCAATGAGAGATGCTTAACATGAAAATAATAGCTTTCACGTTAATCAACTCATCTAAATGATTCCCTCTAAAGATGCTTCTGACGCTCCTATTCTCTGACAAATGACTAGCTACCTCTCAGCTCCTCTTCTTTATTTATTTATTAGCAAGATGCCTGATTTCTCCTTAAATATCCCAGCCAAACTAACTAAATCCCACCCTTATTAACAGATGTTAAGATGTCTAACTTACAGACATCTAGCACAAATAATTTAACACCGATTTCTGCGTTATAATAAAGTATCCAGACTTCCTTTCCTTAAAAGATTAGTTTGAATCCTAGTCAAAGGAGTATGGTGAACTAGAGTAATATACTCTAGGCTATGATTCTGTCCCAGAGCAGAGTCATATATAGCAAGGTAATTTTCTATGAAAATTCCTGATATTGTGTGCATGTTTTATTGACAGGTTGCAATATACTCCCCAGGAGATCAATGGACAGCGGCTGTGGAAGGTTGAGCGGTTGGCTCCCTGATCATATTTTTCCCCCCTTAATATCTCTACTTGTGAAAAATAAGGGAAATAAACTTGTTTCTAAAGCTCAACCTATTTTTTCTTTCAATTATACACTTGGCTTTTTAGTAGACTTCATCCAATTGTGTTAAATATTTAAAATAGTTTTATTGTAAATAATGTTTCATCTGCAATACTTTCAAACAAAAATTGTTACTGCAAATTATATTTGTAAAGTTTATTAAAATTTAAAATTAATATAGTTTATCATATATTTAGTAAGAAATATAAATATTTTTTTAATTAAAAAGTATTTAATAAGTTTAGTTATATATATATATATGAAGAAGAATTCACTTAATTTAAGAATAAGTATAAAAAACTTATTTTGTATCCTAACCATTCATTATTATGAAATCTAATGGATAAGATTGATTATTTATTATAGTTATTAAATTTTAAGAAAATAAATAATGATAAGAGTAAGGACATCTACAATGGAAATAACCTATTTGAGTTGTGCTATGTATTGAAAATTATGTTAGATATTTCTATAGTATCATATTAACATTAAATAACTTAAACACAAATTAACTCAAATGGTTAAAAAACTTCAAGAAATTTATATTTTTTTAATTTAGTCATTAATTGTGTTATGTGATCTTTATACTAAGTATATTGTTTTAATGGGAAGCAATTGATGTTTTGTTAAGAAACTCAATATCAACTTTAAGCAATTGGTTGTTTTGTATAGTTGTTTCAATGATAAGTAACAGTTGTTACTTAAAATGCTCTAAAGTGTTAAATACTTTCAGGAAGTGAATGTTCCTCTCTATTTATATTATAATTATGTTATGACATAAATATTAAACAATAAAATTTTAGTTTAAAGTTCTAAAACATAAGTAAAATATTTTGTAATAGAATTATTATATACTTATATTTAAATTAATTTTTAAATATATTTTTTCAATATATGGGATTTGACTCTTCTACCGTGTGAATGTATATTTTAGAAGATAAAGTGTGATAATAACCATTGATTAGAAAATATATGACTAAAATATATATGTATGCTAAAATTAAATGCATATATTACAAAATCTTAAATCAACCATAATCTCAATTATTACTGTTCAAATAAATGGCTATTATGCACTTTATTCTCTAAAGTGCATTCTCTACGCATGAAGTGCATTCTCCACACTTTAAAGGAGTTTAATTCTAATGTTTATAATATTATTTAGTAATTAAGTCACAAATATTTTATCATAAAAATATTTTTGTTGAATTAATTTTGGTATATGTATCATACATTTCTTTTAGTATAACCTAAGTCCTACATCGCTTTGTAATTGAGGCTGAAAGTTGTTTATAAACATTTTTCTCTTTTAATCTACTAACATTCTTAGAATAAAATCATGAAGGAACCACGAGCTATAAAGCAAATAATATAGGGATATTGACGAATGGAATTGTATCAAATTTAGGGTAAAATTAAATTTGATCTTATCAAATTTAATCGGATTGAATCATATTGAATTCGACTAAGAATGGAATGTATCAAATTGGATCCACGAATTACAAAAAAATATTTTTAGATTTATTTTTTTTTCTATAAAACATAAGAAATAAAATAGGAAACATAAAAATTTGAAACAAAATATTTAGACATACATTGTTTCTTCAAAATAACATATTAGTAAAATTACATAGCTCGCAATTTCCATTACCACGCTACTTAATGCATTCTTTTTCCAACTTTAAGTCTTCAATCTGTAAATAATATTTAAACTTTAAATTATATTGTCAATTTCTATTTACATTTTTTAAATATATATATAATAAAAATATTAAACTTTAAATTGAACGGATCCATCCACAAATCTACAAATTTTCAAAGTCCAAATCTGTGATCCGATCCATCTATGGTCAGATTTAATCGTATTGAATCAAATTTGACCCAATTATGTCTGAATCAGTTCAAGATCTAATTAGATTGATTTGTATTCATGGATCAATCTGGATCCATAAACACCCCTAAAATAATATCTCTAAACTATTAATAATTTATATATTGTTGAGTTTTTGAAATACAATTTTGTTAAATTATCTTAAAAGAAGTTTACTATATCAAGTAGAATTATCTCTTTATGATATTTGTGCTTTAAGTTGTAACAAAAATTTAATTTAGTTTATGATATTATTAAGGAAGTGATTTAAACCTATTTTGTGATAAAAATTAATTTAAATATTTTATTATTAATTTATAATTTTTTTATCCCAATTAGAAATCACGAGTCAGTAACTTTTAATCTATTAATTCAAATGTTAATCTCAGTTATGCTGCTATGCGACTATTGTTACATAAATTTTTTACCCATGCAAATAATTGAATATGAATTCTCATCAAAGGTGGGCATGAATGAATTTTGGAAATGTCTTTGGATTTATTTTTAAGATGGCTTTGGATTTATTTTTAAAATGGATTTATATTTTTTTAAATGGGTATAATTTTTTTTAAATGGATTTAAACTAGTTTTAAAACCAGTTTTAAACTAAAAACTAGTCTTGAAGCAAGTTTAAAACTATCTTTTTAAAAATCACTTTTAGAACTTCAATTTGAAGCTACTCGTAACAATTTAAAGTCATATGAAGTTACTGCATTTCTCACTAATTAAAAAAAAAATATAGTCCATTTTACAAATAACTCGAATGAATTTTCAAAATAATTATTTTTCATCTTTATAAAACATGTCATTGATACTAACAACACATAAAATTTCATCAACAATTAAACATAGAAATAAGTAAAATAAACATAAATTTATTCATACCAACCTCGTAACACAGGGTGATCAAAACTAAACCATATGCATCATTAGTCACACTCAAAAGTAGGTTCTGAAACTACTCTTCGAAAGCATGTATCTGCAACTGATAATATGATATTCTACTTTACATCAACATCCATTTACTTCATCTTAAGAATCCACATTGTAAGGTACAACACATGTTACTCATTTTTTAATATAGATGAGCATAATGTACCAATTTCCATGTTGAATGCTACAAAATAGTACGTAGTTGGAAAATAAAGCAGATAAGCCACACACAAAAATGTCAAGGCATGTGAATCATATTAAATTAAACCAAACCAAATAAAATTTCTCATAATTCATAATTCAAATTTGATGAACAATTACTAAATTCATTTCTGGGTATTAAAAACATAAAATTACAAGAAGAAAATATAACCCACATGTGGATCTCGACAGAACAAAAAAAAAAAAATTGAAAAATGGGAGGAATCACCACCAATGTTTATTAAGGAAAATATCAGAAAAATCTTTAAAATAAAACTAGTTTATGAAAACTAGATTTTGAGTTCGGGAATCAATTACGTGTAGGAAAAATATTAGTACCTTACAATGTCTGTCATAAAGACGATTACTTCTAATCAAACATGCAAAATTAAATAACTTTAAAAATACTTATTTCCCCCCTTAAAACACAAAGACTATTGTTATTTATTGATTTTAACATTTTTAACGAGAGTCCAATTATTGAGAAATTTATTCTTTATGAAAATCTTTTTTTTTTTTTGAGCTCGACAGGAGAAGGCTTATACTCCTACGTATCTCAAATGCAATGGAGAATCAAAATTCACGTAGTTCTTTGAGAAAATATTAGTGTGTTGATATTTTATCTTTTTTTTTAGGCTTAGGATTTCTTGAACTGTTACAACTCATGTACCCCAAATTTTAGAGTGGTCAAGGGTGTATACCCAAGCTCATGTTGAGGCTTAGGATTTCTTTTATCCCTTAGGATTGTGTTCTAATCTTTATGGATTTTGCCTAGTAGTTTATGTTTAGAAACGAGACTTAAAGACAAAAAGTTGTCATAACTTATGCCTTAGAATCTTAAGATGAACAAGATGTCACATCTAGTCAATCCTCTTTATTTGGAAAATTATGAAATTTTATCGCAATCTTACTTTCAAAAACTTATGAATTTTTTGTGATAACGAGATACTTAAGAAGTTTTGAAAAGGAAATTTTGTGATTTTTCATTTAAACAAAGTTAAAAATTAAAGAGGTGGATGCTTTCAATATAATGGATTATTCATGTGCATGATAATAAAATAACAAGGACTAAGATGAAAGGATGACCATAAGCTTACTAGAATATATGACATAACCAGTTTTGAGGGAAGAACCTGTATTAGATGCAACAATGGGTATTGACTTTTAAGAACCTGAACCCTCTTTTAGAATTAGAACTCTTTTTATTCAAAATTAGGACCTCCTTCAGAATTCTAAGAACTTCTCTTTCCAAAAAACCTTCCTTGAAATGAGTCAGTCCCCCTTATTTATATAGCTAAAGTCTGGGTTTGCTCGTCGAGCGAATTCTAGTCGCTAAGGCAACAAAATATATAAAAAATGATTTGCTTAGCGATGAATGGTCGCTGAGCAAGGCTTTCCAAAATCTTGTCTCGCATTGCTTAGCAACAGAGCTTCGCTTATCGAGCATCGCCAGCGTCGCTAGGCGGACATCTTTCACTTAGTGAAAGAGAGTCCTTAGTAGTGAAGAAAACATCATTATGTCTCACATCGCTTAGCGAAAGAGAATCCTTGATAGTGAAGAAAACACAATTTTGTCTCACGTTGCTTAGCGATAGAGCATAGCTAAGCGAGCATCGTCAGCGTCGCTAAGCAAACATCCTTGGCTTAGCGAAAGAGAATCCTTAATAGTGACGAAAACACAATTCTGTCTCACATCGCTTAGCGACAAAGTGAGTCATATTGCTTAACGACAAAGCTTTGCTAAGAGAATGTTGCTAAGCAAACGTCCTTCCCTTAGCAAAAACAAATCCTTAATGATAAAGAGAGTTCAATATGATGAGTGGACAATTCATTCCTAAAAATCTTCCTCTCTTTATTTGAATTACTCTATACTTGTTCTGAAGCTAGATCCATTTTTCATGATCTCTTCACCTTTCCTATGGTGCTCTAAATAATTCTCTTTGCCAATTTTATTTTATATATTTTTTTTTATTTTCCTCTTTTCTCTTTTTTTTAAGTCTACCGAGAGCCTTATTATTATTTTCTTTTAGGAAATAAAGTCTAGAAAAAATTGAGTGTCTACACAAATTAAATACAAAATAAACAGACAATACCATTTGACAACCTTGAAGTCTTTGCTAAAGAAAGAACCAAACATGGCAATGGCACAAATTATTATTAGAACCAAACTCTAAATTAAATGGGAAATTAAAAGCCAAACCTAGAAGAAGAAAGGTCGGGGTGAGCATGCATGAATGATGATGAAAAAAATTGAGAACTTAACTCTTAGTCTTCAATAACGAAGAAGATTATGATTGCTAAAGAGGGATAAATGAATGTTAATGTAAACAAAGAGGTGAATGTTGATGATTGAGAGAAAAGAACCTATTCGATGAGTTAGTCATATACACCCCCTCATTTTCTATTTTGTCTTTTGGATTATAGATTCACGTTTAGGTTTTGAATTCAAATTTTGGATTTTTAATGTTTCTAAAATAAAAATTAGATATGGATTTTGGATTTATTTGCAAGTCCAAAAATTAGATCAATTTAAAATGAAATTAAATGGTCTGAGTCAAATTGGTTTTTGGACCAATTTTGAATTATGGACTTTTCTGCCCTCACTTGCTTCTCATGACTTCTTTCACTGTGATGGGATCCTGTGAATGATATTGTGGTTTATATCGTAATTAAAAAAATTAATATAAGCGATATTGGATGGATGTCCTGGATCCATTACTTTAGATATTGATCCTTCTTATGGTATGTGTTTATTGATAGCTTAAACAATTAGTTTAGGATTCTAATGAGTAATTAATCCTAACTATTAGCTTATTCTTCACGTTATATAATCATTACCATTTATTTACTTAAAATTTAATAGTTTTAATGAGTAATTAATTGTTAGGTTCAAAATGTCTGTATGACTAGAAGCTCCTACAAATACCCTCAATGATTTTGATTATAACAAATACTCTTACAATTGATCTTCTAACGTTTACATTGGAATATATATATATATATATATATATATATATATATATATATATATATATATATATATAAAGTTTAATTAGTATGCACTGAGAGTGTAAAATGTTTTTGCACTGATATTTAATCACAACTCTTTGTTTATATAACTTTTAAAATATTAATTGGTAAAGTCAACAAAATTACCATAAATAAAAGATTGTAATTAAATGTGAGCGTAAATCTTTATACACTGGCAGTACATACTAATTAAAGTCTTTCTCTCTCTCTCTCTCTATATATATATATATAAAGAAAATAATATTAAAACGATCAAATGAACCATTATAATGCCTATATAAGAAACAAATATAATACGAGAAGAAGGTCCACAAAAGAAACCTTTGTTTAGATAAAGTATAACATGCATCAGAAGATAAAAAGATCAATATACTTTAGGGAAAATCACGTGTTAGAATATAAGAAGGTATATAAAAGCATTGGATGTGTCAATAGGTCAAGTTGCATAAATGAGAAGATTTGAAAACATGTGTATAAGAAGGTCTTACATATGCACTCATGAGAAGGTCGTATTAAAAGACTTGTCTAATCAAAAGAGAATTATGATGTGAAGATGTGCTTATAAGATGATATTATATACATGCTCATAAAAAGGTCACATGGAATGACAAGAACTAGAAGATCAATAAATTGTTTGATCATCTAACACGTGTTAACTACTTACCAAGAAACACTTGAATAAGATGACCTTATTACACACATAAATGCACTATATAATTGTCATGTCATAAGATGATATCATTACATATATAAGTTGACCATCTACATAGACTTCAAAAGTTCTTAAGCTTAACAAGCTATCTAACTATAAAAGTATCTACCATTGTAGAACTGAGGAGCATCTTATGTTAGACATCATGTACTAGTTAAAAGCTTCATTATGATGACAACATAAGAAACATCCAATCGTATAACATTTTGATGACTTGGTAAAAACTCGTTGTTTGAAGATTATTCAAACAGACAAGACAATAATGTAATAGCTCAACGATCATATCCTTAATCAATGCATTTATTGTCAACAAAGCCGTTAAAGCTAGTTAGGACTAGAAGAAAGTCAAAGACAATAAAGCTACTTAAACAATTCTTAGTCTAAACAATCAACGAATTTCATGAAAAACTCTTACTAAAAAATAGCAACTCAGCAAAACATCCGACGACTACAAGCTTCATTGCCTATATATAGACAGCTCGAGCACGAAAAAAAGTTGGCAAATAGATGAGGAACAAATACAAAAACAAATAAACAACGACTCACATTATAATTGACAAATATTTGAAAAGCACATACATAAACAAATAGACAACGAATCACATAGAAAATAGTTAAGCATCTTAAGCACTAAAAACAATAGAGTATAATATACTTAGCTTGAGTGATAAATAACTTCTACAATCAACTTGTTGGTGAACATAAATTGATTGTCCTTCACTTAGTGAAGTTATTTATTTTGAGCGAACATGTCCTCTTTGTGAGAGTTACCTTGTACAAAACACAACTTGTTCTTTATATCTAAGCTATGAAATATTGTTCAAAAAATACTTAGTGACAGTCATGAGTGACTTTGTGTACTCAGACTTAAACTCAAGGAACTTTAAGTGTAAAACTAGTAATAGTTTATTTACTCGTTGTAAGTTAGAAATGATATAAAGAATACTTGTAATTATATAAAATGGTTATATAGTGAAACCTTTCGAGATATGTTTGGAAGAGAACTAAACATAGCTTAGTTTAAGTGAACCAGTATAAAATACTTATGTGCACTATCTGTTACAATGTTTGTATTTATCATTTTGTTTTACTATTAAACAATTTTATAAAAAATCATTTGTTAACTTTTTTAAATAGTATATAGTCGAATACAACATCTACTTACTTAAGAACTCCATAAACTTTCTAAAAAAGTCTTTTCAAAAGGATTGACAAAATCTTTCAATTAGCTCTATTCAAAACTCTTCTAGAGCTAACATAATATTTCATTAATCATAACACACTTTAGATAATCTTTATCATTCATTTAATTAAAATTTAATAGTTTTAATGAATAGATAATATTCACCATTAGCTTATTCTTTTAACTAACTACATTTAAATTAATTTTAGTGTAAAAAGTTTTATCATCTAATAAAATTTGTTGAGTAACATTATCTTCTATAACTAATATTCTAACATAATTTTGTACTCAAAATGTCAAATATGATTATCTCTCTCTCTCACACACACACAGATTTAAAGTATTTTTAAATAAATATATAAATATTAATGAACTATAGCTTTTTCTGCAAAGTAGTTAGATTTAAATTAATTTTAGCATAAAACATTTTATCATTCATACTAATCTAGTATAAATGGATTGGTTTGGATAATGGGATATATTTGAATCCATAAACATTTATACTTCAAGAATGTAATATGCATTACAAGAAAACCGTGTATTAGCGAGGGATAAATTCCTCACAAATACTCGCTAACACTAATTGTGAAGGATTAACAAGGCATTTTGTCCTTCACTAAAAATTAAGTTGTTATTTTGCTATCGAAACACTCCCTTGCAATTCTCTTACTATACTTATACTCCACCTTACAATTCCTTTGCTAAATCTCTCGCAAATTAAATGGAAAAATCCAAATTAATTTGCCGCCAATTAGTGACAACTATAGGATAGGTAATTTTTTGCAACTTATCCGACATTATTGTTTTGCTATTCTCTGGCTAAATATTAAATGCAAATCCTTTGCTATTCCTCGCCAAGGATTTGGATATCTCGTTAATATTCTTTGCTATTCCTTTACATCTTTGTCTCGCTATTTTATTGTTATTCCCTCGCGAATATTATGTCCCTATTTTCTTGTTATTCCTTTGCTAAGTCACTATTATTCCCTCACAAATTAGCTTTCTTTGTTATCTTATTATTGTCTCACTCTTTCGTTATTCCCTTTCTATTACCTTGTAATCAAATTAAGGTCTGCATAGAAATTTACACCAAATATATTAAAATGTTTTATCTAATACACTGTATAAATAAAATTACCAGAAAATATAATTCAATCTATATAATCAAAGGAAAAATAAGAAAAAAATTTAACTCATAATAGAAAAATCTTACAAATACATTGTAACCCAAACTGTAATGTCTAAATAAGGTAATGCTAGACAACTTAAATCTATAATAAAGTGTTACAAAAGATAATAAGAAACACTATATAACCAAAAGTGGAATCAAATATAAAAAAAATTAATGATTCATTTTTTTTTGTTGTATAATTGGCTATTTCAATCCAAAAGAACTCCATATGCATTCGCATTTGTTCCTGCATCTCTTCCCTCAACTCTGCCATCATCTCTGCCTTAAATGTTTACTTACTCTCTTCTTAAGCTTTTATTTGTGCCTCTAATTGCACTTGCATGTTTGCAATTGAGTTTGCACCTGTGTTTGCATTTGCTCCTTCATTTGAGACATTTGCTCTTGCGTTTGATTCATGTGTGTAACAATAGTAGCAATGTCACTAGAAGGTGTATCTATGGAAGAACTTACAATTGTTGTAGATGAACCATGTCAAGAGTTACTAATGCTAATTTCCAAGTTGTGACCAGTGCCATGGACTATATCCTTTCTATTTTCATCAGTTGCCTATAACTAAAGTTTAGAGTCAATTATGGGATGCTTTGATGTGTCATCTTCATATTTTTCCACTAAACTATTTTCATATGTTTCCTACAAGAAATAAATGTGTAAAGAAGACATACAATAAACTTCTTTTCCTGGTTCGCTACAAATTCGCATTTCTTGGTTTTGTGGACTTTGGAATACAATTCATTACAAGAAATAGGTCTTTTGTGATCCGCCTTCTGTGATAAAACATTAGAATAACATTGAAATGATTTTTTTTAATTCTACAAATTTTATTGAATGTCACGCATTTGAAGTTGTGATTCTTAATTTCAATGAAGTTGGACAAATTATTTTCAATCAATTTTGCTCACTAACTATCAAAATGAAGATTACTAACTAAACTATAGTTGGAGAAAACAATGCAATTTAGTTTAAAATATCAGTTCATCTCTTGAGTAAGGTTCGATTAACTACATTCTACATACATAATAGAATTAAGAGTTATATTCCTAATACATACAAAATTAATGACAATAGTTGCAGAATTAGCCTGTAATAGCCAATATCTTATTATTGAAAATTTGTTTGCTAATATGATGCATACCATTAACAGTAATTCATATGTTCCATACCAACACAATCCATAAAATTATACTCATCAGACTATTTAGTTTTAGTTCTAAAACAAATAGTTTATTTTTATGTAGTTAAATTTATCACCATAGCTTTCAAGTGTAGGCTAAAGCTTCTTGAGCTTCTGGTGTGCACCATGTAATGAGACATTGAATTCCTATTTATTGTTCCAACAAAAGACTTCTTTTTCCATTCTGGAGTTGCCCATATATCACATAAGTATGTCATTCCAAATCTCAATCCTTATTCCTTTTGGTCCATGACCTTATAATCAACATAATTTTCTAACTTTGTTGTTTTTTTTTTGCCTTAGTACATGCTTTAGCCAGACAATCAAAATATTTATCCATGCATGTTTTGTTCCAAATAGTTTTTGTCATGCTATGATCATATTCGATTTTGAAACGATATTTTACTTACATAAACATAATTTAAGTAAATTCATTTGTGAAAATATATAATCACATGATACATAATATTTGTGGTATGATTGCTTATATAAAATTATTGAACAAAATATCTTTCATTTTAGCAGGATAACTTAGCCGATTTACTGTTAGCTCGGGCATCCTCATGAGTACTTCAGATATAATATCCTAAGTCACAGAAGATTCTGGACAAAATGTTTCCTATATGTCCATAATTTTGAATTTAAGTTCAAAAAGAGAAATCTTATGAATCAATAATTTAAAAATATAAAATAATAACATTAATAAAAATTATTAATTAAGTGAAACTTACAGTTTGCTGGTAAGTTTTTGCACAATATAACTTGGCTCCTATCATCTTTATTGTGTGAATCTACACTTGAAGGAGCAATAGAGTGTGGGAGAGATGACAAGATAGTATTTGGTAGGTTTGCAAGAGACAATTGATCACCAACAGCTAAATGATTTCTATCGAGCGATAAATTGTTGCTAGTTGTAGCACCTAAGAGGAACAATCTCAAACAATAAATAATTACCATGCATTGTGTTTAAATATGTTAAAAGTTAAAATAATTAAAGGTTGTAAAAAAATCTAGTGAATGGAAAAAAGGACCATTAGTGGTAAATGGGGAAGACTATGGTGGATTAGCATGAGATCAAGCAATAAACTAACTACCTTAACCTCATGCTCTTCCTCGGGTAGGCATCATGAATATCTGCTTATAAAAATTCAATGAATTAATAAATGGGTGATTAACATAATAATATAACAAGAAATATATTACAGAAATTTCAACTTCAAATCAATACATCAAAATAAAATTAAGACAATTTAACTTGAATCATTTAACTCTTTGTCTTGATCTACTATATAGTTATTAATCTCATCTTCATCAATGTACTTATTTTTATCATCTTCAATAGGTTCTTCATCTTCATTGTTATTTATGAATTCTTCGTGAACATGATTTAAAAAATGACTATATAAATTTAATTTTAAAAAATGACTATATAAACACCACCCAAGAAATGTTTGTACAAGTCTACTCATGAGTTTACTATGATTTTATCGAGTTTACTCTAATTTTACCGAGTTTACTACTCTTCCAATTCTACATGCGATTTAACTCGTCATGAGCTTGTAAACTTGTACGATTTTATGAGTTAACTCATATTTTGATAATTATGATCATAGCCAAAAAATATAGTCACCTAATGAATAATACTTAGGTAATGCAATTTAGGAAGGAATTTGGAGGACCATATTTAATAAATAATTTATAGAAGTTTTAGCTATGTTTGGAAAGCACGATGTGAGAATGCTAGAAAAGAATGTGAATTAATTTGATTATTGATTATAAGAAATTAATTTCAATGTCAAATTGCATGAAACTATGAAATTATCATATTGCTTGAGTGGACATTCTATACCTAAGAAAGGAATATGAGGAATTAGAAAATGATAGATAAAAGAGTACAACTATACATTGTTATAATTCATGTCCCTCAATTTATTCTTATGTTGACATTTTGTGCTTGTTTGACAACAGTTTTATAAAATTATTTTCAGTATTTTAGTTTTTAAAAACTAAAAAACTTGCTTGGGTAGTGTTTTCTGAAAACAGTTCTAATTTTTTAGTTTTTAAAAACTAAAAAACTGGAATAGCTGAAAGTAGTTTTTGCTTTTCAGTTTTCTGTTTTTGTTTTGAAAACTCAAAATACAATTAGAATATGTTGTTTTTTGCTTTTCATTAATGAAATTCTAATAAACATTAACAAGTTTTTCCATTTTTACATTTTCAAAACAGTTTTCAAATATCACTTACCAAACAGTTTTCTTCCTGAACACAATTTTTGAAAACTCTTTTCAAAAACTAAAAAACAAAATCAAACTAATCAAGCCCTTTGTATTTCTATTTTTAATTGCTCACACTGTATCCTCTATTTTATAATTTGATGACATTTGAACCATTCAGTAGAAGATAGTTGTTGACCATTAAACTATTAACATTGACTTCTCAAGTGACTTGATTAAATGAATCCCAACGTTGACACATGGGTAAGAAACCCGAAACTTTACTTTTAAAGGAGAAAAGAAGACTCAAAAGTCTAATTCTATTAAAAAGAAAGAACTTTTTCCCTTATTTTTATGCAAAAAAAAGTTTTTTACCCATGTGTGTGTCAGGTTGGACTAACATTTCAACTATCTTTATTCTTGTGGCTAGCCCAACCTATTTATTTTGCAACCTGTGGTGTGCTAGCTCATGTGGGGATTGGGTTAGGTTGTAAAAAGTATAATTTAAGTTGTGCATGTTAGGTTGTATTGTTAAAAATGTATCCTTGAAAAGAAAAGTAGACTTATACATTGACAACTAACTATTGGAAACAAAATTGGAAAAGACAAAGTACACGGACTTCCCTTATGAGTAAACAAAATTCAACCTTCGTATTTTAATCCCTTTTACATTAATATTTGTTATTTTTGGTCCTTTAATTTTTAAACTTACATTATTTTAGTTTATCCATCCATTAATAAGTATTGTTTGACCATTATTATAATATATCCCATTTTATGGGCTTACAAGACCTACCGACTAGTTTGGCTCATTAAATATTTTTAAAGTAGTTTCTTTTAACACCTGCTCATTTACTATTTGCACCTCCACAACATTTCAATAATCTGAAAACTTCTAACATACAACTCATATTGTTTTAACCTATCAGATCAATTGATTCAGAATATAAATATGATATTACACTTTTGGATGAGCCAATCTAGGATACAATTGACCATGTCCTACTACTTCATTCTGGATCGGTCGATCCGAAATTAACATAATGTATTTCAGATAAATTGATCAGGAATATAAATTTTAAGGTGTTCTGAATCAATCCAGAATATAAATTTCTGGATAGACTAATCCGTAATAGCTTAAAATTTTATATTATGGATCAATTGATCTGTATACATATGAGGCTATGTTGGGATTTTGAGTTATTTTAAATACTATGGGGTGTAAATAGCAAATAAGGAGGTACCAAAAGAAAATGCTGATTTTTAATTACTTGTAAAGTTGGAAAAGGGACTTGATGAGTTTGCAGATAACTAACACAACCCATAACATCATAGTTAAGCTTGTCTCATCATTTTATCACAGAAGATGTTAGTCAACCTATGTTTTAATTATTTTGCCTCCACTAAACAGTTTAAATTTCACATAATTTAGGTCATTATTACACTCTAATTTACTTGTTTTGACTTATGAATATGTCATTTTAGTTTTTGTTTACTTTGGTTTCTAAATTGTTTTACTTTGATTTAATTTTTGTTTACTCTAATTTACTTATTCTGAAATATAAATATGTCATTTTTTCAATTTAGTTGTTCAAAATCTTATCAGTTAAATTTTGAAAATTTAAAATTAATTTTATTTTTATGATTGCAAGAGCAAGTTTTTTTTAGCCCACGAGTTTAGTGGGATGATTGTGGGCTTAAAAAAAATTACTCGTTAGCTTTTAGCCTATTAGGCTTAACATAGCCTAAAATTGTGAAATTATAAAATAGAGACTAAAAATTACAAATTATAAATTCTAAAGGACTAAAATTATGATTTTATTATCTATTGAGCAAAAAAGAAATGACAAGCATTTGATATTCTTAAAAAATTAAATATTATGATTGTATATTTGCAAGAAATTTGTGAAGGTTTTTATCCTGATCAATATTAATTTTTTCTTTGCAACAACTAATTTTGTGGATAAATTATTCAGAATATGACAAGGGATTAACAAGGAAATATTTCTTAACTAATTTATTTAGATAAATGACGAAAGAATTGTGAGAAAATATCTCTTTGCTAATTATTTAGAAATAATAAGAACATATTGCTTTGCTATTTTGTTTACACATATAACGAAATCACGAAGAAAATTTTTTAAAATAATTTATGCAGAAATATGGTGAGAGAAATATTTCCTCTTTAAATATCCTCACTATGTGATGCAATGTATTGAAGATATTCACTATATTTGTTTATTCAAGTGTAACCGGAAAGTTTTCTTTAGAATAACTATCCAAAATGGCAGTTGTTTTTCATAATAGGCCGTTGTCCTTCTATAAGAAGCTTATAGAACTACGATTTGAAAAGACAATATAACCCTAAAAAATTACTTTCCAGAACACATAATTGTGATTTCGAAAAAAACCTTCTGCTGGTGTTTTTTTTTTTCTTTTCTTTTCGTCATTCCGTAGAATTGCAAATGAAGGGAGAAAATTGACTTTTTGATAAACAATATAGAAAGGTGTCACTTGATTATGGGCGGCAAAGGTGTGTGTGGAAGGGATAAGAAGTGAGTTTGGTGCGCACGTGACAGAGGAAGGGGATTGTGTGTGTCACCGAGTAAGTTGAGTCAAACACACAATCGCAATACATATACTTCTCGATCTCAAAAATAAATATTTTTAAATTATTTTATCAAGATTAAATTAAAAAAAGTTAATTAAGAGACTAAAGAAAGTTTTGATTAAACAAAACTAACTTTAAAAATAATATTATTAGGGATTTTAGAGATGCAAAAACAATATTATATTGAAAACTCAAGTATAACTTACTTTTGAGGGAGCAGGCTGGTTTATGAAAAGAAAGTATGGGGAAAAGTTGAAAATGAGAAGGGCATTTAAGAAAAAATGTTGAAAAAAGAAAAAAGTAACATAGATGAATGAAGGAGGTGTAATTAATGTTGAAATCCTAATAGTATTGGGCTTTACATTGTGATGGCCCACTATAGGAGTTGAAAATTGAAATAGGGGCTGTGATAAGTTAAAAGGGGAAGGAGTAGATCCAGTGTGAAAGCGACAATATCAATTCGCCCACACACAACGGGTAGTAGATTCAGAAGTTAAGTTGAATTGAATCGAATCAGTTGACGTTTGAAATTTGAAGTCGCACCCACGTTGTCGTCCACTCCCAACATCAATCTCCGTCGCGATCGAAATGAGTGGTGACGCCCCAACCCAAACCCAAACCCAAACCCAATCCAAAAGTACCGACACCCAAACCACAACCACAACCACCCACACCCACACGAAGCCTGAAGAATCTGAATCTGAGGCTCAGGCTCAGGCTCAGGCTCAGGCTCAGGCTCACTCCGTGGATTATGCTCCATACCCTAAACTGGAGCCCGACGATGTTGCGCCACCTCAACCACAGCCCCTCAACACTGAATCTCGCGCTCCCATTTCCGGCGATGCTGCCACTACCATGCCCCAAGACCCCAATCCTTACGTCACTCCTGCACCCGTTCCCGATTCTTCTACTAAGAGTACGCCTTTTCTCTCTCTCTCTCTCTCTCTTCTGATTTTTATTTACCACGATCCATTCATCTTCTTTCCGCTCAGGTACTTTAGATTCCGTGAAAGACGTTCTCGGAAAATGGGGAAAGAGAGCCGCCGAGGCCACCAAGAAGGCCGAAGATCTCGCCGGCAACATGTGGCAGCACTGTATGTATTTTCATTTCATTTCATATGTATTTCTAATTATTTGTTATTTAATTTAATTTTTTGCATGGAGCAGTGAAAACGGGTCCTAGTTTTGCGGATGCTGCTGTTGGGAGGATTGCTCAGGGAACTAAAGTTCTAGCAGAAGGAGGGTACGAGAAAATCTTTAGGCAAACTTTTGAGACAGTTCCGGAAGAGCAGCTTCTCAAAACCTATGCATGCTACCTCTCCACTTCCGCTGGTCCTGTCATGGGAGTCTTGTATTTGTCCACTGCTAAGTTGGCCTTTTGCAGTGATAATCCCCTTTCTTACCAAATGGCTGACCAGACTCAATGGAGCTATTATAAGGTCACCCTCTTCCTTCTTCTTCTTCTTCTTCATTCCCTAATGCAAATTCTACAATTTTTTTATCACCTTCATTTTCTATTACTATTCTTCAATACAAAACCATTGCATTCAAGTGGACACCGTTCTTTTACTGCCCACATTCGTCACTTTTGAACTGAACTTACATTGCATTTCTTGGAACTAAGGATTATCTTTATCATTAGTGGTCTTGCAAGTTCCATGTTTACTGATATTGTTCTAAATTTTAAATCAATGCTTCAAAAGTATGTCTATGATATTTAATTCTTCTAATTCTTTTGGGGATGGTAGGATGAAGAGAGAGGAATTAATTAAAGATGGCTACATTTTTTCTTGTCTAATCTCATTTTTACACTGCAATTCCTGTACTCTTATAGTGATCAGAGAGATGAAATTTGCCAATGTGCTTATAAACTGTATGCTGGTGATAAATGTTTGCTTCAGATTGTGATCAGCAATTACAATTAGGACATGGTTAAGGAACTAAATTATGATATGCAAAATTGCGCTTCCCTGTCATTTTGAATCGCGCTCACATGATTTTCAGTAAAAAATTTCTCCTTTTACTTTCTTTATAAGTGTCCTTATAATTGTATAGTTTGGCATTCTATTTTCGGACTATCAATGATGATGATGATGCAGTTCGGTTGCTGTGTGTTATGTTAGTTTGTTTGTCAGGATGGAATTTGATTGGCTTTAAACTGTGCGCTAGTTATGCCAAATGCTGAAGTATATTAAAGAATTACTTCTTCCTATCCTTGTCATAAGACTAAAGTATACTTAGTTATGAGTAATTTTTCTGAGTTCAATAAATAATCAATGGAATACATTAATGTCTTGTATAAAGAGTATTTTAAGAATCTTACTTTGACTATTGACAAGTATAGGCAACAAAAATTTAAACAATTTGAAAAACTAATAATAATATATTAATGATGTGAGATATTAAAGGAATTACAACTAATAATAATATTTGAAAAAAATAAAAGTATGCCTATTATGAATAATTTTGCTAAAATATATAGTTTAGGACAAATTTAATTTAATACTACTAACTAAATTACCTAATTTTTTTAATATTAATAAATTACTTAATTAGGTCTTATAAGAATCAGAGGGAGTATTGTGTTATGTTTGAATTACTATTTCATTAGGATTTCATAGTATGGCAAGATGTTGAACGGTATCCATGAATACTTCTCTTAAGTCGGTTACTTCAAACCTCAATGGATAGCCTTAAAGGACAAGACAAGAAATGTCAATAAAATTAGTTGGGCAAAGTCTAACCATAAAAAAATCAAGGTTTCACTCTACGATCATTTTCATAAGATGTAGTCAACTAATTCATTGGGATTAAGCAAATATATTAATTTGGTTACTAACATTAAATTTGTTCTAAATTTATTTCCAAAAACAGTCCCTAAGATTAATGAGACACTCTTGTTTTTTCTTCTTTAAAATATTTTTATTAGTTTATTTATATAATCTCTCTCATAAATGAATATATTTATTGCTTTATTTTTACTGGTTATGCATGTGAAGAGTCAAAATTAGAATCCCATAGAGCCTAAAACATTAATGTATTCCTCTTATTATTTATTGAAGTTAAAAAAATATATGGGTATTTTGGGAAAAATAAATTAATAAAAAGAGATTCTAGATTGGTTCTTTTAAGAAGGATGAAGTAGAACTTCTAATTTGGTTCATATAAAAAGGACCAAGGGAATCTTTATAGTCCAAAAATAATAAAATTCTATATAAAAGTCATAATTAAATACAAAATATTTATTTCTTAAGAGAGAAAATATGCCAGTGGTTTTTCTTAGTTTGAGTTTTGGGTATGTAGCTACCTTAAATATTTGGAGGGAGAATTTGTCACTTATAATGGTCTTACAAGGGTTGAACATTATTATATCTGTAATTAAAAAAAGGAGAAATTGAACTTATATAAAAGTTATAACATGACATGTTTTTTTAAGTAAGCTAACATGTCAACCCAAACTTTTAAATAGATAAGTTCAGACCTAAAAATAAAGCACTAGGCTAGCCTTACATTTTCTTAACAGGTCAAGTTTATTTAAATAAAATCTTAGGCCCTGTTTGGGGCGGTTTTTGGTTTTAGGTTTCAAATGTTTAAAAGTAACATTATTTTGGTTTTCAAATTTTAACTACACTAGAATCTTTTTTTCTTAGAGATTGAGAGTTGACGGTCAATGACCGACAGTCAAAGGTGATAGTCAGGGTGGAGGTTGGAAGTAGTGGTCGTGATTGATGATCGGAAGTGGCGATTGATAACTGCCGGTTAGATGTGACAGTGGGTGACTGACATCAGAGGTGACGGTCGGTGACTATCGCTCAGAGGTGGTGAGTGATAACCGATGATCGAAGATGACAGCTTGTTACCTCCAGTCGCAGGTGGCATGCGATGATCACTGATTGGATGTGCAGGGCGGTGACTGTCGGTCGGAGATAGCGACCTATGACCACCGATAAGAGGTGGTGGTCAATGATGATAATTAACGTCTAGTGATGAACTTACATACAAAGAAACATAAATCTAAAAGCGAAATTTTTTTGTTTTTAAAATTGGGTGAAAATTGTTTAAAAAATAATTAAGACTAAATCAGAACCTTTTTTGCCGAACGCATTTTTGTTTTCAAATTCATTTCATCACCAAAAACTAGAAACTCCAAATCATGCTGAACAGAGCCTTATTTAGTTGGGCCTATTTCACTTTGGAGAGTCTAGTTAAGGGTTATTAACTTATTATATTACTCAAATTTTATCTTCTATGAAATGGAATATGCTAGTTAAGGGTTATTAAGTGTAACTTCTCTTTACATGGGCTTACGGTCCAATAGGCTAATGTAAAAAAAAAAACCTATTTAAAACACTAAAAAACCCTAACAAGATTGTATGCATGCTTCTTCTTGCATATGCAAAGAGACTGTTTATGGACTCAAATCTATGACTAGCTAAACCACAAAGGGCAACTTTACCGTTATGATATGTTTATGGACTCAAATCTATGACTAGCTAAATCACAAAGGGCAACTTTACCGTTATGATAGGTTTATTTTTATTAATCTTTATATAATAAAAGATTATTTTAATCTTTATATAAGTTTATTTTAATGTTTAATCTTACATTTATGATAATTTATGATAATTTATTCAAATAGGACATAAAATTTAGCTTTGAATAAACTGGTAGGCTTAACTGTTTGTGTAGGTTAAAACATTTGATATAATAATAATACAAACAAAATTATTAGTTATAAGCCGATCTGATAGGCTTAGAAAGCTTTTTAAATGGCCTAAAAGTTTATCTTTTCAATAAAAGCTTGGGCCTTTTTTATTTCCTAAACGAACTTAGCCAGATGGAGGTTAGGTCATAGGTTGCTGTTGAGCGGTCTAACATATTTCCACTCTTGCATTATATGTAGCATTGTTTACGGTCTTCTGTTAGGTGGCCATATAAATTTATTTCATCTTTTAGAAGCTTTACTACCATTGAGATTACGTTCGTCATGAACCATATTATTTTATCAAGGAATGATGGAATGGTACTGAGGATATGTGCCAGCATTGTTGTAGTTTAGGTCGACGCCATGCCAATGATGACAAGCTTATTTTCATTGCTATACTTCTTAGTGATGTATGAGGAGCAGTAATTGTGTTTGGAAATATTTTAATTTTTACTGCCGAAGGTATTGGCGTTTAATAAAACGAGACTATATGAATGGAAAGTGAAGTCTTTTTTTTTTTTTTCAAGGAAATTGAAGTCTTTTAGTAACCTATACATGTTGAAAGTTTTTCCGCAGTCATTCCCTTAAATTCATTTTTTTAAGGGTGTGAAACAAACTAAACACTACCAAATCATTTTTAATGAGCTTTTGTACAAAACTCTTAATGCTCTGTTTGGTAGTGTTGATTCACAATGGATGGGCACAGACGAAAATTTGTGACCCGATTTGGTTGCATAAATTTGTTGAAGAAATAATTTTGGCTTCAGCGGGATCCACTGATCTTAACACATTTGTTCCAGTTGCATATCAGAGAGACAAGACTCATTTATATTACCTTTTTGCCCCTGTATAAATTTCAAAACAAAAATTGACCTAAGGAAAATAAACGTGCACGTGAAGTTCCAAGGCAATACAGTCTTTTGACCATTTATTATATCATATCCATTCTATTACTTTCAAACCAAATATTTTTTACATATTATTTTCACTCTTTCTATTCTATTTCCCTTCATCCAAACAACTTAAAACTCTACATTTTTTTCCCCCTTTTTCTCTGATTTCAAATTATTTCCACTCTATTCATAAATCCTAAGGAGATTGATCTCACACTTTATTATTTACATTTTTATATATAATATATAATTTTTAAATAATTACTTATATGCTTTTCTTCCCATGCATTAGGTGGTCATTCCATTGCACCAGCTGAGAGCAGTAAACGCATCAACTAGCAGAACCAACACATCTGAAAAATATATACAGATTATCTCTGTTGACAACCATGAGTTTTGGTTTATGGGTTTTGTGCACTATGACAGTGCTGTTAAAAATATTCAAGGAGCATTGCAGCCTCATTGACACACGGGATTGAAAAGCACCATGTATTGTTTATACCAAAGATGAGGTTTGTGTCGATAAATTATCCATCCATCACAGGAACATACAGTGTTTTATCTTTATATGGTTAGACTAGTTTGTGGGGCCGTTATAGTATTAAATTGAAACTCATTCAGTGTTCATGATGTAGTTATTTTACCTGTGTTGCTTTCTGAAAGTGAAAATCAATTGATTTGTTGTAAGTTGAATGGAGACATATAGACGGTGGATTTACATTTTAATCTATTAAATCATATATTTGTCTGTTCTCTGTATATCTTGGATTTGGGAGATTTGTTATTTGAGGAAATTATTAAGTTGAAGTGCCCGTATCGGAATGGTTCAGGATGAAATGAGATGATCCTCGACGTTCTTTTGTTACCCACAAGGCCACAACTGGTTTTAGTTGTAAATATAGTGGTGCCATAATATAATAATATATGGCTGCGGAGCTTTGGGGAAATAATCTCTAATCTACAAACAATTTGTGCTCACTAATGTTAATATTTGGTAGAGAAGAGGGGAGAGAAAAATTATTTGGTTGTGTTTGGTAAACAATTTGAGAGAGTAGTTTTAAAATGCGATGGGTCTAATCGTTCTATTTTTTTATCCATTTTTATTTCTCTCTAATCAAATAGTTTTTATTTTACTTAAATTTCACTCAATCATTCTATTTTCTTTCATCCATTATATTTCTCTTTTTGCTACCAAACAGGGCATAATGGTATTAAGAAGGTAGTATTATTGAGGACAATTATATAATGGCAGTAGAAGTTTGGCATTGCTACAAGTGAATGATCTTTAAAAGAATTGGCAGGTTATCTGCGTATGAGGGATATTTACTAATTTTTGCGTCCACTGTTCATTCGTTTCACTGTGTAACTATTCTCTCTTTTAATATGCCTTTTCTTTATGGAAAAGGCTTCAGTGTTGGCTACATTAGAACACCGTTCGTCTCAAATTAGACTGTTCCTTCCTGCACCGACTAATTGTTCCATACATTTGTCTATCTTCATATATTAGGGTTGGTTTATATTTTTTATTATTCGGATTGTTTAGTCTGGATGGACAATTCAGAAAGTATAAATTACATTTTTGAGTAGGTGTTCTAGAATTTAAATGAAAAATATAAAAAAACTTTATGAATATTTTTAAAAGAGAAAAAGACTTGTGTATTAACCTTGAATAGTTCATTTATAATGACTTAATTGATTTTATCAATTAATGCTTTAAAAAATCTTATAAATAAAAGTTTACCATGGAATGCTAATGAAAAACTCTTTTAAACGCTAAGAAAAGGGTGTGTAAAATAATTTGAGTATTGTAAGGAGGAACACCTCTCAAATTATGAGTGCCTTGGCCCATTGAGTTTCAATAAAATATCTTCGGAACACTTTTTCTTTCCAAAGGAACAAAAAACTTCTTTTTCAATTTTGAAATAATTTAAATTACATATGCACTATTCCTGGTGATGCATGGCGAATCATAATCTGTTGTTGAATGGTGCTGAAAAGGTAACATTTTTCTAATTTGAGTTTAGAAAAACAACTATACCTGTTAAACATAGAGTCTAAAAAACATTCAAAAGAAGTGAAAAAAAACAAAATTAAAACAGAATACAGGATACTGTCTCAAACCAGATGAAGTCCTAATTTATTTCATAATTCGCCTCAAATCCAACATATACGATATATTACACAGGTGACAGTAGTATTCAAATTTTCACTCAATGAAAAATTGGTTTTGGATGGCTTTCCTTTACAATCTTTTAGGCGTTAATTACAAGCTTTTGTTTAATAATTTTAAAGTATTAACTGATAAAATAAACAATTCATTATATATATAAAAAAATATGATTAACGGTAAGTATTATAAAATTTTTTATATTGACAGCATACAAATTTTTTATTTTTTTAATTTATATTTAATTATTTTAATAATTGTCATTTATTAAGTAAAAAATAAATACCTTTTAGGGAAAATTATATTCATACAATTTAATATTTAATGAAGTTATCTAAGTCCACAACAAGTATGTATAGCATACCAGCGTGTGAATAACATCTTCGTAGTGTTTCTCCCCATTTTACCACTTATAAAAATTCTATTAAAAAAGTTTGTATTGTCCCAGAAACAGTATGAAGTGATATTTTGTAAAATTTCAGGGAGTGTGAGGAATATCATTTGCGGAAACCAGACTTTTCATGTATTAAAAACTAAAAAGTACTAAAATTGTTATTCATGAAATATTAAGTTATTGAATGATAAAAAAATTAGAAAAATAAAAAGAGGGTATTAACTTGACTATCCCCACCTATTTTGAATTTGGAGGAAGCTAATTCATAGGGACTAACTAAATGGCCCTGACATGATCTGACAGTTGGTCAGATTAAGATAAGATAAGATCAAGTTGGTCATTTTGGCCCATTCTCTAAACTTGTTATTTATCAAAACTCACAAACCCTGTCTCAATTATAAATTTTCATCAATCACAATCCTGTCTCAATTATTATTTCAACAATCACAATCACAATCACAATCACGCCAATGCAAACCCAACTATTGGTACTACGTTTATATTTCGGGCAAGAGGGAAGGTCAAAAGATAAATGTCTTTATTAATTACGTTTATATTTTACGTTCTTCATTCCTAGAGATTCGCATGTAAATTAATTTAGCACTTAATTTCTACATAATGATAAGAGAAAATTCATGAAATAGGAACAAATCATTCTCAAAATTCTCACCTGTGGAATTATTCTCCTTCCTTCTAAATTGGAACAAATTTGTTATATTTTTGTTTCAAAATCTAAGGAGCACAAACAACTGCGTCGTAAGCTTCAACGTATGTTCGAGTTGACATGGATTAATATTGACATGCCTTAACAAGTCTAAAGCAAAAAGGAGATAAAAACTGTGTCAATTTTAACTGGATATTAAACGTTAAATGGGTATAATTTAATTAAAAAAAAATATATAGAGCTAAAAAATATTGACAAGAAAAAGTCAGTTAAATTTTTGGATGAAAATGTGATTTTGGTCCAATATGAGGGACAAAAAGTTTAAGTTTGGACTTGACCAACAACTGTAGAATAGGATTACCTTCAAAATTGAAAAGGTCAACAACACTTCCATTTAATGCAAGCACTAAAAAGTGACAAATGAAGGAAGCAAAGTAAAAAGAAAGGTGAGACCTGTGTTAGTGTATTGTCTTGGTCGTTCCCCGACACGAAATTCAGCTAGAGCTTCTTTCGTTGACTTCCACCATTGCTTTTGCCAATGCTACTACACATTGAATTCTACTCCCAAAGTCAGCTTAAGCTATAAAACATTGCAACCTAATAAATGACAAAATAGGTTTTTTTAGTAATACACTCTCCTCGTGTACTTAAGTAAAAATGAAAAAAACTAGTATCTCAAAATTAGTGTTGTTAGAATAAAAGAAAATCGTGTATATTGGCCCTTAGACAGAGTCACAGTGTTAAGATTATAGTTTATACTACTATTTAAATTTGGAGGTTCTTCACTCAATAGAGTAGGCATTTTTCGGTCTCTCAAGTTTAAGTTTAACAATTGAAAATTTTATTTGAGAATTAAGAAAAAAACTGACTAGCAATGGAACTTTGATCCTTTGAATTCCCAAATGACCCCAAGGTAGGACTCAAACAGAATCATGCTTTCGTGGAGGAAATCCTAAGATGGAAGAAATCCTGTTTTCAGTTTAATTACGTTTGTGGGAATGCTATATTGTTACTAAAATCACATCGCATTCTTTTTCGGAGTGGTGATGAATATTGCTTTTTATGCTTATTTTTAAATTTCTGGTAAATCCTGTTTTTTTTTATTATTTTGATGGTTATATATTAAAAGAAGAAAACATAATCATGCTTTTAAGTCAAACAAATTTTCGTTTACCAAAGTTATTCTTAGTTAAGACACACAAAATTCTTTGCCATTCAATTAAATGGCTAAATTTTAATGGGAATACAATTTTTTAGCAAGTGGAAAATTATTTTTAACTTGTTAGCAGGATCTCTACCGCTCCATCCTAAAGGCTTAGAATTAATTAAAATATTCAATTAACTGGAAGAGTTTAATTAGTATACAGTCTAAGTGTAAAAAACTTTTACATGACAGTCAGTTATAATTTTTTATTTATGTCACTTTTAAAATATTAATAAGTAAAGTCAACCAACTTAGTATGGATGAAAGGTTGTAATTTAACGTAAGTGTAAAAATTTTTACACTCACGATTTATACCATTAAACTTTAACTGAAAAATGTGACTTAGACAAAACAATAAGCAGGAAAGAACCATGTTTGTGGCTACAAGTGCAATCGCCTCCCAGAAAATTGCTAATATTTACATATAAAAAAGATATTTTGCCTCCTTAATATTTGGGATTTTTACCTTATTTTTTATCTATTAAAAAATAAATATTGTCTTTCTTCTCTCTCATGATATGTTATTATTTTTATATTTAAAAATAATATAAAAATTAATTTTCAATCTTTATACAAATAATCTAAAAATTGATTTGCTATGTTAAACAAATAAAATAAAATTTGATTATATGATTATTATACACTCAATAAAATTTAATTCACCTGGTTATCCTTGAATATTAATTCATTCTCATTTATTTTCAAGCTAAAAAAATTTAATCAAATTTTATATTAATTTATTAAAATGTTTTTCTAGTATTTATTTTACTTATTTATTTTTAAATTAATATAGTTGTATTTTTAAAAACGGAAACTCAAAAGGCATATTATAAAAACTAAAAAGATTTAAATATTTTTGAAGTATCAACAAATTTAGCATTAGTTTTTAATAAATTTTTGCTTCAGGTTGGATGTTAATAAATATTTTATTTTGTTTTTAAATTCTATTGCACTATTTAAATTACTTTTAAAATATTTTAAATTAATTTAAAGCGCTATTTAAAGTGATTTAAAAATAAAAATTTTACTAAAAAAATTAGGTAATGGTTTCGTCGTTGACAAATAACAATAATTTTTAACCATCCGATACCCAAATTATCAATACCAATTGGCTCAGGTAAGATAAATTGAATAGTTGCAGTTCAAAAGAAAAGGTCATGAGTTGGACCGTTATCAATACCATTTTTTTATTCATGACACAGAAAATAGAAAACGAAACTGGAAATGTGCATATACCCCCACCTTAGGCTAACTGCATTCGAAGTATTGTTCAAAAGTGATTTTATTATGTTTTTTTTTTCTAAAAAGGTGTATTAATAGCTTAAGAGGAAGAATATCTATGATCTATTATTGAGATTGATTCCTAAGTTACGTAAGACTATGGGCGTATTAAAAAAATAAATAAATTTTCATTTGATATTCAAAATGGAATTAATGATTTAAATCGTGAAATCAAACAAAATGAAATTAGAATAGAAAAAATTGAAACAAAAAGAATGTAAATTTTTTCTTATAGTTTGGTTTGGTTTTTAATTCTCATTAAATTGAACCAAACAATACCAAAAGTTCATCAATCAACTTATATGATTTTGCTATTGCATTCCTAATTTATTTAGTTACACAGTTTAGTTATGCTTTCATATATATATATATATATATATATATATATATATATATATATATATATATATATTTATATTCTAGTTATATATATATATATATATATATATATATATATATATATATATATTAAATGTTAGTGTTATTAATAATATTAGTTTTTGTTAATAACTAAGATTAAAAATGCACATTTTTCTAATTCCCTCTTTTCTTAGTTTATTGAACCACCTTATAAAGTTATGTTATGAAATTGAAAATATATTTATTTTGTATATTATATAACTAACTATTATGCTTATTTCAATTAATTTTCTATTATAATTGTTTAACATGAATTTGGTTATACTTATTATTTTTATAATGTTTGCATAATTTCTTATACCTTTGTTTTCAACTAAATCACCTTATAAAAAAGAAATGTTTAACAATGTTAATTTTCTAACATAAACATAAGAAAAAAATTATTTGTGAAAAAAAATTCAGTTTTAACAAATAGTTTTTATATAACAAAACATCAGCCTGATCCAAATCAAAATGCAAATAGAGTATTGGTTTGATTTGAATTTGGTATTATATTAAGCCAAATAAAAATATATGTTTTTTTAGAGACTTTTATTTTAATTTGCCTAAAAAACTAACCAAATCACAGGCAATTACATAGGTGTTAGGATCATGTACATAAATAAAGAATCTTGATAACAATAATAATGACATCTATGGAATTAATAAACAAAAAGTTCAAATATATGGTGACATTGAAGATTCTAAAAGTATTACACTTTTCAATAGAAATTTTTAAATTTAGATTCGGACAATAGTTAACATTTTTTATAAACAAAATATATTTTAAAATGGATTTTTTTAAACTCAGTTAATAACGAATTTGTTTTATTAAACTCACACCTACTATTGTTTATTTACTCTTTCAACTCTCATTTATTTTATTAAACTCACACCTACTTAACCTATGTAATACTTTGTTTTTATAGGTATTTTTCTTTTTAAATTTTAACATTTTATTATATTAATAACATTTTGAAATTAAAAACAAAAAAAATATTTTACTTTCTCCGACAACCATGTCAATATTTTCCAAAAAGATTTGATGGAAAAATCTTTTAAAATCAAAATTGAACATTTTAAAATTTTGGAAACATAAAAAATGAAATTAAAACTACTTCAGTCAATATCATGTTGAAATGGTGTTAGAGATTCTCGAATAAATAATCCTATTCTTAACTCATAGTTGAGTTTCATTGTTCTATGATCTTGTTAAGATCAAATATACTATGCTTAAGCTAAAATATATTTAAGTAGGACGAGAAAGAGTGGGGTGGGTAGAGAGAGAGATTGAGACAAGTACGATGAGCAATGACAAGACATGCTTAGGAGGGTATTTAAAGGATATAACTTCGTTTTATTTCTTGCATTTTTCATGAATCTTTTGATGAAAAGGCAATATGTAGAATTTTAGTAAGTGGATGGGGGTTGGTGATATATTTATTGGAATGTGTAGAAGGAAGGATGAGGCTTGATTTGAGTTCGTGTGTAAGAACCTATTTATTTAATAGGTTACAAATTCGAAGAATAAATAGTGAAGAGAATTAAATTTAAGTTTTTACTTAAATTACTAATTGATTGAGATGTGCTGAGTTTAATTATTGCATTCGATTGATGTTAGAAGCATGGGAAGATAAGAATAATTATTATTCTTTTATTTTAGAAGGTTTTAGTTGAGTTTCAGAAAGTCCATTCTTCTACCTCAGTGTGTTCTTTCTCCATCGTTTTGTCTCTCACGGTCATTCATTCTCTCCTTTGCATAGTCAACTTCGGGTTGATGGAATCTGATGTTGTCTCTTCCATTACTTCTAATTACGAGAGGTGATAAGTATAGTATGTCTAATCGTAGTTTTCTAAACTTTTTTTCCATTCGTTTTTTATCATTTCTTCTCGTTAAAAAGGGGAATTCATTTGGAATTTCTAATTTCTTAGGTTTCTGTTGAAATTGAGATTTCTATAAGGTTCTGAGAGATTTCTTTGAGTTGATTCTCCCATTTCTGTTTGAATTAGTTTTTAAAGGGAGAAATATGTAAAAGAAACTAATTTTTTTATTTTAATTCGAGAAATTATGATATAATAACTATGAAGTTAAGTGATGTTTAGTAATTAAGCTTTTGATTATGATTTGAACATTATACAAAATTGAGTGTTTTGTATAATTAAAGATTATGTCTCTTTGCTTTGGGGGGGGGGACGAAATGTAAAATTTGAGGTTTATCCTTTGCTCTATAGTAATATCAAAACACTCTTATGCCATTTCTTATGACGTAGTTGTGTTTTGCATTGCTGAATAAAATTTACCTTTTTTTTTTAAAAAAACAATATCATGTTAATTCTATTTCAATTTCACATTAATTATTTTTTAAGATTATTGATTTCATGTCATACTAATTTCATTGTATATAATTTGTATATGAATCAACTAACAGAATAAATTCATCATGAGTAGATATAAAAAATAATTTTTTCCATAAAAAACATCATTAATCTAGCAAAAATAAATATAAGCATAATAAACATTTTGATGTTTGTTATGCTAAAAATTATTTTTGTTACCTACCGGTGATAAATTGATCCTGTTATCTTTCTTATAAACTAAAGAATGAATTAACAAAAGAAAAGCACAAGTACAAGGTGTGCCTATTGAGAACAATGCAAAAGTGATGAAATTGTTAAAATGGCAAGTTCATGACGCATTTAAGAAATAAATAAAAAGTTAACTTAGGAGCATAATTAACATCATTCTCAAAAGCTGAGTTCTACAACATAAATAATGTCATAAACTTCAAAAGTTTGACTTTTAAAAATTTTTATGTTTTTAGTTTCCTATATATGTCATAACCTAGTGAACCACATCAAAGGAAAGCATTTATACATTGCCTTAAAGATCATATTTATTCCATTAGGTTTTTTTAAGCTATTTATTACATTAGTTGATTTATATAAAACATTATATATAATGAAATTAGTATTACATTAAATCAATACCATTTTAAAAGATAATTAATGTGAAATTGAAATAGAATTAACATGATATTGAATGAAATTGTTTAATTTCATTTTTTCTGTTTCCATAATTTTAAAATATTTAATTTTGGTTCCATTTTTTCTCTTCTATAAAGTATAGATGTGGTAGTAGGAGAAAATAAAATATTTTTTAATTTCAAAATATTATTAATGTAATAAAATCTTAAAATTAAAAAAGCCCACCCAAAGAAAAAAAATAAAGAGGAGTACTTTCAATTATTAGTTAAAATTTACTGAAAACTATAAAATTAGAAGAGAAAGTAATTAATTTAATGATAAATGAAACTATATAATTTATTGTTTTTGATAAATTTCAACCAATTATATAAAATGTACTAAAGAATGTGTCGTTATCGTTTCCCAAAAATAAAAGATTGGAGATTAATGAAGTGTGAGTTTAATGAAGCAAATAAAAGAAATTCCGAAAGAGAAACCACAATTGAGAGAATAATAAGTGTGAGTTTAATAATTTGTTATTAATTGAGTTAACTATTAAAAGAAACTATACAATATTGCACAAGTTAAAAACGAAAAAAAAAACCCTGTATAGTTATACAAAATTCTTAATAAGAGAAAGAAAGACTTATAAATAATGTGAAATCGACTTAAGTAAATTCCATACACTTCATAAATCTTTCTCTCTTCTACGAAAAATTTTTAGTAATTGGCCGGAAAAGATCTACACCCGTTAAAAACTCTTTAAAATGATAATAAAAAATTAAAGCAAAATAATACATTAAAAATACAGAGGAGTAGTAATGTACCTGTAGCGTATGTGGATGAGTGAAGCATTTATTGGCGTGTCTCCTTTCACCTATAGTGCCATGGTTAGTATTAATGATTGCTACTAAGCAGTGACAATTGACTAACGCTTATCCTAACCTTAATCATCAATTTGTTCTCGACCACATTTTACTTTTCATCACTGTCCCTTTTTTTCAGAAGCGTGTCCCTTCATCCCATTCATATTCCAGTGTCTGCAAATGTATTTAATTTATTGAATAACATTTTCTCTTTAACCTTGTAATTGCATATACAACATTAAAACCACTACCATATAGTACTTCATGCTGGTGATAGTTTTAAAGAAGCCCCTCCCCTCTTCAGCAGGTAAAAGGTTGTACTAAATAGGGACTTTTTATTTATTTTTAATTTATTGTCGAAATAAAGATACGTCCTGTGTCTTCCTGCTGCACCATCTACGACTAATCAAACCTTCATTTCTCTACCTTATTTGGGAGAGTCACACTCACAACACAGTTATCACCTGATTTGTGCACCATTTTTATCACTCTAGCAAATTAAATAAGAAGAAACATATTTGTTCATAATATGACACACTAATCCTTCCTTTCCTATATATTAATGAAAATGAAACATCACTCATTAGATACTACTATAGGTATATTTAATTTTTTAAAACGATTACTATAAAAGTAAAGGTAACAGTAATTTACATTTCATTAGGGGATAGCTATGTATGTATTTTAATTAGAAAATTATATAACTGGATCTTAATTAAATGGTTAGTTTGATACTACATCTACTGTTTTTTGACGTTGATAATCTTGTGGGGAACACAAACATTACAGAGTAGGTACGGTCACTAAAACATATATAATATTAATATCTGAGAGCTAATTATGTAAGGCGTAATTAATGTGCATGAATAAGTAAACCAGCCCCTGTTCATTGCGGAAAAATCATTACTGTTGTTGCAGATTCACGATATTGTAATAATTATTTAATTCACATATAAAATAAATTGTTTCCAAGTGTACATCATCGCCTATCTATCAATTTAACTCATTTGCATTCCTCCTTTCTACTATACTGTAATCCATTTAAAAGGGAGGTTAGTGAAATTAGTTGAGCTTTAGGCATAGTTATATAAAAAATTAATAAATTATTTGAAACAATTTTTTTTTGTTGAAATAATCTTATGTGTCAATTCAAGATATTTAAAAAATGAATGAGTTGTTTTACTAAATAATGATTGCTTATGATTAAATAAATAAATTTTCACCAAATCCATACAAATTAATAATAATATACAACTGAAAAAAAATTATAAAATTATGTTTTTTTAGAATTATTTATAATTTCTTTAATTAGACTAAAATTAAATATAAATTACTTAATAACTACGTGACAATATCAAAACCACACTTCTTTTAAAACAATAAATAACTTACATAAGTTGATTTTATTAGAGATATTCTTATAAAAATCAGTTTGCTGGTTTTCCAACTATAACCTCAATTACATCCTTAGACATGTAGTTGGCAGAGAAATCTCATGTTTCTCATGAATTAAGATATATGATACTTAATCAATACCTTTCCATAAAATAGATAATACAGTAAATTTAATGAACTTAACAGTAATGAATTTGAACTCGGAGCATTATTGGAACCAAACTTTTTAATCCCTTAACACTTAATTATCAAATAGTTTAAACACATCATATGTCTTAACCTACTTAAATACCTTGTAAAGACCATTGTGAAAAGTCCAAAATCATATGAACGGTGGTAAAGCTAATAATATCCAAAATTTAGACTCACACTAATACTAAAGTAAATAATGTTTCAAATGCGGTAAGACTTTATATCAATCACAATTTATATGTTATTAATTTTTCCTCACAAAAAAAACCACATTTTATAGGTCGTATAATTTGGATTTTGTTTCAATTAAAAGTTTTCATTTTAATCAAATTATTTTTTCATAAGCCCATGTTAATTAAATTAATTAATTTACATCATTAACTTGTCTTGGAATATTTTAATATATTTTCTTTGGAAAAAAAAATTATTTAGTTGATAGAAACAGAATACCAACTAGAATTGTTATCTGAAAACCATCCATTTTAAAAAATATTATTAATATTGTAAGTTTTTAATTATTATTATTATTATTATTATTATTATTTAATTATAATTAAGAGCCATCCAAAAAAGTTTATTTTTTTATCAAATTTGAAATTTTCCAAAAACAAAAATTCTAGATGATCATTCATGAGGAAGGAGAGATGAATTCATTTCTCATATTTAGATAGATTGAAAATAAGAGTATATTTAGTTTGTCATTTTAGTCAGCTAAAAGCTAAAAAACTAGTTAAAATAGTAGTTAAAATGCTTTGAATTCCATTTGAATAATAAAAATTATAAGTTTTTTTAAGAATTACTAATTTTTTAAAGAAAACTACTCCAAGTAGCTTTTTCAAAAGATATCTGATTTTCAACTACTAACTGATTTTATTTCTGCATATTTATCCTCAAGTAATTAATACATTGTACCCTGTTAATTATCTTTTATTGCATTATACATTATCTCTCTCCTTCATTAATATAATTATAATAATTTATATTATAAAAAATTATAATTATAATTTAAATATACAATTTAAAATTTATATATTTAATTATACAAATATAATTTAAACATCAATTATAGTAATTTATTATTTAAATATATAATTACATAAATTTATAATTTAAATATGTTACTATAAAAAATTATAATTTAAATATGTAATTAATTTATATTATCAAAACACATTATAATTATTTTAAATACTACATTGTTGATCTAATAATTAATAATAATCTTATTTATCTTTATACAACTTTCAACTAGACACTTATAATTAGTTTTTCAATTTTCAGTTAATTTTTCAATGCTAAGCTAGTTTTGTCAAACACATTTTAAATCGAGTTTAACACTTATACTCTGACAATGAAAAATAGTTTTATAGTTAATCAAAATCCTTCTTTTAAATAACTTTTAAAATAATAAATTATGATAAACTTACTTTTTATTTATATATATATATATATAAATAAAAGATTGTAATTAATTTTCAAATAAATATACACAAAAATAACACGATAAGTAGACCAATCAAAACCTTAATTACATTCACACACTGCATTTTCAAAATATGAGGAAAAACTGCATTCTAAAAGGTTTTTACTTATGCATAAAAGCTTACCAGGAGGGAATTATATATATATATATATATATATATATATATATATATATATATATATATATGTACGGTAGGAACCTATTAGAAACATGTTCAGGGCTTGTTCATGTAGTAGATATAGTAAGCTTTAATGCATATTTTCAACTATTCAACTGAAAAGATGATCACGAACCTGCACCTATAAATGGTAACAGGAAGGAAGTTTCAGTGCCTACAGCGTTTGGAAATAAACCTAAACTTTTTGAATAGTTAGTGTTTCAAAATCAGAAATGGACAAATTGTTGAGCATAGTTATACTTCACGAGAAAAAGAAAAAAAGGCAGTAACAAATAGTTAAGGAAAAGTACATGTAGAGCAGCATTAACGTGGTGCAGTGTTATCAAAATCAGAAAAAGTCTGCATGCCTGTCTGCAGCACTGTGATCTGCGATGCAACAGGCAAACAGTGTACGAGTTTGCCGCGTGAAACACCCACTCATAGTTTCGATCACTTTTTCACACATGCGGGAATGGGATTTAAATTAAGACCATTTCAAATAATAAAATCCACCAAAAACTTTCTTTTCATTTAGAGATTACAAATTACAAATAAGAAAAAGAAAATTAAACACAGCGACGGAACACATAATAAAGGGAAGAAATGAACTGAAAATCCGTAGAGCAATTAATAATGGAGGATGCTGTACCTAGTCTTCACAAAACCCAGAAACAAATAACTGAAAATAACGTCAAAAGGAACATAAAATAAGGGAATGACATGGCGATGTTTGAATCAGACCAAAAGAAAATGGTGACTCCAGTTTTATGGATCGTGAATCTGTTTGACTCATTAAATGGTTTGTGAACTTTGAGGTCCAAATATTGTGTCCAGAAGCTAAGAAAGAGGACGAGACATTAATATGAGAGAGAAACGAGAATTAAAACTAGGTCGGTGTTAGGGAGGAAAAACAGGAAAAATACGACAAATGTGAAGGAACACAGCAAAGTCGTAGTAGTAGTAGGAGTAACATAAACTGCTTTGCACTTGCATTCCACGCACGTTAAATATAACAACTAATGTTGGAATTGATTCTCTGTGCTCATCCGCATACTTCCACTGCATACTCCCTTCCTCACCATCCACCTGATAAGATGAACACTTGCAAACCCTTCCATCAACTTCCAACTTCACTTCTTTCTCTTTATTTGCTTAAATCTCCCTTAGGAGAATTCAGAATTCGCAATTATTGTTGAGTTGTTCATGTGATTTGATCCATTCCCAGCTGAACGTTGCTCAGAATTAGCTAGTACATACACACAACAACCCAATATCACCAACAACTAAAATCTCACCGCATCATATATATACATATATATAAAGTCATATCAAAATAAACTATATGACAAATCAGTAACAACTAATAATTAACCCTAGCTAGATCTCCATTAGTTATAATTTTAGATTACAAATTGTTCCATTTTGTTTTTCTTCGTTAACACAATTAACTCTTGTAACCCAACTCGACTTATCCTATCCTATAGAGACTAAAATGGTGAACCAAGATATGGACCAAGCTAAAAATCGAAAGAGACAAAATTGGAGAAAGGAAATTAGGGTTTCTTACCAAGGATGTGTTTGTTATTGTGCATCCAAACCTTGAGCACGTGTCTCTTGACACAAGTTTCAGCGCAGAATTGTTCAACAGCAGCTTCGTCATGCTTCTGAATTCTCCACCCTACCTTCTCCGCAAATGCAAGCATCTTATCCTTCTGCTCCTGTGTGAACTTCGTCCTAAACCTCTTCTTTGTTCCGCTCCCACTACCACCTCCACCACTAAAACCGCCGCCTCCGCCACCGCTCGAGCTGGGGTTTGACATGTCCTCTTCCTCCCTACTGAACATTCCTCCGGAAGCCAACGGTGGCAGGGCTAACGGCCGGTGCTGCGAAACCGGAGGAGTTACCAGGTGGTGGTGGAGGTATCCTGCGGCGGAAGGCGGTGCAGCGCGGTGGTAGTAAGGGGAGAATTGGTGGTGGTACTGAGGGTGCAGCGGCTGCGGCTGAGGCTGCGAACGCGGCTGGTAAGGGATGATTTCGCCGTCGATCTCCTTGCGGTGGAAATTGCGGTGGCAGTTACAGGCGGCGCAAATTACGGCTTCCAGCGTGCCTTCCTCTCCGGCGGCCAGAAACTCGCAGCAGCCGTCGACGGCGTGCCCGCCGATGCTGACGGCGTGGTTCTTCTGACATTCTCTGTACCTGACCGTCCCGGTAGAGCCGCCTTTGCGACCGGAATTGACGGTGGGTAGAAGTCCGTCGGCGCCGCCGATTTTGGACCTGGCCACCGCGTTCCCAAGTGAGTCGTAACTGGCGGGCGCCGTTGCCGCCACTGAGAATCCCATTTCCTCTTCGTCGTCCTCCTCTTCCTCTTCCTCTTGGTCCTCGTGCTCGTCAAATTCCATTTCGGTCTCCACTTTTCTAAAAACAAAATAAAATAAATATATAGATAATAAATAAATAAAATTTCTGTTTTATTTGGGATTTGGTGTTTTGCTGCGTGCTTGAGATGGGACTGCGAGAGAAGATCTACAAATCAACAATTCTACTTGAGAAGGAAGCTGAGTCAATTGAATGATGAAGTCATAAGGCACCGCAAGCGATAATAACTATAAGAATAAGATTGTCTATTTACTTTAATATTTTATATTACTTATAATAAATACTAGTAATAATTATCATTATTATAACTTAAATGAATATTAGAGATATGTTTTTTAAGTATATTATTTGTATTTGTTTGAACTCGTAGTTGAAGATAAGAGAGGATGTGGTCATCAATGACCCGTCTGCAGAAAAAGAGGTGTCTCACTCTGGAAAGCCTTTCAAATACTTGCCATTACATTAACATCTGCATCTATGATGTTCAGACATTTACTTTTACTTTAACCCCTTGTCCCAGTACTTTTTTTTAATCTTTTACTTTTTATAATATCACTGTTTCAATAAAGTTTCGTCGAATAATATCAGTAGTTATATATATTCAACCATATACTAGTATTAGACAAAATCCATTTAAATAACAAAACAAAACGACAAAAACCGTTCGTATTCATTTTTTTTTTTATGCCCATGAGTTGAAGGCACTGCTCGATGCTTATAATAATAATTCAGTCATCCTACTTAACCAATTTAATAACGTTATCTTTTATAAGAAAAGGTTTTACATATATTAACAAATAAATTAAATGCATTAAATTTTACTTATTTTACATTCTTCTTGCTTAATTATCTATACATGAAACGTGAAAATAAAAAATCGTTATGCATACGCGCAGAGTTAAATATTAATAAAATAGCATTTTAAAATATTTAAAATTTATTCATATTTTAAAAATGTGCTCTTTTTAACTTACAGTAATAGAGGATGAAAGGTGTAAGTTCTATTAACTTGACGGTTAAAGTGTTTACAATATGTGATTTGATGATATAAAATACTTATATTTTAAAATATCAAGCTATACGATAAAGTATTGATTAATTTTTCTTTAATAAATTAAATACTAAATAATTATGAAAAGCCTATAAAACTATCACGCTTAGTTTTTAATAAAAGTATAAATTTATCGACACTTACATTTAGTATAATGGATGATAGTTCTTATTCTTATATGATAAAACTGAATATTTGACAACAAAAATAGAATTATAATTTTTTTAGAGGATAGAATTACGAATGTTAAACCCATTACGTGAGTCTCTTATTCGGTGTTACCAAATTATATTATAAATAAACTCAGGAAACGAAAAGTTGGAAATTGGCAAATTTCCATAATTATTAAATAAATAAATAAATATTTATAACAAGTATAAGTATTATTTAATATTTAAATTTTGCATAACTTTTAAAATTTTATAATTAAAACTGTGAAATCAAATATTATAATATTTTTAACTAATTTTTTAAAAATATTAATAATAGAATCCCTGGAAAAGCATGTCTTATATAATAAAATTTAATATATTTGACAAAAAAAAAAGAATTATAAATCTTAAACACGTTTACCGAACTCTTATACACGTGTTACGTACGAAAGAATAATGATTATAAACAAACTTTAAGAAACTTTTATATATATATAAATATATATATATATATATATATATATATATTTAAAAGAATATTAAAAAAACAGAATTTTGATTAAAAGTACAAATATTATTTATAAAAAAAATTAAAACCATAAAATAAAATATTTATTAACTATAAAAACAAATGCTAACGGAAACTGTAGAAAAAAAAGATATGGAATGGTGCTCGAAGAAGTAACAACAGAAGTGAAAGGAGAGGACCCATAAGCTTAGGACACCGACTTGTCATCGGAAAAATTAATCTGTCGGCATTTATGGGAGCTGCTTGCGTGCCCTCCTCTTCCGACATGACATGATGTCACTAACCTATCACCACACTCTCTTGATTAAAATCTTGAATCATAACTAATGTCCTACAATTTTAAAAATATTGGTTAAAATAATAATTTTTTTAATATGATCTTACTCATATATTATTTTATATTTTATTATAATTGATACATGTTTGGTGATAGATTATTTTTTTAGCAATAGAAGTGAGTTATTGGGTCATAATTTCGTTTCACTTGTAAGTTGTAACGTATGTGAGGCTACTATGCTTCAGATCCACGACGTATCAGATGATTGTATAAACAATATATCACAACGATATTTTGGGTTTACAAAAATAAGTACATAAGATGTATTTTATCTGTTTTTCACATTCTTTAAATTATTTCACATTATTGTGAACAATTTTGTGATATACTCTCTTCAAATACATCTCACATATTTTTATTTTTCATGTAATATCATTCTAGTAAATCTTTTATGTATTTTTGTTAGAGAATCTCATATTTCTGTGAGTGGTGTAGTATTAATGTGAATGAAATCCTGTTTTAAATTGGAGAATAAAAAATTAATAACAATTAGAGAAAGACAAGAACGTGAAATGATAAAGAATAAGAACATGATGTGTGAAAAATAGAGAGGATAATTTTGTCATTTTAATTTTTAATATTTTTTTCATAAAACACTGCATTGTGCTGTGTTTTGACGAATAACAATTTTTTTTTTTATTTTTGTCCTAAACTGTGATGCAACCATTTTAAAAATAAAATGAATAGCAATTTTTTGCTGTTGTGATCCATAATTGTTTGAAGCCTAGTCTTATAAGAGCTAGCCATTTTAAATGTCAGTTAATTCGGTTAGTTTAACAACACATATACATCATTTAAAAATTTTTAACACATTTTGTGCCTCATATTTTTTAATTTTTTTATTTCTGCCTCCTATTTTTAAATTTGTTGAATTTTTTCTAGTCATTAGTAAATTGGCGTTAACTATTAAGTGACAAATATTGATTGACTCATATAAGTAATTTGACAATAATTTAATAACATGATAGATTTTAATTATGTAATTTAAATGTGATTTGTATATGACATATGGACTTTTGTATGGTTTGCTATATATGGTATATTTAGAAGACGATGAATATATTAATCTTAAAACTTCAAAGGATAATTAGTTGGTATATTAATAGTATACTTCTAAGGATGTAGTTGAGTTATTAGAAATGATACTCTGTAATAAATGTAACAGGACATTTATTTACAGAATGGATAATGAACACTACATTGTGCACTTAACTTTATCCATAAACTTAATATAATAGCATTTTGAATCTGTATCTTATTAAATAGACACTCCTTGTGCCATTACTTAATGTTATTGTTAATAATTTTTTGGCTTATAAAAATGTGATTTGGATATAAAAAAAATAATTATAATTAATTAAGTCACTTTTAAGTCATAAAATTAAGATATGTCAAGTCATTAAATCAATGTTATATATCAATCGAGATTTTTTACTTAATAGTCAATGTTAATTCAATAATACTGGACAAAACTCAACAATTTTAAAAATTGTGACAAAATGTTATATTTTAAAAATAGAAAAACACATAGTTATTAAGTGTACTCACTTTTTTATATATTATCTCTATTATTACAACTTTTATCATTTATAATTATCACTATTGTTACTATCATTTTTATATTTATTAACATTACAATAAAGATAATCATATTTATCATACATTACTATTACTATTACAGCCACCATTATTATTGCACACTATTAATACTATCATAATCTCTATATATTATAATCATAGCATACAGTATCTAATATCATCATTTCCATTAATTATAGCAATTATTTTAAGAATAATTTATTATTTATTTATAGTTTTAAAGCTTAATTTTTTTTAGTTTCCAAGTATCACAATTATGTTAGTCATTTGATTCTAATGGTGTCAATTAAGTTTTTCATATATTACAAATATGTAATTTTAATGTCTAAATTTTCCATAGTATCAATTGTGTCATCCAAATATTGTAAGTATGATACTTGAATGAATATTTAAAACATAGAGACTAAAATTACAATGAAGTCTGATATTTATTTTCGTGCTAAATTAATATAGATTAAGACGAGAGTTTATCTTTATGTTTTTCTTTTTTTATTTTGTAAACGAGAGTTTTTAAGAGGGGTTAACATTAGGCCACACTGTCTTTGGTCTGGTACGGTTAGACTTAGATGACTCACGTTTCATATAGTTGCACTGCTCCAACGTACCTTATTATGCAAAGCATTATTCCATTATCATGTTAAATTAACAAAGCCGAAGCGCGCGTGCCACCCTTACAACCTAGTACCTGCTTAACATATGCCATATCATATTACTTCCAAAAAATGAATAAATACATAAACTTTTTATCAAACAATTATTTAACGATCTCAAGTTTCAAGTACCAGTTACTAAAGTAAATGTATATACAAGTGCATACAATTATTTGGAAATTGAAAGAGATGGTACGATGTGAACGAGAAAATAAAACTCGAATGCATAGCATTATTGGTATAGACAAAAAGGGGGTGACATACCCTCCTTCTGACCCTGCAAACATTTGAAAATAATTCATACGAAACACAAAACTGTGATTGGATTAATTGGATGTAACTTCTGGAAAGCTGGCGTTTATGACGATGCACATGAATGTTAACTTGATTTGGGATTTTGGGACAGATTAGGTCTTACGGGGTATATAATGACTCTCTCGAAATTACTTAACTGCTATAGCTCGACATGCTCTAACATGACATGATGGTTGAGTCATCTAGTCGGAGAACCCTCACACTGTCACATAAATATTAGGAACATACTAGTTAGTCTCTCATACATTACATACATATGTATACCCTCCTCTTTAATTAATCTATTCATATTCATCTAATTCATCGATCATCACCTTCTATAAATAAACATTGTAAGAGTAATTTAACTAATCGAATTTTCGAGACAATAATAAAAATTTTAAGCAATTTATTTATCACACCAAATACTTAAAATAGAGAATTTTATAAATATAAGAAATTTAAGATTTATTAAATTTAAAATATTTTTAATTAGATGAATTTATTTTTAAATGTTTTGTTTGGATAAGATAATTTAAATATATAAAGTTTTAATTTTTTTTCTGAATTATTTCAATTTCTACCAAAAATAAAAATTTATTTTCATTAAAAAATTTAATAATTAAAAATATCAATTAAATTATTGTAATTAATAAAATAAATATTTTAACTTGACCACAGTGGATCTAAAATTGATATTTGATCAAACAAAATTTCATTTTAAAATTTCTTCATTTAAACAAAATATTTCTTCACAATATATTTAAAATTTTAAAATAAAATGAATTACGCGTTGATATTTCTCTTCCATATTACAGGACTAATTCTTGCCGATAATCTCCATATAATAATAGGTATCTCACCACTCTAAAATTTTGATATGTCAACGCGGCTGCTGATAATCTATCCATTAGTTGGTAATGTTCAATGATATTTAGAGTTTGAGTCAACATAAATTATAAACAACCAACTAATAATTCTCATTTCTTTTTATTTTCCTTTTTATCACACGTCATATTGTAAATCTTATTAATTACTTATCAATTATTTCTTTTTATCTTGTTTTTTACATAAATATACTCTTGCCAAAAAAGAACCATAAGGTTAGACTTTAGAGTAGCAGTTCAGGGGATTAAATTGCGTTAACATGTGAAATACAATCTATTTAACGAGATGTATTGTGTTTGGTCTTTTTACATGTAAAATGTTTTGAATTGGCAACAACCACACACCCCAACTTAGTGAACTGGATAATTGATAAAAAAAATCTGCAGAAATTTCATTAGTTCTACATTGTAATTAGGGACGTTAACGTGTATGGTCTATTGACATTAACGGGTATATAACACTAGCATCCCTACCCACATTTCAAAAGCATACTTATATTCGGTTCTATTGAAATGCAGATAGTAACTTTAATCATTATTGCAAGATCTTATGTTTATTTAATAATTAAGTATGTGCAATAATGGATATGAGAAACTAAATTTGATGTGAGCAAAATTAATGAATTAATCACGGAACAATTGATTATGATATTTGTATTGATATTGTGTTTTATTTGGATGAGTGTGATGTGAGGAATGAATACAGAGAATATTTTTTTGAATTGAGATTGTTGGACTAATTTTACAGGAATTATTCAAAAATTTGTTTAGGAAAGTTGCAGTTAGCAAAATCGAAAACTCTAAGCATACCCCCGGCTTGTTCTTCTTTCTTTCTCCCTTGTTCTTCTTTCTCTTTTTATTTCTCTCACTGTTTCTCTTCTCCTTTCTCTTCATCGTCTTCATCTCTCTTGCATTTCCAAGGAATTCTTCACCGATTCTTGAGAAATTCTTGTCATTTCTCATGATTTTGGTTATTGATCATAGTGAATAAGTTTGATTTTACTTCTTTAGACCTCCTCTTTCTTTTTACTGTCCAATTGTCTCTATTGAAGGGAAATAACCCTTGAAAATCCAAATTTCTTAGGTTCTTTGGTTTTGGGTTTTTGCTAGATTTTGAGTAATTTCTATGGCTAATTTTTCTTCTCTCTTTAATTTAAGCTCTAGAGGGAGAAATAGATAAGGAAACTTCTATCATTGATTTTAATTTATAAAACCTTGATTTGGTGGTTGTGAATTGAATGTGACTAATTAAAGCTTTTGATCTTGATTTGAGTACTATGTACAATTGGGTGTTTTGTTTAATTGATGATTGAAGTGTTGTTCTAGAAATGAGCTTTGATTAAGTTGATTGTTAAATTTAAATGTGGAGGATTTAATATTTTGGTGATAAAGAAAATTGTGTTATATGATGCATGTTTCTAAATTGGTGATTCATTTAAATGGCAATTAATGGATTGGTTATTGTGGATAATTACAGTTGCGTAACTTAGCCTTAGTAGAAATGTATGTTGTGAATTGATGTTAGGAATACAACTAAGGTCAATGTAATCCATGGTACTAGATTAAGCGGGGGTATCTATGTGAGTTACATTGTGATCTTGGTACCAAATCAAGCGGGGGCACCTAAGGGATATACCTAGACAACAATTGCTTTGTCATATAGGTCAAATAGACGCCAAACAAGAATTGTGGTTGTTAGATGAGTATGCCTAGACTTTAATTAGTTGTTATTGTTGGGAAAATAATTCAAATTATTTCAATTTCAAATCTCTAGATTGTTTAGAAAAAATATATTGTTTTATCTTTAGGATTTATTTAGATTTTAAAAATATTTTTTTGTAAAGTAGAGATTTGTTTCCTCATATAAGATTAAGATGTTAGATTTATAAATAGGGTTTCTGAGATAAGAAACTCAACCGGAAGAGGGGGTCACCACCCTAAGTGAGAGAGAGGGGGTTATGATGTGGAGGGAGAGTTTTGTAGGTTTTTCAATAATGTTGAGGATGTAGGCATAGGATATGAACTATGTGAACAAAATAACATTGGTATGTTTCTTCTTAGGTGTTGCTGTTTATTTTATGATGTATTTTTCATATCAATATGAATAAAGAAAAGTTCGTTGGTTGTGTTTTTGGTCCCAACAATCATATGGGTCAAGTGGACGTCAGACACCAATTGAGAGAAATCATTAGGTCGCCTTGGTATCGAAACTCAATGAATATTCTGGAAAACATTGTGTTATACTATTTTGTTGTGTTGACTTCTTATGTTCAGGGGGAACATAAGTGTGTCTAATTGTTTGACAATGTTGTTGAAGGGATTGATGATATTTTATTATAGTTTATTCTTATTTAATGGATTTCATGTAATTGAATGCTTACCATTGTATTGTGTGTGTTTTATGTATGATTGTGGTAATCGTGTTTAACACATGAGCTGATGGTAGTAGTGCAGTAGATGGGCAAAATAGCCAGGATAGAAGGAAGAATGGAATTGTCTTGCAGTCAGGGATGTTTTACTTTTTGTAATCCTTTGACACATATAAATATATGTATATAGGAATTATAATCGTAGGCTTGCTAGTTGAACACAAGATTATGTAATTATGATAGAACTATTTAGTGTTCTATGAGTTGTATATTTTGGATAGGTGAATGATGGATTTTGGTGCCTATGCAGTGAATTAAATTTTTTATTTTAACATGTTGAACTTGGCTAAGAGATTATGCAGATGAAGTTCTACCAATTTGCATAACCTCACTGGACGATAGGTTTTGCTTATTGTCTAGTGAAATCCATTTTTGTTTTCGAAATTTATGACTTTGCACTCAATGATAGGTTTAGCTCAACGCAAAGTTCTCTCTGTCAGGATTTTTGCGAGATGTTTTGTCCAACGACACATCTTATTGAGCGAAATTGTTTCTCTAGAATACCATAGGTCAAACCTCTCATTGGACGAGATGTCCTAGGTCATTGCTTGCTGGGTGAATTGTTCAGTATTTGATTTTCTTAACACTTTCAAAATTTTAATATTTTGAATATAATTTATATTTGAAATGTCTTAAATGCCGGTGAGTGATATTATTTGTTAGATTTTCTTGGGATGTTATAATTATCCTTGTATAATTAATACTCAAACAGTATGTGACACCCTTCTACACTCAAACGCTTTATTAGTTAATTTACAAAATAATATAGAAATTTGTTGATTTAAATAACTAGACTTGACACTTAGGTAAAAGGATTCACATTGTGATACCACAAATTAGTTATCAGTAAACAAGTCATGAAAATGAAAATAATTTATCTCCACATTGAGTTAAAACATGGTCAAAGAAATATAAACTACTAGTTCACATAGATCCATTAAATCGGGTTAACTTACAATTAAAGTTGAGAGCATTATATAAATAGAAAATGAATTTTTGAGATCATGTAATACAACACTATAAACCTTGTGACACTCTTCCATTTGAAATAAATAAACATAACATAATTAAATAAAAATTTTTTAACTGGGTATAAAGGTTCACAAAAGTCCTTTCAACAAAACCTCATCTTTGATAAAATGATAAGTCTTTATAGTTGAAAACTTAAAATAAGGAAAAGAACTTGAGATGTAATTGATATAATTTCTAAGATAAGGAAATAATTCAAATATCCTAATATAGTCACAAAGCTCCAATGTCGTATCTATTGGAGTAGGAAATATACATCAATCTCAGGCATTACTAACCTCCACCTCTTTAGCATTTTTTTGACCTATGGGTGTTCAGCCAAAGCAACACACACAAATAGGGAGTGAGAAATTTGCTCATACATAGTTAAGCGGCATAAATAAGAAACATTACCATTCACAGTCACATGAAACCATATAACCATATTAAATTCAAGTCATGTCAATAATGCTTATGCAATGCAACTCATGTATACTCTATCATGTACATGCCAAAGTGGTCCTCTTCTACGCCAGGTACAATTATGCAATGCAACACAATCTAAGGCATTTGCTATAGAGTGTCTCACAATGGACGATCCTTACAAGCTTTTTAGATTGCCATATCCATGCAGCATGTCATGTAACAACATAACTTGCAATATCAATAATTAATTATGTCATCACAATCCACCCCTAACCGCAGTTGGGATGACTTTGTCAGGCACACCCTGACCATCATCATCAACACAACATGTATCCAATGTTAATCACCATCAATATCACACATTGAAACAAACCTCCAAATTCACATGTCTCAAATTGCTTTCAAACATTCAATCATCTATGACACTCAGATTATAAGATACATCACACATCTAAATATATGGTTATACAAAAAAGACTTAATCATTGCTAAACGAAGTTCAGACTTCGGAAATGATCAAACAATTCAAAGTTCACACACTGATAAGCAATAACTTAGACTTAACTCTTAGCACAAATAAGTTATTGAACAGAAATGATCCAAAACACATATTTTCATACACAAAATATCATTTATAATATTGAATATATTAATTTTCTTACATATAAACTTAGGATTATTACATTCATAGCTCACCACAACATTTTCTAAGTTTTGGAGATTTTCTCACTCATTTTCTAATAAGTCCCTATGACCTTTTGTCGAGTATAAACTAGATATCTAGATGTTTATTAATCCTATGATATTGTATCTTATCTAGTTTAAAATCTAAGACATCTATCTATAACTCTTATGTTTACCTCAAGGGCTAAAACAAACATTTACTATTTTAAAAATTGGAGGAAACATGAATCTATCACTTAATTCTGACAGTTTGACCTTTAGTTACTAATATGATCATAACTTGAACTCTAGGAATATTTTTGGAGTGAAACTAACTTCATTAGTTATAACATCTAGAGCTACAACTTTCATGAAGACAAATTTCTTAAGTTACATCTTTTTTCTATTGGTTTTCTCATATGAAAATCATGAACACGGATTGTAATACGCTTAATTCTAATAGTTCGACCTTTAGTTACTAATTTTATCATAACTTGATTTCTAGGTATCTTTTTTGGGTGAAACCAACGAAATTAGTTAGATAACATCTAGGGCTACAACCTTTAAGAAGATCATTTTCTCAAACTATATCATTTTCCTATCGGTTTTCTCATTCAAAAATCGTGAACGCTGATTGTAATACGCCTAATTATAACAGTTTGAACTTTATTTACTAGTTTTATTATAATTTGAGTTATATACATCCTTTTCCATTGATTCCAACTCTGTTGGAAAGCTACCATCAAGGGCTAAAACTGTTATGAAGAACATGAAGATTAATAAGTTCATCTAGGTTATCTCGCAGGGCTCACAACACACAAATTCTGTTTTGCACACTAGATGGAAGACTCAACTTCCAACTCACATAACTCAGTCTATTCTTAACATATTTACATGATTCTCGAGTCTAAACTGTAGCCCCAAGTGTCTAGTTTCTAAAAAACAAGTGTAACTCAATTTGGTTAACCACACAAAGATATGAAAGAAACTCTAAGGTATGTTTGTATAAAAATGTCCATATAGTAAAAATTCAACTTATGTCTTCTCAACATATAGTTATAACTTAAAACCCTTAGATATTTTACTTCTCTTTCTATGATTCTTGATTATTATCACACTCTACAATTGCAGTGATAATTATCAACGGAAGGAACTCCTAACTCTTAATACCTAATCCTTTTTATACAAACAATTCAAATAACATAGAAGTTTTTCATTCATCACATTAATCAATCAATCATATAAATAGAGTATTTATCTATAATCATTCATAATGTTCATTTATAGAAACCGATTAATAAGTCAATTGCATAAAACTTAATACTATGGAGGTTTAGGATTCACCTTCACTATCCTATTTCTTATGTATGCCTATGAATAAGCTATTCCCACTCCCCCTTACCAAGAAGGATGATCATGAAAGTTTAGCCTCAACTCCCAAAAGTTTCTCTTCAAACTCTCTTGATAAGGTTCTCTATGCAACTTACTCTCTAACCTCCAAAGTCAAAAACAGTAAAATCATACCCAAACTTAACCTCTCTTACTGTTTACACCATATTTATTTTTTTGTTTTATAAAATCAATCCTCAATTTATTTTAATAAACACAAACAGTAAATTAATTTAAATCTATTAATATAAATTATATTTTTTTATTAATGTATTATTTTTCTAAAAGAATGAGATGTTACACAGTATTAACAACTTCATAATTATTTGTTTTATTTTATTCAATGTAGTCATTTTATCTTTTTAACAACTTTATTTATTTGATAATAATTTTTATAGTCTGAATCATACTTCAATTTGCAGTTTTTTTTTTAAAAAAATGAAACATATATATAATTGGTCCCTCTGACTTAAAATTTTGGTTTCTACTCTGCTTATACATGCAACTCACACTTCACTTTACTTATATATATAAAGATAATAAATCAATATCATTTAATATAAGTAAACTTATTATGAAAAGAAAATCAACATAACATTAAGTATAAAACAAATTACTGTGAAGTTTTATGAAATTACATGTTCACTGCATGCTTTTCAACCATAAATTTTACATATTTGATGAAACGTTAATGTAAGATTCAAGAGAGTGTTAGTGTAATACTTTCAAACATGTAAAAGAATGTTACTATAATATTTTTAAACTTAAATGAAGGTTAGTGTGGAAGACTGGAAAAGAAAAGTAAAATCATGTGTAATTTGTTCAAATTCAAATATTACAAAGATATAAACAAACATAAAAATTTATAAAATTTATGTTGTAATTATTTAATATTACAAATTACATCATTCATTAGTGATATTTTCATATATTTAATGTGGTTTGTAAAAAAATATTAAACTTTATCAATGTCATTTTGTGTATATTTATGTTAATTGTATGCTTTGAATAAATTTTCAATTTTGTAAAAATAATTATAATCATAAATTTTACATATTAGATTTTTATAATCATGGGCTAAAATATTAATATAAATAAATATTTAAATATATATTCTAATAACTATAAATATTTGAGTTACCTAGACTTGGTAGGCATGATTGAAAGTTTATATTAAGTTAAGACACAATTTTAAAGTATTTTGTTATATTTTATACTCTTTTTAAAGTTATCTAGTGAATTAATTATGTTCAACTAAAATACCCTTAAATAGTTTATAATAAATGTTGTATCTCTCTTATAAAAATTGAATGAGAAAATATTGAAATTAGAATATATTGATTAATTAGACAAAAATAAAGAGAAAATTTATTTAACCTAAAAGTTAAAGGTAGTTTTGAAAAATAACTTTAAATTTAATGTTACAACTAAATTAACCAACATTTTTAAGAAATGTGAATTAGGTAGATGTATGATACATTGAGGACGAAGATAGTATAGAGAAATTCAATAAATGGATTATTAAAATTTAATTTATCTAAAGAATTATTAAATGCTATAATTTTATTAAGAGTTACTTTATACATAACTTAATCTCATATAATAAATTGTATTTTTATCTTATTAAATTTAAGAAAAAATATATTATTTGTTTCTTTTTATTTTTATAATTATTTTTTTATAAGTCAAGAAAATATTATTACAAACACAATATATGTTTTACCAATACCTTATTTTTATAATTATTATTTATCATAAATCAATATGTAAATAATATTTTTAGCTACATTTTCACTTTAAATTATATAATATAATTATATTAATTAATATTAAATATATAAAATGGGGCAGATGAGATAACTACTGCAGTATTCATACCTGCATGATTTTTGTTGTCTAGACTCACCCTTACCAATACCTAATTTGCATGTAATTATCAGCTCTACATGAAGTTAGTCTTACAAATATTTATTAGGGATTGCAATGACCGGTAGGACGAGTGTGCGTCTGACTATTCTTGTCTCCAACCTTGAAAAGTGTTGAACGAGTTCAAGTATAAATATGAAATGGATGGACATAAAATTTTAATTTCATCTTTATCCTTGTTAGATATTTTTCAGTACCTATTATATTTTATTTACAATTTAAATTTAGTATTTATTATTAAATAAATAATATATTAAGTTATTAATTATATTTTATTTAAAAAAATATAAAAAAAATAGGTGGGAGAATACTTGCAGGTACAAAAATTTTTATCATCCTATATCTATAAAGTTTCAGTATACTTTTTCATCCTAGTCTCTATGCCATGTTATTATTTTGAACCAAATCTATTGAACGAACTCATATTATAAATAAACTATATTTTTCTTAAAATGTATTTATTAAATTAAAATCATAATTTTTTCAATTATTTAAATATTTAAAAAGCGTGCACTGAATTCTAAAGAGACTAGTTAACAAAATTCATTAAAATATAGGAAAGTCGCTTGTATTAATAAAAATGTAACAATTTTATAAAAAACTATAAATCTCAATTTTTTAAAAGCTATTTGAAAATTAAATTCAAACACAGGCTTTTATAATTTTTAATAGTATTTTATTTTATGCAATATATAAGATAAATATTTATTTTAATATAATTAAATTTCATGATAAATAAATATTTTTAACTTATAAATTATATTAAATAAATATTTTTAACTTATAAATTATATCATAATGAAAATTTATTATAGAGATTGATATATTTAAGTGTATAAATTATATTTCTTGTAAAAATTATATTTTGAATAGACAACCTGCATTTAATTAACAATTTAAATTTGACGTAAGATTTCTTTTTAACTATTGAGTTTTCCTTTTGAAAGGTAGCTTTCGCAAGTCAATCGAATATCTAGATAAAAATATGATATATTAAAAGGGATTTGACAGTGTAAAAAAAAAAGTAATTTGAAATAATCAGAGATTTTCTTAACAATTTATAAAGACGATACACATCTTAATGGGAAAAGAGAAAATATATGGAAAATGTTCAGAGAAAATGAGAATATAATTTTTTTAAGTTATGTATTTTAATATAAAATATAAAAGTAAATTTTGTAAAATGCTCTGAAAGTAAAATTTAAAAGTGTTTTCACATATTAAAAAATCTATTAAGTGGAAAGAGAAAAAAATGAAAGTTTAAATTTAAAAAATAAAAGAAAAAGAAGACATAAAGAAAAGATTTGATAGATGATTCAAATTTAAGATTTATCATGTTACATTGGATTTTTGGATCTCTTATTTTTTTTACCCTTGGATAAAAGATAAAGATAAGAGAGATACAAAAGACATTATTGTTATTATTGAAACACATGAACAAGTGTTATGACTTATTAGTAGTGATGTTTGGAAATGGGAGTGAGAGATTGGAAAGACCACACGTGATTAGAAAGAATGGTTTTTTGTTTTGGTAATTGTACTTGTGTCACTCTCATGTCAGCTGGCTGGAAACCACCTTTCACATCCATCTTTCCCAACAACACAAGAGACATTGTTTCACACGCACGCCCTGCCCTCCTATTATTTATCTTTTTTCCTTTTCCTTTCTTTCTCACTCCTCCCTCCACTACTCTTTTTAGTATAATTCTTCCCTTCATTCTTGTATTAAGTGTAATGCTATATTCTTCTTTTTATATTTTAAATGCTTTTATTCTTTTTAATCATTTGCTTCATATTGTCTAAACTCACTTTCATTATCACATTTTATAATAAAAAAAGTCGCTTGTCATTACACCAATAATTACTAAAAACTGAAGCTAATAATACAAATGGGATGTGTGGACAGTGATTAGAAATTATAAAAAATTATTTTATTTGATGTATAAAAGTATGATAAGACTCCAAATTTTATTTATATATAATTTTTAATAAATATAATTTGTTTTCTTTTAATCCTTAATACTAGGATGAGTTTCCTAAATGAGCAGATATTTTTATTAAAGTTATTAGAACAATTCTTAAAACAAATGTGATTGAAGCAATATCTCTTAAAGCAGTTCATATTTGTAGCAATTTTAAAATTTTGCGGATTCTGAATGTAGTGAACAACATCTTTCTGGAAGAGTCCAATGTGGAGAGTACCGAGCTGACTTATGGGATGTTAAACTGGTCGTCGTGATTCTAATAAACAATTAATAGTTAGTTCATCGAGACTTCGTTTAGTTGTAAGAAAAAAAAGTAAGAAAAAAAGAGTGACAAAAAAAAATATGAAAAAAAAAGTGTAAAAGTAAAAATTATTCGATTGTATGCTAAATAGTATGAAAAGCTGAAAAATTATAATTACAGTTATTATTATTATAAAATTATTTATAAATTTATAATTTTTTTTATAAATAAAGATAATTTTGGAAGGGTATTTTTTTTTAATAAGTCCTTCCTTTTTATGTTTTTTTTAGTGAAAAGTTTAACATTAGAAATCATCAAATTAATAATATTTTTATTGTTAATTTCTTTACTAATCAACTTTAAAAAATGTAATTTTTTTACATATATAATTTTTCACTCTAATTTCTTTGCAAGCGAAGAAAAGATGAATGCCCTTTCTTATTGTAACTTTTATATAAACATATATCAGCGATTAGTCTATTACATTTATTTATGAAAAACTTAGAATTCATTATCTCTTTTTTCTCATTCTTTTCTCACACACATTGTCGCTATAACCCATTTTGAAGTGTTCATTAAAAACCAAAAAAAGTCAACAGCAAAAGAGCAGGTTCTAACAAGTGATTTGTTATTGAGATCATAACTACCTTGTATTGTGTGAACTGTGCATATATAACAGCATCACAATCATTCATAGAGTTAGTGCACCTGAGACAAAGGGTTTGTTACAAATTAGCTACATTTCCGTTACTTGTCATCTTAATGGCTGTTTAGGGCAGGCGTGTTCGCGGTTAGGGGCTTTGATTTTGGGAAAAAAATAAAATTAAACAAGTTAATTTGAATTAAATTGGGTTGGTTTTGATTTAGAATTTCTTTTGTTTGACTTTAACCAAACCAAATTAATAATAATCGGATGAGTTTGATTTAATTTCAAGAAAAATTAATTAAAAAATTAAAAATCATTTTTATTAAATTAAAAAAAAATTATACTTAAAACTAGTCAAATGTATTTGTTTATTAAATTTACAATTTTTATTATACTTTATTACTTTTTGGAGAAAATTTAAATATGGGTTTAGTTTTAAAGAAAGAAATAACATACAGAGAAATAATTTCAGAAGAAAAAAAATAATGTAATGTTATATTGTTTTAGAAATAAAGACAAAAAGATAAATAAAAAATGGTTTCAACTTTTCCTCAGTAAAATGTTACTAATTGTTTTTTTTTTGAAAAATTATTTCAGTTAGTTTTTTTTATTAGTTGATTTTCTTTAAAATGTTTTATTCTTTACTAATTAGCAAATTATTTCTCACTTATTTTTTTTCCTCGTATGTCATATTTATTTTTGTTCTTTTCTTTTAATTATTTCTTTTTTATTATAATTTAAATATGTAACTATATTAATTTATAATTTAAATATTTATTTATAAAAATATATATTTTAAATATAATTATAGTAATTTATAATCTAAATATATAATTATAAAAATTTAAAATTTAAATATATAATTATAAAAATTTAAAATTAAATATGTAATTATAAAATTTATAATTTAAATATATAATTATAATAATTTATAATTAATTATATTTATATTATAATTATTTTAAATATCTTATTATTAGTTTAATACTTAATAATAATATTATTTTATAATTTTTAACTAGTTTTACTCGATAGTTTTACTCGATAGATACATATAACTAACTTTTTAATTTTTAATAACTTTTAGTGAGTTTCCCTAAGATCATATCTTCTTCAAAAGTTAGTTTTCCCTAAGATCATATCTTCTTAAAAGCAACATAACCAAATAAAGTCTATGTTGTTTTTATGTGCATAGTTTTATTTTCTTCTGTTAAAACAAATACAGCATATATAAAAGATGTGTTTTTTTTTTTTACAAGAGCATACATAAAAGAAGGATATTAATTGAAGGTGAAGAAAAGTAAACATTAATCCATATGCACTACCATTCAGGAAAAAACAAATAAAAATACATACTAGTCCATGCAAACAAGGAAGTTTTGGTGGGCTTTGAATTCTGTTTCGGTTAGATTCAAGTTAATAGTATATTGAAGGAGATAATTGTTTTTATATAATTAGTTAAATATTTAACTTTTAATAATAAAAAGTTTTAATAAATATTTGTTTTGAATTTTATGTGTAAAAATGAAAATAGAGTCTCTTAGAAAAAATAAACAAACATTAATTTAATGTCTTATTTTTCTCTATTAATTTTTTAGTATATATAAAATGTACTTGTTTTTTTTATTATAACAATAATATATTAAATGATACTTTTTATTTTTTGTTTATCAATCCACCAACTTTAATTCAAAGTGTTATTTTTTTAACTTATTTCACTTCAATCAAACTTTATTTTCACTCATTTATTCTCTTCTCATTTCTCACATATTCCATCCATTTTTCGAAAACAAACAATACCTTATATATTGTAATCATGCAATTTTAATTTTCTAAATATTTGTTATGAAAACTATGTATTTCATGTATTCTGCATGTGCCATTTTAATGTTTTAATTCTCAATTACATAAATTTGAGTTTCTCAGCACTATAGGTATGAGTGTGAGTGTGGATGTATGTGTATGTGTGCTACATTTGTATGATACATTGTTTATATCTATCCGTGTGTGCACTTATGTGCATATATATATATATATATATATATATATATATATATATATATATATATATATATATATATATATCTTTGTGTGTTTTTGTGTATGCATTTGTCTATCTGTGAATACAATCAAAATACATACAAAAAAGAAAATTGGAAATAAAGAACATGACAAAAAAAAAAAGAAGTAAATACAGAGTTAAAAGGGTAAAAAGAAGAACAAACATAAGCACTAAGACTTTACACAAATAACTTCTCATGCTTTCCATACATGTTATTGATCATTGATCAAGGCTAAATGATATATGAAACTCAATCATTTTGAAATTGAAGTAATGAATATGATCAAAAGAGTAACTAAAAATGAGTTATAAACACCCAAAACCCAATTCAAATGACACCATTAAAGAAAATCAATCTTACCTTTGGAAAGTGTTATTCTAGTGACAAAAAGCACAGGAGGAGATGGACGAGAAAAATTACGGGTTTCAATTCCTCCACTACTAAAAACTAATACATTAAACTAATATTTGTTTATAAAAAAATCTTACCTTTGTAACCTCGTATAATACCATTGATCCCCCTAAAAAAAGTTGTTAATTTTAGATTATTTAATCTAATATTTGGTTCATGTATTCCCCCAACAAAGTTGTTAATGCTAGATTATTTAATCTAATATTTGGCTCTTAATAAAACAAGTTCATATCTTTTCACTTCATTTAGGGTAATTTTGGCAATAAGAAGAAAAGAAAGATTAGAGAGGATATAAAACAAGATTTAAAAAGATATTTTTTCTCTCTCTCTCTCTATATATATATGTATATATGTATACATATATCTTTTGAAAGACCTATTCAGCTGCTATGAAAGGGTTAGGATTCTTTCACGGTCACAGAGACTAAAGAAAGGAAATAGAGAAGAGAGAAACCAACCAAAGGAGGTAATTATGAAAATATTAAGTTGAGTCATTGGATGAGGTGGTTTTGCCGAATTAGAATCAAGAAAGAGAGAAGAACGTGACAATGGTTACTTGACCAAATACCATCAGAAAAACAAGTTCTTAACAAAACTATGGATCCACGTAAATTTTGTGGACACTCTCTTGGTGATTACAGAGAATAAAGGATGTGATTTATATATTATCTAAGATCCTGTAGTGTAGTTTCTTGTATATTGAACCCTAGGAAATGACACATAAAAGTCAAGTTATGCTTATAATTGATATCAAAGCATTGGTCACTGATAATATGATTCTTCATTAATGATCTTCTTTCCCCAAATTATATAACCATGGTTTTAAATTAGGGATTATTGTTTATGCTTTTCTGCTGGACTAAATTAATTTTTCAATGATATTGATTTTTATAATGGCTCTTATGACATACCATAAATGCTATAAATCTCATATTGAAGGGTGATTAAATCACGTATTGAAGGGGTGACTAAATCCCGTAGTGAAAAGATGATTAAATCCCGTAAATATAATGCCGTTTCATTATTGAATTTGTGGGCATCACTCATGGATTAGTTTTGCTTGCATCCCTTCATTATTAGTAAAATTAATTTTGAGAATAAAATATAATATTTTCTAAAAATCTTTTATAGAAAAGAAATTAATTTGGAATCACATATTAAGAAAAAATTTGTTAATCACTAAAGTGGTCAAATGTAAAGTTTTGTGTTTCCAAATTATATGATTGATTGATAAAATAATGCTATGAAAGTTTTGATGCAATCCTACCTATCAAAGGTCTTCTCACTAGGGCAATGACTAGGAGGATTGAAGAGGATTTAGCCTGGAAAGACTCATCATGACCCCAGCTCATGATGGAGATAGACATTTTAGGCCATAGTCCTTTGTTTTCCTCCTGTAAATGTTAATTAGTTTTTAATTCCCTTTTAAGCCATGTATTTCGGCCATTTATGTTAGTTTCTAGAGTTTAGGGTGTAAATAGCTTAGGAAGGGAGGTGAGGGGAGTAGAGGGCCTAATAACCCAAAGGAATGTGGATCTTTTTCCACACCCCCTTGATTAGGCCGTGACACTCCCTAGCTTAAGGCTAGGCACCACTTTTAGTGGGCCTAAGAGGGATTAGAGCTCCTAATCCTAATTAGGCCCAAGTCCCACATTGTCTAGTTTTGAGTGCCTTGCTCCCTCTTTTGGGCTATAAATACACTTAGTCTCTCTTGTACAAATTACACTTGATTGAATGAAGTAAGACTCCTTTGAGTTATTATTCTTAAGTGTCATTTTGAGAAACCTCTCTCTTGAGGATTCTCTTCCTTAAAGCTTTTATCAAAGGACCTCTCTCTTGTGGCAAACAACATAAAATTTTTGACTCATCTTTCTCCTAGAGAGTGACGTTAACCCTCCCCCATTTATAGCCCTCTATCCTCCATTTTCTTATAGGAAGAACCTTAGTTGAAGAGATCAAGGGAGTGCATCATTTGGTATCATGAGTCATCTTTATGAAGGTTCAATTCCTCCTCTTCTCCTTAGTTTATGCGTCTTTCTTTAGCTTTTTTTCTGCAGTTTTTATGCTTTATTTCTTGCTTCCTTTATTGTCATTTAAATTCCTTATTGTCTTGAAGTTCATGTTTTAGTTCTTGCAATTTTATTTCCAAGTCTTTATTGCTTTTTAGATTCAATTTATTTTGTTCATTTCTATTGAATCTTTGTGTGTTTCCTTTAGGTTTGTTTCTTTAAATTTCTGCCAATCTTTTTATTTTTTCCTTATTCTAGTGCTTACCCTAAGAGGATCATAGTAATGACTTCACAAAATTTGTGAAGGAAGCCACACAATTGTGGTTTTGATCCTTGGATGCACTTTTGCTTCTTTCATTTAGTGTTCTTGCATTTTAATTCTGTTTTCTTGCACCTATTTCTCTGTTTTTACTGCACCTATTTCTCTATTTTTGGGTCTTAGTTTTGGTAATTTTAAGTCACTTATTTTCAGTTTTAATCCTCCTAAGTTGTGTCATAGATTGGTCATGTATTAGTCCTTATTTGTCTCTTAATTATACATTGTTTTGCCTTTTAAATTTTCACCAACAAGTGTGTTGTGCTTCTAAAATTTCTTATGATAAATCTCTTTGAAATTGAGCATATGCTCTTGATCATAATTCCTAGAGTCCACATGCTTTAGATCATAGCATGTTTCAAAAAATATTTTCTCAAAATTTGCTCAATTCTTCCTAGAGTCTTTTTGTTGTTGTTGTTGTGTTAATAGTTTAAAGTTTTGTACTAGTCTTTGGTGAATTATTTTTTGCTGGCTGTTTTGAGATCATTTAGGCATGTATTTGGGATGAAAATCCTTGAGAAATTGAGTTGGCCTAAGCTCATTAAGTATTTCATTTAGTGCATTTTGTTTTCTTCACCTAAATTTACTAGTGCAACTTGAACTATTTTGCTTTCTTGGGTTTGCACTTGATTTCAATCTTTGTGGCTGTTTTCTTTTCCTTTTTTTTCAAGCAAATTCTTCTTCATGCTCCTTATTATTTCTTACTTTCAAAATTTTTGTTGAGAGGTGCAGCAAAATATAAAAAAAAAAACAAAAAGAAGAAGAGAAAAAAAGTGATAATCAAAAGAGAAAATCATTAAAAAAAACAAGTGTTAGTAAAAGTGTTTATAAAAAATATACAAAAAATTTTAGTGCACCACAACTTTGTTATTTGAAGGAGTGCTTAAGATTATTAAAAACTTGCTTGAAATAGTGTATTTAAGATTCGGCCATAAGCTTTCAAATTGTGCCATTCTTTGAATTTTGTTGAGTCTTTTATTTTTAGTCCATTCTATTCTAGTGCTAATCTAGGATCCTTTTGTGTTCCATCTTTCTATCTACACCATTTTTACTTGCTTGTATTCTTTGGTTATCTTTGTGTTTGTCTAAATAATTCTTTCCAGTTGGATGTTTTCTTTTCTTGTTTTTATTGCATTCTACTCTCTTGGTTTTCCTTTGGGTGTGCCACTTTGTTGAAGGAAAAGAGAGGTCGAACGAAGCTTTCCACAAGGGAAGCATCTTGAGGTGTGTTGAAGTAAGCTAAGGAAGATGTTCAATCAAGGGAGCAACACCACTTTGGGAGAGGCAAACACTTGGAGTAGAGAGCAACACCAAACTTCAAGCCTTTTGTTTCTTTTTGTTTTAAATTGGGTGTAACTTTTTTTAAGTCCATTTTAATTGACGTCCATAAGGGTCACCTCTTTGATTGTAATAACTTTTAGTTTTCTTGTTTAGGTGGGAGAAGGAATTGGTCTCTCATCTCTCCACCTTAGGTGCATGCCTTTAGATCCTTACCTTTGCTCTAAATTTATTTTATTTGCTTTGCATCTTAGTGTGAAAGGCTTTTGAGTTCCAAAGACTCTTAAGTAATTCACTTAGGGAGAAAACAACACAAAAGAGTGAGGAGTGTTGCCCCTAGGTTCTCCCCCAATCACTTTCAAAATGAGTTCACACACATCTAGCAAAGGTAGTGTCAATTAACAAGGTTCCAAAAAAACAACCAACATGGATAAGTTTGTGAGTGAATTTAGGGAGTGGTGGGTAGAAGAGAGAAAATAAAGAAAGGAAGGAGAAAAGAGAAAAGAGAGAAGAAAGGAGGCATGAAGAGAAAGACAAAGAAAAGAGAAAAAAGAGTTAAGATAAGAATAATAAAAAGAGGAGAAAGAACATGAGAAAAGAGAAAAAGAAAGAGAGGAGAAAAGAGAAAGACAAGAATAAGAAGAAAGATGAAGAGAAGGGAAAGAAAGAGAACGAAGAGAAAGAGAAGAAAGAAGGGAAAAATAAGAGAGAAAGGGAAAAGAAAAGAGAAGAGCGTGAAAGAAAAGAAAGAAGAAAAGTTAGAGAGAGGCATAGGTATAGGTCCGCCTCTAGTGAGGTAAGTGGAAGTGAGGGATATGAAAGACCTAGGGTGAGAAAGCGCAACAACATCATAACCAACCCCAAGCCCAACCTAGGGAACAAAAAGTAGACCTCCCTCATTTTCATGGCAAAAAGGATGTGGAAGCCTACCTTGATTGGAAAATAAAGGTAGAGCAACTCTTTGTTTGTTTTAATATAAGTGAAGAAAGAAAAGTTCCGCTGGCAACCTTTAGCTTCCAAGGGCATGCCATGTATTGGTGGACCTCCTTGGTTAATAAGAGTGCCGCCTTCATATTGGGATGATTGGGATGATCTCAAGGGGGCTATGAGGCGGAGACACGTCCCTTCATATTATGAAAGAGAGCTCTTGGATAAACTTTAAAGATTAAAACAGTACAACTCAAGTGTTGAGGAGTATAGACAAACCATTGAGCTTTTCATGATGAGAGCGGGCGTCACTGAAGAACCAAGGGCCACTAAAGCTAGATTTTTAAGTGATTTGAGCTCTGACATAAGAGACAAAGTTGAGCTCTTACCATATAATAATCTAGATGACCTAGTCCAACTTTGCATAAGAGTGAATAATCAATTAAAAAGAAAAAAAGTGGAGTAAAAAGGGAATTTCCATCCTATAATTATGCAAAGAGGGATCTAGGAAAGGGAAGCTCTTCCAAGAGCTCTCCCAAAGAGGAATCATCCAAGCATGTGCATAAAGAACATAAACCTATGCATCATGCTAGTTCTAGCAATAGGACTAGTAGTATTAAATGATTTAAATGTCTTGGGAGAGGCCACATTGCCTCTCAGTGCCCCAATAAGAAAACCATGATCATGAGGGGTCAAGAGATTTTTAGTTAGAGTAGCTCATCTTCCTCTTCTAGTGAGAGTGAGCAAAAAGGGGGTCATAAGCATCATGAGTATGACATTGTTGAAAACCTTTGTGATGGAGATCTCTTAATGGTTAGGTGCCTTTTTTGAAGCCAACCCCTTGAGCTTAACCACTCCCAAAGAGAGAACATTTTTCATACACATTGTAAAGTTTTAGACAAAACCTATTCTCTTATTGTGGATAGTGGGTCCTGCTGCAATTGTTGTAGCTAAAGGTTGGTAGAGAAGTTAGCCTTACAACCAATTCCTCATCCTAGACCTTACAAGATCCAATGGCTTAATGAGGAGGGGAAATGGTTGTAAACTAACAAGTAAAGGTGTCATTCTCCATTGGAAAGTATCAAGATGACATCTTATGTGATATAGTTCCAATAGAGGCCGGCCATATCTTGTTAGGGAGGTCTTGGCAGTTTGACAAACAATTCATTCACCATGACTACTCTAATAAGATAATCCTCACTCATAAGGGCAAAAGAATAAAGTTAACTCCTCTAACACCGTCACAAGTAAACCAACAAGTGAAGGTGTCATTCTCCATTGGAAAGTATCAAGATGAGATCTTATGTGATATAGTTCCAATGGAGGCCGACCATATCTTGTTAGGGAGACCTTGGCAGTTTGACAAACAATTCATTCACCATGGCTACTCTAATGAGATAATCCTCACTCATAAGGACAAAAGCATAAGTTTAACACTGTCACAAGTAGCTGAGGATCAACTCATCATGAAACATAAAGGAGATGAGGAAAAAAAAGGTTCAAAGTAAAAAAAAAAACTTCCACCCCTAAAGCTTAAAAGGGGTAAAGAGGGAGAGTTGGAAGAAGGTACCCTTTCCAAAGAGGTAATTAAGAAAGAGAGCCATTTTGCAACAAAAATGGATATTAAAGAAGCTCCCTTGCTTGATCGACCTTTTGATCTCCTTCTTTAAAAAGAGGTACCTTCTGACACTTCCACAAGTCATGAAATTGAGTCTCTTCCAAAAGGGGTTCAAAATCTTTTAAAAGAATTTGATGATTTTTTCCCTCAAGAGGTTCTAAGGGGATTACCACCTCTAAAGGGAATAAAACACCAAATTGACCTTGTTCCTGGCACGAGTCTACCCAATAGGCCCGCGTATAGGACAAACCCCGTTGAGACCAAAGATATTGAGTCTCAAGTTCAAGACTTGCTGGAGAAGGGTTGGGTTCAAAAAAGCCTTAGCCGTTGTGCAATTCCTGTTTTGTTGATGCCCAAAAAAAAAATGGAAAATTGCTGATGTGTATGGACTATTGTGCCATAAAAAACATCACCATTAAGTATGGACACCCAATCCTTAGGCTAGATGATATGCTTGATGAATTGTATGGAGCCTAAATATTTTCAAAAATTGATCTTAGAAGTGATTACCATCAAATTAGAATAAAAGAAGGAGATGAATGGAAAACCATTTTTAAGACCAAATTTAGTCTTTATGAATGGTTGGTGATGCCTTTTGGGCTCACCAATGCTCCAAGCACTTTGATGCGCCTCATGAATCATGTACTTAGGGATTGCATTGGTAGGTTTGTAGTTGTTTATTTTGATGGTATTTTAGTCTATCGTAGGTCTTTAAAAGGACATATAGGACACCTTAGGGAAGTCTTATCTGTCCTTAGAATAAATAAACTTTTTACAAACTTAGAAAAATGTACTTTTTGTGGTCCTAATGTAGTTTTCTTGGGTTTTGTCGTTAGTGCCCAAGGGGGTCCAAGTGGACCCCAAAAAAATCAAGGCCATTAAAGAGTGGCCCACCCCTACTAGTATGACTGAGATTTAAAGCTTTCATGGTCTCGGATGATTTTATGGGTGCTTTGTGCCTAACTTCTCCACACTAGCTTCACCACTCAATGACTTGGTTAAGAAAAAAGTTCCTTTCTTATGGGTGAAAAACAAGAAGAAGCTTTTCAACTGCTCAAGGATAAACTCACTAATACACCCGTTCTAGCTCTCCCCGACTTTTTAAAAACTTTTGAGCTAGAATGTGATGCATCAGGAGTAGGTGTGAGAGTTGTGTTGTTGCAAGGGGGCACCCCATTGCTTATTTTAGTTAAAAAATAAATGGTGCCCACCTCAACTACTCCACCTACGACAAGGAGTTTTATGCCTTGATACATGCCCTCCAAACCTGGGAACATGATCTTGTTTCTAAGGAATTTGTCATTCATAGTGACCATGAGTCACTTAAGTATTTGAGGGGGTAAGCAAAGTTGAACAAGAGGCATCCTAAATGGGTTGAATTGCTTGATACTTTTCCTTATGTCATCAAATATAAAATGAGAAAAACAAATGTGGTGGGCGATTCTCTTTCAAGGAGGGGATCTCTCCTTGCCACCCTTAGTTCTCAAATTTTGGGATTTTATGACATAAAAGAAATGTATCCTTCTGACCAAGACTTTAGAACCATTTATGGTGCCTCATCTTCCAAAGTCAAAGATGGCTTCTACCTGTGTGAGGGGTACTTGTTCAAAGAGGGCAAACTTTGTGTACCCTAAGGATCCATTAGGAAATTGTTGACAAAAGAGAGCCATGAAGGTAAGTTCATGGGGCATTTTGGAATTGATAAAACCTTAATGCTTTTGAGAGAAAAATTCTTTTGGCCCCATATGAAGAAATATGTCCAAAGACATTGCTCCCGAAGCATAGCTTGTTTACAAGTTAAGTCCTGAGTAATGCTTCATGGACTCTACACACCTTTATCCACTCCTTCTATACCTTGGTTAGATATTAGCATGAATTTTATCCTTGGGCTACCAAGAACCTAACAAGGTGTAGACTCCATTTTTGTGGTAGTGGACCGCTTTAGTAAAATGACCCATTTCATTCCCTGCCACAAAGTGGATGACGTGAGTCACATCGTAACACTTTTCTTTCGTGAGGTTGTCCGCTTGCACGGAATACCCTCAACCATAGTCTCTGATAGGGATGCTAAGTTCCTTGGCCATTTTTGGAAAACTTTTTGGGCAAGGCTAGGAACTAAGCTCTTATTTTCTACCATTTGTCATCCCCAGACAAATGGTCAAACTAAGTGATGCAATGCTACCTATCAAGGGCCCTCTCACTAGGGCAATGGCTAGGAGGATTGAAGAGGACTTAGCCCGGAAAGACTCATCAAGACCCCAGCTAATGATGGAGATAGATATTTTAGGCCATAGTCCTTAGTTTTCCTCTTGTAAATATTAATTAGCTTTTAATTCCATTTTAGGCCTTGTATTTTGGCCATTTATTTTAGTTTCTAGAGTTTAGGGTGTAATTAGCTTAGGAAGGGAGGTGAGGGGAGTAAAGGGCCTAATAACACAAAGGAGTGTGGATCTCTTTCCACACCCCCTTGATTAGGCCGTGACACTCCCTAGCTTAAGGCTAGGCACCACTTTTAGTGGGCCTAAGAGGGATTAGTGCTCCTAATACTAATTAGGCCCAAGTCCCACATTGCCTAGTTTTGAGTGCCTTGCTCCATCTTTGGGTATAAATACACCTAGCCTCTCTTGTACAAATCACACTTGATTGAATGAAGTAAGACTCTTTTTGAGCAATTTATTCTTGAGTGTCTTTGAGAATCCTCTCTCTTGAGGAATGTCTCCCCTAAAGCTTTTATCAAGGGACCTCTCCCTTGTGGCAAGCAACATAAAATTTTTTGACTCATCTTTCTCCTAGAAAGTGGCGTCAACCCTCTCCCATTTCTAACCTCTCCATCCTCCATTTTCCTAGAGGAAGGAACGTTGGTTGAAGAGATCAAGGGAGTGCATCACTAAGGTAGTAAATAGATCCATATCCACTATGTTGAGGGCACTCTTGAGAGGCAGCCACAAGTCTTGGGATGAATATCTCCCCCACATTGAATTTGAATATAATAGGGTGGTTCATCAGACCGCTAAGCACTCCCTTTTTGAGGTTGTATATGGTTTTAATCCTCTCACTCCTGTGGACTTAATACCATTGCCTAACACCCGACTTTTTCATAAGAAAGGGGAAGCTAGGGCTGAATTTGTCAAAAAATTACATGAGAGGTTCAAAACCAATATTGAAAACCAATCTAAGGGTATGCTTCATCTAGGAACAAGGGAAGGAAGGAAGTCATCTTCGAAAAGGACGATTGGGTTTGGCTTCACCTAAGAAAGGATCATTTCCCTTCTAAGAGGAAGTCCAAACTTAGCCCTCGAGGAGATGATTGCTTCCAAATCCTTGAAAAGGTAAATAATAATGCACATAAGTTAGACCTTCCTGAAGATTATGGAGTTAACACCACTTTTAATGTTTGTGATCTTACACCCTTTTTAGGTGCTGACACGGAAGAGGACGACCCTTCAGATTTGAAGACAAATCCTTCTGATGGGGGAGGAGATGATGCAATCCTACCTACCAAGGGCCCTCTCACTAGGGCACTGGCTAAGAGGATTGAAGAGGACTTGGCCTGGAAACACTCATCAAGACCTCCGCTCATGTTGGAGATAGACATTTTAGGCCATAGTCCTTAGTTTTCCTCTTGTGAATATTAATTAGTTTTTAATTCCCTTTTAGGCCATGTATTTCGACCATTTATGCTAGTTTATAGAGTTTAGGGTGTAAATAGCTTAGGAAGGGAGGTGAGGGGAGTAGAGGGCCAAATAATCTAAAGGAGTGTGGATCTCTTTCCACACCCCCTTGATTAGGCCATGACACTTCCTAGCTTAAGGCTAGCACCACTTTTAGTGGGCCTAAGAGGGATTAATGCTCCTAATCCTAATTAGGCCCAAGTCCCATATTGCTTAGTTTTGAGTGCCTTGCTCCCTCGTTTGGGCTATAAATACACCTAGTCTCTCTTGTACAAATTACAATTGATTGAATGAAGTAAGACTCTTTTTGAGCAAATTATTCTTGAGTGTTATTGAGAATCCTCTCTCTTAAGGAATCTCTCCCTTAAAGCTTTTATCAAGGGACCTCTCCCTTATGGTAAACAACATAAATTTTTTTACTTATCTTTCTCCTAGAAAGTGGTGTCAACCCTCCCCATTTCTAGCCTCCCCATCCTTCATTTTCTTAGAGGAAGGAACCTTGGTTGAAGAGATCAAGGAAGTGCATGATTCCACCAAGGAGGTTGAGACCATTGTTGCTGTACCTGCTGTCCACCACCACTAGGAACCCCTCCGCAGTTGTCATCATGTCCACCACTAGCTTGGCCACAACCATTGGACCTGTTGCCATTACCACCGCTATTTTTGTTGGTGTTACGGTGTTTGTTGGACTTTATACCACCACCACGACCTTGAGAATTATTATGAGGATGAGTTGTTTGAGAAGATGAATTTGGAGAAGAATCAATTGTGAGAAGGGTGGTGGAACCAACTTTTTGTTTGCATCACTCCATGATGGTGGTCTCTTCCAAAGCAAGTTTGGATCGAGTTGTAGCAAAACTAGGTAAGGTCTTCTTATTTTGCATCACAGTGACAAAATTAGAGTATGGTTCTGGAAAACCTTGAAGCATTTTTAATGCCATACTATTTTCATTGACAGGAGCCCTGACATTGGCTAGTTGATCAGCAATAGTTTTGAAGCGATTGCAATACGCATGCATCGTTGAAAAATGAGCAAAATTGGTGTTGGTGAATTCTTTACTAAGATACATGGCTCTTGCATTCTTATTGTCATGAAAGAGATCAACAACAATTTTCCATGCATGTTCAGCTGTTCAGATGTGTCATCATAAATGAGAATAGAGGTGAGGATGTTAGTTGAGACCGTGACATAAATCCACTGCAAGACCACTGCATCAAGCCGTTTCCATTTAGGGAGATCATTGACTTTGGTCTTAGCAGCAACCTTTTTCTGGTCTTCATCCCTAGGTGGGATGATATGTTCAAGCATGTAGTGAACCCTTGCTTGAACTTTGAATAATGCTGCCCATGAATGGTATTGTCCTGTTTCCATGTCCAATATGATGGGATAAGAGTTGTCACATTGGTGACAGACAAAGCAAGGTGAAATTTGGGACTTGTAGCCATGGTTGACAGTTGAAAACGAAAGAGGAGAATGACGGGATTGGGAATCAGTTATGGTTGCGAAAGCAAGAGACAAGAATGAGCTTTGATACCATGGAAAGGTTTTACACATGAATAACAAAAGGAAGAATACGATCTTGTAGCAATTGAATTCATAACTGTAGCTATTATGTCTATTGTGGGAATGAGCACCTAGGAGAGAGTTTTCACTGGCGTTTTCTTAGAATATGGATGTAGATATAAGTCGTCTCTTGGCTAGGGCATTAGCAAAACAGCTTCTGCTCTTCCTTTAGATAAGCTTCCTTTTTTGGACACTGGACCTAGTTACCACTCTATGGGAACATCTATAGATTCCGCTATCGGGAAAGTCAGGCATTGAATCAATCTAAGGTAAGGTTTCTATCTAATTCATCTAGAATAGGATCTACTCTATCTTTTTTATTTTCCACTTCTGTCTGGCTAACTAAATGAAGAAATGGAACCATAGCTAAGATTGATTGATAAACATTCTCTCTCCTTGATCTGTCTAGTTCTATTTTTGACTAATTTGAATTTGTGGATTGAGTGAGTAACGAACTAAAATAGAATATTTTAGGATATATGAGTAGGGATATTCTTTGCATCAAGAAAATCGTTTGTTAATCTCGTTATCTCCATGGGAGTTGGGTTAAGGGTAGAATCATACCTTGGGGAACCAATACGAAAGGGAGCTAGCTAAGGCTGCAAACCAAGAAAGGCAACATAATAGGCCTTTTAGAATTGGAAAGGAAGGTAAATCTTGTTCAACGTAGGGCAGAGTCACTTATTTCATTCCCTGGGCTTTCCATCTTATTATGGGGTTTGAATGTGGGTATTTGGCCAGAGACAAAGACTTTCCCAATGAAAGCGCTGATGTTTAGTTTGGTTGCGTGCTTTTCGATCTCTTTCCATTCCTTTTGTGGTAGCATGGTTAACAATAACATGTTTGCTAGTCTTGCCAGACTAGGAGCTTTACTAGGCTTGACCGTGGGAAATAGTTTTTTATTTTAAGACGTAGATAGTTAAAACTAGTAAAGGCAAATGATTCATTTAGAAAAGATTTGACACTAAGTGACAATACACTAGCTGGTCGATATGAATGAGAAAGTGTTAAATGAGTCTTTCTTGAATCTCATCATAAAATAGCAACATCTTTCTTATTACAGCACAAAAAAACACATACAAATAACTATCATTGTTGGACCGGGGAAGGCATGAGCGATTATCTTCATAAGAATTCCCTAACAAGAGGGAGAAGGATCGTTACTTTGAGTTCTAAAAGCATGACAATCCTTTGTTTTTTTTTTTTACAAAATGACTTGTCTTTTAGACGTCAATGGTTTAGGAGAGGTTTCCTGCCCCCGGCAAGAAACTTGGCACCTCATTAATAGGATCTCAACTTGGTGTAGACAGTCTTGGGGATAGTAGGCTGTGTTCTATCGAGGAAGAAGAAAAAGAGTCAAGTTCTGCTCTTAAGGTCAGAATGAAGAGAAAGGAACATTGTCGTCGTGCTACAACCTAGCTTAGGAATCTATTTGAACCATGGAAAGCAAATTGAACAGTTTCACATCTTTCTGCATTGCTAGGATCAACAACAAAGATCCCCTTAAGATATGATTTAAGTCTCAAGCCTCGAGGTATTGGAACCGAATGAAAAAAGGAACTTTGTTACAACTTCACCTACCAGCAAAGCATTCTTTTACTAGTTATTGGTAAAAGCTAGTCTGAAAGGATTCCCAAAACATGAGATAATGGATGTTGGTCTGCGACAATTTCATCCTTGGTTGGTTAAACTTGTTACTAAAGCCTTGTTTGTCTTAAGATCCCATTCCTCAACAATAGGGACATAGCTCTCTAACTTACTTACCTTATTTTTTAGTAGTTCCCAGGGGTCCAAATCTTCAATTACCACTAACCCAATCCTACCTAAAAACCAAGGTTGATTTCGAGGACGTGATCTAGCTTGTTTTCTTTCCAAGAGGCCTACTTGGTTCCTAATTTCCCATTCTCTTTGTGTAAGGATAATAATTCGATGGTCATTTTCTCCCTATAATGGAGCTTTAGTTACTATCATACCATCAAAATAGATAAAAGTTTTGGTATATCTTTAATCAAGTATAAATCTTTTCTATAAAGTAAAAGAAAGAAGTACCCCTCCCTGAAGGTAAAAATCATGCTTTTCAAATGCAAGGCAAATAGTTAGCATTTGGGCTTGCATCCCCTAGAATTATTTAGCTCACTTGGTACCTTGCTTGACTTGAGGGCACAACACTTACTTGCTAGTAAAAGTATTCATAAGAAATCACTATTCTAAATGTCTCCTTATGGTTTATGTAGGAATCCTTCTTTATAACCCAATAACATAACCCATTCCCTAAGGGTTAAGCCTATTCAAAAGCATAAGTTCTTTCATGAGTATGGCAGAGTAGCATGGGTAGGCTATAGGCTTTGCTTAACGAATGGATTTTTGTTTGTTTCACTTTCCCCTGAAGTAGGAACTCAAAGTAACATTGCTATTTAATAAGGGGGAACTCGATTTTAGAAAAAAGCAAACTTCATTCATTGAATGCAAGTAAGTGATAGGCAATGTGGCATACTGTTTAGCACTGCCTCCAAAACTATCTAGAGTTCACAAAGTATTCACTTATGAAGAACACCTGAGAAGATTGTTGATAGAAAGGATCAAGTACTCAGGATGCGCATAATTCCAAACATCTTAAGTGGAGGAATTATTTTGAGCGCGAAGCTACATGGAAACTAGAGGAGAAGATGCAGGAAGAACATCCTCACCTTTTCAACATGTTAGGTAAGAGTTTTTTCGTCAACACTCACACTTAATTATTTGAATTAATATGGTTATAGTTTTGCACCTTTCTTTCGATTTTCCAAGTATCTCTCCCTCAGTATGGTTGTTCATTTGGACCTTAATCTAACATAAAGGGTTGTGTGCCATCCTAAGACTCAATCTCCTCTATACACCAAACGCTTTGGGCACTTCTATATGAGGGAATATGGTTGGTGTATACATATGTTAGCTGCACTACCTAATCAAGGGAGGGTGTTAACTTCCTTGACATAGATATGAGAATTGCATTATGAATTCTTCAAAGGGTCAATAAGGCTAATCGATAAGCAACGTCTCCCACTTTGCTTTCGATTCCCAAATGGCCGAAGAAAGGAAAATGAAACTTGACTTTCATTCCAAGTCTCATTAATTTCTTTGAACTCTAAACTTTAGATAATACTTACTTTAAACTCTAAACTATGCGTACATACAAGGGCAGGACCTGACTATCTACTCTGAGCTGCCCAAAAGTCATTTGCAAACAATCTTGACCTATCTAGTATGTTTGTATCCATTTCAGGCTCAAATCAATCTCTTTCTCATGTTATCACCAGAACTAGGGGTATCCGGTCGTATATAGCTGCGTAGAGTAATTTTTTATTACTCACATGATAGTGGTCATTATATGCAGCTCTACCACAAGCAAGAGTCTCTGTCAGATTATGCCAACACAGGCACTTTCTGCCTATTTATTATCTCATCAATGCATATCTCGACAAGTTTCGCGAAAGTAGTGTGGGTCTTGAATGAGAGGAAAAACGTTGATTTGGGTCTTTATTTACAATGCCTAAATAGGATCATACCCCTTCAACATATTGGGTGAACCTAAAGCAAAAATTGTTGCTAGGTGCTCTTATTTCCATGTAGGATAGGCAAGTCTGATAATAACCCAATAGACCTCTAATGTGGGGTCTTTACTTATTGGCATACTATACTAAACGATCGACCACTATGGTGGCTAAGGTTAGGAGGACTTTTCCACGAATGACCCATCGTATCACTACTGCTAGTCAGTTTAATCCATTCTACTATTGCCTTTGTTTTTTTTGGGGTCTATGACAATTTATGTTTTAGATACAACATGTCCCATAAATGGGACTCTCTCGAGTCGAAATTTGCATTTGCTAACCTAACATCGAATCTTTCCTATCTACAGGTTTCTAGGACCCCACGTAACAAATTTTGCTCGTCACGAAATCAAGAGGGTACACTAGATCATCATCTATAAACATTACCAGACGTGTAGCCAAAAGGGCTTGGACACCCGTCTATAAGGTTCACGAAACACTAGTTGTTGGTTTGATTATATGACACATGAACTCAAAATAACATTACACATTTTGGAAGGTCAACTTTTTCACATCACTCTACTTGAACCTAGATTGATAGTGACTTAAAAAGAAGTTGCTCCTAGAAATATTGGGCTCCTTACGACTGATAGAATAAGTTATATATTCAACATAGTAGTTACATGTACTTAATAGTAGCTTCATTCAATCATCGATACATATCATATATCGGTCCCAAACATTCATTCTTATTCTCAAGATTATTTCCTAGTTAGTATCAGATGATTGGTCTCCTAGTACTCGTTCAATGCACTTGCTATACCTTTTCATAAGGGTCTTAGAAGTGGGTCCCGCTCTCGGAACCAAAAGAATAGCAAACTCTACTACTCACTCAAGAAGCATCGGTAATTCCTTGGGAACATATCTAGGAATCTTGAATGATATAAGCATCTTCTAGTGCTTGTGTTTCCACTATAAGATCACACACTAAAGTTAGAAATCTTTGTCATCTTTTCCTCAACATCTGAGTAGCCCTAAGTATCCATAAGGCACGAGACAATTACAATAAAGTGCCTTGGAGATTCAACTTAGACTGTGCAGAACTAAGGAAGTTAACTTTCCCTTCTTATGGCATTCTGCCAAAGTCTGTTGTTTCTACATTCTGGAAATTGGCTAGGTATTGCTTGCCCCTTGGTCTAATTGGGCCTAATGCACAAATCTCATTAACTAAGACTTCATCCCCTAACAAGGGTGTCAACACGTGGTTTCTACTCACTCAAATGCCCCATTTGTAATCTATATTGTTCAACATAGGGAACTGACATAAAAGGGGTGTTTGCCCCTAAGTCAGATATAGACTCGAAAATCATGCTTTCTTTGAATTCTATCTCGTATTTCTTTCTTCTAACTTAACTAAAATTTCATAAAAGAAGAAGAAAGTGAGGTTTTTGGCTTTTTTTTCTCTAAACTTACGGCCAAGTCTATTAGACAAGATGCTCAAAAAGTGATTGACAGAGATATGCTTAACACATGCTTCTTAAAGAAAGGTTGGTTACTGGTTTTTTTCTTTGGTCACTTCAGTTCTGTTTTGGAGTTTGCCTTTTGAAAGTGTAGTTCTAGTTCTCTTTACTCTGATCGAAAGGTTCATTTTAATGGCTTGGTTGATCTATCTTTCTTCCATTTAGAGTTATTTCCGTTGTACATATAAGCCCCCCAAGCTCTGTTATAACATTTGAGTTTTTCTTTACATTCATTTGTATTCCCATGGTCGACTTTTTGTGGAACGTTTTTCCCAAGACAATAAATAGGTTTTTCTTTTGATTGGTTTCATGTTTCTGATGACACTCTTTCTGCTCCAGGAAAGTTTATCACTAAGAATTCCACTCCTAAAAAGTGAGCTTTGCCTTAATAAGAAAAAATAAAATATATGGATATTATAAATTATATTATAAATATCATAAGTGAAGTCAGTAGCTAGCCTTATTTCCTTTCGCTCAAACGACTCCGTACCTTACTATTATTGTTGTGAAAGAGTTAACGGCTGGGGCTGCCAATTTTACCATGAGTGTTTTTCCCTTCTCCTTCTCTTCCAGGATTTATCATTGGTGGAGGACTCCATATCTTTCCTATTGATCGGGAACATAATATCTTTTCTATCAATTGAGCTGCTATTGGCACAGCTAAATCCTATCTAGCTTAGGATTTTCTAGGGTGGGCTTTCTCTCAGACTCGGAGGTTGGTGCTCAAATTAGCTCGAACGAACCTCTAGGGTCTGCTGACGAAGTTTCCCTTGCCGAATCCGCAAAATCATAATCTGTAACCAGTCCTTTCTATCTGAATCCCATTTGTCCTTACTTCATCAGTCAGTACAAAGAAGGGATCCTTCCACGAGAGCAAGTACTTGCTCTTAAAAAATATTCTTATCTTATAAGTAAGAATGTTTCCTCTCTGTACTATTCGATGAACACCCTATATCTCTTTTTTATTATCAACCCAAGACAATTTTGTTCTTGATCTTACACTAATTCGAGGTGACCGACTCCACGTTCCCACGAGGCCTTGGTGTGGAATGCATGGTCCTGCCAACTTCTCAATCATAGAATGTCTACCAAATGAGATATGTTGAGATTAGATAGTAGAAAATGTTCTTTCTTTCTATATGCAATTCAATTGCTTGCTTAAGACCAATAATCAATTAGTGAAGTTCCCTTAACATTAATATGAGTACTCCCATGTTAAGAGCAGGTAAAAAAAGTCCTGTTCTAGTTGCCGATAGGCATTGCTTAAATCGTATTGCCTAACTTTTGATATGAGTCCCGGTTTGTTCTTATTATTATTGAATTAATTTGTTTTCAACTTTTGTTTCTATTACACTTACAGTCCTTTTGGGAAAGAGAGTCTACCCCTTATGATGTTTGTTGTTCGTAATGACTGAATAACGATAGTTTGCTGAAGAGATTTGTCTTTCCTCTAAGGGTCTCAGTTCAAATTCGAGTCATCACTTAGTTTCAAGTGAGAAGTTCGAAGTGAAAAAGGGACCACTTCTCAAATAAATATGAGGATTTCTCTCTCTATACTCTAGGAGCAGACTCATTTCTCTCTCAAATAAATATCGTCGTGACATTCTTACATAAATAAGTTGAGGAGCAGACTCATTTCGGCTGCCTCTTGCCAATGAATTAGAAAAAGTGCCAATAAGAAGGGAAATGCAGAGTTAATTCTTTGAGCTCCCTGGTGGAAGGAAGTATAGGTATGATCTTTATAGATGTATAACCCTTACCTATCTTTAAGATAGAGATGGCACGAATAAAGAGGGAGATAAGATTCAGAGTGTTCTTGCTGGCATGGAAGTAGTAAGCCCTGGTTAGATGACTAGTAGAGGGGGCCTTTTTTGTTTCTATTGTCTGATTTGTTCTGTTTTAGCCTCATGATAGGCTAGAAAGTGTAGTCAATAAGAGGATGATTTAGTAGACTTGTAGGAAAGAAATAAATCTTAAATAGCTTAACCAGTCGGTTAGGCAGGCCTACTTTGAACCTATTTCATGCCCAATACCTCCACCAAATAAGGGTCACTTCACTTCAGTTTGAACCTCTTCGCTGGGTCATTTCACTCGAGTTTGAACCTGCGAGTCTGACTTCCTTGATAGCTTCTTCTATGGATTATACTTCAATTTTCTTTCATTAGATTTTGAAGCTTATGCTTTCTTCCTCCAATCGATAGCCTATTACCCAGGTGTAAAATAACACCCTTTTAAGGGCATGAAAGAGTTGCTTCTTTGGGTTGGGTCGGCTTGAGCTTGAGACAGATGTGGTTCTTATGGGGTATCTGGTCTATGCTAAATCGTTGCCTTTTCTTTTTTAATTGCTACTTTATAGATCGAAGTTCTTTCTGTCTTTATGCTTTGTTTTTAGCTCCTGCGCTAATTCTACCCATTTAAGTACCTGTTTTTATAAATAAAGCATCCAAACTCAAAGCATTAGGTCTCACATTCTTTAGGGAAAATAGGCCATCAACCATGAAGCCAGTTTCTCAAAGTCTATCATTGATGATAGTAGGAGTAAAGTCAGAACCATATCCTCTATCGCGACATTAGAAGAGTGAGACTGTCCTTACGAACAGAAGGATTTGATTACATCAGCTGACTATATGCTTTACACATCGTCTTATGTGCCACCTTTGGTTAAGGTGTCCTTTCTGTGCCATCGGAATCAAAGGACAGATTTCTCGTAACATCCGAATCAGGGTGACTATTGGCTTTATTTAAACTGTTAGCCCTGAACTTATTCAATTAAATGTTTGATAATTCATTCATTTAAGAGATAAGGGTTTGTGTATTTATCAAAATAAGTTTTCTACTTAAGAAGAATTCACCTTTTTTCATATTCTAACACAAAAAGAAAATATATTTCCTCAAAAGACGATTGCATGTATCTAGGAATTCATAGCAAGCACAAAAGCAAGAAAGCTAACCACTGTGGAGTAGCTTATCTTCTAGAGAAGGATCAGAAAATTCAAAGCATTAATGTGTGAGTATTTTTGTATGTATGTATATAATCTGTTTGCTTTGGCAAATTTAATGATTAAGTTCAATGGGCTAAATTATGATGATTGGTCTGAAACGATCCAATTTTAATTAGGTATATGGACTTAGACCTTGCATTGGTGACAAATAGTCATCCAATCATCATAGAGACCAGTACTGATGTTGACAAGTCTCTTTATGAGGCTTGGGAGAGGTCTAACAAATTGACATTGAACTTGATAAGAATGACGGTGGCTGCAAATGTAAAGCCATTTATGTCCAAAATAGAGAATGTTAGTGAATTCATGAAATTGGTGAAGGATTACTCACAATATGACATTACTTACAAGTCAATTGTGGGCAACCTATGAAGTGAGTGACCGATAAGAAGTTTGATTGGTCTCAATCAATTGAGGATCATGTGACAACAATGGCTAATCGGGCAACAAGGTTGAATTCTATGTGAATGGAAGTGAGTGAGTCATTTCTATTACAATTTATTTTGAACTCTCTTCATATTGAATTTGGTCAACTTCAACTGAATTATAAAACTCTTAAAGAAAAATGGAATTTTCAAGAAATTAAGGTCATACTAATTCCGGAGGAAGGAAGTTTAAAGAAGATGAAGGACCACTCAATTCATCTAATGAATTAAGAATGAGCTAGTACCATTCATAGCAAGCCAAGTAAAGGTAAACACGGCAAGGGAAAATCCCAATTAGAGATTAAAGTGGAAGGAATACTACTCATGTGTCACATATTATGCAGAGATTCCTTTTGATTCAAATCATAAGAGGAATTGAAAAGTTTCTCTACATGGGAAACAAAATGACGACAAGAATAAATTACATAGGCACATATAGATTAATCTTGGACCCTAGCTTATCATGTGGATTTGGAAGGATGTCTCTATGTACCTGGATGTGCCAAGAATTTAGTTTCAGTTGCAAGGATGAATCAATTAGGTTTTAATTTTAAGATTGGAAACTATGTATCCTCTTTATTGAAGGGTGCGTACTGTTATCGATCTAGTACTTTAATATATGGTTTGTATTGTTTCAATATTGATGCAAAGTTTATGGAATCTTTTTTTAGTGTTGAATGTGATGTTAGTCTTAAGCGTAATATGTATGGCGATAGTTCTGCTTATTTGTGGCATGAAAAATTAAATTTTACCTTAATTGGATTTCAGTGATTGCAATGTGTTTACATTGTATTAAAGGAAAGCAAACCAAACAAATATCAAAGAATTTTGCTACAAGAAGTAATGATATTTGTGGAACTTTTGACGTTCCATCTTGGAGCGCAGAAAAGTATTTTATCACCTTTATTGGTGATTTTTCATGTTATTGTTATTTGTACCTTTTGCATGAAAAGTCTCAATCATTGGAAGCCTTAAGGGTGTTCATTGAAGAGATAGAAAAACAGTTGGACAAAAAGGTGAAAGTTGTAAGGTCTGATAAAAGTGGTGAGTTTTATGGAAAATACAATGAAAGTAGACAATTTCCAGGTCCATTTGCAATGTTCCTTAAAAGTAAAGGCATATGTGCACAATATAGTATGTCAGGAACACCACAATAGAATGGTGTGGTTGAAAGGCGGAATCGTATAGTAATGGATATGGTTAACTCTATATTATAGTATTGTAGCTTTATCTTTGTGGATGCACACATTAAAGATTGTTGGATTTCTATTTAACAGGGTTCCTAATAAGGTAGTTCCTAAGACTCTTTGGGAACTGTCAACAGAAAGGAAACCCAGTATGAGGCATCTCCATGTTTGGGGTTGTCTAGTAGAAGTAAAGGTGTACAATCCACATGAAAATAAGCTTGATACAAGAACCATTAATGGTTTCTTCATTGGGTATCCAAAAAAATCTAAATGTTACATGTTCTATTGTCTTAATAATGGTACAAGAATAGTTGAGCCTGATAATGTTCGGTTCATTAAAAATGGCCTTTTTAGTAGAAGTGAGAAATCATGAAAGGTGGATATTGTAGAGACTCATGTTGAATCTTTTTCACTTAAAACTCTCTTCTTAAGATGGTATTCTTCTAGTGGTATTACAGTCAAACAACACCCAAAGACAACATGATAATATTCAAAACCCACAAGGTTATGAGCTAGTAACCAATGTGCAATTCATAAATGAACAAGTGATAGAAAAGGCACAAGAAATAACACCAAGAAGGTCTGTAAGGCAAAGAAGGCCAACTATTTCAATTTAATGAAAGAAGAGTTGAAATCAATGAATGACAATAAGTTTAAGATCTAGTTGATTTGCCTAAAGATTCAAAATGAGTCGTTGTAAATGGGTCTTTAAGACCAAATGTGACTTGAAAGGCAATATCAAAAGGTACAAAGCTAGACTTGTTGCTAAAAGGTTCACTAAAAAGATAGTATTGACTACAAAGAGTCTGTCTTTGCAATCTCTAAGAAGGACTATTTGAGGATTGTTTTGACTTTAGTGGCTTATTATGATTTGGAGTTTCACCAAATGGATGTAAAGACCGCTTTTGTAAATGGTGACTTAGAGGAAGAAGTTTATATAGACCAACTTGAAGGGTTTGGGTCTACAGGAAAGAAAAATCTAATGTGTAACTTAAAGAAGTTAATATATGGACTAAAGCAAGCTTCCAAACATTGGTATCTTTAAGTTTAATGATATCATTATGTCGTATGGTTTTGTAGAGAATGTTGTTGATCAGTGTATCTACGTGAATGTTAGTGCGAGTAAATTTGCGATTTTAGTCTTGTATGTTGATGACATTTTGCTTGCTGCTAATAATGTTGTTATGTTATATAATGTAAAGAAATATGTCTCTGATAACTTTGAAATGAAAGATATGTGTGAGTCATCCTTTATGATAGGAATTGAAATATTTCGTGATAGATCACTGGGGTTTCTGGGATTGTCTTAGAAAGAATATGACAATAAGGTATTAAAGAGATTCAAAATGAAAAATGCTCTGTAAGAATTGTTCCAATACAGAAAGGGGACAAGTTTAGTCAATTGCAATGTCCTAGAAATGATTTGGAATGAAAGAAAATGGAGTTTATTCCCTATGCTTTAGTGGTTGGGATCTTGATGTATGCTCAAACATGTACATGATTGGATATTAGCTTTTTAGTAGGAGTGTTAGGTAGATATAAAAGTAATCCTGTAATAAAACACTGCAAAACAGCATAGAAAGTTCTTTGGTATTTACAAGAAAACAAAGATTACATGCTCACATACAGAAGGTCAGATTACCTTGAAGTGATTGGCTACTTGGATTATGATTGAGTTTGTGGCATGCTTTGTGATGTGACCATGCCTAGCCAAGGACCTATCACTAGGGCCATGGCTAGAAGGATTGAAGAAAACCTAGCCCTTGCAGACAAATGAAGACTTCACCTCCTATGGAGAGTGAAGATATTAGGCTAGAGACTTTAGTTAATAAAATGTAATTTTCCTTTATTTTAATTTTGAGGAGCATTAGGAATTTAATTTGGGACATGTATTTAGTCCATTTTTTATTTTAGGAGGTGTCTTAGGAATTTAGAGGGTGGATTTAGCTTTTTGGGTCTTTATGAAGGAAACAAGGGGTAAGGCTTGATATCTACACCCCTCTTTTCCTACATAAACCCCTAAGGTAATAAGAAGGAATCTTGCCCTTTGGTTTGAGAAACTTGGGCACCAAGTGTGATGATCTAAGGAGGGAATTGTCTCTCAATCCTCCTCCCTTAGATCTCTCCTTTTAATCCTAGCCCTTCTTTTTTAGGTTATCTTGTTCAAGAGGTTAGCTACCTCTATAAATAGGAGCTCCTCCTCTCACTTGTATTTTTTACACTTGAATTTAATCCTAGAGACCATATTGGTTGTGAGGTTCATACCTTTGAGTGTCCCCCCTTCTCCTTTGTGAGAGCTTCTAAGAGTTATCAAGGGAACCCTCCCTTGTGGCCTCTCCCTTGTGGCCTCTCTCTTTTGGCTTATCAAAGCTAGTATTTGTGGCGCCTCACCCCATTCCTTTCCTCTCCATAAATCCATTTCCCTTCCAAGTGACCTTAGAAAGGATCCTTTAGGCACGTGATCATCAAAGATCACATCAAGTGGTATCTAGAGCCACTTTCTAAAGGTCACGTTGTTTCTCAATTTTTTTTTGCTTTGTTGGTTATCTCTTTAATCTCTTTATTTTAAAGTCCTTCATTTTTGTCATCTTTATTTCCTTTATTGTCTAGTAGTATAGCTTTTTATTCATGTTGTTATATGCACTTTTGTTTCCTATCTATACACATATGTTCCATTTAATTTTATGCAATTTTATTTGTCCCTTTCTTTGCATCTTATTTTCGTGTTCAAATTGCTTAGTTTCCCCTTGTTTTTTATTTTAAAGTGTGCCTAATAAGTTGTGACCATTAAACCCACATGGTTGAGGATTTTTCCACACCATTGTGGTGATCTACTTTGGCCACTTTGTTGCGCCTTTTGTTTTGAGTCTCTTGGTGAAATTTTTGCTCTATTTTTAGGTGTGTTATTTTTTTTCTTAATATTGTGTTTTGTCAAATACCAATCATGTTAGTTTCCTATTTTGTCTCATTTAAATTCTTTAGGTTTTAGCCTTTTAAAATTTTTACAAAAAGCCTTCAAAAACATTTTGAATTGAGCTCCTAAGAGGTGAACCTCTTATTGAGTCTCTTAAGTCTTTTTTGCTCAATTCAATCTTTATATGCTTCTTTTTTTATGTTGAATTATTAGTAGTTTTCCACTTGGTTTACCTTCACCATTGGTGCCTCTTTATGGAATTTTAGCTTGGGTGAATTGTGTTAGTAATTTGAGCAATCAATTTACTTCAAAATCAACCCTAAATAATTCCTTAAGCACCATTAGTTCAGTGGTATTTGGAACTACTAATTTGTTTTGCCTTTAGTTGCGTGTATTGCTTGAAAATTGTGTGACCTTACTTTGTGCTTTTTCACTCAAGCATTATTATTTCAAGCATCTTCATTAAAATTTCAATTAAACAAGCTATTAGGTGCAGAAAAAATGATTAGAAAAAGTTAAAAAAAATATATATTAGAAAAAAGTTCAAGTTAAAAAAAAAAAAGAAGATAAAGAACTCAAAAGAAAGATAATTTTGAAGTTGTGTACCTAATAGTAGAAACATTTGATATGAGGAACCATTTGTGATTCAAAAAAAAAATTTACTTGAGTAAGCTTTTTAGCTTTTGCTCACTTAAATTTTATTAAGTGTGCAACTATTGGTTTCATTTTTTTTGTTTGAGTCTTTTTTCATCTCCACTCTTAGAGCTAATCTAGGAAAGTTATTTGTGTTCTACCTTTCTTTGTGGGCCTTATGTTTTCTTGCTTGTCTTATTTACTTCTTTGAGTTTGTCATTGTTTAATCTATCCACTTGGATTTGTGAACCTTGTTTTGTTATTCACCTTTATTTTTTGTCTTGTGTTGTATTCGGCCTTGGTAAGTAAAGCTTGGGAAATGTGCCATACATAAGATTTTGCCAAGTCTAAACAAGAGGAAACAAGGGTAGCATTCTTGGGGTGGATTGATGCAACTCAAAGGGGCTTGATCAAAAGGAGCCAAACACTGACAAGCTTGGAGTGAAGACTTTGTTTTATATTTTTTATTCTTTGTATTGTGTAAACTTAATCTTAGATTGGGAGTTTGAGTGCCCTTAAGGCCCTCCCTTGGTTTGTAATAATTTTGGTTAATCTTAGCGTAGTTCCTCGTTAATTAGGTGAAGAAGGGAGAAGTGGCACACTTCCTTCAACACCTTAGGAGCACGATTAAAGCCCTTTTTCTTTTACATTATTGCACTTTTATTTCATTTTATGTTATTTTGAAAAAACGTGTAGAGGCTAAGAGTTCCAAAGACTCATCAAGCCACCTTAGGTGAGAAAAAAAAAAGAAAAAAAAGAGAGGAGTGTTGCTTGAAAAAAAAAGTTTTTGGCCTACCCTTTAATTTTTAGCATCCAAGCACCATGACCTCCCACACACATTCTAGTGCATATAGTTGTTCATCAAGTAAGAGTGTCAACCAAAGAAAACCTTCTAAAGGAGACACTCTTGAAAATCTTAACTTAGAATTTAGGGAATGGATCGCTAAAGAACAAGAAAGGAGAGAAGAAAAAGAGAGAAAAAAAGAAATAAAAGAAAAGGAAAAACAAAAAGAGAAGGAAGAGTTAAAAAAAGAGATGTTGGAAATGAGAAAAAATAAAAAAGAGCAAGAAAATAGAAGACAAAGAGAGAGAAGAGATGATGAAGAAAGGAGAAGAAGGAAAGAACTAGAAAGAAAAAAAGAAAAAGAAGAAGAAGAGAGAAGGAGAGGAGAAGAGAGTAAGATGAGAGATGGGAGGGAGAGTGATAGAAAAAAGAAAGGAATTCTCATAAGATCCCCATCTAGGCATTTTAGCTTTAGCGAAGAAGAATACTATAGAAATCAACATAAACATCACTCCCATTCATCATACAATCATAATTCTCCTCAAGAGAACACAAATCATGCTAGGGAGCCAAATGTAGACTACCCCATTTTCATGGTAGGGAAGATGTTGAGACTTACCTAGATTGGGAAGTCAAAGTGGAACAACTCTTCCGATGCTATGAAATAAGGGAAGAAAGGAAAATACCTTTGGCCTACCTTAGTTTTCAAGGTTCTGCTTTTCATTGGTGGGATGGGTTAGTCAAGGATAGGGCCCGTAAACAAATGCCTGACATTCGCTATTGGAATGATTTAAAAACTTGTTTGCAAAGAAGGCACATTGCTTCATATTATGAGAGGGATCTTTTGGATAGGCTCCAAAGACTTAGGCAACATAACCTAAGTATTGAGGAGTATAGACAAAAGATGGAGCTTCTCATACTAAGGGCCAATATCATTGAGGAATCCAATGCCACCCTTGCTAGGTTTTTGTGTGGATTAAGCTTTGACATTAGAGATAAGGTAGAGCTTCTTTCATACTCAAACCTTGATGAGTTGGTAGAACTTTGTGTAAGAACTGAGAATGAACTCAAGAGAAAAAGCTTTAAAAAAGATTCTCCCTCTTACTCAAAGAGATACCAACTTAAGGGAAACTCTTTCAAGGGTTTTCCCAAAGAGGAACCCAAGCATTTTCAAGATACAAAAGCACCTCATGTAGAGAGAAAACCCCCTACTACTAACCCTACTGAGAGGCAAAGTAGTATCAAATGCTTCAAATGTCTTGGGAGAGGCCACATTGCCACTCAATGCCCCAACAAGAAAACCATGATCATGAGGGGACAAGACATTTGTAGTGAGAATAACTCATCTTCCTCCTCTAGTGAGAGTGAGGAAGAAGGGGGACATACTTTTGAACAAGAGTGTGAGGAAGCTTTTCCTTATGAGGGGGACCTCCTTATGGTTCAAAGGCTTCTTGGAAGCCAACCTCTAGAGCTTGGCCAGTCACAAAAAGAGAACATCTTCTATACAAGATGTAAAGTAAATGATAAAGTATGTTCTCTCCTTATTGATAGTGGCTCCTGTTGTAACTATTGTAGCTCTAAGTTGGTTGAAAAGCTAGCCTTGACTACCATGCCCCATCCCAAACCTTACAAATTGCAATGGCTCAATGAGCAATGGGAGATGGTAGTCAATGAACAAGTTATGGTTCCAATTTCCATAGGTTCTTATAATGATGAGATTCTTTGTGACATAGTTCCTATGGAGGCTGGTCATATCCCGTTGGGGAGACCATGGCAATTTGACAAGAAAGCTATTCACCATGGTCACTCCAACCAAATAATTCTCACGCATAATGAAAAGCGCTTCAAATTGTATCCTTTGTCACCTTTTCAAGTTGTTGAGGATCAATTTGCGATGAAAAAGAAAAGAGTTGAGAAAAAACAAAAAAAAAACACAACAAACTTCACCCTTAAAGCTTGAAAAGGTTAAAGAGAGAGAGTCGGAAGGTGATGCCCCTTCGAAAGGGAATATTAGTAAAAGGAGTCAATTTGCTACTAAACGTGATTTAAAAGAAGCTCCTTTGACTAACAAGCCCTTTTATCTCCTCTTTTGCAAAGAGGCATCAAATCCTTCTCCCATTTTGCATTCTTCTACTAAGAGCACTGCCACAACCCATGCACATGAGCACCTTCCTCAAGGGGTTCAAGATATTTTAAAAGAATTTGATGATATATTCCCTAATGAGGTTCTGAAAGGCCTTCCTCCCATTAGGGGTATAGAACATCAAATTGATTTGGTGCCTGGCGCAAGTCTACCTAATAGACCTGCCTATAGGACCAACCCCATGGAGACCCAAGAGATTGAGTCTCAAGTGAATGAGCTGTTGGAGAAGGGTTGGGTTCAAAAGAGCCTAAGCCCTTATACTGTGCCAGTCTTGTTGGTGCCCAAGAAGAATGGCCAATGGAGGATGTGTGTTGATTGTCATGCAATCAACAACATCACCATCAAATATAGGCACCCAATCCCCCGTCTTGATGACATGTTGGATGAATTGCATGGGGCAAAAATATTTTCAAAAATAGATCTTAGAAGTGGTTACCACCAAATAAGGATCAAAGAGGGTGATGAGTGGAAAACTGCTTTTAAGACTAAATTTGGTCTTTATGAGTGGTTGGTTATACCTTTTGGGCTAACCAATGCCCCAAGCATATTCATGCGCTTAATGAATCATGTACTGAGGGATTTCCTTGGTAAATTTTGTGTAGTTTACTTTGATGACATTTTAGTTTACTCTAGGAACCTAGATGATCATTTAGGACATCTAAGGCATGTTTTTTCTCTTCTTAGGAGTAATTATCTTTTTGGTAACTTAGATAAATGCACCTTTTGTGTAGATAGTGTAGTTTTCCTAGGTTTTGTAGTTAGCACAAAAGGGGTCCATGTTGACCCCGAAAAGATAAAAGCTATTCAAGAATGGTCCACCCCAAAGAGTGTGACAGAGATAAAAAACTTTCATGGTCTCGCTGGATTTTATAGGCGCTTTGTGCCTAATTTGTCCACGCTCTTTGCACCAATAAATGATTTGGTGAAAAAGGAAGTTCCTTTCCTTTGGGGTGAGAAACAAGAGAAAGTCTTCCAGCTAATTAAGCACCAGTCTTGGTATTACTTGACTTTTCTAAAACATTTGAACTTGAATTTGATGCCTCTAGTGTAGGTGTGGAAGCTGTCTTGTTGCAAGGAGGGCACCCCATTGCGTATTTTAGTGAAAAACTCAATGGTACCCCCCTTAACTACCCCACCTATGATAAGGAGTTTTATGCTCTAATTAGGGCCCTTTAAATTTGGGAGCATTACCTTGCTCCCAAGGAGTTTGTCATTCATAGCGACCATGAGTCACTAAAATATTTGAGGGGTCAAGGTAAATTGAACAAATGCATGTAATGTGGGTGGAATATCTTGAATCCTTCCCTTATGTCATCAAGTACAAGAAAGGAAAACAAAATGTGGTGGTTGATGCTCTTTCTAGGCGTCATGCCCTTTATTCATCCTTGAGTGCAAAAATCTTGGGATTTGATGACATTTGGGCTATGTATCCTTTTGACAAGGATTTCGGCCCTATCTTTGCTGCCTCTACATCTGCATTCACATTAAAGGCCCATGATGGGTACTTCATTAGTGAGGGGTATCTCTACAAAGGGAGAAAGCTTTGTATACCCCAAGGATCAATTAGGAACTTACTCACAAAAGAGAGCCATGAAGGTGGGCTCATGGGGCATTTTTCAAAAACCCTCCTGCTTTTACAAGAGAAATTATTTTGGCCCCATATACATAGAGATGTCCATAAACATTGCTCTAGATGTATAGCTTGCTTGTAAGCAACGTCTAAAGCAATGCTTCATGGACTATACACACCTTTACCTGCTCCTTCTGCACCTTGGGAGGATATTAGCATGAATTTCATTCTTAGGCTCCCAAGAACCCAACGAGGTGCAGACTCCATATTTGTGGTGGTGGACCAATTTTCAAAAATGACCCATTTTATTCCCTGCCACAAAGTGGATGATGCGAGTATCATCGCAAGACTTTTCTTTAAAGAGGTTATCCGATTGCATGGCATACCCTCTTCAATAATGTCAGATAGGGATGTGAAGTTCCTTAGCCATTTTTGGAAAACTCTTTGGGCTAAGATAAGAACTAAACTTCTTTTTTCCACTACTTGTCACCCTCAAACTGATAGGCAAACAGAAGTGGTGAATAGATCTTTATCCACTATGCTGAGGACTCTCCTTAAAGACAATCATAAATCTTGGGATGAGTACCTTCCCCACATTGAATTTGCTTATAACCGGGTGCTTCATAGAACCACCAAGCATTCTCCATTTGAGGTGGTCTATGGCTTTAATCCTCGTACTCCTCTAAATCTTTTACCTCTTCCTCTTTCTGTTGTTGTGCATAAAGAAGGAGAGGCAAAAGCCATAAACCCTAAACAATTACATGAGAGGGTTAAAGCTAACATAGAGCGTCAATCCTTGAGAGATGCTACTTTCGCCAATAGGGGGAGGAAAGAGGTCATTTTTGAAAAGGGCGACTGGGTATGACTTCACTTGAGAAAGGATAGATTTCCTTCTCAAAGGAAGTCCAAACTTAGCGCTAGAGAAGATGGACCTTTTCAAATCCTTGAGCGGATCGGTAATAATGACTATGTTTTAGATCTGCCTGAGGATTATGGGGTAAGCACTAGTTTTAATGTTTCTGATTTGTCTCCATTTGTAGGTGCTGAAAATGATGAAGACCCCATGGATTTGAGGTCAAATCATCTCCAAGAGGGAGGAGATGATGTGACCATGCCTAGCCAAGGACCTATCACTAGGGCCATGGCTAGAAGGATTGAAGAAGACCTAGTCCTTGCAGACAGAGGAAGACTTCACCTCCTATGGAGAGTGAAGATATTAGGCTAGGGACTTTAGTTAATAAAATGTAATTTTCCTTTATTTTAATTTTGAGGATCATTAGGAATTTAATTTGGGACATGTATTTAGTCCATTTTTTATTTTAGGAGGTGTCTTAGGAATTTAGAGGGTGGATTTAGCTTTTTGGGTCTTTATGAAGGAAATAAGGGGTAGACCTTGATATCTACACCCCTCTTTTCCTACATAAACCCCCTAAGGTAATAAGAAGGAATCTTGGCCCTTGGTTTGAGAAACTTGGGCACCAAGTTTGATGATCTAAGATGGGAATTGTTTCTCAATCCTCCTCCCTTAGATCTCTCCTTTTAATCCTAACCCTTCTTTTTTAGGTTATCTTGTTCAAGAGGTTAGCTACCTCTATAAATAGGAGCTATTCCTCTCATTTTGTAGTTTTTACACTTGAATTTAATCCTAGAGACCATATTGGTTGTGAGGTTCTTACCTGTGAGTGTCCCCTCTTCTCCTTTGTCAGAGCTTCTAAAAGTTATCAAGGGACCCCTCCCTTGTGGCCTCTCCCCTTTGACTTATCAAACCTAGTATTTGTGGCACCTCACCCCATTCCTTTCCTCTTCATAAATTCATTTCCCTTCCAAGTGACCTTAGAAAGGATCCTTTGGGCACGTGATCATCAAAGATCACATCACTTTGAGGCTACAATTCAAGCATTATGGTTGTTGAACTTTACTTCAGGGTTTGGAATTATTGACAGTGTAGCTAGACCGTTAAGTATTTGTAACTCTACATTTGTCTTCTTCTCTAAGAATGACAAATACTTTAAAGGAGCAAAACACATACATTTGAAGTATTTGACAGCTAAAGAAGAAGTGTAGAAACACAGAGTGATAATTGAGCATATTGTACAAGCTTAATGATAGCAGATTCATTGACTAAAGGTTTACCACCCAAAATATTTATTGGCCATATTGAAATGATGGGTGTTATGGATAAGTCTTTGTTAGTGATGTAATGTGATATGTATATACACATTATGATGGTAATGTTTGTATTGTATGCCACTTGTGAATTCAATTATAATTGTGTTTCTGTTTGTTTTGTCATTCATTTTATATGGTATACATTAATGTTTTAGTGAGATGACGTGATGTGTGTTAAAAGGATATTAAAGACACATATTACAATATTATTAAAGTTGAGTTGAATTGGATGATGTGTGATATATGGAAGGCACTAGGTTGTTTGAATAACTTGCAATCACCATGATTCAATCGTTCTAATTAAATTAATGATGGTGACTTTTAATTTCAACATATGGTGTGCACTTGTAGTTTGATGTTGAAACTTCAAGTCATCACATGAGCCAAGTGGGAGAAATGTTAGATTATTTAATCTAATATTTGGTTTATGTAATTATGAAATGACTTTAGTGAAAATATGTCTAATCTGATGATTGTTAAACTGGAGATTATTTTAAAGTTATTAGAGGTTATTTTTAAGTTAATAAAATAAGTCCCACTTTTTTCACTTCATTATGGGTAATTTTGGCAGTAAGGAAAAACAAGGAGGTTAGAGAGGATATTTGAAAAGATTTAAAAAGATATTTTCTCTCTCCCCATATATATATATATATATATATATATATATATATATATATATATATATATATATATCTTTTGAAAGACATATTCAGCTGCTATGAAAAGGTTAGGGTTTTCTCACCCTCACAGAGACGAGAGAAACCAAAAGTAGTAATTTTGAAAATATTAAGCTAAGTCATTGGATGAGGTGGTTTTGCTGAATTAGAATCAGGAGATAGAAGAACATGATAGTGGTTACTTGACCAAATGTCATCAGAAAAAAGTTCTTACCAATACTATGGATTCAAGTAAATTTTCTAGACTCTCTTAGTGATTACAAAGAATAATGGATATAATTTACATATTATCAAATATCTTGTAATGTAGTTTCTTATACGTTGGATCCTAAGAAATTACATATAAAAATCAAATTATACTTACAGTTAATGAAAACACTGATTTCTAACTTGAGTTAACTACTTTTAATCACGACTGCATCGACAATGTGACTTGCCGGTGTGCCTCCTCTCTATTCCGTCGATCAATCTCCTATCGTATTTGATCATGTTGCTTCTTTTTCATTGTGACATTATTTTTACTAGGTTTATATACCGTCCTTATTGCTTTGTATGTTATTAGATATAGCTTAACCATTTTTTAAATTATTTTTTAGTATTTAAGATGTTTAGGAGCCTTTAGATTTGTAGGTGTTTTATTTTTAAGCTTTTAGTTACATATTTAGTTTTATACCTTTCTTTTATTTTATTTTTATTTATTTGCTTGCATAAGCCTTTTTTGTATCCAGTGATTTTTTTTTTCAAAAAACAAAACAGACCTAAAACGATAGTTATAAAAACTAGATTGAAACAGCCAATCGTACCGGAAACTCGATGAGTCACAAGCTCAGTTCGATATGTAGATCAGTCATGCATTTAGACTGGATCAAGATAGGTTGAGCTAACAAGTTTTGTTAAAAAATCAAAAACTAGTTGAACTAGACTAGTTTACTACTTTTCTTCTTTCTTTTTTTTTTTTTTTGCATTTTAAAACGACGACATTCTTTGTGGATTAAAGAAAATGATGTCATTTTAAAGGTGCATCACTTGATGAATAAAGAGTTAGATCTAGAGAAAAAACACTTGATTGTGATCCAAATCCAAGATTGATAGTTTGAAATAATTAAATTTCAGTATTTATATGTTTATAAGTTATAAACTTATTTAGGAAATTGTATCATTAAGTTATTGTTTATGAACTTTGTTTTTAAACTTTAATTTAATTGTTATTTTGGATATTGGTACTTTATCTTTATAATAATATGTTATTAACTTTAAATTTGGAAGTACGAAATTATGTTAAGTATATTATTTTAATTTTTTAAATATAGATCAGGTTAACTAGTGATACTTCAGTCCAACCATTAAACCATCAAATCACTGTCTTAACAGATTCAATGATCAATTCAATTTTAATAGCACTATCTGAAACTACATTAGGTATTAAAATATATCTAATCTTTGTTTGCCTTTTTTTTTTTTAAAAAAAAAAAGAAGAAGTTATTGTGTGCACAATTGCCTTTAATGTTTTATTTTCAAAAGTGGAATTTTAAAAAAAATATTAATATTTTCTTTTTCTTTTTTAAGAAAAAGGGAAATTTAACCAATTAATTATCAAGGAGGAAAACATTAGATAGGTTAAGGATACAAGTTGTAACAATTTGATATACTTAGATTTCTCCCTCGATTAGTTTCAATTACAATTAATAGCATTTTCTTTTCTAAAATTATATAATACAAGTCTTACATAGTTCATAATAAGATATATCATTCTTAAATATGGAAAATCTAAATATTTATTAGAGAAAGAACTATTAGAAGTTTCATATTTTTAGTTCTAAAGTTTTAGAGTAAATGTGATGACGATTTGATGTTTTAGAATTTTTCTCTAATGACACTATTAAATCCAAATGAGGTTGATATATAAATAAAGAGTTTAATTAGTATACATTATCAGTGTAAAACTTTTTACACTGACATTCAATCACAATCCTTAGGTTATGGTAAGTTTGTTGATTTTACCAATTAATATTTTAAAAATATTATAAATGAAAAAGTATGACTAAATATTAGTGTAATATTCTTTTACACTCTTAGTGCATACTAATTAAACTTAATTTTAAAAAAATTGTGTCTTAATAATTATTATATTATGTTTAAGTATGAACATTCATTATTAGTTCTCCATTTAATAAAGTAAGTTTTTTTAACAATAAAATATAGTTATTAGAAAATGAATTATTTAGATGTGACATTTTTTTAATCTTGAAATATTAGAATGTAAGTTATGACAACTTAATGTTTTAAATTTTCTTTCTAGATAATTAAAATTAAAATTTTCTCTCTACAAAGTTGTGACATCTTTTAATTAAAATTAATCAGCTACAACAATTAACATGTTAGATTAAAATTAATAAATTTTAAAATTCAATAAAATATGGTTAATAACAAAATAAAAAACTATAATATGATTATTTTAAATAAAGAACTATATAAATTTTGATTTTTCACTACATATGAAGATACGTGAGAGATAATTTCTGTCAAGTCAAAAAGATAAAAATATAAATTAAAAATGGTAAATCTACAGTAATAATTCTTTTTAATAACATATTTCTTCTCAATAATAAAAATTTTCATGTTAAAATTATTTAAAAATAGATAAAATATATACAATAGTCATTATATCTTAAGGGGTGAAATAAATGGATTTTAAAATTATCTAATTTTTCATATTTAATTAAAGGTAATCCATCTTAGATGAACATTGTAAGGTGCTAATACTTTTCCTACACAAAATATTTTTACAGATCAAATGTTAATTTTTAATATATTAATTTTGTGGTTAATTGAGGGATTCCAAACTTCTTTCTCCCTCTCCCCACATGTGTGAAGGTTACTACTAAATCTATCTTATAACTCTCAAAATCATAATCTAATTTCATAGACAATTTTTTTTTAAAAAATTTCCAATATTTTTCTAAATAAATATTAATGACAACTCTTGAATTTTTTTTAATTATACGGACAAGTTAAGAGTTTTACTCTGACGTTGAATGATAACTCTCTATTTAGATGACCTTTAACATATTAATTGATAAATTTTTCAGTAAACTTATCATAAATAAATAGTTGTTATTTAATGTTAGTATAAAAGTTTTTATACTGACATTACATGCTAATTAAACTATATAATAATAATAATAATAATAATAATAATAATAATAATAATAATAATAATAATAATAAGTCTATCTATTAACTTATAACCTACTTATGTGACATTGATTGATTACATATTTGTAAAACTAAAATCATAAAATTTTAAATTTAAAGAACCCAGTTTAAACTTAGGATACAAAATTATACATTGATGATATAAAAAACCAAATAATGGGTCCAATTAGAACTTGGATTAAAATTAAAATCACAATTATAATACCGTAAAACCAAATTTAAAATTAAGCCATTAGATTCGTTGAACCGACTACAAGTTTATATTTAAGTCCTATAATAATAATACAATTCATCAATTTACACTTTATTCTTCTAACCTTTGAACTATAAATTTGTTAATTAAAGCTTAATAATCAATCAGTTTCAACATTTCATTCTATAGTAATTCATTCAATCATTGTTTTACAAAAACTTTAATCTGAAATTGAATATTTCTTTATAAGAAGTTTTATCAAAATAAATAATTTTTTTTTGGAAAATCTAAAAATAAAATTATACTAGTTTCTACAAGATTAATTAGATCTAAAAGTAGATTAATATAATATATTATAAGAAAATATCTAATACAAATAAAATCTTTATTTTATATTATCGGTATTTTTATAATAAATAATTTTATTAACTATGAAGTTTTCATAAAAAATAAGATTGATATCAATGAATTTTGATAATTAATATTTTAATTTGATTTATTTTCCAAAAATATTATATTTTTTAACTTATATATATATATATATATTATTTTAGTTTAGCGAGTAGCGGGTACCCGCGGGTACGGGCACTATGATACTTATACCCGTGCCCGTTAAGGAGCAAGTAGAAAAAAACACGTACTCGCAAGTGGCAGGTACCCATTTATACTATCTATATGGTTATTTTTGCAGGTTTTATCCACAAATATCCGCGAGCACAAATTTTTTTGTCATCCCTAATCATACTTATACTCCTTACCCTTACCATACTCTGGATGAAAATAACAATAAACCTCTGCCTGAGTCTACTAATAAACCTTTGCATGCGTTCACAGCCTAGTCACAAGACCTATCTCAAACTGATTCCACTACCCAACCATAACATGCACCATCTGATTAGACCCTGCGTAGTTCCTTTGTGTAGTATCAGCCTAATACACAAAACTTTCGTAATCTGCAATCTTCACCGATCATTATACGTTAACCTTGTTATCGCTCAACTTGAGCTCACATTCCTCCCTCTTATCTTAGATATTTCCACTACAATGTTGCTTCAACTATACCCATCTCTTCACAAGTTCGTCAATCATCATCCTGTTGAATCTGTCTTATCATATGAACATTTCTCTCCTTCTTTTTTCCATTTAACAGGTTCTTCAATGTTGCTTCAACTATACTCATTGTCATTTAACCTAAAACCTATGTTGAGGCATCAAAAAGTGATTGTTGACTTAAAGCCATGAAGATTGAGATTAATGCTCTTCAAATTAACAGCACTTGGACTCTTACATCCTTTCTTCCTAGAAAAGTTGCTATTGATTGTCGTTGGGTGTATAAAATCAAACATCATGCAAATGGTTCTGTGGAACAATATAAGGTACTCTTGTGGCCAAAGGATACACCTAATTGGAAGGGCTGGATTTCCTTGATACATTTCCCCTACAGCTAAGTTAACCATAGTAAGACTTCTCCTTGGTTTGGCACCCATTCATAATTGGCATTTGAAACAATAAGATGTGAATAATGCCTTTATTCATAGAGAATTGAATGTGGAAGTTTACATGCATATTCCTCCTGGTTTGCCTATTGCACCTAGATAGGTTTATAAGTTAAACTATTCCTTGTATGGGCTTAAACATGAAAGTAGACAGTGATATGCTTGCTTGTGTAACTTTCTGGTTTCACATGGCTATCACCACTCCTTGACTGACCACCTGCTCTTCTCGAATTTTTTGGGTTCACATGTTACAACACTCTTAATCTATGTTGATGATATAGTTCTTGCAAGCAATGATTTGCTTGAAATTACATCCATTACTACATTACTTGATCAAACCTTTAAGGTAAAAGCTTTAGGTGTTTTTCTTGGTCATTAAAGTGGCTAGATCAAAGTCTAGGATTCATTTGTGCCAAAGGAAATATATTCTGGAGATCATCTTTGATGCAGGAATGCTAGCCTTTCACCTAACATCCACTCCCTTGGATTACAACACTCAGATAACGTCTACTTTTGGAACTGCTCTTAAAGACCCCTCTTCCTTTCGTAGGCTTATTGGTAGGTTAATCTACCTCACCACCACCAGGCCAAAACATAGCTCATGTTGTGCAAAATTTAAGTCAGATTGTCTCTAAACCTATTGTTCAACATCAACGTGTGGATCCTAAGGAACTTGAAGCAAACACTAGGTTCAAGTATATTCCTTGTCTCTTCAAGTTCCTTGTAGCTAAAAGCATTTAGTGATTATGACTGGGTAGGCTGCAATGAAACTCGTAGATCTATGACAACTTTCATAGTTTATCTTGGTTATTCTTTGATATCCTAGTGTTTCTAGAAGCAAGCAACAGTTTCCTGCAGCTTCTCCGAAGCAAAATATTGTGCTCTTATGCTTTTGCTGCTACAACTTGTGAAGTTTAGTGGATTACGTACTTGCTTGATGATTTTCAAATTGCTTATGACCACCCAACCTTGCTTTTCTGTGACAATGACCCAGTTATTCATGTAAACCATGACCTTATCAAGCTTCTTCCTGTCCATTCTTTCCTACGCCTTGCACCCCCATATGTTTTGGGAATCATGCTCCAAGTTGGGAATGTCTAATGTTCATTCCCAACTTGAAGGGGACTCTTAACTACCATAGTTACCTTTGCTTAGGTGAGTTTAGCTTCTCTCATTTATCATTAGTTAGCCCTTCATTTTAGTTGACGACTAATTGTAATTAGTTTATTATTAGTTGGAGTTTACTATGATTAGTTAGTGGAGGTTACTTTTCTTTTCTTCCTCTAAATGTCATAACTAATTCTCCCATTCATTTCCTTTTGTTGCCTTCTCTTGTATATAAACTCAAACCTCAATCAGAATCTCTTATCTTATAAGTTGTTGTTGTTGGGACAGACCGAGGACCTTCAACCCAAAACCTTAAGGCATTAGGTTATGGGTCTTTCTCACTTATATATTACTCAACTTCCCAATTTCTTACCAATGTGGAACTTCACAACTCACACTTGCACTCCAACAATCTCCCCCTCAAGTTTGCTTAGGTGAGTTTAGCTTCTCTCGTTTATCATTAGTTAGCCCTTCATTTTAGTTGATGACTAATTGTAATTAGTTTATTATTAGTTGGAGTTTACTATGATTAGTTAGTGGAGGTTACTTTTCTTTTCTTCCTCTAAATGTCATAACTAATTCTCCCATTCATTTCCTTTTGTTGCCTTCTCTTGTATATAAACTCAAACCTCAATCAGAATCTCTTATCTTATCGGTTGTTGTTGTTGGGACAGACCGAGGACCTTCAATCCAAAACCTTAAGGCATTAGGTTATGGGTCTTTCTTACCAATGTGGAACTTCACAACTCACACTTGCACTCCAACAATCTCCCTCTCAAGTGTGAGTCCCTTCCACATTGTAAACTCCCCCTCCAGTGGAGGCATACATTTAATGACGACCCCTTATTCACACCGCCCTTAAACTCGGGGACACACCTCTTGAAACCCTTATGAGGAGGACTTTCGATGAATTAGCCCTTCATTTTAGTTGATGACTAATTGTAATTAGTTTATTATTAGTTGGAGTTTACTATGATTAGTTAGTGGAGGTTACTTTTCTTTTCTTCCTCTAAATGTCATAACTAATTCTCCCATTCATTTCCTTTTGTTGCCTTCTCTTGTATATAAACTCAAACCTCAATCAGAATCTCTTATCTTATCGGTTGTTGTTGTTGGGACAGACCGAGGACCTTCAATCCAAAACCTTAAGGCATTAGGTTATGGGTCTTTCTTACCAATGTGGAACTTCACAACTCACACTTGCACTCCAACAATCTCCCTCTCAAGTGTGAGTCCCTTCCACATTGTAAACTCCCCCTCCAGTGGAGGCATACATTTAATGACGACCCCTTATTCACACCGCCCTTAAACTCGGGGACACACCTCTTGAAACCCTTATGAGGAGGACTTTCGATGAATTAGCCCTTCATTTTAGTTGATGACTAATTGTAATTAGTTTATTATTAGTTGGAGTTTACTATGATTAGTTAGTGGAGGTTACTTTTCTTTTCTTCCTCTAAATGTCATAACTAATTCTCCCATTCATTTCCTTTTGTTGCCTTCTCTTGTATATAAACTCAAACCTCAATCAGAATCTCTTATCTTATCGGTTGTTGTTGTTGGGACAGACCGAGGACCTTCAATCCAAAACCTTAAGGCATTAGGTTATGGGTCTTTCTTACCAATGTGGAACTTCACAACTCACACTTGCACTCCAACAATCTCCCTCTCAAGTGTGAGTCCCTTCCACATTGTAAACTCCCCCTCCAGTGGAGGCATACATTTAATGACGACCCCTTATTCACACCGCCCTTAAACTCGGGGACACACCTCTTGAAACCCTTATGAGGAGGACTTTCGATGAAAGGAATCCACCATCAATCGGCTCTGATACCAATTGTTGGGTCAGATCGAAGGGGTTAAACACCAGGGAGATGTATAACCATGGGACACGAACCCATATATAAGAGAACATGACACCACCTTCAACCCAAAACCTTAAGGCGTTAGGTTATGGGTCTTTCTCACTTATATATTATTCAATTTCCCAATTTTTTACCAATGTGGGACTTTAACTCACACTTACACTCAAACAGTTATTGATCTAAATCGGTACTTCTTATGCAATTTTTCTTTTTTTTCGCTTTCTTCTTTGGCACTCTCTGTTTCTTCAATCTGTTACCTTAGATTTCTATTATTTTTTTATTTTTATTAAATTTTGTTCACTTATTTTAATATTTCTGAAGTAACTCATTTAAATAATGTAGAACTTTGATTTTTTATAATATATGTTGAATTTTATCAATAATTAATAAATTTTTTTTAACCAATCACATGCTTTTATCGGTAAAACGCAATATATATTGTTAAAAAAATATTTCAATTATTAAAATTGCACGTCCTTAAGTATGATTCTGGATCTGTCCGTGGCTGTATTTAAATTTATGAGGGCATCGACGTTGACAAGACGATAAAAGAAGTTGAGGACAGGGTATGGCGAAGGAGCGTCTGAACTTCGTTTCCAAACTTTATGGCAGCCTTTTACTTTGTTCCTACTCTACTGCAAGAATTGTTCCGTTTTGTATATGCTATATAATATAGTCTTTCACTAAAATCGTTATGTCATTTGTGTGTTAATGCTAAAAATATTAGACATTTTAATATTCTAATAAAGTAATTTTGTATTATAATTATCCAATTAATATATTTAATATAGCCCATTTTAATAACAGTTTCAATATATTAATTGAGAACGCATTATCATTAGATTTTCAATGCACCATTAGTTGTATTAAATAAGAGTAAATTACACATATTTTTACATTTATTATTTTTCAGTTTTTTGTTCTTAAAGAAACCTGGTGTAATATTATTATTTTTTGTAAGAAAGATGTTGAGTAATGAAAATATAACTTAAAAAAATGGGCATAACGAAAGTTCAAAATTAAGGAGGGTTCTTTAGTATTAAAATATAAAAGATGTTAGATGCAATAGAAACAAATAACATCCCTCGTCTCTTTTAATTTCTGATAAATAAAAAAATATAAAAAAATATGTATAATTTATTTATTAAATATCTTTTCGTGCCCCTATGTGTATTAACATTTTTATACTAACAACTAATTAAAATAATTCTAAATAACTTTTAAAATAATTTTTTATGTCATATTAAAATAAAATGAGTTAATTAAAGGGTTCAAGATATGTCTGTTCAGTCAAGAAACAATATGCCAAGAAGAAAAACACCTAAGCACTAAAAGAATAGTTCTTTTTTATTGGTGTAAAAAGAATAGTTCATGACTTATTTTATAAACGAATAACTCATTTAATAAAAGAACGTATCTTGATTTTGTTTCAATACATCATTCCTGGAAGCTCAACTTGATCAAAATAATATCTTTTTCCTGTTGAACTTCACCTTTGAAAACTTTTAAAGTAATTATTAAAAAATAATAATTTTATTACACACAAGTATATACAATTTTATGTATACATATTGTTACTTGTAGATATTATTGTAATTTCTCTCATAAAAGGATTTGTATGTATTATAAGATGATATGTCTTGATCAGGTGCAATCCAATTCATATCACTTCATGCATTAGATATTTTAACATAGCTTATTTTGTTTTTTTTTTTTAATCTTCTAAAGTAAACTCTCTCACTTTGGAAGAACCAATAAATTATAATACAATGAAAACTAAAAATAATGTGGATAATGTGATGAATATAGATTATGGAAAATATCAATACAATAATTAAATAATAGAATAATTAAAAGCTGAAAGTTGCAAGAATAAATTAGGAGCACCAATAATATATAATAAAAATAAAATCACATAAATAGCAGACACACAATTTTAATGATAAAATCCCCTTAACGCAAGAGTAAAATCATGGTTCAATGGTAGAAATAATCCATTATCATCAATAAAAGGGTACAAGAAGGTCTAGAGTGAGTGCACAAACAACGCTTACAATCAATAATGCTCACAAACAAGAACAAGGAGATGAAAAAAACTCTTAATTGCAAGCAAAAAACTTGCTTATCCCTCCATAGAACTCATTTTATCGTTTTAATCGGAAAAAACTAAATTGAACCACCTTATGTCCAAAAATCAACCCAACCCATTGGTGAATGAACTTGTAGTTGCAATCTGATAAACAAATTTCTAGTGTTTTTTTTTTGTAAAAGGCAAAGAATTTTATTCAGCAATAGCAAGAAAATTCTCAATCACAAGAAATAATTGAAAATGTCTCAGAGGATACATAGAGCAGGAAATAATTACATAGATATGCTTAAAAGACAATAGACATCACCCCACTGACAATGATTTACAATACAGAGGACCCAATAAATTATCACATTACCTAGTACCTAGATTGTTACAATACTTCAATTGTACAAACCATTCATAAAATGTAAAATACATTTTTTTAAAAAATCCCTTAACTCATAGCCAAGACATTTGAATTGCGTCCTGCCATAGCTTTAATTCAAAGAATGGAGATCCTTTGAAAAGTAGAACAATCCTTGTAAGTCATATCGACCATAGAGAGCCAGCCAGATAGTTAACAAAATGTCTTTCTGTATCTTCCTATTGGCATAGGAAAGGTGTTGCCACAAGTGAGAATAGCATTCTGATGGGAGAGCTTCAAATAACCAAGCCAGTGGTAACAATGCATCCATACTTGATATGCAGACTAACAGGAAAACAGAAATGAGAAACTGATTCTAATTTAGCTTGACACAAAGGACAAACAATTCCATCGAATAGATGAACCCCTCCTTTTGCAAGTTCCACCTTAGTTAGGATTTAACTATGGCTACCTTCCATGCAAATACAACCACCTTGAAGAGTACTTTTGCTTTCCATATGGTTTTAAAAAAAGGAGAATTGATACTCTAATCACTACCTTGAATTTTTCGGCATGCTTAATGAAAAGAAAAACCATAATCATTTCCTAAACTATTATCCCACTTCCAGCTATCACTTTTATCTGGGTAAACTTGTACCCCATCTAAGGTTGTATCTAGCTCACTCACCCAAGCAATCTCCTAGTTAAGAAGAGGTTCTTTAACTTAATCTTCATTCTTATTTATTGTTGTGTCATTCCCCAACCTCAAAATTAGGGCTCCTTTTAATCAGACAAAGCAAATAATCTAGGAAAGATTGATTTAAGGCTTCTTGATTCCCTCTAGCTCCCTTCCCAGAATTTGAACGATGAATCATCTCCTATTATTGCCTTCACACTTCCTTTAAACTAATCTCTTTTCCCCCCATTTGATTTAACCTTGATAAGATCCTTCCACCATTGGGAGTCTTTTTTCTACTTGTCTGAACATAGCCTGCTTTGGATATCCCCATATTTAGCCTCAAGAACTTTTATCCATAAGCATCTTCTCTGCTAAGGATCCTCCATTTCCCAAGCAATGCTTTATTGAAGTTCTCCACATCTTTGATGCCTAATCCACTTTGCTCTTTTTCCTTACATATACACCCCATTTGATCCAAGCAAGTTATTTGTTTTCTTCGAATCCACCACACAAGAATCATCTTTGCAGACATTGAATGGAATAGACCACCTTTTTTGAAATCCTGTAAAAAGAAAGAAAAAAGAGGAATAGAGGAGATAGAAGATTTGATAGTTAGTTGGCCTTTTCAAAGTCTACCTTGAACACTAGGAACGACTTCCTAGATCACTTGGCCTCATTACAATAACAACATTATCCAAAAGTTGTCTTCCTTTGATAAAGATTGTTTGAGGTACATCAATTATACAATGCATCACCAATTGGAGTCTTTTTTACAAATGCTTTTGCAATAATTTTATACAACACACCTATTAGAGATATAAGTCTATAATCCCCAAGACCTGCTGGAACATCTTTCTTAGGAATCAAAGTTAGAAAAGAGGCATTTGAACCCTTAGGAAGCTTCTCATTTTCATGAAAATTCGTCATAACCTTCATGATGTCTTTTAACAAATCCCAAAAAATACTTTACAAACCTCACGATCTATCCATCTGATATAGGTGCTTTTGAGCCTTCACATTCCTATTCTAGAAGCTTTACCTCTACCTCAGAATTCTTTTACTAAATTTGATTGCTGTTCTAAAGAAAGACTTTTAAAATTTAACTCATCCATTCTTACTCCCAAATCCTCTTGAAAGTAGAACCCTTCTCCAAAAAATTTCTTAACTTCTTTTTTACTTGCATAGAGTTTTCAATCCACTCACCATCAATTATAAGCACATTTGTTCCATTTGATTTTCTCCTCCAGTTTACCATTGTATAAAAAAAATCAAGAATTAGAATCACCCTCCTAAAGCCGTTTGACTTTAGCTTGTTGAGCCAAAAGACTTTCTTAGAAAAGACTCCACTTTTGTAGATCACCTAATTTTTCTACCAACAAAGATATTTCTTCTTTCTCCAGAGAGCGCTCATCTGTCTTGCTATCGAATAGAGAAATATTTTTTTCAAGTCTGCAATCTCCTTTTCTATTTTACCCATATTCTCCTTACTCCACCTTTTAATTTCCACCTTTAGAGCTTTTAAGTTTTCTTTTAAGATGTATGCTTTCGATCCTTGAATCTCATAACTGTTGTATTTTTCTTTGACAGGATCATTAAAACCAGTACAATCAAGCCACCCATTACAGACTTGAATGGCATAGCCCCCGCAATTGGCCCTTAACTGCTTCAAAATTATAGGGCAATGATTAGAGAAGTTCCTATCTAGAATTAATTGATAGGAATTAAGTGTCAATTCCAACCAATCCACAAAGATAAGAAACATGTCTAGCATACTGCAAGTTAAACTTTTATTGTTGAACCATCATATTTTTTCTCCTGAGACGAGTACTCCTACTAGTTCTATACTTATAATAAAGGACGAAAATCTTGACATCTCTAGATGATAGGCAGTAAACTCACCATTTTTCTCCAATTCTTTCTTTAGGGTCTCTAACAACATTGAAGTCACCCGCTACTTCATCCTCTTCTTATTGAGTGTTTGGTTCTATATATTTCTCTCTAATAAGTTTCTCTCACATCCTAATCTGACATTTTCGCATTATGTTTAAGTAGACATAGTGGACCAACATATTTGGCTTTTCTCCATATAAGAAGAGAGCTTGAAAACAACATATCTCCCCTTACAACTATGTAGAGGTAACGACCAAATTGACGATTTCACAATAAACTTCAAATTTCCCTCTTGATAGTGTCTTAGTCATCATATCATGACCATTATCATCTGTATGAACTTTGAGCAACTCTGACAACTTAACATCCACAACATCTTATATCTAATGATACCTCAAATCGATATGTTTGGAACTTGAATGAAAAGTTGAATTCTTACCAAGATGAGCATTACTTTGACTATCCACAAATAATAAATACTTGTCTTGAACAAAGCCAAGATCATGCATGAACTTCTTTACCCATAGCAACTCTTTGCATTATTCAGTAGTGACAATAAATTTTGTCTCTGTAGTAGATAAAGTTACGCCTTTTTGCAACTTAGATTGCCAAGCTACAACTCCCCTTACAAATTTAATCAAATAGCTCCATGTGGACCTTCTAGAATCAATGTCTACAGCTATATCTAACTCTAAGTACCCCAGTAAAGTTGGCTCATTACCACCAAAACAAAGCCTCTCGTCAATAATACCACAAAAATACCTCAAAATCCATTTCACAAAATTCCAATGCTCTTTACTTGGAATTAACTAATATCTACAATTGTACCAACAACATCTGTAATATTTGGTCTTGTGCACACCATTGTGTATATAAAACTACTCATTGCAAATGTATAAGAAACTCGTTGCATCTCCAATATTTCAACTTTATTAGATGGACCCTGTTTAGAACTCAATTTAAAATGAGCAGGATGAGGAGTGATTACTTTCTAGGTTATAAATAGGAAGTCAAAAAGTACTTTTCAGGAAAGTACTTTCTAGAAGAATAAGAGACTATTCTGGAAAGTACCTAATAGAATATAAAATGTACATTAAAAAAAAACAACTTTATAGGACATTTATTTTGAAATATAGCTTCAAAAAGTATTTTCAAAAGAGATTGACTTTTTGAAAAGTACTTTTCAAAAGTATAAATGCACTTTTCGAAAAGTGCTTCCTAGACCTTATTTTCAAACAAAATTAAAAGGAGGTGTATTGTGAGATTTTGAAAGGATTTAAGTAGTGAGATTTGAAAAATTGTAAAAAAAATGAGAAGGGATATATCTTTTAAAAAAAAGTTTTTTTTTAAACAAAAAAATTTTGGTAAGCCTTATGATCTTCTATATTCTTTACTATTTATTGCTTTATAGTGTATTTCGTGGATACCTTATCTTTCTGCTTCTGCTTATCCTCTGCTGCTTTTAGTTTCTTTTTTCTCATACTACTGCACTCTCATACTACTTTATAAACAAATTTTTACAAATAAATGGCTAATATACAACCTTTTAAAGGAACAGACTACAAAGCAGCTCTTTCGAATGTAGAATTTTTAACAAAATCCCCTCCAGTGGGATATACAAAACCTTCTACTGACGTAGATCTGATTCACACAATTTTAATAGGGCAAAATAATACAATAATAGCTTTGCTGGAAGAAGTTTCTAGAAAGTTATCTAAACTTATAGACACAAACAAAAATGAAAATGTTTCAGAAGAAATAAATGATTTAGCAACCAAAGTTTCTAAACTTTTGATAGGAACAAATACGCATATTAAAACAGTGTGCCAAAATACTCATAAATTTGTTAAAGTAACTATAAAGACAAACATAACTGAAACTAGTAATAAAATTCAATATAAACAAGAAGATAATACCTCTAACACAAATACAGTCGTTAGTTAAATATGAATTTAAGACAGAATAATATTTCACAAACACAATTAGAAGATATTTCTATGGATAGTACAACCAATAGAAATAAAAAAAGAGAGAGGTTTCCAGGAACTTCTCGAAGATTAAGAGAACACCAAACTAGGAGACAAGATCTCATACAACACCCAGGAATCTTGGATAGATTTCTAAACAGAAGAAGAACTACTAACGTCAGAAGACTCGAAGACTTAGTAGACATACATCAAAACACAGAAATAGGATCAAACTCAAGGATAGATTCTTTGAATCCTAGACAACTATACAATATAGACTGGTTAAGTTCTGAAAGAACTAGTCTTTACAGATATAGAAGGATAGAAGATTTTCACCTCTCTGATAATACATACGAGATAATTCCTTTAATATCTCAACAAACGGCTACACAACTCCTAAATCAACAAGGGAGATATGTCCACATGGCATTGATCACTATAGGAGTTAGATCCCTAGCCAGACATCTGGTCAGTGCTAGAGCTTTGATAGTTCTCCATGATAAAAGATTTCAAAATAATGATTCTCAAAGTATTATTGGAATCTTAGAGGTTGACTTAAATCAGGCCATCTCACTAATATATCTTGCTCCAAACTTTACACTAACCCTTCAAGACTTTGTTAATCACATTAGTCTAGAAGTACAAACTATAGGTTTTGGAACAAATTGGATAGGAGATAACCTACACCTAGACATTACATTCATAGGAAGAATAAGTAATTATATTTCTTCTATGTATAGAATCAACACAAGACCATTAGAAGAAGCAACAAACTCATATGGTACATGATTTTTGCCAGCTCAAGCATTTACCAGAAGTAATGAGGGTCATCTATGGAAAAGTCATTTACAAAGGGAAGAACGAACTCTCATCACAAATCCAAATACAGCTATTTTACACAATAGATCTAGAGGCCTTAGTTTAAGCTTCACAGACTACACAAATACTCCTCTTATTGATTTAGAACAAAACAGACGAGGTAGTGTATATACTATTCCTAATGATGATCATATTGGTATATGAACATCATACACAGTGATGATGAAGAAGATGATGACATGACTGATGAAGAATGAAATCATCATCAAGCAAACATAGCCATGCTCAGACAAGAAACTTTATACAACCAAACAAACATAGCTATGTTTAGGAAAGAAACTTTAAACTTGGAACCTTTGGATAGGTTTTTAAACGACCTTAACTGGGAACCCTGGGATACTTTTCCCCCTGAGACAAATGAGATTATAAAACCTCAAGAAAACAAAGAAAATGATGAAATAGATGATATAGTAAATACATTTTTGAATAAATTACAAATTGAAGAAGAAGAATTTTCTTATCAACTTACAAATAATTTAGAAAATAAAGATGAAGATGTCTTGTCAACAACATCTGAAAATACAAAAGTAGGTATCATAAATGAATATGAAGGATCTACATCTACAAATTATCGGCTAGATCCTGCCGATACACAAAATTATTCTCAGGGATTTCTTCCTCGGGAAATTGTACAAAATATTGTACTTAGTGACAACAAATACGTGTCTCATGGCAAAATATTACCAGTAGAACCAAACTTCCAAATCCAAAATTTACTTTTAAACATAGGAGGAATAGATCCTCAACTCCTCCCAACATATATTGAACAATGGATAGCTGCTATAATCCAAGATTATGACATACATCATGAGAAAGATGTACTATCTTCTCAAGAAATGATCGCTAAAGAAGAAACATACTTAGGCGTATCGCTAGATCTGGATGGGAATCTTTCAAGAAAAATTTCCCTAATGATCTAAACACACTGGTTATTGAACCAGGCCCAAACATTTACAATTTCTGTTCCCTTATACAAAGATTGTTTACTTCACAATCGGCCAATGATGGCAACACAATTAGACAACAAATTTATTTAGGACATCTCGAAAGATTGTCTATGGAATATTTTGGTAAAATAAAAGAATACTGTCAAGATTATCTCTTGTATGCATCTATAGTTGGTTGCTTTCATGATGTTAATATAGGAGACAAAATGTTTCTAAAACTACAGGAAAACTGGGACAAAAAATTAGAGAAAATTGGAAAAATGATGAGGTTACTCCCATGCTAAATAACCTCTCTATACGAATACAACACATTATGAAAATAATGGAAGACACTTGCTCTCATATTGCTATACAAAAATAGCTTAAGCATTCTGATGCTGGGATATGTAAACAAATATACACACCCCAACAATATGCACAAAATAGGTTTAGAAACAGAAAAAATATATCTAGAAACAAACATAGATACAATAATACACAAAAATTCTTAGGACCAAGAAATCCGAGAAAAACATATACAATAAGGGCCTCTAATGGCAGAAAACCTACTTTAAATCCTAATAGACATGTTAGGAAATTTAGAGACAATAAAACCTACAAACAAACATTAAAATATTTTTCTTGTAGCTAACCTGGACATTTCTCAAGAGATTGTCCAAACATAGCTAATCTCTACACAAAAGAGGCGTAATTAATAAAATCATGTCATATGAATCTTCGTCCCATCGATGAAGAAGTTTCTACTGACTCAGAAATCTTATCTGTTATCAGTATAACAGAATACACAGATGAAATAAATGAAGAAAAGGTTCACAAATATTATGATTTAATAAATGAATTTATAAATAATGAATACAGTCATTTATATCCTAATAATGACAATGACTTCCCAATGGGGATGAATACAATGAAATGGGACAAATTTTAGATGATTTAGGATATTTCTTTATGAAGACAATAGAAACAAACCCCTGTTCTCACAAAATACAATTTTATTCTGGTATTGAATCAATTCCGTGCCAATATTGCAAAAGGTATTTTCACATATCACAAAGGTCTCATTGTCCATTATGTTACAAAAATTTCTGTATTAATTGTGTGAAAAAACATATGAATATACAAGAAATACCTTCTTTTGAAAAGAAAGATAACACAAATAAGTTGTATAATAAAGATTTAACAGATACTAGAGTTTCTGCATTAGAGACTCATATAAATCATTTAGAAGAAAAGGTTCTTCTTTTAGAAAAAACTATAAAAGGAAAAACTAAAATAGATTTCCGCAGAGTCTAGTCACTCATCTATACAAAATAATATGATGTGAATTATGGAATGTATCCCATTAGTTTGCAATAAACAACAACTAATTACTTTAAAAGTATTAGTTAAATTAACATTTCCAAAAATAAATAATATCCCATCAATAGAAAAAATCATACAAGCATTATTGGACACAGGATGCTCTGAAACAGTTATATGTAAAACTGTAGTTCCACTACAAAACATAACAAAGAGCAAACATATACAAAAAACCAGAACCATGTCTAAAGAAATTATGATAAATGATGAAGAAGTTAACAATGTTATTCTTCAAGTCAGTACAAATTGTGACCTTTTTGGTCATAAAATTTTTACAAAAACAATGAGGGTAGAAAACTTAGTTCCCTCAAAACAAAACATGATAATTAGTTCTATCAAGTTTATAAGCAGATGTCTAACCGGTTCTGCCAGATTCAGTAGCTTATAAACTTGTCCTGTTATGTAGATAGTTGTATAGATTTAATTTTCTATCTAGATTATACAAAGATGTCTAACCGACTCTGTCAGATTCAGTATCATATAATTTTGATTTAATCTTGATAGAAAGTAAATTTAATTAACATATGATAAGCCTTTAAATGATCATCACATCTTTAAATATTTATTGTTTAAGGCATCCGAAGATACCTTATAAACTACTCCATACTTTGAAAGAAAATATACACAAGTTATTAAGGAAATAATTACAAAAAAGGAGGAGAGGGGAGGGGTTGCAGAAAACTTCTTATATTATTGATGGAAAAATTTTACAAGTATCAGAAAGAGGTTTTAGAAAGAGAGGGAGGAATGTAGAGAGAAGGAGGAGAGTGTATTCAGGACCTGCTCAACATAAGAGGCTTATGGTCCTTTTATAGAAAAATTGTATAACCTGAAACCGATTCTATAGGTAATCCTGTGATTGGTAACCTGCTGAGAAGGTTACTTTGTGACTGGCGACCTGTTTTGTAGGTAAATTTTACCCTTCAGTCTATTATCTCGATAAGAGATAAAATTACTGTGTCGCAGGTAAAATTTTAATTTGCTCTTCAAACTCGAGCTAGTGTGTCTAAGTCAGTTGTTTCTTCGTCCATTTGTTCATGAAGACAAGGATCTTCTGTGTCATAACAATCTGATGGAATGTACGATAGTCCCGATGTGTTATGGCCATAAAAACCAATTTCTTCATATATTTCTTTGTGTAACCTTTCTTTTTCAAAATGTTTCATGAGAGAAAGGTTTGCCTCAATTGGAAATGGGTGGAATTTATTACCCATAATCTTTTTCCAGTATAATTTTATGTTATGGGTTTCCTTTAATAGCATAAAAATCTCAGAATCCCTTTTTGAGAAGTTCCAGTTAGACCCTTCAATGTATGCCTTCCAAAGGTTGTACTAATATAATGTGTCTTTATTTAGAGATAATCCTTTAAGTGGATCATGCTCAAATAATGTAAGACTATGAATATCTGGATTTGTCTCAGTAAATAATTTTATTACATGTGTGGCTAAACTATCAGGATTATATGCACTTCTTGGAGAAGTGGTAATTTGTAAAGCCACTCGTTGCATGTGCTCAGTCTGAATATCATTTATGACTGAGTTTAATACTGGAGTGGAGGCAGAAAATCTATCCGTGGGGGGTATCGCCAAGGAGTGAAGGCAACTCGATTCTAGTAGCATCATGGGAGTTATCAGAACATCCCTGTATAAGTGAGATTTGAAAGAACTCAAATCAATTTGAGCTCGTCTGAAGATGAATTTTAACTGGCAAGTGCAGTGTTTGTCAACAGTTTTACAATAATCAGAAGATCCTAAACACAGATTTCTGTTATTGAAATAAGTTTGTATTTTTACGAATAATCCATCGTAATTTGTAGTTCCAGTATGGACCTCAAACAGAAAGTCCTGTATTAACCCAAATTTACCCAGAAGGATATTTGGATTCATTTGTTGTGGGATACTACAAGCAGCAGTAGCATATGTTTGTGTTTAAGCATGAGGCTCAAATTGTAAGGCAGTCTTTATTTTTTCTTCATCGATTGGTTCCAACCGAACTACCATTTCTGCTTCTTCTTTTGAATAAAAGTATTTGTATGTGCACCAGAATTGGTCTTGTTTTGCCTCACTGAGGTCTTTAAATGATGTATAGACACTTTTGTTCTTGCCTGTTATAAGGGCAAAATGTTTGAAGCCTTTCCCAGAAGGAGAGGCAGGAGAAGTTAACGCTACTCCTTTATTGTCTTGACAACAAAAGCTGTATAATGCGCTTATGATGCTTTGTTTTACCCTTGTCACTTGGTGTTCATTCTGTGTTGTGTATTTTGGAATATTCCAAATATTGTCAATTAAAACATTTAATTTGACATTTGTTTGATCTCTTCCAGGGTATTGGAAGATATTTGTAAGGATCGGCAATTCTTGTTTACTGAACTTTGTGTATTGGTCCGCATTCAATGGGGACTTTACTTGTTTGGGGCCGAAGGCACCTTCTTTGTATTTTCGAGCATGTGGACTTGAAAAAGTCTTTGTAAGGGTGATGACTTCACCTAATGTACCTGGATAAAATATCAACACAAGTATTATCAACACCTTTTATATGTTCAAAATGTATAATTTTTCCAGAAAAATTTATGTAATTCTTAAAAAATAACCATCTTTTATGAGGTTTTTTGTCATTGTTAATTTGATTTTTACCATGAGAAATTATAGCTTCACAATCTGCTCTGATTGTTAATTATTGTTTATTTATCAAAAATAATTTAAATGTGTCCATTGCATGTATGATAGCATTGACTTCGTAATCAGTGCTAGTTTTGTAAATTTTTGGTTTTGTTGTGTATTTACCAGAGGCATATCGACATATTTGTTCTTCTACCTTTGGTAGTGTTTATTTTTCTTTCGTTTAAGGATGACTCCCCATCCTAATTCACAACCATCACATTCAATTATTAGATAATCAGAATCTAATGGTAATTGTAAAATAGGTAATTTTGTTACCATATGTTTTATTTTCTGAACTAGTTTTACATCTTCAGAATTAAATTTTCTTTCGCCTTTTAAAGCAGTTTTGTTGTATAACAGAGATGTATATTTTCCTAAATCAGGAATAAAACTTCTTGCATAGTTTAAAAGTCCTAAAAAGGATCTAAGTGTTTTGATATATTCCATTTTATCTGGAAAATCTTGTATTTTCTTGGAAATATGCGGCTGGAGTTTTATAGTCCCATTACCGATTTCTGTTCCCAGAAATTCAATGAAATTTTTACAAATTTCCATTTTAGATTTTGAAACTATTAGTCCATAATGTTCCAATTTATATAAAACTTGTTTTAAATGATGAAAATGATCATATTTTATTTTAGAAAATACTAGTATGTCGTCAATATAGACACATCTTTAAAGATATTATCCATTTTTCGCTGAAAAACAGCAGGAGCATTTTTAAGATCAAATGACATAACATTCCATTCAAAGAGGCCTTCAGAACAGGAAAATGTTGTCCATTTTATTGATTTTGGATCCATTTTTAGTTGATGGAATCCACTTTTAAGGTCAAATTTAGAAAACCACTTGGCATCTTGAATTCTGTTTATTAAAATATCTTTAAATGAAATTGAATATCCATGTTCTACTGTGTTATCATTTAGTCTTTTATAGTTGTAAACCATTCTAGATTTACTTCTTTTTTGTTCCAAAGATTTATTGACTATTAAAGCTATGTGGACTAACACTAGGTACTATTACTTTTAGTTTTAATAGATTTTGTATATGATTTTGACATTCTTCTTGTTCTCAATTATTAAATTGAATGTCTTTTGTTTTAATGAATTAATTATTTCCAATTTACAAGTAACGGGATCTTTATCCCAGAACTTTGTAGGATCTTCTCCTATTATATTTGTTTTATTTAATCTATCTAAGAAAAACTAAAATTATACGATACTGAATCTGTATAATATACAGGAAATAAAAATATATATAATAACATATCAAAATTAGGATAAGAAGATTTTATAAGAATTCAGTCATTTATATCTAGACAAATATTTATACGATACTGTATATTTGATTTAATCCTATATTTCCTCCTATTATATTAGGAAAAAAAGATTGAATATTTGTTATTAAATAACATATATAAGAATGTTCAAATGATATGAATTTGATAAATATTATTGATTAGATAATATCTTAAAATTCATCAGTTGGAAGAGTCAAATTTTTATTTTACATAATATTATTAAAGAAATAAATATTTAAGTTGCTGGAGTTTGACATTTGAAATAAATTATCTGTCTTTAACAAAAATATTTAAAATAAAATAAAATATATTAATTATTATATGAAGGAGTAAATAAGTTGACTCGAGCCCTAAAAAATATGACCAAACCGTAAACCCAGGTACCGTGTCTTAGCTCAGAATGGGTGAATCTTACCCAGATAATGGAAGTAGGTCCATTTTGAATATTATCTAAGCAGATTTTTTGACTGCCCACATACGATTTTTGTCCTGGAGAAATGTGCATCTTAAAATTCACAACAACTCAGGCATCCTCAACTGAGTTGAATTTCTTGACTAATATTGTATTAAATATAGTTATATTAAAACTGAAAAATATATTTGAAATGTATAAACTAAAAAAGAATGTGAGAATAATAAATATAATATACAATTACGATAAATTTTATTTTTTTTTATTTTTGTGAATATTATGTGAGTATGTAGTTAATTTTAAAGTGATGGTAATTAATAATTTTAAGTAAATTTATTTTGAAATTATTAAAATATTTTAATTATAGACATAATTATTAATATTTTAAAATTTGCTATAAACTATGTATATAATTTAAAGAAAATAATAAATTTTGTATTTAAATACATGAATTCTTATACAATAAACAAAATATAATTATCAAATTTGGACCTCTAGAGAATGAAAACAATTAAAAGGACATTTTATTCTAAAATTATTACAAACAAAAGGGCTTGATTGGGTTTATTTTGGTTTTTAGTTTTTAAAAAGAGTTTTCAAGAATAGTTTTCAAAAACTCTTTTTGGGGAGAAAAGAAGAAAAAAAACTTATTTGGCAAGTTTTATTTGAAAATTGTTTTGAAGATGTAAAAATAGAAAAAATTGTTCATATTTATTATAATTTCATTAATGAAAAGCAAAAAACAACATATTCTGATTGTATTTTGAGTTTTCAAAACAAAAATAGAAAACTGAAAAGCAAAACTATTTTCAGCTATTTCTGTTTTTTAGTTTTTTAAAACTGAAAAACCAGAACTGTTTTCGAAAACTGTTTTCAGAAAACACTATCCAAACAAGTTTTTTAGTTTTTAAAAACTAAAATACTGAAAACAGTTTTATAAAACTGTTGCCAAACACTTGATTGGTTTGGTTTTGTTTTTTAGTTTTTGAAAACAAACTATTTTCGGGAAGAAAAGAAAAAAAAAACTTGTTTGACAAGTAATATTTGAAAACTATTTTGAAGATGTAAAAATAGAAAAACTTGTTAATGTTTATTAGAATTTCATGAATGAAAAGCAAAAAACAATATATTCTGATTGTATTTTGAGTTTTCAAAACAAAAACTAAGAACTGAAAAGCAAAACTACTTTTAGTTATTCTAGTTTTTTAGTTTTTAAAAACTAAAAAATCAGAACTGTTTTCGAAAACTGTTTTCAGAAAACACCACCCAAATAAGTTTTTTAATTTTTAAAAACTAAAATACTGAAAACAGTTTTATAAAACTGTTGCCAAACAAGCACTAAGTCTTCAAGTCTCCTTCTATTTTCAAAACTTCTCCCTAGGGCTTTGAAAATAACATTTTTAATGAGATAATAATCCCAATGAATAAAACAAGCTTTTAAAAGAGATTCGCAAATAGTGTTGTTCTCAGTCGACAGGGAATCTAAAAAAAAGTATCATGGTTCCCGCAGTAATAAAAAGTATTTTATTTAAATATAAATTATGATTTAATCCAAATAATTTCTAGCAATAAATACGATAAAAATACTTTTCGATGCAAACACATAATTGAAAAATTATAGTGATACTCATGATCACTCACTCTCACTCTACGGTTCCAAAACTAGGTTTTCAGTAGATTCTTCAAAAAGCCCTATGAACTCATATTCCATACAATGACGTCCCACTGTCTTCCCCACGCTATTATAGAGGTATCCAAAATTTTTTCTCTATCCCAGATGGGGGTATCTAAAACCACTTACCCGTATTAAACAAGGTATCTCATATATCCATCTGGGATGGATGTATCCCAAATTTCACCACTCATTTCAAATGGATGGAGGGTTAAAAAAGGTGTTTTACTCATCTCTTGAAGCATAACTCTATAACTTTGGTTTATTCTTTTTTTCTCTTTCTCAACCCTTGAAAAACCCATCTAATTTATAATTTTTTTTCCTCTCAAGAGCCCTACGTAATAACTTAAGATTGACTCTCTCTATTCTATCTTTTGATAAAGGATTATTTATGGTTCAAAATTAAGATAAAATATTCTTTTATCTTATCTTACTATTATTTTAAAAGTAATATTATCTTTAATTTTGTCATTCTGACTATTTAATATTTTAGTTATTTGATTGATTATCATCTAATTATCTTTTTATTTTAATCAAATAACAACTTAATATTATTATTTACTAAGTGACCAAATATTATTTTATAGCTAGACAATTATTATTCATTAATTTATTTTATGAGGTAATTTTTTATTTTAAAAATTTGAGGATGTTACAAGAATTATTATATATTAAGAATTTATACATGATAATTTAATTATTATGTATTATTTTTTATGAAATCGTTATTTATATGGAACTATTTTTTAATATCATTACATGTTACTTTTATAACTATTACATTTTTTTTATAGAGTTTAATTAGTATGCATTGATAGTATAAAAGAATATTACACTGACATTTAATCACATCTTTTCATTTATATGACTTTTAAAATATTAATTGATAAAGTCAACAAACTTACCCTAAATTAAGATTAAGGGTTGTGATTGAGCGTTTGTGTAAAAAGTTTTACACTAACAATACATACTAATTAATTATTTTTATATGTTACATTTTTTCTCATTCTAAATGAATTCAATATCACAACATTAAATAATAATAAATATATATATATATATATATATATATATAATACTATACAACAATTTTATTTGATGATATATAATGAGTATCTATTATTATTTCATATGATTTTTTTTACTTTTTATTGATTTTTTAATACTATGGCAAAGTTCATAGTGGGAGAGAGAGAGGTTCTAGATTTGAATCTCTCTACTAACAAAAAATAACACATTAAAACAATAAACATTTAGCCTATAAAAAAATATTGCTATACTCTCTTTCTCATGTTACATTTTTCTTTCATTCTAATTGAATAATAATAATAATAATAATAATAATAATAATAATAATAATAATAATAATATTATTATTATTATTATTATTATTATTTTTTATTTTTTTTTTTTGGTTTTGACAACACGTATCCCCATTAAAAACAATCTACTTAAGTTGAAAAATACCATTATGGACAACAAAATTCTCCCTCAAATCTAAGTATTTTAAGCAGTTTGACACATAAGACTTGAACACAATAATAAGAATAATAATTACACTATTATTGTATGCTCTACAACTATTTCATTACAAGAAACAATAGTCATTTACCAAAAAAATTGTACCACTATTTATTTTTATAATATATAATGGACATTTATTAGTATTTAATATGAATTTATAATAATTTTTACATACAGAGGACATTAATATTTATGAAATAGGGTGAAGTTTTATAAATGATTCTCTTCTACATAAAAATAGAAATTATATTACATAAAATTATTTATAAAACATAAAAACAATATGTCTCATATGAATATATATTAACATGTATGAATGGAATTTTATCATAAATTTTCTTGAGTTTCACATTGTGACGGAAAAAGTGTATTAACTTTAGAGTCATTCTTGCAAAGAGACACAAATATTAAATATTATATGGTACTTTTAAATGTGCATTATCTTGAATAATAATACTTTAATTTTTTATTTCATAACCATCCCCTAAATTTAAAAATAAAATAAAATATATATTCTTTGGAGTTAATATATGGTACTTTTAAATGTGCATTATCTTGAATAAAAAAATTATCTGTATAAAAAAATTTGTTAAAAATAGAAGGTACTTTTAAATGTGAACTATCTTATAGTGCATGTTTTTTTTTTTTATATTGTTTCTCCATCGTTGTATAAAAAAAAAGCGTTAATTATTATAATACCTATGATACAAAATTTGTAAATGTTATAATTTTTAGAAAATAAATATTAAAAAATAATAGAAAAGAGATGATTTATAATATAAAAAATATTATCAAATAACATGACAAGATTTCTATATAAAATTAAGAATAAAAAACACAAACCAATGTATATGGAACATAAGCCAAACTCATTTACAACACACAACTAAACATCTAATTCAATTGATAAAAAAACAATAAACTTACATTATGCAAAACCTTTACAAACACATTATCAGAAAAAAGAACATAGGAAGAAAGATGAAAGGTGATAAGAAAATACAAATTAGAAAAAAAAAGCAAATTAGAAGAATTTTCTAAAAATAAAATCAAATTAATTAAACATCCTTTGCCTACAAATAAAATTTTGTCTAAGATTGAAATAGTGTGCTAATGAAAGGAAGAAACGAGCAATTGTGGAAATTTCCAAACTGATGAAAGCCGAACCTAATAGAAATTAAATTTGTTCAAAACCAAAGCAAACTGAAATTAAAATTGAAAATTGAACAACAAAAATAAAAAACTGCAAAAATCAGGTTTAGGTTAGGGTAATTTGATTTTTACGATTTTCAAACTGTGTTGTTCGGTTTAGTTCGGTTTGTGATCTGAGATTTTGAAACCAAACAAAATTAAATTGTTTATCCTTAGTTATTTTAGCAAATTTCCAAGAAGACATATATCACTACTCATTATTTTATAAGTTTATAAGATTTTGACTTAATATTTAATTAAGATTTTTAATTATATGTATTAGTTGATGAATGAATATTTTAGTAAAACTACGTGATTTAATTTCATTGGATACAATTTGATGACAACTACTAAAATGTAATGTTTAAATGAATTAATTGTTTACACTTTAATTTTAATAATTATTGTTTATATATATAATTTTGTTGGGGTAAGAAAATTTTATAGAATTTTAGAAATAATTTTTTCAATGTATTTTTAATATATAAATAAAATTAAATTTTAAACCACAAAATCAAAACAAACTATACCGCAAAACTGAACAAGATTGCTTGTACTTATTTTTTTAGTTTAATTCAAACTAATTTTATACTCAAAACTAATTTAGATCACACTGTGAACATCCTAAATTAGAAATGTCTTTATTAAAAAGTGCAGCTTAAGTTAAAATCGAGAAATGCATTAAAAAATGTGAATTTACTCATAATTAAATGATTCTTAAAAGATCATTGGTTACAATAAATGATAAACTTATTATTATTATAATATATATGTTGATTTTTTTCTTAATAAACATAATTAATTTAATAATTTTTGTAAATGCTAAGATGTTACAGATTTTGGTGATGCCAAAAGTGACAAAGAATGTAGCTACAAAAGCAAGAAAGCAAAAAGAACAAAACTATTGGTAGAGATTCAAGTTTAATGTTAAGCTAAGAAAATAAATTAACTCTTTTATTGTATAAAAGAATTTCTACAAATTTGCATAAACTTATTTTGGCAAGATATGTTTTTATCAGTTCAAAGCTTTGAACTGATAATCAATTACCAGGCTATGTAATCGATTACCAGAGAAATTGTTTATTCAAATTCTGAATTCAAAAGTGACAACGGCATAATTTTTAAATCATGTAATCGATTACCATTTTTATGTAATCGATTACTAGAAAGTTGTTATCACAAAATTTTGAAAAGTCACAACCTTTTTGTGAAAAGGCACAATTTTTGAATTGTGTAATCGATTACCAGTATATGTAATTGATTACCGGTGGTTGTTACGAAAAGTTTGAAAAGTCACAACCTTTCATGAAAGAACACATCACTTTGGTTTTGACACTATAAATAAGTGACTTTTCTTCTGTTTCAAATCACAAATTTTTCCTATCTTTTACAGAAAACAAACTCTTGCCTAAACACTTGCAAATTTCGAAAGAGTTCTTATAGGATCCTCAAATTGTATCATTTACTCTTTAAGAGAGTTTCTTATTCTTCTTCTTCTTATCACTCACTGATTCTATTCAAGAGAGACTTCTTGAGTAAGAAAAGGAATCTCAAACATAGGGAGAGGGCTCCCAAGGTGATTGAGGATTCGTTCATTTGTAAAGTGATTTACAAAGTTAGTAAAAGCTCAAGTGGGGTTACTTGAGGACTGGACGTAGGCAAGTGGATTGGCTGAACCAGTATAAAAAGAGTTTGCATATTTCTATTCCCTATACTCCTATCTATTTATTCTGTTTGCATTTTCAAATACTCATTTTCATTTTTAAATATTCTAATATAAAATCAAAGAGAAAAAAAAACTAAGTTTAAAATCTTTTTATCTACTTAATTCACCCCCCCTCTTAAGTAAACTAAGGCCACTTGTCCAACAAGTAGTATTAGAGCAGGTAATCTTGAATAAGGTTTAAAAGCCTCAAGAATCAAATGGCCTCAAATTTTCTCTTTCCTGAGGGCAACTCAATAAATAGACCTCCTATCTTTAATGAAGAAGGCTACTATTATTGGAAGACCCGAATGCAAATTTTTATAGAGGCAATAGATTTAAATATGTGGGATGCAATTGAATTTGGTGCATTCATCCCTATAATGCAAGTAGAAAATAAAATTGTAGAAAAACCTAGAGAACAACGGAATGAAGATTATAGAAGAAGAGTTCAATATAATTTAAAAGTCAAAAATATAATCACTTCTGCATTACGAATTGATGAATATTTTAGGGTGTCAAATTGTAAGACTACAAAAGAAATGTGGGATATATTAGAAGTAACACATGAAGGTACTAGTGATGTCAAAAGATCTAGAATAAACTCTCTCACTCATGAATATGAACTTTTTAGAATGAATCAAAATGAAAATATACAGGACATGCAAAAAATATTCACACATATAGTTAATCATCTTGCATCTCTAGGAAAAGTTTTTCCAAATGAAGATCTTATCAATAAGGTTCTAAGATGTTTAAGCAGGCAGTGGCAACCAAAAGTAACAGCAATTGCAGAATCCAAAGATCTCTCGACAATGTCTTTTGCCACATTATTTGAAAAACTTAAAGAACATGAACCGGAATTGCTAAGACTCAATCAACATGAAGAAAATGACAAAAAGAAGAAAAACATTGCACTCAAAGCCTCCTCATCCACCCATGAAGAAAAAGACAAAGAAGATTCAAATGATGATATAGATGATGATGAAGACTTTAGTCTTTTTGTGAAAAGATTTAACAAGTTTCTAAGAAATAAAGGAAATCGAAAGAAAACAACGTTCAATACAAGGAAGAAAGGGGAAAACTCAACTTCCACCCTAAGATGTTATGAATGCAACCAACCAGGACATCTAAGACTAGAATGTCCTATCTACAAAGAAAAATTAGAGAAATCTAATAAAACAACCTTCAAGGAAAAGAAAGGAAAGAAGGCATATATCACTTGGGAGGAAAACGACACTGATTCATCAAATGACTCAGACAATGAAATTGTTGGTCTCATGGCTAGAGACTATGATAGCGAAGAAGAGGTAACCTCCTCTAACCTTGAAACTTCCTTTTCATTTGATGAACTTCAAGAAGCATTTAATGATCTTCATAAAGCATCATTAAAACTTGCAAAACTAGTGTCATCTTCCAAGAAAACAATTTCTAACTTAGAAGTAGAAATTTTAAAATTAAATAAAGAATTAGAGAATCTTAGATCTGAATTTAATACACTAGAATTAAATTCAAAACAACCAATTAAAAGTGATATAGAAAATAAACCTCATTCATGTGCATCATGCAGTAAATATAAAGATGAAGTTGTTAATCTAAAAATCACACTTGCTAAATTCACTTCGGGCAAGAACAATTTAGATATTTTATTAGGAAAACAAAGATGTGTCTTTGATAAAGCAAGAATAGGATACAATCCTTTAAAACAACAGAAAATGTATAAAAATTTCTTTGTATCCACTCAAGCAACTAGTTCTCCATTTTTGACATGTTTTTATTGTTGCAAGAAAGGACATAGTGCATCAACATGCCATTTTAGGAAAAACAATAAGAATAGCAATATGATATGGGTTCCAAAAGGATCCTCAATTAAAAATAACACACAAGGACCCAAGAAAATTTGGGTACCAAAGTCATGTAATCTATTTTGTGTTTGAAGGAATCTTTGAAGAAAAACTGGTACATTGATAGTGGTTGCTCCAAACATATGACGGGAGATACTTCAAAGTTTCTCATCTTGAATCCCAAGAAAAATGGACATGTAACTTATGGAGACAACAACAAAGGTAAAATTCTAGGGGTCGGAAAAATCAATACGAATCTCTCTACCTCAATAGATAATGTTTTGCTTGTTGATAGACTTAAACACAACTTACTTAGTGTAAGTCAATTATGTGACAAAGTTTTCCTAGTATTCTTTGATTCACATAAATGTGTTATTGAAATTAAAAATGATAATAAAATTACTTATGAAGGGAAAAGGGTTAATAATGTATATATGATAAATCTAGATAAAACTACAAATCATACTCAATGTTTTATAAGTAAAGAAGATGAATCTTGGTTGTGGCATAAAAGAATTTCTCATATAAACATGGAACATCTGAATAAACTAAATTCAAAATATTTAGTAATAGGATTACCCAAAATAAAATTTGAAAAAGATAAACTTTGTGATGCATGCCAAAAAGGAAAACAAGTAAGAACCTCATTTAAGTCTAAAAATATTATCTCAACCTCTAGACCTTTACAACTATTACACATGGATCTTTTTGGTCCTTCAAGAACTATGAGTTTTGGAGGTAGTTATTATGCCCTTGTAATCGTAGGTGATTACTCTAGATTCACTTGGACATTATTCCTTGCTCATAAAAATGATGTCTTTCGTGCATTTAAGAAATTTGCTGAAATTGTTCAAAATAAAAAGGAACTCAAAATTACTTCAATTAGAAGTGACCACGGAAAAGAATTTGAAAATAAAAACTTTGAATTATTCTATGATGAAAATGGAATTGATCATAATTTTTCTGCACCTAGAACTCCTCAAGAAAATGGAGAAGTAGAGAGGAAAAATAGATCATTAGAAGAATTAGCAAGAACCATGCTTAATGACATAAAACTTCCAAAATACTTTTGAGCTGAAGCCGTTAATACTGCATGTTATACAATGAATAGAGCACTTATAAGACCTATTTTAAAGAAAACACCTTATGAACTTTACAATGGAAGAAAACCAAATATTTCCCATCTTCACATATTTTGACGTAAATGCTTCGTATTAAATAATGAAAAAGATAATTTAGGAAAATTTGATGCTAAATTAGATGAAGGAATATTTCTTGGGTATTCCTTAAATAGTAAAACTTATAGAGTATATAACAAAAGAACTGTGTTGATTGAAGAATCAATACATGTTGTTTTTTATGAATCTAACAATCTTTTGTCAAGAAAGGATATGCTTAATGATATAATAGAAACTCTACAAGATACAAACATTCATGAAGAAGGTCATAAAAGTAAGAAAGAAGAAAGCAGTACAGATTCCATACATCAAATGGATCAAACCAGTTTGGATATTCCAAAGGAGAGGAGAACCTTAAAGAACCATCCTTTTGATAAAATCATTGGAGATATTTAAAAAGGTTTAATTACTAGACACTCTCTTAAAGATGTATGCAATAACATGGCTTTTGTATCTATAATTGAACCTAAAAACATAAATGAAGACTTAATTGATGAAAATTGGATCATCGCTATGCAACAAGAATTAAATCAGTTTGAAAGAAGCCAAGTATAGGAACTAGTTGCTAAACCTAAGGACTATCAAACAATTGGAACTAAATGGGTATTTAGAAATAAATTAGATGAACACAGAATAGTCATAAGAAACAAGGGAAGATTAGTGGCCTAAGGATATAATCAAGAAGAAGGAATAGATTATGAAGAAACTTATGCTCCAGTAGCAAGGTTAGAAGCCATTAAAATGTTACTTGCATTTTCCTCTATAATGGACTTCAAACTATATCAAATGGATGTCAAAAGTGCCTTTTTAAATGGATTCATTCAAGAAGAAGTATATGTTTATCAACCTCCAGGATTTTAGAATCCAAAATTTCCTAATCATGTGTATGAATTAAAAAAGGCTCTTTATGGTTTAAAACAAGCTCCTAGGGCTTGGGATGAAAGATTAAGTACATTTCTCTTGGAAAAAGAGTTTACAAGAGGAAAATTTGACACCACATTGTTTATTAAATAAAAAATGCATGATATTCTTTTAGTGCAAATCTATGTTGATGATATCATCTTTGGTGCCACTAATGACTCCTTATGCAAAGAATTCTTTGAGGATATGCAAAGTGAATTTGAAATGTCCATGATGGGGGAGTTAAATTTCTTCCTTGGCTTACAAATTAAACAAACTAGAAATGGAATATTTATCAACCAAAGCAAGTATTGCAAAGAACTGCTTAAAAGATTTGGAATGGAAAATGCTAAGCAAATGGCTACACCAATGAGCACTGCTTGTTACTTGGACAAAGATGAAAACGGTAAATCAGTAGATATCAAATGATATAGAGGTATGATTGGATCCCTTCTTTATCTTTTAGCAAGTAGGTCTGATATCATGTTTAGTGTGTGTCTATGTGCTAGATTGCAAGCAAATCCGAAAGAATCCCATCTTAGTGTTGTTAAGAGAATCATGTGATATTTACTAGGAACTCCTAACTTAGGGTTATGGTATCCTAAAAATATGTCCAAAAACTTAGTAGGATATTCTGACTCAGATTTTGCTAGATGCAAAACAGATAGAAAAAGCACTAGTGACACTTGTCACTTCATAGGTTATGCTCTAGCTTCATGGCATAGTAAAAAGCAAAATAGTGTTGCTCTATCTACAGCCGAAGTAGAATATATCGCTGTTGGAAGCTGTTGTGCTTAAATTCTTTGGATGAAGCAACAACTCTCTGACTATGAACTAAGACTAGAACAAATACCTATTCGTTGCAATAACACCAGTGCAATAAATCTCTCAAAAAATCCAATCTTACACTCTCGAACAAAACACATTGAAATACACTATCACTTTCTTCGAGATCATGTTAAAAAACGAAATTGTATTCTAGAATTTGTAGACACAAAAAATCAATTAGCCGATATCTTTACTAAACCTTTACCCAAAGATATTTTCTTTACAATTTGAAGAGAATTAGGTATTATGAATTTGACTAATGTTGATTCTTGAAAGATGTAATTGATTACAATATGTGGTAATCGATTACTAGCACATTCATAGAATTCTGGACTTTTCATGTAATTGATTATGTAACTATGTAATCGATTACCAGAAGGCGCTACACCCGGGTTTTTACATGTGTAATCGATTACACAGAGTGGTAATCGATTACCAGTTATCCCTAACTATATATTCAACGCTTTCTCTCTCTACGCACAACACCCTCTCAGCTACTTCCTCAAAACGGCGCCAACACCCTCAAATCTTCGATTCTGCTTCATTTGTGCACCAAAATTCATCTCGTAAGTTGCAAATCCTTTCTACTACTCTCCTTTTCAAATTCCACCGAACAAATCTCTCAAAAACTTCCTCAAAATGGCTGAATCTTCAAAAAGACGCCGGGGTTCTTCCTCTTCCACTGCCACCGGAAACTGCCAATGTGGTGCCACCAATAATCCCTCTGTACTCCCACACTCCTCTATTCCTCTGTTTTACACCACTGTTCAACGAGAGAGGTATTATGCTCATTTTTCCAGCCGTGACATTCTTGACCCCAAATATGTCAATGATGAGTTCTTTGATGAAGAACATTTTGATTTCTATGACACCTTCTGTGCTTATGGATTATTCGATTTTCTAACTTTGAAAGAACCTCATTTTCCTGATTTAGTTCGAATATTCTATAGCAACATGCATATTAACGATGACATTATTTATAGTGAAGTAAACAAAGTTCTATTATCATTGATCAATCACTCTTTTACACTCTGACAAAATTAGAAAGTCAAGGGGTTTATTTTGAAGGCTCTATTGTTGATGAGTGGAAGGATGATTATTCTACTCATAATGCCCGTCTAATGGTCACTACTGATAATGCTAATATTACTGGTTGATTACTAGCTGGTTCTCTGAAGTTTGAATGTCGAATTATGCATTATATTATTGTTCGGGTTTTACTCCCCTGTTCAACCAATCTTGCTCAAGTGACGGAAGATTTAATAATCATGTGGGCATTTTTGACTGGGAGACCCATCAACTAAGCTCATCTTGTGCGTCACCGTATGAACAAAGCATTACGTGACAATGCTTCTCTCCCGTATCCACAAATTATTACCACATTCTTAAAACACTTCAATGATTCCCTTGATAGTGTCCATTTTATCAAGGTCAAGAGATCATTTCAAATTGGTGCTACCACTCTTTCTTCTTTTGGTTATCGCAAAAATCTAGATCATCAATGAGTTCGTAAGCAAGATCATCAAGCTCATTTTCCTGATGATCGTACTCCATCCCTGCCACCACCGGCTCCACACTCTGCTATTCTTAATGATGTCCTCCATGGCATTCAAGATCTTTGTGCCTTTGTAGACGAACGTTTTACTTCTGTCGATACACGCCTTGAAGATGATATGGACCATTTTCTTCGATACTTTGACTCTACTTAGCTTATCTTTTCAGCATATGTATGATCTCATTATGATAATTTAGTGCTTATTTTAAACTCTTTGCTTAAACAATCATTTATCTTAACTGATTAGTCTTTACATTATTTCTTTCTTTCTACCTGCCTTTCATTCTTTTTTATGTTGCCAAATGGGGAGAGACCTATAAGGCAAGGAAATTAAATTAGGATATTATTTCTTTTGACAACTAAGATGATTTCTTACTTTATTTTAAGAAAACTGTTTACAAACAATACAATATTCATAAAGTCAATAAATATTAAATTAAGGGGGAGGTGATCGATAAATATGTATTTCACTGTGTTTCCTTCCCTTAAAGATGGTAGTCATCATAAAAAAGGGGGAGAATGTAAATGCTAAGATGTTACAGATTTTGATGATGGCAAAAGTGACAAAGAATGTAGATACAAAAGCAAGAAAGCAAAAAGAACAAAACTACATTGACAGAGATTCAAGATATTCAAGTTTAATGTTAAGCTAAGAAAATAAATTAACTCTTTTATTGTATAAAAGAATCTCTACGAATTTGCATAAACTTAGCTTGGCAAGATATGTTTTTATCAGTTCAAAACTTTGAACTGGTAATCGATTACCAGGCTATGTAATCGATTACCAGAGAGATTGTTTATTCAAATTCTGAATTCAAAAGTGACAACAGCACAATTTTTAACTATTTTTATGTAATCGATTACCAGAAAGCTGTTATCACAAAATTTTGAAAAGTCACAACCTTTTGTGAAAAGGCACAATTTTTGAATTGTGTAATCGATTACCAGTATATGTAATCGATTACCAGTGGTTGTTATGAAAAGTTTGAAAAGTCACAACCTTTCATGAAAGAACACATCACTTTGGTTTTGACACTATAAATAAGTGATTTTTCTTCTGTTTCAAATCATGAATTTTTCCTATCTTTTACAGAAAACATACTCTTGCCCAAACACTTGCAAATTTCGAAAGAGTTCTTATAGGATCCTCTCAAATTGTATCATTTACTCTTTAAGAGGGTTTCTTATTCTTCTTCTTCTTATCACTCACTGATTGTATTCAAGAAAGACTTCTTGAGTAAGAAAAGAAATTTCAAACACAGGGAGAGGGCTCCCAAGGTGATTGAGGATTTGTTCATTTGTAAAGTGATTTACAAAGTTAGTAAAAACTCAAGTGGGGTTACTTGAAGACTGGACGTAGGCAAGTGGATTGGCCAAACCAGTATAAAAAGAGTTTGCATATTTCTCTTCCCTACACTCCTATCTATTTATTCTGTTTGCACTTTCAAATACTTCACTTTCATTTTTAAATATTCTAATATAAAATCAAAGAGAAAAAAAACTAAGTTTAAAATTTTTTTATCTACTTAATTCACCTCCCTCTTAAGTAAACTGAGGTCACTTGTCTAACAATTTTAATTAAAATAAATTTAACTTTTGATTATGTATGAATAAATGTATTTGTTAAATGTATTTTTTTTAAAAACATTAAAAGAAATCCAACTTTAATATTATCGAGTAAATATAATAAATTTGATTAATAAAAAGTTGATCTGGTATGAAGAGGGCAAAGTTTAATGGGTTTGGCAAAGGAAGGGTCCTCAGTATAATATTAGAGGTTTTTTATGGAAGGGTTGACATGTGCGGTTTGTTCCTTAATATAAAAAAGAGGGCTTCTTCCATGCATTTCGAGATTGTAGGAAGTTATTCTGTAGGATCCAGGTGAAATGTCTTTTAATTGCAATTAATAAGTGTACAAGTTGTATAGTAACTTTAGAAATTCTAGTGTTGTTTCGGGTGTACCATGGAATACCCCAAACTTGGTGGAGGAGAAATGAGACTATCTTCCACCATAACATCCTGCATTCCAATATGATGAAGAAGTTGGTGCAAAGCATTTGTGTGAGCCTGGATTCTCATCTACACCTAGGTGGATGTAATTTAGGTATGTCCGTATGTATGAGAAATTGCAATGAATATAAATACCTTCACAAAAGTCCAAAATATAAGTACTTTCTTAAATAATCCATAAATTTTTTGAAATATTGAGATTTTCTCTTCAAAAGTTAAAGTAACTCTTCCATATAGAAGTGGAGTGCTGTAAAAGATAATTTGACCTTTAAGTCAAATGAGTTCGGCTCTAAATATTAATGATGTAATAAAAGCTAGTCAAATAATGAATAATGTTGTAAAATCTCTTATTAATTAGTTGTATTTATAGACATGAAAATAACCATCAATATTTTTTGTCTTTTTTAATTAAGGACTAATTAATATATATTTATCTTTATTAATCGAGATTAGTCTAATCTTTCTCAAGATATGGTTCTATTTAATTTGGCTAAGTTAAACCCGACACCCCTCTTGTTAAGATGTATCTATATTACTGAGATATTGCTGAGACACTGCCGGTATATATTTGTCGAAATCTTGTTAATATGTACCTTTTATCTGTTGAATTAATCCCAAATTTTTTTGAATAATTTATGATTTAGATTTAATGTTGTTTATATGTATTTTAATTAATAGAAAGGATATCTAAATATCCATATAGAATCTAATAATTTTCTTAATCACAATAATTAAGTTAGTGGATTTAAATTAAATAAATTCAAAATTTTTATTAGTCTTTTATTAAAAAATATTTACTAAGATAGTAAATTTTTCTCATCACCCACATGATTGGGTTCGATTTATATGAATCTATTTATTTATTGAATAAATACATATTAATTTATTTTTAAAAGTATATTAATTGTATTAATGTTAATAATTAATTTATATTGAAAGAAACTTATGTATGGATATTATTTTAAAAATATTTTAAATTTTTGCATAAGTAAATAATAAAGAACATTAGTGTGAATTATTTATTCTTCATTCATATTAAATATGTATAAATCACATCCTTGTCTATAACTAAATTAGAATTTTGATCAATTAATTCAAAATATTCAAGTTTTCTTTACAAATACTAGATTTTAAGCATGTGCATTGCACGGTTCATTTAATACAAATAAATTTAAAAAATATACAAATTTTAAAAGTATATATATATATAATAAAAAATTAATTTTATAAAATATTAAATAATGTCATATAAATTTTTATTAAAATTTAGGATGTTAAATTGAAAACTTTAATGTATTACAAGAGTGAAAGTAAAGTAGTTAAAATGGATAAACTGACTTGATCTAACTCATCGAAATCACACAATAAAACGAATTAGGTTGACTCAACTCATATTTCATTTAAATTAAAATTTTTTAAGTTTAATTGGTCCTGTAGTAGGTTTTTTTTTTTAAAAAAATAAACTTTAAACCTTGTAAACTAGACTGTAATATTACTCAAAATATAATTTAAACCATTTTCTGCAAAAAAAACTTTGCAAATTATCTCTGTCATTCTGTGACTGAGAACTCGAAAGTACAGTAAACTTGAGGTTGTGATTTTATACAAATTTTCTAGTGATGCCTTTCCCTGTCTGTCCATTATATAAATATTTTCATAATGTAATGGTTGGAATTTGGAAGTATATGACACTCGGGAGATCAAAATAATTTCAGTACTTAGAAGATTCATGTAACGTCACTTTAATAACATAGGCCTTTAGACTTTAGTAGACAAAACACAGAAGATTCGTGCAGGAATACTCCAAATCCTTTCCAATTTCAATTTGAATTTGCAGTTCAATAAAGTGAAGTTATGTAAATATTTTGGTTTATACTTCTTTGTGGCCCTTTTTTTTTTTAAGAAAGTATAATATATTCCTACTTTTAATATATATTTTTAAATTTTATATATTTATTTTATTTGGGTCAGTCCATGTTCTATTAGGAAAGTTCAATTCAAATTCATTTATATAGTTAAGTAAAAAAAATTTGTTTCTATTTGAGTTTTGTTTTTAGAATTTAGTTTGATTTATTTTATAGGATTGTGAGTTGCTCGGCTAGTCAAATTCATTTTGACAGTTTTAATTAAAAGATATAAAAATTATTTTAAATAAGATGAATATTTTATTTGTTAAATCATTATTCAAAGTAGGTTAAATATTATTTTTTATTTTCTTAAAATAAATTGTTTAAATTTATTTTATATTGGTTTTATTAAGTAATTGGTAAAAAAAAATTAATTGTTATATGACTTTTTAATTGTTGGTGAACCACCATTATAGTTAGGAACGTGAAAAAAAATGTCTAATTTTATGAGTTTTTAAACTTTACATACGTTTTCTTGATACTATGTTTGAAATTTCAAATTATTTTAAAACATTCAAAGATATATTATGTGTAATTAAATTGAGGAAGATTACTATATTTTTTTATTGTACACTATATTTTTAGTGTAATCTAAATAATTTTGATTTTGCTCAATAATAAAAATCTTCAATCTCTTTAGTGAAGTAACTTTGATAGTATATATATATATATATATATATATATATATTATAATATAATATGTAAAAAAATTTTACACTAATATTTAATTATAATTCTTTCTTTATATTGAAAACTAAAGTAAACAAATTTACTATAAATAATTGTGATTAAATTTTAATGTAAGAAAAGATTGGAGGTATACTTACTGTGTATATTAATTAAACTCTAATTTTATTTTATTTATAATTAAAAGATAAATATAGTCCTACAAAATCATGTGATTGGATTTAAGGATGACAAAATATATTTGTCACCTTTCAATGATGAAACAACTTTTCTTTCCATACGAATCATTTCGATTTTCCATCACCTAATTAGAAGATCCATTCATTAAAATTTAAATAAGGCTTGTTAAAGAGTCTATAACATGAAGATTTTGCAATAATCCAGTGAATAAGAAATGTTAATACATGACTGCACAATGTCTTGTCCTAGACCTTCTAGCATCACTGGCAAGATTTGTTGAAAATTTCCTCCTTTAACTGTTATCCCTCAAAATGGTTGAGTTTCTTTATTTTGACATCTATAACAAATAATATCTTTGAGCGATCTATCAACAACTTCAAGCTTCTTTGTTTGTTTTTTTTTTTTGTTATTGGCACCTTATCCCAAACAATTAGATCTACTTGAATGATTAACCGAAAAGATGAATAATTTGTTATCTACCCAATTTTGTACCACCTTTTATAATGATTTTCTTTTTCAACACAATTCTCTATTAGCACTCTATTTATGCTGAGCACACCTTATTGGTATTTGTATTATTAAGGTAACTTTGCACAAAATGAGGTGTAAATAGCAAATGAAAAAACTAAAATAATCCTTTGGCAATTCTCAAATCGCTACCATTTTGGTGAGTCCTCCACAGAGAGGGAGGACAAGTCAAAGGGTTTGGTCCGAATCTGATTACTGATTAGAGTAAACCCCTCAATCTCCACTGTTTAGGGTTTTGTGAATGAAACTGTTGTTGCCATTTCTATTGTCACACTCAATTTCGTTACTTCCACACTAGACTTTTTTTGTTGTTTTTTTTTTTATGGAAGTGGTTCTAACAATTTAAGATTATTCAATTTTAGATAACAATATTTACTCCTACGATAATCAGTTTAAAATTTAAAAAAATTAATTCTAGGAGTAAATATTGTTATCTAATCAAATTACCCAAAAAATAAAACTCTTATCTAATCATAATTATTTTGCATATTAAATTTAATAGTATTCATTATGGCATGAATTCCTATAATTTGAAAGTATAAAATCGACAATACATAATAAAAATGACTAAAAATTCTAATTTTAAATCTTCGAGAAACATATTCCAGATAATATTTATATTTTTAAATTAATTTTTAATATGTAATTTTGTCAATATTAATTACATTTATTTTTTATTTGATCATTATTCTTATCTTAATCATTGATAAAAAGGAAAAAAAAATCTTAATCATATTTTTGAGTGGCTTAATTATTTTTAACGGAAAAGCTTGGTTCTAAAGCCAACTAAAAAATAAGTTAACTTTACACTTTTTTTAACTTTTTACTTGGTTGACATTTTGATATTGTATTTTTAAGTCATGAAATTGTGTCTCTTAATTTTTAAAATTGTTCGTATTTATGTTTAGTTGATGATGAATTAGCATTAATTGTCAAGTGAAAAAAGATACCTAACATGATAATAATTTAATGACATGATATACCCTGATTCTGTAATTTAAAGATGATATAAATAATTATAATTAATTAAATCACATTTAAATCATAAAATTAAAAACTATCTTATCATTAAATTACTACTATTACATGTCAAATCAATGATTTTAATTAACCATCAACGCCAATTTACTAATTGGTGAGCATAAGTTCAACAATCCTTATTTGATTTTTGAAAATATGAGGCACAAATTCTATGTCAAATCATAGAATTAGGAACAAATGTCAAAAATTAAAAATATGAGTCACAAACGGTAATTAAGTTGGTTTAAAAAAAAGTGTAAGTAAGGTAAATAAATTTGATTTTTGAAACCAAACAAAATTTTAACTATTTTTAATTGATAGTTGATATAAATGGAATAATTTCATATTTTCATTTACATTGATTTTTTTTTTAAAACATAAATCAATTCTTGTCATCTATTTATTGAATTAAACCAATATAGAACAGCCTTTTATTAAGAATGTCCTTGAAATTAAAAGAAAATGTACGTTAAGTAGTTTAAAACTTAATGACAATAATGTGAAAAAAAAATGTTTTTTATCCTTCTTATTTATATAAAATAATTTTAAAAGATCACTTTTTTCAAATAATCTCACCACAATTTTTTGAATGAGAACAAATACCTTGATAATATCTAAGAAAAACAATAAATAGAATTAAGAGACCCCAAAAATAACATAATATCCTTTTACAAATCCAATTATTTCTTAAATACCTTTTTCATACAGTACCCTTAATTAATATTTCATGCATTAAGAATATTCTGCCTTAATGAATTAGAGAATTGAAGAGTATATTAAGAAGCTCTACAATATTTTATGAAATTCACACTATTAATTGCATTTTGTAATGTGTTAAATTTTCAACATCATATAGTAATATGGAATGAAATGGAGGGAGTATATAACAATTGAAAGTACATACCTGAAGCGGACGTGTGACTGATGCAGTTTTGCAATCTTAATTGACATTTGACAATACAACGACTAAACATAATCAGCACCATTGGCACAGCAATGCTGGGGTAATAGGCTAATAGCCCTATTTTGATCACTGACTTGTCATTATGATTACGAGGGGCAAAGTACATAAAATCAAAGATTCAAAATAGACAACCAACATGGAGGACAGGTTTTTGTTTTTGCAGCAGCTACAAACCTGTACTTTGTTGAAGCTCCTATTTTAGATAGACAATTTTGTTTTGATGATATTTTGTTGGACTGTTTGATACTTGCTAGATCTAATACTTTTTATCTGATTTGGTCCTTAGAGTAGTTAATAAAGTGGCAGATTCCTTGACAAATCTAGCTTTTATTTCTTATAATTTTTGCTATATTGAAGACATTCCTCCATAACTATACTCCATTGTAATTGATGAATCATGTCCTCACAGCATTGCCCATTGACTCAATGAAGTTATTTTCCCATAAAAATAAAATAAAGAAAACAGACAACCAACATGCCTTGCAATAATCACTATATAATATATATTTGTTAAATGGAAGATCAACAGTGTTTTTAAGTGTATTTTTCACAACATAGTCTATGGTTTAAGAATTGCATGTTCGTCACAACTGTTCAAGGGATAATTATATTCATAAACTTCCTCTTTGCAAATGCCAGCCACCATTTATTTGGAGTGCCATTAGGTCTGTATGCAACACTCAATAACCTCCCACTTGTTTCTTCCCTTATCTGCTTCAAATAATTTCTGAACAATTCTGCATTATTGAAATCACAAAGCTTTTAAATATACGAATATATATGGTCTAAAAAAAAGTTTGACTAAATTGCAACAGCATCAGCATCAGACAGAGTAAACAAGACAAACAATATATAAAATTTCAATGTTAGTTAGATGCGCATAGTGCACTGTGCAATCTCAAACTCTCAATATGTAAATAATGTTCTGATAATCAATTATGTAAACAATTGGCAATTGCACCAAGAAGCACAGATCACAATGATATTCAATGAGCTTCAACACACTGCTTGGTCAATGATAGATCATCAGCTCCTCCAGAATACGTCTAATAAGCCACTTGACTCAATTTTTTAAAAGGGATCAATCACAAATATATACAAGGAAATAAAAAGCCTACATATCCTAGTATACATACAAATTGAAAATTCTTCATTAGATGCATAAAGAGATTGAACTGAAGTTTTCATTCTAAGGATTTTTTACACATCAAGGAAGTACATATCAATATATTATAATCTATTTTATAAAGTATCTATCTTTTTATTCTTTTTCTTTCAGTTGAAATCCAACTGTGCACCTGAGCAATACTTCAAATTTTGGTTTACAACAGCCAAATAAACCAAGATTAGGTTTACAATTAGTAGTTGTTTAAAAAGAACCTCTCTAAATGACAGTTTCCCTGAGTTTGGTTCTCTCTGCTGATCTCTCATAACCAATGCATTAACATTGGTATCACTCCATTCAATGTTTGAATTCTGGGAGTTATCTTACGATATACCTGTCTAGCTTGATGCCTAGTGTTATACCCGCATCCTTACTTTCAGAAAACTAATGCAAGGAAGGAAGATATTTGGAATGGTTCATTTTTCGCAAAAGGACTAGACATTCTTTGTTGAGCGAGTACTCAAAATTGAAAAAAGATTAACCAGTGATACAATTTCTTGTCATTCAAACAATGCCACCCTACATTAAGGCATAGACACACTCATTTGGTATGTGAGTTTAAAGTGAACTGAGCCAGCAAATGTGAAGATGGTGTCAAATATTTGGTAAGAAATTAATTGAAATATAATGGTTAAGGAAATATTCAAATACAGTTTTATTAACTATTGTACTAATGACAATGGTCAAGGAATCAATAAATAATTTATTTTTTTACTGTACTGTAAATCACAATGGAGATGTGTAGACTGTAGGTAACATAAAACCAATGTCATACTTCTCAATCAAAGCTTTCCAACTTTGATTCCTTAACTTTTACCAGAGGACAATGGATAGTAAAGCCAATTAAAATATAAGATATATCAGAGTTCTTGGAAGGTGGGCACCAATTATAACTTGCTAGACAATGCAATAAATAAAACTACACATTAACATGTTGACAATATATATTACATGATTTATTTTTTTTTATAAGCAATATATGTTACATGATCAAACTAAGCTTATGCCTCTGCCCTTAAGACTGTGAAGGTGAAGGAATAGAGTGATGACACGATTGACCTCACCTGCTTCCTTATGAGATTGAGGAAGGGGGAAAAGGCCAGGAAATGGAAAGCCAGACTCTCCAGGGACAGGAACCTTTTCGAGACCTAAGTTGATGATAGCCTTGGTTCCTTCAGCCAAGGTTCTGCAACCTTCTAGCCTTTTGAGAGCAACGTTAATGTAAAAGGTCAAGTATATCAGAAGCTTATCCGCAGGGCTCTTGATGTCAAAGTTTCTGAAGAACACATTGGCTCGGAAGAAGGTGATGGCTTCATCCACGATGTCACTTCTGTCTGCACCACACATCACATTCACAACATATCCCACATTAAAAAAACACAAACAACAGCAGAACAAAAAGCAAAAGAGACCTTGATCTGAAACAGGAGCAGGTCCCTTAATGTGGCTCTTGAGAGGAAGAAGAGGGCACCCACAAGCTATACTGACTCCATCTTCATTCACAAAACTAGAGTGATAAACCTTCCCATACATAACAAGAAAAATAGTCATTTTCAATAGGAAATAACAGACAGCTCCCCTCCCCCAAATTATGAATTGAATTGAATCCTCGTACCATGTCTGCTGCGGCGACGATAACAAGGTTAGCTCTCAAGAATTCAATTGCAACCCCAAATGCTCCTGGAAATGATGGGGGGAAAACAGTTCAGGCCCGTATATAGGTAATTGCTTAATATGATCAGGAAAAAAAATGATAAATGTATGACAAAATTGCGAAACTTGGAATAAATTGCTTAATTAAGATACCAAAATTGTTAGGTGACTCGAAGGTAAAGGTGAGCGTGAAATCAAGATTGTGGACAAAGTAATTTATTATGAGAATGGGATCTGAGAGCAATGATAGTACTAGTTTATTACATCGTCAACAACACTTAACACACAAGTAAAAACAAGCTTCATAATTTCATCTGGGCCAGCCTTCGACTAAGCCCACATTCATTCAGCCTGGACCAAACTTATTTGAAGCACGGCTCAGTTTGTTTTTATGAGTCTTGTAATGAGTTAACATTGGCTTGCATTTGTTAAAAATATTTTGTTTCTGTTTTTCATATAAAATTATTTATCTTCATGTCATTGACATAAGTAGAATTAAACTCGAATTATGGCAAAAATAAATGTTCTATACCACTTTGTACTCCCTCATAAATGGTTTCACCACATTCCTCCCATATATGTATATATACACCAAAAAATATTGTTCACTTCATATGTTGAGGTTATTGGCATAATAATTATTTGGATATTGTTGGAGTGAAAATGTTACTTAAAAATCTCACATGTTGCAAAAGAATTAATGACTAGAGGTGTCAAAACGGATCAGTCACGGGATAATCATTACACAGGTCGACCCAGCCCAGTCCACCTGATTAAATATATCTAAAATCTTAGTCTGATTTGGCCCAACATGGGCTAGTGAGTTAGGTTTGTTAGCCCGCTAAATTTTAAAAAAACAATTAAATCAATTTTTTCTTTTTTCTTTTTTAAAAGCAGTAATAAGTAGTGAGCAATAAGTCTTTTATATCAATAATTCCTTTCCTCCAGACAGATTACAACTTAACATGCAAAACCACCTTGTAGTTCACACAGGTCGGGATGATGCTATGAATAGTTCACTTGTGCACCATAGTTACAATAAATTGATTGAATAAAACACTAAAGATGGAGACAGAAATTTCTTCCACCCTTCTCCAGAGAGAAAAACAAAGAAAGTTGTCTTTCTAATCATAAACTATGGTAGAACAACTACCGGGAAGGGGAAAGTGAAATTAATGCAATAAAAAAATAATTAATTTTTAAGTGAACTTGCAACAATCAGAACATGACTAGTAAACAACATTATCTGTAATAAAGAACAACTAGAACCATTGAACTTTAGTCTCTGGAAAAAAAAAACAAAAAAGCAGAAGAAGACTAGTAAATAAAATCAGAATAAATACTAATCTCTATGAACAACCAATCAGAACAGATAGTAAATAGAATCAGAAGAAATAAATAACCAGTAAAGCATATAACATAGAACTCTAATCTGTGTAAACAACCACTCAGAACGAAACTAGTAAATAGAATCAGGTCTGAAGCATTGCCATTGAACTTTAATATCTGTAAACATCCGATCAGAACAGCATAGTAAACAAGAATAGGTATTATTAGGCATAGCATATTACCTAATAGCTATGAGGGAGAGAGAGGTCACGCGCGAGGGAGAGGGAGAGAGAAGCAAGCAAAAGCCGCGTCGGAGAGGGAGAAAAGAGCTGTGTGGCCGCGTCGGAGGTGAGAAGTAGCAACGAGATTTGGATCAGAGGAACACCAACTCCAGCAGAGGAGAGAAGCCACCAACAGAGACTAAGATCAGAGATGCCAGAACCAGAAGCACTCAAGCACCATCTGGAACTCTGGAATTGGAAATAATCAATACATTTGATTAAACAAAGAGTCAAGCATTTGTTGGTGGATCACGCACGGGCCACTCCGGTCCGGTCTCAACCCACCAAACTCGCTGGTTGGGTGGACCGTTTCGTACCGCAGTGAATTTTCTGGTCCGGCCCAGTTCGAATCCGCGACGGGTCGCCTTATCCATCAGGTCGGGCATTTTTGACAATTTTTACTGACTCCTCCTCCAACAAGAAACTTACTCGTATCCTAATGGTGAATAATACTTAGGATAATTTGATTAAAAAAAATAAAATATGAGAAATAAAAACTCATAGAGTTAAAAAAAAAATCACTTTTCTTATGATATTTAGATATATAAATTTTTTACTTTTATAAAAACCAATCATAAATAAATGATTTATTTAAAATCACACTTGTTTCCAAAAATTAGCAGTTTTTATTTTATTATTGGATGATCCGATCACCTAATTCAATTCAAAGTGATTGAGTTAGGTTATTTTTAGATTGAGTGAAAACTAACTCAACCCGATCAAACTCAATCCCCTACAAGTTGGGTGATGAGTTCACTGAGTTAAACTTGAAACTCAACCCAACCTGATGATAATATTATGTTATTATTATTTATTATTTTAAATTAAAAAAAATATTTTTAATAGTTTAATTTATAATTCCAAAACCAAGACTATCATGCACTATTTATTGGTAGATTAAAAACAAAAAACAAGCTCTCTGCCAATCATTTACTCTTTTAGAATTTGATTCTTCACACTATCAGAGCCCCTAATTTGTTATTTATTCTTATGTTACAATAATGATATATCTATTCTTTTAAAAAAATATCCTAAAAAATATATAAAAATAGTTCTAATCATTCAATTTATTTTAAAAAAATATTTTTTTAAAATAGTGATCCCATTAATATAAATATGATAGTGTTGTCTTTTAATATAAATATATAAAAAAAACTGAAAAAGTGAAATAAGAGAAGGAAGAATTGAAGATTATGAATTTATATTGGCAATCTACACAGGATAGTGAACTATGGGTGTCATTTAGATTGACTCTAACTTTATTATAATCATGTGTCCATTTATTGTCCTTTACCTATATACACATATACACAAATGCATGTTGGTCACGCCAAATGAGATGATGTGGGAGTTATAAAGGTACAGACGGGTGGCAAAGTCCAAATGTAAGGAGACTGAGAGCTACAGATTTGAGTTTGAATCTCTCTACTAACAGAATTACTCCACTAATAACTAATATTTTCTAAAAAAAAAATGAAATGACATATCTTGACTTGTTAAACTACATTATTTTTGTGATTTTGGTCAAAATCACCTATTTTTAGAATTATTGCCAAAATCACACCACGTTTATTGTTTTGCCATAAAAATGTTCATAAATTCATGGAAATATTTTTTTGGTAATTGAATATCAAATGTCACATCAGAATAAAGAATAACAATTACACAGATGAAAGTAAATTTTGATAACAAGTATTTTATTCGAAAGCCTTATATTTTATTTTGATTTTTGAATTCTCATTATTCTTTTTGAAATATGCTAAATATGTATGGATGTGAGACTGGATTGATTGCTTTAGAACTTAGGCTTGTCTATCTTAGTTTACATTTTATAAGTCTTAAGTTTCCTTTAAAAAGCCACAAACATGCTCTTGATCTTGAATTTTAGTTTTGATCAAGCTTTTTAATCCTTAAATGTTTAAAAATCTTTTACACCTTGATCTAAGCCAAGATGTCTTGAATATTGATCATGGATAGTTAATTATATATTCCCGTATTCAATTATTTTAGGTATACTTCAATTGTACGGAAATTCAACTAAATTTCAGAATTTCACATCGTAGTAATTGATTACTAGATCAGTAATCGATTTGTCCCATGCCTGAAATTGAGTTCTAATGAACCTCTCTCGAATTAATTGATTACCAGATGCTACATGTACAACCTTATTGAATTAATTAGTTACCCACTTATGTAATTGATTAAATGAACTCATAAAGGAAGTTAATTTTGAAAATAATAGGTCAAGAATTTACATCACGCTTTTTTGAAAAAAATATTCTTACATTTTCACATTATTCTTACAATCTTAAAAGACTGATATATATGTGCTTATTTTATTTATCTTTTGTTATTCTCTTTTATATTTTCTTATTTTATTCATCTTTTGTTATTTTTCAATTTAAATATGATTGAAAAATGTATTTGAATCATAAAATAAGAAAAATACCCAATGGAGTTTATTGTTACGAATAAAGTAAAACACATTGACCATTTTAATTCTTTTTCTTAATGCAAAAGATTGTGTTTTAGGTTATGTAATGGATTAATAACTTAAAACTCAATGAGTTTAAACTCTGCTTGTTAGGTATTAAGGTTGAGGTATTTTTATAACTTAATTGAAACATGACTAATAAAAATGATTAAAGGTTCATGTATGCATTGGTGGTAATTTAGTCAATTCAAATTTCAACTAGTTCTTCCTTTGTGTTAGACACTTTTTTATTTTCAATCCTATGTTATTTTTCCTTTGTTGCTCTTTGTAGTTGATAATTAAAATTTTATACTCCTCGTGTAAAGTCCATGTGAATATTATCTTTATGCTTATTGAAAATACTAAATAATTTGGTATGCTTGTCACTCAGAAGAATATGCTCCATTCATTATAAATATATAACGAATTTGATTAAATCTGTTTATGAAACCGTGAAAAAATTTCATTGATTTTGATCTTCTCAATTTGGAAAGTAAGTGAAATTGGTCTCTTATCCTAAATTTGTTAATATTTAAGAATGTAACAACAACTTTAAGGTGTGTTTAGTAACTTTTCATGTGATCTCGAAATTTGATAGAATAGTCATGTGTTATTTGTTTAGAGTGATTTTTTAGTCACTTATCAACTTGTTCAACATAATAAATTATTCTAAACATATGAGAAATTTAAAACATAATTCAATATATACACACATACATACATATATATATATATATATATATATAATAATAATAATAATAACTTAGGTAAAAAAAAGAGTTACGGTGAGAAATGGAAAAATATAATAATAACCATAAGAGTTTAATAAATGGTTTAGATTAAGTTGTTAATTAAACAAACTCACGTGTTTCTCTCACATAGAAACTTTTCCCCACGTGCTTATGCACCATCCCCTTGGAGCCCCTTTTCGCCGTCGACCCCCTTCTCTCCTTCCACGAACTCACTGTCTATTGCCCCAGCCTCTGTCGATCTCCGCCATGCCAGCCTCCGTCACACTGACCTCCTCTTCAACACCTTTGATTTTGGCCTCAAAAGTGATCCCAGACCCAACAATCACCACCTGTCCCCCTCCACATGGCCTCAAAAACAGTTTCCAGATCCTCATGTTCCCTTTTTTATGACCTTTACTACAACACTCTCTATGTGACACCTCCTCACACACTTGGGACCTCTACTCTGTCTTCTATCTAAGATGTGGCTTCAGCTACCACCTTGATAGTGAACTTATTATTCAAGCTTATGTCTATCAAAACGGCCACTTTTCTAGTGATTAGACCTATCTCCCCTAGTTTTCTTAATTCTCTTTCTTCATATCTCCTTCTCTAATCTCTTCTCAACGCCATCATTTTTTTTCCTGACTATCATCTTCAATGTTTCAATCTTATGTCATGCCAACATACTTTAGACTCAATAATAAGATTTGTGGTTCTTTAATTTTATTATTGTTTCTAAATATCGTTGTTTTTCTATAATTTCAATATAGTTAGCAAGGAAAAGGATTTAAGTTGTAGAGAATAGAGATGCACTTTGGGTTTACGTTTAGGGTACCAGTGTGGCAGAGATTGGCGCAACGGAGGCTAACGTGACGGAGGCCAGGGCACTAGACAGTGAGTTCGTAGAGGGAGAGAGGGGGTCAGCAACAGAGAAGAGCTCTGAGGGGATGATGTGTGAACACCTGAGAAAAGGTTTTTGTATAAGAGAAACACATGAGTTTGATTAATTAACAACTTAATTTGAATCATTTATTAAAATCTTACTGTTATTATTATTTTTTCTTATTTGTCATCATAACCATTTTTCTCACCTACTTTAAGAAGCCAATCTTAGCCATTGAAATAAAAATTAATGGTTGAGATCAACCATTCATTCTCTCTTTTTAATATTTATTATCTGTCACTCTTTTTTCTCTTTTCTCTCTTAATGGTTGAGATTTTTTGAATATTCTTTTCTCTCCTCTCTCAATGACTGAGATATATTCATCTCACTTTCATATAAATTTAAATTTTTCACCAGATATACCTCAAACACACACATATAAATATAAATATATATATATATATAGTATAACTATGCTATTAAAATTGTGGATGACATGACAAGTCACTAAATAACAAAAAATGTTAGTAGAAATAAAATGCAAGACTCAGTATATCTATTTTTAAAATTTTGAGGCACTGATTATGGTTATTTTTAAAATCAATGAAAAATTTTGAGATATTATAATTAAATTGATTGTACTTTTGAGGTATCGAAAAATATATTTAATTTTATTAATTTTTTATTGATAAATATTAATTGTATTAATTTTTGTTAGTGAAAATGATTTTAACTTAAAACCTCTCTCTCACGGTCTCACGTTCTTTATTTGATTGACTTTTTTTATTGTGTAAATGTTATAACTCCAATATTGAATTTTAATATTACTAACAAGGGTATTATATTACACTTGAGTTATGCGTTATAAGGTTGGTAACATTGTGCAGGGCCTGCAGTTACCATCTAAAAATACTTTTTCATGTTATATCTTTTAATTATTTAGTCTATAATAATTTTTTGGCTAAATTATATTGGGTGTTCTTTAATTTTAGTGATTTTTAACTTTTTATCTTCGAAGTTTAAAAAATGTTAACAAATTATCTTTCTTTTAATCTCATCATGTGGTAATTTTAATTAGAAAAATATAAAAAAGAAAAAACTATAACAAGTTTCAAACTTAAGACCTTTTAATAAAAAGTCAGAGCTTATACCATTATCTCAGGTGTCTAGTTTGACTTTATTTTGCAATTCAAATCTACTTAATCTTTAACTGAAAATATGACAATTTTAATTTGAAAAATATCCAAAAAAGGCAAAACAAGATTCAAACCAGCATTAGACGCGACAATTCACATGACTTATACTTCAAACCATTAGACCAAATGTATAATTTTATTTTATTTTACAATTCAAATCTACTTAAATTTTAATTCAAGACGTGACAATCTTAATTTGAGAAATATACAAAAGTAAAGACAACTTAAGATTCAAACTTCGAAATGATGGGTCACATGCATCATAGCACCTCACAAATGTCTCATTTGATTTTATTTTGCTATTCAAATCTAATTAATAGTTTCAAAATTACTTAAAATATAAATGTAAACATACAAAGTAGGATTAAAACTAAAATTTAAAATTAAAGACTAAAAATTTAATTTATATATTTATTAATTATTTATTAATAATAAATTCCTAGGGATTATAAATTAAAAATTAAAATTAATTAAAAATATAAATTAAAATTATTAAAAAATAAAACTAAGAACTAAAATTAAAATAATTTTAATTTAAATTTTAATTCTTAATTTAATTAACTTAAGAACTAAAATTAAAAATAAAATAGAAATAGAGATTAAAAATAAGAATTAAGATTTAAATTAAAATTTAAATTAAAATTTAAATAGAAGTTAAATTAAAATTGTTATTATAATTTAAATTAAGAATTCAAATTATTAAGAAAATTTAATTTAAATTTTAATTCTTAATTTTAATTTCTATTTTATTTTTAATTTTAGTTCTTAGTTTTATTTTTTCATAATTTTAATTTATATTTTTAATTAGTTTTAATTTTTAATTTACAATCCCTAGAAATTTATTAAATAATTAATACATATATAAATTAAATTTTTAGTTTTTAATTTTAAATTTTAATTTTAATACCTACTATTGTATATTTACATTTATGTTTTAAGTAATTTTGAAACTAACATTAATTAAAACTTAATTAGATTTGAATAGCAAAATAAAATCAAATGAGACATTTAATATAATGCTATGATGCATTACCTATCATTTGGAGATTTCAAGTTTGAATTTTGAATTGTTTTTATTTTTGGATATTTTTCAGTCTAGTGATGGTGGTGTAAGTTCTGTTTTTTTAGTAAGAGATCTTAGTTTTGAAACTTCTTAGGATATTTTATTTTTTATATTTTTCTAATTAAAATTGTCACGTTATTAAATTAATTAACTATTAATTTCAAAACTTAAAAATATCATTTCACTAATTACGAAGTGAACGTTCTAATTTAACTGTAAGTGATCTCATGTTTGAAACTTACCTTTTCTTTTCTATATTTTTTCAACTAAAATTGTCAAATTAAAGCAAAAATTTAAAAAGACAAAAAAGTTAAGAAACAGTAAAATCATCAGAATCATAAAATATAATTTAGCTTTTTTTTTTTTTTACAATCAGGATCTCGTGGTCAATAATCCATTTCCTATAAGATCGGCGTAACAAAGAAAAACTATACAAAAAGAAAAGGAAGAAAAAGAAATGGTTAGTTCGAACTTTTATCATTAATAAAATTTAACAAATTAACAATTATAAAAATAAAACTACACTTTAGTAGGGTGCATGCACTATTACTATAACACAAGACTTTCACAAAAAAAAATTCCTAAAACACAGGACTTTTATGTCAATTAGTTCAATGGTGTGTCCATGGATATTTATCAGATAACTTTAATCATCACTTTCAGAAGATAATCCTAACAAAGAATGTAGACTCTTGCAGCAGATAGAAAGAGAATAGCAACCAGAATCGCCAACTTTACAGATCACAAGTAGTGATAATAAAATGTTGCAGAAAAGCAGAGAAGAATATTAAAGGATGAAGACAGAATTGTGGAAAGAAAAAAAAGAAAAAGAAAGAAAGGATTAGGACAAGAAAAGTTGCTTATTAGTTGGTGTATTAATGGCACAAAATTAGAGTACAGATTTGGTTGAATGATGTGTATATGTTGTAGCTTAAAATGGTGTTGGGTGGCAAGTAGGATCCAATGCAAAACATTGGTCCTGCTTAGTCCCCCTGGGATTCTTGAAACAAAGGCAATCATAGCACCTTTACTGGCACAGCAGGTGAAACATCAAACATCCCATTACCTTGTTCTCTCTTTGGCAAGGCCTAACATGTGCTGCCACCAATCGAATTCAAATCATTCCTTCATTGTCTCTCCTCAGTTGCTCACACACTTCCCGCGTCATCATCATTGCTGTACTAATTCACTAACGGTTTTTCCACCATTCTCTCCTCCCTAAGAACAAACTGGCCCATTTCCAAACCAATTACTACATCATTATTATTGGCATTGTTATTGTTATTGTTATGTAATAGCACAGAGCCTTGCAAAACCCCCATAGACTTTGACTGTTTTAGCTTCACCTTCCTTCTCCCTAATCCATGCTCGCTTTGGTGCGCCTGCATTTTGACCCAACTTCCTCTCAACGACCCATAACCAGAACCACTGGACTTTGACCGCATCACTTTATTATTATTGGGGGGCTCACTCCCATACCCTACACCCGATACTTTTCCACTCTCACCTTTCCCTATCCTCACACCATCATTTTCATCGCACTCCTCCCACGCCACCACGGGCACTGAGCTATCGACACGCGCCACGCGCCGCCGCAGATTCTTCCAAATGGGCGAGGCACGAATCCTCTTTCTGGCGAGATTAAGACACTCGACGACCTCGGCCATGGAGGGGCGCTTCTCGGCTGTGGACCTGACGCACCTCGCGGCCAGCACCGCAAGCAGGCGGACGACGGCGGGTTCGGGAGGCGGGGGGATCCGGCGGTCGCAGATACCGGGGTAGTCGGCGAGTTTAATGAGCGGGACCGCCCAGTCGACGACGGAGGGAGGACTGTAATTAACATCGATGGCGTTCCGGCCGCTGATGATCTCCAACAGCAAGATCCCGAAACTGAAGACGTCGCTCTTGGCGGTGAGATCCTCGGGCGCAAGATAGCAGGGGTCGAGGTAGCCTAACGTCCCGGCGGGTGGAGTGCACTTAACGCGAACGTCCTCCACGTGTCCCCTGAGGGCGAGGCCGAAGTCACCGAGCCTGGCGTTCCATTCCTGGTCAATTAAAACATTGGAAGACTTAACGTCACGGTGAATGACGGGAGGATTGGAAGAGTGTAATTCGCGAACCGCTTTGGCAACCTGAAGCGCTAACCGGACCCTACGGTTCCAACCTGGCGGTTTTTTAGTTGTGTGTAAGAGATCGTGGAGCGAACCGTTGGGCATGTATTCGACGACGATTAATTTGTTGCCGTTAGGGTCGGTGCTGAAGCCGATGAGGTTTACGAGGCGGGGACTGGGGACTTGGGAGAGGATCTCGATCTCGTTTTCGGCGGGGCTGCTGCATTTGATATTGGAGGCGGTGTTATGTTTGGTGGTTTTGACGGCAGCGAGGAGTTTGCCACCGTCGAAGGTGGCTCTGTACACTCTGCCGTGGCTGCCTCGGCCTAGGAAGGTGTCGGGGGAGAAGCCGTTGGCGGCGGCCACGATGTCGGTGTAGTTAAAGTGTCTGATTTTTGTTGCGGCGGCGGGGGGTTTGAGCTTCTTGAAGTGGGGATCGCAGGTGGCGATGGCGGACTCTGCATTGCAAGAGAGGTAGCCCATGAGAATTGGGAAATGAGAGAGAGTGATGGAGAATTTGAAAAAAGAGATGGGGGATGGGAAATGGAACACATGGGGCGCCAAAACCCATAACTAGAATGGAAAGAATGGGGTGTTCAACTTTAAAGTGGCAAATGATTCCTAGCTTTCGCTTTGGAGGATGATGTGAATGCACATTTCTTTTTCTTTTCCTTCCTCTGCTTTTACTTTTTATTTTCTTTTTTGCTTTATTATCTCCTCCCCTGTCTTCTAATAATTTAATCATTCCTGCATGCAAAGTCATGCTAACAACATCTAAAAAAATTACCACTAATACGACCACTTTTTCTTTTCCCCTTCCACTTTTTCTACAAACTATAAACTATTTTTCTAATTTGTGCCAGGTTAAGAATAATTGGAATATGATTTTCTAGTAACTTTTTATAAGATAATATAATTAAAAAATATTAAATATGTTATTTAATATTAAAAGTAATAATATAAAAAAAATAAGAAGCCACCGTTATTAATATAAATTATATGTTTCGCTTAGTCTTTTTTTTAAAAGTAACTATACTCATTCTCTCACACAAAAAACGGAAGTAATAATATAAATAAAATGAGGAAGACAATGTTATTAATATAATATATATTGCACTGAGTTTTTTTTTTTTTAAAGTAATAATATATTCACTCTCTCACATAAAAAATAAAAGTAATAAGAGGAAGATACTATAATTAATATAATAGATACATTGTACTGAGTTTATTCTTTTTTTAAAAGTAATAATATATTCACTCTCTCCCATAAAAAATGGAAGTAATAATATAAAAAGATGAGAAAGATACTCTAATTAATATAATAGATACATTACACTGAGTTTATTCTTTTTTTAAAAGTAATAATATTCATTCTCTTATATAAAAAAATAGAAGTAATAATATAAAAAAAAATGAGGAATGCCTTGTTATTAATATAATAGATACTTGCACTAAGTTTATTCTTTTTTTTTTAAGTAATAATATATTCACTCTCTTACATAAAAAATGTAAGTAATAATATAAAAAGATGAGGAAGATAATGTAATTAATATAATAGATACATTGCACTGAGTTTATTCTTTTTTTAAAAGTAATAATATTCACTCTCTTATATAAAAAATAGAAGTAATAATATAAAAAAAATGAGGAATGTCATGTTATTAACATAATAGATACGTTGCACTAAGTTTATTCTTTTTTTAAAAGTAATAATATATTCACTCTCTTACATAAAAAATGTAAGTAATAATATAAAAAGATGAGGAAGATACTGTAATTAATATAATAGATACATTGCACTAAGTTTATTCTTTTTTTTTAAAAGTAATAATATTCACCCTCTCATATAAAAAAATTGAAAGTAATAATATAAAAAAAATAAGGAATACTTTATTATTAACATAATAAATACGTTGAAAGTTTATTCTTTTTTTAAAAGTAATATATTCACTCTCTTACATAAAAAATAGAAATAATAATATAAAAAAATGTTAAAAAAATAGAAATAATAATATGAAAAAATGTAGAAGTAAAAATTAAAACAAAATTGAAATGAAAAAAAAAAGTTAAAATTAAAAGTAGATTAGTATTGAAAATCATATTTACTCCTCTTTAATTATATTCACTCTCTTATATAATAAATACATAAAAAATTGTTTTAAAAATCAAATTGCAATGATTGTTATCCTGCCTGTGACACAAATTAGAAAAACCAAACTATAAATAATTAATTAGTTTTTAAAATTGGTAAAGAAAACTATTAATTCTTCAACATAAATTAAAATTTATTTTTCAAATTTAACCTATCGTTATTTTGATGTTTTACAAAATTATTTAATCACAATTATTTTGTGTAATAAATTTATGTGACTTTATCGATAAATGTTTTAAAACTTATATAAATGATAAGTTTTGAATATAAGATTGTTTTATACTGAGAATGCAAATATTTTGATTTCGCGTGAGTTTGAAGTTTGAAGTTTTGATACGACGCATAAAACTACTAAATTGAGTTTGAAGTTAGTGAAACTAGATTTTGTTTTGACCAATATGTTTGACACAAAATGTTTCAACTTAATTCAGTGTTCAAATTTGAGTTTGCTTTAATGGACCTTTAATAACTTTTGTGTTTCATCGAGAATTTTAAAATTTGAAGATGTTGATCTATATTAATATAAATTAAATTATTCAACTTGAAAGTGAAATTTTCAGTTTTTTCATTCAGGTATTCTTCCCTTAGAAAAAGAAAAAGAAGGTATTCGTAACACTTCTTTTTTTTTATTTATTTACGGTAAATTTGTTGATTTTACTTGCTACTATGTTAAAAGTTACATAAATGAAAAGTCATGATTGAATGTCAGTGTAAAAATCTTTTACACTAACAGTATATACCAATTAAACTCTTATTTATAATTTATACTATTAATATAGGTCATACTCTTTTTTATGTTCACCTTCCAAAATACCTATTCTACCCTTACACCTATTTTAAAATTAAAAAAATAAATTGATTTATCATAGGAGGAACTTGAACCCAAAACCTCTAATTTCCCAAATAGATACTTTACCACCACCACTTTTAGAAAAAAATTACTTTAAAATATTGATATCAACATACTATTAATAAAGGGAATATCCCCTTTTGATATCTAATTTTCAAAATACCTATTTTACCCTTATACCTATTTTAAAATTAAAAAAAATAAACTAATTTACCATAAGTGAAACTTGAACTCATAACCTCTTATTTTCCAAATATATACTTTACCACTAAACCAACTTATATCTTTAAAAAAAAAGTTACTTTAAAATATTGATATCCAACATACATAATTGTCCAATTATATCAACAATGTATAATATATGATATTATATTATATTATATACTATATCTATACTATTAATAAAGACAATACCCCTTTTGATGTTCACTTTTCAAAATACTTGTTCTACCTTTACACCTATTTTAAAATTAAAAAAATAAATTTATTTTTCATAAGAGCAACTTGAACCCATAAGTCATAACCTCTTATTTCCCAAATAGATACTAGACCAACTTATAACTTAAAAAAAACTTTAAAATATTGATATCCAATATACATAATTGTTCAATTATATCTATAATGTATAATAATATAGATACTGTTAATAAAGGGAATACCCTCTCTTGATGTCCACTTTTCAAAATACCTATTCTACCCTACACCTATTTTAAAATTAAAAAAATAAATAAGAGGAACTTAAACTCATAACCTCTTATTTCCCAAATAGATACTTTACCATTAGACCAACTTATAAATTTTAGAAAAAAATTACTTTAAAATATTGATATCCAACGTACATAATTGTCCAATTATATCTATAATGTATAATAGTATAAATATTATTAATAAATGGAATACCCTCTTTTGATGTCCACTTTTCAAAATACTTATTCTACCCTTATACTATTTTAAAATTAAAAAAATAAATTGATTTGTCATCGGAGGGACTTGAACTGTCACCTCTTGTTTCCCAGGTAGATACTTTACCACTAGACCAACTTATAACTTTAAAAAAAAATTACTTTAAAATGTTGATATCCAACATACATAATTGTCCCATTGTATCTATAATGTATAATAGTATAGATACTACTAATAAAGGGAATGCCTCTTTTTTATGTCCACTTTTCAAAATAATTATTCTACCCTTACACCTATTTTAAAATTAAAAAAATAAATTTATTTTCATAGGAGAGACTTGAACCCATAACCTCTTATTTTCTATAACCCTTCTGATGTCTACATTTTATAACTATTTTACCATCTAAACATTGTATGACTGTACTAACTTTCACAAATATAACTTCTCCTTGTTAATATATGCATATGCATACATTTCATGATAAATATTTTTAATAAAGATGCAAATACACATGTGCGACAATATTTTGAGTTCTATTCAAATTCTCTTCTTTTTATTTTTTCATATTTATTGCATATTTGACATATCCATTGAAGATTTGACATGTTTTATCATGGTATTATAAACAAAAAATATAAAATTAACAAATATATTTCAAAACATGTCACATAACAATTTATATTTCAAAATGGAAAAATTTACAAAAGATATTAAATTAAAACCCTACAATTGTGATAACATATTAAAATAGAAATGTGAATACACAGATGCGGTAACACTTTTGTTTTCGCTAGGTATTATAATAAAAATATCTTATTTTAATATCTACATTTCCTTAGAGTTTTTTATCCTTAAATAACTACTAAAAAATAACTATCAATTACATATTTTATGTAATTTTCTATTTTTGTTTCTGTTCAGTTTTTATGTTTCATTTAATAATATAAGAGAAATACGAAATGCCCTCTACAACTCGCGAGGATAATGAAATAGAATGTTTGAAGTGGATTATTAAGGTATTTGTGGTTCACATCCTTTTATATGAGATCTCCATTTGAGTTTTAGTATGAAAAATTTTACCATTAAAATTTTGTCTTTATTTTTAATTATTTGAATGTTTCCAGTTTTATTTTTTATTAAAGATTGAAATTTCACATGAAAAAAAATGTTACATGACGATATTTAAAAAAACAAATATTCATACTTTATTAAAGATTAAAAAAAGTGTTAAAATAAAAATCAAAAGTGGAACCACTCAGTTTGGTTCAAAATTTGGATAGTCTGGTTGAAATCAATCCAAAACCCTAATTCTTATGTTTAAGGGTGGGTGGAGATTGTTTGAATTTGATTTTGTTTTCCTTTTGCAATCCGAATCAAGCAAATATTTTTTAGATCAAATAATTGGATTTATCATTTAAAAATAAATTTTGGAATTTAAAAAATAACAACAAACACCACCACGTAGTCATTATCAACAAAGTGTCACTAACGAATCCCTCCACTTTTGTTATTCTATATTTCTCTCTTTTGTAAGAGAAACCTTAGTAGAGAAAGAGTGAATTGTTGAATATGAAACAGAATAGAAGTGTGTATGTACTCTCTAGACTAAATGTTTCTAACATTAAAGGGGTGAATACCAACTACAATAGTAGTTGTTGGGTTGAACTTTTTAGCACAAAAATTTAGACTGATTTTTTATTGATCAACCTTAACAAAGTTACTCTTAAAATAACTTCAGACTTTTAATTAAATTATTATTATTGTTTGATTGATTGAATTTTCAACCATGAAATTCGAAATCCAATCCAAGCTTATTAGAGTTGATTGTTTTCAATCTAATTTGAATCAATCCCAATTTGTTTTTCATATTGATTTTTCATCGATTCTTTGAATTGATCTGAATTTGTGTTCATCTCTACCTATATTATTTTATTTTTTTTTATAAATTGATCCAAAATATTTTTTTTTTTATGAATTGATCCGAATTTGTGTCCATCCCGACTTATATTGACAAATTTTATTAAAAGTTAAATATTCACTATATTACTTAACAACTTTAACATATTCTTATAAGCATGTATTATCAACATAGTTAGTTTTGATTTAAAAGAATAAAAAAATAGCTTTTAAGCCAAGAGAAAATTGAAGATTAATAAATTACAATAATAGTAGGATATGTCAGCGACAACCGCAAAAATTTATTCAAATTGAATCTCAAAAAAATAGATTTGATTTGGTTTAAATTTGATATTATATTCAAATCGTATAGCATATAATTTCATATTTGATCCATATGTCATTTTAACAAAAACCCAAATCACATTATGAACCTCTTTATCTTTATCTTATTACTGGCATGCAAGAGTAGGTATAGAGATTAAAGCTAAAATCAGTCTCTAATATTTCTACAATATAGAATATGCTAGTTTTTGGTTAATACTTTTTATTTTAAAAGTAATTTTATAAAACAATTTGTATAAATTTCAAAATCAGTTGATTTTGGTAGCCACTAAAATGGACTTAATGACAGAGTTTTAATAATTTAAATGACATCGATCTTAGGTTTAAATATTCTTGTCAGCCTTTGTATTAAAGAGCCACTTGTTTTTTAACTAATGATGTATTCAACTTTAATTTTTCTCCGTTATTCCATAAACCTATCTATAGGGGCCGGGGATCGGGCATGGATAAATTAGTTTCATGGTGTGTCATCTAATTAAGTCCGCTAAAATATAGGAATTTAAAACTAAATTTTAGGTTTAAGCTAAAGTCATTTGAGTCCTTAGGAGTAGTTTAAGATTCATATACTCTGTATTTAATAAATTGTTTATGGAAAACCGGTTTATGATTAAGTTTTTCGAAAATAAGATATAGTTTCTTAGAATTAAAATTTTATTTTCTAATGAAGATTAATTAATTGTATTAATAATTTAATTTCAAATTCAATTAATTAAAAATAAAAATATAAAACTACGAGTGGTTTAACCTTTTTAACCATCAGAGCAAAATTATGTTTATCTTAAAGTTAAGATGATATTGTTGAAACTTTAAAAAATTATTCAATATTTTTTAAAATTATTCAATATTTTTTAAAATAATTAAAATGTATATCTTAAACTTTAATAATTAAAAATTTTAATATTTTCGGTTGGAACTTATTCGGACCTTAATAAAGTTCAAGCCAAACCTCTTAATTCCAAATATTTAAGTTATGCCAAAGAAATATGAAATAGGTTAACCATAATTAGATTAATGAATAGGTCAATCATCATGTTATATCAGGCAATAAAAAAAGTATGTGTGATATATATATTTTACCAAACTCTTATTATGAATTCAAACATGAAATCAACATGATTTATAAATAAATTATTTTTATAACAATTATTTATTACATATGGTAATAGAGAAATTTTACTTGTATTCCTTTTTTTTTATTCAATTTCCTTTCAATAGTAATTAAAAGTAATCTATAACTATAAATAAAAGAACTAAAACACGAATCGTGATTTCCATCTTAGATATACGTGAGCCAAACTTTATTTCTTTTCTTTTTTTCTTTCCCCTTCATTCATTGCTATCGTTCCCCCAAACCTGTCGAATCTCACGTCTCTCTAAGTCTTTGAAAGAGGCACAGGCTTTTCTCAAGAAGGAAGTAACTTTACATATTACTCATGATATCGTGTGGATTTCGGTGAAAAATGAAGCTTCATCGGTTTCATGATAGCTGGAGTCTAAATTGATGTCAGATAATTTGAATAAATTCATATAAACTACAAATTTGGTTATTATTTACGTTGCCTTTAACATTGTTGGACACCTATACCCTCTCTTTGACCATTGCACCCAAATCGCACTTTTCATTTTTCAAGTATCAATAATATACTTAAAAAACAAAACATGATTGGCTGTGTAGGGACATGTGAATCCGTTTCTCTCAATGTGGACGAAATATTATATTAGAATATATACTACGTCTTAATAGGACAAAGTCCGATAATTGATTAATTATAGCTAAAAACGTTTGAAGCAGGAACTGTGGGAGACGAACTCTCTCTTCGTAAGTTTTAGCTTGTTGATTAATTATAGCTAAAAACTTGTTATGTTGTGCACGACATAGGTTCGCAACGACTATAATATACTATGGGTTTAATTATGTTATCTTCTTAATTCTTTTAATATTATACTTCTAAAAATAAGTATATTTGACATCCCAGATTCAGGTCTAAAATTATCATGGGATGAATTCATGGTCGCCTAACACGATAAATAAGCAGCTAGACATGAGACCAAATTTCCATTGATTGACCCTAACCCTAAATATTTATACCTTACTGAATAATTTGACACCCTTTTATATAAATTCTTTGTCGAGCTTTGAGACTAATAACCTAGTGCTGAGAGCTTAAAATATTTAAATTTATTCATTTAATAAATAAATAGATTTGTAAAAAGAACAAAAATTAAAATTGTTCTTTCATCACCTCTCTGTTTCACACATATCACTCATTGCATTTTAGATGAGTTAAGTGAAACAATGATCATCTCCAGTCTACTTCAAATAAGTATCAATGATTCTTCACCTACAATAGTTGTGCGGATGGGAAGAACCGTTCACATTTTTCATTAAGTAAATATATTTACATATTCTTTTTTATTATACTATTTTATATTTCATTTTTACACATACATATAAATACACATATATATATATATATAATAATAATAAATATTTTCAAAATAATTATGTATAACGATTAATCGTTAAATTGTGAAAAATATTTCTCCTTTTAATCGTTAAATTCAATTGTCAATAAAGAAAAAATAGTCCAAACAAACAAAAGAAAAAAAACATTGATGTACTAGAAGGAGTTATAAGAGAGACAGTATAATATCAACAAATTAAATTTAAAATAATGTTATTCTTGTAAAAAAAATTGTACAAATTATTTAATGTATAAATAGCATCGATCGCTCTTCTCTTAATCTCTATTGGTCCTGCATATTTTGTTATAAAAGTTTGATGTACACGACTTTTAAATTAATTAACTAAGCACCCAGTTTTGTTTTTAATTGGGATATATATATATATATATATATATATATATATATATATATATATATATATATATATTTTGACTACGTGAGGAGGGTGAGGTTGTGGAGAAAACAACACTACAGAATCTGGAAACACAAGCAACAAAGTACAGGTTTGTAAATATAAACAGAGATATTAAATGTTTTTTACGAATGAGTAATTAAAATAAAGTTGGTTTGACATGGTTTATGGCATTGGCAAGGTCCAATAATGATTTTTTAGCGATGGTGGCTGAAGTGCAACAAAATGAATGTGGACAAATGACACAGCGTGACGTGCTTCAGCAGCATCTGTTTGTGTTTGTCATTAACAACACTCTGAAACGTGCGACTAGAATCTGTTGGTTGCTTTCATTTGTAAGTGAGAGATGTGGAGTTTTCCTCTGCTTTTGACGATCAAATGTCTCTTTGTGAAAAATCACCTTGGACTTCTCAAAATCAATTCAAATTCTAAATGATTCTTTTTGCCTTCTATAGTTATCTTACATATCAGGTCACTGTTCTAGTTGTTGGTCTAACTTCTTAAATTCATTTTGGCCATTCATGTTACTTTTCTTTTTTGTTACGGTATTTCACTTTTATCTTCTTTTCTTAGGTACAATTTTTATATTTGATGAATGGTACATATTAGTGCTATTTTTTTTTACCTTTTCTTATATAATTTTTCTACATATGTAATTTCAAATAGTATCTTATTTAAATTAATTCAAATTTCTTTTTTTTTTCTAAGAGAAAAACAAAGCATAATTCTACAAAAATTAAAAGAATAGAAGATGTTAGAATTTTAAGAGTGACATGAAGACCTTAAACTTCATTGTGAGTGAGTGTCATCTATATAAGACTAATTCACAAGAAGATACTCATCCCATAAATGTAGCATTAGAAATTATAATATTCAGAAACTTCTCCTAAGGTTACCTATCCCATAATAGCTTCAAGTTTAACATGCTTAACTATAGAGTTCTTAAGAAATGTATTATAGAAAAGGGGATGCATTTCGTTGATATAAGTAATAATATTAATTCCTTTAAAATATTTTCAATGGTACAACCTATGTATCTCTTTAATTTTGGTGTATCGAGGGTGTTACATGTAGCATGAGTGACACAATATATAAACTTATTGTCATCTTTATTGATTAGTGGAACCCTTTATTGTGATAAAGGAAAAGTGGATGTAGTCCAAAAGTTAGAGTGAACCATCATAAAACAAAGTGTTTCTACTTCTCTCTTTTATCTACTTATTCTTAAGTCATTGATAACAATTATTTTTCAAGCTCCTTTTTATTCAAAGTTTTTTGAAAGAATTGGACAAAACCTTTTTGTTTTATTTCAATCATTGGACGTGTCCAATCTATTTAAGAAAATGATATATGCTGCAAATATTGGCAAGTTATCTAACACACTATTTAATCCACCTTCTACTATGGATTTTATTACATCCCAAATTCCCCCTATTTTTTATATTAACTAATCAAGTAATTTAATCCACTTTTAATGTAATTTACAATTGAAACACTGGAGAATAAAATTTTCATCATAACACAATCAATCTAATTGCTTAGTGAAACTTGTCACCTAGCAAGACCTAGGATAGCTCGCCCAGCGATAGCTGTCACTCGACAAGGACTCTGTATCGAACTGTCTAGTCATAGGGATTTCGTTCAGCGAGACACGTTGTTGGATAAAAACCCTGTTTATTTCTAAATAGAGTGTAATTTGCGGTGGACGAGACCTCTTACTGAGCGCAAATATGCAAAATAGGTTTATAGAGGCTAAAGCTCGTTGGGCGAGACCTGCCGCCCAATGAGACCTTACAGATAGTAGAACCTCTACTGCCAAAACTAACCAACTTACTAACATATAATTCTACATTCTTATAGCATACATGTCATATTTCATTTATCTGTTTACATCATGTTCACGCAACTTCCATATAAAACATAATCACATAAACTTAACAATAGTGTCTCTAAATTCAAATAACAATATTTTTACACAACTCTCTTATATACATATGCAACAGCAAATAACATCCTTTGAGATTTTCAGCCACAATCTAACATGCTTTACTCCAGAGCATCCTGCTAATCCACATTATTACTATTATTTGCTCCCTGCAAAGCACGATCATCACAATCATACAAAAAATACAAATAGTGTAAGGGTAAGCATATGATAAAAGATATATTATTATTATATTATAATTATGCATTCACAAAGTATAATCAACCAATCAATTACCCTTATATTACACCTAAACATAATCACTCACAACTAATCAATTACATTTATGCTCCACTTGAACATAAGCACTAACAAAATCAATCACACTTATGCTCCACTTGAATATAAGCACTAACAACCAATTAATAAGACTTATGCTCCATCTGAACATAAGCACTAACAACATTCAACTAATATTTTCCAGAAAGACTAACCACATTGAATTTGAATACCAAGGTAGTGCCCATCTGACTTCCCCCACACTGGTATCTAGTATCTAATTGACCTTTCCGATAATCAGTTGAAGTCTAAGCATACTCATTCGATACCAACTGACATCTCCCAAATTCGACATCCAGTTGTTATCCGAGTATGTCATGTTGGTGTATTATTGTCATAACCAGGCCTAACACCAAGTGAATTATCGTCGAAATCAGCCTAGCATTGCATCATTGTCAAATCGGGCCTAGCAGTAGATCACTTGTCTTGTTGGTGTATTATAGTCATAACTAGGCCTAACACCAAGTGAATTATCACCGTAACTAGGCCTAACAACACATCATCTCCACAAAACAATTCATTAATACTCATTATTAACGAATTGCAAACTCCAACATTTAAATCACAATTTCAACATAACATCTCATAAACATATATCTCATTTCATATACATCGTCACAACATGAATCACAATATAATCCATCAACAATTTTCTGCAAAAATCTCAAACATGCATCTACTCAACACATTATCATTATCACTCACAACACTAACATGCATTTCATAACAGATTCAATCACCAAATCATCATCATACATCAATTTATTACCAAAATCTTCGTCACTTTCACTACATAACTTTTTCACAATAATGAAATTCATACATTTATCACCTCAAACTATCAATTCCACATAACATCCAAAATTCAGTTCAAAGGCTAAATCAACTACAACCTGTGAATATTAACACCTTTAAATCATAATATTTCAAAGTTAAAATAGATATTTAACTTTCCTTACCTATTTCTCCCTTTAAAAGCCAACTCAAACAGAAAAGGAAGGATCAACCCAAAGAAATATCTCATAACCTGATAGAAATCCCAATTTCAACAGGAACATAAGAGATTAGAATTTTCAAAGGAATTCTCTTTTTAACAAGAACGAAAAGATTGAAAATGATAGGAAAAAGGTTTAGAAAACTATGATCAAACATAACTATACTTATCACCTCTCAAAATTAGGAGCAATGGAAGAGACTGTGTTCAATTCCGTCGGCTCGAAGTTGACTATGCAAGCCAAGAACTTCCCACAACAAAGAAAGCAAATGGTGGAGAGAGAGAAAGAAAAAAATGAAATGTGAAGAAGAAGGAATGGAGAAAGAGAAAGAGGGAAGAAAAACAGCCAAGGTGAGTTTAGTAAAATCAATTTGCTAAATGCAACCCCCTTTCGATAACAGATTCTCTAAAAACATCTCAAAACTCAACTAAAACCTTTCGAAACAAAAGAATAATAATTATTCTCACCTTTCCACTCTCCTAACTATTGTTTGAATACAACCTCATAGTACCAACACAACTAATAAATCCATCACATCTCAAATCAATTATTAATTTAAGTAAAAACTTAAATTTATTTTCCTCACTTTTTGTTCCACAAATGTACAACTTATTAAATAAGTATATCCTTATAGTTTTTATCTTTTCGATTGGCATCAAAGCTCAAACTCTTGGTTGAGTACTTAAAAACTCAGAGGAAAAGATCTTACACAGTAGCAACACCACAGAACATGAAGGATATGCCATAAATTGAACACTTATGTTTAGAGTCAATAAATGCAAAGAGTGTATGGTTTTCTACTTCGAGTATGTTAAAATTTACATGTAGGATGTGGTAGAAAATGGAAATCACATTCCTTGTGATGCACAACTAGAAATCAATGAAATGAAGAATAAAAGTAAAGATTTTTGCTCAACTCAAAAGCTCAGCATGCTCTTCTATGTGTCTTATCAAAAGTTGAGTATACCAAAGTCAATTGCTTCAAAATTGCAAAACAAAAGTTGGACACGTTTGCTCTTACCTATGAAGGACAATACACGTAAAGATAAAGAAACTTAGTATCCTCATATGTAAGTATTAACTCTTCAGAACATTTGATCTATGTTTTCTAGATTTCAAACTATATTAAATGAATTAAAATCTCCTAGGAGAGTATATGATAACTATGATCATATTGACAAAATTTTAAGAAATTTTTCTAAATAGTCGAGATCACAAGATGAACTCTCAAAATTCTAGAAACTATGGCTTTGGAGGAACTCATTGGTAATCTAAAGGGGCATGAATAGGAACTTCAATAGGAATGAAGGAACAAGAAAGGAAATCTTTGACTCTAAACATTTATAGGAAAAACTCAACGTCCAAAGCATTGATATTTAGAGCATCAAAAGCTCATTGTGTTGGTAGAGCCTTATATTAAGATTCTGGTGAAAAAGAATCTAAAGAGGATGACGAGTTAGCTTTCATCTCTAAGATAATAAGGAAAATGTGGAAAAAGAAAGGAGGACTAAGATGGAATAACTCTAATAAGAGAAACGTAAAAAAAAAAAGGACATTGAGAAAAGTCCTATAATATGCTATGAATGCAAGAAACTCGATCATTTCAAATGAGCATGTACAAAACTAAGAAGTCCACACCAAAGGACAAAAGCTTCAAAACAAGAAATAAGAAATGCTTGTTAACCATGTGAGAAGGTCTAGACGATAGTTCAGATGAAGAAGAAGAAGTCAATCTATGTTTGATGGCTGACTCCTGACCAATATCAAAGTCAACTAAAGAATAAGAGGTAGATTTCTCTAACCATGAATATTTAAAAAAGCTTATCATGAACTTCTTTTTAACTCGTCCATTTTAACATACACAAATTTAAGAAAAAAGTTTTAAGAATTTGTCTAAAAAATTATGAAATTCTTATTAGATATGGTTGTAGTAAGGAAAAAGGAGAATTTTAATTTTTAATTTCTTTTGACATGTGAAATCATTATTAAATGCTACCTTTGTTTTTTTACCCAAAATAATACTACCGTGTAATATAGGACAAATAATTAATAAAAAAACTAGTTAATACTTCTTTCTTTAGATGAATTTTATCATAAATTTAATTTCATTTAAAAATACCCTTTACTTTAAGTAAGAAAGTAATTGTCATAAAAATAAGTGAATACAAAAATAGAATAAATGATTTGAAGAGTGAGATGTTTATTCTTTTTATTCTATTAATAATGTAACTCATTTTTTAATTAAATTGATGTTTATCTAAAGTAAAGTTAGTTTGAGGTGACACCACTCAGAGGTGACACTGGTGGCTGTCAGTTAGAGGTGACGACTGGTGATAGGGATGACAATCATGCCTTTCCTCGTAGGTATTGACATGTCTCGATCCCAATTTTGGTGGGAAAAACCTGCTTTGTTGGTCCTTATCCCGCCCCTGCCCAACTTCTATGTTAAATAAAATTTCATACATATATTTTTAATCTCAAATGTTTGTGTACAAATCCACATCCCTGTGAACTACTAAACTAAAATATAATTAATAAGTTAGCATATAATTTATTTAATTAATTAATAAATTAATAACTTAGCATATACTTTATTTATAAGTAAATTTAAATTATAAAAAATAATATAACAGGGTTGATGAGATCCACTTTGGATGCTCCTTCCAAGGATCAACTCCAAGAGGTTGCATTGTAGAAGTGGCTTCGGTGAAAGGGAAGAGGATGAAGGTGAGAAGCACCACTCTAAGGGAGATAAGCCTCAAGGAAGAATGCTTGCCACAAGGGAAGGAACCCTTGATAAAAGCAAAAGAAACTCTCACAATTTGGAGAAGAAATGACACTCAAAGATGAAGCAAACGCTCTCTATTCATTCAAAATCAAGTGTAGCCAATACAAGTGAGTGGAGGGTCATATTTATAGCAAAAGGAGGAAGGTTGGCCGTGTGAGATTTGGAGGGAATTTCAAATAGGTGCAAATTCAAATAATTAGCACATGCTCCTAAAATCATGGATCTTAAAACTAACTAAGTGTCATATAGGATGCCATGTAGCCATTAGATGAATTTCAGTGCCTATTAGGGGGGAACAAGGGCCCCACCTTGTCTCCTCCATGCTTCATGTGCTAACTAATTGAGGTTTAATTAGAAAAGAGGGGTTTGGTTAATAAAATAACCCACCAATACCCCTTAATGGCCCAATTAGTTAATACACTCCACATAATCACTACACATACCACCTAGTCCCTTAGCCTACGAAAAATAAATGCCCAAATACAAGGCCAAAAGAAAAACTAGACCATTCCACTCAAGGAAAACAATACAAGGGCAAAAAAAGAGAATTATGGCATAATGACAATTCACATGAGGAGGTGAGGTCTTCCTCCATCCACTCTAGCCATGTCCTCCTCTATCCTCCTAACCATGGCCCTAGTGATAGGACCCTTGCTAGGGAGGATCACATCATCTCCTCCCCCTTGGGAAGAATTTGTCCTCAAATCCTGAGGGTCCTTGTCATCATCAGCACCTGCAAAAGGAGATAAGTCACTGATATTAAAAGTAGGGTTGACACCATACTTTGGAGGGAGATCTAAGATGTATGCATTGTTATTGACTCGCTCCAGGATCTGAAAAGGACCATTTCCTCGAGGGCTAAGTTTGGACTTTCTTTGAGCGGGAAAGCAGTCCTTTCTCAAATGAAGCCAAATCCAATCCCCTTTTTCGAGGATGATCTCCTTCCTTCCCCTATTAGTTGAGGCATCATATCCTTTGGACTGTTGTTCTATGTTTGCTTTGACCCTCTCATGTAATTTCTTAACAAAGTCTGTTCTTGCCTCCCCATCTTTATGAAAAAAGTGAGAAAGGGGGAGAGGTAAGAGATCCATAGGAGTAAGAGGGTTAAAACCATAGACAACATCAAAAGGAGAATGATTGGTGGTTCGTTGAACCACCCGGTTATATGCAAACTCTATATGGGGAAGGTATTCATCCCAAGACTTGTGGTTGCCTTGAAGGAGTGCCCTTAACATAGTGGATATGGATCTTTTGACCATTTCAGTTTGCCCATCTGTTCGTGGATGATAGGTAGTGGAGAACAGGAGTTTAGTTTCTAGCTTAGACCATAGAGTTTTCCAAAAATGGCTAAGGAACTTTACATCCCTATCTGACATTATGGTGGAGGGTATGTCATGCAAGCGGATAACCTCTCTAAAGAAAAGTTTTGCAATATTGCTCGCATCATCTATCTTGTGGCAGGGTATAAAACGGGTCATTTTTGAAAATCTATCAACTACCACAAAGATAGAGTTTGCACCTCGTTGGGTACGAGGGTGGACAAGGACAAAGTCCATGCTGATGCCCAACCAAGGTGCAGAAGGAGCAGGTAAAGGTGTGTACAATCCATGGGGCATTGCCTTAGACTTAGCTTAAAGACAAGCTATACATCTAGTACAATGCCTATGGACGTCTCTCTTCATATAGGGCCAAAAGAATTTTTCTTGTAAAAACAGAAGAGTTTTACTAATCCCAAAATGCCCCATGAGCCCACCTTCATGACTCTCTTTTGTGAGCAAGTTTCTGATGGATCCTCGGGGTATACAAAGCTTGCTACCTTTGTAAAGATACCCCTAACTGATAAAAAACCCATTAAGGGTTTCGGATGCAGATGCAGAGGCTGCAAAGATGGGGCCGAAATCCTTGTTAGAGGGATACATGGCCCATATGTCATCAAAACCCAAAATATTAGCACTAAGGGTGGAGTAAAGAGAATGTCTCCTTGAAAGAGCATCAACCACCACATTATGCTTTCCTTTTTTGTATTTGATGACATAGGGAAAGGATTCAAGGTATTCCACCCATTTGGCATGCCTTATGTTTAACTTGCCTTGTCCCCTCAGATATTTAAGTGACTCATGGTCACTGTGAATGACAAACTCCTTAGGAGCAAGGTAATGCTCCCAAGTCTGAAGGGCACTTATCAGGGCATAAAACTTTTTGTCATAGGTGGGGTAGTTGAGAGGGGCCCTATTAAGTTTTTCACTGAAATAAGCAATAGGGTGCCCACCCTGCAACAACACAGCTCTCACCCCTACACCAGAGGTATCACACTCAAGTTCAAAAGTTTTTGTGAAGTCTGGTAATGCCAGGACTGGTGCATTAATGAGCTTTTTCTTGATAAGAGAGAAGGCTTTCTCTTGCTTTTCATCCCAAAGGAAGGGAACTTCTTTCTTCACCAAGTCATTGATTGGTGCAAAAAGTGTGGAGAAATTTGGCACAAAGCATGGATAAAAACCAGCGAGACCATGAAAGCTCTTGATCTCTGTCACACTTTTTGGGGTGGGCCACTCTTGGATGACTTCAACTTTTTCGGGATCCACATGGACCCCATGTTTGCTTACTACAAAACCTAAAAAGACCACACTCTCTACACAAAAGATGCATTTCTCAATGTTTCCAAAGAGGTGGTTTGCCCTAAGAATGCAAAAGACTTGTCTAAGATGTCCTACATGATCATCTAGACTCCTACTATACACTAGTATGTCATAAAAATAAACTACACAAAACCTACCTAAACAATCCCTCAAAACATGGTTCATAAGTCGCATGAAAGTACTAGGGGCATTAGTAAGCCCGAAGGGCATTACCAACCATTCATAAAGACCAAACTTAGTCTTAAAAGCAGTTTTCCACTCATCACCCTCTTTAATCCTGATTTGGTGATAACTACTTCTAAGATCTATTTTAGAAAATATTTGTGCCCCATGTAATTCATCCAACATATCATCCAGTCTGGGAATATGGTGCCTATACTTGATGGTGATGTTATTGATTGTCCAAAAATCTATACACATTCTCCATTGGTCGTTTTTCTTGGGCACCAGCAAGACCGGCACAACACAAGGGCTGAGGCATTTTTGAACCCAACCCTTCTCCAATAGCTCTTGGACTTGAGATTATATTTCCTTAGTTTCAGTGGGTTGGTCTTATAGGCGGGCCTATTGGGTAGGCTAGCCCCGGGGACCAAGTCTATTTGATGTTCTATACCCTTAACAGGTGGAAGTCCTTTGGGAACTTCTTTAAGGAATATATCATCAAATTCCTTTAAAAGCATTTTCACCCCTTCCTGTAGAATATCCTGCCCAATTTCTATGGCAGTGCTTTCAGGTGCAGTGTTTACTATAGGTGATGCCTCTTTACAAAGGAGGAGATAAAAAGGTCTGTTAGTTAGAAGAGCTTCCTTCAAATAATTTTTTGTGGCAAATATGCTCTCCTTCCTTACATCCTTTTTGGAAGGGCCATCACCTCCCTTATCCCTCTCCTTACCCCTTTCAAGCTTTAGGGGTGAAGCCTTTTTTTTATGATGTTTTTGTTGCTTTTTTTTTGTAATGCTCCTCATCTTTTTTATTTTTCATGCTGAGTTGATCCTCCGTGACCTAGGCAGGTGTTAGAGGATACAACTTGACCTTTCTATCCAAATGAGTGAGGACTATCTGGTTGGTATAGCCATTATGAATTGCTTTTTTATCAAACTGCCATAGCCTACCTAGCAAGATATGGCTAGCCTCCATAGGGACTATGTCACATAGAATCTCATCAGAGTAAGTCCCTATGGTGATTGGAACCCTAACTTTCTCATTGACTACCATTTCCCCTGGCTCATTGAGCCATTGTAATTTGTAAGGTTTTGGATAGGGAAGTGGAGTCAAGGCTAACTTTTCCACCAACCGGGAGCTACAACAATTGCAACAAGATCCACTATCTACAATGAGAGAACATATTTTTTCATTCACTTTGCACCTGGTGTGGAATATGTTCTCCCTTTGAGATTAGGTTAGCTCCAAGGGTTGGCTTCCAAGAAACCTTCTCACTATTAAGAGGTCCCCCTCATATGCATAGATATCCTTACATTCTGATGATACATGTCCCGTTTCTTCCTCATTCTTACCGGAAAAGAAAGGTGAGCTACTCTCACTGCTATAAAGGTCTAGGCCCCGCATGATCATGGTTTTCTTATTAGGGCACTGGGAGGCAATATGACCTCTCCCTAGACACTTAAAGCACTTAATACTACTATGCCTTTCTTGAGGGTTAGTAGTAGGGGGTTTTCTTTTTATATGAGATGTTTTTTGTTCTTTATGATACTTGGGTTCCTCTTTAGGGAAATTTTTTATAAAGTTCCCCTTGAGTGGGTCCATCTTGGTGTAGGATTGAAAATCTCTTTTAGTTCCTTTTGTTTTAATTTGATTCTCAGCCCTAACACAAAGTTGGACTAACTCATCTAGGTTTGAGTATGGGAAGAGTTCCACTTTATCCCTTATGTCAGGATTCAACGCACACAAAAACCTAGCTATGGTGGCATTAGGTTCTTCTTTTATATTCGCCCTTAATAGGAGGAGTTCCATCCTTTGTCTATACTCCTCTATGCTTAGGTTTTGTTACCTGAGCCTTTGGAGTTTATCCAATAGGTCTCTCTCATAGTAAGAAGGAATATGCCTTCTTCTCATAGCACTTATTAAATCATTCCAATATTTTATTTCAGGCATATGAGTTCGGGCTCTTTCTTTAGTCAAACCATGCCACCAATGGAGGGCATGCCCTTGGAAGCTAAAGGCTGCCAAAGGAACTTTCCGCTCTTCTCTAACTTCAAAACATTTGAAGAGATGTTCAACCTTGACTTCCTAATCAAGGAAGGCTTCCACATTTTCTCTCCCATGGAAGGAAAGGAGATCAACTTTTTTATCTCTATGAGGATGAGGTTGTTCATGCATGGATGAATGAGAATAATGACTCCTTCTAGGTCTCTCTTCATAATAATCTTCATGCTCACTCTTACCTCTAGAAGGAGACCCTATCACTACTCCCTTCATTTTTCTATCCCACATACCTCTCTCTTGTTCCTTTCTTCTTTTCCTTTCCTCTACTTCTCTTTTTTCTCTTTTCTCTTCCTCTCTTTCTTTTTTTCTTCCTCCGTTTCTCTTCTTCTTCTCTCTTGCTTTTCTCTCTCCCTTATTTCCTCTCTTTCTAATTTTTCTCTCTTTCTTTCTTCTCTTCTTATTTCTTCTCCTCTCATCCACTCTCTAAATTCCATGGTTAAATTTTCAAGAGAGTTATCCTTAGAATTCCTTCTTTGGTTAACACTCTTGTTTGAAGACAAGCTAGTGTTTGTGTGTTGAGACATGGTGTAGGGTCCTAAATTCCTCGGGTTTGGCCGAGACAATACAAATCTCCTCTCCTTAGTTTTCACCCTAGGTGGCTTATGTGAGTCTTTGGAACTCAAGCCAATACTACACATCAAGAAAGATTTTAAAGTAAAGGAAATTAAAGAGGAGGGATCTAAAACGTGTTCCTAGAAGGTGTAGAAGATGGGGTACCAATTCCTTCTTCGCACCTTATTTTCGAGAGACTAAAAAAGAAAAGAACTATTACAAACAAATGGAGTGATCCTTGAAAGGATACCAACACTCCTAAAGGAAATACAATCAAAGGAAAAATTTGCAAGTTGATTCTTGGTCTTCACGTCCTTTTTGTCTTTGATTAGCTTCTCACACTTCCTTGCTTCTCCTTTTGGTCAAGTTCCTTTAGCTTTTCATCAACTCTTCCTAGGAGGCTACCCTTGGCTCAAGTTTTTTCCTCAACTGCTATCTCCCAAAGGCGCTGCACACCAAATAAGAAAAGAAGCCAAGCAATAGTAGAATTGCACACAGAAAATTGTAAAAGCTAAATTTGGAAGAACTACTATCCAAGTGGAAAGAAGTTTAGTTACAAGACTCAAGAAGTAAAAGGAGACACACTAAAATTAAGGGCTAGAAAAGAAGTAGGCACAACAAAGAGAAAATTCCTAGGATAAGTACTAGAATGAGAATAGGACCAAAGTGCAAAAACTCAAAGTAACTTTCAAAAATTGCATCAACTTAGAGATGTATGACCGCTTACTTTCATGATTGTTTCAGCCAAAAATTCAAGCAAATTTATGTCCACTTGTGCAATTTTCAAAAATTAGGTACACCACTTTGTCTCTTTTGTTGTTTTTTTTTTCTTTTTTTTTTATAAATTTTAGCACTTTTTTTTTGTTCCAAATTGTCTTTTGATCTCTTTTTTTTTTTAAATTTCCTTGGCTGCACCTAATTCTCAGGTTTGAATGGCAAATTTATGAGGAGGTTAGGGGTAATAAGCGCTTGAAAGTTTAAGCAAAATAGGCCACACAATTTTAAACCCAAAGATGCAATTTAAGAAAATTTTAGTAACTCAAAATGTACCAAACTTAGAAGTGAGCTTAGGCAATCTTTTTAGAAACTTTGGTAGTGTTTTAGAGCTACTTGTTTGCACAACTTTAGGCTCAAATCACATCCAAAATTCAAAGCATCATAACCAAAGGTACACTTCACAATATTGGCATAAAAGAGCTACCACTAAACAACATAAGATACTAAAATTTAGAAGGTGAAATTGAGCAAATTTTTTTTTTTGGAAAGACTCACTTGAACATGCAAGAAATGGAAGCATGTGACTCTACTTAAGAGACTTAGATCAAGAGAGAAACTCTCTTAGATTGCTCAATTTTCAAGTAGGATAACATCACCCCTTTTTGTAAAACTTTAAGAAGCAAAGATCTACGGAATTTTAAATGACAAAATAAGGACTAAACATAACATCTATAACAACACATCAAGAGTAGTAAAATGCAAAATAAAAGTCCTAAAAACAGAGCAAAAGTGTGCGACAAAGAGTGCAAGGAAAGGCCAAGGTAGGGAACCATAATGCTGTGATTTTTTCCACAGCCATGTGGATTTAGCACACACCACCTCTTAGGCACAATCTAAACAAGAATTGACTAAAAAAAAAAGGTATACACGGAAATTAGAAGAGCCTACATGGATTAAGATGATTCAAAAGAAGAACAATACATTTTGAATCAAATAAAAAAGCATGGAAACGCAAAAAATAACAAAACTACTAAACAAGACTACTAGACAAGTAAAACAACAAGAGACACAACATGGAAACACATAAAGAACAAGCGAATTGAGATGAGATATAAGCATGAATGGACAAAAATTAACTAAACAAAATGAAGAATATAGATGATAGAAAAACCTCTATGAAGTTTGGCTCTAGATACCACATGATGAGATCCACTTTGGATGCTCTTTCCAAGGATCAACTCCAAGAGTTTGCATTATAGAAGTGGTCGGTGAAAGGAAAGAGGATGAAGGTGAGAGGAGCCACTCTAAGGGAGATATTCCTTAAGGAAGAATGTTTACTACAAGGGAAGGAACCATTGATAAAAGCAAAAGAAACTCTCACAATTTGGAGAAGAAAGGACACTCAAAGATGAAGAAAACTCTCTATTCATTCAAAATCAAGTATAGCCAATACAAGTGAGTGGAGGGTCATATTTATAGCAAAAGGAGGAAGGTTGGCCGTGTGAGATTTGGATGGAAATTCAAATAGGTGCAAATTTAAATAATTAGCACATGCTCCTAAAATCGTGGATCTTAGAACTAACTAAGTGCCATCTAGGCTGCCATGTAGCCATTAGATGAATTTCGGCGCCTATTAGGGGGGAACAAGGGCCCCACCTTGTCTCCTCCATGCTTCATGTGCTAACTAATTGGGTTTAATTAGAAAATAGGAGTGTGGTTAATAAAATAACCCACCAATACCCCTTAATGACCCAATTAGTTAATACACTCCACATAATCACTACACATACCACCTAGTCCCTTAGCCTACGAAATTAAATGCCCAAATACAAGGACAAATGAAAAACTAGACCATTCCACTCAAGGAAAACAATACAAGGGCAAAACAAGAGAACTATGGCATAATGAAAATTCGCATGAGGAGGTGAGGTCTTCCTCCATCCACTCTAGCTATGTCCTCCTCTATCCTCCTAGCCATGGCCCTAGTGATAGGACCCTTGCTATGGAGGATCACATCAAGGGTACTCGCAGGTATATCCGAACTCAAATATCCGATGGGGATGAAGATTAAAATTTAATACTCGTGTCCTTTATATACCTACCCTTGTCCCGTACTTTCTAAAGATGAGGACAGAAAACGTCAAACTCATCCCACTCCACCCCACCCCATTGCCATCTCTAATTGGTGATCGTCGGTTAGAGGTGGCGGCTAGTGACTGTTGGTCAGAGAATAAAAACTATTTTTAGAAAATGAAAATAAAAATAAAAAGAAAAAACATCTAAAGCGAACGTTAGCTTATGTTCCCAAGAAGTTAGACCATAAAAATGAATTTAGTTAACCTAATTTAAGTTAAACTGGGAGGATATCTTTCTCACTAAAAATTACAATCATTTTTGTATTTTATTTTATGACAGTTGCATATTATTTATATACTCCCTCTGTTTTAAAATTAAAAATTATAATAATTTTATATATTAATTTTATTTTAAAATTATATATACTCAATTTTAATTGTGAAATCCTTTAAAAAAATCATCTCTTTTTATAAAATATTTTTTAATTTGTAGATATATTAATTATTATTTTCAAAGTTACTCTCAATCGGTTAACAATTTTTTCCAAACAACTCTTTCCTTTTCCAAAAACGTTAGATGAAACTAATTAATTAAAAATAGATAGTAAGGATAAGTTTAGAAGAATAGTACTAAAATTTAATAAATTATATTTTTTAAAGCATATTATGAGTGTGTTTAGTTTGTCATTTCAACTAGTTAAAAGCTGAAAAGTTAGCTTAAATAGTAGCTCAAATTGTTTAAGTTCTGTTTGAATAGCAAAAAGCTATTCCAAGTAGCTTTTTCAAAATATCTCATATTTTTAGCTACTAGTTTATTTTTTTATAACTTTATCCTTCATTAATTAATGTATTGTTCCCCACTAATTCTCTCTCCCCATATAATACAATCTCTTTTTCCTTCATTTTTCTTTCTTTTATTAATGTAATTATAGTAATTTATAATTTAAATATATAATTATAGAAAATTATTATTTAAATATTTAATTTAAAATTTATATATGTAATTTTAGAAAATAATAATTTAAATATATAATCACAATAATTTATAATTTAAATATGTAATTAACTTATATATTAAAATATGTATAATTATTTTAAATATCTCATTGATTTAATGATTAATATGCCCTTATTTATTACTAGCAAAAACAAAGGCTCTGTCACGCCTGTGTATTCGCATTTCTATTTTAATATGTTATCACAATTGTAGGTTTTAATTTAATATTTTTTGTAAATTTTTCTATTTTGAAATATAAATTGTTATGTGACATGTTTTGAAATATATTTTGTTAATTTTAGATTTTTTGTTTAAGATACCATGATAAAACATGTCAATCATCAATGGATATGTCATATATGCAATGAATATGAAAAAATGGAAAGAAGAGAGTTTGAATAGAACTCAAAATATTGTTGCACATGTGTATTTGCATCTTTATTAAAAATATTTATTATCAAATGTACGCATATATTAATAGGGAGAAGTTATATTTGTGAAAGTGGGAACAGTCATAAAATGTTTAGAAGGTAAAATAGTCATAAAATGTGGAGATCAAAAGGTTATGGAAAATAAGAGGTTATGGGTTCAAGTCCCTCCTATGACAAATCACTTTTTTTTTTTAATTTTAAAATAGGTGTAACGATAGAATATGTATTTTGAAAAGTGGACATCAAAAGGAGGTATTCCCTTTATTAGTAGTATCTATACTATTATACATTATAAATATAATTGGACAATTATGAATGTTGGATATCAGCATTTTAAAGTAATTTTTTTTCTGAAAGTTATAAGTTGGTCTAGTGGTAAAGTATCTGGGAAGTAAGAGGTTACAATTCAAGTCCCTCTTATGACAAATCAATTTATTTTTTTTTTAATTTTAAAATAGGTGTAAGGGTAGAATAAGTATTTTGAAAAGTGAAAAAAAAGGGTATTCCCTTTATTAATAGTATCTATACTATTATACATTATAGATATAATTGGACAATTATGTACGTTGGATATCAATATTTGAAAGTAATTTTTTTCTAAAAGTTATAAGTTGGTCTAGTGGGAAAGTATCTATTTGGGAAATAAGAGGTTATGAGTTTAAGTCCCTCCTATTTATTTTTTTAATTTTAAAATAGGTATAAGGATATAATAGGTATTTTGAAAAGTGGACATCAAAATAGGGTATTCCCTTTATTAATAGTATCTATACTATTATACATTATAGATATAATTGAATAATTATGTATGTTGGATATCAATATTTTAAAGTAATTTTTTTTAAGAGTTATAAGTTGGTCTAGTGGTAAAGTATCTATTTGGGAAATAAGGGGTTATAACTTATGGGTTCAAGTTGCTCTTATGACAAATCAATTTATTTTTTAAATTTTAAAATAGGTGTAAGGGTAGAATAAGTATTTTGAAAAGTGGACATTAAAAGGGGGTATTGTCTTTATTAATAGTATAGATATAGTATATAATATAATATCATATATTATACATTATTGATATAATTGGACAATTATGTATGTTGGATATCAATATTTTAAAGTAACTTTCTATTAAAGGTATAAGGTTAGTTTAGTGGTAAAGTATATATTTGGGAAATAAGAGGTTATGGGTTCAAGTTTCACTCATGACAAATTAGTTTATTTTTTTAATTTAAAATAGGTGTAAGGGTAGAATAGGTATTTTGAAAAATAGACATTAAAAGGGGGTATTCCTTTTATTAATAGTACGTTGATATCAATATTTTAAAGTAATTTTTTTCTAAAAGTTATAAGTTGGTGGTAATGTATCTATTTGGGAAATGAGAGGTTTTGGGTTTAAGTTCCTCTTATGATAAATCAATTTATTTTTTTAATTTTAAAATAGATGTAAGGGTAGAATAGGTATTTTAAAAAGTAAACATAAAAAAGAGTATGACCTATATTAATAGTATAAATTATAAATAAAGAGAAAAAAAGTTTTACGAATACCTTGTTTTTCTGAAGGGAAGAATACCTGAATGAAAAAACTGAAAATTTCACTTTCAAGTTGAATAATTTAATTTATATTAAGTAGCTGTGTGTTTGCATTTTTATTTTTGTTTAATATATTTAATTATATAATTTATAAATTATTATTATTTATGTATAATTTTGTATACTATTTTGGGTTTAAGTCCCTCTTATGATAAATCAATTTATCTTTTTAATTTTAAAATAGATGTAAGGGTAGAATAGGTGTTTTAAAAAGTAAACATAAAAAAGAGTATGACCTATATTAATAGCATAAATTATAAATAAAGAGAAAAAAAGTGTTACGAATACCTTGTTTTTCTGAAGGGAAGAATACCTGAATGAAAAAACTGAAAATTTCACTTTCAAGTTGAATAATTTAATTTATATTAAGTAGCTGTGTGTTCACATTTTTATTTTTGTTTAATATATTTAATTATATAATTTATAAATTATTATTATTTATGTATAATTTTGTATACTATTTTAATTTGGATTTAGTAATATATAAAACAATACCATAAAAATAACAACAAAATGTGTCTGCTTAATATGTGTTGTTATCATGGTTTTGGAGTAATAAAGTCTTCTTTAATTAAAAGACCAAACCATGATTGCCATTCTTGACAATCTTGAGCTTTCCTGTGAAATTCAGTATAAAATATATGTAGTTATTAACCTAAAGAAAGAAATACTAAATGATAACAAAAAATTTAAGGTTGATGACATTAGCTTTCAAGAATTCTCCTTAGTTCTTTGTAGAAGACATTGTCTATATTTTGCTGAGTTTTGAAAAACTACAATATAAATAATTATATATCATATATAATATGATATATTTTACTATGTCTAAATTTAGTAAGTAATAATTATTATATTAATAAATTTTATAACCTCAAGCATGTAGATATTTTCGCACTTAAGTCATTTGTTAATATAGTCATAAGCATTGACATCTTCAAGCATCCTATGATAAAAAAGATGAATTAGAATTTACTTAAATATAATAATGTAAGCTTTGAGTAATATATAATGGATGACTTGTATGATGAGTTGTATTTTTGCACTTATTAATTTACAACACATACATTTTAGAACAATTGTATTGTTGGCTATTTAAAATAGAAAAGAGCAATCAACTATAAAAGTAATCATATTATTTTGTCCATACATTACCAAATAAAAAATTATTATACCTATTTATCTTGTGTAATAATAACTCTTTTTTAATCATTCTCTAAAGCTGAGTTTTATCTATTATTACTATGTAACCGCATTGAATAGAATAAATTTGTAAACGGTGATCTTGACTAAAGAATTATAAAATTTAATTGATTGACAATGACTTCATAAAAATAAGATAAAATCATAGGATGCTTGAAGAAATGTATAATTAATTTCTAGTAAAAATTAGGTAGAATGAATTAGGTGTAAATATCATTAACATGAAGATGATAAAATATTTAATAATTATTAAATCAAGTATTATGTACCTTAATTTTAATTAAAAATAGACATATTAGTTACATTTTATAATGTATCAAATTCAAAAAATATATTAATTAACTATTTGTTGTTGGTATATATAACTAAAAGATAATGTAAAAATTAGATAGAATGAATTAGATATAATCATAAGGAAATGGAACGAAAAAATAAATATTATCAATAAATTAGAAGTGAGAAATAAATAAAGTAATAATAATAAAATATAAAAACTCATTAATATATTTTTGACTTTCATCGATTATAATATACTAACATTAATATTTCATACATTATTTATATTTGTTATAACCTATAAATTCCTAATACGCATTAATATATTTTTTTATATATGTAATGAATATATTTTATATATATATATGTAATTAATTAGTGTATTATAATAAATTCCTAATACGAATTATAAATATGGCAATTAACGTAAATTTTATAATGTATGAAATTGAAAAAATATATTAATTAATAATTTGTTGTTGTATATCACAATACCAAGATTTTTTTTCCTATTCTACCTTAATTTTAATGAAAAATTAGGTAATAATAATTTTAATGGAAATAGATGTAATATTTTTATATTTTAATTTATAGGATAATTTACGTATTATACCCATTTTGAAATTTAAAATAATCTTTCTTGATACCATTTTGATAAATAGTTTCTTTATGCCATACCTTTTATTGGATTTTTCAATTTTGTTAGTTATAATAACATTGTTTTAGTTTTGATAAATATTTTCTTTATTTCATACCTCTGATTGTATTATTAAAAAAAATTATAATTCATTAGAGAAAAAAGGTGAAAAGAAAATTATATTGTAAAAGACGTAACGGGAAGTTAAATATCCATAATTACCTAATTAAAAGTTAAAGGAAAGTTAATATTTCTAATTATGTGATATATAACCATTTCATAAAAAAGTGAAAAACACATGTTTCTATGCATAAAATAAAAAGTTAAATATCATTAATTATGTGTCTATAAATGAAAAAGGATATTATTGAGAAGATGGAAGAGCAAGAAAGTTACTAGAGTAGTAAAAGAAAGTTACCATTAATTACGCTGCAACAGTAAAATAGATGATGTTATAGTGACATGAGTGTTGATAGTTGATAGCGGTTTTTTCTTTTTAAGAAGCGGGGCAGTTTTTTATTTTTATAAAATAAAATGAAGTTAATAGCATATGGAACATGCAGGAAACAATTCTTCTTATTCTTTATCTATAAGAGAAGTGTGAATAAATTAATTGTATTTGAAGAGTTATTTAACAAACAGTAAAATTATATTTTCTTCATCAACAAATAATAACAATATATTTTCTTTAACAAACATATCTATTTGAAAAACTTGTGAAATAATTGATAAATATTCAGTAGCATATTCTCTACGCTCTTTCTTTAAAGAATATATCTATTATGTCCTACTCTTCTCTTCCAGATTCATAATTCTCAAAAGTTAGATTACATATGTATTATGTTATTATTGTATTTTTAAATACTAATGAAAGTCTTTTTTAAAATTAAAATACTGCTAAATAATTATAAAATTGATAAACTGCTATAGAACGTGACCGAGTTGGAGATCTCCAAAGTGACTTCCTCATTCATCTCCAACCTTTATTAATAATAACAAATTATATCTGCTTAATTAAACACATAAATAATGAATAGATTGTGTTTTAAATCAAAGCATTAATTCATTAAACAAATAGTTACTTGATGAAAATAGAAATAAAATATTTTGGTAAGTTGTTGAATAAATGAAAGAAGAAAAAATAGCAGTTAAAGGGAAAATGTTGCATACCTTGTGCAGACCATTGAAAAAAGCAACCAAAAGTGATAGAGGAAACGAGGATGAATACAAAATAAAGTGATAGATGAACACAGAATTACATGTATATAAGAATTACATTATTAATTTGAAGCAATCGCAAATGAAGATGAACGCAAAATTACATATAAGAATTACATTATTAATTTGAAGCAATCGCAATTGAAGATGAACACAACCAAAATGAAAAATGGAAGCAATTGCAAAGCGAAGAAACAAAGATGAAGAAGAATAATAAATAAATAAAACGGAAAAGAAGAGAGAAAAAAGAAAAACGAAAATAGGAGGAGTGTGGAAAACAAAGACAGAATATTACGGAGGTTATTTGGGTAATTTTTATCTTGATTGACAGTTTTTATTTAGATAATTTTTCTATTAAAATTGACAGTCTTTATCAAGTTATATTGAAAAGGGTTATTCCCTTTATATATAGGTATAAATTTTACAATTTTGAGCTAATTGATAAACTAATTTTACCAAACACTTATCATTAGTTTTTTAGCTAGTTTTACTAAACACATTATAATAAAGGGCACAGAATAATTGTTTTACAAATCCAAGATTACATTTATATTTTTTCAATTATACAAATCCAAAAGAATATATGTTTTTTAAAGTTGATTATTTACCTTCATAATATTTTATAAAATTTAAGTCAAAATTATTCACTCATAAAATTTTGATACTAACATAAATTCTATCCGGATACAAATATGTATAAGAGTTTAATTAATATACATTAATAATATAAAGGAGTAAACAAATTTATACTGAAAATATATATTAATTAAATTTTATTCAAGTGTACAATTGTTGAAAGATGAAGTGGTAAACAGAATAAAGATAAGAAAACGACGGGAAATCCTTTTGGTATAGGTCAAGATGAGACATTGGACAAGAACATCAGGTATGTCCGTAAATAGTATGTTCACATTGATCTTAGTTTCCAGAATCAAGATTATACAACTAGCTAGCTGTTAGCAATTATTCCAAAATTAATTATGTCCAAATTTAAACCAAAAGAGAAGCAAGGTTTGGATGTGAATTTCAAAAAATGAAGTGCAGTGAGTTGGACTTTTGGTCTTCCCCTGACATGATTGTGACCCATCAAACGCAAGAAGGTTAGGTGCAACAATTGTGTTGAAGCAGCCTGGCACATTGACACAGTGGACGGCAGGCAGTGAAAAGAAATCTACATCGACATGGAATATGGTAGAGCTAAGAAAACGGATTATCACATTCATGCTCTTCTAATCTTACCTAGTTGTAGTTAAATCATGTCAAATATTGGTAACTATTTTCAAATACGGGACAATCATTTTTGACTTTGCTCCACCAAATCCCACCACCACCATGGAAACATGTACAAATGCCGCCAAATTATGTTCACACACTTTGATATTCATCATAGCATAATAATAACCTCAATACTTTTGGACATATACAGTAAGTAGTACACGTGAAGTGGTCATCATTATTATTAGATAAATAATGTTCTATTAATTGTATCTGTATATATGTATAATAAGGGAAAGTATATCATGCCTCTCTTAATTTTGTATTAATTGTATTATCATTGTTCTCGTGCGCTCATAAACTCCTAACTCCATCTCTCATATAAAACTAATACTACCGACAAAGTAAATAAATTATAAGAGATGTTTGTATTATTTATGTCTTCAAATTTACAGAACCTAAAATGATATACCTTAGGGCGTTGGATCGATAAAAATAAAATCTACTAGTAAAAATAGTATTACAATGTTTATTTTATATACATTACTCTATTATAAAAGAGTTTAATTGTTTATGAAATAGAAATATAAAAACTATAATATTCTATTATAATTCTTTATGTAAGATAATTTGTTAATTTTATCAATTCATACATTAAAAGTTGTATAAAAAATTTATAATTGAATGACCGTGTGAGTTATGCTACAAGAATATAAACCTTTTTTTCAACATAAAAAGTCAATAACGTCAAATTTACAAAACTGGTCTTCATAACAATAATAGAATTCTCAATCCTGTTTCACAAAAACATTATTGCTAATGAGTATTTTAAAATTTTATGTCATTTTTATAAAATTTGTTAACACAAAACTAGTAAACTAACTAATAATATTTCATCTCCCTAAAGTTAACCCAATGAGTAATGACAAAAGTTTAATTGAATAGTGTTCTCATAATGAGAATGTGTCCTCTACGTCAATTTTCTCTTCTTTATATACTTTTCATCTTGTAAGCTGTAACCATCTTATCAAGGGGTACTTTTCTTGGGGTAGTTATCCACGAGCTTTGAGGAGAGGTCTCCTATAGCAGTCGGATTCCAGGGTCAGGTCGGAGTCCTCCCAGTCCACAAGCTCTTCAGTCTTGAGTGCAAAACAGCGAAGAGGTTGGATGACTCATGTTGAGGTAGGTCTAAACACCGATTCATTGAGGTAACCAAGGTGATTGGAAGTGGTGTGATATGTGGCTATAAAGAGAGAGAAAAGGAAGACAAAAAAAAAAAAAGAAAGGACAAAATTTAAACACCATCGCAAAACAAAAATCAATGCCCTACCTATTGTTTAGCTGCTGGCACCTCGGTCGCCTAATGTCTAGTCATAGTCACTATCGCAAGTAAAAAACGTGACCTTTACCCTATAGACAAGACATCTTGAGACTCCTCTGCCATGTGTCACTTCTTTATGGGTGCAAAAGAAACCCTGGTAATAAAGGTTCTTTTTCCCTAGATGGCGCTACTTCATGGTGTCGTTTCAAACACGTGACGTCTTACGTGCGTCATTTTCCGCTCTCGAGGTTCCACAACAGTCCCGCCTATTAGTCTTTAGGCACCATTGAGGGTATAAAAGAGAGAGAACTCATTGTTCCTTCATTGCCTTATCCTAAAACTTTCTCTTGGTCTGAGTTCGCCTCCTCCCTTCGTTCGCTACAAGCGAGACGTCTCTAGGCATTCCACCGCTTAAGTGTTCATGATGCAATCCTACCTACCAAAGGCCCTCTCACTAGGGCTATGACTAGGAGGATAGAAAAAGACTTGGCCCGAAAGGACTCATCATGACCTCAACTCATGATGGAGATAGATTTCATTAGGCCATGGTCTTTAATTAACCTTGTAAATATTAATTAGCTTCCTCTTTTCCTTTATGGGCCATGTATTTAACCATTTGCTTTGATTATAGGTAGGAGAGGTGTTTTTAGCTTATAAGAGGAGGTGAGGGGAGTAGAAGACTCCTTGGCCCACGGCGTGATGGACCTCCTCCATACACCCTTAGAATTAGTCCTTGCACCCTTCGTTGCTTAGGATAGGCGCTAGCTTAGGGGGCCTAAGTATGGGTTAGTGCTTCTAATCCTAATTAGGCCCAAAGTCCCACATTGCCTAGTTTTGGGTGCCTAGCTCTCTTATTGGGCTATAAATACACCTAGCCTCCCTTGCAATGATTACACTTGATTGAATGAAGTAAGACTCTATTTGAGCTATTATTCTTGAGTGTCATTTTTGAGTAACCTCTCTCTTGAGGATTCTCTTCCTTTAAGCTTTTATCAAGGGACTTTTCCTTTGTGGCAAGCCTCATAAAATTTTTGACTCATCTTCCTCCTTGGAGAAAGTGGCGCCACCCCTCCCATTTCCTAGCTTCTCCATCCTCCATCTTCTTAGAGGAAGGAACCATGGTTGAAGAGATCAAGGGAGTGCATCATTTGGTATCAAAGCCATCTTCATGAAGGTTCATTTCCTCCTCCTTTCCTTTAATCTACGCGTCATTTTATAGTCTTTTTTCTGCAGTTTTTAGGCTTTTAATTCTCGCTCCTTTATTGTCATATTATTCTCCTTTCATGTCTTGTTAGTAGTAGATTTATTTCTTGTCATTTATTTCCTTGCACTTTTATTTCTTTGGTTCAATTTTTAGTTCTTTCATTGATTCAAGTTGTGTTTAAGTTTCTTGTTCATCTTTTGTGATTTTTTCCTAAGAGAGTCTTTGTGATGATTTCACTATTTTTGTGAAAGAAGCCACCCAAGGTGGTCTAAACTCTTGAAAATCACATTTTGCTTTCATCTTGCCTTTTAATTTGTTCATCTTAAGTGTCTTTTCCTTGAGTTGGGCGTGAGTTTCTTTAATTTTCTGCACTTTATTTTCAGCATTTTACTCTTTCAAGTTATGTTATTAGATGTTATGTGTAGTCCTTTAATTTGTCACTTAAATTCCTAGTTGTGCCTTCTTTTAATTTTTACCATAAAGTGAGTGTGTGCTTCTTGAAATTGAGCATCAAAGAGGTTCATCCTCTTGAGTAAGTCTTATAAGAAGTCTACATACTATTAGTTCTAGCATGGTCTAAAATTTTGTTTCAAAAAAAAATTTTTGTGCTCAATTTCCTCCTATATTTTCTTGTTCATTTTGAGTAGTTTATTACTGAACTAGTCCCTTGGTAGTTTGTTTTACTTTTTCTGAATATTGAGGTTAATTAGACGTGTGGTTTGGACTTAAAATTTAAGCAATCAAGCTTACCTTCACACTCCTTAAACTCTCTTTTGTACCTAAAAGTAATACCTTAACTACTAGTTCATTTTATGCTACTTATTGTTTTTTGATTTGCATTGCTTTGACAATTTGTGTGGTTGCCCCTTTTTCCCTTTAAGCAAACGTTTCATATCCTTATACTCCTTGACAATTTTTCTTTCATAAATATTCAAAAGGTGTAGCAAAATCATTTAAAAAAATAGCAATCAAAAGAAGAAGAAAAAAACTAAAGTAAGTCAAAAAGTCGTTTAGTAAAAAGGTGAAGTAATAGAGACAGAGAGCAAAGAAAATTTATAAGTGCACCTCATTTTGGTTCAAAACAAAGGAGTGTTAAATTTTGTAAGAAACTTGCTTATCTTGGGACCAAAACTATTTGGCCAATTTTCTAAACAAAACAAAAAATACAAATCTTAGACACTTTGTGAGTCTTTTGTTTTAGTCTATACACCTACTTTAATCTAGCACTATTCTAAGTTCACTTTGATGTGCTAATTTCATTTCCATCCCTTTAATTGTTTGTCTGTCTTGGTCTTTATTTATTGTGTTTGTCTATATATAATCTATCCATTTGGATGTGTGTCCTCCTTTGGTTTTAAGATTTTCTTGTTTCTTTACTTTGCACTCTCTTACTCTTGGTGCACCAATTTTGAGAAAGGAAAAGAAAGGTCAAACCAAAATTTCCAAAAGGGAAGCATCTTGAGATGTGTTTAAGCAAGCTAAGGAAGAGGCTCATTCAAGGGAGTAGCATCACTTTGAGGGAGACAAACATTTGGAGTGGAGAGCAACATTAAACCTCAAATCTTTTACTTTTTGCTTTTATTGGGTGTAAATTTTATCAAAGGTCATTTTAATTGAGATGTTGGATCCCATAAGGGTCACCTCTTATAATAACTTTTAGTTTCTCGTTTAGATGGGAAAAGGAATTGGTACCCCATCTCTCTACCTTAGGTGCACACTTTTAGATCCTTACCTTTGTTTTTAACTTTCTTTTATTTGCTTTACATCTTAGTGTGAAAAGCTTTTGAGTTCCAAAGAATCTTAAGTAATTCACTTAGGAAGAAAAAAACCAAACAAAAAAGTGAGAAGTGTTGCCTATAGGATCTTCCCAATCACTTTCAAAATGAGCTCACACACATCTAGCAAAGGTAGTGTAAATCAACATGGGTCTCATAAAACAAAAAACATGGATAAGTTTGTGAGTGAATTTAGGGAATGAAGGGTAGAAGAGAGAAAAGAAAGAAAATAAAGGGAGAAGAGAAAATAAAAAAGGCGTAAGGAGAAAGAAAAAGAAAAGAGAGAAAAAGAGTTAAAAGAAGAGCAACGACAAGGAGAAAAGAACATGAAAAAAAGAGAAAGAAAGAGAGGAGAAGAGAGAGACAAGAAAGGGAAGAAAGACAGAAAGAAGAGGAAAAGAAGAAAGAGATGGAAGAAAGGAGAGAACAAGAAGAGTGAGAGAGAAGAAAGAAGAGAAAAAGAAGAAAGAAGAGAAAGAGAAGTCAGAGAAAGAGAGAGATAAGAGAAAGAGAGGCATGAGTATAGGTTCGCCTCTAATGAAGTAAGTGGAAGTGAGAGGTGTAAAGTTTTAGACAAAACCCGTTCTCTCATTGTGGATATTGGGTCCTGCTGCAATTTTTGTAGCTCAAGGTTTATAGAAAAGCTAGTCTTACAACCAATTCCTCATCCTAGACCTTACAAGCTCCAACGGCTTAATGAGGAAAGGGAAATGGTTTTAAACCAACAAGTGAAGGTGTCATTCTCTATTGGAAAGTATCAAGATGAGATTTTATGTGATATAGTTTCAGTGGAGGCTGACCATATCTTGTTAGGAAGGCCTTGGTAGTTTGACAAGCAAGTCATTCACCATGGTACTCTAATGAGATAATCCTCATTCATAAGGGCAAGAAAGTAAAGTTGACTCCTCTATCATCTTCTCAAGTGGCTGAGGATCAACTTATCATGAAACATAAAAGAGATGAGGAAAACAAACTCAAAATAAAAAAAAAATGAGCTTCCAACGCTAAAGCTTGAAAGGGGTAAAGAGGGAAAGTTCCAATGAGGTAACCCTTCCAAAGAGGTAATTAAGAAAGAGATTCATTTTGCAACGAAAATGGACATTAAAGAAGTTCTCTTGCTTGATCGACCTTTTTATCTCCTTTTTTGTAAAGAGGTACCTTCTGACACTGCCACAAGTCGTGAAATTGAGTCTCTTGCAAAAGGGGTTCAAAACCTTTTAAAAGAATTTGATGATCTCTTCCCTCAAGAGGTTCCAAGGGGTTTACCACCTCTAAGGGGAATCGAAAACCAAATTAACCTTGTTCCTCATGCGAGTCTACCCAATAGGCCCACGTTTAGGAAAAACCCCATTGAGACCAAAGAGATTGAGTTTCAAGTTTAAGACTTGTTGGAGAAGGGTTGGGTTCAAAAGAGCCTTAGCCCTTGTGTGGTCCCTGTTTTATTGGTGCCTAAAAAGGATGGAAAATGGTAGATGTGTATGGACTATCGTGCCATCAACAACATCACTATTAAGTATAAACACTCAATCCCTAGGCTAGATGATATGCTTGATGAATTGCATGGAGCCCAAATATTTTCAAAAATTAATCTTAGAAGTGGTTACCATCAAATTAGAATAAAAGAAAGTGATGAATAGAAAACGCTTTTAAGACCAAATTCGGTCTTTTTGAATGGTTGGTGATGCCTTTTGGCCTCACCAATGCTCCAAGCACTTTCATGCGCCTCATGAATCATGTACTTAGGGATTGAATTGGTAGTTTGTAGTCGTTTATTTTCATGACATTTTAGTCTACTGTAGGTCTTTAGAAGAGAATATAAGGCAACTTTGGGAAGTTTTATTTGTCCTTAGAATAAATAAACTTTTTGCAAACCTAGAAAAATGTACTTTTTGTGTTCCTAACGTAGTTTTCTTGGGCTTTGTCATTAGTGCCCCATGGGTCCAAGTGGACCCCCAAATATCAAGGTTATTCAAGAGTTTTCATGGTCTCGCGGGATTTTATAGGCGCTTTGTGTCTAATTTCTCCACACTAGCTTCACCACTCAATGACTCGGTGGAAAGAATTGTGGGGTGAAAAACAAGAAGAAGCTTTTCAGCTGCTCAAGGATAAATTCACTAATGCACCCATTTTAGCTTTCCCCAACTTTTCAAAACTTTCGAGCTAGAATGTGATGCATCGGGAGTAGATGTGGGAGCTGTGTTGTTGCAAGGAGGCCACCCCATTGCCTATTTTAGTGAAAAACTCAATGGTGCCCACCTCAACTACCCTACCTATGACAAGGAATTTTATGCCTTGATTCGTGCCCTCCAAACTTGGGAACATTATCTTGTTTCCAAGGAGTTTGTCATTCATAGTGACCATGAGTCACTTAAGTATTTAAGGGGGCAAGGAAATTTGAACAAGAGGCATGCTAAATGGGTTGAATTTCTTGAAACTTTTCCTTATGTCATCAAATATAAAAAAGGGAAAAACAAATGTGGTGGTCAATGCTCTTGCAAGGAGGCATACTCTCCTTGCCACCCTTAGTGCTCAAATTTTGGGATTTGATGACATAAAGGAAATTTACCTTTCTAACCAAAACTTTGGAACCATTTATGCTGCCTCATCTCCCAAAGCCAAAGATAGCTTCAGCTGTGTAAGCGGTACTTGTACAAAGAGGGCAAACTTTGTGTATCCCGAGGATCAATTAGGAAACTGTTGACAAAAGAAAGCTATGAAGGTAGACTCATGGGGCATTTTGGAATTGATAAAACCTTAATGCTTTTGAAAGAAAAATTATTTTGGCCCCATATGAAAAAGGATGTCCCGAGTAATGCCTCATGGAGTCTACACACCTTTACCCACTTCCTCTACACCTTGGGTAGATATTAGTATGAATTTTATCCTTGGGCTCTTATGAACCTAACGAGGTGTAGACTCCATCTTTGTGGTAGTGGACCACTTTAGTAAAATGACCCATTTCATCCCTGCCACAAAGTGGATGATGCGAGTCACATCGCAAGACTTTTCTTTCATGAGGTTATTTGCTTACACGGAATACCCTCGATCATAGTCTCGAATAGGGATGCAAAGTTCCTTGGCCATTTTAGGAAAACTCTTTGGGCAAGGCTAGAAACTAAGCTACTATTTTCTACCCATCGTCATCCTTAAATGGATGGTCAAATTGAGGTAGTAAATAAATCCCTATCCACTATGTTAAGGGCACTCTTGAAAGTAACCACAAATCTTGGGATGAATATCTCCCCCACATTGAATTTTCATATAATAGGTTGGTCCATCGAACCACTAAGCACTCCCCTCTTGAGGTTGTATATGGTTTTAATCCTCTCACTCCTTTGGATTTATTGTCACTCCCTAACACCTGACTTTTTCATAAATAAAGGGAAGCTAGGGCTGAATTTGTAAAAAAATTACATGAGAAGGTCAAAACCAATATTGAAAACCAATCTAAGGAGTATGCTTCATCTAACAACAAGGGGAGGAAGGAAATCATCTTCAAAAAAAGCGATTGGGTTTGGCTTTACCTAAGAAAGGATCATTTTCCTTCTAAGAGGAAGTCCAAACTTAGCCTTGGAGGAGATGGTCCCTTCCAAATCCTTAAGAAGGTAAATAATAAGGCATATTAGTTGGACCTTCCCGATTAATATGGAGTTACCACCACTTTTAATGTTTGTGATCTAACATAGAAGATGACGACCTTTCAGATTTGAGGACAAATGATGTAATCCTACCTACCAAAGGCCCTCTTACTAGAGCCATGTCTAGGAGGATAGAAGAAGATTTGGCCCAGAAAGACTCATCAAGACCTCAACTCATAATGGAGATAGATTTCATTAGGCCATAGTTTTTAATTAACCTTGTGAATATTAATAGCTTCCTCTTTTCCTTTGTGGGCCACGTATTCAGCCATTTGCTTTGGTTATAGGTCGGAAAGGTGTTTTTAGCTTATAAGAGGAGGTGAGGGGAGTAGAAGTGATACACTCCATTGATCTCTTCAACAAATGTTCCTTCCTCTAAGAAGATGGAGGATGGAGAAGGCTAGGAGGGGGGTGGTTTTCATGCCACTTTCTAAAGGAAAGATAAGTCAAAATTTACTTGAGGCTTGCCACAAGGGAGAGGACCCTGGATAAAAGCTTTTAGGGAGAGATTCCTCAAGAGAGAAGATTCTCAAAAATGACACTCAAGAATAAAAACTCAAAGGAGTCTTACTTCATTCAATCAAGTGTCCATACAAGAGGGAGTGAAGGAGTATATATAGCCTAATGGGAGAGCTTGGATACACAAACCTAGGCAATATGGGACTTGAACTTAATTAGGCTTAAGACTAATTAACCCAAGCTTAAGGCCTAAATGAGTTGTCTAAGTGCACCCCCCATGGGTGTGGATAGAAACTCTTATTTTAGGGGATGGACAAGCCCAACACACCTAAAATAAGGGCCTATTCTATGATTACTCCTTCCTTTTTACTTCCTACACCTATACACCTATTTTAGAAAGGAAAATGGTTTGTGGAGAGGTAAGAAGTGAGGTGGTTTTAGGCACCACTTAAGGTAAGATAAGCCTAAGAGGGAAAGTTTGCCACAAGGGATGGAACCCTTGATAAAAACCTAAGGAATTCTCAAAGAGAGAAGGGTGGACACTAAGAGAATTTTGGCCAAATCAAGGTTTTTCCATTCAATGAAGTGTAAAAAAAATAAGAGTGTGAAGGAGCACCTTTTTATAGAGGGAGCTAACCTCTTGGACAAGTCAAGAAGGAAAGGAAGGACTAGGATTAAAAGGAGTCATCCAAGGGAGGAGGATTGAAGCCCAAAGTCCAATCAATCCCCTCCTTTGGATGAGAATTGGTGCCCAAGCTACCTCATCCAAGGGCCAAGATTACTCATTTATTAGTTTTGGGTTTTATTTAGGAAAAGAAGGTGTAGTTATCAAACTACCCCCTTATTTCCTAAATAAAGGCCCAAAAGCTAATCTTACCCCTTCTTATTACTAAGACACCTCCTAGAAAATTAAATGGACTAATACGTGTCCAAAATAAAATCCTTGGTTCCTAAAAAAAATTACAAGTAAATAAGTCATGGCTTGCATAACTTGATGGTCATATGGAGGTGAGATCTTCCTCCCTCTAATCTAGCGATGTCTTCTTCTATTCTCCTAGCCATGACCCTAGTGATAGGGCCCTTGCTTGGGGAGCATGCATCATCTGGTAACACAGCCCATGGGTGTGGATATAAACTTTTATTTTAGGGGATGGACAAGCCCAACACACCTAAAATAAGGGCTTATTATATGATTACTCCTTCCTTTTTACTTCTTACACTTATACACCTATTTTAGACAGGAAAATGTCCTAAATACATGGCCTTAGGGAATAAAACTATGCACCCTAAATATTTGAATAATTATAAAATATTTACAAGTAAAAAAACCCTAAGACTAAGGCTCCATGTCTTCATGTAAGCATTCATCCAAGCCTAGTCTCCTTCTCTTGAATCCTCTTAGCCATGATGCTAGGTGAGATTGCATCATCTCCTCCCCTTGAAGAGGATTTGACCTCAAATCCTAAGACCTTTCTTCCTTCTTTTTAATGTCTGTAAGAAAATAAGGAAAGAAGTAAAAATATGCAGACAAGTGGGACGTTTAGCGGGAGTGAGAGGCCTTTGAGAAGACCTCTTAGGAATGGGGTAGTGGAGGTGAGTACTTAAGTTTGAAAAAAAGTGGTTGTGCCTCCACACAACAGTTCCCAATTCTACTCCTAATGCACTAAGTGTAAGTCTCACAAGGTTGGAAATTTGGTGTGAGACTATCCTTGGTGCACTGGAGTACTCATCCAAGAAAGCTCGATAACTCTTATCTTGTTGTTCACCCCAAGACAGGATGATGGGCCTAAAGGTAGACCATTCTTTTATGGTCTCTTGTTTTTGAACTTGAGATTAACTATGAAAAATTTTAGGCTCAATCTCATGCTCGAAGAGGGTCTCATCTTGAAGTAGGTCTTGTGGTTGTGATGCACTTTTCTCAAATAATATGGGCACAACCTCAATTTCCACTTCTTTAAGAGAAGAAATAGATTCAATAAAATTATCCTTGGGGTTCAAAGGACAATCTTCTTGAAGATCTTCCTCCCTTGTAACTTCTCCCAAATATTGAACTTGAGGTGCCATGATATGCTCACTAGTAATGGGTTCAAGCTCAATATATGGGGAAGTGATAGTTGGTGCCTCCATGGGTTGATGGTAGAGAGTTTGTTCAAGAAGAAGGCTATGTTTAAAGTCCATTCTTGTTGCAAAATGACTCTCCTTTTGAACAACAAACTTGGAAGAGGCACTTCCTTCCAACCCATCAACTTTCAATGCATGTTTTTTTCTTTTTTTGTTTTTCTCTTCCTCATCCCTCTTCTTTTTCAAAAGAAGTTGATCCTCTGCCACTTGTGAAGGTGAAAGAGGAGTCAACTTAATTTTCTTGTCATTGTGGGTGAGTTATCTCATTGGAGTGGCCATGATGAATAACTTTTCTATCAAATTTCCAGGGTCGCCCCAACAAGATGTGTGCTGCTTCCATTGGTACTACATCACAAAGGATTTTATCAACATAACCTCCAATGGAAAAGGACACATTTGCTTGTTGGTTGAATACAATTTCCTTACTATCATTGAGCCATTGAAGCTTGTAAGGACAAGGGTGAGGAATTAGAGTCAAAGACAACTTGTCTACCAACCTTATGCTACAACAATTGCAACATGAGCCACTATCTACAATGAGAGAACATGTTTTGTCAAAAACTTTGCATCTTGTGTGAAAGATGTTCTCTCTTTGAGTAGGGCTTAATTCATAAGGTTGACTTCCAAGAAGCCTTGTTACCATTAGCAGATCACCATCATAAGGACCTTCCTCTATGTCAAAATGTGTATGTCCCATTATTCCTCACTCTCACTAGAAGAGGAAGAATCGCTTATAATATCTTGGCCCCTCATGATCATGGTTTTATTTGTGGGGCATTGGGAGCCAATGTGACCTCGCCCAAGACATTTGAAGCACTTAATACTACTAGTCTTTGAAAAAGAGATAGCAGGGAGATCTTCTCTAGGATGCAGAGGTGTATGCTTTTCATGCATGATGGTGGAATCTTCCTTGGCGTGGCTCTTGGAAGAGTTCCCCTGATGCAATCCTACCTATCAAGGGCCCTCTCACTAGGGCAATGGCTAGGAGGATTGAAGAGGACTTGGCCCGGAAAGACTCATCAAGACCCCAGCTCATGATGGAGATAGATATTTTAGGCCATAGTCCTTAGTTTTCCTCTTGTAAATATTAATTAGCTTTTAATTCCCTTTTAGGCCTTGTATTTTGGCCATTTATTTTAGTTTCTAGAGCTTAGGGTGTAATTAGCTGATGCAATCTCACCTAGCATGCATCATGGCTAGGAGGACTCAAGGAAGGCATGGCATGGACGAAAGCTCATTGAAGATTCGAAGCCATAGTCTTCATTATTTTTAGCTTGTAAATATTTTATTTTAATTAGATAAATAGGAAAGTATGTTTAATTCCCTTAAGGCCATGTATTTCCGACCATCTTCTTAGTTTATAAGGTATAGGTGTCTTTAGTTAAAAAGGAGGAGTAAGCTTATAATGGGTGCATAAGTTAAGACATGATTTTGGGCTAGCCCATTCACATTAAGATATGCTAATTGTACCCATAGGGGGTGAACTTAGGTGCCTCACTTAAGGCCTAAGACTTGGGTTAATTAGTTTTAATCCTAATTAAGCCCAAGTCCCACATTGCCTAGAAAAGTGTGCCCAAGCTGTCCCATTGGGCTATATATACTCATTCCCCCTCATTGTAAAATTTCACCTTTGAAGTTGAATGAAAATAGTCTCTTTGTGAGCACATTCTTAGTAAAAGGTCTTGAGGATCCTCTCTCTTGAGGAACCTCTTCCTAGTTGGTTTTTATCAAGGGTTCCTTCCCTTGTGGCAAACCTAAACACTTTGGCTTATCTCTCTTTGAGAGTGGTGCCTCACCTCCATTTTCTTTCCCCTCCATCATCCATTTCATGGTGCTTGGAACCTCAAGGAAAAAGATCAAGGGAGGCATGCATCATTTGGTATCAGAGCCAACTCCATGAGGTTCTTTTCTAGTCTTAATTTTCTTTAATTTTTTTCAGCTTTTCTTCTTAGAGTTCTTGCTTTTTCCTTTATTTTTTCCAGCCTTTGATTCTTGTCATTTAATTCCTTTTATGTCTTGTTAGTTTATGTTTTTGTTTTTTTCATTTTATGCAATTTATTTCCTAGTTTTTATTGCTTTCTAGATTCAATTTATCTTGTTCTTTTCCATTGAATCTTTATATGTTTCCTTTAGGATTGTTTCTTTAATTTTCTGCCCAGCTTTTTATTTTTTCCTTATTCTTGTGCAAATCCTAAGAAGATAATTGTAATGACTTCACAAAATTTGTGAAGGAAGCCACACATTGTGGTCTTGATCTTTGGATGCACGTTGTTCTTCTTATTTGAATTTTTAATTCTATTTTCCTGCACCTATTTTTCTGTTTTTCCAGCCCTTTGTTCTCTGTTTTGGGCATATATTTCTGGTTATTTTGAGTCATTTAATTTCAGTTTTTAATCTTCCAAGTTGTGTCTTAGTTGGTCATGTTGTAGCCCTTTTATTGTCTCTTAATTCTACATAGTTTTGCCTTTTTATTTTTACCATAAAAGTGTGTTATTTCTCTATTGGAAATTGAGCATCAAAGAGGCTTACTCTTGATCTCATATCCTTAGAGTCTCACATGCTATTTAGATCTTAGCATGTTCTTAAAAAAAAAAATCTTCAAAAAAATTAATGCTCAATTTCTTCCAAACTTCATTCACTTGTTCAATAATTTTAGTATCTTAATTTTGTGCTAGTTTTTGTGGTGATTTTTGTTGATTGGCTTTGAGAGGCATGTTGGGTATGATTGGGCTGATTATTGAGTAATCAAGTTGGCCTCATCTTCCATAAAACTCTCCTTGTGCCATTTATTTTTTATCACCTAAAATTACTAGTTCATATTAGGTTGCTTTGTTTCTTAATTTTGCACTTTTGTATATCAATTATGGTGGCCATTTCCTATCCTTTGTTCAAGCATTTATGATTCTTTGACTCCTCACTATATTTGCTACAAAATGTGTTAAGAGGTGTAGCAAAATTGTTTCAAAAAAAAAAAAGAAGAAGAAAAGAAATCAAAAGTGAAAAATAAGTAAAAAAAAAAAAAGTTAGTAAAAAGTGCTAAAAACAAGTAAAAAGAGTACAAAAAAATAAAATAAAAATTAGTGCACCTCAAAATTATTAAAAAATTCAAAAGAATGTTAAATTTTATTGAAATTTGCTTGAATTTATTTGACTATGATTTAGCCACCTTGCTTTACAATTGTGCAAATCATTGAATTTGTTGAGTCTTTTTTGTTTTAAGTCCAATTCTATTTTAGGCCCATTCTAGGAATTTTTTTTTGTGTGCCAACTTTCTTTCTACACCTTTTATTTCTTGCTTGTCCTTATTGGCTTTCTTTGTGTTTGTCAAATAAATTCTTTCCACTTGGATGTGTTCCTATTCTTGTTAAGTGCTTTTTATTGCTTTTTGCTTTCAAATTCTACTTCCCTTGGTCTCTTGCTTGGGCGCTTGTTTTCTCTTGGTAGGTAGCCAAATTGTTGAAATTTTCACAAGGGTAGCATCCTTAGGAAGTGTTGATTTAAAACCAAGGAAGAGGAGACTTGAAAAGGAGGCCAAGACTAGAGTGATACACTTGGTGAGGAGCACTTGAAGAAAGGAGCTACATTCAACTACTTTTAATTTTCTTTGTTTGATTTGGGTGTATTTTTAAAGGACATTTTAGTTAGAGGTATTGGATTTCCATAAGGGTCACCTCTTTTGTGTGTAATAAACCTTAGTTTCTCGTTTTAGTGTGGATAAGGAATTGGTACCCCTTATTCATACTTAGGAGCACGTTAGAATCCTTTAGCTTTGCTTTAAATTTCTTTATTTGCTTTCAACGTTTTAGAAAGTGTTAGAGTTCCAAAGACTCTTAACACTTTAGGAGAAAACAAAAAAGAGAGGAGTGTTTTGCATATTAGTTCCCTAGGCCTTACACTTTGACATGTTTTCACACACTTCTAGGAGTGTTAGGAGTAGTAATGAAACTAGGGAAAATAAAGGAGAAGAATGTGAGAATAGAATAAAAGAAAAGAATGAGAAGAGTGATAAACCAACCTTGCCCACATATCCATACTCTATTGATTGGGAAATAGTAGAAAAAAAACGTAGGGAATTTTGGAAAAATGAGAGAAAACAAAGAGAGATGAGGAAAAGAGAACAAGAGAAACTAGATAGAGAGGAGAGAAGAGAGAAAGAACAAAAAGAAAAGGAGAGACAAGAAAGAAAAGAAAGAAGAGAAAAAGAGAGACAAATAGAGAGTAGGGAAAATGAAAAGAAAGAAAGAGAAGCAAGAGAAAAAGAAAGAGAAGAAAAAAGAGAAAAAGAGAAAAGAGAAAAAGAAAGAAAAAAAGAAGAAAACAAAAGAAAAGAGTTAGAGAGAAAAGCGAGAAGAGAAAGGAGAGAAAAAGAGAAGAAAGAATTGGAAAAGAGAGAAAAGGAACAAAATAAGTTAGAAAGAAGGGAAGAAATGAAGATACAAAAAGAGAGAGATGCCTATAAGAGCTCTTGTGGTAACATTTACACACATTATAGAGACTTAGAGGAGCCTAAAATAACCCATGACATTCATGCTTCTTCTAGTAAGAAGGAAAAACCTAAGAGGCATCCTAAGAAAAAGACAAACCCTTCTATAATTAAACCCAAAAGAGAGTTATCCAAAATAAAGCATATTGAGAGAAAACCCTTGAGTATGAGTGACACCCCTACCACTAGTTCGAGCACTCGTTTTCGAAGTCCTAAATGTTTTAAGTGTTTAGAAAAATGGCATATTGCTTTGTTTTGCCCCAAAAGAAAAAGGACTTTAAAGGGAACATAAAATAAAAAGGGTACTCATTCATGTGATGATCTCTTCAAAGTGAAACAACTTCTTGGAAGCCATCCTTGTAAGGAAACCCAAACACAAAGAGAGAATGTTTTTCAAACAAGATGCAAAATTTTGGGCAAAACTTGTTCTCTTATTGTGGATGGTGGATCATGTTGTAATTTTTGTAGCACGAGGGTGGTGGAAAAGCTATCACTTGCTACTACTCCTCATCCTTTACCTTATTCTTTGCATGAACTTAATTATGAAGATGGTGTAGTAGTAAGAGAGCAAGTGGAGATTAGCTTCTTCATAGGGAAGTATCACGACAAAGTGTTATGTGATGTAGTCCCTATGGAAGCTAGTCACATGTTGCTGGGAAGGCCATGGCAACATGATAAGGAAACTTTGCACAATGGCCTCACTAATAAAATCACTCTCTCTCATAAAGGGAAAAAGATCACCTTACTTCCTCTTACCCCTACCGAGGTTATGGAGGATAGAAGGATCATGAAGCTTAAGAGAGAAAAGGATAAAAATGAAAATAAGGTTGTTGGTAGGAAGACCGAGTCTAAGGAAGATCCGCCTTTGCCTTCAAAGGAGGTTCTCTACATAGAAAAATTTTCCTGCCAACTCTTACAAAAAAGAACAAGTTAAATTTGAGGATGTGCCTATATCTTTTGAGCACCTTGATCCACACCCTCAAATCCAACATGATGAGTTCCCCATTCCACTTAGACTAGTCTCGCCAACTATTTCAAAACCTTTGAGGCTAGTATCTAGTGCAATTGGAGGAGGATGGGGAGCTTTTGTGTGGAGGCACATGCACACTAAAATATTTTCAAACTTTAGTGCCAACCTCCACTACCCCATTCTTAAGAGGCCTCCTTATAGACCTCTCACTTCCCCCAAAATCACTTGTCTGCATATACTTACTGCTTTCCTTATTTCTTGCAGACTTTGAAAAAGCGGAAGAAAGACCTCAGGATTTGAGGTCAAATCCTCTCCAAGGGAGAGGAGATGATGCAATCTCACCTAGCATGCATCATGGCTAGGAGGACTCAAGGAAGGCATGGCATGGACGAAAGCTCATTGAAGATTCGAAGCCATAGTCTTCATTATTTTTAACTTGTAAATATTTTATTTTAATTAGATAAATAGGAAAGTATTTTTAATTCCCTTAAGGCCATGTATTTCTAGCCATCTTCTTAGTTTATAAGGTATAGGTGTCTTTAGTTAAAAAGGAGGAGTAAGCTTATAATGGGTGCATAAGTTAAGACATAATTTTGGGCTAGCCCATTCACATTAAGATATGCTAATTGCACCCATAGGGGGTGAACTTAGGTACCTTACTTAAGGCCTAAGACTTGGGTTAATTAGTTTTAATCCTAATTAAGCCCAAGTCCCACATTGCCTAGAAAAGTGTGCCCAAGCTCTCCCATTGGGCTATATATACTCATTCCCCCTCATTGTAAAATTTCACCTTTGAAGTTGAATGAAAATAGTCTCTTTGTGAGCACATTCTTAGTAAAAGGTCTTGAGGATCCTCTCTCTTGAGGAACCTATTCCTAGTTGGTTTTTATCAAGGGTTCCTTCCCTTGTGGCAAACCTAAACACTTTGGCTTATCTCTCTTTGAAAGTGGTGCCTCACCTCCATTTTCTTTCCCCTCCATCATACATTTCATGGTGCTTGGAACCTGAAGGAAAAAGATCAAGGGAGGCATGCATCATTAGCTTAGGAAGGGAGGTGAGGGGAGTAAAGGGCCTAATAACACAAAGGAGTGTGGATCTCTTTCCACACCCCCTTGATTAGGCCGTGACACTCCCTAGCTTAAGGCTAGGCACCACTTTTAGTGGGCCTAAGAGGGATTAGTGCTCCTAATACTAATTAGGCCCAAGTCCCACATTGCCTAGTTTTGAGTGCCTTGCTCCCTCTTTGGGCTATAAATACACCAAGTCTCTCTTGTACAAAGCACACTTGATTGAATGAAGTAAGACTCTTTTTGAGCAATTTATTCTTGAGTGTCATTGAGAATCCTCTCTCTTGAGAAATCTCTCCCTTAAAGCTTTTATCAAGGGACCTCTCCCTTGTGGCAAGCAACATAAAATTTTTTTCGACTCATCTTTATCCTAGAAAGTGGCGTCAACCCTCTCCAATTTCTATCCTCTCCATCCTCCATTTTCTTAGAGGAAGGAACCTTGGTTGAAGAGATCAAGGGAGTGCATCATCCCCTTTTTTTGGTTCCTATTTGAATAAGAGTGGTGTGAAGTGGTAGAGTAGTCCTTCTTGGAAGAAGTCCTCCTTTTAAATTGTTGTTCCACTTTTATTCAAATTTGGACCAAATCATCTAGATCATTATGTGGCAAAAGTTTAACTTTATCACGAATTTCAAAATTCAAGCCACTTAAGAATCTATACAGAGTAGTCCTAGGCTCCTCAGTTATGCCTGCCCTCATCATGAAGAGCTCCAGTGTTTGGCGATACTCTTCAACACTCAAATTCTTTTGTTTGAGTCTTTGAAGTTTATCTAGAAGTTCCCTTTCATAATAAGAGGGGACATGTCTTCGTCTCATAGCCTCTTTAAGGTCAAACCAAAATTCGATTGAGGGCATACGATTGCGAAACCTCTCATTAACTAGAGCAGACCACCATTACATTGCATACCCTTGGAAGCTTAGGGAGGCCAAGGGAACTTTCCTCTCTTCACTAACTTGGAAGCAAGTGAAGAGTTGCTCTACCTTTATCTCCCAATCAAGGTAGACTTCCACATCATCTTTTCCTAAGAAGGGTGGGAGGTCTATTTTTTGTTCTTTAGGGGTTTGGTTTCTCCTCCCTCTAGGTCTATTATGGCCCTCATTATTATCCTCACCCTCACTTGAGCTAAACTTATAGCTTCTCCTTCTTCTTCCCTCTCTCTCTTCTCTTTCTCTTCTTACATTTGCTTCTCTTTCTCTTCTATCTCTTCTTTCTTCTCGCTCTCTATCTTCTCTTTCTCTTCTTTCTTCTCTTTCTCTCATTTCTCTCTTTTTCTCTTCTCTTCTTTCCTTTTCTCTCTCTGCTCTTTCTTTTCTTTCTCTTCTCTTTTTCTCTCTTCTCTTTCTTTTCTCTCTCTCTCTCTTTTTCTTCACGTCTTCTTTCTCTTCTTTCTTATCTCTTTCTTCTTTCTTTTTCTTTTTCTGTTCTTCTTCTTTCCTCTCTTGCATCTCTCTCATTTCTCTCTTTACTTTCTTCAACCCTCCACTCTTTAAATTCTTTTACAAATTTAACTAAAGTGTCTACCTTAAGTGACCCTTGGTTAACACTATTGTTGCTTGAAGTGTGTGATGTCATTTAGAGTGCTAAGGTTGAAACTAAGGTGAATTGGAAAAGATGCAAGCAAGCAAAGAACACTCCTCTCTTTTTGAAGGTTTTCTCAACTAAGAGTGACTTAAGCCTTTGGAACTTAAGCACTTTTCCTAAATGTGAAAGCAATCAAAGGAAAATTAACGAGAAGATAAAGGTTCTAAACGAGCTCCTAAGTATGAATAAGGGGTACCAAATCCTTATCCACACTAGACGAGAAATTAAACTATTACAAACAAAGAGGTGACCCTTATGGGCATCCAACACCTCAATTAAAATGACCTTATTAAAATTACAACCAATTAAAACAACTAAACGAAAGGAAAGTTTGGTGGAGTCTTGATTCCCTCCAAGGTTTTGCCTCTCTAAAAGGTATTTCTCTACAAAATTTAGTGTTACTCTTTTGAATGAGTCTCTTCCTTAGCTTGTTCAACTCTCCTCAAAATGCCACCCTTGTGGAAAGCTTGAATTTGAACTTCCTTTTCCCTATAAGTGGCGCACCAAAACCAAGCTAAGAGAGTGCAATAGAAGCAAAAAGCAAGAAAACTCAAAGAAAGAAAGCACAAATCCAAATGGATAGAGTAATTTAGACAAACTCAAAGATTTTAGAATCAAGACAAGCAAGCAATTAAAAGGTGTAAAAAAAAGGTTAGGACCACAAAATGGAACCTAGAATGGTACTAGATTAGAATATGGACTAAAAATAAAAGACTCAACAAAAATTCAATGAGTTGCACAATTTTGAAAGCTTATGGCCGAATCTTAATTACAAAATTTCAAGCAAGTTTCAACAATCTTAAGCACTCCTTCAAATGAAATAACAAAGTTATGGTGCACTAAAAGTTCTTGTATTTTTTTATACTTCTTGTAAACACTTTTTCTAACACTTTTTTTTTATACGTATTCAACTCTTTTTGACTTCTATATTTTTTTTTCTTTTTTTTTTTTTGCTGCACCTCTTAACAATTTGGAAAGCAAGAAATGATAAGGACTATGAGAGAGATATTTGCTTGAATAAACCTAAAGAAAACATCCACAAAAAAATTGAGAACAAGAGTACAATTCAAAGAAAATAAAGTAGTCTAAAAATGGACTAGTAAATTAGGTGTTTACTAATAGGCACAAAGGAGAGTATAATGGTTTTGAAGATAAGCTTGATTGCTCAAGATTAGCCCAATAAATGCCCAAATGATTCTCCAATAGCCAAGCACAATTTCACCCAAAAGAACTAGCACAATTTAAACTACCAACACAACATGAATAAAATGGACTTTATGAAAAAAAAGAATTGAGCAATTATTGAGAGAATATTTTTTGAAATATGCTATGATCTAAAGCATGTGGACTCTAGGAATTATGATCAAGAGCATATGCTCAATTCCAAAGAGATTTATCACAAGAATTTTAGAAGCACAACACACTTTTTGGCGAAAATTTTAAAGGCAACACAACATGAAATTAGGAGACAAATAAAGGACTAAACAAGACCACACTATGACACAACTTGAAAGAGTAAAAATGCAATAAAAATGGCCCAAAAACAGCCACAAACTCATGCCCAACAGAGAAATATAAGTGCAGGAAAAATAGAAATAAAATGCAAGAACTCAATGTAAAGAAGCAAAAGTGCATCCAAGGATTAAAACCACGATTGTGTGGCTTCCTTCACAAATTTTGCGAAGTCATTACCATGACCCTCTTAGGATAAAAACTAGAATAAAAAGAAACAAAAAAACTGGGCAGAATTAAAGAATAAATCCTAAAGAAGAACACACAAAGATTCAATAGAAAAGAACAAGCTAAATTGAATCTAGAAAGCAATAACGACTAGGAATTAAATTGCAAACATAGAAAACTACTAAAACATAAACTAACAAGACATAAAAAGGAAATGAAAATGACAATAAAGCAAGCAAGAAATAAAATAAAAAAACTGCAGAAAATTAACTAAAAAAAAATGCCTAAACTAGGAAGAAAAAGTGGAGGAAAAGAACCTTCATGAGGATGGCTCTGATACCACATGATTGACTCCCTTGATCTCTTCAACCAAGGTTCCTTCCTCTAAGAAGATGGAGGATGGAGAAGGCTAGGAGGGGGGTGGTTTTAACGCCACTTTCTAAGGGAAAGATAAGTCAAAATTTACTGGAGGCTTGCCACAAGGGAGAGGACCCTTGATAAAAGCTTTTAGGGAGAGATTCCTCAAGAGAGATGATTCTCAAAAATGACACTCAAGAATAAAAACTCAAAGGAGTCTTACTTCATTCAATCAAGTATCCATACAAGAGGGAGTGAAGGAGTATATATCGCCCTATGGGAGAGCTTGGACACACAAACCTAGGCAATATGGAACTTGGGCTTAATTAGGCTTAAGACTAATTAACCCAAGCTTAAAGCCTAAGTGTGGTGTCTAAGTGCACCCCCCATGGGTGTGGATAGAAACTCTTATTTTAGGGAATGGACAAGCCCAACACACCTAAAATAAGGGCCTATTCTATGATTACTCCTTCCTTTTTACTTCCTACACCTATACACCTATTTTAGAAAGGAAAATGGCCTAAATGCATGGCCTTAGGGAATAAAACTATGCACCCTAAATATCTAAGTAATTATAAAATATTTACAAGTAAAAAAATCCTAAGACTAAGGCTCCATGTCTTCATGTAAGCATCCATCCAAGCCTAGTCTCCTTCTCTTGAATCCTCCTAGCCATGATGCTACGTGAGATTGCATCAAGAAGACTCCTTAGCCCAAGGCGTGACGGAGCTCTTCCACACACCCTTGGTGATGCAATCCTACCAACCAAGGGCCCTCTCACTAGGGTAATGGCTAGGAGGATTGAAGAGGACTTGGCCCGGAAAGACTCATCAAGTAAGACTCTTTTTGAGCAATTTATTCTTTAGTGTCATTGAGAATCCTCTCTCTTGAGGAATCTCTCCCTTAAAGCTTTTATCAAGGGACCTCTCCCTTGTGGTAAGCAAATTTTTGACTCATCTTTCTCCTAGAAAGTGGCGTCAACCCTCTCCCATTTCTAACCTCTCCATCCTCCATTTTCTTAGAAGAAGGAACCTTGATTAAAGAGATCAAGGGAGTGCACCATTTGGTATCAGGAGCCATATTCATGAAGGTTCATTTCCTCCTCCTTTTTCTTTAAGTTTCATGTGTCTTTCTTAGCTATTTTTCTACAGTTTTTTTTATGCTTTAATTCTTGTTCTTTTATTGTCATTTTATTCTCCTTTTATGTCTTGTTAGTAGTAGATTTATTTCTTGTCTTTTAATTCCTTGCACTTTTATTTCTTTGGTTCAATTTCTTGTTCTTTCATTGAATCACTTTGTCATGCTTTAGGATTCCTTTTCTTGCCATTTTAATTCCTTCTTCTTCCTCTTGTGATTTTCCTAAGAAAGCTTATGTTAATGATTTCACAACCTTTGTGAAAGAAGCCACCCAAGTGTGGTCTCAGCTTTTGGAATCAGTTCTTTTGCTTTCCTTTCCTTTGTATTCTTTTTGCTTTAAGCGTTTTTTTTCTTGTTATGAGTATGAGTTTTATTTTTCTGCACTTTATTTTTCAGCTTTTAATCTTCCTTGTTTTGTCATTTATATTTTCTTGTTTAGTCCTTAATTGTCACATTAAATTTCCACTTGTGCTACTTTTTATTTTCTACATAAAAAGAGTGTGTGTTACTTCTTGAAATTGAGCATCAAAGAGGTTCATCCTCTTGAGTAAGTCTTCTAAGAAGTCTACATGCTATTAGTTATAGCATGATCTCAAAAAAAAAATTTCAAAATTATGCTCAATTTCTTCCTATAATTCTTGTTCATTTTAGTAGCTTAGCATTGCATTAATTCTTTTGGGTGAATTGTTTTGGCTGTTGTTGAGATCAAAATAGGCGTGAGTTTTGGGCTTAAACACTTGAGAAATCAAGCTTTCCTAGACCCCCTAAAAGTCTCATTAAAGCTTGCTTAACATTCCCTAAAATCTAGTGCATGTTAGGTTGCTTTATTTTCCTTGATTTGCACCTTTATTATTAAATTTTGTTGGCTGAATTCTTCATTTTATTTCAAGCGAATCTCTCTCTTACACTCCTCATTTTCTTTTTAATTTTTCTAAAATTTTTGAAGAGGTGTAGCAAAAAAAAAAAAAGAAAAAAGAAAACAAGTGAAAAGAGAAAAAAATATATTTAGTACACCTCAATTTGTTTTGATTTGATTAGAAGGAGTGTGCAAACTTTGTTACATCTAGCTTGAATTTGCTTTTTCAGTCAACATAAAGTGAATATACAAATCTTAGAAAATTTTTTAAGTGTCTTGTTGCTTTTAAGTCCACTCTAATCTAGTACCATTCTAAGTTCATTTTGACGTGCTAATTTTCTTTCAATACCTTTAATTGTTTGCTTGTCTTGTTCTTATTTATTGTGTTTGTCTACATTTAATCTATCCACTTGGATGTCTGTCCTCTTTTGATTTTGAGCTTTTCTTGTTTTTCTTTACTTCTTGCACTCTCTTGCTCTTGGTGCGCCACTTTGAGAAAGGCAAAGAGAGGTCAATCCAAGCTTTCCACAAGGGAAGCATCTTGAGGTGTGTTGAAGCAAGCTAAGGAAGAGGTTCATTCAAGGAAGCAACACCAATTTGAGAAAGGCAAACACTTAGAGTGGAAAAGCAACATCAAAACTTCAAATCTTTTACTTTTTTCCTTTTTTGGCTGTAATTTTTAAGGCCATTTTAATTGAGGTGTTGGATGCCTATAAGGGTCACCTCTTTGATTGTAATAGCTTTTAGTTTCTCGTTTAGGTGGGAGAAGGAATTGGTACCCCATATCTCCATCTTAGGTGCACGCCTTTAGACCTTACCTTTGCTTTAATTTCTTTTATTTGCTTTGAATCTTAGTGTGAAAGGCTTTTGAGTTCCAAAGACTCTTAAGTAATTCACTTAAGGAGAAAACCAAACAAAAGAGTGAGAATTGTTTCCCTTAGGTTCTTCCCAATCACTTTCAAAATAAGCTCATGCACATCTAGTAAAGGTAGTGTAAATCAACAAGATTCTCAAAAAACAACCAACATGGATAAGTTTGTGAGTGAATTTAGGGAGTGGAGGTTAGAAGAGAGAAAATAAAGAAAAGAGAGAGAAGAGAAAGAAGAAAAGAGGCGTGAAGAGAAAGAAAAACAAAAGAGATAAAGAGAGTTAAGAGAAGAACAACGAAAAGAAGAGAAAGAACGTGAGAAAAGAGAAAAAGAAAAAGAGGAGAAAAGACAAAGACAAGAAAGAGAAGAGAGAAAAGAAAGGCAGAGAGAAGAGAAATAAAGAGAACGAAGAGAAAGAGAAGAAAGAATGGAAAGAGAGAGAGAGGGAAAAGAGAAGAGAAGAGCGTGAAAGAGAAGAAAGAAGAGAAGTTAGAGAGAGGCATCGGTATAGGTCTGCCTGTAGTGAAGTAAGTGAAAGTGAGAGGTATAAAAGACCTAGGGTATGGAGAGCGCAACAACATCATAATCAACCCCAAGCCCAACCTAGGGAACAAAAAGTTGACCTCCCTCATTTTCATGGCCAAGAGGATGTGGAAGCCTACCTTGATTGGGAAATGAAGGTAAAGCAACTCTTTGTTTGTTATAACATAAGTGAAGAAACAAAAGTTCCGCTGGCAACCCTTAGCTTCCAAGGGAATGCCATGTATTGGTGGACCTCCTTGGTCAATGAGAGGCGCCGCCTTCGTAACCCTCCTGTGGATTATTGGAATGATCTCAAGGGGGCTATGAGGCGGAGAAACGTCCCTTCTTATTATGAAAGAGAGCTCTTGGATAAACTCCAAAGATTAATACAGTACAACTCAAATGTTGAGGAGTACAGACAAACCATGGAGTTTTTCATGATGAGAGTGGGCGTCATCGAAGAACCAAGGGCCACCGAAGCTAGATTTTTAAGTGGTTTGAGCTCTGACATAAGAGACAAAGTTGAGCTCTTACCATATAATAATCTAGATGACCTAGTCCAACTTTGCATAAGAGTGGAAAATCAATTAAAAAGAAAAGGTGGAGCAAAAAGAGAATTTCCATCCTACAATTATGCAAAGAGGGACCTAGGCAAGGGAAGCTCTTCCAAGAGATCTCCCAAAGAGGAACCATCCAAGCATGTGCATAAAGAACATAAACCCATGCATCATAGAGACAACCCCCTTACCAGTTCTAGCAATAGGACTAGTAGTATTAAATGCTTTAAATGTCTTGGGAGATGCCATATTGCCTCTCAGTGCCCCAATAAGAAAACCACGATCATGAGGGGCCAAGAGATTTTTAGTGAGAGTAGCTCATCTTTCTCCTCTAATGAGAGTGAGGAAGAAGGGGGTCATGAGCATGACATTGTTGAAAACCCTTGTGATGGAGACCTATTAATAGTTAGGCACCTTCTTGGAAGCCAACCCCTTAAGCTTAACCACTCCCAAAGAGAGAACATTTTTCATACACGTTGTAAAGTTTTAGACAAAACCTGTTCTCTCATTATGGATAGTGGATCCTGTTGCAATTGTTGTAGCTCAAGGTTGGTAGAGAAGCTAGCCTTACAACCAATTTCTCATCCTAGACCTTACAAGCTCCAATGGCTTAATGAGGAAGGGGAAATGGTTGTAAACCAACAAGTGAAGGTGCCATTCTCCATTGGAAAGTATCAAGATGAGATCTTATGTGATATAGTTCAAATAGAGGCTGGTCATATCTTGTTAGGGAGGCCTTGGCAGTTTGACAAACAAGTCATTCACCATGGCTACTCTAATGAGATAATCCTCACTCATAAAGGCAAAAGAATAAAGTTGACTCCTCTCACACCTTCACAAGTGGCTAAGGATCAACTCATCATGAAACATAAAAGAGATGAGCAAAAAAAAAATTCAAAGTCAAAGCTTCCACCCCTAAAGCTTGAAAGGGGTAAAGAGGGAGAGTTGGAAGGAGGTACCCCTTCCAAAGAGGTAATTAAGAAAGAGAGTCATTTTGCAACAAAAATGGATATTAAAGAAGTTCTCTTGCTTGATTGGCCTTTTTATCTCCTTCTTTGTAAAGAGGTACCTTCTGGCACTGCCATAAGTCATGAAATTGAGTCTCTTCCAAAAGGGGTTCAAAATCTTTTAAAAGAATTTGATGATCTTTTCCCTCAAGAGGTTCCAAGGGGATTACCACCTCTAAGGGGAATAGAACACCAAATTGAGCTTGTTTCTGGCGCAAGTCTGCCCAATAGGCCCACGTATAGGACAAACCCCATTGAGACCAAAGAGATTAAGTCTCAAGTTCAAGACTTGTTGGAGAAGGTTTGGATTCAAAAGAGCCTTAGCCCTTGTGCAGTCCCTCCTTTGTTGGTGCCCAAAAAAGATGGGAAATGGTGAATGTGTATCGACTTTCGTGCCATCAACAACATCACCATTAAGTATAGGAACTAATCCCTAGGCTAGATGATATGCTCGATGAATTGCATGGAGCCAAAATATTTTCAAAAATTGATCTTAGAAGTGGTTACCATCAAATAAGAATCAAAGAAGGAGATGAATGGAAAACCGCTTTTAAGACAAAATTCGGTCTTTATGAATGGTTGGTGATGCCTTTTGGGCTCACCAATGCTCCAAGCACTTTCATGCGTCTCATGAATCATGTACTTAGGGATTGCATTGGTAGTTTTATATTTGTTTATTTTGATGATATTTTAGTCTATAGTAGGTCTTTAGAAGAACATATAGGACACCTTAGGGAAGTCTTATCTGTCCTTAGAATCAATAAAATTTTTGCAAACTTAGAAAATGCACTTTTTGTGTTCCTAGTGTATTTTTCTTGGGCTTTGTCATTAGTGCCCAAGGGGTCCAAATGGACCCCCAAAAAATCAAGGCTATTCAAGAGTGGCCCACCCCTACTAGTGTGACTGAGATCAAGAACTTTCATGGTCTCGCGGGATTTTATAGGTGCTTTGTGCCTAACTTCTCCACACTGGCTTCACCAATCAATGACCTGGTGAAGAAGGAAGTTCCTTTCTTGTGGGGTGAAAAACAAGAAGAAGCTTTTCAACTTCTCAAGGATAAACTCACTAATGCACCCGTTATAGCCCTCCCCGACTTTTCAAAAACTTTTGAGCTAGAATGTGATGCATCAGGAGCAGGTGGGAGCTATGTTGTTGCAAGGGGGACACCCCATCGCTTATTTTAGTGAAAAACTCAATGGTGCCCACCTCAACTACCCCACATACGACAAGGAGTTTTATGCTTTGATTTGTGCCCTCCAAACTTGGGAACATTATCTTGTTTCCAAGGAATTTTTCATTCATAGTGACCATGAGTCACTTAAGTATTTGAGGGGGCAAGGAAAGTTGAACAAGAGGCATGCTAAATGGGTTGAATTTCTTGAAACTTTTCTTTATGTCATCAAATATAAAAAAGGAAAAACAAATGTGGTGGCCGATGCTCTTTCAAGGAGGCATTCTCTCCTTGCCACCCTCAGTGCTCAAGTTTTGGGATTTGATGACATAAAGGAAATTTATCCTTCTGACCAAGACTTTGGAACCATTTATACTGCCTCATCTTCCAAAGCCAAAGCTGGCTTCTACCTGTGTGAGGGGTACTTATTCAAAAAGGGCAAACTTTGTGTACCCCAAGGATCCAATAGGAAATTGCTGACAAAAGAGAGCCATAAAGGTGGGCTCATGGGGCATTTTGGAATTGATAAAACCTTAATGCTTTTAAAAGAAAAATTCTTTTGGCCCCATATGAAGAAAGATGTCCAAAGACATTGCTTGCGATGCATAGCTTGTTTACAAGCTAAGTCCTGAGTAATGCCTCATGTTCTCTACACACCTTTACCCACTCCTTCTACAGCTTGGGTAGATATTAGCATGGATTTTATCCTTGGGCTCCTAAGAACCCAACGAGGTGTAGACTCCATCTTTGTGGTAGTGGACCGCTTTAGTAAAATGACACATTTCATTCCCTGCCACAAAGTGGATGACACGAGTCACATTGCAAGGCTTTTCTTTTGTGAGGTTGTCCACTTGCACGGAATACCCTTAACCATAGTCTCTAATAGGGATGCTAAGTTCCTTGGCCATTTTTGGAAACTCTTTAGGCAAGGCTAGGAACTAAGCTCTTATTTTCTACCACTTGTCATCCTCAAACAAATGGACAAACTAAGGTAGTAAATAGATCCTTATCCACTATGTTGAGGGCACTCTTGAAAGGCAACCACAAGTCTTGGGATGAATATCTCCCCCACATTGAATTTGCATATAATAGGGTGGTTCATCCAACCACTAAGCACTCCCCTTTTGAGGTTGTATATAGTTTTAATCCTCTCACCCCTTTGGACTTATTGCCACTCCCTAACACCCGAATTTTTCATAAAGAAGGGGAAGCTAGAGCTTATTTTGTCAAAAAATTACACGAGAGGGTTAAAACTAATATTGAAACCCAATCTAAGGGGTATGCTTCATCTAGCAACAAGGGGAGGAAGGAAGTTATCTTCGAAAAGGGCGATTGGGTTTGGCTTCACCTAAGAAAGGATCATTTACTTTCTAAAAGGAAGTCCAAACTTAGCCCTCGAGGAGATGGCCTCTTCCAAATCCTTGATAAGGTAAATAATAATGCATATAAGTTAGACCTTTCCGAAGATTATGAAGTTAGACCTTCCAAATCCTTGGAATTAGTCCTTGCACCCCTCCTTGCTTAGGTTAGGCGCTAGCTTAGGGGCCTAAGTATGGGTTAATGCTTCTAATCCTAATTAGTCCCAAAGTCCCACATTGCCTAGTTTTGGGTGCCTAGCTCTCATTGGGCTATAAATACACCTAGCCTCCCTTGTAATGATTACACTTGATTGAATAAAGTAAGACTCTATTTGAGCCATTATTCTTGAGTGTCATTTTTTGAGAAACCTCTCTCTTGAGGATTCTCTTCCTTTAAGCTTTTATCAAGGGACCTCTCCCTTGTGGCAAGCCTCATAAATTTTTTTACTCATCTTCCTCCTTAGAGAAAGTGGCGTCACCCTTCCTATTTCCTAGCCTCTCCATCCTCTATCTTCTTAGAGGAAGGAACCTTGGTTAAAGACATCAAGGGAGTGCATCATTTATTCTCTAGTGGACCGTTCACCTTATGCCTCCTCCTTCACATACTACTCTAGCATTTTGTGCCTAAGGTATGACTCGTTTCCACTTCTTATATTGTGAATCTTTAAACATGCAATTGTTAATCTCAGCATAACATTATTTCCCTGATAAAGGTGAGTGGTGTATAAATGGATGTTGAGGTTGATTATGAGTCTCTGTACCCCTAGGCAAAGAAAGATGTGTTTAAATATAGAACTAGGTATAACAACTGGATAGAGTTTATGAGTTGTGAGAGAAATATGTATTTGCGTGAGATGGAGTGAAGAAAACCTTTTCTGTGAACCATATTTGTATAACGAACCCATGTGTGTGACGCCCTAAGGAAATGAGAAATATTTTTATATATAGTATGAAACCTATACAGAAAAATTGGGGGTGCGACTACTTTCACAAATTTTGAAAAAGAAATTTTAAGAAAAATTAATGTAGCCCCTACTCAATTGCATATACTAAGTTAACATATTTTAATATAACCACACAAGCCTTTGATATTTTTTCTTTTAACTGTTAGTTTTGTCTCCTCTAAGAAGTATTAATATAAAGTTTGAAAAATATATCACCAAATTTGATCATGAGACTTTATGAATTTAGAGCAAAATATTAAATAGAAGTTTTTTTATATTATAAATTTAAATATACAAAAAACATGGTTTTATAAAAAATAGATAGATAATTTTATTAAAAATTATATATTTATTACATTAAATAAACAACATATTTAATAAATTTAAAAATATATATCATATTTAATAAACAACGTATGTATCCCACTAGGTTGAGTACACATTTATTGACCTTCGCATTGAAAGCGGATGATGTTCATCCGTAACTTGTACATCCCTATAAGATGGAATCAAGCATTTTTTCTAGATTCAACACATCCCTCACCGACCCAAATGTGATGAAACTAAAGCTTTGCCTAGAACGAGTCACCTTTCTAGAAATGAAAATGTCACACACCCTTCCCCATTTGGCAAAATTATTCAATAGTGCGCATTTTCCACAACTAACTCGGAAGTTTGAGAAATAAAATGTGGGTTGGTCCTTCCGTGATCCTGCCTTACTCCTAGTGTTTGCCTTCCTGGATTACATTACTCTCCACTCTACTTGTTACGGCCTTCTTCCTCCTCTATCTTTAGAGAGTAGCTCCTACCCACATCCCAAATTTGCTTAATCCTTAAAAAAAATATCTCAAATTTATTATTTACACTATTAATATATTATCATTAAACTAATTTTAATTTTATAAAAGAATGTATATGGCATAGTATGAAATATTAAGACTTTATTTATTCATAGGTCTTGTATTGCTATAACTGAGAATTATGATTTGTTAAGATTTTTAAAATATTATTAGTGACGGCTAAAAATTAATTATAAAAATTATATATTCATTTTCTGAGAGCAAGTGTCTCAGTGTAGCTGATCGTGAGCCAGACCTTATGTTGCCAATTCGTGACTTTCTATGACCCACACCACCGTTGTCCGCTGCCGGTGTTTCACAACCAACTTAGTGGTGGCCATCTTCATCATCCAGGCAAGAGTTAACATTACGGTACGAGAGAGAAAGAAGACGTTGTTGAGTAGACATGAGACTGTTTTTAAAAGTACTATTTAATAGAATAAAATGATCAAACAAACATTATGACATCATTTTTCGACATCCAAAATAATTTATTTTGTAATATATATCATTTTTTAAAATAGCTATATAAGTAAAATAATTTATATTATAATATATAAAGTAAAAATAATTTAAAAATATTTTTAATAGATTATACATTATTTTAGTAAAACAATAATTTTATGATTTGAACATAATTTATATTTTAGTTGAAATTAAAGAATCAATTTAAAATAAGTTTTACATTCATTTAATCAGACTTCGCTATCTAATATAAATATTTATGTAGGATAGTAAGTCAATGTTTCCCGTCCGTGTTTTAACCCACACAAGGCTTATTAATTATTTCTGTCCTGCGTATGAGAGAAAGACAAGCCGTTTTCATTTTCCAAAATTCTTTTTGAGTTTCACTCTCTCCAAGCTTAAGTTTCCCTATGAGATTTTGCACAGATATGTGAGTGCTAGAGTGACCATACAGATATAACATTTTTTATCCTCATCCCCATCTGTCTTCCAGATATAAAATTTATGTTTCATGTCACAAAAAATTACCATAATTATTTTTTAATAAAAAATAAACTATAAATATAATAATATTAATTCAAATTATCTAATAAACACAAAATATCCGACTACATAAATTTTAAAAAAAAATATCACTTACAATATTATATTCTAACAGTTTCAGTTTAGTCTAATATAAATCCAAAATAGAGTAGAATAAGCAATACACAATTCTCAAGTATGGTATGAGATAATCTTCGGAGGGTTTATGTTTGAGAGAGTGCCTCGCGAGAAGACAAATTGAGAGAATTAAGGGCTTAATTGATTTAGATTTGATTTTTTTTAAAAAAAATTTCAAGAATAATTTTCAAAAAATATTTTCAGAAAGAAAAAAAAAACTTGTTTAATAAGTTTTATTTGAAACTGTTTTGAAGATGTAAAAATGGAAAAATTTGTTTATATTTATTAAAATTTTATTAATAAAAAGCAAAAAACAACATATTCTGATTGCATTTTGAGTTTTCAAAACAAACATATAAAACTGAAAAGCAAAACTACTTTCAGTTATTCCTGTTTTTAGTTTTAAAAACTAAAAAAACAAAACTGTTTTCAGAAAACATTACCCAAACAAGTTTTTTAGTTTTTAAAAACTAAAATACTCAAAATAATTTTATCAAACTGTTATCAAACAAGTACTAAAACTCTCATTGAAAATTAGGTCCGACAAATTTAAGGTAAAAAATTTTTATATTTTGATTATTAAAATAAAGATAAAAATAGATACAAAGACAGAACATTTTATTTTGATATTTGAGATTTTACAAATCCTTGATATTTTATTTTAAATACCTTTGAGGTTCTAGTTATGACATTAATCATGTTATGTGGAAAGTTAACGTTAATAATTTAACCGCCGACGACTATAATATAATAAATATTCAAATGTCATAAATTTATAAAATAGAAAAACAAAATATGAACAATTAAAAATAAATCAAATGTGAGTAATTAAATAAATTGAGAAACAAAAATTATAATTTAACTAATTTGATAATTAATATTTTAAATTAATTTTTTTCACAATAATATTTTTCAAATTAAATGTGTAATTTTTAGTTTAGCACTATTTGTAATATGATATTCATACTTTTATCAATTTCTTCGAAACTTTAGTTAGGGTCATCGTTTCATCCGAACTGGTGAAAAAGATCAGTATGCACAGGTGACGAATTCCCAGTTAAATTATACGTTGAAATATTTTTCAAACCTTATCTTCGGAACATATTTGTTTTCATCCCTACGTGTTTAATTTTTGGATTGTTTTACTCTTAGCACAACTTATCCATTCCTCTCTTTCTTTGTTTTTGCTTCTTGTGTATACTGTGTTGCTTTTAATGGACTTGTTGTGTATTATGTGTTTGCATCCATTCCACCACTTTGCTTCACTGCCTACATGGTTTTTAATTTTTGAATTGTTTTACTCTTAGCACAACTAATTCATTAATCTCTTCCCTTGTTTTTGTGTCTGTGTATTTTGCGTTGCATCCATTCCACCACACTTTACTTCAATTCTTATCGGTTTACTCACCTTCCGATCTTTGTTGTCCTCAGCAACAGTGAGAGGCACAGAGTTGCACACATCAGGTCAACTTTCATAAATATAACTTATCAAACTTGTGTTCAAGAACTTAATTCACGAGATGAGAAGCCAGGGAAAAGGCAGATAAGGGCAACATTGCTTGCTCAAGTCATCACAAATTCATCAAGTAGTACCTTTTGAACTTCTTCATGTTATTATATGTTTTTCTTATCATACTAGACAGATTCCTATAATGATTTAATATATTTAATAAAGGTGTTTATTAAGTTAGATAATCTAAAAATTCAATCTAATTCAAACATATTAAGTTTAGTTTTGTTATGAAGAGATGAAATTTGATCCCATCCGATCAAAGCTCAATCGATTATCTAAAACTTAACTCTTTAATAATATTAAATTATTACTATTATTATTATTATTATTATTATTATTATTATTTTTATTTAAAATTATATGTTTTATCATTATGTATTTTTTTAATAATGTTTTGTTAAGTTAAATAAATTATGTAATTTATATTTATTTTTATGAATAATTGGCTTGAACAAGTGTTTTTTTTATTTTAAACAAATGTTTCCTTAGTTATTATTATTTATAAATTTAGTTAGATATTAATTTTAAAATATAATTTATAACTATAATTTATTATTTATTTTATATTAACAATTACATAATCTATTTTACAATATTTTATTATTTATTTTCTTGAAATTTAACTTAATGTTTTATGACTTGATTAGATTTTGAGAGGAATTTAAGTTCTAACCTACTAAATTTAAAATGACACCTACCTACAATAAAATAATAAATATATCCTTATCAAAATTACAAGTACAAATTTTTTTACTTCTCCATAGAAACAAAAAAGTTTAAATGTTTTTTACCTATCTAGAAATCCTTCTTTAAACAAGAGTTTCCCTCTACAAATAAGGATCTCTAGAGAGATTTGCTTCTCTAGATAAATGTCTTTGAAATATTTTTTAATAAAATATCATTAAATAGACAAGATAAATGTTAAAAGCTGAAATTAAAAAGAAAGAAGAAAAAAAAGGCATGATAAATGAAGGTTACATATTAGAAGAAATTAAAGTTATGAGTATATTAAAAATAATAATAATAGTTTTAAAAAATAGATGAGATTTGTATTATAATAGTAAATTTCAAAATCCTAAATAAATTTACCTAAATTTGACCTAAGATGACATGTATTCAACACTAGTATTTAATTCATAACAAAAATAACAACACAAGCACTTCTTCTCTCATACACTTTTATACACATAATCACATAAATGAGACACATCAAAATAATATATAAGTTTTTAACTATAATTTTTACAAACAATATTAATAAACCATATGTAAAAAGATGACAGTTCAAAAGTAGGCATGACAACAAAACGAGACAGAAACGAGTATAACATTCCCATCCCCATCCTCGCTTCTAAAACTCATCCTCATCCTCGTCCCCATATACAACGAGTATGAGATTTATGTCCCTATCCTCATCCTCGTCGAGTATCAGGTATACATGTACCTGTTCCATACCCGCAAAAAAAAATTTAATAATATTTTAGTAAAAAATAATTTATTTAAATAAAATAATATTAATTCAAAAGTTATCTAATAAATATAAAATTCATAATTTATTAATTAAATATGAAACTTTTTTTTTTTTAAGATAAATGAATATTTTAGTCATTAAAATAAAAACGGAGTAAGGAGGGTACGGGGACGAGTACAAGTACAGGATGGATATGTATATCCTCATCCCCGTCCCCATCTCCGACTTAATAAATCAGATATTCCCCATTCTCGTATCCGGTTAAACCGGAAATTTCCCGTCAACTTCAGGGTGGATTCGGAGATTACCCATGGATACACATTTATTTGTCATGAGAAAAAGAACACTTGCAAATAAACAGACAATTTAGTAAAACCATGTCAAATTTATTAAATCTCCCTTCCCATCATTGAAAGAAAACTAAAATTAAATCAAAACAATAATTTAAAAAAAAAAAAATCTCTTCCCTCCCTTCCACCCCCATCGTTGAACTATTTATGATTTAATACCAGTCACCAAACTAACAGGATTTCTCGGGATTATTTACTATACACGGATTAAATAATAAAATATAATATTTTAATTCGGAGACCACCTTTTACTATACATATTACATAAGTGACTGTGACCATGATCACCAGTAAATTTGTACAACCCTTTCTTCTTTTTTTAAATTAACAGTCCAGGAAATAAATACAGGATAATACCTTTATACCAAAACAAAATCCAGGAAGAAACCCAGGATTTATTTTCAACGTTCCAAATTATTCTGCGCGTCCTTAAATGCCTTCCACAGTAAAATGCTCCTGCCCACCGATAATGGCTCGCCAAGAATGTCATCACTAATCAGTCCAGAGATTCATACGCCGAGCCGAATAGAGCACCCTGCAATGGTACAAACTGCAAAGGATAAAACTAACTCTTATAATTCCAGTCAGATACAAACATATAAGCACGATGGTTTCATATCAGCTCGAAGACACAGCAATCCTAGAAAGGATAAAATCCCCGAAATTTGACCAATTCGTAAAAGTTAAAAATATGCCTGCTCTCTAAAACATCTCGAAATCAGCCAGATGTGAAAGCTTCAGAAACTAAGAAAGCCCATTCTTAGATTCCCAAGTGCTGTTTCTAAAAATTGATACTAATTTAAAAAACATTTTGATGTTTGAGGATCCAAGGATGTCCCATTAAGTAATGTAACCTGTAAGACAAGGTACATGAATACTAGTTTAACATAATTATTTTATGCATCTTAACTTTTGGACAAGCTAGAAGAGAAAACTTCAAAAACGTACAAATTGATTTTAAATTATGGAAGAAATTTAGTTTATTTTACCACTTTATGCTCTTCTATATGTATTTATCAGCAAACGCAAATTAACCAACCTTTTAACTCTGGGCACATTCAAATGGTCGCAAGCGTAACGACCCTTCAGGAAACTCGTGCATTCTAAATGGTTCTAGAAGCTCAAAGGGCCTGCAGAAAGCAAAAGCACTTAATCCCCAAAAAATCTAAATGCTTGATTCCTTCTGAAAGCACCTAAGGAGAGGCTAATTTAATTAAACATATCAATGTAACAGAAACAGAAAAGGAAGAATGGATCAAAATAGTATGTCCAATTCTTGAATAATGACAATTTGTAAAACACATTAAATCCAACCCTTCTGGTTAACTGCCCGGTATCACTTGGGAAAATGAGAAGCTAAGCCTAATTCTATTATTAGGATCAAGTCAAGAAGGAATGATCAAATTAGCAATCTCTAAAGTTGGAGGTCACGAATATGACCAACAACAAACGATAAATTATTTCAATAAATTTAGACAATATGGGCATGTTAAAAAGTATGACTCCCGATATTAAGAGCAGAATGACAGACTGAAATGAGTCATGCTCATTGTCATGTATTGCCACCATCAAATTTATTTCTAGACAGGCTAGCTAGGCATTGTGCTTATAATATACTACCTGAACAATAACCAAGCTGGATAATTTCATTTCCAATATAAAAAAAGGTCTGATAATCCTTACAAGATTGAATTACGGGTACGGGATATTTTTTGTTGATTGCTCTCCATAGCAACCAATACATCACCAGTTTCTGGTCCTGCTGAACCACCAGGTACAGAAGATGGAACAGGAGCACTTGGAGTCCATATCTAGAATAATGCACCACCCGGAAACTTCAGGGATTGAAGTTTATATATAATTCCAAAGATAATATGCATCACAGAGCCATCATTCTCACCTTTATTGTGTTATCAATTCCACTAGTTGCAACAACAAAATCAAATGGATGACATTGTACACAATTTACAACTGTAACAGGAAGAAAAAAAAACATTTTCAGACAACCATACGAGAGACTACTAAACCAAAAGACCTTAAGGAAAGCAATGTTCACCAGATGCATCTCCATTCAGCATTTTTAATAGTCTACCAGTACGTTTTTCCCAAATAAACCATCTGCCATCATCACTTCCACTGGCAACATATTCACCTACAAATAAACAAGTTGTATAATTTTAAAGAAATCAGCAACTATAGTGAACCAACTATCAACTCTAAGCTCACCACACTTATCTACGAAAGCTGAATAAACAAAAGGAGGAATTCATTGAGTTAATTCATCCATGTGCCAAAAAAATACCACATAACTATATTTTTCCCTGGTGGCTTATGCATATCAAATATCAAATCTGAACAATTGTTTTTCATTTCTAAAGAAGACACTGCAAACTGCCAACCATAGTAAAAGAAATAACTCAGAATACATGTGTAAATTAGTTTTCCTAATAATTACTGTAATAGGATATTTAGTGATTCTTTATCAAATTTTCCTCAGAGAGCCTCCACTGCATCCATTCCATACACAGATTTTTTTCCTCTCATCTCCACAATTGATATTCAAATGATTAAACCCAATTGGTTTTGGTATTATATGTTCTAAATTTCTCCTCAGCAAACAACCAAGAATGGAAGAAGGAAAAGAACCTTGCTTTTATTATGTTTGTTTGGTAATATGAAAAAGACTTCTAATGTAGAAAATCACATATGGTATAACATACCTCTTTGACCAAGAAAATTGGCTTGTTTTATGTCAGTCCCAATATTGCAATGGCCAATAAATCTTTGTTTCATATCAACAGCTGGTTCAGGCTGCAATATCAACAATAGAGAAAAATTGTCCAAAATTTATAAGTAATTTAACACTAGTTTAATAAGTTTCTCAATAAAAGTATCATTACCAAAGAATTGAGGCACACTATTAAGTAATCAAATGGGTTAACAAATAAACCTATATAAAACAATGGAAAATCTTCTGTAGAACTTCAAATCTGAATATTGTTGCACTTTTCTAACATAATGTTAAACATTACATTTTAGGATTATGCATTGGAACCCATTGAGTGGAAGAAAAACAAAAATAAAAGGCTTACATAAGTTTTTTGTCTCTAAAGTTTCACCAAAAATCACTTTTCATTCTTGAAATTCAAAAATATTTTTTTAATTCCTGAAACTAATTTGTTTTTTGTATTAACATTATCTATTTATAAGTTCTAGTGTATTTAGCTGTGCCGGATGTAAAATTAAAGATTGAGGAGGTTAAGGTTGACGAAGAAAGTAATTTACGAATACAAAAACGTGCTCTCTATTAACAATTTTTAATGGCGTTAACTGAAGTCTAGAGAAGAAGGACTAAAACTGAATCAAGGACTACGAAAATATTTTTGAATTTCGAAGACCAAAAATAATTTTTGGTGAAACTTTAAAGACAAAAAACTTATTTAAGTCAAAATAAAATGAAGCCTTTTAACGCAGGAAATAAATTTAGAAATTAGAAGAGTGCAACATTTTTTGGAAGGACTATATCAATGAGAAAACATTGACAATACTAAAATTTGAAGATAGTGTTGTGTACCAGATAAGATATTCTACTGTTCTGTGATGATGATGAAGGTGATTCACTTGAGCCACTTGCACCAACATTATCACTGGAGTCACCTCTCCGATGAATTCTAAGATTTAAACTTCCATGAAGAATATTTGATTCAAGATCATGTCCCTCATCACCAGATATTGATGTTTCAAAGTCCAACTCCAACTCCTCATCGTAATCAGAATCATCCCTCTCTGATCTTGGGCCATCTTGTGGAGCATCACCATTAGCCTCAGGACGATAGAGTATGTCACTTAATGATAATATTCTTCCACCCCGATTGTCAAACCTTGAAGTCGATGCCCTGTCACTGGTCTTACTATTTTTTTCAGCTTCAGCTGTTAATTCAACCAGTTAGATCCACATATAATAGTGAAAACGAATAGTGCATAGTTTTCCAATCATAAAAGCAACATTTGGCCATTAGATTGTTTTTTCTTTATCAAATACCTAAAGCGATATCCTTCTTCACATTCTCCACTCTTTCTGCACTTTCAGATTTGGATGGAGCAAATGAATGGGAAGCAACAGCAAAATCCAAAGCATTTTCATGTCTACCCAACTGCCACAAAATAGCATTATGGCTCTTAAAACTAGATAGGCAAGTTATGCTATCAAAGCGTATGCTTGACATAAACAGATGGCATCAAAACAAAATAAAAAAGACCCATACAAGTACCTCTAGCCAAAAGCCAAAATAAATTCACAGAAAATGATAACTGATAAATCAAAAAATGCCTTGAATTCAAATTTCTTTTAATAGAAACTTATTGAAATTGTGTAAAACTATTCCCTTTCACCCTAAATTTTATCAAGTTGGACAGAATACCTTTTCAATTAAAATTTTTAACCACAATTTTTGTAGTGTAGATAGGATACCATGTTTCTCACATCCAATCCTAGCCGGCACAGGAATTTTATGGATTTAAAATGTTTCCAACTTGAATAACTCTCTTTCAATATTCAACTTTTATATCCCCCTTCCCACCCCAACCACCCAAAAAAAAAACCTACATATACAAGACAGTAATAGGAATCACTATCAATCACAAGTATTTCTGCTTCAATTTTCTTTCCCATTTTCACTAATAATAAGTACTTCTATCCAACACAAACACAGATTTTTATGCAAAACATGAAAAAAAAAATACATGAGCATGAGCTTTAAAATATCTTTCACTATTAACTTCATCCATATGCATACTCTTCCCTTTTTTCTCTTTTATGAAACTTCTGTTTCTTCTAACCGAAAAAAAAAAAAAAAAGACAATATGACTCTAATAATTTATCCAATTGTAATCCGAGGCTTAACATGTCTCAAACCAGCACAACACATTATTTCAAAGTAAAAACATTTAGAAAAAGCAGTTCAAACAACACAATTACCTGTGACAGCGCTTCTGACATATAGTAAAGTGCTTTATAGGAGGAATTATCAATTTTCCTAGCAGCATAGCAGTCTCTTATAGCCATATGAGCATCATTTTTCCACTTCCTCTGGATATGAATGGAAAATTTCAAAATATGTCCCATCCAGCACAAATGATATAAAAAAATGAAAGGAAAACAAAATGTTACTAATAATAAGAACCTTGACTAATAGTGCAGCACGAGTACACAAGCATTCATGTTTCAGTGCAGACCCAATAATATGACTATAGCCATTCAAAACCTCGTTACATGCCTCAATTCCATAATAGGCGGTCCCATTGTCCAGTGATTTCTTAGCATATTTTATTAGTTTCCTGCACTTGTCAAGCTGTAAAACCCATTAATAAACAAAACATCATTCAAAACTGAAGTGACATGTCACAGTTACATCATATATCTACAGCAAAAATCATGCATAGGCATAATTCCACCCCCAACCTCCCCCCCCAAAACACCCACCCAAACCCAAAAAACAAAAACTGCATACCTTTGCAGCTAAGTTCTTTTTAATAGAAAATCCATTAGGGATGATATTAGACACATAAGGGTGCAACTCTGTCCCATTAATTGTTGGAGAGTAAGTCATCAGCTTTGATAGGTCTCCTGAAGTATATTGCATCTCATGCACTCCAGCTGCATAATCCAAAAATTAAGTACAAGCTCAACTTTTACAATCTATAAAAACCCACTAACCAGATACTAAAAGAAAGGAAGTTACTGCAGTTAAACAGTTACAAATAGATTTTAGAAGTTAGAACATCCAAAATCCAAATGTACACCATACTCAAAGCCTAGAAAATAACTTTGACAGATCATCAAGGAAAACCTGTTAGCAAATTAACTAGATACTGCTTTTAAAAGGACAATTTAGGAATTGGATACCCAGTAGGAAGATATAAAGAAATCAAAATGGTTTGATAGGAGCTTCCACTAAAGGCTGCAAAAAGATGCATCATGGTAAACTCCAGTTGAGAAAGCTAAAAGAAGAGTCCCAATATATGCAGGATTAACTTGTACACCTGATCATTAAGCATCAAAGTAAAACACAGCAACAATTGGCCTCTTTAAAACCTAGTTCAAAAGTAACAATTTTTTTTTTAAAAAGAGGAGATTCACTATTCAAGCTTTATTGCACTATTTAGAGTTTCAACATCTTCTAACCAACATTTCATAAAACAACACGTCTCTCTTAAAAGAAAGGGATGACAACAGGGTGGGGCGAAGGCAGGTCTGGCCTTCCCCATCCCCAATCCCGGAAAGTGCAAGTAGGGGCGGATATAAAAGAAACGGGTATGAAATTGAATCTCCATCCCCATCTCTATTGAGTATTTTCGGGTTTGGATATACTCGCGGATAACCCATTATATTATTTTTTACTATTTAAATTTACTTATTTGTTCTTACACAATCATGTTTTAATTGTCCATAGAGGTGTTGATTTGTACACAAACATATGGGATTATAAATATATGTATGAAATTTTGTTTCACATAGAAGCAGGGCGGGGACATGAATCAACAAACTCACCCCCGCCAATTAGGGAGGGATGCTCCTGATTTTCTTAGGGAGGGAAAATCCGACCCCAGTCAACATGGGTTTGTCCCTGTCAAAGTCCAGGTAGGGACGGTGGGTACCCGCAGGGGGTGCGAGTGATTGTCATCCCTACTTAAAGATTACAATTATAAAAAGCATAATATAACCAAACAAAATGTCACAGTGCAAAAAAATATATCACCCTTCCCATTATTCATAAATTAAACTGTTGGGCAATTAAAGAATTTCTATAATTTTAACCAATATTCCCAAATAATTTGAACAAATAAAAGTACATTACATTATACAATTAGTGAAAAATTCAGCCATACCTCAAGTTGAATAGACAAAAAATCACATTACATTATATGACTAGTGACAAATAAATAAACAAAAACAAGCGTCTGTGTAATATGCTTTACCATGATTTACATTCATCAAGTAAACATGCTCTCCACTATAGCTGAGGAGAACCTCGTGTCCATCAGGACTGAATGTAACATGAGTTAAGTGCAAGCTTGGATGTCCCTAAAAAAAAAAACAATATAAAAATTTGAGAGCAACAACAATTGGCTTGAAGTGTCACAATGACTTGCCACATGTTCATAACACCATATATCAAGGACGAAAATGAACAAGTGAATATAGTAAAAACCTAGAGCACATAAGACATAGATATGTAGGATGAAAAAAATAACGTTACCAACTACTTGATCTTGGTTTATGCATTCTACAGATAGGAATTACTGCTGAACTTTCTATTCCAGCATTGTCTAATGTATAGACTCCTATGGATCTTGAGTTCTTTTCCCAAAACCACTTTGGCAAAAAAGAGACAAATGGCGAATAAAATACTGCTTATTTAAATTATGATGAGGATACCCAGTAGGTAAGTAGGTGGAATTCAACAGTCAAACTCCCACTAGCCCCTCTAGAACAGAATAGAATTCCTAATTCTATGAGAAATTACATTTCCTTCAACACTCTTATGAAACAAGGGCATTTCACACTTTAAACCTACATCATTTCCTTCAACCACCATCACATACATAGATTATCAACAACATGGTTATTAGTATCGTAAGAATCGTAAGATTCAAATTGCGATTCGAAACAAAAATCATATAAAACAATAAAAATCGGAGTATGTCTCGTTTTTTACACTGAATCGTAGTTAGTCTCATTTGAATTGTGCTGGAATCATTAATTTTCAATTCTGAAAGAATCGATTGCAATAAAAACCAATGGGTTGCGTGATCCAAATCTGGAAAACCTGAATTTGAAAGGGCTTTTTTGCAGATTTATTTTAAAATTATATGGAAACATTCAATTGAAGTCGAATCGATTCACACTCAGTTATATTTTGGAAGAATGTGAGTTACAGTTCTTCTCCCGTCTTCATCTTTTTCAGAAAGAGAAAGTACTTTTCGTCTTCGTCTTCAACAGTGCAGTGTGAGAAAGCACTTCCTCGGAATTTTTTATTCAAATTTTCCTAAAAGTGGTCTGCTAATTCTGCTCTTCCTGCTGTGCACTTTGTCCTTGTCTGTTACGTAAGAAAGAACTATTCTCTCATTTTTTTTATTCAAATTCTGTCAAAACTCAAAAGTGGTCCTGCGGTCTGGCTCCAACTATACAGTTTTCTTTAGTTTTCTTTTGTCTTTTTGTGACCTAGTGGTCTGCAACTCTGCATGCATGGTCTTACATTATAAAAGCAAAAGTTGAAAAATCTGCAACAGTGAATATTCTTTTTCAATATGGTTTATATGAGACCATATTGAAAGAATGATTCCGAATAGAAGGATTAGATTTACAATTGATCAACAACTCAATAATTTCAAAACATCCAAGGGACTTTTTGGAAGGAGCATGGCAATAGACACAAGGAACAAGAAGCAACCCGGTGAGATTTTGGTTATCATTCATATTTTTATAAGTTTAGAGAATATGGTAGCCAAAATAATTTTTATTTATTATGTTAGCTTTTCTTTGCCCATTTCAGCTCTTTGGTGGGAAAGTTACGGTGGAGATGGTAAAGAGTTACAAAAGCTAGCAATGAGAGTTTTAACTCTCACTTGTAGTGCTACGGGTTGCAAAAGAAATCGGAGCATATTCAATCAAGTTCATACTAAGAGAAGGAACCGTTTGGAGCAACAAAGATTAAATGCTCTTGTTTTTGTTAAGTATAATTTTCAACTTGAGATGAGACAAAAGATTAGAAAGGAGAAAGGAGATAACTAATGATCCTATATGTTTATCTGATATTGAATATGATGAGTGGATTATTGAGAAAGAGGATCCCTGCCTACCAAATGATAATTCATGGATGGATATACATGAGTCCTTCGTTCCTGAAGAAGGAGCTCCAAGCAAGAAAAGAGAGGTATTTGTTTGACCTTAAGTTATAATGTTCAACACCTATTAAGAATAATCAGATATTTATTAAGTTTTTTTAATATAGGTCCAAGAAACTTCATTAGCAAGATTGATAAGAGGGGGAAATCTGTCATATCAGAAGATGAGAATGAAATTGAAGAAACAATTGGAGATGTAGAGGAGCAAGAGGAGCATTTGATATTAGAGGAATAAGATGAACTAAGTGAAATTGATCTTGGAGAAGATGAATGAAAAAATAAAACTAGTGTAGAACATATAGGAATATGATTAGTAACTTGCATTTTATCATCTTTTGTTTTAAGGATCTTCAAAGTTCAAACTTTAACTTTCTATGGGCATACACTGAGCCACTACTTCTATTATTTTTATCTTCGGGAATATTTTGTTTTGATCTTGAATTATATTTTAATTCATAGTTTCATATATGATATATCAAGTTATGTCACTTATTTTCTATGTAAAAATATTATGAATTTTCTTGTTCTTGTATCTTACGATTCATAATATGATTCGATTCATGGTTCATAAAATAGTTATTCCGATTCACGATTCGAATCTCGATTTCATAACCATGATCAACAATATTATCTACACCTATAATAGCATGCACAGATACACAACATTTCAGACAAGTATCATACTACAATTCATATATGGAAAGAAACAGAATTTTTCTATGATATTTTTATTTTTTTCCTTTTTCAGCACAAATGAGAAACTTGTAAAAAAAAAAAAGATTGCCAGCTCCATCCCATCCATAATGATCACAATACCAAATGAAGAAAAGGTAGAGAGTATATAAGTTAACAAGAAGATATGAATTTTTATTTTACATAAAAAAAAAAAAAAAGCTTTATCAGAGATGAGAAAGGAAAAATGAAGAGAAAATGACAATATACCCCCTCCCAGTAGAAATCAAATTATACAGAATTTAGAAAAAAAAGTTCAACAATAAGCAAAGCTTGCAGAACTTTCCGACATTGTGTTTCTTTTTTATTTAGGGTTTTTCATCCTACTGCATTGTATCTCTTCTCTAAAAGAATTTTTTTTACCCCCAAAAGAGGACTGGTCACATCTCAACACTTGACAGATTAAACAAATGACTGCAATATAAACACTTCAAAAATTGATAATCATAGATCAGGAAAGCAAATAACTTACACGGTCAGAAAGATGCATTGGACAGAAATAATTAACACAAGGAGGTGGAGACATTCTTTTCTGGCATGAGGTAAGAGGTGGCAGCATCCTTCTATCATATAACCGTGCAAAGGCATCACTGTAACATACAGAAAGTCTAACATCAGTTTGAAAGAAAAAGATGAATTAGTTAACATAATTAATCACCAGAAATATATACCTTCCACCAACAAGGAGTAGATGTGGTCTAGTTGAGCTAATATCACAAGATTTTAAAGAAAGGACTTGTTTAGGAGGATCAGCAAGAGATCTTTTAGATCCATTTCGTAAGTCAAGCTGACATTAAGCATTAAACAAGAAAATCAATTAATGGGGAGAAAAAAGGATTCCAACTTCAGAAAACAATGACCACAGTTAACCAGCTTTCTGACTAACTTGAAAGTTAACCAACCAACTATCTTCCACACTCAATCCATTTAATTTCCAGAGGATTGAGAAAAGGCAATAATGATAGCATGATGAAAAAGAGAGGAAACAAAGATCTCAATCATAGAATTGCTCATCATTTCTATTCCCCTGAGATGCCTTAGTCATATGGGTTTACCATTTGAACTTACAGTTTGGAGTCTAATTGTCTCAATGAGCTATAATAATAACCCGTGATAGTGTGAAAAAGCAGGAGAAAATGTCAGAAGAGCATGTTTAAATTTTTACAACTGCTACATGAAAAATCAAATTAAATGTTTGCTCAACCCCCTCTCCCCCCTTCTCCATCAAAGAACCACTTACCATTTTTTTGTAAAGAGCTAAGAATTGCATAGTAAATTATATAAGAGAAAACATTTTCTTATTAAAAGAGGGTGAAAAGCATAGAAAATTTTATCACATGATTGCATTCAACGATATCTCGTAGCAGGTTCCAGTATACTCCTCCAACCTACATTGTTGAACTACAAAGAAAAGATTGTAAATTTGTGAAGCAATAGATCAGATCAACACAAGTGTTGGATGCTGCTGTGGATGCTCCAATATAGCAGATAAATTAATCTTGACAAACCAAGTCGTATTTTCATCGTAAATTCAAATATTACAGAAAATGGAGGAAAACCAGTTTTATCAGATCACTTATATGCATAAAACAGTACAAGAGCTGGAAATTCTAAATTTTCAATTCAACATCATATGTTCATATCAGTGTTGTTAAATAACTGTCATGGCGTCGAAATAGCACTATGGCATGACAAATTTTTTTGCCAACCGCTATATAAAATTTGTGAAGAAATGTCCACTATGGCAGTGCCATAAGGCGCAATGGCGTGTTCTTATGACGGAATTTTGGCCTTTTGCTATGTTCCGCCATCCGCCATTGATAACATTGGTTCATATTTGATATCAAGTACAATTCCAATGAAAACCAATAAGTAGGAACAAATACAGCTGAATTAAACCACTTACAAGAATATTTCGACAGTCTTGATGTGAAGACCCAGGTGAAGGACAAAAAGTACCTTCCCGAAAGTCATGTTGTCTAAGGGTCCCATCTTCACTTGCGCTCCATACTACATGGGGGTTTCCATTTTCAACCTGCAAAAAAGGAACAGGGAAGACATGAAAACTCAGACAACGCATATAAATTAGATATCCCCACATATATTCTGTTTTATTTCATTTAAGCCATTGATGCAATGTTATTCAAACTATGCTAAATTTGTATATTCTTAGACTACATAACTTACAGCCAATTTCTTGACTCTTCGAGTGTGACATTGGTAAAGTGCAGATGGAACAATAATGGCATTGTCAATAAATCCACTCCCACTTAAGCGAGACAAATTAAATAATCGAACCTGTCAAAATGAAAAATAAATGAAATAGACAATTAAAACTGTATTAACCACTAAAAATATAGAAGGATCATAGTATTACTTCAGCATCTCCAGCTCCAGAGGCTACAAGCTCATCAGATGTTTCTGGTATAAACTTAGTACAGAATATATTTGCAGTATGTCCAGTGTCAAATGAATGTAGAAGTTTTAGGCCAGAATAGCTCCAAATATTGATCTGCAAAATTTCAGCCAAACAATTCAATGCCTTCTGCTGCTAGAGCATACCAAGAGGAAATGCTATAAACCAAAAACATAAAGGTTGCTCGAAGACACTATAAGTCTGATTTCCCCCTTTTGAGAGTTATGACTGAACTTGACAAGCTAGTCATGAGTATGACTCAACAATTAAAAATTATAAATCAATATATTATATCAGGCAAAACAAGGCCTAAAATAATCAAAGAATTAGTATCAGTAGTCTGATGCTTCTTGATCATTCTGTCTCCTTGGTTTGAAAACAAATCACAACTGTTTTGAGAACTAGAAGCAAGCACAGTATATAGAAGAGATGTCAAAGTCTCTTGTAGAATGCACAAGGGAAACCACAGGCCAATTTAATCATGGACAAAGAAACACCATTTGAGCTCCAAAGAAGAGAGGGGAATTTTACAATGAAAATTTCTATATCAAAAACATATTCAATAGTTTTGTGGACCCTTAAATATGCCTAAAGTTTATTTCTCATATACTTCTTTTCCAATATTTCCAAAAAAAATCTCACATTTTTTCAACATCTTTTTGGTTTTACATCTTATAGATACAATCTAGTATATGAGACTACAGCACAGAACTACAGATGATATAAAATGTGTCTTACCCGTGTATCATCTGATCCCGATATCAACAACGAACCTTTGGAATTCCAAGCCACCGCATTGACACAGCCAAGGTGACCCTATTGAAATAACAGTCAGAACACAGTCGACAAAGAAGAAGCATGCCATCAGAATGCCATTGCCTTCTTTGATCACTCAAGGCAGTTCAAAATATATATTTATATGTTTTCCTTCAATTATTCAATAATCTTTCAACATGGATAACAGGAAGTGCTAGAATAAACTAAACCCATACATACGATTAAGCCATAATGAACATGACGAGAAGAACACTGCAATTTCGCATTTCTTAATTTGAAGTGACTACTAAAAGACACAGAAGCACGTATATGAATATGACGAATAACATTTTGGAAGAATATTAACATTGAGAAGGATGCTATTCCTAATTCCCTACTAATATAAGACAGTGTGATGATGTAGCAGTAAATTAAGATAAGTTACCAACCTCTAACACTCTTTCTTGAGAAAGTCTCCGAACCAACGAGGAATGAGTGTGCAAAGTATGATTAACTTCCTAGAGAAGACAAAAGGAAGGATTTGTTAGTAAAAAATCATGGAAGAAAATAAGAGCATGAAATGATGACGCAGGGGATTGGCGAGATTGTCAATTGCTTTGAATTTTAAGAAAAGAGAAAAAAGGGAAAAGGGGAAGAAGAATACGAGTGGAGAGTGGAGATATCGGGAGTCGAGAATCGCGTGTATGTTGCCATCGCGAAACGGAACGGAGTCCATGGTAGAAGGGGGTGTGACTGCGGAGAGAGTTAAAGTAGGTAACTATTCACTCCATCACCATCACCATCACCATCACCATCACCGTCGCGTGAATGTCATCAATTGCAATTGCAATTGCAGCTGAGGCTGTTACCCTCTCAATCCTTCTATACACTTCTTTTCTTTTCTCTTCTATACACTCGTTTTATAAATTATAAATAATAATAATAATAAAAAATAAAGTGTCATGCTAGTGTGAGCATAAATAAATGAATTGTGGAGGTTTGTTTCGGTAAATGAATTGCGTGATATGTAAGCGCCCTTCATAATTGTACTGGCGGTGGATGATCGGATCCGATTACGTTTTGTTTTTGTTCGACACTCTTACCTACATCTACATGTCCAACGTGCACCTCCGGCACTGGTTCCATTTCCGGATTTTCCTTTCCTCCTTTTTCAATTTTTATACACGTAAATACTTCACAAAGCTGTACAAATTTTATATGAGTTTAACTTAATACACGTTTTAATCATGACTCATTTATGTTATTTGTAAAATAATAATAAATAAAGTTAATAAATTTATTATAAATAAAATATTATAATTAAATGAATGTAAAAATCTTTATCATATATATTAGTTAAACTTATTTTTTATTTATAAAATTTTAAATTTTTAAATATACTTTTTATTTATAAATGTTTAATATACTGTGTTATATACTCAATTGATTCAAATGGTTTCCAAAATTCATGGATTTGTTTAACAAAATTAGTTAAAACTTAACAATCATATATGTCCTCTTCTATCCATATATAAAGTTAATTCATTTTATCATGTGTAGAGTATCATTTATTTAATGAAGAAAACATCAAGTCTATCTTACAAATGGAGCCTCGAGCCCAAATACAGTGTGAGTATAAAGCTAAACTTTTATCTATTAAAAAAATATTTGTTATATGTACATAAAGACTATAGAGTGAAAACTATTAAATGTTTAAATTTAATAATAATAATGTTTAATATATAAATTTTTTATACATTTAATAAATTTATATTTTTTTATGAATTTTAATAAATATATTATAAAACTTTAATCAAATTTTTAGTCTTAAAATTTGATTAAATTCCACTTTTGATCCCTAAAACTGAAAAAACAAAATTTTGTCCTGAATTTAGTCAAAGTTGATCAAACTTAATCCCAAAAAATAATGTATTTTTTAAATTTTGAGACAAAAAACTTATTTTTAATTTTCAAGGATAAAAAGTAAAATTTAATCAAATTTTAGGGATTAAAAACTTAATTAAGTCTATATTATAGTTATAATACCAGACAAGTTAATTTAATATTACTGTTAAAGGTAACTATATAATAATTACAAATATTAATGGTAAAAACACAAACATTATTTGTTCATGTGCATATTTATTTAATTGTTAATGTTCAAGTCTACATTCTTTTCTAATTTGGTTATTATGAAATATATTTCATGAATTATAATAATGAAAAATAAGATATTTTATGAATAACAATACTTAAAAATTGATTTTAATTATATAGTTAACTTTAAATTCATTTATAATAATTCACATAAAATGCTTATTAAAAATATAAACAAAGAAAAATACATTACATTTATAAAAAAATTATTTTTATTTCCTAATATGTTTTCTTATATAGTTTTAATTATTATATATAATTAAATTTTTTGTTATTACAAATATAATGTATTTATTAAAGTTCATAAACAAAATATAAATATATTAAAGGTATAAATTTTATATGATTTATATATTAAAAAATTATTATTATTATTAAATTTAATATCTCTCCCTCTCTATATTTTATATGTTTATATAACAAATATTTTTTTATTGAGTAAAAATTTAGCTTTATATTCACAGTAAAATCAACTATAAAATTAATGAACTATGTATGTTCATGGTAAGAGTGTTTAAAATTGAACTAAACTAAATTGAAAATCAAAAACCAATTTGCCTAAACCAAAAACTGCAAAAAAATGCTCTAGTTTAAGGTGGTTTGGTTTTTATAATTTTCAAACCGCACAATTCGATTCGGTTTGAGATGTTGAAACTATATCAAATCGCTTTTCTTTAGTTATTTTAACAAATACCGAAGAAGACATATATAATTACTCATTGTTTTCTAAATTTATAAGGTTTTGACTTAACCTTTAATTAAGATTTTTAATTAATATGAATGAGTTGATAAATAAATATTTTAGTCAAATATAAGAGGGTAGTCTTATTCTTCCAATTTATTGTTTTATTTTTTTCATGAATGGGAGACATGCATGTTATTCATTAATTCTAATCCTCTGTGTTTTTAAGTTGGTAAGATTCATATACTATTTTCTTCATTTTGAACGCTAAAAAATTATTCTGTTATATTTTGATTAATATCCTCCTATTTCTATTGTAGATTTTAGATATTAGTGTGTGATATCATTTAGGATTAATTTTTAGAAAATTTTAAGTTAAGTTTAAGAGGCTAGTCTTATTTTTTCCAAATTCTTATTGTTTGTTTATTTTTATCATGTATTCTTCATTAATTCTCATCATCCTTGTTTTTAAGTTGGTAAGATCTGTATACTATTTTCTTCATTTTGAACGCTAAAAAAATATTATCTTATATTCTTATTAATAGTCTGTTATTTCAAATGCAAATTTCAGACATTAGTGTGCTAACATTAGAAATCATTTTTAGAAAAGTTCTTGTCAAATTTAAGAGGTTAGCCTTATCTTTTTCGAACTATTGTTGTTTATTTATTTTTTTATGACAGGAGACATATGTAATCTTCAAAAAGTTATTTTCTTATATTTTTATTAATATCCTACTATTTCTATTACATATTTCAAATATTAGTGTCTCATATCATTGTGGATAAATGTGTAGGAAGTTTTTACTAAATTTAAGAGGTTACTCTTATTTTTCCAATTTATTGTTGTTTGTTTATTTTTTTTAACGAATGGATGGCATGCATGTTATTCATTAATTCTGATCCTCTGTGTTTTTAAGTTAGTAAGATTCCTATACTATTTTCTTAATTTTAAATGCTAAAAAAATATCATCTTATATTCTTATTAATATCCTTTAAATTCCATTGCACATTTTAGAAATTAGTTTGTGCTAGCATTGAGGATACATTTTTAGGAATTTTTTAGTCAAACTTAAGAGATTATTCTTATTTTTTTCCAAACTATTGTTTGTTTATTTTCTTAGGTGAGTGAGAGACACATGCGTTCTTCATCAATTCTGATCATCTTTGTTTTTATGTTTGTGGGATTCTTATTCTATTTTCTTCATTTTGAATGCTAAAATATTATTCTCTTATATTCTGATTAATATCCTTCTATTTCTCTTATAGATTTTAGATATTACTATGTTGTATCATTCGGGATGAATTTTGAGGAAATTTTAATAAAAATTAAAGATGTTAGTCTTAGTCTTTCCAAATGATTGTTGCTTATTTATTTTTATCATGAAAAAGGAGATGCATGTGTTCTTCATTAATTCTGATCATCCTTGTTTTTAAGTTGCTAAGATTCGTATACTATTTTTTTCCTTTTGTACGCTAAAAAAAAATAAATTCTCTTATATCGTTATTAATAGCCTGTTATTATTTCGATTGTAGATTTCAAACATTAGTGTGTCCTAACTTTGAGAATCATTTTTGGGATATTTCATTCAAATTTAACAGGTTAGCCTTATCTTTTTTGAACTATTGATGTTTATTTATTTTTTCATGACCACAACACATATGTAATCTTATTAAATTCTTATCACCTTCGTTTCTTTTGCTGGTAACATGGCTATAATTATTCTACTATTTCTATTGCATATCTCAAACATTAGTGTCTAGTAACATTGAGCATAAATTCTTAGGATTTTTTTGGTAAATTTAAGGGATTAGTCTTACTTTTTCCAGATATTGTTGTTTGTTTATTTTTGTTATGAATGGGAGACATTTGTGTTCTTCATTAATTCTTATTTTCTTTTGTTTTTAAGTTGGTAAGATCAATATACTAGTTTCTTTGTTTTAAAAGGCTAAAAAAATTATATTCTAATTAATTTCCTTCCAATTCCATTTCACATTTCAAACATTAGTTTGTGCTCATATTGGGGACAAATTTTTAGGAAATTTTTAGTCAAACTTAAGAGATTAATTTTGCTTTTTTCAAACTATTGTTGTTTGTCTATTTTTTTGGACGAGTGGGAGACACATGTGTTTTTAGCAATTCTGATCGTCTTTGTTTCTATGTTTGTGGGATTCTTATTCTATTTTCTTCATTTTGAATGCTAAAATATTATTCTCTTATATTTTGATTAATAGCCTCCTATTTCTATTATAAATTTTAGTTATTACTGTCTGGTATCATTCAGGATTAATGTTTAAGAAATTTTAAGTCAAATGTAAGAGACTAGTCTTATTTTTTCAAAATTATTGTTGCTCCTTTATTTTTATCATGAAAAGTAGATACATGTGTTCTTCATTAATTCTGATCATCCTTGTTTTTAAGTTGGTAAGATTCGTATATTATTTTCTTTATTTTGTACGCTAAAAAAATATTGTCTTATATCATTATTAACAGCCTGTTATTTTGATTGTAGATTTCAGACATTAGTGTGTCCTAACTTTGAGAATCATTTTTGGGATATTTCATTCAAATTTAAGAGGTTAGCCTTATTTTTTCGGAACTATTGTTGTTTATTTATTTTTTCGTGGTTGAGAGACATATGTAATCTTCTTAAGTTCTCATTCTTCTTAAGGCCTATTGGGTAGGCTAGCCCTAGGAACCAAATCAATTTGGTGTTTTATACCCCTAACAGGAGGAAGCCCTCTTAGAACTTCACTACGGAATATATCACCAAATTCCTTTAAAAGCTCTTGAACCTCAACGGGAAGGTTCTCACTTTCAAGATCTATGGCAGTGCTAGAAGCAGAGGTATAAGGGGAAACAGAATGAGATGCCTTTTTGCAAAGGAGAAGATAGAAATGTTTATCAGTCAAGAGAGCCTCTTTTAAGTCCAATTTTGTTGCAAATAGGCTCTCTTTACTCCAAACCTTCTTGGAAGGGGCATCACCTTCCAACTCTTTCTCCTTACCCTTTTCAAGCCTTAGGGGTAAAGCTTTTTCTTTTGACTTTTCTTTTATGCTCTTCTTCTCTTTTATTCTTCATGAATAGTTGATCCTCAGCCACCTGAGCAAGTGATAGAAGATACAACTTTATGCGTTTATCCATATGAGTGAGGATGATGTGGTTTGAATGACCATGATGGATGACTTTCTTATCATACTGCCATGATCTTCCCAGCAAGATATGGTCAGCCTCCATAGGGACTATGTCATTATAGAGATTGGAACCTTCACTTCTCATTGACCTCCATTTCCCCATGCTCATTGAGCCATTGGAGTTTATAAGGTTTTGGATGGGGAATTGGGGTCAAGGCTAGCTTTTCAACCAACCTAGAGCTGCAGCAGTTACAATAGGAGACATTATCTACAATGAGATAACACACTTTTTCATTAACTTTACACCTTGTGTGGAATATGTTCTCTCTTTGAGATTAGGTAAGCTCTAAAGGTTGGCTTCCAAGAAGCCTTCTAATCATCAGGAGATCTCCTTCATATGCATAAGCATCTTCATAATCTGAGTATGATGCATGACCCCTTTCTTCCTCACTCTTATTAGAGAAGGAAGGTGAGTTACTCTCACTACTATAAATTGATGCATGCCTCCCTTGATCTTTTTCCTTGAGGTTCCAAGCACCATGAAATGGATGATGGAGGGGAAAGAAAATGGAGGTGGGGCGCCACTCTCAAAGAGAGATAAGCCAAAGTGTTTAGGTTTGCCACAAGGGAAGGAACCCTTGATAAAAACCAACTAGGAAGAGGTTCCTCAAGAGAGAGGATCCTCAAGACCTTTTACTAAGAATGTGCTCACAAAGAGACTATTTTCATTCAACTTCAAAGGTGAAATTTTACAATGAGGGGGAATGAGTATATATAGCCCAAGGGGAGAGCTTGGGCACACTTTTCTAGGCAATGTGGGACTTGGGCTTAATTAGGATTAAAACTAATTAACCCAAGTCTTAGGCCTTAAGTGAGGCACCTAAGTTCACCCCCTGTGGGTGCAATTAGCATATCTTAATATGAATGGGCTAGCCCAAAATCATGTCTTAACTTATGCACCCATTATAAGTTTACTCCTCCTTTTTAACTAAAGACACCTATACCTTATAAACTAAGAAGATGGCCGAAAATACATGGCCTTAAGGGAATTAAAAATACTTTCCTATTTATCTAATTAAAATAAAATATTTACAAGCTAAAAATAACGAAGACTATGGCTTCGAATCTTCAATGAGCTTTTGTCCATGCCATGCCTTCCTTGAGTCCTCCTAGCCATGATGCATGCTAGGTGAGATTGCATCGTAAATATCTTGCCCCCTCATGATTATGGTTTTCTTGTTGGGGCATTGAGAAGCAATGTGACCTCTCTCAAGACAGTTAAAGCATTTTATACTACTTTTCTTCACATGGAAGTTATTAGTAGGGGTTTTTTTGTCTATATGAGATGCTTTTTTATCTTTGATATGCTTGGATGGATCCTCCTTAGGGAAACTCTTGGAAAAATTTCCCTTGAATTGGTCCTTCCTTGCATAAGGTTGAGAATCTCTTTTAATTCCTTTTCTTTTGACTTGATTCTCAACCTTGATACACAGTTGTACCAATTCACCTAAGCTCGAATATGAAAAGAGCTCAACTTTATCTCTTATTTCATTGCTTAACCCACATAAGAACCTAGCCATGGTGGCCTTGGGTTCCTCAATGATTCCCTCCCTTAACATGATGAGTTCCATCTTTTGTCTATACTCTTCTATGCTTAGGTTTTGTTGCCTAAGTCTTTGGAGTCTATCCAAAAGGTCTTTCTCATAGTAAGAAGGAATATGCCTTCTTCTTAAAGCACTTTTTAACTCATTCCAATATCTTATGGAAGGCATATGAGTTTGGGCTCTTTTATTAGTTACCCCAACCCACCAATGCATGGCATGCTCTTGGAAGCTTAGGGTACCCCAGGGGACTTTCTTTTCTTCTTTATTTCATGGCAATGAAATAATTGTTCTACCTTGATTTCCCAATCAAGGTAGGCTTCCACATATTCTTTTCCATAAAATGAAGCAAGATCAATTCTTGGCTCCCTTATTGGAGCCACATGTTCATGTTCATGAGAATAGGGGTAGCCTCTCCTTCTAGGTCTTTCCTCACAGTACTCTTTTTCACTCTCACTAAATTTCCTAGAAGGAGAACCATACTCTATGTTTTTTTCTTTCCTCTCCCACTCTCTTTGTCCTCTTTCTTATTCCTCTCTTCTCTTTTCTTCCTCTCTTATTCTTTCTTTTTTTTCTCCTTTTTCTTTCTTCTTTTTCTCTTTTCTCTAATTCTTTCTCCCTCTTTTTTCTCTCTTATTTTTCTTCTTTCTCTCTCTTTTCTTTTTCTTTTTCTTTTCTTCTCCTCTTTTCTTTTTCCTCACACCTCATCCTCTCCTCAATCATCCACTCACGAAAATCCATAGTGAGGTGCTCAAGAGAGTTAACCTTAGAATAATGTCTTTGGTTAACACTTTTGTTGCTAGAAATACTAGCATGTGAGTGATTAGACATTGTGCTTGGATTCTAAGCTTAAGAGGTAGGCCAACAAGATAAGAAAACACTTCTATCTTTTTTTTGGTTTTCTCCCTAAGTAGGCAAAGTGAGTCTTTAGAACTCAAGCCTTGAACTACATGGTTTTGCAAGGAAAAAATAAAAGCAAGAAAAGTAAAAGTGTAGGGACTCTATAACGTGCTCCTAGAAGGTGATGAAGGTGGTGTTCCACTTCCTCCTTCACACCTTAATTGCGAGAAACTAAATGAAAGAATAAGATATTACACACAAATGGAGTGACCACTAAGGTATCAACACTCCTAAATGAATACAATGAAATGAAAGCAAAATTTAGAAGCAAAATTCTCCAAGTCTTCCTCCTAGCTCCCACAAGTGTCTACTCTCAAGGCCTTGCTTTCCCCTTTGCTTAAGTCTTCTTAGTCTTTATCAAAACCTCTTAGAATGTTACCCTTGTAGTGTGCTCTTTCCAAAGGTTCTCTACACAAGAGTAACACCACACCAAAGCAAAACCAAGAATGCAAGAGTACAAGCAAAAAGGCAATAAAAGTACAAAGAAGCAATAGCAAACTTTCCAAGTGAAAGATGATATGAGACAACTTGAAGGATTATAAAATTCAAGACAAACTAAAAATTAAAGGATGAGAAAGAAGTAGGCACACAAATAGAACTCCTAGAATGAATCTAAAGTAGAATAAGGACTAAAACAGAAAATGACTCAAAATGTTTACAAAAATTGCAAAAGAGCTAGTAAGTATGACCTAATAGTGTAGAGGTTTAGGCAAGCACAATTAGACCAATCTAAACTCCTATTTTGCAATTTTACTTGTTTTACAATTCGGTACACCTATTTTCTTTTAACTTTTAGTATTTTTCTTTATAATTTTGCTTTTTTTTGTTTTATTTTGTTTTAATACTTTTTTTTTTCTAGATGTACCTAAGTACTTGTTAGATTACAAATTTTGTAAGAGAAAGATAGGTCCTAAATGCTTACCAAACACTACAAGCTAAGGCACATAAAATTTGAACTAGAAAATGCAATTGATGAAAACACAAGTAACTCTAGTGTACTATATTTTTTTGAAGTGATTTTGGTAGTGTTTAATGAGTACTTGGTTGGTGTTTTGGACACTTACTTGTTTGCACAAGGATATCCTAAAAACACGCCAATTTTCTCTACACGCCAACAACAAATTCACTTCTTAACAAAGCACAAACAAGAGCTACTAAATTGAAGGATTAAACAAAACATGATTGAAATTGAGCAAAACTTTTTTTGAGATTTTATTTTAGAGAACATGCTTAGGCTATAAGCATGGTAGAATTCTTTGGAAGGCTTATACAAGAGGTAAGAACCTCTTAGATGCTCAATTTCAAAGAAGGTTTACACACTTAGCAAATTTTAGAAGCAAAAATAAAGAAGTGAAACCTAAAGAAATTGATATCGCATATAATGACTAAACATGACTCCATTAAGAAAAAACTTAAGAGCATAAAATTTTAAAATAAAGTGCTAAAATAGAAAACAACAATAGCACACAAATTGAACCAAAGAAGTGTAAGATTTTGAGACCAAAAACATTCGCCACATCGCTGTGGATTTCGCCACAACCTTGCGGATTTTTGGTAGAATGCATCTTAGGTACATCAAAATCACACAAATGAACACAAACTCAAAGCTATTGTTGAATAAATGAATTCTAAACAGAAAAAATAGTTCAATGAATGGAACTAAAGGATTGAATTAAAAAAATTAAAGGTAAACATCACAAGAAATGTGTTAGAATTAAAGAAAACAAACACAAGACAAACATTCAAGACATGCTAGAATTGATAAATAACAAGGAAGTAGGAAAATGAAAAATAGAATGGAGATGAAGAGAAGTAGACCGAAAATTTAAAAGAGCAAAGGAAGAAGGTGAAGCTCTAAAAGGAGGCTCTAGATACCAATTGATGCATTCATGTTGATGCTTTTCCCAAGATCACCTTCTAGCTTAGTTCCTTTGAAGAAGTGATGGAAGGGGAAGAGGTGAAGGTGTAGGCACCATTCATGGTGAGATAAGCCATGGAAGAAGCTTACCACAAGGGAAGAAACCCTTGATAAAAGCCATAGAAGCTCTCAATTTAGGAGAGAAAGAAGACACTCAAATGACTCACAAAATATGTTTCTATTCAAAATCAAGTATAAAAATGAACAAGGAGGAGGGGGTGTCTATTTATAAGAAATAAAATGGGCTTTAGGAGGGGTAAGGTGCACATCTACCATTAGGGGGCTAAGGAGAGATTAATCAAGTGTTAATTGAGCTAGAGCCAATTAACACTTGATTAATTTCTAGGAAGATCCAAACATGCCCCTAATTTTAAGATCTTGGTCCCCTCTCAATTTGAATTTGAATTTTGGAGGGAAGCCACATGGCATCTTAAAAATTCAAATTAAAAAATGAGAGCACATAAAAAATATGTGGAAGCCACCTTGAAGGAGAGAGAATGTCACATCCAAGTGAAGGGGGAACCAATGGGATCCACATGTCTCTTATGCTTCATGTGTGAGTTGGAAGGGTGTAGAACTAACTTAGGGGGCATGGTTCACAAAAACCACACTCATAAGCTCTCCAAAAAGGCCTAAACTACTAATCACACTCCAAAAAAGAGACTAATTACACCTCGTAAATTAAAACAGACATAAAGGCTAAAATACAAGACCAAAAGTGAAAATAAAAACACCTCCAAATTTCTAAAGAAAAAATGTACACAATAAGGACTAAAAAGAAGACTATAACCTATTTTCTAATATCTTGATCTCCATGAGAATGTGAGGTCTTCTTCCCTCCTCTCTTTCCATGTCCTCCTCAATCCTCCTAGTCATGACCCTTGTGATAGGACTCTTGCTAGGTAGGAATGCATCAGTTAATTTACAAAATAATATAGAAATTTGTTGATTTAAATAACTAGACTTGACACTTAGGTAAAAAGGCTCACACTGTAACACCACAAATTAGTTATTACGAAATAGTCATGAAAGAGAAAATAATTTATCTCCACATTGAGTTAAAACATTGTCAAAGGGATATAAACTACTAGTTCACATAGATCCATTAAACCAGATTAACTTACAATTAAAGTTGTGACCATTATATACATAGAAAATGAATTTTCGGGATCATGTAATACAACACTATGAACTATGTGACACTCTTGCATCCCAAATAAATAAACATAAAATGATTAAATAAAAGTCCTTTAATTAGGTAAAAAGGTTCACAAAATTCCTTTCAACAAAACCTTATCTTTGATAAAATCATACGTCTTTATAATTGAAAACTTATAATAAGGAAAAGAACTTGATACATATTTGATATAATTTCTAAGATAAGGAAATAATTCGAACATCCTAATATAGTCACAACGCTCCAATGTCATATCTATTAGAGCATGGAATCCACATTAATCTCAGGCATTACTAACTTCTACCTCTTCAGCATCTTTTTTACCTATGCGCGTTCAACCTAAGCAACACACACACAAATAGGGGGTGAAACATTTGCTCATACATAATTAGGCGACATAAATAAGAAACATTACCACCCACAGTGTATCACATGAAACCACACAACCATATTAAATTCAAGTCATGTCAATGATGCTTATACAATGCAACTCATGTATGCTCTCTTAGGTACATGCCCAAAACGATCTTCTTCTACGTCAGTAACACGTAGGTACAAACATCTCACATAGGTTCACCCAAAGTGAATCCTCTTCTATGCCAGTAACACGTAGGTACAACTGTGCAATGTAACACAACCGAAGACACTTGTTATAGAGCGCCTCATAATGGACGATCCTTACAAGCTTCTTAGAGTGCCGTATCCATGCATCATGTCATGTAATATAACTCACAATATCAATAATTAATTATGTCATCACAATCCACCCCTAATCGTAACTGGGATGACACCTCGTTAGGCACACCCTAACCCTCATCATCAACACAACATGTGATGCATGCCTCCCTTGATCTTTTTTTAGAGGTTTTCTTCTTTGGTGAAATGGTTTATGGAAAGATAAGAAGTGAGGTGGTTTTAGGCGCCACTTAAGGTAAGATAAGCCTAAGAGGGAAAGTTTGCCACAAGGGATAGAACCATTGATAAAAACCTAAGGAATTCTCAAAGAGAGAAGGGTGGACACTAAGAGAATTTTGGCCAACTCAAGGTTTTTCCATTCAATAAAGTGTAAAAAATACAAGAGTGTGAAGGAGCACCTTTTTATAGAGGGAGCTAACCTCTTGGACAAGTCAAGAAGGAAAGGAAGGGCTAGGATTAAAAGGAGTCATCCAAGGGAGGAGGATTGAAGCCCAAAGTCCAATCAATCCCCTCCTTTAGATGAGAATTGGTGCCCAAGCTACCTCATCCAAGGGCCAAGATTACTCCTTTATTAGTTTTGGGTTATATTTAGGAAAAGAGGGTGTAGTTATCAAACTACCCCCTTATTTCCTAAATAAAGGCCCAAAAGCTAATCTTACCCCTTCTTATTACTAAGACACCTCGTAGAAAATTAAATGGACTAATACATGTCCAAAATAAAATCCTAGGTTCCTAAAATAAAAATTAGAAGTAAATAAGTCATGACTTGCATAACTTGATGGTCATATGGAGGTGAGATCTTCCTCCTTCTAATCTAGCCATGTCTTCTTCTATTCTCATAGCCATGGCCCTAGTGATAGGGCCTTTGATTGGGGAGAATGCATCATCTCCTCCCCCTTGGGAAGGATTTGACCTCAAATTTGATAGGTCCTCCTCTTCTTCATCAGTACCTACAAAAGGGATCAAATCACAAACATTAAAGGTAATACTGACACCGTAGTCCTCAGGGAGATCTAATATGTATGCATTGTTGTTCACTCTCTTGAGGACTTGAAAGGGACCATCTCCTCGGGGGTAAGCTTGGACTTTCTTTGAGTAGGGAAGTGATCCTTCCTCAAATGAAGTCATACCCAATCCCCTTCATAGAAGATAATTTCTTTCCTACCCCTATTAGCTTTACTAGCATACTTCTTTGAATGATGTTCAATGTTGGCCTTTACCCTTTCATGTAATTTTTTAACAAAATCCGCTCTTACTATTCCTTCTTTGTGAACAGAAGAAGGGAATGGTAAGGGCAAGATATCAAGAGGAGTGAGGGGGTTAAAGCCATAAACAACTTCAAAGGGAGAATGCTTGGTGGTCCTTTGAACCACCCGGTTATATGCAAACTCAATATGGGGTAGGTATTCATCCCAAGACTTGTGATTTCCTCGAAGAAGTGTCCTAAGCATAGTAGATAGAGATCTATTTACTACCTCAGTCTGCCCATCAGTTTGGGGGTGACATGTGGTAGAAAATAAGAGTTTAGTTCCTAGTCTTGCCCACAATGTTTTCCAAAAGTGGCTAAGGAACTTCACATCTCTATCAGAGACTATGGATTGGGGAATTCCATGTAAACAGACAACTTCTTTAAAGAAAAGTCTCGCGATGTTGCTCGCATCATCTATCTTGTGGCATGGTATAAAGTGAGCCATTTTTGAAAATCTATCTACCACCACAAAGATAGAGTCTGCACCTCGTTGGGTTCGAGGCAGGCCAAGGATGAAATCCATACTAATATCCAGCCAAGGTGCAGAAGGAGTAGGTAAGGGTGTGTACAATCCATGAGCCATTGTCTTAGACTTAGATTGCAAGTAAGCAATGCATCTACAACAATGTCTATAGACGTCTTTCTTCATATAGGGCCAAAAGAATTTTTCTTTTAAAAGCAAAAGAGTTTTGTTAATTCCAAAATGCCCCAAGAGCCCACCCTCATGGCTCTCTTTTTTCAACAAATTTCTCATTGATCCTTGGGGTACACAAAGTCTGCTACCTTTGAAAAGGTACCCCTCACTCACAAAGAACCTATTTTGGGTTTTACATGCAAATGTAGAGGCAGCATAAATGGATCCAAAATCCTTATCAGAAAGATACATTTCTCTAATATTATCAAATCCAAGAATCTTTGCACTTAAGGTGGTGTAAAGGGCATGTCTACGAGACAAAGCATCAACCACCACATTATGTTTTCCTTTCTTGTATTTGATGATATAAGGGAAAGTCTCAAGAAATTCTACCCACTTAGCATGCCTTTTATTAAGCTTGCCTTGACCCTTCAAATACTTAAGTGACTCATGGTCACTATGAATGATGAACTCCCTGGGTACAAGATAATGTTCCCAAGTTTGAAGGGCCCTTATCAAAGAGTAAAACTCTTTATCATAGGTAGGGTATTTTAAGGCGGCTCCATTTAGTTTTTCACTAAAATAAGCCACGGGATGACCACCTTGTAACAACACAGCTCCCACACCCACTCCCGATGCATCACACTCTAGCTCAAAAGTTGTAGAAAAGTCAGGAAGAGCTAAAACTGGTGCATGGGTTAGTTTCTCTTTGATAAGTTCAAAAACTTTTTGTTGTTTTTCACCACAAAGGAAAGGAGTATCCTTCTTTACCAAATCATTGATTGGTGAGGAAAGTGTGGAGAAGTTAGGCACAAAGCGCCTGTAAAATCTTGCGAGACCATGAAAACTCTTGATCTCAGTCACACTTTTTGGGGTGGGCCATTCTTGGATGGCTTTGATTTTGTCGGGGTCCACTTGAACCCCATTTTTATTAACTATAAAACCTAAGAACACCACACTCTCCACACAAAAATTACATTTTTCAAGATTTCCATAGAGTTGGTGTGACCTAAGAATGCAAAAGACGTGCCTAAGATGACCTACATGTTCATCTAGGCTCTTGTTATACACTAAGATGTCATCAAAGTAAACTACACAAAATTTTCCTAAGCAATCCCTAAGAACATGATTCATAAGCCTCATGAAGGTGCTTGGGGCATTGGTAAGCCCAAAGGGCATTACCAACCACTCATAAAGCCCAAACATGGTCTTAAAAGCGATTTTCCACTCATCACCTTCCTTGATGCGGATTTGGTGATAACCACTCTTAAGATCAATTTTTGAAAATAATTGGGCCCCATGAAATTCATCAAGCATGTCATCAAGCTTAGGGATAGGGTGCCTATATTTGATGGTGATGTTATTGATTGCTCGACAATCAATGCACATCCTTCATTGGCCATTCTTCTTAGGCACCAACAAGACTGGCACAACACAAGGGCTTAGGCTCTCTTGAACCCAACCCTTCTCCAATAGTTCTTGGACTTGAGATTCAATCTCCTTTGTCTCCATGGGATTAGTCCTATAAGCAGGCCTATTAGACAGGCTAGCCCCAGGTACCAAGTCTATTTGGTGTTCTATACCCCTAATTGGAGGAAGTCCTTTGGGAACTTCATCAGGGAATATATCACCAAACTCCTTTAAAAGCTTTTGAACCTCTTGAGGTAGGTTCTCATGTCCAAGTTCTATGGCAGTGCTAGAACTAGAAGGGAAAAAAGTGGAGGGGGAAGAAATGGGGGATGCCTTTTTGCAAAGGAGGAGATAGAAAGGTCTGTTAGTTAAGGAGGCTTCCTTTAAATCCAATTTTGTCGCAAATAAACTCCCTTTACTAATGACTTTCTTGGAAGGGGCATCAACTTCCAACTCAACCTCCTTACCCCTTTTAAGCTTTAGGGGTAAAGCTTTGCTTTTTTTTTTCCTCATCTCTCTTATGTTTCATGATGAGTTGGTCCTCCGCCACTTGTGAAGGTGTTAGAGGACACAACTTAATGCGCTTATCCTTATGAGTGAGGATGATGTTATTGGAATGACCATGGTGTATGGCTTTCTTATCAAATTTCCATGGTCTTCCTAGCAAGATATGGCCAGCTTCTATTGGAACTATGTCACACAGGATCTCATCTTTATAAGACCCAATGGAAATTGGAACCTTGACTTGCTCATTGACCTCCATTTCCCTTTGCTCATTGAGCCATTGAAGCTTGTAAGGATTAGGGTGGGGAAGTAAGGTCAAAGCTAGCTTTTCCACCAACCTTGATCTACAACAATTGCAGCATGACCCACTATCCACAATGAGAGAACATATTTTGTCATTCACCTTACAGCGAGTGTGAAATATGTTCTCCCTTTGAGATGATGACACTTTCAAAGGTTGGCTTCCAAGAAGCCTTCTTATCATTAAGAGGTCTCCCTCACATGCATAAGCGGTTTCATCACAATCAGATTGGTATGCATGAACCCCTTCTCCTTCGCTCTCACTAGAGGAGTGTGAGCTAGACTCACTACTATAAACATCTTGGGCCCTCATGATGATGTTTCTCTTAGTAGGGCATTGAGAGGCAATGTGGCCTCTCCCAAGATATTTAAAGCACTTGATACTACTAACTTTCTCATGAGAGTTAGTAGTAGGGGTTTTTCTCTCTACATGTGATGTTTTATGCTCTTTGAAGTGCTTGGGATGTTCCTCTTTGGGGTAACTCTTGAAAGAGTTCCCCTTAGGTTGGTCCCTCTTTACATAAGGTGGGTTATCCTTTTTAAAATTTTTCCGTCTAAGTTGATTTTCCACCTTGATGCAAAGTTGAACTAACTCATCAAGGGAATTGTATGAGAAAAGCTTCACCTTATCACGAATTTTGGGGCTCAACCCACACAAAAACCTTGCCATAATGGCCTTGGGTTCCTCAATGATACCTGCCCTCAAGATAAGAAGTTCCATCTTTTGTCTATACTCTTTTATACTAAGGTTGGTTTGCCTGCCTTTGGAGTCTATCCAAAAGATCTCTTTCATACCAAGAGGGAATATGCCTTCTTCTTAGAGCACTTCTAAGATCATTCCAATATCTTATGGAAGGCATATTGTTGCGAATTCTCTCATTAGTTAACCCAACCCACCAATGCATGGCATCCCCTTGGAAGCTAAGGGTTGCCATTGGAACCTTTCTTTCTTCTCTTACCTCATGGCAAGTGAAGAGTTGTTCTACCTTGATTTCCCAATCAAGGTAGGCTTGCACATCTTCCCTCCCATGAAATGGGGGGAGATCAATTTTGGGCTCCCTTGGAGGGGCCCCATTATTATGCATGGATGAATGGGAGTTTCTCCTAGGATGATTGTAGTATTCTTCCTCACTTTCACTCCTATGGGTATGTCTAGATGGGGAACCTAAGACTATCCCTTTCATTTTGTAATTCTCACCATTCCCATGCTTTCTTTTTTCTTCTTCTTTCTCTTTTCTTCTTTCTCTCCTTTCTTCATCTTCTCTCCTTTCTCTTATTCTTCTATCTTCCTTCTCTATTTTTTCTCTCTTTTCTTCCTCTCTTTCTTTTATTTTTCTTTTCTCCTTGGACTCTTTTTCTTTCCTTTTTTCTTCTCTTCTCTCTTGTTCTTTTGCCATCCACTCCCTAAAGTCCATGTTTAAGTTTTCTAAAGTGTAATCTTTAGAAATATTTCTTTGGTTTACACTCTTGTTTGATGAATAACTATGAGCACTAGAGTGAGTGTGTAATGTCATTGTGCTTGAATTTCTAAGAGGAAAAAGGTGGCTAAAAACTTTTCACAAACAAACACTCCTCTCTTTTTGTGTTTTCTTGCCTAAAATGGCTTGATGAGTCTTTGGAACTTTAGCCTTCTAAGTGCTTTGAATAAGAAAAATAAAGCAAGAATTTTAAAGCAAAAATTCAAAAGAGAAGGGATCTAAATCGAGCTCCTAAGGTGTTGAAGGAAGTGTACCACTTCTTCCTTCTTCACCTAATTTTCGAGAAACTAAATAATTAACTAAATATTATTACAACCAAAGGGAGGGCCTTAAGGGCACTCAAACTCCCAACTAAAAAATTAATACACCCAAATTAAAGAAAAAGGAAAGTCTTCAAAAAATGATTCCCCAAATGCTCCCTCAAATCAAAGTCCTCACGGCTAGGTGTGTTTCCTTTTGAGGTGATCCCCTAGGCTCGTAGTCCAACCTTCCAAAATATGCTACCCTTGTGGTAAGCTCCTTTTTCAAGCTTTCTCCCAAAAGTGGCACTAACACACAAACCAAAGAAACCAAAAGTAGCAAGGGGAGGTGCGAATAGAAACTCAAAAAGCAATAAAAGATAACACAATCAAAAGGACACTTAACCAAATGGTAAGAGTATATAAGACAAACTAGAAAGATGATTTAAAAGACAAGCAACAACTAAAAGGTAAACAAAAGAAAGAAAGCACACAATGGAATACCTAAGAATGACATTAGATTAAAAAGTAGAAAGACACAAATATCAAGTTCTAGTGTACCAAAAGTAATAAAATTTCTTTTATGTTTCCAAGTTCAATGTTGAAGCACTTGCTAATTTTAGGTTAGGTACATCAAATGAATTTTTCAAACTTTCTTTTCTTTTGTTTGTTCTCTTTTTTTTTTTTGAATCCTTCGTAGTTTTTTTTTGTATTTTATTTTAGACTTTGTTCTCTTGTTTTTTTTTTTGAATATTTACTAGATGCACCTAAATTGATTGTGAATTTAGTGCTTAATAACAAAGAGTTATGTGCTTGGAACAATAAAGAAAATTAAAAGCAACAATTTAGGTACTACTAGAAATGACTTCAAAATGCAAAGTAGCTATAGATGTGTTAATGGTTTAGTAGTTTGGTGTACCACTGCACTCAAGCTTTGTTAAGTTTTTAGTAATTTGTTAAACACAAATACCAAACTTATAGCTTAAGTGAAAGCACCCACAAACAAGAACTACCTTTACCACACAAATGAGCTACTAATTATACGTATAAGGAAAATAAAGACAAAGGAAATTGAGCAACTATTTTTGAATTTTTTTTAAGAATATGCTTGAAACTAAAAGCACATGAACTTCTAAAGAGACTTAGACATGAGGTATGACCCTCTATGTTGCTCAATTTAAGAAGTTTCAAAATTTTTTTTGTAAAAACAAAAGAGGCTAAACTTAAAAGGAATTAATAGACAAAATGGGAAACTATAAACATGACTTATAGACAACTACACAAGAGTATAAAAGTGAAAAATAAAAGCTAAAAATAAAGCAAAAATAAGGCAACTAGGTGCAAGGAAACACAAGAATTTGGTCTAAATTTCTTGACCACAAGGTTGTGGAATTCACCAAAACGGCATGGATTTTTAGCAAGAAATTCTCAAAACCAAAATTCAAGCAAGAAAGTACCCAACTCAAAGCTTAAGCGTAAATTAATGAATATGGGAGAGACGTAGATGCAAAGAAAGTTTGCCACAAGGGATGAAACCCTTGATAAAAACCTAAGGAATTCTCAAAAGAGAGAAGAGTGGACACTAAGAGAATTTTGGCCAACTCAAGGTTTTTCTATTCAATAAAGTGTAAAAAATACAAGAGTGTGAAGGAGCACTTTTTTTATAGAGGGAGCTAACCTCTTGGACAAGTCATGAAGGAAAGGAAGGGCTAGGATTAAAAGGAGTCATCCAAGGGAGGAGGATTGAAGCCCAAAGTCCAATCAATCCCCTCCTTTAGATGAGAATTGGTGCCCAAGCTACCTCATCCAAGGGCCAAGATTAATCCTTTATTAGTTTTTGGTTTTATTTAGGAAAAGAGGGTGTAGTTATCAAACTACCCCCTTATTTCCTAAATAAAGGCCCAAAAGCTAATCTTACCCCTTCTCATTACTAAGACACCTCCTAAAAAATTAAATGGACTAATACATGTCCAAAATAAAATCCTAGGTTCCTAAAATAAAAATTACAAGTAAATAGGTCATGACTTGCATAACTTGATGGTCATATGGAGGTGAGATCTTCCTCCTTCTACTCTAGCCATGTCTTCTTCTATTCTCATAGCCATGGCCCTAGTGATAGGCCCTTGATTGGGGAGAATGCATCAACATGCATTTAATTATAATCCACATCAATATCACACTTGAAACAAACCCCCAAATTCACACACCTCAAATAACTTTCAGACGTTCAGTCATCCTGACACTCAGAATCATAAGATACATCACACATCTAAACATATATGGCTATACAAAAAAAGACTTAAGCACTGCCAAACAAATTTCAAACTTCAAAAATGATCAAACAATTTAGAGTTCACACACTGATAAGCAACAACTTAAACTTAACTCTTAGCACAAATAAGTTCTTCAACACAAATTAGCCAAAACACATATTCTCATGCACAAAATATCATTTATAATATTGAATATCTCAATTTTCTCACATATACCATAGGATTATTACATTCATAACTCACTACAATATTTTATAAAGTTTTGGAGATTTCATCACTCCTTTCTAATAGTCTCTATGACCTTTGTCGAGTATAAACGTGATATCTAGAGCTTTATTAATCCTATGATATTTTATCTTATCTAGTTCAAAAGCTAGGACGTTTATCTACAACTCTTATATTCACCTCAAGATCTAAAAAAACGTTTACTATTTTAAAAATTGGAGGAAACATGAATCTATCACTTAATCCTGACAGTTTGAATTTTAGTCACTAATTTGATCATAACGTAAGCTCTAGGTATCATTTTTGGGTGAAACTAACGTCATTAGTTATATAAAATTTGGGGCTACAACTTTGGTGAAGACAACTTTCTCAAATTAGATTTATTTCCTATCAGTTTTCTCATCCAAAAAACATAAACGCGGACTGTAATATGCCTAATTATGGTAGTTTAACCTTTAGTTACTAATTTTATCATAACTTGAGTTTCAGGTATCTTTTTGGGGGTGAAACCAAAAAAATCAGTTAGATAACATCTGGGGATACAACTTTCATGAAGATCACTTTCTCAAACTATATCGTTTTCTTATCTCTTTTCTCGTCTGAATATTGTGTTGCTAATTGTAATATGCCTAATTCTGGCAATTCGACCTTTAGTTACTAATTTTATCATAACTTGAGTTATATAGATCATTGTTTATTGATTTCAAATCTGTGGGAAAGATACCATTGAGAGATAAAACTTTTATGAAGAACACGAAGCCTAATAAGGCCATCTAGGTTACCTCACAGGGCTCACAACACATCAATTTTGTTTCACGCACTTGATGAGAGACTCGACTTCCAACTCACATAACTCAATATATTCTCAACATATTTACATGATTCATGAGTCTACAATGTAACCCCAAATGTCTAGTTTCTAAAACAGCAAAAATAACTCAATTTGGTTAATTACACAGAAAGATATGACAGGAACTCTAAGGTATGTTTACACGAAAATTTCCAGATAGCAACAATTCAACTTATATAAGGTTCTCAACGTATTCTATCTTTAAACCCTCCAAATTTTACTTCTCTATCTATAATACTTACTTATCATCACACCCTACAATCGCATTAATAATAATCAATTTTACCATTGATCTCCTTAATGGAAGAAAACTCATAACCACATATAATTTTATATTTATAGAGCAATTCAAATAACGCAGGATCCCCAACAGAACATGAATCGATAACATATTTAGAGTTATTCATCTTTAATCATTCATAAAGTTCATGCATAACCACAAATGAATAAGTTAATTGCATAAAACTTGAACCGTACGGAGGTTTAGGGTTCGCCGCCACTACTCTATTTCTTATATATGCGTATGTATAAAGTTAATCTCACTCCCCCTTACCTCTAGTTGTGACCTTGGATGCAAAGGATTTGTCTTCAAGTTCTCCAATGTTGTGCTCCTCAATCTTCCTCAACAAGGTTCTCTCTCTAACATCCATAGTCAGAAAACATGGAAACTAAAGTGTCCTCCCTTAACCCCTCTGAATTACCTTACGTTAATAGTTGGATTGGGCTTTTTAACACTAGATCTAAACTTAGCCTTTAGATTATTTTACTATCTACACCAACATTTATTTTATTTATTTATTTTATAAAATCAATTCTTAATTTATTCTAATAAATACAAATATTAAATTAATTTAAGTCTATTAATATAAAATTACACATTTTTATTAATATTTCATTTTTATAAAAAAAAGGGATGTTATAGGAGATGCATGTGTTCTTCATTAATTTTGATCATCCTTGTTTTTAAGTTTGTAAGATTCGTAGACTATTTTCTTCATTTTGTATGCTAAAATAATATTCTTTTATATCATTATTAATAGCCTGTTATTTTGATTGGAGATTTCAAACATTAGTATGTCCTAACTTTGAGAATCATTTTTGGGATATTTCATTCAAAATTAAGAGGTTAGCCTTATTTTTTAAGAACTATTGTTGTTTATTTATTTTTTCATGATTGAGAGACATATGTAATCTTCTTAAATTCTGATTCTCTTCGTTTCTTGTTTGCAAAACATTCGTATACTATTGTCTTAATTTAAACGTCAACAAATTATTTTCTTGTATTTGGTTTAACATCCTACTATTTCTATTGCAGATTTCAAGCATGAGTGTCTAGTATCATTGAGTATAAAGTTTTAGGGAATTTTTGGTAAATTTAAGAGGTTAGTCTTACTTTTTAGAGATATTCTTGTTAGTTTATTTTATTTTTTTTATGAATGGGAAACACTTGTGTTCTTCATTAATGTTTATTTATTTGTTTTTAAGTTGGTAAAATCCACATACTAATTTCTTCATTTTAAACACGAAAAAAATATCTTTTGATATTCAGATTAATAGGCTTCAAATTTCATTTGACATTTTAGACATTAGTTTGTGCTCATATTGGGATAAATTTTCAAGAAATTTTAAGTCAAAGTTAAGAGATTAGTCTTGTTTTTTTCAAACTATTGTTGTTTGTTTATTTTTTTGGACGAGTGGGAGACACATGTGCTCTTCAGCTTCTAATCGACTTTCTTTCTATGTTTGTGGGATTCTTATTCTATTTTCTTCAAGTAGAATGCTAAAATATTATTTTGTTATGTTCTGATTAATATCCTTCTATTTCTCTTATATATTGTCGATATTATCATCCAGGATTAATTTTGAGGAAATTTTAATAAAAATTAAAGATGTTAGTCTTATTTTTTCCAAATGATTATTGCTTGTTTATTTTTATCATGAAAAGGAGATGCATATGTTCTTCATTAATTATCATCATCTTTGTTTTTAAGTTGGTAACATTTGTATACTATTTTTGATGCATGCCTCCCTTGGTCTTTTTCTAGAGGTTTTCTTCTTTGGTGAAATGGTTTGTGGGGAGGTAAGAAGTGAGGTGGTTTTAGGCGCCACTTAAGGTAAGATAAGCCTAAGAGGGAAAGTTTGCCACAAGGGATGGAACCCTTGATAAAAACCTAAGGAATTCTCAAAGAGAGAAGGGTGGACCCTAAGAGAATTTTGGCCAACTCAAGGTTTTTCCATTCAATCAAGTGTCAAAAATACAAGAGTGTGAAGGAGCACCTTTTTATAGAGGGAGCTAACCTCTTGGACAAGTCATGAAGGAAATGAAGGGCTAGGATTAAAAGGAGTAATCCAAGGGAGGAGGATTGAAGCTCAAAGTCCAATCAATAGCCTCCTTTAGATAAGAATTGGTGCCCAAGCTACCTCATCCAAGGGCCAAGATTACTCCTTTATTAGTTTTGGGTTTTATTTAGCAAAAGAGGGTGTAGTTATCAAACTACCCCCTTATTTCCTAAATAAAGGCCCAAAAGCTAATCTTACCCCTTCTTATTACTAAGATACCTCCTAGAAAATTTAATGGACTAATACATGTCCAAAATAAAATCCTAGGTTCCTAAAATAAAAATTACAAGTAAATAAGTCATGGCTTGCATAACTTGATGGTCATATGGAGGTGAGATCTTCCTCCCTCTACTCTAGCCATGTCTTCTTCTATTCTCCTAGCCATGGCCCTAGTGATAGGGCCCTTGCTTGGGGAGAATGCATCATCTCCTCCCCTTTGGGAAGGATTTGACCTCAAATCTGATAGGTCCTCCTCTTGTTCATCAGTACCTACAAAAGGGATCAAATCACAAACATTAAAGGTAGTACTGACACCATAGTCCTAAAAGAGATCTAATATGTATGCATTGTTGTTCACTCTCTTGAGGACTTGAAAGGGACCATCTCCTCGGGGGCTAAGCTTGGACTTCGTTTGAGTAGGGAAGCGATCCTTCCTCAAATGAAGCCATACCCAATCCCCTTCATTGAAGATAATTTCTTTCCTGCCCCTATTGGCTTTACTAGCATACTCCTTTGAATGATGTTCAATGTTGGCCTTTACCCTTTCATGTAATTTTTTAACAAAATCCGCTCTTACTATTCCTTCTTTGTGAACAGAAGAAGGGAAGGGTAAGGGCAAGATATCAAGAGGAGTAAGGGGGTTAAAGCCATAAACAACTTCAAAGGGAGAATGCTTGTTGCTCCTTTGAACCACCCGGTTGTATGCAAACTCAATATGGGGTAGGTATTCATCCCAAGACTTGTGATTTCCTCGAAGAAGTGTCCTAAGCACAGATAGAGATCTATTTACTACCTCAGTCTGCCCATCAGTTTGGGGGTGACATGTGGTAGAAAATAAGAGTTTAGTTCCTATCCTTGCCCACAATGTTTTCCAAAAGTGGCTAAGGAACTTCACATCTCTATCAGAGACTATGGATTGGGGAATTCCATGTAAACGGACAACTTCTTTAAAGAAAAGTCTCGCAATGTTGCTCGCATCATCTATCTTGTGGCATGGTATAAAGTGAGCCATTTTTGAAAATCTATCTACCACTACAAAGATAGAGTCTGCACCTCGTTGGGTTCGAGGCAGGCCAAGGATGAAATCCATACTAATATCCAGCCAAGGTGCAGAAGGAGTAGATAAGGGTGTGTACAATCCATGAGCCATTGTCTTAGACTTAGCTTGCAAGCAAGCAATGCATCTACGAAAATGTCTATAGACGTCTTTCTTCATATGGGGCCAAAAGAATTTTTCTTGTAAAACCAGAAGAGTTTTGTTAATTCCAAAATGCCCCACGAGCCCACCCTCATGGCTCTCTTTTGTCAACAGATTTCTCATAGATCCTTGGGGTACACAAAGTCTGCTACCTTTGAAAAGGTACCCCTCACTCACAAAGAATGCATTTTGGGTTTTACATGCAAATGTAGAGGCAGCATAAACGGATCCAAAATCCTTATCAGAAAGATACATTTCTCTAATATTATCAAATCCAAGAATCTTTGCACTTAAGGTGGTGTAAAGGGTATGTCTACGAGACAAAGCATCAGCCACCACATTATGTTTTCCTTTCTTGTATTTGATGATATAAGGGAAAGTCTCAAGAAATTCTACCCATTTAGCATGCCTTTTATTAAGCTTGCCTTGACCCTTCAAATACTTAAGTGACTCATGGTCACTATGAATGATGAACTCCTTGGGTACAAGATAATGTTCCTAAGTTTGAAGGGCCCTTATCAAAGAGTAAAACTCTTTATCATAGGTGGGGTAGTTTAAGGCGGCTCCATTTAGTTTTTCACTAAAATAAGCCATGGGATGACCACCTTGTAACAACACAGCTCCCACACCCACTCCCGATGCATCACACTCTAGCTCAAAAGTTTTAGAAAAGTCAGGAAGAGCTAAAACTGGTGCATGGGTCAGTTTCTCTTTGATAAGTTCAAAGGCTTTTTGTTGTTTTTCACCCCAAAGGAAAGGAGTATCCTTCTTTGCCAAATCATTGATTGGTGAGAAAAATGTGGAGAAGTTAGGCACAAAGCGCCTCTAAAAGCTCGCGAGACCATGAAAACTCTTGATCTCAGTCACGCTTTTTGGGGTGGGCCATTCTTGGATGACTTTGATTTTGTTGGGGTCGACTTGAACCCCATTTTTATTAACTATAAAACCTAAGAACACCACACTCTCCACACAAAAATTACATTTTTCAAGATTTCCATAGAGTTGGTGTGACCTAATAATGCAAAGGACGCGCCTAAGATGGCCTACATGTTCATCTAGGCTCTTGCTATACACTAAGATGTCATCAAAATAAACAACACAAAATTTTCCTAAGAAATCCCTAAGGACATGATTCATAAGCCTCATGAATGTACTTGGGGCATTGGTAAGCCCAAAGGGCATTACCAACCACTCATACAACCCAAACTTGGTCTTAAAAGCGGTTTTCCACTCATCACCTTCCTTGATGCAGATTTGGTGATAACCACTCTTAAGATCAATTTTTGAAAATAATTGGGCCCCATGCAATTCCTCAAGCATGTCATCAAGCCTAGGGATAGGGTGCCTATATTTGATGGTGATGTTATTGATTGCTCGACAATCAATGCACATCCTCCATTGGCCATTCTTCTTAGGAACCAACAAAACTGGCACAGCACAAGGGCTTAGGCTCTCTTGAACCCAACCCTTCTCCAATAGTTCTTGGACTTGAGATTCAATCTCCTTGGTCTCCATGGGATTAGTCCTATAAGCAGGCCTATTAGGCAGGCTAGCCCCAGGTACCAAGTCTATTTGGTGTTCTATACCCCTAATTGGAGGAAGTCCTTTGGGAACTTCATTAGGGAATATATCACCAAACTCCTTTAAAAGCTCTTGAACCTCTTGAGGTAGGTTCTCAGGTCCAAGTTCTATGGCAGTGCTAGAACTAGAAGGGAAAAAAGTGGAGGGGGAAGAAATGGAGGATGCCTCTTTGCAAAGGAGGAGATAGAAAGGTCTGTTAGTTAAGGGAGCTTCCTTTAAATCCAATTTTGTCGCAAATAAACTCCCTTTACTAATGACTTTCTTGGAAGGGGCACTAACTTCCAACTCAACCTCTTTACCCATTTCAAGCTTTAGGGGTAAAGCTTTGCTTTTTTTTTTCTCCTCATCTCTCTTATGTTTCATGATGAGTTGGTCCTCCGCCACTTGTGAAGGTGTTAGAGGACACAACTTAATGCGTTTATCCTTATGAGTGAGGATGATGTTATTGGAATGACTATGGTGTATGACTTTCTTATCAAATTGCTATGGTCTTCCTAACAAGATATGGCCAGCTTCCATTGGGACTATGTCACACAGGATCTCATCTTTATAAGACCCAATGGAAATTGGAACCTTGACTTGCTCATTGACCTCCATTTCCCCTTGCTCATTGAGCCATTGAAGCTTGTAAGGCTTAGGGTGGGGAAGTGGGGTCAAGGCTAGCTTTTCCACCAACCTTGAGCTACAACAATTGTAGCATGACCCACTATCCACAATGAGAGAACATATTTTGTCATTCACCGTACAGCGAGTGTGGAATATGTCCTCCCTTTGAGATGAGGACACTTTCAAAGGTTGGCTTCCAAGAAGTCTTCTTATCATTAAGAGGTCTCCCTCACATGCATAAGCGGTTTCATCACAATCAGATTGGTATGCATGAACCCCTTCTCCTTCGCTCTCACTAGAGGAGTGTGAGCTAGACTCAATACTATAAAAATCTTGGGCCCTCATGATGATGTTTCTCTTAGTAGGGCATTGAGAGGCAATGTGGCCTCTCCCAAGACATTTAAAGCATTTGATACTACTAACTTTCTCGTGAGAGTTAGTAGTAGGGGTTTTTCTCTCTATATGTGATGTTTTATGCTCTTTGAAGTGCTTGGGATGTTCCCCTTTGGGGTAACTCTTGAAAGAGTTCCCCTTAGGTTGGTCCCTCTTTACATAAGGTGGGTTATCCTTTTTAAAAGTTTTCCTTCTAAGTTGATTTTCCACCTTGATGCAAAGTTGAACTAACTCATCAAGGGAATTGTATGAGAAGAGCTCCACCTTATCACGGATTTCGGGGCTCAACCCACACAAAAACTTTGCCATAGTGGCCTTGGGTTCCTCAATGATACCCGCCCTCAAGATAAGAAGTTCCATCTTTTGTCTATACTCTTCTATACTAAGGTTGGTTTGCCTTAGCCTTTGGAGTCTATCCAAAAGATCTCTTTCATACCAAGAGGGAATATGCCTTCTTCTTAGAGCACTTCTAAGATCATTCCAATATCTTATGGAAGGCATATTGGTGCGAATTCTCTCATTGGTTAACCCAACCCACCAATGCATGGCATGCCCTTGGAAGCTAAGGGTTGCCATTGGAACCTTTCTTTCTTCTCTTACCTCATGGTAAGTGAAGAGTTGTTCTACCTTGATTTCCCAATCAAGGTAGGCTTCCACAGCTTCCCTCCCATGAAATGGGGGGAGATCAATTTTGGGCTCCCTTGGAGGGGCCCCATTATTATGCATGGATGAATGGGAGTTTCTTCTAGGATGATTGTCGTATTTTTCCTCACTTTCACTCCTATGGGTATGTCTAGATGGGGAACCTAAGACTATCCCTTTCATTTTGTAATTCTCACCATTCCCATGCTTTCTTTTTTCTTTTTCTTTCTCTTTTCTTCTTTCTCTTTCTTTTCTTTCTATCCTTTCTTTATCTTCTCTCCTTTCTCTTATTCTTCTCTCTTCCTTCTCTCTTTTTTCTCTCTTTTCTTCCTCTCTTTCTTTTATTTTTCTTTTCTCCTTGACTCTTTTTCTCTCCTTTTTTCTTCTCTTCTCTCTTGTTCGTTTGCCATCCACTCCCTAAAGTCCATGTTTAAGTTTTCTAGAGTGTAATCTTTAAAAATATTTCTTTGGTTTACACTCTTGTTTGATGAATAACTATGAGCACTAGAGTGGGTGTGTGATGTCATTGTGCTTGAATTTCTAAGAGGAAAAAGGTGGCTAAAAAATTTTCACAAACAAATACTCCTCTCTTTTTGTGTTTTCTTGCCTAAAATGGATTGATGAGTCTTTGGAACTCTTTAGCCTTCTAAGCGCTTTGAATAAGAAAAATAAAACAAGAATTTTAAAGCAAAAATTCAAAAGACAAGGGATCTAAAGCGAGCTCCTAAGGTGTTGAAGGAAGTGTACCACTTCTTCCTTCTTCACCTAATTTTCGAGAAACTAAAAAATTGATTAAATTTTATTACGACCAAAGGGAAAGCCTTAAGGGCACTCAAACTCCCAACTACAAAATTAATACACCCAAATTAAAGAAAAAGTAAAGTCTTCAAAAAATGATTCTCCAAATGCTCCCTCAAATCAAAGTCCTCACGGCTAGGTGTATTTCCTTTTGAGGTGATCCCTTAGGCTTTTAGTCCAAAATATGCTACCCTTGTGGTAAGCTCCTTTTTCAAGCTTTCTCCCAAAAGTGACACTAACACACAAACCAAAGAAACCAAAACTAGCAAGGGGAGGTGCGAATAGAAACTAAAAAAGCAATAAAAGATAACACAATCAAAAGGACACTTAACCAAATGGTAAGAGTATATAAGACAAACTAGAAAGATGATTTAAAAGACAAGCAACAACTAAAAGGTAAACAAAAGAAAGAGAGCACACAATGGAATACCTAAGAATGGCACTAGATTAAAGAGTAGAAGAACACAAATATCAAGTTCTAGTGTACCAAATGTAATAAAATTTCTTTTAAGGTTCCAAGTTCAAAGTTGAAGCACTTGCCAATTTTAGGTTAGGTACATCAAATGAATTTTTTTCAAACTTTCTTTTCTTTTGTTTGTTCTCTTTTTTTTTTTGAATCCTTCGTTGTTTTTTTTGTATTTTATTTTAGACTTTGTTTTCTTGTTTTTTTTTTAATATTTACTAGATGCACCTAAATTGATTGTGAATTTAGTGCTTGATAACAAAGAGTTATGCGCTTGGAACAATAAAGAAAATTAAAAGCAACAATTTAGGTACTACTAGAAATGACTTCAAAATGCAAAGTAGCTATAGATGCGTTAATGGTTTAGTAGTTTGGTGTGACACTGGACTCAAGCTTTGTTAAGTTTTTAGTAATTTGTTGAACACAAATACCAAACTTATAGCTTAAGTGAAAGCACCCACAAACAAGAACTACCTTTACCACACAAATGAGCTACTAATTATACGTATAAGGAAAATAAAGACAAAGGAAATTGAGCAACTATTTTTGAATTTTTTTTAAGAATATGCTTGAAACTAAAAGCACATGAACTTCTAAAGAGACTTAGACATGAGGTATGACCCTCTATGTTGCTCAATTTAAGAAGTTTCAAATTTTTTTTTGTAAAAACAAAAGAGGCTAAACTTAAAAGGAATTAATAGACAAAATGGGAAACTATAAACATGACTTATAGACAACTACACAAGAGTATAAAAGTGAAAAATAAAAGCTAAAAATAAAGCAAAAACAAGGCAACTAGGTGCAAGGAAACACAAGAATTTGGTCTAAATTTCTTGACCACAAGGTTGTGGAATTCACCACAACGGCATGGATTTTTAGCAAGAAATTCTCAAAACCAAAATTCAAGCAAGAAAGTACCCAACTCAAAGCTTAAGCGTAAATTAATGAATATGGGAGAGACGTAGATGCAAAGAAAAGAACAATATAAATTGCATCAAGCAAAAAATAAATGGTGCAAATAAACTATAAATCAAAACAATAAACTCAAGACATAAATGTAAATGATAAACAAAAATGGAAAGCTAGAAAAAATTGCGAAAATTAAAGGTAAAATAACATAGGAAAACGGAAAGAAAAAATAAATGAGATAGGAAGAGAGTTGAGACCTCTAGAACCAATGCTCTAGATACCAAATGATGCATGCCTTCCTTGATCTTTTTCTAGAGGTTTTCTTCTTTGGTGAAATGGTTTGTGGAGAGGTAAGAAGTGAGGTGGTTTTAGGCGCAACTTAAGGTAAGATAAGCCTAAGAGGGAAAGTTTTCCACAATGGATGGAACACTTGATAAAAACCTAAGGAATTCTCAAAGACAGAAGGGTGGACACTAAGAGAATTTTGGCCAACTCAAGGTTTTTCCATTCAATAAAGTGTAAAAAATACAAGAGTATAAAGGAGCACCTTTTTATAGAGGGAGCTAACCTCTTGGACAAGTCATGAAGCAAATGAAGGGCTAGGATTAAAAGGAGTCATCCAAGGGAGGAGGATTGAAGCCCAAAGTCCAATCAATACCCTCCTTTAGATGAGAATTGGTGCCCAAGATACCTCATCCAAGGGCCAAGATTACTCCTTTATTAGTTTTGGGTTTTATTTAGCAAAAGAGGGTGTAGTTATCAAACTACCCCCTTATTTCCTAAATAAAGGCCCAAAAGCTTATCTTACCCCTTTTTATTACTAAGACACCTCCTAGAAAATTAAATGGACTAATACATGTCCAAAATAAAATCCTAGGTTTCTAAAATAAAAATTACAAGTAAATAAGTCATGGCTTGCATAACTTGATGGTCATATGGAGGTGAGATCTTCCTCCCTCTACTCTAGCCATGTCTTCTTCTATTCTCCTAGCCATGACCCTAATGATAGGGCCCTTGCTTGGGGAGAATGCATCAATTTTTCTCCATTTTGTATGCAAAAAAATATTCTCTTACATCAATATTAATAGCCTGCTATTTTGATTACAAATTTCAGACATTAGTGTGTTCTAACATTGGGAACCATTTTTTTGGAAATTTCATTCAAATTTAAGAGGTTAGCCTTGTCTTTTCGAAACTATTGATGTTTATTTATTTTTTCATGACCAGAACACATATGTAATCTTGTTAAATTCTTGTCACCTTCGTTTCTTTTGCTGGTAACATTCCTGTACTATTCTACTATTTCTATTGCAGATTTCAAGCATTAGTGTCTAGTAACATTGAGCATAAATTTTTAGGAAGTTTTTGTTAAATTTAAGAGGTTAGTCTTACTTTTTGCACATATTGTTGTTTGTTTATTTGTTTTTATGAATGAGAGACATTTGTGTTCTTCATTAATTCTTATCCTCTTTGTTTTGAAGTTGGTAAGATCCATATACTAATTTCTTCATTCCAAACGCTGAAAAAATATCTTCTTATATTCTGTTTAATATCCTTCAAATTCCATTTCACAATTCAGTCATTAGTTTGTGCTCACATTGGGATAAATATTCAAGAAATTTTTAGTCGAAGTTAAGAGATTAGTCTTTTTTTTCCAAACTATTGTTGTTTGTTTATTTTTTTGGACGAATGGAAGACACATGTGCTCTTCAGCAATTCAAATTGTCTTTATTTCTATGATTGTGGGATTCTTATTCTATTTTCTTCAATTTGAACACTAAAATATTGTTCTCTTCTATTCTTATTTATATCCTTCTATTTCTATTATAGATTTTAGTTATTACTATCTCGTATCATTCCAGATTAATTTTAGGAAATTTTAAGTCAAATATAAGAGGCTAGCCTTATTTTTTCAAAATTATTGTTGCTTGTTTATTTTTATCATGAAAAGGAGATGCATGAGTTCCTCATTAATTCTAATCATCTTTGTTTTTAAGTTGGTAAGAATATACTATTTTCTTCATTTTGTACGCTAAAAAAAATTCTTTTATATTATTATTAATAGCCTATTATTTCGATTGTAGATTTTAGACATTAGTGTGTCCTAACTTTGAGAATCATTATTGGGATATTTCATAAAAATTTAAGAGGTTAGTCTTCTTCTTTCGAAACTATTGTTGTTTATTCATTTTTTCATGATTGAGATATATATGTAATCTTCTTAAGTTTTGACTCTCTTCATTTCTTGCTTGAAAACATTCGTATACTATTGTCTTCATTTAAACATCAACAAATTATTTTCTTGTATTTAGTTTAACATCTTACTATTTCTATTGCAGATTTCAAGCATTAGTGTCTCGTAACATTAAGCATAAATTTTTAGGAAATTTTTGGTAAATTTAAGAGGATAGTCTTGCTTTTTCCAGATATTGTTGTTTGTTTATTTTTTTTATGAATGGGAGACATTTGTGTTCTTCATTAATTCTTATCCTCTTTGTTTTGAAGTTGGTAACATCCATATACTAATTTCTTCATTCTGCTGAAAAAATATCTTATTATATTCTGATTAATATCCTTGAAATTCCATTTGACATGTCAGAGATTAGTTTGTGCTCACATTGGGATATATTTTCAGGAAATTTTAAGTCAAGGTTAAGAGATTAGTCTTGTTTTTTCCAAACTATTGGTGTTTGTTTATTTTTTGGACGAGTGGGAGACACATGTGCTCTTTAGCAATTATGATCGTCTTTCTTTCTATGTTTTTGAGATTCTTATTCTATTTTCTTCAATTTGAATGCTAAAATGTTATTCTCTTATATTCTGATTAATATCCTTCTATTTCTCTTGTAGATTTTACATATTACTATGTTGTATCATTCGGGATTAATTTTTGGGGAAATTTTAATAAAAATTAAAGATGTTAGTCTTAGTTTTTCCAAATGATTGTTGCTTGTTTATTTTTATCATGAAAATGAGATGCATGTGTTCTTCATTAATTCTGATCATCCTTGTTTTTAAGTTTGTAACATTCCTATACTATTTTCTTCATTTTGTACACTAAAAAAAATTCTCTTATTTCGTTGTTAATAGCCTGTTATTTCGATTGTAGATTTCAGACATTAGTGTTTCCTAACTTTGAGAATACTTTTTGGGATATTTCATTCAAATTTAAGAGGTTAGCCTTATCTTTTTGGAACTATTGATGTTTATTTATTTTTTCATGACCAGAACACATATGTAATGTTATTAAATTCTTATCACCTTGTTTCTTTTGCTTGTAACATTACCATAACTCTTCTTCTATTTCTATTGTATATCTCAAACAATAGTGTCTGGTAACATTAAGCATATATTTTTAGGAAAGTTTTGGTAAATTTAAGTGGTTAGTCTTACTTTTTCCAGATATTGTTATTTGTTTAATTTTTCATTAATGGGAAACACTTGTGTTCTTCATTAATTCTATCCTCTTTGTTTTAAAGTTGGTAAGATCTGTATTAACCTCAATGTAGAAGCGTAAGTCTGGAGATAAATAGAGAAACAAAAGGTGAAGAAGAAAAAGAATAAACAGAGAAAACCTAAAACAAAAACTAAACTGGAATGCAGAAATGAGTGGTGGCTGGTTGCATGGGTAGCAAAACCTAGGTATATAAAAACCTTAAAAATGCAAAATGGGCCTAATGTACAAGGCTGACCCAAAATAAAAAATAAATAAATGAAAATGAAAATGAGGTGTTGATGCAGGATCTTATGTAGTGCTGAAGTGACACTCTGTCTCTTGAAGTCCAAAAATAATATGCAAGCCCAAAAATGTTTCACAATTAACCTGAAAATAATTAATGGACATAAATTAGACTAAGTGAATTGAATTTAATTAAAATTTGAATTACTGGCCCTAATCACGTCCAAACAGTAAAACTGTGAATTAATAAGCAATTAAACCCAAATAAAAAATTAAAATAAGTATAGAAAGATAAGTAAATTAGGGAAAATAATGACTCATCACTTATCTTTTCGGAACTATTGATGTTTATTTATTTTTTCATGACCAGAACACATATGTAATGTTATTAATTTCTTATCACCTTCGTTTCTTTTGCTGGTAACATTCCTATACCATTCTACTATTTCTATTACATATCTCAAACATTAGTGTATGGTAAAAATCAGCATAAAGTTTTAGGAAATTTTTGGTAAATTTAAGAGGTTAGACTTACTTTTTCCAAATATTGTTGTTTGTTTAATTTTTTCATTAATGGAAACACTTGTGTTCTTGATTAATTCTTATCCTCTTTGTTTTTAATTTGGTAAGATCGATATACTAGTTTCTTTGTTTTAAATGCTGAAACATATCTTCTTATATTCTTATTAATTTCCTTCCAATTCAATTTCACATTTTAGTAATTAGTTTGTCCTCACATTGGGGATACATGTTTAGGATATTTTTAATCAAACTTAAGAGATTAGTCTTGTTTTTTTCAAACTATTGTTGTTTGTTTATTTTTTTCGATGAGTGGCAGGCACAGGTGCTCTTCAAACATTTTGATCGTCTTTGTTTTTATGTTTTTGGGATTCTTATTCTATTTTCTTCATTTTGAACACTAAAATATTATTCTCTTGTATTCTGATTAATATCCTTCTATGTCTCTTGTAGATTTTAGATATTGCTATTTCGTATCATTCAGGATTAATTTTGAGGAAATATGAGGTCAAATGTAAGAGGCTAGCCTTATTCTTTTTAAATTATTGTTGCTTGTTTATTTTTATCATAAAAAAGGAGATGCATGTGTTCTTCATTAATTTTGATCATCCTTGTTTTTAAGTTGCTAAGATTTGTATACTATTTTCTTCATTTGGTACACTAAAAAATATTCTCTTATATCATTATTAATAGCTTATTATTTCGATTGTCGATTTCAGACATTAGTGTGTCCTAACTTTGAGAATCATTTTTGGGATATTTCATTCAAATTTAAGAGGTTAGCCTTATCTTTTCGGGACTATTGATGTTTATTTATTTTTTCATGACCAGAACAGATATGTAATGTTCTTAAATTCTTATCACCTTCGTTTTTTTTTTTGGTAACATTCCATTACTATTCTACTATTTCTTGTGTTCTTCATTAATTCTTATCCTCTTTGTTTTAAAGTTGGTAAGATCGATATACTAGTTTCTTTGTTTTAAACACTAAAAAAATATCTTGTTATCTTTTTATATTCTTATTAATCTCATTCCAATTCCCGTTCACATTTCAAACATTAGTTTGTGCTCACATTGGGGATAAATTTTTAGGATATTTTTAGTCAAACTTAAGAGACTAGTCTTGTTTTTTCCAAAATAATGTTGTGTATTTATTTTTTTCGATAAGTGGGAGACACATGTGCTTTTCAATAATTCTAATCGTCTTTCTTTATATGTTTGTGGGATTCTTATTCTATTTTTGTTCATTTTGAACGCTAAAATATTATTCTCTTATATTCTGATTACTATCTTTCTATTTTTCTTGTAGATTTTACATATTACTATGTCGTATAATTCAGGATTATTTTTGAGGAAATTTTAATAAAAATTAAAGATGTTAGTCTTAATTTTTGGGATATTTCATTCAAATTTAAGAGGTTAGCGTTATCTTTTCGAAACTATTGATGTTTATTTATTTTTTCATGACCAGAACACATATGTAATGTTCTTAAATTCTTATAACCTTCCTTTCTTTTGCTGGTAACATTGCTATAGTATTCTACTATTTCTATTGCATATCTCAAACATTAGTGTTAGCATTGAGCATAAATTTTTAGGAAATTTATGGTAACTTTAAGAAATTAGACTTACTTTTTCCAAATATTGTTGTTTGTTTAATTTTTTCATTAATGGGAAACACTTGTGTTTTTCATTAATTCTTATCCTCTTTGTTTTTAAGTTGGTAAGATCGGTATACCAGTTTCTTTGTTTTAAATGCTAAAAAAATATCTTCTTATTTTCTTATTAATCTCCTTCCAATTCTAGTTCACATTTCAGACATCAGTTTGTGCTCACATTGGGGATAAATTCTTAGGATATTTTTGTCAAACTTAATAGATTAGTCTTGTTTTTTTTAACTAATGTTGTTTGTTTATTTTTTTGGACCAGTGCGAGACACATGTGCTCTTCAGCAATTATGATCGTCTTTGTTTCTATGTTTGTGGGATTCTTATTCTATTTTCTTCATTTTGAACGCTAAAATATTATTCTCTTATATTCTGATTAATATCCTTCTATTTCTCTTGTAGATTTTACATATTACTATGTTGTATCATTCAGGATTAATTTTGAGGAAATTTTAATAAAAATTAAAGTTGTTAGTCTTAATTTATCCAAATGATTGTTGCTTTTTAATTTTTATCATTAAAAGGAGATGCATGTGTTTTTCATTAATTCTGATCATGCTTGGTTTTAAGGTTGTAAGATTCGTATACTGTTTTCTTAATTTTGTACGCTAAAATAATACTCTTATATTGTTATTAATAGCCTGTTATTTTGATTGTGATGGTAGATTTCAGACATTAGTGTGTCTAACTTTGAGAATCATTTTTGGGGTATTTCATTCAAATTTAAGACATTAGCCTTATCTTTTCAGAACTAGTGATGTTTATTTATTTTTTCATGACCAGAACACATATTTAATGTTCTTAAATTCTTATCACCTTCGTTTCTTTTGCTGGTAACATTCCTATACCATTCTACTATTTCTATTACATATCTCAAACATTAGTGTATGGTAAAAATCAGCATAAATTTTTAGGAAATTTTTGGTAAATTTACGAGGTTAGACTTACTTTTTCCAAATATTGTTGTTTGTTTAATTTTTTCATTAATGGGAAACACTTGTGTTCTTGATTAATTCTTATCCTCTTTGTTTTTAATTTGGTAAGATCAATATACTAGTCTCTTTGTTTTAAATGCTGAAACATATCTTCTTATATTCTTATTAATTTCCTTCCCATTCAATTTCACATTTCATACATTAATTTGTCCTCACATTGGGGATAAATGTTTAGGATATTTTTAGTCAAACTTAAGAGATTAGTCTTGTTTTTTCCAAACTATTGTTGTTTATTTATTTTTTTGGATGAGTGGCAGACACATGTGCTCTTCAGACATTTTGATCGTCTTTGTTTCTATGTTTGTGGGATTCTTATTCTATTTTCTTCATTTTGAACGCTAAAATATTATTCTCTTGTATTCTGATTAATATCCTTCTTTGTCTCTTGTAGATTTTAGATATTGCTAGGTTGTATCATTCAGGATTAATTTGACGAAATTCTAATAAAAATTAAATATGTTAGTCTTAGTTTTTCGAAATGATTCTTGCTTGTTTAGTTTTACGATGGAAAGGAGATGCATGTGTTCTTCATTCATTCTAATCATCCTTTTTTTTTAAGTTGTTAAGATTCATATAGTATATTCTTCATTTTGTACACTAAAAAAAATATTCTCTTACATCGTTATTAATAGCCTGCTATTTCGATTGTAGATATCAGACATTAGTGTTTCCTAACTTTGAGAATCATTTGTGGGATATTTCATTCAAATTTAAGAGGTTAGCCTTATCTTTTTGGAACTATTGATGTTTATTTTTTTTATGACCATAACACATATGTAATGTTCTTAAATTCTTATCACTTTCGTTTCTTTTGCTGGTAACATTATTATTCTACTATTTCAATTGCATATCGCAAACATTAGTGTCTGGTAACATTAGCATAAATTTTTAGGAAAGTTTTGGTAAATTTAAGAGGTTAAATTTACTTTTTCCAAATATTTTTGTTTCTTTAATTTTTTCATTAATGGGACACACTTGATTTCTTGATTAATTCTTATCCTCTTTGATTTTAAGTTGGTAAGATCCATATACTAATATCTTCATTTTGAACACTAAAAAAATATCTTCTTATATTCTTATTAATCTCCTTTCAATTCCATTTCAGACATTAGTTTGTGCTCATATTGGGAATAAATTTTTAGGATATTTTTAGGCAAACTCAAGACATTAGTCTTTTTTTTCTCAAAACTATTTTTGTTTGATTATTTTTTTGGACGAGTGGGAGACACATGTGCTCTTTAGTCATTCTTATCGACTTTGTTTCTATATTTATGGGATTCTTATACTATTTTCTTAATTTTGAACGCTAAAATATTATTTTCTTATATTCTTATTAATATCCATCTATTTCTCTTATAGATATTAGACTTACTATGTCATATCATTCAAGATTAATTTTGAGGAAATTTTAATAAAAATTAAATATGTTAGTTTTAATTTTTCCAAATGATTGTTGCTTGTTTATTTTTATTATGAAGAGGAGATGCATGTGTTCTTCATTCATTATGATCCCATCCTTGTTTTTAAGTTGGTAGAATTCGTATACTATTTTATTAATTTTGTATGCCACTAAAATATTGTTTGATATAGTTATTAATAGCCCGTTGTTTCAATTGTAGATTTCAGACATTAGTGTGTCCTAACTTTAAGAATCATTTTTGGGATATTTCATTCAAATTTAAGATGTTACCCTTATCTTTTTGGAACTATTGATGTTTTTTTTTTCATGACCAGAACACATACGTAATGTTCTTAAATTCTTATCACCTTCGTTTTTTTTTTCTGGTAACATTCCTATACTATTCTACTATTTCTATTGCATATCTCAAATATTAGTGTTTAGTAACATTGAGCATAAATTTTTAGGAAAGTGTTGGTTCATTTAAGAGGTTAGACTTACTTTTTCCAAATATTGTTGTTTGTTTATTTTTTTCATTAATGGAAAACACTCGTGTCCTTGATTAATTCTTATCTTCTTTGTTTTTAAGTTGGTAAGATCGATATACTAGTTTCTTTGTTTTAAACGTTAAAAAATATCTTCTTATATTCTTATTAATTTCCTTCCAATTCCATTTCAGAAAATAGTTTGTGCTTACATTGGGGATAAATTTTTAGGATATTTTTAGTCAAACTTAATAGATTAGTCTTGTTTTTTTTTAAACTATTGTTGTTTGTTTATTTTTTTGGACGAGTGCGAGACACATGTGCTCTTCAGCAATTATGATCATCTTTGTTTTTATGTTTGTGGGATTCTTATTCTATTGTCTTCATTTTAAACCCTAAAATATTATTCTCTTATATTCTTATTAATATCCTTCTATTTCTCTTGTAGATTTTAGATATTATTATGTCGTATCATTCGGGATTAATTTTGAGGAAATTTTAATAAAATTTAAAGATGGTAGTCTTAATTTTTCCAAATGAGTGTTACTTGTTTATTTTTATGATGAAAACAAGATGCATGTGTTCTTCATTAAACACTGAAAAAATATCTTCTTATATTCTTATTAACTTCCTTCCAATTCCATTTAACATTTCAGACATTAGTTTGTGCTCACATTGGGGATAAATTTTTAGGATATTTATAGTCAAACTTAAGAGATTTGTCTTGGTTTTTCCAAACTATTGTTGTTTGTTTACTTTTTTGGACGAGTGGGAAACACATGTGCTTTTCAGCAATTTTGATAGTCTTTGTTTCTATGTGTTTGGGATTCTTATTCTATTTTCTTCATTTTTAATAAATATTATTCTCTTATATTCTGATTAATATCTTTCTATTTCTCTTGTAGATTTTAGATATTACTATGTTGTATCATTCAGGATTAATTTTGAGGAAATTTTAATAAAAATTAAAAATGTTAGTCTGAGTTTTTCCAAATTATTGTTGCTTGTTTATTTTTATCATGAAAAGGAGATGCATGTGTTCTTCATTAATTCTGATCATGCTTGTTTTTAAGTTGGTAAGATTCATATACTATTTTCTTCATTTTGTACGCTAAAAAAAAATTCTCTAATATCGTTATTAATAGTCTATTATTTCGATTTGTAGATTACATACATTAGTGTGTCCTAACTTGGAGAATCATTTTTGGGATATTTCATTTGAATTTAAGAGGTTAGCCTTATCTTTTTGGAACTATTGATATTTATTTATTTTTTCATGAACGTTATGTAAACTTATTAAATTCTTATCACCTTCGTTTCTTTTGCTGGTAACATTTGTATACCATCCTACTATTTCTCTTTCAGATTTCAAGTATTAGTGTTTGGTAACATTGAGTATACAGTTTTAGGAAATTTTTGGTAAATTTAAGAGGTTAGTCTTACTTTTTCCAGATATTTTTGTTTGTTTACTTTTTTATGAAAGGGATACACTTGTGTTCTTAATTAATTCTTATCCTCTTTGTTTTTAAGTTAGTAATATCCATATACTAATATCTTCATTATGAATGGTAAAAAGTATCTTCTTATATTCTCATTAATATCCTTCAAATGCCATTTAACATTTCAGAAATGAATTTGTGCTCAAATTGGGGATAAGTTTTTAGGAAATTTCAAGTCAAAGTTAAGATATTAATCTTGTTTTTTTCCAAACTATTGTTGTTTGTTTATTTTGTTGGACTAGTGGGAGACACACGTGTTCTTCATAAATTCTTATCGTCTTTGTTTCTTTGTTTGAGATTCTTATTCTACTTTTTTTCATTTTGAATGCTAAAATATTATTCCCTTATATTCTGATTAATATCCTTCTATTTCTATTGTAGATCTCAGATATTACTATCTTTGATTTGAAGTTGTTAAGATTCATATATTGTTTTCTACATTTTGTATGCTAAAAAATATTGTCGTATAACATTATTAACACATTGTTATTTCGATAGTAGATTTCAGACATTAGTGTATCGTAACATTGGGAATCTCTTTTCGGAAATTTCATTAAAATTTAAGAGGTTAGCCTTCTTTTTTTTCAGAACTATTGATGTTTATTTATTTTTTCATGAACAGAACACATATGTAAACTTATTAAATTCTTATCACCTTCGTTTCTTTTGCTGGTAATATTTGTATACCATGCTGCTATTTTTATTACAGATTTCAAGTATTAGTGTTTGGTAACATTGAGCATAATATTTTAGGAAATTTTTGGTAAATTTAAGTCAAAGTTAAGAGATTAGCTTTGTTTTGTCCAAACTATTTTTATGTCAGATTTCATTTCACATTTCAAAAATTAGTTTGTGCTCACATTGGGGATAAATTTTTTGGAAATTTTAATTCAAAGTTAAGAGATTAGCCTTGTTTTGTCCAAACTATAGTTGTTTGTTTATTTTTTTGGACGATTGGGAGACACATGTGTTCTTCATAAATTATGGTCGTCTTTGTTTCTTTCTTTGTGAGATTCTTATGCTGTTTTCTTCATTTTGAACGCTAAAATATTATTCTTTTATATTCTTATTAATATCCTTCTATTTCTATTGTAGATTTTAGATATTACTGTGTTGTATCATTCGGGATTAATTTTCAGGAAATTTTAATAAAAACTAAAGATGTTAGTCTTATTTTTTCCAAATTATTGTTGCTTGTTTATTTTTATCATGAAAGGGACATGCATGTGTTCTTCATTAATTTGATTATCTTTATTTTGAAATTGGTAAGTTTCGTATACTATTTTCATTATTTTCTATGCTAAAAAAATATTCTCGTATAACATTATTAAGAACCTGTTATTTCGATAATAGATTTCAGGCATTAGTGTGTCGTAACATTGTGAATCACTTTTTGAAAATTTTATTCATATTTAAGACGTTAGCGTTATTTTTTGGAACTATTGGTGTTTATTTATTTTTTCATGAACAGAACACATATGTAAACTTATTAAATTCTTATCACCTCCGTTTCTTTTGCTGATAGCATTTGTATACCATGCTACTATTTCTATTTCAGATTTCAAGTATTAGTTTTTGGGTAACACTAGGCATAATGTTTTAGGAAATTGTTGCTAAATTTAAAAGGTTAGTCTTACTTTTTCCCGATATTGTTGTTTGTTTACTTTTTTTGTGAGTGGGAGACACTTGTGTTCTTCATTAATTCATATCTCCTTGTTTTTAAGTTGGTAACATCCATATACTAATATCTTCAATTTCAAACGCTAAAATGATATCTTCTTATATTCTTATTAATATCCTTCAAATTTCATTTCACATTTCATAAATTAGTTTGTGCTCACATTGGGGATAAATTTTTAGGAAATTTTAAGTCAAAGTTAAGAGATTAGTCTTGCTTTTTGCAATCTATTGTTGTTTGTTTATTTTTTTGGATGAGTGGGAGACACATGTGTTCTTCATCAGTTATGATCGTCTTTGTTTCTATGTTTGTGGGATTCTCATGCTATTTTCTTCAATTTGAACACTAAAATATTATTCTCTTATGTTCTGATTAATATCCTTCTATTTCTCTTGTAGATTTTAGATATTACTGTGTCGTATCATTCGGGATTAATTTTGAGAAAATTTAAATAAAAATTAAAGATGTTAGTCTTATTTTTTCCAAATTATTGTTGCTTGTTTATTTTTATCATGAAAAGGACATGCATGTGTTCTTCATTAATTTGATCATCTTTATTTTGAAGTTGGTAAGTTTCGTATACTATTTTCGTTATTTTCTAGGCTAAAAAAATATTCTTGTATAACATTATTAATAACCTGTTATTTCGATAGTAGATTTAAGACATTAGTGTGTCGTAACATTGAGAATCACTTTTCAGAACTATTGGTGTTTTTTTACTTTTTCATGAACAAAACACATATGAAACTTATTAAATTCTTATCACCTTCGTTTCTTTTGCTCGTAGCATTTGTATACCATGCTACTATTTCTATTTTAGATTTCAATAGTTTTTTGTTACACTAGGCATAATGGTTTATGAAATTGCTGCTAAATTTAAGAGGTTAGGCTTACTTTTTTCCGATATTGTTGTTTGTTGAATTTTTTTATGAGTGGGAGACACTTGTGTTCTTCATTAATTCACATCTCTTTATTTTTAACTTGGTGACATCCATATACTAATATCTTGATTTTAAATGCTAAAATAATATCTTCTTATATTCTGATTAATATCCTTCAAATGGCATTTCACATTTCAGAAATTAGCTTGTGCTCACATTGGGGATAAATTTTTAGGAAATTTTAAGTCAAAGTTAAGAGATTAGTCTTGTTTTTTGCAATCTATTGTTTGTTTATTTTTTTGGACGAGTGGGAGACACATGTATTCTTCGTCAGTTATGATTGTCTTTGTTTTTGTGGGATTCTTATGCTATTTTCTTCAGTTTGAATGCTAAAATATTATTCTCTTATGTTCTAATTAATCTCCTTCTATTTCTCTTGTATATTTTAGATATTACTATGTTGTATCATTCAGGATTAATTTTCAGAAAATCTAAATTAAATAAACAATGTTAGTCTTATTTTTTTCAAATTATTGCTGCTTGTTTATTTTTATCATGAAAAAGACATGCATGTGTTCTTCATTAATTTGATCATCTTTATTTTGAAGTTGGTAAGTTTCGTATACTATTTTCATTATTTTCTAGGGTAAAAAAATATTCTCGTATAACATTATTAATAATCTGTTATTTTGATAGTAGATTTCATACATTAGTGTGTCGTAACATTAGGAATCACTTTTTGGAAACTTTATTCAAATTTAAAACGTTAGCCTTATTTTTTGGAACTATTGGTGTTTATTTATTTTTTCATGAATAGAACACATATGTAAATGTATTAAATTCTTATCACCTTCGTTTCTTTTGCTCGTAGCATTTGTATACCATGCTACTATTTCTATTTCAGATTTCAAGTATTAGTTTTTGGTAACACTAGGCATAATGTTTTAGGAAATTGTTGCTAAATTTAAGAGGTTAGGCTTACCTTTTCTCTAAATTTTTGTTTGTTTACTTTTTTTATGATTGGGAGACATTTGTGTTCTTCATTAATTCATATATCTTTGTTTTTAAGTTGGTAACATCCATATACTAATATCTTCATTTTAAATGCTAAAATAATATCTTCTTATATTCTGATTAATATCCTTCAAATTTCATTTCACATTTCAGAAATTAGTTTGTGCTCACATTGGGGATAAATTTTTAGGAAATTTTAAGTCAAAGTTAAGAGATTAGTCTTGTTTTTTGCAATCTATTGTTGTTTGTTTATTTTTTTGGATGAGTGGGAGACACATGCATTCTTCATCAGTTATGATCATCTTTGTTTCTATGTTTGTGGGATTCTTATGCTATTTTCTTCAATTTGAACACTAAAATATTATTCTCTTATGTTCTGATTAATATCCTTCTATTTCTCTTGTAGATTTTAGATATTTCAGTGTTGTATCATTAGGGATTAATTTTGACAAAATTTAAATAAAAATTAAAGATGGTAGTCTTATTTATTCCAAATTATTGTTGCTTGTTTATTTTTATCATGAAAAGAACATTCATGTGTTCTTCATTAATTTGATCATGTTTATTTTGAAGTTGGTAGGTTTCGTATACTATTTTTGTTATTTTCTATGCTAAGAAAATATTTTCGTATAACATTATTAATAACCTATTATTTCGATAGTAGATTTCAGACATTAGTGTTTCATAACATTGGGAATCACTTTTCGGAAATTTTATTCAAATTTAAGAGGTTAGCCTTATTTTTTGGAACTATTGGTGTTTATTTATTTTTTCATGAACAGGTCACATATGTAAACTTATTAAATTCTTATCACCTTCGTTTTCTTTTTCTGGTAGCATTTGTATACCATGCTACTATTTCTATTTCAGATTTCAAGTATTAGTTTTTGGTAACACTAGGCATAATGTTTAGGAAATTATTCCCAAATTTAAGAGTTTAGGCTTACTTTTTACTGATATTGGTTTTTGTTTACTTTTTTATGAGTGGGAGACACTTGGTGATGTGACCATGCCTAGCCAAGGACCTATCACTAAGGCCATGGCTAGAAGGATTGAAGAAGACCTGGCCATTGCAGACAAAGGAAGACTTCACCTCCTATGGAGAGTGAAGATATTAGCCTAGAGACTTTAGTTAATAAAATGTAATTTTCCTTTATTTTAATTTTGAGGAGCATTAAGAATTTAATTTGGGACATGTATTTAGTCCATTTTTTATTTTTAGGAGGTGTCTTAGGAATTTAGAGGGTGGATTTAGCTTTTTGGGTCTTTATGAAGGAAATAAGGGGTAGCCTTGATATCTACACCCCTCTTTTCTACATAAACCCCCTAAGCTAATAAGAAGGAATCTTGGCCCTTGGTTTAAGAAACTTGGGCACCAAGTTTGATGATCTAAGGAGAGAATTGTTTCTCAATTCTCCTCCCTTAGATCTCTCCTTTTAATCCTAGCCCTTCTTTTTTAGGTTATCTTGTTCAAGAGGTTAGCTACCTCTATAAATAGGAGCTCCTCCCTCACTTGTATTTTTTACACTTGAATTTAATCCTAGAGACCATATTGGTTGAGGTTCTTACCTTTGAGTGTCCCCCTTTCTCCTTTGTGAGAGCTTCTAAGAGTTATCAAGGGACCCCTCCTTTGTGGCCTCTCCCCTTTGGCTTATCAAACCTAGTATTTGTGGCGCCTCACCCCATTCCTTTCCTCTCCATAAATCCATTTCCCTTCCAAGTGACCTTAGAAAGGATCCTTTGGGCACGTGATCATCAAAGATCACATCAAGTGGTATCAGAGCCACTTTCTAAAGGTCACGTTCTTTCTCATTTTTTTTTGCTTTGTTGTTTATTTCTTTGATCTCTTTATTTTAAAGTCCTTCATTTTTTGTCATCTCTATTTCCTTTATTGTCTAGTAGTATAGCTTTTTATTCTTGCTATTATATGCGCTTTTGTTTTCTATCTACGCGCCTATGTTCCATTTAATTTGATACGATTTTATTTGTCCCTTTCTTTGCATCTTATTTTTGTGTTCAAGTTGCTTAATTTTCCCTTGGTTTTTTATGTTAAAGTGTGCCTAAGAAGTTGTGACCATTAAACCCACATGGTTGAGGATTTTTCCACACCATTGTGGTGATTAAATTTGGCCACTTTGTTGTGCCTTTTGTTTTAAGTCTCTTGCTGAAATTTTTGCTCTATTTTTAGGTGTGTTATTTTTTCTTAATCTTGTGTTTTGTCAAATACTAGTCATGTTAGTTTCCTATTTTGTCTCATTTAAATTCCATAGGTTTTAGCCTCTTAAATTTTTTACAAAAAAGCCTTCAAAAACAGTTTGAATTGAGCTCCTAAGAGGTGAACCTCTTGTTGAGTCTCTTAAGTCTTTTATGCTTTTAGTTCAAGCATATTAATCTCTTTGTTGTTCTTAAATATTTGCTCAATTCAATCTTTATATGTTTCTTGTTTTATGTTGAATTATTAGTAGCTTTCCACTTGGTTTACCTTCACTATTGGTGCCTCTTTATGGAATTTTAGCTTGGGTGAATTGTGTTAGTAATTTGAGCAATCAATTTACTTCAAAATCAGCCCTAAATCATTCCTTAAGCACCATTAGTTCAGTGGTATTTGGAACTACTAAGTTGTTTTGCCTTTAGTTGCATGCATTGCTTGAAAATTGTGTGACCTTACTTTGTGCTTATTCACTCAAGTGTTATTATTTCAAGAATCCTCATTAAAATTTCAATTCAACAAGCTATTAGGTGCAGCAAAATGATTAGAAAAAGTTAAAAAAAAATTACAAAAAGTTCAAGTTAAAAAAAAAAAAAAGAAGATAAAGAACTCAAAAGAAAGACAAATTTGAAGTTGTGTACCTAATAGTAGAAACATTTGATATGAGGAACCAATTGTGATTAAAAAAAAAATTACTTGAGTAAGCTTTTTAGTTTTTGGTCACTTAAATTTTATTAAGTGTGCAACTATTGGTTTCATTTTTTTTGTTTGAGTCTTTTTTCATCTCTACTCTTAGAGCTAATCTAGGAAAGTTATTTGTGTGCTACCTTCCTTTATGAGCCTTATGTTTCCTTGCTTGTCTTCTTTACTTCTTTGAGTTTGTCATTGTTTAATCTATCCACTTGGATTTGTGAACCTTGTTTTGTTATTCAGCTTTGTTTGTTGTCTTGTGTTGTATTCGGCCTTGGTAAGGAAAGGTTGGCAAAGGTTCCATATATAAAATTTTGGCAAGTCCAAACAAGAGCAAACAAGGGTAGCATTCTTGGGGTGAGTTGATGCAACTCAAAGGGGCTTGATCAAAAGGAGACAAACACCAAAAAATCTTGGAGTGAAGACTTTGTTTTATTTTTTTTTATTCTTTGTATTGTGTATACTTAATTTTAGATTGGGAGTTTGAGTGCCCTTAAGGCCCTCCCTTGGTTTGTAATAATTTTGGTTAATTTTAGCGTAGTTCCTCGTTAATTAGGTGAAGAAGGGAGAAGTGGTACACTTCCTTCAACACCTTAGGAGCACGATTAGAGCCCTTTCTCTTTTACATTCTTGCACTTTTATTTTATTTTATGTTATTTTGAAAAAACGTGTAGAGGCTAAGAGTTCCAAAGATTCATCAAGCCACCTTAGGTGAGAAAAAAAAAAGAGAGGAGTGTTGCTTGAAAAAAAAAAAGTTTTTGGCCTACCCTTTAGTTTTTAGCATCCAAGCACCATGACTTCCCACACACATTCTAGTGCACATAGTTGTTCATCAAGTAAGATTGTCAACCAAAGAAAACCTTCTAAGGGAGACACTCTTGAAAACCTTAACTTAGAATTTAGGGAATGGATGGCTAAAGAACAAGAAAGGAGAGAAGAAAAAGAGAGAAAAAAAGAAATAAAAGAAAAGGAAAAACAAAAAGAGAAGGAAGAGTTAAAAAAAGAGATGTTGGAAATGAGAAAAGAGAAAAAAGAGCGAGAAGAGAGAAGGCAAAGAGAGAGAAGAGAGGATGAAGAAAGGAGAAGAAGGAAAGAACTAGAAAGAAAAAGAGAAAAAGAGGAAGAAGAGAGAAGGAGAGGAGAAGAGAGTAAGAGGAGAGATGGGAGGGAAAGTGATAGAAAAAATAAAGGAATTCTCATAAGATCCCCATCTAGGCATTTTAGCTCTAGTGAAGAAGAATACTATAGAAATCAACATAAGCATCACTCTCATTCATCATACAATCATCATTCTCCTCAAGAGAACATAAATCATGCTAGGGAACCAAAGGTAGACCTACCCTATTTTCATGGTAGGGAAGATGTTGAGACTTACCTAGATTGGGAAGTCAAAGTGGAACAACTCTTTCGATGCTATGAAATTAGGGAAGAAAGGAAAGCACCTTTGGCCTCCCTTAGTTTTCAAGGTTCTGCTTTGCATTGGTGGGATGGGTTAGTCAAGGATAGGGCTCATAAACAAATGCCTGACATTCACTACTGGAATGATTTAAAAACTTGTTTGCGAAGAAGGCACATTCCTTCATATTATGAGAGGGATCTTTTGGATAGGCTCCAAAGACTTAGGCAACATAACCTAAGTATTGAGGAGTATAGACAAAAGATGGAGCTTCTCATACTAAGGGCCAATATCATTGAGGAACTCAATGCCACCCTTGCTAGGTTTTTGTGTGGATTAAGCTCTGACATTAGAGATAAGGTAGAGCTTCTTTCATACTCAAACCTTGATGAGTTGGTAGAACTTTGTGTAAGAGCTGAGAATCAACTCAAGAGAAAAAGTTTTAAAAAAGATTCTCCCTCTTACTCAAAGAGAGACCAACTTAAGGGAAACTCTTTCAAGGGTTTTCCCAAAGAGGAACCCAAGCATTTTCAAGATACAAAGGCACCTCATGTAGAGAGAAAAGCCCCTACTACTAAGCCTACTGAAAGGAAAAGTAGTATCAAATGCTTCAAATGTCTTGGGAGAGGCCACATTCCCTCTCAATGCCATAACAAGAAAACCATGATCATGAGGGGACAAGACATTTGTAGTGAGAATAGCTCATCTTCCTCCTCTAGTGAGAGTGAGGAAGAAGGGGGACATACTTTTGAACAAGAGTGTGAGGAAGCTTTTCCTTATGAGGGGGACCTCCTTATGGTTCAAAGGCTTCTTGGAAGCCAACCTCTAGAGCTTGGCCAGTCACAAAGAGAGAACATCTTCCATACAAGATGTAAAGTAAATGACAAAGTATGTTCTCTCCTTGTTGATAGTGGCTCCTGTTGTAACTGTTGTAGCTCTAGGTTGGTTGAAAAACTAGCCTTGACTACCATGCCCCATCCCAAACCTTACAAATTGCAATGGCTCAATGAGCAAGGGGAGATGGTAGTCAATGAACAAGTTATGGTTCCAATTTCCATAGGATCTTATAATGATGAGATTCTTTGTGACATAGTTCCTATGGAGGCTGGTCATATCCTGTTGGGGAGACCATGGCAATTTGACAAAAAAACTATTCACCATGGCTACTCCAACCAAATAATTCTCACCCATAATGAAAAGCGCTTCAAAATGTATCCTTTGTCACCTTCTCAAGTGGCTGAGGATCAATTTGCGATGAAAAAGAAAAGAGTTGAGGAAAAACAAAAACAAAAAAAAGCACAACAAGCTTTACCCTTAAAGCTTGAAAAGGGTAAAGAGAGAGTCGGAAGGTGATGCCCCTTCAAAAGGGAATATTAGTAAAAGGAGCCTATTTGCTACTAAACGTGATTTAAAAGAAGCTCCTTTGACTAACAAGCCCTTTTATCTCCTCTTTTTGCAAAGAAGCATCAAATCCTTCTTCCATTTTGCATTCTTCTGCTGAGAGCACTGCCACAGCCCATGCACATGAGCACCTTCCTCAAGGGGTTCAAGATATTTTAAAAGAATTTGATGACATATTCCCTAATGAGGTTCTGAAAGGACTTCCTCCCATTAGGGGTATAGAACATCAAATTGATTTGGTGCCTGGCGCAAGTCTACCTAATAGACCTGCCTATAGGACCAACCCCATGGAGACCCAAGAGATTGAGTCTCAAGTGAATGAGCTGTTGGAGAAGGGTTGGGTTCAAAAGAGCCTAAGCCCTTGTGTTGTGCCAGTCTTGTTGGTGCCCAAGAAGAATGGCCAATGGAGAATGTGTGTTGATTGTCGTGCAATCAACAACATCACCATCAAATATAGGCACTCAATCCCCCGTCTTGATGACATGTTGGATGAATTGCATGGGGCAAAAATATTTTAAAAAATAGATCTTAGAAGTGGTTACCACCAAATAAGGATCAAAGAGGGTGATGAGTGGAAAACTGCTTTTAAGACTAAATTTGGTCTTTATGAGTGGTTGGTTATGCCTTTTGGGCTAACTAATGCCCCAAGCATATTCATGCGCTTAATGAATCATGTACTAAGGGATTGCCTTGGTAAATTTTGTGTAGTTTACTTTGATGACATTTTAGTTTACTCTAGGAACCTAGATGATCATTTAGGACATCTAAGGCATGTTTTTTCTCTTCTTAGGAGTAATCATCTTTTTGGTAACTTAGAAAAATTCACTTTTTGTGTAGATAGTGTAGTTTTCCTAGGTTTTGTAGTTAGCACAAAAGGGGTTCATGTTGACCCCGAAAAGATAAAAGCTATTCAAGAATGGCCCACCCCAAAGAGTGTGACAGAGATCAAAAGCTTTCATGGTCTCGCTGGATTTTATAGGCGCTTTGTGCCTAATTTCTCCACGCTCTTCGCACCAATAAATGATTTGGTGAAAAAGGAAGTTCCTTTCCTTTGGGGTGAGAAACAAGAGAAATCTTTCCAGCTAATTAAGCATAAACTGACCCATGCACCAGTCTTGGCATTACCTGACTTTTCTAAAACATTTGAACTTGAATGTGATGCCTCTGGTGTAGATGTGGGAGCTGTCTTGTTGCAAGGAGGGCACCCCATTGCGTATTTCAGTGAAAAACTCAATGGTGCCCCCCTCAACTACCCCACCTATGATAAGGAATTTTATGCTCTAATTAGGGCCCTTCAAACTTGGGAGCATTACCTTGCTCCCAAGGAGTTTGTCATTCATAGTGACCATGAGTCACTAAAATATTTGAGGGGTCAAGGTAAATTGAACAAAAGGCATGCAACGTGGGTGGAATATCTTGAATCCTTCCCTTATGTCATCAAGTACAAGAAAGGAAAACAAAATGTGGTGGCTGATGCTCTTTCTAGGCGTCATGCCCTTTATTCATCCTTGAGTGCAAAAATCTTAGGATTTGATGACATTCGGGCTATGTATCCTTCTAACAAGGATTTCGGCCCTATCTTTGCTGCCTCTGCATCTGCATTCACATTAAAGGCCCATGATGGGTACTTCATTAGTGAGGGGTATCTCTACAAAGGAAGTAAGCTTTGTATACCCCAAGGATCAATTAGGAACTTACTCACAAAAAAAAACCATGAAGGTGGACTCATGGGACATTTTGGGATTTCAAAAACCCTCTTGCTTTTACAAGAGAAATTCTTTTGGCCCCATATGCGTAGAGATGTCCATAGACATTGCTCTAGATGTATAGCTTGCTTGCAAGCAAAGTCTACAGCAATGCCTCATGGACTATACACACCTTTACCTACTCCTTCTGCACCTTGGGAGGATATTAGCATGGATTTCATCCTTGGGCTCCCAAGAACCCAACGAGGTGCAAACTCCATATTTGTGGTGGTGGACCAATTTTCAAAAATGGCCCATTTTATTCCCTACCACAAAGTGGATGATGCAAGCAACATCGCAAGATTTTTCTTTAAAGAGGTTGTCCAATTTCATGGCATACCCTCTTCAATAGTGTCAGATAAGGATGTGAAGTTCCTTAGCCATTTTTGGAAAACTCTTTGGGCTAAGCTAGGAACTAAACTTCTTTTTTCCATTGCCTGTCACCCTCAAACTAATAGGCAAACAAAAGTGGTGAATAGATCTTTATCCACTATGCTGAGGGCTCTCCTTAAAGGCAACCATAAGTCTTAGGATGAGTACCTTCCCCATATTGAATTTGCTTATAACCGGGTGGTTCATAGAACCACCAAGCATTCTCCATTTGAGGTGGTCTATGGCTTTAATCCTCGTACTCCTCTAGATCTTTTACCTCTTCCTCTTTCTGTTTTGTGCATAAAGAAGGAGAGGCAAAAGCCATTTTTGTAAAACAATTACATGAGAGGGTTAAAGCTAACATAAAACGTCAATCCTTGAGAGATGCTACTTTTGCCAATAGGGGGAGGGAAAAGGTCATCTTTGAAAAAGGCGACTGGGTATGGCTTCACTTGAAAAAGGATAGATTTCCTTCTCAAAAGAAGTCCAAACTTAGCCCTGAAGGAGATGGACCTTTCCAAATCCTTGAGCGGATCAGTAATAATGCCTATGTTTTAGATCTGCCTAAGGATTATAGGGTAAGCACTAGTTTTAATGTTTCTGATTTGTCTCCATTTGTAGGTGCTGAAAATGATGAAGACCCCATGGATTTGAGGTCAAATCCTCTCCAAGGGGGAGGAGATTGAAGGATTGAAGAAGACCTAGCCCTTGCAGACAAAGGAAGACTTCACCTCCTATGGAGAGTGAAGATATTAGGCTAGGGACTTTAGTTAATAAAATGTAATTTTCCTTTATTTTAATTTTGAGGAGCATTAGGAATTTAATTTGGGACATGTATTTAGTCCATTTTTTATTTTAGGAGGTGTCTTAGGTATTTAGAGGGTGAATTTAGCTTTTTGGGTTTTTATGAAGGAAATAAGGGGTAGCCTTGATATCTACACCCTCTTTTCCTACATAAACCCCCTAAGCTAATAAGAAGGAATCTTGGCCCTTGGTTTGAGAAACTTGGGCACCAAGTTTGATGATCTAAGGAGGGAATTGTTTCTCAATCCTCCTCCCTTAGATCTCTTCTTTTAATCCTAGCCCTTCTTTTTTAGGTTATCTTGTTCAAGAGGTTAGCTACCTCTATAAATAGGAGATCCTCCCCTTACTTGTATTTTTTACACTTGAATTTAATCCTAGAGACCATATTGGTTGTGAGGTTCTTACCTTTGAGTATCCCCCCTTCTCCTTTGTAAGAGCTTCTAAGAGTTATCAAGGGACCCCTCCCTTGTGGCCTCTCCCCTTTGGCTTATCAAACTTAGTATTTATGGCGGCTCACCCCATTCCTTTCCTCTCCATAAATCCATTTTCCTTCCAAATAACCTTAGAAAGGATCTTTTGGGCAAGTGATCATCAAAGATCACATCACTTAAACTCTTTTTTTTACTAAAAGTAATACCTTAATTACTAGATCATTTTACGCTACTTATTTTGTCTTTGATTTGCATTGCTTTGAAAATTTGTGTGGCTGTCTTCTTTTCCCTTTAAGCAAGCATTTTATACCCTTAGACTCCTTGATAATTTGTGTTCATAAATATTCAAGAAGTGTAGCAAAATCATTTTTTTAAAAAACAATATAGCAATCAAAAGAAGAGAAAAAGAAGTAAAGTAAGTCAAAAGTGGTTTAGTAAAAAAGGTGAAGTTAAAAAAGACAAAGAGAAAAAAAAAATTATAAGTGCACCTCATTTTGTTTCAAAACAAAGGAGTATTAAATTTTGTAAGAAACTTGCTTACTTTGGGACCTAAATTTTTTCAACCAAATTGCAAAAAAAAAAAAAAAAAGAAAAAAAGAGTGCAAATCTTAGACACTTTGTGAGTCTTTTTTGTTTTAGTCCATACACATACTTTAATCTAGCACCATTCTAAGTTCACTTTGATGTGCTATTTTTTTTCCATCCCTTTAATTGTTTGCTTGTCTTGTTCTTTATTCATTGTGTTTGTCTATATATAATCTATCCACTTGGATGTGTGTCCTCCTTTTGGTTTTAAGTTTTTCTTGTTTTTCTTGACTTTGCACTCTCTTGCTCTTGGTGCGCCACTTTTGAGAAAGGAAAAGAGAGGTAAAACCAAGCTTTCCACAAGGGAAGTGTCTTGAGGTGTGTTGAAGTAAGCTAAGGAAGAGGCTCATTCAAGGGAGCAACACCACTTTGAGAGAGGCAAACACTTGGAGTGGAGAATGACATCAAACCTCAAGTCTTTTACTTTTTGTTTTTAATTGGGTGTAAATTTTATCAAGGGCATTTTAATTGAGGTGTTGGATGCCTATAAGGGACAACTCTTTGATTGTAATAACTTTTAGTTTCTCGTTTAAGTGGGAGAAGGAATTCGTACCCTATCTCTCCACCTTAGGTGCACACCTTTAGATCCTTACCTTTGTCTTAACTTTCTTTTATTTGCTTTAAATCTTAGTGTGAAAGGCTTTTGAGTTCCAAAGACTCTTAAGTAATTCACTTAGGGAGAAAACAAAACAAAAAAGAGTGAGGAGTGTTGCCTATAGGTTCTTCCCAATCACTTTCAAAATGAGCTCACACACATCTAGCAAAGGTAGTGTAAATCATCAACAAGAGTCTCAAGAAACAACCAACATGGATAAGTTTGTGAGTGAATTTAGGGAGTGGATGGTAGAAAAAAGAAAATAAAGGGAGAAGAAAGAAGAAAAGAGGCGTGAAGAAAAAGAAAAAGAAAAGAGAGAAAGAGAGTTAAGAAAAAAGCAATGAAGAGAGGAAAAAGAACGTGAAAAAAACAGAGAAAGAAAGAGAGGAGAGTGGGAAGAAAGGAGAGAGAAGAACGAGAAAGAGAAGAAAGAAGAGAAAGAGAAGTTAGAGAGAGGCATGGGTATAGCTCTGCCTCTAGTGAAGTAAGTGGAAGTGAGGGGTATGAAAGACCTAGGGTCAGGAGAGTGCATCAACATCATAATCAACCTCAAACCCAACCTAGGGAACAAAAAGTAGATCTCCCTCATTTTCATGGAAAAAAGGATATGGAAGCCTACCTTAATTGGGAAATAACCGTAGAGCAACTCTTTGTTTGTTATAATATTAGTGAAGAAAGAAAAGTTCCGCTGGTAACCCTTAGCTTCCAAGGGCATGTCATGTATTGGTGGATCTCCTTAGTCAATGAGAGGCGCCACCTTCGTAACCCTCATGTGGATTATTGAAATTATCTCAAGGGGGTTATGAAGCGAAGACACGTTCCCTCTTATTATGAAAGAGAGCTCTTGGATAAATTCCAAAGATTATAACAATACAACTTAAGTGTTGAGGAGTACAGAAAAACCATGAAGCTTTTCATGATGAGAGTGGGTGTCACCGAAGAACCAAGGGCCACCGAAGCTAGATTCTTAAGTGGTTTGAGCTCTGACATAAGAGACAAAGTTGAGTTCTTACCATATAATAATTTAGATGACCTAGTCCAACTTTGCACAAAAGTGGAAAATCAATTAAAAAGAAAAGGTGGAGCAACAAGAGAATTTCCATCCTCCAATTATGCAAAGAGAGACCTAGGCAAAGGAAGCTCTTCCAAGAGCTCTCCCAAAAAGGAACCATCCAAACATGTGCATAAGGAACATAAACCCATGCATAATAGAGACAACCCCCCTACTAGTTCTAGCAATAGGACTAGTAGTATTAAATGCTTTAAATATCTCGAGAGAGGCCACATTGCCTCTCAGTGCCCCAACAAGAAAACCATGATCATGAGGGGCCAATATATTTTTGGTGAGATTAGCTCATCTTCCTTCTCTAGTGAAAGTGAGGAAGAAGGGGGTCATGAGCATCATGAGCATGACATTGTTGAAAACCCTTGTGATGGATACCTCTTAATGGTTAGGTACCTTCTTGGAAGCCAACCCCTTGAGCTTAACCACTCACAAAGAGAGAACATATTTCATACAAGGTGTAAAGTTCTACACAAAACCTGTTCTCTCATTGTGGACAGTGGGTCCTGCTGCAACTGTTGTAGCTCAAGGTTGGTAAAGAAGCTAGCCTTACAACCAATTCGTCATCCTAGACCTTACAAGCTCCAATGGCTTAATGAGGAAGGGAAAATGGTTGTCAACAACAAGTGAAGGTGCCATTCTCTATTGGAAAGTATCAAAATGATATTTTATGTGATATCGTTCCAATAGAGGCTAGCCATATCTTGTTAGGGAGGCCTTGGCAGTTTGACAAGCAAGTCATTCACCATGGCTATTCTAATGAGATAATCCTCACTCATAAGGGAAAGAAAATAAAGTTGACTCCTCTAACACCTTATCAAGTGGTTGAGGATAAACTTATCATGAAACATAAAAGAGATGAGGAAAAAAACTCAAAATAAAAAAAAAAGCGAGCTTTCACCCCTAAATCTTGAAAGGGGTAAAAAGGGAGAGTTGGAAGGAGGTACCCCTTCCAAAGAGGTAATTAAGAAAGAGAGTCATTTTGCAACAACAATAGAATTAAAAAAGCTCTCTTGCTTGACCGACCTTTCTTTGTAAAGAGGTACCTTTTGGCATTGCCACAAGTCATGAAATTGAGTCTCTTCCAAAAGGGGTTCAAAACCTTTTAAAAGAATTTGATGATCTCTTCCCTCAAGAGGTTCCAAGGGGATTACCACCTCTAAGGGGAATAGAGCACCAAATTGACCTTATTCCTGGTGCGATTCTACCCAATAGGTCCGCGTATAGGACAAACCTTGTTGAGACCAAAGAGATTGAGTCTCAAGTTCAAGACTTGTTGGAGAAGGGTTGGGTTCAAAAGATCCTTAACCTTTGTGCATTTCCTATTTTGTTGGTGCCTAAAAAGGATGGAAAATGGCAGATGTGTATGGACTGTCATGCCATCAACAACATCACCATTAAGTATAGGTACCCAATCCCTAGGCTAGATGATATGCTTGATGAATTACATGGAGCCCAAATATTTTCAAAAATTGATCTTAGAAGTGGTTACCATCAAATTAGAATCAAAGAAGGAGATGAATGGAAAACCGCTTTTAAGAACAAATTCGGTCTTTGTGAATGGTTGGTGATGCCTTTTGGGCTCACCAATGCTCCAAGCACTTTCATGCACCTTATGAATCATGTACTTAGGGATTGCATTGTTAGATTTGTATTCGTTTATTTTGATGACATTTTAGTTTATGGTTGTATATGGTTTTAATCCTCTCACTCCTTTATACTTATCGTCACTCCCTAACACCCGACTTTTTCATAAAGAAGGGGAAGCTATGGCTGATTTTGTCAAAAAATTACATGAGAGGGTCAAAACCAACATTGAAAACCAATCTAAGGGGTATGCTTCATCTAGCAACAAAGGGAGGAAAGAAGTCATCTTCGAAAAGGGCGATTGGGTTTGGCTTCACTTAAGAAAGGATCGTTTTCCTTCTAAGAGGAAGTCCAAACTTATCCCTCGTGGAGATGGTCCCTTCCAAATCCTTGAGAAGGTAAATAACAATGCATATAAGTTAGACCTTTCCAAGGATTATGGAGTTAACACCACTTTTAATGTTTATGATCTTACACCCTTTTTAGGTGCTAACATGGAAGAGGACGACCTTTCAGATTTAAGGACAAATCCTTCTGATGGGGGAGGAGATGATGCAATCCTACCTACCAAGGGCCCTCTCACTAGGGTAATGGCTAGGAGGATTGAAGAGGACTTGCCTCGGAAAGACTCATCAAGATCCCAACTCATGATGGAGATAGATATTTTAGGCCATAGTCCTTAGTTTCCTCTTGTAAATATTAATTAGCTTTTAATTCCCTTTTGGGCCATGTATTTCGGCCATTTATGCTAGTTTTTAGAGTTTAGGATGTAATTAGCTTAGGAAGGGAGGTGAAGGGAGTAAAGAGTCTAATAACCCAAAGGAGTGTGGATCTCTTTCCACACCCCCTTATTTAGGCCGTGACACTTCCAAGCTTAAGGCTAGGTGTCACTTTTAGTGGGCTTAAGAAGGATTAGTGCTCCTAATCCTAATTAGGCCCAAAGTCCCACATTGCTTAGTTTTGAGTGTCTTGCTCTCTCCTTGGGCTATAAATACACCTAGTCTTCCTTGTAAAAATTACACTTGATTGAATGAAGACTCCATATTAAGTTATTATTCTTAAGTGTCATTTTTGAGAATGAAGTAAGCATCATAAAATTTTTTACTCATCTTTCTCCTTGAAAATGGCGTCAACCTCCCCTTTCCTAGCTTCTCTATCCTCCTTCTTCTTAAAGGAAGGAACCTTAGTTGAAAAGATTAAGGAAGTGCATCATATTGTCTAACTAAGTTTAGTCAGTGGAGCCTTCTATTTAATTATGGCATTGGATTTTGTCCTGGTACTGGGGTATCCATATTTCTGAGGTTAGTTCTGTGGTACTACTGTGTAATCATTGTCTTGTCACTTCTTATAACATGGGGTGCATTATTAATGCTGAATAAATTTTCCTTTTTCTAAAAAAAATAGAAATCATAATTTAACATTTCAAGTTTTATTTTTATTAAAATTCAAATACACATAAGTTCCTTCGTTTCCTTTTATACTGTAGCGCGAGTTGTCACGCTGTAAAACCTTCATTCTCCTCTTTATTTCATGCATAGAACCTCCATTCTCCTATTTATTCTCAATTTGTAAGTGCCTAGGAATTTCGTGCTCACAAAGAAGTTGTGTTTACGAAGAAGCTTCTCCCTAGTTTTGTGTTCAGTGCTCAATCTTAATTTGCAAGTGTTTCCTCTAATTTCATGTTGAGTGCACTAGCTATTTTGTAAATCACTCATTTTCTCTTCAACAATGAAGCTTCCTTAGTCGTTGGTGTAGCTCGCCGATTGTTCTTAGTCAGTGAGTCAATAAACTCTAACTTTCTCAATCTACCAATTACTCTGTAACATTATAAAAATTAGTATGTTTTTATATAAAGTGAGACACCTACGTACTAGCCTAAAATTAGTATGTTTATATGTAAATTGAGACACCTACATACTAGCCTAAATTTGTTAAAGAAATATTTGAAAAGTAGACAAACATGCTGGCTATAAACTAAAGTTATCAAAACTATGGAACTTAATTTTTATTAATAAATTAAAGTTTTAACTTTAATAATCTAACTCATTTGAGATTAGTTCTAATGTTCTATAAGATCTGACCCTTGTAAACTTGGAAAAGTATCTATAGTTTGTGACCAAAGTCATTGCTGATAGCTTAATAAACTCATTTGCGTTTGTGATCCAATACAATTTGGAATTCTAATATTAAGTTATTCAAGAGTTATATATTTGTTTCTTCCTTATTATACAGTAATAAAATGCTGTATTGCTCACTGCTCGTTTGTTATGTTAAGTTCTTAACCTTGTATAGTATTTGCAATCCACAACCCTCTATGAATCTAATATGGATATTAGTTTCTTCCTTATTATATAGTCTTAAAATGCAGCATTACTCGCTGCTCATTTGTTATCTCAGCCTTATATAGTATTTGCAACCCTCTTATGAATCTAATATGGATGGATATAAGGTTTTTTTTTTTTTCTGTTTGTCACTTCAAAAAATTTTAGCTGCCTTTCTGTCCTTGTGATTGAATTTCTAATAAATTGTCTGTTTTCAGATTTGTGTTATATTTTAGCCAATTTACACTGCTGTGGGTTGCCTTGAGATATCCGCATTAAGTGATCTCGTCAAAGAGGTATTGAAACCACCTTATGTACTCAATTTTGGTGTAATAAGCTACCTTACTGTGTTTTTTAGCATCTCTGTTAGAATTTCTGTGAAATACCATTGCCAATTGGAATTTAAAAATAATTTAAGAATTACCTAACATGAGTGCATCACATGACTTAAATAATATTGATATTCGATAATAGTGTTTAATTACTGGTATGATAATTACTGTGTAGTATCTACCCACAGAATTTATCTAAATTCTCTTGAATAAACTTCACACAATGATAATACTTTTTTATTAACCATTAATCAAATACTTGAATTTGTCATCTTTAATCATTTGTAAAATAGAGTCTAATTTAATCATAAACCCAAAATTATGAAGATTTAACAGGCTATGCTATAACTTGGATTAATCACTTGTCATAGTTCTAACATGAAGAACCATAAATATAAACACACAGAAAAATGCTCTTAAACAAAACATCATTACAGAACCAAAAGAAAGTATCCCAATTCTAAATGTCAAAAGACTCAAAAGCTCAAATTACATGTTGACAATGCCACATAGGCACATATCACATATGATAGGGTTGAGGCCAGATAATGAAGATATGAAAACATCAGACCGCCATGGGTTTTAACTAACATGTAGCACAAAAACACATCAACCCCTACTCATGAGGATATCTTAGAAGAATACATGACATATATCCAATTCAAATAAAAACAATGAAGTAAAGGATAACAATCTTTAAATGTGCTTTCATTATAGAAAACAGATCTGATGGACTACCAAAGAAGATGTAGAACGAATCAAATAAAAGAAACCGTTGTATCGTTACAAAAAACAGAGGAAAAACAGAGACAGCAAGAATGCATCATATCATTCGAAGTTAGAATCCAAGATCTTCAAAGAATATTGAAATTTGAAGGACTTCAAATTCAAGAACCCATTGAAGAATTAAAAGAAATCCAACGAACAAAATTCTGCACTGAGCACCATTCATCATGCATATAACTATTAACACAGATACATACAAAGAACCAATTAGTGAAGAGAACAAAGATTAAAAATTGAGCATACACAACGTAAACTTTGACAGCCATTGATGATCGTGTAAGTTCTCTTTACTTCTTCTCTTTCTCCTCTTGTTGTGTTAGTATTCTTTCTTTGGCTAAGTGAGTTGAAAGTTGATAACTTAAATGGTGGGAAGTACAAGCCATATTTATAGGTTGATTTATGAGTTGGGTACTCTTATTTTAAAATAACTGTTTTTTTTAAATAATTCTTTAGAAATCACTGTCACAGCTAATTGTACTAACTGAAAGTAGTTACAGGGCTCACGAATATCTATTTTACATTCTTGCCCTCCTCTTATACACTAATGAATGTCTTGGATCAGTTTCTGGCCAATCTCGGGTCTCTTCCCGAACACCTTGTTTCTTGTCTTAGTTCCTACTATTTATTGTTACTAACTATATTTTAAGTGTTTGTTGCTAAGATTGGTTGTCTATGATGGTATTACTGAGGTATGGCTGCACAGTAGCAAAGATTTTTTTTTTTTTTCTTGGTCATGTGCTTTTCTTAAGTATACTTATAGGAGGCAAGTGATAATATGCATCAATGGCTCAAAGAGCAGTGTCCATCCAACATTGATATGATGATAGGATTTAGGATATCTTTTATATGGGTCCAAAATTAAAGAAAATTGTATTTAATAGTTAAAAAAAATAGACATCAAATTAAAGAATATTTTCTATGAAAACTACACTATTATTCTTTGTTTAAATTTTAGAAAACTACTAATTATACTTTAAGCTGGTAATATCAGATTGTTTTATGCATTTAATTTTGTCATTATTTAGCTAAACTTATATTATTTGTTGGTGAAATTGTTTGGCAATCTCTAACCAAATCTTCTAGAATTAAGCATGATGTTTACATTGTATACTAACATCATCTTCTTATTTGGTACAGATTGCTTCCAAACTCTACAAACGTGTGGACATTTTATATACTAGCACCTATTTACATTGTTACCATCCTTGACGGATTTGGTATATTACTGCTTCTTTAATGTATATAACCACTTTTAATGTTTAGTTATCAAAACTATGAACTTAATTTTATAAAAGAAGTTAAGAAAAGTAGCTAATAAAGCTAATTAAAGTAAATTTTCAAGTGTTAGGTTGGAGGGGAATAGAGGAGAGAGGAGGAATTTCTATAGTGTAATTATTCGGTTTAAAATTTTGCAATAACTTTTATTCCATAAGACACGGACTAATATTTGGTCACCAACAACTATATCTACAATAATTCCTGTTTGCACCACTGCAACACTGTAATAGAAAGATTAATATTACCAACACTAGAGCATTGAACCATTGTTAAAATGTGGCGAGGTCAAGATAGAAATATTAAGGACAGACAGAATTCTTTTTACAAGTAAGTCATAAAGAAGTGGTTAATGGTTTATTTTAAAAGTTTACATAGTTTTGAAACAGAGTGACTAAACATGATTAGTCATGTTTTTTTAAAAAGATATTTTCTTTAAACAAGAACAAAAGAATCGACTCTATATATCGTATTGGTCTTATGTCTAAACTTTATTTGCGTCAACTTAATACATTTTTGCTATTGGATTTCCTTTTGGTGTATTTCTTACACTTTGTAATATCAGAATTGACATAGATAAGCAAGTTCTTTACGTGGTATTATACATTTTGTTTATGATCTTCAATGATCTCTTTGAAGAGGGTTGTTTTAAAATATTGTTCACTGTCTTTTAAAGATGAATTCTAATACAATCAGTGTAATTTAAGGTTGACTAGAAACTAAAAATGAATTTAGGAGAATGATCGTAGCAAATACAATTCCTAGAGAAAGCTTTGTATGACTTTAATCTCTGCAGCTATTTTAATTTCTCTTTAAGATGGTTAAAAAGTTGTCCGAGTTCAGGATTGGGGAGTACAGTTAAAATCAGGTAGGATGCATTATTCAGCTCCTAAAATCCATAGACCGTTGATAGACTTCATAATCCTCTTCTCATCTATTGATTTTTAATATCTAGTCAAATTCTAATATTAGAAATTAAAAATATATAAAGTATGACATGAAACACACATATACTCTAAGCAGCTGCCATTAACTAAGGCATTGCTTGAAATGTTTCCAGCTTTAGATACTTGAGAAACCTGGGGCAAGCAAATAAGCAAAAACAAGTAATTATGTATCAAAATGAACAAAAAATAGTGTCAGATTGCCGAGTGCAGGATCGGCTTGGTGTCAGAAAATGGAGACCACGTGTTATGTACACATTATGGAATTATTTGTATGTTGTTGTGCAACTTTGGAGTTTGGAAGGGAGGGACAGTGAAAAGTGAGTGGAAGTGTTGACACAGAAAAAAATAGTTGTAGTTAAAAAAATTACCTGTGTAGTTCAGAGAGGAAAGTTAGTTGGTTTTGTAATTGGGAATGGGAACATGGCCAGACTCAATGTGCCTGAGATCCTCCAAGAGTATCTCATAGTGTCTCTCAACATCTTCTGTTGATTTACCACCAACTACTTTGGCCATATTGTGCCAGCGGTCAGGGGTATCCTTGTCATACTTTGCAAGTGCCTTTTCAAACACTTTGTTCTGTTTTGGGGTCCAACACGAATCATATGGCTTTTGTTTACAGAAAGTGCTTGAGGCCATTAGTATTGTCAGCCACCAAGAGCTGCCACTTTGTTGATGGTGGCCACTACAGTTGCAAAAGTCTTTACAATGGTGGCCCACAGCTTCTTGCTCACCATGTTAAAAACTAAAAATTAAAACTATAATTTTAAAATATAAAATTGAAAATTTAAAATTAAAACTAAAAGTTATAAATTATAATTATAAATTTAGTTTACATATAGCTATTAATAATTTTAAGTTTAGTTTTTTGATAAATTTATAGGGATTATAAATTATAAATCAACAATTAAAAATTCAAAATTAAAAATTTAATATAATAAAATTTAAAATTAAAAACTAAAAGTTAATTTTTACCTTGATACTTTAGAATTACTATATACATATATTTTATAAATTATGAATATTAAAAAAATTATTAATTCATTCACATATTTTAGTTTAAGTTTTCAATAGTTTTTATCGCAACCCAACAACAGTTAATATTGTCAGACCCTCAGCCTCACTAGGAATAACAAATAAACATATACCTGTAGATGGGATATACATACCCACCTCATACTCATACCTATAGATGAAGATAAATTTTAAAAGTGGGGATAAATATGAAAATGTCATACTCATTCCTGCCCCTGCCAAGTTGTCATGCCTAGTCCTCACCCCTCACAGTTGAGACATAGCGCTTCTTTCTTCCACTCTCTCAAGTCCCAGACCCTACCAACTCTTCATTCTTGCTTCTGCCTCTCACACAAAGCTTTCTTTGTCCCTAAATATCCTTTCATGGTAGCGAACCTTATCAGCTCTGGTGGCCAAAGATTTTTCGCACCCTCGTGACAGATATAAATCACTCTTATTTTTTATTTCTCTCATTGTCTCTCCCATTCTCTCATTCACTCACTCATTGGTTCTCGCAACTCACTGATTCCTCTTTGTTATTGATTGTTCGGCAATGAAAGGAGGTTGGGTCTTCGTTCTCCATGATATTTTTCTCAGCAATTTTCCATTATGTAAGTTCTCAAAACCCTAAATAAATATTAACTTCAGCATTTGTATCTTTAAGTAATTCTCATTTTAGGAATATGTTTTCTCTAACAATGTGTTATAAGATTTTTCGGTCACTCTTTTGTTTGTTTTTCTCTTAATTTTTAGTTTAATTCTTATTCAATATTGTAAATAGAAGTTTGTTTTCTCCTATTTTTAGTTTAATTCCTATCTATATTGTAGATGACTTCATATGTGTCTAGTGAAGAATTTTACTGTAATTATATTGTAGATGGCTTCCATTGTTCATGTTCACTTGAATGTTATTGTTTAGGGTTTACATTTGACTTCACTCGCTTTGATTCGTGGATTGTAACACTTTCTAGACTATATGTTTCTGTTACTGCTTAATTATTGTGGAGCCTTGTATTTTCAAGAAATGTAGGTCAGCAAGTAAGTCATTAATCATGCCTTGTGATCTCACTAGTTGTTATTACTACTTAAAGTAGCTAAATGAGTTGTGCCTAGTCATCTCAGTAGTAGCTAAGTATGAATTGTACCTCGTCGTGGTTGAATGAAGAAGCATTTTTGTCATACATTATTTACAATTTATTTCTATTTGGCCAATACATGGAAAGATGCAAAGGCTTACGTGAATCATTCTTGTGCCAGAACCTATTTATCAAGTAATTAGCGTCCTGATTATTCAACTTTAGTGCATAACTTAGTGTGATTCGTGGCGACTTCTCTTTGACCGGAAGATCTTTTTTCTGTATCCTGTATTTAACAAGCATTGCAGAACCCGGTTTTTTTACTCCTTTATGTCCTCCTTTTTTCTTTTTGGGTTTCTTTTGATCGTCGATTACTATTTGTTCCTATTTTTAAAGGCTAAAAAACTGGTGGTATCTAAACACCTATTTTAGGCAAGTTTTAAAGGTTAAAAAATTCAAATTTGCGTCCTTTGTTGTTGAGAAACTGGATGCCATCATGTTGGGGAGGAAAGCCACATTTATTTGTCAAATAAGTAAAGGGAAAGAAAAGTAGTCTAATTTTTTGGTTTCCATGACAGATTTGGTAGATTACTGTCTTCTGTATACTAGAAAACATACAGGCTATTTCTATTTTAAGATGTTATAACAATTGTAGGGTTTTAATTTAATATTTTTTGTAAATTTTTATATTTTAAAATATAAATTATTATATAACATATTTTAAAATATATTTTATTAATTTAATATATTTTGCATGTTTATTAAAAATATTTATTATGAAATGCACGCATATTTATACTATTAATAAAGAGAATACTCCATTTTTATGTTTATTTTTCAAAATACCTATTTTATCCTTACACGTATTTTAAAATAAAAAAAATAAACTAATTTGTTATAAGAGGAACTTGAACCTATAACCTCTTATTTCCCAAATATATATTTTTCCCCTAGACTAACCTTATAACTTTAAGCAAAAAATTACTTTAAAATGTTGATATCCAACATACATAATTGTCCAATTATTTCTCAATATTTTAAAGTAATGTTTTTATTAAAGTTATAAGGTTGGTCTATTGGTAAAGTATATGTTTGAGAAATAAGAGATTATGGGTTCAAGTCCCTCATATGACAAATTAATTTATTTTTTTAATTCTAAAATAGATGTAAGGGTAGAATAGGTATTTTGAAAAGTAAATATCAAAAGGGGATATTCCCTTTATTAATAGTATAGATTTTAAAGTAATTTTTTTATTAAAATTATAAGGTTGGTCTATTGGTAAAGTATATGTTTGGGAAATAAGAGATTATGGGTTGAAGTCTCTCATATGACAAATTAATTTATTTTTTTAATTTTAAAATAAATGTAAGGGTAGAATAGGTATTTTGAAAAGTAGAGATCAAAAGAGGGTATTCCCTTTATTAATAGTATAGATAACCATTTTTAATGTTCAGTTATCAAAACTATGAACTTAATTTTTATTAATAAATTAAAGTTTTAACTTTAATAATCTGATTCATTTTGCAATCAGTTCTAATGTTCTATACGATCTGACTCTTGTAAAGATGGAAAAGTAATTTGTGACCAAAGTCATTGCCAATAGCTTAATAAACTCATTTGCATTTGTGATCCAATACAATTTGGAATTCTGATATTAAGTATTCAAGAGTTATGTATTTGCTTCTTACTTATTATATAGTAATAAAATGCTGCATTTTAAATCATCATTTTATTTACTGTGAGATTCAACAAATTTCCACTGAGATACAATATTAACTCTTATTGTACCTAATTTATGCATTTAATTTTGTTATTATTTAGCTAAACTATTTGTTAGTGAAACCGTTTGGCAGTTTCTAACCAAATCTTCTAGAATTAAGCATGATGTTTGGATTGTATACTAACATTGTCTTCTTATTTGATGCAGATTGCTTCCAAACTCTACAAATGTGTGGACATTTTATATACTAGCACCTATTTAGATAGTTACCATCCTTGACAGATTTGGTATATTACTGCCTTCGTAATGTATGTAACCACGTTTAATGTTTGGTTATCAAAACTATGAAACTTAATTTTTATAAAAAAAAAATGGGAAAAGTGGCCAATAAAGTAAATTTTCAAGTGTTAGGTTGGGGGGAATAGAGAAGGAATTTCTTTTAGTTAGTAATTGTCTCTTATTAAAATTTTGCAATAATTTTTTTTCCATAAGACACGGATTAATATTTGGTCACCAACAACTATCGCTACAATAATTCCTGTTAGCACCACTGCAACACTATTATAGAAAGATTAATATTACCAACACAAGTGCATTGAACCATTACTTATAGTAATACTAGATCATAATCCTAAGAAAACAATCTTTTTGCACCACTGCAACACTATTATAAAAAGATTAATATTACCAACACTAATGCATTGAACCATTATTTATAGTAATACTAGATCATAATCCTAAGAAAACAATCTTTTTGCACCACTGCAACACTATTATAGAGAGATTAATATTACCAACACTAGTGCATTGAACCATTATTTATAGTAATACTATATCATAATCCTAACTAAACAAGAAAACAGTCATTCATTTTATACATAGTTATCAAAAGCCCACGATAGAGTTGCAATCGCAGTGGAGTGGGGCAGAGCGGTCAATCTCTGCGCTAGCGTTGGCCATTACGTGTGAGTGTAGTGCTTGTCGCTTTTCGCGGCCTAAAATGATAGTCACTTATTTTGAGAATGAAGATATTAAATATAATTTTAAAATATTTATTACAAAATAATTCTCTTACATAATATTCTGTAATTAAATAAAATTTTAAAAAATTACATTTAAATAGGCTGCAAAATTGAACAATATATAAATAGGCTCAATTTTATTTCAACCTAAATATCTTCAACTCGATCCTATAATCGATTTTATATCAACCTAAGTTTCTTTCAATGTGACACATTAATGAGATTTAACCCATTTAATTGAAACACTAAAAAGGTGCATGCATGATCCTATGCTAGAACATTGCAAAAAGAAAGCAGAATGAACAGAAAGAACTTAGGAACATGGGATGCTAGGAAACACAACACAGCATGGAATTCTAAGGTTGAATGATTTGATGTGATACCAAAAGCTTGCAATTAATGCACCTCACCCAAACTGCACTTTTAAAATTGTCCAACTTCTAAATACAAGAGAGAATGGCACGTGTTCCAGACACTGCTTTGCCTATGTAATTTTTGAAAAATTATTATACGTTCAGGAAAACTTATAATTACGTAAAAAGTTTTATATTAAAAATTAATTATAATATTTTATATATAATAAATTTATTAACTCCTCGTATTAATTAATAAATAATTATAAACAATAAAATAAATATTGAGTTTTCCGTTACCACTCTTCTCACATCTTCACTCAATCTCTGGAGCAGTCAAGTTTTCTGGCAGACCATTCATTTCCAACACCATATTTGTCTTCTTATGTGATTTTGACGTTAGCGGGAGTTATTATGCATTATCAATTTTTTTTAAGGAGATTGAGAAATTGCTGTAGCCAATGATCCGACCAAACATAACGGAGGAACTAAACACAAAAAAGAATTGTAGAATCAATTGAAATTTCAGAAAAATATAAAAGAAAATGTTAAGAGACTGTACATTATCCATCGACGTGTTTGGCAGCTTGGAGGATGTTGAAGGTGCCCTGAATCACGGGTTGTAGAAGCTCAATGTGTGCAGGTCTTTAGGGGTCGAGTGTCTAGTGGAAGCAATGTGGAAGACATCGGAGAAGCCAGAGATGGCATTGGAATAGCGGGGCATTGACGGGGTCATCCAAGAAGACTATGATGCCGGAGGGGACTGACGGTAGAGGGTGAAAAGTTTCTCGAAGTTTGTAACCTAGAAATTTGTCTCAAAATCAAAAACTGAATTTTTATTTTATTGTTTTTAACTGTTTATTATATTTATTTTAATGAGATAATAATTTATCATTTGATATTCCTAACACATCATTTTTAAGTTTTTGTCTATGGAAGTCTTTCTCTAAAGCCAAAACATAACAGAAAAGTTGTGAGGTTAATGTGTTCATCAACATTGTGTCCCATATCTGCACGGGTTCTCCTTCTTTCTGAAGCTAGGGACGCATTGTCACCTGCTGCGTCTTCTTCGGCGAGCATCGACGCCGCTTCTTCTCTGACGAGCGTCGATGTTATTTCTTCTCCTGCGAGCGTCAATGCCTCTTTTTCTCGGCGGGGTTGCTTCTTCTCCTTCAAGTCATTATCTTCTTCATTCTAAGCGCATACATCCTTTACTTTCCTCACAGTTCTTCTTCGACTGCTCTTTTTGATATATATATATATATATATATATATATATATATATATATATATATATATATATATATATATATATATATATATATTTGCAATCAATTCTTTATTTTCTAACATATACATTAAATACATCTAGTAATATATATTTACATAAGGATATAAATAGTGGTTATCTTCTGTTATTCTCTTATAGCGTTTTTATTCTCTTATAGCGTTTTTGGAGGGTGACGGCGCAGCAGTCAGAGAGATTCGTTGTTAACTACTATGATTTTATATTATTGAATGTTATTTTTGTGGGCTCCTCAATCTTAGGAATGCACATATAATGAAAAAAACAAGACTCTCCACTCCAAACTTAGCAGACGAAGGACATGATTTGAAACTGATTTAATCAAGGAATATAAAGAGTTAAATTGTATAACTTTCAATATTTCTTCTAGTTGAAATTGCGATGTAATTTTAGATTATGTTATTCTGAAACATATGCTATTAATTTAAATTTAACCCTTCTGCCATGACATTGTTTCTTATATTATGTGTGAAACATAGGTTGCATTGCCATCCTAAAAAGTGAGGATAATTAGTTTGCAATTTTGAATTCAAAATTTCAAATATCTATGGCTGTTTGGCAAGAAAGGACATTTGCAGCATATTGTAATCCTGTACAAGATAATAAATGGAACTCAGAAAGCATTTCATTTCAATAATTTATCTTTCTAAAACTTGCACCGGTATTTCCATGCACATTATTTCCAGCTATATTTCTACATCCCATATATGACATGGAAGCTAATATTCAGGTTCATTAAAAGAGAGCACTTAGTTGTCGTATGAACCCTTACGGAGGGTGTGCTTATTGTGGTTAGTGTTTGCCATCAATATTGGAGAATTGATTCTTGTGGCTTAGAATTGCAAGAAGAGATTAGGCGCAGTGACAGCACAAAAGAATGAAGCGTCGTGAAAGGTGAAATAGTATGCCAGGCATAGTATTGTTTCCTTCCTTAACATTTAAACCCTAGCTAGCCCTATTCACGACCCTCAGAATTTTGGGTTTTCCATTTTTTTAAAAGAAAAAATTATTTGGTTCTCACTGTGAAGTTTTGTTTTGTTTTTATGTTTTATTAATATCGGTTGGGTTCTGTGAGGAGCTGTTCAATCTTGAATGTTAATTAGTTTTTGGGTTCTAGGTTTTAAATCGTGGTGCACAGCAATTTTGGCTACAGTATCAATGTTTTTTCCCTTCAAAAAGCCTAATGTGCAGCAGTATCAAGGATTGCAGATAAACTGCGACTACAACTTAAAACCTTGGCTCCTTTCAAGGAGTTCCCTTGAGATGCCTGTTAAAATGTTGAAATTATTTGATGAAAAGTATGATGTTTTATACGTTTAGATCGTAAAAAACTTTATTTTTCAATTTCCCTTTGATGTTTCTTTTTATTTTTTAATCCTTAATTGCATTGAATAACAACTGCAGTAATTTTTTTTCGTGTCTTGTTGGCTTTGTTTCTTTGCATGTTCTCTGTCTACTCAAGTACTTTAATCTTTATATTGCAGGCGATGTTGGTAGTGTTTACTTTGGGGCGAAGCATCCAATGAAGCCTCACTGGCTTTGCATGACTCATCATCTTGTTCTCTCATACGATCTTCATAAGAAGATGGAGATTTATGTTAGTTGCATATGCTGTTTTTTTTTTTTTACGTTTTTTATTTTGTTGCCAAATTCTTGATTATTGGTGTGGCTGATTGCATAATATTGTTCTGATTGTTTCTCTTTTTTATGTGATACAGCGTCCACACAAGGCTTATCCTGTTGAGCTTGCTCAGTTTCATTCAGCTGATTATTTTGAGTTTTTGCACAGGATTACGCCTGGTACTCAGCACATGTACCTAGATGAACTAACAAAATGTTTGCCTTTCACAGTTTCAAGCTTGTTCAGTTATGATTTTAAGTTTTATGTCTTTAAGTCGAAATAATTAACATGAAATGGGTATGATACAATCTGGGAATGAAGGATAGGGAAATTCTTAAAAATTCAAAATATGATATAACCTAGATACCGTAACGTGAATTTAAAAGAAAACATATCTTACTTCCTTCATACACAACTATATTAGTGGATGCTGATAACAACTTACAAAATAAATATTTGTGAGCAAAAAGAGATATTAAATGATTTTTTACTTCCAATTGTTCTTACGCATTTGTTATACAGATTTCCTTCCGTAGAATATTGATATTGGAATCTAATATTGTCATGTTTGTTACAAACTTTTAACAAGATATTGTCTACTCCTAGCAATTATAACTTCCCTTTTTACTATATTTCCATTCCCATGGTTAATGGTGGGAGAGTGATATTCTCATCAGAATATTTGAAATTACAAAGTTGGTCTAATGGTAAAGTCCATATGTAAGGAGAAGAGGGGAGGGAGAGGTTGCAGATTCGAATCCTTCTACTAACTAAACTAATATACTAACCATTAACATTTGCCTATAAAAAAAATTTGAAGTTAATTTGTACTTTGGAGAACCCTTGTAACATCTATTTTTGCTTATTTTTTATTTAAATTGTTTTAATTTTTAAAAAACTTCAAAGAATATCAAAGATTCAAAATGTAACCAAACATGTTTTTAAATGTACCAGGAATAGCATTTCTAGTTATTATATTATTCCTTGGAAGGAGATTTTTGGGAATATAATTAGATACCTTGAAAAAGAAAATAGATACCTCGAAACAAATACCCCTTGATATTTGACTTCAGAGGTCAACATTATCCAACCCATATGTTTATATGATAATTTTATTTCTATATTGTCAATTTTTTGTGTAGCTACTATCTATTAACAAGTTTCTCCCATTTTCTCAATCATTTGTGTCAGATAATCTTGGAGAAGACTGTCCTGTATTTGGCAATTTATTTGAATTTCGTCAGATTTATGCCGGTGGAACTATAGGTATAATATATTTATAATAGTGATTCTCTGAATTTTGGTTATGCATAGTTTGGTTTATACATATTACTGATTAACATGTGTCCGCAGATGCTGCACGTAGATTAAACAATCAACTGTGTGATATTGCTATAAACTGGGCTGGTGGACTTCATCATGCCAAGAAATGCGAGGCATCTGGATTTTGTTACATTAATGACTTGGTTTTAGCAATCTTGGAGCTTCTTAAATATCATGCCCGTGTTTTGTATATTGATATAGATGTGCACCATGGTGATGGCATAGAAGAAGCTTTCTACTTCACTGACAGGTCAATCAGTTTCTCATATCATGTTAGATTTATGAAGGTGAAGCTATTGATATTTAAAAAGTAAATAAATATAAATGTAAACTTTGTCATCACAGGGTGATGACTGTCAGTTTTCACAAGTATGGAGATTTGTTCTTCCCGGGTACTGGTGATGCTAAGGTGATTTTCTTTATTCTGTTAGTTTAGTAAGTTAACTAATAACTAGCTACTCTTGTTTTGGTTGTGCAAATGACCCTATTTCTATTACAAACTTAATATAAATATAAAAATTAAATTATAGTAACATTTCTGAAATTTAGTATAATTACATATATACTTTATCCTTTTTAATCGTTATTTTTGCATTTTTAACAAGGTGTTTCATGTTTATTTTAAAGTTTGAGAGGAGTGTTAGTGTAATATTTTCAAACATATAAAAGTGTTAGTATAATATTTTTAAATTTAAAGGAGGTTGGTGTAGAAAAATAAAAAAGAGTGGAATTATGTGTAATTTGATAAAAGTTGAGTGATATTTCTATATTTTGCTCAAATATAAATATACTAGATTGAGATTCCATTGTTCCCCTTGTTGTAATTTGCTAAATGAAATGTTATGTTCTTCTGTCTGAAACACTATATAGATTGGAATGAGTTGAACTGATTTTACCATATTAAAGGAAATAGGAGAAAGAGAAGGAAAGTTTTATGCCATAAATGTCCCATTGAAGGATGGAATAGATGACCTTAGCTTCACTCGACTTTTCAAGACTGTAAGTTCATTTTTTTTTTCTCTTTTTTTGCCCGAACTTCAACTTCAATTCTGAACCTTCTCATTTTAATATTCATTGAATTATTTCTGCTTGATGGTATTTTACCTGAACTTTTTAAAATTCTTATGCTATAGATTATTTCCAAAGTAGTTGAAACATATCAACCTGGTGTGATAATTCTCCAGTCTGGAGCAGATTCACTTGCTGGAGATCGCTTGGGTTGCTTCAATCTCTCTATTGGTGGTGCTTATCTCCCAGTAAATTTCTTATTCTGATGAAAATATCATTAATCTATGTTAGGGATAAGGCTCGGTTGTTCTTGTTGATGTTGTCCATGTTCAGTTTGTCTTTGTTCTTCTCAAATGTTGGTATCTATTGAATTAGTTTTTAGTTTAGCTTGATTAGAAAATTTATTTTCTGATGTTTCTTTCATAGGTCATGCTGATTGTGTTAGCTTTGTAAAGAGATTCAATTTGCCGTTACTAGTGAGTTTGTGTCTGTTTATGTTTGTCTTCCATTTATTTCTGCTATGGATGAGATTTATATGGATTGATTTCTGCCATAGGTCACTGGAGGTGGGGGATACACGAAAGAAAATGTTGCTCGATGTTCACTACTAAATACATGTGATTTAGTAACATTAAAAAAATATCGCTAAATCATAAGAAAATGTTACTAATATGATTTAGTAACATTTTATCAAATGTTGTGTATACCCTATGTTACTAATGATATTTAGTAACATTTTTGCATATTAAAGGTAACATTTATAAAAAATGTTCCTAAAAATTTTTAGTAACATTTTTTTTAAATAAAATGTAACATTTTATAAATGTTGCTAAAACATTTTAGTAAGATTTTTAAATAGAAAAGTAACATTATAAAAATGTTACTAAAAACATTTAGTAACTTTTTTTAATAAAAAGATAACATTTCTAAAAATGTCACTAAAAATTTTTAGTAATATTTTTTTTAATATAGGCAACATTGTAAAAATGTCACTAAAAATAATTAGTAACATTTTTTAAATAGATAAGTAACGTTATAAAAATGTTACTATTGCAAATGTTTTTTAGTATTTAACAAATGTTATTAAATTGTTTATTTTTAAAATAAAATAAAATATAATTCATAATAAATATTAAATAAATTTTTACACTATAACATAAATTAATATTGAAAGAAATAATTTAGTAATAAAAAGTCAGGGAGAATGAAAAAAAGATTCAAGAAAATTAAAGCATAAGCTTGTAATTGAAATATTATAGCACACATCAAAATTCATTACATCATAATCAATATGTCTAAGATTCATTACATCGTAATCAATATGTCCAATACATCAAAATTCATTACATTGGAAATTAACAATCTCGTAAACATCATTATGTGCAAGTTTAGCAACCCTGCACTGCATTAATAAAGAGAATATAAGTATCAGTATAAAAGGGAAATGAAAGTCTTCCAACGGATAAGTTGCTACTAAATAATACTATAATGAAAATGAAGCTGCTTGGTCCACATACAACAAACATAAAAAAAGTAAAAAACAAAAATTCCTGGAATAAAATCCATATGCCTAAAGCAACTACAATGCTAATTTACCATCTCTTACCAAGAATTTGATATTACATAACCCACAATATCAACTCCAAAGATATGCCAACAAGCACAGAAGCAAACAAGGTATCAATCAAGCACAAATGATAATAAGACAGACAAACATCTCATAGAAGAAACTAGAAAGGGAAACAAGAATAGATAAAACAATTACCAACTGTAGCTTGGGTAATTGATGGATTCTTAGCAAAGAGAGTCTGCAACAAGAAAAAATATCAGTAAGACAGTAACTACGAAACTGATTGTCAGATATATATATATAACTTTATAATCTTCATATGACAAGAGTTGCTGAAATATAGGAATGAAACATCCAACACAAATAAGCTAGTCCATTAATATGAGTTCACGTACCTTTCAACTAGCTTCTTGACTTGAAGCAATATTTTCCACATTATAAATTTCTAAGGAAAAAAACAAAGAAATAAAATAAAGTTTCTAAATAAGTATATTGTAAAACATGAAACTATATAGAGGCAATTATTTCAACTTACGTTTCTTATATTTTTTCTTGTAAGATTTCTCTTCTTTCAACTTGCTTAAGTTAGTCCCATCAAAATGAATTTTTGGTTTACGTTCCCTTTTCCCTATTTGTTCTCCTTGAACAACATGAGTAGTTTTGCTTGTGCTAGATAAAATTCGTTAGCAAACAATTAGCATAACGGAACAAAACAAAATAAACAAATTACTTATTCAGAATTAATAACAAAAATAACATAAAAAATTATTTTTACCAATAAAAAACTATGATGTGATAATAAATTACACCAATACCTTTCTTTTAATGGACTGAAATGGTGTTTTTCTCTAAGTTGAAATGCTACATTAAAATAAGCCTCTTTTTCCTGATACAAATTTAAAGAGTTTCAATTATATTAAATTACCTAAAAGTAAAAAAATATTAGGCTTAGAGTTACTTTATTATTCATAGACTTCCAAGCTTCAACCGCCTTCTTATTCACCTATTTTTTTTCAAAAGAAAAGCTAATTAGTAAATGGCTTAAAAAATCAAAATTTATTAATTTATTTAATTTCACTTACCCTTCCAGAATTCTCTGAATCATCATTTGCTTCTTTATTACTTCTTTCAAATCTTTTCCTATAATAATGATTATTATTAGTCAATAAACTAATGAAAAAAATTAGAAATACATTATAGCGAATCAAGACTTACAAGAATAGTTCAAAGGCATTGGGCGGATATTTGAACATATTAAGATTTTTTTTGGGCGAGCCCACTTTAGCCTTAAGATCTTCTGATTTCCTAGATAAAAATAGTAGGATATGTTCCTCAACAATAAACTTGTAACCATTTATCACATAAGATAAAAATCTTCTGGCAACAGTATTAGGCCCTTTAGCCAACCATTTAACATCTTCACTAACAACCACATTTTCAACATGATTTTCAAACCAATTGTGAAATGTAAGATATTGATCTTTTGTCTTATTCCAATTTCTTATTGAACCTTCATAAGCATGTCTAGAAAGAAATTCCTCATGTTCTCTGCACAAAAACAAAAAAAATTGAATACATTTTAATGTTAAAAATAAAGATTTTATGTAAAAGACAAAAATATACAATTTTTCTTACTTGACAAATGCCTTGGTGAGCTCACAATTAAACAACACATAACGGTGAGCTTGCTCCCACACAACAGGTTCCAAACCAGTCATCATTCCATTCCCTACCGGACCATCTAAATTCCTTAGCAGCTTGTTGAACTTTGTTTGAACATCATTGTTCAAGTACCTTGAACAAAATGTCAAACACTCATCTGCTAAATACCCTTCTGCAATGGAACCCTCCGGATAATTTCTATTACGCACATAAGTCTTTAACTTATGAAGAAATCTATAAGAATATAAAAACTATGATTTAGAAATCTATAAGAATACATTTAAAAAAATCATTTAGTAAAAGAATTACCTTTCAATTGGATACATCCAACGATAATGAACAGGTCCAGCAATTCTAGCCTCATATGCTAGATGTATCGATAAATGAACCATTAAGACAAAAAAAGAAGGAGGAAAAATCCTCTCTAATTCACACAAAGTTAATGCAATTTCTGCATCCAATGATTCAAACTCTTCAACAATGATGACTTTAGAACATAGAATTTTGAAGAAAGAGCTTAACTTCATTAAAATTCTTGCAACATCTCTTTGCAATACTTTTCTAATTGCTACTTTTAGCAAATCTTGCATCAATATATGAAAATCATGGCTTTTAAGTCCAAGAAAATTTTGTTGTTCAAGATTAACACTTCGAGAAACATTAGAACCATAACTTTCTGGAACCTTCACTCCTTTTAAAACACGACAAAATATATCTTTTTCTTTTGATGAAAGTGTAAATCTTGCAGGTGGAAGGAATACCTTGTTTGGTCCTATGTCTATAGGATGAAGGTCTTTCCGTATGCCCATCTCCACCAAGTCAAGGCGGGATTTAAGATGCTCCTTTGGTTTCCTCTCTATATTTAATAATGCTCTTATTACATTTTCACATATATTCTTTTCAATATGCATCACATCAAGATTGTGACGAATTAGGTTAGTTTCCCAATATGCCAAATCAAAGAATATACTTTTTTTTGTCCACGGATCATCCTTCATTCTTTTTCTTTTCTGAGCATTTCCAAACACATTTTTTCTATCACCTAGTATAGCCAGTATGGTAGACCCTGTTAATGGAGTAGGTGCTCCTCTAAATTCTTGGGTACCATCAAAACATTTTTTATCTTTTCGCCACTTATGTTTTGAATCTAACCACCTCCGATGACACATATAACACATTTTTTTACTATTATTTAAGTACTTAGAGCATGTGTGGTAGTTACATACAGGGCATGCCAATTTTCCACTTGTACTCCAACCTGATAACATAGAATATGCAGGCAAGTCACTAATAGTCCAAAGTAATGCAACGTGTGCTTGGAAAAACTCCTTGCTAGAAGCATCGTAAGTTTCAAACCCTTTCTCCCATAACTCCTTCAACTCATCAATTAGAGGTTCCAAGTAGATATCAATACTACTTTTAGGGGAAGAAGGACCTGGAATTAGTAATGACAACATCAAGTAAGGTTGTTTCATACAATCCCATGGAGCTAAATTATAAGTCATTAACACTACTGGCCAAATACTATGTCCTTTACCCATCATCTTAAATGGAGTAAATCCGTCACTTGCTAACCCAAGTCTCACATTTCGGGGATCTGATGCAAAGTTAGGATGTAGAGAATCAAATGTTTTCCACGTAACTGAATCAGCTGGATGTCTTAGTTTTCCATCTTTAGTGCGACCTTCATCATGCCATTTCATTAATTTAGCAGTTTTTGATGACATAAATAGCCTCTTGATCCTTTGTTTTAAAGGAAAGTACCTTAAAACTTTGGCTGGAGTTGAAAGTGAAGCTACCTTGCAAGAAACTTTTCTTCTAGAATATTTATCCTTCTTTTCTTTATATCTAGAAGCATGACATTTTGGACATCTGACTTGATTCTTATACTCCTTTCGAAATAAGATGCAATCATTAGGACAAGCATCAATCTTTTCATAACTAAAACCTAAGTCTTTAATGATAAACTTGCAATCTTGGAATGATGATGGCAAACAAGAGTTCTCAGGAAGCAACTCTTCTAACAATTGCAGTAACATATCAAATGACACATTGCTCCAACCATAGAGATTCTTGATATGTAGCAATCGAACAATGATTGATAACTTAGAGAAATTTTTACAACCAGGGTATACTTCTTGGTGAGCATCACGTACCAATTTGGTAAACCTAGTTGTTTCAATATCAAGCACTTCGTCATCTTCATCCATAATGTTATCAAATTCATTTTGTCCAAAATCTGTGGGCATCATAAATGTCTCCTCCAACAAGCTATCTAAATCATTGTGTATATTAAATTTCTCTCGTTCATTATCGTATGCCTTTTTTGAAGAGCCGCATTCTCCGTGAAAAATCCACTTTTTATAATTTCTATCAAATCCAACACACATTAGATGTTCATGCACTTCTTTTCTATTACCCCAAGAACAATTGTTACACTCCTTGCAAGGACAAAGAATTTGATCTCCTTGGGCAGCATTTTCAAATGCAAAATCTAGAAAAAAATCCAATCCATCCAAATACCTAGTAGAAGCTCTAGGTGCTATCATCCAACTCTTGTCCATAACTATGTTGTGGAAAAAAAACAAAATACCTAAAAGAAACAAAATAAATGGAAATTAAAAAATGTTATTAAATACAATTTATTTAATTAGGTTGGTTTTGAAAGGTTTACAATTTGATTAGCAATATGGTTACTTTGAAGCATGTTAACTAGGGGTGTTCATAAATTCGGGTCAACCTGGCAAACCCAGTAAGCTGAACTAAACCAATTTGTTTGGTTCGGTTTTTTCACTTGATCAGTCTGGACCTGACACAAACTGACCAAATTCAGTTTGTGATTTTTTGCATTTAAAAAATGTGACCCAACCTAAACCAACCCAAAAGAATATATTCTTGGTTCAGTTTTTATTTTTCCAAAACTGAACCAGCCTGAACTGTGAACCCTCCTAATATCAACAAATTATACTCAACTTAATCACATCACAATTATGAAAATAAAAAGCTTAACACAATCCCAATATGCAATAACATAAAGTCATAAACTTTCAAAATAAACTATACATACCAATACTTGTAGATTCACCAGTTCACCAATAACAATATGCTCCACCTAATATGAGAGAAATAAATAAATAAATGAATACAAATCCTTATTTAATTAAGAGCACAAAAATAAAATAGAGAGATAAATACTAAATTTTACATATTTTCTCAGTCTATTATATTATATGGAATTCTTTCTTTTGTTTCTTCAACCAACGAAAAATAAAGGTTTTGACAAAACAAAAAAGTACAAATGTATTGGTGAAATGAGGAGAATTGAATAATGATGAGGATATGATTGGTTTAAGATTATTTTGCTATAAATAGTTGATTTAAATAAATTCAAGAAAAAGAAGAATTTTTAGAATTAATTTGACTTCAAAAGTTATTATTTGTTTTGGGTTTTTCTTTTGGAAAATTGATTCTGGATTGGAAATTAATTTTATAGAATTTTATACTTATTTTATTTGGTGGACAAAAAAATTAGAACTGATTCGAATATTATTGATTGAAATGATTTAAAATAAGTTTTGAATTGGATAAGAATTTTTTATGTTAAATTTTATTATAATAAAAATATTTAAACATAACTTATCTCATTATTGCATTTAAATTAATTTTGACGAAATTAATTTTACACAATTAATTATTATTAAAACTTAATGTTGAAATGATGTTTGGGATGTCTTTATTATAAAATCAAGCTGTAAAATGTAGTAGAAAATTCTTGATTTAACTCAAAAGTTATTTAATGATTTAATGCAAATCAATTTTATATCTATAATCAATTTAGAATTTTTCTTTTTAAAGCGAAATCAAAATTAAAATTTGTCTAAATTAAATTTTTACACCGAAATGAATTTTCAAATGCATATTTATTTGTTTAAATGCATACTTATTTAGACTAGCTTTTGAAGTTCATGATAAAAACAAAAGAGTTTAATTATAACATTAAACTCCAGAACAAAAACATGCAAACATAAATAACGTAATCTCAAACTTAATCCATTTTAATGGTAATTAATCATACAAAATACAAGTTTTATTTGGGATGTTGTAGTCTTTTATTTTTCTGGACAATAGTTATTCTCCTTACTGTTTAATTGTCATGTTTCAGCTTTCTCTAAAGCTCTTTGTTGCTAAGTCTTTGATTTGGTGTGTGATTATAATATATATTAATTTCAATGTTTTGACATGTTGGAGTAAATATATATAACCACTAGCAGCAGAGGTGCAAAGGTACTACGGTGAACATTAAATACAAAGGAAAAAGGAAACAAAACAACCTAAACTAAGCATGAGAATGGTTACCAAATATTAACTATAATGCTACAACCTTAATATAGCCAGAAGAAATTAAAATCAGACAGATACCCAGACAAATGTAGAGCAATACAGCCAGCAAAACAGGGTACAAATAATAACAGAACATGATGCTCACCAAATTTTCACAGCTAAACTAACATATGAGTCCAAAACCAGTAATGCAGTGTATCAAAACAAGACAACAAAGTTGAGGATGAACCTGCAGAGAATCAATATATCAGTGGTAGCCTTCCAAATTCTGTGACCACAGCAAATACTGCATGCATTGAGAAGGATCACAACAATGCAGTATTCAAATTATGTGATTGTAGATGATGAAAATGTCACATAGAAGAGTATATATATCATCATCAATGCATCTGAAGTCAGACAAATGCTGCATTTTTCAGTTTGAGGAATCTTTGAGTAAAAGAGATGTGCATTATTAGCATTGTGTCGAAGTTCAAGGAATTATGTGTGAAACCAGTGGTAAGTTTGAGCTTCTTTGAGCAACATGTAGAGTCATTTAGTTTGACTAATGTTGCCTATTGAAAAAAAAATTAGTTTCACTAATGTCTATTTTTATTTATTTACCAGGATGCTATTTTTTACCGTTCTTCTGCATTTGTGACCAAAGAAAAAGAACATGAAACTTATGCTACTAATTATGCAGATGTCAGTATAAAAAAATATATAGAATAAAATTTTATACAATTGAGTTTCTTTATTGTTCTATTTGATTTTTATATGTTAAATGTGTGCTTAATTTGTGTAGTATATTTTCTTACTAAGTTCTTTATTGTATCATTAGAGACTGTTTACCAATATGGAGAGATGAAAGCTATTGACTTGGGCATTAACTTTGTGTTGATTCCGTTAAAACAATATTCAGTTGTAGTGGAGGATAGCCAATAATCTAAGAAGAAACTTCCCGAAAAGATGTCAAAGAAGCAGATAAAGTAGGAGAAACACAAGTATCTATAGTAATATTTTTTATTTCTTAAGTGTTGGTTGGTTTTGTTTAGAATGGATTTGATTCCAAACTAAGTTTTATTTGGGATGTTGTAGTCTTTTATTTTTCTGGACAATAGTTATTCTCCTTACTGTTTAATTGTCATGTTTCAGCTTTCTCTAAAGCTCTTTGTTGCTAAGCCTTTGATTTGGTGTGTGATTATAATATATATTAATTTCAATGTTTTGACATGTTGGAGTAAATATATATAACCACTAGCAACAGAGGTGCAAAGGTACTACGGTGAACATTAAATACAAAGGAAAAAGGAAACAAAACAACCTAAACTAAGCATGAGAATGGTTACCAAATATTAACTATAATGCTACAACCTTAATATAGCCAGAAGAAATTAAAATCAGACAGATACCCAGACAAATGTAGAGCAATACAGCCAGCAAACAGGGTACAAATAATAACAGGACATGATGCTAACCAAATTTTCACAGCTAAACTAACATATGAGTCCAAAACCAGTAATGCAGTATATCAAAACAAGACAACAAAGTTGAGGATGAACCCTGCAGAGAATCAATATATCAGTGGCAGCCTTCCAAATTCTGTGACCACAGCAGATACTGCATGCATTGAGAAGGATCACAACAATGCAGTATTCAAAGTATGTGATTGTAGATGATGAAAATGTCACATAGAAGAGTCTATATATCATCATCAATGCATCTGAAGTCAGACAAATGCTGCATTTTTCAGTTTGAGGAATCTTTGAGTAAAAGAGATGTGCATTATTAGCATTGTGTCGAAGTTCAAGGAATTATGTGTGAAACCAGTGGTAAGTTTGAGCTTCTTTGAGCAACATGTAGAGTCATTTAGTTTGACTAATGTTGCCTATTGAAAAAAAAATTAGTTTCACTAATGTCTATTTTTATTTATTTACCAGGATGCTATTTTTTACCGTTCTTCTGCATTTGTGACCAAAGAAAAAGAACATGAAACTTGTGCTACTAATTATGCAGATGTCAGTATAAAAAAATATATAGAATACAATTTTATACAATTGAGTTTCTTTATTGTTCTATTTGATTTTTATATGTTAAATGTGTGCTTAATTTGTGTAGTATATTTTCTTACTAAGTTCTTTATTGTATCATTAGAGACTGTTTACCAATATGGAGAGATGAAAGCTATTGACTTGGGCATTAACTTTGTGTTGATTCCTTTAAAACAATATTCAGTTGTAGTGGAGGATAGCCAATAATCTAAGAAGAAACTTCCCGAAAAGATGTCAAAGAAGCAGATAAAGTAGGAGAAACACAAGTATCTATAGTAATATTTTTTATTTCTTAAGTGTTGGTTGGTTTTGTTTAGAATGGATTTGATTCCAAACTAAGTTTTATTTGGGATGTTGTAGTCTTTTATTTTTCTGGACAATAGTTATTCTCCTTACTGTTTAATTGTCATGTTTCAGCTTTCTCTAAAGCTCTTTGTTGCTAAGTCTTTGATTTGGTGTGTGATTATAATATATATTAATTTCAATGTTTTGACATGTTGGAGTAAATATATATAACCACTAGCAACAGAGGTGCAAAGGTACTACGGTGAACATTAAATACAAAGGAAAAAGGAAACAAAACAACCTAAACTAAGCATGAGAATGGTTACCAAATATTAACTATAATGCTACAACCTTAATATAGCCAGAAGAAATTAAAATCAGACAGATACCCAGACAAATGTAGAGCAATACAGCCAGCAAACAGGGTACAAATAATAACAGGACATGATGCTAACCAAATTTTCACAGCTAAACTAACATATGAGTCCAAAACCAGTAATGCAGTATATCAAAACAAGACAACAAAGTTGAGGATGAACCCTGCAGAGAATCAATATATCAGTGACAGCCTTCCAAATTCTGTGACCACAGCAGATACTGCATGCATTGAGAAGGATCACAACAATGCAGTATTCAAATTATGTGATTGTAGATGATGAAAATGTCACATAGAAGAGTCTATATATCATCATCAATGCATCTGAAGTCAGACAAATGTTGCATTTTCATCATCTACAAGCCACAACAAGAACAATATCAGTAATCATCCAGTTGATGTTGTGATCCTTATGTGCTTGACTCAGGTTCTTTGCAGAACACTGCGCTGAAATTTGCTATGGTTGTATTGTGGAAAATTGGAAATAACTTCGCCTCCTCCTAAATTCAGATTAAAGCCAGAACTAACCTCCCACTTACTCATCATCAGACATTGCTTAAAAGGCAACTTTGGTGCCATGGAAAATCCATCGATCTTTAGTTTCTTATTGGTTGTACTTTATAGTTGTGTTTATGCAAGAATCAGTCACTTGCACAGATGTAGTTTCAATTTTTACTGAGAGAACAAAACGCACAAAACAAAGATACTAAGAGAAATCAAAGAAAAAATCAGAGACAATAAAGATGCAAAACCAAAAGAGAGGTAGATAACAAACGCAGAGAACGAAACTATGAGAACGAAACGCAGAGAACGAACATAAGAGAGCGAAATCGCAGAGAACGAATCTGAGAGAGCGAAATCACAGAGAACGAACCTGAGAGAGCCGAATGGCAGAGAACGAACCTGAGAGAGCCGAATCACAGAGAACGAATCTAAGAGAGTGAAATCATAGAGAACGAACCTGAGAGAGCCGAATCAGAGAAAACGAACCTTGGAGAGTCGAATGGCAGAGAACGAACCTCGGAGAGTTGAATCGCAGAGAACGAACCTCGGAGAGTCGAATCGCAGCGAACGAACCTCGGAAAGTCGAATCGCAGAGAATGACCTTACAGAGCGAAATCGCAGAAGAAGTGAAATTCGGAGAACAAACCTTGAGCCAAATTGCAGAGAATAAAATTTTGAAGAAAAAAAAAGCAAAACTCAGAGAAATCTAAGCTTTTTTACGGTGAATAAAAGAATAAATAAAAAAATTTAATAAAATTATTTTTCCACTAGTTTCTATTCAACAAGTTTTAATTTAAGTATTTAACTAGTAAATTTATTAGTTTTAAAATATAGTAAAAATTTAATTGTTTATTAAAATGTAAATAAGTTAAAATTATAAAAATAAAAACTTTAAAATTAAATTTATATAAAACAAATAATAACAAAAAGTACTTTTAAAGAAAAAAATAATATAATTAATGAAAAATTTTAATAAGAATGTATTTTTTAAAAAATAAAAATCTTTAGTAACATTTTTAAAAAAAATGATACTATAAAATGAATTAATTTTTTCTATAGTAACATTTATTTAAAACATGTCACAATATTATAATAATATTATCTACGGTGACATTTATTTTAAAAAATGTCACTATAATATATAAAATTTATCTATAGTAATACTCTTAACAAATGTTACTAAGAAAATGTCACTAAATATATAAAATGTAGTAGTGGTTGGACTGTTGAAACAGGAGTTCTTCTTGATACAGAGCTTCCAAATGGTATTTTAATTCAGCCTTTTTTCAAGTATTGAATTGTGACATGTTTTACCAAGATTTTTATTTTCTTTTGTTAATTGGATTTATTATTTATTGTTCAATCTTCAAAGTAAAACTGAGCTCTATCATGTCGTGTGAATCGTGAATGGTAAATATTCCAGATTTAAATTCTTTTCTTATTCTTTGTGGAGTGGAAACATTTCTTATTGCTGCTGCTCCTGTCTTTCAGAGATTCCGGAAAATGATTATATTAAATATTTTGCACCATAATTTTCTTTGAAGATTCCAAATGGGCAGATAGTATGTATTTTCTAAACAGTCTTGTTTAATAATCTTGTCTTTATTTATTGGGCGGTTACTCTGGTGGTGAACTGAATTTAATCGGCTATTTGGAATTATTTAATATGATTAAATACATATTGTTACAATGTTAACTTTGCATAGTGTCTTTACTCTTTATAATATATACCATTGGTTGTACTCATTTTTTTCCTTTAAATTGATCAGGAAAATTTAAATAGTAAATCATATCTTAGCACCATTAAAATGCAAGTCATGGAAAATCTTCGTTGTATCCAGCATGCTCCAAGTGTACAGATGCAGGAGGTGAGTTCATCCTTGAAATAGGAGCCCCCCAACTAGTTGGCAGGCTCAATTATTTCATCACAATTTTTTTTCTTGTGAATGTATTGTTTCGATTTTGGAGGCATTATGTTACAAGCTCTTCAACTTTCTTGTATTCATAAACTTTTACCAATGTTGTCAATAATCAATGATTAACACTAGGAGGTAGATCTTTAAGCAATTGAAGTGAAAAATATTCCTTCCTATAGTGCTTCTAAATTAAGATGAGTATTTTGTAGTTTGGGAAGAGAAAAGGGTTCATAAATTGGGTGATATAAAAGGGTTCCTTCCTATAGTGCTTCATAAAGTTTGAAATGATATAGGAGAGAACTTTTACATATTAACTTTATGATAGGCTAATTTTAGTGTATGGAAAAACGATTTTACTTTTTTGTATTTTCTTTTTCTAGAAAAACTTATACAAATATATTTATCTAAACTATTTCTTTTTTATGTTCAATTCTCTGAATACTTATTCTATTCTTTTTAAAAAATCAAAAAGAAAAAACTATTTTGTTGAAAGAGAGATTCGAACTCACGTTCCCTCTCTTTCCTATATATGAACTTTGTTAATAGATTAATTTTATAAACTTAGGAAAAACAAAACAACTTTAAAATATTGTCATACGCAAAATAAACAAAAAATATAAAAATTGGTAAAAGTGTTAATTATTGACTATAACCGTATAACCCATGTATTTTCAAACATACTAAACTAAAATTATTATACACAATAACATAGTGAATTATTTATATTTTATCATGTATATTTTACTATGTTATTACAAAATATATTAAATTAAAATTTTAAAATTTTTATAACATATTAAAATAGAAATGTAAATACATAAGTATAACAACACTTGTGTTGTCACTAATATTAATAACAAATTCAGTAAAAATGTTTGTGCTGAAAGCCAACTATGGAACTTTGGACTCTCTTTCTCACTTATGAGACAGTAACCCGTTATTTAGGTTGGTAACCTTGGAATGTCACAACTCCTTAATCATTTGATGTCTTTAGTTCCTCTCTATTTTTGTTGAATTGTTTTGGATATATTTTTAGAGACCTTTAGTGATGTCATGATTAAACCACTTTTAACAATGCATCAAGTAGTAATATTTTCCAAAACTAACGTTTTGTGGATCACAGGTGTCTCCTGACTTCTACATTCCAGAGTTAGCTGAAGATGAGCAGAACCCTGATGAACGCATTGATCGTCAGGGGAACGACGCAAGATTAATTGCACTTTTGATATCTTTTAGTTTGTGGTTTTGGCATCTCAAATTGCTCACAACCTCACATTCAGTTTTCGTATTTCTTCAATTGATTTATATAAACTAACAAATTTTTTTTTAAAATGTTTGAATAAAAAAAACATAAATATAACAAACACCATATATTTACATATGAAAAAACATAAAGACTAGATATGAGTGATTAAAATTGCATATAGACTATAAAACCAAAAATGCAATTATGTTGCAAAAAATGGTATTACCCTATTCTCTATTTTGTTGTCAAAGCTTAGTTTATTGATTTTGGTATCTCCCGTTTCACAGCACACTCAAGACAAGCACATTCAATGCGATGATGAATATTATGAAGGTGACAATGACAATGATCAAATGGATGTTTCATGAAGTTGGCCCCCTTCGTGTTGCCTTTTGGAAGGGGAGTAACCATTTTAAGAGGGAAGGAAAATGTAATTAGACAAACACCTAGATGTATAAGAAAGTAGGGCTAGCCCAAAAAGCTTGTATATTTGTTAGCTTTTTATTATTTTCATTTTATATTTGCTAAAAAAGTACATTACTAAATACTAATGACGTCTCTTTTGGATTATTGAATGTCACGTTTTGCATGGAATGAAATATGAGCACTTTAGCAAGAGTTGCCCAGTGGTAATGTATTTAAGACTAAAAATATTTGAAAATTACTTGAAAACTTGATTTCTCTTTCGGCAGTGTTATATATTTATAAATGAGACTTATCCATACAAAGCGTGAAATTGAAAAAGGTTATTCATAGGTGGCAGACAAAAAATAACTTTTTACACTTAGAAAGTTTATTCTAACTAGTTAAACAATGTTAACAAGATAAACTATTCAACACTTCCTCAAGTTGGGGCATATAAACTGCATATGCCGATCTTGGAACATATAAATTGAATTTGAGGTCTCCTCACGGATTTAGTCAAAATATCTACAAGCAGATCGTAGGAGTTGACAAATTCTATGTAGATTTCCTTTGACAACACCTTCTTTTAGAGAAAATGACAATAAATTTCAATGTGTTTGGTTCTCATGATGAAATATAGGATTGGAAGCAGTGTGCATGACTGCCTTGTTATCACAATACATTTTCATTTGTTGATTTTCACAAAATTTTAGCTTTTGGAGGAATTGTTTTATCTCGTATAAGTTTACAAGTGAGAGACACTATTGCCCTATACTCATTTTCAGCACTAGTTCGAGCAACCACATCTTGTTTCTTGCTTTTCCAAAAAATAATGTTGCCTCCAATGAAAACACAATATCTAGAAGTAGAAGGTCTGTCTAAAGATCCTGCATAATCAACATCACAATATCTAGATATTTGCACATTTTCCTTGTCTTCATATAGCAATCCTTGTCTTAAAGTCTTCTTGAGGTATCTGAGAATCTGAATGACAACATTCCAATGATTTAAACCTAGAGTCTGCATAAACTGACTAACCACTCCTATTGAAAATGATAAGTCCGGTCTAGTAATAGTAAGATAAATAAGTTTTCCAACAAGTCTTCCATATCTTTCTAGATCTATGAAAGGCTTACTTTGTTCTACAATTAATTTCTTATCTAAATTCATAGGATTTTCCATGGGTTTACAATCAATAAAACATGTTTCTTCAAGGATATCTAAGACATATTTTCTTTTAGAAATAACAATTCCTTCCTTTGATTGAGCTACTTTAATGCTTAGAAAATATTTGAGACTTCCAAGATCCTTGGTTTGAAAGTGATTACTTAGACGTTTATTTAGTCGAGAAATCTTAAAGGCATCATTTCCTATGATGACTTTGTCATCAACATACACAATTAAGTACACACATTTCTCAAGAGAGGTATGATAATAGAAGACCGAATGATCTACTTCACTACGTTTCAGCTCAAAGCTTTGTACAACATGACTAAACTTTCCAAACTAAGCATGTGGAGATTGTTTGAGACCATAGAGAGATTGACATAGTTTACAAACTAACCTATACTCCCCTTGAGCAACAAACCTAGGAAGTTGCTCCATATAGATTTCCTCTTCTAGATCACCATGAAAAAAAATATTTTAATATCCAATTGATGGAGAGGTCAATGGCAAATAATAGCCATGGCAAAGAAGATCCAAACAGTTGTGATTTTGGCCACAGGAGAAAACATATCCCTATAATCAAGACGATATATCTGTGTGTATCCTTTGGATACTAGTCTTGCTTTTAGCCGTCAATTTTACCATCTGGCCCGACCTTAATAGCGTAAACCCACCTACATCCAACTGTCTTCTTCCCAGGCGAAAGAGAAACTAGTTCTCATGTGTTATTTTGATCAAGAGCCTGCATTTCAACAATCATGACTTGTCATCATCCATGATGATCGAGTACTTCATGTACATTTTTAGGTATAGTGATAGAAGAAACAGATGAGACAAATGAGAAAAAGGTAGTATGTTGATGATAACTTATAAAATTATAAATGGAATGAGGATTACGGGTAGAACAAATACCTTTTCGAAGAGTAATGAGCCAGCCAAATTCTTCATCATCTGGAATCATGGTATAGGTAGACGGTGGTGAAGGAATTAAAGAAGAGGATTTACCATTCAACATTGAATCAGTTTCTTGTGTTCTGCGATGGTAGGTGAGGAGATAAGGTGATGATGGTTCAAAGGGCCTTGGAGAAGGAGAATAATTTTCAAAAGTGGTTTGACTTAGGATGTTAGGAAGGAAAATAGAGAATGGTTCAACTAATAGGACAGTTAAGACTTGTTGGACAAAACTAGTATTTTGGTATGAGGAAAGAAGTGGGTCTCCTAAAAAAAGGTGACACTAGCGGACATGTAGTACTTTTTAGTGTTTAAGGAGTAGCATCGATACCCTTTTTGAAGATGAAAATAACCCGGGAAAACATATTTGATGACCCAAGCAAATAGTTTGTCTAACCTTGAGGACATATCATGGACAAAACACATACAACCAAAAATATGAGGAGAGATGTGAAATAAAGATTCATCAAGAAACAAGACAATATAAAGAATTTGATTTTCAAGAGAAAAAAAAGACATTATATTTATGAGAAAGCAAGTCATGAGAATAGCATCTCCCCAATGATGAATTGGAACATTGGTACCAAGCAATAAGGTACGAGCAGTTTCAACTAAATGTCTATTTTTCCTTTCTGCTATTCCATTTTGTTGAGGTGTATGAGGGCAAGTAGACATATGTAAAGTGCCATGAGAACTGAGAAGGGTAGAAAATCTTGAAGAGAAATATTCTTTGGCATTATCACTTCTCAAAATTTTGATAACTTGGCGAAATTGATTTTTAATTTCATTAAGAAAATATGCAAATATAGACAACAATTCAGAACAATTTTCATTAAATAAACTCAAGTACAACGAGAATACTAATCAATAAAAGTAACAAAATATCAAAACCTAAAAGATGTGACACGACTAGGACCTCAAATGGTTGAATGAATTATGGAAAAAGGAGAATTACATCTTGTTTTAGTTCTCTTTGGAAAAGAAGATCTAACATATTTTCCTAGTTGACATGACTCACACTTTAGGCTTGAATTTTTCGAAGGTCGGGAACGATTTTCTTTAGTTTGGATAAATGTGGATGACCCAAACAATCATGCACAAATTTAGGAGATGGAGATGCAAAGCATGACATAGACAATCTAGTTCCAATATAGTATAATCCTTTAGATTCATGTCCTTCTCCAATCAATTGACCTATCCCACAATCCTGTATAACAAAAGAATTAGCATTAAAGATTACTAAACAATTTAAAGTGTTGGTTAATTAACTAAGAGAAATTAGGTTAAAAGAGCAATTGGGAATAAAAACAACATATTTTGGGTTTAAAGAGGAAGAAACAGAGACTTGACCAACTCCCTGAGAGGCAACTTTGGACCCATTGACTAAAGTAATAAAATGAGGAAATCTAGGAGAAAAAATAGAAGAAAATATTGAAACATTACTAGAAATATGATCATAAGCACCTGAATCAAGTATCCATGGACTTGAACTTTCCATGGTTTGAGAAATGCAAGTTGTTCACAAACTAGACTAGTTGGAAGATTGTGTTTTATTGCTGGATTTTAACCTCAAATAATCTTGATATTCTTCCTCAGAGAACATTGGTTCAACCTTTTTAAATTTGAATACATTGGTTGTCTTATAAGGGAAACATATGTAAAGAGAAGCAATTCTCTTGAGTATGACTCATTCTCTTCAATACGAGCATTAGGGAGGTCTGCAACCAATTCTTCTTCCTCAATTTTCATGGCCTCCTAGTCCATGATTAGACACCATGGTAGAGGATTCAGTAGTATCAGGAAGATTTCTACTCTTAAGAGTGAGAACACGAAGCAGTCATGTTGTCAGATCCTCCATAGATGGAACTTCTTAACTAGTCATAATTTGTTCCCAAACATGATCAAAATTCAGATTCATGGCATGAAGGATCATAATCATATAAAACTTATCCAACTTCTTCTTAATCTCTTGCAAGGATTCAACTTCTAAGAACATTTTCAATTCCTTAACAACTGATTGAGCTCTAGCAATGAAGGAAGTCATATCGTGATCCGTTTGTTGAAGTGATGTCAATTATGGGCTAAATCATAAAGGCGTTGAATATCATTTGCAAAAATACTCTTAGCCTTCTTCTAAAAAGAGTTAGAGGTTTTGAATGTTCTGAGAGTTCCCAATATATGGGGTTCTACAGATTGTCATAGTAAAGCACAAAGTTGAAAGTCCATCTTTTTTCACTGTTCAACTTTGTCTTATGATATATTATTGTCATCTTCTTCCAAGTGGTCGTAAAAACCTTGGCTAAGGAGCCAAAGTTCAACAAATGCAAATGAAGAAAGATCATTTTTTCCATTCAATTTCTTTGAGGTAATTGTGGGAGTACCAGAAAATGAGTGGGCAGGTCTAGAAGCCATTTCTGACCAAAAATAGGAGCCAAACAAGGGTAGAAATGGAATATTAGAAAAACCTTTTACTTTATTTTGTTATCTTTCGTGGATTTTACTTGTTGAATGAGCTTTAGAAAGGATTTGACTTGTAAAATGAGAAGAGCTCTCAATGTGCTTTATTGCTATGAAAAGAGTAAAATTCATTGACCATCTTATGCTCCTTTTTTATTAATGCGAATTATTTGACTTTAGATTATGTGAGGGATTGATAGTCTAATACTCAAATAGCTTAGTCCCTTGCTTGCAAGTGATTGATGTTAAGGGTACTTTTATGAGTGATGGAAACATGAGTAACAAATATGATTTTGGCAAATGGTTTATTTATGCTTTTATTTACTTTTCATTCAATAGTTGTAGTATAAGTTTCATTCCTTTTTTTATTATAAATAAAAAATATTGAGATTTCTAAGGTATCATCTAAGTCCTTGTGGGATCAACCCAATGTAAACTCAAATGAAAATAAAAGATTACATCATTATATCCCTCCTTACTCCTCAACCTAACTTGTTAAGATCATATTCATTATAACCAACTAATTCTTAATTCAAATATGAAAATTTTCTCTCACATATACAAACACACACGTGACTAACTTAATACATATTTTATAACCGTACTGAAATTTTTTAGATTCCTATTAAAGGTTACTTTTAAAAATAACCTTCTTTCATTTGTATGTTTTATTTTAAACATACTTTAGAAAGCATTGGAATAATAATTCAAAAATAGCCATACATTGTTGACAAGCAATTAATATTATCATTATTATTTATTATTATAACATAAAATGTTGCTTTCTCCATTTCACTCATATATTAATATTAACCTAATTAACACAAATTAAGGCTAGAATAATACACTGTAGATTTGATGACAAAGAACTTTATGATATATATAAAGAGAGAATTTAATTGGTGTACACTTTCAGTGTAAAAATTTTTACACTGACGTTCAATCATACATTTATATTCATGGTAAGTTTGTTGACTTTATTAATTAGTACTTTAAAAGTTACATAAATGAAAAATTATGATTGAACGACAGTGTAAAAATCCTTTACACTGATTAATATATATATATATGTTTAGTTATGTTTATGGGATGAGATGAAAGATGAATGGCAAGTTTCCCAATGGCTCTGTTAGTCTTCAAGTATGCAAATGCTTCCACAGTCTAAGAAAATGGAAATGGACTCTTAGGATCCAATACTGGCTTCACCTTCCCATTCCCTAAGTAAGAATGTAATTTCTCCAACACAAGACCATCCAAAATGGCAAAGAAGGGGATAACCGGTGGAGTTGAAGGTGGTACTATCGCCACGACTTTGCCCCCTTCTTTAATACCCTTCAATGCCTTGTTAGATTCTCCTGTTTTTGTAATCAACCATGTATTCATTCTTAGTAATCATCATATACTAGTATTGTAATAAGAATTTAACAATATAATTAAGCTATTTTATGCTTCAACAACTGACCTACTGTATCGAACACTACATCAAACTTTTCTGCAAGTTCTTCAAAATTCTCCTTTGTATAATCAATATTCAAGTCTGCTTCTAAGTTCCTCAACAAATCTACTTTTGCAGTATTGGCAGTGGCTGCAACCTTTGATGCGCCAAAAACGTGCTTGGCTAGCTATCATCAACCAAATAAACAAAATTACTGACATTTACTAATATTTAATAAATATTGTATATATAATTCACACTCTTTAATTGAAACTTCTTGATAAATATAAAAATGGAGATGGAAGATATAAACCTGAATGACAAGAGCTCCTACTCCACCAGCTCCTCCAAGAACAAGTATAAATTTTCCAGCAGAAAACTCAATATGTTCAAGTGCTTGATAAGCAGTGATGATGGCTGCAAGAAGGCTTGTAGCTTCAATAAAGCTCAAATTTGAGGGTTTATGAGCCAATACTTTCTTTTCAGTAATAACGTACTCTACCAAAGTCCCAATGGACTTTGGATTATTCAGAGCATACTCAATGATATCACCATAAACTTCATCTTCAACCTTGAATTTCCTCACCTGACTTCCCACTTTTACCACCATACCAGCAGCATCAAACTCTGGAACAATCTTAATTTCCAAACCAAAATCAACATTAAACATGTGCACATGTGCAACTTAAAAAAAAAAAAATAGTATATAAGTGAAGTGAAAAACTCATCTTACAGATTGATTTTGTAAGTGAGTTAAATCCAATTTCACCTTTAAAATTTTCTAAAAATATATATATAGATATATGATATTACGATAACGATAATGAAACCATATTCTTACAGGTAAGGGAGCGTCAGTGTTCTTTATATACCCAACAACCGTCATATAATCTGCAGGATTAAGGGCTGCATGGACAACCTTGATGAGCACCTTCTCTTTCTTGATGTCTCTACTATGTTCCCATATTCAGAATAAACCCAACCTTTCATGTGTGTTGGAATTCTTGAAGCATTTATAATTTTAAATAACAATTAAAAAATATAAATAAAAAAAAATCCTTACATAAAAGATAAAGAATTTCTCTCAAAGCATTTCCAATGTTACTTGTTTAGAAGAAAATTACTAAGATTTTTAATTCATTTTAAATGAATTTCATGACACCACATAACTCATAATTAAGTAACTCATACCACTCTTTTTTACAAAGTTTTGCTTCAATATTCTAGTAAGCAATCCAAACTTTTATAATTTTTTATTTCAATAACTTAAAAATTTAATTTTATTATTATAAATAAATATAAATATTAATTTAATATGAACAAAATTATTTTTAATAAAATAATATATAAAATTTATTTATTGTTAATTAAAAGATCAATATCACCTTAAAAATTGTTTTCTATATTTATAAGCATAAATGTTTATTTAAGAGTCATGCTTATTTTAAGTATCATTTCTTATTAGTAAGTATAAATACGCACACATCATTATTTAACAAAAATAAATAACCATATGAAAAAAACAAAATAAAAATTTTGTTGAGGACCAAAAATTTTAAAAACATTGAGAGTTAAAAAACTTGAATTATAATTAAAGGACAAAAACATCTTTAACCTTAAAATGTGAGAATATTTAAGTAGATCTCACTTTTTTTTTTCTTTCTTTCCTTTTTCATATCCTACCAAACAATAAAAAAAAAACAATGTATTTTTCATCTTTTCCTTCTTTCTGTTAAAAATTACATTTCTTCCTCTTATTTAGTCGTTTTCTATGCATCAAATAAAGCATAAGAGATAAAAATATTTAGAAAAGAATACACATAAATATTTTAGCAGTACAAGTATTATATAAAAATTATCATAGTGCTAAATACCCTCTTGAATTCTTACAATTTGAATGAATACCATTGAATCTGAACAAAAAAAGCAGTATGAATTTATTTTTGTTTGTTTTGGTCCGTCAATAATATACTCAAGTTGCGTGGAAGCTCTCTAACATGAGAGTGCACTGTAGAAATTCTCACAAAGAAAAGCCTAAAACAATGTAACTTAGTAGCTGTGTAACATGCATGCACCTTGCAGCCCATTTTTTTTTATCCTTCTATAAATTTTACATAAAGAATAAATCTAGGCCTATAAAGCAGGGTAGATCCACGCGCCAAACTAAATATGTGCATCTTGGAATCCATCGTGGAAGTGGAAGCTTATGAATCATGATATGCATCGCTATAGACTAAGTTGAGCCAAAAACTATCTGGTATCTGCCCTTAATAGCAAAAAAGAAAAACCAAATTAACCACTCTTTTCTGATGAAAATTTTGGCATACTGTCCAATTAAACTACTCAATACCCGTGTGAACACAACCATAACTTTCTTTCAAACTATTTCCACTACTGTGAAATCGTCAATTGAATTCCATAAAGTACAAATATCAAGAAATTAAGAGAGATATAAAATCTGTACCAGAATATAAAGTGTGATAAGTGATGACCACTCGACAATTGTCTCCTTATACATTCTCTTTTGTTATCTTTTTAGAGTTTTATTCGATTCTCCTACCACTAAACTATCTAATGGAGACGTAACATAGAATGCGAAGCACGCCTTTCTCTGAAATGCGATGGTTCAAAGTATTCAGACCAACCATATCTTTAACAAAAGTAACTTGTTGTTCTGTCCTCCAAGGGAAAGGCATGCATTTTTCATACCTCTCATTTCGTATCACACTGTCCGTTGGAAGAACATATACCTGCCTATACAAGAACCCCCCACTCTTCAACTTTTTCTCGCTATTCTTGTTATTTAGCGATACCATCTACTGCATTTTATCTTATCACAATTTCACTTGAACTAGTTACTTTAGCTTAATTATGACACCAAAATCCTATTTTTTCTCAAAAAGTACATCCTACAGTTAGCTAGGACAGAATTAATCTACCAGACTAGAGTCCAAAATATGTACTCTAAGTAAATTAAATTAGTGTGGTTGAATCACCAATAGTTTAATCTCAAGTAGTAAATGTCAATGACAAGAATGATAGCCGGGCAGAGACAATTATTATAATTGTGTATATACATCCCTGCATATAATAGAAATAAGACTAACGAATTCGAATTTCTAGTGCACATGCGTGAGCTTATAAATTAGTTGTTGACCAAAGGCACGGGCACCCCTGAAAAATGTATTACCACCCTCTGTCTACATGTTTGCTCCAAGCCATGCTGTAGAAGATCAATTAAGTTCAAGAAAACACTGTACAAGATTCTTTTTTTTGTTTGATACTTACCCATGACTGATGACACCGCAACCATGCCCGTGCCTCTCTCTCTATCTCTCACGCACACATTAATGCACCCTCTTCCCTAATAATTCAACGCTGTGGTCCCCCAATCCCCATGGAGCCGGACATAACTTCTCATCAACATACGAATCATCCAAATAAGTTTAATAATTACTACAGTAGCAGTAATATTTTAAAGATCTTCTTGACAATGATGTGAAGAGATTAGTTAAAAAATATTAAGCCTAATAGTAATATTTTAAAAATCTACACATATAACACGTTTTCTAAAAACATTTAACCAGTTATTGTGCTTATCAAGACCCAGAATATTTTAAAAACACATCACTTTCTCACATCATAAATGCGTGCATGCGAGGTAAATACACAAGCAAAAAGACTACAGTAACAACATCCATATTAAATACTATAGTAGCATACAACCAAGGACATATCCAATGCTCTTAAAGTGTTCCATACACCATAATACCAATTACGATACACACAACACAAACCCATAAATATTGTAGTAAGTAGGGAACAACTCAAAACACAACTATCTGTTTCCCACGTGTTTACGCTGCTGTAACTATCCGGTCGCAACCGCACCAAGTTACCACAACCAGTCAAAATCTCCTTCATCTCATCAGAACCCACAAAGGATCAAACATGACAAGGATACAAAAAGAGGAAGCAAGTTTGGGCCCCTTCTCGGCGTGCACTTGTTTTTTGGACACTTACTGGAATACCAGCCACCCTTCTAATTCAAAATGCTTCACTTACCAGGCTCTGGTGTGACTGCTACTTTTATTGCACATGATACACTGAACACTTCCGTCTTTCCTTACACAATGCTTAACATAGATTACACTGACTACCAATTACCAGTTGATCTCCGAGCTCCAACTCAGAAAGAGCTTCAGAAGAAAACTATACTCAGTATTTCACACGTCGTTGCTGACCACAAGCACCATAACAACAATTGCTTTGTTTATTCTGCAGACTCCATGAAGTAAGTATGAATAACCAGCAAAGCAACAAACCATAACTAACACTATAAAGTACTATTTAGGTGACAAATAATGATATGCTTGGGTAACAATTCTCTAACTTACAAGGCATCAAGTCCGAGCGCTTGAGCCTTTTGTTTCAATGATTTCAAGCAATGTATGGCATCGTCAAGAAGCATGACCGGGTCCTTGTCCTTCCTGCCAGGAATTATGCTCTGCAGAATGCTCAGAACATCTCGTATCTTCTCCTTTTTCATCTTCTTATTGCCAGAAAAGGATTCTTCATTGTTGTTACTGGAACATCTTGATTCGGCATCATCTCCAGTGGCAGAAGATTTGTTCAGATTCTGAGAACTTGCAGTATCCATGAGTTGTATATCATCATAGTAACCATCCAATAGCTTCCTCTTCTTAGTTTTCCCTGCAGAGCTTGCAACTTCCTCTCCAGTTTCCCTAAATGTTTCACGATTATAATGAGTGGTCATTGTACTTGGAGAGTGTCCTGTGCTTGTAACTTCATCATCATCTTGGGTAGAATAGCCATCACTGTCAGAGTAAAGCAATGCATTAATTTCTTCTGTGTCTTCATGCATCTCACTTTCAATGCTGGTTACGTGATTCTCATCTACCTTATCAGCCAAAGTTGGCTCAGTCATATGATTCACATTCAAATTCCAATTTAAGTCTCCTCTAAAAGAAGATTCATTCCCTCTCCAATAGTTAGCACCATGTAGTTTTGAATGCCAAGAAGTAAGGCACTCACCGGGACTCCCAAACCTAGAACTATAAACAACAGTTGTTTGACCACCCGTCTGGTCAATAACAAGAAATTGTTTCTGTGGGGTGCTAGATTCACCATAGGGAGCAATTTTGTCCCCAAAACATTTCACATGGTCAGGAGGGGTTTTTCCCTCAGCAGTGAAGTTCAGAGCAGGAGTAAATCCCTGACGGAAACGAGGCAAACAATAAAACCAACCACTGGGTTCATTGGACAGGCCTAACTGCAAATGAGGCAGTGTAGAGGAGGCCAAAGCAGGCATTGTCTCATTGCTTGAGACCATATTAAAACCAGGGTTCACGGCAGCAGAAATACCATCTGGCTTCCCCACATCAGGGGGGTTCAAATTTGGTGATTGCCATCCAAATTGTAGACGCGGCATCCAGGTTCCACAATCTTCTCCCATTCAATCAGAACAATCACCTAAAAATTACAGAAACATGTACCATAAAATCAATAGTTAAACCACATGTGAGACATTTTTTAATGAATGAATTAATAACAATAATGTAAAATATACCTGGAGAAAAACGATTTCAACTCAAGAGCTATTTGTTACAAAAGGTTTCTTTCACGAACAAGAAAAACAACTAAAAGAACCAGCTTAACCCACCCAAACGGAGCAAGGCAAAACAATTACGTGACAGGTTTGAGCAAATGACGGAAATATTCAGCCTGAAGCACAAAAATTAACAGTTATTGACAAGTTGCTTTGCAGATCAGAAGATGTGTATAATATAACAAAAATGTTTGCCATTCAAGGGAGGATCACATACCTGGCATTCTCTGAGAGGTTGAAAGCATGCTATAACTCTAACTATAATAGTGGAGCTCCCGGCAATTCCATTTTCATGTTTCAATGCCCGAAATCTCGTTTGACTCGCTGCTTGGCACACCATAACTACTTTTCCCAACCCTCTTCAATTCAAAATGCAAGAACCACACTTTTGCTTAGGACAATTGATCTGATCGCCTCCAAGCCAGTGCAACAGGTTTTGAATTGACCAAGCAAATAAAAGATACCAAAAATACCAAACAACTCTTACAACTAAACACTGCTAGAAAAAAGAAAAGGCTAATTAACGGATTGTTTTAGAAGGAAAGACGAACTTGTGTTCGGAAGAGTTTGGTAACTACCCTTCAGCTAATCTGACGGACGTAGCAGGGAAGAACAACAAAGAAATTGGATCCCATGGAAACGGGTTAAAGAGAAGACGAAGAAGGTATAATTAGATCAAACCACACAAATTACAGAATCACTTTGCAATAAAGATTCAATGAAATCCCTTTGCGGAATACATCAACTGAAAGACTAAGCCACCACCGCATGCTGCTGTGTCCTTACCCACAAAAAGATAACGCCACTCTTTCTCCTTCACTCCAACCTACCCACGACCTGCAACAAGATAATTTTCACATCAGAAAACGTAATCAAAGCAGAGCAAGAAAAAAGATTAAACTTTTCATGAATCCTCAGCCTTAAAGAAGTGGGACTTAGTTCTATCCAGCGATAAGTTTCCAATTTTGGACCAAATTTTTTTTAAAGAAAAAAAAAGAATAAAACCTTAAAATTCACGAACATGAAACTTAAACAGAAAGCACGGGATAGCCCAAAAATTATGGTTGAGCTGGGAAACAAAAACCGTCTAGGAATTGGCAATAAATAGTGTTTGGGCAGGGAAAGAAAAGGCATAAAATGAAAAACTTACTTAGAATGGAGAGAGAAGTGAGAAGAGATCGAAATCGGAGATGAATCTGAGAACTGAAAAGTAAGAGAGAGAAAAGGGTGAGGAAGGAGAAAGACGAGAGGAACAAGCGTGAATGGGTACAGTCAAAGTGGAAAGTGGATGTGGAAACTCCAACCCACAAGACAGCACGGGAGTTGAATTATATAGAACATGCATTGACGTATATGCCCCTGATGGAAGTGCATCAAATAATGGAAAGGCAAAATAATAAGGAAACAATTGTGTAGTGTCGTGGGTGTTGATGGATTCATTCATACGTGCGCCAGGGCTGAGGAGTGCACGCAAGGTATTAAGTTTACAATCATGAAACATAGTCATTACTCTTTAAATTCAAATTAATTTTAAATAAACATAAAAAGTCATTAAAAAAAGTTTAATAAGTATACATTCACTATATAAAAAATTTTCACATGATTTTTTATTTATATAACTTTTTAAATATTAATCGGTAAAATTAATAAATTTATTATAAATAAAAATTATAATTAAATGTTAGTATAAATTTTTTTACTCAAAAAATATATATTAATTAAATTCTTAAAAAATTAAATTAAAGTTATATTTTTAAGTTTATTTAGATGATTTTGTATTAATTTCATAAAAATTTTAATGACTATATTATTTTATTAAAGGAAGCAGAAGAAAAAATAATTTTATTATTATTTGTTTGAAAGGAAAGAGATTTTAAAATTATTTTTTTATTTTTATTATATTTTAAAATCTTATTTAACTACATATTTACATCACAATTTAATGTTTAATGTTTTTTTTCTATTAGCATTTCTCACGCTTCATTGAATTGTGCCTTATTTAAAAGTTCGATGACATAATTTAAGCTCTATAACAAATATTAAAATAAAATATTTTAAAACTAATAATAATATATTTATTGGATTGATTAATTTGTATAAAAATTAATATAATTAAAAAGAGAACTTTGATATAGGTTAATAAATGATACTTTTATTAATTAGAATTAATAAATAATTATTTTTAAATAATCAAAATATTAATGTTACGACTTTTTCGTTGACATAGCAAGGGTTTTGTTAGCTTCATAGCCACACTATTAAAAATATGAACCTTTTATATATATATATATATATATATATATATATATATATATATATATATACACTTTCTCTTTCTTTCAATACACTTCTTCACCCATGGTCGTAGCATCATAATAATAGTTATAAATTTTTATTTTTATTTTTAATTAACTTGGAACAATAACAACTAGGGAAATTATTTAATAAAGCTTTTAAGGGGAGAATTTTTTTTAATAGATGACAATGATGATAATAAAGTTATTAAATATGTATGAAAATAAAAGAAATAGAGATATTGAATTTACTTGTAATCATAAAAGACTGAAAAATAATTTAGTAAAAAAATATAAAATTTATTAATTCAATTTCTCTCTCTAATTTTCCTAACGAGAAAAACTAAAAATGAGTGAAGAGGATTCCACTTCCCTTTTCTCTTAAAAAATGAATCAAATAATTTTTGTAATAATATCTCTTCTTCTGTTTCGAGCATCTCTCAAATCAAATACAATGTTATTGTTATGCATTTAATACCATATATATATATATAAAAGTTTAAGTGATATACACAATTAATTATGACTTTTTATTTATGAGATTTTTAAAATAATAATTAGTAAAGTTAATAAATTTATTATAAATGAAGGGTCATGATTGACTGTTAGTGTAAAAATTTTTACACTAACAGTATATACCAATTAAACTATATATATATATATATATATATATATATATATGCATTTTAATATTTTATGATTATTTGAATTGTAAGGTTTGATTGGATTATACATGTTTTTTTATTATTTAATTTCTTTGTGATAAAAATTTAGTCATGAAATATGTTGATGTTAATTAATAAAAGTGACATGAAAAAATTTTATTAAAGAATTTTCATTGTATTATTTATGAAGTTTAAATATTCTTATAAGAAGATTAGTCGATGTAATTAGGTTTAATTTAAAAATAAAAGAAAGTAAATAAATTTTAACATTAGATAATATTGAAATTAAAATAATGATAATAATATGTTAACAAAAACAAGAAATCCGATTCAAATTAAACTAAAAAAATTGGAATGATTTGGGTATTGTATTCAAAATAAACCACATACAATTGTTTTTTTTTTATATGGGTAAACACAAAATATTAAATGGTTCTTGAATGTTTGAGACATTTACAATTGGATCCTTGAAAGAGTTTTTTATGCATTTAGGTTCCTAAGGTTTAAAACGCATGCAAGTCGAGTGAATCATTTTGTGGCAGTTTTATGAGTGTTTCTTTATAATGGTTTTGAGCCGCTAAAAATAATAAAATTCAAATTAAAAATAATATATCTAATTAAAATAAGTTACAAAATACATACTAATTAAATTAATTTTTCATTAAAAACCATTATTTTTCTAATTAAAAACAAATATACTGATTCCATGATTTTCCTCCCATTTCACAGCAGCAATATACATTAAAAAAAGTAACAAAATACATTATAGTTAAATTAATTTTTTATTAAAAATCATGATTTTTTTCTAATTGAAAACAAATATATTGATTCCATGATTTATTTTCATTCCACAGCAGCAATATACATAAAAAAATAATAAAATACATTCTAATTAAATTAATTTTTCATTAAAAATCATGATTTTTTTCTAATTAAAAATAAATATACTGATTTCATGATTTTTTTTCCATTCCACAACAACAATATACATTAAAAAAAGTAAAAAAAAACATTCTAATTAAATTAACCACTCATTAACTTGAATGAGTTTTTGCACCCAAATACACAATAGAGTTCCAAACTTTGCATCAAAACTTAACCACCCACTAGATTAGCAAATCAATTCAAAAAAGAAAACCATATATAATAGTAAAGTAAAACTCAGCATTTGTCCATAAATTCTTCTTTGTTTTAATAAAGAAAAGGCATTTAACATATAAATCTTAAAACAAGAACTTCATCAACACAAAAATAACTTGGTTTTTTAAAATTGATAACATAAGTAGAACAAATTGGGGAAAAAGATCAGAGAAGCAGGACCAACACCTCGGTTTCTTCCTTGACCAAATTGATGAACTCACGAAATGCAATGTCATGATAGTTATCGAGATCCTTAGAGAGAAGCAGGATATCATTATTCCAGGCTTTGTTGGAGGTGGGTTCACAGAAAGTGAGGTTGGGCAAGAGAAATGAGGTGGCAGTGTGACGATCTTCAAAGATGATTTTGAAAAGGTAAAAGACAACCCATTTGTTATTGATGCTTTGGGCTTTGGAGGTGAATTTGGAGAAGAGGTCAAGAAAGGAGAGAGCTTCGGCAGAGCAACCATGGGTGATGAGGTGGTGCTTGAAAGAGTTAGCAATAGCGGCAATGTCGAGAGCGACGGAGGGGGTGAGGCAGTTGGAGAGAATGCGAAGGGCGTAGCAGAGGGAGTTGTGGAATTTAGGGAAGTTAAGGTTTAGGGAAGGGAATTTGGGGGAAGGTTTTGGGAGAGTAGACGGTGGATGAGTTCCTTCACCAGATTTGGAAGCTTTTGCTGGTCTTCTTCTTCATCCATCATTAGTTGTTTATACCCAACTACAAACCTTTTTTTTTCTTCCCTTTCCCTTCTCTTTTTTGTTAATTCTCGATGGAATATACTGAGAAAAGATTCCTTTCTTTTTATTTGTTGTGGACAGGGATATGATTTGAGATTATAGTATTGCGACTGTCATTACTGTTGAAAATTGAAATTTCAAAATTGTGAAAATTTAATTGTTTATGGTTGGTGATTTTATTTTTTGGCTACAAAGAGGATTGAGCAAAAAAATTGGTTCACTAGAAGAGGAAAGAGCATTTCAACTAAAAATTGCAACAAATGTTTTTTTGTTGTTACGTGTTTAGAATGAATGACGTTGACTATCACATAATACGAGATATTTGTCATGTAAGCCTTAACAACTTACTGTGCATTGTCTAAACGGCATCATAGATGAAAGGACTTGCATGCATGCATTTTTAAACATCGGGGATTCATAAAACCTAAAACATTTTTTTAAAGACTTAGTTGTCAATACTTCAAACTTTTAGAGACCCGTTTGATATTTCGCTTCACCTATAATTTTTATATTTAGTTCAAATTATATTTTAACACCGTAATGAGATGGTCATGTAAGCATGGATGGTTGGATGATGACGTGACCTTGGGCATTGTATTGTTAGAATTTAGTTCCCGATGGGGTCAACTAAACCATGTGTGATGTTCTTGAGCATACTCTTGGGTCCGAACCACACCACCCACTCTGGTTCCCCTTATCCCCGTTTTTGCTTAACGAATCCACATCCTCCCGTCTGCAGATCCCATCATGGACATGCTCATGCCTATGTTTTTCTTCAAATGCCTTTTATAGCATCCTCAATACCCCTAATGTCTAGTGGTTAATTGGGTATTGTGTAATTTTAACCACAACATCCAGGCTAATAAATAGTATTGTAAGAATTTAAAATTTTATAAATAATTTTTTAATTTTTTTTAAAAAATTATTAATTATATCAACTAATTTTTAATAATAAATTATTTAAAAAAATTAAACCCGTTAAAATTTAATATTTTTATGTGACTTAATACTTTTAATACAACATTAATTTCTTTTGTAAACATTTCCTTCTTATGCTTTCAATTTTGAAAAAAAAAAAGTAATACTGTGAATACCAAAATTAATGTTTTCTAAAGTAAAATGTATTACAATATTAATATCATTTTTAAAATTAATTGTCTTTTTTTTAAAATTTTCTATTATTTAAATTAAAAAATTCAAAAGTTATTAAAAGTATTGTAAACCGTTATCACATGTCAATTAAAAAGATGTTAACACATGATCTAGTATCTTTTAACTCAAATAATTCTTAATTTTATTAATTAACTTTCAATAACAAATTATTTAACACGGAAGACAAAAGTCACTTTACTAATTAAACGTTTATTCAAACTGGATGCATCACTTCATATAGAATTGTTTTGGATTAATTTTCTTTTAGGTATGGAAAGTTTAAAGACTAATTTGAAATTTATTTAAGAAAATTATCATATTTAAACAAGCACTTCTTTACAAATATGAACTGCTCATTTTAGAAGCAAAGTTATTTACCAATCATGCTATAACATGTTGATATTTTAGTTTAATTTTAACTTCAATACTCAAATACAAAATTATTTTCAATATTAAACAAAATATCATTCATAATAATTTTTTTGTTTAATTGCATTTTATCTCTTTATTTTATCAAATCTTTAAATTTTATTTGTTTTCTTATTTTTAAAAAGCATCAATTTATACCTCCATATACTAAATTGGAACTAACATTGATTCACACATGTCAAATGAATAGTATTAAGGTGTTGATTAATATTAATAATAGTATCACATGTAACAATTAATGTTACTTTTTAGTCAATATTTTTAATAATAAACACTTTTAATTTTTAAAAATTAACCGTCACATGTGATATAATTACTCACTTTGACAACCCATTATATAACACTTTAGTTAATGTTAATTTTTAACCATTAATTCTTCCAATTCAATGAATAAAACATAATTGTTAATTTTAAAAAACAAAAACATAAAATGTTTTAATTTTAAAATAAATGATAAAATTTGTGAATTTGATAAAATAGAATAAAAAAATTACTGTAAACCTAATTTTAGATACAAACCCTTAATGAGAGTAGAAGTGGACTTGATCATTCAACAAAAGAAAAAAGTAGAAGTGGAATTGATTCATTAAAGGAACATCTAGAATCTTATGGAGAAATGTAATCGCAAGGGGAGATTACCAAAGATAACTAGTTAAGTTTTTCGAAAAGATTAGTAATTAATAAATTTGATAAATATTTTGTAATGATAACAGGGTTAAATATACATCTTTTTAAATTTTCAAGTCAATATTTACATTATTTTCCTAATAAATATTTTTTAAAAAAAATAAAAATATTTAAGTACTAAATTGAAATATAAATAAATTTTAAGTAATAATTTATTTATAGGTAAAAAAATTTATTTAAGCCTACAAAATTGCATTTCTAATATATAAGTAAATTTGCACTGAATTTCAATAAAATTGTTTGTTTTTGGTACCTAATAATTTTTTATTTTGTTCAAAATTCTTATTTAAAGCATTATTTAAAACACTTTTTAAAGCATTTTAAAATAATTTAAAATGTTATTTATTATATTTTAAGAATTCAAAAAATAAGTTATATTTTGCTAGTTCAAAAAACAAAGAGATCTCATCTAATACATTAATTATTTAAAAAATAATGATTTAGATAGACTCTTGTGATGATCCAAGAATGTTTCTTAATTTGGCGACTTTATTATTGACGTTGTATTTTATAGGTATCAAAAAATTATTTTGGTTTTGATATCTAACCTTTATTTATATTTTGATTGTGTTACTTGAAAAAAAATTAATTTTAAAAAAGGTGGCTACCATGAAAATAACATGATGTTAATTTGACAATTTTAAATAATATAGACTTGGTGATATGACATTTTTTATAACTATGTCATCCATTAATACAAGAGACGTAACTATCTATACCAATTTAAAATATTAAAAAATATTAGATATTAAAATAAAAAAAGTTAAAAATTTAAGCATTAAAATAAAAATACATCATTTCACAAGTAATTAAAAAATATTTAAATCATAATAGTATACATATATGAAAAAAAGAGACTAGTATATATAAAAAAGAACTACTAATTAACTAAGACAGAATAGAATCTTTAAAAAACAACTACTATAGTGAGCAAATTTTAAAAATTTTCACAAAAGAATATACTATATTATGTTTTGGAAGTTACACACACACTTTCACTTGTTGAGTAAAATAAATGGCATGAAAAGAACATATATATATATATATATATATATATCATATTTTTAGGCTTTTAATCATCTAAACATTGTTCTATTTATCCAATCTAATGCACACACATATTCACACCCACATGCACACGAACAAAACATATTTAAAAATTTTCACAAAAGAATATACTATATCATGTTTTGGAAGATCTACACATACTCTAACTTGTTGACTGGAAAAAAACAGCATGAAAAATAACATACCATATCATATTTTTAGGCTTTTAATCATCTAAACATTGTTCTACTTATCCAATCCAACACACACACACACCTACACACCCACCCACACATACATACCCACACCCACACTCACACTGATAGACACAGACACAGACACACACACAGACACGCACACGCACACACATATACACACAGAGAGATACACACAGATAGACACACACTTATGCAATTCTACTTAGTATGCATCATGAATGATAAGGGTCTCCTTCTGAACCATCACTCTTAGTAAAGTGTTTTGAATTTCCTCTCTTTGAAGGAGTTCTTCCTAAAAGCTTTTATTAAGGGTCATTTCTCTTGTGGCAAACATCCAAGTAAATTTTCACTTATCTTCTCCCTAGAGAAGTGGCGCTAAACCCCCTTCATTCCTTGCCTTTTCCGTCATCCATCTTCTTGAGGAATGACCTTTGGTGAAGAAGATTCAAGGGAGTGCAAACTTGGTTTACATCAAGTGGTATCAAGAGCTAACTCCTAGAGGTTTTTTTCTACTCTTAATTATCTTTTTTTCCCAGCTTTTCTTAAGTGTTCATGCAGTTCTTGATTTATTTTTCCAGCTTTCCTTTCATGTCATTTTAATTTCTTATTGTTTTGTTAGTTTATGTCTTAGTAGTTTTTATTTTTTCAATTTATTTCCTAGTTTTTATTGTTTTCTAAATTCAATTTATTTTGTTCTTTTTAATTGAATCTTTTGTGTGCTTCTTTAGGATTTATTCTTTAATTTTTGCCCATATTTTATTTCCTTTATTATTCTTGTGCGTTTCCTAATAAGATCATTGTAATGACTTCACAAAATTTGTGAACAAAGTCACACAATTATGGTCTTGATATTTGGATGCACATTGTTTTTCTTGTTTGAGTTTTTAATTTTGTTTTCCTGCACCTATTATTTTATTTTTCCAGCCCTTTGTTCTCTGTTTTGGGCACATATTTCTTGGTAATTCGAGTAATTTAATTTCATTTTTTAATCTTCCAAGTTATGTGTTAGTTGGTCATGTCTTAGTCCTTTTATTGTCTCTTAATTCTACATTGTTTTGCCTTTTTAATTTTCACCAAAAAAAAATTGTTATGCTTATTGAAAAAGTGTGTTTTTGTCTTGGAATTGAGCATCAAATGTTCTTAGAGTGCCACATGCTTTAGATCATAGCATGTTTCAAAAAACAAATTTTCCAAAAATTTCTCAATTCTTTCTTCGAGTCCATTTGTAGTAACTTAATTTTGTGCTAGTGTTTTTGTGGTGATTTTTTTCTTGGCACTTGAGAGGTATGATGGGCATTTAATTGGGCTGATTTACTTGAGTTATCAAGCTTGCATAAAAAACTCCTAAAACTTTCATTCGGTGTTTTATATTAATCACCTAAAATTATTAGTCAATTAAGTTGCTTGTTTCTTTGGTTTGCATCTTTATATCTCTAAAATTGTGCTTGTACCTTTATTTTTATTCAAGCATTTATTATTTCCACACTTATCATCATCTTTGTTTTCACATTTGTTAATAGGTGTAGAAAAATTGTTTTAAAAAAAAAGAAATAAAAGAAGAAAAGAAATCAAAATAAGTAAAAAAAAAAAGTGTTAATAAAAAGTGATAAAAAGAGAAATAAAAAGAGTATAAAAATTTAGCGCACCTCAAATTATTAAATCATTTAAAAGAGTCTTAAAAGTGAATGAAAATTGCTTGAATGAACTTCTTCATGATTCGACCATAGTTTTAAGTTAGTGCAAATCTTAGAAAATTTTGTGAGTCTTTTTGTTTTAAGTTCAATTCTATTATAGTGTCAATTTAGGTTTCATTTTGTTGTCCAAACTTTCTTTCCACACCTTTAATTTTTGCTTGTCTTCTTTTGTCTTCATTGAGTTTGTCTTTCATAAATTCTTTCCACTTGGATGTGTGCCTTTTCTTGTTAGTGCTTTTCTTTCAATTTCTTGTACTCTCTTGGCTCTTTAGTTTATGTGCCTCTTTTCTTGGATAGGGCCAAATTGATGAAGCTTCCACAAAGGGTAGCATCCTACGAAGAGTTGTCAACAGCCTAAGAAGAGATGACTTAAAGAAGAGGTGAAGACTTGAGTGAGACAATTATGAGGGACCACTTGAAGAGGGAGTAACATTCAAGACTTCTTTTAAATTTTTGCATTTATTTGGATGTAACTTTTAAAGGTCATTTTAATAGATGTGTTATATGCCTATAAATGTCACCTCTTTTGTGTTTGATAATTTAGTTTCTCATTTAAGTGTGAGTGAGAATTTGGTATCCCTAACTCATACTTTAGGAGCACGCTTAGATCCTAAACTTTGCTTTAAATTTCATTTATAGCTTTCCACGTTTTAGTCAAGTGTTTAAAAGTTCCAAATGCTTTAAAACACTTTTAGTGAGAAAACTTTAAAAGAGAGGAGTTTTTTGCATAAATAGTTCCCTAGGTCTTGCACTTTTAAATGTCATAACACACATATAAGAGTGTTAGGAGTGAAAAAAAATGGGAAGAATATAAGCAAAGATTAAAAAGAGAAAATGAAGAATATGAAAAAGAGAGGAGAAAAGACAAAAAGAAAGAGAATAATATAGGAGTGAAAAAGAAGAGAGGGAAAAAATAAGACAAGAGAGAAAAGAACAAGAGAGGAGAGACAAAGAAGAAAGGAATATAAGAGAAAGAGAAGAAAGAGAGAAAAGAGAAAAACATAGACAAGAGAGAAAAGGAAAAGAAATAAAAGAAACAAAACAAAGAGAAAAAGAGAGACAAGAAAGAAAAGACCAAGAGAAAAGAGAAAGAGAAGAAAGAAAAAAAAGAGAGACAAGAGAAAAAGAGAGAGAACAGAAGAGAGAAAAAGAGAAAAGAGAAAGAGAGGAAAAAGAAAGAGAAATGAGAAAAAAAGAGAAAAAAAGTTAGAAAGAAAAGATACAAGATAAAGGAGAGAAAAGAGAAAAAATAATAATAAAAGTTAGAAAGAAGGGAAAAAGAGAAGAAATAAAAAGAGATAGATGCCTATAAGAGTCCCAATGGTAACCTTTACATACTTTATAGGAACTTAGAAGAGTCTAAAATAACCCATGACATTCATGCCTCTTCTAGTAAGAAGGAAAACCCTAAGAGGCATCTTAAGACAAAGAAAGACCTTCTAAAAATAAACCCAAGAGAGAGTCATCCAAAAGAAAACATGTTGAGAGAAAACCTTAGAGCGTGAGTGACACCCTTAATACTAGTTCGAGCAAACATTCTAGGAACCTTAAGTGCTTTAAATGCTTAGATAAGGGTCACATTTCTTTGCATTGCCCTAAAAGAAAAAAGAACTTTAGGGGGAACATAAAATGAAGAAGGTTCTCATTCCTGTGATGACATCTTCAAAGTAAAAAAGCTTCTTGGAAGTCATCCTTGTAAAGACACCCAAACACAAAGAGAGAATGTTTTTCAGACAAGATGCAAAGTTTTAGGCAAAACTTCTTCTCTCATTGTGAATTGTGGGTCGTGTTGCAACTATTGTAGCACAAGGATGGTGGAAAAGTTAGCACTTAATACTACTCCTCATCCTTCACCTTACTCTTTACATGAGCTTAATGATGAATAAGGTGTAGTAGTAAGGGAACAAGTGGATATTAGCTTCTCTATATGGCACTATAAAGATAAAGTTTTATGTGATGTAGTCCCTATAAAAGCTAACACATGTTATTGGGAAGACCATAACAACATGATAGGGAAAGTTCGCATAGTGGCCTCACCAATAAAGTCAATCTCTCTCATAAGGGGAAAAAGTTTACCTTACATCCTCTTACTCCTATTCAGGTTTTGGGGGATAAAATGATCATGAAACTTAAGCGAGAGGGATACAATTGAAAATAAGGTTGTTGGTAGGGAGACCAAGCCTAAGGAAGATCCATCTTTGCCTTCAAAGGAGGTTCTTTACATAGAGAAATATTCTCACTAACCTTTACAAAAAGAGCAAGTTATATTTGAGGTTATGCTTAAACCTTTTGAGCATATTGATCCACAACCTCAAGTCCAACTTGATGAGTGCTCCAATGCACCTAGACAAGTCTCACCCATCATTTCAAAACCTTCGAGGCTAGCATATAGTACATTAGGAGTAGGATGTGAAACTGCTGTGAGGAGGCACATGCACAATAAAACATTTTCAAGCCTTAGTGCCGACCTCTACTACCCTAATTCTAAGAGGTCTTCTCATAGACCTCTTACTCCTCCCAAAATCATCTGTCTGCATGTACTTACTGTTCTATTTATTTTTTTATAGGCTTTGAAAAAGAGGAAGAAAGGTCTCAAGATTTAAGGTAGAATCCTCTTCAAGGGGGGAGGGGAGATGATGTAATCCCACTTAACATGCATCATGGTTAGAAGATTCAAGGAAGACATGGCATGAATGAAGCTTGATTGAAGAATTAAAACCTTTGTCTTCATTGTATTTAGTTTGTAAATATTTTTAATTACCTTAGTAAATATAGGCATGAGGTATCCATGAATTAAGGTCTTGTATTTTTGTCATTTTCCTTGTAAAAGCTAAGTGGTATCTTGAGTAATTCTGTAGAGTGTATGTAGAAAGAGATGTAACCCATATATTGGAAGTGTGAGTTATTTTCACACCTTCTAGCTCATTTTTGCACCCTACTTTCTAACACAAAATATGACAAACATAAGGGTTCACTTTCTTTGATTATATGGGAGGAAATCTTAGTTAGTTAGCTTGAGTTTACTTAGGTGTTGGGCCTTGTTCAGAGGTCCATGATTAGGTCACTAATCCTAACCTTCCACTCCCTATAAATAGGCCCTCTCACTCCATGTATACCTCACATTTGAATTGAATAAAAAATTATCTCTCTTTGAGGACATTCATTAGTAAAAGGTCTTGAGAATCCCTTTTCTTGGGGAACCTCTTCCTAGTTGGTTTTTATCAAGGGTTCCTGCCCTTATAGAAAACCTAAACTTTTTTGGCTTATCTTTTTCAAGACTGGCGCCCAACCTCCATTTTCTTTCCCTTCCATTCTTCATTTCATGGTGCTTAGAACCTCAAGGAGAAAGATCAAGAGAGTATACAAATTTTTTTGCCCACACATGCACATTTTCAACTCAAAATAAAAATTGTAAACTATTTTTGGTGTATTTTATTAAATAATTATGTGTAATTTATTTTGTATATTAATACATTTGCATAAATAAATACAGGCACATGCAATTCTTTTTACTTAAAAATTAATTATTTTTAAGAGGTTCAACTTCTATAATTTTAATTTTTTATAAGGATATATTATTTTAATTTTAAGTGATTTTTTAAGAAATACTACTTCTATTTTTTAAATCAAAATAATTAAAGTATAATATTAAACAAAATTTAGATTTGCACAATGGATGGAATACCAGGTTAGCAATTATCCAATGTACTAATAAAATATATAAATATTAGTAAATTATGATTTAATTAGGTCAACTGATTTAGAGTTAGAGGTTTTGAATCTTGGTAGAGTACAAATAAGACCACAAAGAACCTTAACTTTAAAAATTTTATCAAATTTATTATATGTGACTGCATACCTTAATTTCAAATTTCACTAAATTTACCTTTAATTACACCTTAGCAAGCTAATCTCAAACCGGTGTCAATTGGTATGTGCATTTCTACATCAATAATCAATGATATTACGCCATAAGTCAACTAATATAACAAAGAATGTCAACATTAAACTGTTTAAAGTTCTCTCAACTAAATTATCATTATTAATAAAAAAAATCTTACTTTAACAGAATAAAACAATTTAAATTAAAAAAATTTCAATTCTTAAAATCTTTGCAATGTCATTAATTTGTGTTTTCTATTTGAATTTAAGTTTTACAGAGACACTCAAATATTGGAATGAGAACAAAATTCATACTCATAGTTATCTATAGATACAACTCATTACAGCGACTCCGACATGGGTTACTTATCTGATTGCTTTAAAATAAAAATATTTTCTTATAAATCTACATTGAAAAAATCTAACATAACATATTTTATATATAGTTTTCTTTTTATGGCTTACAAAAAAAATAGTTTTCTTTTTAAAAAATAAGTATCAGCTATTATATAAACATCAATATTTAACTTATAAAACTAATATTTTGTGGTATTTTACATTAATTAATTTATTTTTAATAATAAAATTAAATTTTTAGGTTGTTAAAATAAGTTAATTAAAATAAATAATTATAAAAATTAGATTATTCACGGCTAGAGCAAACTTGCATTGTAATAAAAAAATGGTATAAATTACTTATAATTCATATGATGTGGTATGATTAATTTAAAGGGAATTAATAAAAAAATTCATAAGTTTATTATAATCAACTAGCATGAAGTTGCTGTTATAAACGAAAAGTATATAGTTAAAAGGGTATTTGCAAATAAAATAAATAATTTTTTCTCTACTTGTTTATTAATGAGGCTGAGATGAATATATAGCAAGATATCTCTTAAAAAAAAGCAAGATATTCGTATGCACGAGTACATATAATCTAAAAAGAACTAATATTCTATTTTTTTAATATAAATATACTTTCAAATTATTAATTTTTATATATATATATTAAATATATTTTTAGAAAAAATATTTTTAAATATCTCTAGGAGTGTGAGATAATTTTTTATTTTTCAAAATGAATTATAAATATTACTAATCCTGTCCTTACTTGAAACTTATCTTACTCTTCTAATTTAGAAGGCTTAATTGGAAGAATAAAAAAAAAAATTTATAAAATTGATATAATGATAATAATGATAGAAAAATAGGGAGAAAAAGGTAGTGGATTCAAATATTTCCATTAACAAAAACCAACAAAGTAACAAATTAATCTAATGATGATATTATGTCATAATTTTTAAAATGGTTAAATTTGTATTCATCAGTAAATTATGAAATTGACAGTTAAAAGGTGATTAATAAATTAAAACTATTATAAAAAAAATAAATTAAAACTATTTGTCTATCAAATCATCTTTAGTTAAATTATAAAATTAAAGACATATGATGCTATTAAATTACTGTCACCAGTAGCTAATATTATTTATTTGTCAGTTAATGCTCAATTCAATTTTATCATAGGTGAACATGTTCAACAAGTTTAATTAATGTTTGTCATTATTCAAAAAACAAAGTGTAGTTAAACTATTTTTAATAAAAAAAAAGTAGAACCAAACATGCTTTAATTATAACATAGGGTCAAAAAATTCAACTAAGCATGCATTTTATTGTTAAAGTAAAGTTTATATGAAGGTGATGCTTTTGATTTTCTAATAATGTCGGGATAACATGATTCTAGCAGAGCTGAATCACTGTCCTCGGCAGCACCTTGATGAGAAACAAAACCAAATATAGAACCTTATATTAGAGTTAATAATTAAAAGGAACCAACAGCACAACAGGGTATGGTTTCACCCCAATAAGAAAATACATAATGCTGTGACCCATGATTTAGTCACCTGAAAGAAATCTTAAGCACAGATAAGATCTGTAGGCAGTGGCACGCAATTAAAAAGGCATTGTAGGAGTAGGTTTATTAAAATATAAGAATATGCATATTTTCATGCCCTTTTGTTTGGAGTGGAGGGAGCAATAAACGAGCCCAATCAAGTCCTCTCCTTCCTTTTGGTGGCCCTAAAACAGCTACACTTTGAGATGCAAAGCATCCCGGTTCGTTCTTTGCTTATTTAAAAACTATTTTGGTACATAGATAAGTTTATCAATAATAATAATAAATTAAAACAATTCCTACGCACGTCTGACTGTTATTTTATCATCATGATAACTTTATTTGCTTTTTTTCTAAAGTAGAACCCTCTTTTAATATGATGTCAATTAAGCCAGTAACTCATTTGTAATGTGAGGAGCATGCTTGTTGTGGACCCCTAAACTAAGTGGCAAATCCCAACTTGTAGTTTACTTTTTAGATTTTTTTGAGAAATTTAATTAGGATAATTAATTTTGATAATACTTGAAAATAAATTATTTTTATTTTTACTGAACGTGTTTTCTATTAAATTAATATCCATGTTTTCATGGTATCATACTAAAAAAGAATAATACATATCTTTAAACATTTGTTAAAAACTTATTATTTAATAAATAATTAATAACTGGTCGTATTATTATATATTATCTTCATGACAATAGCATAGAAATTCCTTTCTCATGATAATGTGTTCAACATGATATTTACAGAATAAATCGCCAAGCATGCATCCTTCGTCATACCCACCAAGAGAAATTAAAAAAATGAATATGATTCTGTGCAAGGCACTAATACATAAAACGTACTGTTTGGATATATACATTAATTTTAACACCTGTCATATTCTTCTCCTTTTCTTCGACACATATGAGTAATGACATTACATATCATATATTCTATTCTATTGCATGTATGGAGCAAAAAATATGATGTAATTAGGAAACCCTCCCCTCCCCCTTCTTCCTGCTTCATCTACGTTTTTCAATGTGATGTTGACGTGATTTCAGAGAATTCATTAATTCTTAATGGTTAATTATGAAATGCACATCAAGTTAATAATGTTGCTTTCGTTGACAACATCAACGGGTTAGGCGAGCTTCAAGCATAATACGACATTCATTGTACAAAAAAATATGCATAATACGACAACAATAGGTCCGCATGGGAGGGAGGGAGGGAGGGAGGGAGGGAGGATATTGAGATGGGATCAATGCATCAAGCTATTGTCAACCAAATCTTTTTCCGTTTCTATGTTTCCACCCTTTTTCTCTCCAGTTTCGGTAAACTTCAGGAATCACCCTAGTTAAAATATTTTTTTTTTCTTCTATCCTTTTTATTATTTATTTTAATGTTCTACTTCCAAGAGTCAACTACAACACAATCCACATTAACATATAATATTCTGTTCTTTAATTTATTTTTTTTAAAAAACTTCTATTTCACTTAGACTTTAATATATTTCGTACAATAAAATTATTTCTAATTTATAATATTTTTACTAACAATAAAATGAAATAATATATGATATTTTAAAAATGTTTACAATCACAAAATAATAAAAGAACATTGTTATTACAAGTTGTACCGGACCGAAGTCATTAGCTAAAATCAGCTCAGTTTTTAGATAGTCTTGGCAGAAACTTTTTAGGATCTCTATAGTGTAACTATAACGAATTAACGTTTCGGATTAGCTTAATCCGATAATTAAATAATATAAACATTATTAATGCAACATTGAACCTTTGCTAATTAAGTCTATGGACTCTCAACCTATGTCAACACCTACAAATATCATGGTAAGTTCACAAGTAAATGTTAATTTTACATTTATTATTCCTGTACTTGCTTTGACTTGACTTAAGATAAATATTGACTTGAGCGTCGAAGTGACTTCTGTAGACCTTCTTTATCGTATCATTGCTTGAGGAAAGACAAACACAACTCAAACATGCAGACTTTGTACCGAACCTCACTTGATACTTATATTGTTCTTGGAGTAGGAACATAACTATTATTGTAACGAATTTATTAATTATTAAATACTCTTTTTCACTTTGAATGGAAAATGTTACTGCCTTATATTTTAAGCAATTAATATTTAGTTCTAGATAGAATTTGATTGTCAAAATTAGAGCACATGTACATGCAATGCAACTGAAGAGGAGAGAAAGTATATATGTATAATATTATCCGAAGAAGAAGAAAATAAAAATTAGAATTAGGAAATAAAGTGGTTTGTTTATGGGGCATATAAAGACCGTGTTGGATTTCCATGTTTCCAGCGACTAATGTTTGCGTTGATCACGTTGAACTCCTATCCCGTAATAGCACTAAGCAAGAAAAGCTACCGTACGTACGTGGGTCATAATTAAATTAAAGTAAAAGCATAAACGACTAAACAATTAATCCCAAAAATTGATATAGCCAATAAGCTAGGGGTCCATGATTAATGAGTTAAATTGGATGCACGAGGATGTGACACTTATCAGGCTGGCATTGACTGAGAATAGAAAGTGTTTAATTTCTTTCCCACTGGGCAATTAAGAAGAGGTTTTGGAGAAAGAGGGAGTATTTTTGTTTGCTTTATAGAAGAAGCATTACATTTGCTTACCCATTCTAGTTTGGTGGGACACGAGAGCATGGAGCCATTTTGGTTATGGATTCTCCAACAAAAACATCCACGCTTGGAAAGCTAATTAAAACCAACTCCCTCTCCTCTCTATCCGCACTAAAAAGCTTAGTGTGTTTTTTCCTTTTTCAAAATATAACCACAAACCACTAACCAGGAACCCATGTCCCCTTTTTTTATACCATCCACTTTCTTACACTTTTTCCCACCAAAACCTTTTTTAATCTCTACAATTTCTTTCCCTTCAATCCTCCCCTTCCATATTTTTACAAAAACTAACTATTTCGTCGCCTTTTCTTTTAACGGCTACGTCCAACCTCATTAATTAATTAATTAAAATTACCTCCATTAAGCAATTATTTCTTTCCTTTTGTTAGATGCAATATTTCGATCACCTGTGTACGCGTGGGACGGCCGTGCATGTCACATTACCAAATCCTCTTCAAATAAATTTAAAATAATATTCAAGGATTAACATGCTATATTTTAATCATCCAATTTAGAAACTTCATCTCATTCCATGTTAATGGCGGAGAAAACTCTGTTAAGAAACACAAAACCTACTTTGATGATCTCCACTTCTCAAGAGAAATTAGTATCCAACTTTATATTGGTCAATATCTTTTTCCTTTTTCTAAAAGAAAATTTATTCAGTATCAGCAACAAAAAATAATATGGGAGTTTTTGCAAACTACAGAAACAACAGACTATTAACCTCAGATGTTACAAATTCTCCCAAAACATAGACAGCGTCTAATGATGCCAAAAATATTCAAATACCACTATCTAAACAAAGTAAAACAATAATCTCATTGAACACACCATTGATGAAAGGAGATTCATGATTTTTTATAGAGCCCATGAACCTACAACTATGATCTTTGCAAAGAATTATGTTAGACTTGTTCAACATTAAAAGACACCCCTTGAAAAATCAGAGATTTCTAGCCTACAAAATCCTCCATAGAGTGGCTAACCAAATGATGCAAAGGATATCCATGTACTCTTTCTTATTTCATAATACCTAAATGATGCCAAAGATGAGACTGACAAATTAGGGCAGAACACATAAATAACCCAACCATCTGTAACATTTCATCTAAACTTTATCACTTGACTCACATGTGAAGAACAAATGTGACACAAATTCCAAATTATTGTTACATACTAGACAAGAAGCATCAACTGAAAGGAGGATACGCCGTTTTACTAATTCAACCTTAATCGGAATCCTATTATGTGCAATCTTCCAAGAAAATGAGTAAAACCTTGGAAGACACATTTGACTTCCATAACCTGTTAAAGAAATGAGAATAGGAACATTGAGACTCCCCACAAGTAAACTATAAGCTGCTTTGAAAAAGTATTGAAGGTTGTACTGCTTCTAACTCCAAGAACTCCTTCTAACTCCCTGACCCACTTTTGTTCCCAGGTAAACAACTCTTTCCTCCACTTTAATCTCCATTCCCATCTTTCATCATTCCAGCTCCCAACCTCACACAGAAGAGCCTTTTACAGAGTGGATAATGCAAATAATTTAGGAAACAAAGATTTGAGCTCTTATAGCTCCTCACCCCCTCTCCCAAAATTTGAACAAGGACCCTCTCCTACCCTACGTTTGATATTTACTTTAAACCAATCACCTACTCCGTCATCAAACGTTACCTTCAATATATCCTTCCACCACTGAGATTCCCCACTATGTTGCCTCAATATCACACTACTTCTCATGTCTTCCTCGTACTCGGCTTGTAGAATTTTGACCCGAAGAGATTCCTCCCCCTGAAGTATCCTCCAACGACACTTCCCAAGGAGAACTTTATTAAAAACCATCACATTTTTAATCCCAAGGCCACCTTGGCTTTTCTCTTTGCACATTAGCTCTTACTTAATCCATGCAACTTTATTGAGTTCTCCTGAACCACCCTAGAGGAATCGCCTTTGCAAACTCTAAATGGAATAAGCCACCTTCTTCGGAATCCTGTAGAAAGACAAAAAGTTATAAAGGAATGAGTGAGAGGGTAGATTTGATTAAACAAATCCGCCCTTTTAGAGATAGACTTCTTTGTTTTCAGGATGTTAACTTTGCTTTCATTTTTTCAATAACTAGTTTTCAAACTGATGCATTCCTCCCTTATCTTTTTCCTTGAGGTTCCAAGCACCATGAAATGGATGATGGAGGGTAAAGAAAATGGAGGTGGGGCGCCACTCTCAAAGAGAGATAAGCCAAAGTGTTTAGGTTTGCCACAAGGGAAGGAACCCTTGATAAAAACCAACTAGGAAGAGGTTCCTCAAGAGAGAGGATCCTCAAGACCTTTTACTAAGAATGTGCTCACAAAGAGATTATTTTCATTCATATATAGCCCAATGGGAGAGCTTGGGCACACTTTTCTAGGCAATGTGGGACTTGGGCTTAATTAGGATTAAAACTAATTAACCCAAGTCTTAGGCCTTAAGTGAGGCACCTAAGTTCACCCCCTATGGGTGCAATTAGCATATCTTAATGTAAATGTGATAGCCCAAAATCATGTCTTAACTTATGCACCCATTATAAGCTTACTCCTCCTTTTTAACTAAAGACACCTATACCTTATAAACTAAGAAGATGGCCGGAAATACATGGCCTTAAGGGAATTAAAAATACTTTCCTATTTATCTAATTAAAATAAAATATTTACAAGCTAAAAATAACAAAGACTATGGCTTCGAATCTTCAATGAGCTTTTGTCCATGCCATGCCTTCCTTGAGTCCTCCTAGCCATGATGCATGCTAGGTGAGATTGCATCATCTCCTCTCCCTTGGAGAGGATTTAACCTCAAATCCTGAGGTCTTTCTTCCGTTTTTTCAAAGTCTCAAGGAGTTGGCTCTGATACCAAATGATGCATGCCTCCCTTGATCTTTTTCCTTGAGGTTTCAAGCACCATGAAATGGATGATGGAGGGTAAAGAAAATGGAGGTGGGGCTCCACTCTCAAAGAGAGATAAGCCAAAGTGTTTAGGTTTGCCACAAGGGAAGGAACCCTTGATAAAAACCAACTAGAAAGAGGTTCCTCAAGAGAGAGGATCCTCAAGACCTTTTACTAAGAATGTGCTCACAAAGAGACTATTTTCATTCAACTTCAAAGGTGAAATTTTACAATGAGGGGGAATGAGTATATATAGCCCAATGGGAGAGCTTGGGCACACTTTTCTAGGCAATGTGGGACTTGGGCTTAATTAGGATTAAAACTAATTAACCCAAGTCTTAGGCCTTAAGTGAGGCACCTAAGTTCACCCCCTATGGGTGCAATTAGCATATCTTAATGTGAATGTGATAGCCCAAAATCATGTCTTAACTTATGCACCCATTATAAGCTTACTCCTCCTTTTTAACTAAAGACACCTATACCTTATAAACTAAGAAGATGGCCGGAAATACATGGCCTTAAGGGAATTAAAAATACTTTCCTATTTATCTAATTAAAATAAAATATTTACAAGCTAAAAATAACGAAGACTATGGCTTCGAATCTCCAATGAGCTTTTGTCCATGCCATGCCTTCCTTGAGTCCTCCTAGCCATGATGCATGCTAGGTGAGATTGCATCATCTCCTCTCCCTTGGAGAGGATTTGACCTCAAATCCTGAGGTCTTTCTTCCGCTTTTTCAAAGTCTGCAAGAAAATAAGGAAAGCAGTAAGTATATGCAGACAAGTGATTTTGGGGGAAGTGAGAGGTCTATAAGGAGGCCTTTTAAGGATAGGGTAGTGGAGGTTGGCACTAAAGTTTGAAAATATTTTAGTGTGCATGTGCCTCCACACAACAGCTCCCCATCCTCTTCCAATTACACTAGATACTAGCCTCAAAGGTTTTGAAATAGTTGGCGAGACTAGTCTAAGTGGAATGGAGCACTCATCAAGTTGGATTTGAGGGTGTGGATCAAGGTGCTCAAAAGATATAGGCACATCCTCAAATTCAACTTGTTCTTTTTGTAAGAGTTGGCAGGAAAATTTTTCTATGTAGAGAACCTCCTTTGAAGGCAAAGGCGGATCTTCCTTAGACTTGGTCTTCCTACCAACAACCGTATTTTCATTTTTATCCCTTTCTCTCTTAAGCTTCATGATCCTTCTATCCTCCATAACCTCGGTAGGGGTAAGAGGAAGTAAGGTGATCTTTTTCCCTTTATGAGAGAGAGTGATTTTATTAGTGAGACCATTGTGCAAAGTTTCCTTATCATGTTGCCATGGCCTTCCCAGCAACATGTGACTAGCTTCCATAGGGACTACATCACATAACACTTTGTCGTGATACTTCCCTATGAAGAAGCTAATCTCCACTTGCTCTCTTACTACTACACCATCTTCATAATTAAGTCCATGCAAAGAATAAGGTGAAGGATGAGTAGTAGTAGTAAGTGATAGCTTTTCCACCACCCTCGTGCTACAAAAATTACAACATGATCCACCATCCACAATAAGAGAACAAGTTTTGCCCAAAATTTTGCATCTTGTTTGAAAAATATTCTCTCTTTGTGTTTGGGTTTCCTTACAAGGATGGCTTCCAAGAAGTTGTTTCACTTTGAAGAGATCATCACATGAATGAATACCCTTTTCATTTGATGTTCCCTTTAAAGTCTTTTTTCTTTTGGGGCAAAACAAAGCAATATGCCCTTTTTCTAAACACTTAAAACATTTAGGACTTCGAAAACGAGTGCTCGAACTAGTGGTAGGGGTGTCACTCATACTCAAGGGTTTTCTCTCAATATGCTTTCTTTTGGATGACTCTCTTTTGGGTTTAATTATAGAAGAATTTGTCTTTTTCTTAGGATGCCTCTTAGGGTTTTCCTTCTTACTAGAAGAAGAATCAATGTCATGGATTATTTTAGGCTCCTCTAAGTCTCTATAATGTGTGTAAATGTTACCACAAGAGCTCTTATAGGCATCTCTCTCTTTTTGTATCTTTATTTCTTCCCTTCTTTCTAACTTATTTTGTTCCTTTTCTCTCTTTTCCAATTCTTTCTTCTCTTTTTCTCTCCTTTCTCTTCTCTCTTTTCTCTCTAACTCTTTTCTTTTGTTTTCTTCTTTTTCTCTTTCTTTTTCTCTTTTCTCTTTTTCTCTCCTCTCTTCTCTTTCTTTTTCTCTTGCTTCTCTTTCTTTCTTTTCAGTTTCCCTACTCTCTATTTGTCTCTCTTTTTCTCTTCTTTCTTTTCTTTCTTGTCTCTCCTTTTCTTTTTGTTCTTTCTCTCTTCTCTCCTCTCTATCTAGTTCCTCTTGTTTTCTTTTCCTCATCTCTCTTTGTTTTCTCTCATTTTTCCAAAATTCCCTACGTTGTTTTTCTACTATTTCCCAATCAATAGAGTATGGATATGTGGGCAAGGTTGGTTTATCACTCTTCTCATTCTTTTCTTTTATTCTATTCTCACATTCTTCTCCTTTATTTTCCCTAGTTTCATTACTACTCCTAACACTCCTAGAAGTGTGTGAAAACATGTCAAAGTGTAAGGCCTAGGGAACTAATATGCAAAACACTCCTCTCTTTTTTTGTTTTCTCCTAAAGTGTTAAGAGTCTTTGGAACTCTAACACTTTCTAAAACGTTGAAAGCAAATAAAGAAATTTAAAGCAAAGCTAAAGGATTCTAACGTGCTCCTAAGTATGAATAAGGGATACCAATTCCTTATCCACACTAAAACGAGAAACTAAGGTTTATTACACACAAAATAGGTGACCCTTATAGGCATCCAATACCTCTAATTAAAATATCCTTTAAAAATACACCCAAATTAAACAAAGAAAATTAAAAGTAGTTGAATGTAGCTCCTTTCTTCAAGTGCTCCTCACCAAGTGTATCACTCTAGTCTTGGCCTCCTTTTTAAGTCTCCTCTTCCTTGGTTTTAAATGAACACTTCCTAAGGATGCTACCCTTGTGAAAATTTCAACAATTTGGCTACGTACCAAGAGAAAACAAGCGCCCAAGCAAGAGACCAAGGGAAGTAGAATTTGAAAGCAAAAAGCAATAAAAAGCACTTAACAAGAATAGGAACACATCCAAGTGGAAAGAATTTATTTCACAAACACAAAGAAAGCCAATAAGGACAAGCAAGAAATAAAAGGTGTAGAAAGAAAGTTGGCACACAAAAAAAAATTCCTAGAATGGGCCTAAAATAGAATTGGACTTAAAACAAAAAAGACTCAACAAATTCAATGATTTGCACAATTGTAAAGCAAGGTGGCTAAATCATAGTCAAATAAATTCAAGCAAATTTCAATAAAATTTAACACTCCTTTGAATTTTTTAATAATTTTGAGGTGCACTAATTTTTATTTTATTTTTTTGTACTCTTTTTACTTGTTTTTAGCACTTTTTACTAACTCTTTTTTTTTTTTTTACTTATTTTACACTTTTGATTTCTTTTCTTCTTCTTTTTTTTTTTTGAAACAATTTTGCTACACCTCTTAACACATTTTGTAGCAAATTAGTGAGGAGTCAAAGAATCATAAATGCTTGAACAAAGGATAGGAAATGGCCACCATAATTGATATACAAAAGTGCAAAATTAAGAAACAAAGCATCCTAATATGAACTAGTAATTTTAGGTGATAAAAAATAAATGGCACAAGAAGAGTTTTATGGAAGTTGAGGACAACTTGATTACTCAATAATCAGCACAAACTCTCTCACTTCTCATGTTTAACCCCATAAGTATCTCCAAATAAGAAAATAACAAATGCATTACAATTTAGAATCCTAGCAAAGGAATGCATTACCTCATTATTCACCTTTTATTCCCCCTAAGTTGCTTTTGTGGAAATTAATTTTTAATCTCAAGGCCAACTCATAACCCCTAAGAGTACTCTTAAGAGCATACACATTTTGGACTTCAGGAGACACCATAAAAATAGTATCATCAGTGTATTGTTGAGAGACAACATGTAGATCCTACCTTTCTATCTTTATCCCGGACAAGATATTTGCTTCTAATGCACTCTTAATTAGGCTTTCTAGTCCTTCAACAACAATTGAAAACAGGAATGGAGTCCTTGAGTCCCCTTGTTTGAGACCTCTTTGCATGAGAAATTCTTGAGATGCACTTCCATTTTCCAGAATTGACACAAATGATGATTGGAAGCATCATTGAGTCCAGTTAACTCATTTGTCCCCAAACCCAAATCTCTTAAGCATATAGAATAGGAAATGCTAACTAATTGCGCCATAGGCCTTCTCAAAATCAACTTTGAACAATAGCAACAGTTTATGTGACTATTTTGCTTCATGGATAATTTCATTTACAATAGCCACATTATCCAATAGTTATCTCCCTTTGATGAAAGCAATCTGAGTTTTTTCTATAATACTGGGTCTTACCCTGTGGAGCCTGTGAGCCCACACCTTTGCAATGATTTTATATATAACACCTATAAAAAATATGGGTATATAGTCTCCAATACCATCAGGTTGATCCTTCTTAGGAACGAAAGTTAGACAAGAAGCATTAGCACATCTATGGAGTCTCCTATTTTGGTAAAAATAAGAAAAAATCTTCCTGATATTACCTTTCAACATGTCCTATACCTGTTTAATAAACTTCATATTAAATCCATCTGGACCTGAGACTTTTGTAGTGTCACATTCTCACACAACAACACGAATATCTTTTCTCTAAGAACTCTCTATCTAAGTTATTTGTTTGTTCAACAGAAAGACTTTTGAAGTTTACAATCTAATTAATTCATGGTTCATAAAAAAAAAGAGTTTAATTGATATACACGGTCAGTGTAAAATATTTTTACACTGACATTCAATTATGACTTTTCATTTATGTGACTTTTAAAGTACTAATGAGTAAAGTAAAAAAAAATTACCATGAATGAATGGTTGTGATTGAATGTCAGTGTATACCAATTAAACTCTAAAAAAACCTCCAATTCTTAGAAAAAAGAATGAAATTAGATTTTAAAACAGAAAAATGCACTTATACGAAAATGTGATAAGCAATATATTAAAATAATATTTCCCCATCTATTTTTTGGTGTGTTTTTTATAAGTCACGTGAATATTATTACCAAACTTTTTTTTGTACCCACCCAATTTTATTTATACAGCTGTACATGTCCATCTAGTTTCTTAAATATTAAAATTCAAACTTATATCTGTTTTGAATGTATGTTTGCTTAAATTGGAGATCAATATAGCAGCAGTGGTTGAACATAATTGAGTTGTGGGAATGTATGTGTCCCTTAGATGGCAAGGAAAGAAATTATCCTTGATAATGTAAACATGCGATGTTAAAGGCAATAACTTACATCTGTTCCACCATGAGTGAGGCATTGAAGTGGTGGGAGAGTTTCCCTTTGGCAATGAATCATACGGTTTTTGAAATGTTTGAATACGAGGGTGGTTTTAATCATGTCACTCTCCCAATTTTGTTACGTTGATACACACTAAGAATCCATCCACTATTTTTGGCAAGTCAACTCAAAATAGTACATATCCGACTATGCGATTCCACCAAGTTTATCGGTCATTTCAGACATGCTTGTCTTCTATTTAGTAAAAAGGATTGCAGTAAAAGATGGGGGTTCTTCTATTGAATGCATATAATTATGCAAGTGATTGTTGCGTGCTTCCTTATTAATTTCATTTTATGTATATGCTACCAACATACATTATAAAAATAGTTTAAGAAACGACTTGTCTAAAATTAGGTAGACAGAGGTTTGTAAGTTATGTACAGGGGTTTACAAAAAGTTAAAATCAGATTAAATTGATACAGCACAAGATGTGTTGACATGCATCACCATCACCAAGATACAAAACACAAGTCAAAAACATTGCAGAATGCCTACATAATCACTACACAAAGAAAACAACTCAACAAAATAAGATAAGTTATGACTACTGTTATTTCTTTCATTCATAAATGGATAAAATCTATAAATAATTAAATCAAACAATCATGTAATACACTAACCGCTCTTAGTTGCATTTCATTTCAATGTAGTCAAGTTATCCATACTCCCCATACATCCTCTGAAGTTAAAAATACTCCTTTATTTCCTATGGCGTGATCAAATTGATTTATTTTTAAAATTCAAACCATTTAGGAAAATCCTCAATCTACATATTCTATAAAAGTAGTTTAATTAACTGGATTAGTCATTTTATAAAATGGATAAGTTTGATTCTTTAAACATGGATAACCGAACAATCTAAACTTAATTGAACCTTAAAAATTCTAATGAGTTCAAAAAATTTTAAATTGATCCATTTCACATGTTCTGGCTAATAGATTTCTTTTATAGAATGGACAAAAAATGGATCAATTTGGATATTTTAAAATATCCAAATTTTACACAAGCCTAGTTGAATGGGTTACTCCTTTTATTTAATTAAAATGTTATTTTTTACTTACAAAAATCTAAAAGTAGGTAAAGTGTTTGTGGGTATTTGATAATTAATTTTGACTTCAAAATTAATTGATAAATTTTGATGTGTTAAATTTGATGTTGAGAAGATTATAATAAAATTGATTATTACTTGAAAAATTTTAAGTAATTGTTACGTTGAATAATAAAAAAAGTTATAGTAACTTTTACATCCTTTGAAAATTAATTTTAACTCCAATGAATTTTACCAAATCAATACAAAAGTTTGTTTTATCTTAACATATATTTTTTAGTATTCACGTACCTTAAAACATATTCCATGATAATAAAAACAGAATTTGTTGATGAAAGTATAAAATAGATTTGAATTATACTACACTAGACACAAGTTATAGCATGCCAACTATCAATATTAAATTGATTAAAATGAAATGAATGTGTACCTGAACTGACTTTCATGTCTATGAGTTCTATTGAAAAGATCTCTAGGAGGTTCTTCTAGGCACCTTCTAAGGGGTTATTGTGAGAAATAATACTTATCTACTTATCTGTAAATTTGATTAATGGAATGACAAATTTATAACCCCCTAGGGTAGGCAGGACCTCTCTTAATTGGGCTTTCAATCTGATTGACCTAACCCATCACAGAGTCAATCTCACTGTAATCCCAGTTCAAATAATCATATTGATACGATAAGATATAATAGTAATCATATCTTATATTGTCGGTTAAAGATAAATAACCATATTAATATGATAAGATATAATAATAATCATATCTTATATTGTAATGATAATAAATATTGAGTAATACTAATCCACAATTATTTTCAACATTAGGTTCTCTCCCCGTTATGTATGTAATTTGGTATGAAAGGTGTGGTTCTTGACGCATGGTAATTTCTAATCAATATATACGCGAAAATAAAATAATTAAAAAAAACAATGACACGTGGGCGATACTACTTAATGTAATATGGTGGATGTATTAGAGTTGATTTTGAGGTTATTATAGCGAAATGTTGTGGAAAACACACTGTTCATTGTTGAGGTACTGATGACGAAGAATTTCATGAGCAGAGAGCAGCACCATGTGCCCATTTCTTCGCATTGCCATACCCAACGCTAATTTCCTAGAACCTGTTTTACACTACTCTACCTTGTTTCACATTTTAAAACGTAAAACTTCAATATTTTCACTAGTCTCAATTAATTACTATATTTAACACCTTATATACAATAAGGCAAAAAATTAATAAAGTTCTACATTGCATGCTTGAAAGTGGGTTAACTGTTTATTTTAAAAGAACCCTCCTTCAATTTACTAATGTGTAGAATAATCATCGTATAAGGAGACCATTATAGTTAACAATGTTATTAAATTTGACTGAATCAAAATATTATATTATTATTAAGTTATTGGTTTAATTAATACACATTGATGGAAAGGGATCGATTCTTTCTAGTCACATATGCAGTCACAATTTAATGATTAAAATTTTTAATATTTTAAAATTTTTATTATAAAATTTATTATTGTAGTTGAGATTGTATGTAATCAGATAAGTGATTGCAACAAACACATTTCTCATGGAAAAAAAAAATACAATAGTACATGTTTCATATCCCAAGACAGTATAAAAGAGTTTTACACTGACATTCAATCATAATTTTTTAATAGTACATTCAATCATTTATAGTAAGTTTGTTGACTTTACCCATTAATAAATAAAGAGTTATGATTGAATGTCAGTATAAAACTCTTTTATACTGTTAGTTCATACTAATTAAACTCTTACTTTTAATATACATATTTGAAGAAAAATTATAAATTAATTACAATAAATTATAAAAATTAATGATCTTAAATAAGTGTCTCAAATAATATTTGAGCAAAATTGTGTCTCAAATAATATTTGTAATATTTATAATAAATAAATTTATTTAAATGACTTAAATAAGTCTTTTGTCCCTAAAGTTTCACAAAAAAAAACTTTTAGTCCTTAAAATTCAAAAAGATTTTTTTAATCTCTGATTTACTTTTAGTCATTCTTCTTCAGTTAATGTCATTAAAAAATTGCTAATAAGGAATATGTTTTTTTACTCATGAATCTCTCGTTCTCAATTCTAACCTCTCAATCTTTAATTTCACATATGGCACAACCAAATACACAAAAACTTATAAATAGAAAACCATCATACAAAAAATAAATTAATTTCAAAGACTAAAAAAATATTTTTGAATATCAAATATCAAAAAGATCAAAAATGATTTTTAGTTAAATTTAGGGACAAAAGTCTTATTTAAGCCTATTTTAACTTATAATATTCTTAATAAGTACATTTAAATTATATTTTAATATAAATATTTTGATTAAAAGAAGTTATAAAGTAATAGACAAATTAATGGTCTTTAGGATACTTTTGTTTCCTGTAAATAATATTTATAATTAAATTATTTAAATTTATAATATTATTAACTAATGAGTTTAATTGGTATGTACTGACAGTGTAAAATTTTGATTTAGGTAAGTTTGTTGACTTTACCAATTAATACTTAAAAGTCGTATAAATGAATAGATATGATTTAACATTAATATAAAAGTCTTTTACACTCTTAATATATACTAGTTAAACTCTTAACTAAATACATTTAATTTTCTTAGAATGCTTCAAACATCATATAAAATAATATAGAAAATAATTAATAACCTTTAGCATGAATGTGTTTTTTGTAAAAAAAAAAAAAACACTTGCAGTTTCGATTGTAATTAAATTATTTTAATTTTTTATATTATTAACTAATTAAATTTAAATATTTTTAATATAAACATTTAAAAAAGCTTATAAATTAATCACATTAAATTCTAATAGAATTTAACAATTTTAAGTAGAGTTTTGTTTCCAATAACCAATGATTTTAAAGTCAGACCAGTGACTAATCGGTGAAAGTACTGGTTCAAGGTTCATTGGTTTAATTGTGATTAAACTAGTAGCTGAATTGGTCATACTAAAAATTAAGATTATAAAATAAAAAAATTTATTAAGAAGTTAATTATAATTGAAAAAATATTTTTACTAAATACATCTTAATATTGCCTAGTTAACCCCTATTTTATTAATTTTTTAATTTAAAGAGAGGCGAGCTTAGGAAAAAGAGGAGTGCATTTAATAAAATCCAAAAAAAAATTAAAAAAATTATGAATCGGTTCAGCCGGTTTTCACTGATTTTAAGACTGATTCTTTGCTTAACTAGTTTTCTGCATTGATCGAACCAACTACCAGAATAGTTCACCGGTTTTTCAGTCGAATCGGCCAGTCGGATTTGATTTTTTAAGCATAGCTTGTAACTAATATATATATATATATATATATATATATGTATATATATATATGTATATATATATATATATGTATATATATATATATATATATATATTTTTTTTTTTAAAATCGAACCAATGATCGAACCGGTGAAAGTATTGGTTCGTGGTTCATTGGTTAGCCATTATTGAATCAGTGGTTGAACTGGTCATATTAAAATAATATTTTTTATTATCAATGTATTATAAAATTAAGATAAAAAAATTATAAGAAGTTAATTATAAAAAAAAAGTATTTTTACTAAATACACCTTAAGATTGCTAAGTTAATCCCTATTTTTTTTAATTTTGTAATTTAAAAACGAATGAACTTAGGAAAAAGAGGAGTGCATTTAGAAAAATCCAAAAAAAAAAAACCGGTTCAACTGATTGAACCACTGGTTTTCACTATATATAATCTTTATCGTGAGTTAAATTATTTTAATTTATAATATTATTAAATAATTAAATTTAAGTTTTTATATTAGTTTCTCTATACTTCTTGATTTTAATAATATAAAAATGTTTTGATAAAATTATAAAGTATTATAGAATTAGTAATTTTGAGTAAGATTTTATTTCTCATAAATAATATTTATAATCTATATAAAAATTAAAAATATTATAATTATGATAAAATTAAATAATTAGATATAAATTATTTTAATGATGAATATTTCAATAAAATGAAATTATAAAATAATTATATTAAATTATTAAAATTACTGGTTTTAAACATAATTTTATCCTCTGTATATAATATTTGGAGTTTGTATTATAATTAAAACTATTTAAATTTATAATATTATGAAATTATTTTATTTATTTATTTTTATAAATATATCAACATATATAAAAATTATAAAATAATATACAAATTAATGATGTTGAGCAGGATTTTATCATCCATAAATAGTATTTGAGATCTTTATCATAATTATAAGTATTTTGATTTATAATACTATTAATTAATTATCTTTAAATTTTATGTTATAAAAATTTTTAAAAATATAAAGTACTAATATATAAAGTGAGTGAGAATTTTTTTCTCCAAAACATGTGCATTGTTTCCAACTGTTTTTTGGTATGATAGGAAACCATAAAGATAAAGGAAACAACATTTTTTTTTGGTATGGTAGGAAATAGACGAGGAATCAATTAACACAAATGGTAGGATATCAAAAGGAACATCCATCCACTCTTGAATCTCAATTTAAGCTTAAACACATATTGAGAGACGCGATTTGCTATCATGTTCACTTAATCGCTTCACGATGCCACTGAAATTCAGTACTCAATCCCGTTGCATCAACGGCCACATACTCATCAAGAGACCACCGTTATATTGCTGCTCAAACGGGTGATAATTTTTGCCGGAAAAGGTTCACAATGTCTATGCAATCTTATTCGCACAGCTCCCTCCCGAAGCCCAAGTCCTAACAGAGCTGAAAGCCCAACTTAACTGCCCATATATATGCTAAAAGGGTATTCCAGGGCCCAAAGAATAGGAGAAATCATGTGGAACAGTCCGGAGTACCTTGCCAATGCCCATAGTAACATTAGTGACAGGATCACTCACAGACTCCCAACTCAATTTCATATAAGGCCCGATAAGAGATGTGCAACTTTAATAATACAAAAGTTTAATTGATATATATTATTTTATCTTCTGAATATAATATATAAAGTACTCATATATATATATATATATATATAAAAAGTAAGATTTTTATACTGATATTTAATCATAATCTTTCGTGATAAATTTGTTGATTTTACTCATTGTCATGATTGAATGTCAGTATAAAAATCTTTTACACCGACCATGTATACCAATTAAACTCATAATATAAATATATTTTAAAAAAAATAAATTATCATATTCTAGAAATTAATAGTTTTGAGTAGAATTTTATTTTCCATAAATAGTATTTTCTAATATTGATCATAACTAAAACTATTCAACTTTATAATATTTTTTTATATGGTAAATATTAGTTGTTAATATGTTAGTTTTTATTAGTGAAGGGATTCAAATTCATGATCTTACTCCCCCACCTTCTTCTCAAATATAAAATTTGAAACTGAATCAACCTTATAACTCTTAACTTATCATTAATTAATTTTATTTTTTATAAATATTTTAAAAAAATAAATTATAAAGTAATATTGAAATACATAATGTTAAGCTAAATTTTATTTTTCATAAATAGTATTTGTAATTTTTATCTTAAATAAAGCTATTTAAATTTATAATATTATTGACTATTTATTTATTTATATATATATATATATATATATATATATATATTATTTCTCCCAACTCTCTTTCATTTTTATATAGATTGGGTAATTCGTATAAGTACATATGATTTCCGGATTACTTAACCTTAGAGTTTATTTAAGAATGATATATATCTTCTAGATCATGTAATTTGGATCAACACACATAATTTTTGGATTACTTAATTCAAATGTTCATTCAAGAAGGATTTAAGCCATTCAAATTATGTAACCTAGATTAGCACACGTGCTTTTGAAATACATAATTAAGATGATCAATATATGTTTTCTAGAATAAGTAATTTGAAGGTTCATTATGAAAGACTATATACTATCTGGATTACCTAATCTAGATAACTAATATATACTTTCTGAATTACATAATCTGGAAGTTCATTAAGGAAAAGTACATGTCATTTGGATTATAATTCAAATAAGTATTCTTGCTTTTCAGGTTTCCTAACGTGGATGACCAATATTTGCTCCAAATTACTTAAGTTGGGTTCATATGTCATTTGAACTAGGTAAATCGGATGACTAATTTATAATTTCCAAATTACTTAATTTGGAGATTCATTAAAAAAAAATGAATGTCATTCATAATAAACCAGTAAGAATAATTTGACTATTTGAAAAATTAAAATGATATATATTAATTGAGTTAAATTAGTATACAATGACAATATAAAAGAGTTTTACACTGACGTTTAATTAAAACTATTCATTTACATGACTTTCAAAATATTAATTGTTAAAATCAACAAAACTTACTATAAATAAATAGTTATAATTGAATGTCAACGTAAATTTTTTCACACTAATAGTACACAATAATTTTCTCATAATAATTTTAGTTGAATTTTTCTTTTATCCTCACACTTATGCCCAAAAAATTGTGATGCACATTAAATTAGTTCATCCATTCAATCCAATTTTAATATTTTTAAAGGGTATTATACATATATTTTTTAATTTAAAAATTAACATGAAGTTAAAAAAATATTATTACACATTTAAATTTATAATAAAAAAGTATCTATAAAAATTAAAATATATTTTGATAATTATACTTTAAAATCAATTTTAATTCAAAATATCAAAATAATATTTCAATAATACTTTAATTTTTTTAATATTGATTATCCAAATGAAATCAAATTGCATCAAAACCCATTAAAAAGAAAGATGAGGTATAACTTTGTTAAGTAGAGTGCATGAGTTGTTGTAAGCCCATTACATTTGTGTTCAATTTCTATGAAGAAAAATTAAGAGTTAATTACGGATGCACCTTCTTAGGTTTAATGAAATTACAAATTCACCCCTCATTTTTTTTACATTACAGATAACCCCCTTATTTAAATATACTCATTACAGTTGTGGCCCTTGTATATTTGAAAACCTTACACTAACACGTCCTTAGGGGGTGCGAAAATAATGTTTAAAAAAGTAGGGAATGCATTTGTAATTACACTAAACCTCAAGGGTGCATTCGTAATTACCTGTAAAATTATTCAATATATAAAATCACGTGAATTCAAAGTCAAGACTATTGATGAGTGCAAATTTTCTACACTACTTATGACAAACGTACCAGTCGTATGTAGTATCTGATAAATATTGGGTCGATCCTATAGGGACTTGGATGATACCTCAGAAACCTTAATACTTTTTACTTGTACGAACAAAAATTATAGAAATTTATATTAATAACTATTGACCAGAAAGTAAATAAAAGCATAGATAAATACAGTACGTAATTACACGTATGAGATTTAGTAGGATTTTGATTTGACTAAATCATCCCTCAAGTGCATAAATGAACTCAAAATCATCATTTATTACCCATGTTACCATCACCTATAAAAGTACCCTTAATCCCAATTCCTTGCAAGCAAGAGACTAAGCTATTTGAGATTTAGACTATCTCCCTCACATAATCTAACATCAAAGAACTTGCATTAAGAAAAGGAACTTAAGATGATAAATGAGTTTTACTCTCTCTCGAGCAATAAACCCCATTGGGAACTATTCTCATTTTACAAGTCAAAATCCTCTCTTGAGCTCATTCAACAAGTAAATTCCGCAAAAGATAAAAAAATAAAGCAAAAGGTATAGAAGAGTATCAACATTGAATAATAAACTTAGATTAGAAGAACAAAAATACAAAAAAATCCAGGTTCAATAACATCAAACCCCAACAAATAACAAAACTTCGCTTACCATCGAGATGGATGAACATGGAGAATGGATGAAGATGGTCTGGAGTGTGCCCTCGGTTAGCAAGGTGTGCAACCCCTTTTCCAGAACAAAAGACCCCTATTTATACTCTCAAATATGAGAATGAGCGTCAATGTTATGAATGCTGGGTACCAAAATCAAATTTCTGTGAAATTTGTCTCTGAGTGTTGGGCACCCATGGAGTGAGTATTGGGCGCCCACCAACTTGGGGACCAACTGATGCAATTCCACCTAGCATGCATCATGGCTAGGAGGATTCAAGAAAGGCATGACATTGATGAAAACTCATTGAAGATTGGAAGTCATAGTCTTCATTTTTAGCTTGTAAATATTTTATTTTAATTAGTTAAATAGGAGCATATTTTTAATTCCTTTAAAGCCATGTATATTCAACCATCTTCTTTTTAGTTTAGAAGGTATAAATGTCTTTATTTAAAAATGAGGAGTAAGCTTAGAATGGGTGCATAAGTCAACACATGATTTTAGGCTAGTCTATTCAATTTAGGAGATGCTAATTGCACCCATGGGGGTGAACTTAGGTCCCTCACTTAAGTCCCACATTTCCTAGAAAAATATGCCCAAGCTCTCCCATTGGGCTATATATACTCATTCCCCCTCGTTGTAAATTTCACCTTTTAAGTTGAATGAAAATAGTCTCTTTGTGAGCACATTCTTAGTAAAAGGTCTTGAGGATCCTTTCTCTTCAGGAACCTCTTCCTAGTTGGTTTTTATCAAGGGTTCCTTCCCTTGTGGCAAACCTAAACACTTTGGCTTATCTCTCTTTGAGAGTGACGCCCCACCTCCATTTTCTTTTCCCTCCATCATCCATTTCATGGTGCTTGGAACCTCAAGAAGAAAGATCAAGGGGAGTGCAAAAGCTTTTTGCATCACCAACTCATTCAAGCGTTGGTGTTCACAGAGTAGGCGCCTAGCGCTTAGCGCCCATGTGAAACTTTGGAGTACTCTCTGCCAAGCAGCACTGAGTGCTCGTGGACTAGCTGCTGGGCTAATTGATCTATTTTACCTATGTAACAATAGGTAATTTAAGAGTTATCAAACTCCACAAACTCAAAGTTTTGGTTATCCTCAAGCAAAAGGACACTAGTGGATAACACGCAACAACACAGACAATATGCATGTTAACATAAGACTAATACAAAATGGAACATGAAAAAATGCAACTAAAACAAAATACGTTCTAACAAACACATATGAACAAGATCACAAAACACAATCAAGACTCATATCTTACCCTTTATCAGCAATTAAAATTTATTGAATGCTCATCAAAATTTTATCAATCAAGACTATGATGCCCACAAAGAAAAGAAATATCACCCTACCAAAGCAATTCAAATAGAAAGTTATGCAGATCATAAAATTTAAAGCAACCTCACTAGTAAGGTGTTTTCTCCACACAGTTGTATAGGAATAAAACATTTCACTCATGCCACACAATGCAACCACACAAATCAACTTTGCTTTTCATCTCAGCAAAATCACAATTGATGTATGCACAAAGAGATCACAAGGATTTATTTGGCTAGTAGCTTGGTTGGGCTGGAAGAAAAATGGTTTTTCTGGGAAACAAATCAAGAAGGATTGAAAAAGGCATAATCAATGAGATTAGTTGACCCCTTTAGATATACATCTATTCCCAACTAAATTCCATCTAACATAATTTATTACACTCAATCATTTACAATAAGCACAAATCAATTCCAAGCTTTTTACTCACACTTTCTTTTTCTTTTGTTTTCTTTTTATTCTTTCTTTTTCTCTTTTTTTTTGGAATAATAATACACATAGCTTTCAAATGTATTTGACTCTCCAAAACATACTCCCTCAAACTTATTGTAGAAACAATCTCAATCAAATGCTCTCTCAATCCTAAGGTAAGGGAATACATGCATAATTGTAATTAGGCTTAGGAGTTCATACAACAAGGATATAATCAATCAAAAGATCAAAGGTTAAGTGATTTACAGGTAAGCTTTTTGGCTAAGCGGCCACTCAAGAAATATGGTCTTGGTCATTTTTATACATGCAAGCAAAGAAGTAAAAGTGAGAATAAAGTAAAATCAACAACATGAAGTGCATGTTGACCACAACAATCAACATTTAAGCTCAAAACCTCACATGGCTAATGCTCTCATTCACAAAACACAAAAACTTACAAAAAGAATCAACAAGGCAAAGATATTTCAACCTACTCAAGCGAAACCACAAGTAACAATTGAATCAAAATAGCACATGAACATTGATATTTAGTACCAATAAAAGGAAAAATATTGAATCAAGATAGAAACAAGATACTAACAACACAACATCCACTAAAGCTTCAAAACAACCTACTTTTACTCATGCAAAAAATAATTAAACTACAATAACTAAACAAAATGCAATGCAAAAATAAACAGAAACAGGGTGTTTTGGAACTTTGTAGCTGAATTTGAACTAGTCCTCTGCATCCTAAACTGCATTTTTATTTTTAGCTCAAGAAGACCCTCCCTCTCACAAAAGTGAGCCTGGTTCCCAGGCTAATGAGGACCGGTCAACTATGAAGTCCATGGAGGATACATCTACAAAAGAAATCCAAAACACAATGTAGAACAAACAGTTAAATAACATAGGTAGTAACATAAACATAATGTGATTAATACAAAGGAACCACAAGAACACAGGACATATGTTGTACAAAGTAGGAATTGGAAAATGAATGTTAAAAACATGAATTAGAATGAAAATATAATGAAAGATGCATGAAAACACATATGAAAGATGAAGGAGGGTGTTCTTTGTGAGTCAGCATCCAACAACCACAGAACCACTGTTGCGTGTACCCTAATAGAGACAAACCCAAATGCAAAAAAAAAAAAGAAAATCGTAAGTACCTAATGACCACAAAGTTGGTGCCCAACACTCATATGCAGATAAGAGATACCAAAATTATGCAGATATGAGCACCCAATGTGATGGAGGACCATCCTTGGGCATCAAATAGGACCCACCACAAGGTCCATGGCAAGAAGAATAGAAGAAGAGGAAGGTCCTACTACACCAAGAGCATTGATGATCACATGTGTGGACTTTGGTGCATCTACCTAGTGTTTTGCTTATTTTCCTTATTTTCCCCTTGTATTTTGGGGAACCTTAATCACTTAGGATTTCATTGTGTATTTTTATTTAGCTTTTTTATTATGGGGAAAATTAGTTTAGGATTTGGATATATTGGATATTTGAGAGAGTTTTCCTCATTATTCCTCTTCCTTAGTCATTTAGGGATCTCTTGGCCTCCTTTGATGCAATCTCACCTAGCATGCATCATGGCTAGGAGGACTCAAGGAAGGCGTGGCATGGACAAAAGCTCATTGAAGATTCGAAGCCATAGTCTTTGTTATTTTTAGCTTGTAAATATTTTATTTTAATTAGATAAATAAGAAAGTATTTTTAATTCCCTTAAGGCCATGTATTTCTGGCCATCTTCTTAGTTTATAAGGTATAGGTGTCTTTAGTTAAAAATGAGGAGTAAGCTTATAATGGGTGCATAAGTTAAGACATGATTTTGGGCTAACCCAGTCACATTAAGATATGCTAATTGCACCCATAGGGGGTGAACTTAGGTGCCTCACTTAAGGCCTAAGACTTGGGTTAATTAGTTTTAATCCTAATTAAGCCCAAGTCCCACATTGCCTAGAAAAGTGTGCCCAAGCTCTCCCATTGGGCTATATATACTCATTCCCCCTCATTGTAAAATTTCACCTTTGAAGTTGAATGAAAATAGTCTCTTGGTGAGCACATTCTTAGTAAAAAGGTCTTGAGGATCCTCTCTCTTGAGGAACCTCTTCCTAGTTGGTTTTTATCAAGGGTTCCTTCCCTTGTGGCAAACCTAAACACTTTGGCTTATCTCTCTTTGAGAGTGGCGCCCCACCTCCATTTTCTTTCCCCTCCATCATCCATTTCACGGTGCTTGGAACCTCAAGGAAAAAGATCAAGGGAGGCATGCATCATTTGGTATCAGAGCCAACTCCATGAGGTTCTTTTCTAGTCTTAATTTTCTTTAATTTTTTTCAGCTTTTCTTCTTAGAGTTCTTGCTTTTTCCTTTATTTTTTCCAGCCTTTGATTCTTGTCATTTAATTCCTTTTATGTCTTGTTAGTTTATGTTTTTGTAGTTTTCATTTTATGCAATTTATTTCCTAGTTTTTATTGCTTTCTAGATTCAATTTATCTTGTTCTTTTCCATTGAATCTTTATATGTTTCCTTTAGGATTGTTTCTTTAATTTTCTGCCCAGCTTTTTATTTTTTCCTTATTCTTGTGCAAATCCTAAGAAGATCATTGTAATGACTTCACAAAATTTGTGAAGGAAGCCACACATTGTGGTCTTGATCTTTGGATGAACGCTGTTCTTCTTATTTGAATTTTTAATTCTATTTTCCTGCACCTATTTTTCTGTTTTTCCAGCCCTTTGTTCTCTGTTTTGGGCATATATTTCTGGTTATTTTGAGTCATTTAATTTCAGTTTTTAATCTTGCAAGTTGTGTCTTAGTTGGTCATGTTGTAGCCCTTTTATTGTCTCTTAATTCTACATAGTTTTGCCTTTTTATTTTTACCATAAAAGTGTGTTATTTCTCTGTTGGAAATTGAGCATCAAAGAGGCTTACTCTTGATCCCATGTCCTTAGAGTCTCACATGCTATTTAGATCTTAGCATGTTCTTAAAAAAAAAATCTTCAAAAAAATTAATGCTCAATTTCTTCCAAATTTCATTCACTTGTTCAATAATTTTAGTATCTTAATTTTGTGCTAGTTTTTGTGGTGATTTTTGTTGATTGGCTTTGAGAGGCATGTTGGGTATGATTGGGCTGATTATTGAGTAATCAAGTTGTCCTCAACTTCCATAAAACTCTCCTTGTGCCATTTATTTTTTATCACCTAAAATTACTAGTTCATATTAGGTTGCTTTGTTTCTTAATTTTGCACTTTTGTATATCAATTATGGTGGCCATTTCCTATCCTTTGTTCAAGCATTTATGATTCTTTGACTCCTCACTATATTTGCTAAAAAATGTGTTAAGAGGTGTAGCAAAATTGTTTCAAAAAAAAAAAAGAAGAAGAAAAGAAATCAAAAGTGTAAAATAAGTAAAAAAAAAAGAGTTAGTAAAAAGTGCTAAAAACAAGTAAAAAGAGTACAAAAAAATAAAATAAAAATTAGTGCACCTCAAAATTATTAAAAAATTCAAAGGAGTGTTAAATTTTATTGAAATTTGCTTGAATTTATTTGACTATGATTTAGCCACCTTGCTTTACAATTGTGCAAATCATTGAATTTGTTGAGTCTTTTTTGTTTTAAGTCCAATTCTATTTTAGGCCCATTCTAGGAATATTTTTTGTGTGCCAACTTTCTTTCTACACCTTTTATTTCTTGCTTGTCCTTATTGGCTTTCTTTGTGTTTGTCAAATAAATTCTTTCCACTTGGATGTGTTCCTATTCTTGTTAAGTGCTTTTTATTGCTTTTTGCTTTCAAATTCTACTTCCCTTGGTCTCTTGCTTGGGCGCTTGTTTTCTCTTGGTAGGTAGCCAAATTGTTGAAATTTTCACAAGGGTAGCATCCTTAGCAAGTGTTGATTTAAAACCAAGGAAGAGGAGACTTGAAAAGGAGGCCAAGACTAGAGTGATACACTTGGTGAGGAGCACTTGAAGAAAGGAGCTACATTCAACTACTTTTAATTTTCTTTGTTTAATTTGGGTGTATTTTTAAAGGACATTTTAATTAGAGGTATTGGATGCCCATAAGGGTCACCTCTTTTGTGTGTAATAAACCTTAGTTTCTCGTTTTAGTGTGGATAAGGAATTGGTACCCCTTATTCATACTTAGGAGCACGTTAGAATACTTTAGCTTTGCTTTAAATTTCTTTATTTGCTTTCAACGTTTTAGAAAGTGTTAGAGTTCCAAAGACTCTTAACACTTTAGGAGAAAACAAAAAAGAGAGGAGTGTTTTGCATATTATTTCCCTAGGCCTTACACTTTGACATGTTTTCACACACTTCTAGGAGTGTTAGGAGTAGTAATGAAACTAGAGAAAATAAAGGAGAAGAATGTGAGAATAGAATAAAAGAAAAGAATAAGAAGAGTGATAAACCAACCTTTCCCACATATCCATACTCTATTGATTGGGAAATAGTAGAAAAACAACGTAGGGAATTTTGGAAAAATGAGAGAAAACAAAGAGAGATGAGGAAAAGAGAACAAGAGGAACTAGATAGAGAGGAGAGAAGAGAGAAAGAACAAAAAGAAAAGGAGAGACATGAAAGAAAAGAAAGAAGAGAAAAAGAGAGACAAATAGAGAGTAGGGAAAATGAAAAGAAAGAAAGAGAAGCAAGAGAAAAAGAAAGAGAAGAGAGAAGAGAAAAAGAGAAAAGAGAAAAAGAAAGAGAAAAAGAAGAAAACAAAAGAAAAGAGTTAGAGAGAAAAGAGAGAAGAGAAAGGAGAGAAAAAGAGAAGAAAGAATTGGAAAAGAGAGAAAAGGAACAAAATAAGTTAGAAAGAAGGGAAGAAATGAAGATACAAAAAGAGAGAGATGCCTATAAGAGCTCTTGTGGTAACATTTACACCCATTATAGAGACTTAGAGGAGCCTAAAATAATCCATGACATTCATGCTTCTTCTAGTAAGAAGGAAAACCCTAAGAGGCATCCTAAGAAAAAGACAAACCCTTCTATAATTAAACCTAAAAGAGAGTCATCCAAAAGAAAGCATATTGAGAGAAAACCCTTGAGTATGAGTGACACCCCTACCACTAGTTCGAGCACTCGTTTTCGAAGTCCTAAATGTTTTAAGTGTTTAGAAAAAGGGCATATTGCTTTGTTTTGCCCCAAAAGAAAAAGGACTTTAAAGGGAACATCAAATGAAAAGGGTATTCATTCATGTGATGATCTCTTCAAAGTGAAACAACTTCTTGGAAGCCATCCTTGTAAGGAACCCAAACACAAACAGAGAATGTTTTTCAAACAAGATGCAAAATTTTGGGCAAAACTTGTTCTCTTATTGTGGATGGTGGATCATGTTGTAATTTTTGTAGCACGAGGGTGGTGGAAAAGCTATCACTTGCTACTACTCCTCATCCTTCACCTTATTCTTTGCATGGACTTAATTATGAAGATGCTGTAGTAGTAAGAGAGCAAGTGGAGATTAGCTTCTTCATAGGGAAGTATCACAACAAAGTGTTATGTGATGTAGTCCCTATGGAAGCTAGTCACATGTTGCTGGGAAGGCCGTGGCAACATGATTAGGAAACTTTGCACAATGGCCTCACTAATAAAATCACTCTCTCTCATAAAGGGAAAAAGATCACCTTACTTCCTCTTACCCCTACCGAGGTTATGGAGGATAGAAGGATCATGAAGCTTAAGAGAGAAAGGGATAAAAATGAAAATAAGGTTGTTGGTAGGAAGACCGAGTCTAAGGAAGATTCGCCTTTGCCTTCAAAGGAGGTTCTCTACATAGAAAAATTTTCCTGCCAACTCTTACAAAAAGAACAAGTTGAATTTGAGGATGTGCCTATATCTTTTGAGCACCTTGATCCACACCCTCAAATCCAACTTGATGAGTGCTCCATTCCACTTAGACTAGTGTCGCCAACTATTTCAAAACCTTTGAGGCTAGTATCTAGTGCAATTGGAGGAGGATGGGGAGCTGTTGTGTGGAGGCACATGCATACTAAAATATTTTCAAAATTTAGTGCCAACCTCCACTACCCCATTCTTAAAAGGCCTCCTTATAGACCTCTCACTTCCCCCAAAATCACTTGTCTGCATATACTTACTGCTTTCCTTATTTTCTTGTAGACTTTGAAAAAGCGGAAGAAAGACCTCAGGATTTGAGGTCAAATCCTCTCCAAGGGAGAGGAGATGATGCAATCTCACATAGCATGCATCATGGCTAGGAGGACTCAAGGAAGGCATGGCATGGACAAAAGCTCATTGAAGATTCAAAGCCATAGTCTTCGTTATTTTTAGCTTGTAAATATTTTATTTTAATTAGATAAATAGGAAAGTATTTTTAATTCCCTTAAGGCCATGTATTTCCGACCATCTTCTTAGTTTATAAGGTATAGGTGTCTTTAGTTAAAAATGAGGAGTAAGCTTATAATGGGTGCATAAGTTAAGACATGATTTTGGGCTAGCCCATTCACATTAAGATATGCTAATTGCATCCATAGGGGGTGAACTTAGGTGCCTCACTTAAGGCCTAAGACTTGGGTTAATTAGTTTTAATCCTAATTAAGCCCAAGTCCCACATTGCCTAGAAAAGTGTGCCCAAGCTCTCCCATTGGGCTATATATACTCATTCCCCCTCATTGTAAAATTTCACCTTTGAAGTTGAATGAAAATAGTCTCTTTGTGAGCACATTCTTAGTAAAAAGGTCTTGAGGATCCTCTCTCTTGAGGAACCTCTTCCTAGTTGGTTTTTATCAAGGGTTCCTTCCCTTGTGGCAAACCTAAACACTTTGGCTTATCTCTCTTTGAGAGTGGCACCCCACCTCCATTTTGTTTCCTCTCCATCATCCATTTCATGGTGCTTGGAACCTCAAGGAAAAAGATCAAGGGAGGCATGCATCACCCTTCCTCTCCTCTCTACCTTAGAAGGAGCTTGGGCCTCCCTAGGATTGGCCTTCACCCTCTCCAAGTGAAGTGAGCTAGCCAAAGAGACATCATCCAAGCACCACTACCCAAAACACCATTCTTTTGTCTCCATTTTTCATGAATCACTTTCACCCATCATAAGCTCTATTTTTCACACCTATTTCAGCCCTTGAAGAAGATCCATTTCAACATTTCATCTTGGAGAAGAGTTGGTGATACCATGGAGAAGGTGGAGCCATCATGTGGTATCAAGAGCTAAGGTGGTCTTCAAGGGTAACTAGTGTTCTTCTCCATTCTTTTTTTTCTTTGTCTTCAAAAATATGTTTCTTGTCATGTTTATGTATTCTCCTTTGTCTTGAGTATTTTTTCTAAATATTGTGTTTAAAAGTTGTCTCTTTTTTTTTGTGTGTGGTTCATCATCATTCATGAGCCTTCTTAGTGTTCTTTGAGTTTTTCTCAAAAGGTTGTTCTTTTATAACTTTCCTTTTTTTTTTCCATGGCTGCATTTTTTGTGTGATGAACATGCTATGAACATCATTTTAATCTTGTTTGAATCCTTGCTGTGTCATGTTTGAAGTTTCCCTCCTTATTTTTCAAAAACTAGTCAAATATATGCATATTTATCTCACAAGATGCATGAAACTTTGAAAAAAAATATGGTGCTTTTTCTTTCACATTCTTGGCTGGCCAAACCTTTTGTGAGCCTTAGGAGACTCATATTTGCATGTAAAAATTGACTATTGCATGCTCCATGTCTTATTTGACTTATGTATGTAATTAATGCCTTACACATTTTTGGCTAGCCTTCCTTTTGCATGGCTACATCATTCCTTGTCTTTATTGCATGATCCCAAGTCAAACAAAGTGTCATATGGCTGAATATATTCTGAAAAAACTAAAAAAAAACTGCACCTAAAAAAGAGAGCAAAAGACAAGAAACACTTCCCAAAAAGATACCTTTCTTGCACCAAAATAGAAACTTTTATTTACCACCTTTTTGTACCAACTTTTAACACACAACAAGTGTAAAATCATGCAACATATAAGGTTAAAAAGAGAATCAAATCTGATCCTCCTTGGTGGGACACATTTTGAGTGAAAACAAGTGAAAGTTAAAAAAAAAATTAAAAGGAATTGTTGCTAACTTGTGGACCATTTTACCCTTGGACTTTGGACTTGAACTTTGACCATTTTGGACTATCATTGGACCCATTTTATGACCAAAACCTTGGCTGGAGTTTGGACATTGGACATAAAATTTTAAGGACAAGGAACATTAAACACTTAAATTCTAATCTAGAGTCATTCTAAGTTCCTTTTGAGTGCTTAACTTTCTTGTGTGCCTTAATTTTTGCTTGTATTCTTTGAGTCTTGTCTCATAATTAATCTCTTGAGTTTAGCCTTCTTAATTTTCCTTTTTTATTTTTTATTTCTTGGCCTCTTGGTTCTCTTTCTCTTAGTTGGCTTCTTTGCTTGGTGTCGGTGAATCACCTTGGGTTTACCTTGTGAATCTTGGGAGATTGAGTTGGAGGAAGTTGCCATAAGTCCCAAAGTTCTTTGGAGAGAATCACCAAATAATGGAGTGTAAACACTATAAAGAGAGGACTAACAGGTTTGTTACTTGTGAAGGAACACCAAATTGGAAGCTTGAAGAATTTCAATTTTGTTTCTTGCTTTTTTATTTTAAATTTGTGCCTAGTATCTTTCTATTTTTATTCTTGTTTAATATTTGTACCAATTTTTCTTCTTTCTTTTTCTCTTTGTTGTTGTTTTTATTGGGGCCATTTGTACTTGGTCCTTTCTTGTTCATTTGGGTTGTAATTTGGACACTTTAAACTCTCATTTGATTTGTAATAGCTTAGGTGTAATTCGTTTTAGTGGTGGGATTGTTTCCACCTTAGGAATTTCGACTAGTGTATGCCTTTGTTACTTTCCTTACTTACTTTGTTGTAGTTGTATGATCTAGGTTGTTGTATGTTCGTTTATAAGGCTTCTAAGTGCTTATTAGGGGTCCGTTGCACATCACACACTTGTAGTGTCAAATTTTGTTTTTGTAAGGCTTACAAAGTGGCAAAGGTTGATAAGTTTCCCACTACTAAGAGGCTTGGTTATTAAGTGACTCCTTGTAGTCCACCTCCCTTTTAGAGTGCAATTCTAACCACTCCAAGTAATAAGTCTAGCACCAAAATCTCTTTGTGAAAACCTTTATCACTCACTCTTTGTAAAAAAATCTTTTCAAGAAAACCTTTTGTGAAAATCTTTCCTAGATCAAAGATGAGTGATCATTCAAGTGTCCGTGGTCAAAACTCACACCCTAGTAATGCTAGCCTTAGAGATGAACTTAGAGAACTTAAGGAGTATATAAGAAGAAAAGATGAAGAAAGTGCAAAAAAAGAGGAAGAATTTAGGAAGAGGGAGAGAGAACATGATAAACAAAATGAGGAAATTAGAGAAATGCTTGCTAAGTTACTTTTGGGGGTAGGAACTAGTGGTTCAAAACATAAAGTCCAACCATCTAGGTCCCAAAAAGGCAAAGGGGTAAGGGTTTCTATAAATGAAAGTGAGGATAATGATCATCATCATACCAAAACCCCAAGTGTTAGCCTTTATAGTAGTCATCACAATAATGATTATTATCAAAGGCCCCCAAGAACACATAAGCAAAGAGAATCCTCCAATAAGGAACCTAATGTCAACCTTCCTTCATTTTTTGGAAAGGACAATGTTGATGCATATTTGGATTGAGAAATGAAGGTTGAACAACTTTTTGCTTGCCATGGGGTAAGTGAGGAGAGGAAGGTTTCTTTGGCAACCCTTAGCTTCCAAGGGCATGCCATGTATTGGTGGACTTCTTTAGAAAGAGAAAAGAGAGTGAATCATGAGCCCCCAATTCAATATTGGAATGAACTTTGTAGTGCCTTGAAAAGGAGGCATATTCCTCTATACTATGACCGTGAGCTTATGGATAAGCTTCAAAGGTTGAAACAAGGGTCATTAAGTGTGGAAGAATATAGGCAACAAATGGAGTTACTCATGATGATGGCGGGTATAAGGGAAGAAGAGAGGACCACCATCTCAAGGTTCCAAAGTGACCTTAATCTTGAAATAAGAGACAAAGTTGAACTTTTGCCATATAGAGATTTTAATGAACTTGTTCAACTTTGTTCAAGAGTGGAGCACCAACTTAAAATAAAAATTTTCAAGAAAGACTTCACTCCATCTTATTCCAAGAATTTTAAGAAGGAGGGTCCTTCTTCCAAACATTTCTCCAAAGAAGATGAAAAAGAACAAGATAAAGAAAAAGAAAAAACATATTCTTCTAAAGTACCTTCTAAGGAGTCTAAGTCAAGTGATATCAAGTGCTTTAAGTGTCTTGGAAGGGGTCACATTGCTTCTCAATGCCCCACAAAGAAAACAATGATTTTAAGAGGCCAAGATCACTATAGTAGCCTTGATAATGCATTCTCCCCAAGCAAGGGCCCTATCACTAGGGCCATGGCTAGGAGAATAGAAGAAGACATGGCTAGAGTAGAGGGAGGAAGATCTCACCTCCATATGACCATCAAGTTATGCAAGCCATGACTTATTTACTTGTAATTTTTATTTTAGGAACCTAGGATTTTATTTTGGACATGTATTAGTCCATTTAATTTTCTAGGAGGTGTCTTAGTAATAAGAAGGGGTAAGATTAGCTTTTGGGCCTTTATTTAGGAAATAAGGGGGTAGTTTGATAAATACACCCTCTTTTGCTAAATAAAACCCAAACCTAATAAAGGAGTAATCTTGGCCCTTGGATGAGGTAGCTTGGGCACCAATTCTCATCTAAAGGAGGGTATTGATTGGACTTTGGGCTTCAATCCTTCTCCCTTGGATGACTCCTTTTAATCCTAGCCCTTCATTTCCTTCATGACTTGTCCAAGAGGTTAGCTCCCTATATAAAAAGTTTCTCCTTCACACTCTTGTATTTTTTACACTTGATTGAATATAAAAACCTTGAGTTGGCAAAAATTCTCTTAGTGTCCACCCTTCTCTCTTTGAGAATTCCTTAGGTTTTTATCAAGGGTTCCATCCCTTGTGGCAAACTTTCCCTCTTAGGCTTATCTTACCTTAAGTGGCGCCTAAAACCACCTCACTTCTTACCTCTCCACAAACCATTTCACCAAAGAAGAAAACCTCTAGAAAAGGATCAAGGGAGGCATGCATCATTTGGTATCTAGAGCATTGGTTCTAGAGGTCTAAACTCTCTTCCTATCTCATTTATTTTTTCTTTCCGTTTTCCTATTTTATTTTATCTTTAATTTCCACAATTTTTTCTAGCTTTCCATTGTTGTTTATCATTTCCATTTATGTCTTGAGTTTATTGTTTTGAGTTATAGTTTATTTGCACCATTTATTTTTTGCTTGATGCAATTTATATTGTTCTTTTCTTTGCATCTACGTCTCTCCCATATTCATTAATTTCCGCTTAAGCTTTGAGTTGGGTACTTTCTTGCTTGAATTTTGGTTTTGAGAATTTCTTGCTAAAAACCCATGCCGTTGTGGTGAATTCCACAACCTTGTGGTCAAGAAATTTAGACCAAATTCTTGTATTTCCTTGCACCCATTTGCCTTGTTTTTGCTTTATTTTTAGCTTTTATTTTTCACTTTTATACTCTTGTGTAGTTGTCTATAAGTCATGTTTATAGTTTCCCATTTTATCTATTAATTCCTTTTAAGTTTAGCCTCTTTTGTTTTTACAAAAAAAAAATTGAAACTTCTTAAATTGAGCAACATAGAGGGTCATACCTCATGTCTAAGTCTCTTTAGAAGTTCATGTGCTTTTGTTTCAAGCATATTCTTAAAAAAATATTCAAAAATAGTTGCTCAATTTCCTTTGTCTTTATTTTCCTTATACGTATAATTTGTAGCTCATTTGTGTGGTAAAGGTAGTTCTTGTTTGTGGGTGCTTTCACTTAAGCTATAAGTTTGGTATTTGTGTTCAACAAATTACTAAAAACTTAACAAAGCTTGAGTCCAGTGGCACACCAAACTACTAAACCATTAACACATCTATAGCTACTTTGCATTTTGAAGTCATTTCTAGTAGTACCTAAATTGTTGCTTTTAATTTTCTTTATTGTTCCAAGCGCATAACTCTTTCTTATCAAGCACTAAATTCACAATCAATTTAGGTGCATCTAGTAAATATTCAAAAAAAAAAAGAAAACAAAGTCTAAAATAAAATACAAAAAAAACAACGAAGGATTCAAAAAAAAAAAAAAAGAGAACAAACAAAAGAAAAGAAAGTTTGAAAAAAATTCATTTGATGTACCTAACCTAAAATTAGCAAGTGCTTCAACTTTGAACTTGGAACCTTAAAATAAATTTTATTACTTTTGGTACACTAGAACTTGATATTTGTGTTCTTCTACTCTTTAATCTAGTGCCATTCTTAGGTATTCCATTGTGTGCTCTCTTTCTTTGGTTTACCTTTTAGTTGTTGCTTGTCTTTTAAATCATCTTTCTAGTTTGTCTTATATACTCTTACCATTTGGTTAAGTGTCCTTTTGATTGTGTTATCTTTTATTGCTTTTTGAGTTTCTATTCGCACCTCCCCTTGCTACTTTTGGTTTCTTTGGTTTGTGTGTTAGTGTCACTTTTGGGAGAAAGCTTGAAAAAGGAGCTTACCACAAGGGTAGCATATTTTGGAAGGTTGGACTAAGAGCCTAAGGGATCACCTCAAAAGGAAATACACCTAGCCGTGAGGACTTTGATTTGAGGGAGCATTTGGAGAATCATTTTTTGAAGACTTTACTTTTTCTTTAATTTGGGTGTATTAATTTTGTAGTTGGGAGTTTGAGTGCCCTTAAGGCCCTCCCTTTGGTTGTAATAAAATTTAATCAATTTTTTAGTTTCTCAAAAATTAGGTGAAGAAGGAAGAAGTGGTACACTTCCTTCAACACCTTAGGAGCTCGCTTTAGATCCCTTCTCTTTTGAATTTTTGCTTTAAAATTCTTGCTTTATTTTTCTTATTCAAAGCGCTTAGAAGGCTAAAGAGTTCCAAAGACTCATCAAGCCATTTTAGGCAAGAAAACACAAAGAGAGGAGTGTTTGTTTGTGAAAATTTTTTAGCCACCTTTTTCCTCTTAGAAATTCAAGCACAATGACATCACACACCCACTCTAGTGCTCATAGTTATTCATCAAACAAGAGTGTAAACCAAAGAAATATTTCTAAAGATTACACTCTAGAAAACTTAAACATGGACTTTAGGGAGTGGATGGCAAAAGAACAAGAGAGAAGAGAAGAAAAAAGGAGAGAAAAAGAGTCCAAGGAGAAAAGAAAAATAAAAGAAAGAGAGGAAGAAAAGAGAGAAAAAAGAGAGAAAAAAGAGAGAAAGAAGAGAGAAGAATAAGAGAAAGGAGAGAAGATGAAGAAAGGAGAGAAAGAAAAGAAAGAGAAAGAAGAAAAGAGAAAGAAGAAGAGAAAAGAAAGTATGGGAATGGTGAGAATTACAAAATGAAAGGGATAGTCTTAGGTTCCCCATCTAGACATACCCATAGGAGTGAAAGTGAGGAAGAATACTACGATCATCCTAGGATAAACTCCCATTCATCCATGCATAATAATGGGGCCCCTCCAGGGGAGCCCAAAATTGATCTCCCCCCATTTCATGGGAAGGAAAATGTGGAAGCCTACCTTGATTGGGAAATCAAGGTAGAACAACTCTTCACTTGCCATGAGGTAAGAGAAGAAAGAAAGGTTCCAATGGCAACCCTTAGCTTCCAAGGTCATGCCATGCATTGGTGGGTTGGGTTAACCAATGAGAGAATCCGCACCAATATGCCTTCCATAAGATATTGGAATGATCTTAGAAATGCTCTAAGAAGAAGGCATATTCCCTCTTGGTATGAAAGAGATCTTTTGGATAGACTCCAAAGGCTAAGGCAAACCAACCTTAGTATAGAAGAGTATAGACAAAAAATGGAACTTCTTATCTTGAGGGCGGGTATCATTGAGGAACCCAAGGCCACTATGGCAAGGTTTTTGTGTGGGTTGAGCCCCGAAATTCGTGATAAGGTGGAGCTCTTCTCATACAATTCCCTTGATGAGTTAGTTCAACTTTGCATCAAAGTGGAAAATCAACTTAGAAGGAAAACTTTTAAAAAGGATAACCCACGTTATGTAAAGAGGGACCAACCTACGGGGAACTCTTTCAAGAGTTACCCCAAAGAGGAACATCCCAAGCACTTCAAAGAGCATAAAACATCACATATAGAGAGAAAAACCCCTACTACTAACTCTCACGAGAAAGTTAGTAGTATCAAAGGCTTTAAATGTCTTGGGAGAGGCCACATTGCATCTCAATGCCCTACTAAGAGAAACATCATCATGAGAGCCCAAGATGTTTATAGTGGTGAGTCTAGCTCACACTCCTCTAGTGAGAGCGAAGGAGAAGGGGTTCATGCATACCAATCTGATTGTGATGAAACCGCTTATGCATGTGAGGGAGACCTCTTAATGATAAGAAGACTTCTTAGAAGCCAACCTTTGAAAGTGTCCTCATCTCAAAGGGAGAACATATTCCACACTTGCTGTAAGGTGAATGACAAAATATGTTCTCTCATTGTGGATAGTGGGTCATGCTGCAATTGTTGTAGCTCAAGGTTGGTGGAAAAGCTAGCCTTGACCCCACTTCCCCACCCTAAGCCTTACAAGCTTCAATGGATCAATGAGCAAGGGGAAATGGAGGTCAATGAGCAAGTCAAGGTTCCAATTTCCATTGGGTCTTATAAAGATGAGATCCTGTGTGACATAGTCTCAATGGAAGCTGGCCATATCTTTCTAGGAAGGGGTAAAGAGGTTGAGTTGGAAGTTGGTGCCCCTTCCAAGAAAGTCATTAGTAAAAGGAGTTTATTTGCGACAAAATTGGATTTAAAGGAAACCCCCTTAACTAACAGACCTTTCTATCTCCTCCTTTGCAAAGAGGCATCCCCCATTTCTTCCCCCTCCACTTTTTTCCCTTCTAGTTCTAGCACTGCCATAGAACTTGGACCTGAGAACCTACCTCAAGAGGTTCAAGAGCTTTTAAAAGAGTTTGGTGATATATTCCCTAATGAAGTTCCCAAAGGACTTCCTCCAATTAGGGGTATAGAACACCAAATAGACTTGGTACCTGGGGCTAGCCTGCCTAATAGGCCTGCTTATAGGACTAATCCCATGGAGACCAAGGAGATTGAATCTCAAGTCCAAGAACTATTGGAGAAGGGTTGGGTTCAAGAGAGCCTAAGCCTTTGTGCTGTGCCAGTTTTGTTGGTGCCTAAGAAGAATGGCCAATAGAGGATGTGCATTGATTGTCGAGCAATCAATAACATCACCATCAAATATAGGCACCCTATCCCTAGGCTTGATGACATGCTTGATGAATTGCATGGGGCCCAATTATTTTCAAAAATTGATCTTAAGAGTGGTTATCACCAAATCCGCATCAAGGAAGGTGATGAGTGGAAAACGGCTTTTAAGACCAAGTTTGGGCTGTATGAGTGGTTGGTAATGCCCTTTGGGCTTACCAATGGCCCAAGCACCTTCATGAGGCTTATGAATCATGTCCTTAGGGATTGCTTAGGAAAATTTTGTGTTGTTTATTTTGATGACATCTTAGTGTATAGCAAGAGCCTAGATGAACATGTAGGCCATCTTAGGCGCGTCTTTTGCATTCTTAGGTCACACAAACTCTATGGAAATCTTGAAAAATGTAATTTTTGTGTGGAGAGTGTGGTGTTCTTAGGGTTTATAGTTAATAAAAATGGGGTTCAAGTAGACCCCGACAAAATCAAAGCCATCCAAGAATGGCCCACCCCAAAAAGGGTGACTGAGATCAAGAGTTTTCATGGTCTCGCGAGCTTTTACAGGCGCTTTGTGCCTAACTTCTCCACACTTTTCTCACCAATCAATGATTTGGTGAAGAAGGATACTTCTTTCCTTTGGGGTGAAAAATAACAAAAAGCCTTTGAACTTATCAAAGAGAAACTGACCCATGCACCAGTTTTAGCTCTTCCTGACTTTTCTAAAACTTTTGAGCTAGAGTGTGATGCATCGGGAGTGGGTGTGGGAGCTGTGTTGTTACAAGGTGGTCATCCCGTGGCTTATTTTAGTGAAAAACTAAATGGAGCCGCCTTAAACTACCCCACCTATGATAAAGAGTTTTACTCTTTGATAAGGGCCCTTCAAACTTGGGAACATTATCTTGTACCCAAGGAGTTCATCATTCATAGTGACCATGAGTCACTTAAGTATTTGAAGGGTCAAGGAAAGCTTAATAAAAGGCATGCTAAATGGGTAGAATTTCTTGAGACTTTCCCTTATATCATCAAATACAAGAAAGGAAAACATAATGTGGTGGCTGATGCTTTGTCTCGTAGACATACCCTTTACACCACCTTAAGTGCAAAGGTTGTTGGATTTGATAATATTAGAGAAATGTATCTTTCTGATAAGGATTTTGGATCCATTTATGCTGCCTCTACATTTGCATGTAAAACCCAAAATGGGTTCTTTGTGAGTGAGGGGTACCTTTTCAAAGGTAGCAGAGTTTGTGTACCCCAAGTATCTATGAGAAATATGTTGACAAAAGAGAGCCATAAGGGTGGGCTCATGGGGTATTTTGGAATTAACAAAACTCTTCTGCTTTTACAAGAAAAATTCTTTTGGCCCCATATGAAGAAAGACGTCTATAGACATTGTCGTAGATGTATTGCTTGCTTGCAAGCTAAGTCTAAGACAACGACTCATGGATTGTACACACCCTTACCTACTTCTTCTGCACCTTGGCTGGATATTAGTATGGATTTCATCGCTTACCTGCCTCGAACCCAACAAGGTGCAGGCTCTATCTTTGTAGTGGTAGATATATTTTCAAAAATGGCTCACTTTATACCATGCCACAAGATAGATGATGCGAGCAACATTGCAAGACTTTTCTTTAAAGAAGTTGTCCGTTTATATGGAATTCCCCAATCCATAGTCTCTGATAGAGATGTGAAGTTCCTTAGCCACTTTTGGAAAACATTGTGGGCAAGGCTAGGAACTAAACTCTTATTTTCTACCACATGTCACCCCCAAACTGATGGGCAGACTGAGGTAGTAAATAGATCTCTATCTACTATGCTTAGGACACTTCTTCGAGGAAATCACAAGTCTTGGGATGAATACCTATCCCATATTGAGTTTGCATACAACCGGGTGGTTCAAAGGACCACCAAGCATTCTCCCTTTGAAGTTGTTTATGGCTTCAACCCCTTTACTCCTCTTGATATCTTGCCCTTACCCTTCCCTTCTTATTTTCACAATGAAGGAATAGTAAGAGCGGATTTTGTTAAAAAATTACATGAAAGGGTAAAGGCCAGCATTGAACATCATTCAAAGGAGTATGTTAGTAAAGCCAATAGGGGCAGGAAAGAAATTATCTTCAATGAAGGGGATTGGGTATGGCTTCATTTGAGGAAGGATCGCTTCCCTACTCAAAGGAAGTCCAAGCTTAGCCCCCGAGGAGATGGTCCCTTTCAAGTCCTCAAGAGAGTGAACAACAATGCATACATATTAGATCTCCCTGAGGACTATGGTGTCAGTACTACCTTTAATGTTTGTGATTTGATCCCTTTTGTAGGTACTGATGAAGAAGATGAGGACCTATCAGATTTGAGGTCAAATCCTTCCCAAGGGGGAGGGGATGATGCATTCTCCCCAAGCAAGGGCCCTATCACTAGGGCCATGGCTAGGAGAATAGAATAAGACATGGCTAGAGTAGAGGGAGGAAGATCTCACCTCCATATGACCATCAAGTTATGCAAGCCATGACTTATTTACTTGTAATTTTTATTTTAGGAACCTAGGATTTTATTTTGGACATGTATTAGTCCATTTAATTTTCTAGGAGGTGTCTTAGTAATAAGAAGGGGTAAGATTAGCTTTTGGGCCTTTATTTAGGAAATAAGGGGGTAGTTTGATAAATACACCTTCTTTTGCTAAATAAAACCCAAAACTAATAAAGGAGTAATCTTGGCCCTTGGATGAGGTAGCTTAGGCACCAATTCTCATCTAAAGGAGGGTATTGATTGGACTTTGGGCTTCAATCCTCCTCCCTTGGATGACTCCTTTTAATCCTAGCCCTTCATTTCCTTCATGACTTGTCCAAGAGGTTAGCTCTCTCTATAAAAAGGTGCTCCTTCACACTCTTGTATTTTTTACACTTGATTGAATAGAAAAACCTTGAGTTGGCCAAAATTCTCTTAGTGTCCACCCTTCTATCTTTGAGAATTCCTTAGGTTTTTATCAAGGGTTCCATCCATTGTGGCAAAATTTCCCTCTTAGGCTTATCTTACCTTAAGTGGCGCCTAAAACCACCTCACTTCTTACCTCTCCACAAACCATTTCACCAAAGAAGAAAACCTCTAGAAAAGGATCAAGGGAGGCATGCATCACTTGATGAAGCTACTTCTTCTTGCTGTACTTCAAGTAGTAGATGAAGCCATGGATTCCATGGAAGAGACCTTACCTTGTGATGGAGACTTACTTATGGTAAAGAGGCTTCTTAACAACCAAACTAGTGAGATTGAGCAATCACAAAGAGAGAACTTGTTTTATACAAGATGAAAAATTTTAGAAAGCACTTGTTCTCTCATTGTGGATAGTGGGTCTAGTTGTAATTTTTGTAGTACTAGATTGGTTGAAAAGCTAGCCTTATCCACAAAACCACATCCTAGACCTTATCAATTGCAATGGATTCATGAGGATGGAGGTATTGTGGTTAACCCTCAAGCACTTGTACCAATTTCCATTGGCAAATACAAAGATGAAGTTTTATGTGATGTTGTGCCTTTGGAAGCTAGTCATGTGTTGCTTGGAAGGCCATGGCAATTTGATAAGAAAACCATGCATGATGACTTACCAATAAAATAAGTTTCCAACACTTAGGCAAGAAATTTGTGTTGTGCCCTCTAACACCTTCTCAAGTGTGTGAGGACTAACTCAAAATGAAAGCTAGGAGAGAAGAAGACCAAAAAGAAAGAAAACAAAAATAAAAAAAAGATAAAAAGGGTCTTTTTAAGGCCAAAGTAAAGGAAGAAAAGGTATAAAGTTTAGAAGAAGGTGTCTCCTCTAAAGATGTTGTTCACAAGAGTCATTTATCACTTAAGAATCATATCAAGAAAACACTCTTGCTTGAACAACCTTTATACCTTCTATACTTCAAAGAGACACTCATTACCACTAATCATAAACTTGAGTCTCTACCTCAATAGGTCCATAATCTTTTAAAAGAATTTGATGATGTATTTCCTCAAGAGGTTCCAAGTGGACTTCCACCTTTAAGAGGGATAGAACATCAAATTAACCTTATCCCAGGGGCATGCCTTCCAAATAGGTCTGCCTATAGGACTAACCCCCAAGAGACCAAAGAAATAGAAACTCAAGTTCAAGATTTGTTGAAGAAGGGTTGGGTTCAAAAGAGCCTTAGCCCTTGTGCTATTCCTGTTCTTTTAGTGCTTAAGAAAGATGGAAAATGGAGGATGTGTACTGATTGTAGAGCTATTAATAACATCACCATAAAGTATAGGCACCCAATCCCTAGGCTAGATGACATGTTGGATGAGTTACATGGGGCCATTATATTTTCCAAGATTGATCTTAAGAGTGGTTATCACCAAATAAGGATTAAAAAGGGCGATGAGTGGAAAACCGCATTTAAGACCAAGTTTGGTTTGTATGAATGGTTAGTGATGCCATTTGGTCTCACCAATGCCCCTAGCACTTTCATGCGTGTAATGAATCATGTACTTAGGAATTGCATAGGGAAGTTTGTGGTCGTCTATTTTGATGACATCTTGATTTATAGCAAGTCCTTAGATGAGCTTCTTGGGCATCTAAGTGAGGTTTTAAAGATTCTTAGGGACAACCACCTCTATGCCAACTTGGAGAAATATACCTTTTACAAGCAAAATGTAAATTTCTTAGGTTTCATAGTTGGTAAAGAAGGAGTGAAAGTTGACCCGAGAAAATCAAGGCTATCCAAGATTGGCCTACCCCAACAGGTGTTGGAGATATTAGAAGTTTTCATGGTTTAGCAAGTTTTTATAGAAGATTTGTGAAAGACTTATCCACACTTGCATCCCCTCTTAATGAGCTGGTTAAGAAGGATGTACCTTTCATTTGGGGTGAAGATCAAGGAAAAGCTTTTAGTGTGCTTAAGAAAAAGCTCACCAATGCACCCATTCTAGCCCTTCCAAATTTTGAACAAACCTTTGAGCTAGAATGTGATGCATCCGGTCTTGGCATATGTGCCGTTTTACTTCAAGGAGGCCACCCCATTGCTTACTTTAGTGAAAAACTTCATAGGGCCACCTTGAATTATCCCACCTATGACAAGGAGCTTTATGCCCTTATTAGAGCCCTCCAAGTTTGGGAGCATTACTTAGTGACTAGGGAATTCATCATACATATTGATCATGAGTCACTTAAGTACATTAGATGGCAAGGGAAGTTAAATAAAAGACATGCTAAGTGGGTTGAATATCTTGAGCAATTCCCTTTCATTATCAAATACAAGAAGGGAAAGTGTAATGTGGTGGTGGATGCCTTGTCTAGAACGCACTCCTTGCTCTTTTCTTTGGGTTCCCAAATTCTTGGATTTGATAATATAAAGGAGTTGTATGAAGTGGATCAAGATTTCTAATCCACTTTCACCAAATGCCTCCAAAAGCCTTTTGATGGGTTCTACATCCTTAAGGGGTACCTTTTTAGAATGGGAAAACTTTGCATACCTCAAGGGTCCATTAGAAAACTTTTGGTAAAGGAAAGTCATGAGGGAGGACTCATGGGCCATTTTGGGATTGATAAAACCCTTAGTCTTCAAAAATCTAAATTTTATTGGCCTCACATGAGAGTGGATGTTCAACGGCATTGCTCCAAGTGTATCACTTGTCTTCAAGCAAAATCAAGAGTGATGCCTCATGGACTCTACACTCCTCTCCCTATAGCTAGCACCCCTTGGGTTGATATTAGTATGGATTTTGTGCTTGGTCTTCCAAGGACTCAAAGGGGATTTGATTCTATCTTTGTGGTTGTTGATCATTTTAGTAAGATGACTCATTTTATACCATGCCACAAAGTGGATGATGCTAGCTATATTTCTAAGCTTTTCTTTAAGGAAGTGGTCCGTTTGCATGGTCTACCCAAGACTATTGTTTCGATAGGGATGCTAAGTTTCTAAGTCATTTTTGGAAAATTCTTTGGCAAAAACTAGGAACAAAGCTTGTCTATTATACTACTTGCCACTCACAAACGGAGGGGCAAACTGAGGTAGTGAATAGGTCCCTATCCACATTGTTAAGGGCAATTTTAAAAGGGAATAAGTAAACTTGGGATGAATGCCTTCCCCACATAGAGTTTGCCTACAATAGGGTGGTCTACAAGACTACTAGTTTGTCCCCTTTGAGGTTGTATATGGCTTTAATCCTTTTAGTCCTTTGGATTTGCTTCCACTCCCTAATACTACTTCCTTGTATCACAAAGAGGGAGTATCTAGGGCTGACTTTATAAAGAAATATCATGAAAAGGTCAAGAGTCAAATTGAAAATCAAACTAAAAAATATACCAAGTACAACAACAAAGGAAGGAAAAAGGTAACCTTTGAAGTCGGGGATTGGGATTGGCTTCAGTTGAGGAAGGATAATGATGCATTCTCCCCAAGCAAGGGCCCTATCACTAGGGCCATGGCTAGGAGAATAGAAGAAGACATGGCTAGAGTAGAGGGAGGAAGATCTCACCTCCATATGACCATCAAGTTATGCAAGCCATGACTTATTTACTTGTAATTTTTATTTTAGGAACCTAGGATTTTATTTTGGACATGTATTAGTCCATTTAATTTTCTAGGAGGTGTCTTAGTAATAAGAAGGGGTAAGATTAGCTTTTGGGCCTTTATTTAGGAAATAAGGGGGTAGTTTGATAACTACACCCTCTTTTGCTAAGTAAAACCCAAAACTAATAAAGGAGTAATCTTGGCCCTTGGATGAGGTAGCTTGGGCACCAATTCTCATCTAAAGGAGGGTATTGATTGGACTTTGGGCTTCAATCCTCCTCCCTTGGATGACTCCTTTTAATCCTAGCCCTTCATTTCCTTCATGACTTGTCCAAGAGGTTAGCTCCCTCTATAAAAAGGTGCTCCTTCACACTCTTGTATTTTTTACACTTGATTGAATGGAAAAACCTTGAGTTGGCCAAAATTCTCTTAGTGTCCACCCTTCTCTCTTTGAGAATTCCTTAGGTTTTTATCAAGGGTTCCATCCCTTGTGGCAAACTTTCCCTCTTAGGCTTATCTTACCTTAAGTAGCGCCTAAAACCACCTCACTTCTTACCTCTCCACAAACCATTTCACCAAAGAAGAAAACCTCTAGAAAAAGATCAAGGGAGGCATGCATCATTTGGTATCTAAAGCATTGGTTCTAGAGGTCTAAACTCTCTTCCTATCTCATTTATTTTTTCTTTCCGTTTTCCTATTTTATTTTATCTTTAATTTCCGCAATTTTTTCTAGCTTTCCATTGTTGTTTATCATTTCCATTTATGTCTTGAGTTTATTGTTTTGAGTTATAGTTTATTTGCACCATTTATTTTTTTCTTGATGCAATTTATATTATTCTTTTCTTTGCATCTACGTCTCTCCCATATTCATTAATTTCCGCTTAAGCTTTGAGTTGGGTGCTTTCTTGCTTGAATTTTGGTTTTGAGAATTTCTTACTAAAAATCCATGCCGTTGATGTGAATTCCACAACCTTGTGGTCAAGAAATTTAGACCAAATTCTTGTGTTTCCTTGCACCTAGTTGCCTTGTTTTTGCTTTATTTTTAGCTTTTATTTTTAACTTTTATACTCTTGTGTAGTTGTCTATAAGTCATGTTTATAGTTTCCCATTTTGTCTATTAATTCCTTTTAAGTTTAGCCTCTTTTGTTTTTACAAAAAAAAAATTGAAACTTCTTAAATTGAGCAATGTAGAGGGTCATACCTCATGTCTAAGTCTCTTTAGAAGTTCATGTGCTTTTAGTTTCAAGCATATTCTTAAAAAAAAATTCAAAAATAGTTGCTCAATTTCCTTTGTCTTTATTTTCCTTATACATATAATTAGTAGCTCATTTGTGTGGTAAAGGTAGTTCTTGTTTGTGGGTGCTTTCACTTAAGCTATAAGTTTGGTATTTGTGTTTAACAAATTACTAAAAACTTAACAAAGCTTGAGTCCAGTGGCACACCAAACTACTAAACCATTAACACATCTATAGCTACTTTGCATTTTGAAGTCATTTCTAGTAGTACCTAAATTATTGCTTTTAATTTTCTTTATTGTTCCAAGCGCATAACTCTTTGTTATCAAGCACTAAATTCACAATCAATTTAGGTGCATCTAGTAAATATTCAAAAAAAAAAACAAGAAAACAAAGTCTAAAATAAAATACAAAAAAACAACGAAGGATTAAAAAAAAAAAAGAGAACAAACAAAAGAAAAGAAAGTTTGAAAAAAATTCATTTGATGTACCTAACCTAAAATTAGCAAGTGCTTCAACGTTGAACTTGGAACCTTAAAAGAAATTTTATTACTTTTGGTACAATAGAACTTGATATTTGTGTTCTTATACTCTTTAATCTAGTGTCATTCTTAGGTATTCCATTGTGTGCTCTCTTTCTTTGGTTTACCTTTTAGTTGTTGCTTGTCTTTTAAATCATCTTTCTAGTTTGTCTTATATACTCTTACCATTTGGTTAAGTGTCCTTTTGATTGTGTTATCTTTTATTGCTTTTTGAGTTTCTATTCGCACCTCCCCTTGCTACTTTTGATTTCTTTGGTTTGTGTGTTAGTGTCACTTTTGGGAGAAAGCTTGAAAAAGGAGCTTACCACAAGGGTAGCATATTTTGGAAGGTTGGACTAAGAGCCTAAGGGATCACCTCAAAAGGAAATACACCTAGCAGTGAGGACTTTGATTTGAGGGAGCATTTGGAGAATCATTTTTTGAAGACTTTACTTTTTCTTTAATTTGGGTGTATTAATTTTGTAGTTGGGAGTTTGAGTGCCCTTAAGGCCCTCCCTTTGGTTGTAATAAAATTTAATCAATTTTTTAGTTTCTCAAAAATTTGGTGAAGAAGGAAGAAGTGGTACACTTCCTTCAACACCTTAGGAGCTCGCTTTAGATCCTTTCTCTTTTGAATTTTTGCTTTAAAATTCTTGCTTTATTTTTCTTATTCAAAGCGCTTAGAAGGCTAAAGAGTTCCAAAGACTCATCAAGCCATTTTAGGCAAGAAAACACAAAAAGAGAGGAGTGTTTGTGAAAATTTTTTAGCCACCTTTTTCCTCTTAGAAATTCAAGCACAATGACATCACACACCCACTCTAGTGCTCATAGTTATTCATCAAAAAAGAGTGTAAACCAAAGAAATATTTCTAAAGATTACACTCTAGAAAACTTAAACATGGACTTTAGGGAGTGGATGGCAAAAGAACAAGAGAGAAGAGAAGAAAAAAGGAGAGAAAAAGAGTCCAAGGAGAAAAGAAAAATAAAAGAAAGAGAGGAAGAAAAGAGAGAAGGAAGAGAGAAGAATAAGAGAAAGGAGAGAAGATGAAGAAAGGAGAGAAAGAAAAGAAAGAGAAAGAAGAAAAGAGAAAGAAGAAGAAAAAAGAAAGCATGGGAATGGTGAGAATTACAAAATGAAAGGGATAGTCTTAGGTTCCCCATCTAGACATACCCATAGGAGTGAAAGTGAGGAAGAATACTACAATCATCCTAGGAGAAACTCCCATTCATCCATGCATAATAATGGGCCCCTCCAAGGGAGCCCAAAATTGATCTCCCCCCATTTCATGGGAGGGAATATGTGGAAGCCTACCTTGATTGGGAAATCAAGGTAAAACAACTCTTCACTTGCCATGAGGTAAGAGAAGAAAGAAAGGTTCCAATGGCAACCCTTAGCTTCCAAGGGCATGCCATGCATTGGTAGGTTGGGTTAACCAATGAGAGAATCCGCACCAATATGCCATCCATAAGATATTAGAATGATCTTAATAGTGCTCTAAGAAGAAGACATATTCCCTCTTGGTATGAAAGAGATCTTTTGGATAGACTCCAAAGGCTAAGGCAAACGACCTTAGTATAGAAGAGTATAGACAAAAGATGGAACTTCTTATCTTGAGGGCGGGTATCATTGAGGAACCCAAGGCCACTATGGCAAGGTTTTTGTGTGGGTTGAGCCCCGAAATTCGTGATAAGGTAGAGCTCTTCTCATACAATTCCCTTGATGAGTTAGTTCAACTTTGCATCAAGGTGGAAAATCAACTTAGAAGGAAAACTTTTAAAAAGGATAACCCACCTTATGTAAAGAGGGACCAACCTACGGGGAACTCTTTCAAGAGTTACCCCAAAGAGGAACATCCCAAGCACTTTAAAGAGCATAAAACATCACATATAGAGAGAAAAACCCCTATTACTAACTCTCATGAGAAAGTTAGTAGTATCAAATGCTTTAAATGTCTTGGGAGAGGCCACATTGCCTCTCAATGCCCTACTAAGAGAAACATCATCATGAGGGCCCAAGATGTTTATATTAGTGAGTCTAGCTCACACTCCTCTAGTGAGAGCGAAGGAGAAGGGGTTCATGCATACCAATTTGATTATGATGAAACCGCTTATGCATGTGAGGGAGACCTCTTAATGATAAGAAGACTTCTTGGAAGCCAACCTTTGAAAGTGTCCTCATCTCAAAGGGAGAACATATTCCACACTCGCTATAAGGTGAATGACAAAATATGTTCTCTCATTGTGGATAGTGGGTCATGCTGCAATTGTTGTAGCTCAAGGTTGGTGGAAAAGCTAGCCTTGACCCCACTTCCCCACCCTAAGCCTTACAAGCTTCAATGGCTCAATGAGCAAGGGGAAATGGAGGTCAATGAGCAAGTCAAGGTTCCAATTTCCATTGGGTCTTATAAAGATGAGATCCTGTGTGTCATAGTCCCAATGGAAGCTGGCCATATCTTGCTAGGAAGACCATGGCAATTTGATAAGAAAGCCATACACCATGGTCATTCCAATAACATCATCCTCACTCATAAGGATAAGCGCATTAAGTTGTGTCCTCTAACACCTTCATAAGTGGCGGAGGACCAACTCATCATGAAACATAAGAGAGATGAGGAGAAAAAAAAAGCAAAGCTTTACCCCTAAAGCTTGAAAGGGGTAAAGAGGTTGAGTTGGAAGTTGGTGCCCCTTCCAAGAAAGTCATTAGTAAAGGGAGTTTATTTGCGACAAAATTGGATTTAAAGGAAGCCCCCTTAACTAACAGACCTTTCTATCTCCTCCTTTGCAAAGAGGCATCCCCCATTTCTTCCCCCTCCACTTTTTTCCCTTCTAGTTCTAGCACTACCATAGAACTTGGACCTGAGAACCTACCTCAAGAGGTTCAAGAGCTTTTAAAGGAGTTTGGTTATATATTCCCTAATGAAGTTCCCAAAGGACTTCCTCCAATTAGGGGTATAGAACACCAAATAGACTTGGTACCTGGGGCTAGCCTGCCTAATAGGCCTGCTTATAGGACTAATCCCATGGAGACCAAAGAGATTGAATCTCAAGTCCAAGAACTATTGGAGAAGGGTTGGGTTCAAGAGAGCCTAAGCCCTTGTGCTGTGCCAGTTTTGTTGGTGCCTAAGAAGAATGGCCAATAGAGGATGTGCATTGATTGTCGAGCAATCAATAACATCACCATCAAATATAGGCACCCTATCCCTAGGCTTGATGACATGCTTGATGAATTTCATGGGGCCCAATTATTTTCAAAAATTGATCTTAAGAGTGGTTATCACCAAATCCGCATCAAGGAAGGTGATGAGTGGAAAACGGCTTTTAAGACCAAGTTTTGGCTGTATGAGTGGTTGGTAATGCCCTTTGGGCTTACCAATGCCCCAAGCACCTTCATGAGGCTTATGAATCATGTCCTTAGGGATTGCTTAGGAAAATTTTGTGTTGTTTATTTTGATGACATCTTAGTGTATAGCAAGAGCCTAGATGAACATGTAGGCCATCTTAGGCGCGTCTTTTGCATTCTTAGGTTACACCAACTCTATGGAAATCTTGAAAAATGTAATTTTTGTGTGGAGAGTGTGGTGTTCTTAGGTTTTATAGTTAATAAAAATGGGGTTCAAGTAGACCCCGACAAAATCAAAGCCATCCAAGAATGGCCCACCCCAAAAAGGGTGACTGAGATCAAGAGTTTTCATGGTCTCGCGAGCTTTTACAGGCGCTTTGTGCCTAACTTCTCCACACTTTTCTCACCAATCAATGATTTGGTGAAGAAGGATACTTCTTTCCTTTGGGGTGAAAAACAACAAAAAGCCTTTGAACTTATCAAAGAGAAACTGACCCATGCACCAGTTTTAGCTCTTCCTGACTTTTCTAAAACTTTTGAGCTAGAGTGTGATGCATCGGGAGTGGGTGTGGGAGCTGTGTTGTTACAAGGTGGTCATCCCGTGGCTTATTTTAGTGAAAAACTAAATGGAGCCGCCTTAAACTACCCCACCTATGATAAAGAGTTTTACTCTTTGATAAGGGCCCTTCAAACTTGGGAACATTATCTTGTACCCAAGGAGTTCATCATTCATAGTGACCATGAGTCACTTAAGTATTTGAAGGGTCAAGGCAAGCTTAATAAAAGGCATCCTAAATGGGTAGAATTTCTTGAGACTTTCCCTTATATCATCAAATACAAGAAAGGAAAACATAATGTGGTGGCTGATGCTTTGTCTCGTAGACATACCCTTTACACCACCTTAAGTGCAAAGGTTGTTGGATTTGATAATATTAGAGAAATGTATCTTTCTGATAAGGATTTTGGATCCATTTAAGCTACCTCTACATTTGCATGTAAAACCCAAAATGGGTTCTTTGTGAGTGAGGGGTACCTTTTCAAAGGTAGCAGACTTTGTGTACCCCAAGGATCTATGAGAAATCTGTTGACAAAAGAGAGCCATGAGGGTGGGCTCATAGGGCATTTTGGAATTAACAAAACTCTTCTGCTTTTACAAGAAAAATTCTTTTGGCCCCATATGAAGAAAGACGTCTATAGACATTGTCGTAGATGCATTGCTTACTTGCAAGCTAAGTCTAAGACAATGGCTCATGGATTGTACACACCCTTACCTGCTCCTTCTGCACCTTGGCTGGATATTAGTATAGATTTCATCCTTGGCCTGCCTCGAACCCAACGAGGTGCAGACTCTATCTTTGTAGTGGTAGATATATTTTCAAAAATGGCTCACTTTATACCATGCCACAAGATAGATGATGCGAGAAACATTGCGAGACTTTTCTTTAAAGAAGTTGTCCGTTTACATGGAATTCCCCAATCCATAGTCTCTGATAGAGATGTTAAGTTCCTTAGCCACTTTTGGAAAACATTTTGGGCAAGGCTAGGAACTAAACTCTTATTTTCTACCACTTGTCACCCCCAAACTGATGGGTAGACTGAGGTAGTAAATAGATCTCTATCTACTATGCTTAGGACACTTGTTCGAGGAAATCACAAGTCTTGGGATGAATACCTACCCCATATTGAGTTTGCATACAACCGGGTGGTTCAAAGGACCACCAAGCATTCTCCCTTTGAAGTTGTTTATGGCTTCAACCCCCTTACTCCTCTTGATATCTTGCCCTTACCCTTCCCTTCTTCTGTTCACAAAGAAGGAATAATAAGAGCGAATTTTGTTAAAAAATTACATGAAAGGGTAAAGGCCAACATTGAAAATCATTCAAAAGAGTATGCTAGTAAAGCCAATAGGGGCAGGAAAGAAATTATCTTCAATGAAGGGGATTGGGTATGGCTTCATTTGAGGAAGGATCGCTTCCCTACTCAAAGGAAGTCCAAGCTTAGACCTGAGGAGATGGTCCGTTTCAAGTCCTCAAGAGAGTGAACAACAATGCATACATATTAGATCTCCCTGAGGACTATGGTGTCAGTACTACCTTTAATGTTTGTGATTTGATCCCTTTTGTAGGTACTGATGAAGAAGAGGAGGACCTATCAGATTTGAGGTCAAATCCTTCCCAAGGGAGAGGGGATGATGCATTCTCCCCAAGCAAGGGCCCTATCACTAGGGCCATGGCTAGGAGAATAGAAGAAGACATGGCTAGAGTAGAGAGAGGAAGATCTAACCTCAATATGACCATCAAGTTATGCAAGCCATGACTTATTTACTTGTAATTTTTATTTTAGGAACCTAGGATTTTATTTTGGACATGTATTAGTCCATTTAATTTTCTAGGAGGTGTCTTAGTAATAAGAAGGGGTAAGATTAGCTTTTGGGCCTTTATTTAGGAAATAAGGGGGTAGTTTGATAACTACACCCTCTTTTGCTAAGTAAAACCCAAAACTAATAAAGGAGCAATCTTGGCCCTTGGATGAGGTAGCTTGGGCACCAATTCTCATCTAAAGGAGGGTGTTGATTGGACTTTGGGCTTCAATCCTCCTCCCTTGGATGACTCCTTTTAATCCTAGCCCTTCATTTCCTTCATGACTTGTCCAAGAGGTTAGCTCCCTCTATAAAAAGGTGCTCCTTCACACTCTTGTATTTTTTACACTTGATTGAATGGAAAAACCTTGAGTTGGCCAAAATTCTCTTAGTGTCCACCCTTCTCTCTTTGAGAATTCCTTAGGTTTTTATCAAGGGTCCCATCCCTTGTGGCAAACTTTCCCTCTTAGGCTTATCTTACCTTAAGTGGCGCCTAAAACCACCTCACTTCTTACCTCTCCATAAACCATTTCACCAAAGAAGAAAACCTCTAGAAAAAGATCAAGGGAGGCATGCATCAGATAAATTGCCTACTCAAAGGAAGTCCAAACTAAGTCCTAGGGGAGATGGTCCTTTCCAAGTTCTTAAGAAAATTAATGATAATGCCTACATCCTAGACCTTCCCTCCGATTATGGAGTTAGTTCCTCTTTTAATGTTTATGATCTTACACCTTTCCTAGGAGCTAATAACATGGATGAGCTTGACGATTTGAGGTCAAATCCTTTTCAAGAAGTAGGGCATGATGGAGGACCATCCTTGGGGCATAAAATAGGACCCACAACAAGGTCCATGGCAAGAAGAATAGAAGAAGAGGAAGGTCATACTACAGCAAGAACATTGATGATCACATGTGTGGACTTTGGTGCATCTACCTAGTGTTTTGCTTGTTTTCCATATTTTCCCCTTATATTTTGGGGAACCTTAATCACTTAGGATTTCATTGTGTATTTTTATTTAGCTTTTGTATTATGGGGAAAATTAGTTTAGGATTTATTTTGGGACTTAAACCTTGACTTGTGAGGTCAAAAGTCCATTTCTTTCATTTTCTAGACACAAGGGTATTTTAGTCATTTAGGGGGAAGAGACCTACATTTTATTTGAGGTCCATTTAGGGTTCATTTGAGAGGAATTTAACTCTCAAATATTCGTGCAAATGGCCTAGAGTCCTCCCACCCTCTCTTTAAAAACCCTACGTTAGACTACATGTAGTTACTTTGGGATATATTGGATATTTGAGAGAGTTTTCCTCATCATTCCTCTTCCTTAGTCATTTAGGGATCTATTGGCCCCCTTCCTCTCCTCTCTACCTTAGAAGGATCTTGGGCCTCCCTAGGATTGGCCTTCACCCTCTCCAAGTGAAGTGAGCTAGCCAAAGAGACACCATCCAACCACCACCACCCAAAACACCATTCTTTTGTCTCCATTTTTCATGAACCACTTTCACCCATCATAGGCTCCATTTTTCACACCTATTTTAGCCCTTGAAGAAGATCCATTTCAACATTTCATCTTAGAGAAGAGTTGGTGACACCATCGAGAAGGTGGAGCCATCACAACGACCAGACAAGCGCTGGGTGCCTAGGAGGAAAAAATAGAACTCCCTTGTTTTTCACACCACTGCCCAACGGTAACAGAGTAAGCGCTGAGCGATGGCAGATAGAGAGAAGTCTCCTAGTTTGAAAAAACCAGAATTTGACTCCTTATCCAACCTCAATACACCGAAACACATAAAACACAGAACAATTAACAACACAATTACACTAATAGACACACCACAAACATCACTACAGAATCATATTTACAAAATTAACAACCAAGATCAAAATTATGCATAAAATAAAATCACACTTACAACCACTAAACATAAAGCATAAAACATTAGACAATGAAAAATAAAATGTATCACTACACATACAACATAAACATGAAAGTTTTCAACTCAACAATGCTAACATCAACTTACAATTAACACATTTACACTACTCTAAATACTCAACTCACATCACAAGTTTATACATTTAAACTTAACAACTAACCTAAACATACTAAATAAAACATAAAAATCTAATAAACATAATAACTAAAACATAACAATCTAACCTAAACACTTAATACATAATACACTAACCTAAACATTTCAATTTAACAACAACTTCAACATAACACACTCCACCAAAAGGTAATCTAAACATCACAGGTAACATGCTAGAAACCTAATAACCAATAAAAAATCATAAATCAACATTTAAACAACACAAACATAACAATCTCACTACATAACAAAAACAAAACAACAACATTAAATTCTCACAATTAAATAACATTAAAGATAACACTTGTTATTCCATTAACGTTCTCAATTGTTGCATGTTGAGTAATATTTTATCTTAACCCAAAAGAAAATAATTCTATTTTAATTTATGCACAAGTTCACATAGCGACTATTCAATCAACTCTTAAAAATTAGGTGGCATTAAAATATAAAATTGTCACCTAATTAATGCCATAATTCATTGAACGAATTAATATAAGTGTTTTTATTTAAAACTACAATTTATCAAATAAAGTTTATGGAGACACTTTTCAGTTGCAGACTTGATTGTATCCATAAGCACACTACTGCTAATGCTTGAGGTTGTCATAACTGGGGTCACAACAGATGTAGTAGAAATATAGTTTATGGAGCTGCCACCAATATTTTATTTTAATGGAAATAACATTGAAAAACCCTTTATACCCAGGTCTTTTAAGTCAAAGGTGGGTTCGAAAGTAAATTACGTTCAAAGAAGACATTAATACCCTATAACACCTATTACAAATAGTACCTTTAATTTAATTGCACAAAACTATATAACTTAACAAATATTTACTTTATCCCTAAAAAGGAATGCATATTTTTTATTTTAATTTATATCAATTAAAACCCCTTTATTAAAAAAAATTGTGTAAGGATTTAAGCTAATAAATTATTAGTCATTAAACCTTCACAATAGTGTTAAAGATAGAAGTGTTACTCAATTAATGATATATAGCGTATTTATTTTTTAATATTTTATCACAACTTTCATTTTTATACAAAATAAAAATCTTGCATGAGAATTTAAATTAGCAAAAGACTAGTGATTAAATTCTCACAATTAAATAACATTAAAAAATAACACTTGTTATTTCATTAAAGTTATGAATTGTTGTAGGTTAAATAATATTTTATCTCTACACAAAAGAAAATAATTCTATTTTAACTTATATACAAGTTCTCATAGCAATGGCTATTCACAACTCTTAAAAATTAGGTGGCATTAAAAGGTAAAGTTGTCACTCAATTAATGCCACAATTCATTGAATGAATTAGTATAAGTGTTTTTATTTAAAACTACAATTTATCAAATAAATCAAAATAAAAAATAGAAAAACAAATTAAATCTTAGTTTTAATTACCTTATATGCTTCTTGAAAGATAAATACAATTTTAGCCTCCATTTAGGTTTTTCAACTCCAAGCCAAGAATGGTCTTTCTCGAACATCCTTTTCAAGAACTCTTTGAAGTGAAACAAGTGTTTATGTCTTCTTGTCTTGGTTTTTGGCATCCTTGACACTGTTGATGTTGCTTTCCAAGAATCTTCCTTACTAGAGTCCGCACCAACATCAATAGGGAGGAATTTAGAAGTTGAATCCATCATGGCATGATTCCCTCACGAAACTTCATTTTTGTCTCTTCTGATGCCTCTTTAGCATAGGTTTGAGCTAAGACCAATAAAGGAGGAACATGACTTTGATGGAGCTTTAAGGAGCTTAGTTTAAGACATGTTCTATTATTTTTTATTCATTTGACCATTTTTAGGCTTGTATAAGCACCGTTATGTCCTTAGAATTTTAGGGGTATAGTTAGTTTGATTTTTGGCCTTGTATTTTGGCCTATAGGCTTGTTTTCCATAGGAGGTGTATTTAGTCTCTTTTGTGGAGTTATTTCCATACCCTTAATTGCTTTTAAAACCCTTCTAACGAAGACATGAAGCATGTAGGAGACATGTGGGCCCTCTTGCTCCCTCTAAGTTGACGCCACCTCACCTCTATTTGTATGAATTTGAATTTTAGAAGTGCCATGTCATTTCCCTCCAAAATTCAAATTCAAATTAAGATGGAACATAGATCCATAATTTTAGGGGCTTGTTTAGATCTTGATTGAATTAATTTAGTGCTAATTTTTCATGTGCTCAATTAACACTAAATTAAACAATTAAACCCCCTAATTATGATTCTGATGTTCAACTTGAGGCTAGGCCCATAGATCCATGCTAAACTCTATATAAGAAGCTCCCTTCCTTCATGTAAGCTCTTAGCACCCATTTTGAATGATATTGTCTTTATCTAAATTTGAGAGCTCTTCTTCTTCTTAGAGTGTTCATATTCTCTCTTTAGTGAGAGTTCTTCATGTTATTATCAAGGGTTCCTTCCCTTGTGTCTAGCTTCCTCCTTGGCTTATCTCCTTCGACAAGAGTAGCGCCTGCTTCCTCTTCTACTTCCTAGTCTTCCACCTCTATTTCTACCTCAAAAGAAACCTTTATGAGCAAGGATCTTGGGAGGCATTCTTCTACCTCAAGAAACTCACACATTCCTTGGGGAGGTATGCATCATTTGGTATCATAGCTTAGGCTCTGTTAGAGGTTCCTTACTATCCTTTAGCTTTTAATTTTGTTCGATTATTTTTTGTGTAGTCATCTTTTTCTTCTACTCCAATTCTATTTTCTTTTTTCAGCACTTCTGTGTTGTTACATTATACTTATTTTCTTGTATTGACTTAGTTGATGTCTTGTTGTTTTGTATCAATTTTTACTTCTAAAATTTCTAAAAATTCTATGCGCAATTCTTAGGTGTTTTGCCTAAAATTTTTTATTCAATTTCCTTGTTCATTCCATTGAATCATATGCTTATGTTTAGATCTAATTTCTGCTGCCTATACTATTGTTTTTGTTTGGTGTTGTTTCATGCTTAATTGAAGTCCTAAGAAGCACCTTACCATAAAACCACACCTCTTTAGGAAAAACCACAACACTATGCCAGGTGTTTTGGAATTTAATTTTGCATTTTCTTTTAGTGCTTAGGTTCTCTCATATATTCTGCCATTTATCTTTGAGTTTTTTGGATTCTTGCTTGAGTGAGTAGTCTAAGAAACACTTTGATCTAAATCTAGACGGCTGTGGCGAAATCCATAGCATTGTGGTCAAGTGTTTTAGTCTCATCTCTTGCAATCCTTGGTTCATTTTAGTTCTTTGTTATGTTTCTTTGTTTCAGGAGTTTATTTTTTCAGTTTATAATCCTCATGTCATGTCTTAGATGTGTTTTGTTTATTCCTTAATTTGTCATATTAATTTCCTTAGATTTTACTAATTTTTGTGTCTTGAAAAAAGAGTTGTGTTCACTTCTTGAAATTGAGTTTCTAAGAGAGTTTTTCTCTGTTGTTTAATTCTATTAAGAAGTCACATATGCTTTTAGACCAAGCATGTTTCCTAACTAAAATTTTCAAAAAAAAAATTATGGCTCAATTTCATCTTCTAAATTTTTGTGTCTTGTGTAATTTTTAGTAGGTCTTATTGTGCTAATTTTTTAAGAGAATTTTGCTTTTGTTATTGGAGCTTTTTTGGACATGTAGTTTGAGTAAGTAACTTGTATTAAACAAGCTAGCTTAGACACAAAACAAACACTCCCAAGCATACCATAAATAACTTCTCATTTTAGTGCACTTTGAGTTGCTTTGAGTATTTTCTTAGATTTCACTTTGCTTTGAATTTTGTGCCCTCTTGCTTATCCTTTTTTCTCAAGCATTTATTCTCATTCCATTCCTCACAAATTTTGCAAATCAAAATTATATTAGGGGCATCTGAAAGAAGCTTTTTTTTTAAAAAAAAGAAGCTAAAAGAATATTTAAAAAGAAAAAAACTAAAGTGTTTAAACAAGTACAAAAAATAATTGTCAAGATTGATGTACCTAATAGAAAATTAATTTAATTGCAAAAGGGGACTTTAAATTCCTTGAAATTGCTTGAGATTGATTTCTATAGCATTCAGCCAACCTATTTCTCTTCGGTGCAATTTTTGAAAGTATTTTGTGTTATTTTGAATTTTAGTCCTTACTCTTATCTAGAATCTTTCTAGGAATTTGTTTGTGTGCTTAGCCTTCATTCCTAGCCTTATTTTTAGTTTGTCTTCTTTGAATTATTTATGTCATGTCTCTATTAAGATTTCCATTTGGATAGTGTCCATTTCAAATTGTGCTTTATTGCTTTTTTCTAGCTCTACTTCTATGGTTCTTGTGTTGGTTGGTGCCACTTTTGTGTAGGGAAACCTTGAGTAACAGAGCCTTCCACAAGGTTAGCCTCTTAATGAAGAGTTTAAATAGCTACAAGGACTTGAACAAAAGGAAGAGCATGGACAAGAGTCAAACACACTTATAAGAAAAGTTTGGAGAGGAGACTTGAACATTTTAGTTTAATTTTAGTAGCATTTATTCTTCCTTGTTGTAAACGACCTCTAATAAGTTTATTTTAGCTTAGTCTCTCGTGGTTTAAGGTGTAAAGGAGGAATTGGTACACGACCTTCCATATCTTTAGGAGCACGTTAGATCCCTTTCTCTTTTAGTTTTTGCCTTAGTTTACCTAGCTTGTTTCCTGCGTTTTTTAGAGGAGTGTATGGAGTTCCAAAGGCTCTTGCCCTTGTAGGAATTTGTGTAGGTTAGTTTTGTATGCTTATGAATTTTGCTTAGGTGGTGTTTGAGTTCCAAAGGCTTAGACATATTTTAGCTAAAAAACCAAAAAAAAATCTTGCACAAGAATTTAAACTAGCAAAAGACTAGTCAATACATTCTCACTGTTAAATAACATTAAAGATAATGCTTGTTATTCACCTTAAGTTATCAATTGTTGCATGTTGAATAATATTTAATCTCTACACAAAAGAAAATAATTCTGTTTTAATTTATGAACAAGTTCACATAGAAAATGACTATTCAATCAACTCTTAAAAATTAGGTGGCATTAAAAGGTAAAATTGTCACTCAATTAATGCCACAATACATTGAATGAATTAACTAGGTATTTTTATTTAAAACTAAAATTTATCATAAAGTAAAATAAAAAAGAGAAAAATAAATTAAATCTCAGTTCTAATTACCTTATATACCTCTTTTAAAATAAAGACAATTTCGGCCTGTACCCGGCCCAAGCCAAGAGTTATCCTTCATGAACATCCTTTTTAAGACTTTTTGAAGTGAAACAGGTGCTTTTGTCTTCTTGTCCTGGTTCTTGGCCACCTTGGCACCGTTGATGTTGCTTTCCAAGAATCTTCCTTATTAGAGTCCGCACCAATACCAACGGGAAGGAATTTAGAATCTGAATCCATCATGGGCATCATTTCCTCAAGAAACTTCATTTTCTTCCCTTCACTCTCCTTCTCCACATGATCTTTAGTATGCTCACTGTCTTAGTAGATGAACCTCTTTAAAAGCTTGATACAGGAACCTCTAGTCTTGGTTATGAGAATGGAGACACTTCTCAGTTACAGACTTGATTGTATCCATCGACATACTACTGCTAATGCTTGAGATTGTTGTAATTGGGGTCACGACAGATGTAGCAAAAATATATTTTATGGAGCCACCACTGATATTTTATTTTAGGGGAAAAACATTGGAAAACCCTTTATAACATGGTCTTTTTCATAAAAGTTGGGTTTGAAAGTCAATTACATACAGACAAGACACTAACATCCAACAATGCCTATTAAAAATAGTACCTTAAATTTAATTTTGATAAACTATATAACTTAACAAATATTTACTTTATCCCTAAGAAAGGAATTTAAAGTTTTTATTTTTTTATTTGAATTTATATAAATGAAAAATACCCTTTATTAACAAAAATTGTGTAAGGATTTAAGCTAATAAATTATTAGTCATTAAACCTTCACAATAGCATTAAAGATATAAGTGTTACTCAACTAACGACATATATTGTATTTATTTTTTAATAATTTATCACAACTTTCCTTTTTATGCAGAAACAAAACCTTGGACGAGAATTTAAATTGGAAAAGGACTAGTCGTCAAATTCTTACAATTAGATAACACATGTTATCAATTGTTGTAGGTTGAATAATATTTTGTCTTTGTCCAAAAGAAAAAAAAAACTGTGTTTTAATTTCGGCATAAGTTCACATAGCAAGTTCCTATTCAATCAACTCTTAAAAGTTAGGTGGCTTTAAAAGGTAAAATTGTCACTTAATTAATGTCAGAACACATTGAATGAATTAACATAGGTGTTTTTATTTAAGACTACAATTTATCAAATAAAGTAAAATAAAGAGAAAAAAAAATAAATTTAATCTCAGTTTTAATTACCTTATATACTTCTTTTAAAATAAAGACAATTTTGGCCAACATCTGCGTTTCTCAGCTCCAAGCCAAGAGTTGTCCTTCATGAATATCCTTTTCAAGAACTCTTTGAAGTGAAACAAGTGCTTCTATCTTATTGTCCTCGTTTTTGGCCACCTTGGCAGTGTTGATGTTGCTTTCCAAGAATCTTCTTTATTAGAGTCTGCACCAACATCAACAGGAAGGAATTTAGAAGCTGAATCCATTATGGGCACCATTCCCTCATGAAACTTCATTTTCTTCTCTTTACTCTTTTTCTCCACATGATCTTCAGTGTGGTCACTGTCGCCTAGTAGATGAACCTCTATACAAGCTTGAGACACAAACATCCAGTCTTGGTTATGAGCATGGAGACACTTCTTAGTTACAGGCTTGATTGTATCTATTAGCACACTACTCGTAATGCTAGGGGTTGTCCTAACTGGGGTCACGATCGATGTATAACAAATATATTTTATGGAGTTGCCACTAATATTATACTTTAAGGGAAAAAACAATGGAAACCATTTTCAAAATGGTATTTTATGTCAAGGTTAGGTTCAAAAGTCAATTTCGCAAACTATATAACCTAACAAATATTTACTTTATCCCTGAGAAAGGAATGTATATTTTTATTTTTTATTTTAATTTATATAAATGGAAAGACCCTTTATTAAAAAAAATTAGTAAATTATTAGCCAGTAAACTTTCGCAATAACGTTAGAGACATAAGTGTTACATAATTAACGATATATAGTGTATTTATTTTATAATATTTTATCATAAATTTTATTTTTATGCCGAAAAATAAAAAAATTGGACGAGAATTTAATCTAGCAAAGGATTGGTCGATAAATTCTCATGGTTAAATAACATTAAAGATAACACTTGTTATTCCATTAACAATTTGTGTAGGTTGAATAATATTTTATCTCTATGTAAATGAAAATAATTTTGTTTTAATTTAGGCACAAGTTCACATAACAAATGGCTAGTCAATCAACTCTTAAAAATTAGGTGGCATTAAATGGTAAAATTGTCACTCAATTAATGCCATAATACACTGAATGAATTAACATAGGTGTTCTTAGTTAAAACTATAATTTATCAAATAAAGTAAAATAAAAAAGAGAAAAACAAATTAAATCTCAGTTTTAATTAACTTATATACTTCTTTTAAAATAAACACAATTTTGGCATGCATCTGGGTTTTTCAGCTCCATGCCAAGCGTTCTTTGTCATGAACATCCTTTTTAAGAACTCTGTGAAGTGAAAGAAGTGCTTGTGTCTTCTTGTCTTGGTTTTTGGCCACCTTGGCACTATTGATGTTGCTTTCCGAGAATCCCTTATTAGACTCCGCACCAACACCAACAGGAAGGAATTTAGAAGATGAATCCATCACAGGCACCATTCCCTCAAGAAACTTCATTTTCTTCTCTTCACTCGTCTTCTCGACATGATCTTCAGTATGCTCTATGTCTCATAGTAGATGAACCACTTTAAAATGTTGAGACATGAACATCTAGCCCTGGTTATCAGCATGGAGACATTTCTCAGTTGCAGACTTGATTGTATCCATAAGCACATTATTCTTAATGCTACGGGTTGTCGTAATTGGGGTTAAGGCAGATGTAGCACAAATATATTTTATGGAGTCACCAATAATATTTTATTTTAAGGGAAAAAACATTCAAAAACCATTTATAAAATGATCTTTTAAGTCAAGGTTAGGTTCAGAAGTCAATTACGTACAGAGAAGGCATTAATACCCTACAACACCTATGAAAAATAGTATGTTTAATTTAATTGCATAAAAATAAACCTAAAAAATATTTAATTTATCCCTAAGAAAGGAATGTATACTTTTTTTTATTTTAATTTATATAAATGAAAAGGACCCTTTATTAAAAAAAAGTGTAAGCATTTAAGCTAGTAAATTATTAGACATTAAACCATCAGAATAACGTTAAAGATAGAAGTGTTACTCAATTAACGATATATAGTGTATTTATTTTTTAATATTTTATCACAACTTTCATTTGTATGAAAAAAAAAATCTTGCATCAGAATTTAAACTAGCAAAGGACTAGTCAATAAAGTCTCCATGTTAAATACCATCAAAGACAACACTTATTTTTTCATTAACGTTATCAATTATTGCAGATTGAATAATATTTTATCTCAACCCAAAAGAAAATATTTCTATTTTAATTTATGCACAAGTTCACATAGTAAATAACTATTCAATCAACTCTAAAATTAGGTGGCATTAAAAGGTAAAATTGTCAGTCAATTAATGTCACAATACATTGAATGAATTAACATATATGTTGTCATTTAAAACTATAATTTATCAAATAAATTAAAATAAAAAGAGAAAAAAAATTAAATCTCATTTTTAATTACCTTATATACTTGTTTTAAAATAAAGATAATTTTGGCCTGTATCGAGGTTTCTCAACACTAAGCCAAGAGTTGTGCTTCATGAGCATACTTTTAAAGAAGTCTTTGAAATGAAAGAAGTGCTTGTGTCTTCTTGTCCTGGTTTTTGGCCACCTTGCACTGTTCATATTGGTTTCCAAGAATATTCCTTATTAGAGTCTGCACCAACATCAACATGAAGGAATTTAGAAGTTGAATCCATCACAGGCACTATTCCCTCAAGAAAATTCATTTTCTTCTCTTCACTCTGCTTCTCCACAATCTTCAGTATCCTCATTTTCTGCTAGTAGATGAACCTCTATAAAAGCTTGAGGTACGAACATCTAGTCTTGGTTATGAGCCTGAAGACTTTTATCAATTGCAAACTTGATTGTATCCATAAGCACACTGGCACGAACATCTCACTTCTTGTCCTAGTTTTTTGCCACCTTGGCACTAGTGATGCTGCTTTCCAAGAATCTTCCTTATTAGAGTTAGAGTCTACACCAACATCAACATGAAGGAACTTAGAAGCTGAATCCATCACAGGCACCATTTTCTCAAGAAACTTCATTTTCTTCTCTTCACTCTTCTTCCTCACATGATCTTCAGTATGGTCACTGTCTCCTAGTAGATGAACCTCTATAAGCGCTTGAGATACGAGCATCTAGTCTTGGTTATGAGCATGGAGACATTTCTCAATTGCAGACTTATTGCATCCATCCATAAGCACATTGCTCCTAATGCTTGAGGTTGTCGTAACTGGGTCACACCAGATGTAGCACAAATGTATTTTATAGAGCCGTCAATACTTTATTTTAAGGGAAAAAACATTGAAAAACCCTTCATAAATGGTATTTTAATTCAAGGTTAGGTTCGAAAGTCAATTACGCAAAACTATATAACTTAACAAATATTTACTTTATCTTTATCCTTTATTAAAAAAATTGTGGTAAATAATTAAACATTAAACCTTCAGAATAATGATAAAGAAAGAAGTCTTACTCAATTAACAATATATAGTGTATTTATTTTTTAATATTTTTTCACAACTTTCATTTGTATGCCAAATAAAATTCTTGTACGAGAATTTAAACTAGCAAAAGACTAATCAATACATTCTCACCGTTAAATAACATTAAAGATAATGCTTGTTATTCCATTAGTGTTATCAATTATTGCAAGTTGAATAATATTTTATCTCTACCTTTAAATTTATGAACAAGTTCACATAGCAAATGACTATTTAATAAACTCTCAAAAATTAGGTGACATTAACAGGTAAAATTGTCACTCAATTAATGCCAATATACATTGAATGAATTAACATAGGCGTTTTTATTTAAAAAAAATTATCAAATCTTAGTTCTAATTACCTTATATACTTCTTTTAAAATAAAGACAATTTTGGCCCGCATCCGGGTTTCTCTTCTCCAACCCATGAGTTGTCCTTCATGAACATCCTTCTGAAGAACTCTTTGAAGTGAAACAAGTGCTTTTATCTTCTTGTTCTGGTTTTTTGCCACCTTGGCACTATTGATGTTGCTTTCCAAGAATCTTCCTTATTAGAGTCCGCACCAACATCAATAGGAAGGAACTTAGAAGCTGAATCCATCACGGGCACCATCCCTTAAGAAACTTGATTTTCTTCTCTTCACTCTCCTTCCTCACATGATCTTCAGTATGGTCACTGTCTCTTAGTAGATAAACCTCTATAAAAGATTGAGACACGAACATCTTGTCTTGGTTATGAGCATGAAGACATTTCTCAGTTGCAGACTTCATTATATCCATAAGCGCACTGTTCCTAATGCTTGGAGTTGTCGTAACTGGGGTCACAACATATGTAGCACAAATGTATTTTGTGGAGCTGCCACCAATGTTTTATTTAAGGGAAAAAAGATTGGGAAGCCCTTTATAAAATGGTATTTTAAGTCAAGGTTAGGTTCAGAAGTCAATTATGCAAAACTATATAACTTAACAAATATTTACTTGATCCCTCAGAAAGGAATGTATATTTTTTATTTTAATTTATTTAAATGAAAAGACCCTTTATTAAAAAAAATTGTAGTAAATTCTTAGACATTAACCTTCATAATAACGTTAAAGAAGTGTCACTCCATTAAAGATATATAGTGTACTTATTTTTTAATATTTTATCACAACTTTCATTTGTAGGCCATAAAAAAAAATCTTGCACGAGAATTTAAACTAGCAAAAGACTAGTCAATACATTCTCACCGTTAAATAACATTAATGATAATGCTTGTTATTCCAATAACGTTTTCAATTGTTGTAGGTTGAATACTATTTTATCTCTACAAAAGAGAAAATAATTCTATTTTAATTTATGAACAAGTTCACGTAACAAATGACTATTCAATCAACTCTTAAAAATTAAGTGGCATTAACAAAGAGAATTGTCAGTCAATTAATGCCACAATACATTGAATGAATTAACATAGGTGTTTTTATTTAAAACTACAATTTATCAAATAAAGTAAAATTAAAAAGAGAAAAAACAAATTAAATCTCAGTTTTAATTACCTTATATACTTCTTTTAAAATAAAGACAATTTTGCCTGCATCCGAGTTTCTCAAGTGCAAGCCAAGAGTTGTCCTTCATGAACTTCCTTTTCAAGAACTCTTTGAAGTGAAATAAATGCTTATGTCTTCTTGTCTTTGTTGTTGGCCACCTTGGCAATGTTGATGATGCTTTCCAAAATTCTTCCTTATTAGAGTTCACACCAACATCAAGAGGAAAGAATTTAGAAGTTGTGTCCATCATTGGCACCATTCCCTCAAGAAACTTCATTTTGTTCTCTTCACCCTTCTTCACCACGTCATATTTAGTGTGCTCAATGTCTCCTAGTAGATGAACCTCTATAAAAGCTTGAGACACAAACATATAGTCTTTGTTATGAGCATGGAGATACTTGTCAATTGCAGGCTTGATTGTATCCATAAGCACACTGCTCATAATGCTAGGGTTTGTCGTGATTGGGGTCACTAACAAAACCCTAGTCACCCTAGGTTTTGCAAAAACATAGAAAATCCCCCTAATGTACTGTAGGGTTGACCTCATATCAAATCATAAGGAAACATGGAAGCAAATATTGTATCAGGCTAGTTCTAATCTTTTTTTTTATTATTAACAACAAGGGGGCGGGGGTTTAATCGCAGAAAAGAAATGAGCAAACAAGCAAGAAAGAATGAAAGAAAATTCACAGGAAAATATGAACAAATTGGCAAAATAGTTTGAAATTCGCAGGAATGGAAAAATTGCAAGAAAGGAAAATTGCAGGAAAGGAAAATTGCAGAAACTAAAAGAAGCACATTTTTGAAACAGAAAGGAATTCACAAGAACAAAAAATGCTGAATAAAAAATTGCAGAATTGAAACAAGAATCTAAGAACAAAAGCAGAATTGAAATCCGAAATTGCTCTTAAACCTAGTCTAGCATTCATACAATCAATCAATTACAAGGAAATTCTAACTCTTGATCAAGAATTATGCATAATAGAGAGGCAAGGAAAGAACACAAACTCAGAGCAAATTGAGAACTGGAATGGAAAACTGCAATTGAGAGCCAAGAGAGAAAATCTTCTCCCCACAAAAATTCTCTAAAACTTTACAAAAATCTGAAAAGTGTAGTATGGTCCTCAACCGCCCTGTTGGGTTTTTACTCACATGAATAATGGGCCAAGCAACGGGCCAACGGGTCTAAAACTAAATTACATAAAAATGCAATGCCTAAAACAAAATGATGTAGATTTCTACCTGAACTTCCAAAAATCCTCAAAAATATCTCCAAACTCCAAACTCCATGCTCAAGATATCCAAATTTAGGCCCTGGAAGTCAGAAATCCAATGCAAAAAGAATCAGCCAAAAATAAGGTCTACAAAAAAAAGTTATGGCCAAAACATTAGACAATGTTAGGACAGAATTAATGCAGAATTTACTAAAAATGTAACTTATAGGTATATTTTATCAAAAATATGATTTTATGCATAAAAACCTAAATGCATGAAATGAATAAGAAAGAATACCTTAGAAGATATAGCAAGAGTATAAATGTGAACATATAAAATGAGTCATCAAATACGCCACACTTAAACTTTTGCACTTCCAAGCAAAAGAAAAGAAAACAAAATAAAACAAAGCAAAGCATAAATTTATTTTCAATTGGATCCCTAAAGTACCAAAGTAATGTAAGTAATGTTGTGAGCAAAGAAATGATCTTATCCATATAAGCATCAAAGAATATTAAAAGAAAATTTTATCATGCTATAAAACTCCCAACTAAAGATCACAAATTACTCACAAACTAAAAACAAAGGTATGTAATAAAGAAAAAATTTATGCTAAAACATGATTACCCCACCCCACACTTGAATGAAACATTGGCCTAAATGTGAGAATGGATGAAAATTGGCAATGCAAATAGCATGAAGTTAGCAAAAAACAATGAAATGGAAATGAAAATGCATGCACAAAACTAAAGAAAGAAAAAAAAAAGCCAAAGATGAATGAAAATAATAAATAGCCAAAGTGCCTATGTTGACACCACCTCAATCAGAATAGACTCTATTAAAGATAGGTAACTGTATTTTGAGCCTCTTCCTTTAATTTATTCTCCTGGAAGGGTTTCAATTGGTGTCTTCTTACTTTGAAGACTTTGCTAGTAGCTTCATCCTAAATTTCAACTGCACCATCGAAAAAGACATTAGTAATCACAAAAGGTCCATCCCACCTGGTTCCAAGCTTACTCGCAATTAATTTTAAATGAGAATTAAATAATAACACTTTCTGTCCTATGGAGAACTCCTTTCTTAAAATTTGCGTGTCATGAAATTTTCTAACTTTCGCTTTATACATTCTGGAATTCTCATAAGCATGTAAGCGTATTTCCTCAAGCTCGTGAAGTTGAAGCTTCTTGGCTTTCCCAGCTTGCTCAAGTTATAAATTGCAATTTTTCATGGCCCAGTATGATCTATGCTCAATTTACACTGGTAGGTGGCATGCCCTGGAAGTCAAGAATCCAATGCAAAAAGAATCAGCCAAAAATAAGGTCTACAAAAAAAGTTATGGCCAAAACATTAGACAGTGTTAGGACATAATCAATGCAGAATTTACTAAAAATGTAACTTATAGGTATGTTTTATAAAAAAATATGATTTTATGCATAAAAACCTAAATGCATGCTAAACGCATGAAATAAATAAGAAAGAACACCTTAGAAGATATAACAAGAGTATAAATGTGAATATATAAAATGAGTCATCAGTCACAAAAGATGTAGCACCAATATATTTTATTGAACCGCCACCAATATTTTATTTTAAGGGAAAAACATTGGAAAACCCTTATAAAATGATATTCTAAGTCAATGTTAGGTTCTAAAGTCAATTATGCAAAATTATATAACTTAACAAATATTTACTTTATCTTTATCCCTCAGAAAGGAATCTATATATTTTATTTTTTTATTTTAATTTATACAAATGAAAAGACCTTTATTAAAAAAAATTGTAGTAAATAATTAGACATTAAACCTTCATAACTTTAAAGACAAAAGTGTTACTCAATTAACGATATATAGTATATTAATTTATTAATATTTTATGACAAAATTGATTTTTATACCAAAAAAAAAATGTTGCGCGAGAATTTAAACTAGCAAAGAACTAGTCAATAAATTATCACCATTAAATAACATTAAAGATAACACTTGTTATTCCATGAACGTTATTAATTCTTGTAGATTGAGTAATATGTTATCTCTACCCAAAAGAAAATATTTCTATTTTAATTTATGCATAAGTTCACATAGCAAATAAGTATTCAACCAACTTTGAAAAATTATATGGTATTAATAGGTAGAATTGTCACTCAATTAATGTCAGCCTACATTGAATGAATTAACGTAGGTGTTTTTATTTAAAACTGCAATTTATCAAATAAAGTAAAATAAAAGGAGAAAATAAATTAAATCTCAGTTTTAGTTACCTTATATACTTCTTCTAAAACAAAGACAAAATTGGCTTGCATTCAGGTTTCTCAGCTCCAACCGAAGAGATATCCTTCATGAATATCCATTTCAAAAACTCATTGAAGTGAAACAAGTGCTTGTGTCTTCTTGTCTTTGTTTTTGGCCACCTTGGCATGGTTGATGTTGCTTTCCAAGAATCTTACTTATTCGACTCCATACCAAAAAGAACAGAAGGAATTTAGAAGTTGTGTCCATCACGGGCACTATTCCCTCAAGAAACTTCATTTTCTTCTCTTCACCCTACTTCACCGCATGATATTCAGTGTGCTCACTGTCTCCTAGTAGATGAACATGTATAAAAGCTTGAGACACAAACATCTAATCTTTGTTATGAGCATGGAGACACTTGTCAATTACAGGCTTGAATGTATCCATAAGCACACGACTCATAATGCTACCAGTTGTCGTAATTGGGGTCACAAAAGATGTAGCACACATATATTTTATGGAGCTACCACCAATATTTTATTTTAAGGGAAAAAACATTGGAAAACTCTTTATAAAATGGTATTCTAAGTCAATGTTAGGTTAGAAAGTCAATAACGCAAAACTATATAACTTAATAAATATTTACTTTATATTTATCCCTCAGAAAAGAATGTATATATTTTTTATTATAATTTATACAAATTAAAAGACCCTTATTAAAAAATATTCTAGAACATTATTAGACATTAAACCTTCACAATAATGTTAAAGACAGAAGTCTTACTGAATTAACGATATACAATTTATTAATTTTTTACTATTTTATCAAGCCTTTCATTTTTGTACCAAAACAAAAATCTTGCATGAGAATTTAAGCTGGAAAGGACTAGTCAATAAATTATCACGTTAAATAACATTAAAGATAACACTTGTTGTTCCATCAATGTGATCAATTGTTGCAAGATGACTAATATTTTATCTCTACCTGAAAGAAAATATCTCTATTTTAATTTATACACAAGTTCACATAGCAAATGGCTAATCAACCAACTCTGAAAAAATATGTAGCCTTAACATGTAGAATTGTCACTCAATTAATGCCACAATACATTGAATGAATTAAAATAAGTGTTTTATTTAAAACTACAATTTATGAAATAAAGTAAAATAAAAAGAGAAAAACAAGTTAAATCTCAATTTTAATTACCTTATATACATCTTTCAAAATAAAGACAAATTTGTCTTGCATCCGGGTTTCTCAACTCCAAGCCAAGAGTTGTCCTTCATGAACATCCTTTTCAAGAACTTTTTGAGGCAGTGTTTGTGTCATCTTGTCCTAGTTTTTGGCCACCCTGGCACTGTTGAGGTTGCTTTCCAACAATCTTTCTTATTAGAGTGTGCTGCATCATCAACAGGAAGGAAGGAATTTAGAAAGCTGAATCCATCACAGACACCATTCCCTCAAGAAACTTCATTTGCTTCTCTTCACTCTTCTTGTCCATATGATCTTCAATATGCTCATTGTCTCCTAGTAGATGAACCTCAATAAAAGCTTCAGACACGAACATCTAGTTTTTTGGTTATGAGCATGGAGACACTTCTGAGTTGCAAGCTTGATTGTATCCATAAGCACATTGCTCGTAATACTAGGGGTTGTCATAACTAGGGTCACGACAGATGTAGCACAAATATATTTAATGGAGCCGCCACAAATATTTTATTTTAAGGAAAAAAACATTAGAAAATACTTTATAAAATGGTATTTTAAGTCAAGGTTAGGTTCGGATGCCTATTATGCAAAATGATATAACTTAACAAATGTTTACTTTATCTTTATCCCTCAGGAAGGAATGTATATTTTTTTAGTTTTTATTTTAATTTATACAAATGAAAAGACCCTTTATTAAAAAAAATTATAGTAAATTATTAGACATTAAACCTTCACAATAACATTAAAGACAAAAATGTTACTCAGTTAATGATATATAAAGTATTAATTTTTTGTTATTTTACCACAACTTTGATTTTTATATGAAACAGAAAAATCTTGCACAAGAATAGCAAAGGACTAGTCAATAAACTCTCACTGTTAAATAACATTAAAGATAACACTTGTTATTCCATTAACATTATTCATTGTTGTAGGTTGAATAATATTTTATCTCTACCAAAAAGAAATATTTATGTTTTATTTGATGCACAAGTTCACATAGCAAATGGGTATTCAACCAACTCTGAAAAATTAGATGGCAATAAAAGGTAAAATTGTCACTCAATTAATGTCACTATACATTGAATGAATTAACATAGGTGTTTTTATTTAAAACTACAATTTATCAAATAAAGTAAAATTAAAAGAGAAACACAAATTAAATCTTAGTTTTAATTATTTATATACTTGTTTTAAAATAAAGACAAATTTGGCTTGCATTTGGGTTTCTCAGCTCCAAGGCAAGAGTTGTCCTTCATGAACATCCTTTTCAAGAACTCTTTGAAGTGAAATAAGTGTTTGTGTCTTCTTATATTGGTTTTTGGCCACCTTGGCACTGTTGATGTTCTTTCCAAGAATCTTCCTTATTACAGTCCACACAAACATCAACATGAAGAAATTTAGAAGCCGAATCCATCACGGGCACCATTCCCTCAAGAAACTTCATTTTATTCTCTTCTCACTTCTCCTCCCTATGATCTTCAGTATGCTCACTGTCTCCTAGTAGATGAACCTCTATAAAAGCTCAAGACATAAACATGTAGTCTTGGTTATGAGCATGAAGACACTTCTCAGTTGCAAGCTTGATTGTATGGGTTGTCGTAATTGGGGTCACGAAAGATGTAGCAAAACTAGATAATTTAACAAATATTTACTTTATCTTTATCCCTTAGAAAGGAATTTATATTTTTTTATTTTTTATTGTAATTTATACAAATGAAAAAACCCTTTATTAAAAAAAATTGTAGTATATTATTAGACATTAAACCTTCACAATAACGTTAAAGGCAGAAGTGTTACTCAATTAATGATATATAATTTATTAATTTTTAATATTTTACCACAACTTTCATTTTTATACCAAAAAAGAAATCTTGCACGAGAATTTAGACTAGTAAAGGACTAGTGAATCAATTCTCACGGTTAAATATAACATTAAAAATAACACTTGTTATTCCATTAATGTTATCAACTGTTCTAGGTTGAATAATATTTTATCTCTACCCAAAAGAAAATATCTATATTTTAATTTATGCACAAGTTCACATAGAAAATGATTATTCAACCAACTCTGTAAGATTAGGTGGCATTAACAGGTAAAATTGTCACTCAATTAATGCCACAATACATTTTCTGAATTAACATAGGGGTTTTTATTTAAAACTAGAATTTATCAAATAAGTAAAAATATTAAGAGAAAAACAAATTGAATCTAAGTTTTTATTACGTTATATACTTGTTTTAAAATAAAGGAAAATTTTGCCTTCATCCGGGTTTCTTAGCTCCAAGCCAAGAGTTGTCCTTCATGAACATCTTGTGAAGAACTTTTTGAGGTGAAACAAGTGCTTGTGCCTCCTTGTCTTGCTTTTTGGCCAACTGGGCACTGTTGATGTTGCTTTCCAAGAATCTTTCTTATTAGAGTATGAGGAATTTAGAAGCTGAATCCATCATGGGCATACTCACTCAAGAATCTTCACTTCCTTCACTTTATTCTTCTTCTCCACATGATTTTTAGTATGCTAACTATCTTGATGTGATCTTTGATGATCACTTGCCCAAAGGATCCTTTCTAAGGTCACTTGGAAGGGAAATGAATTTATGGAAAGGAAAGGAATGGGGTGAGGCGCCACAAATACTAGGTTTGATAAGCCAAAGGGGAGAGGCCACAAGGGAGGGGTCCCTTGATAACTCTTAGAATCTCTCACAAAGGATAAGGGGGGCCACTCAAAGGTAAGAATCGCACAACCAATATGGTCTCTAGGATTAAATTTAAGTGTAAAAAATACAAGTGAGGGGAGAAGCTCCTATTTATAGAGGTAGCTAACCTCTTGAACAAGATAATGTGAAAAAGAAGGGTTAGGATTAAAAGGAGAGATATAAGGGAGGAGGATTGAGAAACAATTCCCTTCTTAGATCATCAAATTTGGTGCCCAAGTTTCTCAAACCAAGGGCCAAGATTCCTTCTTATTAGCTTAGGGGGTTTATGTAGGAAAAAAAGGGTGTAGATATCAAGGCTACCCCTTATTTCCTTCATAAAGACCCAAAAAGCTAAATCCACCCTCTAAATTCCTAAGACACCTCCTCCTAAAATAAAAAATGGAATAAATACATGTCCCAAATTAAATTCCTAATGCTGCTCAAAATTAAAATAAAGGAAAATTACATTTTATTAACTAAAGTCCCTAGCCTAATATCTTCACTCTCCACAGGAGGTGAAGTCTTCCTTTGTCTACAAGGGCTAGGTCTTCTTCAATCCTTCTAGCCATGGCCGTAGTGATAGGTCCTTGGCTAGGCATGGTCACATCATCTCCTCCCTCTTGGAGAGAATTTGACCTCAAATCCATGGGGTCTTCATCATTTTCAGCACCTACAAATGGAGACAAATTAGAAACATTAAAATTGGTGCTTACCCCATAATCCTCAGGCAGATCTAAAACATAGGCATTATTACCGATCCGCTCAAGGATTTGGAAAGGTCCATCTCCTCTAGGGCTAAGTTTGGACTTCCTTTGAGAAGAAAATCTATCCTTTCTCAAGTGAAGCCATACCCAGTCGCCCTTTTCAAAGATGACCTCTTTCCTCCCCCTATTGGCGAAAGTAGCATCTCTCAAGGATTGGCGCTCTATGTTAGCTTTAACCCTCTCATGTAATTTTTTTACAAAAATGGATTTTTCCTCTCCTTCTTTATGCACAACAAAAGAAAGAGGAAGAGGTAAAAGATCTAGAGGAGTACGAGGATTAAAGCCATAGACCACCTCAAATGGAGAATGCTTGGTGGTTCTATGAACCACCCGATTATAAGCAAATTCAATATGGGGAAGGTACTCATCCCAAGACTTATGGTTGCCTTTAAGGAGAGCCCTCAGCATAGTGGATAAAGATCTATTCACCACTTCTGTTTGCCCATCAGTTTGAAGGTGACAGGTAGTGGAAAAAATAAGTTTAGTTCCCAGCTTAGCCCAAAGAGTTTTCCAAAAATGGCTAAGGAACTTCACATCCCTATCTGACACTATTGAAGAGGGTATGCCATGTAATCGGACAAGCTCTTTAAAGAAAAGTCTTGCGATGTTACTCGCATCATTTACTTTGTGGCAGGGAATAAAATGGGCCATTTTTGAAAATCGGTTCACTACCACAAATATGGAGTCTGCACCTCGTTGGGTTCCTGGGAGCCCAAGGATGAAATCCATCTAATATCCTCCCAAGGTGTAGAAGGAGCAGGTAAAGGTGTGTATAGTCCATGAGACATTGCTTTAGACTTTGCTTGCAAGCAAGCTATACATCTAGAGCAATGTCTATGGACATCTCTACGCATATGGGGCCAAAAGAATTTCTCTTGTAAAAGCAGAAAGGTTTTTGAAATCCCAAAATTTCCCATGAGCCCACCTTCATGGCTCTCTTTTGTGAGTAAGTTCCTAATTGATCCTTGGGGTATACAAAGCTTACTCACTTTATAGAGATACCCCTCACTAATGAAGTACCCATCATGGGCCTTTAATGTGAATGTAGATGCAGAGGCAGCAAAGATGGGGCCGAAATCCTTGTTAGAAGGATACATAGCCCGAATGTCATCAAATCCCAAGATTTTTGCACTCAAGGATGAATAAAGGGCATGACGCCTAGAAAGAGCATCAGCCACCACATTTTGTTTTCCTTTCTTGTACTTGATGACATAAGGGAAGGATTCAAGATATTCCACCCACGTTGCATGCCTTTTGTTCAATTTACCTTGACCCTCAAATATTTTAGTGACTCATGGTCACTATGAATGACAAACTCCTTGGGAGCAAGGTAATGCTCCCAAGTTTGAAGGGCCCTAATTAGAGCATAAAACTCCTTATCATATGTGGGGTAGTTGAGGGGGGCACCATTGAGTTTTTCACTGAAATACGCAATGGGGTGCCCTTCCTGCGACAAGACAGCTTCCACACCTACACCAGAGGCATCACATTCAAGTTCAAATGTTTTAGAAAAGTCAGGTAATGCCAAGACTGGTGCATGGGTCAGTTTATGCTTAATTAGCTGGAAGGCTTTCTTTTGTTTCTCACCCCAAAGGAAAGGAACTTCCTTTTTCACCAAATCATTTATTGGTGCGAAGAACGTGGAGAAATTAGGCACAAAGCGCCTATAAAATCCAGCGAGACCATGAAAACTTTTGATCTCTGTCACACTCTTTGGGGTGGGCCATTCTTGAATAGCTTTTATCTTTTCGGGGTCAACATGGACCCCTTTTGTGCTAACTACAAAACCTAGGAAAACTACACTATCTACATAAAAGGTGCATTTTTCTAAGTTACCAAAAAGATGATTACTCCTAAGAAGAGAAAAAACATGCCTTAGATGTCCTAAATGATCATCTAGATTCCTAGAGTAAGCTAAAATGTCATCAAAGTAAACTACACAAAATTTACCAAGGTAATCCCTCAGTACATGATTCATTAAGCGCATGAATGTGCTTTAGCATTGGTTAGCCCAAAGGGCATAACCAACCACTCATAAAGACCAAATTTGGTCTTAAAAGCAGTTTTCCACTTATCACCCTCTTTGATCCTTATTTAGTGGTAAGCACTTCCAAGATCTATTTTTGAAAATATTTTTGCCCAATGCAATTCATCCAACATGTCATCAAGACGGGGGATTTAGTGCCTATATTTGATGGTGATGTTGTTGATTGCACGACAATCAACACACATCCTCCATTGGCCATTCTTCTTGGGCACCAACAAGACTGGCACAGCACAAAGGCTTAGGCTCTTTTGAACCCAACCTTTCTCCAACAGCTCATTCACTTGAGACTCAATCTCTTGGGTCTTCATGGGGTTGGTCCTATAGGCAGGTCTATTAGGTAGACTTGCACCAGGCACCAAATCAATTTGATGTTCTATACCCCTAATGGGAGGAAATCCTTTCGGAACCTCATTAGGGAATATATCATCAAAAGGGCTTGTTGTGTTTTTTTTTGTTTTTGTTTTTCCTTAGCTCTTTTCTTTTTCATCGCAAATTGATCCTCAACCACTTGAGAAGGTGACAAAGGATACAATTTGAAGCGCTTCTCATTATGGGTGAGAATTATTTGGTTAGACTGACCATGGTGAATATATTTCTTGTCAAATTACCATGGTCTCCCCAACAGGATATGACCAGCCTCCATAAGAACTATGTCACAAAGAATCTCATCATTATAAGATCTTATGGAAATTGGAACCATAACTTGTTCATTGACTACCATCTCCCCTTGCTCATTGAGCCATTGCAATTTTTAAGGTTTGGGATAAGGCATGGTAGTCAAGGCTAGCTTTTCAACCAGCCTAGAGCTACAACAGTTACAACAGGAGCCACTATCAATAAGGAGAGAACATACTTTGTCATTTACTTTACATTTTGTATGGAAGATGTTCTCTTTTTATGACTGGCTAGCTTTTCAACCAACCTAGAGCTACAACAGTTACAACAGGAGCCATTATCAACAAGGAGAGAACATACTTTGTCATTTACTTTACATCTTGTATGGAAGATGTTCTCTCTTTGTGACTGGCCAAGCTCTAGAGGTTGGCTTCCAAGAAGCCTTTGAACCATAAGGAGGTCCCTTTCATAAGGAAAAGCTTCCCCACACTCTTGTTCAAAAGTATGTCCCCCTTCTTCCTCACTCTCACTAGAGGAGGAAGATGAGCTATTCTCACTACAAATGTCTTGTCCCCTCATGATCATGGTTTTCTTGTTGGGGCATTGAGAGGCAATGTGGCCTCTCCCAAGACATTTGAAGCATTTGATACTACTTTGCCTCTCAGTAGGCTTAGTAGTAGGGGTTTTTCTCTCTACATGAGGTGTTTTTGTATCTTGAAAATGCTTGGGTTCCTCTTTGGGAAAACCCTTGAAAGAGTTTCCCTTAAGTTGGCCTCTCGTTGAGTAAGAGGGAGAATCTTTTTTAAAGCTTTTTTTTAGTTGATTTTCAGCTCTTACACAAAGTTCTACCAACTCATCAAGGTTTGAGTAGGAAATAAGCTCTACCTTATCTCTAATGTCAGAGCTTAATCCACACAAAAACCTAGCAAGGGTGGCATTGGGTTCCTCAATGATATTGGCCCTTAGTATGAGAAGCTCCATCTTTTGTATATACTCCTCAATACTTAGGTTATGTTGCCTAAGTCTTTGGAGCCTATCCAAAATATCCCTCTCATAATATGAAGGAATGTGCCTTCTTTGCAAACAAGTTTTTAAATCATTCTAGTAGCAAATGTCAGACATTTGTTTATGGGCCCTATCCTTGACTAACCCATCCCACTGATGCAAAGCAGAACCTTGAAAACTAAGGGAGGCCAAAGATACTTTCCTTTCTTCCCTTATTTCATAACATCAGAAGAGTTGTTCCACTTTGACTTCCCAATCTAGGTAAGTCTCAACATCTTCCCTACAATGAAAATGGGGTAGGTCTATCTTTGGCTCCCTAGCATGATTTGTGTTCTCTTGAGGAGAATTATGATTATACGATGAATGAGAGTGATGCTTATGTTGATTTCTATAGTATTCTTCTTCGCTAGAGCTAAAATGCCTAGATGGGGATCTTATGAGAATTCCTTTCTTTTTTCTATCACTCTCCCTTCCATCTCTCCTCTTACTCTCTTCTCCTCTCTTTCTCTCTTCTTCCTCTTTTTTGGTTTCTAGTTTTTTCCTTCTTCTCCTTTCTTCATCCTCTCTTCTCTCTCCTTACCTTCTCTCTTCTCGCTCTTTTTTCTCTTTTCTCATTTCTAACATCTCTTTTTTTAACTCTTCCTTCTCTTTTTGTTTTTCCTTTTCTTTTATTTCTTTTTTTCTCTCTTTTTCTTCTCTCATTTCTTGTTTTTTAGCCATCCATTCCCTAAATTCTAAGTTAAGGCTTTCAAGAGTGTCTCCCTTAGAAGGTTTTCTGTGGTTGACACTCTTACTTGATGAACAACTATGTGCACTAGAATGTGTTTGGAAAGTCACGGTGCTTGGATGCTAAAAACTAAAAGGTAGGCCAAAAACTTTTTTTTTCACGCAACACTCCTCTCTTTTTTTTTTGCTTTTTTCTTTTTTTTTGTTTTCTAACCTAAGGTAGCTTGATGAGTCTTTGGAACTCTTAGCCTTTACACGTTTTTTCAAAATAACGTAAAATAAAATAAATGTGCAAGAATGTAAAAGAGAAAGGGCTCTAATCGTGCTCCTAAGGTGTTGAAGGAAGTGTACCACTTCTCCCTTCTTCACCTAATTAACGAGGAACTACGCTAAAATTAACCAAAATTATTACAAACCAAGGGAGGGCCTTAAGGGCACTCAATCTCCCAATCTAACATTAAGTTTACACAATACAAAGAATAAAAAAAATAAAACAAAGTCTTCACTCCAAGCTTGTTGGTGTTTGGCTCCTTTTGATCAAGCCCCTTTGAGTTGCATCAACCCACCCTAGGAATGCTACCCTTGTTTCCTCTTGTTTGGACTTGCCAGAATCTTGTGTATGGCACCTTTCCCAAGCTTTACTTACCAAGGCTGAATACAACACAAGACAAAAAATAAAGGTGAATAACAAACCAAGGTTCACAAATCTAAGTGGATAGATTAAATAATGACAAACTCAAAGAAGTAAATAAGACAAGCAAGAAAACATAAGGCTCACAAAGGAAGGTAACACACAAATAACTTTCCTAGATTAGCTCTAAGAGTGGAGATGAAAAAAGATTCAAACAAAAAAATGAAACCAATAGTTGCACACTTAATAAAACTTAAGTGACCAAAAGCTAAAAAGCTTACTCAAGTAATTTTTTTTGAATCACAAATGGTTCCTCATATCAAATGTTTCTACTATTAGGTACACAACTTCAAAATTGTCTTTCTTTTGAGTTCTTTATCTTCTTTTTTGTTTAACTTGAACTTTTTTCTAATATATTTTTTTTTTAAATTTTTCTAATCATTTTTGCTGCACCTAATAGCTTGTTGAATTGAAATTTTAATGAGGATGCTTGAAATAATAACGCTTGAGTGAATAAGCACAAAGTAAGGTCACACAATTTTCAAGCAATGCATGCAACTAAAGGAAAAATAACTTAGTAGTTCCAAATACCATTGAACTAATGGTGCTTAAGGAATGATTTAGGGTTGATTTTGAAGTAAATTGATTGCTCAAATTACTAACACAATTCACCCAAGCTAAAATTCCCTAAAGAGGCACCAATAGTGAAGGTAAACCAAGTGGAAAGCTACTAATAATTCAACATAAAAAAGAAGCATATAAAGATTGAATTGAGCAAATATTTAAGAACAAAAAAGATATTACTATGCTTGAACTAAATCCATAAAAGATTTAAGAGACTCAACAAGAGATTCACCTCTTAGGAGCTCAATTCAAAATGTTTTTTAAGGCTTTTTGTAAAAATTTTAAGAGGCTAAAACCTAAGGAATTTAAATGAGACAAAATAGGAAACTAACATGACTAGTATTTGACAAAACACAAGCTTAGGAAAGAAAAAAAATAACACACCTAAAAATAGAGCAAAAATTTCAGCAAGAGACTCAAAACAAAAGGTGCAACAAAGTGGACAAAGTTGATCACTACAATGGTGTGGAAAAATCCTCAACCATGTGGGTTTAATGGTTACAACTTATTAGGCACACTTTAACATAAAACACAAGGGAAAACTAAGCAATTTGAACACGGAAATAAGATGCAAAGAAAGGGACAAATAAAATTGCATCAAATTAAATGGAACATATACGTATAGATAGGAAACAAAAGTGCATATAATAGCAAGAATAAAAAGCTATACTACTAGACAATAAAGGAAATAAAGATGAAAAAAATGAAGGACTTTAAAATAAAGAGATTAAAGAGATAAACAACAAAGTAAAAAAAAAAAATTAAGAAACAACGTGACCTTTAGAAAATGGCTCTAGATACCACTTGATGTGATCTTTGATGATCACTTGCCCAAAGGATCCTTTCTAAGGTCACTTGGAAGGGAAATGAATTTATGGATAGGAAAGGAATGGGATGAGGCGCCATAAATACTAGGTTTGATAAGTCAAAGGGGAGAGGCCACAAGGGAGGGGTCCCTTGATAACTCTTAGAAGCTCTCACAAAGGAGAAAGAGGGACACTCAAAGGTAAGAACCTCATAACCAATATGGTCTCTACGATTAAATTCAAGTGTAAAAATTACAAGTGAGGGGAGGAGCTCCTATTTATAGAGGTTGCTAACCTCTTGAATAAGATAACCTAAAAAAGAAGGGTTAGGATTAAAAGGAGAGATCTAAGGGAGGAGGATTAAGAAACAATTCCCTCCTTAGATCATCAAACTTGGTGCCCAAGTTTCTCAAACCAAGGGCCAAGATTCCTTCTTATTAGCTTAGGGGGTTTATATAGGAAAAGAGGGGTGTAGATATCAAGACTACCCCTTATTTCCTTTATAAAGACCTAAAAAGCTAAATCCAGCCTCTAAATTCCTAAGACACCTCCTAAAATCAAAAATGGACTAAATACATGTCCCAAATTAAATTCCTAATGCTCCTCAAAATTAAAATAAAGGAAAATTACATTTTATTAACTAAAGTCCCTAGCCTAATATCTTCACTCTCCACAGGAGGTAAAGTCTTCCTTTGTCTGCAAGGGCTAGGTCTTCTTCGATGCTTCTAGCCATGGCCCTAGGGATAGGTCCTTGGCTAGGCATGGTCACATCATGGGCAGGAATCTTTCTTATTATAGTATGCTTCAACATGAATAGGAAGGAATTTAGAAGCTGAATCAATCATGGGCATCATTCACTCAAGAATCTTCACTTCCTTCACTTTACTCTTTTTCTCCACATGATTTTTAGCATGCTAACTATCTCCTAGTAGATCAACCTTTTTAAAAGCTTGAGACACAAATATCTAGTCTTGGTTATGAGCATGGAGACACTTCTCAATTGCAGACTTGATTGTATCCATAAGCGCGATGCTTCTGATGCTTGTCGTTGTCGTAACTGGGGTCACGACAGATGTAGCACAAATATATTTTATGGAGCCACCACCAACATTTTATTTTAAGAAAAAATATTGGAGAACCCTTTATAAAATGGTATTTTGATTTAAGGTTAGGTTCGAAAGTCAATTATGGAAAATTATATAACTTAAAAAAATATTTACTTTATCCCTCACAGAGGAGGGTATATTTTTTATTTTAATTTATATAAATAAAAAAAAACCCTTATTAAGAAAAATTGTAGTAAATTATTAGACATTAAACCTTCAGAATAACGTTACAAAAAGAAGTGTTACTCAATTAACAACGTACAGTGTATTTATTTCTTAACATTTATCAAAACTTTCGTTTGTATGCCAAAAAAAAAAAAATCTTGTGCGAGAATTTAAACTAGCAAAAGACTAGTCAGTACATTCTCACCATTAAATATCATTAAATTAAAGATAATACTTGTTATTCTATTAACGTTTTCAATTTTTGCCGGTTGAATAATATTTTATCTCTACCAAAAAGAAAGTAATTCTTTTTTAATTTATGAACAAGTTCACATATAAAATGACTATTCAATCAACTCTTAAAAATTAGTTGGCATTAAAAGGTAAAATTGTCACTCAATTAATACCACAATACATTGAATGAATTAACATAGATAAATTTATTTAAAACTATAATTTATCCAAGAAAGTAAAATGAAAAGCAAAAAAAAAAGTTAAATCTCAATTTTAATTACCTTAAATACTTGTTTTGAAATAAACACAAATTTAGCCCTTATCAAGAACTTTTTGAAGTGAAACAAGTGCTTGTGTGTTCTTGTCCTGGTTTTTTGCCACCTTGGCACTGTTAAGGTTGCTTTCCAAGAATCTTCTTTATTAGAGTCCGCACTAACATCAATAGGAAGGAATTTAGAAGTTGAATCCATCACGAGAACCATTCCCTCAAGAAACCTCACTATCTTCTCTTCACTCTTCTTCTCCATATAATCCTCAGTATGCTCACTATTTCCTAGAATCAGAACCTCTATAAAAGCTAGAGACACGAATATTTAGTCTTGGTTATGAGCAAGGAGACACTTCTCAGTTACAGGCTTGATTGTATCCATAAGCACACAATTCATAATCCTAGGAGATGTCATAATTAAGGTCACAACAGATGTAGCACAGATAAATTTTATGGAGCCCCCACCAATATTTTATTTTAAAGGAAAAAACATTGGAAAACCCTTTATAAAATTGCATTCTAAGTCAAGGTTAGGTTGGAAAGTCCATTACGCAAAACTATATAACTTAACAAATATTTACTTTATCTTTATCCCTCAGAAAGGAATGTATAGTTTTTTATTTTAATTTATGCAAATGAAAAAACCCTTTATTAAAAAAAATTGTAGCAAATTATTAGACATTAAACGTTCACAATAACTTAAAGACAGAACTGTTTATGATTAATGATATATAGTGTGTGGATTTTATAGTATTTTATCACAACTTTCATTTTTATAAAAAAAAAATCATGCACGAGAATTTAAACTAGCAAAGGACTAGTCAATAAATTCTCACCGTTAAATAGCCTTAAAGATAACACTTGTTATTCATTAACGTTATCAATTGTTGTAGGTTGAGTAATATTTTATCTTTACCCAAAATAAAATATTTCTGTTCAAATTTATGCACAAGTTCACATAGCAAATAACTATTCAACCAACTCTGTAACATTAGGTGGTATTAATAGGTAAAATTGTCACTTAATTAATGCCACATTACATTAAATGAATTAAGTGTTTTTATTTAAGCCTATAATTTATCGAATAAAGTAAAATCAAAAGCGAAAAAAAGTTAAGTCTCAATTTCAATTACCTTATATACTTTGCTTTAAAATATAGACAAATTTGGACTGCATCCGAGTTTCCCAGCCCTAAGCCAAGAGTTGTCCTTCATGAACATTCTTTTCAAGAACTCTTTGAAGTGAACTAAGTGCTTGTGTGTTCTTGTCCAGGTTTTTGCCCACCTTGGCACTGTTGATTAGAGTCTACACCAACATCAATAGGAAGAAATTTAGAAGCTGAATCGATCACGGGCACCACTCCCTCAAAAAACTTCACTTTCTTCTCTTCACTCTTCTTCTCCATATAATCTTCAGTATGCTCACTGTCTCCTAGTAAATGAACCTCTATAAAAGCTTTAGATAGGAACATCTAATCTTGGTTATGAGCATGGAGACACTTCTTAGTTCCAGGCTTGATTGTATCCATAAGCAGCTCATAGTGCAAGGGGTTGTCGTAATTGGGGTCATGACAGATGTAGCACAAATATATTTTATAGAGCTACCACCAATAGTTTATTTTGAGGTAAAAAACATTGGAAAACCCTTTATAAAATGGTATTCTAAGTCAAGGTTAGGTTAGAAAGTCCATTACACAAAACCATATAACTTAACAAATATTTACTTTATCTTTATCCCTCATAACGGAACACATATTTTTTTATTTCAATTTACACAAATGAAAAAACCCTTTGTTAAAAAATTTGTAGTAAATCTTAGACACTGAACCTTCACAATAATGTTAAAGAAAAAGTGTTACTCAATTAGCAATATATAGTGTATTGGTTTTTTAATATTTTATGACAACTTTCATTTTTATACCCAAAAAGAAATCTTGCAAAGATAACAATTGGTATTCCATTAACGTTATTAATGATTGCAGGTTGAGTAATATTTTATCTCTACCAAAAATAAATATTTCTATTCTAATTTATGCACAAGTTCACATAGCAAATGACTATTCAACCAACTCTATAACATTAGTTGACATTAACAGGTAAAATTGTCACTCAATTAATGCCACAATACATTGAATGAATTAACATAGGTGTTTTCATTTAAACCTATAATTTATGGAATAAAGTAAAATAAAAAGGAAAAAAATTAAATCTCAATTTCAATTACCTTATATATTTGCTTTAAAATATAGACAAATTTGGACTGCATTTGGGTTTCTCATCCCTAAGCCCACGAGTAGTCCTTCATGAACATTCTATTCAAGAACTTTTTGAAGTGAACCAAGTGCTTGTGTGTTTGTGTTTGGGTTTTTGCCCACCTTGGCAGTGTTGATGTTGCAAAACTATATAAAATGGTATTTTAAGTCAAGGTTAGGTTCGAAAGTCCATTACGCAAAACTATATAACTTAACAAATATTTACTTTATTTTTATCCCTCATAAAGGAATGTATATTTTTTTTATTTATACAAATGTAGAGACCGTTTATTACAAAAAATTGTATTAAATTATTAGACATTAAACCTTCATAATAATGTTAAAGAAAGAAATGTTACTCAATTAACGATATATAGTGTATTAATTTTATAATATTTTATCACAACTTTGATTTTTATAAAAAAAAAAAATCTTCCATGAGAATGTAAACTAGGAAAGCATTAGTCAATAAATTCTTACTGTTAAATAACATTAAAGATAACACTTGTTATTCTATTAACATTATCAAATGTTGCAGGGTGAATAATATTTTATCTCTACCCAAAAGAAAATATTTTTGTTTTAATTTACGCACAAGTTCACATCTGAAATGGCTATTCAACTAAACTTTGAAAAATTAGGTGGCATTAACAGGTAAAATTGTCGCTCAAATAATGCCACAATACATTGAATGAATAAAATTAGGTGTTTTTATTTAAAACTTCAATATATCAAATAAAGTAAAATAAAAAGCAAAAAATAAAGTTAAATCTCAGTTTTAATTACCTTATCTACTTGTTTTAAAATAAATACAAATTTGTCCATGCATCCATGTTTCTCAGCTCCGAGCTAAGAGTGGTCATTCATGAACATCCTTTTCTAGTACTTTTTGAAGTGAAACAAGTGCTTGTGTCTTCTTGTCCCGATTTTTTTGCCACCTTGTCACTGTTGATGTTGCTTTCCAAGAAACTTCCTTATTAGAGTTTGCATCAACATCAACAAGAAAGAATTTAGAAGCTAAATTCATCACAAGCACCATTACTAATGGATTTCATATTTATATACTTTTTATTTTTATTTTAATTATAAATTTATCTATTTCTGTGTTATTTAGGTTTAATATTTGCATTTTAGGTGTTTTTCATTATATTTTGGAATTTGTTATGCCTTTAGTGTTTTTTGGGTGTTTAGGATATAATTTGGTAGATATTGATGCCCTTTTAGAATAATTTGGAGCATTGGAGTGAAACTTGGAGCTCTAGAGGAAATTCAGAAGAAAAAATGAATTATGAGTTAATTAATGAAAGATTGTACTCCCATGCAAAAATATGCACTCCCTTGTATAATCAGTTTTAATGTTGTATTTTATGACTCTTTTAGGTTTAGTGAGGCAAACCCATTAGTTTAAATAGAAAGTTTTAGTTTGAAACCAGAGGTCCTGAACTTTTGATTCAAAGACGGCATAGAGAGCAAGACTTGGAGTTTTTCCTCTTCACTTTTTATTTGTGGGTTTGATGAATTTTATTTCTCTATTTTTTATCATGAACATGTCTGAGTAAGACTTTTTATTCTAGAATTGAGGTTTAACCCTTGACTATATTCATGATGAATTAAGTATTTTTATTGTTCTTAAGTTGGTTTCTCTTGATTTCTTCTCTATTGATTTTACCTATGCAATATGTTTTGTAACAATAGATAATTAGGGAAGGACCGAAAATTGAGCTTAATTATCGGAACCCTAGGGAAGGAACTTAGGAATTAAATCATGAAAGTAGGTTTAACCCTTTGGGGACTCAAAGGATTAACGAAGAACTTAATGGGTTTAATTGAACATAGCTACCACGAAAGTAGGGGTCAATTCAATTAGATACACCTTCGTATACCTTCGTATCTTGAAAGAGGACGAAGATTACCTTAAGTTAATTCACCTTCATCGAGAACCACTAAGAGCATAAAAGATAATTAAATTTTTTATTCGATAGGCATTCATGGTGTTACATCCCCAATCCTAGAAGTTTTTGAAAATTTGAATTTTCAATTACTTGAATTGTTTCCTCCTTTATTTTATCAGACTTAAAATATATTAAAAATCTAAAAAATATACATTTTATTTTAGTTACAGTTTTCTAATATCTTTAATATCATATTATTTAAAACTGCCATCTTAGAATTTTAGAATTCAGTATTACCTTATTTTTATTTTTTTCATCAATTAGAGAACTTTGATTCGGTTTTAAATTATAAAAAAAGAAATTAAAATTAATTAAAATTATAAACAATTATTTTTTTCCAAACGCATAGTCCCTGTGGAATAACGATTAAATTTATTACTTCATGACACCATACACTTGCGGTTTTCACACATCAAGTCTTTCACACCGTTGCTAGGGACTGTGTCTCTTGGTACAGTTATATTTGTTTTTAATTTCAATTGATTTTTTATTTTAAATTTTATTTTATTTTTGTTCTCTTTTATTTTATTTTTATATTTTGTTTCCTTATTTAGTTTTATTCAATTTCTTTCCTTTTATATTATTTTCAATTAATCTTATTTTTAGTTTTTTTATATATATACATATATTTTTTCTCTTATTTAGTTTTATTCATTTCTTTCTTCTTTTAGACTCTACACATTTTTTCTCTCTCTTTCTAAATTTAGAGACTATTATTTACTATCTTTTTTTATTTTTTTTAATTTGAGATTTTTAAATTTACTTCCATTTTTATTCTCTTTTATTTTGTTTCCTTATTTAAATTTATTTGATTCTCACCTTAATTAGTTCTTAATTTATTTACATTTTTTTACTGTTACTTAGTCTATTTTTAATTAAATTATTATCACTATTAGATTAGTTTTAATTATATTAGAATCACATAATTAATTTTAATTAACCTGTCCTTTTTCTTTTTCATACTTCACATTTTTCTTTTCTTTCACCTTCTTTTCTTTAATTTTGCAGGATATTATATAGTGTATGCTAAGATCTCTACGACTCAGAAAACCGATAGAGGAAGACCCTAAAGTTGAAAGAACTTTTCATAGAAGGAGAAGAGAACAAAAGCAAAATTTTAAAGTCAAGAAACATAATTTAGTCATGGCTGAAGAAAAGGTTAATGCAAATATGCCTCTTAGAGATTATGCAACCCCAACCATTTGTGGGTTGCCAAGAGGAATAGCTAGACCTGACATTGGAAATACAAATTTTCAAATTTCTCCCTCACTCTTTCACAGTTTAAAGGAGAACCAATTCAATGGGTTACCTTCTAAAGACCCTACGGATCACATAAAGGGGTTCTTAGAAATTTGTGAGATCCAAAATTTTCAAGGAATAACACAAGACGCATTGTGCCTACGCCTGTTCCCACTCACACTAGCAGGACAAGCTAGGGCATGGATGAGAACTATCCCTAGGGATAGTGTTACCACATGGGCATTGTGTGAAAGGACTTTCTTGGAGAAATACTACCCACCTTCAAAGACGGACAAAATGAGAAGAAAGATTACTTATTTTTGTCAAGGTGATACAAAACCTTTTCCTAAAGCCTGGGAGAGATTTTCAGAGCTCCTACTATCTTGTCCTCACTATGGTCTTGAGACACCTTTAACAATCCATTTCTTTCATAATGGGTTAAACTACAAAAATAAGATGTTACATTCTGCAGCTAGTGGATCGTTTATGGGAAAGCCACTCGATGAAGCAATAGATATAATTGAAGTTGTAGCTGAAAATCAACTCCAATGGGTGGGAGAGTGAAGCCATAACTCACAAAAGGTAACTCCAAGTAAGTATGAGGTAAATAATGTTGACCTTATTCTAGCAAAATTTGATGCATTAAATGAATGATTTGATAAGTTAGAACAAGACAATGTTAATGCAATAGGTGCTTCTAAACTTTTTTGTGAGATATGTGGTTACAGGGGCATTTAGCTATTGACTATCAATTGGGGATGTCAAATAGTCAGGAGAACACCGTGGAAAATGTTGCTTCAACTCATAATTTTTATGGTCATGCTAGGAAGCAAACATTTGACACCCCTACTCTGATACTTATAATGAAGGATGGAGAAGTCATCCTAATTTCTCTTACCACAACAATCAAGGGCTAGGAAATCAAGGGGGAGAGTACTCACAACAAAACTTGGGGCAAACACCCTATTCTAACAAATGGCAAAATAGCCAAGAAAGTTACCAACAAGGTTTCCAATCCTCACTATCCAAGTTAGAAAACTTAGTGGAAGGGTTCATGATGAGCCAAAAGCAAATAAATGAGACCATGGGAAGCTCTATCAAGGAGATGACTGCTCGAATCGACAACATGGCGCTTCACAACAAGCAATTGGAAAATCAAATCTCTTACATAGCTCAAAATATGTCTTCATCTAGCAGAACCCCAAGTAAGTTTCCAGGTAAGCCCAAAATTAATCTAGTTTGATGAATTCTTCCCAAGCAAAGGCCCTATCACTAGGTCCATGGCTAGGAGAATAGAAGAAGACATGGCTAGAGTAGAAGGAGGAAGATCTCACCTCCATATGACCATAAAGTTATGCAAGTCATGACTTATTTACTTGTAATTTTTATTTTAGGAACCTAAGATTTTATTTTGGACATGTATTAGTCCATTTAATTTTCTAGGAAGTGCCTTAGTAATAAGAAGGGGTAAGATTAGTTTTTGGGCCTTTATTTAGGAAATAAGGGGGTAGTTTGATAACTACACCCTCTTTTCGTAAATAAAACCCAAAACTAATAAAGGAGTAATCTTGGCCCTTGGATGAGGTAACTTAGGCACCAATTTTCATCTAAAGGAGGGGATTGATTGGACTTTGGGCTTCAATCCTCCTCCCTTGGATGACTCCTTTTAATCCTAGCCCTTCCTTTCCTTCTTGACTTGTCCAAGAGGTTAGCTCCCTCTATAAAAAGGTGCTCCTTCACACTCTTGTATTCTTTACACTTTATTGAATGGAAAAACCTTGAGTTGGCCAAAATTCTCTTAGTGTCCACCCTTCTCTCTTTGAGAATTCCTTAGGTTTTTATCAAGGGTTCCATCCCTTGTGGCAAACTTTCCCTCTTAGGCTTATCTTACCTTAAGTGGCGCCTAAAACCACCTCACTTCTTACCTTTCCATAAACCATTTCACCAAAGAAGAAAACCTCTAGAAAAAGATCAAGGGAGGCATGCATCATTTGGTATCAGAGCATTGGTTCTAGAGGTCTAAACTCTCTTCCTACCTCATTTATTTTTTCTTTCTGTTTTCCTATTTTATTTTATCTTTAATTTCTGTAATTTTTTCTAGCTTTCCATTGTTGTTTATCATTCCCATTTATGTCTTGAGTTTATTGTTTTGAGTTATAGTTTATTTGCGCCATTTATTTTTTTTGCTTGATGCAATTTATATTGTTCTTTTCTTTGCATCTACGTCTCTCCTATATTCATTAATTTCTGCTTAAGCTTTGAGTTGGGTGCTTTCTTGCTTGAATTTTGGTTTTGAGAATTTATTGCTAAAAATTCATGCCGTTGTGGTGAATTCCACAACCTTGTGGTGAATTCCACAACCTTGTGGTGAATTCCACAACCTTGTGGTCAAGAAATTTAGACCAAATTCTTGTGTTTCCTTGCACCTAGTTGCCTTGTTTTTGCCTTATTTTTAGCTTTTATTTTTCACTTTTATACTCCTGTGTAGTTGTCTATAAGTCATATTTATAGTTTCTCATTTTGTCTATTAATTCCTTTTAAGTTTAGCCTCTTTTGTTTTACAAAAAGCTTTTGAAACTTCTTAAATTGAGCAACATAGAGGATCATACCTCATGTTTAAGTCTCTTTAGAGGTTCATGTGCTTTTAGTTTCAAGCATGTTCTTAAAAAAAATTCCAAAATAGTTGCTCAATTCTCTTTGTCTTTATTTTCCTTATACGTATAATTAGTAGCTCATTTGTGTGGAAAAAGTAGTTCTTGTTTGTGGGTGCTTTCACTTAAGCTATAAGTTTGGTATTTGTGTTCAACAAATTACTAAAAACTTAAAAAACCTTGAGTCCAGTGGCACACCAAAGTACTAAACCATTAACACATCTATAGCTACTTTGCATTTCGAAGTCATTTCTAGTAGTACCTAAATTTTTGCTTTTAATTTTCTTTATTGTTCCAAGCGCATAACTCTTTGTTATTAAGCACTAAATTCACAATCAAGTTAGGTGCATCTAGTAAATATTAAAAAAAAAACAAGAAAACAAAGTCTAAAATAAAATAAAAAACAACAACAAAGGATTAAAAAAAAAAAAGAGAACAAACAAAAGAAAAGAAAGTTTGAAAAATTCATTTGATGTACCTAACCTAAAATTAGCAAGTGCTTCAACTTTGAACTTGGAACCTTAAAAGAAATTTTATTACTTTTGGTACGCTAGAACTTGATATTTGTGTCTTTCTAGTCTTTAATCTAGTGCCATTCTTAGGTACTCCATTGTGTGCTCTCTTTCTTTTGTTTACCTTTTAGTTGTTGCTTGTCTTTTAAATCATCTTTCTAGTTTGTCTTATATACTCTTACCATTTGGTTAAGTGTCCTTTTGATTGTGTTATCTTTTATTGCTTTGAGTTTCTATTCGTACCTCCCCTTGCTACTTTTGGTTTCTTTGGTTTGTGTGTTAGTGCCACTTTTAGGAGAAAGCTTGAAAAAGGAGCTTACCACAAGGGTAGCATATTTTGGAATGTTGGACTAAGAGCCTAAGGGATCACCTCAAAAGGAAACACACCTAGCCGTGAGGACTTTGATTTGAGGGAGCATTTGGAGAATCATTTTTTGAATACTTTACTTTTTCTTTAATTTAGGTGTATTAATTTTGTAGTTGGGAGTTTGAGTGCCCTTAATAAGATTTAGTTAATTTTTTAGTTTCTCAAAAATTAGGTGAAGAAGGAAGAAGTGGTACACTTCCTTCAACACCTTAGGAGCTCGATTTAGATCCCTTCTCTTTTGAATTTTTGCTTTGAAATTCTTGCTTTATTTTTCTTATTCAAAGCACTTAGAAGGCTAAAGAGTTCCAAAGACTCATCAAGCCATTTTAGGCAAGAAAACACAAAAAGAGAGGAGTGTTTGTTTGTGAAAAGTTTTTAGCCACCTTTTTATTCTTAGAAATTCAAGCACAATGACATCACACACCCACTCTAGTGCTCATAGTTATTCATCAAACAAGAGTGTAAACCAAAGAAATATTTCTAAAGATTACACTCTAGAAAACTTAAACATGGACTTTAGGGAGTGGATGGCAAAAGAACAAGAGAGAAGAGAAGAAAAAAGGAGAGAAAAAGAGTCCAAGGAGAAAAGAAAAATAAAAGAAAGAGAGGAAGAAAAGAGAGAAAAAAGAGAGAATAATAAGAGAAAGGAGAGAAGATGAAGAAAGGAAAGAAAGAAAAGAAAGAGAAAGAAAAAAAGAGAAAGAAGAAGAAAAAAGAAAGCATGGGAATGGTGAGAATTACAAAATGAAAGGGATAGTCTTAGGTTCCCCATCTAGACATACCCATAGGAATGAAAGTGAGGAAGAATACTACAATCATCCCAGGAGAAACTCCCATTCATCCATGCATAATAATGGGGCCCCTCCAAGGGAGCCCAAAATTGATCTCCCCCCATTTCATGGGAGGGAAGATGTGGAAGCCTACCTTGATTGGGAAATCAAGGTAGAACAACTCTTCACTTGCCATGAGGTAAGAGAAGAAAGAAAGGTTCCAATGGAAACCCTTAGCTTCCAAGGGCATGCCATGCATTGGTGGGTTGGGTTAACCAATGAGAGAATCCGCACCAATATGCCTTCCATAAGATATTGGAATCATCTTAGAAGTGCTCTAAGAAGAAGGCATATTCCCTCTTGGTATGAAAGAGATCTTTTGGATAAACTCCAAAGGCTAAGGCAAACCAACCTTAGTATAGAAGAGTATAGACAAAAGATGGAACTTCTTATCTTGAGGGCGGGTATCATTGAGGAACCCAAGGCCACTATGGCAAGGTTTTTATGTGGGTTGAGCCCCGAAATTCATGATAAGGTGAAGCTCTTCTCATACAATTCCCTTGATGAGTTAGTTCAACTTTGCATCAAGGTGGAAAATCAACTTAGAAGGAAAACCTTTAAAAAGGATAACCCACCTTATGTAAAGAGGGACCAACCTAAGGGGAACTCTTTCAAGAGTTACCCCAAAGAGGAACATCTCAAGCACTTCAAAGAGCATAAAACATCACATGTAGAGAGAAAAACCCCTACTACTAACTCTCATGAGAAAGTTAGTAGTATCAAATGCTTTAAGTATCTTGAGAGAGGCCACATTTCCTCTCAATGCCCTACTAAGAGAAACATCATCATGAGGGTCCAAGATGTTTATAGTAGTGAGTCTAGCTCACACTCCTCTAGTGAGAGCGAAGGACAAGGGGTTCATGCATACCAATCTGGTTGTGATAAAATCGCTTATGCATGTGAGGGAGACCTCTTAATGATAAGAAGGCTTCTTGGAAGCCAACCTTTGAAAGTGTCCTCATCTCAAAGGGAGAACATATTCCACACTCGCTGTAAGGTGAATGACAAAATATGTTCTCTCATTGTGGATAGTGGGTCATGCTGCAATTGTTGTAGCTCAAGGTTGGTGGAAAAGCTAGCCTTGACCCCACTTCCCCACCCTAAGCCTTACAAGCTTTAATGGCTCAACGAGCAAGGGGAAATGGAGGTCAATGAGCAAGTCAAGGTTCCAATTTCCATTGGGTCTTATAAAGATGAGATCCTATGTGACATAGTCCCAATGGAAGCTGGCCATATCTTGCTAGGAAGACTATGGCAATTTGATAAGAAAGCCATACACCATGGTCATTCCAATAACATCATCCTCACTCATAAGGATAAGCGCATTAAGTTGTGTCCTCTAACACCTTCACAAGTGGAGGACCAACTCATCATGAAACATAAGAGAGATGAGGAGAAAAAAAAAGCAAAGATTTACCCCTAAAGCTTGAAAGGGGTAAGGAGGTTGAGTTGGAAGTTGGTGCCCCTTCCAAGAAAGTCATTAGTAAAGGGAGTTTATTTGTGACAAAATTGGATTTAAAGGAAGCCTCCTTAACTAACAGACCTTTCTATCTCCTCCTTTGCAAAGAGGCATCCCCCATTTCTTCCCCCTCTACTTTTTCCCCTTCTAGTTCTAGCACTGCCGTAGAACTTGGACATGAGAACCTACCTCAAGAGGTTCAAGAGCTTTTAAAGGAGTTTGGTGATATATTCCCTAATAAAGTTCCCAAAGGACTTCCTCCAATTAGGGGTATAGAACACCAAATAGACTTGATACTTGGGGCTAGCCTGCCTAATAGGCCTGCTTATAGGACTAATCCCATGGAGACCAAGGAGATTGAATCTCAAGTCCAAGAACTATTGGAGAAGGGTTGGGTTCAAGAGAGCCTAAGCCCTTGTGCTGTGCCAGTCTTGTTGGTGCCTAAGAAGAATGGCCAATGGAGGATGTGCATTGATTGTCGAGCAATCAATAACATCACCATCAAATATAGGCACCCTATCCCTAGGCTTGATGACATGCTTGATGAATTGCATGGGGCCCAATTATTTTCGAAAATTGATCTTAAGAGTGGTTATCACCAAATCCGTATCAAGGAAGGTTATGAGTGAAAAACCGCTTTTAAGACCAAGTTTGGGCTTTATGAGTGGTTGGTAATTCCCTTTGGGCTTACCAATGCCCCAAGCACCTTTATGAGTCTTATGAATCATGTCCTTAGGGATTGCTTAGGAAAATTTTGTGTAGTTTACTTTGATGACATCTTAGTGTATAGCAAGAGACTAGATGAACATGTAGGCCATCTTAGGCGCGTCTTTTGCATTCTTAGGTCACACAAACTCTATGGAAATCTTGAAAAATGTAATTTTTGTGTGGAAAGTGTGGTGTTCTTAGGTTTTATAGTTAATAAAAATGGGGTTCAAGTGGACCCCAACAAAATCAAAGCCATCCAAGAATGGCCCACCCCAAAAAGTGTGACTGAGATCAAGAGTTTTCATGGTCTCACGAGCTTTTACAGGCGCTTTGTGCCTAACTTCTCCACCCTTTTCTCACCAATCAATGATTTTGTGAAGAAGGATACTCCTTTCCTTTGGGGTTAAAAACAACAAAAAGCCTTTGAACTTATCAAAGAGAAACTAACCCATGCACCAGTTTTAGCTCTTCTTGACTTTTCTAAAACTTTTGAGCTAGAGTGTGATGCATCGAGAGTGGGTGTGAGAGCTGTGTTGTTACAAGGTGGTCATCCCGTGGCTTATTTAGTGAAAAACTAAATGGAGCCGCCTTAAACTACCCCACCTATGATAAAGAGTTTTACTCTTTGATAAGGGCCCTTCAAACTTGGGAACATTATCTTGTACCCAGGGAGTTCATCATTCATAGTGACCATGAGTCACTTAAGTATTTGAAGGGTCAAGGTAAGCTTAATAAAAGGCATGCTAAATGGGTAGAATTTCTTGAGGCTTTCCCTTATATCATCAAATACAAGAAAGGAAAACATAATATGGTGGCTGATGCTTTGTCTCGTAAACATACCCTTTAAACCACCTTAAGTGCAAAGATTCTTGGATTTGATAATATTAGACAAATGTATCTTTCTGATAAGGATTTTGGATCCATTTATGCTGCCTCTACATTTATATGTAAAACCCAAAATGGGTTCTTTGTGAGTGAGGGGTACCTTTTCAAAGGTAGCAGACTTTGTGTACCCCAAGGATCTATGAGAAATCTGTTGACAAAAGAGAGCCATGAGGGAGGGCTCATGGGGCATTTTGGAATTAACAAAACCCTTCTGCTTTTACAAGAAAAATTCTTTTGGCCCCTTATGAAGAAAGACGTCTATAGACATTGTCGTAGATGCATTGCTTGCTTGTAAGCTAAGTCTAAGACAATGGCTCATGGATTGTACACACCCTTACCTGCTCCTTCTGCACCTTTGATGGATATTAGTATGGATTTCATCCTTGGCCTGCCTCGAACCCAACGAGGTGCAGACTCTATCTTTGTGGTGGTAGATAGATTTTCAAAAATGGCTCACTTTATACCATGCCACAAGATAGATAATGCAAGCAACATCGCGAGACTTTTCTTTAAAGAAGTTGTCCGTTTACATGGAATTCCGCAATCCATAGTCTCTGATAGAGATGTGAAGTTTGTTAGCCACTTTTGGAAAACATTGTGGGCAAGGCTAGGAACTAAACTCTTATTTTCTACCACATGTCACCCCCAAACTGATGGGCAGACTGAGGTAGTAAATAGATCTCTATCTACTATGCTTAGGACACTTCTTTGAGGAAATCACAAGTCTTGGGATGAATACCTACCCCATATTGAGTTTGCATACAACCGGGTGGTTCAAAGGACCACCAAGTATTCTCCCTTTGAAGTTGTTTATGGCTTCAACCCCCTCACTCCTCTTGATATCTTGCCCTTACCATTCCCTTCTTCTGTTCACAAAGAAGGAATAGTAAGAGCGGATTTTGTTAAAAAATTACATGAAAGGGTAAAGGCCAACATTGAACATCATTCAAAGGAGTATGCTAGTAAAGCCAATAAGGGCAGGAAAGAAATTATCTTCAATGAAGGGGATTGGGTATGGCTTCATTTGAGTAAAGATCGCTTCCCTACTCAAAGGAAGTCCAAGCTTAGCCCCTGAGGAGATGGTCCCTTTCAAGTCCTCAAGAAAGTGAACAACAATGCATACATATTAGATCTCCCTAAGGACTACAATGTCAGTACTACCTTTAATGTTTGTTATTTGATCCCTTTTGTAGGTACTGATGAAGAAGAGGAGGACCTATCAGATTTGAGGTCAAATCCTTCCCAAGGGGGAGGAGATGATGCATTCTCCCCAAGCAAGGGCCCTATCACTAGGGCCATCGCTAGGAGAATAGAAGAAGACATGGCTAGAGTAGAAGGAGGAAGATCTCACCTCCATATGACCATCAAGTTATGCAAGTCATGACTTATTTACTTGTAATTTTTATTTTAGGAACCTAGGATTTTATTTTGGACATGTATTAGTCTATTTAATTTTATAGGAGGTGTCTTAGTAATAAGAAGGGGTAAGATTAGCTTTTGGGCCTTTATTTAGGAAATAAGGGGGTAGTTTGATAACTACACCCTCTTTTCCTAAATAAAACCCAAAACTAATAAAGGAGTAATCTTGGCCCTTGGATGAGGTAACTTGGGCACAAATTTTCATCTAAAGGAGGGGATTGATTGGACTTTGGGCTTCAATCCTCCTCCCTTGGATGAATCATTTTAATCCTAGCCCTTCCTTTCCTTCTTGACTTGTCCAAGAGGTTATCTCCCTCTATAAAAAGGTGCTCCTTCACACTCTTGTATTTTTTACACTTTATTGAATGGAAAAACCTTGAGTTGGCCAAAATTCTCTTTGTGTCCACCCTTCTCTCTTTGAGAATTCCTTAGGTTTTTATCAAGGGTTCCATCCCTTGTAGCAAACTTTCCCTCTTAGGCTTATCTTACCTTAAGTGGCGCCTAAAACCACCTCACTTCTTACCTTTCCATAAACCATTTCACCAAAGAAGAAAACCTCTAGAAAAAGATCAAGGGAGGCATGCATCACAGTTGAGCATGCTAATGTAATAGTTACTAGAAGTAGTAAAATATTGGATGAACCTGTGATTAATAAAACTAAAAAAGGAGTAGAGGAAGTTCAAGAGGAAACTCAACTGATTATTGAACCTGAAAAAGAAAATAACTTTGAAAAAAAGGTTGCAGTTTCACTTGTTTCACCCAAGCCCTACCAACTGCCCATTCCATTTCCACAACGATTAGCAAGAGCTAAACTTGATAAAAAATTTGAAAATTTTTTAGAACTGATTAAACAAGTTTATGTGAACATTGCTTTTATTGAGGCAGTGCAACAAATGCCCACTTATGCAAAATTTTTTAAGGATATACTTACTAATCATAGGAAAGTGAGTAAAAGAGAAATAGTGACATTGGTCCATAGAAAGCTCCCTAATAAGCTTAAAGACCTTGGTAGTTTCTCTGTTCCTTACTTAATAGGTAGTGTTACTTTTGAAAAAGCTTTATGTGATCTTGGAGCAAGTGTTAGTTTGATGTCTTTGTTTATCTATAAGAAATTAGGTGTAGGTGAACTAAAGCCTACAGGGATGACTATTCAATTGGCAGATAGGTCTATTAAATACCTGGTTAGGGTACTAGAAGATGTACCTATGCAAATTGGTAAGTTTTTAATTCTGGGTGACTTTGTGGTACTTGAGATGGAAGACGATTCATAAATCCCCATAATTTTAAGTAGACCTTTCTTAGCTACCGCAGGTGTTCTAGTTGATGTGAAAAATGGTAGATTATCCCTATCTATTGATGGTGAAGTCATGGAATTTAATGTGGCTAAAGTTGTTAAAAAACCATTGTTTAATGATTTTTGTTGTAGGATTGATGTTTCGTGCAGTGTTGAATTAGTGGACCAAGTGGTGGAACAAGGGGAAACTAAATACCTTGCTAAAGATCCACCTAAGTTACTCTCAAGAAAAAAACATTGAAGAGTACTAATGAGATATGTATATCAAAAGGGAAATCCTACATCCCTCTGCATAGGCGTGGATCAAGAAAACTACTTGATAAAGAAATCAAATTATCCTTTCCTCACCCTACTATGGGGGACTAATTTTTTCCTCTTCTTGATTGTCAAGCTTAAGACATAAAACAAGTGCTTGTTAGGAGGCAACCTAACCACTAAAACACATGAAAAAAAATTGGAATGAAGAATTTATATATAAAAAAAAGAAAAAAAAGAAGGGAAGAAGAAGAAGAAGAGAGGCAAAGCATCAAGGAAGAAAGTTGAAGAAATCCAGAGAGTTGCACTCCCGTATAATTAAAGTGCACTCTGAGTGTAAAATTTGTGAGTTAAGAAAATTATTGTTCTAGAGAGTTGCACTCTGAGTGCAAATTTCGTGAAATTCATAATTATTTTTTCCAAAAAGTTGCACTCCCGTGCAACTAAAATGCACTTCGAGTGAAAAAAAAAGAGAAGAAAATATGGTGGAAAAATTTGAAATAATTCTCTCTTATTTACTACGTGCCAATATTTAAATTTTTTTCTTTATTTCTTCAATCATTGTGATATATTTGATTTTATTTATATTTCAAATCTTATATTTTTCCTTTCTTCTTGCCCTAATCTTTCTTTTTATTTTCATATCAATGTATTGATTTGCTTCAAATCTTATCAATTTTTTTTCTTTCTTCTTTATTGAGATATTTAAGACCATAAATTCTTGTGGGAGCAGCTTTATATTATTCATAATCATGACTCCCCTAGTTGTCATCCTCACCCATGATAGGTTTTTTATTTTTTATTTCATTCCCTTACTCTTAGATTTACATTGGGGACAGTGTAACTTTAAGTTTGGGGTTGCTTGGGGTTTTAGTTTTATTTTATTTTACCTTGTTAGGAATTTTATTTTATTTTCTCTTATTTTTAATTTCATTTTATTTTTGCAATTATCGTTGAGCAATTCCAATTTTGTGTGGCTGTTGGAGTCATTAAATAAGATCCTATTTTTAAAAGATTTGCAGTAGTCATTGCATTGGTGGATTTCTTAGCAAGTTGTAGAATTCACATTGTTCTCTCTAAGATCATGCCTGAGATGAATTTAACACAATATATGAGCTTTGAGCCAACATACGGGTACATCTTAACCCCAAGATTCTTTCTTGAATGTGATTAATTCTTCTGAATTGCATCTTCTAGAACTTGTTCTGAAACCATGGTTGAAACTTGCCTTCGTTCAATTAAAATAAATATGATCAAGGCAATTAGGATTTTTCTTTCAAATCACTTACCTTGTGAAACACTTTGCCCATCAATTGCCCTATTGAGCCAAACACTTTAAATTTTCTTGATGCTTATATATCAATGTTTTGATTTATCTTAGTGACTTATTATAAGTACATGTGGAAATTTTTGTGTGAGGTGTTAATGTGTAATAATATTCTACATTGTAGTTAATAATATGTAAGCATGAAAAAAGAAAGAAAAAAAGAAGAAAAAACAAATAATTTATGAATTGAATAGGAGTTAAGGTTCCAAAAGAAAACAAAATAGAGAAGGAAAAAAAGAAAAGAAAAAGGAAAAGGGTATACCCAAGTGGATATAGTACATTTGAAACAGAATTAAAACTTCTTTCTTATTGCATGATGTATTTTATAGGAGGCACGAAGATTGATTTGTAGCCAAATTGTGTATTTCCCTTTTCTTTCTTGTTTCCCACCTACAATTTCACCTTGGTCACATTACATCCCACTAAAAGACCATGTGATTTATCTTGATTGAAAGAGCATGAAAGTGGAGATAAGGTTTCTCACCAAGCCAATGGTAAGATGTTTTTCTTTGAGGAAAATGTGAGAAATTGTCTTTACCCTAAACACTTGAGATTGTCAGTTGAATGAATCCATCATCTCGAGCATACTTTTGGGAAAACTCCTTCTAATTGGACTTGATTGAGAGTTATTCCATATAAATATTTTCTATAGCATTTGCTTGTCATTTTTTGGTGTCCTGTTTTGCTGATCTTCATTTTATTCTGAGCCATTACTTAAGGACAAGCAAAATTCTAAGTTTGGGGTTGTTTGATGCATTGCATTTTTATCTATTTTTTAAGTTTTATTTTAATGATAAATTTATCTATTTCTATGTTATTTAGGTTTCATATTTGCATTTTAGGTATTTTTAATTATTTTTTGGAATTTTTTATGATTTTAGTGTTTTTTTGGTTTTTAGGATATATTTTGGTAGATATTGATGCCCTTTTGGACTAATTTGGAGCATTGGATAGCTTGGAGCTCTGGAGGAAATTCAGAAGAAAAAAAATGAATTATGGGTTAATTAATGAAAGATTATACTCCCGTGCAAAAATATGCACTCCCTTGGGTAATTAGTTTAAATGCTATATTTTATGACTCATCTAGGTTTAGTGAGGCATACCCATTAGTTTAAATAGAAAGTTTTAGTTTGAAACCAACGGTCCTGAACTTTTGATTCAAAGACGGCATAGAGAGCAAGACTTGAAGTTTTTCCTCTTCACTCTTTATTTGTGGGTTTGATGAATTTTATTGCTCTATTTTTTATAGTCATGAACATGTCTGAGTAAGACTTTTTATTCTAGGATTGGGGTTTAACCCTTGACTCTATTCATGATGAATTAAATATTTTTATTCTTCTTAAGTTGGTTTCTCTTAATTTCTTCTCTATTGATTTTACCGATGCAATATGTTTGTAATAATAGATAATTAGGGAATGACCGAAAGGTGAACTTAATTATCGGAAACTTAGGTTAGGAACTTAGGAATTAAATCACGAAAATAGGTTTAACCTTTTGGGGACTCAATGAATTAACAAATCACTTAATAAGTTTAATTGAACATAGCTACCACGATTCAATTAGATGCACCTTTGTACCTTGAAAGAGGACGAATGTTACCTTAGGTTAATTCACCTTCATCGAGAACCACTAAGAGCATAAAAGATAATTAATTTTTTATTCAATAGGCGTTCATGGTGTGACATCCCGAATCATGGAAGTTTTCTAAAATTTGAATTTTCAATTACTTGAATTGTTTCCTCCTTTATTTTATCAGATTTAAAATATATTAAAAATCTAAAATTCTACATTTTATTTTAGTTACAGTTTTCTAATATCTTTGATATCATATTATTTAAAATTGCCATCTTAGAATTTTAGAATTCACTGTTACCTTTTTTATTTTTTTTATCAATTAGAGAACTTTGATTCTGTTTTAAATTATAAAAAAGAAATTAAAATTAATTAAAATTAATTAAAATTATAAACAATTATTCTTTTCCAAACACATAGTCCCTATGGAAGAACGATTAAATTTATACTTGACGACACCGTACACTTGCGGTTTTCACATATTAAGTCTCTGTGTTTGGAAAAGAATAATTGTTTATAATTTTAATTAATTTTAATTTCTTTTTTTTATAATTTAAAACAAAATCAAAGTTCTCTAGTTGATAAAAAATAAAAATAACATAACAATGAATTCTAAAATTAAAATAAGATGACACTTTTAAATAATATGATATAAAAGATATTAGAAAACTATAACTAAAATAAACTATAGATTTTTTTAGATTTTTAATATATTTGAAATCTAATAAAACAAAGGAGGAAACAATTCAAGTAATTGAAAATTCAAATTTTAGAAAACTTCTAGGATTGGGGATATCCTCTTTCAAGGTACGAAGATGTATCTAATTGAATTGACCCCTACTATCATGATAGCTATGTTCAATTAAACCCATTAAGTTCTTTGTTAATTCATTGAGTCCTCAAAGGGTTAAACTTACTTTCGTGATTTAATTCCTATGTTCTTTTCCTAGGGTTCCAATAATTAAGTTCACCTTTCGGTCCTTCCCTAATTATCTACTATTACAAAACGTATTGCGTCAGTAAAATCAATAGAGAAGAAATCAAGAGAAACCAACTTAAGAACAATAAAAGTACTTAATTCATCATGAATAGAGTCAAGGGTTAAACCCCAATCCTAGAATAAAAAGTCTTACTAAGACATGTTCATGACTATCAAGAATAGAGAAAGAAAATTCATCAAACCCGGAAATAAAGAGTGAAGAGGAAAAACTCCAAGTCTTGCTCTCTATGTCGTCTTTGAATCAGAAGTTCAGGACCCCCGATTTCAAACTAAAACTTTCTATTTAAACTAATGGGTCTGCCTCACTAAACTTAAAAGAGTCATAAAATACAGCATTTAAACTGATTACACAAGGGAGTGCATAGTTTTGCACGGGAGTACAATCTTTCATTAATTAACTCATAATTAATTTTTTTCTTCTAAATTTCTTCCAGAGCTCCAACCTTCACTCCAATGCTTCAAATAAGTCCAAAATCGCATCAATATCTATCAAATTATATCCTAAACACCAAAAAAACACCAAAAGCATAAAAAATTCCAAAATATAATTAAAAACACCTAAAATGCAAATATTAAACCTAAATAAAATAGAAATAGATAAATTTATAATTAAAATAAAACTTAAAAATAGATAAAAATGCAATGCATCAATTCCCTCAAGAAACTTCATTTTCTTCTCTTCACTCTTGTTCTCCACATGATCTTCAGTATGCTCACTGTCCCCTAGTAGATAAACCTCTATAAAAGGTTTAGACACAAACATCTAGTCTTGGTTATGCACATGGAGACACTTCTCAGTTCCTAGCTTGATTGTATCCATAATCACACTGCTCATAATGAAAGGGGTTGTTACAACTAGGGTCACAAAAAATGTAGCACAAATATATTTTATGGAGCCGCCACAAATATGTTATTTTAAAGGAAAAAGCATTGGACAACCCATTATAAAATATTATTCAAAGTCAAGGTTAGGTTGGGAACTCAATTACGCAAACTATATAACTTAATAAATATTTACTTTATCTTTATCCCTCGTAAAGGAATGTATATTTCTTTATTTGAATTTATACAATTGAAAAGACCCTTAATTAAAAATAATTGTAGTAAATTATTAAACATTAAACCTTTACGATAATGGCAAAGATGGAAGTGTTACTCAATTAACGATATATAGTGTATTAATTTTTTAATATTTTATCACAACTTTCATTTTTATATAAAAAAAATCTTGCACGAGAATTTAAACTAGCAAAGGACTAGTCAATAAATTATCACAGTTAAATAATGTTGAGTAATATTTTGTCATATTTTTGTTTTAATTTATGCACAAGTTCACATATCAAATGGCTATTCAACCAACTTTGAAAAATTTGGTCGCATTAACAAGTAAAATTTTCACTCAATTAATGCCACAATACATGGAATGACTTAACATAGGTGTCTTTATTTGAAACTAATATTTACGAAATAAAGTAAAATAAAAAGAGAAAAACAAATTAAATCTCAGTTTTAATTACCTTATATTATTCTTTTAAAATAAAGACAAATTTGGCCTCCATTTGGGTTTCTCAGATCCAAGCCAAAGCTTTCCTTGATGAACATCCTTTTCAAGAAGTCTTTGGGGTGAAACAAGTGCTTGTGTCTTCTTGTCCTGGTTTTTGGCCACGTGTCACTGTTGATGTTGCTTTCCAAGAATCTTCCTTATTAGAGTCCGTACCAACATCAACAGGAAGGAATTTAGAAGCTGGATCCATCGCAAGCACCATTACCTCAAGAAACTTCAATTTCTTCGCTTCAATTTACTTCTCTGGATGATCTTCAGTATGCTCACTGTCTCCTAGTAAATGAACACCTCTATAAAAGCTTGAGAGACAAACATCTAGTCTTGGTTATGAGCTTGGAGACGTTTCTTGTTTGCATGCTTGATTCTATCCATAAGTACACTACTCGTAATGCTAGGGGTTGTTGTAATTGGGGTCGCTACAGATTTAGCATGAATATATTTTATGCAGATGTCACCAATATCTTATTTTAAGGGAAAAAACATTGGAAAACCCTTTATAAAAGGGTTTTTTAGGTCAATGTTAGGTTCAAAAGTCGATTACACAAAACTATATAAAAGGAATGTATATTTTTTTTTCAATTTCTACAAATGAAAGGACCCTTTGTTAAAAACAAAATTGTAGTAAATTATTAGACATTAAACTTTCACAATAACGTTAAAGACAAAAGTGTTACTCAATTAACGATATATAGTGTATTATTTTTTAATATTTTATCACCACTTTAATTTTTATACCAAAAAAAAAATCTTGCACAAGAATTTAACTAGAAAAGGACTAGTCAATAAATTCTCACTATTAAATAACATTAAAGATAAGACTTGTTGTTCCATTAATGTTATGTTGCAGGCTGAATAATATTTTATCACTATCCAAAGAAAATATTTCTGTTTTAATTTATGCACAAGTTCACATAGCAAATGACTATTCAACCAACTATGTAACATTAGGTGGCATTAAATGGTAACATTGTCACTCAACTAATGGCACAATAGATTGAATGAATTAACATAGGTGTTTTTATTTAAAACTATAGTTTATTGAATAAAGTAAAATAAAAAGGGAAAAAAGGTAAATCTCAGTCTTAATTACCTTATATACTCTCTTTAAAATAGAAACAAATTTTTCGTGCATGCGGGTTTCTCAGACCTAAGCCAAAGGTTGTCCTTCATGAACATTCTTTTTCAAGAACTCTTTGAAGTGAAACAATTGATTGTGTGTTTTTGTCCTGGTTTTTTTCTACCATGGCACCGTTGATGGTGCTTTCCAAGAATCTTCCTTATTAGAGTCTGCAACAACATCAACAGGAAGAAATTTAGAAACTAAATCCATCATGGGCACCATTTCCTCAAAAAACTTCACTTTCTTCTTTTCACTCTTCTTCTCCACATGTCTTCAGTATGTTCACTATCTCCTTGTAGATGAACCTCTATAAAAGCTTGAGACACGAACATCTAGTCTTGGTTATGAGCATGGAGACACTTCTCAGTTCTAGGCTTAATTGTATTCATAAGCACACTCCTCGTAGCGCTAGGGGTTGTCGTAACTTGGGTCACCACAAATGTAGCACAAATATATTTTATGAGCCACCACCCATATTTTATTTTAATGGAAAAAAACATTGAAAAACCCTTTATAAAATGGCATTCTAAGTCAAGGGTAGGTTTGAAAGTCCATTACGCAAAACTATATAGCTTGAAAAATATTTACTTTATCTTTATCCCTCAAAAGGGAATGTATATTTTTTTATTTTAATTTATACAAATGAAAAAACCCTTTATTAAAAAATTATAGTAAATTATTAACATTAAACCTTCACAATAACGTTAAAGAAAAAAGTATTACTGAATTAACGATAGATAGTGTATTAGTTTTTTAATATTTTATCACAACTTCTATTTTTCTACACAAAAAATCTTGCATGAGAATTTAAGGTAAAGGCCTAGTCAATAAATTCTCAATATTAAATAGCATGAAAGATAACAATTGTTATACCCTTCACATTATCAATTGTTGCAGGTTCAATAATATTTTATCTTTATCCAAAAACAATATTTCTGTTTTAATTTATGCATAAATTCACATTGCAAATGGCTATTCAACCAACTCTCTAATATTAGGTGACATTAATAGGTAAAATTGTTCCTTAGAAAGGAATGTATATTTAGTTTATCTTTATCCGTTAGAAAGGAATGTGTATTTTTTTTTTATTTTAATTTCTAGAAATGAAAGGACCCTTTGTTAAAAACAAAATAGTAGTAAATTATTAGACATTAAACTTTCACAATAATGTTAAAGACAAAAGTATTATTCAATTAACGATATATAGTGTATTATTTTTTTAATATTTTATCACCACTTTAATTTATGCACAAGTTCACATAGAAAATGGCTATTCAACCAACTCTTTAACATTAAGTGGCATTAAATGGTAACATTGTCACTCAACTAATGGTACAATACATTGAATAAATTAACATAGGTGTTTTTATTTAAACTATAATTTATCGAATAAAACAAAATAAAAAGGGAAAAAAAGTTAAATCTCAGTTTCAATTACCTTATATACTTGCTTTAAAATAAAGACAAATTTTGACTGCATCCGGGTTTCTCAGCCCTAAGCTAAGAGTTGTCCTTTATGAACATTCTTTTCAACAACTCTTTGAAGTGAACCAAGTGGTTATGTGTTTCTATCCTGGTTTTTGGCCACCTTAGCATTGTTGATGTTGCTTTCCAAGAATCTTCCTTATTAAAGTCTGCGCCAACATCAACAGGAAGGAATTTAGAAGCTGAATCCATCACAAGCACCATCCCCTAAAGAAACTTCACTTTTTTCTCTTCACTCTTCTTCTCCACATGATCTTCCGTATGCTCAGTATCTCCTGGTAGATGAACCTTTATAAAAGCTTGAGACATGAACATCTTATCTGGGTTATGAGCATGAAGACACTTCATAGTTCATGGCTTGATTGTATCCATAAGCACACTGCTCGTAATCCTTTGGGTTGTCGTAACTATGGTCACGACATATGTAGAACAAATTTATTTTATGGAGCCGCCACCAATATTTTATTTGAAGGGGAAAAACATAAAGTGGTATTCTAAGTCAATGTTAGGTTTGGAAGTCAATTACGCAAAACTATGTAACTTAACAAATATTTACTTTATCTTTATCCCTGAGAAAGGAATGTATATTTTTCCATTTTTTTATTTTAATTTATACAAATGAAGAGACCTTTTATTAAAAAAAAGTTGTAGTAAATTATTAGACATTAAACCTTCACAATGACATTAAAGACAGAAGTGTTACTCAATTAACGATATATAGTGTATTAATTTTATAATATTTTATCACAACTTTGATTTTTATATAAAAAAAGAAATCTTGCATGAGAATAATATTTTATCCAGACTTGATTGTATCCATAATCACACTGGAAGTTAGAAGTTGAATCCATAACAGGCAACATTCACTCAAGAAACTTCATTTTCTTCTCTTTACTCTTGTTCTCCACGTGATCTTTAGTATGTTCACTGTCTCCTAGTAGATGAACCTCTATAAAAGGTTTAGACACGAACATCTAGTCTTGATTATGCGCATGGAGACACTTCTCAATTCTAGGCTTGATTGTATCCATAATCACAATGCCCATAATGCAAGGGATTTCCTAAACGGGGTCATGACAGATGTAGCACAAATATATTTTATAGAGCTATCACCAATATATTATTTTAAGGGAAAAAACAATGGAAAACCCTTTATAAAATGTTATTCTAAGTCAAGGTTAAGTTGGGAACTCAATTACGCAAACTATATAACTTAACAAATATTTACTTTATCTTTATCCCTCGTAAAGGAATGTATATTTCTTTATTTCAATTTATACAAATGAAAATACCCACAAATAAAAATAAGTGTAGTAAACTATTACACATTAAACCTTGACAATAACGTTAAAGACAGAAGTGTTACTCAATTAACGATATATAGTGTATTAATTTTTTAATATTTTATCACAACTTTCATTTTTATACCAAAAAAATATCTTGCACGAGAATTTAAACTAGTAAATTATTACACATTAAACCTTGAAAAATAACATTAAAGATAACAATTTTTATTCCATTAACTTTATCAATTGGTGTAGGTTGAATATTATTTTATCTCTACCCAAAAGAAATAATTCTGTTTTAATTTATGCACAAGTTCACATAGCAAATGGCTATTTAACCAACTTTGAAAAATTAGGCGGCATTAACAGGTAAAATTGTCACTCAATTAATGCCACAATACATTGAATGAATTAACGTAGGTGTCTTGATTTAAAACTAATATTTCCTAAATAAAGTAAAATAAAAGGAGAAAAACAAATTAAATCTCATTTTTAATTACCTTATATTCTTCTTTTAAAATAAAGATAAATTTGGCCTGCATCTGGGTTTCTCAGCTCCAAGCCAAAGTTGTCCTTAATGAACATCCTTTTCAAGAACTCTTTGAAGTAAAACAAGTGCTTGTGCCTTCCTGTCCTGGTTTTTGGCCACCTTGTCACTGTTGATGTTTCTTTCCCAGGATCTTCTTTATTAGAGTCCGTACCAACATCAAGAGGAAGGAATTTAGTAGCCTAATCCATCACAGGCACCATTCCCTCAAGAAACATCATTTTCTTATCTTCACTCTTCTTCTCCACATGATCTTCAGCATGCTCATTGTCTCCTAGCAGACGAACCTCTATAAAAGCTTGAGACATAAACATCTAGTCTTGGTTATAAGCCTAGAAACTCCTCTCGGTTGCAGGCTTGATTGTATCCTACTACTTGTAAGGCTAAGGTTTCTCGTACCGGGGGTGACGAAAGATGTGTTACTCAATTAAAGACCCTTTATAAAAAAAGTTATGTAAATTATTAAACATTAAACCCTCAAGAAACTTCATTTTCTTCTCTTCATTCTTCTTCTCTAGATGATCTTCAGTATGCTCACTGTCTCCTAACAGATGAACCTTTATAAAATCTTAAGAAATGAACATCTAGTCTTGGTTATAAGCCTAGAGACGCTTCTCGGTTGCAGGATTGATTTTATCCATAAGTACTCGTAATGCTAGGGGTTGTTGTAACTACGATCACCACAGATGTAGCCCAAAGACACTACCAATATGTTATTTTAAGGCAAAAAACATTGGAAAACCCTTTATAAAAGGGTGTTATAGGTCAATGTTAGGTTCAAAAGTTGATTACACAAAACTATATAACTTCACCAATATTTAGTTTATCTTTATCCCTTAGAAGGGAATGTATATTATTTTTTATTTTAATTTCTACAAATGAAATAACCCTTTGTTAAAAACAAAATTGTAGTAAATTATTAGACATTAAACATTCACAATAACGTTAAAGACAAAAGTTTTACTCAATTAATGATATATAGTGTATTATTTTTTTAATATTTTACCAACACTTTAATTTTTATACAAAAAAAAAATTTCCACCAGAATTTAAACTACCAAAGGACTAGTCAATAAATTCTCACCGTTAAATAACATTAAAGATAACACTTGTTATTCCATTAACATTATCAATTGTTGCAGATTGAATAATATTTTATCTCTACCCAAAAGAAAATATTTCTGTTTTAATTTATGAATAAGTTCACATAGCAAATGGCTATTCTACCAACTTTGAAAAATTAGGTCGCATTAACAGGTAAAATTGTCACTCAATTAATGCCATAACACATTGAATGTATTAACATAGGTCTTTTTATTTAAAACTAATATTTATCAAATAAAGTAAAATAAAAAGAGAAAAACAAATTAAATCTCAATTTTAGTTACCTTATATACTTCTTTTAAAATAAAGACAAAGTTGGCCTGCATTCGGGTTTCTCTACTCCAAGCCAAGAGTTGTCCTTAATGAACATCATTCTCAACAAGTCTTTGAAATGAAACAAGTGTGTGTGTCTTCTTGTCCTAGTTTTTTACCACCTTGTCACTGTTGATGTTGCTTTCAGAGAATCTTCCTTATTGGACTCTGTACCAACATCAATGGGAAGGAATTTAGAAGTTGAATTCATCACGGGCACCATTTCCTCAACAAACTTCATTTTCTTATCTTCACTCTTTTTCTCCACATGATCTTCAGCATGCTCATTGTCTCCGAGCAGACGAACCTCTATAAAAGCTTTAGACACGAACATCTAGTCTTGGTTATAAGCCTGGAGACACCTCTCGATTGCAAGCTTGATTGTATCCAACTGCTCGTAATGCTAGGGTTTCTTGTAACGGGGACGACGACAGAAGTGCTACTCAATTAAAGACCCTTTATTAAAAAATTTATAGTAAATTATTAAACATTAAACCTTCACAATAACATTAAAGACAGAAGTGTTACTTAATTAACAATATATAGTGTATTAATTTTTTAATATATAGTGTATTATCAATTAACACTTGTTATTCCATTAATGGTACAGGTCGAATAATATTTTGTCTCTACCCAAAAGAAAATATTTTTGTTTTAATTTATGTACAAGTTCACACAGGAAATGGCTACTAAACCAACTATGAAAAATTAGGTTGCATTAACAGGTTAAATTGTCACTCAATTAATGCCACAATACATTGAATTAATTAACATATGTGCTTTTATTTAAAACTACAATTTATCAAATAAAGTAAAATAAAAAGGAAAAAACAAATTAAATCTCAATTTTAATTTCCTTGTCTACTTGTTTAAAAATAAAGAAAAATTTGGCCTGCATCCGGTTTTCTTAGCTACAAGCAAAGAGTTGTCCTTCATGAACATCCTTTTCAAGAACTCTTTGAAGTGAAAGAAGTGTTTGTGTCTTCTTGTCCTAGTTTTTGGCCAACTTGGCACTGTTAATGTTTCTTTCCAAAAACCTTCCTTATTAGAGTTCGCACCAACATCAAAAGTAAGGAATTTAGAAGCTGAATCCATCACAGGCATCATTCCCACAAGAAACCTCATTTTCTTCTCTTCACTTTTCTTCTCCAAATGAGCTACAGTATGCTCACTGTCTCCTAGTAGATGAACCTTTATAAAAGCTTGAGACACGAACAAGCTGTGTTTATGAGCATGGTGAGACTTCTCAGGTGCAGGCTTGATTGTATGCATAAGAACACTGCTCGTAATGCCAGGGGTTGTCATAATTGGGGTGATGACAGATGTAGCACAAATATATTTTATGCGGCCTCCTCCAATATTTTATTTTAATGGAAAAAACATCCAAAAGCAATGTTAGATGTTAGATTCGGAAGTCAATTACGCAAAGCTATATAAGTCAATTACGCAAAATCATTCAAAACCCCCTTATAAAATGGTAATGATTTTATCTATATCCCTCAGAAAGGAATCTATATTTTTTTATTTTAATTTATAAAATGAAAAGACCCTTTATGTTAAAAAAATAGTAGTAAATTATTTGACATTAGACCTTCAAAATCACGTTAAAGACAGAACTACTACTTAATTAACAATATATAGTGTATTAATTTTTAATATTTTATCACAACTTTCATTTTTATATCGAAAAAAAATCTTGCACGAGAATTTAGACTAGCAAAGGACTAGTCAATAAATTCTTACCATTAAATAACATTAAAGATAACACTTGTTATTCCATTAACGTTATCAATTATTGCAGGTTGAATAATAATTTATCTCTAACCAAAAGAAAATATTTTTGTTTTAATTTATGAACAAGTTCAAATCGAAAATGGCTATTCAACCAATTCTGAAAAATTAGGTGGCAATAACAAGTAAAATTGTCACTCAATTCATGCCACGATACATTGAATGAATTAACATAGGTGTTTTTATTTAAAGCTACAATTTTTCAGATAAAATAAAATAAAAAGAGAAAAACAAATTAAATCTGAGTTTTAATTACCTTATATACTCCTTTTCAAGAACTTTGTGAAGTGAAACAAGTGCTTGTGTTTTCTTATCTTGGTTTTTGGCCATCTTAGCATTGTTGAGCTTGCTTTCCAAGAATCTTCCTTATTAGAGTCGACACCCACCTCAACAAAAGGAATTTAGGAGCTAAATCCATCACAGGCACCATCCTCAAAAGAAACTTGGTTTTCTTCTCTTCATTTTTCTTCTCCATATTATCTTAATTTATGCACAATTCAACCAATTCTTTAACATTAGGTGACATTAAATGGTAACATTTTCACTCAACTAATGGCACAATACATTGAATAAATTAACATAGGTGTTTTTATTTAAACCTATAATTTATCGAATAAAGTAAAATAAAAAGGGGAAAAAAGTTAAATCTCAGCTTCAATTACGTTATATACTTGCTTTAAAATAAAGACAAATTTCAACTGCATCCGAGTTTCTCAGCCCTAAGCTAAGAGTTGTCCTTTATGAACATTCTTTTCAACAACTCTTTGAAGTGAACCAAGTGGTTGTGTGTTCCTGTCCTGGTTTTTCGCCACCTTGGCACTGTTGATGTTGCTTTCCAAGAATCTTCCTTATTAGAGTCTGCACCAACATGAACAGAAAGGAATTTAGAAGCTGAATCCATCACGGGCACCATCCCCTAAAGAAACTTCACTTTTTTCTCTTCACTCTTCTTCTCCACATGATCTTTCGTATGCTCAGTGTCTCCTAATAGATGAACCTTTATTTGGTTATGAGCATGAAGATACTTCTTAGTTCATGGCTTGATTGTATCCATAAGCACACTGCTCGTAATCTTTTGGGTTGTCGTAACTGAGGTGTCACGACAGATGTAGCACAAATATATTTTATCGAGTTGCCACCAATATTTTATTTTAAGGGTAAAAACATTGGAAAACCCTTTATAAAATGGTATTTTAAGTCAAGGTTAGGTTCGGAAGTCAATTACGCAAAACTATATAACTTAATAAATAATTACTTTATCTTTATCCCTCAGAAAAAGAACGTATATTTTTATTTTTTTATTTTCATTTATAGAAATCAAAATACCCTTTATTAAAAAAATGTAGTAAATTATTAGAAATTAAACCTTCAAAATAATGTTAAAGACAGAAGTGTTACTCAATTAACGATATATAGTGTATTAATTTTTTAATATTTTATCACAATTTTCTTTTTATACAAAAAAAAAATTTTGCACGAGAATTTAAGCTAGGAAAGGACTAGTCAGTAAATTCTCACCATTAAATAACATTAAAATAACACTTCTTATTCCATGAACATTATCAATTATTGCAGGTTGAATAATAGGTTATCTCTATCCGAAAGAAAATATTCCTGTTTTAATTTATGTACAAGTTTAGATAGCAAATGGCTATCTAACCAACTCCAAAAAATTATGTGGCATTAACAGGTAAAATTGTCACTCAATCAATGCCACATTACATTGAATGGATTAACATAGGTGTTTTTATTTAAAACTATAGTTTATTAAATAAAGTAAAATAAAAAGAGAAAAACAAATTACATCTCAGTTTTATTTACCTTATATACTTCTTTTAAAATAAAGACAAATTTGGCCTGCATCCGTGTTTCTTAGCTCTCAACCAAGAGTTGTCCTTCATGGATATCCTTTTCAAGAACTCTTTGAAGTGAAACAAGGGCTTGTGTCTTCTTGTCCTAGTTTTTGGCTACCTTGGCACTGTTGATGTTGCTTTCCGAGGCTGAATCCATCACGGGCACCATTCCCTCAAGAAACTTCATTTTCTTCACTTCATTCTTCTTGTCCACATGATCTTCAGTGATGAAATCCTACCAACCTAGGGCCCTCTCACTAGGGCAATGGCTAGGAGGATTGAAGAGGACTTGGCTCAGAAAGACTCATCAAGACCCCAGCTAATGATGGACTGAAGAGGACATTGAGAATCCTTTCTCTTGAAGAATCACTCCCTTAAAGCTTTTATCAAGGGACCTCTCCCTTGTGGCAAGCAACATAAAATTTTTTACTCATCTTTCTCCTAGAAAGTGGCGTCAACCCTCTCCCATTTCTAACCTCTCCATCCTCCATTTTCTTATAGGAAGGAACCTTGGTTGAAGAGATCAAGGGAGTGCATCATTTGGTATCAGAGCCATCTTCATGAAGGTTCATTTCCTCCTCCTTCTCCTTAGTTTATGCGTCTTTCTTTAGTTTTTTTTTCTACAGTTTTTATACTTTATTTCTTGCTTCCTTTATTGTCATTTAAATTCCTTATTGTCTTAAAGTTTATGTTTTAGTTCTTGCAATTTTTATTTCCAAGTCTTTATTGCTTTCTAGATTCAATTTATTTTGTTCATTTCTATTGAATCTTTGTGTGTTTCCTTTGGGTTAGTTTCTTTAAATTTCTACCCATCTTTTTAATTTTTCCTTATTCTAGTGCTTACCCTAAGAGGATCATAGTAATGACTTCACAAAATTTGTGAAGGAAGCCATACAATTGTGGTTTTGATCCTTGGATGCACTTTTGCTTCTTTCGTTTAGAGTTCTTGCATTTTAATTCTATTTTCCTGCACCTTTTCTCTATTTTTCCTACACCTATTTCTCTATTTTTTCTAGCCCTTATTTCTCTGTTTTTGTGTCACATTCTTGGTCATTTTGAGTCATTTATTTTCAATTTTAATCCTCCTACGTTGTGTCTTATTTTGGTATTGTTTAGTCTTTTTAATTGTCACTTAAATTTCATTGTTTAGCTCTTTTATTATACCATAAAAGTGTGTTATTTCTCTATTGGAAATTGAGCATCAAAGAGGCTTACTCTTGATCCCATGTCCTTAGAGTCTCATATGCTATTTAGATCTTAGCATGTTCTTAAAAAAAAAAATCTTCAAAAAATTAATGCTCAATTTCTTTCAAATTTCATTCACTTGTTCAATAATTTTAGTATCTTAATTTTGTGCTAGTTTTTGTGGTGATTTTTTTTATTGGCTTTGAGAGACATGTTGGGTATGTAATTGGGCTGATTATTGAGTAATCAAGTTGGCCTCAACTTCCATAAAACTCTCCTTGTGCCATTTATTTTTTATCACCTAAAATTACTAGTTCATATTAGGTTGCTTTGTTTCTTAATTTTGCACTTTTGTATATCAATTATGGTGGCCATTTCCTATCCTTTGTTCAAGCATTTATGATTCTTTGACTCCTCACCATATTTGCTTCAAGATTTTGTTAAGAGGTGTAGCAAAATTGTATAAAAAAATAGAAATAAAAAAGAAAACAAGTAAAAAAAAACGTGTTAGTAAAAAAAATTGTTAAAAAAAAAAGAAGTAAAAAGAACAAAATATCTTTAGTGCACCTCATATTCTACCAATAACTAAAAGGAGGGTTAAAAAAAATTAATGAATCTTGCTTGAACATGTTTGCATATAATTTGACCATATTCTACCAATCATATTGTTTTTTTATGTAGTCCATTCTATTCTAGGCCTATTCTTGGAATTTCTTTTGTGTACCATCTTTCTATCTACTCCATTTTTACTTTCTTGTCTTCTTTGGTTATCTTTGTGTTTGTCTAAATAATTATTTCCACTTGGATGTTTATCTCCCTTCCTTGAGTTTTCTTTTCTTGTTTTTTTTTTATTATTATTGCATTGCACTCTCTTGGTTTCTTCTTGGGTGTGCCACTTTGTTGAAGGAAAAGAGAGGGAAAACCAAGCTTTCCACAAGGGAAGAATCTTGAGGTGTGTTGAAGCAAGCTAAGGAAGAGGTTCATTCAAGGGAGTAACACCACTTTGAGAGAGGCAAACACTTGGAGTAGAGAGCAACTTCAAACATCAAACCTTTTGTTTCTTTTTTTTAATTGGGTGTAAATTTTATTAAGGCCATTTTAATTGAGGTGTTGGATGCCTATAAGGGTCACCTCTTTGATTTTAATAGTTTTTAGTTTTTTGTTTAGGTGGGAGAAGGAATAGGTACCCCATTTCTCCACCTTAGGTGCATGCCTTTAGATCCTTAGCTTTGCTTTAAATTTCTTTTATTTGCTTTGCATCTTAGTGTGAAAGGATTTTGATTTCCAAAGACTCTTAAGTAATTCACTTAGGGAGAAAACAAAACAAAAGAGTAAGGAGTGTTGCCCATAGGTTCTTCCCAATCACTTTCAAAATGAGCTCACACACATCTAGTAAAGGTAGCGTAAATCAACAAGGTTCTCAAAAAACAACCAACATGGATAAGTTTGTGAGTGAATTTAGGGAATGAAGGGTAGAAGAAAGAAAAGAAAGAAAAGAAAGGGAGAAGAAAGAAGAAAAGAGGCGTGAAGAGAAAGAAAAAGAAAAGAGAGAAAGAAAGTTAAGAGAAGAAAGACGAAGAAAGGAAAAAGAGCATGAGAAAAGAGAGAAAGAAAGAGAGAGACAAGAACGAGAAGAAAGAGAAGAAAGACAGAGGGAAGAGAAAGAAAGAGAATGAAGAGAAAAAGAAGAAAAAAGGAAAGAGAAGAGAGAGAAAGGGAAGAGAGAAGAGAAAAGCGTGAAAGAGAAGAAAGAAGAGAAAGAGGAGTTAGAGAGAGGCATAGGTATAGGTTTGCCTCTAGTGAAGTAAGTGAAAGTGAGGGTTACGAAAGACCTAGGGTAAGGAGAGCACAACAACATCATAACCAACCCCAAGCCCAACCTAGGGAACAAAAAGTTGACCTCCCTCATTTTCATGGCAAAGAGGATATGGAAGTCTACCTTGATTGGGAAATGAAGGTAGAGAAACTCTTTGTTTGTTATAACATAAGTGAAGAAAGAAAAGTTCTGCTGGCAACCCTTAGCTTCCAAGGGCATGCCATGTATTGGTGGACCTCCTTAGTCAAAGAGAGGTGCCGCCTTCGTAACCCTCCTGTGGATTATTGGAATGATCTGAAGGGGGCTATGACGCGGAGACACGTCCCTTCTTATTATGAAAGAGAGCTCTTGGATAAACTCCAAAGATTAAAACAGTACAACTCAAGTGTTGAGGAGTACAGATAAACCATGGAGCTTTTCATGATGAGAGCAATGATCACCGAAGAACCAAGGGCCATCAAAGCTAGATTTTTAAGTGGTTTGAGCTCTGACATAAGAGACAAAGTTGAGCTCTTACCATATAATAATCTAGATGACTTAGCCCAACTTTGCATAAGAGTGGAAACTCAATTAAAAAAAGAAACGGTGGAGCAAAAAGAGAATTTTCATCCTACAAGTTTATGCAAAGAGGGACTCAGGCAAGGGAATCTCTTCCAAGAGCTCTCCTAAAGAGGAACCATCCAAGCATGTGCATAAAGAACATAAACCCATGCATCATAGAGATAACCCCCTACTAGTTCTAGCAATAGGCTAGTAGTATTAAATGCTTTAAATGTCTTGGGATATGCCACATTGCCTCTCAGTACCCCAATAAGAAAACCATGATCATGAGGGGCCAAGAGATTTTTAGTAAGAGTAGCTCATCCTCCTCCTCTAGTGATAGTGAGGAAGAAGGGGGTCATGAGTATCATGGGCATGACATTGTTGAAAACCCTTGTGATGGAGACCTCTTAATAGTTAGACGCCTTCTTGGAAGCCAACCCCTTGAGCTTAACCACTCCCAAAGAGAGAACATTTTTCATACACGTTGTAAAGTTTTAGACAAAACCTATTCTCTCATTATGGATAGTGGATCCTACTACAATTGTTGTATCTCAAGGTTGGTAGAGAAGCTAGCCTTACAACCAATTCTTCATCCTAGACCTTACAAGCTCCAATGGCTTAATGAGGAAGGGGAAATGGTTGTAAACCAACAAGTGAAGGTGTCATTCTCCATTGGAAAGTATCAAGATGAGATCTTATGTGATATAGTTCCAACGGAGGCTGGTCATATCTTGTTAAGGAAGCATTGGCAGTTTGACAAACAAGTCATTCACCATGGCTTGAAAGGGGTAAAGAGGGAGACTTGGACGGAGGTACCCCTTCCAAAGAGGTAATAAAGAAAGAGAGTCATTTTGCAATAAAAATAGATATTAAAGAAGCTATCTTGCTTGATTGACCTTTTTATATCCTTCTTTGTAAAGAGGTACCTTTTGGCACTGCCACAAGTCATGAAATTGAGTCTCTTCCAAAAGGGGTTCAAAATCTTTTAAAAGAATTTGATGATCTTTTCCCTCAAGAGGTTCCAAGGGGATTACCACCTCTAAGGGGAATAGAACACCAAATTGACCTTGTTCCTGGTGCAAGTCTGCTCAATAGGCCCACCTATAGGACAAACCCCGTTGAGACCAAAGATATTGAGTCTCAAGTTCAAGACTTGCTGGAGAAGGGTTGGGTTCAAAAAAGTCTTAGCCCTTGTGCGGTTCCTGTTTTGTTGGTGCCCAAAAAGGATGGAAAATGGCGGATGTGTATGATCTTTCGTGCCATCAACAACATCACCATTAAGTATAGGAACCCAATCCCTAGGCTAAATGATATGCTTGATGAATTACATGGAGCCAAAATATTTTCAAAAATTGATCTTAGAAGTGGTTACCATAAAATAAGAATCAAAGAAGGAGATGAATGGAAAACTGCTTTTAAGACCAAATTCAGTCTTTATGAATGGTTGCTGGTGTATTTTGGGCTCACCAATGCTCCAAGCACTTTCATGCACCTCATGAATCATGTACTTAGGGATTGCATTGGTAGGTTTGTAGTTGTTTATTTTGATGATATTTTAGTCTATAGTAAGTCTTTAAAAGAACATATAGGACACCTTAGGGAAGTCTTATCTTTCCTTAGAATAAATAAACTATTTGCAAACTTAGAAAAATGCACTATTTGTGTTCCTAGTGTAGTTTTATTGGGCTTTGTCATTAGTGCCCAAGGGGTCCAAGTGGACCCCCAAAAAATCAAGGCCATTCAAGAGTGGCCCACCCCTACTAGTGTGACTGAGATCAAGAGCTTTCATGGTCTCGCAAGATTTTATAGGCACTTTGTGCCTAACTTCTCCACACTAGCTTCACCACTCAATGACTTGGTGAAGAAGGAAGTTCCTTTCTTGTGGGATGAAAAACAAAAAGAATCTTTTCAACTGCTTAAGGATAAACTCACTAATGCACCCGTTCTAGCCCTCCCCGACTTTTCAAAATCTTTTGAGCTAGAATGTGTTGCATCGAGAGTAGTTGTAGGAGTTGTGTTGTTGCAAGGGGGGCACCCATTGCTTATTTTAGTGAAAAACTCAATGATGACCACCTTAACTACCCCACCTATGACAAGGAGTTTTATGCTTTGATTCGTGCCTCCAAACTTGGGAACATTACCTTGTTTCCAAGGAATTTGTCATTCATAGTGACCATGAGTCACTTAAGTATTTAAGGGGGCAAGGAAAGTTGAATAAGAGGCATGCTAAATGGGTTGAGTTTCTTGAAACTGTTCCTTATGTAATCAAATATAAAAAAGGAAAAACAAATGTGGTGGCTGATGCTCTTTCAAGGAGGCATTCTCTCCTTGCCACCCTCAATTCTCAAATTTTGGGATTTGATGACACAAAAGAAATGTATCCTTATGACCAAGACTTTGGAACCATTTATACTGCCTCATCGTCCAAATCCAAAGATGGCTTCTACATGTGTGAGGGGTACTTATTCAAAGAGGGCAAACTTTGTGTACCCCAAGGATCCATTAGGAAATTGTTGACAAAAGAAAGCCATGAAGGTGGGCTCATGGGGAATTTTGGAATTGATAAAACCTTAATGCTTTTAAAAGAAAAATTCTTTTTGCCCCATATGAAAAAAGATATCCCAAGCCATTGCTTGCGATGCATAGGTTGTTTACAAGCTAAGTCCCGAGTAATGCCCCATGGACTCTACACACCTTTACCCACTCTTTCTACACCTTGGGTAGATATTAGCATGGCTTTTATCCTTGGGCTCCCAAGAACCCAACGAGGTGTAGACTCCATCTTTGTGGTAGTGGACCGCTTTAGTAAAATGGCACATTTCATTCCCTGCCACAAAGTGGATGATGCGAGTCACATCGCAAGGCTTTTCTTTCGTGAGGTTGTCCACTTGCACAGAATACCCTCAACCATAGTCTCTGATAGGGATGCTATGTTCCTTGGCCATTTTTGGAAAACTCTTTGGGCAAGGCTAGGAACTAAGCTCTTATTTTCTACCACTTGTCCTCCTCAAATGGATGGACAAATTGAGGTAGTGAATAGATCTTTATCCACTATGTTGAGGGCACTCTTGAAAGGAAACCACAAGTCTTGGGATGAATATCTCTCCCACATTGAATTTGCATATAATAGGGTGGTTCATTGAACCACTAAGCACTCCCCTTTTAAAGTTGTATATGGTTTTAATCCTCTCACCCCTCTGGACTTATTGCCACTCCCTAACACCCGAATTTTTCATAAAGAAGGGGAAGCTAGGGCTGATTTTGTCAAAAAATTACACAAGAGGGTCAAAAATAATATTGAAACCCAATCTAAGGGGTATGTTTCATCTAGCAACCAGGGGAGGAAGGAAGTTATCTTCGAAATAGGCGATTGGGTTTGGCTTCACCTAAGAAAGGATCGTTTCCCTTCTAAGAGGAAGTCCAAACTTAGCCCTCGAGGAGATGGTCCCTTCCAATTCCTTGAGAAGGTAAATAATAATGCATATAAGTTAGACCTTCCCGAAGATTATGGAGTTAGCACCACTTTTAATGTTTGTGATTTTACACACTTTTTAGGTGCTGACACGGAAGAGGACGACTCTTCAGATTTGAGGACAAATCCTTCCGACGGGGAAGGAGATGATGCAATCCTACCAACCAAGGGCCATCTCACTAAGGCAATGGCTAGAAGGATTGAAGAGGACTTGGCCCGGAAAGACTCATCAAGACCCTAGCTAATGATGAAGATAGACATTTTAGGCCATAGTCCTTAGTTTTCCTCTTGTAAATATTAATTAGTTTTTAATTCCCTTTTAGGCCATGTATTTTGGCCATTTATGCTAGTTCCTAAAGTTTAGGGTGTAAATAGCTTAGGAAAGGAAGTGAGGGGAGTAGAGGGCCTAATAACTCAAAGGAGTGTGGATCTCTTTCCACACCCCCTTGATTAGGCCATGACACTCCTTAGCTTAAGGCTAGGTGCCCCTTTTAGTAGGCCTAAGAGGGATTAGTGCTCCTAATCCTAATTAGGCCCAAGTCCCACATTGCCTAGTTTTGACTGTCTTGCTCCCTCTTTTGGGCTATAAATACAATTAGTCTCTCTTGTACAAATCACACTTGCTTGAATGAAGTAAGACTCTTTTTGAGCAATTTATTCTTGAGTATCATTGAGAATCCTCTCACTTGAGGAATCTCTCCTTTAAAGCTTTTATCAAGGGACCTCCCCCTTGTGGCAAGCAACATAAAATTTTTGACTCATCTTTCTCCTAGAAAGTGACGTCAACCCTCTCCCATTTCTAACCTCTCCATCCTCCATTTTCTTAGAGGAAGGAACCTTGGTTGAAGAGATCAAGGGAGTGCATCATTCAGTATACTTACTGTCTCCTAATAGATGAACCTCGATAAAAGCTTGAGACATGAACATCTAGTCTTGGTTATAACCTCGATAAAAGCTTGAGAACGAACATGTAGTCTTGGTTATGAGAATGGAAACACTTCTCTGTTGCAGGCATGATTGTATCCATAAGCGCACTACTTGTAATGTTTGACGTTGTCGTAACTAGGTCACGACAGATGTAAGGGAAGGACAGGGGAAAACTGTTTATAAAATTTTATTCTAAGTCTTGGTTAGGTTCGAAAGGAATGTATATTTTTTTATTTATTTTATTTTAATTTTAAAAAATTAAAGACCCTTTATGTAAAAAATGTTAGTAAATTAGTAGATATTAAACCTTCCTAATAACGTTAAAGACAGAAGTGATACTCATTAATTTTTTAATATTTTATCACAACTTTCATTTTTATACAAAAAAAAAATCTTGAACAAAAATTTAAACTAGCAAAGGACTATTCAATAAATTCTCACTATTAAATAACATTAATGATAACACTCGTTGCATGTTGAATAATATTTTATCCTTACCCAAAAGAAAATATTTTATTTTTAATTTATGCACAAGCTCACATAGCAAATAGCTATTCAACCAACTCTTGAGAATTATGTGGCATTAACAGGTAAATTTTCACTCAATTAATGCCACAATACATTGAATGAATTAACATAGGTGGTTTTATTTAAAACTACAATTTTTCAAATGAAGTAAAATAAAAAGAGAAAAACAAATTAAATCTCAGTTTTAATTACCTTATATACTTGCTTTAAAATAAAGACAGATTTGGCCTGCATCCTTGTTTCTCAAATTTATGCGCACCAACATCAACAAGAAGGAATTTAGAAGTTGAATCCATCACGGGCACCATCCCCTCAAGAAACTTCATTTTCTTCTCTTCATTCTTCTGCTCCACATCATCTTTAGTATGCTAACTGTCTCCTAGTAGATGAACCTCGATAAAAGCTTGAGACATGAACATCTAGTCTTGGTTATCAGCATGGAGACACTTCTCAGTTCTAGGCCTGATTGTATCCATAAGCACACTGCTTGTAATTCTAGGAGTTGTCATAACTGGGGTCACAACATATGTAGCACAAATATATTTTATGGAGCCGCCACCAATATTTTCTTTTAAGGGAAAAAACATTGGAAAACCCTTTATAAAATGGTATTTTAATTCAAGGTTAGGTTTGAAAGTCAATTACGCAAAACTATATAACTTAACAAATATTTACTTTATCTTTATCCCTCAGAAATGAATCTATATTTTTTTATTTTAATTTATAAAAATGAAAAGTCCCTTTATTAAAAAATTGTAGTCAATTATTAAACATTAAACATTCACAATAACTTTCAAGACAAAAGTGTTACTCAATTAACGATATATAATGTATTAATTTTTTAATATTTTATCAGAACTTTCATTTTTATACCAAAAAAAAATGTTGCACGAGAATTTAGACTAGCAAAGGACTAGTCAATAAATTCTCACCGTTAAATAACATTAAGATAACAGTTGTTATTCCATATGTTGAATAATATTTTATCTCTACCCAAAAGAAAATATTTTATTTTAATTTATGCACAAGTTCACATAGCAAATGCCTATTCAACCAACTCTAAAAAATTATGTGGCATTAACAGGTAAAATTGTCACTTCATTAATGCCACAATACATTGAATGAATTAATGTAGGTGTTTCTATTTAAAACTACAATTTATCAAAGAAAGTAAAAAAAAAGAAAAAAACAAATTAAATCTTATTTTTAATTACCTTATATAGTTGTTTTAAAATAAAGACATATTTGTCCTGTATCCGAGTTTCTCAACTCCAAGCCAAGAGTTCGGAACATCATTTCCAATAACTCTTTAAAGTTGATGGCTCCACCTTCTCCATGGTGTCACCAACTCTTCTCTAAGATAAGATGTTGAAATAGATCTTCTTCAAGGGCTGAAATAGGCGTGAAAATGAGGCTTATGAACGGTGAGAGTGGTTCATGAAAAATGGAGAGAAAAGAATGGTGTTTGGGGTGGTGGTGGTTGGATGGTTTCTCTTTGGCTAGCTCACTTCACTTTGAGAGGGTGAAGGCCAATCCTAGGGAGACCCAAGCTCCTTCTAAGGTAGAGAGTAGAGGAAGGAGGCCAAGAGATCCCTAAATGACTAAGGAAGAGGAATGATGAGGAAAACTCTCTCAAATATCCAATATATCCAAAGTGACTACATGTAGTCTAACCTAGGGTATTTAAAGAGAGGGTGGGAGGCCTCTAAGCCATTTGCATGAAATTTTGAGAGCTAAATGCCTCTCAAATGAACCATAAATGAACCTCAAATGAAATGTAGGTTCCTCCCCCTAAATGACTAAAATACCCTTGTGTCTAGAAAATGAAAGAAATGGACTTTTGACCTCACAAGTCAAGGTTTAAGTCCCAAAATAAATCCTAAACTAATTTGCTCCATAATACAAAGGCTAAATAAAAATACACAATGAAATCCTAAGTGATTAAGGTTCCACAAAATACAAGGGAAAAATAAGGAAAACAAGCAAAAGACTAGGTAGATGCACCAAAGTCCGCACATGTGATCATCAATGCTTTTTGTGTGGTATGACCTTCCTCTTCTTCTATTCTTCTTGCCATGGACATTGTGATGGGTCCTATTTGATGCCCCAAGGATGGTCCTCCATCAGAAGTGAAACAAGTTTTTGTGTCTTCTTGTCCTAGTTTTTGGCCACCTTAGCACTAATAATGTTGGTTTCCAAGAATCTCCTTATTAGAGTTCGCCCCAAATCAACAGTAAGGAATTTAGAAGCTCAATCCATCACGGACACCGTTCCCTCAAGAAACTTCAGCTCTATAAAAGCTTGAGACACCAACATCTACTCTTAGTTGTGAGCATGGTGAAACTTCTCAATTGCAGGATTCATTGTATCCATAAGCACACTGCTCGTAATGTTAGGGGTTGTCGTAATTGTAGTCATGACAAATATAGCACAAATAGATTTTATGCAACCACCACTAATATTTTATTTTAATGGAAAAAACATTGAAAAACCTTGATAAAATTGTATTCTAAGTCAAGGTTACGTTCGAAAGTCAATTATGCAAAACTATATAAGTTAACGAATATTTACTTTATCTTTATCCCTAAGAAAGAGATGTATATTTTTTTTTATTTTTCCATATTAATTTATAGAAATGAAAAGATCATTTATAAAAGAAAATTGTAGTAAATTATTAGACATTAAACCTTCATAATCATGTTAAAGACAAAACTGTTACTCAATTAATGATATATGGTATATTAATTTTTTAATATTTTTCATAACTTTCATTTTTATACAAAAAAAAATCTTGCATAAGAATTTAAACTAGCAACGTCAATAAATTGTCACTGTTAAATAACATTAAAGATATCACGTGTTATTTCATTAACGTTATTAACTATTGCAGGTTGAGTAATTCTTTATCTCTAAAATTTATAAAATAAAGTAAAATAAAAAGAGAAAAACAAATTAAATCTTAGTTTTAATTACCATATATACTTCTTTTACAATAAAGACAAATTTGGTCTGCATCCAGGTTTCTCAACTCCAAGGCAAGAGTTGTCCTTCATGAACATCCTTTTCAAAAACTCTTTGAAGTGAAATAAATGCTTGTGTCTTCTTATCCTGATTTTTTGCCACCTTGTCACTGTTGATGTTGCTTTCCAAGAATCTTCCTTATTAGAGAGAGTCCGCACCAAATCAATAGGAAGGAATTTAAAAGATGAATCCTCACGGGCACCAGTTTCTCAAGAAAATTAATTTTTTTTTCTCTTCACTCTTCTTCTCCACATGATCTTCAGTAGGCTTACTACATCCTAGTAGATGGACCTGTATAAAAGCTTGAGGCATGACATCTAGTCTTGGTAATGAGCATGGAGACACTTCTCAGTTGCAGGCTCGATTATATCCATAAGCACACTGCTCATAATGCTAAGGGTTGTTGTAACTGGGGTCACCACATATGTAGCATAAATATATTTTATGGAACCGCCACCAGTATTTTATTTTAAGGGAAAAAACATTGGAAAACCCTTTTAAAATGGTATTTTAATTTAAACTTAGGTTCGGAAGTCAATTATGCAGAACTATATAACTAAAAAAATATTTAATTTATCTTTATGCCTCAGAAAGGAATGTATATTTTTTATTTTAATTTATACAAACAAAAAGAACCTTTATGAACAAAATTTATAGTAAATTATTAGGTTAGACTTTCACAATCACGCTAAAAACATAATTGTTACATTACTCAATTAACGATATATAGTGTATTAATTTTTTAATATTTTATCACAACTTTCATTTTTTTTACAAAAAAAAGTCTTACACTAGAATTTAAATTAGCATAGTACTAGTAAATAAATTTTCACCGTTAAATAACATTAAAGATAACAGTTGTTATTCCATTTACGTTATCAATTGTTGCATGTTGAATAATATTTTATCTTTACCCAAAACAAAGTATTTCTATTTTAATTTCTGCACAAGTTGACATAGCAAATGGTTGTTCAACCAACTTCATTATGTGGCATTAACAGGTAAAATTGTCACAAAATTAATGCCACAATACATTGAATGAATAACAGTGTTTTTATTTCAAACTACAATTTATCAAATAAATTAAATAAAAAGATAAACAAATTAAATCTCAGTTTTAATTACCTTATATACTTCTTTTAAAATAAAGACAAATTTGACCTGCATCTGGGTTTCTCAACTCCAAGCCAAGAGTTGTCCTACATGAACATCCTTTTAAGGAACCCTTTGAAGTCAAACAAATGCTTGTGTCTTCTTGTCCTACTTTTTGGCCACCTTGTCACTATTAAAGTTTCTTTTCAAGAATCTTCCTTATTAAAGTTCGCACCAACATCAACAGGAAGGAATTTAGAAGTTGAGTCCATCACGGCCACCATTCCTTCTATAAACTTCATTTTCTTCTCTTCACTCTTCTTCTCCACATGATGTTCAGTATGTTGTTGTCTCCTAGTAGATGAACCTTTATAAAAGCTTAAGACACAAACATCTAGTCTTTGTTATGAGCATGGAGACATTTCTCAGTTGCAGGCTTGATTGTATTCATAAGCACACTGCTCATAATGCTAAGGATTGTCCTAACTGGGGTCACAACAGATGTAGCACAAATATATTTAGTTAGTGCCCAACAATATTTTATTTTAAGGGAAAAACATTTAAAAAACCCTTTATAAAATGGTATTCTATATAACATAACAAATATTTACTTTATCTTTATCCCTCATAATGGAATGTATATTTTTTACTTTTGTTATTTTAATTTATAAAATGAAAAAACCTTTTGTGAAAAAAAAAATTGTAGTAAATTATTAGACATTAGGCCTTCACAATTAGGTTAAAGACAGAAATATTACTCAATTAACAATATATAGTATATTAATTTTTTAATATTTTATCACAATTTTCATTTTTATACCAAAAAAAAGTTTTGCACTAGAATTTACATTACCAAAGGACTAGTCAATAAATGATCACTGTTTAATTTACATTACTTAATTAACGCTTGTTATTCCATTAACGTTATCAATTGTTGCATGTCGAATAATATTTTATCTCTACCAAAGGAGAATATTTCTGTTTTAATTTATGCACAAGTTCACGTAGCAAATGGCTATTGAACCAACTCTGAAAAATTAGGTGGCATGAACAGGTAAATTGTATTTAACGAATTAACATAGGTGCATTTATTTAAAAGTACAATTTATCAAATAAAGTAAAATAAAAAGAGAAAAGCAAATTAAATCTCAATTATAATTACCTTATATACTTGTTTTAAAATAAAGACAAATTAGGCATGCATACGGGTTTCTCAACTCCAAGCCAAGAGTTATCCTTCATGAACATCCTTTTCAAGAACTCTTTGAAGTGAAACATGTGGTTGTCTCTCCTTCTCTTGGTTTTTTAGCCACCTTTTCACGGTTGATGTTGCTTTCCAAGAATCTTCCTTATTAGAGAAAGTCCGCACCAACATCAACAAGAAGGAATTTAGAAGCTCAATCCATCACGGGCATCATTCCCTCAAGAAAATTCATTTTCTTGTCTTCAATCTTCTTCTCTACATGATCTTTAGTATGCTCATTGTCTTCTAGAAGATGAACCTCTATAAAAACTCAGACACGAACATCCCGATTTGGTTATGAGCAAGAGACACTTCTCAGCTGCAGGCTTGATTGTATCCATAAGCTCACTGCTTGTAATGCTAGGGGTTGTCATAACTGGGGTCACAACAGATGTAGCAGTAATATATTTTATGCAGTCACCACTAATATTTTATTTTTATGGAAATAATTGGAAAACCCTTTAAAAGAATCTATATTTTTTTATTTTAATTTATACAACTGACAAGACCCTTTATGAAAAAAAAACATTATATAAATTATTAGACATTAGATCTTCACAATCATGTTAAAGACAAAAGTGGTACTTAATTAACGATCTATTAATTTTTTAATATTTTATCACAACTTTAATTTTTATACCAATAAAAAAACATTTGCACTAGAATTTCAACTAGCAAATAATTAGTCAATAAATTCTTGCCGTTAAATAACATTAAAGATAACACTTCTTGTTGTATGTTGAATAATATTTCATCTCTATCCGAAAGAAAGTCTTTCTATTTTAACTTATGCATAAATTCACATAGCAAATGGTTATTCAACCAACTCTGAAAAATTAGGTAGCATTAACAGGTAAAATTGTCACTCCATTAATGCCACAATACACATTGAATCTAACATAGGTGTTTTTGTTTAAAAATACAATTTATCCAATGAAGTAAAATAAAAAGAGAAAAACAAATTAAATCTCATATTTAATTACCTTATATACTTCTTTTAAAATAAAGAAAAATTTGGCCTACATCCGGGTTTCTCAACTCCAAGCCAAGAGTTGTCCTTCATAAACATCCTTTTCAAGAACTCTTTGAGGTGAAACAAATGTTTGTGTCTTCTTGTCCTAATTTTTTACCATCTTGTCAATGTTGATGTTGTTTTACAAGAATCTTCCTTATTAGAGTCTGCACTAACATCAACAGGAAGGGATTTCAAAGCTGAGTCCATCACGGTGACCATTCCCTCTAGAAACTTCATTTTCTTCTGTTCACTCTTCTTCCCCACATGATCTTCAATATACTTATTGTCTCCTAGTAGATGAAGCTTTATAAAAGCTTGAGACATGAACATCTAGTCTTGGTTATGAGCATAAAGGCACTTCTCAATTGCAAGCTTGAGATTATCCATAAGCACACTGCTTGTAGTGCTAGGGGTTGTCGTCACTGGGATCACGACAGATGTAGCACAAATATATTTACAAATGAAAAGACCCTTTATAAAAAAAATATCGTATATTACTAAACATTAGACCTTCACAATCACGTTAAAGATATAACTGTTACTCAATTAACGATATATAGTGTATTCATTTTTAATATTTTATCACAATTTTCATTTTAATAGCAAAAAAAATCGAGGACTATATCCATCACGAGCATCATTCCCTCTAGAAACATCATTTTCCTCTCCTCAATCTTCTTCTCCACATGATCCTGAGTATGCTCACTGTTTCCTTGTAGATGAACCTCTATAAAAGCTTGAGACGCTAACATCTAGTCTTGTGTATGAGCATGGATACATTTCTCAGTAGCACGCTTGATGGTATCCATAAGCACACTGCTTGTAGTGCTAGGGGTTTTCATCACTGGGGTCACCACAGATGTAGCACAAATATACTTACAAATGAAAAGACCCTTTATCAAAAAAAAAATCTGTCATATATTACTAGACATTAGTCCTTCACAATCTCGTTAAACACATAACTGTTACTCAATTAACGATATATAGTGTATTCATTTTTAAAATTTTATCACAATTTTAATTTTAATACAAAATAAAATTGAGAAGTAGAATTTACACAAACAAAGGACTAGTCAATAAATTATCACCGTTAATAACACATTAAAGACAACACTTGTTATTCCATTAACGTTATCAATTGCGGCAGGTTGAATACTATTTATCTTTACCCAAATGTGAAAATATTTTTGTTTTAACTTATGTACAAGCTCACATAGCCAATGGCTATTCAACCAACTCTGAAAAATTATGTAGCATTAACTGGTAAAATTTACGCTCAATCAATGGCACAATACATTGAATGAATTAACATAGGTGTTTTTGTTTCAAAGTGCAATTTATGAAATAAAGTAAAATAAAAAGAGAAAAACAAATTTAATCGCAGTCTTAATTACCTTATATACTTCTTTTAAAATAATTTGGTGTGCATTCGGGTTTCTCAACTCCAAGCCAAGAGTTGACCTTCATTAACATCCTTTTCAACAATTCTTTCAAGTGAAACAAGTTCTTGTGTCTACTTGTCCATTTTTTGGCCATGTTGGCACTATTGATGCTGCTTTCCAAGAATCTTCCTTATTAGAGTCCGCACCAACATCAACAGGACAACATTTAGAGGCTATATCCATCATAAGCACCATTCCCTCTAGAAAATTCATTTTCTTCTCTTCAGTCTGCTTCTCCACATGATCTTAAGCATGGTCAATGTCTTTTAGTACACAAACCTCTATAAAGGCTTGAGACATGAACATGTAGTCTTGCGTATGAGCATGCATATACTTCTCAGTTGCAAGGTTGATTGTATCCATAAGCACACTGCTCATAGTGCTAGGGTTTTTCGTCACTGGGGTCACCACAGATGTAGCACAGATATATTTACAAAGGAAAAGACCCTTTATGAAAAAAAATTGTCGTATATTACTAGACATTAGTCCTTCACAATCTCGTTAAACACATAATTGTTACTCAATTAATGATATATAGTGTATTCATTTTTAAAATTTTATCACAATTTTAATTTTAATACAAAATAAAATTGAGAAGTAGAATTTACATAAACAAAGGACTAGTCAATAAATTATCACCGTTAATGACACATTAAACACAACACTTGTTATTCCATTAACGTTATCAATTGTGCAGGTTGAATACTATTTATCTTTACCCAAATGAGAAAATATTTTTGTTTTAACTTATGTACAAGTTCACATAGCCAATGGCTATTCAAACAACTCTGAAAAATTATGTAGCATTAACCGGTAAAATTTTCACTCAATTAATGGCACAATACATTGAATGAATTAACATAGGTGTTTTTATTTAAAAGTACAATTTATGAAATAAAGTAAAACAAAAAGAGAAAAACAAATTTAATCGCAGTCTTAATTACCTTATATACTTCTTTTAAAATAAAGACAAATTTGGTGCGCATCCGGGTTTCTCAACTCCAAGCCAAGAGTTGACCTTCATTAACATCCTTTTCAAGAACTCTTTCAAGTGAAACAAGTTCTTGTGTCTACTTGCCCATTTTTTTGGCCACCTTGTCAATGTTGATGTTGCTTTCCAAGAATCTTCTTTATTAGAGTCCGCAACAACATCAAGAGGAAGAAATTTAGAAGCTGAATCCATCACAAGCACGATTCCCTCTAGAAACTTAATTTTCTTCTCTTCACTCTTCTTCTCCACATGATCTTCAGTATGTTCATGGTCTCCTGGTAGATGAACCTCTATAAAACTTGGAGACACAAACATTCATTTTCTTCTCTTCACCCTTCTTCTCCACATGATCTTCAGTATGTTCACAGTCTCCTGGTAGATGAACCTCTATAAAACTTGGAGACACAAACATCTAATCTTGGATATGAGCATTGAGACACTTCTAAGTTGCAGGCTTGATTGTATCCATAAGCACATTGCTCGTAATGCTAGGGGTTGTCATAACTGGGGTCACAACATATATAGCACAAATATATTTTATGGAGTTGCCACCAATATTTTATTTTAATGAAAAAAACATTGGAAAACCATTTATCAAATGGTATTTTAATTCAATGTTAGGTTAATAAGTCAATTACGCAAAACTATATAACTTAACAAATATTTACTTTATCTTTATCCCTCAAAAAGGAATGTATATTTCTTTATTTTTTTATTTTAATATATACAAATGAAAAGATCCTTTATTAAAAAAAAATTTAGTAAATTATTTTATATTAAACCTTCAAAATAACTTTAAAGACAGAAGTGTTACTCAATTAGCAACATATAGTGCATTAATTTTTTAATATCTTCTCAGAATTTTATCAGAACTTTCATTTTTATACCAAAAAACAATATCTTGCACGAGAATTTAGACTAGCAAAGGACTAGTCAATAAATTCTTAACATTAAATAACTTTAAAGATAACACTTGTTATTCCGTTAACTTTATCAATTGTTGCATGTTGAATAATATTTTATCTCTACCAAAAATAAAATTTTCTGTTTTAATTTATGCACAAGTTCACATAGAAAATGGCTATTCAACCAACTCTGAAAAATTATGTGGCATTAACAGGTAAATTGTCACTCAATTAATGCCACAATAAATTGAATGAATTAACATAGGTATTTTTATTTAAAACTACATTTTATCAAATAAAGTAAGAAAAAAACGAAAAAACAAATTAAATCTCAATTATAATTACCCTATATACTTGTTTTAAAATAAAGACAAATTTGGCCTGCATCCGGGTTTCTCAGCTCCAAGCCAAGAAGTTGTTCTTCATGAACATCCTTTTTAAGAACTTTTATAAGTGAGACAAGTTCTTGTGTCTTCTTCTCCTAGTTTTTGGCCATGTTGTCACTGTTGATATTGCTTTCTAAGAATCTTCCTTATTAGAGTCCGCACCAACATTAACAGGAAAGAATTTAGAAGTTGAATCCATCACGGGCACCATTCCCTCAAGAAACTTCATTTTCTTCTCTTCACTCTTCTTCTTCACATGATCTTCAATCTGCTCACTGTCTCCTAGTAGATGAACTTCTATAAAAGCTTGAGACACGAACATCTAGTCTTAGGTATGAGCATGGAGACACTTCTCAGTTGCAGGCTTGATTGTATGCACATGCACAGTGCTCATAATGATGCTTGGGGTTGTCATAACTGGGGTTATGACATACGTAGCACAAATATATTTTATGGAGTCACCACTAATATTTTATTTTATGGTAAAAATCATTAGAAAACCCTTTATAAAATGGTATTTTAAGTCAAGGTTAGGTTCATAAGTATATTACACAAAACTATATAACTTAACAAATATTTACTTTATCTATATCCCTAAAAAAGGAATGTATATTTTTTTTTAATTTTACAAATTAAAAGACCCTTTATTAAAAAAATTGTAATAAATTGTTAGACATTACACCTTCACAATAACTTTAAAGACAGAAGTGTTACTCAATTAATGATATATAGTGTATTAATTTTTTAATATTTTATTACAACTTTCATTTTATACCAAAAAAAATCTTGCACGAGAATTTAGACTAGCAAAGGACTAGTCAATAAATTCTCACCGTTAAATAACATTAAAGATAACACTTGTTATTCCACTAACGATATCAATTGTTTCATGTTGAATAATATTTTATCTCTACCCAGAAGAAAATATTTTTGTTTTAATTTATGCACAAGCTCACATAGCAAATGGCTATTCAATAAACTCTTAAAAATTAGATGGCATTAAAAGATAAAATTATCACTCATTAATGCTACAATATATTGAATGAATTAAGTGTTTTTATTTAAAACTACAATTTATCAAATAAAGTAAAATAAAAAATAAAAAAATAAATTAAATCTGGGTTTTAATTACCTTATATACTTCTTTTGAAATAAACACAATTTTGGCCTGCATCCGAGTTTTTCAACTCCAATCCAAGAGTTGTCCTTCATGAACATCTTTTCAAGAACTCTTTGAAGTGAAACAAGTGCTTGCGTCTTTTGTTCTTGGTTTTTGGCTACCTTGGCACTATTGATGTTGTTTTCTAAGAATCTTCCTTATTAGACACCAACATCAACAGGAAGGAATTTAGAAGTGAATCCATCACGGGCACCATTCCTTCAAGAAAATTATTTTTCTTCTCTTCACTCTTCTTCTTCACAAGATGTTCAGTATTCTCAATGTCTCGGAGTAGATTAACCTCTATAAAAGCTTGAGACATGAACATCTAGTTTTGGATATGAGCATGGAGACACTTCTCAATTGCAGGCTTGATTGTATCCATAAGCTGCTCGTAATGCTAGGGGTTGTTGCAGGTCACAACATATGTAGCACAAATATATTTTATGGAGCTGCCACCAATGTTTTATTTTGATGAAAAAAACATTGGAAAACCTTTTATCAAATGGTATTTTAATTCAAGGTTAGCTTCTGAAGTCAATTATGTATAAAGAAGACATTAATACCTTACAACGCCTATTAAAAATAATACTTGTAATTTAACTACGGAAAACTATTTAATTTAACAAATATTTACTTTATCCCTAATAAAGGATGTATATTTTTTATTTTTTTTATTTTAATTTATATAAACTAAAAAGACCCTTTATTAAAAAAAAATTGTAAGGATTTAAGCTAGTAAATTATTATTCATTAAACCTTCACAATAACGTCAATGATAGAATGTTACTCAATTAACAATATATAGTGTATTTATTTTTTGATATTTTATCACAATTTCATTTTTATGAAAAAAAAAATAAAAAATCTTGCACCGGAATTTAAACTAGCAAAAGACTAGTCATTTAGTTCTCACAATTTCTATTTGAATTTATGCCACGGAGCACATGGTTATTCAATCAACTCTAAAAAATTAGGTGTATTAAAAAGGTAAAATGGTCACTGAATTAATATCACAATTCATTAAATGAATTAAAATAGGTTTTTTATTTAAAACTACAATTTATCAAACAAAAAAATAAAAAAGATAAAAACAAATTAAATCTTAATTTGAATTACCTTATATACTTCTTTTAAAAATGGGTTTATATATCTATATATATATATATATATATATATATATATATATATGTATATCATGCAACCAGTAAAGAATATATATATATATATATATATATATATATATATATATATATCATGTGTACACTGTGATAGGTAAGCAAGAAAGAGGAACATTTTTCATCCAATGTCTCTCAGTTTATTAGGCAAAGTGGAGATAAAAAAAAAATAAGAAAAGAGGCAAAATTTTTACATAAAGTAAAATATAATTTTTTTGTTGTTCATATACAAAAATATCAGTTCTTACTCAAGGAACAAAATTCAAGGTTGAAAATTAAATATACATAAATCTATTAAAAATAAAACTAAAATAAAGATTAAGACTATTTACGAATTTTATTGCGTGAGAATACCTTGCAATTCTTAGTCGTCTTATGGAACTCGGTATCCTTTTCTTGTTTCTCTTTCTCTTTTCTCTTTCTTTCTCCTTTTTCTCTTTCCCCTTTTTTCTCTTTCTCCTCTTTTCTACATACCTTCTTTTTTTTTTCTTTTTCTTCTCTTCCTCCTTTTACATCAGTAGGATTGGTTTGTAAATGACCCTCACTATCTTATCACTTCTTTATTTTGATAACCACCTAACCTTATCTCTTTATCCATAACATATTAGACTAAGTCAACCATTGTTTTCTCCTACTAATTTCTCTCACAAAATTTGTTATCGGTTAAACTTTTTTTTCAAGCCACAAGAGATTAGACTAGGTTGACATTTATTTTTTCCCACAACTTGTCTCACATTCTATTATTTTATTTTTAAAATCTAAAATTTGTTATTTGGTTAACCTTTTTTTTTCTCAAGCCTCAACAAATTAGACTAGGTCAATTATTCTGTTAAAATAGTTTTTAGATAAAATTTGTATTCACAAGGGTCTTCCCATATTCTTCTTCTTTGTCTTCAGCCACCTCTTCACTCTCACACAAGATGTCATTCAAGGTATTTTTTGTTAAGTCATTTCTACTCTTCTCTTTTCTCACCTCTTCGGATAATTTGAATCTTCATTTTCATATAAACATTGAGTGATGGTAGGTCTACCATGTATTCCAATAAGTTGTGGTTGACAACTAGCCAAATATGCTCTATTCATATCCTTTACTTCCTCAACCATTTGACTAGCCTGCATCTCAATCCTCTTTAGAGTGGCTAGTGTGTCCAAACAAGATCTCTTATATGGGATTGCTTGATCATCCATTCCCATGTAGCTCTGAAAATTCTAGTCTAAGGTGGAAGTCATGTGATGCATGCCTCCCTTGATCTTTTTCTAGAGGTTTTCTTCTTTGGTGAAATGGTTTGTGGAGAGGTAAGAAGTGAGGTGGTTTTAGGTGCCACTTAAGGTAAGATAAGCCTAAGAGGTAAAGTTTGCCACAAGGGATGGAACCCTTGATAAAAACCTAAGGAATTCTCAAAGAGAGAAGGGTGGACACTAAGAGAATTTTGGCCAACTCAAGGTTTTTCCATTCAATCAAGTGTAAAAAATACAAGAGTGTGAAGGAGCACCTTTTTATAGAGGGAGCTAACCTCTTGGACAAGTCATGAAGGAAATGAAGGGCTAGGATTAAAAGGAGTCATCCAAGGGAGGAGGATTGAAGCCCAAAGTCCAATCAATACCCTCCTTTAGATGAGAATTGGTGCCCAAGCTACCTCATCCAAGGGCCAAGATTACTCCTTTATTAGTTTTGGATTTTATTTAGCAAAAGAGGGTGTAGTTATCAAACTACCCCCTTATTTCCTAAATAAAGGCCCAAAAGCTAATCTTACCCCTTCTTATTACTAAGACACCTCCTAGAAAATTAAATGGACTAATACATGTCCAAAATAAAATCCTAGGTTCCTAAAATAAAAATTACAAGTAAATAAGTCATGGCTTGCATAACTTGATGGTCATATGGAGGTGAGATCTTCCTCCCTCTACTCTAGCCATGTCTTCTTCTATTCTCCTAGCCATGGCCCTAGTGATAGGGCCCTTGCTTGGGGAGAATGCTTCATCCCCTCCTCCTTGGGAAGGATTTGACCTCAAATCTGATAGGTCTTCCTCTTCTTCATCAGTACCTACAAAAGGGATCAAATCACAAACATTAAAGGTAGTACTGACACCATAGTCCTTAGGGAGATCTAATATGTATGCATTGTTGTTCACTCTCTTGAGGACTTGAAAGGGACCATCTCCTCGGGGGCTAAGCTTGGACTTCCTTTGAGTAGGGAAGCGATCCTTCCTCAAATGAAGCCATACCCAATCCCCTTCATTGAAGATAATTTCTTTCCTGCCCCTATTGGCTTTACTAGCATACTCCTTTGAATGATGTTCAATGTTGGCCTTTACCCTTTCATGTAATTTTTTAACAAAATCCGCTCTTACTATTCCTTCTTTGTGAACAGAAAAAGGGAAGGGTAAGGGCAAGATATCAAGAGGAGTAAGGGGGTTGAAGCCATAAACAACTTCAAAGGGAGAATGCTTGGTGGTCCTTTGAACCACCCGGTTGTATGCAAACTCAATATGGGGTAGGTATTCATCCCAAGACTTGTGATTTCCTCGAAGAAGTGTCCTAAGCATAGTAGATAGAGATCTATTTACTACCTCAGTCTGCCCATCAGTTTGGGGGTGACATGTGGTAGAAAATAAGAGTTTAGTTCGTAGCCTTGCCCACAATGTTTTCCAAAAGTGGCTAAGGAACTTCACATCTCTATCAGAGACTATGGATTGGGGAATTCCATGTAAACGGACAACTTCTTTAAAGAAAAGTCTCGCAATGTTGCTTGCATCGTCTATCTTGTGGTATGGTATAAAGTGAGCCATTTTTGAAAATCTATCTACCACTACAAAGATAGAGTCTGCACCTCGTTGGGTTCGAGGCAGGCCAAGGATGAAATCCATACTAATATCCAGCCAAGGTGCAAAAGGAGCAGGTAAGGGTTTGTACAATCCATGAGCCATTGTCTTAGACTTAGCTTGCAAGCAAGCAATGCATCTACGACAATGTTTATAGACGTCTTTCTTCATATGGGGCCAAAAGAATTTTTCTTGTAAAAGCAGAAGAGTTTTGTTAATTCCAAAATGCCCCATGAGCCTACCCTCATAGCTCTCTTTTGTCAACAGATTTCTCATAGATCCTTGGGGTACACAAAGTCTGCTACCTTTGAAAAGGTACCCCTCACTCACAAAGAACCCATTTTGGGTTTTACATGCAAATGTAGAGGCAGCATAAATGGATCCAAAATCCTTATCAGAAAGATACATTTCTCTAATATTATCAAATCCAAGAATCTTTGCACTTAAGGTGGTGTAAAGGGTATGTCTACGAGACAAAGCATCAGCCACCACATTATGTTTTCCTTTCTTGTATTTGATGATATAAGGGAAAGTCCCAAGAAATTCTACCCATTTAGCATACCTTTTATTAAGCTTGCCTTGACCCTTCAAATACTTAAGTGACTCATGGTCACTATGAATGATGAACTCCTTGGGTACAAGATAATGTTCCCAAGTTTGAAGGGCCCTTATCAAAGAGTAAAACTCTTTATCATAGGTGAGGTAGTTTAAGGCGGCTCCATTTAGTTTTTCAGTAAAATAAGCCACGGGATGACCACCTTGTAACAACACAGCTCCCACACCTACTCCCGATGCATCACACTCTAGCTCAAAAGTTTTAGAAAAGTCAGGAAGAGCTAAAACTAGTGCATGGGTCAGTTTCTCTTTGATAAGTTAAAAGGCTTTTTGTTGTTTTTCACCCCAAAGAAAAGGAGTATCCTTCTTCACCAAATCATTGATTGGTGAGAAAAGTGTGGAGAAGTTAGGCACAAAGCGCCTGTAAAAGCTCGCGAGACCATGAAAACTCTTGATCTCAGTCACACTTTTTAGGGTGGGCCATTCTTGGATGGCTTTGATTTTGTCGGGATCTACTTGAACCCCATTTTTATTAACTACAAAACCTAAGAACACCACACTCTCCACACAAAAATTACATTTTTCAAGATTTCCATAGAGTTGGTGTGACCTAAGAATGCAAAAGACGCGCCTAAGATGGCCTACATGTTCATCTAGGCTCTTGCTATACACTAAGATGTCATCAAAATAAACAACACAAAATTTTCCTAAGCAATCCCTAAGGACATGATTCATAAGCCTCATGAAGGTACTTGGGGCATTGGTAAGCCCAAAGGGCATTACCAACCACTCATACAGCCCAAACTTGGTCTTAAAAGCGGTTTTCCACTCATCACCTTCCTTGATGCGGATTTGGTGATAACCACTCTTAAGATCAATTTTTGAAAATAATTGGGCCGCATGCAATTCATCAAGCATGTCATCAAGCCTAGGGATAGGGAGCCTATATTTGATGGTGATGTTATTGATTGCTCGACAATCAATGCACATCCTTCATTGGCCATTCTTCTTAGGCACCAACAAAACTGGCACAGCACAAGGGCTTAGGCTCTCTTGAACCCAACCCTTCTCCAATAGTTCTTGGACTTGAGATTCAATCTCCTTGGTCTCCATGGGATTAGTCCTATAAGCAGGCCTATTAGGCAGGCTAGCCCCAGGTACCAAGTCTATTTGGTGTTCTATACCCCTAATTGGAGGAAGTCCTTTGGGAACTTCATTAGGGAATATATCACCAAACTCCTTTAAAAGCTCTTGAACCTCTTGAGCTAAGTTCTCAGGTCCAAGTTCTATGGCAGTACTAGAACTAGAAGGGAAAAAAGTGGAGGGGGAAGAAATGGGGGATGCCTCTTTACAAAGGAGAAGATAGAAAGGTCTGTTAGTTAAGGGGGCTTCCTTTAAATCCAATTTTGTCAGAAATAAACTCCCTTTACTAATGACTTTCTTGGAAGGGGCACCAACTTCCAACTCAACCTCTTTACCCCTTTCAAGCTTTAGGGGTAAAGCTTTGCTTTTTTTTTCTCCTCATCTCTCTTATGTTTCATGATGAGTTGGTCATCCGCCACTTGTGAAGGTGTTAGAGGACACAACTTAATGCGCTTATCCTTATGAGTGAGGATGATGTTATTGGAATGACCATGGTGTATAGCTTTCTTATCAAATTGTCATGGTCTTCCTAGCAAGATATGGCCAGCTTCCATTAGGACTATGTCACACAGGATCTCATCTTTATAAGACCTAATGGAAATTGGAACCTTGACTTGCTCATTGACCTCCATTTCCCCTTGCTCATTGAGCCATTGAAGCTTGTAAGGCTTAGGGTGGGGAAGTGGGGTCAAGGCTAGCTTTTCCACCAACCTTGAGCTACAACAATTGCAGCATGACCCACTATCCATAATGAGAGAACATATTTTGTCATTCACCTTACAGCGAGTGTGGAATATGTTCTCCCTTTGAGATGAGGACACTTTCAAAGGTTGGCTTCCAAGAAGTCTTCTTATCATTAAGAGGTCTCTCTCACATGCATAAGCAGTTTCATCACAATCAGATTGGTATGCATGAACCCCTTCTCTTTCGCTCTCACTAGAGGAGTGTGAGCTAGACTCACTACTATAAACATCTTGGGCCCTCATGATGATGTTTCTGTTAGTAGGGCATTGAGAGGCAATGTGGCCTCTCCCTAGACATTTAAAGCATTTGATACTACTAACTTTCTCGTGAGAGTTAGTAGTAGGGGTTTTTCTCTCTATATGTGATGTTTTATGCTCTTTGAAGTGCTTGGGATGTTCCTCTTTGGGGTAACTCTTGAAAGAGTTCCCGGTAGGTTGGTCCCTCTTTACATAAGGTGGGTTATCCTTTTTAAAAGTTTTCCTTCTAAGTTGATTTTCCACCTTGATGCAAAGTTGAACTAACTCATCAAGGGAATTGTATGAGAAGAGCTCCACCTTATCACGAATTTCGGGGCTCAACCCACACAAAAACCTTGCCATAGTGGCCTTGGGTTCCTCAATGATACCCGCCCTCAAGATAAGAAGTTCCATCTTTTGTCTATACTCTTCTATACTAAGGTTGGTTTGCCTTAGCCTTTGGAGTCTATCCAAAAGATCTCTTTCATACCAAGAGGGAATATTCCTTCTTCTTAGAGCGCTTCTAAGATCATTCCAATATCTTATGGAAGGCATATTGGTGCGGATTCTCTCATTGGTTAACCCAACCCACCAATGCATGGCATGCCCTTGGAAGCTAAGGGTTGCCATTGGAACCTTTTTTTCTTCTCTTACCTCATGGCAAGTGAAGAGTTGTTCTACCTTGATTTCCCAATCAAGGTAGGCTTCCACATCTTCCCTCCCATGAAATGGGGGGAGATCAATTTTGGGCTCCCTTGGAGGGGCCCCATTATTATGCATGGATGAATGGGAGTTTCTCCTAGGATGATTGTAGGATTCTTCCTCACTTTCACTCCTATGGGTATGTCTAGATGGGGAACCTAAGACTATCCCTTTCATTTTGTAATTCTCACCATTCCCATGCTTTCTTTTTTCTTCTTCTTTCTCTTTTCTTCTTTCTCTTTCTTTTCTTTTTCTCCTTTCTTCATCTTCTCTCCTTCCTCTTATTCTTCTCTCTTCCTTCTCTCTTTTTTCTCTCTTTTCTTCCTCTCTTTCTTTTATTTTTCTTTTCTCCTTGGACTCTTTTTCTCTCCTTTTTTCTTCTCTTCTCTCTTGCTCTTTTGAAAAGACAAGGGATCTAAAGCGAGCTCCTAAGGTGTTGAAGGAAGTGTACCACTTCTTCCTTCTTCACCTAATTTTCGAGAAACTAAAAAATTGATTAAATTTTATTACAACCAAAGGGAGGGCCTTAAGGGAACTCAAACTCCCAACTACAAAATTAATACACCCAAATTAAAGAAAAAGTAAAGTCTTCAAAAAATGATTCTCCAAATGCTCCCTCAAATCAAATTCCTCACGGCTAGGTGTATTTCCTTTTGAGGTGATCCCTTAGGCTCTTAGTCCAACCTTCCAAAATATGTTACCCTTGTGGTAAGCTCCTTTTTCAAGCTTTCTCCCAAAAGTGACACTAACACACAAACCAAAGAAACCAAAAGTAGCAAGGGGAGGTGCGAATAGAAACTCAAAAAGCAATAAAAGATAACACAATCAAAAGGACACTTAACCAAATGGTAAGAGTATATAAGACAAACTAGAAAGATGATTTAAAAGACAAGCAACAACTAAAAGGTAAACAAAAGAAAGAGAGCACACAATGGAATACCTAAGAATGGCACTAGATTAAAGAGTAGAAGAACACAAATATCAACTTCTAGTGTACCAAAAGTAATAAAATTTCTTTTAAGGTTCCAAGTTCAAAGTTGAAGCACTTGCTAATTTTAGGTTAGGTACATCAAATGAATTTTTTTTCAAACTTTCTTTTCTTTTGTTTGTTCTCTTTTTTTGTTTTTGAATCCTTCGTTGTTTTTTTGTATTTTATTTTAGACTTTGTTTTCTTGTTGTTTTTTTTTAATATTTACTAGATGCACCTAAATTGATTGTGAATTTAGTGCTTGATAACAAAGAGTTATGCGCTTGGAACAATAAAGAAAATTAAAAACAACAATTTAGGTACTACTAGAAATGACTTCAAAATGCAAAGTAGCTATAGATGTGTTAATGGTTTAGTAGTTTGGTGTGCCACTGGACTCAAGCTTTGTTAAGTTTTTAGTAATTTGTTGAACACAAATACCAAACTTATAGCTTAAGTGAAAGCACCCACAAACAAGAGCTACCTTTACCACACAAATGAGCTACTAATTATACGTATAAGGAAAATAAAGACAAAGGAAATTGAGCAACTATTTTTGAATTTTTTTTTAAGAATATGCTTGAAACTAAAAGCACATGAACTTCTAAAGAGACTTAGACATGACGTATGACCCTCTATGTTGCTCAATTTAAGAAGTTTCAAATTCTTTTTTGTAAAAATAAAAGAGGCTAAACTTAAAAGGAATTAATAGACAAAATAGGAAACTATAAACATGACTTATAGACAACTACACAAGAGTATAAAAGTGAAAAATAAAAGCTAAAAATAATGCAAAAACAAGGCAACTAGGTGCAAGGAAACACAAGAATTCGGTCTAAATTTCTTGACCACAAGGTTGTGGAATTCACCACAACGGCATGGATTTTTATCAAGAAATTCTCAAAACCAAAATTCAAGCAAGAAAGCACCCAACTCAAAGCTTAAGCGGAAATTAATGAATATGGGAGAGACGTAGATGCAAAGAAAAGAACAATATAAATTGCATCAAGCAAAAAATAAATGGTGCAAATAAACTATAACTCAAAACAATAAACTCAAGACATAAATGGAAATGATAAACAACAATGGAAAGCTATAAAAAATTGCGGAAATTAAAGATAAAATAAAATAGAAAAACGGAAAGAAAAAATAAATGAGATAGGAAGAGAGTTTAGACCTCTAGAACCAATGCTCTAGATACCAAATGATGCATGCCTCCCTTGATCTTTTTCTAGAGGTTTTCTTCTTTGGTGAAATGGTTTGTGGAGAGGTAAGAAGTGAGGTGGTTTTAGGCGCCACTTAAGGTAAGATAAGCCTAAGAAGGAAAGTTTGCCACAAGGGATGGAACCCTTGATAAAAACCTAAGGAATTCTCAAAAAGAGAAGGGTGGACACTAAGAGAATTTTGGCCAACTCAAGGTTTTTCCATTCAATCAAGTGTAAAAAATACAAGAGTGTGAAGGAGCACTTTTTTATAGAGGGAGCTAACCTCTTGGATAAGTCATGAAGGAAATGAAGGGCTAGGATTAAAAGGAGTCATCCAAGGGAGGAGGATTGAAGCCCAAAGTCCAATCAATACCCTCCTTTAGATGAGAATTGGTGCCCAAGCTACCTCATCCAAGGGCCAAGATTACTCCTTTATTAGTTTTGGGTTTTATTTAGCAAAAGAGGGTATAGTTATCAAACTACCCCCTTATTTCCTAAATAAAGGCCCAAAAGCTAATCTTACCCTTTCTTATTACTAAGACACCTCCTAAAAAATTAAATGGACTAATACATGTCCAAAATAAAATCCTAGGTTCCTAAAATAAAAATTACAAGTAAATAAGTCATGGCTTGCATAACTTGATGGTCATATGGAGGTGAGATCTTCCTCCCTCTACTCTAGCCATGTCTTCTTCTATTCTCCTAGCCATGGCCCTAGTGATAGGGCCCTTGCTTAGGGAGAATGCATCATCATGCCTTGATGCCATGATTGTTTAAGTGACTTATATGGGATCTTATAAAAGTTGCTATTTCCTATTGAGTTGACCAATGCATGGATTCTTAGAAATTTCCTTAAAGCTTTGAAGTTTTATCTTGTTACCATGATTGTAGATGTTCTTGATACCCTTTTGATTGAGAATGATACCAAGGTGCTTGAGTTTGTTGCTTATACCATGGTCTTAGAGTGTAGTCTTAGTAAAATGGCTGAGGAGGTTGTGGTGAGGCAACAATTCTTCTCCGTTCAAGCTCTGAGAGGAATTGATTTGCAAGCATCTCACAACTTTAGTTGCTTTGCTTCCTCTCTTTCCTTCTGCAATTCAAAACACCTTTAGCCCCATTTTTGGAAATTCAAGCTCATGTCCTTATCCATGTTGAAGCAATTTGGATTATTGAGATTTACTTGGAACAGTTTTCTGCTAGCTTGCTTTTCCATATATGTGGTTGCTTCTTACTTCAGTTAACCTATCAAATGATAACACATAGAGCACTAGAATAATAATTAGTAGTAACTATTTAAAATGAGAGAAATAAAACTAATACTACTAAACAATAAAAGAATATGTCAGTCAACTATCCTAACAAAATTTTCCAAGTCCAAAGAATGAAATTTCTAAGTATCAAGGCAAGTTCTTGACAATGGCGTCAAAAACTTGATGAAACATGAGAGACATGTGATATAGTGGAATTTCTAAGTATCAACTATTAAGTCACATTTAAATGCCCCTCTAAGAAATACATGAAGCATGAGAGACATGTGGTCCCCTTGGTTTGCTCCTTTAGGCGCAACTTTCTCTCTCTTTCCCATGTGACACCTACATGTCATTCAAATTCAAATTTGAATTTCAAGGGGACCATGATCCACTTTCTTAGGGCCTTGTTTGGATCTTCCCACAATTAATTATGTGCTAACTGCCTCTAGCTCTATTAGACATGTAATTAACTCATGCTTATGCCCCTAAGAATGGAACATCCACTCTTTCACCCTCCTAACCCACTCTTTTATTATAAATAGTCTCTTCCTCTCATTTGTACATTTTACACTTTAATGATAAAAACTTTCCTTGAGAGAATTCTCTTTGAGTGTCCTTTTTCCTCTAATTGCTAGAGCAACATTATACCTTTTATCATGAGTTTTTTCCTTATGGTAACCTTCCTTCTACTTGTGACTTACCTCTTTGAGTGGCGCCACCTTCCACCACCATCTCTACCTTTTTCAACCTCCATTTCACCTTTTGAAATTACTAGAAGAGGATCATAGGAGAGGCAACCTTAGAGGATTGTACCAAGTCGTATCGAGAGTTGTAACACTCTAATTTTATAAAATATTATTTATGTCTTTTTGTAAATTATTGTCTATTATATAAAACAAATGCATATTAAATATTTGGCATTATTATGACTAATAAGATTTATGCTATTGTATAAAAAAAATGTGTGTTGATAACGTGTATAGTCTAACATTACCGTGAATTCAAATAGATAATATAATTAGAATAAATTAAATTAAATGCAACGAAAAATGAAAAAATATATATATACATATATAAATAAATAAATAAATTCTAAGTAATTGAATTAAGGTTACTTAATATAATTAATAGATAAATAAAAGATCTAATCTTATAGTAAAAATTTTGATAGCAATACTAGATTCTCTAATTAATTTGCACGTTATCTAAGACACTCTAAAAGTAAAATAAAATAAAAACTAGTATACAAGCTAACCAAAAAAAAATAGTAATGTTTAATAAAATTTATTTAAAAATTTACCATGAAAAGTTGGCGGTGGAGAGTTTTGATTTAAATCAACAAAAGCTCATCTTAAATCAATTTGAGAAGAAGTGTTCAAAATTCGAAAATATCATACCATGTAATACTTAATATGTCATGCGGTTAAAATTTAGTTATATAATTAAATAAAGATAATGTAATCAATAAAATCTAGCATTTTGAAAAAATAAAATAAAACAACTAAATATTATGAAAAACACCGTGAGCTGGAATGGAGAAAGGTTAAAAAAAAAACTAACTTGATTATATTTAATAGAGGTACTGGAAGAAGGACATTGAATTTGACATTTGAAAGAAAAAAAAAAACCTGACAGAGGCGGTGGATAAAGTAGCTTCTAACTTCTCAAAGTTTCTATAAATTTCACTCCAAATAAAAAAAATATCAAAATATAAGTGAGAAAAAAATGTTGGCATGTGATTTACTTTTGTTGATAAAATGAAATGTGGCCAAATTATGACAGTGCAACATGGCGGTGGAGCATATTTTGGAGCCTATAAAACAAGGTAAGACATTCAAACAAATCGATATAGAAAACTTGTTCTATAAAATTATCACTGTTGCAACCAAAGTTTGAGAGTGAGTAACTAAATCTCTACTACTATTACTCAATCAGTAGAGACTAAGAGGAAGAGTGAGAGCTAAAAAATAAATAAATTCAAGAAGAGAGAAAGATAGCTTTAAAAGAGAAAAAGAAGAAGATTAAAAGAAAGAGGATGTAGAAGAGAAAAAATCAAGGAGAACATAGGAGATAATCTCAAACAAGTAGAAGCCATCTTTGGCTTTGGAAGATGAGGCAGTATAAATGGTTCCAAAGTCTTGGTCAGAAGGATACATTTCCTTTATGTCATCAAATCCCAAAATTTGAGCACTGAGGGTGGCAAGGAGAGAAGACCTCCTAGAAAGAGCATCAGCCACCACATTTGTTTTTCTCTTTTTATATTTGATGACATAAGGAACAGTTTCAACAAATTCAATCCATTTAGCATGCCTCTTGTTCAACTTTTCTTGCCCCCTCAAATACTTAAGTGACTCATGGTCACTATCAATGACAAATTCTTTGGAAACAAGATAGTGTTCCCAAGTTTGTAGGGCATGGATCAAAGCATAAAACTCCTTGTCGTAGGTGGGGTTGAGATGGGAACCATTGAGTTTTTCACTAAAATAAGAAATGGGGTGCCCCCCTTACAATAGCATAGCTCCTACACCTACTCTTGATGCATCACATTCTAGCTCAAAAGTTTTTGAAAAGTCAGGAGGCTAGAACGGGTGCATTAGTGAGTTTATCCTTGAGCAATTGAAAAGCTTCTTCTTGTTTTTCACCCCACAAGAAAGGAACTTCTTTCTTCACCAAGTCATTAAGTGGTGAAGCTAGTGTGGAAAAGTTAGGCACAAAGCGCCTATAAAATCCCACGAGATCATGAAAGCTCATTATCTCAGTCACACTAGTAGGGGTGGGCCACTCTTGAATAGCCTTGATTTTTTGGGGGTCCACTTGGATCCTTTGGGCATTAATGACAAAGCGCAACACAAAAAGTGCATTTTTCTAAGTTTGCAAAAATTTATTTATTCTAAGGACAAATAAGACTTCCCTAAGGTGTCCTATATGTTATTCTAAAGACCTACTATAGACTAAAATATCATCAAAATAAATAGCTACAAACCTACCAATGCAATCCCTAAGTACATGATTCATGAGGCGCATGAAAGTGCTTGGAGCATTGGTGAGCCCAAAAGCCATCACCAACCATTCATAAAGACCGAATTTTGTCTTAAAAGTGGTTTTCCATTCATCTCCTTCTTTGATTCTTATTTTATGATAACCACTTCTAAGATCAATTTTTGAAAATATTTTGGCTCCATGCAATTCATTGAGCATATCATCTAGCCTAGGGATTGGGTTCCTATACATAATGGTGATGTTGTTGACGGCACGACAGTCCATACACATCCGCCATTTCCCATCCTTTTTGGGCACCAACAAAATAGGGACCGCACAAGGGCTAAGGCTCATTTGAACCCAACCCTTCTCCAACAAGTCTTGAACTTGAGACTCAATCTCTTTGGTCTCAATGGGGTTTGTCCTATATGCGAGCCTATTGGGTAGACTCGCACCAGGAACAAGATCAATTTGGTATTCTATTCCCCTTAGAGGTGGTAATCCCCTTGGAACCTCTTGAGGGAAGAGATCATCAAATTCTTTTAAAAGATTTTGAACCCTTTTTGGAAGAGACTCAATTTCATGACTTGTGACAGTGCTAGAAGGTACCTCTTTACAAAGAAGGAGATAAAAAGGTCGATCAAGCAAGAGAGCTTCTTTAATATCCATTTTTTTTGCAAAATGGCTCTTTTTCTCAATTACCTCTTTGGAAGGGGTACCTCCTTCCAACTCTCCCTCTTTACCCCTTTCAAGCTTTAGGGGTGGAAGCTTTTTTTTTTTTTACTTTGAACTTTTCATTTCCTCATCTCTTTTATGTTTCATGATGAGTTGATCCTCAACCACTTGTGACGGTGTTAAAGGAATTAATTTTATTCTTTTGTCCTTATGAGTGAGGATTATCTCATTAGAGTAGCCATGGTGAATGACTTGTTTGTCAAACTGTCAAGGCCTCCCTAACAAGATATGGCTGGCCTCCATTGGAACTATATCACATAAGATCTCATCCTGATACTTTCCAATGGAGAATGGCACCGTCACTTGTTGGTTTACAAACATTTCCCCTTCCTCATTAAGCCATTGGAGCTTGTAAGTTCTAGGATGAGGAATTGGTTGTAAGGCTAGCTTCTCTACCAACCTTGAGCTACAACAATTGTAGCAGGACCCACTATCCATAATGAGAGAACAAGTTTTGTCTAAAACTTTACAACGTGTATGAAAAATGTTCTCTCTTTGGGAGTCATTAAGCTTAAGGGTCGGCTTCCAAGAAGGTGCCTAACCATTAAGAGGTCTCCATCACAAGGTTTTCAACAATGTCATGCTCATGATGCTCATGACCCCGTTCTTCCTCACTCTCACTAGAGGAGGAAGATGAGCTACTCTCACTAAAAATCTCTTGGCCCCTCATGATCATGGTTTTCTTATTGGGGCATTGAGAGGCAATATGGCATCTCCCAAGACATTTAAAGCATTTAATACTACTAGTCTTATTGCTAGAACTAGCAGGGGGGTTGTCTCTATGATGCATGGGTTTATGTTCTTTATGCACATGCTTGGATGGTTCCTCTTTGGAAAACCTCTTGGGAGAGCTTCCCTTGCCTAGGTCCCACTTAGCATAATTTTAGGATGGAAATTCTCTTTTTGCTCCACCTTTTCTTTTTAATTGATTTTCCACTCTTATGCAAAGTTGGACTAGGTCATCTAGATTATTATATGGTAAGAGCTCAACTTTGTCTCTTATGTCAGAGCTCAAACCACTTAAAATCTAGCTTCAGTGGCCCTTGGTTCTTTGGTGACACCCACTCTCATCATGAAAAGTTTCATGGTTTGTCTGTACTCTTCAACACTTGAGTTATACTATTTTAATCTTTGGAGTTTATGCAAGAGTTCTCTTTCATAATAAGAAGAGATGTGTCTTTGCCTCATAGCCACCTTAAGATCATTCCAATAATCTACAGGAGGGTTACGAAGGTGGCGCCTCTCATTGACCAAGGAGGTCCACCAACACATGGCATGCCCTTGGAAGCTAAGGGTTGCCAGCAAAACTTTTCTTTCTTCACTTATATTAAAACAAACAAAGAGTTGTTCTACCTTCATTTCCCAATCAAGGTAGGCTTCCACATCCTCTTTGCCATGAAAATGAGGAAAGTCTACTTTTTGTTCCCTAGGTTGGGCTTAGGGTTGGCTATGATGTTGTTGCACTTTCCTCACCTAGGTCTTTCATATCCTTCACTTCCACTTACCTCACTAGAGGCAGACCTATACCTATGCCTCTCTCTAATTTCTCTTCTTTCTTCTCTTTCATGCTTTTCTCTTCTCTCTTCCCTTTCTCTCTCTCCTTTTTCCCTTTTTTCTTCTCTTTCTCTTTGTTCTCTTTCTTTCTCTTCACTCCGCCTTTTTTCTCTCTCTTATCTTTTCTTTCTTTTATCTCTTCTAACCTCCACTCCCTAAATTCACTCACAAACTTATCCATGTTGGTTATTTTTTAAGAACCTTGTTGATTTACACTACTTTTACTAGATGTGTGTGTGCTCATTTTGAAAATGATTGGGAAGAACCTAAGGGCAACATTCCTCACTTTTTTGTTTCGTTTTCTCCCTAAGTGAATTACTTAAGAGTCTTTGGAATTCAAAAGCCTTTCACACTAAGATTCAAAGCAAATAAAAGAAATTAAAGCAAAGGTAAGGGTCTAAAGGCGTGCACTTAAGGTGGAGAGATGGGGTACCAATTCCTTCTCCCACCTAAATGAGAAACTAAAAGTTATTACAATCAAAGAGGTGACCCTTATGGGCATCTAACACCTCAATTAAAAATGGCCTTAAAAATTACACCCACAAAAGGCAAAAAGTAAAAGATTTGAAGTTTTGATGTTGCTTCTCCACTCTAAGTTTTTGCCTCTCTCAAATTGTTGTTGCTTCCTTGAATGAACCTCTTCATTAGCTTGCTTCAACACACCTCAAGATGCTTCCCTTATGGAAAGCTTGGATTTACCTCTCTTTTCCTTTCTCAAAAGTGGCGCACCAAGAGCAAGAGAGTGCAAGAAGTAAAGAAAAACAAGAAAAGGTTACAATCAAAGGAGGACACACATCCAAGTGGATAGATTAAATGTAGACAAACACAATGAATAAGAACAAGACAAGCAAATAATTAAAGGTATTGAAATAAAATTAGCACGTCAAAATGAACTTAGAATGGTACTAGATTAGATTGGACTTAAAAGCAACAAGAGACTTAAAAGAATTTTCTAAGATTTGAACATTCACTTTATATTGCCCGAAAAAGCAAATTCAATCTAGATGTAACAATGTTTGCACACTCCTTCTAATCAAATCAAAACAAATTGAGGTGTACTAAATATAATTTGTTCTCTTTTCACTTGTTTTCTTTTGTCTTTAATTACGTTTACTAACTCTTTTTTTTTTTTTGCTTGATTTGTCTTCTACCTTTATATATATATATATATATATATATATATATATATATATATATATATATATATATATATATATATATATATTTCCTCTTCTCTTTTTTTTTTTTGCTACACCTCTTCAACAATTTTAGAAAAATTAAATAGAAAATGAGGAGTGTAAGAGAGATATTCGCTTGAAATAAAATGAAGAATTCAGCCAACAAAATTAATAATCAAGGAGCAAATCAAGGAAAATAAAATCAACCTAACATGCACTAGATTTTAGGGTGTGTCAAGCAAGCTTTAATGAGACTTTTAGGGGGTCTAGGCAAGCTTGATTTCTCAAGTGTTTAAGCCCAAAACTCATGCCTATTTTGATCTCAACAACAGCCAAAACAATTCACCCAAAAGAATTAATGTAATGCTAAGCTACTAAAATGAACAAGAATTATAGGAAAAAATAGAGCATAATTTTGAAAAAAAAATTTGAGATCATGCTAGAACTAATAGCATGTAGACTTCTTAGAAGACTTACTCAAGAGGATGAACCTATTTCATGCTCAATTTCAAGAAGTAACACACACTCTTTTTATGTAGAAAATAAAAAGTAGTAGAAGTGGAAATTTAATGTGACAATTAAGGACTAAACAAGACAATCTGAATGACAAGACAAGGAAGATTAAAAGCTTAAAAATAAAGTGCAGAAAAATAAAACTCACACTCACAACAAGAAAGAAAAAAAAAACGCCTAAAGCAAAAAAAAATGTAAAGGAAAGGAAAGTAAAAGAAGTGATTCCAAAAGCTTATACCACAATTGGGTGGCTTCCTTCACAAAGGTTGTGAAATCATTAACATAAGCTTTCTTAGGAAAATCACAAGAGGAAGAAGAAGGAATTAAAATGGCAAGAAAAGGAATCCTAAAGCATGACAAAGTGATTCAATGAAAGAACAAGAAATTGAACCAAAGAAATAAAAGTGCAAGGAATTAAGACAATAAATAAATCTACTACCAACAAAACATGAAAGGAGAATAAAATGACAATAAAGGAACAAGAATTAAAGCATAAAAAAACTGTAGAAAATGGCTAAGAAAGACGCATGAAACTTAAAGAAAAGGAGGAGGAAATGAACCTTCATGAAGATGGCTCTTGATACCAAATGATGCAGTCCCTTGATCTCTTTAACCAAGGTTCCTTCCTCTAAGAAAATGGAGGATGGAGAGGCTAGAAATGGGGGAGGTTGACGCCACTTTCTAGGAGAAAGATGAGTCAAAACTTTTATGTTGCTTACCACAAGGGAGAGGTCCCTTGATAAAAGCTTTAAGGGAGAGATTCCTCAAGAGAGAGAATTCTTAATGACACTCAAAAATAAATTTCTCAAAAATATTCTTACTTCATTCAATCAAGTGTAATTTGTACAAGAGAGACTAGGTGTATTTATAGCCCAAAAGAGGGAGCAAGACACTCAAAACTAAGCAATGTGGGACTTGGGTCTAATTAGGATTAAGAGCACTAATCCCTCTTAGGCCCACTAAAAGGGGCATCTAGCCTTAAGCTAAGGAGTGTCACGACCTAATCAAGGGGGTGTGGAAAGAGATCCACACTCCTTTGAGTTATTAGCCCTCTACTCCCCTCACCTCCTTTCCTAAGCTATTTACACCCTAAACTTTAGAAACTAGCATAAATGGCCAAAATACATGGCCTAAAAGGGAATTAAAAACTAATTAATATTTACAAGAGGAAAACTAAGGACTATGGCCTAAAATGTCTATCTCCATCATGAGTTGGGGTCTTGATGAGTCTTTCCAGGCCATGTCCTATTCAATCCTCTTAGCCATTGCCCTAGTGAGAGGGCCCTTGGTTGGTAGGATTGAATCAGATAATAGTAGGAGTAAATCTTAATTTGAATACTTAATGTTGAGAAATTAATTTTAGCTTTGATTATTTCATGATGAGAAGAGTGATTTGATTAAGGGAGGAAGATGAGAGTATAGATGAAATTTTTGTAAAAGTTTAGATGCTTAAAAATTTAACGATAATATAAGAATAGGAAAATATAAAATTAGTTAGCATTGAACTATCCAAAATTCTATGGTATTACCACAAAACTGTGACTTAGACATAGAAATGTAATTTTTCCTTGAAGTGTGTTACCATAACTATGTTTTCTACTAGATTGTGATTTATGCCACATATGTGTAGCTTACAAAAAAAATTATTTAGAACAATAAATTTAATATATATTAATAAAATTCTATATAATTAGTTTTAATTAATTAGTATTATCATAGAATTGAGTTAAAATTAGAAATAACATAGTTTAATCTATAAAAGTTTTGGAGATGGATGAATTGGATATTAATATTGTTTATCTATGTGCTCCTATTGTAATGTGAATTATGCATATATCATTTTGCACCATAATTCATAGTGCATCATATGATTTTGAGTCAAAAGATTTTGGGTGGGAAATAGTGAAAATGTTTTGCAATTGTCAAGGACAGTTGACAGTAAAATACGAAAATAATTTTGAAATAATATTTTCGAAAGTTAAAATTGACTATCAAGAAAGAATAACACATGAAATTGAGAATAAGAATAAGAAGAAGTCTTATGGTAAAAAAAACTCATTTATTTGAATATCTTACTATTCTTCATAGTGAATGGGGTTTGGGCTGAGCTAGTATACGAGACCGTATGGTCTAGGGAGTGTCGAGGTATTGGTGATTCCCCAAATGAACAGTTTTTATTAGCTCTATATCGGGGTGGCCTTCTGGGTACACTGACACCTTGTCACTTCTGTATGCTAATTTGATCTAGTGAGGCGTTGCTGAATCACCAAACAGGGTGATGATAAGCTCTGACTTCACTAGACACCCAAAAGGGAAAATCTCTATGGAGTACCAAGTCAAAATGATTTTCTAATTGTTTTTTTAGTCAAAATTTGCATTTCATAATCATTTTGCATCTCTTATAAACTATTTGATATTGATGTTATACTATTTGTAAAACTGGTTACTTAATTAAATTTCATAAGTGAAATTAAATATCTGATTCATACTCAGACGGAATGTCTGGTCCATATTTCCCCTTAATCCTAGGGGTTTGATTATGCAAGAAAATACTAAAGTGCTTAGCAGAGAATACTTGATGCAACCAGAGCATTAGGATTTTGGGAATACTTTGGAAGTCATGATGTACTGAAATTACTATTTTGTAAAACATGGTCTTGTTAGTTTATTTTGTAATTTGGACAACTTCATACTTATTAGTGCCACTAGTATTAATCTAATATGTGTTTCTATATAAAATTACTCCAATATATAAAAATAACATTTAAGTATAAAACTAAGAAAATCAGAAACTAAATTAAATTTGTAAGGGGTTACAAGAGTCACTCTTCTACAGGTCTCATTCCTTACTTGTTTCCTTGCATTTTTGAATTTCAATATTCTTCTCTATCTCAATTATACTTTTATTTTAGTGCTTCCTTGTTGTTATCTCAATTCCTTTATTGTCTTGTTATGTTCATGTTTATTAGTTTTGTTTTCTTCTAAATTCTTATGCGTATGCTTTATATGAATTCTTTTGCTTGGTTCAATTGCTTTGTTCTCTTCATTAAATCAATATGCTCCATTTAGATTTCATTTTTCTGCCTTATCTTTAAGTTTGTGTGGAGTTCTTGCTTGAATAGGTACCTAAGAAGCATTTTCGCTAAGTCTATACCTCTGTGGTGAGATCCATAGCACTATGATGAAATGCTTTGGCCTTATGTTTACACTCCTTTTTGGTTCACTTTGTGTTCTGTTTTCTTACTCTGTTTTAGGCGTTTATTTTCCAATTTTATGCTCAACTTTTTGTCATTAGGAGTTTTGTTTAGTACTTTTATGTCAAATTAATTTCCTAGTAAGTTTAGCCTCTTTATTTTTACGAAAAAGTGTGTTGAACAAACTTCTTGAAATTGAGCTTCTAAGAAGAGTTAATCCTCTTGTTCTAAGTATTATAAGAAGTCTGACATGCTTTGTAGTTCAAGCATGATCTCTTGTAAATTTTTCTCAAAAAAATTTTACCTCAATTTCACCTAATAGTATGTTGTGTTTTGGCAAATTTAGTAGCTCTTGTGTGCTATTTGGTTGAAGTGACATTGTAATTTGGTTGCTTACACTTTGGTCGTGACTTTGAAGCATCAAAACTTGCTTGAACAACTGAGCTCTTACACATCCAAAGGTCCATTATAGCATACCTAAGTCATTCTTCATTTGGTACATCTTTGAGTATTTCAGTGTTTTCATTAGTTGCAATTTGATTTCAAATTTTATGTGCCTTATGCTTCCTTTTAGGCTAAGCGAATAGAACTATTACATTCATCACTTAATTCTAAATCAAAAAAGTATTAGATGCCATCAAATAAAAAAACACAAAGAAAATAGAAGAAAATTAACATCAAAATAAAAAAAAAGTATAAATATATATATATATATATATATTTATTTACCTAATAACTAAGTGAAAGAAATTGCAAAAGAGTTTTGAATTGTTGGTTTATTTTCTTGGAAAACCTTCTTAGAGCTTTCATCCATACTTGTTTAGCTTAGTCCAAATTTTGAAAACATTTTGAGTCTTTTACATTTTAGTCTCTACTCTATTTTAGAGCCTTTCTAGGATTTCTATTGTGTGTCTACTTCTTTCTTATCTTTAATTTTAGTTCATCTTAATTCATACTCCTTCTAGTCTTGTCATATTTACTCTTTCCATTTGGATAGTAACCTTTTTGTTGTTTGAGCTTTTATTGATTTTGTGCTTCTATTCTTGCTTGCTCCTTTTGTTTGCCTTTAATGTATTGTAGTGTCACTCTCGGTAAAAGGGATTTAAGGTGAAGGCTTCTTACAAGGGTAGCCTTCTAGAAAGAGTTGAAAGAGCTAAAGGATCTTGATCAAGAAGAGAAACAAGGAGTGTGAAGTTCATAATTGGAAGGAGTTTTGGAGCCAAGACTTAAAGAGCTTTGTTTTCTTTTCTTTTCTTTTCTTTTGTACTTAATTCCTTGTAATTAAAAGGCTTCTTTCTAGGAAGTGGTGGATGCCCTAAAGGTTCACTTCCTTTTTCTTTTGTAATAACTTGTAGATTCTCGTTTTTAGGTCTAAAGGAAAAGTGGTACTCTTCTTCACACCTTAGGAGCTCGTTTTAGGTCCTTACACTTTTACTTTTTTGCCTTTATTTTCCTTGCTCAAATGCTTAGTGAAACTAGTGTTCGAAAGACTCATTGTCTCTTACGTGAGAAAACACAAAAAAGAGAGGAGTGTGTGTTTTCTTATCTCGGCCTTAACCTTAGTTTCTCAACCATCCTTGCACATGGCTCTCAAATCACACACTAGTAGCAACAAGAGTGTGAACCAAGAGGGCTCCCCCAACATGACCCCTTTTAATAATTTTGTTTTAGAGTTTAGAGAGTGGAGAATGGAAGATAACAATTTAAGAAGAGAGAGAAATGTAAGGTAAGAAAAGAGAAGAGAATAAAAGAAAAGGAGAAAAGAGAGAAAGTAAGAGAAAAGAGAAGAAAGAGAAGAAAAAAGAAAAGAAGGGAGAGAGAGAGAGAACAAAATATAAAGATGAAAAAAAGAGAAAGAGAAGAGAGAAAAAGAGAGGAGAAACAAAGAGATAAGAGAGAAAAATAAGAGAGGAAGAGGAAAAAAAGAAAGGAAAGGGCAATAGGTCTCCCTTCACCTTTTATAGTGGAAGTGAGAGTGAGTATTATGAGGGGATACCTAGGGTAAGGAACAACAACATAACTCATAACATGCATGAATATGTGCCCTCTCCTAGGAAGCAAAAAGTTGACCTCCCTCATTTCCAAGGAAGGGAAGATGTGGAACCATATTTTGACTGTAAGTTAAGGTATAACAGTTGTTTAAATGCTTTAATGTGAGATAGAAGATGAAATTCAAATTGGCAACCCTGAGCTTCCAAGGGCATGTCAGACATTGGTGGACGACTTTAGTCAATGAAAGGCTTAGAACTCATAGAACTATCATTGATTATTAGAATTATTTGAAAAGTGCTATGAGAAGAAGGCATATCATTTCTTATTATAAGAGAGAACTTTTGGATAAACTCTAAAGGCTTAGGCAATACAATCTAAGTGTTTAAGAGTATAGGAAAAGCATGGAACTCCTCATAATGAGAGTGGGAATCATTGAAGAGCCTAGGGCCATCATTGCTAGGTTTATATGTGGTTTAAGTTCAGACATTAAAGACAAAGTTGATTTTTTACTATATAGGGATCTAGATGAATTGATCCAACTTTGTATAAAGGTTGAGAATCAATTAAAAAGAAAAAGTTCAAAGAAATAGTATCTAACCTATACAAATAGGGATTAAGTCAAATGAACTTCTTCCAAGAACTTCCCTAGAAAGGAGCAACCCAAAGCATCAAAAGATCATAAGCCATTACATAGTATAAAACAACCTCCTACTACTAGCTCTACTTCTAAGACTAGTAGTATCAAATGCTTTAAATGTCCTGGGAGAGGTCACTTTGCTTCTCAATTCCCCACTAAAAAGACCATGATCATGAGAGGCCAAGACATCAATAGCAGTGAGGATAGTTCACATTCTTCCTCTAGTGAGAGTGAGGAAGAAAAGGGCCATGCATCAAACCATGGCATGGATGAGTTCTATGCTTGGGGGGACCTCCTCATGGTATGAAGGCTTCTTGGAATCCAACCTTTTGAGCTAGACTAATCCCAAAGAGAGAACATCTTTCACACAAGGTGTAAAGTGTAAGACAAAGTATGTTCTCTCATTGTGGATAGTGGGTCTTGTTGTAACTATTATACCTCTAAGTTGGTTGCAAGCTAGCCTTGACCCTAACTCCCCATCCTAAACCTTACAAACTTCAATGGCTCAATGAGCAAGGGGAGATCCTGGTCAACCAACAGGTAAGAGTGCCCATTTCTATTGAAACATATGAAGATGAGATCATATGTGACATTGTTTCAGTGGAAGCTGGACACGTCCTGTTAGGGAGACCATGGCAATTTGATAAGAAAGTCATCCATCATGGTCACTCTAATGATATCATCGTCACCCATAAGGATAGAAACATTAAGTTTATCTTCTTACTTCTGCTTAGGTGGCAGAGGATCAGCTTCTCATGAAGCATAAAAGAGATGAGGGGAAAAAAGCTCAAAAAAAAGAACAAGCTTCACCTCTAAAGCTTGAAAGGGGTAAGGAGGTTTAGTTGGAAGGAAGTGCCCCTTCCAAGAAGATTATTAAGGACAAAAATCATTTTCCTACTAAAGAGGACTTAAAAGAAGCTTTCCTCCTTAATAAACCTTTCTATCTCCTCCTTTTCAAAAAGGAATTCTCTTGCACTACCACAGATCTTGAGATTGAGTCTTTCCCACAAGGGGTTCAAACTCTTCTAAAATAATTTGATGATCTATTTTCTTAAGACATCCCTAAGGGGTTATCTCCTCTAAGAGGAATAGAACATCAAATAGATCTTATTCCTGGTGCTAGCCTACCCAGTAGGTTTGCATATAGGACAAACCCCTTTGAGACTAAAGAAATTGAGTCTCAAGTTCAAGATCTGTTAGAGAAGGGTTGGGTTCAAAAGAGCCCCAACCCTTGTGTTGTTCCAGTCTTGTTGGTGCCCAAGAAAGATGGCAAGTGAAGGATGTGTGTTGATTGTAAAGCAATTAATAACATCACCATCAAATATAGGCACCTCATCCCTAGGCTTGATGACATGTTAGATGAACTACATGGAGCAATGGTTTTTTCAAAAATTGATCTTAGAAGTGGTTACCACCAAATTAGGATTAAAGAGGGTGATGAGTGGAAAACTGTTTTTAAGACAGAGTTTGGTCTTTATGAGTGGCTGATTATGCCCTTTAGGCTCACAAATGCTCCTAATACATTCATATGCTTAATGAATCATGTTCTTAAAGATTGTGTGGGTAAATTTTGTGTAGTTTATTTTGATGATATTCTCATTTTTAGTAGGTGCCTAGATGATCACTTAGGACATCTAAAACAAGTCTTTTGCATTCTTAGGAAAAACTACCTTTTTACAAACATTGAAAAATGCACCTTTTGTGTTGAGAGTGTCGTGTTTTTAGGTTTTGTAGTTAATGAAAAAGGGTCCATGTGGACCCCGAGAAAATCAAAGCCATCCAAGAATGGCTCACCCCAACAAGTGTGACAAAGATCAAGAGTTTTCATGGTCTCGCTAGTTTCTATAGGTGTTTGTGCCTAATTTCTCCACACTTATATCACCATTAAATGATTTGGTGAAGAATGATGTTCCATTCCTTGAGGGTGAGAAACAAGAGAAAGTATTTTCTCTTATCAAAGAAAAGATCACCAATGCACTAGTTCTAGCTCTTCCTGACTTTTCTAAAACCTCTGAGCTAGAATGTGATGCATTTGGAGTAGGTGTTGGAGATGTCTTCTTGCAAGGAGGGCATACAATAACATATTTCAGTGAAAAACTTAATGGAGCTCCCTTCAACTACCCCACTTATGATAGAGAATTTCACTCTTTGATAAGGGCCCTTCAGACTTGGGAACATTACCTTGTTTCCAAAGAGTTTTGTCATTCACAGTGACCATGAGTCACTCAAGTATCTGAGGGAGCAAGGCAAGTTGAAAAAAAGGTATGCAAAGTGGGTTGAATTACTTGAATACTTCCCATATGTCATCAAATACAAAAAAGGAAAAGCAAATGTGGTAGTTGATGCCTTATCTAGAAGGCATACTCTCTTTACCACTCTGAGCTCTCAAATTTTAGGCTTTGATGAAATTAGAACCATGTATCCCTCTAACAAGGATTTTGGTCTCATCTTTGATGCCTCTTCATCCAAAGCCCATAATTGGTTCTTTATTAGTGAAGGGTATTTGTTCAGAGAAGACAAATTTTGCATATCCCAAGGATCTATGAGAAAATTTTTGAAAAAAAAAGCCATGAAGGTGGGCTCATGGGGCATTTTGGAATTCAAAAACCCTTAATGCTTTTAAAAAATAAATTTTTTTGGCCCCATATGAAAAAAGATGTCCAGAGACATTGTTCTAGATGCATAGCTTTCTTGCAGACTAAGTCTAAAATAATGCCTTATGGACTCTATTCACCTTTACCTGCTCCCTTTAAACCTTGGGTGAACATTAGCATGGACTTTGTCCTTGGGCTTCCTAGAATCCAAAGAGGTATAGACTCCAATTTTGTGGTGGTGGATCACTTTAATAAAATAGCTCATTTTATAATGTGCCACAAGTGGATGATGCGAGCAACATCTCAAGACTTTTCTTTAATGAGGTTGTGAGATTGCATGGAATACCTTCAACTATTGTGTCTGATAAAGAAGCAAAGTGCGTTATCCATTTTTGGATAACCTTATGGACTAGGCTAGGAACTAAGCTTTGATGCCTTCCTCCCTTGATCTTTTTTAGAGGTTATTTTCTTTGGTGAAATGGTTTGTGGATAGGTAAAAAGTGAGGTTGTTTAGGCGCCACTTAAGGGTAAAATAAGCCTAAGAGGGAAAGTTTTGCCACAAAGGATGAAACCCTTGATAAAAACCAAAGGAATTCTCAAAGAGAGGGGGAGGCACACTAAGATAAGAAATTTGGCTAACTAGGGTATTTTCATTCAACCAAGTGTAAAAAATACAAGAGGGTGAAGAAGCACCCTTTTATAGAGGGAGCTAACCTTTTGCACAAGTCATAAAGGAAAGGAAGGGCTAGGATTAAAAGGAGTGATCCAAGGGAGGAGGATTGAAGCCCAAAGTCCAACCAATCCCCTCCTTTAGATGAAGATTGGAGCCTAAGATAGCACATCTAAGGGCCAAGATTACTCCTTATTAGCTTATGGGTCTTATTTGGAAAAAGAGAGGTGTGGTTATCAAACTACCCCCTTATTTTCTTAAAAAAGGCCCAAAAGCTAATTTTATCCCTTCTTATTACTAAAACACCTTCTAGAGCATTAAATGGACTAATACATGTCCAAAAACCTAGGTTCCTCTAAGAAAATTAAATGAGACATTACAAGCAATTTAAATCCTCCCAAGCTAAGAATAAGTCACAGCTTGCACAGCTTGATGGTCATATGAAGGTGAAGTCTTTCTCCATCTACTCTAGCAATGTCTTCCTCTATTCTTCTAGCCATGGCCCTAGTGATAGACACCTTGCTTGGTGAGCATGCATCAAGCTTCATTTTTCTACCACCTGCCATCCTCAAACTGATGGTCAAACCGAGGTGGTAAATAGATCTCTATCAACAATGTTGAGGGCTTTTTTAAGAGGAAACCATAAGTCTTCGGTCAAATGACTCTTAAGCAACCAAAACAAGAGGGGGGGTGAATTGTTTTCCAAAAACATTTTATGATTTTTACAAAAGACTGGTTTTCAAAATCAATTTAACCACTTTTATGAAATACTATTGAATTAGATCAATGTGCAACAACTTTAAGAACTATTGTAATAGATCTGTTACAATTACATACAATAGTGCGCAAGATTAATTTAGATTTTACAAATTAGATTATCTAGTATTACTAGAAGCAATAAAGCAATGTAACAAGATAAAAACTAGAGAAGAAGAACAAGAAATACACATGAAATTTATACTAGTTCACACTTAAACTAGGCTACATCTAGTTGTTCTAACTTCAAAGAAACCTACCTTGAATAAAACCAATCACTAGAATTAATCTGAGAGTTACACAACAAAATCACATGAATATGACACCTACACAGGCACTGTCTTGAACAACTATCAAGAAATATGATTCTAACACATGCAAAAATTCATTCATGAACAATACAATCTAGGAAACCTACCTAGACAATCAATACAACAAAATAAAACTAAAAGGAATGATATCACCTTTAATGATTCGAATAGAAATTTGAGTAATAATTTTATCAACACGATACTTTCAAAGAACCTTGACTTTGTTTTGATTCTTGATGGATCCTTTAGTTTTTGCTTTGGACTTGTTGTTGCAGAGGTTTGGTAGCTTTTTGTTTTCTCCAGAAACTCATAGTATCAATCTCTAAAAGATTTTTGGAATATGTTATTCATTATTTAAAAAATGAGTTTCTTCCTTTTATATGAAAAGGCTTCAATCTTTGTTTTAATTGATTAAATCGAGTTTTAATCTATTAAACTATTCTTCGCACAATTCCAGAACAAACTAGAGCAATTTAATCGATTATCATAAATACTTAATCGATTAAATTGTTCATTAGTCATGATTAAATGAGCAGGATCAATTTAATTGATTAAATGATTTAGATAATCGATTATAAGCTGATTATAAATGATTTAGATAATCAATTATAAGCTAATTTAACATATTTAAACAACAGTTTTGCTTCCTTTAATCTATTAAGTCAATTCATGAATAAATTATGTAAATGTTCTTGCTATATCAATGAGACTTAATAATTTTGAAAAACATTTAGAGGTACCAAAATCTCATTTATGTAACATAACTTAATCACGCTAACATTTTCACCAAAGAATTAAAGAAAACTAAGTTCATTTGAATTAGGATAACAACGAGACCTATATAATGCATGCAATGATTCAAGCATAATTCTAAAGCACTCATCCTAGGTATAGCTTGTGTTCATCATTAAAACCATAATGTTACAAGATATAATTAGTCTTATCTGCTTTCCCGAGAGAATCTCCAATATTGGGATGAGTATCTCCCCCACATTGAATTTACATATAACAGGGTGGTTCATACGGCCACCAAGCATTCCCTTTTGTAGTTTGTTTGTGGGTTTAATCCTCTTGCTCCCTTGGATCTTTTGCCTCTCCCTACTTCCTAATCTCACAAGGATGGGGACTCTAGGGCAGAATTTATTAAGAAGTTGCATCAGAGGGTTAAATCAAATATTGAACAACAAGCAAAAAGGTATGCAACTTTTAAAAATAAGGGGAGGAAGGAAATCATCTTTCATGAAGGGGATTGGGTTTGGCTCCATGGTAGAAAGGATCATTTTCCTACTAAGAGGAAGTCAAAACTAAGCCCTAGAGGAGATGATCTGATGCAAAAAGCTTCTACACTCCCCTTGATCTTCTCCAAGAGTTTCCAAACTCCAAGAAAATGGAATATGGAGGGGGAAAGAAATGGGATGGGGTGCCACTCTCTTAGAGAGATAAGCCAAGTGTTTAGGTTTACCACAAGGGAAGGAACCCTTGATAAAAACCAACTAGGAAGAGGTTCTTCAAAAAGAGAGGATTCTCAAGACCTTTTACTATGAATATGTTCAAAAAGAGACTATTATCATTCAATTCAAAGGTGAGATTTACAATGAAAGGGATGAGTATATAGCCCAATGGGAGAGCTTGGGCACACTTTTCTAGGTAATGTGTGACTTGTGCTTAATTAGGATTAAAACTAATTAACTCAAGTCTTTAGGCCTTAAAAGTGGTAACTAATACTAATCCCAAGGGGTGAAAATAGCTCATCCAAATAAGTGAAAATAAGTGAGCCCAACATTCCTAAAAAATATCTCACTCTAAGCCTACCCCTCTAAATATCTAAAGACACCTATACCTTTTAAACTAAATAAAGTTGGCAGAAAATACATGGCCTTACGTGAATTAAAAATACTCTCTTATTTAGCTAATTAAAATAAAATAGTTACAAGCTAAAAATAATGAAGACGGTGGCTTCAAATCTTCAATGAGCTTTCATCCATGCCATGCCTTCCTTAAATCCTCCTAACCATGATACATGCTAGGTTGTATAACATCATCTCCTCCCACTTGGAGAGGATTTGACCTCAAATCCTGAGGCATTTCTTCCTTTTTTTCAAAGTCTGTAAGAAAATAAGCAAAGTAGTAAGTATATACAGACAAGTGATTTTGGAGGGAGTGAGAGGTCTATAAGGAGACCTCTTAGGAATCGGGTAGTGGAGGTTGGCACTAAGGTTTCAAAAGGATTTAGCATGCATGTGCCTCTACATGACATCTCCTCATCCTTCTCCTATTGCACTAGATGCTAGCTTAAAAGGTTTTCAAATAATAGGCAAAACTAGTCTAGTTGCAATGGAGCATCAAGTTGGACTTAAGGGTGTGGATCAAAACTGTATAAGAAAATCCTCAAATTCAACTTGTTCTTTTTGTAAGGTTTAGTGGGAAATTTTTTTCTATGTAGAGAACCTCCTTTGAAAGAAAAGGTGTATATTTCTTAGACTCGATCTTCCTACCAATAACCTTATTTTTATTTTTATCGTTCTCTCTCTTAAGCTTCATGATCCTTCTATCTTCCATAACATCGGTAAGGGCTAAGAAGAAGTAAGGTAATATTTTTCCCTTATGAAAGAGAGTGATTTTATTAGTGAGGTCATTGTGCAAAGTTGCCTTATCATGTTGTCATGGCCTTCCCAACAACATGTGACTAGCTTCCATAGGGACTACATCACATAGAACTTTGTCTTGGTACTTCCCTATAGAAAATCTAATCTCCACTTGTTCTCTTACTACTACACTTTCTTCATCATTAAGTCCATGCAAAGAATAAGGTGGTGGATGAGGAGTAGTAGTAAGTGTTAGCTTTTCCATCACCCTTGTGCTACAACAATTGCAACATGATCCACCATCCACAATGAGATAACAAGTTTTCCTTAAAATTTTGCATCTTGTTTGAAAAACATTCTCTCTTGGTGTTTAGGTGTCCTTAAAAGGATGGCTCCCAAAAAGCCTTTTAACTTTAAGAGATCATCACATGAATGAGTACCATTTTCATTTGATGTTCCCCTTAAAGTCCTTTTACTTTTGGGGTAAAACAAAGCAATGCACTCTTTGTCTAAACACTTAAAACATTTAGGACTTCTAGAACGAGTGTTTGAACTAGTGATAGGGGTGTCACTTTTAATCAAGGGTTTTTTATCTATTTTTCATTTAGATGACTCTTTTTTTATTTTTAGAAGGGGTTATCTTTTTCCTAAGATATATCTTAGGTTCATCTATTCACTAGAAGAGATTTGAAGGTCAAGGTTTGTGATAGGCTCTTCTAAGTCCCTAATGGAGGTAGATACTTCACTAAGGGCACTCTTAAAGGCATCACTTTCCTTTTCTTTCTTCTCTTGTTCCCTTCTTTTTCTCTGCAACTCTTTTTTTTTTCTATTTCTTTTTATTTTTTCTCTTTTCTCTTTTTCTTTTCTCTCTTGCCAATCCTTTTCTTTTTGCTTTCTTTCTCACTTTTCTTTTTCTTTTTTATCTTCCCATTATTTTTTCTTTTTTCTATTTCTTTTCCACTCTTTTTCTAGCTCCTTTTTTCCATCTTCCTTCCCTCTCTTTTTCTCTTCTTTCTTGTCTCTCTTTTTCTTTTTGTTCCTTCTCTCTTTTTTCTTCCCTTTTCTAGTTCTTCTAGTTCCCTTTTTCTCCTCTCTTTTTGTTTTCATTCTTTTTCCCAAAACTTTTTTCTTTCTTTTTCTACTCTCTCCCAATCAAACGAGCATGAATATGAGAGCACAATGGGTTTATAACTATGGTAATAATCACTCTTCTCACCCATCTCTTTTTCACACTCTTCTTTTGTTCTATTCTCACATTTTTCTTGTTTTTATCTTTTATCTTCCCTAGTTTTATTACTACTCCTAACACTCCTAGACGTGTATCAATACATTTCAAAGTGTAAGGCCTAGGGGCTAAGATGCAAAACACTCCTCTCTTTTTAAGTTTTCTGAACTAAAAGTGACTTAAGCCTTTGGAACTTAAGCATTTTCCTAAACATTGAAAGCAAATAAATAAATTTAAAGCAAAGCTAAGGGATTCTAACATGCTCCTAAGTATGAATAAGGGATACCAATTCCTTATCTACACTAAACGAGAGCTAAGTTTATTACACACAAAAGAAATTACCCTTATGGCATCCAACACCAGTAATTAAAAAGGCCTTTAAAGAAAATTACACCCAAATTAAAATGCAAAAATAAAAGAAAGCTTAAACGTTGCTCCTTCTTCAAGTGCTCCTCACAAGTGTATCACTCTAGTCTTGCCTCCTTTTCAACTCTCCATTTCCTTGGTTTAAATCAACTTTTCCTAGTATGCTACCCTTTGTGGAAGTTTCAACACTTTGGCCCTATCCAAGAGAAAAAAAGTGCCCAACAAAGAGACCAAGGGAAGTAGAATTTGAAAGCAAAAAGCAAGAAAAGCACTTAGCAAGAGTAGGCACACGTTCAAGTGGAAAGAATTTTATTCAAACAAAAACAAAGAGAACCAAAAATGACAAGTAAACAACAACAATGGTGTAGAAAGAAAGGTAGCAGCACACAAAAGAAATCCTAGAATAGAATGGACTAAAAATAAAAAAAAATGACTCAACAAAATTTTCTAAGATTTGCACCAAGTTTTAATGCTTATGGTTGAACCTTAATCAAACAATTTCAAGCAAGTTGTAACAAAATTCAAGCACTCCTTTTAAGGATTTGAACAATGTGAGGTGCACTACAATTTTCTTTTTTTTTTTGCTCTTACTAACACTTTGTTTTGATTTATTTTCACTTTTGATTCTACTTTTCCCCCTTTTTTATTTTTTTAAATGATTTTGATACACCTCTTTAATAATTTTGAAAGCAAATTTTATGAGGGAGTGAAGAATCATAAATGCTTTAATTAATTGTAAAGGAGCAGCCACAACAAGTTTAAAGGAAGTGCAAAATCAAAGAAAAAACAACTTAAAATATACTAGAATTAAGGTGACTAAAAATAAGGCACAAAGAGGAGATTTAGAGGCACTTAAGGCAAGATTAAATGCTTAGAACTTAAGCCCAATTAACACACCAAAATGGGTCTCCAAATCAGCCAAAGAAAAATCACCAAAAAGACTAGTAAAAATTAAGCTACTAAAACAACAAGAACAAAATGGACTCTAAGAAAGAATTGAAAATTTTTTTGAGAACTTTTTTTTGAAACATGCTATAATCTAAAGCATGTGAGATTCTAGGAAATATAAACAACACACTTTATAGTAAAAATAAAAAGGCAAAAAACAATGTAGAAGAGAATATAAAAATGGACTACAACATGACCAACTAAGACACAACTATAGGAGATTAAAAACTGAAATAAAATGACTTAAAAACAGCAAGAACAAGGCTAAACTAGAGTATTAGGTGCTAGAAAAATAGAATTAAATAAGCACAAGCTCAAAGCAAAAGAAGCAAACTGCATCCAAAGATCAAAACCACAATAATGTGGCTTCCTTCACAAATTTTGTGAAGTCATTATAATGACCTTCTTAGGATTGCACAAGAATGTGACAAAAATAAAATAGCTGAGCAAAAAATTAAAGAAACACAAAAAAGATTCAATGGAAATGAACAAAATAAATTGAATTTAGAAAGCAATAAAGACTAGGAATTAAATTGCACAAAATAAAAAACTACTAAAACATAAACTTGAAGGTATAAAAGGAATTTAAATGACAAGAATTAAAGGCTAAAAAAATAGAAGAACAATAGAACAAGAAGAAAGAAAATGCACAAACTAAGAAGAATTAAGGACTAGAAAAAACAACATGGAGTTGGCTCTTGATACCACTTGATGCAAAAATATTTTGTATTCTCCTTGATCTTCTCCAAGAGGTTCCAAGCTCTAAGGAAATGAAATATGGAGGGGGAAAGAAATGGGATGAAGCATCACTCTCTTAGAGAGATAAGCCAAGTGTTTAGGTTTACCACAAGGGGAGGAACCTTTGATAAAAACCAACTAGGAAGATGTTCTTCAAGAGAGAGGATCCCCAAGATCTTTTGCTATGAATATGCTCAAAAGGAGACTATTATCATTTAATTCAAAGGTGAGGTTTACAATGAGAGGAGACGAGTATATATAGCCCAATGAGAGAGCTTGGGCACACTTTTCTAGGCAATGTGAGACTTGGGCTTAATTAGGATCCTAAATTGGGCTCATCCAAATAAGTGAAAATAAGTGATCCCAACATTCCTAAAAAGGATCTCACTCTAAGCCTACCCCTCTAAAATATCTAAAGACATCTATACCTTCTAAACTAAATGAAGTTGGCTGAAAATACATGGCCTCAAAGGAATTAAAAATACACTCTTATTTATCTAATTAAAATAAAATATTTACAAGTTAAAAATAATGAAGACTATGGCTTCAAATCTTCAATGAGCTTTCATTCATGCCATGCCTTCCTTGAATCCTCCTAATCATGATGTATGCAAGGTGGGATTGCATCATGGTCCCTTCTAAGTCCTTGAGAGGTTGGGCAACAATGCATATAGACTAGACCTTCCTAAGGACTATGAAGCTAGCACTACATTTAATGTTTATGATCTATCTCCTTTTGTAGGTGTTAATGATGATGAAAAAGAGGACATGATGCATTCTCCCCAAGCAAGGGACCTATCACTCGGGTCATGGCTAGAAGAATAGAAGAAGACATGGCTAGAGTAGAAGGAGGAAGATCTCACCTCCATATGACCATCAAGTTATGCAAGCCATGACTTATTTACTTGTAATTTTTCTTTTAGGAACCTAGGATTTTATTTTGGACATGTATTAGTCCATTTAATTTTTTAGGAGGTGTCTTAGTAATGAGAAGGGGTAAGATTAGCTTTTGGGCCTTTATTTAGGAAATAAGGGGGTAGTTTGATAACTACACCCTCTTTTCCTAAATAAAACCCAAAACTAATAAAGGATTAATCTTGGCCCTTGGATGAGGTAGCTTGGGCACCAATTCTCATCTAAAGGAGGGGATTGATTGGACTTTGGGCTTCAATCCTCCTCCCTTGGATGACTCCTTTTAATCCTAGCCCTTCCTTTCCTTCATGACTTGTCCAAGAGGTTAGCTCCCTCTATAAAAAAAGTGCTCCTTCACACTCTTGTATTTTTTACACTTTATTGAATAGAAAAACCTTGAGTTGGCCAAAATTCTCTTAGTGTCCACCCTTCTCTCTTTTGAGAATTCCTTAGGTTTTTATCAAGGGTTTCATCCCTTGTGGCAAACTTTCCCTCTTAGGCTTATCTTACCTTAAGTAGCGCCTAAAACCACCTTATTTCTTACCTCTCCACAAACCATTTCACCAAAGAAGAAAACCTCTAGAAAAAAATCAAGGGAGGCATGCATCATTTGGTATCTAGAGCATTAGTTCTAGAGGTCTAAACTCTCTTCCTACCTCATTTATTTTTTCTTTCCGTTTTCCTATTTTATTTTATCTTTAATTTCCACAATTTTTTCTAGATTTCCATTGTTGTTTATCATTTCCATTTATGTCTTGAGTTTATTGTTTTGAGTTATAGTTTATTTGCACCATGTATTTTTTGCTTGATGCAATTTATATTATTCTTTTCTTTGCATCTACGTCTCTCCCATATTCATTAATTTCTGCTTAAGCTTTGAGTTGGGTGCTTTCTTGCTTGAATTTTGGTTTTGAGAATTTCTTGCTAAAAATTCATGCCGTTGTGGTGAATTCCACAACCTTGTGGTCAAGAAATTTAGACCAAATTCTTGTGTTTCCTTGCGCCTAGTTGCCTTGTTTTTTCCTTATTTTTATCTTTTATTTTTCACTTTTATCCTTTTGTGTAGTTGTCTATAAGCCATGTTTATAGTTTCTCATTTTGTCTATTAATTCCTTTTAAGTTTAGCCTCTTTAGTTTTTACAAAAAAGCTTTTGAAACTTCTTAAATTGAGCAACATAGAGGGTCATACCTCATGTCTAAGTCTCTTTAGAGGTTCATGTGCTTTTGGCTTCAAGCATATTCTTAAAAAAATAATCCAAAATAGTTGTTCAATTCCCTTTTTCTTTATTTTCCTTATACGCATAATTAGTAGCTCATTTGTGTGGTAAAAATAGTTCTTGTTTGTGGGTGCTTTCACTTAAGCTATAAGTTTGGTATTTGTGTTCAACAAATTACTAAAAACTTAACAAAGCTTGAGTCTAGTGGCACACCAAACAACTAAACCATTAACACATTTATAGCTACTTTGCATTTTGAAGTCATTTCTAGTAGTACCTAAAATGTTGCTTTTAATTTTCTTTATTGTTCCAAGCACATAACTCTTTGTTATTAAGCACTAAATTCCCAATCAAGTTAGGTGCATCTAGTAAATATTAAAAAAAAACAAAAGAAGGATAAGAGAAAGGAGAAAAGATGAAGAAAGGAGAGAAAGAAAAGAAGAAAACCTCTAGAAAAAAATTAAGGGAGGCATGCATCATTTGGTATCAGAGGGAGGAGTTGGTGCAATCCTGCCTACCTAAGGTTCGATCACAAGGGTCATGGCTAGGATGATTGAAGAGGACATGGTTAGGGGGGAGGAAAGAAGACCTCACCCTCTACTTGAAGTGAAGATTAGGTCACAGTCTTCTTCTTTTTTACCTTGTATTTTCTATCCTTCATTCTAGGATTTAGAAGGTGTGCTTAGTTTGCTTTTTGGCCTTGTATTTTGACTCATACCTTTATTTTTGAGTTGGGAGGTGTAGCTAGTCTTTTTTGTGGAGTATGTTGATTAGTTGGGCTTTTTGGAGACACTTGACCGTTTGGTTTTGTCAAACCACACCCCTAAGTTTGTTCCACAACCCTCTAAGACACATATGAAGCGTGAGAGACATGTGGGTCCCCTTGGTTCCCCCCTTTAGGCGCCACTTTCTCTCTCCTTCCCATGTGGCGTCTACATGTTACCCAAATTCAAATTTGAATTTTGGAGGGATTTCTACATGACACTCTTAAATTCAATTTGAATTTCAAGGGGACCATGATCCACTTTCTTAAGGTCTTGTTTGGATCTTCCCATGATTAATTATGTGCTAATTGGCTCTAGCTCAATTAGACACATAATTAAATCATGCTTATGCCCTTAAGAGTGGACGTCCACTCTTTCACCCTCCTAGCCCACTCTTTTCTTATAAATAGCCTCCTCCTCTCATTTGTGCATTTTACACTTGAATGATAGAAATTTCCTTGGGAGAATTCTCTTTGAGTGTCTTTCTTCCTCTAATTGCTAAAGCAATCTTATGACTTTTATCAAAGGTTTCTTCCCTTATGACAAGCTTCCTTCTACTTGTGGCTTATCTCTTTAAGTTGCACCACCTTCCACCACCATCTCTAACTTCTTCAACCTCTATTTCACCTTTTGGAATTACTAGAAGAGGATCATGGGAGAGGCAACCTTGGAGGATTGCACCAATGGTTCATAATACAAATTACATATTCTATATGTAAATTGACAACTGAAATTACAATTGTGATTTCCTAATTGATATTACAATAGTTAGCTACTTTAGATGCATGATCATGTTATCTCTATTTCTCTAGTTCCACCACTCTCTTAACAATATTACATTCACCATTAACAGGACCAAAATATGTGGGTTCCACTTGTCATTAAATGACTATTTACCCTAATTTTGTAGTTTTTTCAGTAAATTTCAACCAATAACAGAGTGTTAGGAGGCGTGTGTTAAAGAGTGTGTTCCTAACAACCTTCTTAATAGAACACAACATATGACCATACAAGAAACTTCATTCAATTGTTTGTTGTTTTAAGTGAATTTTTCAACTTCTACATCTTTCTTCCCCCTCTCACAATCACCTCAAACCATAAATTCTAAACCCTTGTTGAAATGGTGATTGAACTAGTGATCAAACCAATCTTAATAAAATTTTTTCTTTTATTTTTAATGTACTACAGTAACTATATTAAACAATATTAAGCAAAAAATTTCATGACATTCATAATATTGAAACTAAAAGTTTCATAAATCATATATACTTCAAAAGTTACAAATCATAAAACATAAGTAATAACATAAAATAAAATAAAAATTAATATAGATTGTAAAAGGTAATTATTAAATAAAAAATGTTTTTACTAAATATCCTCCCATATTTATAAGTTAATCCCCCTTTATTTTCATTATATTTGAAATTATAGGAGTTGACTTAGAAAAAGGGAGGTGTAACAAGATCCAAAAAAGTAATAAATTTTCTTTTTAAAAAAAAAAAAAAAGAAGCTAGATTTGTGAACTAGTCAAACTAATTTTGTGAGATCAGTTTAATCCATCTATATTGGTTTAATTCATTGTCGATTTTTTATTCATTTGGATTGGATAAGAGATTGGTTTTCGGTTGAATCAACAAGTTCGATTCAGTTTTCAAAAAACTGCTACTGATTAGTTATAATACTTAAAGTAAAGATTAGGAGTGTAGAGCAAACCATATTGAAAAAAAAATATTCATCTTGTATGGTCTTTAATGAAGTTTAGTCTTTATTATAAAATATGACCGACTCATATCAATACTATGATAAAAAAAAATAGAAAGAAAAGAAATTACATAAAGCAATTATGTATTATAGATTGCCCATAAAAAAAATTACGTGTTCTAGATGGAAGAAATTATTTCGTTATGTTCTTAGATGTATAGTACAATAATTATCTGATGGTTATTATTTATACTAGTAACTTTAGTAAATTGACTTTGAATTTAATATTCATTATTATTTTATACTTTATTAAATACCTCTTTAATTGTTGATGGAAAAACTTTAAATTTCAATTTAACACATAAATAGCTTTAAATATAACCAATATTTGCATATATAATTATGTTAAATTATTTATTTCTTTAAAAAAATGCTAAATTATTTATTAGTCTATAAAATTCTCAACATACAAAGTTACTTTGAGTTTTAAATTTAAACTAATTTAAAAAATTAGATTGCTAGGATAAAAAATATGAAAGTTAAATACAGATAAAAGTTTGTAAAGATAAAAATTATTTAAAAACTTAACATATGAAGAGATTACAGTGTCGAAAAATTGCACTAACATTGAGTCTAAATTTAATTTGTATGGAAACCAAGTTTTTTAACGGCTTTCTTTTCTTTTTCTATATGTATATGTTGAAAATTTTATCCAACGGTGGATCTAAATAATGTGTGCAAACTACAAGATGACAGGGTAGTTGTAATTATATAACAAATAGTTAAATAGAAAATAGAGATATCAGTGGTTGGGGTCATGAATGGTGATTCATGCATGTAAGTCGTAGTTATGATTCAAGTTTTGTCCATTATGGTTGGCTTGAAGAAAATAGGTTCTCTTTTTGTACATTTCTTTCTTGCAGCCTACCCGTTGGTGCACGCGGAACAGTGCTTAATCCTTGAGGTTACCATTTACCAATGACCTTATCAATATAAAGCAATGCTCTAACAATGAAAGCTTTGCATTGAATTGCTAACAAAAACAAAGCTTTTCTGCTGTAAAGGAGAATTTGTTTCATCACACAACAACAATAGGAAATAACTAAGGGAATAAAGATAATGACATAAATAAAATATTTCCCGCATATATAGAGCTCTGCCCTTTTTTTTTCACTTATTTTTCTCTCCCATTTAAAAAAATAAAATTGAACAAATGAAAAACTCCCCCATCTATACTTACACATACAATATTCTAGTTCTTATCCCCCTTGTTCAATTCCTTTGTTCCTTAGCTGCTGTTAAGAGATCTAAAATATTTAACAGCTGGTGATTACTCACTTCATGCCAATAGCATGCAATGTATTGGACTGTTCACTTGATCTCCCATCTTCCACTCATGACCCACCTCACCTTAATATAATTTTCGTAATTTTTTACACTCAGGTCTCTTTTATATAGAAAATAAAAAATAAATTAATTCTAGCTATGTCTTCCTGCCTCATTTTGGTATTGCTTTGAGGGGGGCACCTTCCATAAAACACACATAATGTCCATTTTTTGGAAAAGCATCCTATGGATGACGGTAAAATTCCCCATCCACATAGCTACAATAGCTCAGCTCTACAGGTTTTGTTTAACTTCCTCCTTTTAGGATCCGGGCTGTTATGTGAAGAATTTGCACATGAACCAGCATTTATGTCATCACTTTTGTAGCTGAAGCAGAAAGCATCTAGCACTCCTATTGGGCTTTGGGGTAAGCAGGTTACAGAAGCACTTGAGTCCCTGGCAGAACCACTGTTGGATGACAACTCTTGGATCATTTTAACACACTTCAACAGTTTCTCCTGCCAAAATTCAAATAAAACAATGTTAACACAAACCATACTACCAAAATCAACATTTATCATCAATTACAAGTAATCAACTAAGGATGATCAGAATGTAACAAAGTAAAAACTCATAATGCATTCAATTTTTTATTCTTTTTATCTTGTGATTGGACCACCCTCCTTACCTTTTCTACGTGTTGAATCAGAACAGAAATTGCTTTCCCAGTATCAACTGTTTGGGTTTCCCCCATGACATTCATAGCCACTGCTGCTGCAATCTCAGATGGTTTGAATTCCAAGAAATCAATCCCTGCATTGAATCCACCACACCATCCAAATTATCATAACTAATTCCACCCTTCACAATTATTATCACTGCAGAGATGGGCCACATTAAGAAAAAAACCCACTTGTGCAATGAAGTTAGGGAGGAAAAAGCATTGGTACCTCTTGCCGTACTGGATATAAGTTGGATGGATCGCAAAATCAAAGACCTTAATGGACTTTGATCACTGTTGATCTTGCAAAGGAAGTAGTCAAGGAAGCTAAAAGGAGTAATTGCTTGCATTCTCCACTTCAACGTGCTTAGTACTAGAAGCTCCATTCTCTGTATGGTTTTAGCCTCAAATAAAAACTTGGATTCACCAACCTGCATTAAAAAACAATGAAGGATTAGCATTTAGCACATGCACATTGATTTAATAAGTACCAAACATTGGAAAACAAAATTATCGTACCTGCAAATCAAGAGAGATTGGAACTTCTGTCTCATCTACTTTGGCTGCCAGAGATAAACACGCCACAGCCAACAATTGCATTGTCCAAGCTCTTCCCTTCTGCGATTGGATGAAAAAACAGCAGATCACAACCAGAGTGCAACACAATGACAAAATAAAAATTCTTCTCTTTTCTTTAATCCTCGACTTACTGGTAAATCATATGCAGAAAGGAATCGGTCCAAGTAATTTATAGATAGATATCCACAGAGAGGACCAAATCCAAAATGCGATCGGACCTATAAATCATTGTATAGCTTAGTTAGTTAGATCATGGTAAAAGACAATTAGATAAACACGAAATAAACTCAGTTGAAGCTAAACCAATGTTGTGAGGCCAGTTCCACACACCTTTAAACACATGAACAAAAGATTTGTATTCAATCAGCTTTAAAACATGCATGTTGAAACCCAGAAGGTACTAAATGAATCATCAAACACTGAAATTCAAAGAAAACGCTTAGGAAGGTTCAGATTTCATCTGAGACCAACAAAAGATCCCGTTTTTTGAGTTTTCAGACGGAAAAATCACCAAAGACCGCATGGTTGAAAAAGATTAGAGCTTTGACTGATGAAGAAAGAAGAAAAAGGGAAACTCTTGAACCCACCTGGTGAATCCAATCAATGGCCTCTAATCTAGCGCCAAAGTCCAAATCCCCGCTCTGAAGCCTATTCAAGTATCGCACCCCAGGCCACTGTTGGCACTCTCTTTCCACCATCATCGCCAAGCACTCATCACTCAGCAATGGCAACTCATCCGGGACATCAAAGCGGTGCCTCCTAGGAGGCCACGTGTTCTCGTACACCCCCGTCATATTATGGCTCTCGTCCAAAACGGTGCTGTCCTCTGAGCAAAGGAGGCTAGAAACACTGTCAAAGCTGGGTGCCATTGCAAGACCTTGAATTAAACTCAACCACCTTGTTCCTCCAAATTCCCAAGAACCAAACTTTTTGTTCAGATTATTGATGGGGTCAGTGAGTAGGTGAGTGTGTACTGAGGTGATGAGTTTCTTTTACGAAATTGTAAAAAGGAAGAAATGACAATCTGTGAAAATAAGAACAAAAGCACTATAGAGCCACTTGTTCCTCTCACTCAGTCTCTCTCTTTCAACACTCGGCTGAAAAGAGTGGCGCAGGAGAGGGTCTTATGAAGGAAACCAACACCTCTTTTTAGGGTAAAAGGCAGAGAGAGCGAGAGAGTGGAGTTGGCGACAGAGGGGGCCTGCCTAGTGTGATGTGTGAATTGTTCTATAAGTAAATTTCATCAAAATCACTCAAGCCTAATTACCATTTTGTAATCTTATACTATATTGTATTATACACCCACAATCTCACAATAAACAGATTTATTACTGAAAATTGTATACAAAAATTGTAACAAGGAACGTCAAATAATTTATTTTTTCTCTCTCCATTTCATACATTAATTAATGTTTTACTAGAGAGACATTGGGAAGCGTACCTCAATGTTGAAGGCAAGAAAGAGTATTATATTCATTTTTACATATTTACAAAAACAAAACATATTATCGGTTTGTTACAAATTCTGCAGATGGTTACACAACCCCTTGCCACAAATTACTAATTTGCCTTGTAAACATTATGAGAACAAAAATTTTAGTAGAACAATATTTCTTCAAAATCTAAAGCATGCATGTCTTACTCATTAACATTGTGTATATGGTGTAGGTCAATGCGATACGGATATTCATTAATACCGTGGAAAGTTTGTTAAGAAATTCATTTACTTTTTTGGTTGTACAGTACAAGTGAATTTTTTCCGGACGTAAAGAAAAAAGACAAGATTGGAAAATGCAAGAAATGTTATGTTAAGAAAAGATGAGAATTGAGTGGGGTTAACTTTAAGGTGTGGTAACAACAAAGAAAGAGAGAAGAGAGAATGTGGTAATAAAAGTGGAAAGAAGAGGGACCAAGAGTACGTGCATAGTGTCTTTGTTTAGTCCCGTATCGACGCGTGTGCTTCGCTGACATTGGGCGATGACCGGAAGCGTTCGTTTCGTTCTCAAGTCACTTTTCTGTACTACATACTACAACCTGTCATTTCCCTCCAATCTTACCCGCCAAATACTCATCTTTATTCCGCTCTATAAATCTATATTAGTGTTATCTTTCAAATCTAAACAACTACCACAAGTCTCTCATCTACTCACTGTTGCTGAATGAAAAAATTACCATAAATTTTGCTTACGTAATATAACCCATTGTGTCATAAGTATTCAAAATGAGAATATATAAAATAAATAAATTTAACAAAAATTTAGTTAATTAAAAATATTTTATTTATGAAGAAAACCCTAAACCTAAAATAAATATCAATTTAAAGACATTTAATTATACTTGATATTGACAGAAGAAAACCAAATAAATTATTTCTATTCATTATAATTAAAAATGAATATTAAAAAACTATAAAAATTGAAAAGGAAAGGGCTGCGCAAAGAAAAGAAATATCTTTGTGCGAGAAAAATACATATGAAATTTATTTTATTTTTAAAAAATTAAGACTTATATTAATTGTATAATTATGAGCAAGGTTTTCCAAATTGTACTAGTAAAATCAAACTTGAACTAAATTCCATAAAATATTATTTTTAATTAATATACTAAGTAAAAAAAAGTATATATAATTTAAAGTATATAAATATAATATGTTTTATTAAATTTAAATGTTTTTGAGAGGTATTTATATTATAAATTGTGAACAATACATGATAAAGAGACTAACAAGTAAAGAAAGTCATATATGCACGGAACTTGGACTCATGATATTGTTGTGTAAATTCATTGATTTCTCCCATCCACATGCAATTAATGGGTCTCGAATATGTTTTACAAAAACTTTTTTAAATATTTTTTATTTCACAATAGTTTATCATAATATCTTTTATTTGTGTACCTAAAATTTCAAAAACTACTATTTTTCAATTTCAATGATTTTTATGCTATAAAAAAAAACACTAACCTGTGAAGCTCGCCAAATACTTCTAGTTCGATGTTGGTTCACCCAATTTCCTATCCCAAGATAATTGGAAACAATAGATCATACAATTGTCCAGTTTTCGATTAGACCAGTTGTTCTGATCTAATTTTCAAAATCATGGTTATGAATTGGAATTTTAAAAAAATCAATAAAATAGAATAAAATATATTTTTCGTGTTCGAAAATTACTTTTCTCATTTTATTTTTACAATACTTTAATTTACGTTTAGGCGCTGAAAATTGAAGAAAAAAATAGCCAGTTTTAATTTTCAGTGAATAGAAATGATAACGTATTTAAATTTAACAGATACTTACAAAAATTGTCAATAACGAAGAACAAATTATCCGTTATAGATGTACAGAAAAAATTTGCAACACGTATATTTCCTATATAGAATTTTAAATGTCTTTAAGGAAGGTATAAATTAGTTAATTAATATAGCTGTACTTTTTTTATACCTTGATCCAAATATGGCTTTTGAATTGTTTATTATCCTTTTGATGGTAACGTATAATAATATTTATTGTAATTGAGTACTTCATTGTATTTTATAAATGCAGTTAGAAATATTTTTATTAGAGTTGTATGTAATTTTTATTTTGGTGTAAATTTTAGTATTAAAATAATAATTTTACTTTGTTGGCTTCTAACAAAACAAATGTTCATAAAAAAGTAAAGTATGTATAATTTAAATAAATTTAAGAAAAAATTTTGGATATAGAAATATAATGATATATGAAGATGGGGTTAAATTTTTACTCACTTAAATATATGAATTTAAAAATTAGGATTTTGGATAAGTAGAAAATGAACTCAATATGTGTGAAATTCAAAAAACAAAAAAAAAACAATATGTGTGAAAGGTGACAACAATTTGTTAAGTTTAAATGATTTAGAATTGTGAAAGTTTCAAGAGTTTGGAGTTGAATAGGCATAAGTTTAAATTCATAAAGAAATTTTAGAATAATTTGAAGGGAATATTATTAGGTTTTGGAAATTCTACAAAAAAAATATTTTTTAATGTTTTTTTCATAACCTTTATATCTAAGGTGTATAACCCACAATGACTAAATGACTATATGAATGTAGGCCTAACTATCTCATTTGTGGAATGCATATATAAAGTGGTGGTTAAAATTCTTGTGAGGGTCAACGAGTCTACAAAGGATATTAGGGGATGTTATTGATGAGGCATGAAATATCTTTTTGGAAAAAAATATCTTTTTGAATAGTGTAATAGTTGATGAAGATGAAATATGAAGGAAAAATGAAAAGTTCTTAATATCCAAGGTGAATTATGAAAAGATGTATGACTCCATCTGTTGGAATTTCTTGCTATATATGTTACTTAGATTGTGATTATTGAGAAGTGAATAAATTAGTTCAAGGGTGTCTAGCTTCAAGCTCAACCTCAATACATTTTAGTGGAAGTCAACCAGTGAATTCATGCTAGAAAGATTATTACACGAAGTCATTAATGACCCCTTTAACACCTTTCCATTTTACTATGGGTGAATACTTAATAGATTTATTTATGGAATTTTATGGATAAAGAAAAAGTTGAAGTGAATATTTTTCAATATGTTGATGACACAATTTTTGTAAAGGATATGTCAAATGAGTAATGTAGTATAGTAGTGGCAGTAATAAAGAGTATCCTAATGTTTTGCACTAGTATTTGGACTTAAAGTGAACTTTTTCAAAAGTGCATAACTAGTCTCATTTGGGGTGGTTTTTAGTTTCCAGTTTTTAAATTCATAAAAACAAAAACTATTTTTGGTTTTAAGTTTTTATATTTTTAAAAACATTATTTTTGTTTTCAAATTTCAAACATTATTTTTCCAATCTTAACAACAATAGAATCTTTCCTCCCTAGAGATCTAAAACCAACAATGGTGGTCGGTAACAATCAATTTGAGGTGGCGGTCGGTGACCATTGGCTGCAGGTGGTAGCTGGTGATCATTGGCTAAATGTGGCGATTAGTGACCGTCAATCGAAAATGGCAACCTGTGATCGATAATTGGAGATGACAACTAGTGACCATCGATTAAAGGTGGCGAACGGTAACCGTTGATCAGAGATTATGGTCGATGTCGACAGTCAGAAGTGGTTATTGGTGACCATTGGTCGGAGGTAGTGCTTGGTGATCGTTAATCGAATGTGGTGGCCAATGATTGTTGATCGAAGGTAGTGGTCGATGATTGTTGATCGAAGGCAGCGATTGGGATCATCGGTCGTAGGTGTGACCTATGACCATCGATCGAAAGTAGCGATAGGTGACTGCCAGTTAGAGGTGGCTATTGGTGATCACCAGTCAAAGGTAATAGAAATAGAAATCTAAAAACCAAATTCTATTGTTTTTTAAATTAAGTGAAAATTGTTTCAAAAATAACTAAAAAACCATATTAGAACTATTTTTACCGAACAAGTTTCCGAAATATGAGAAGAAAGGAAACTTTGGGACTTGATTATGAAAAAATTTGGAGGAAGTCAACTATTTGGAAACATAAGCAACTATCATTTAGGGGAAATTATGTTTTATCAACTTAATCCTACCTTTTCTACAATTGTTTTTCCTAGTTTCGAAAATCCCCAAAAAATGGCTCAAATATTACAAGTATTCAAACTAGATTCTTACAAGGAGGAAGACATGAAAGGAGGAAGATTGGATAGGTTAGTTAGAGTAAAATATGTTATCCAAAAAAGTTGTGGAAGCTTGAAAATTAAAGACATCATCACTTTCAATGAAGTATTATTAGCTAAATGGTGTGAAATATGTATCATCAGAAGGATTCCTTTTAAGAATTTAGAATCCAAATACAATGGGTGGAATAATTTTGGATAATCAAATTATAATGACACATCTTCCTTGTGGCAGTGTGATTTGAACAAGGGGTTGGGTGGAACAAATCAACAACATTCGTTTAGAAACATGCTTAAACACACTTTCTTTCCTCTATCTTTTTCCATTTTGGACATTTTGTCCTTTATTTTTTAATTGAAACATTGTGTCCTACCTCTTTTTTTTGCTTTTATGAAATCCAAAATTTGTGCCCACAAATTAAGTTTAGTGACGTTGATTATCCCGCTATTACGGCATCCCTATACCCCAATCTATAGTGATAAAGTGTTTGACCCGGGTTGTCAAACTAACATGAGACGTAATCCAAGTGATTAATTGAATCAGTATAAATTTTATGTTTCTCCTTTTCTCCCTACTTGATATAATTATGTTTTTTTATCATGTGTGTGTGTATATATATATATATACCTTGTAACTTTGAACTAGTAAATTCGTTTCTAACCCTACACTTGCATTTCTTAATTAGTGTGCATAACCTTTAATTGACATTTGTGCATTCAACCTTGGTATCAACATCGTAAATATGCATGATCACCCTATCATATTGTGTGTAAACTCATTAATATTTTGGAAATCCAAAAATCGATTGTTCTTGCAATCATTGTTAAATCTTGACTGGTATTATTGATTGTCTGAAAGAATTTCAATTTTTTAAAGGATGGTGATTGGTTTGAAATCAATTTTTTTAGAAAATTATAAAAATCATTGTGAAAAGAATTTTAAAGGAATCTATTAGAAGACCAAAAATTCACATTAGAGCTGGGATCTTGAAACTTAATCAATAATTGTTCCAAAAAGACTTTAGTAATGGCAAGAAGTCAATTATCATTTGCTAAAGGTTCATATATTAATAGACCTCCATTGTTTTATGGAGAAAACCATTCTTTTTGGAAAGTTAGAATGAAAATCTTTAAGGATTCTATTCATAAAGGCATTTGGTAAAAGAGATGTGAGAATTGATTCAAGTCACTCATGAAGGTACACCTGAAGTGAGATAAACAAGAAAGAATTCTCTTATTCGGGAATATGAAACCTTCAAAATGAACCAAGGAGAAAATATTGGAAATGTTCAAAAGACGTTCACAGACATAGTAAATCATCTCAAGGGTTTGGAAAAAGTATTTGAAGAAGAGGAACAAAATGTCAAGGTTCTGAAGTTCATCAACAAACAACTCAAAGTAATAGCCATCTTAGAATCTAAGGACTACATTGACTACTGCTAAATTATTTGGAAAACTCAAAGAACATGAAATTAGTATGACAAGAGTGATTGAATAATAACACAAAGAAAAGAAATTAAAAGGGTTGGCCTTGAAAATTCAAGACTCCTCAAGTGAAGAATACAACAATATTATAAGTGACCAATCAGATCCTAAAAACTTGAACATGGTGGAAAAGAGATTCAAGAAATTCTTTAAGAAATAGAATGGAAAGAAGAAATAATTTCCACAAAGAAATAACATCAAGAAAATTGATTCTTCCTCACCCAAAATTCACATGCTTCGAGTGCGGAAAGGATGAACACATCAAAGCTGAAGATTTAAAATGTCTCAGACACTCATCCTCAAATGTGCATGTATTGATTGTGTTGGTCTGGTTTATGAGATCTCATTCTTTTGGGCCATGCTAAGAGTACACTATATTCATACTAATTTAACTTGCAAACCATTTAAGTGTTACATAATTAATTTAGTCACTTGTGGAAGTAACACTTATCAATTAGAGTCATGTGACTAATTTAATGAGTGGGCACCAATTTCAAATTTTATAAAAGTGAGGAGTAAAATGTCTGGCTGAAGTAAGGTTTTTGTTCCTAAAGTTTTATCAAATATCATTTTTGATCCTTGAAATTCAAAAATATTTTTTTAATTCCTAAAATTAATATATTTTTTGTATAATATTGTTCGTTTTAAGTTCTGGTATATTTGGTTGTGTCATATGTGAAATGGAAGATTGAGGAGATTAGAGTTGAAAAATAGAGTGATTTATGAGTACAAAAACGTGTTTTATGTCAGTAATTTTTTATAGCATTAACTAGAGAAGAAAGACTAAAAGTAAATTAGGAACTAAAAAATATTTTTAAATTTTAAGGATTAAAAGTTATTTTTTGTGATACATTAGGGATAACAAGCTTATTTAAGTCAAAATGTCCTATTAAAAAATAGGGGGGATTAGAAATCATCAAAATAAGAGGACAAAAAATATATTTAAGTCTTAGAACTATGACTAGTAAAAGTGAGTAGTATAAGATTTTGGAAAGATGAATGGTTAATCTTAATAGGGAAGTATTGGACTTATAAGTATAACTATTTCATTTAAATTTGTTTTTTTCATTTTTATATGAACTAATTATTACACATAGATTATATATATATATATATATATATATATATATATATATATATATATATAAACAACACATATTAGTGTGAGAAATAAAAATAATAAATATAAATTAGTATACTATATTTAAATTATCAAAATTAAAAATTGATTTACATAATTTTTTTAATAGCCATATAATTGCTAATTAATTTTTATTTTGACCGTTCATGTATAATTATACTAAATTTAATGTTTTCATTTTCCGCAATATCGTTACCATTTTTTCATTAGTGTTGACATGGACTAGTTAAAAAATAATAAATAAATAAACAACATTAGTGTTAACTCAATGCATGAGTTATAAGATTAGTAGTGATAAGGTATAGAAGATGAGAAGTGGTAAAAGTTACAAATTTGAATTTTTTTATTAATAAATATAATATACTAACAACTAACTTTTTGTTTAATAAAATTGTTGATAAAATATTGAATAGTATAGAAATAAATTTATTTTATGTTTAATTAATTTTATGGTTCTTTAATTTATTTTTTAATTCAATTTATTTCTCATATTATTATTTAAAGATTGTCCTGTAAGACAAAATCAAAAGCGATTTTAAGTGAGACCAATTTATGTAATAAAATAGAGTAAATTGTAATATCTTTTAAAAAAATATTAAATTTATCCTATTTAAAAAATAAAGAAGTGAATTGAATCTTTAAAAGTACAGGAAAATCTTTATTTAGGAGCTCTATTTTTTAATCAATCATCCTTATTTTTTATTTTCATTAAATTGACCTTCTAAGATTTATTTACATAGATCTATTTCTAAGTCAAAAAATAATATTATACCAATTCTTTTTAGAAGCTAAAAATGATAAAAAAAAATTATTAACAAGTGTAGTGGTACTAAATTTTAAAAAATCTATATAATTTACTCTAAAAAATAAAGAATTTATAGCATTTCTTAATAAAAAAATCTAATTAAATTATTATTAAAATTACTGGATCTAATTGAATATTTTATTAATTGTTTAAAACTATAATATAATTAAATTAAACCTAAAAATAAATTAGAAGAATTACAAAAAAGTAATTAAACCTTTAATTTATACTTGTGCATACTGTAAACTGATTTCCTTATCTGTTTTTATCAATTTATCTATAACCAACAAATACATTTTAACTAATTTTGTTCACATTAGCAATATTTAAATTTAATTTTTATAATAATTATTCTCGTGTACTTATTACAGAGCAGTGCGGTGGATAATTTTCCTTTTAAAGAATCAACATGACCCTGGAAATTATACAGGCATTGAATACATTGCATTTGCATCTCTAGCAGTTGAGCATCCTTCACATGTGCCAATAATTATCTTTTTCTAGTCAAAAGACAACAAAAATAAAACAATTTGGAAAGTTTCCCTATGAGAAAGGAAAAAAAAGTAAAACTAATATTTCTTTTTTGTCATTAGTCTGAGATAAAACAACATTAAAACTAAGGCCTGATATACACAACGTCTATCACATCAGCAAGTAACATTATTGGTCTAAGATTGAACTAGAACACCAAAGTAGAGAGCAAACATCTCTAACCTCTAGGCAAATTCCAATAAGTAACGTGTTCTAGTTTTTTTCTTAACAGTATTTAGTTAAATACTGATAGATACTACGTTTAACAACATCATTGAACCAATGACTAGTTAATAAAATTATTAGACCATGTTACCTTTTTTGATTAATTATTCCAAAAAGTAAAAGAAATATTTAAAAGATATACAATGTTCCAAACCCATATCTGCAAAATAATTAAATATATTTTATATATAAATTATATTATAAATAAGATAAAGACATGAATGTACCTATTTATGAGCTCTTGAATCATTAGTAATTATTTATAATATATATATATATATATATAAAATAATTTATATATAAAATAGATCATATTCAATTATTTTGCATGTATGGGTTGGGAACACTATATCCTTCTATGAGTGGTTTGTTAAAACAGAACTCTGGTTGAACAAACCATTCATTGAAGAAAACAAATGATTTTTTACAATTAACTTTTTGCCCATGCCATCAATGAAAGTACTCTTAACCTTGATCTCTCGCAAGATTATTGTCACTTTTAAATGCCAGAAAATTTCTCACCAACTAGATACCCCATAATGTAGCTTATAAGCAAACTTTCTACTATACTCTTGACAAGTGTATCAATCATATGTAGTATCCAATAAATATATTGGGTGATCCCACAGGAAATAGATTGATACTCTAAGAATCTCAATAATAATTACTTGTAAAAAATGACGAAATTGATTTTAACTAACACTAAAGTTGCCCAAAGTAAAATGCATAAAAAGTAAACTATGATTAATACAATGAGAAGCTTGGTAGGGTTCCGTTCTCACTATGTCATCCCCCTGATGCATATATGACTCACAAATCAATGTTTATCACTCACGTTGCCGTCACCTATAAAAGTACCCTTAACCTCGATCTCTCGCAAGTAAGAGACTAGATTATTTGAGTATTAGACTATCGATCTCTCGCATAATCTAAAGTCAAATAACTCACCTTAAAAAAAGGAGCTTAAGATAACCAATTAGTTTTACTCTCTTTCGAGCAATAAAACTCATTAAGAACTCTTCTCATTTTACAGGTTAAAATCCTCTCTTACAATCATTCAACAAGTAAAATCCACAATAAATATAAAATCAAAGCATAAGGTAAAGAAGAACTCTAACAACGAGCAATAAAAGTACCCTTAACCTCGATCTCTCGTAAGTAAGAGACTAGATTATTTGAGTATTAGACTATCGATCTCTCGCATAATCTAAAGTCAAATAACTCACCTTAAAAAAAAGAGCTTAAGATAACCAATGAGTTTTAGTCTCTTTCGAGCAATAAAACTCATTGAGAACTCTTCTCATTTTACAGGTTAAAATCCTCTCTTACAATCATTCAACAAGTAAAATCCACAATAAATATAAAATCAAAGCATAAGGTAAAGAAGAACTCTAACAATGAGCAATAAACATTATATTGATAGCATCAAAATATACAAGAGTTCATGCATAGTCAAAAATGAAACCCTAACCAAAGAACCTAGCCTTCCATGGAGGTGGAACTCATAATTGATGGATTAGGACTACAAAATATGGTAGAAATGGGGTAGTAAAAGGGTAGAAAATGAGCTCGAGGCATGCCCTAGGTCAGCTGGTGCGTACTGTTCACAACCTTTCACAAAAGACGCAACTTTTATTTTAAAATGGGGTATGTTCGTAGTGAGCGTTGGGTGGTGGATTCATGGGCATTGGGCGGTCGAGCAGCAAAAACACACCCTCTCAAGTTGGCGGGTGCTAGGTGATCACTTCACCGCCGATGCGCACCGCCCTGACACTAGGTGAGCACTCCTTGGCCATTGGGTGTTGGTGTCCAAACCCTAAATAATTCCTTGATTCAGCATCTGAACATTGCTACAACACCAAATAGGCTTCAATTCTTCTGACATTTCTTCTACCCTTCTTCAAAACTTGACTCAAACAATGGAAAACAGGAAAATAAAAGCAAAATATGCATAAATGTAAAAACTAGAACTAATATTCCTAAGTATCTAAATTTTGTATAAAAAATGAGAAAAACAAGACTTTAAATAAGTTAAGATAATTGCTTTATTTCACTTGTATAAAACTAGGTAATTTAGGGAGTTATAAGTAGCCAACCAGATTATACTAAGAAAGTCTTTTACCTTTTTTCCTCCAGATTTATATATCCAATAAACTGTCGTAGGTGAGATTGACAGTTTGAAGATAGAATCCCTTTGTAATGAGCTAGCGATAACAACTCATCTAAACTAGATGCACAGGTTTACAGAAGAAAAATAGATGGGACACTACTTTTGGTTTACTGTGACAAATTGGGCATACCGTACCATGTATGAGGGCAATATTTCATTTTGCGAGTTCAACCTTTGTAGGGATCCGATTGTGTATAACCTTCTAAGAAAATGCTACAACCTTGGATGCTACATTTGATTTCCATATCCTATGAAAGAATTTAGAAGCAAGAATAGATTCATCAGATTCCCCATGAATTAAGTTACATGCATCTTTGACAGTGTAGCCCACTTTATCTGTTAAAGTGTCTCTCCATCTCCATCCATCTTTTAAGTCTTGTTTTAAATGCATCTCTCCAAAGCCCTATTCAACCCCTTCACCCACCATTTTTCCCAATTGAATAACTCTCTCCTCCACTTAAACCGACACTCCCATTTTTTGTCAAACCACCCTCCAACTTTAGATATTAATGTATATTTTTTATTGCATAGTGGATAAAGTCTAGGAAACAATGAATTCAACCCTCCTAACCCCTTCCACCCCCTTCCCAAAATTTGAATAGAGACCCATCATCAACCATAGGCTTGACATTTCCAACAAATCATTGCCACCACTCCCTCACTCGATGTCACCTTCAAAATATCCTTCCACCATTGAGACACTCCTCTCTCATGCTCCCCAAATAGGTTACTTCTAAGGTTTTTCCACATCTAGCATTCTAAATTTTTACCCAGAGAGATCTTCAATTCCCCTTGTAGAATCTACCACGCCATTTGCCAAGTAATGTTTTGTTAAATGACTACACATCTTTTATTCTCGGTCCACCTTGGCTTTCTTTTTACATACCAACTCCCATTTGATTGAAGCTAATTTCTTGCAATCATCCAATCCTCCTCACAAAAAATGCCTTTACAAGCTTTGAATTATATAAGATACCTTCTTTGGGACCCTATTTTTATATGCATGTTACTTTGTCATAATTATATATTTCAAACCCACTTGACCAAAATTTGCTCACACTTAAACAATTTTGAAATTAATTTTTCAACTCTCATTTTTAAGGAGGATCACTTCACTGTGTCTCAAACATTTCAAATATTTTTACTATTTATATTCTCGGAATTAAAAAATAATATAATAATATTTCACAAGAAAATATTTATTTACTTGATTAAATTAAATTCTCTAATTTTAATAATCAAGTATTAAAACAATTTATAACATATATTAGAATACTTGTTTATATGTGACCACGTAATATTAAGCTGATAATATATTAATCATATTAATAGTATATTAACCATATTAATATATTAGTCAAGGTAGACATCTAACAATACTTATTAACACCCAAAAAACATGAAGCTTTTAAGAACCATTAGAATAATAATATAATAATTTCCCCCATCATATAGCTCTAGTTTAATTCCAAAGTGTGGTATTTCTATCAAACTCTACTAAGTTAACATATTACAAATGACTTAAGAAACTATTTTCTTCTTTTCATTTTAATAGTGTTGGTCGGGATATAATTTTATTTTAAAGCTAAAACTCATTACCTAGAATTGATGGACTATTTATTGATTAACCATTAATTCTACAAGTAGTTAATCATATTCAATTTCTATTCAACTAGTACCTCAAGACATTATTAGGTGTCAAAATTAAAATATAATAACCAATTTTTTTAATTACTATTTAATTGTTTCTTGAGAATTTTCTATTGGTATTCTTAGGTAAAATAAACCATTAGAAATTCTCAATTGAGTTCGTTCAAATGATCATACTCACATATGAATCATCTATATATAATTAATAAATAAAATATATTAAGCTTTATCCAATAAATACATTTACATATATATTGATCTATCTAGATTATTGTTGTCCTATTTATAAAAATCATATGGCAAGGACAATCACATGACAAGAACAATTTATATTAAAATTATTTTAAGACTTCAATATGTTTTATATTCCTAATATATTTGTGATTTTTGCAATGAGTTTTTATAAAATTTTTATTTTTTCTTGAGTTTCAAATAATTTTTTTTCCTAAAGCATTATTTGTAATATCCCTACAATTACTATTATAATCAACACTACTACTCATCAATTCATTCATTTATAATCCAAATAAAACTCAAAATGTTAAAATTTTAAATAATAAATCATTCAAACACTGCACACCTCACCCATTCAAGACCTGGAATGCCTCACCCACTAACCAATGTCACTCAACGAGGTACCTGAATTAAGAGTTCCTAGTAAAAGGTTTCACTAAGTGAGATACATTGCCGGTGAAAATCTACATAAAATCTTGATAATGGATCTTTTGCGTTGTGTGAGAGGTGTCGTTGGGCGCAAAGCTCCAGAGTTGCCTAATAGTGATAACTTTTCGCTGGGCAAAAGTCACCGTCTAGCGAGGACTTACAGAACAAAAAAACATACCTTAATTGCATAATTCTAACAAACAAAACACTCTAGAAACGAGTGCCCATTATAACACTTTATATACTTCATATTATCATTTTCAGACCTAATTTACATTATATAACCATGCATTTATATGTTCAAAATGAGAAGGTCTCAAACATGTTTCTCCTATATACATATCTAATAGAAAAGTATAGCATCATCAAAACTCCTAAGTCCAAGTTTGAAATCCTTAAGTCCAATGAATCCTCCTTCTCAGGATCATCACCACTATCTGCTCCTGTGCAAGGCACGATTATCACAGTTATAAAGAAAATACATACAAGAAAGGGTAAGCTCATAAACTGGATATTCAACATAAGTATAAAGACAACATCATTTCACATCCATATTCCATCCTGATAACATTAACAATCACGTAATCACACTCATGTTTCCCCTAAACATAACCAATCAACATGTAATTTGACGCTTTTTGGAAAACTCATTGAATTCGAATACTCGGTGACCTTTCTGAATTCCTCCATACTGATATCTGGTGTCTACTGACCCATTATGAGAATCAGTTGAAGTTTAGACATATTCATATGATACCTAACTATTGTCTGATGTCCTCTTGACCCAATCTAATAATCAATTGCTATTTGAGTACATCCTTTAAGTACACACTCATCCTCATCCACTTTGGTATTGATATTGTCTCATCCTCATAAATCTTAATACTACTATGTATCCCTAATTTAATGTACCACAATCAATACTTTGTTACCTACTCGTAACAGTCCACAATACATTCCATTAATCATTATATCAATTAATAATCAATCTCAGAACACTCAAAATTTCAACATATCATTTATATTTAAAAGTACATCAAATCACAATTTCTTCACAGACATATAAAACAAATCATTTATAAATTTCACACAATATATTCAAGCTCAAAACACTCAAAATTGGGATTTTAAAGAGAATTCTCTTTCAATGAGAATGGTTAACTTGAAAACAAATAGAAAAGGATTCATAGATTTAGGATCAAACATACTTATAATGACAAACACTAAAAATCAAGAACAAAAAAAGAGATTTCATCAAATTTCATTGGCTGGAAGAGCCACGTGCAAAAGAGAGAAGATTTGTGGTGGAGAGATTAGAGAGAGACAGAGTAGAGAGAAGGAGAAAGAAGGAGAAGTGAGGGAGCAAGAAAAGGAAAAAGGAACTAAATTTGTGTTTATTGATTCTAATTTTCTAATTTTGACCTCCTTACCACTTAAATTCCAAAATATTTCTATTCAAAATAATTATATGTCTATATAGTGAATAAATATATATATTTCCCCTCACACCGAACTCATTCCACTAAACTTCTACAATGGAATTAATTTCCCAAAACAATATCAATATAAATAATAGCACAATTCATTCCTTAATTAATTTATTAATCATAGTAAAAAAATTAAATTTAATTTCTCTTTTTATTTAAATCATAAACTTTTAAATTATTAAAAACAAGACCTTACATTATCTAAATAAATTTTTAAAGCACTATCTAAAACACTATAGGATAACAAAATAGACTCTAACTTATAGTACCCGCAAAAATACTCTCAATCATGGTAAGTAAATACTTGCAATTTAAGTCTAGGTACTAAGTAGGTCTAGACTCACACAAATTATGGGGGTATGAGCCATATATGAGTACTATGGTGCCCATCTACCCCCATATATATATATAATATTATATAATTATAATAAAAATTACTATATATTTATTGAGTTTAATTGGTATACACGATTAGTGTAAAAGATGTTTACACTGACATTAAATCATGATTTTTCATTTATGTGACTTTTAAAGTAGTAATAAGTAAAGTCAACAAATTTACCTAGAATGAAGGATTGTGATTGGATGTCAGTGTAAAAATTTTTACACTGACAGTGTATACCAATTAAACTCATATTTATTTTCTTTAATATGTTAAATGATAAAAAATCACCACATATTTATTGATTTGATGTCCAAGTTTTTTTTTTTTTTAAATAATCACATTTTAAATTTTATGACTTGTTGGGTTATTATATGTGAATTTGGGTAATGTGCATCTTGACTTAATATTATGTTGGTTTATTTTTTTTTTTCATATATGTTTGTTTATGTGTATATGATATTGACATATTATCTCTATACATAAGAAAAGTGTGAATTGCAAGTGCGAATATGAGTATATAAGTATTCAAAAATGCAGGGATTGAAATTGTTACCCATGCAGATATGGATACGAGTATGAGTCTATTTTTCAAATACTAGTATGGAGATGAATACTTATTACCTACTCAATTCAATAAAATCTTTTAATATATTAAGGATGTGAAACATATTTAAGCCTTTTTAAACATACTTTCAATTTAGTTTGTTCAAAAAACACAAATCTTGTTTATTCTATGCATTATTTAGGTGAAATCATTTCACTAATCTAAAAAAAAATTCTAATAACTTTATTATCGATGCTATTCACCGGCGGATGAAACTCAATCCTTATGTCCGTTAATCTTTTCCATGCTAGGAGGTAAGAAGGCTTAGGAAATGAAAGAGTGAAAAGGAGTGAAAGTGGTGTGCAACTCTAAAGGAGATCAATGAGCCAAGCGAGGCTTATCACAAGGGGAGACCCTTGATAGAAGCTAGGAAAAAAAGTATCTCTAAATAAGATAGGGTTATGGCTAAGGGATGAGAATATGGTCTCACAAACTCACAATCTATATCAATGGCCAAAAGTGTTACAAGAGGTGTAAGAGTTCATATATATAGGCTAGAGTGGTTAGGTTAGACTAATTAGACCATGGTTAGGTGTAACTCATGGTCAAGCTAAGTTCAGACATGCTAACTTCATCACGGTTCCCTAACCATGGTTAGTACAACCATGCTATAAATCTACCCATAAAGAAGACCATAATGCACATAAAAAACATGATTAGGGGTGCACTAGTAAAAGAAAATATGAATAGTAGTCATGTTTAGTGTGTGACAAAGGGGTGTAATTCTAAAGAAAAGGGTGGTGAAATGACACGCCTAATGCAAATGAAATCTAAGCCCAATATTTACAAACAAAGACAAGTAATCTTCAAGAATATGTAATTCAATGATAATGACAATTAACTTTTTTTAGGATTAATTTTTTTTAGTATCTATAATTTTTTTTTTGTTTTAATACCTGATCTTAATTTATATTTTGATTTTTGTACTTGAAAAAATTTATTTTTGAAAAAGGTATCTATCATAAAAAGGATATGGATAATGATGTGGAACTTTCATTAGTCACGATAATTACTAATAGAAAACAATTAATGACATAAATCAATTTGAAATATTAGGATATATTTAGATACTAGAATAAAAAAAATTGAAAAGTTTAAATACTAAAATCGAAATATGAAATTCTATAGATACTAAAAAAGAATATTTAATTTATATATAAAAATATCTTTAAGCCAACAAATAGTGCATTGCCACTATATTTTTTGTCACATCAAGTTGATTTATTAGTGTCCAACACTTCCAATTTAATGAAAAATATGAAATTATGAATTTTACAAGATTGGAGGAATAAATGTCTTTATTTTAAAATAAGGAACCATATTTATGGAGTGTAAAAAATATGGAACTAAATATCTCTATTTAAAATAGAAAAAAGCAAAATTACATTTTTTTCATTAAACTTATATATGTTTAGATTAAAAAAACTAATCTATCCCAACATAACGCAACAAACAATTAAGTATATCAAGGTACAAAAAGTGTAAATAAAAAAATATAGGGTTGGATTAACCCAATTTTCATGCTTGACATGTTGGGCAAGAACATATTGATCTAATATGGCTTAAATGGAATTGGTCAGTATGGGTTGGGTTGATGAACCTAACAAGTCAAGCTGAACTTAAGAATTATAGGTCTAAATTTGACAAGACATTTTTTCTTCATATAAATTAATTTAAACTTATAAAACTTATATTAAAATTTTACATTACCAAAAGAGATTAAAAAATTAAAATATGTCAATTTGATCCAATCCAATGGGCAATAAAAGTTGTTGCCTATAAAAAACATGGTAGATTGGATAACCTACCTTTTAAGCTTGACACGATGGATCATGTTATTCTAACAACCCTACCTAGGACAATCAAAATGGTTAGGCCCAAAAATATTTTACCTTAATAGAATCAGACTAATATGGTTCAATTTGATGTGCTTGACAAACTAAGTATGACTTAAAAATTATAAGTCCAAATTTACCTAGGCTTATTTTGAGTAAAAAATACTTTAATTTTTTTTATATTTTATTAAATTTATATAAATTTAAATAAAAGAAGTAAAATAGTACAATTTGTCCCAACTTGATAGGGCACTAGATCAACCTGATCCACAAAAAGTGCAACAATGTCTACTATATTGTCACACATTATTTGGTTATAAAATATATTTTAATAAAATATATTTCATAAAATGATCTTATGCATATAGAAAAGTTTTATTGTAATCAAATAAAGGGATCTTTAATTTCCATAATCATATTAGTGTCAACCAAATGTATTTTAAGTATTCATATAAATCATAATTTTAAAGATTTGTAATTTCCAAGTATTAAAAAAAACTCTCTTGCCAAAAGTCTGTTGAAAGAAAAATATTTTTGTGATGAATCAAGTATCCTTTAAATTTTATTTCAACGAAAAACTAAACATCGACTATTAGTGCAAAATATTGTAGGATTATATTATGGTACTATTGGTGTGAAATTTGATCAAGAATATAATACCACTAGATTTTCAAAGTAGTTATTCCCTTAAGGAAGATAGTTGTTTCTTAATAATTGTTTCTAGTCCACTCAAATAAGCCTTTGTAGTAGTTGTGTACTAGAAAATTTTCTATGCTAAGCTACTCCTTAACAATTTGCACTAAAAGAAATGTTATAAAGAGCTAAATGTAAAACATATAAAGGATAAACCACTAAATGAAGGTTCAAGAAAAGGTAGTTTTGATTAATTAGTTTTTGGTTATAGCAAATGCTTTACATCATGATTAATAAGGGTTTAAATAAACATAAAGATGCGTATATAACATATCAACATCCAATCATTATCTCTAAAACCAAGGAGATCATGGTTTACACAGTTTAAATAGTATAAATTATTTAAGTGTTGTTATTGGGATGAAGATAATAATTTCAAGTAAATATGAGACTTTTTGTCCATATTTGTATGTCTTGATATACTATAATATTAGGCTAAGGGAAATAATGTTTAATGATGGAATGGAATGCTAAGTGTATTAAGATCGAGGGAGACAGCATTTAAATGGGATAATAAAGGAAGAATCTCGATATCGAAAGGGTGTAAATTCTTTCCATTGGATGAAGGCTCAATCTCAAAAAGTAAGACAAAGAGGTTGTTCGCTCGAATCAACAATTGAAAGGAACTTTCTAAAGTCAAACTCGTTCGAGATTAGGACACTAAAAGTCAAGATGTTCAAGCAATATGATTCAGGAAGAGAGATCAAGATCTAAAGATCGAGGCATTTTAAGGGAACTAAGGCATTTGTGAAGGATAAAAACTTGTAAAGAGGACTAAAGTTAAAAGTCAATGAATAAAGGCCAAAAGTCAAAAGTGAAAGTTACTATCTGTTAAGGGTAGTTACTAAAAGTTAGGAGGTTTATATTAGTTTATTTCCATTGAGGAATAAAATATTATTTTCTTTCAAATTCTAGGGACAAGTGTCTGTTGTAGAAATGCCTATAAATACTCTTCACTTACACCATAATAGAGGTTGGAACATTCACACAAAAATTTGTAAACTTGAGACACCTAGGCATGGTAAATGTTATTAGGGGTTAGGGATCCATTAGGATTAATTTATATAAATTGCATGAGGCTAGGTATTAAGGATTGCAATTGTGATCCAATTTCGTAAACTCAATTGATCACCTAGCCTTATGCGATTTAGATAAATTGGTCATAATCGATCACAAATCAATTCATATCAAAACTTAATCATAATTTTCATGAATTGGAGAGAAAAAAAGGCATAAAATCATAATTTCACAATAGAAAAACACATAAACAAATTCGGAATTCGTACTCTACCGTGTGATTGCCTTAGAGACCTCAAATTGATTTAAAGTTTAGCTTTCTATGAAGATCTCCATGAAAGCTAGCAAATAAAAGAAGAAGAGAAGGAAAATATAGAGAGAAAGAGAGAGTTCTGATATATGGAAAAAAGAATTATGAAAGGGAAAGTTAGTTATAATTAGTTATTAGACACTATGTACAATCTTTCTATAAATTGGACTTTGATCCAAAAAAAATTGACCTAGAAAAATCTAACAAAGACTAATAGAAAATAAAAAATAAAATTACAATTAAAGAAAAATACAAAATATAAAAATACTAAAATCACTAGTCTAATTGAAGAAAATCTACTAACCTACAAAATAAGAGAAAATAGAGAATAGATGAGAAATGCCTATGGCCCAAATATGAAAATTAACTAAATTGAAAAATTAAGAAATAATTATAAAGTTATAAAAACTAAAAAGAATATAAAGTGTATAATAAAATTTATACGGCGGTAATCCGCGCAATACCAAAGAAAAAGAGAAACAAAGAAAAGAAAAGAAAGTCTGGATTTATACGGCGGTAATCCACGCAATACCAGATTCAACTCGACAAGTTTACCAAAACCCAGGTTTTTCGCAAATACAAGGGCAGAACCCAGGTTTTCAGAAGAAGATGAGAAAGATGGTGAATATACAGACATATGATAAGCCTTTAAATGATTATCGCATCTTTAGATATTTATCATTTTAGGCATCCGAAGATACCTTAACGAATAGACTACTCCATGATTAAAATTACATAAACATAAAAAAAAATAATAGACTTACAGAGGGGAGAAGAGGGGAGGGGTGAAGAGAATCTTTGTATTTTATTGCAGAATGAGAGACTTTACACAGGAGAGTTTTTAGAGAGAAGGGAGAGAGTTTAGAGAGAGAGAGGGTGTGTCTCCAGCCTGCTCCGCATAAGAGACTTAAGGCCTATTTATATACAAAATGTATGACCGGGAACCGGCTGTATAGGTCACCTGATTACTGGAAACCTGTTGTGTCGGTTTTTACCCTTCAGTCAATTACCCTAAGGTAAATTTACTGTGTCACAGGTAAAACTTTATTTCAAACGAGTGATGGATGCAGTAAAATCTTGGAATTCTTCGTCCATTTGTTCAGGAAGAGATTGATCATTTCCTGCTTCAGAAGGAAGAGAAGAAGCTCCTGATGCTCCTGGTGTTTGTTGGCCATAACAGCCAGCTTCTTCATAAATTTCTTTGAAAATCCTTTCTCTTTCAAAATGTCGGACTAAGGTAAGATTAGCCTCAGTGGGGAAAGGATGAAATTTGGAGCCCATACTCTTCTTCCAGTAGAGCTTGGTATCTTTTGTTTCTTTTAATAAAATTAATGTTTCTGAATCAAATTTAGAAAAATTCCAATTTGAACCTTCAGTGTGTGCTTTCCAAAGGTTGTACTGATAGGTTTTATTTTTGTTTAGTGAAAGACCCTTTTAATTCATCATGATCTGATGTTTTGCAAGAATGAAACTCAGGGTTCACTTCTGTGTATAGTTTTATAATATGTGTAGGGTTACTATCTTGTAATGTTATACTTCTTGGTGAAGTAGTAATTTGTAGAGCAACCTTTTGCATGTGTTCAGCCTGTACTTCATTTATGACTGAATTTATGGGAGAGGATAAAGATTGAAATCTATCTGTAGGTGGTATTAAGATTGTGTGTAGACATCCTACTTCTAGGAATGACATAGGAGTTATGAGAAAATCTCTGTGTAAAAATTGTTCGAAAGTTTCTAAATCTATGTGAGCTTTTCTGACTAAATATTTTATTTGACATGTACAGTCTTTGGTTACTGTTTTACAATAGTCAGAAGAGATGACACAAACAGTTTTGTGATTGAAATAAGTTTGTATTTTAACAAATAAGCCATTAAATTTTATGGCTTCTGAGTGTGCTTCAAAAAGGAATTCTTGAAGAAGGTTAAATTTTGATAAAAGAATATTTGGGTTTAGACTGGGCGGAATACTAGTGGCACCAGCATAAGTTTGAGTTTGGATTCTGGGTTCCATTTGTAAGGCATTTTTTATCTTTTCTTCATCAATTTTTTGGAGTCTTACTGCCATTTGGGCTTCTTCTTTAGAGTAAAAGCCTTTATAGGTAGACCAAAATTGGTCTTGTTTGGCTTCAGAGAGATCTCTGAATGAGGTATATACCCCTTTGTTAGGCCCATCAATAAGAGCAAAGTGTGTAAAACCTTTTCCAGATGGAGAGGCTGGAGATGTTAAAACAACTCCTTGATTATTTTGTCCACAAAAATTGTATAGAGCACAGATAATGCTTTGTTTGACTTTTGTCACTTGAGATTCATTCTCTGTTGTGTATTTTGGAATATTCCAAATGTTATCGATCAAGACATTAAGCTTGATATTTGTATTGTCTCTACCAGGATACTGATAAATATTTGTGAGTATTGGTAATTCTTGTTTACCATATTTTGTGTATTGATCTACCCTAAAGGGTGATCTTACTTGTTTGGGGCCCTGAAGACCTTTCTTTGTTGGTTCCAATGTCATGGATATGTGTGGATGTGACCAATCAGGTCTTTGTAGAAATTCTGATATTTATTTGATAAACCTGGACAAAATATCAGCACAAGTATTGTCAGTTCCTTTGATATGTTCAAAATTAATAATTTTTCCAGAAAAATTTATATAATCTTTAAAAAGTAACCATCTTTTGTGTGGTTTTTTGTCATTGTTAATTTGATTTTTACCATATGTAACTATAGCTTTACAATCTGTTCGGATTGTTATTTCTTTTTTATTTATTAAAAATAATTTAAAAGAATCCATAGCATGTATTATAGCATTAACTTCATAGTCAGTGCTTGTTTGATAAATTTTGGGTTTTGTAGTATATTTTCCTGAGGAATATCTACAAATTTGTTCTTCTGTTTTTGGTAAATGTTTATTTTTCTTTCGTTTGAGGATTTCTCCCCATCCAAGTTCACAACCATCACATTCAATTATTAAATAGTCTGAATCTAATGGTAATTGTAAAGTTGGTAAATTTATTACCATTTGTTTTAGCTTTTGAACTAATTTTATATCTTCGGAGTTAAATTTTCTTTCTCCTTTTAAAGTAGTTTTGTTATATAAAGCAGATGTATATTTTTCTAGATTAGGAATAAAATTTCTTGCATAATTTAGTAATCCTAAAAAGGATCTAAGTGTTTTTATATCTTCCATTTTATCAGGGAATTCTTGTATTTTTTTAGAGATATGAGGTTGGAGTTTTATGGTTCCATTACCTATTTCTGTTCCTAAGAATTCAATGAAATTCTTGCAAATTTCCATTTTTGATTTAGAAATTATTAAACCATAATGTTCTAATTTATATAAAACTTGTTTTAAATGAAGAAAATGTTCATTTTTTGTTTTGGAAAAGACTAAAATGTCATCCATATAAACACAAGTGAAAGATTTTACATCTTTAAAAATATTGTCCATTTTAACGCTGAAAAACAGCCGGCGCATTTTTTAAACCAAATGGCATAACATTCCATTCAAATAGACCTTCAGAACATGAAAAGGACGTCCATTTTATAGAATCAGGATCCATTTTTACTTGATGAAATCCACTTTTTAAGTCGAATTTAGAAAACCATTTAGTATCTTGAATTCGGTTTATTAAAATATCTTTAGAAGGAATTGTGTAGCTATCTTCAACAGTATTATCATTTAATCTTTTATAATTGTAAATCATTCTAGATTTAGCACGTTTTTGTTCTGAAGATTTATTAACAATAAATGCTGGACTTCTATGGGGACTAACACTAGGTGTTATTACTTTTAATTTTAAAAGATTTTGTATGTGGGTTTGACATTCTTCTTGTTCCCAATTGTTAAACTGAATATCTTTTGTTTTTATAATTAAATCAGGATTGATTATTTCTAGTTTACATGTTACGGGATCTCTATCCCAGAATTTTGTTGGATCTTCTCCTATTATATTTGTTTTGTTTAACCTATCAAGGATTTGTTGAATACTTTCAAATTTTATTGACTTTGAAATTTTTATAGAAGAGAATACTTCAGCTGTATCATCTAAGATATTATTTAAAAAAATAATTTTCATTTATTTCTTCTAATGTGTATAAATATTCTGTTTTACATTTACATGTATTTGAATTTTTACAATTACAATTATCAGTAATAGTTTCTTGTTTGATTGAATCACCATTGACTATAGGTGTCATTTGTGTTTTATCACTTATTAAGACATAGTCTTTATTTATAGTAATTGATCGATTTTGTCTTAAGATGAAATCTAAACCAATTATCATGTTTTGTTTAGAAGGAACTAGGTTTTCTACTCTCATGGTTTTGATGAAGGTTTTGTAGCAAAAAATTTCATAGTTTGTGCTAAATTGAAGAATAACATTATTAATTTCTTCATCATTTATCATGATTTCTCCAGACATAGTTCTAGTTTTTTGTATGTGTTTACTTTTAACTATGTTTTGTTGTGGAGTTACAGTTTTACAGATGACTGTTTCTGAACAACCTGTATCTAATAAGGCTTGTATAATTTTTTCTGTAGAAGGTTTATTATTTATTTTTGGAAAAGTTATTTTTACTAATACTTTTAGAGTTATTAATTGTTGTTTATTACAAACTAATGGGATACATTCTGTTGTTCCCATCATATTATTTTGTATAGAAATCTGACTAGTCTCAGGGGTATCTATTTTAGTTTTTCCTTTTATTAATTTTTCTAGAAGAATAACTTTTTCTTCTAAGTAATTTATGCGAGTCTCTAATACAGAAACTCTTGTATCAGTTAAATCTTTATTGCTAGGTTTATTTGTATTTTCTCTTGTTTCAAAAGAGGGTATATTTTGTTCTGATATGTTTAAATGTTTTTCTATACATTTAATACAAAAAATTTTATAACAAAGTAGACAATGAGCTCTTTTTGATATATGAAAATAACGTTCACAATATGTGTACGGGATTGAATCTGTCCCTGAATAATATTGGATTTTATGAGAACAAGTTTTTATTTCTAAGGTATTCATTAGACAATATCCTAAATCATCTAATAATTGACCCATTTCATTGTATTCTTCTCCCATGAGAAAGTTATCTTCATTAGTATTAGCATATAAATGATTATATTCATTATTTGTAAATTCATTGATTAAATCATAATTTTTGTGTATTTTATTAGAATTTAGTTCATCAGTGTATTCTGTTATGCTGATTACAGATAAAATTTCTGAATCTGTTGATACGTCTTCATCTATTGGAAGCAAATTCATATGACAAGATTTTATTAAGTTTGCTTCTTTAGTGTAAAGATTTGATATATTTGGACAATCTCTTGAAAAATGTCCTGGTTGATTACAAGCAAAACATTTTAATATTTGTTTGTAAGTTTTATTATCTCTGTATTTTCTAACATGTCTAGTAGGATTGAGTGTAGGTTTTCTAGCATTAGATGCCCTTATTGTATAAGTTTTTCGAGGATTTCTTGGTCCTAAATATTTTTGTGTATTAATATTTCTAGGTTTACTTCTAGAATTATTTCTTTTATTTTTATATTTATTTTGTGAATATTGTTGTGGTGTATATATTTGTTTACAGATTCCTGCATCAGAATGTTTAAGTTGTTTTTGTATGGCTATATGTGTACATGTATCTTCCATTATTTTCATAATATGTTGTATACGTATTGAGAGATTATTCAACATGGGAGTAACCTCATCATTTTTCCAATTTTCTCTAATTTTTTGTCCTAATTTGCCTGGCAATTTAAGGAACATTTTATCTCCTATATTCACGTCATGGAAGCATCCAGCTATAGACGCGTATAACAAATAATCTTGGCAATATTCTTTTATTTTTCCAAAGTATTCAATGGACAATCTTTCTAAATGTCCTAAATAAATTTATTGTCTAATTGTATTACCATCATTGGTGGATTGTGAAGTAAACAATCTTTGAACAAGAGAACAAAAGTTGTAAATGTTTGGACCGGGTTCTATGACCAAAGTATTCAGATCATTAGGGAAGTTTTTCTTAAATGATTCCCAACCAGATCTAGCAATATCGCCGAGATATGTTTCTCCTTTTGTGATCATTTCTTGGGAAGACTGCACATCTTTTTCATGATGTATGCCATAATCACGTATTACAGCAGCAGTCCATTGTTCAATGTATGTAGGAAGGAGTTGTGGATCTATTCCTCCTAAGTTAAGAAGTAAATTTGGAATTTGAAAATGTGGTTCTACTGGTAATCGTTTACCATGGGAGATATATTTATTATCACTAAGGACAATATTTTGAACTGTGTCTCTAGGTAAAAATCCTGGACTATAATTCTGAGTACCAGCAGGATCTAACCTATAATTTGTAGCAGTGGATTCTTCATATTCATTGATTAATCCTACTTTTGTATTTTCAGAGGTAGAAGACAATTCATCGTCTTCTTTATTTTTTAATTTTTCTTGAAGTTTGTAAAAGTATTCTTGTTCTTCAAGTTTTAAATTTTGTAAAAAGATATTAACTATATCATTTATATCATTTTCTTGAGGAGTTATAACTTCATTTTGTTCTAAGGGAAAACAATCCCAAGGTTCCCAGTTTGACTCACTAAGAATGCTTTGTTGTAAAGGATCTTGTTTAAAATTAGTTTCTAAAGTTCCTTGCCTAAGTATGGCTATGTTTGCTTGATGATGATTCCATTCTTCTTCAGTCATGTCATCATCTTCTTCATCTTCACTATCTATGATATTCATCATAGCAATATGATCATTGTCGGGAATAGCAGATGTACTATCCCTTCGATCTTGTTCTAGATCTGTTAAAGAAGTGCTTCTGTAGTCAGTAAAACTTAGACTAAGACCTCTAGACCTATTATGTAGAATGACAGTGTCTGGATTTGTAATGGGATTTTGTTCATCCCTTTGTAAATGGGTTTGCCATAGATGTCCCTCATTTCTTCGAGTAAAGGCTTGGGCTGGCAAAAATTGTGTACCAATTGAACTAATGGCTTCTTCTAATGGTCTAGTGTTTATTCTATACATAGAAGAAATATAATTACTTATTCTTCCTATGAAAGTTATGTCTAAGTGTAGGTTATGTCCTATCCAATTTGTTCCAAATCCTATGGTTTGTACTTCTAGACTGATGTGATTTACAAAATCTTGAAGAGTAAGTGTAAAGTTAGGGGCAAGGTATATCAAAGATATAGGTTGATTTAGGTCAACTTCTAGTATACCTATAATACTTTGGGAATCATTGTTCTGGAATCTGGTGTCATGGAGAACTATTAAGGCTCTAGCACCAATCATATGTCTAGCTAGGGATCTTACACCAATAGTAATTAATCCGATATGAACATATCTTCCATGTTGGTTTAGGAGTTGTGTGGCTGTTTGCTGAGATATTAATGGTATTATCTCATAAGTATTATCAGGTAGGTGGAAATCTTCTATTCTCCTATACATGTAGAGGCTGGTTCTTTCGGAACTTAACCATCCTATGTTGTATAACTGTCTAGGATTTAAAGAATCTATCCGAGAATTAGATCCTATTTCAACATTTTGTTGTATATCTACTAAGTCTTCTAGTCTTCTAACATTAGTAGATCTTCTTCTATGTAGAAATCTATCTAAGATTCCAGGATGTTGGATGAGATCTTGTCTCCTAGTATTATGTTCTCTTAATCTTCGAGAAGTTCCGGGAAACCTCTCTGATGTGTGATTCCTATTAGATGAACTATCCATAGAAATTTCTTGTACTTGTGTTTGTGAATTATTATTTGGTGTATAATTCATATTTAACTAATAATTTTATCTTTATTGGAGTTATTGTTGTCCTGTGTAGTCTGATCCTTATTACTAAATTCAGCTTTGTTTGGTGTTGCAATAACTTTAACAAATTTGTGAGTATTTTTACAGACTGTTTTAGTTTGTGTAGTTGTTCCTAAAGATAACTTAGAAACTTTATTGACTAAATCATTTATGTCATCAGTCATGTTTATATTTTTATGTTGCTGATTAATAAGAGTAGATAGTTTTCTAGAAACTTCTTCTAGTAAAGCTATTATTGTGTTATTTTGTCCTATTAATATTGTATGAACAAAATCTGTGTCGTGAGTTGGTTTTATATATCCTACGGGAGGAGATTTTGTAAAATTTTCAACAGCTGCAAGAGCTGAGTGATATTCTTTACCTTTTATAGGTTGTATATTTGTCATTTTGTAAAATTTTATATTTGTGAGAATAAAATAAATGTACAGAGAAAACAGAACAAGAACAGAAATTTAAACAGGAACAGAGCAAAAGCAGAAGCAGAGCAAAGACAGCAGAAATTTATATAATAAAAGTAAGGTATCCACGGAATACACTATAAAACAATAAATATTAAAGAATATAGAAAATCATAAGGCTTATCAGTAAAATAACTTTCTTTTCTTTTCTTTGTTTCTCTTTTTCTTTGGTATCAGAGCCGTGTTCTTTCCAAGGACAGTTTTCATATCAAAATTTTGTAAATGTTAATTTTAATCGAAAATAGAAATCTGTCTAGAGTGGATAGTGTTTGCTAGGATACTCATGGTAGTTGAAGGGCAGTGATGGCCAGTAGAGAGCCGGTGTAAGTCCCTAGTTCCTACCTAAATGAGTTGAGGAACACGTGCATATTGCGCCAACAAGTACAGATGTTTATTTTTTATTAAGTTTGTATTTTAAAAAAAATATATATATATAAAGTTATAAAAACTAAAAAGAATATAAAGTGTATAATAAAATATTCTATCAATCATCTCTATATTTTTACTTTTATACCCTTTATCACATTTGTCAGCTAAAGTAGATGTGCATAATAAAATATTCTATGAATCATCTCTACATTTTTTACTTTTATACCCTTTATCACATTTGTAAGCTAAAGTAGATATTTGATAATGAACAATCAAATTTAACTAGTTTGTAGAGTGAACTCACTTTGGGTATATTTGATTTTATTGAATGTTTAAGGTAGCCTAAGTTAATTCAATTCATAAATTAAGGTTAAATAAATCTATTAAAATTTATAAAAAATAGACTAAAATTAATTATCATGTACTTGACACATTAATTTCTTAAGAAAAAATATTTTTTGTAAATTTATCTCAAAAAAATAGAAATAATATAATTTTTTTTCTAAAATAAATTGAATAAAAATGCATTGATGATTGTGTAAGTACACATAGCCATAAAGAATATCAAAACTTTCTTTTTGTTGATCTAAGACAACAACATGTTACACGTTAGATATTCAAATTTTCCAAATTGGTTCGCCTCAAAAAAAAAAAAAAATCAAAATGAATTAGGTAGATTAGTATGGATAGTCACTTTTTTGGAATCACACTTTAAAAAACTTTATCACCACCAAATCAAGTCCTTTTTAATAAGACCTCGAGGTCTTTGTTTTCAAACGGTTTTGATATAACATTAATTTTTTTTTCTTTTTCGAGAAGAGCGTTAATGTTACTTAAATCAAAGTATTTTTTTATGAATTAATTTTAAACTTTTACTTGCGGAGTTTAATGTTATATCAGCCAAATGATAGTTAATTTTAATCTCGGTATGGATAGTGGCTTTACTTAAACTTTTACTGGAATGGTTCTCTAATAAAGTATTTGTATCAACAAGTTATTTGCACTTACGGAGTACTGCTGTTGTAATTACTATAAGAACAGTTTAATTATCTGGAGTGATTTCTTTAGCAATTTTGAGCCTTATTGATTTCTAGTCAGGAATCACTATCAGCAGTCAATCTTCTACGTCCAATTAGAACACAAGGTGAGAATGTTGAAAACTTCGACCAATAGTTACTCGAGATCCTCCCTTTAGTGTAAGTCTTGCAAATTTTACATAAGATCCCTCTTCCCTGTTTTGTAGCCGTTTGACCACATATCATCATTTTGGATGACTAATAATTAACAAAATGGATGCTGAAAATATGAAACTGAATTGGACCACAACACCATAGCAACCTCAGTTTAATTGGTTTCACTTAGGATGCCGGTTTCTTGGATTCAACACATAACAATAGACGTGCTTAAACATGGATTTCTAAAAGAGACTTTAGGACACAAATTTCTAACCCTTTTCTAATCTAATCTTTGAAATTCTCCTTTTTCTATACACTATCCGAAATTCAACTTTTTCTGCTTTTGCAGTTTCCCTCTCGTGGTCATGCACTAGCAAAACACAAACACTTATCCCATTTCTGGTTCACGCCACTGTCTGCAAATTTCAAAGCCTATATTCCCACTTTTTATTATTTATTTATTTTTATTGTGATTTTATAAGCAAATGTTAGACAGACACGTACACAAGTGAGGATACTGCCTCTTCTTAAGAGTCTTCCTTATGGTTCAAATTCAAAAGAGAGTATTCTTCACTGTTTGAGATCCGAGCTTAACAACTCACCCTTTGAATTTTTTAACTCATGCCTTCCGATAGTTACCTTTCTATCTCTTGGTTTCCGTTATTTTCTTCTTGCCCGAGGTGAGTCAAATGTTTGTGCATATGATCACATTGTTTTCAATTTTGATAGTACATTTACAAAGGATTGATCCACTCTCGAGCTATAGCCAATTTATTCGTGTTGATGGACACCATAATTTTATGCTTAATATTTTTGGTGCCTGCCTAGTTGCACCCGTGCCTACGTTATGCCAAAGGATGCCGTTTAACATTTTTGGCTTTGCTTACATATTACATATATATATTTATGTATATGCGTGGTCACGTTCAAACATCACATGGCTATTAATAAGCTGTCACATTTGCAAAGAAATCAAACTCTGCATCTAAACTTGGCTTTGGTGTATTCAGTTTGTAACATTGGATCCAAGTTTGGTGACATTAAGTAATGAAAAAAAAAATAATTACACAGAACAAAGAAGCTTTCTAACTTTACAATCAAAAGCTTATTTAAAAAATTCCTCTATTATAAATTCCTTATCATAGGATACTATACGTTTTGAGTTTATTCCTTATAACTTAACTACATGGCCAGCTCAAAAACACAGTACAATCCAGATGAATCATAAAACACATTCAGGATCGGTTATACTTATACTTAATTAAAGCACACGTATTTTAATAACTTAAAAACACCTTGCCCTCATTCTTAGATATACAAGCATGTTATAAAAATATATTGTTAATATAGATACTATTTAATTATATGATTAATAAAAGATATATAATTGTTAACGAGTGAGATGAATGTGATTTGGCCCGTATTTAAAATATATGCTGCCGGGGTTACACAGAATTTAATTAATTCCTCACAGCTGCAAATAAAAAAATCTAGAATGTGGAATTAAATCCGGAAATAGATCGTGTCAAGCGAGTGAGACAAACCGAAATTGTCTTTCTTAAAAATGGTTTCCAGCTATTGAAAGAAGTCCTTGAGATTGAGATTCAATAGCTTATTAAACTAGTTACTAAGCAGCAGCACCCCCACCATTTCATGGTTCCCTCATCATAGCGCGAGATACATAAATAAATGAATATTTTTGTTGAATAGAACCCTCTCCAAACAAAGTAATTTGTAGTCCGTAATCCGTATTTTGTATCAACTGTTATACGTGGTAGTCAAATCATAGTACGTACTATGTGATAATTAATGCAACCTATCCAACGCCGCGTAATGGCACTGTTGTCTAATAATGCCTCGTCATCAGCTACAAGCGTCCACAACATCTGCCGTATCTTCTGTGTCTCCACGAGAAACCCAAATCTTGATTCTTCATCAATAAAATAACTCAAAGATATATGCCACTATAGTAATTAACACCTTAATCAATATATTATACCACATACTTTTTTTTATTTTTAATATACTTAGAAAATAGGTTCCCACGTGGACTGAGATTGGGTCCACGGGTCTCCCCATTTCTGTTGCATCTTGATTCTTTCCCCAAACAGTTCTGTCCTTCCTTTTAGTTGAACCTCCTAATTAACTAATAATAATCACCAACATTAATTATTAATTAAAAATGAAACTACAATACGGTATTTAATAACATAAATGTTAATCGTTAGTTTATTAATTAGTGGAAATAACTCCATATTTGAATGTTAGAAAATTTAATTTATAATAACTCACTATACAATTAAGCTAGATGACATTACCTAGGATACATTACTTTCATTATGAAGCAATGTTATTTACTGAAATTTAAAGAAAAAAGTATAACAAGGTTTAAAAATGAAAATATTCGACATAGACTAGAGTGTTGTGTTTTGAGCTAGACAGATGATCAATTAGGAATTTAGGATATATTAAAATCATAACGATTGTTATAAACTTTAACGCGCGTGGTCTAAATGGCTTGAGGTTCGAGATTTTTTTTTTTTTTTTCAGTTTAGTTGTGCTCTGATGCCGTTAAAGATGTTGTAAAAAATGGATGTATATTTAAAAGAGGCAATCTGAAGTTTAAGTTTGGTTAGAATTTTACTAAGTGGTGATGTATGGTAAATGTTTTTACACGTTACAGCAATGATGCATGGCGGTATAAATGAAATTTGAAAATAGTTAGATTCTTTGGCGTGGGAGATTCACTTCTCATGAACAACAATATCATATTTTGTTAGTAACAAGACAATTTAAATCTTGACTAAAACGTGATCCTTTATATATCTTAAAAGCTAATATAAAAAAAGAATCCTTGTAAAGAGAATTAGAAGGAATAGTTGAAGGAGAAGAACTAAGGGAGCTGGCAAAGTGGTTTTGTTATGGCTATAAGGCATTGTCTTGATCGAAATACACAAGAAAATGGAAACAAGGAAAGGCATTTGGTTATTGGAGACAGAGGGGACCTATATGGCTGGGAAAAAGGGGTGAGAGAGTAGTTTGGTTCACACTCTGGCTATGTATTTTTCTCGTCCCCTCCCTCAGTTCTTAATGTATATAAACTACTGTACTAAGTACCAACCTCTATTATTTTGTTGGTATTAGTCAAACGTAATGGTCAGTCACCCTAACTGTGTGCACTGTGGAAGCCACAGAGATTATAAAAGTGTGAAAGGAAGTGTCATATGGCATTGGCAACCAGAGGTGAAGATCCTCTGCAACACATGACACAGCAACCAATTAACCATGGTCAATTCTTTATACGCTAGTTGCATTCAATCCCACGGTCACAACGGATCTCTATGCCCTTTGTCTTTCATCTTTTTCGTTATTATTTAGTCCTCACCTTCAATGTTAGTACTTGTAATAGTTTATACTGTTTAATACTTTTTTCTTCTTAATTGTTTTAAATTCTTCTTCTTCTTTTTTCCTAGACATATTTTTAGCGTTCTTGGTCGTTATATTTTCTTCCATGCATTAAGAGCTTTAGGTTCGAATAACTTGCTCTCATTTAAAATGAGTATATCCATTAAAAATAAGTTGAAAACTCAAAACGTGTTTTATAAAAAATTTTAAATCCTACATAATACTGATATTATAGAATCCACAAAAATATTTTAAAACTTTATAAATAAATTTATAATTATAAATATTTTAATAATTTGATTTTATTACGTCGAATTAATATATATAATATAAATTGTTCATGTCATACTTATCTCACAAGATCATGTGGATAGTATTTTTTTACTCTTTTTCTTCACTTCCTTGTCTCTATTTATTTATTTTTTAAAAATCATGTCGGTACATAGACCTAGTAACTTGTTCATTTGTAAAAAAGTTATAATGAATCAGTGCTGTGCATTTAAATTATATTTGTAACATTTTATATTTAGTTTGACATGGTCAATAAGTTTGGATAAATGAAGAATTAAAAACACGATTTAAAAAAATACATGACTGTTTTATTTAGATTTTTTATGACTTGATAAGTTATTAAGTTGTAAATTGACTATTATATATCAATCAAAGAGAGTTGATTGATTAAATTGAGTGAGTGGGTTGTTGTAAATTTTCTAATACAGAAAAAATACCAAAACAAATAAGGCTAAAATATTGTTTCGAGACTAAAATAAATTAGAAACAGAAGATATAGAAAATTCTAGTTTGAAATTACTCCGTGGTTCCTCTTTAAAGTGTTTATCCTTTTTTCATATAAATTATATTTAAAAATTATCAAACATCAAATATTATTTTAATGTTGTCTTTAACCTCTAATTATTTATTTTTTAATATTTTATATACTATTTTTTCAATTTTCTTAACTTTTTTCATGACTTGTGTTAAAATTTATAATTAATATAAGATAATAGAAAAATATTAATGCCTAAAAAATAGAAAGATACTAACTAATTAAGATTAAGAGAAAATTATTTCAGTAAAAAAATAGAAAAACTAATAGAAATAGTGAAATTTTAAGTAAGAATAGTTTTAAAATTATCAAATAGGTTTTTATAAAATATACTGTCACAAAATTTTAATAACTTTTTTAGCTGATGTGGGCATCTTTTGTTCGGAGTTCCTTTGTTATTATCTTTATTTTCAGAATGATAAAAAATATAACTTGAGATAAAAAAAAAACGGGAAAGACTAATACCAGTAGTTAATTTGTCAAAATAATTACTGCTGTTGGTCCCTTCAAAAAAATAATTAAATTACTTATGTTGGTTTATGCATATTGCTTAGGGTTACTTATTTGAGTTATTTCCCCATCTCTTTGGGTTTCTCCCCTGCTAATATTGGACCTTTTGCGTAACCAATGGATTATGGATGGTAATTTTACAATACAACTATCTCTTCAATAAATGTATTTGTTCTCGTCTCAGTTTCATTTTAATTTGTTGTGCATGCGGTTTAAGATAAATTATATTTAAAGGTGGGAGACACTCTAAAGTATTAATTAATAAATTTATCATAAGGCTGCGTAAATCATAAAAAAGAAAATTGAGATGAGAGGATCGTAAAACTTGTTACACTTATTAAACTTTTTAACTAAATCTAAATTCATTTTATAAAAACAAAAATTATAAATTTAAATGAGTTTAATTAATATGTATTTACAAGATAAAAAATTTTACATCACATTTTACAATATGTTGGTTGATTTTATCCATCAATACTTTTAAAATCATATATATAAAAAATATGATTAAACAACCTAAAAAATTAATACATACTAATTAAATTCAATCTAAATTTGCTACAAACTTAAATTTGCAAAACAATTTCAAAAGGTATATTTTGTAGGACTCACATCATTTATCATTTATAATATATATATATATATATAAATAAATAAATAGAGAGTTATATATTAATTTTCCTTCATTAATATTATTTTATTTAATTAAAATAAAATATTAATATAACTTATGCATGTATCTGCGTTCGAACCAGTTCAATGTAAACGAATCAATTTTCCCAATCACGTCTGTCACGTAAGAAAGCATGAAAAAAAAAACACACTCTATGTCTAGGGCGCATCAACCAAAAATCAATAATTAAACTTTAAGATTATACGTTTTATGCAGAAATGAATTTGATTTTTAAGACCATGATGTTTTCTCTCTTTCTGGAATTAAATCACTTTAAAGGTTTCATCTCAACCAATTTATTAATTTAGATTTATTAAAACCAATTGGAATTATTATAAAGTTTAAAGGTTATACACTAATTTTACATTATATAATTATAATTTATCATTTATACAACTTTTAAGATATTAATATTTATTGTGAAAGTTAATAAACATGTAATTTTTTTCACTAGACGTAAGTAATGGATTAGTTTAATTCACAAATTTGCATTTTAAATAAATTAGATAACTTTGATGTTTTAAATAAATTGATTTTTTTTAGTCTATATCTAAATTGTGAAGTATGTGAACTTAACTGACAAATCTGTATATTTACTTATATATTTTTAAAAAAAATTAAAAACTTTTTATATTTTTTAAACTAATTAAACTTTATTCTATGATACTAAACATTTGTATCATCATTTATAATAATTTAAAAATCTAAATATTTTAAATACTAAAAATTTAAAATATCACAATTTATAACAAATAAATTATAATATTAATATAAATTAAGAATTTAGGTGAATAAATAATAAATTTGTTTTTTTAAATAAGTTAGTGATGAAGCCCATAAGCTACTCAATTTTTTAGCAATTTTATTATTTTGAGAAGAAAAAAAATCCAAAAGCGCACAGGCTTAAAAGTTCTACAAACGTTTTAGAATTTTTTAGTTTTATGGTTTTTTAAATAATTAATGCAAAAAAATCTATGTGAGACCCACAACTGAAGCCGTTGATTAAGCAAATTGGGTTTAAAAAAATTATATGGGTTCAATAAATTAGAATTCATATAACATGCAAGTTATCTCTGCGGATTAGTTGAAAAAATAATTTAAATTCTTTTATTTTCAAAGCTTTAGATATTGTATTAGAAAAAAAATATATTTTATCTTTAGGATTTTTTTAGATTTTAAATATATTATTTATAAATTAGAAAATTGTTTTATCTAAGATGAGAGTAATCATCTAGCTTTAAAAAAATATCACCACCCTGAATGAGAAAAGTAATTATAATGTGGAGGAAAGATTTTTAAGTTTTTCAGTTATCCAAACAAACTTGTAGTCATAAGATTATGATATGGAGTAGAGATAAACATGAAATGTGAATTATGTGAACAAAAATATAGAGAGGATTTACAATTTTTCAATATTCCAAAGAATTTGTTATGAAAGTAAGTATGAGATCCATAAGTTGTGAAGCATATGAACAAAATAACAATGTTATCTTTCTTTTGCTTATTTGTTGTTTTTTAATGTTTATTATGTATTTTTGTCTCCACATACTTAAGGGTCCAACCTCATTTGTCAAGCTCTAATTAGAGATATATATTAATAGGTCATGTAAATTGTAAAACATGATTAAAAAATTAAAAATATAATATTTTTATAGAGAATCTTATTAAAACAAAATAAAAAAAATTAAAAAGCATATTTATTGCATATTCTAATAAAATCTTTTTATTTATTTGTTTAACCAGTCCTATAATGTAATAAATCATTAATTTACTTTTATAATATCTATATTATCATATTTATTCTTCAATAGGTCTTAAACACATTATTATATAAGAGAGTACGTGATCATCTTCTATTCAAAATTCTGCAAGTTATTTGATTTATGATCTTCCTCACCCGTGTATAATGAATTGGACATTGATATTGAATGTGAGACTTTTACCCTCGAACTCAAACCAGATTATTAAAGCCACTAATTTCGCATTCTCGCCTAAAGTTCCAAGTTTCCTTGGTGACCCTTCATCACATTTTCATGGAATTGGATCTAGCCCAATTGTTTATCATTGGTCAATTAAGTAATGCATTTTCTGTTTTGCACCCAATTTTTCTTTCTTCACCCTAGAATTTTTTAAGAATTCAAAATTTCCCTCAACCATTTTAAGCTACATCATTTAATCTTATATATCAACATATCCACAGTAAACATATATGATACAAATATACAAGATGTGCATGTTTATCCATATACATACTTGTAATCCGTAATATGCATTCACATATTTCAAATCACAAGATCCATGATACCATAGTTCATGAATATTACAAATGATGAGATACGTAATATAAAGTAATATAATACATGTGACCCACAATATTTTTTTATGTTCTTTTACTTTTGCAAATATGGATATCCTCAATTGAAAATGATTGTTGCGAATGTAACCTTATGTAATCATGCTAATAGGAGATATGCAACAGTGGTATTTAAAACTAAACCAAATTGAATTAAAAACCAAAAACTATAAAAAACCTAATTTAGCTTTAGGTAGTTTTATTTTTGTAATTTTGAAACCACACAATTTGGTTTTGTTAGCAGCTTGAGATGTTGAAATATATTAAACTAAACCAAATTGTTCATCCTTAATTGTTTTAACAAACTCGTAAGAAGACATGTACAACTACTTATTATTTTATAAGTTTCTAAAAATTTGACTTAATGTTTAATTAGTATTTTTGACTAACATGTATTAGTTAATGAATAAATATTTTAACAAAAATATTTTATTTAATTTCATTTGATACAGTTTGAAGATAACTAGTAAAATGTAATATTTAAATGAACTAATTGTTTATACTTTAACTTTAATAATTGTTACTTTTATATAATTTTGTTGAAAGCGAGTAAACTTTTATACAAATTTGAAAATAAAAATTTTTAATGTATTTTTTTATTTTAATACTTAATAACAGAAGCTTTAAATCCTAAAACCAAACCAAATTAATAAAAAAAATTATTTGGTTTAGTTCAAATTTTATAATTAATCTATACCAAACTAAACGGTAAAACACTTATTTTTTTAGTTTGATGCGAATTAATTTTAGACTCAAAACCGCATGGGAACACTCCTAACTTTATACAATTTTGAAAATAAAATTTTTCAATGTACTTTTTTATTTCAATACTTAATAATAGAAAGTTTAAATCACAAAACTGAATCAAGCCAAATTACAAAATATTGATTTGGTTTTGTTCAAATTTTATAATTAATTTAAACCGAATTAAATTGTACTACACTTATTTTTTTTAGTTTGATTTAGACTAATATTGTCCAAACACTCCTAACATGTGGGATGCTTGCATAAAATCAAGAATTTTTGTTATAGTGGAGGGTTCAAAAAGCAAATAGAGGGGTACAGAAAATAAAAGTCTTAAAGTGATAGAATGACTCAATTCTAAGGGCTCACAATTTTAGTACTAATAAACATGCTCTTTATTATTGACTAAAGCTCGTTAGAAATCACAAAAGTAACAAAACCCACTTTTTATTTAAATACATGTTACTAGTAAATGTATAGTTTTAAGTAAGAAAAAAAGGTTGTCTCAGAAAAAGGTGTTGGATTTGGAGATTATCAGCGTGTTTGAAAAAAGTTCAATAACTTCCATGGTGAAAAACATGAATTTCCATCTAAAAAATAGAAGCAACATAGATATTACTTTGAAATGAACCTACAGTCGAAAAATTTGATATCTAAGGAAAATTTTATATGTATTTTATTAAATCCAATACAAAATTTAAAGTTAGCTAATATAATATTAATTATTAATAAAAAAATAGTATTATTGTTAGTAAATGCTAATTTGTGTTATTTTTATCTCATAATTATGATTTAGAAGATATACTTATTGTGGGTTTTTTCATTTTTGATAGCATAAAAAACTTAAATACATAAAAAATCTCTAATCGAGAGACGTTATTTGCCAAATTGTATATGCATTATAATATTTAATTCGATTTACAAAGTTTGTAATTCATAAAATTTAGTCTGTAAATCCTTATTTTAAATGGACTTATTATTTTTAAACTTGTACCATCTCACAAAATTTGTATGTTAATCCGTATAAAAAAATTGAAAAATAACTTCTCTTATTTTTAATTATTATAAAAATTATATATATATATATATATATATATATATATATATATATATATATATATATATCACTCAATAGTAACTTACAAAATGATAATTAAGAAAAATTAGAGTAATTATTAGTTGTAATTAAATATTAGATATTATCACAAATAATCAATCTGAATTCTATAATATAAAAATGAAATAATTTAAATTAAAAATATAAAAAAATATAACATTTCAAATCTTAATTCTTAAAGATGATTATAAAATATTATACTTTTTTGTTACTTAATTGAAATGGGCATCTCAAAACTGGTAATTGTAATCCAAAGTATAATGACAGGTGTAAGAAGTAACAGCATGAGACGCAATTGGAGGAAGAGCGGATGAAGCAAAGGAGCAGGAGGGAGCTTGATAGAGACGCGCAGCAGCATATAAGTTGGTCTGAAGCCTCTCCTCCAGAATGGCTTCCACAGTCTGTTCCTCTACTATTAGACCATCTTCTCTTTTCTCCTCCCCCAAGCTACGACGTCGTTTGCCCCTAGTCGGCGCCTTTTGCGTTCTCACTTTGGGATTCTCCAATCTCTGCACACCCTTGTTTTCCTCTGCCCTCAAAACGGGGTTCGTTCAATCTCTCTTACGGTACTCTCCACCTCATCTAACCCACTTTCTCTCTCTACTCAATTCCCTCCGTTTCAGATCCAAATTGGGTATCCGCACCCACTCCACCATCAGAATGGAAGCAACTAACACCACAGTGCCCTCCATTGTTGTATATGTCACTGTTCCTAACAAAGAAGCAGGTCCTACCATCATTGCCTTCCAACATCTTCGCTTTTTCATTCTTCTTTCTTTCATTTTCACCTCTCTTTGTTCCTGCTTCTGCAGGTAAGAACTTGGCCGAAAGCATCGTCAAAGAGAAGCTCGCAGCTTGTGTCAACAGGGTACCCGGTCAGAATTTCCCACTCCCCATCTGTTTTAATCACTCACATTCTGTGTTTTGAATTTAGCAACCTTTACAAATTCCTCCAATTCAAATTGATCGCCATCTCATAATAAACCCCAAATATCTTCTCCTTCAAATTAATGTCATTTTATTAATTGAAACTAGTTGCTCTAATTGAAAATCCTTTGGAATATTTTTATTACTTCATTTGTTAAACATGACTGGCTATATTGGAACCTCTAGATACTCATGATCAGAACTACATTTTTGCATTTGTTATCTCAGCTTTAGCTGCATACCCTCTTCTACTTTACATATATCTTTATACTCACCTTATTTACTTATTCTAATTATGGTGTGTGTGCGTGTGACCATATCCACTCGCACGTCTGAAAAAGGTTGAGTTTGAGATGCTCTTGAAACCCTAAACCCTAAATTGAATAAACTTATCTGTACATACGTGTAGAAAAGAATAAATTGAATTAAGGAGGTCAAATTAATCAAACTTGTAAGTTAAAATTAAACTAATACATCTTAACTCTTTCGGAAGCACCACCACTTTATTTCTTCTCAAGTTAAGATACATCAATTAATTTTAACTTACAAGAGAAGTTTGGTTAGTTTTATCTTCTGGATTCTTCTTATTTCCTTCTTCTATGAGCATTTTTGTTCAGAACTTTGTCCTAATTAACCGACTTTAGTTCCCATTCGCATCCCATGTCTAACTTTTAAAAGCCCAATGAATTGTCTTCTGCAGGTATTGAATCGGTGTACCAGTGGGAGGGAAAGGTATAACCTACAATTTTTAGCATGCATTAAGGCTCTTATGAACTTGTTTAAGAAATTCTATTTGAAAGTATTGCTCTAGGATTGTAGCTTAATTTTGCCATATCATTGTTGCAAACTATGAAGCACTCTAACATGGACATGAACACTCCTAAACAGCTAATTTCTAAAATATAAAATGGTCACATAGAAACAAAAATATATGACGGTGTGAGGGAGAAACTCAAATGAATGTGTAACATAACAAAAAATCTAAATTGATAAGTAATATTTCTGTATTCAACTTTTTCCTATATTAATGAGTCTCACAAAATAATACAAGAGACATTTATTTTATAATGTAAGCACGTAGTTTTTTCACAAAAAATCTCAAAGACGAAATTATATCTTTAAGAAGGGTCTACAAAAGCCTGCTAAGTTTATTATAATGAGCCTCAAAGATCAATTAGAGGCATTATTTTTAGAACAAATTACAGCAATGGATTTTGAATTTCATCAAATTAGGCGTAACTTTATCACTATCATTTTTTATTTTTCTTACACCTTTAAATGTAAAAACATTACTAACACTTCCTTCTATATTGGAAAACATTAAGCTGACGTCTGTTCAAATCTTATAGTGACATTTATCTGAAATCTCGGGGGAAGTGTTTGATAGAAATCCAGATGGGTTTGATTCATTTTGCGGATCTATCTAGGTTGGAAGGTAATAAGTTAACAAAACAATGAGAATTGGGTAAACAATGGAAATGATGAAAATCATTTAATGAAGGGATAAATGACGCAACTTCCAAGGATGGAAGATAAGTCATACGACGTCACAAGGGTAGTGATTTACCCTTGATAAGTCTAGCAGAACGCCGCAAGGAAAAATTCCTTGATAAGTTGTAAAGAGAAATTCATCTCTCACAAAATGATAAAACCCAAATATAATTTCACTAATTCAATAGTTGTCCTTGAGGACAATTCAGCCCCTATTTATACAACTAGTTATAGAACTAGGTGGCTGTTCAAAATCGTAACTCCCAAAAGAAAAATTAAATACTCCATTATCACGCAATTATCACACATGATTAATTGCATGTTACATTAATTCCTAAATTCCTAAAGTCATTGTCTTCAGCATTCACATTATTCCCTCCTTCTTCGAAAAGATTCGTCCTTGAATCTATGAGATTATTTTCCTATCAATTTTATTTACTTATAATTTAAAATAAACAAAATCAACCTCCAGGATCAAATGTAACTTGTAAAAATTTATGCATCAAAGAAGTTTTCCTTTTTGGTTTCCAAACCCAAACATTGGAATCAAGAGGAATTCTTCTTTCAAAATAGACTTGTGCATTTTCTTCGTGAGTTTTAACTTCAACAATGTACTGAATGTACATTGACTCTGTAAAAGGGATATCCATATTTTTCTTCCTCAAATATGGCAATTTGTGGGTTGTATTCTCATCATCTTGTGCATTCAAAATACCAATAAAAGAAGAAAAATCATTAGCAGTTTTCATTTTAACATTCTTTTTCTCTCTTTCTCTTTCCTTTTCTCTCTCTTCCTCTTCAATCTTTTCTTTTTCTAATTTTCTCTTTTCTTCTCTTTCTTTTTCTATGTTCTCCTTCAACTTATGTTGATTATCACAAACTTTGCTTGGTGTCAGAAATTTCAAATTAAGTTTGCGTCCTTCCTCCACATATTTTTCAATAGTGAATCTAAACTTAGTATGCCTAGGATGAAGACTCGTTGGTAAGTTAAGTTTATTCACCAATCTTTCGCTCACTACGTTGCTATAACTTTCTTCATCAACTGCAAATAAACACAAATGACCTTCGATTAAACACCTTGTATAAAAAATATCCATCATAATTCCAAACCTAGAGTCGAAGCTCTGATACCAACTGATAGAAATCCAGAGGGATTGGATTTGTTTTGCGGATCTATCTAGGTTGGAAGGTAATAAGTTAACAAAACAATGAGAATTGGGTAAACAAGAAAATGGAAATGATGAAAATGGTTTAACGAAGGGATAAATAACGCCACTTCCAAGGATAGAAGATAAGTCATATGACGCCACAAGGGTAGTGATTTACCCTTGATAAGTCTAGCAGAACGCCACAAGAAAAAATTCCTTGATAAGTTGTAAAGAGAAATTAGGTGGCTGTTCAAAATCATAACTCCCAAAAGAAAAATTAAATACTCCATTATCACGCAATTATCACACATAATTCATTGCATGTTACATTAATTCCTAAATTAACGAAATGTTACAAAAAATGAAAAGTCATTGTCTTCAGCATTCACATAAGTGTTGCTGAATTTATTCTTGTTTTAAATATTTTAAATTATATTTCAAGCTTACTTTTCTCAAACTTAAAAAAAATGAATGTCTATATTTTTCTCCTTTCATATGAAGGTGTCAATAAGGGTACTAAGTCCTAACCGTATGGAGGTGTTGGTGTTGGTTCAAGTGTGAATTGAGAAAAAATATTTTTTGATTAGACACTTAAAGAAGAGTAAGGTTCAACATGTGTCAAATCAGTGTCAAAATCATAACTCCCAAAAGAAAAATTAAATACTCCATTATCACGCAATTATCACACATAATTCATTGCATGTTACATTAATTCCTAAATTAACGAAATGTTACAAAAAATGAAAAGTCATTGTCTTCAGCATTCACATAAGTGTTGCTGAATTTATTCTTGTTTTAAATATTTTAAATTATATTTCAAGCTTACTTTTCTCAAACTTAAAAAAAATGAATGTCTATATTTTTCTCCTTTCATATGAAGGTGTCAATAAGGGTACTAAGTCCAAACCGTATGGAGGTGTTGGTGTTGGTTCAAGTGTGAATTGAGAAAAAATATTTTTTGATTAGACACTTAAAGAAGAGTAAGGTTCAACATGTGTCAAATCAGTGTCAGTGTCAAAACGTGCTTGACACTTCAAATGAGATAGGTGTTCGTGTTTCGTAGGTTGCAAATTGACAGATCCAAATTGCTTCTGTTAAAAAATCATACATTAAAAATTCTTATTTTCTATGATACATTAAGGTTCTTGTTTTATTTGAAAGTATTGTTGTAGCCTGATGTTGCCAACTTTTTGTTACAAATTGACAGATCCAAACTGATTCTGAGGAACTTCTAATAATCAAGACCAGGCAGTCCCTGCTGGAAGCACTGACAGAGCATGTCAAAGCAAATCATGAATATGAGTAAGGCCAATACATCTAGTAAACAATCTAGCCATAATAAAATTTATCTTTACTTCTTAGCATGTGAAGTTTGACATGCATTCACTATTTACTATTTGATTCTAAAAGAAAGCTTGGCGAAAGAATTCTTAAACCATATATCGGCTAAGATTCAAGAACTTGAGCATTAAATCTGTGTGAATGAACTGAGGTGTAATTATGAAAAACAATAGTGCATTCACATTTTTTTTATAGGCAAATACATTCACATGCTTCTTAACTCTGTCTTTTTTCAGTGTGCCCGAGGTGATCTCCTTACCCATCACTGGAGGGAATCTTAAATATTTAGAGTGGATTAAAGAGAGTACAAGGGAGTGACTATCAAGTTTATAGCCAGAGGTGTGGTTTCCAGAGTTCTTCTGCTCGTGTGCTAAATAAAGCCGTCATGTTATCTAAGTAACTAGGCAATGATAATATTATGTAGAGGATGACGAACGGTCTTGTATTGCTGCTAATGGGATGAATATGAATTTATGTGAATAGGCTTTTTGTTTGTGATTTTATGCCCATTTTGCATTTTGTTTCCTGTTTGTCTGATTCATGTCTTTCGTGCACCATCCATCTATCTGCTTTGTGGTTTAAAAGCATTCTTTTGAGTTTTCTACGCAAATTATTTATTGGCTATGGCATTCCTCGCACTCTTCGGGCGCCGTCTCTCCTTTGTGTGCCCCAAAACAATGAAACGCCCCAGGTGGCTTTCGTATTGATGCGTCCGTTTTAACAAGACTCCTTGTAAAGCTCATACAAAAATACCATATGGAAAAAGCTATTTTTAGGTTGTCTGAGATTTACGATTCTTTTGGTACAGACCTAAATCATACAATTATTTTTCACTTGCGATAATCATGCTTGAATTAGGTTGTCTACAAAAATCTTACTTTGAGACTTGTAATTTCTTTAAACACATCTTATGATATAAGTATTATTTAAAGAGAAAAAACACATTCACTGTTATTGTAAGAAAAAAACTGATATTTAATTACAATATTTTATATATATGATAAGTTAATTTTACTACTTAATATTTTAAAAGTCATATAAATAAAGAGTTATGATTAAACATCAATGGAAAACTTCTTTATATTATTAATACATAAATGTTAAACTCTTTGTTGAAATATTTAAAAAATAATAGTTCAAGGCTAGATATGTTTTCTATTATTTGAGAACGTACTTATTTAGTTCTTCAAACAAATTTTATTTGGTTAATGTTATCCTGGTTAATGCATATCTTATTTGGAAGTAAGATTGACAAGAGTATTTTGCATTTGAGCATGCATGGTGAATGTTGAAGGAACAACCAAGATAGTTAGGAATTTGCAAAGAAGTTCCGCAAAACAAACAAAGTTGAATGTAAGTGGGACTTACTTATCGTCATCTAATCCTGAAATACAAATTAAGGTTTCTGAAAATGAGACCCTACACCAATCTCTCATTCAATGGGACAAAAGGTGGCCAAAAGAAAGATAAAGGCAAAGGATCGGCATCATCTATAGCAATTGTGTATTTGTCTCACATTGAAAAAGAAATGAAGGAAACAAATGTTGTCAAAAAATAAATTGCAGATGAAATTACAAAAGAAAATGTTGCTAAGTTATATGAGATTAAAGGATACATCAAATGTGAGCAGCAAGCAATGCAAGAATCGTGAACTCACTTGCAAGCTTATTTTGAAGAAGTTTGAAAATGGTTAATAATTATGTAGTTAGTTGTGTGTTATGCCCCTATTTTTAATTATGTAGTTAGTTGTTATTATGTTGTAACGCATTTAAAATTAGTCTAATGTTAAATCGTTTTTATTATATTGTTTAAAATTTAGTCGTTAAAAACTAGCTGTTAAAAAACTAGTTGTTAAAATGTACTCATTACGAATTTGCTATATAATTGTTTAGGTCTCTCCCATTTATGCATATGCATCTCCTTTTGCAATCTTATTGTATCAGTTCATTCAATTTTACTTAGTATTATCATGTCTCACAACTTTGAATTCAATAGAGTATGGCAAAAACTTGTTCATGAAGCACTTGAAGACGACACTAATCAACAAATTTTGGCATACCTGCACCAACACCAACAACAAGCAGAATATAGTCAACCCAGACACACAAGAAGAACAATAAATTGCAATCATGAGGATGGACATCGATGTTTGTTAAACAACTACTTCTCTAAGAATTGCATATACATTGAGGTTCAATTTCGGTGAAGGTTTCGAATGAGAAAGAAATTGTTTCTTTAAATAGTGGATGCTCTTAGTTCTCATTATCCATATTGCCAAATGAGAACTGATGGTATAAACAGGGGTCTTTCTCTATTGCAAAAGTGAACTGCAACAATACGTATATTGGCATATGGATTACTTGCAAATAATGTTGATGAGTATGTTAGAATAGATGAAAACATTGCAATTGAATGTTTAGAAGATTTTGTAACTAGCATTAACGAAATATTTGGAGATGAGTACTTGGGAAAGCCTAACAACGACGTGGATTTTTGGATATGTTGGGTTCTATTATTGCATGCATTAGGAATGGAAAAATTTTCCAATTGCTTGGCAAGGACAATATGGTAGAGGTGATAGTCGCAAACTCAAAGTTATACTTAAAGTTGTTGCATCACAAGATTTATGGATTGGACATGTATATTTTGGAGTTCTAGGTTCTAACAATGATATTAATGTGTTAAATCAACCACATGTGTTTAATGATATTTTGCAAGGTCAAACTTCTACAATGCATTTTACAATTAACCAAACCCAATACAATATGGGTTATTATCTTGCTGATGAAATTTATTCTGCTTGAGCCACACTTGTGAAAATAATCCAATGCTACAAGGAGAAAAAAGAAAATTATTTGCAAAATGTCAAGAAGCAACAAGAAAGGATGTGGTGAGAGCTTTCAGTGTGCTAAAATCTCATTTTGCAATTATATGATGCTCATCACGTAATTGGCAAACAAGTACTATGAAGAATATAATGTTGGTATGCGTCACATTGTATAACATGATTGTTGAAAATGATTGAGATTCATACAATAGTAATATTGATATTGATTATGATCAAATTGATGAAGACAATTCAAGCATTCAAGTATCTCATAAAGTTCATCCTAGCTTTGTTGTATACTTGCAAACACGTCGTTGTATGCATACTAGAGACGTTCATCAACAACTTCAAATAGATTTGGCGGAACATATTTGAAAACGTTTTGGTCACAATGATACTGAAATTTAATTTTCATATTCAATCTTCATGTTTATAATTTTGCTATAATGTTATGTTTTATCGTATATTCAAAGTATTTTCATTCATAAAAATTTGAGTTACTAATATTTTTTTTATTTTGTTTTAAATTTTTTTTAATAATTAAACTATATAATTATTTAATTCAAATTATTTTAAAATAAATATTAAACTCAATTACTTAATTTTGCGGAGTTTCCCAAAAATGCTCTAAAATGACAAATATGATATTTTGTGGAGCAAAAAATGGAGTTAATATTCAGGATGATATAACATTACAAGATTAAAAAAAATAAGATAAGATCAAAATATTGATATTCAGGACAAAAAAAAGGATTGATATTCAAGAGATGCTCTTAATACGTAATGTATTACAATCGGATCAACTTTTCCGCAACAATGCATCTATCATGCAAATGCAAAGGTAGGTAATATTCGGTAGCCACTTATGTTCATCTGGGAATGTAAGGATAGTTTAATAATGGTCTTTTTAATCCAGGAGTATTGTAATACTTTAGGTTATTACAGACCAATTGGAAGGGTTATATATAGAGAGTAAAGAGAGATAACTACTTACTCTAAGAATAAGTATAAGAACCTTACTCTTCATCTTTATTATTTATTTTCTTAAAATCTAATAGTTAAAATTAGTTAGTCATTAGAACATTAATTTTCAAGAAAATAAATGGATAAGATAAACAATAATCTTTTATACTTACTCTTGAGAGTATGTTGATCCCTCTTTTATAATCTTGGAATAAATGAGTTTCCTTCACACATATTTAAAGTAAATGGATTCCCTTTACACACACATTTGGAATAAATGGATCCCCTTCACACACACATTATATCAAAAGTTTACTAATATTTACATTGTGTAGAATATATTAAAATTTAATTTATTTCGGATTACTCAATTTCAAGTCTTGTAGATTTCTAATTTGAATCAGGTCATCCATAAACAGTAAAAATAAGAAAAAAATATATTTAGATTTATAAAAAACTTGTAAAAATAAATCGATAATGAAAAAAAATATGTAAAAATTAAATGTAACTAACAAAAAAATACAACAGGAAAAAAAATTGCAAAAAAAAAACAAGAAAATTTATCTTCCCCCCTCAATGGTTCGCAAGAAATTGAAGAAAAACTTAGAAATGCTAGATGCCATTAGAAATTGGGTAGGTGACAAAAGAAAAATTCGTCGAGTAAAAATGTTTAATATAGTGTTAAAAGGTAAGCCGTGCTATAACTATTAAACTACTTGTGCTGCTTAAGAAGTTTTAAAATTATAATCACTTAAATATAGTGTAAAGTATAGCAATAAATTATAATTTAACATGTAATAATAATTCTTCTATACACAAAAACATTAAGGAAGAAAATTGTTCGTGTGAATACGCAAAATTTGCAGTTGCTCAGATCAATATATCTTTTAACTTTCTTTAACCCATGAGGGAAAATTATCTTTATATAGCCTATGTTCGGTTGTGTAAAATATAGATTATTTAGTAATACAGAAAAATAAGAATAAAAAGTATTTATTTAGTCTGATATCAAATAAAATAACACCAAACTATCAAAATTGGTAAGCCAGGCAATAGAAATTAGTTCTTTTAAAATTACTCTTTTTTCGCTTGCAAATGTAATAAATACATGAGAAAATTTGTAATTGTACTTTAATTTATAGTTTTTCATTTTTATATCAATTTTTACTTAACCGAACTACAGTATCATTTTAATTCAGTCTACTTCAGTTCCGTACATACCTTAGTAAGCAAAAAGATTGGTAAAGCACAGCTTGCGCTAAATGTTGAGGATAGCTAATCCTCTAACATCAAGCGTATTTTTTTTGGCATCTTTGTAAAATAATGTCATTTGCTGTAGTAAATAAATCTGATATTTTATGTTTGCAAATTGCAAACTATATATCTGTCAGCATCAAGGGCAACGGATGATACATGCGCCATTATGGCTGTAACGAAAATTGTTTTATTCAAGAGAATAATGCAGCTATAATGACACTTCTAGTTCCTGAAGGACCACCACATGCTTGACTGGCGGCTGACCCAACATTTTAAAATAGGGTCCACTTATGCGTTATGACCCGAGTTTTGTGGGACTGTGGAGGTAACACAAAAAAACTGTAGGTAAAGGGAAGATTGCAACAGATATAATTAATTGGATAGCCCATTATACAGTACCCTTTCCAGATCATATGACACATAAAAGAGAAACCTGGTCTCTGTTCATACAACATTATGTCACAGATTACCAATCATTTTATAAACTAGGGCGATTCTTAATTACCACAAAGAAATGACATTCAAAGCCCACCTCCATAAGAGGAAGAATACCACCCATCAACCTATAAGGGATATCAGGGCTCATCCAGCTGGTCCTGCAGGAAGTCAAGTATAGCTATCAATTCAGATTTTGATCCTTCAGGGGCAATATTAGGAAGAGAGAAATATTCTGTAAAGGGATAGTGACATTTACCTGGACATCAGAAGTCCAAAGGGTGAGGTTGTCTCTTAAAAGCTGCATTATGAGCGTGCTGTCTTTATAGGAGTCTTCTCCCAAGGTGTCCAGCTCAGCAATTGCCTCCTCAAAAGCCTTTCCAACATGAAAACCAATACGGTTAAGAAAACTTTAGAATCAAATCCATAAGGATGTGCTCCTGTTGCAATTGCTCAGAACAGTAGAAGCCAAGCATGAATGGAAAAAGAGAGAGACAGAATATCATAAAACAAGGAATAAGGTAAGCCAATATTATGGATAAGCCTGGATTGCTAATAGACTAATTGAAGTGTATTTTTCTAGGGGGAGAACAAACACTTTTGGGTTAAAGTTAACAACACTTCCGGTCATCAAGTTTGCTACACAAACCAATCAACTAAATTTTACAATTAAAAAAAAAAAAGACAAGCATAAATTAGCTCCAGCCTGCGGATGAATAATCAAATACTTTTTCCAACAAAAAATCAACTTCGGTTTTATTTTGGGAGAAAAGCACGTTTAGCTACAATTGAACAGTAGTATTACCAGTTTGTTTCACAACCAGATTTTACAGTTGGTTAACCATGAGACAATTGCACATGAGCATTTTATTTCTGAAATAAAAAAAGAATTCTAATGAACCAAGGTTAAAAAAGTAATTTTGTTGACTTGCTTCTTAGTGTAATCTCCCCCTTTCTCCTAATAGTTCAAGTGAGAAACTTATGTAGCTTCATGACCAAAAGCTCTGCAATTGATTGATAGTCAAATTTGGCAGTTAGACTGCTATGCAATTTATTGCTCACCAACCTCAACTATCATGACTACACATACTGGTAAGAACTACGATCTGTGTCGACAACCTTTTTCTGGTTTCCAACAAGTACAGAAAAACGTGCATAAATGTGAATCCTCAATGAATTCAAGAAAACAGATGGTCACAGCAAGCCAAAAAAGAGAAATCCACCCATTTTCTGATAAGTTACATCTACCGAACACAAGGCATATAGCAAGCCATACAGAGGTCTTGGTAGTCAAAATCATCTCCGAATATGCCAGAAACGATAAAAAAGAAGAAAAAAAAGTTTGTTATTTGTCTAAAAAATGTTGAGTGCAAGAGGAATCTGAGAGTAAAGTAAAAGGGGAAAGGATAATTGATTGACGAAGCAAGAAATTAGAAAATGTGGAAATGAAGTTGACCTTAAAATTTAATGGCAGCATAACAAATGCATGGTTAACAAGAATAAGATAATAATGATAGTAAAAAATGGATTAACCCTAACCTGTTTAGCCATGCCACAGGCTTTGTCAGATTGGTTGAGGATTTCATAGTAGAAGACGGAGAAGTTAAGTGCGAGACCCAATCGTATGGGGTGGGTAGGGGGAAGATCGGCATAAGCAATGTCCTAACAAAAAATAATGATGGATTGTAGTTAAAAGGATAAAAAAAAAAAGAAAAAGAGGGGAAGATTGTTTACCTGGGCAGCCTTGTAAGACAACATGGAATCCTCAGCAGCGGTTTTTCGTTCATCCCCAATCTTAAACTCAGCGAGATATCGGTGATAATCGCCCTTCATCTTCAAATAGAAGACCTTGGACTCGCTGGCGGAGGCAGAGGGGACGAGGTGGGAGTCGAGGAGGTTGAGGATGCTGGCGCAAATCTGCGACAGCTCCGTCTCCACCTTGGATCTGTACTGCTTCACCAGCGTCACGTGCTCCTCGTTCTTGCGACCCTCCTCCTTCTGCTCGATGGACGACACGATGCGCCACGCCGCACGCAGCGACCCGATCACGTTCTTGTAGGCCACCGACAGCAGGTTGCGCTCCTCCACGCTCAGCTCCGACGCCGGCGTCCACCCCACCACCACCTTCTGCATGAACTCCACCATCTCCTCGTACCGCTCCGCCTGCTCCGACAACTTCGCCAGGTACACATACTGTTCTCTGTTTAGCCCTGCCGCCATGTCTTCTGATTACAATTTTCAAGTTGAAACGAACAAGAATACAATTGACCCTCCTCACTCCTGTAACTGTAGCCGCTATCCGCTATCCGCTATCCGCTATCCGCTTTCCGCTTTCCGCTTTCCGCTTTCCGCTGTTGGCTACTCAAACTGACCAAACCAATTTTACTTATTTATATTTAATTTATTAAAAACTACCAATGGGATTGATTGCGTAGGATTGAGCTGTCATGCTCGCCCTCGCCCTCGCCCACCCCCACCGTTCTGAGTTGGATTCCCAATCCCTTTTTTATTTTTTATAATATTTTTGGGCTCCGTTTCTATTTGCATTCTCTGTAATTTACTCTTGGCACCCCTGTTTCCTTTTTTGTATAGAATAACTTGTACTCAAGTTGTAACAAGAGTCCTCTGTGTGCTGAGCCTTCTCCCTCTCCTTTGTAGACATGAAATTTTCAGCAATTTGGCGTGGCAGAGAATGTTCTTCACTACCATGGATATCTCCTCTTAAATTGACAAAACCCGCAGTGGCAGAACCTAAACGGGACCCGCCCCCTGAAACCATCGGCGAAGCTCCGAGGAAGCGCAAGTACATCTCTCACGACATTGCCATCAACTTAATCAAACGGGAGAAAGACCCGCAGCACGCATTGAGGATATTCAACATGGTATCAGAACAGAAGGGTTTTCAACACAACAACGCCACCTACGCCACCATTCTCGAGAAGCTCGCTCGCTGCAACAAATTTCACGCCGTCGATCGCCTCCTCCATCAAATGACCTACGAAACCTGCAAATTCCATCAGGGTATATTCATCAACCTCATGAAGCATTTTTCCAAGTCCTCCCTTCACGAAAAAGTTCTCCACGCCTTCTTCTCCATTCAGCCTATTGTAAGAGAGAAACCCTCCCCCAAAGCCCTCACCACTTGTCTCAACCTTTTGCTTCAATCTAACCGCGTTCATTTGGCGCGGCAATTGCTGTTACATGCCAAACGCACTCTAACACATAAGCCTAACGTCTGTGTATTTAATATCTTAGTCAAGTACCATTGCAGAAACGGGGATCTTGATTCTGCTTTTGAGGTTGTACAGGAAATGAGAAACTCTAAGTTGTCTTACCCTAATTTAGTTACTTACTCGACCCTCATGGATGGATTGTGTCGAAATGGGAGACTCAAAGAAGCCTTTCAACTGTTTGAGGAAATGGTTTCAAGGGATCATCTTGTGCCTGATCCTCTTACTTACAATATTTTGATCAATGGATTTTGCTGCGGAGGAAAACCTGATCGTGCTAGAAATGTGATTGAATTTATGAAGAGTAATGGATGCTATCCAAATGTCTATAATTACTCCGCCCTGGTGAATGGTTTGTGTAAAGTTGGGAAGCTGCAAGATGCAAAAGGGGTTTTGGCTGAGATGAAGACCTGTGGTTTGAAACCGGATACTGTTACTTACACTAGTTTGATCAATTTCTTGTGTAGGAATGGACAAATTGGTGAAGCTATGGAGTTGTTTGAAGAAATGAAAGAAAATGGGTGCCAGGCTGATACTGTTACATTCAATGTCATACTTGGAGGTTTGTGCAGAGATGGTAGATTTGAGGAGGCTCTGAATATGCTTGAGAAACTCCCACAGCAGGGTGTGTATTTGAACAAAGGTAGCTACAGGATTGTTCTAAACTCCTTGACCCAAAAATGTGACTTGAAAAAGGCAAAGGAGTTACTGGGGCTAATGCTAAATAGGGGGTTTCAGCCCCATTATGCAACCTCAAATGAATTATTGCTTTGTCTTTGTAAGGCAGGAATGGCTGATGATGCTGCTAGGGCACTATTTGACTTGGTGGAGATGGGGTTCCAGCCTGGACTTCAGTCTTGGGAAGTTTTAATTGGATTAATCTGCAGAGATAGAAAGTTGTTGTATGTTTTTGAGCTGCTTGATGAATTGGTGATTAGAAATACTTGATATGGTGATATTTATTTGTCCTGCTTCAGAAGCAATTGGTGCTCAAAATCCTTCACCTGAGGCAAAGGATGATAGTGTGTTTGTTTTAATGTTGGAGAACCTTCTAGCCCTATTGGATCCAATGGCACGATGAACTGAAGTGAATGAGCTGAACGAGTTAATGGAGAAGCCAACACGCACATAGAAGTTTTGTATTCAGAAAATATAGCAACGCGAACGCAATTTATGAACTACAATGCTGAGGCCTTTTCTGTCGACAATTTCGAGAAGAAATATGTTGTATTTATTTTTAACTATTAGATTTGTCTGTTTTCCTTTTTTAGGCTAGCACTTCCTGATCCCCCATACCCGCCATGTCAAGCTAGAGGAATTAGACCACTGACAAACTACTCATACAGAACAAAAAGCCTCTGTACAAAAACTAGAGGTATGACCCCATAATTACTTGTTTTAATTGAATGTATAAGATTTTGAACAATCCAACAACAGAGATTCTTCTCTGCGTTTTGTTAAATTGTTTGGGTGATCTATAACTTTTTTTTAAATAAACTAACTTTAAAAAAGTTTTAAATCTTTCGAAACAATTATACCATAAAACTTTTACATATTAGGACAACTCCAACAACAGCAACTCAATAATACATTCAAACATGTGACTGGTTGTCTCAATGTCATTATTAAACAACTCGTATTTAATTTTATTCTAATGGTAAAAATTATAAGCAATTTCAAAAAATTCACAATTTTAATGGTAAAAATTATAAGCAATTTCAAGAAATTCAATGGGAGTTGGAGGCTTTACTCAAATACTGTCTGTGGGAATTGGAAGGCTCTGCTCTTAGACCACAGTTTGTTGAAGAGGCATTGGCTCCTCATAATCCTCCACTTAAGGTATCTAAATACCTCTATTGCTCCACAAAAATTATTATATAGTCCAACACTATCATGATTCCAACTAATCTTTATATAGTCCAACTAATCTTTCTCATAAATTAAATAAAGAACAAAACTTGTGTAAGTGTTGTATATGTGTTCTTCAATTAGAATTGGAATTTCACCCAGTAATACACCAAAACAAGTTTGCTTTTAAGAATTATGCATATTACTGAGGGAGGTAAAATTCTCATTCTAATAGGACAACAACATATGCAACACCTATGTGTAGAGACAAATTTGTTGTGACCATGAACACTTGGTGGTACTGAATTATCTAATAATTTTTTACACAATAAATTGTTAATGCTACATTGCAAGAATAAGTGATGTATGGGAATTTGCTCCTCATTCATGAATTGGTTATTTCGTTTCTCACAAGAGTTTAATGATGGTGTTGGCATCTTTTGCTTCTATACCACAGCTAAGATTTGTTGACAACACAGATCCTGCTGGAATCGATCATCAGATTGCACAACTTGGGCCAGAGCTAGCTTCAACTATTGTGATTGTGATTTCAAAGCTCTCCGTGGAGATTCAGATTTTTTGTTTGATTATGATGTTATAATCAGTGCGTGAAAAATGTGTTTTAGTGATGATTTCAATTATCTTCAGAGTGGAGGTACCCTAGAGACTAGAAATAGTTTATTGGAAGTAAGAAGGTCTTTCGTGAAGCAGGCTTGAATTTTCAGAAACAGGTTTAATCTCAGGTTTTTACTTTTATATATATATATATATATATATATATATATATATATATATATATATATATATATATATATATATATATATAAAAGGAAAGAGATTCAGTTACTTCAAAAATAAATATATAAGATTTAATTTTCATCTCCACCCATTATTTATTTAAATTTTAATAGTTAAAATTAGTTATTCATTACAAACATTATATTTTAAAAAAATAAATAAATAAAATAAGAAAAAGGTCTTTTATATTCACTCTGTGTTTGAATTAGAATTTTCTGGAGTTATGTTGTATTTCTTTTTTCTAGAGATATGCATAATCACCTTGTTTATTAGTAGTAAATAATTATACAATTATATAATATCTTATAATTTATTTGTTAAATATATTTATTTTATTTTAGTTATAAAATTAAATAAAAATTTAATGGATATAATTATTAATTAAGTTGCCAGATTGTATAAAAAAAAAAGTTGTTAGATTAGTTTAATGAGGGATAACAAAATGAACTAAATTTGACCTACCAAATTTTTAAAACGAACCAAAAAAATTATAAAAAAAGATAATGCATAAATTGGCCCACCAAATAAATATAAAAAATTTAAACGTAATTCATAATCATAATAGTGGTATGTGACTAAATTGTGTTAGCATAGGTATTTTTGAAAAACTTCTCTTAATATAAATTAACATAAAAGAGAGAGAAATAAATAATATAAAATTTATGATAGTAAAAAAATTATATCTAATAAAATAATGTTTAACTAAATAGCCACCAAATTATAAAGAAAAAACCTGTTGACTATGGCATCATAGAAAAAAAAAGGGTTTTACTTAAAAAATAAAAGAAGAAAAAAACGGGTGCTTCATTTGATTATTACAAAGTTTTACAGAATTATTCTTTTTTATTTTATTCTCAGTTATTTTTTAATAACTACTTGTGTAAAAATAAAAAAATAAAAACTCAGAAAACATGTATCACACACACATAAGTGTCCACTGTCTAAAAAAGTTTTAATAGACTTGTTTGGGCCCACACAAACACACTTATTGTCGAGTTTAGATTTTCTAACACGACTGTTGGTTCCCTCTGTCGAAGGATTCTCTGCTTCAAGGAAACAAAAATCAGCACAGAGAAAGAGAAAGCAAGAGATATGGAGAACAAGATCACCTTATTTGGAAATAGATGAATATTGTAGAGTACACTCAACTGTCTTTTCTAAACTTGTTTTGAGACCATTTGTTCGCTGCTACAGTAATGAGAATTCTTTAAATAATGGTTTTGGATTTTGGAAATAACATTCTAGATTTTTTTAGGATGTTCATCGGTCCATCATCTCTTTCTTTCTTATCTTTCTCTCTCGATTCCCTATTTGTGTTTTACCCTTTTTTTTCTTCTAATATCTTTATAATTTATTTGGTGTAACATCGGTGTCTTTTTTCGAGCAATTGCATTCTGTCTCAAGATCTTTTAATGTTTTGAATAATTTGTTCGCTCGCTACAATAATGAGAATACTTTAAATGGTAGTTTTGGATTTTGGAAATGGCGTTCAAGATTTTTTTCGTATTACCTCCGTGGTTTGTACATTTTCTTGTTTTTGTTTGCTTACACGTCGTCCCTAACCCTGAAACGGAAAAGTGCAATTACTTTTATGAGATGAATTCTTTATTCATCATTTGAAAAATTAGGGTATATAACCCTTACAAGGATGTCCTTGACCCTGACAACAGAGAAGTGCAGTGTTGTCACTATGAGATGGATTCTTCATCGATCAGTTGAAACATTAGGGTAATGAACCCTATAAGGTTGTCCTGATCCGAAATTGGAAAAGTATGGGTACCTCTATGAGATGATTTTTTTTTTATTCATCATATGCAAAATTAGTTCATGAATCCTACAAGAATGACCCTAACCTCGACCCTGAAAAAGTATTGATGCCATTATGGGATGGATTATTTATTCATCATCCAAAACAATTAGGGTATATGAACCCTAAAACCTTGACCCTGAAATTCGAAATGTGTGATTGCCTTTGTGCAATATATTTTTTTATTCAGCGTACCATGAATGACATTAGGTGTGCAGTGTGCATCATGGATGGATTATGGCCCTGAAGCAATTTGGGGGTGCACCGTGAATGAAATTGTCAAATAGCACTCTGATTTTTTTTTTATTCAGTGTAAATTTCAAGTGTTTATATGATTTCTAGATGAATCCTTTGTTCCAAAATTTTTTAAATGGGGATTTCATGATCCTTAAGATATGTCAGAATGAACATTTCATAATCCAAACTTGAATGGCATGTTCAGTAAATTTTTATTATATTTTTGAAAATGACCTGAAGATACTGAATTTACATATGGAACCCGTATTATATTTAGCTTGTTTTACTATTCAATCACGTCTAAAGTCAGCACTGTGATAATTGTTTAGGTGTGGAGGCTAGTAAAAAAGCAGCAGGTGAAGTACTAGCACTTCACAAGAATGACCCTGACCCTGGAAAAGTATTGATGCCATCATGGGATGGATTCTTTGTTCATCATCCAAAAAAATTAGGGTATATGAACCCTAAAAGATTGACCCAGACCCTGAAATTGGAAAAGTGTGGTTGCCTTTATGCAATATATTTTTTTATTTATTATCCAAAAATATTAGGGTATATGAATCCTAAAAGATTGACCCTGACCCTGAAATTGAAGAGGTGTGGTTGCCTTCATTCAATGAATTTTTTTCATCATCCAAAAATATTAGGGTATATGAACCCTAAAAGATTGACCCTGACCCTAAAATTGTAAAACTAAGATATAAATCATACAAGGATGGTCTTGAAAATGGGAAAATGCATGAACTCTATGTATCATCCTAAAAAATTAGGGTATATGAACCCTTTAATATTGATACTAATCTTGATGGAGAAGTTCGTATTGTAATACAATCAATCATCTAATAAAAAAATTGTTAATTTGAGCCTTAATGATCCTGAATTGAACTACATGTTCAAATATTTGTTCCAAGATTTTAAATAAGGAAATGATTTGGGTGTTCCATGAATGATGAAAATGAAAACTATAAACTCTAATCTAATGGAAAACTTGGATGTATAATGGCCTTGAAGCAATTTGGGTGCTCCATGAATGAAATTGTCAAATAGCAAGCTGATTTTTTTTTCTTATTCAATGTAAATTTCAGATGTTTATATGATTTATAGATGAATCCTTTGTTCCAAAAAATTTTAAATGGTGATTGTATGCCTTGATGATCCTTAAGATATGTGAGAATAAACATTTCATGATCCAAACTTGAATGGTATGTTTAGTAAATTTTTATTGGTACCTGAAGAGTAGTTCATCAATGTTGCTTAAGCTCTTGGGCAATGTAACACATGACACAGAAAATAACATTTTTATGCTTGATATGGAGAAACTTATGAAAGAAATGTCTTAGTATAAGTTACATTCGGTAAAGATTTATGCTCAATTTATAATATTTTTGCTAATTGGTTGGGTTGATTAAATGTGGGAAATGATTTAATAGCAAATCTTGTTGCATGCAAAAATTTCTATGGCTTGGTTCAATGTTTTTAAATATCGGCCATGACGCCATGGCGTTGTGGATTTTCAACAAATCACCACGGTATAACGGTTGTGTTTTGGCATTCGGATTGTGGATCGTGGCGGCCGCCATGGCCATTGCATGCATGGAGGATTGTGGGTCATGACGGAAATGGTGGAATTTGTGTTTTTTTTAAAACAAAAACTTTCCAAGTCTCGGACTCGACCCAACGTGCAAGAGTTTTTAACTCTTTAAACCCTAAAAGATAAAACAACCCTTATTTTCGTTACTCACCTTCACGCTTGAGACAACAAGACGAACACGAACGACTAAAAGCAACAAACAACTTTCAGCAACTGAAAACGATGAACTTTGAGACTTAGAGCAACAAGCGACACGACTAAGAATGATGAGCGACGCGACTGAGAGCGACGAGCAACGCGACCAAGAACAGTGAGCTTCACGACTAAGAACGACGAACGACAACCTTCCTAAGAGTGGCTCAATTCTCCCTTGTTCTTTCACTTTGATTATTTATACCTCTCTGTTATTTCTCCTTTTGCCTGCAACCCGCATTACTCTTTTATTTTAATCTTTTAAACTTGTTTATATGTTTTAAATAATTTTTACATTATGTAAACATTATGTAAAAATTGTTAATTGTGTTATTTGTGGAAAAGTTGCTCTGTTTTATTGATTAGTAACTCTGTCTTTGTTAATTTTTTTTAGTATTAGTACACTATAGCCTTTGAGCAAATTTTGCAATGGCTAAAACACCAAAACCAACTCCAACTCCAACTGATTCAAAGGGCTAGCTCTAGAACAAACTCCAGTTGAAAATACTTTCACCAACTAAATGAAACTGACACAAACACAGTTGTTTGTAATTTCTGTAGAAAAGTTATGAAAGGGGAATAACAAGAGCAAAGGAACATATCATGGGGAATAAAGGGAACGTCACAGCTTGTAAAAAAAGTCCACAACATGTAAAAGATGAACTTTTGGGGACTTTTAACTAATAAAAAGTCTATATCAACTCCTGCAACTTCAGTTGATTGGCCTATCAACATTAGAGAAATGGAATTTGCTCCCATTGGATATGATGAAGATGAACTAGATGAATTTGAGGACTCTAACAATGATGCAGTTACTACCAAAACAAGTATGGCTAGAAAAGGGCCAATGGACATGTTTTGCATAAATCCACTACAAGCAGTTAATAAAAAACAAAGGGAGAAAGTGCGACAAATGAACATAAAGGAGGCATGTGACAAAAAACTAGTAGAGAAGGTTCATCAATACATTGTTCAACTTTGGTATCAAGCTAGGATTGCATTCAACCTTATTAAGTTGAAGAGTTTTGAAGATATGGTAATTGCTATTGGTCAATATGGATTATGAATTATGGATTATGAATCACAGATTACAATTACGGATCATGGATTACAGATTACGAATCATGGATCACATATTACGGATCAAAGATTGCGGATCACAGATCACGAAACATGGATCATGATCATTGATTATGGGTTACAGATTGCGGATTACAAATTACAGATGATGATTACGGATCACAGATCATTAATTACGGGTTATGAATTACGAGTTATGAATCACGAATCACAAATTACAAAATAAGGATTATGGATTAGAATCACGAATCATGGATCATAGATTACGGATCATAATCACAGATTATAAGTTATGAATAGCAAATTAAATATCACAAATCATGGATTACGAATCACGAATTACGGATTACAAATTATGTGTCATGGATCATGTATCACGAATTACGAAGCAAATGTCAAAACTCCTTTAGGAATCTAAAATTGATCCGAGACTCTTATTGCTATCATACTCCAAGATTGCTTCTTTAATTTCTTCTTCTGAGAATGATTTTTCTAGCTCCTGCTGTGCTTCTACTGATAACCTCTTAAAAGACATCCCATCCAACTATGGTTGACCCCAATCCTGATTCTGAAAGTGATTCTTAAGCTTAGATTTCAACAATTTTAACTTCTCTTTCAGCACAAACCCCTTCCCCCGTCCACCATGATATTCTTCCACTCCTCCTCCATAAACGGTCCAAAATTGTTATCCTCGAACCAACACTTCAATAATCTAAACGGCTTTGGGCCCCAATTCACTTCATCTTCTTGTAACATAACAGGACAATGATTAGATACACTTTGATGTAAGCTCCATTGTTCAACCTTCCCCCACACCTGACAAAATTCCTCAAAAATTAAATAAAAATTGATCCAATTTACTCATTGTTTTCCTGTCGTTCTGATACATATAAATTTCATTCCCCCCATCGGTAAATCCAACAACTCTCCTTCAATAAAATTATTAATCATCTCATCCAGACATTGACTATTCTAAACTCTTTTCCATTCTTTCTCACAAGTAACTGAGTTGAAGTCCCTCATTACGCACCAACACTTTCTCCCCAATATATCACAAAGGGCATACACATTCACCATAGACATCAGTTCATCCTTCCCTACCCATTTTCCAACCACTCCTAAAAATGAATTTCCTTCGAAACTTTCTTCTTGCTTAAACATCTTCACATCCCACAACATCAACAACCCTCTCGAATTACCAACTGATGGTTTAAACAACCACCCTACATCAAAATTCCCCCATAAGAACCCACACAACTTACCATTGACCTTTTCCATTTTTGTTTCCTTCACACACATCATTCTAGATTTTTGTTCTTTTATTATTCTTCTGACCTCCCACTTCTTCACTCTCCCCTTAAACCTCATATATTAATAGTAATGACTTTCATTGGAACCATTATTTAACCCCTCTCCTCTAGGCTCTCGATCTCTAACTTCCATTCGTGACAACTTTCAATGACTGCCTTCTCCTCAACACACAATAATCCCAGCGTCTTCCCAATGTCCCACACCTCCTTTGCAGGTCTTCTCTACTGATTTGAATTTTACTCCCTCACTGGATGAACTCCCCTCCCTCTCTACCATGTTCCTTCTTTTTAAGAACACTTAAGCTTTTTTGTCGTATTCATAAACTATTTTGCCCTCCCCTCCTAACCACCCCTTCTCTCCTGGCCCCCTTTTTACTCTTCGTACTGCAACCACCCACCCTCCTATATCAGACGGTTTTTCTACCAATCCAACATTAACATCCACTAATCCTTCTTCATTCAACTTGCCTACACCTTCCACACTCCCACAAAGTATTTTAGATTATCGATTAATAAGCCTAATTCACAACCATCATGTGAGTGTTGCCACAATCGCAAAGACCGAACCACTCCCTCACAACTATTTTGTATGGGCTTATGACACATCCTTGCTCTAAAGTTCTCCCTCATCGCTCATTACCTCAACAACTTCCACTTGTAAGTTCACCTGTCCCATTTGTATTTTGTGCCTATCCCACATACCATCCACATGGTTTTCTTTATTCACTAAATTGCCAATTCACGCTTCTTAAAACTCCAATAGTAACCCAACACCTTTATGACTCTCTTGATTGACCACTTCCATCTCCTCTATAAGTCTTGTAAGTCTTCATTCATTCCCTATCCATCAAACTAGTCACATAGTTTATGTGCACTGTGTGCCTCCCACTAACATGAATTAGTCGGTCTAGAAATACCTCAATGTGATAATGTGTAACCTTCTCCCTTTCAACCATGTCCACCTTAATCTCACCCTCACTCTCTTTTCGCACCTCCTTTCGGGTCATGTGTCAACACGTCCATAGACCCTTCGATGAAATGGCTCATATGTTCCTCCACCAAAAATGCAACTTGGCATCCATCTCCTACCCATTCATTAGCATATGACCCACCTCTTCTCCATAATTCAGCTACTTCTTCACAACCCAATACGTTTAAAAGGCCCACTAAGTGGCATGTCACCAAAGCCCCTTGTCATCTCAACACCTTCTATTCCCACCTCCCCTGGCCCACCTGTGCGAAATCCTGCTTATATGAATCATCTATTGTGACATTCTCTACTAAATTTGAGAGCACATTTTTATTCCCTCCAATATCTATTGCACCATTATCTGCTAAAATAGTTGAATCTTAGGCATATCTCCAAAATGGATCTCAAAATTTGAATTAACTCTCATCGTTTTCGCTTCATCAAATTCAAAATTTGAAGCATTGATTAGTGCATCATGTTCCTCCCATCGCCTAAGGCACCATTCAGAATCTTGCTCTAAACCTTACGACTCTTCTGCCAATGACTCCTTCTTCGCGTGACCATTAATGTGACCCATGAAAATGAATTTCCTCCACTATACGAATATAAAAAAACACTCCATTAATATGAACTTTCTTTAGTATGTTTACAGGGTGCCAATCTGAGGTCTTGGTTAATATTCTTGCAACATCCAACCTCCTCTGTTGTGTTGTATCTTCATCCATAGTGATGAAATCACCGACTATAGCACTGATAAGTTGAAAGAATTTGGATGACTATCCATGAACTGACACTCCTTGACACCTTAATCACACTAGTCTTTCCTTCGCCACCAACATAATGTCCCACAACAACAACTTGTAAAAATAATTTACCATAATGGATTCAGTGTCTTTTAATAAAACACCCAAATCTTCACCAAGAACGGGTTTCAATAACACCATATCTCCTTCCATTGGGACCACTTTGATGAATTGAATCCCTTCACTACACAACCTATCCTGCAACGTGTAAACTATTTCCAGGATGTGACCCAACCGACAAAACGACCCTTCAATTCTGAAATTGTTTTCTCTTCCACCGAAAAAGAAAGTCCTTGCAAGTGATAACAAACTTCGGAACATCTTTAACTACTTTAGGTCTCCAAACCTTTTTTTTCTTTACCGGACCTCTCTCTTCATTGGATGCATCATCCCTTTGAACAAGAGTGTCATGGGAATGTCATGTGGCATAACATGAAGTTGTCATGTGGCACGAACATATGCCTCAAATGTGGCATCATACAAAAGTGTCATATGACACTACAGAAAAGGGGATATGTATCACCCTTATTGGTAGAGCTTGAAATAAGTTAAGTTAGGTCGAGTTTGATTTAGCTAGTTCTCACTCATTTATTTAATAAACATAATTTTGTTCAAATTTAGCTTATGTGAACCAAACTCAACAAGCTAATTATTTCCAGGTGAATCAAATAGGCTAAACTTGATTTTAATTTTATAATAATCATGTTATTACATTTCTAATGTTAAAAATCCAAAGTAGTTAAAAAAATAAGAATAATCATGTTATAATTTTTAAGAGTATGTTGCACACACATTTGTTTAACAAGCTTAATGTTTACCTTAAGTTCAACTCATTTAGTTCATGAACCAAACTTAATGTGCTCTAGGGATGTAATGGGTAGGGTACTATAGTACTCATTCTCATATTCACATTTGAAAAATAGTCTTACCTAGTCCCATATACCTATATTCACACTTGCAACTTGCATTTTTCTTATATATAAAGATAATATGTCAATATCATATAACAGAAACAAATATAATATGAAAAAAATAAATCAACAACTAACATAACATTGTAAACATAAACATTATTCAAATTCACATATGATAACCCAACAAAACAAATCATAAAATTTAAATTTTAACTCCTTAACAAAAGTAATTAAACTTGAACATCAAATTAATAAATATGTGGTGGTTATTTATCATTTAACACATTAAATAAAATAAATGTACAATCATTTATATTACAATTATAATCACACACACACATGCACACATACTGAAGGCAAAACTGAACCAACGGGTTTATCTGTCTAAGTCAGCTTAAGTCCCTGTCTCTGTTTCTTACACTAAAAGTAAGTGACTTATTTCAAAGTCCTGTAACAACAATCATTTTTTAAAGGATGGATCTTAGGCTAAACACACACACACTTGTGTATATATATATATATATATATATATATATATATATATATATATATATATATATATATATATTGAGGGGTGAGTATTATAATACTCATAGCCCAATCCAGCAGTCCCATACCCACAAATTTTTGTGAATCTAAACCCACCCATACCTAACACAAATTGTGGGTATTATTCACATCGCTTAAGGATAATTTTGTAAGTACTCATAAGATTTAGGTACATTTTACTATCCCTAATATGCCAACTACAAAAACTAACAAAAAAAATAAGAAGTGAAAACTCTAAAAAAAATATAAGGAACTAAAAATTAAATTTTAAATTTTTTTAAAAAAGAAATGACACAAAATAGTTTTATGTGACATCACATGGAGGTGCGATGTGGCATGTTCTCAAGGGTGACATGTGCAACTTTCATGTAGTGTCTTGCAGCAATTACATGAGATGTCCCTTGTGACCTTTATGAAGATTCACACAACGTGGCATGTGATTTACATTTTGAAACATAATTTTGAACTTTTATGCATTTATGTATGAAATGTGTGTTCCATGAGCAAGAAAAAAAATGAAAAATCTAATAATATTATTTTTCTCATGGCTAATGAGACTAATTTTTATAAGATTTTCACCATGAGTGTGGCTATTTTAGTTTTAAACATTAATTAATTTAAATAGTCAAATAATTTAAAATTGCTTCATAAAATTCAAAATGATTGTTGTTTCAAAAATGATAAATGTGTTGTTACATAAGATGTTACTTAAGAGATCAAATTGCAACTTAAAATTAAGTTAGAGTACCAAGTGATTTTAGCTAAACACTAATCAATTTACTAACTTAAAAAAATTTTAAAAATATTTTTTAGGTCTATCTTTTTATTTCTTTTTTTCTTAAATCGAATACTTTTATCTTAATTCTATTTCTCACCTATTTTCATTTATTTTATTTTTCTTTCATTTTTTTTATCAACTTTCACCATTCATATGTAAAGGTTACCTTTTATTTATTTTTTTTCATCATATATCTCTGAGTAAAAGGAAGGTTTGAAACATAATTTATGTTATTAGAAGATATCTATTCTCAACGACTATGAAGTTATAATTTAACGGTTTAATATTTTATATTTTTTATTTTAAAATTTATTATGGGAGATGGGAGATATAACCCGAAAGATGTCATTTTATTGGTGAACTGTTTTAAGAAAAAATAAAACAAGCATTAACTAAGGTAAGTGTTATTCAGGTGAATATTTTAAAAACACATATATCTAAATCATTTGACGTCATAACTTGTAAAACTTATTATAATTAGAGAGCAACAGATACACAGATAGAGCTACCAATGGGCGCGTGAATCACAAAGAAGAAGAAAGAAAACAACCTTCAACAAAGACAAAAACCGCTCTCTTCTATAACTCTGTCCATCTCCTTAAAAAAACAAAGTTCCACTTCTTCAAATTCCACTAAACCACACCCTTCGTATCATCAACAACAACAACAACTTCTTTGTTCCCATCTCCCCAAATATCTATGATGCTCTTAAACTTAACGTAATATCTTTGCTTTCAAAATCGATCCCAGAACTCATGGCATCAATCTCAGGCATTTGCTCCTCTTCCCGGACTCTCCAAAATTTCCCAAACCAATCCCCACCGTTGATCGACCCTCTCCGTAAAGACCACGTGTCATTCCCCGCTCGCCGCGCCGATCGGGCCCTCAGCCTGGTGCCGGTTCGCGCGGTGGCTCGGGACGTTTCCGACGGAGCGGTGGCGGCGGCTGCGGCGGCAGTGAAGAAGGGATTGGAGAAAGATCCGCACGCGCTGTGGCAGAGATACGTGGATTGGCTTTACCAGCACAAGGAGCTGGGGCTGTACCTGGACGTGAGTCGGGTCGGGTTCAGTGATAAGTTCGTGAAAGAAATGGAGCCACGTTTGGAAGCGGCGTTTCGGGCGATGGAGGAGTTGGAGAAGGGTGCGATCGCGAATCCCGACGAGGGTCGCATGGTGGGTCACTATTGGTTGCGGGACTCTAAGCGCGCCCCCAACTCCTTCCTCAGGACGCAGATTGAGAACACTCTTGACGCTATTTCCAAGTTCGCTAACGACGTCGTTAGTGGTAAGGTCAGTTCAGTCCCTTCTCCTTCTTCGCTTTCTTTTCGTGCTTTCAACTGTTGATGTTAATGTTTTGGTGTTTTCTCATTCGCAGATTAAGCCTCCTTCGTCTCCGCAGGGTCGCTTTACTCAAATACTGTCTGTTGGAATTGGAGGCTCTGCTCTTGGACCACAGTTTGTTGCAGAGGCATTGGCTCCTGATAATCCTCCACTTAAGGTAAAATTATTATATAGTCCAACATTCCAACTAATCTTACATAATGCGTAGTTGAGGGTTATTAATTCTTTCTTCTAAATTAAATAAAGAACAAAACTTATGTTAGTGCTACATTGCAAGTATAAGTGATGTATGGGGATTTTCTCCTCGTTCATGAATCATGAATTCGGTTATTTCATTTCTCACAAGCGTTTAATGGTGGTGTTGGCATCTTTTTGTTTCTCTACCACAGATAAGATTTGTTGACAACACAGATCCTGCTGGAATTGATCATCAGATTGCACAACTTGGGCCAGAGCTAGCTTCAACTCTTGTGATTGTGATTTCAAAGGTCTTCGTGGAGATTCTGCTTTTTTGTTTTATTGTTGTGTTATAATCAGTGCATGAAAAATGTTTTTGACTTGATGATTTCAATTATCTTCAGAGTGGAGGTACCCCAGAGACTAGAAATGGTTTATTGGAAGTACAGAAGGCCTTTCGTGAAGCAGGCTTGAATTTTCCAAAACAGGTTTAATCTCAGGTTTTCACTTTTTTATGTGTATATATATTTTTATTTCCACATATTATAATACACTGCTATGTTTGAACCAGAAGTTCTGACTTTAGATACTATAGATAGTATTATGGTGTTAGAACTGTTAGTGATAGTTTTATGAGGGTGAAAAAACTACTCGGATCTGGATTGATCTGCAATTTATTTCCGGATTTACCAGTATTAAGATTTTCAAATTTTTAATTTTCTGTCTCCTATAATTTTTATAATTTTCATAGCTTTGCTTACATTGTCCAGTAATAGTTGAATTTTCTGGAGTTATGTTGTATTTCTTTTTTCTAGAGATGTGGAAAATCACCTTGTTTATCAGTAGTAAGATAATTGTGATTTTATGTGAAAGTTTATCATTAGAAGCAATATTTACTGGAAAATTTTCGACTTTGATTAATTTTGACTGTTGTCAAGATCTAAATGCTATTGACCCTGCATCACTTGCACTTCTGCTGTCAGTTTCAGTTTGTGGAAATTGTTACAATTCACTAATGCATGCTGTAATGCAGGGTGTTGCTATAACACAAGAAAATTCTTTGTTGGATAACACTGCCAGAATTGAGGGCTGGTTAGCCAGATTTCCTATGTTTGATTGGGTGGGAGGTAGAACGTCAGAGATGTCTGCAGTTGGCCTGCTTCCAGCAGCCCTTCAGGTAAGTGACCATAAATGTAAATTCATTGATTATTGGTTATACATTGATTCTTTGTGTTTTCTTATAATGATTTTTTATATAGGGCATTGATATTAGAGAAATGCTAGCTGGTGCATCATTGATGGATGAGGCGAATAGAAGTACTGTGGTATGCATCAGTTTCTATAATCTTTTTTTTTTAATGTTGTTATTGAATCTAACTATCTAAATATTACGTTAAGAGATGTGCACACGTAGTTAAAGGATCTTCATGTATTATAATGCATGAGCTTTACCATACTTACAACTTGTTCTTACTTTATAATTTGCTAATGCCATGCATTTCTTAAATACTATTGATGCTTCATTTGACAAATATATGCATATGTGCTTGGGTTTGAAGTGTATGGCAATAGGCTTGAAACTAATTACAACTCTGGTAATATATGCATTTGTGCAGTTAAGGAATAACCCTGCTGCTCTGCTGGCTTTATGTTGGTATTGGGCTACAGATGGTGTAGGATCCAAGGTGAGAATGATGATTAATTAGTGTCTGTCTTCTCTTCTTTTTAACTATTTCTCATTGTTTTCTTTTCCTTATTCTGTAGGATATGGTTATTCTTCCATACAAGGACAGCCTGTTATTATTTAGTAGATACTTGCAGCAGCTGGTCATGGAATCTCTAGGCAAGGAGTTTGACTTGGATGGTAATCGGGTATGTCTTATTCTTTTGTGCATCAAATCTAAATAACATTTTTGTACTCTGTCCTGCATTTTTGGGTGAATTTTTAGTTGCCTTTTAATTAGTTTACAGTGTATCTTCATCAGGAAGCAACACAATGAACTCTATGGTCCATTGGTCCATCATTTTTAATTCTTGCTTTGTGGTTATTTTGTACATACATCTTCATGCTTTCAAGTGGAGCCCACTTGCAACATTTGACATAATTAACTTGACCAAGCATTGTTAACAATGGATCCTATTTTTTCTATAATGATGGATCTTTCTACCTGATATATCACATTTATTATGTTAACCTTAGGTGCTTCAATCCCTCACAAGTTATTGATATATCAGAATCTGACTTTTGGATTTACAGGTTAATCAAGGAATTAGTGTCTATGGAAATAAAGGAAGCACAGATCAACATGCGTGAGTTTTCATACTAGCTTTTTAAGATCAAATTACTCTGTAGGTCCCTAAACTGCTTGCAAATTTTCAAGTATGTTCTTAAACTATTTTTTCTTTTAACTAGGTCCCTGGTCATGTAAATTTTTTTTAATTGAGTCCTTAGGGTTTTTAAAACCATCACTAATGGTCATTTTGTAGTGGTTTGGGCTGCCAAAAAGTAACCTCAAGGACCTACTTTTTTAGTATAGGGATCCAATTAAAAGGAAAAATTATTCAGGGTCCTATTTGAAAATTCACAAATAATTCAGGGATCTACAGAGTTAATTTTTTTTTTTTTAAGCATAATTTATTGATTTCTGTGTCTAGTAAACCTTTACCTGCAGCTATATTCAACAATTGAGGGAAGGTGTACACAATTTCTTTGTGACATTCATTGAGGTTCTACGTGATAGACCTCCTGGTCATGATTGGGAACTAGAACCTGGTGTCACATGTGGTGATTATTTGTTTGGAATGCTACAGGTCTGGTTTACTAATCAAGCATATTTTCGTACTGAATTTTATAGTTTTGTATAAGACGGATAGGTTGTTTTCCTCCTGCATGCTAAAATTTGAATTCTTTAGGGAACAAGGTCAGCCCTGTATGCTAATAACCGAGAATCCATCACAGTTACTGTACAAGAAGTAACACCAAGATCAGTTGGTGCTCTAATTGCACTCTATGAACGAGCAGTAGGAATTTATGCTTCCCTTGTCAACATAAATGCTTATCATCAACCAGGTAAAAATAATTTATTTAGCCTATTTTAGAATTTTTTGTTTTACTTCTGATAAAGAATTATGTTGACAATGTTTGTTTTATAGTTTTCACCTTGTCTTTATTGGAATTCAAGGATTAATGTATTTTTGAAAATGACTCGAGGATACTGAATTTACATGGAACTCGTATTATATTAGCTTGTTTTTACCATTCAATCACATCTGAAGTCTGAACTGTGATAATTGTTTAGGTGTGGAGGCTGGTAAAAAAGCAGCAGGTGAAGTACTAGCACTTCAGAAGCGAGTGTTGGCAGTGCTAAATGAGGCAAGGTATAATGTTTATTATTTAAAAGTACCAAACTACTGTCTTAGCTTATTTTATTTTGGTTGACCTCTGCCAGACACATGTGAAAAGTGAGTTCATAAGAGTTGTTTTCAGTGAATTCGAATTCCCTTTCAGTAAGATGTGTTGGCCAGGAGCCCCTTGTTCTCTGGCTATATGTTAACTAGGAGTCATTTTCAATAATATGCTGTGATGCAAGGTGCATCCCACTGAAAACATTTGCAATTATTTATGGAGAATAATCAGATTATCAGAGGGTCAAATATCTCTCTAGAATTCGGACTCGCTACTGATTTTGCATCCCATGTATATAATTTTTAGTCAGGTCTATCACTAAATAATATCTATGTTTCTGTTTCAGCTGCAAAGAGCCTGTTGAGCCATTAACCCTTGAAGAAGTAGCTGATCGTTGTCATGCTCCTGAAGATGTACATACGTTATCCCTCTTTATTTCTTCTATTATAGTGTTATATACCATCCTGTTTATTAAAAATTATCGAATTTCAATAACATTTTTCTCCTGTATGCAGATTGAAATGATTTACAAGATTATTGCACACATGGCTGCCAATGATAGAGCACTAATTGCCGAAGGCAGCTGTGGTTCACCACGGAGCATCAAGGTTTTTCTTGGGGAATGTAACATTGATGAATTGTATGCTTGAGATAGGCTAACAAAATTCATGTTTGATAGCATTCCAGTTGGGTTGAATACGGATCAAAAGAAGAGAAGTTGCCTACAATAATTTGGTCTCCACGTTGAATGTCCATCGTTGATGAAAGTGGAGACTTTTAAGACATTCTTTGAAGCATTTTGGTGTTCTGAATTAGAACTACGTGTAACTAAATGGAAAACCTAGTGGGTTACTATAACAATTAAATAAAATGTGCTTTTTTGCTCCCTACATTGTTGATGATGTGGTGGGTTGATGGGATTAGAGACCAAAAAGCAAAGCAATTAAGGCCCCATTTCGGTGATTTTTGGTCTTGGGTTTTAAAATTTATGAAAATAATAGTTTTTGCTTATAGTTTTATTGTCACAAGAATCTTTCCTCCTTGACGACGGGTAATTGATAGATGTAGCTAACAATTGGTGATTAATACCGATTGACAACTAGAAATGTCAAAATAGGTTGAGCTTTGATGGGCCAGACAAGTTAAAGAAACTTAGATCATATAAAAATAGACATATTTTGGTTTACATTTAATTTTTTAAAAATGTATATAAATTTACGCAAGAAAAATGGGTCTACTTAAACCGGTTAGAAGACCATCGCGTCTAGCTAGGGCACCAAAAAATGCAGTTTATTTGAATACAGGTTGGGCAAGTTTAGTTCACTAGTTTAGTTTGGTTGGGCGAGAAAAATGTTAGTTCATTTGAATATTGATAATTGGTAATTAAAAGTGATAGTAGGGGATTGAAAGTTAGAGAAATGATTATTAATGACCAATAATTAACAATAAATGATTGGTGATTGATGGTTGAAAATAACACTTGGAAATTTAGTTGAAAGTGATGACAACTAACCAATGGTCAGAAGTAACAATTGATTATTAGTGATTGACAATTAATGATCAAAGGTGATAGTTGATGACGGTCAGAGGACAATCAATAATAAATGGTCAAAAGTGGCAGTCAGTTATTAATTAAAGATAAAACTATAAGTGAAATAAAGATAAAAACAAAAATCTCAAAATCAAATTTTATTGTTTTTTAATAAAATAAAAATTGTTTTAAAAGAAAAACTAAATTAATAAATTTTTTGCTAACATTTGTTTCTTATATTTTTTAAATACATTTCAAAATCATAAATTAGAAACCATTTCGGCTAACTATATGAGAAATCAATTTTCATGTGATTCATGACATTTGGATATAACTTACAATTGATGTGTCAAAAATCTCTTTAAATGGTAGCTGTTCAAAAAGTGCCAAAGTGTATTAATTTTAGTTACCATAATAAATATACTTTTAACTATACTAAAACTGAGTAAATTATAATAATATTGTTTAAAATTTTGTACAATTATACATTATTTTTTGTAATTAATGTAAGATTTAAAAGAGATGTTAGGGTAATATTTTTAAAATATAAGTTTTAATATAATGCTTTAAATTTGAAAGATTAGTGCAAGAAAATTAAAAAAATATATATATTTAATTTAATAAAAGCTTAAAAGGTGTTGCATTTGTTCAAATTTTTACATTAAAATAATGCATAAATAAGCTATTGTATTTTATATTTTGATTATCAAGCATCTCATTTAATTGAAATATGAAAATAACGTGTGTTAAGAATATACAAAAACTAATTAAATTTAGTTATAATTTATAAGTATCGATAATTTCACGATAAGAAACTAGAATACAAAATTCCTCCAGCATACTATGTTGGGTATTTTTATAACATTTTACACCGAGGATCCATCACAATTTTTTCCATATAGATCGAATTGCGTCAATGGTTAAATATCTTCAACAACTTTATCTGTGCTACAGCGAAAATGGATAAATTTTATACATATATTATGGAGTATAAACTACCAACTAAAAGAAATAGGATCAAACTGCAGAGGAAAATATCCAATTTTCCAATTAATAGGGAGAAAACAGTATCAGGCAACTCTCTCGTTCATCAAGCTTTCAGACGTAATGATAACTACGCACCATAGTTATTAGTTACCCTCAGTTCAAAGAAGTTAAAGTCAAATAATACCAACGAGCATGTAGTGAATAGAACAGATGAGAACAGAAAAGAAAATGTTGCGACGGAAAAGAAAACATCGTTAGTTGAGTTCTCAGAAGTGGAGGGAGATTAAATTTACGGCTTCAGTTTTGAATTGCACTCAGAAACATTTGACAGTGATATTTACAATGTCAAACTATGTTAAAATCAATTGATCTGTGGAGCAAAGAAATTGAATTTTAAATCAAAAGACGAACAGGGTGTGGGACGCCAAGCTAAATTGAAGCACAAACAGGGGAACAAGAGTTAAATTATTACATCACAACATTCCTAGAAGCTGCAAGCTGCACAGGCAAATCACAGAAGCTTTGATATAACATGACAAGAAGTCCAGAATGCTTTAGTTGCGGCCCTAAGAATAACAGGGTTCTGATATATCCTGTCAAGAATGTCAAACGCAAGTCTTAAATAAAAATGAAACTATTTGCCTAATAAAAGAGGGCAAAATTAACTAGGGATGACTTTCTTTTGTTATAACTCCAGATTTAAAAAACAATTAACAAGATTACACGCAAGGTATTCAGTCACAATCATGAGACTAATAACGTATGCTATCAGGCAGCAGGTAAACCCAATGACGCCACATAATTAATGTAAATTATGCAAAGGGTAATTATATAAAGAGGCGGGGATTGGAATGATCACTTACCCTATGGCAGTCGCCCCCCATGATGCAACATTATAAATAACTTTGCTCCCATCCCAAGCCTTTCGTAGCTTTCCCTTTTTCTTTTTCACTGAAAATGTCTTGCTAAGCGCTAATAGAACAAACAAAAAATAGTCAGAAATTTTTTCCTATTGTTTTGGCTAACTTACAATCAACTTGTCTCAATAAGATCATTAAAAATTATCAGGAATGAAAAGGTCGATGATAACGAGTTATTTCTTGTTTATCATTCAAATATATAGAAGAATAACGAATGTAAGGCTTTATACTAGGAAGAATGCAAACAAACTCACCATCTTGGAGTTGGATAGGGGTCAAATCCTACAAAGAGAAAAGAAAACAATTACAGAGCAGAAATTTTAAATGCATAACGTAGAATATATTTTTTTGTAGGCAAATGTAGAATATGTTTTTTTGTAGGCAAATGTAGAATATGTTAGCTTTGAGATCATATAGATGGAATTCATAAAACAACCTTAATCACAGACAAAGAAAGACATTCCTTATTACCCAACCCAATGCAAGAGATTCTTATCTACAGTCTACAAATGAATATTAAGTAACATTCCTTCTATTTATTAAGTAGTTTTTAATATATGAAAATATTAAAAGTAAGATACAATGAAACAAAAATAGCTAAAACTGCTGGAAAGTCCTGATTGAGTGATTGTTTAAATAGCAAAGTCTGGAAAGTCCTGATTGAGTGATTGTTTAAATAGCAAAGTCAGATACAATGACAATTTTGGCATCACACAAATGATGCGGATGATGTAGGTACATCAATAATTTTGACCTTTTTTTACTGAACTAACAGATATAGTCATGCTGATATGTAGCCAATCAGTGTTAAGACAGCTGAATACACACCAATTTCAGAAAAGTAAAAAAAAAAATGCAATTAGTACAGTTCAGATTAGTGTTATTTGACAATTTATGAATGAATTGTGTGACTGTGTGATTCAAAGGAGAGAAAATACTGGTTTCTCATTCAGGTTACAACAGATTCACATCAGATTTCAAAAACAACATGAGAAGCCTGCCTATTTTAGCTTCCTGGCAATTATTTTAGTGCAAAAATAAGCCTATCATGTCTATTTCACGTGAAGGATTTTATAAATTCATTTTTCTAAATTTTAATTTGACATAATTAGATCTGGCGAAATGATTATTAGGTTTGCAGTGATTATAACTATGCATCGTGACTTTAGAAATAGTTATGTATTATGCAGTATATTTTACATGTATGAATATTATAAAACATTTTATTTAATATACATTGTCATTCATCACTATTCATTTCAAAGATTATTAAATGCTTTCTGATTCCACATCACATAATTGATGGTGATGATTTGTACAGGTTTCGACACAACATGAATGGCAACATATTCATAAAAGACAACTTTAAAAATGATTGGGAAAGAAAATTCCCTAAAATCTTTCATGAAAGATACAAAGCATTTCCCCCTACTGGATTTTGCACCTCAACCAGGGCTGCTCAAAATATCTAGTTTTGAAAAAAATAACCATAACTAGTTACATAATAACCGGTTATTTTAATATGGTTATAAAACTATAACCTGTTTTATGGATATGGTTAATTCAATTAACTTAATTTTATTAAAGAAATGGTTATGGTTAAACTCGATTTTATAACCAGTTATCTCTAGTTATTGTCAAATGCTTTTAGTTTTAGTTTTTGTTTAGAATAAAAAGTGTTGGTTAAACTTGGTTTCATAATGGGTTATTTTTAGTTATGACACGGTCATACCTCTGTATCAATTATCACATCCTTATGCAAAATGCGCAAAAAAGAAAAAAAAAATTCTTGACATCACCCACACTTATGAGAGAGTGGTGGTCACAACTTGTGGGAAAAAAAAAACACTAACAAAACAAAATACACACTAACAAGAAAAAACAATACTCACACATTTGTGACATATTTCACAACTTGGTGGATAATGCGGTAAGTAGAAAAATCTTTTGTGACGTTGTCCACACCTTTGTGACAATAGTCACATTCCTATGGAAAAAATACTAAGGAAAAATTTTACTGACCTCTCCTACACTTTTGAAGAAATGTCCACAACCCTATGAATAATGTGCTAAGTAGAAAAAGCTACCAACGAACCTCGCACATCTTTATGACAAAGGTCACAATGCTATGAATAATTTGTAGAGTGAAAAAAACCTTTCTTGATGTATCTCACACCTTTGTGTTATTGGCCACATCCATGTGGAAAACATATTATGTAGAAAAATCAATTTTAAGAATGATTTTATTTTTGAAAATTGATTATTTAATCCATTATGGATAAATAACTAGTTAAATAATTGGTTATCTATATATTCAATTATGTAACTAGTTTTAAATATATAACCGATTATCTATAATAATAACCGGTTATAATAAAGGATAATTGGTTATGAGAGAACGCTTATAGTAATGGTTATTATACCTACTTATAAATATGGTTATGGTTAGGTTAATGAAATAACCTAACCGCGAGGAGTTGTAACCTCAAGTGAGAAACATATTTGGAGGTACAACAGAAATAAGGAAGCAGGAGACATCTGGTTCTTATAGCATGTCAGAAGATACTTTATTTTAAGCCAAAAATTTGGATTCTCATGGTTTACAAATTATTGGACAAGAATATCATTCAAATGATATCACTTAAACTAAGCATAAGCCAACCGAACAAGCACATGCATATTCTGTACCTTAGTCTGCTTTAAGGATAGCAAATATGCAGCCATGAAACATGCAATGCCTTCCACTATATCTTCTTGTCTAACAAGGACATAATCTTCTTGCTCCGAGTCAGTACGTTCACCCTCCCAGAGATCATTTTCACTAACCATATCCCAGGAATTACCTTCTTCTGCCACAACCAAATACTTTTTCTTTTATTATCGTTCTAAAGTTGAAAAAATAAAGCAAAACCTTGATTACTAGAAATCATCAAAATGCCAAAAACCATTTCACAATTCAGAAGATACCATCTATATTCTGTGAAACTGAAGCCTGAGCACACTCCAACTTTTCAAGAAAGGCAGGGCTTTCAACTCTAGACTTGAGCAGATCGCATAACTGCATTGAGGCACACGGGCCGTGGTGTCAGTAATGATACTCAGCTAAAATTTATCCAAATTAAGGCAGTATTATACTGTTTACTATTATTCTGTACATCTCAGTTGCACCCTTGAAATCAAAATATGGAACCTCTTTAACTTAAAAGAACAATTTTTAGGATGAAACTTACATGCAGTTATTTTAAGTGTTTTTGGTGGTATTCTCCGATCAGAATTAGTTTCACCTAAACGTTTGCATAAAAATCAGCAGAAATTACAGAGATAAAACCCTAATTCTGATGGAAGAAGAACACGAAAAGTATGTATGTGGATTAATTGAAAAAAGAATAAAACAAATCATGTGTGGTGTGCCTCTGAAAGCGTACGAGAAACAGTAGTACCTAAGCATGGGTGATGAATTAAAGAATCGCTAGTAACAGAACAGAGAGTAGAGGATGAAGTATGGTGACGAAGAGGGGCAGTGATATTGTAGGGAAAGAGAATTGAAAATTGGTAATTGGTAATTGGTAATTGGTAATTGGTAGGATGGAAACCCTAAAAGGGAGAGAGGAATGACCTGGTCGGCATCAGGATCAGATGATGCAGAGGCGGCAGCTTCAGCTTCAGGCTCGGAATCGTCGTCATCGACCTCGGAAGAAGAATTGGAAGTAGAAGTAGCGTTGATCAATTCGAGAGCTCTCTGACACTGCAAGAGGACGGTCTCAAGGGTTTTCCTCTTGACGCGAAGAGGATCCGGGTCGGAAGCTATGGGATCCATGTCACTGTTTATTAATGATGAGAGAAAGCAGGGAAAGATAAAGATTGAAGGTTGTTGTCCATGGAAATTGAATTACATTAATTGCTCCCAAACACGGTCGTGCTTTAGGAGGCGACGGCGACGGCGACGGCGACGGGGTTAAGGTTAACGAAAGGATTCCAATACAATACAACACAATGATTGCTTGGTTTTTTTGGCATCGCTTTCGTGCACTCCTATTGTTCCCCCTCCTTTGCCCGTTGCCGTCACACCCAGCAACTCTCGCTTTTTAACTTTCACACGTTTTAAACTGGGTTACAACACTATCAAAAACAAATTAGTGATCATCCACCTTCGCAAATACTAAATCTTATGGCTAAAAAATATTCCTTAGAGGTAACCTTTGGTATCCTTGATTCCATCCCTCATCTCCTCCTTTATTTTTACTCGTACTTATTATCACTAAGATAAATGCTACAAACACAAATTTTATTATTTATCGATATGTGTTGAAAAAGCACATATTTATTTTTTACATTTCACATCTTATCTTGTTTCATGTTAAAGAGTGTGACAATACTTTTTTATTAATATATTTTTGTCTTCCTATTTTTCAATTTTGTAAGTTTGGTTCTCCTAGTTTAAAATAAATACATTTACTTCTTTTTTTTTTTTCAAAATCTATAGTGTTGCTTCTCTATTTTTACAATAAAACATTTAGTTTTCAATTTTATAAAATTTATAAATTTTATTATTTTTGTAAAATTATAAATATTGACCATTAAAAATTAAATATTAATTTAATTTAACATTATCTAAATCTAGTGACATGTTATGAAATTATTTATTCAATTCACGTCATAAATGTTAATTTGGTAATACTCAACACTTTTAGTTTGAAAGAATTACCAAAAAAAATTATTAATTTTACAAAATTGAGAAATTAAAAGTCTTTCTTTTAAAATTAGGAAACAAAATTATAGATTTTATAAGATTTGAGGGCTAAATGTTTTTTTTTAAATAGATATCAAAATGAGTTTAATATCTATACATTGTCGGTATAAAAGATTTAATTATAATCCTTTGTTTACGTGACTTTTAAAGTATTAATTTGTAAAGTCAACAAACTTATCATATATAAAGGATTGTGATTAACTACTAGTATAAAACTTTTTACACTCACAATGTATAAGTGTTTTTCTCTATCAAAATTGCATATTTTAAAAAATAGGGATCAAAGTTACATTTAAGTCTAATTATTTTTATTTGTTGAAATTAAGGTACAACATAGACCAAATTTTTTTATATAGGGGAGGTTAAAAGCTCAAGGATCAACCCTTACAACCTTATAGTACGATCTATGCCTACTCCCATAGCCCATAACATCCTTACGCAGAAAGAGGAAATAGGGATACTGTGAAACAACAATTTTTAGAGGATACAAATCAGTAATATTTGCTAAGTGATTGACTACCATGTTAGATAGATATGAACAAATACAACCTTTGAGTCTTAAGTGGTCAACTACCATCTTAATTTCTTGATAAATATGAACAAACACAATCTCTAGTCCTTAAAAGTCTAATTCCTGATGAAATTCACTAAAACTCAATACAGATGGCATTGCACCACATCTCTAGTCACAAATATTTTTTATTGTACATTTGATTTCAGATAGAATTGTAAGTCAGGATAAAATTCTACTTTTTGTTATGGAAAACTTTTTAAGTTTTTATCCGTGATAAAAGTATTCAAAACCATTAGTTGCATATGAATTTAAACTTGATTTTAAATTCACTTGCTATTTACAACAATATTATCATGTTGTCTATTTTAAATTTTTATTATAATAAATATATTACTTAGTTAGATGTAAAATATTTTTAGTTCAAAAAATTCAATCACATAATTTAATATTATAACTTTTTTGAGTAATTTTTTAAAATTAAAGTAATTTTATATGATATCAAAGTATAAATAAGTTTTTAAATCTTTAACAATACTCGTAATGATATTCTTATAATGGTGTCAAATAAGCTTGTATCTTATAAATGATATTTGTAGTATTTGTTACAAAAATATGTGGAACGGATCAGGTCTCTATTGTTTCCTAGATGACAAATGTATCTGATTATGGAAAGGAATAAATAAAGTCTGGAAATGGGTTTTCGAAGGATCTTAAAGGTTACTGGGAAATGGTCGGCAAATTAATTTTTGGTGGGATCATTGGCTCCCTTCAGGAGTAATTATTGGCCAAGTCGTTGAACATATGGATGTTATAGATAATAATGATATGGTAGTAGCGTAATTTGCCATTGTGGAGAATGGGTGATCTTACCATCTATTCTAAATTTCTAGCATTTGATTTCAGACTGAGCGTTAAGGGAGATTGCCAGCATAATGCCACCAAGTGATGTAATGGAACAGGATCGAGTCATCTGGGTAGGCAGTAGGGATGGTGGTTTCTCTACAAGATCTATTTATGATTTGATTAGACAACATGCACGCGAGCCTTTAAACCCAATTTGGAGGAACATATGGGGTTTATATGTACATATAAGGGAAAATATGTTTCTTTGGCGGTGTTTGCATGGAGGTTTAGTCACTAGTGACTTTCGGTACAATAGAGGTATGACTGGTTCTCCTTCTTGTCCTCTTTGTACTCAACAAGTCGAAAGCGAACTGCACATTTTGAGAGACTGTCCTCTGACCAAGGTGATTTGGTAAGAAATAAACCCTCACCTGCCTCATGTCTTTTTTTATATAGATCTAGGCGAATGGATTACAAACAACATTAAAGCCACAACTCGGACCAAGGGGATCATGTGGAATGTTATTTTCCCAATTACAATGCACAGAATCTAGAAAGCTCGTAACAGTTACGTCTTTAATAATGGATTGTTGGACCTCTATAGCATTGTCAGCTCAATGATTCAACAAGCTAGACATATTTCACACATTCACCAACTTGCCCTGGGGCCTACTTCCATCTAGTATGACATCCAACACATTGGCTGGCATCCACCCCTTGTAGGGTGGGTTAGAGCAAACACTGATGGATCTGTTAAATCATAGGGATAGGGTTGCAACCTGTCAGGCCTTTTACGTTATGACGAAGGGAGAAGGCTAAGAGAATGCTGTAACTTGGGATCCTTCGATGTCATTATGGCTGAGCTATAGGGAGTGGCATTTGTAATGAAATTTGTGTGGCATAAGGGAATTCGTAGATTACGAATAGAATGTGACTCTAAGGTGGTGATTGGCTTTGTCAATGGTGGTGTGGGGCTATCACACCCGTACTAGACTCTTGTTGAATTTTATCCGAAGATGGACTCTAAAGGAATGAGAGGTACAATTTTTACATATCTATAAAGAGGCTAATATGGCTACTAACCATTTAGCAAGTATTGCTCCTACATCTAATAGGAATTGTAGTTTTACAACATCCTCTTGTGTCATGCTACCTCCTTCTGCATAAGGATGCTATGGGAGTAGGCATGAATCGTCTCATCAGATTATAAAGGTTTGTCCTTAGGCTTTTAACCCTCCCCAATACAAAAAAAAATTGCTAAATTAATTTTGATATATGTGTTACATATTTATAAAAAATAATAATTATTATTATATAAATACTAATAAATAAAAATTACATTAGAATTTATATTTTATTAATTAGCACCTATTGAGAAATTTGCATAGTAAAAACTATATTTTAGTAATTATCACTTAACTGAGATTTAGAAAAATCAAATACTTGCATATAATTTGATTAATAATATTTTTATTAAGACTTATGTGAGCTTCAATAATATTTTTTTTATGAAATATTTTGTTAAATATTTTTTATGCATATTGAATTTTACATAATACATGGAAAAAATATAATTAAGTGTTAACAAAATATAAGTTTTTTATTGAAAATATTAAACTGATTTTATAGGATTTCAAAGTATAAATAAATACTCAAATAAAACACTTTGACATCCATAATGATTTTTCGCATCATGCTGTCAGATAAGATTATCTCTTGTAAATATTTTTGTCATTGAAGAAATTCAAAATAGTTTAATTTATTATATTATTTAGTAATTAGTTTATAGTTATTTTAGCTTAAAACATTGCATTAAATTGATTTTGATACACGTTATATATTTATAAAAATTAATTAACATTGTTATATAGAAATTTGTTGAAATTATTAAACATATATCAATATATTATTTTGTAATAATAAAATTATACATTGTCTAGGGTTTGAAATAAATTTTTGTTAAATACTCACCCAAAAATTTGTTGCTCATAGTAGTGTTGAGTAGATTTGTCTCTCATTAAAGTTACCTGAAATTTAGGAGTTATAAGATTGGTCTAGAGTAATTTGGTGAGATAGGGATAGAGTGGTTGAGGGTTCTAATCCATCGAATGACATAACTAACATTTGTCTATAAAAAATTATACTTGCAATTTGTATGAAAAACAAAAAATAAGACATTCTTGTGAAAAATAAAAACTAATTTAAGTTTTGTACGTTAAGTGACTACTTTGTGCACAATTTTGTCTTGAATCACATGTCACATGTCACTATTCCCTAATTCATTGGGTGAAAGACTAATTTCGCTTATCATGCGCAATTGTTGCTAGTCTAAAAAATTTTGCATATGAGAAAAATTGAGTGTTTATTTGACAACAATTTTATAAAAGAGTATTTTAGTATTTAAAAACTAAAAAAATTATTGGGTAGTGTTTTTTGAAGACAATTTTCAAAAACAATTCTGGTTTTATAGTTTTTAAAAACTAAAAAACAACAATAGCTAAAAGTAGTTTTGTTTTTCAATTTTCTATTTTTATTTTGAAAACTTAAAATACAATCAGAAGATGTTGTTTTTGCTTTTCATTAATGAAATTTTAATAAATATGAACAAGTTTTTCCATTTTTACATCTTCAAACCAGTTTTCAAATAACATTTTTCAAAAAAAGTTTTTTTTTTCTTTTCTTCCTAAAAATAGTTTTTGAAAACTATTCTTAAAAACTTTTTTCAAAACCTAAAAAACAAAATCAAACCAATCAAGTCATGAATCTCCCACTAATAGCATTTAACAAATATCAGTAAATAAATATTAAAATATATTTAAAAAATAATTTATATCATATTAAATATAAAATAAATAAAAGAATAATTTAAAATATAAAAAATAAAATAACATAAAATTTTAGAATATAAAATAAATTAGAATATAAAAAAATAACATAAAAATAAAATATTGAAAAAATAAATTGAGAAAGGAAAATTTGAAAAGAAATAAAAATATAGAAATATGATGAATATAATGGAATGATATAAAAAGAATAAAGGAATATAAAATAAAATTATAAATAAAGATAATATTATATAAAAATAAAAATAAAGAAGAAATTAAGATATAAAATAATCTCAAAAAATAATATAAAAGAAAAAATTAATAAAAAAGAAATTATGAAAATACAAAAAATGGCTTAAATAAGTTTTTTTACCTAAAGTTTCACAAAAAACCACTTTTAATCCTTAAAATTCAAATATATATATTTTTTAGCCTCTGAACTTTTAGTCCTTCTCCCGTTAACATGGTTAAAAAATGGTGACAGAAAACATATTTTTGTATTCGTTAATCACTCTCCTATTTAATTATAATCCCTTCAATGTTCAATTTTATATTCAACACAACTAAATACACCAAAACTTATAAACGTATAACGTTAATACAAAAAAAATATTAATTTTAGCGACTAAAAAATATTTTTGAATTTCAAGTATCAAAGTGATTTTTTGTGAAACTTTAATGATAAAAAACTTACAGGAAGATACAAAAAATCATGCATGTCAAACAATTAAAAGGGACAAATAGTAAATTAACAAGTCGTTTCACACACACAAAAAAGTAAATTCATCAGCTTAAAGAGTTTATAATTTAAGATATTTTTTAAAATTATTTAATATTATTTTATAATATATTAAATTATATTTAATATATTAATATTTAACATCTTAAATATTGAAATAAAAAATAAAAAGAGTTAATAAATGAAAAGGAATTTAACATAAAAAGTAAAAAATATAAAAAAAACTAAAGTATTTTAAGATGTCATTATTAAAGTAATTAGAATTATTTTATACTGCATTAAATATATTAAATAATAAATTCTAACATGTTAAATATAAAAAATATAAAATGAATAAAAATAAAGAAATATAATTAATAAGTAACATAAAAAGTAGAAAATAAATTAAAAAATAGGGAAAAGAAGAAAAGTGAAAAGACAACAAAATGTATATGTCAAAAAGCAATTCAAAGTTACAACTTTGTCTTCCCTTTTTTCATGTGAATTTTGTCGTTAAACTAATCTTATAACTTCCTAAATAGATAGTTATTAAAAAACAACTTTATGATAAAATTGGAGTCAAAGGTGTACACCAAAAGAGTTAATTGTCTTTATATATGTTACTTATTATTATTATTATTATTATTATTATTATTATTATTATTATTATTATTATTATTATTATTATTTTTATTTGAGTGATAAGTTATATTGTTATAAGATCCAAAATTTTAAGCCTACTATTAAATATATACCTTCTTTTGTTACTATTTTTTTAATAGAACCTTCTTTTACTATACTTATTTACTCTCTTTTGTTGTTTATAATTTTCTTTTTCGAAAATGATCCTTATGTATTGCATTTCACTCTTAATTTTTGTTATAATCATGATCCTGCGATAACACCTTTTCCCACCATCCTCTTTTTTTTTTTTTGGAATCTTAGAGCACTAGTCTCGATCTCTTGAGGAGAGGTAAGTTCGTTAGTGGTCGTATTATCGTATCATACTATTCTAACGATGATTCAGTATTCAATAATAGGAGACAATATAAGAGAAAATTAAAAAATTGTGTCTAAATCGTACTTTGACAATGTTTCAGCGTTCAAGAAAGGACCTTAATTAAGACCAGAAAACTGGTAGGGGCAAAGTGATAGAGGAAATCTAAAACTCAATCCAAACTTTTTCCATAATGTACTTCACATCAATTAATTCGTAACAAAAAAAATTAATATTTCAAATCACTTGATTTAGAATACAAATCTTATACTAGATGAACAAATCTGGAATATAAAATTGTTACAATTCTAAATTACTTGATTTGGAATATACACAATGTATTTCAGATAAATTAATTTGGAACATAAAAAAATTAATATTTCAGATCAGTTGATTGAGGATACAAATTTTGCACAGTTCTAGATGAACAAATCCTGAATACAAAATTGTTACAATTCTAAATCACCTGATTTGGAATCTATATAATGTATTCTAGATCAACTGATCCAGAATACATCATGTACATTTTAAATCAACCTGTTCGGAATATATTGTCGAGTCCACCTTCACATTCTGGATCACCTGATCTAGAATTATTTATGTGAATTTAAAAAAAATTATTTTTTGTCTTATAGATGAGGAGACATTGCGGAGGAAGTTCCTAAAATGAATGTGAAAAAATATATATGTCGATGAGGGTGAGAGTATAAAATGGATAAGTCAATGTGCTCTTTCAAAGAGCAAGTAGAGGTGTTTGTGCAACCACGAAACTAGGTGATTCTTTGTTAAAAAACTTAGGGTGAAAGAAGTTGAAGATGATTTATAGTGTTTTGCAAAAAATTGCAAAGGATGAGGGTGTGAATAGCAAATGAAAAGGGTGCTAAAGGAAATTGGTTAGGTTCAATTAGGTTGGATTTTTGCTTATTTTCATTAAACCCAACCCAACTCATCCTTGAATTGGTTAAGTTGGGTTGGTTAATTGGGTTATATTTTTAAAAAATATTTTAAAAAAAATTAGATTGTTTTGTTAGCTTTTTTAGGATATTCTTAAAAAAATAGACTATATAATTGTTATAACATAAAAATAAACGATAAATTATAGTTACAAATTATATATAAAAACTAAAACAAATTAAAATTAACATACAACTAAAATTTCAAGTAATAATAACTAAAAACACATTTGTCTAAAATAAAAGTAAACACAAATTTCTAAGCTAGGCAACTCATACTAATAAATACAAACTACATAATTTGTCAAAACTAACAAAAACATAATATAAAAACAATAGATAATAATAAATCACATAATTTCAAATAATAATAATATATAATAATTTAACATTAAGGTCGGGTTAACTATCAGGTTCAACTTACAAAACTCGTCACCTAATCCGTAATGGATTGAATTTGATTGGTTGTGTCATATTTCATCTAATCATAAGAAAAAACTCAACCCAATCTATTTGGGTTAAATGAGTCTTCATGTCTTCCAATCCAATTAACACCCTTAAAAACATGAATTGTATAAGAATAGCATTGTTGATGGAAGGGATAACGTGTCTGGGTACTTGTTATGTGTTGGGTCTTGGGTTCATGAAAGTATGAAACAATGACAAGTAGGATAAGCAAGAAAGTGAAAAGAGCTTTTGCAAAAGAAAGGTTCTCATTCTAATTTTTTAATCCAAATCAAATTGTTGTTAAAGTGATCAATAAACAAATTTGAGGTATGTGTTTTTTCTTACAAGATTATCAATCATTAAATGTGTTTTCTAGATTTAATAACACGTGATTTGTCTCATAGAATTCAAAGGCTTTCAGAACATTGATTTATGAATAGTTTTGAAAATAAATATAAATATAGATTTAACACATTTATAGTTCTCAATTAAAAAGTAAGATTTTTTTATCATTATGAATTAAATACATATCAAAGTTTACAAATCATGTTAAAAGATATAATGTGTGTGAGTTGGTTAAAAAAAATAGATAGACAAAGGTCATGGAACAAAAACTAAAATTAATAATAACATTAGAATATTTGGCCATTAAAAAAACTTTCATATGTATTTTTTTAATCAATTGGTTAAATCTCTAACAAAAATGTTGAATTGTGTTAACTTATTTATTAATAAGAATAAATAAAAATTGAAAGTACAGTATGACATATAAAATGACGTTGGATATAACAATTTATGAGCAAGATATATAATATTTTGGACCATTGATGACTTAGGACTATGATGTTATGGACGATCTCCTTGTAATCGACCTCACGATAACTGCCATCACAATCCACTACCCTACATCAGGTATTACTAACACATGTATATGACAAAACACTGGGTCAAACTCATCACTTTTCAACTAGAACATTTGACAACCAAGTAAAGTGTTCATTGGCAACCTTCACCGTAACCAAGCATGATGACACAATTCCATGGAATCCGAGAAATGTTAGCATGACGATGATGATGGATGGATCATCAATAACAAAAATTATGTCATCAAATGCTCAAGAGGAAACTCGAAATGGAGCGACAACATGTCCGAAACGGCAACATCATAAAGGATGTCTGAACAAAAGCATTAGGAAACTCATAGATTTCGTACATTGGAAGTAGAAAAGTTTGAGGGTGTTATGGATAGGGATGACAAATCTACACCTATGGATACCCATGAATAAACCTATTAGAATACTCATACGGATAATTTAAATGAGTATTTGTCACCCACGGGTGTAGGGTTTTTTTACCCACTCCTTAACAGACACGGGTATGAGTATCATAGTACGTATACCTGTGGGAACTTGTTACTCGCTAAATTAAAATATTATCCATATTTAATTTGAAGAAGATAATATTTTTTAAAAAATAAATCAACTTAAAATATTAATTGTTAAATTTCATTGTTATAAATGTTACTTTTTTATGAAAAGGATATAAGTTATAGAATTATTTTTTATAAAAATATTGGTAATGTAAAGCAAATATTCTATTTATATTAAATATTTTGTATATATATTAGATTAATCTATTATTAGATCCAATTATCTTGTAGAAACTAGTATAACTTTATTTTTAGATTTTTCAATAAATAAATTATTTGTTTGATAAAATTTTATGTAAAAAATAGTTTTTCAAAATATTATGAGTATCCATGGATACCTGCGAATATATTTTATAGTGGATACTGAAAAAATTTTAAGCATGTGATGGATACAAATACTTTGTAACAGGGTGGGTAGCAGGTAGACATTGTCTGTACCCGTTCCAACCTATTGCTACTCTTAGTTATAGATCAATTTTGTCCTTGACAAACATTGGTTATAATGACTTGTCATTATTAAAGAATTTTACAAGATGATTTCTTTTAATTTTTTAATAAATATGTTCTTAATATTTTATCATTTGAAACCAATTCATAGGAGATTAAAAGTGTTTTTTTTACAAATAATAATATTTATAATTTTCTTAAATCTAAACATATTTTTTAGTGAGACTAGTTTAGCACCTTGCATATATTATGCATGAGTTGCTAGATCACGCATATTTAGCATTATAATATAATATAATATGATATATATATATATATATATATATTAATAATTTATAGAATATATGAGTAAAATGTTGTGTAAAATTATAAAATAGAACAACCATAGGATAATCTAAAATAAATAAGATCCAAAATAAAGAGTAAAAGTTTGATACTTTAAAATATGAAAAATGACTCTTTTCAATTTGCTCACATACTAACAAAGTCAAATAACAAAAATTAGTAACAAAAAATTATAAGTACTTAATAATTTAATAGAAAATGGAGACTAAAAATGTAGCAAAGTATAAATCTAAAAAGTAACAATGTCATTGCCGACACGTAGTCTTGACGAGACGACGAAAAATTATTAAAAATCAGAGGGGTCGCCACCAATATTTATTTTAGGAAAACATTGGAAAAAAACTTCTAAAGAGAAAAACAATGGTTGAGAAAACCAACTTTTGAGCTCGGGATTAATTACGTTGAAGAAATGTATTAGCACCTTATAATGTTCGTCATAAGATTATTACCTCTAATTAATTAAACAAATTATTTATCTTTTAAAGTAGATAAAAAAACTAAGACTTTATTTTTTTTTTTGTTGTTATACATAACCATATTTTAATATTATATTTTAGAAATAGGGTTATTATATTATTTATTTATTTAGCTCAACATAAGTGATCCCCTGCTCCTACATATCTCAGGATGCAATGAAGAATCAGGGTTTACATAGTTATTCTTAAGTACATATGTGTTTACATATGTTATTTTTAATTTTACTTTGTTAAACTTAGGATTCCTAAACTGTCACAACTCATACATCCTAAAATTTAAAATTGACAGAGGTGTACACATAAACCAATTTATTGGAACATTTTATCTTTTTAGATTATTTTTGTCTTTTTAGAAATATAATTTTAACTAGGAATTTAATTTTTAGAGATAAGATTTAAGGCAAAAAGTTGTCGCAACTTATGCCTTAAAATCATAAGACTAAAAAGATTTCACATCTAATTAATCTTTTTATCTTTATTAAAGAAATATTACAAATCAAAATAGTAATAAGAAAGTTAGGATTTTTATTATAAATTATTATACTTATAGAGAATTTTACTATAACTACAATTAATTGATGGAGAATTTCAAATATAAAAAATTGTCACAATTTTTACAAATTTAATTTTTAAGAGATGTGATTTAAGACAAAAACCGTTACAACTTATACCTTGAAATCACAATATTAAAAAGATGTCACATAAAATTAATCTTTTTATCTTTATTAAAGAAATATTACAAAGAATCTTTTAGTGATGTAATTTAAGACAAAAAATTGTCACAACTTATGCCTTGAAATCACAAGATTAAAAAGATGTCACATCAAGTCCGTATGATTAAGAAGAAGAGGTTATATGCAAGACCATATGTACAACAAATTCCTTTATTAACATTGGCATAAAATACACATGGCGATTCAAAAGGGAAAAACTAGGGATTGAAATCCCTAAATAACAACAATGACTGTCGAATTGTCGGAGAAAATTGTCGATGATGGTCATTCCATGAAGCTTCACCACACGACCACTACCATTTTGGGTCCGACCCAGTCACTGTGGTAGAAACTTTAAAGGAACATGGTGCCGCTCAAAGCTAATAGGGTTACAATGTCACTGCCATTATCAGAAAAAATTTTCGGTAATAGTGGACGATGGTAAGGTTCTTCTTCTTTCCTTTTTATTTTCTATTACTTGGTTGGATGTTAAATAGAATATGAACTATAGAAAAGAAGTAAGATAGATACCTATTGTAAAATCCTTCAACTTCGGAATAGATAAATCCTCTATGCTTCCAGCCCCAAATTCTTTCTACAACTTCTTTTGTTCTCTTAAACCCCCATCCCCCATCTGATTCAAAACCCGCTTTTATAACCTTCATTTTTTACATTATCATGCTAATTTCATGTTTTTTGGGAACGAATCTTTGAAACCGAGATTTAAGGGAACTTATTGGTGGCTGATGAAAAGGCTATCAAGAGGGGTGACTAAAGTTTAAAAAAAGGCTCTCCCTGTTGCTAGCTTGAGATGACAAGTTCTAGGAGACTGAGGTTAGGACGTCGAGTGTAGAGGTAGAGTCTCTCTTCTTCTTTTTTCTTCTCTATTTTTACTTATTGATTTATTTTATTTATTTATTTGAATTTATTTTGTTATTGGACTTTGTTGTTTATTATGTTAGTGATTTTATTTGTAATGAGTTATATTTGTAATGTGAAAATGTTTGTAATATGAAAATTTGAATTAAAATGGGAAAAGTATATATATCTAAATCAAATAATAAAAGAGTTTAAAAAATTGTATTATGAAATGAATGATTGTAGATGGTCAGAAAAAATTGGATATTAACAATCATATTTAGCAGATTTTGAAGATTATTTGAGGTTGAAGTTTAAAAATGAAAAATTGAAATACTAGATAATTTAAGTCCTAAGAAATATAAAAAAGTTATCTTCTATACTATTAATAAAAGGAATACCCCCTTTTGATGTATACTTTTTAAAATACCTATTCTACCCTTACACCTATTTTAAAATTAAAAAAATAAACTAATTTGTCATAAGAGAGACTTGAACCCATAACCTCTTATTTTCCAAACATATATTTTACCACTAGACCAACCTTATAACTTTAAGCCATATTGATATCCAACATACATAATTGTCCAATTATATCTATAATATATAATATATGATATTATAATATATAATATACTATATATTATAGAATGAGACTATGACCTTTTTGTGTCCATATTTTATGACTGTTGTCACTTTCACAAATATAACTTCTTTCTATTAATATATATGCATACATTTCATGATAAATATTTTTAATAAGCATGAAAATACATATGTGAGATAATATTTTGAGTTTTATTCAAACTCTTATCTTTCCATTTTTTCATATTCATTTCATATTTGACATATCCATTGATGATCTGACATGTTTTTATCATGTTATCATAAACAAAAAAATATAAAATTAACAAAATATATTTCAAAACATGTCACATAACAATTTATATTTCAAAATATAAAAAATTATAAAAGATATTAAATTAAAATCCTAAAATTGTTATTACATATTAAAATAGAAATACAAATACATATCTAGTGTAGATTTTAGAATACTTATTTGAAAACTACATTTGTAGTTGTTTTAATGGTTTTTTGTCCTTGTCATGAATCAAAATCTTTAAACCATGTTTGCTTTGTACTTTTGAAATTACTATATATAATTGATCATTGTTAAAGACTAATTTAGGCAAATAGAATCCAACATTGGCTAATTATTGACTTGTGACTTATTAATTGTCATGACATATGAGATAATAATTGGAAATTGTTTTCTATTACATTTGAAAGATCATGGAGATTGTCATGGATACATTAACATTCTTTAAATGTAGGCGAAATTTCCATTTTTGTTTGAAAACATTATTCTAGCTTCGACCATATGATTTGCGATAACAAATAATCTAATAGCACTGCATAAACCTTCATACTGATATAAATTTTTGAGTTTTGAAAATTATTTTACAATTGTAATATATTTATTAGATTTTTTTAAGAAGAAGTATTTATTAGATACTTATATATATAATATGAAATGAAAAAATAATTTGATTTTATAATATTATAATTTATAATTTTACATCAAGATTTTTTAATAATTTAAAATGTAACATTTGTATGTTATTTTAATATAAAAATAAAAAACTTAAATATATTTTTGGTCCCTGATAAATTATCAAGTTTTTTTTGGTTCTTAATAAATTTTTTCTTTGTATTTATTTTCTAACCAAAATCTTATAAAAAAAATTATTAAGATAAAAAGTCAAGAAAAAATTATTAGAAACTAAAAAAAAAATTCATTATTCTACACCAAAGTCATCTATAACCAAAAATAAAATTTAGATTTTAGTTCTCTATTTTTTATTTTTTTTCATCTCTTTTAGATATTCTTATAATATAATTATAGTTTTTATATTTTATTTATAATTTTTTATATGTTAAATAAAAACTATTTAGTTTCTTCAATTTTGAAAATCAGTGAATTTTTTAAATAAAAATATTATGGTGTGCGTTGTAACAGTTTGACTATGACTACAAATATGTGAGAGATGATTTGGAAGAGAAAATAAGTAAACAAATTATCGAATTTTGTTTTTGGTTTTTAATTTTTTTTGTATTTAGTTTCTAAGAAAATTCGTCTAAAAAAAGTTATTAGGAATAAAAAATAAAGAAAATTTTATTAGAAACTAAAAACAAAGTTCATTAATCTAACCAAAATCATTTATAACAAAAAATAAAATTTATATTTTATTTTATCTATTTTTTTTATTTTTTATCTCCTTTTAACATGTAATTTTACCTAATATGTAATTTGTTTACCTATTGCTACTTGTTTTTTCTATAAAACTCTACACATACATGATTTGAATTTTTATTTTTCTAAGCACCTTCATAATATATAACTCTTAATCAATTTCTTAAATGTCTATTTTACAATAAATAATAACTTCAGTTGATAGAATAAATTATAAAGGGGAAGCAAACTTTCATTGGGAAGCAAACTTTCATTGGTAAAACACATGTTTAAGATTGATACTCAACAATCATAGATGGATATGTGTTAACTTAGATATAGTAGATATATATTTATTTGAATAATAAACTTCAATTAAAATTAAAAAAAAGTAAAATAACAAAACTAATATAAACTTAAACATGTGTTTTTACTAATACTTAATATTCTCCTGTAAATGATACTATATTTATATCATATTTTTTTGTTAATGATACTATATTACAATATTTTTTTAAAATAAAATAAATAAAATAAATTAAGATTAAAAAATATTAGAAAGACAAAAAAATAAAAATTTCAAAATAGAGAAAGGGTACATAAATAATTTTACATGCCTAGAGAAATAAAAAATAAAATATAATAAATATAATAACTAAAATAATATAAAAATGGAAATTAAAATAAAATAAAATATAAATAAAATTAATTAATATAAAAATTACAATAAAATAAAAAATAATGAAGAAAATAATAAAAATAAAACTTAAACATAGCGATGAAATTTCTATGAAATTAATTCAATATGTTAATAATTATTTTTAAGATTATAAATTAATTAGTTTGAATTTTTTTTCAAGGACCATTTTGTTAATGCTTATACTTTTAAAAACTAAAATAATACTTCACCTACCATTAATATTTAAATAATAATTTTTTTCATTAAGATAACTATATTAAGATAATATACTAAATATTTATTGCACTTATTATTGATTAAAAATACAGTTTAGCTAAATAAGTAAAATTTTCATTTAATTCATAAAAATAAAATTTATTTTTTCATGATTTTATTATATAAACATTTTGTTTTTATGGATATTATTTAAATGGTATATAAAATTTATTAAAAATATTATTTAATAAATACCATTCAACTTGAACAATTAAACCTTAAACGGTAAGACCTTGTTTTTATTAAAAAGATAAACAAGTGTGTAAAATAATTAACAAGGGAAACTAAATTTAATTTAATTTTAATAAAATGTGTTTTGATAAAATATGTTTATTTAAATATGAATGTGATTGGATTTAGGTAAATTATAAATAATGGAATATGAGTGGGTGAATTTAGTAAGGTGAGAGGTGAATAAAATAGATATTCCTTTAGATGAAGATAGCTTAGTTGGTTTTTAGATATCCTGTTTGAAAGGAGGAAGAGGAACATGCACATAGTAAGTTGGAATTACTAAAATACAACTTTGGTCGTATATATACATATCTTCTCCTCTTTCTTCTTTTTTTTCTTGCTTTCTTTCTTTCTTCTTCTTTTTTCTTTTTTCTTCTTTCTTTCTCTCCATTGAATCCTTTCCCATTCTCGACCATTTCACTTTATTTTTGCATGCAAGGGAAATTCACCATGAAAGCTTAAGGATTTTATCCCATTTTTCCTATTTTTTATTGCAGATTATAATACATAAGTTTTGTTCTAATCCCTTGAGCCATTTTTCTTCTTCCTCTTTGCATTTGTTTAATTTCTCTGTGGAATCATAGTAGATTTCTTCTCATTTAGACCTTGAATTCTTGTGAGTAAATTTTGTTTTACTTGTTTTGATAAATTTCTTCTCTTCTGGGTGCATTTGTCTTCGTTATAGTGGGATTGATCTTGAAATTCCAATTTCATAAGTTCTCTTTGGTGTTTGAGATTTTTGTTAGGTTTTGAGTAAGTTCTTCAATTGAGAAACCAATGCGTGATTTTCGATTCTTCTATTTGAGATGATGTATGTTTTTGGAATTGAGGATGATGGGTTATTGATTTTGATTTGTTTGTGCTTTGTAAACGAGTTAAGAAATTATATATTATATGAATTGAGATATATGAGATATTGATTTAATGATTGTTGGATGTGGGTTGTTACAACGGTTCACTAGCCTTTGTTGAAATGCATGATGTATATTGAGTTAGGAATACATATAAGGTCGTTGTAATCCTAGTACTAAGGTCGATGACGATGACAATATCCGTGGGATATACTTAGATAGAAACTAGATGTTAGAATTGGGTTATGTAATATTCCATTTTTTTAGAAAACTAAAATATTAATAAAAAAGTGTAATTTATATTAATAGGCTTAAATTAATTTAATATTTAAATTTATTAGAATAAATTAAGAATTAATTTTATAAAATAAATAAATAAAATAAATGTGAGTGTAAATAGTAAGATGGTTTGAAGGTTAAGTTTGAGTCTAGTGTTAGAAAGCTCAATCTAACTATTAACCTAGGGTAATTCAAAGAGGTTAGGAGATTTCACTTTAGTTTTCACATTTCTGATTCTAAAGGTTAGAGAGAAAGCTACAGAGAGAACCTTGTCGAGGAAGATTGAGAACACAACATTGGAGAAATTGAAGACACATCATTTGCATCCAAGCTCATCACTCAAGGTAAGGGGGGTGGAAAATTATCTCTCATGTGACATGTATAGAGTAAATAGGTAGTGAAGTGATCTCTAAGCTTCAATAGGTTTCAATGTTTCATTATGCTATTGAATGGTTATAAATATCCGCAACGAGTGTTGATAACATGTTTTGTGCATGATTATGTGGATATATATAATTAGAGTTTTGTATTTATACAATGGGATGGTTTGCCAAATTAGAATTTATGTGTGGTTGGTCCCATATAATAATTTATTTTGTTAATTGGAAACATGTTTGAATGAAATATAAAAGAAATTGAGATTCAGGTGTGGTTGATACACATGAATAATTATTAGATGTGCATATTAATTTATTTTGTTGGATTGTGGGAGTACATGTGCCCTATCAGATTATTTGGATGTAATAATTATGTTGACACAAAGGTTTTTTCTTTTATACCTTAGATATTAGCACCCTTGAACAAAGTAATGGATAGTATTGATTAGTCTCACGTGTTAAAGTTGGGTTCTATATAAGAAATAAGGTAGTGGAGGTGAATCCTAGGGATTAAAGTTTCATGTGTTTTATGTGATTGATTAGTTTGTTTTGTTTCTATGAATGTTACTGATTATTAAATGGTGAAGAACTTAATTATATTATTGATTAATGTGATAGTTGAATGACTGCTCTAATGTTTGAACTATTCTCCATATCTAAAGATTAGGTGTCAAGTGTTAGATGTTTTCTTCTGTTGAGAGGATTAATGGAAAATTAATGATTATCATTGCAATGGTAGGGTGTGTTGATAATAAACAAAAGAGATAGAGAAGTAAAATGTTTGAGGGTTTGAAGTTAGAATTATAATTTAGGAACATTATAAATTGAATACTTGTTTCATATGCACATACCTTAGTGCTTTTGTAATATCTTTCTGTGTGGTTAACTAAATTGATTTGTGTTTGTTTTTTTAGAAACTATACATTTGGGGCTATAATTTAGGCTCAACAATCATATAAAAGTGTTAAAATTTGATTGAGTTATGAGAGCCAGAATTTGAATTTCCCATCCAGTGCGCGAAACAAAATCCGTATGTTGTGAGCCCTACCAGGTAACCTAGGTGAGCTTATTAGGCTTCATAGTCTTCATAAACATTGTAGCCCTAGATGTTATTTAACTAATGACTTTGGTTCAACCCCAAAACCATACCTAGATCTAAATTGATAAGCATATTAGTGACTGAAGGTCGAACTACCAGTATTAAGCAATAAATTTATGTTTCTTCCAAGTTTTAACATAGTAAAAGTTTGTTTTAGCTCTTGAGATCAACATAAGAGTTGTAGATAAATATCCTAGGTTTTAAACTAGATCAGAAAAAACATCATAGGATTAATAAATCTCTAGATATCACATTTATACTCCACGAAGGTCGTAGAGACTTATTAGAAAATGAGTGAGAAAATCTTCAAACTTAAAAGAATGTTGTGGTGAGCTATGAATGTAATAATCCTATGTGTATATATGAGGAAGTGAATATATTCAATGTTATAAATAATATTTTGTGCATGAGGATATGTGCTTTGGATAATTTGTGTTGAAAAACTTATTTGTGCTAAGAGTTAAGTCTAAGTTGTTGCTTAGCAGTGTGTGAACTTTGAATTGTTTGATTATTTGTGAAGTCTAGACTTTGTCTACCAGTGTTTAAGTCTTTTTGCATAGCCATATGTTTATATGTGTGATGTATCTTATGATTATGAGTGTCGTAGATGGATGAATGTTTGAAAGTTATTTGAGGTGTGTGAATTAGGGGTTGTTTCAATGTGTGATATTGATGTTGATTTTAATTAGATGCATAATGTGTTGATGACATTGGTCAGAGTGTGATTCATGATGTGTCATCCCAATTTCTGTTGAGGATGAAGTGTGATGGCATGCTTAGATGTTGATATTGTTATTTATGTTGATGATGATGATTAGGGTGTGCCTAACGAGATGTCATCCCACCTGCAGTTGGGATGGAATATGATAACATGATTAAATGTTGGCATTATGATTATGTTGCGGATGACATGACGCATGAACATGAAGTCAAAAAATTTTTGTAAGGATCACCCATTGTGTGGTGCTTTGGACATGTCTTTTTGGGTTGTTTTGCATTGCATGGTTGTACCTACGTGCTATTAACATAAAAGGGAATTCACTTTAGATGGGTCTATGGTGAGATAGTTATACCTATGTGTTATTGACGTAAAAAAGGATTGTTTCGAGCGTGTATTTGAGAGAGCATGCATGAGCATGAATGTATTTATGTATTTGGATGTGTGATCTCTTTCATGAGTGTATAATGATTTTATATGTGTTTGTTGTACTTTAGTTGACTACTCGTTCTCTTTATATGTGTCTTAACATGCATGAGACATATTCTCACCCCTTTCTATTTGTTGTTGCATTTTGTTTGGGCTAAATGTCATTTTCAGGTGTGCAAGATCATGATGATATTGTTGGTGATGAATGATTCGACTTTTCTTTACCTCTTTCTATTGGGTTGCTCTAATTAGGTGTGACATTGAGCTAGAAAGGATAAATTAATCGTCATGTATATGAATCATCTAAAGTTTCATTATGAGTTATATTAATTGATAATCTTGTAAATACAATTTTTCAAGTCTAACGTGTTTACTTATATGTCTACGTTTTGTTATATCATAATTTTGGAAAATAAGTGTATATTGAGTAATGTGAATCCTTTTACCTAAATGTCAAGTCTATGATTTAAATGAACAAATTTCTATATTGTTTTGTAATTAAAGAATAGTAAAGTGATTAGGGTAGAAGGGTGTCACAGGTTAGATAGACGTTGGATATCAATTGAGAGTCAAAGAGGCATTAATATCATATTATAGACTGAAAAAATGGTTTTTGGCATGATGAAATTAGTTGAGTTTTATGTAGTTGGTGTTTTGGCATTTTGCAGAGTCTTGTTGGGTGATGGTTCTCACCCAACTAAAAATTGTATTTATTAGGAAATTCCATGGTTTGTGCCCAATGACAAGTTTCACTAAACTCAAAGTTTTCTCTGCTAGGTATTTTTGTGGATTCTCGCTAAGCAACACTTATCATTGGATAAGATGTCCATGTTTCTCACTAAGTGACAATGCTAGCAAAGCAAGTAGTTCATGATTTCATTTATTTTGTTTCTTCTAAAGTTTGAGTATTTAGTATATTTTCATATAGAGAGGAAATTTTTAGTATAATATTTTGAGTATAAAGTATAGTTAAGTTAGATTTAGTAGAATAGTAAATAGTATTATTTACATTAGATTTTTGGATGTTACACAAACTACTATATTAACTGATTCAATGATCAATCCAATTTTAAAAATATTGATTATTATAAATTTCTTGATAAATATTTGATTTCTATAAATAAAAAAATCATTAACAAAAGTAAAGTATCAAAACTAACAGTAAATATTTTATTTAGAAACTAAAGACTAAATTTTGAAAAAAAAATATTTCTTTGACCAAAAAAAATAAAATATCAAACTCATGAATAAGTAATAAAAATAGAGAAAAACACTTATACATGTTGGAAAAAAATACATAACCAATGAATTTCTCTTAATTTATATTGATAAGAAAAATACATCTTAAAATAAAAATGCAACACTTAAGAAAAAGAAATATAACAATGTTATTTTGTTCACATGGTTCACACTCATACTACATCCATGACAAATTTTTAAGGATTATTGAAAAACTTAGGACTTGATTGACTTGATTTTGTTTTGTAGCTTTTCAAGAGTTTTCAAGAATAATTTTAAAAACTGTTTTCAAGAAGAAAAAAAAAAGAAAATTTGTTTGGTAAGTGTTCTTTGAATTTTTTTTAAGATGTAAAAATAGAAAAACTTGTTCATATTTATTAAAATTTTATTAATAAAAAGTAAAAAACAACATATTCTGGTTGTATTTTGAGTTATCAAAACAAATAGAAAATTGAAAAGCAAAACTAATTTCAGTTGTTCCTCTTTTTTAGTTTTTAAAAACTAAAAAACAAAAACTATTTTCGAAAACTGTTTTCAGAAAATACTATCTAAACGAATTTTTTAGTTTTTAAATACTAAAATACTGGAAATAGTTTTATAAAACTGTTGCCAAATAAACACTTATAAACTCTTCCCATCTTTTTGTTCATGTGTTTTGCACTCATGCCTATATCAATGTCATGTTTTTGGGACTATTGAAAAACTCTAAAACCCTCCCTCCACATCATAACCCTCTCTATCACTTAGAATAGTGACCTCTTTTTCAAACCGAATAATTTTTCTTATCTAAGAAACCCTATTTATAGACCTACTAACATTATAATCTTAAATGAAAAAACAAATATATATTTTATAAATAATATCTTTAAAATATAAATAAATCCTAGAGATAAAACAATATATTTTTTTTAAATAATATCTAGAGATTTGAAATTAAATAAAATTTTTTTATAATGATATTCAATTACAACTCTTTATATATGATTTTATTGAATTTACCAATTAATATTTAAAAATTATATAAATAACGAATTGTAATGGAAAGCAAACGTAAAAATGTGTATAAATGATAAACTCATAAAAATAATTTCTTAATTTAAGAGAATTCATGTATATTCAACTTTAATGAGTACGAACATATTTATAAAATCATTTAAATTCATAAATGAAAATTTAAGTTTATAACATTCAAAATAAATATCGAACATTAAAAAAACTAAAACCACGCATTAATTGTGATAAAGAATAAAAACTAGTTAAACTAAAAATATTCCTTAATTGTAATGCATTGCAAATTTAATTTTACTAATTTCCATGAGTTTATTACATTTTCATATAAAAATATACGTATATTTGTCTATATGGAAGACGAGCCTAAGGCATTGTTCTTTCTATTCAGCTAAACAAAACAAAGCTCTTCCGTTTTCCTCTTAGCATGACAAAATAAATACTAAACATGAGAATGGTAACAACCGTTCAGGAGGATTACCATTATACTATTTTTAACACATATTTTATTTATGATTGAAATTTATTAAAAATTATAAAAACAATTTTTTTTTACAAAATTAACAATCAATTCTATAATGATTATATATATTTTTTTTCAATTCTCTAATGATTATATTTTTTTTTTATTTCTAAGTTAGTCATTAAAACAAGATTTAAAGTGTTTTAAAAACTAACATTCATATATTAACAAAAAATGAATATGCTAAAAATATATCTTTTAAAATCCACCTACCACGTCTAATTTCTAAAACTCTAACGTGGATCACTTGGTCATTTATCATTTAGTCAATAATAAATAATTAAGTTACATTAAATCTACATGGTGTTGTATCTGTATGTACTGTTGAGTTGATTGATATATAGTTAAGGACAGTAAACAGTAGCGTTTAATTTAGTTCGAGCCATAAATTTTGCAAGCGGGGAACAGGGAGCAAAATCAACGCCTTCAATTACATCTTCTATTTTTCTTTTTATAATTATTAAGTATGAGTTAAATTATCATGATAATTATTAAAAATACTATTAATAATTTTTAAATTAATTATTATAAAAAATTAAAAATTGATTATATAATGATTTTGATTAAATAATAATATACAATATTTTAAATTAAATTCATCAACCGGATATTTTATTTTTACGACCTTTTCCTGTTAAGTGTTAACTATTCACAATCATGACTCAAAAAAAAAAAAAAAAAATCACAAAAAACTCAGCCGAAAACAAAATCATCGCAACCATGATTTATAAACATAAGTGAAATTAACATTCACCAAAAATAGTCGAAGAAACAATGCTTTGTGAGTTAAATCTCTCTATGCTTTAAAAAAATAATAATTTAAATTTCTCTATCAAAATTAACAAAGTCCGCGATACTATGATTAATAAAAAAAATTAAATAAACATAAGTGAAACGTATTTTATTTAGAGAAAGTGAAACGTAAATAATATATATATATATATATATATATATATATATTCATTTGAAAATATTTAAGGAGAGTTGTTTATCTATATTATATTATTAATAAAGAGATTCCTCTTTTAATCTATATTTTTTAAAATGCCTATTCTACACTTTTTAAAAAAAGAAAGAAACTATTTTTGTAAAAAACAAACTCGGATACATGACCTTTCCCTTCCCATATATGTATTTTGCACATAGATTAACCTCATAACTTTAAAAAAAAATTCTTTAAAATATTTATATCTAACATACATAACTGTCATTTATATTTATAATATATAATATTATATTATATACTAAACTAAAAAATATAAAAATTAACAAAATATATTTCAAAATATACTAAACTAAAATTATTATATACAAAATGATAGTGAATTATTTATATTTTATCATGTTATATTATATAACATATTATTATTAAATTAAAATTCTAAAATTATTATAACATATTAAAATAAAAATGCGAATAATAAGACGTTTTAACATTCACATTTTATCACTATTTTACCATTTTAGTCATTTTATGACTTCTTTTACATAAATAAATGCACATTTTCATGAGTTCTGTTAATCAATTTTCCTTAAACCTCATTAATATATGTATACCTTTGATAATAAATACACATACATGTAAATATGTTAATTCTATTCAAACTTTCTTTTCTCTCAATTTTCTCAAATTAATTACAAATATGAAATATTCGTCGAGGATATGATATGTTTCTATCATGTATCATAAATAAAAATATAAAAATTAACAAAATATATTTCAAAACATACTAAACTAAAATTATTATATACAAAATAACACAATGAATTGTTTATATTCTACCATATTATTATAAAACATATTAAATTAAAATCTTAAAATTATTACAACATATCAAAATATGAATGTAAATATACAAGCGCAAAAGTGACTTTGTTTTTGCTAGTTTTAACAAAAAGATAAAATAAGAAAATATCAGCATTTACATATTGGATTAGTGCAGGTCTATTCTCTTGTTTAAAAATTGGTTTGAGATTCAAAATTAATTTATTTTAAACACATTTGAACTTTGGTATGTTAAAGAAGAATTTAAAATTGATTTTAAATTGAAATAATTTAGAGTAATTTTTTACTGATCAATAATTTTACATTAAACTTTATATATTTTTATAATAAAAACATCTAAACGGTATGTTATTAAAATCATTTTAATAATAATTAATTATACAAAACGAATTCTATTTAAATTAAGTTTTTTAAAGTTCGAAAGATACACTTAATTCCCGTTATGCTTGTTGATGGAACGGGAGTTGTCCATCTTCTGAATTAGCTTTTTCTGCTTTTGTTTATCTTTGATATGTACATAAAAAAAGTATATATTAGTATTTTAATTTAAAATATTAAAGCTAGTTTAATTAATAAAATATTATTGGTTAATTTTTTCCCATTTTTCTCAAATCCTCTCTTTCAAAGATGACTCTATTTGAGAGACATCATTAAACATTAAATATGAGCATCTCTCAATTCTTTGGTTTATCAAGTAGTGGGAGCTTAACCCTTCCAGTAAATATTATTTTTTTAATATTGATGGAACCAAATCAGATATTATTGAAACTTAAAGAATCCATTTTGTTGTTCAAATAAAAAAAAAAGTTCTTTGATTTCAAAAACCAATTACGTTCAGGTTTAACTACTGTCGACTGATCACACCAACTAACAAAGTAGGTATAGAATTAAAAGAAATACGTTTGTATGAAAAAAAAAAGTACCTACTAAATTAGATGACAATATAAAAAATATTTACACTGCTAATTTATTTTGATTAAATTCTTATATGTTGCTTTATATTAAAATGTGTTGAGCATGTAAGATTTTTTATGCTATCATTTAATTATAAATTATCACATTTTTTTTTAATTTTTGTAATAATAATTGGTAATATTGTAAAATTCTTCATGCCGATAATATCAAATTAAATTCATTTTACTACCAACGTCGTAATTAATCTCAGGACAAAAAATTGAAATTAGAGAACATAGGTTATAAATTTCTAGTTTACACTGTTATTTAATTATAAATTACTGTATATAATTTTTTTTTATTTTTTATGATAAATATGGTAAACATTTTATCAATGGTAATCTTTAATTAATTAATTAATAATGTAAATGAATTTATAGCAGAGGCTTTTCAACTTATTTTAGGTCTAATTATAGTTAAACAATCTCTTATGAATTGATCACGCGATCGCGGTTGCTGAGGTTTTTCAACTTTGTACATGCGTTTATACTTTATACAATGTCTTTTTAATGAAAGGTCGACCGTAATAAATAAATTATTTTTCTTTCTAAACATTATTATGAACGGGCAAATAGCCGAGTTATTTCCTACTTTTAGGCGAACCAAAATCACGTCTTGCTATTATTATCAATTATCAATGGGGCAGGCAAATAAATATAATCAACTTTTGTTAATTAAAAAGAGTATTTAATGAAAAACACTTGTTAACAATGATAAAATATATTTTTGAAAGAAGTAGCATATCAAATATTAATTATATCTATGTTAAATATCTTCGATATTTTCATTTATTAATTAGAACTTTCAAAATATTTCTTAATAAGACTTCAATTTTCAATACAATAGTTAACAGTTTAAAATTTTAAAGATTTGACTTCTCACTCAACGTATTTTAATTTAAAAAATCCTTAATTATTAGTAGTATATTTTCGTTGACATTGGTCCTTTTTCTTTGTGTGTCATTGTTTCGTGATCATGGCCATAGGTGTGTCCTAAAATTACCAATATGTTTCAAAAAGAGAATCGGGAAGGAAAAATCTTATTATTATTAATAATGATTTTCATTTTAATATTTCAAAATAAAAATAAATTATAAACAACCTAACCTACGAATATTAGTAAATAATAGTTAATTAATTAGTTGGAGGCGTGACTAAGAAGAGGAGCACGTGTCTGCACGTAGTGAGTGCACTGGCAAGTGGCAACCTTAGAATAAGAATAGGAGAATGCAGAGAAAAGGTGTAATAACCTTAAAAGGTTGTAATAGTAATACTGTAACAGAGATAGAATAGGAAGAGGGGAGTGATGAAATGACGAAAGGACCCTTAGTCTTGTAGTGTTTTCCCTCCGTGAGGTTCGTTTTTTAAGGTTGACGTGTCCAAGTGTTGCAGATTAGGAAGACCCGCTCCTCATTCAGGATTTTGGCTTTGATTGACCATCCAAACATTTCTCACGTAACATTCCATTTGGAGAAGAGAGAGAAACACAACACAAATCCTAAGACAAAGACCCAAACACTATTTTCACTTTCACGCTTTCCCATTCTTTTCCTTTGTTTTGTTTTGTTTTTTTTCCTCCAACACCCTCTTGAGACCTTCTCCCTCTTCACACTTTTGTTGCCTTTGATTGATTTCAGAGCCAGGTGTGGTGCAATGTTCATTCAAATAATACCTGTCCTGTTTTTGGCTGTTTGTGTATGAAATAATCATTGAGCTGCATTGCCATTTGATGAATGTGGATGCAGGGTTTGGTCAATTGAATGTGGTGATTTCTGCTGGGTAAGCATCTTGGATATACTTCTGTGATTTTGGGATCACAGATATGACCAACACAAGTGCAGAACTGTCTCAGGTGAAAAGCTCTTTTAATTATTTATTGCCACTAATGCGCACATTTCATGGCTTCAATATTTTTTACCGCGAGTTTTGAATTAATTAATTAATGATGATCCCGGTGCCTCGGAATCTAGACTCGTGGATATTATATAAATGTGAATGAATGGGGGGAAAGTCGTGTAATTATGTGTTCATTTTGTAGGGAAATGGTGGTGTTTCTATTCCCCCTCCTAATTCCCAGTCCGGACCACCAGAGCAAAATCAGCGTTCTCAAGGTGGCAGCGGCAATATGGTAATTATTGTCGTGCAAACATGGGATTTTTGTTGTGTCAATTTGGATCAACCTCACTAATTCTTGCTTAAGTGGAAGCATGACTGTGACATTATCACAGTGGTCAAAATTTACCCGTGTTGAACTTTTCCACCACCATACATTTTTTATGACATTCTTAAGATTCTTTTTTTTTTTTTAATTACAGTTTAAGCATATCGTAATTGAGCTTACCCAGGTGACGAAAGACATGCAAATTGGGAAAAAAAAAAACCCATCTCTATTAAATTTAGCTAATTTGAAGGAATGGAGTTTCATGTCCCTCTTTTACCTAAGTTAATTTCCTTTAATTTCATATCTTGCAGATTTTCAAGAGTGGACCACTTTTCATATCTTCCAAAGGTGTGTTTCTTCACTAAACTAGTTTACATATCTCTTCTATGAAACTAAACATTTGTGTAATTTGTAGCAGTGAGTAAGAGCAGATCTGGTGTCTTTTCGACTTTTCTCCTGTGTTATAAATCATAGCTCTAACTACTATCCTAAATGTTTAAAGCCAAAAACAGGGGGGAAATGGGTGCAGTAGGACCGATAATTTTCTTTCTCTTTATAGAGAATAAATCACTCTCTTTTCCCTTGTATTTTGTATCTTTACAAACCTCTCCTTCGTTATGAAAAACCTATAGAAATCTCATATTTATAAAGTACACTAACTTCAAAACGCAATTTCTACTAAGTCATTAAATCCGACCATCACCATATGTTGCGTGGCGTGAGTGGTTTGGCACTCCCATCCATTAACCAAGGTCATGAGATCCATCCCCTTTAGGTATGGAGTCGCAACATTTGGAGCACTTTACTGGATTAGTCAGACTCAAGGATTTGAATACCACCTGATTATACCAAATAAATAAAATCCAACCATCAGCTCATGGATGTTTTGTGGCAATGTCACTCATACTTCTGTTCAGCCTTATACGCCAACGAATATTAAACAATGCATTCCCAAATGAGGAAACCCTAGGAGAGCCACTGACTCCAACTACCGTCCATGTACGATCTATACTAGATCTGTCCAACTGCCCATCCTACTTCTTCTACGTTCTTGACAGCCCATTTTTGTCTCAGTAGAGTCTTTCAGTGACATGTTTCGGTCCTCTTTCCCATTACTTAGAAAAAGTGGCATGTGGGTCAAATTAATTAATGATTCATTTCATGCCTAATCGTTTGAATTGAATGCATTCATTACATTTGTCAACATATAAAGTTGAAAACGGATAGGGATACTTTTGACCTGAAAGCCATGAGTAAATGATCCAATTAACAATTTTGTAGGCATGACAGTATTTTGGCTTAAGTTGTAGTGTATTTTAACAAATCAGTAGACTTTTATATGGATTTTCATAATAAAGGGGAGATCTGCATAGAAGATGCAGGGGATAGTAATTTTTTCAAGAAAAGAGAAGGAAATACAGACCAGGAATTGATGACAACTTTATAATGCCTGATCTGAACCGTTATGAGGAAGTAAATACACCTCAATATCGTTATTTTCTTTTAGGCCTTCTACAGCCAGTTATAGCATCCTTTATCTTTTCTGGTTCTTCTTGTAAAGTTGTAATCCTTCCAAAATTTATTTGTCATATACACATTTTTACAATATATATAATGCTAGGATGGAAGATTAGATTTCTACTCTAGGAAGAAGGTATGGTGAGTTTGTGAAGTCATTATTATTGCATAATGTGTATTTTACTACATGTAGGAATTGGATGGACATCCTGGAAGAAAAGGTGGTTTATTTTAACACAAACTTCACTTGTTTTCTTCAGAAGCGATCCAGTAAGTAATTTTTTTCATCATCTACTTTATTCATGTTCAATTGTGTAAAGCATTTAATCATTGTGTTGGGTTTAGCTTTTCAAGTTTTAGGCATTTTAGATGTATATGTGGCCTAGTTGTTGCTATTTTTTTCCCCGGCTAGTGGCTTGAAGCCACTATCCCACTGTTAGTTGTCCTTGTTTGATTAGGCATAAATCATAATGTGATTGTCTTGGGAATGAGGTTGATGCTGATTGTGATTACAAGAATATTAATTGGTAAGGACTAGAAATGGTAAACAGAATGTTAATTAACCCTGTATGAGGCTTGAATTTCCTGCTTCAGTGCTTTATTCTCTGAGGCAGAGTGATGTAATTTTTCTTTTACCATACAAACTTTTGTTATCTAAAGTGTAAAGGCAGATTATGAACATTGATATGTTGCTAAGATTAAGAATAGATTCTTTATATCCTTTTATCGCAGCAGTTTTAGGCAAGTGATGTGAGATAAAAGAAACCTTATCAACACACATACATGCAAGTCTAACATCTTTACTTGGTTTTTATGTTGGAAACTAATCGTCATAATACATCTTTATCATCATTCCTTTTTTTCTTTTTTTTTCTCAGAATGCTGTCCCTCAGAAAGGAAATGAAGTGAATTTGACCCTTGGTGGCATTGATCTCAACAATTCAGGCAGGTTGGCTTGTTTTCCATAACTAAATATTATTATCATTCTGTTTAATTTTTATCTTCTTGTTGTCAAGATAGCAAGATTATGAAGTTTCATGACCTCCTGTAACTTTTCTGGTTAAATTTTGTAGCGTTGTTATCAAAGCAGATAAGAAACTTTTGACTGTACAATTTCCTGATGTTCATGATGGACGAGCTTTCACACTTAAGGTGCTTTATTTTTCTTTCAGGGTTTTTTTATTAAAAATATATTAGGATTTTTGTTCAGTTGAATTGTACTCCAAGACATTGTTTATAATTACAATGGTTTGTGTTGGATAATGCATGATATATATGCTCAAATGCTCATTGGTTCAGCACATATGGAGATAGACATAGACAAAGATTGTAGAATGTGCAGATTTTTATCTTCTCTAAGATATCATTTCATTGTTGATGCTGCAGGCTGAAACTACGGAAGATTTATATGAGTGGAAGACTGCACTTGAGAATGCTTTGGCACTGGCACCTAGTGCTGCCAATGTGACGGAGCAAAATGGTATCTCCAGGAACGATCAGACTGATTCAATTGATATTTCTATGGACCAGTGTATGCTCTTGTTATAATTGTGCTTTACATATGTCATTTGACCACACAGTTCGTACCCTGTGGTTCATACATTACATATGTTGTTCATGATCTATATATGGAGGTTTGATAAATAATTTAGTTGTCATCATCTAAATATTTATTCCAACTACAATTGTTAGGTTTTTTTGCTTTCATATTTGAACTCTGATATGAACAACACATATCCATTTCTATATGACAATGGTATTAAATATGTGTAGTTTGATTGATTGTCTCTTTTGTATGTTTGGATTGTTTCTGTAATATGTTGCACCTTTTCTTTTCGTTTTTCCCTGATTCAAACTTATGACAGTTGTAGACTATCTCAGTCATGAATTTGTATGCTTAATTTAATACAAGACTACAACTTTTTACTTCCTTTGATATGATTCTTCTGCACGTATATAGTGAAGGATAGAGAACCAGTTAAATCTACTGTCATTGGCCGACCGATTTTACTTGCTTTGGAGGATGTTGATGGAACGCCATCATTTTTAGAGAAAGCCCTAAAATTCATAGAAGAGCATGGTGGGTGTTCTTCTTATCTTTCTCTCTTTGTATGTATGTATGTATGTATGTATGTAATTATGGGAAGTTTATTAGCTAATCTTATCTATTCAATCTTACATGTATAATCAAGATTTGCAACTCATACCTATAAGGATCTCACTTGATAGACTTCCTTTATATATAAAGTGTAGTGTAATTGTTTTTTAATGCATATCTGAATTGGAATGCTCTAAATTGGTTGTTCTCATGCATCAAAGAATTTTATAAATGCATGCTTGATGCATGTGCACAGCTGATGGATGTAATTAACCCAGACTTTGGTTCTTTATTTCTTATAAAATATTTACCTCATCTGGCATATTTAATTTATTGGTGTTTCTTATAAATAAGAAAAGAAAAGTGCAAAGAGTAACTTCGCTAATAAAAATTGGGAAAATATAAGGCCTAAGTATTTTAAATTATACTATCTATGATGTTGCAATTGGGTTTCGATTCTTGTTTTGGGTGGAAGGGGGAGGTCAAGGGAGCAAGCTGTGAATGTGCATTAGTTTCTGAGCCAATACCAAATCAAAATGGCCATTCTGGTATTGCTAAACTGTTAATGTGTTAAATATGAATCTAATAAATATTTTTAAATAGGAGCCAGCGTAGAAGGAATCTTGCGACAAGCAGCTGATGTTGATGAGGTTGAACGTCGAGTTCGGGAATATGAACAAGGTTTGTGCTTCTATTCCTATAGCTAATCTTTGAATTGTATGCTACTGTTTGGACACATCTGTCCTTACTTATTAGCCCTTGCTTCCATTTTGTTTATATTGTTTGCTGAAGATAGTTCTTGCTTGTCCTAGCCACTAAGAGCTCCAACGATATTTCAGGCTTTACCATACAATTACTCTGAGAAATATACTGTTTATCAAAGAGAATTCCTTATCATATACGTCAACTAATAGAACACTACTCATTTGTTTGGATTTGGTGAAATTTTCTTAAATATTTGCATAAGCATTTGATGTACAAGGGCCATTCTTTCCAGCAGAAAACAATGGGTGAAGAATATGAACTTTTAGAGTTTTACATTTGCAGGAACTTTATTCCTTTCCCCTTTTTTTGGTCAAAATTACTCATCGAATCTTATGCTCTTGGGTGTGCCATATGGTTGCAGGAAAAGTTGAGTTTTCTCCAAATGAGGATGCACATGTTGTTGGTGATTGTGTTAAGGTATCTTCATGGTATACCAAAGTGCTAATTCCTTGATATTGTTCATAAATTATTATTATTTCTTATTTCTATAAAATTTTCAGCATGTAATTCGTGAGTTGCCATCTTCTCCAGTTCCTGCATCTTGTTGTAAGGCACTATTAGAAGCTTGCCGTAAGTGTTATTTCAGTCTTTCCATGTTTACCGTATTTTTAGTCTTCCACTATTTATGTCTTTTCGTGCAAAGTTTATTTTCTATGATTGTTGTCAAACGAAAAGGTTTTCCATTGTAATTTAGAATATATGATTTGACACATGAAAGCTTACAATTTTAATGGCAAGTTTTGTACTTCGACAATTTGTTCAAAAGGACTAAAGGAGGAATGAATTGTTTAATTTTATTTCATTATTTGAAATTGTAACAATAATTTATTTCTATTTATATAGATCTCTTATAAAGTTTAATTTTATTTTATTGTTTGAAATTGCCACAATAATTAGGAACTGAGCGAGGTAATAGGGTTGCAGCTATGCGTGCAGCAATAAATGATACTTTCCCTGAACCAAATCGCCGCTTATTGCAAAGGTATTTAATTGATAACTGTTTTTCTCTAATTTCTTTCCTTTTGGTATATAACCCATTGATTGTTTTCTTTGTTATCTTATTTTCTGAATTTCAGGGTTTAGTGTTTAAGAATACTCTTATTCTTTAGTTAGTCAATTTAATCAGTGAATGATATATTTCTTATTTGGGATTCTTCTGTATTCAGAAACCTACTATATCACAAAAGTTACCATGAGTCAGATATCTTTAAATTTGTGTATATATATCATATGCCCATCTACTTGGGATGTACTTATTGAGAAGCTATGTTGAATTCATGTTTGTGACTGAATCAATTAAACCAAAAAGACAAACATGCTAGTGAACGTGCCTTTTAAATGTTTGATTATTGTCCCTGGTACTCCAAAGCTGTACAAGTGAACCATGAAAGTACTAAAAAGTTATAGATTAAAATGATAAGAACCACACACGAAGTTAGTAATTGAGCTAGAGAGCCTAAAGCCTTTAACTAAAATGTGAGAATTAAGCCCCATACCTTGCAGTTGGATCCTGACATCCCACTACATCCCATCACACTCTGCAGGCCCATCACCCATGCTGGTTGGCTGTGAACTAGCCCTATGAATTGTTTAGGGAAAACATGGCATTGCCAATGTCACTGCTGGTGTTTATAGTTAAAGAGCCCAAGGATGCTTTAAAAACACTAGGGTTCCATACTTCCAATTTGGGACTCAAGTGTCATTACCATTCAATTGATAAGAACACTAGGGTTTAAAAAACACTAGGGTTCCATACTTCCAATGTGGGACTCAGGTATCATTACCATTCAATTGGATCCTAACATTGAATTATAGAAAAAAATAGTGTCCTGTCAAGAACACAAACAAAATGTTTGTTCATGTTAGAGATTTGTCTTAGAATTTGGGATTAGGACTTGATTCACTCCCACAAAATGAGCTTGTAAGATAAGGACTGCCCAAGCATTATAAGCACTAGTTAGGCCATAACACTAGGTGACGTAGTGCTACCATACTAAACACACTTTCTCATGCCCAGCACAATGAAGGTGCTGGAGCTGCAATGAAGGTAAACTAAAGAGGCCAAAATGAGGGCAAGCTAAGGGTAGTTGCATTTAAGGCAACTTTCCAACAGTCTAAGTTGTTCTTTGAATGATATTTGTCAAACACAACCCTCCTTGTTCTTAAGGCTGGCTCTGTATTGATTTACTAAAAAGCATGGCATTGACGGAGATTTTTTTATTTGTAATTATATGCTACCTAAATAACTTATGAAAGTAGGATCACTAAGCCTTAACAAGTGATCTTTAAGCATCTATTATTGATATCATATTTAATACTCTGTATAATGAGCAAACTAGCGACCAGTAAATGAGCTCTTATGGGGCATACTTCTAGTGTTAATGACAATGTGTCCTTGATGTTAATTGTAATTGAATATATTCTTTGATAGTGCGCAAGGTTCATTTTTACACTTACACTTTGGGTTACACAATTGGTTAAATAGAACAGGTTTTTATTTTGTTCAATTCTTCTTTTGCACTATAATTTCTGTTTTTTAGATCATGTTTTGACGGTGTTATCTATTGATTTCATTCTTGTACAGAATACTTATGATGATGCAAGCTGTGGCTTCACGCAAAGCTGTGAATAGAATGAGCTCCTCAGCAGTGGCAGCTTGCATGGCACCTTTACTTCTTCGCCCCCTTCTGGCCGGAGAATGTGAAATTGAAAATGATTTTGATGTAGGTGGTGATGGTTCTATTCAACTTTTACAAGCAGCTGCTGCAGCGAACCATGCTCAAGCAATTTGTATAACCTTATTAGAAGAATATAGCAGCATATTTGGGGTAATTATATTTTTATGCTTATTTTTGCGTGGCTCTCATAAATGGAGTGACTCTTTGTCTCTGTCTAATTAAGTATATGCTTCATTTTCATATTCTATCATAATTTTATTCTCTATGCTTCAATCTTTTTCAATAGATTCCATTGGTGTTAATGTATTCATGTGGCTGACTCCATCTAATGGCTTAGGGTTGTTGTTATTGTTATGTATTATTGTCCCTTCAGATTCCTAAGTTATTACTGCTTTAGCAGGAAGGTTCTGTGTCCCCTGATATATACACCGACTCAGAAGAAGAGAGTGGATCTGAGAGTGAGGAGGCAACTGATGATGATTTGTCCTATGATGATGATATGTCCTATGATGATGATGAGCAAGATGAATCAATGCATGAGTCTGATGGAGATGATGATCTTGCTAGTGAATCGTACAGCGAAACTGGAGATTCTGAGGCCGATGATGTATGTGATAATGAGGTTCAAAACTAATTTATTATATTTCATGACAATTTGGTGTGCTTATAATAAATAGGTTTTTCATTGATCAATTTAATTCCACAGGACCAAATTTAATATAGGAAAACTAGTAAATTATAAAATCAATTAAAAAAATCTAAGTCAATTGTCCTAAGAATGGAAAGAGTGTTTTTGCCCAAAATTCTGTCAGGACTTTTCTGGCATCTGGCACTATTTCATTGAAGCAAATTTATAATTAGAGAAGAAGTGGCAGGGTTATCATTAATTATTCATATAAATGATATAAATGCAAAGAAAAGAGGCAGTAGTACCAAACTTCTTAATCCTTGGAAGAAGGACAGGTGTCTAGTCTCTTCAGGCTACACAATAAACATGGTAGAGTAATTAATTTGCCTTAGTTCTTGCCACCTTTTTCTTCTTTCAATGCTAACTTTCTATCTTCAACTAAACTTAGTTTTAATTTTCCCTTTTTTGTTGTTGAACAAACCATTCCCATACTCTAGCTCCAAAGTTGCTCCTATAACTTGAATTATTATTTGGACTGATTATATAAAGTTGATGTATTCAATCAATTTAACCTATCTTCCTTACATCTTTCCTCCAATTTATGTGGCTGCAATCACTGCCACCTGGATGTGGAGGACTAGGAGGATATAGAGTAAGAGCAAAAAAGTTTATTTACTTAATCATTTTTGGTAATGAACAGGATCATGATCATGCTAGTTCAAGTTCGAAATCCTCAGGTGTGAGTGAAAAATTGAAAGCCACTCGGAAGTTATCATCAAAGTCACTTGAAGGCTCATTGGCTAAACCTGAAGATATCAAAAGCTCTGAACATCTCACAAGTGCAAATAAAGCTGGCTATGTAGACCAGTCCAATAATTCTGATTCTCCTAGCCCTGCTTCATGCATAAAAAAATTCAATACCATGTCCAATGGACCAGCACCTCGGCAACGCACCTTATTGGGGCGCACCTCTGTAAGTAAAACTTCAAAAATTGATGATGTGATTTTTGTCTTGACATTCATGTCTTTTTCACTTGCCTTATGTTGGTTAGAACTTTTCTATTAATGGTAATTTTTATTTTCATTTAGTAACTTTTGTGAGTTAAATTGCCTTTCATACTAATAAGTCCGTGGTTTTCCTTTTCTTTCATATTCTGTCCAGGCAAGGAAGAATCTTTCCATGGAATCCATTGATTTCCCTGTTGAAGAAGAGTAAGCACTTGATATCCACCAATTGTATACATTTCTCTTGCTCTGTCTCTAGTAGTAATTCTGTAAATAAAGGATCAAGCACTCCAGTATAAATGCTTCATTATGTATTTGTATGCTTGAACTTATGTTAACTAGAATATAGTATTATATCCATTTGTTCCTGGAATTTCAGAAATTGAAAGATCAAAGCTCGTCAGTTTCCTTTCTTTCTTGTGTTAAGAACCAGGGAAAATTGAGTAGGCAAGAAAAAAATTCCTTCCTTTGGCTGCACTGTCTTTCTGTCTTTGGAATCTAATTCTTTTCTGTCATAGTGACCCCTCCATAACTTTTTATAGCCTCTTAACTATGACTTCAGAGAAAGCTTATCTTATTGGTTATAAATGTTGACCATACCTTGCTGTGCAACTTTGATTTGATGTGGAGTAAATACTAAAATACTAATGAGTGTGCATGTCTATTAGTTTCTTCATGTGTCTCTGTCCACTAATTTATGTTTCTGACTCTAGGGATGAAATTGAAAGGCTTGAAGCTGAAAGGGCAGAGTTACAAACCCAAATTGCAGAGGAGGCATGTTGTTGATTTCCTTTTTGGATTAGATTGTTTAAATGTCTTGGGAATTTTTTAAGTCAATTGATCACTTTTGGTTGCTGATTTAGGTGAAGGCAAATGCCAAGCTGCAAACTGATGCTGAGCAACAAAAGAAAGCCTTGGAAGAGCGTCGTCTGGCTCTTGAGCAAGATGTATGTTCATTATGAGACAAGTTACGCTCTTCATGTAAATAAATGGAGATTTGTTTTCTAAGTTTTCTTTTCACAGTTGGCTAGACTACAAGAACAGTTGCACAAGGAAAAGAATTCTCGGGTAGCTCTTGAGGTGGGACTCTTGTTTATGATTTATCCAATATTGGTGAAAAGGCTCATCAAATTCACTCAAAGACGGTTTCAGTTTTGATCATACAACTCATTCATATTATCCAAATCTTATCTTATTCACAGAACAAAGCAGAGCTTGAGGAATTAGCACTGGTAGAAGCAGATATTGCCAACTTAGAGAGGAAGGTTGGGGAGCTTGGGGCAAGGCTTAATGCACAAGTTGAGCGGAATCGTGGAACTGCTTCGGATTTCTCTAATCAAGCACGACAAATATCAAGTCAAGAAAGAAGGCTGTAGGTTTATCATTATGGATGTGTTTGTTATTGCATTTTTTCTTTATATTTTACAATACTGGACTCCTAATTGCTTCAATGTTCTTGGAAAACTTCTGTTCACAATATTTATTCCCAAATCTCTGTAGAAGTCCGTTTGGCACTTGACTGCTTCTATTTGCTTAGTGTTTGTTTCCACTTGACTGCTTTTTTTAATGTAAATTATATGGATAATTAAATTTTACTTTCTTTACTGGGATTAACAGGAAATCCAAGGCAAATGCTGAAGTTGCTGCCACATCACAATCTGACCGATCAATAAGTAAGGTAAATCTACAGTATCTAAGCGGTTTTATTCCAAAGTATCTGCCACAGGCAGAAATGTAAATATTTTAGAGCAATAGTGTGGGGAGAGATCATAAACACATCATGTATGATTGCAATACTTTTAAAACTAAAAATAATCACAATAATATGATAAAATGGCTCAGGTCTTCATTGTATTACTTTCTATACTGTTATAAGAAACCAATACCCCTTTATAGTCTCTGCAAGAATCAATTTTCTAATAATATAATATAATATAAATATTAAAAAAAATACTCCTTTAATAGTTGAACAAGATGAGGAATGAAGATAGAGACAATTCCCCACAACTTGACAGCTTTCCCATTATCCTTTACTAGGGGCAAATGAGACACTTATTAACAAAACAATTGAATTTATTTGGGATAGTGGACAGTTATTTATGTTAGTTAGATATGTTTTTAGAGTGAGATTTTTTTTTTTTTTTATAATTTTTAAATGGTTAGTTATTGAAAAAATAATTAAGAGTAAAATTGGAAACCAAATATTTACAATAAAAAGGTTAATTGCCTTTTTATATGTTATAAATTCTAGATATAAATTTATAGATTATACATATATGTTAAAGATATATATGTTATAAATAACATAAAACTAAATATTATATAAATTAAAATTTTATAACTGCTGAGAATCCTCTATCCCTCTTTCTACTTTCAGAATTATTTAATTTTCATTTGATCCCTGTGTTAGCAAAAAAGTGAGTTTTAAAGCAATACTAATACAAAAAGAAGAGGGATCTGGCACATGCATAGAACCTAGGTATCATGAAGCTTTATCAGGTTACTTATAAGAATCTGATAGAACGTTTGTTCTTTCTCCCTAACATATTTCTGCTGTTTTTACTTGCTCGCTAGATAACAAACTGCCTATTTCCTTAAATTGTTAACTCAGGCTTCTCTTTTAAAAGCCAAGGGTAGTCTTTCATTTATTTTCTCATGTGGCTTTATACGAGAAAATGAGTATATTTGCCGAAAATGACGATAGTATCTTGCAATTTATTATCTCTTAAACCAAGGGTATGGACCGTACGGTAATGGCACAACAGGACACTCATATTGGTGGAGCAGAAAATGATACCGAGAGAAAGTCTGAATCAACACCTTTACCAAACAAACATCCACCAACTAGCTCCAAGCGATCTGGTACAAAGGGTGAGGTATGTTTCACAAACTTGGGTATGAATCCAAGACTTTTCTCTCAAATTGGTTCCGTTATACAACACTTTTTATAATTAGAATTTTATAATTGTTTTATCCTCGTAATTCACATCCTCATTCTTCACCATGTCACTTGTATAACATTGCTTAGTAGTGGGATGAAGAAATCAAATTAGTTATTTAGTGCAAGGTAAATTTCGAATTTTTATTGATAGGACTAGTCGACTAGATACACTTATATACTCAAATGCTTTCACAACAGGGAGCACATTCCACTCCTTCTGCACTGACAAAACTGACATCCAAGCTGAACTTTTTGAAGGTGAGCAAAAATCAGATTCCAAACGAAGATAAAGGTCGAGACTCGAGTCGCCATGCAATCAATGTGGAAAAAGGAAAAGGATCTGACCGTCCCCAATCTCTTCCATCCCCCAAATTTCCCTCCCCAAATAGATTTGGAGGGTCTGAAGCTCACCCAGAAAAGGGTAAAGGGTCAGAGTCAGTTCAGATTTCAGACAAAGGGTCAAGCAAAGGCAAAGGACAGCAAAGTTCTTCAGAGAAACTGAAAAAGTCAGATAGCCAGCCAGCCCATCACTCAGACGGATGGAATCAGCATCCAAAACACTTGGAAAGAGGAAGGTCAGAAGGCCATCAGACTTATAATGTGGATAAAGGTCGATGATTGCAAGGCCGGCCTTCTTTTGTTCCAGAACAGGATCCACATGCTGTCAGTGTTTTTGTTGTCCATATTGGGATTTGCTTATGTCTTTCAACAATTTGTGTTGTTTATGAAATACAATGAGAAGAATCCTTCTTTTATGAGGTTGCGTCAAGAGCCCTTATTCAAACAAGAAAAGCACCATGAGCCAACCTTCCCCATGACATAAGCCGAACTGTTTGTAAAACCTTACATGCCGATTTTTCCTAGCTTGGTGAGCAGCATCTTGATTGCAATATTGCATTTTCGTATTTGTAACTGCAAAAACGTTTCAGTTGTTTGGCGTAAGCTGGCAAAGCATTAGACAGATAACCTTGGTCTAAATTTCTTTGTTCTAGTAAATTTTTTAAACACGTTACCTCATTATAATTATTTCTCTTCATCTGGATAGAATTCAAAACTCCATTCATGACTCCTTACCAGAAAGAAAAACTAATACCCACATGATATAGATGCTTTTTAATGTCCCAATTTGGTGAATCATTGCCAATTTGGTAACTTAGTCTATGATACTTTACACAAATATATAATAGGTACTTTACACAAATAAATGTAGGTATATGATACGCCATCTTAATGTTTACATTGTTGATAAATGCTGTATATTTGGTGAAATTTGAATGAGAAAGGTATGGATCCCAAGAAGCCAGAAGGTACGTAGTCCTCAAGTGAATTATATAAAAAAAAAATCAACAATTTGAAGGTGATCATCCGAATATGTATCTATCTATATATGAAGCAATGAAGGAATGTTGATTAGTAAATAGTGACAGTGACGTATGAATAAAAAAAATCAGAAGTCCTTGAGCAGCTTCCTGACTTGTTCAAGGGTGACAAAGAGGACAACGGTAAAAGGACCCTGTCTTGAAATAGTAGGGAAGAAGCCCTTGTAGAGGGCAAGAGGTCCTTCGGTCCTAACCGTATGGAGAGCACAATGGAAAGCCCCATTGAAAGCCTCAGGCTTCATGTTCATGACCCTGGTCTTTATAACATCAATGGGATTAGACGCAACAGAGGCCACAAAGCCCGCCGCAAAACTCGCTGCCACGTGTGTGCCAAGCCCATCCTCCATCCAACCGTGTCCAAGAATGGTTTCCTTAAACTGGTCGTAGGAGGCAAGCTGAGAAGCCGTCACAATCATGGCGCGGTTCACCGTAAGCCCCGAGCCGCGCCACAGGCTACCAATCCCCTCCTGGTTAGCCATGCGCCGTATCGCGTCGAACACGCCCTTGTACTTCCGCCTTTCCGCCGGCGGGAGGCGCCCGTCGGCCTGCATTCGCACCATGGCCACGTCTGCGGGATTGCCCACGGCGGCGCCGATCCCCCCGGCGAGGAGGCCGGCCGTTATCTTTCGGGAGAGGGGCATGGTGGCGTGGTCGGGGTCCGTCCAGCGGCGCTTGAGGACGTCGTAGAGGCCCATCCGGGTGGTGGAGTAGAGCGTCTGGCGGAGGACGGTGGCGGAGACGCCGGAGAAGAGAGCGGAGACGCCCTCGGACTGGACGATGCGGACGCCGAGGGAGATGGGGCCGGAGGGGGGCGGCATTGCGGAGGGCGCGTGAAAGGCAAAGGCTGGACGGAGAGTGGAGGTTTCTTGAAGTTGGATGCGAACTTTGATGAGGTCTAGTGGGTGCGTAGTGCAGCCAGCGACGATGGAGGCAACGCCGCCTTCGAAAAACCCTTTAAGGCTCATCTTCAATTCAACAGAAAGAATATGGATCGGTGAGTGTTGAGGATTGAAGGGATGATTATATAGTGATTAGTGCAGTACGCGTAAGGTCAAAGAGAGTAGAAACCAGAGAGAGTCAAAGAGGGAAATCCCGCGCCGTCGCATTTGGACTCTTTCTTTTACACACTTTCAACCCTTCCTTCCCAAATACCGTGCAATCTTTTTATATTCTTTTCTTTAAAATATTTCCGGAAAAAATCACTCAAACAAATTCAACAAAATTTTTATTTTATAATAACCATTGATTTGATTTAATTAGTTTTAACATTAATTATATATTTTTAAAACTTTCTTAAATCATAAAATATTAAAAAGATCGTGTCATACTATTAAAGACAAAATATTCATTTATATATTTATGTTAATATTAAATTAAATATATGAATAAAATAATTAAAAAACTATCCTTATGGATAAAATAAAAATATAATAGACAAAATAATTATAAATATAATTATTTCTTAATAATTTTAAAATTATATTAATATGAAATTAATTTGTCAATTTAAAAAATATTATATATGTAAATACATTCTTAATTTTAAAACATGAAATCTTTAATTTAAAAATAATTTGGAATCGATATTCATTATAAATTATGGAGGTGTCAAATCATGTCAGTAAAAATAGCACTCATTTTTAATTTCAAGATAGAAAGTATTTAATTTGGAAATTGGAATCAATGCAAAAAAAAAAAAAAAATTGTCAATAAAATATTATGTTTTTATGAATAAAAAATATAAAATTTTGTATACATCTAGAATTTTTTTTTACACCACTGTTACGTGTAAATTATTTAGGAAAAATGTGACGTGTACTAATAATCTCAGTTAGCAACTCTGAATATATATATATATATATATTAGAAAGACATAATTAATTAAATGATATACGGTAACACGAGAAAATTGAATAAAAATAAAATATATTTTTTAAAAAAAGTTAAATATGTTATTGATTTAATTTAATAAAATGTATTTTTATTAAAAATCCTTAGATTAACAAGCAGATATATTATTTAAAATTGGCGTAAAAGTATGAAATCTATAAAAAATAATTTTAAAATCTTTACAAGAGATTGTTATTGTGTATGTGCTTTCTACTTCGTGCATACACATTATAAACTTTTTTGTTTCCAAAGAATATTGTTAATAATTCATGAATTGTTGTAACATCCTCAAATTTTAAAATAAAAAATATTTTATGTATTAAATTAATAAATAATAATTTTTTAAATATATAATAATTTAACTACTTAATAAATAATAATATTAATTGATTATCTAATTTAAACAAAAAAATTATTAAAATAAAGATTTATTCAAATTTAAAAGAAAAAATAAAAAAAGTTTGGATGTTAAAAATAAAATATGATTAGGAGTTTATTATTATGAGATAATTATTATAATTTAGATAAAATGTTTATTATATTTGAATTGGTAATCATTAATAATGATATAAATATTTATTATATTTTATTTTAATATATATATTAATATTATATTTATAAAAAATATATTTGATATAAAAATATAATGTTGAATTTAGATAAGATTGTTTTATCTTTTATTTAGTCTTATAAATTATATATAAGACAATGAAAGATAGATAAAAATAACATAATATATTAAATTTTGTTAGATAGAATAAAAGAAAAAATAATAATTGATGATAAATAGTAGGGTTGTAAGGGATTAAGCTGTAGGGATGGGTGGGGTAGTTTCTTTTAACATTTCCTCATTTCATATTCACACCTCTCAATGTTTACAATATCTTGTAAAACTCCAAAATGTTCTCATCCTCTTTTACCTTAAGTTTTTTTATAGTGCACACCCAACTTCATAACTACATGTAAACCTTTATCCACATCTATGAAAGATTACATTAATTTCTCCATTTCAGACATTCACCTTCTTCCAACATATATATTTTTTCACTTCTTTTTTAGGAACTTCCTTTGCCATGTATGTCTGAAGAGGATGAGGGTGCTCTTTCAAAGAGATGGGTAGAAGTGTGTGTGCAACTGTAAACCTAAGTGATGCTTTATCAAGAAACTTAAGATAAAAAAGGGTGATATTTTGGAGTTTTACAAAAAATGGTAAACATTAAGAGAATGCGAATAGAAAATGAAGGAATGTTAAAAGAAACTATCGATGGGTGGGTGGTTGTAGCTGGGTTGTGTTAGGGGCAATATGAGGTTCCCGTGGGGGAAGAAAGCAAAGTTGTTAAATGATTCCAGATACATAAAAACATTTATAGAGGTTCTTATGGTAAAAATAGTTGTGTGGTGGATACACAAAATTAAAGAAGAAAAGTTGTCATTTATAATGTAACATTTGGATTTTGAAATAATTTATTTATTTTAGATTTTTTGTTTTGAATTTTAATTTAAAATAATAAAATAGTTTGGGTTGTTGAACTTGTGGTAAATCGAAACACACAATAACAATGCACACTCACTTTGTCATTCGCCTTTGGTCGTCACACAACTCTAAAATATACTATCGCTGTTGTTTCAAATATCTTTCTCATTTCTTGAATGCGTTTTCTTTTATTCATTTTTTTGTTCCTTATTCAAGTTCATTGTTTTTTAAATTTTGTTGTAACTCCATTAGGAAATTTGCATCCTCAAGGCATCCTATGTTTTCATGAGTGGTGTTGCGAGGTATGAGGTTGTTTCGGGTTGTAAGGGTGGGCGATTGGAGTTGGGTTTCGCAGAGGGAAATGAGGTCCAGTGAAGGAAGGAAGCAAAGTTGTTAAATAACTTTGGAAATTAAGTTCCATGTATTAGCTTGATATTTCACCGAAAGCATGAAAACTTTGAACAATCAAGCTATTATAATACAACGAAGTTTCCCATTTATATTAGTTTGAGATTTTAATTCGATGCTAACAAACTACTTGCAAATTTACTTGGTATTGGATTTTTCTTTCTTTCTTTTTTTAATGGTAAAAGGAATATGAAGGAAAGAGACATAGATTAGGGAAATTTTTATTTACGAGTAGTTAAAAATCTTCGCAAATATATTTTAATTTAAAAAATAAATAAAAGAAAAAGTAGGTGTCATCATGTCATGTTGTTAATAACTGAGGGACTACATGCAGATGCCTAATGTCAACTATTGACTATGCAAATGCCTAATGTCGTTAATAACTGAGGGACCATTAATAACTGAGGGACTACGTGTAGATGATAGACAAAGTTCAAAGACCTAGATTCCTCTAAAAATCTTTCAAGAACCTAGATGCTTTTAAAAAATTTTCAAGGACCTAAATGCCTCTAAAAATATTTCAAGGACCTAGATGTCATCACTTTAATCTTTTGATGACCAAAATTATGTTTTCACTCTAACTTGGATCCCTGTGGCATGGACAATGACTTGGAATGCCACATATGAGAGAGACTTTGTCAATGTGACATTTAACAGTTGACTGAATACTTACTAAAAGACGTCAATAAAATAGAGACTAATATGTAAACAACACATGGAGTCAAGAACTTGAATACCTCTAAAATTCTTTCAAGGACCTAGGTACTAGCGCTTTAATCTTTCAAGGACTTGCTTGATATTTCTCTCAATAAACATGTGCAATTTGTAAAAGTAAAACTGCCATGTATCACATATTGTGATGGGGTTGAGAAAGTGCATTAGACTTGACCCAAAATTGCACAACCCAACAAAAAAAAGAGGTATTTGGTTGGATTCAAACAATTTAATGGATTTAAAAAATGATTTATAATGGGATTCATTAAGAGGGTTCTGGTGATTTTTTTTTATGATAGTTGATCTCATCTGAGACTTGTATTTTAATTTACATCACCTAATCTCAAATCTTTCAACCTCCAAACTAGGAATGGCAACAGGTTGGCCCGGGCACGGGTAATGGTTACTCACTACTCGACTTGCTACAAAAATTTGCTGCATGTCACCTGCTCAAAACCTGTCGGGCACCCATTATAAAAATATTTGTGGGTTTTTTTAATACCCACGGATCCATGGGTACCCGTAGATATTTTAAAGTATTTTTTAGAAAAAAGGTTTTTTTTATAATAAGTTTTATTAAATAAATCCTTTATTTGTTGAAAAATTTACAAATAAAATTATACTATTTTTTACAAGATTAATTAGATATAAAATAGATATAATATATGTGTACAAAATATTTAATACAAATAGAATCTTTGTTGTATATTATTGAATTTTTATAGTAAATAATTTTATTAATTATGAATTTTTCATAAAAAATAAGATTGATATCAATGAAATCTAACAATAATATTTTAATTTGATTTAATCCATAAAATTATTATCTTCTTCAACTTAACCAAGACTGCATTCATTACCACTACTTTGATTTGTCGATATAGTCAGTGTGTCGCGTGTGCTTTCTCTCTTTTGTCCAACTTGACTTCTTTCTTCCACATAGGCCTCGCTTGCATGCCTTGTGGCAAACTAGACTGAAAAATGGTTCATATAAATAAAGAAGAGTCACACTCTTGAAGCCCTAAGAAATAGGCAACATCGGTTCGAATTCGAATAAGGGCTCTTCTCCAGAATAGGAGAGTCACTTACCCAAAAAAGATGTTGCTAGGCAGACAGTTCCCTCGGCCGCCTTTACTTGGAGGCCCATTTCACTCCATGAAGTAGCGGTATTTTAGTTTAGTTTAAGGAACTGTTTATTTAATAGGTTATAAATTCGTAGAATAAACAGTGAAGGGAATTACATTTAAGTTTTTATATAGACTACAACCTGATTCTGAGAGGTGATTATATTTAGATAATGGATAGAATGGTGGAGAATTGAGAATTATTATTATTCTTTTGTTTCGGAAGTTTTTAATTAAATTTCGGGAAGTTTTTAGATAATCTGTTATCAAAGAAGGGGTTACATTTAGCAAACAATTTTTACTAAATACAACCCTGGGATTATAAAAACTTTTTCTTCCTCAGTTTCATATTTTTCTTTTTTCTTATTCATATTTGCATACCGTTTTCTCCCTCTTTGCCGTGGAGAACATTGGCTTGCATTGCCAAGCTCTGGTTGACGGATTTCAACGTGGTCTCTTTCATAACTCTTGTTGCTAAGTGATTGCTATGTTAGATAAGTTTGATCTTGAATCAATGAATCTTTTAACGATTTTTTAGATATTGTTGTTTCTGTTAAAAGAAAATTTCTTTGAAAATCCTGATTTCTAAGGTTCTTATTTAAATTGTGATTTTTTTTGTTTTTGTGAAATTTCTACGGGTGGATTTTTCAATTTTCTTTTGAGTTGGCTTGGGAAAAGGAGAAATAGGTAAGGGAAACTTATTCTTGGTTTAACTTTGAAAACTATGATTTTTAAGAGTATTAAGTTATCTGGCTGTGATTGATTTAACTTTTGAATTGATTTTGAATGTTGTGAAATTGAAAAATAAATTACAAAGCATTTTTAAAAAATTTAAAATAATGGAAAAAATAAACAACATAAAAATAAAACACATAAAAAATGAAATAAAAATTAATTTAATTTTTTTTAAATTATACTTTAGAAAAACATACTTACATAAAAAACAAATTAAAAAGAAATTAAACCAAATTTTAAAAAACAAATATGAAAAAAATTAGTAAATTTTTTTAATTTTCTAAAATTTATTTTTTATTTATGTATATTGTTTTAAATCATGAATTTTAAATTAAAATTTAAAAAATAATTTTAGTTATTTATATTTTATTTTATTATTATTTTATTTTTACATTGTGTATCTTTTTTCTAAACCTAATATTTTCAATTAAATTATTTCGGTAAAATACATTTAAAAATTTAACTTAAAAAATATAAATTGAAAAATAAATTACAAAGCTTTTAAAAAAAATAAAACAATGAAAAAATATATACAACGTAAAAATAAAACATATAATAAAATATAAATTACTAAACAAGTTTTCATTTGAAACAATATAAATAAATAAATAATAAATTTAAAAGAATTTAAAAAATTGAATACCAATTTCTTATAAGTTTTTACATAAAAAAAAATTACATTGAGATATTGGTTTCCAACAACCAATTTCTCAACATGAATAGTAAAAGAGGTTTTTTTTTATAGATCAAATGTTAGTTGTTAATATTTTAGTTTTTGTTAATGGAGAGATTGAACCCATGACCTACCCCTCATTCATCTCTTCACTTTACTACCGAACCAACTTTATATCTCCCAATAGTAAAAGAAATTGTTGGTCATTTGGGTAATTTTTTTTTCTTTTTTGTGTATGAAATTAAAAAAACACTATATATATGTATTTGTAGAAAAACTTACTATGATGCAAATGAGAATGTCTTGCAATCAGATTGGAAAATTTTGACATGATTCTTAGATCAACCTGAGCAGTGAGATCTCTCATAGTATAAATTCAATGTACATTTTTGTTAATAATAACCTTTTAGTGAGAGACTAAGAGGGTTTAAAGGGAAAAAAAATCTTTGAAAAACCTACAGGACACACACTATGATGCAATCCTACCTATCAAGGGCCCTCTCACTAGGGCAATGACTAGGAGGATTGAAGAAGACTTGGACCGGAAAGACTCATCAAGACCCCAGCTCATGATGGAGATAGATATTTTAGGCCATAGTTCTTAGTTTTCCTCTTGTAAATATTAATTAGCTTTTAATTCTCTTTTAGGCCTTGTATTTTGGCCATTTATTTTAGTTTCTAGAGTTTAGACTGTAATTAGCTTAGGAAGGGAGGTGAGGGGAGTAAAGGGCCTAATAACACAAAGGAGTGTGGATCTCTTTCCACACCCCCTTGATTAGGTCGTGACACTCCCTAGCTTAAGGCTAGACACCACTTTTAGTGGGCCTAAGAGGGATTAGTACTCCTAATACTAATTAGGCCCAAGTCCCACATTGCCTAGTTTTAAGTGTCTTGCTCCCTCTTTGGGCTATAAATACACCTAGTCTCTCTTGTACAAATCACACTTGATTGAATGAAGTAAGACTCTTTTTGAGAAATTTATTCTTGAGTGTCATTGAGAATCCTCTCTTTTGAAGAATCTCTCCCTTAAAGCTTTTATCAAGGGACCTCTCCCTTGTGGCAAGCAACATAAAATTTTTTTGACTCATCTTTCTCCTAGAAAGTGGCGTCAATCCTCTCCCATTTCGAACCTCTCCATCCTCCATTTTCTTAGAGGAAAGAACCTTGGTTGAAGAGATCAAGGGAGTGCATCATTTGGTATCAGAGCCATCTTCATGAAGGTTCATTTCCTTCTCCTTCTCCTTAGTTTATGTGTCTTTCTTTAGTTTTTTTTTTCTGCAGTTTTTATACTTTATTTCTTGCTTCCTTTATTGTCATTTAAATTCCTTATTGTCTTGAAGCTTATGTTTTAGTTCTTGCAATTTTTATTTCCATGTCTTTATTGCTTTCTAGATTCAATTTATTTTGTTCATTTCTATTGAATCTTTGTGTGTTTCCTTTAGGTTTGTTTCTTTAAATTTCTGCCCATCTTTTTAATTTTTCCTTATTCTAGTGCTTACCCTAAGAGGATCATAGTAATGACTTCACAAACTTTGTGAAGGAAGCCACACAATTGTGGTTTTGATCCTTGGATGCACTTTTGCTTCTTTCATTTAGAGTTCTTGCATTTTAATTCTATTTTCCTGCACCTATTTCTCTATTTTTTCCAGCCCCTATTTCTCAGTTTTTGTGTCACATTCTTGGTCATTTTGAGTCATTTATTTTCAGTTTTAATCCTCCTATGTTGTGTCTTATTTTGGTATTGTTTAGTCCTTTTAATTGTTACTTAAAATCCATTGTTTAGCTCTTTTATTTTACCATAAAAGTGTGTTATTTCTCTATTGGAAATTGAGCATCAAAGAGGCTTACTCTTGATCCCATGTCCTTAGAGTCTCACATGCTATTTAGATCTTAGCATGTTCTTAAAAAAAATCTTCAAAAAATTAATGCTCAATTTCTTCCAAATTTCATTCACTTGTTCAATAATTTTATTATCTTAATTTTGTGCTAGTTTTTGTGGTGATTTTTGTTGATTGGCTTTGAGAGGCATGTTGGGTATGTAATTGGGCTGATTATTGAGTAATCAAGTTGGCCTCAACTTCTATAAAACTCTCCTTGTGCCATTTATTTTTTATCACCTAAAATTACTAGTTCGTATTAAGTTGCTTTGTTTCTTAATTTTGCACTTTTGTATATCAATTATGGTGGCTATTTCCTATCCTTTGTTCAAGCATTTATGATTCTTTGACTCCTCACCATATTTGCTTCAAAATTTTGTTAAGAGGTGTAGCAAAATTATATAAAAAATAGAAATTAAAAAGAAAACAAGTGAAAAAAAAATGTGTTAGTAAAAAAAAATTTGTTAAAAAAAAAAGAAGTGAAAAGAACAAAATATCTTTAGTGCACCTCATATTGTCCCAATAACTAAAAGGAGTGATTTAAAAAAAAAAATTAATGAATCTTGCTTGAACATACTTGCATATAATTTGGCCATATTGATTTTAAATGATGCAAATGATTGAAACTTCTGAGTCATTTCTTTTTGTTTTTGTAGTCCATTCTATTCTAGCCCATTCTAGGAATTTCTTTTGTGTACCATCTTTCTATCTACACCATTTTTACTTGCTTGTCTTCTTTGGTTATCTTTGTGCTTGTCTAAATAATTCTTTCCCCTTGGATGTTTATCTCCCTTCCTTGAGTTTTCTTTTCTTGTTTTTTTTTATTGCATTGCACTCTCTTGGTTCCTCCTTGGGTGCGCCACTTTGTTGAAGGAAAAGAAAGGTCAAACCAAGCTTTCCACAAGGGAAGCATCTTAAGGTGTGTTGAAGCAAGCTAAGGAAGAGGTTCATTCAAGGGAGCAACACCACTTTGAGAGAGGCAAACACTTGGAGTAGAGAGCAACTTCAAACATCAAGCCTTTTGTTTCTTTTTGTTTAATTGGGTGTAAATTTTATTAAGACCATTTTAATTGAGGTGTTGGATGCCCATAAGGTTCACCTCTTTGATTGTAATAATTTTTTTAGTTTCTCGTTTAAGTGGGAGAAGGAATTGGTACCTCATCTCTCCACCTTAGGTGCACGCCTTTAGATCCTTACCTTTGCTTTAAATTTCTTTTATTTGCTTTGCATCTTAGTGTGAAAGGCTTTTGAGTTCCAAAGACTCTTAAGTAATTCACTTAGGGAGAAAACAAAACAAAAGAGTAAGGAGTGTTGCCCATAGGTTCTTCCCAATCACTTTCAAAATGAGCTCACACACATCTAGTAAAGGTAGTGTAAATCAACAAGGTTCTCAAAAAACCAACAACATGGATAAGTTTATGAGTGAATTTAGGGAATGGAGGGTAGAAGAGAGAAAAGAAAGAAAAGAAAGGGAGAAAAGAGAAGAAAAGAGGCGTGAAGAGAAAGAAAAAGAAAAGAGAGTTAAGAGAAGAAAGAAGAAGAGAGGAAAAAGAGCGTGGGAAAAGAGAGAAAGAAAGCGAGGAGAAAAGAGAGAGACAAGAACGAGAAGAAAGAGAAGAAAGACGGAGGGAAGAGAAAGAAAGAGAACGAAGAGAAAGAGAAGAAAAAAAGGAAAGAGAAGAGAGAGAGGGAAGAGAGAAGAGAAGAGCGTGAAAGAGAAGAAAGAAGAGAAAGACGAGTTAGAGAAAGACATAGGTATAGGTCTGCTTCTAGTGAAGTAAGTGAAAGTGAGGGATATGAAAGACCTAGGGTAAGGAGAGCACAACAACATCATAACCAACCCCAAGCCCAACCTAGGGAAGAAAAAGTTGACCTCCCTCATTTTCATGGCAAAGAGGATGTGGAAGCCTACCTTGATTGGGAAATGAAGGTAGAGCAACTCTTTGTTTGTTATAACATAAGTGAAGAAAGAAAAGTTCCGCTGGCAACCCTTAGCTTCCAAGGGCATGCCATGTATTGGTGGACCTTCTTGGTCAATGAGAGGCGCCGCCTTCGTAACCCTCCGGTGGATTATTGGAATGATCTCAAGGGGGCTATGAGGCGGAGACACGTCCCTTCTTATTATGAAAGAGAGCTCTTGGATAAACTCCAAAGATTAAAACAGTACAACTCAAGTGTTGAGGATTACAGACAAACCATGGAGCTTTTCATGATGAGAGCGGGCGTCACCGAAGAACCAAGGGCCACCGAAGCTAGATTTTTAAGTGGTTTGAACTCTAACATAAGAGACAAAGTTGAGCTCTTACCATATAATAATCTAGATGACCTAGTCCAACTTTGCATAAGAGTGGAAAATCAATTAAAAAGAAAAGGTGGAGCAAAACGAGAATTTCTATCCTACAATTATATAAAGAGGGACCTAGGCAAGGGAAGCTCTTCCAAGAGCTCTCCTAAAGAGGAACCATCCAAGCATGTGCATAAAGAACATAAACCCATGCATCGTAGAGACAACCCCCCTACTAGTTCTAACAATAGGACTAGTAGTATTAAATGCTTTAAATGTCTTGGGAGAGGCCACATTGCCTCTCAGTGCCCCAATAAGAAAACCATGATCATGAGGGGCCAAGAAATTTTTAGTGAGAGTAGCTCATCTTCCTCCTCTAGTGAGAGTGAGGAAGAAGGGGGTCATGAGCATCATGAGCCTGACATTGTTGAAAATCCTTGTGATGGAGACCTCTTATTGGTTAGGCGCCTTCTTGGAAGCCAACCCCTTGAGCTTAACCACTCCCAAAGAGAGAACATTTTTCATACACGTTGTAAAGTTTTAGACAAAACCTGTTCTCTCATTGTGGATAGTGGATCCTGCTGCAATTGTTGTAGCTCAAGGTTGGTAGAGAAGCTAGCCTTACACCCAATTCCTCATCCTAGACCTTACAAGCTCCAATGGCTTAATGAGGAAGGGGAAATGGTTGTAAACCAACAAGTGAAGGTGCCGTTCTCCATTGGAAAGTATCAAGATGAGATCTTATGTGATATAGTTCTAATGGAGGCTGGCCATATCTTGTTAGGGAGGCCTTGGCAGTTTGACAAACAAGTCATTCACCATGGCTACTCTAATGAGATAATCCTCACTTATAAGGGTAAAAGAATAAATTTGACTCCTCTCACACCTTCACAAGTGGCTGAGGATCAACTCATCATGAAACATAAAAGAGATGAGGAAAAAAAAAGTTCAAAGTAAAAAAAAAAAGAGCTTTCATCCCTAAAGCTTGAAAAGGGTAAAAAGGGAGAGTTGGAAGGAGGTACCCCTTCCAAAGAGGTAATTAAGAAAGAGAGTCATTTTGCAACAAAAATGGATATTAAAGAAGCTCTCTTGCTTGATCGACCTTTTTATCTCCTTCTTTGTAAAGAGGTACCTTCTGGCACTGCCACAAATCATGAAATTGAGTCTCTTCCAAAAGGGGTTCAAAATCTTTTAAAAGAATTTGATGATCTTTTCCCTCAAGAGGTTCCGAGGGGATTACCACCTCTAAGGGGAATAGAACACCAAATTGACCTTGTTCTTGGCGCAAGTTTGCCCAATAAACCCACGTATAGGACAAACCCCGTTGAGACCAAAGAGATTGAGTCTCAAGTTCAAGACTTGTTGGAGAAAGGTTAGGTTCAAAAGAGCCTTAGCCCTTGTGCGGTTCCTATTTTGTTGGTGCCCAAAAAGGATAGAAAATAACAGATGTGTATGGACTGTCGTGCCATCAATAACATCACCATTAAGTATAGGCACCCAATCCCTAGGCTAGACGATATGCTTGATGAATTGCATGGAGCCAAAATATTTTCAAAAATTGATCTTGGAAGTGGTTACCATCAAATAAGAATCAAAGAAGGAGATGAATGGAAAACCGCTTTTAAGACCAAATTCGGTCTTTATGAATGGTTGGTGATGCCTTTTGGGCTCACCAATGCTCTAAGCACTTTCATGCGTCTCATGAATCATGTACTTAGGGATTGCATTGGTAGGTTTGTAGTTGTTTATTTTGCTGATATTTTAGTCTATAGTAGGTCTTTAGAAGAACATATAAGACACCTTAGGGAAGTCTTATCTGTCCTTAGAATGAATAAACTATTTGAAAACTTAGAAAAATGCACTTTTTGTGTTACTAGTGTGGTTTTCTTGGGCTTTGTCATTAGGGCCCAAGGGGTCCAAGTGGACCCCCAAAAAATCAAGGCCATTCAAGAATGGACCACCCCAACTAGTGTGACTGAGATCAAGAGCTTTCAAGGTCTCGCAGGATTTTATAGGTGCTTTGTGCCTAACTTCTCCACACTAGCTTCACCACTCAATGACTTGGTGAAGAAGGAAGTTCCTTTCTTGTGGGGTGAAAAACAAAAAGAAGTTTTTCAACTGCTCAAGGATAAACTCACTAATGCACCCGTTCTAGCCCTCCCCGACTTTTCAAAAACTTTTGAGCTAGAATGTGATGCATCAGGAGTAGGTGTAGGAGCTGTGTTGTTGCAAGGGGGCACCCCATTGCTTATTTTAGTGAAAAACTCAATGGTGCCTACCTCAACTACTCCACCTACGATAAGGAGTTTTATGCTTTGATCCGTGCCCTCCAAACTTGGGAACATTATCTTGTTTCCAAGGAATTTGTCATTCATAGTGACCATGAGTCACTTAAGTATTTGAGGGGGCAAGGAAAGTTGAACAAGAGGCATGCTAAATGGGTTGAATTTCTTGAAAATTTTCCTTATGTCATCAAATATAAAAAGGGAAAAACAAATGTGGTGGCCGATGGTCTTTCAAGAAGACATTCTCTCCTTGCCACCCTCAGTGCTCAAATTTTGGGATTTGATAACATAAAAGAAATGTATCCTTCTGACCAAGACTTTGGAACCATTTATACTGCCTCATCTTCCAAAGCCAAAGATGGCTTCTACATGTGTGAGGGGTACTTATTCAAAGAGGGCAAACTTTGTGTACCCCAAGGATCCATTAGGAAATTGCTGACAAAAGAGAGCCATGAAGGTGGGCTCATGGGGCATTTTGGAATTGATAAAACCTTAATGCTTTTAAAAGAAAAATTCTTTTGGCCCCGTATGAAAAAAGATGTCCAAAGACATTGCTTGCGATGCATAGCTTGTTTACAAGCTAAGTCCCGAGTAATGCCTCATGGACTTTACACACCTTTACCCACTCCTTCTACATCTTGGGTAGATATTAGCATGGATTTTATCCTTGGGCTCCCAAGAACCCAACGAGGTGTAGACTTCATCTTTGTGGTAGTGGACCGCTTTAGTAAAATGGCACATTTCATTCCCTGTCACAAAGTGGATGACGCGAGTTACATCGCAAGGCTTTTCTTTCGTGAGGTTGTCCGCTTACACGGAATACCCTCAACCATAGTCTCTGATAGGGATGCTAAGTTCCTTAGCCATTTTTGGAAAACTCTTTGGGCAAGGCTAGGAACTAAGCTCTTATTTTCTACCACTTTTCATCCTCAAACAGATGGACAAACTGAGGTAGTAAATAGATCCCTATCCACTATGTTGAGGACACTCTTGAAAGGCAACCACAAGTCTTGGGATGAATATCTCCCCACATTGAATTTGCATATAATAGGGTGGTTCATCGAACCACTAAGCATTCCCCTTTTGAGGTTGTATATGGTTTTAATCCTCTCACCCTTCTGGACTTGTTACCACTCCCTAACACCCGAATTTTTCATAAAGAAGGGAAAATTAGGGCTGATTTTGTCAAAAAATTACATGAGAGGGTCAAAACTAATATTGAAACCCAATCTAAGGGGTATGCTTCATCTAGCAACAAGGGGAGGAAAGAAGTCATCTTCGAAAAGGGCGATTGGGTTTGGCTTCACCTAAGAAAGGATCGTTTCCCTTCTAAGAGGAAGTCCAAACTTAGCCCTCGAGGAGATGGTCCCTTCCAAATCCTTGAGAAGGTAAATAATAATGCATATAAGTTAGACCTTCCCGAGGATTATGGAGTTAGCACCACCTTTAATGTTTGTGATCTTACCCCCTTTTTAGGTGCTGACATGGAAGAGGACGACCCTTCAGATTTGAGGACAAATCCTTCCGATGGGGGAAGAGATGATGCAATCCTACCTATCAAGGGCCCTCTCACTAGGGCAATGGCTAGGAGGATTGAAGAGGACTTGGACCGGAAAGACTCATCAAGACCCCAGCTCATGATGGGACCACGGACCCGGACAGTCACTTGGCAGCTTTCATAACCCAGGTAGGAATGTATACAAAGGACCAAACTGCCTTATGCAAGATATTTCCAATGTCCTTCTAGGGTCCGCTTTGAATTGGTTTATTCAGCTTCCCCCAAGCTCAATTGATAGCTTTCAGACTCTAGCTGCCAAGTTTGGAAATCAGTTTGCCACGTCTAGGCCCCATCGGTTCACTTCTCAAGCGCTGACAACCATAAGGCAGGAAAAAGGGGAACCCCTCAGGTCGTTCATAGACCGTTTCGGAAAGGCTGCATTGAGCATTAAAAACTTACAGCCAGAAGTCACCTTTCATATGTTCCTGACCAACCTGCAGCCAGGAGACTTCGCCAAAAACATGATTCATGTTCCTTCGAGGAATATGGAGGAAATGAGAAGTCGAGTTGTTTCCTTAATTGAAATTGAAGAATTGCATCCAAAAAAGGGAACATTAGATCATCCCCAGTTTATGATCCAAAGAGGGGGACAGAGAAGAAAGGAGCAATTCAATGATAGGCCACCCAAGGGTCCGAGACATCACCAATACACCCCCCTCAGCACCTCAAGATCGAAAGTGCTGGAACAAGCGTTGTTGGTTAACCTTTTAATTATACCGAGAAGGGCAAACACCCCTCGGGGGCTGAAGCCTCTAAACATTGTCGATACATCAGAACAAAGGACACTCCACCGAAGAGTTTTCAACATTAAGAGACAAGATTGAGGACCTTATCCAGCAGGGCCACTTGAAAAACTGTGTTTACCAGCCAAGTTATCGCTCAGATATCCCTACCACCAGAACCTACCAGAGGAGACAAGGTCAGAAGCATCAAGAGGACCCACGTGAACATTATCGCCATAGGGTGGCTCACCAACCTGCCCCCCAAAGAAGGTAATCAACACCATTGCAGGAGGGTTTGCTGGAGGATGAGCCACCTCATCTTCGTGAAAAAGGCATATGCGAACCCTACGATCTGTTAACTCAATAACTCCCCACCTCAGACCCAGAATGTCACCTATCACTTTTACGGATGAGGATTTCCTGACCGTAGACCCCACACAAGATGATCCCATAGTCATCAGCATCGAAATATCCAATTGTGTTGTCAAGAAAACCTTGATAGATCAAGGGAGCTCGGTCGATGTGCTTTACTGGAAGACATTCTAAGAACTCGGCATATCGCCTGAACAACTAATGCCTTTTAACGAACCACTCATTGGTTTCGCTGGGGAAAGAGTGATGACTAAAGGTTGTGTTGACCTATATACTAACTTCGGAGCCGAAAATAGGCAGAACCATACCATAAAAATTAGGTACATTGTGGTCAAAGCGAACACTTCTTACAATGTACTGCTTAGGAGACCCTCCCTTAACAAATTAGGAGCCATAGTATCTACACCTCATCTGGCCATGGAATTCCCGTCCAAAGAAGGAAAAATCGTCACCGTTCATGCTGACCAAAGGGTGGTCAAGGAGTGTTACTTAGCTAGCCTCAAGATTCAATCATAAGAAGAAAAGTAAGTGATTCGTGCCATCAACATGCTTGCACACTACAACCCTACGAGTCTGGACCTAGACCCTAGACCCGATGAGGCAGAGAAAGCCGAACCAACAGGGGAAATTCAACCCATCCGAATTGGAAAAACAGCACCCAGGTCACTTATCTCGGCTCTTCCCTGCTCGAAAAGAACTGAAAAGAGATCAGACCGTGATACGAAAGAATGTCGACCTGTTTGCCTGGACACCCACCGACATGCCCAGAATCGACCCCCACTTCTTATCCCATAAATTGGCAATATGCCCTCTGGCCAAACTAGTGGCCAGAGGAGATGGAAGATGGGGGCCAAAAAGTCGAAAGGTGCAAAGGAAGAGGTCAACAAGCTCAGGGCAGCTGAATTCATAAGGGAAGTCAAATACACCACATGGCTGGCAAATGTGGTCATAGTGAAGAAGCATAATGGAAAGTGGAGGATGTGTACTGACTACACAGATCTTAACAAAGTATGTCCCAAGGACACATATCGTTTGCCCAATATTGACAAGTTGGTAGATGGGGCTTCAGGACACGTCGCCCGAAGTTTTCTAGATGCTTTCTCTGGTTATAATCAAATTCGGATGCATCCCCTAGATGAGGAGAAGACGACGTTCATTACGGAAGAAGCCACGTACTGTTATAGAGTCATGTCTTTCAACCTAAAAAACGTAGGGGCGACTTATCAGAGGCTCATGGATAAGGTCTTTCACCAGTAAATAGGGATAAACATGGAAGTATACGTTGATGACATGGTAGTCAAGTTCGAAAAGATTGCAGGACATGTGCAAGACCTGGAAGAAGTCTTCCAAACCCTAAGGAGGCATTCAATAAGATTAAACTCGGGAAAATGTGTCTTCAGGGTGCAAGGGGGTAAATTTCTTGGATTCATGATCACAAGACGAGGGATAGAGGCTAACCCTAACAAATGCTCAACTGTTCTCGAGATGAGAAGCCTGGCTAACTAGAAAGAAGTACAACGCCTAATGGGCAGGTTGACGGCCTTATCTTGGTTCTTGCCTTACATGGCCGAGAAAACCAAGCCCATTATAATGTTACTCCGGAAGGCACAACCATTCAAATGGAGTGAAGAATGTGAGGAGGCATTTTCTACCCTGAAAAGGACCTTGGCTTCCCCTCCAGTGTTGGTCAAGCCAACCTCGACAACGCTGATAGTGTATCTCTCCATCTCCCCTTCGGCTATAAACGTCATCATAGTCTAGGAAATTGAAGGGAGTCAATGCCTTGTGTACTTCACTAGTCGCATTCTACGTGACGCCGAAGTCAGGTACCAAGCCGTGGAAAAAACGGCCTTGGCCTTGATAAGCATAGCCAGGCGCTTGAGAGCGTACTTTCAAAGTCACCGAATTGTTGTCCGGACCGACTGCCCCATCGCGAGGGTCTTGAGAAAGACAGAGCTGGCAGGAAGGATGCTAGCATGGTCCATAGAACTGTCCGATTTTGACATCCAGTATGAACTCAGAGGCCCCATAAAGTCTCAATTCTTGGTTGATTTTGTGAACGAGCTTCATCCCTAGACCGAGCCAGAGTGTAACCCACTTGCCTCATGGACCATACGCGTAGGTGGGTCCAAAGGAAGCAGTGGAAGTGGGGCAGAGGTAATCGTCGAAGGACCAAATGGGCTTGCTGTTGAACAATCACTACGTTTCGGCTTCAAGGCCTCTAACAACCAAGCAGAATATGAAGCCTTGTTAGCTGGCCTGAAGTTAGCCAAAGAGTTGGGAGCAAAAATAGTAAAATGTTTAATAGATTCCAAGATAGTGGCCGAGCAGGTCAATGATACTTTTCAGGTCAATAAGCCTGGGCTGCTACAATACTACCATGCTTACAAGGAAATGATGCCTAGGTTTGATAAAGTTGAGGTAGATCACATACCACGAGAACAGAATGAAAGGGCGGATCAGTTGGCTAAATTGGCCAGTACCAAGAAACCAAGGCTGTTGAAAACAATCATTCAACAAGAGCTTGCATCGCTGAGCATAGGAGTGTATGTTGTCTCAGCTACAAATAACTAGCGACAGGAAATCACAAGTTACATAACACAAGGAAAGCTACCTACAGACCCAGTGGAGACCAAGGCCATCAAAATGAAAGACCCCTGATTTACCATGATTGCAAATAACCTATACAAGAGAGGATTCTCAACCCCATTGCTAAAATGCATCACCACCGATGAGGCTGACTATGTTCTCAGAGAAATGCATCTCGACATATATGGTATGCACACCGGGGGAAGAACTTTAGCTGCCAAAGTACTAAGGGTCGGATACCATTGGCCCACCCTCCAACAAGATTGTTCGGCTTTTGTCAAAAGGTGTGTAAAATGCCAAAGACACGACAACCTTATTCATCAACCAACAGCCGATCTCCTACCAATAACCGCCCCATGACCATTCTGCATGTGAGGCATGGGCATTCTTGGACCTTTCCCTATGGCAAAAAGGCAGGCGAGATTCTTACTTGTGGCCATCGACTACTTCCCAAAGTGGATCGAGGCTGAACCTTTGGCCACCATCTCGGCTCAAAGCATCTAGAAATTTTTATGGACAAACGTAGTCATCAGGTTTGGGATCCCCCAGGCCATCGTCACCGACAACGGGCTACAATTCACGGACAAGAAATTGAAGTCCTTCCTAGAGGGCTTGCATATCAAACACAGGGTGACCTCGGTAGAGCATCCACAGTCAAATGGACAGGTCGAGGCTGCCAACAAGGTAATCTTAGGAGAGGTGAAGAAAAGGATGACGGGGGCAAAGGGAGAATGAGCTGAAATTATCCCCGAGATTTTATGCGCGTATCAATGCACTCCTCAGTCCTCTACAAAAGAAACACCCTTTAGACTCGTGTATGGAACAGATGCCATGATTCTCGTTGAAATAGGAAAACAATAATTTCGAAGGGCCCACTTCGATGAGCAAGGTAACCAAGAAGCCTTGCTACCCATGTTGGATTGCATTGACGAAGAGCGGGACAGAGCAACAGTAGCTGTTCAAGCATACAAGCAAATGATGGCTAGAAGGTTTAACAGCAAGGTAAGGGTACGAGAATTCACACAAGATGACTTAGTATGGAGAGCGACTGGGGATGCTAGGAAAGACAAAAGAGAAGGAAAACTCACTCCCAATTGGGATGAATCGTTTCAGATCCACCAAAGTCTCGACAACGACGCTTACAAGCTAGAAGAACTATCTGGGAAACTCATCCTGAGGACTTGGAACTCTACTCACTTGAAAAATTACTACAACTAGTACAATATAATGCAAGAACTCTTTTCCTTACCTGGTTTTTTATCCCTAAGGGGGTTTTGGCTAGGGAGGTTTTTAACGAGGCTTGAGTTCAATCTAATAACATGATCATTCGTCCCACTAGTTTCACTATTTTTTCGTCCAGGAAGAACCTCGTATAATTTAAAGTGCCCTACCAACTCGACACTGAGTTCAGTCCAGGCAGCACTCACGATTTAAAGTGCCCTACCAACTCGACATAGAGTTCGATCCAGGCAGCACTCACAACTAAAGTGCCCTACCAACTCGACACATAGTTCAGTCCAGGCAACACTCACAATTAAAGTGTCATACCAACTCGGCATAGAGTTCGGCCAAGGAAACACTTATGAATAAAGCATTCTATCAACTAAACGCAGACTACAGTAACTCTCAAAATGTGCGTATTTCGAATAAGAATGCCGACAAACAAGTGGAACGTGCGAAAATTATCTAGGAGAATCTGAAATGTTGATTAAGGCATACAAGAAGATAAAGCAAAAATAAAGGAAAGTTTCATAAATCACTAATTTAATACAAAGTGTGCCTGTAAATACAAAAAGTATCCATCATATCTGGCAGGCCTCACAAAAAGCTGAAAGGCCCACACCTCGGCCTGTACAAAAAATACACCCAAAGAATCCCCCATACAAGAACCCCCCAACCTAGGTGCCTACGTTCCCCCCATCCACTTCTTCGGCGTCTTCGGCGTCCTCATCCTTTATGTTAACACATTCAGTGGGACAAGGAGCAACTGTCATACATGAGGCATGGGTGTTTGGGGGAAAATCATCTGGCACTTCATCAAAGTGCTTGAACTCCCCGTCGAAGAAGTCTCAGTTGGAGTCAAACTTGAAGTCTCGAGGGAAGGAGCCGAATTGGTAGGCCTGGAGAATAGCATGACGGAACCCAGCCTCGTGCTCCGCACATATGTCCTTCATTGCTTGTTTCTTGTATTTTGAGAAACTAGTTTTGGTCGTCTTGAGATCACGGCTTAGCGATTCACAGGCCCTCTCACTCTGTTCTAGGGCGGCGTCGACTTCTTTGTACATCTTTAGCGCCTCCTCGACCCTCATATATTTTTCCTTCAAGGCCGCATCATGCTCCTCGACCGAGAGCATCAAATTTTTTTTCTCTTTCAGCTCAACGACCTCGGCATTCAGGGAGTCCACAACCTTAGTGGCTGCTTCTAATGACTTCTCTGAACGCTTCAGCTGTTGTCGCAGTTTGGTGGTCTCGGTGGCAAACAAATGGTAACCTAAAGCTTGTATACGGGTCGAGTGCTCACAGTAATGAACCTAGTGAAGGGTGGGGTCCGTGTTGACCATATAGTTTTGGCCCGCCTCAGACAAGTTTTCCCCAACTTGGCACATGACGACGAGGGGGTCGAAATCTTCATGAAAAAAGGATGAAATGACCATGGCGGCAGGGACAACAAAGTTGGGAGAGGGATCCTCAATCTTCGCTTTCTTGGACTTGTTGGAGGAGGACTTCTTCCCCTCCCGACTTTTCCTCTTCCCCTTATCCCTTTCCTTCTTGGCGTCTTTTCCCTTCGATTTGGACTTCCCTTTTGATCCTTCAGGGGCGGGAGGGAGGATGTCAACAGGAGGGTCTTGCGGCACCGGATCCAACTCAAAAATTTCTTGGGGGATCTCCTCCTTATCATCCGAAGAGAGGTCGGCCAGGACGCGACGACTCTTACGAAAATCCATCACATTTCCTCCCCCGTCCATGATTATACTTGCACAAAACAACACATCCATTAGACCGAAATACATACACGACAAATAAATAAACAAGACATTAACTTCGACTACTCACTCTCTAAGTCCTTGAAGGGTGTAGGAGACAGGAACAACTTTATCAATTTTCCGACAGAGAGGCGCCGAGGAAGCGAATCCACAAAGGCAACTGTTGTCACTTCCTCAGCCGTGAGCAACTCCGCAAGATAGGAATCATACCACCTCGGCACTCGCTGCCAGTAGAAAAGGAACAGCCACTCCCCGTTTCGGTCACAAAAATGCTTCGGACTGGTTTTTAGGTCAACCAAGAGTTTGAAAAATCCGGTTTTGAAATTTTTATAGGAAGTGGTGTATAGTTGGAGAAGAGGATTTTTAGGGTTTTGGTATAAGGACACCCACTTACACTTCTCATGCAGACGAGTAGTGAAATGACGCAAGAACAAGCCGAGACTGGCCTTGACATGCGTGAATAAACACAAGGCCTTAAACGCTTGGAGGTAGGCCTAGACATTCGGATGCAATTGCATGGGAGCGGTGCTAAGAATACGAAGAACCCCCATAGTGAAGTCGTCGAAGGGAACTTGGACGCCGAGGCTCGAAACATGCAATCATGGATATAGAAGAAGTCAAACTTGTCCTCGCGCTCTTATAACGATAAACAAAATCGGGCGTGTCGAAACTGCCATTTCGGCAACGACGAATGAAGAAGGGGAAATCTATAGTATTTTTAAAGGGACACAACTCCACGCTCCTTACGAAGGCTAATAAAACTTTCTTTGTATTGTAACTGGAGTAGTAGGCAGCGACCTCACCGTCAACCCAATTGTACTCACGGTCTTTAATGAGGGGAAACTGCCTTTTAGGGTTTCCCACTGCTTTACGATCAGGGGCCTCCTGTTTCGGCAACCCATCAGGAGGAGCAACCCTAACCTCAGCTTCGGTGGTCGCGGCGGGAACAGAGAGAGGACAGGTAGCAGAACAAATATTGCTACCTTTTCGGGAAGGAGTGACTTTGGTTAAGTCTGAGGCGTCACCCCGTGAAAAGGAAGAAGAAGAGGGAACAGAACTAGTAAAGGAAGACGAAGACATTTTTCAGAACGGCGTACCTTGTCGGATTTCTTTTGCAAGATGAATTAACAAGTCGAAATTCGGAGATCTTAGCTCAGAGGGTAGAAAATCTGGTGAAAACTGAATGAGGAACACCCTCTATATATAGTACCAAGAACCCAGGTGACATAACAGATTGTGACCGTTCAGGCCTTTCCAAATCAACGACCCAAATTCGGTGACCCCTCAAATCCACACCTCCATAACATCATCAATGACTCAGATCTTTCACCCTCTGATTTCTCGCCTTTTCACATCGACCACCATAGGGCTTCCACCTTAACCGAGACCCTTAATGCTCCATTTTTCTTTCCTCGGTTTTCCTAGCTTCTTTTTAACTTCGGTTCTTACTGCGCTGCAACCGAAACTAGGGACAAGTGAACAGGATAGACCTCGGTCAAGGCCGAAGACCTCGGTCAAGGCCGAAGACCTCGGTCAAGGCCAAAGACCTCGGCCTCGACACATTTTCGAAACCGAACACTGCGAGATAGACTTTAGCCTTGACACGTTGCCAGAGCCAAATACTGTAGTCGGCTGGCCAACGACGAGTCAGGTCTAATCAACACAAATCTCAATTACTAGTCATTAACCTGATTAAGTTCACATTAACTAAGTTCAGGCTATTTAAACAAGGCCCAATAGACAAAGATCCAGTCCATCCCTATAAATAGGTAACAGTACCCAACGTAAAAAATATAGATAAAAAATATCCATTGTCTGATACTCAAAACTGAAGATTACTCTAACTTAAGCGTCAGAATATCTTTTACAGGTACCATCCCTGTTCGACCACCCACACGCAAATACTCAAGCTTAAGAAGTAGTAGAAGAGACACCCAAAGACTACCTTTCAGGATCATATACCAATATAGATGAACATGAAAGTTAAAGAGATTATCAAGGAATATGATAACAGGCAACTGAATGGAAATAAAGAGTGTAACATGTATGTAATGTATATCAAGCCAAATCTTCCATCTCTTAACTCCATTGAGGTGCACGAGAGAGATGAAGAATGTGACGTGCATTAATTTTTGGAAGGTATGCAAACCAGCGAGGAGAAGTGCAAACACGTCTGGGTAAGAACGTCTGGGTAAGAAAAAACTAGTATACTATTCGTGCAGGTACTTTTACAGATTTGATATGTTAACACGAATTTTTTTTTTATTCCTACTCCAAACTCTAATCTTGACTACACTAATATTTTCTTCCTCTTCTTATACTAAATGGTCTTTTTGTAATGAGTTGTCAATGTTATGTAAGGATTTTGTATTAGTTTTTGAGATTTTTTTTCTTGTGAAGAACAACATGCTACACAATTAAGCTTTTAGTTACAAAAAATATTGTGGTATTTACAAAAAATATATTGTATTTTATTTTATTATTTTCAGACACTTTTTAAAATAAAAATCAAAACACATACCGCAAAATTGAGGTTTGCAAAATTTCTCTTCCAAGCACAGACCCCCATACGTAGTATTCACATTATTTTGATTGCATAATTTTGTTATTAATGATGTAAGTTTATGACTGTTTGTGATGCTAATAATGCATCGTACACCGGTATGATTGTTTGCAATGTTTAAAATAATTTGAGGTTTTACTATTTCTTAATTAATATGTATCTCATAAATAAGTTATATTTTTGGTAATGAGTTGAAAGGAACAAACAAAATTTGTAATAAAATATAATAGTTATGTTGCTAAATTGTCTAAGGCATGATAGATTTGTAATTATTAATGATTAATATAGTGTTTAAACAAATCTTTAAGAAAAATTAACGTAGTTCAATTTAATAATATGATTATGAGCTCATTTTAAGCATTTAAGAAATGTAAAGGTGTAATAGAGAAAAAAAGTTGGTCCTATATTGGTCTATATATCTAAAACAATCCACACAACTCAGATAGTTTCTTTTAGCACTCCTTCATTCTTTATTTACGTCCATCAATATCTACAATTTTCTACAAAATCCAAAAATACTTTCACCCTCTTTTATTCTAAGTTTTTTGACAAAGCATCATCCAGTTTCATGGATGTATGCACACTTCTACCTACCTTTTTGAAAGATTATATTGTCTTCTCCATTACTCACTCTCACTCTCATTGAACATATACATTTTTCATTTCTATTTTTAGAATCTTCCTCTACCATGTATGTTTGAAGAAGGAGAGAATGCTCTTTCAAAGAGGTGGATAGAGGTGTGTGTGCGGCCATAAAGTTAGGTGATATTTTATTAAAAAACTTATGATAAAAAAGAGTAATGATGTTTTGAAGTTTAGCAAAAAATTGTAAATATTCAAAGGTGCAAAAAGCAGATGAAGCTGTGATAAATTGAACTTTATCTAAATTGAGGTTCAAATGATTATAAATGGACCAGTTTTTTCCCACCTGAACTTGCCTTATGCTCATCTTTACGAGTAATATCCCACACTTTTTTTTAATACATATATTTTTTTATCATTAATTGAAATTTATTAAAAAGAAAAAAAATTATGTGGAGTCAAGGACTATCTCTTATAATTTTATATTTTAAATAAATTTAACCAATAATATATATAAAAGAAGAAGTTTGTTAGAGAAAGACTTGGATAAGGGTTAATATAATAAAATCAGCAACCATCCCTGTAAATGTAAAGTACTTAAAATGTAAGTTAAATTTAAGTCTGTCTATTCTTTATTTTTATTTTTTACTTTTATGTATGATATTATTTTGATAGAAATTTAAAATATGAAATATTAAAACTACAAATTTAGAAGTGAAAGGAAGATATTCCTGAAATGTGTAGATAAATTTGTGCTTTAAAAGTAATGATAAAGAGTGCGTTGTGGTGTTTGTTTTTCCGAGAAAAAAAGTAAACAGCGAATGGTATAACTGAATTGTCGTGGTGGCAACGGTTTTGTTCCGTAAAGGGCGAAAGTAATCCTCCCTTATAAAAGCTGGACATTCCTACAGCATCCTTCATCCCCAACAAATTTGTAATTAACAGGTAGCTAGATTGAGCAAAAGCTCAGAAATTAATCCCTCTCCTCTGCAATCCTCCATATATTTGTGATCGATGAAAGTCGGTAATCGAGAACTATGTTGCCGCTGACATAGATACATCTCAATTATCAACAGAAACATCGATCCACCTGGATCATATATATAAGAAATGGAGGTGCAGCGGATGAGAGAATTGCTCACACTTTGGTCAACATTGCAAATTAACCGCGTTGCTCTTGTGGGTGGAAACCACACCGCTGCCAGATTTTGCACTCGCTAATTAGCTAACCTTTTTCACCTTCCCCTCTCTGCCTCTCCCACATCCCAATATCTTTGATTTTCTTCTTTTTGCAAACACACTAACAATTTAAGTACCTATTTCTTTCTTTGTTTCTTTGTTTGTTTGTTTCTTAAGTCTTGACATCTGGTTGCCATTATGGTCAAAACACGCTATGGCTTGACAGTTTTGGCACTGACATTGGGTTCCTTATTCTTGTTGTTAATAATAATGAGATCGGCAGGCATGGTGGAGAAAATGGCTTCTTCGAGGCCTGCAGATTTGTCAATTGTATTGGGCGAAGGGAAGAAGCAAAGAAAGGTAGCGGTTTCCCAGAGCACCAAGATGGGTGGGGGGAGAAAACTATGCGGTTACACGTTGGAGGCGAAGAGAGAGGCGTTGCAGAAACTGGAGGACGTGCTTTTGGAGCCTCCAAGAGCGGCATCAGGGAAATCAGCAAAGTACCTTAAACGAACACGTTTCCTGCCGGATTTGATGGGTGATTCACTGGATAACTACCCTCGGCGTGTTTTCATCGACGTGGGATTGCCCGAGAAAAAGGGAGGGAGCGGAACGGAGTGGTTTAGGAACAAGTACCCGACTCGGAATCACAAGTTCGACATTTATAGCATAGAAACCGTGGGGGAGGAGTCAGAGAAGGAGGAGCAAATAGGAATGTCCGATTGGCTGAGGAAGAATGTGGAGGAGGAGGACTATGTCGTAATGAAGGCTGAGGCTGAAGTGGTCGAGGAGATGATCAGGACTGATTCCATTGCCCTCGTCGACGAGCTTTTCTTGGAATGCAAACCCAAGTCCCAAAGGCCCTATTGGGTGTGCTTGGCTTTATATGGCAAATTAAGGGATGAGGGCGTCGCAGTGCACCAGTGGTGGGGTTAGCTACCCACTCTCTTCCATCTACACCACCACACACACTTCCCTTTTTCACTTTTCCTTTTCTCCTCCTTTATCCATCTCTATTCGTGGTTTCCTTATTTCATGCTTAGTTTTCGTCACTCTTCAGATTATACCTTACCATGTATACCTTTTTCTTTTTAAAGCTATACTTTTATTCATATAATAAGATTATTTATATTCAACTCTTTCTGTCTTTTTCTTCTTTCTTATCGCTATCGCCTACAATGCTTCCTCTATTCCCTCTCATGCGCGCTGAAATGGTTTTCCAAATTCACTATGAAATTGACCTAGAGTACTTCTGAATGATGCTTAGCCAAAAGTTGTTCTTTTTAATTATAGTACGTGTTGTCAGAACTGATTATTACTAAAAAAATTAAACCAAAGATTGAGCACATCTACCTAAAATTTTAATATGATAGTATTATTTATACTTCTGTCGCATTTTTCATAGGATTATTTTCTATTTCTGCCTCTTTCTATAATCACACTAATTATTTCGTCTTATAGTTTTTAAGTAAAATATATATATAAATAAAATTCTCAATAATAATAGCTATTGATTACTCGTTACTTTTTCATATATAAAAGAAAAACAAAATTGCTGCTCATGCTTTATGAAGAATAATTCATAGATATTCACATGTAATATATAGTCATTTAAAGAGAAAAGGATGAGTATCATACGATGTGACAATAAATAAAAAATATTAATTAGATTTTATAATTTTGCAGTATCCATATATAAGTAACTCTATTGCATGTGTTCAAAATACAAATAAAACCAAGGTAGGATCGTTTCACGGACACGCTTGATTTCCGTGCATATATAGACAAAAATAAATTAAAAGATTCCAAAGGGACCAAAAGACACGGGTTACCAGTGATCACGAGTTGACATAATTCGTAGTACCAAAAAACAACATCCTTGCTAATTGATCTTCCATTATTAATTTAATCAAACATGACTACAATGAACAATGATCGATTGGTCCCTCTATGCGACAACGATCAATCTAAGATAAAAATATAGTAGTATTTGACATTAAATATCTTGGAAAAGGCACACAAGGCAAGCTTATTCACCGTGGCCACACATAAGGAAAGATCCAAAATTAGGTAGCTAATGAAGAAAGCAGCAGTAGGAGAAAGCGAACAAAAAATGCAGGCGGCTAACTAGTTACAAAGCTCACGGGCTATGCCAACCTTATTGTTGACGGTATCAAACAAAATCCTAAGGTTCTGTTGCTGGAAGTTGGCAATGACGTTCAACACGGAGTTGACATTGTTGGGTGCCGCGGCCATTGCAAGGCAAGCCAGCGACCCTGCGCTGCTATGAATCAAGCTGTTCTCTAAGGGAAGTTTCAGGTCTAGTCCCTCGAAGTGCAGCGTAACTGTCGGTGCCAATGTTTCATAGGTTTTCACAAAACAAGTGTCGAAAGCTCCAATGCTGGAGAACGTGGTGCCTCCCACCTGCTTCCTGAACTCATCCCTCACGGCCGTGTACACGGGCTCCACGAACCGGGTTATCACCGTGCCCGAATCTATTATGGTTCCGGATCCGGTGTTGGGGTTGAACGCCAGGTACTCGCTGGTGAAGGGCACCGGGACGCTCCCCACGCTGATTCCCGTGAAGTTGACGTAGTAAAGAGAAGGCCGGTGCGGGTTGCGGAGAAGCGGGGTGGTCCGGATGCTCTTGGGCTGGCCCACGGGCCCCAGTTTGAGCGATCCGGAGAAGTAGTATGATTTGAAGCTGGGGAGACAGTAGGAGAAGATACCCGAGTAGTTTGAGCCAGATTGGGAGAGCAACGACAAGGGGCCGCGGCCCAAGCCCAAAAGCCCTTGGGCAGGAACAGTGGCCCCGGAGATGGCATCGACACAGCCGAAGGAGTAGTTGGGGATAACATCAGTGGCTAATCTGAGTGAGTCTTGGACGAGTGTGGCGGCGAATGAAGAACCCGCGTAGGATTGGTTGAAGGAACACGCGCCGGTTCCTGTAGCGGGGCAGGAAAGGCCACGGACCTGACCGCATTGGGGTACGGAACAGTCCAATGGAGCGTAGCTGGTGGAGGCTTTGGGGGAGAAAGTGGTGTCGGAGCAGCCGGTGCAGCCGTAGCACGGAACGAAGGCCTCGTCGGTGCTTGTGTCGAGGACCATGAACAAAAGTTGGCCGGGGGTTCCCAGTTTCACCCTGACCACGTAGTTGCCAATGTTGAAGGCCTGACCCGAAGCGATTGGGGCCGTGGATACTGTCTTTTGGCCCACTAATGTGGACAGGTACTTGACTCGGACTGTGTCTTTGGAGGCCATGTTTATGATTCTGTTGTCCCATGAGTCTGCCTTGGGTGGCTTGAACGGTGAGCATTTGCTGTACATGGGAATCACGTTGAGGTCCGAGTCATCGGGTTGAGAGGCACAGGGGTCAATGGCATTCACCCTGATGAGGCAGATTATACAGATAATAAGTATTAACGAGGTGGCCAACTTAGCGTCCATGGTTGGCGACTCGGTCCGAGTCCTGTTGACTCGTCTGTATGTGAAACGTGATTGTGGGTGGCGATGTAATACAATACAGGGACGAAGGTAGCTTACTAATGGCTTGTGTGCATGCATGGCGGGGAGTGAGGCCTCTAATATAGGCGCCTAACCAAGAGGTGCTTGTTAATTTACATAAACATCCTTGGAGTTGGAATTATTTGGGCGTTTTATTTACTGTTCTATTACCCTCATCTGATATAAATACGATAAAGAAAATTTGTGCATTCTAAAACATATTACGCGTTTCAATCATAATCCTCTGTTTATTATTTTCAATTTTTTACTTCACCGATTAATAATTGAATGAAAAGGTAAAACTCTATCCTTTTTATACATTCTAATTAAACTTTAAAAATGTTTTATAAAATTGAAAAAAGAAACTGTTGTTATCTCAAAAATTTAATATTCAAAAAGAAGTTTTATTTTAGGGTTCTCAGTTTTGGACAACTATTTTTTCAGGTTGTCTCTTTCTTGTTCTTTTTTAATTTAATTATATTAAGATTATCTTTCCATGCATAACTCTAGTCTATAGGCCATTCGCTATAATTAAGATACCAAAGAGTATTGTTCAACATGGACACCTATCTTTTTTTACATTCCCTCTTTAATATTTATTTTTTTATTTCAATTATTTTTTAATTTCTCTTTTCTCATTTCTATCGTATCAATAAATTATTTTACTTTTCTTACTTGAGAAGCATATGTTTCTACTAAAATGTACCTGAACACTATTTATGGTGAACTCGCTGAAATATCTTTGTGCACAAAGTTGCAAAAGAGAACTTCAATGCTTAAGTTAGAAAGCATATAAAGTATGAAAAATAAAGAGTAATAACTACTTTAGGAATGAGTCATTGACACGTATCTTATAACCAATTGTTTATAGCAAAGACATGTTTTTTAACGTCATACATTACCTTTACTTGCCATGTTTTGTCTTTATCTAGTAGATGTCTTGTCTACTTTACTCAACTTTATCAGGAATAGCGTTAATAGTAATTATGCTAATTAGTTTGTGATTAATTTGGTTAATTAGCTTATTATGGGTATAAGGTTTTTGACAATACTGAAATCTCTTATATTATTGACATTACTTTCTCCTTTGAATGATGTCATTTCAAATTTCAGTTGTCGATCATGTTGAAATCCGAAGTTTCTTATCTTCTCCTTTTTGTTGCTTTCAGTTTATATTGAAATCCGAAATCCCTTTAATCTTGATGTCTTAAAGGTTTTTTATGTTTATTTCGAATTTCGGTTGTACTAAAATTCAAAATCTTCCTTAACTCGTACTCTAAAGGTATCTAGGTTATTTCTTTTTCTTTCATTCCTTATAATTACTCAGGATACATTGCCAAAAAAAATGTTGAAGTATTTTTATCCTTATCCTATTATTTTATAGGAATTAATTTCTCAAAAGTTATAGTATGATGATGCAAAACATGAGCTGGATTCTACGCGGTGTAATCATGCACGGAAGGAAACGTACGTTAAGAAATAAAAACAGAGTGTACATCACATAAAAAAATAAAGAGTGTACAGGTTTTGATACCGAAGTATAGAAGAAGTTGCAAGTACGTAAATACAAAAGTAAATGATGAAGCGAAAAGGGTATTGGATCATTTTCGTGTGAAGCAAAGGGACAAAGTTGCGGTTCATCAGGTCTTTTTGGACTTCAGTGCAGTGATGCTCTAAAGTGTTACAGAACCTTGCTGTCTCTCAAGCTGTTTTAGTGTCGGTACGTAGCTTCTGACTGCAGTTAACTAACCCTCTTGAAATTATTGGACCGTGGTTAATTTTGTTTTCATTACCATTGTAATTTATTATGAAGCAGGGTTAGAAAATTTCCATTAACATTATGATTTACGTAAGATTTTGAAAGGAGTGTGAATGGATAAGAATTATTATATATGGAGCTAGCTAGAAAGAAAGGACTCGTGATGATCCGAATATACTGGGATTAGAAATTGACAGCGCTAGAGTTTTGTTGGTACATGGATGATGCACGAGATGCGGTCGGTCACGGGCATTCAAATCTCATGCATGCATGGCCCCTCTCATTTCCAGTTTTGAATGAACAGAAAGCTTCTTAAAAATAAGAATTCACTAATAACGCAACTGCCTCCAATAAACAATCATTCTTTTTGTTCCAAAAAATAAACAAATAAACAACTTGCTCAACACTTTTTAGCTCTAATTCGTCTTTTTGTATGCAATAAAATATTCTTTTTTTTTTAACATCCTCTTTTTGTGCATTTTGTGTTCATCTACCCATCATGTTAAATGAGTTTACATAAAAAATAAAAAATTTATAAAAAAAACTAATTAATTGATATGTCATTTTTTATTGTCAGTATAAAAAATGAGTTACGATTTGGGAAAAAAGAAATTTTCATAGCAAGAGATGAAAATCTTTTGTCTCAATTCCTTTTCTAATCAATAAAAAAAATCATATTATTTAATAAGTTATATAAACATATGACATAGATAGTGCTTCACCAATGGTCATATATTATTTTAAATCAAATCATTTGATTTAACAATTATATATTGAAGTAATTGTACACCCATTGATCTAGCTCTCTCTTTTCTCTTTGGTGGATCAATCATGTGCATTCTACATCAATATTGTACAGTGGTTCTACTTTCTAACAGCATTGATCGACTTATTGCCAACTTATTCTTAATCATGAAACTCATAACTTTCCTTATTGTGTGAGATATCACAAGGCAAGGAACCCTAAGAGAAGAGAGAATGAGAGTAACTAAATAACAACTTTTATTCAATGAATCTTTTTAATGTATGATACAAAGAGATGATATATATAGACTTTATGAACAACCTAACTAACCGAGAGAACAACATGAAAAAACACTAATAGTTCTAAAAGGCTATACTATATATCTAAATTATTTATTGTTATTACTTATATTGATGTTGATTCGGAATCTTCAGAAGGTAGAAACTTATGATAGTTTGTGAGCAAAATATTAGAAGCTTCCGTTAGGGGTGAGAGAGTTTCTAAACATTAGTCAAATAGAGGCTTCCAGAGGGAATCATTCTTTCTCAATCAATTATGTCTCAATTGGATAAATTCACATACTTCACACATTTTTTTAACGTCTCATGGCAGCGTCTGGCTAAAGTGTCTCATAAGTAGTGTATGGTGGGGATCATCTGATGGGAGCATCTAGCGTGGGTCGTCTGGTGTTTACATATATAGACCATCTGATGCTTGCTTTTGACCAAGGCTTCTATTGTACCCTTTGTACCTTTTAGCCTTAGCATTTATCTCCTATATAAGGGTGTGTGGGTTAATTACACCCTGTTACATGTTGTAAGCTCTACATATACCTTTTCTAAATTACGGGTGTTCATCAGTTCAAGATAACTCGATGAACTCAGTAAACTGAACTGAACCAATTAGTTTGGTTCAATTTTTTCATTTGATCAAGTCTGGACACGACCCAAATCAATCATGTATGGTTTGGTTTATAGCTTTCACATTTCAAAACTCTGACTTAACACGAACCAACCTGAATCCACCCAAAAGTATATATATTATATTATTATTATTATATATTTATTTTATATTTTTAAGTTAGTAAATTTAGTATTTTGTTTAGGATTTCACATTTCAAAACCTTGGTCGGACCCTATTTTATATTTTTAAGTTAGTAAATTTATTTTATACTTTAAATTTATACAATTTGTTATTTGTATTGTATTGTGTTGTTTTAATAATTTAATTTCACTAATGTAGTATATATGAAACACTTTTGTTATAAAATTATGAATTTAATAGACTAATTGATTTGACTAATTTCAGGTATCAAATTATTTTTTTACAAATTAGTGAAATTATTTTCTTAAATTTTTTTATCGATTTTCTCTTAAATAGAACCGAACCAACTTGATTATCATTGGTTCGAGTTAGAAAAAAATTACAAATAACCGAATCAACCCAACCTAGTTAAAATTAATTGGTTTGGTTACCGAACCAACCCGAATCGTAAACACCCTTATTGTAAATATTTTTTGTCAACATGATGTATTTACACTTTTAGTTGCAATTTTGTTTTTTTTTCTTGTTTTCTCTTGTTGTAACTCTCCATTCTTGCTTTCGTTCTTGCATTCATGATTCACTTGATCTTCTTATTATTCTTGTTTGTGTTTCTTAGCTAAGAAAATCAACAAGTGACGTCGTCTGTAGGGAGGCAAAACAATCAAGAAAGATTGGTAACGATGGCAATGAAATTCGACATCAAGAATTTTTTTGGAGGTGACAATTTTGGATTGTGGAAAATCAAGATGGAGGTGATCTTGATCTAGTAGGAATGCAAAGAATTGTTGAAGAGGGAGGTGAACATGACACATCTTTGATGCTAACAGAGACAAGAGAAAGATGATTAATAAAGCAAGAAGTGCAATCGTGTTGCACCTTGGGATAAGGCACTTTGAAAAGTTGCCAATGAAAGAACCATCATTGAGATGTGGGCAAAGTTGGAGGCTTTGTACATGACAAAGTCCTTGGCCCACAGCTCTATTTGAAATAATGACTCTATTTGCTCAAGATGACATAGTAAAAAAAAATAGAGGAGTAGCTTGCGAATTTCCATAAGATGGTGGAAAATCTACAAAACATTGATGTGAAGCTAGAATACGAGGACAAAGTTGTCATTCTCCTCAATTTGTTGTCAAAGTCTTTTGAGCATTTTAAGGATGTGTTGTTATATGAGTAGACGATCATGTTGGAGAAGGTTTTGACCTCAATTAGAATCAAGGAGTTGCAAAAGCTCTAAGATTTGAAGCCTAGAGACACAAGGATTGGTCTAAGTATAACAAATAGGACAAGAAAAAGAAGGAAAAGAAGAGCAAGATGTCCAAGAATCATCAAGAAGAATATGATGACTCAAAGAAATAGTTGGGGTGTTTCATATGTCAGAAGTTTGTCATATCCAAAGGGAATACCCTAATAATGAAGATGAGGACTCTCGAAATTCGAAAGATACTACTAATGTTGTAGAAGCACTAAAAGGTTATGAGCCTTGGCTTTGGTGGTACGTTCTTGTGGCCCACAAAAGAGTTAGGTAATGAATTCGACATGGACTTACCATATGTGTTCAATGAGGGGCTACTTTGAGACGCTATAACTAAAGGATAGTGGAACAGTCTTCTTTGGAAACAAAAAGGCTTGTAGAGTGCAAAGCATAGGGACAATCAAACTCAATGTTTGGCAACCATGAGATGTTGTTGTAAAGGGTGAAGTTTATTGCAAAGCTTACAAGAAACCTATTGTCCATTAGCATATTTGACATTATAGGCTATTCTCTAACATCCTCAAATTTTAAAAAAAAAACATAAAATAAATTAATAAATAATGATTATCTAGATATATAATAATTTAACTACTTAGTGAATAATAATATTAAGTTATCTGATTTAAATAAAAAAATCATTAAAATAAAGATTCAATAGAATTTAAAAGAAAAGAAATAATTAGTTTGGTTGTTAAAAAGAAAATATAATAGAATTGATATTCAAACCAAAACATTAGAAGTTTATTATTGTGGGATGATTATTATAGTTAGATAAAATATTTATTGTATTGAATTGGTGATCCTTAAAAATTATATAAATGTTTATTATATTAAACCATAATATACATATTAATACTATATTTATAGAAAATATATTTAATATGAAAACATAATGTAGTATTTAGATAAGATGATCTTATACTTTATTTAGACTTATATATTATATTTAAGATGATGAAAGAAAAATAAAGATAAAATAATATATTAAATTTTATTAGATAAAATGAAAGAAAAAATAATAGTTAGATGAGAATCAATCAAATAATTAAAAGATTAAATTGTTAAGAATCTTAAATGAAAAATAAGTTGATTTAAGATAATATTAATTTCAAAATAAAAGTAAAATCAAATAATTAGGAAAGATTTTATCAAAGAGGAAGAGGAAAATCAACCAAATTTATTTATATGAGATTAAGTGGTTAGAAGAATTATAAACTCTAAAAACTTATAATATGAGGCTAATTTGATACTCAAGAGTTGGGTTGAGGAAGAAAAGAAAAAGAGGAGAGAAGAATAAATTAGCGTTATATAATTTTGCTTCAAGGATGAGTAAAACATTGTTTTCAAATAAGCCATGGTATAACTTCATTATTAGTATAACTTTTTATAAAGACTTTCTTATAGTGAACGAATTTTGATGTCACTATACATGATTTAAATTAATTTGATTTTTTTTTTTAAGAATTGTTCCTTTTTGTTCATGCCTCATCATTCTTATCTCTTGGAATTGAATGTCTTCATGATTTTATTGGCCTTGGATTTAAAACATTGTTATGTCTTACATATATTGATTGTGATTATATTGAAACTTGAGAGTTGTAAGGGCATCATATATGTAACATTTTTCTTTTCCTATCATATGTGTAAGAATTAATGGCTGGAATGTATCAAACCAAGAAGGACAGGTGAATTGGTATTTTAAAATTTTATTTTTTACCTTCAAGAAATATAGTCTTTTTCTTTAGTGAATCAATGAGACACTTTGCAGCAATTTGGTTTGCATAGAAATTAATCTTTTTACATCAAACACATCAAGAACGCACAAAATTAAATTCAACTCAGATTTTACAAATTTATATGGAAATGATTAAAGCAATACAAAGAGAAGTAGAGATAGAAAAAAAGAACACACAAGCAATTTATATTGGTTCACCCAAACCTAGGGCTACATCCAAGTACACAAGACAACTCGTCTTTGGATTGATTCCACTAGAATCAAAAGTTACAAACAAACGCACATGCACATACAGTCACAACATGCATAATTCGTTGAACACCTATAAAGAAATTATTCTAAACATGCAAAAACCTATTGCATACAATCTACCTTCTATGAAACCTACCTAGAAAACAATTTTTTAACTAAAAGCGTGTAAAATAGAGTTAAAGATGAATATCACCTAAATATCTTTGATGCAAAAGAGAGAGAACAATTTCAAGTTACCAAAACTAGTGAGAGCAATTATAAAAAAATCTCAAATCTTTACACAATATTGATTAGATCATCGAATTTGATTAGAAGGATGTGTAATCAACTGGTTTTCCGCTGAAAAATCGCAGGTTAATTCTTTTCTCTCAAAAGATGTGTAAAAATGATTTTTCATTTTCATCTCTTCTTTTTCAAAGCTTTCAAGTTTAGCTTTTATATAAAAATACACACATTCTAATTTAATCAATCAAACCAAGTATCTAATTGATTAAATGATTCTTCAAACTGATCTAAACAATTTATGATCAATTTAATCGATTATCTCAAGTATTTAATTGGTTAAATTGTTCTTGAGACTTAACCAAGCCAATCAAGCACATATTAATCGATTAACACAAATATTTAATCAATTAACTCTATTTTAATCAATTTTGGCAGTCATTTAATAGATTAAAACAACAAGTATGTATTTCCAATCTATCGAAAAACTTCCTAAATCGATCAGTTGCAACATGGATGAGATAAAACTAATTTTTTAAAACTTTTCAAAAATGTATCTCATTCATGCTTTCACATGTCTCACTCAAGTTACATTAGATTCAAGAATTGAGTTCATATGACCAAAGCATTATGCATAATGGATCAATAAATTTCTCTAGCCTATATGGAGGCATGAGTCACAAGTATTCAAGCCTAAAACATATAACACTTATCTTAGGCATGCTAGATTTCATCATCAAAACACTAGTTGAGAACAACACTATTTATGAATCTCTTTTAGAACCTGTTTTATTCATTAAGATTATAATCTTATTAAGAGTGTTATTTTCAAAGCCTGATAAAGTTTTTAAGGTCGAAGAGACTTGAAGACTTAGTTTTTACCAATTATATTTTCTTTTAGCATTGGTTAGTATTTATTTAGAATAAATATCGATGTGATTATTTATGTTTTCTATTATATTCTCTTTAGAGACGCTTAAATTTGAGGATTGTGATTTGTTTCTTATGTAAGGATTCATATATTTATTTATCTTATCTAAATATTATGAATATATTTTAAACCGTTTATTTTAAATTTTTTATTGTTGAATAATTTTTACTTGTTTTGTTATGGGTTATTACTATAACGAAAAGTATTATATATTCCACTAAAGTAGAATGTGAGATGATGAGGGTGTTAAGAAGAGCATCTATAGTTGCTAGAGGCCAAAAGGTTAATGGGTTGCACATCCTAGATGGTTCTACCATCATTGAACATGTGTTTGTTTCTGGTTAGATGGTGCAAGGAAATAAGTTGTAGATGTTAGAGCCTAGAGCATCTAAGTGTACCATTTATAGAGACATGGTTATTAATGAAACAGGAGGGTATGCTAAGTGGGACGTGATGAAGACAAGGATAAGACTCACATCTTTTAGGTGAAGTTGCCCACTAGAAGTTTTAGACAAGAGCGTCTAGTGGAAGAAAAAGGTACAACAAATGAAAACAATGAGCGAGCAACATCTAACTTTGAAGAAGCAAAACATACTATTTTCGACTATTAGCTGGTGCACATAGTGAAAGAAGGAGACACATGAGAATGAGGAGATTTAGCAATGGTAAAGTGCCATGGAGTGGCGACTTGAATCCGTGAAAAAGAACCACACATGAAAGTTAGTGGGCTTACCCCAATAGTAAGTGGGTGGTCGAAGGTAAGTGGGTCTTTAAGAAGAAAAATGTAATTCTTAGGGTAAACGCAAAATTCAAAGTTAAGCTTGTAAAGAAATGCAAATAAGTGATTGACAAGCTCAAGACAAAGGTAAAGTTCATATAAGGAGTTGCTAGTGGAGGTCAATCATCAAAAGGTGGAGCAAAAAATCGTAGAGGTATGTTGAAGCATCATTCAAAGTGAAGATGGAGATTTTTTATGTTGACTTAGAATCTTTATAAGGTGTAAGCTTTTGATGGTTTGTGAGTGAGGTGAGTAGAAGCTTCTGTTTAAGTGAGAATGCTTCTGGACATCAGTTAGGTATAAGTTTTTGTTAGGGGCGAGAACTATAAGACCCTGTTTTTATTTAAATAATATAAGCGTGTGAAATAATTAAAAATAGAAATTAATTTAATTTAAGAGTAATTAATAAAATAATTACAAATATTTGATTGTTATATGTGTGTATATATATATATATATATATATATATATATATATATATATATATATATATATGTTCTATTGTGATAAACATGGTTATTTAATTACGAATATGATTGGATTTGAGTAAATTATAAATATTGGAATATGAGAGGTGAGTATAGTAGAGATGTTCTTTTAGATTGAGATAGTAGGGCTAGTTTTACGGAAAATCTATTTGGAAAATAGGGGGTTACGGTTAGTAAAGTTGAATTAGTAAATAGACCCTTGACACTGTATATATATTTCTTCTTTCTTCTTCTCGTTCTTCCTTTTTCTTCTTTCTCCTTCAGCTTCTTCTTTCTGCTCTGTCGTTTCTTTTTCCTCTTGCATGTAAGCTGATTCAGCTTCATACCCTAAGGAACTTCCTTCCATTTTATCTAGTCTTGAGCACTGATCCTAATGAGTAAGCTTGATTCTACTTCCTTTGGCTATTTTCTTTCTCTTTAGGGTTCAATCATATCCACTAAACAGAAATCAACCTTGAAATCCTAATTGCTTAGGTTTTCTTTGGTTTTGAGAGTTTTGATAGGTTGTGTGTGAATTTTCAACTAGGAAACTGAGTTAGCTTGAGGTGATTGTGGGTTTCCCTTTCTCTACAAACCAACTAACAAAAGAAATAGATAAGGGAAGCTTGATCCTTGCTTTTAATTTAGGAAAAACTTTGACTTATGATGTTGATTAAGTTGCATATAAGTTATTAGATTTTCAATAGTGTTTTGAGCTTTGAAAATGTTGTGTGGATTTTGTGAATGTATGAGAAACTACCAATGATCTATCATATTTTGATTATGGAAGTATTGTGTTTTGGTCTTGATTTGAGTATTAACTAAAATTGAAGTGTTGTTCTTGAAATGAGTTTTGAATGCATTGATTATTCTTTATAAATATGGAGAAATTGATGTTTTAATCTTCATTTTGGTGTTAAATGAAATTATGTTGTTGTGATGCCTGTATAAAAGTGATGCTATAATGGATTATTCGGTGTGGCAGTTACAGTTGGGTAACTTAGTCTTGGTTGATATATATGTTGTGCATTGAGTTAAGGATACATCTAAGGTTAATGTAATTCAGGGTGTCAGATTAAGTGAGGTGTATGTGTGATATACTTGTGATCCTGGTACCAAATACAAGATAAGGTACCTAAGGGATATACTCAGACAACAACTGGTTTATCATATGGGTCAGGTAGACACCAGACAATAGTTAAGGGTTGTAAGATGAGTATGTCTAGACTTTATTTAATTGGTTGTCATATGGTTCATGTGGATTCTAGACACCAATTGAGAGAAGTCATTAGATCTCCTTGGTATCTGAACTCAATGAGTATTTCAAAAAGTGTTGTGTCATTTATCAAGTTGTACAGATTGCTTATGTTTAGGGGAAACATAAGTGTGATTGCGTGTTTGATAATAATATTGAATGAATTGTTGATATTTAATTATATTTTTTCCTTATTTATTGAATTTCATTTGTTAGTAAGCTTGCCCTTGCATTGTGTGTGTGTGTTTTGTATGACTGTGATGATCGTGTTTTACACGGAAGTAGATAGTAGAGCTGAGGTAGAAGGACACTCATGAGCAAATTTTCTACTATACTCTTGCAAGTATACTAGTCGTATGTAATACTGATAAATATTGGGTCATCCCACAGGGACTAGGTTGATACTCTAAGAACCTCAATATTAATTGCTTGTAAAAATTGAAGAATTGACTTTAACTAATAACTAAGTAACAAAAAGTAAAGAGAGCATAAAAGATAAGTTAATATTACTGATGAGAGAACTTGATACGGTTTTGTTCTCACCATAATGTCCCTCAAATGCATAAATAAATCACTAATCGATGTTTATCATTCGCATTCCCATCACCCATAGAAATACCCTTAACCTCAATCTCTTGCAAGTAAGAGATTAAGTTATTTAAGTATTAGACTATTCATCTCTCGCATGATATACAGTTAAATAACTCACCTTAAGAAAAAAAGCTTAAGATGACCAATGAGTTTTACTATCTCTCAAGCAATAAACTTCATTGGGACCTCTTCTCATTTTACAAGTCAAAGCTCGAGCTCATTCAACAAGTAAAATCCACACAATATATGAAATCAAAGCATAAGGTAAAGAAGAATTCTAACAATGAGCATAAACATTAGATTAATAATAACATCAAAATATTCAATAGAGTTCAAACATAGTTAAAACAAAATCCTAACCAAAGAATAACCTAGCCACCCATGGTGAGCATAATCAATGGAAGGGATACAAAAAATATGGTGTGAATAAGGTAAATGAAGGAATGAAAACAAGCTTGGATGTGTCCTGGGTCAGCTTGGGTGTATCTCTCATACCTCCACAAAATATGCAATATGAGTTTTAAAAGAAACCCTTCTATTCATATACCGAGCACTGGTCAGCCACGCGACGGGAGTTGGGCACTGAGATAGCAAAAAATACCTCATAAAATAAAAATTCTCTGTATTCTCTTATCTTATTTTGTGTAGATCTAGTTTAGATTGTACTCTTGTATGTGCTTCTTTGAAGTTGCCTTAATTTTTGAACTCTATAACATATCCAACCACAGTATTCCCTATTATGCATAAAAATATCACCTATCCATTGACGTGCAGTCACATACCCAATTTATTTTATTTTTGACATATATTGTTTATTTTCCTCCAAAATGTTTAACTGAGTGGGCAATTTCCTTTCAATCATAAATAATTTCAATGTATTCATTTGAAAGCACGATTTCAAGAGAGGAGTCTTCAGTTAACTTTGAATGAATGTAATATTTAATATTTTGCTTGTATTTTTTCCTATTTATCATTCAATTTGTTTGCTTATCTATTTTGATAAGGTAAAAGAATGTTAAAAAAATGTGTTCACAAAAATAGGTAATTACCTTTTATATATATATATATATATATATATATAATTATAAATACTACAAAGAAAATGACTTATAGTTATAGACACTTTTACCTACAGATATGATTTAGTGTAAGTAAAACAAAAAAAAATTCCACTTACACATATTAGTATAAGTAAAACTCTAATAATATTATGATAAATAATGTAACTATAGGTAAAAGATATAAATATTTTTACCTGTACCTAGATGGGTAGATAAAATTTTAAGAGACTTATAACTATAAACATTTAAATGTAGGTAAAAATTCAAATAATTTGTACCTACATATACCTATAATGACTGATGTAGGTAAAATTGTAAAAGATCTCTACCTATAGTTTTTTAGGTAAAAGTATTATTTTTCTTTTAAATAATAATTACGTGTAAAATCATGTTAAATTTAAAGAAAATTCAATATCAATACAAAATAAATAATTAAAATTATAAAATATTTAATCATAATTCGTGATTCAATCATTCCTAAAAAAATACTTTTAAAGATGAAATATAGAAAATAATGTTTTTTAAGCATATAGTAATTAATATTAATTATTTGAAATAATAAGATGAAATATATTAATTAATATTTTAATAATTAATTTTAATTTAGATTAATAATAATTTTATGAATTAAATTAAATATAATTATTTAAAAAATTATCTATGCATAAAGAACTAATTAATAAAATTTTAAAAAAAATAAATTAAATTAGACGTAGGTTTTTTTTAAGAAATTCCAGGCAGGTTATCATTGCTCATCTCTTGTTTCTCACGAAAGTTTTTATTGTGAAAGAAATTACAGAGAGACTCTTCTCCTTCCACACCTCCTTCAACCTTCATTTCTTATTTCTCAGTTTTCATCCTTTGTCTTTCTGAACATTGATAATCTTCCCTTCCCACATCAACAAGCTTCACTTAGGTTATATTTCAGAGCATCAATGAAGATAGAAATTTAGCTTTTCGCATTTCCATTTTTCTTTTTGGATTGGAATCCTTCCATTTTGCTTTTTGAGACTCTTAAGTATAGTACTTTTGCATCAGGTTTTGGTTTTTTACCTACTTTAATTGTTTCCGATCTACTCATTGCCTACTTCTAATTTTAATTTCATTACCTGATTTTGTTTGTTGAACATATTTTTTTTTTTGTGTTGACATTAGGTAGTAAACTCATTTAACTTTTCGATACTCAAGTTCATCTACTTCAAGTATCTTCATTACTTAATGTTGTGTTTGATTTCTTAATTTTTTTAGAAACAGAATCAGATTTTCATTTATCTTATTTAATGGAGTTGAATTGTTGCGTGTAACATATGTTTTGTAGTTATCATAAAGTAATGGACACCAGGTGTTTGAGAAAATGTATATGAGAAAGTTAGAGAGATAAATAATAATGGAGGAGTTGTGATCGTGAGTTTCTGAAGGTTAAAGTTTCAAAAGCTACTGTTTTGTTTCTTCATCTCTTTTTCTCTCAGCTTTAATAATAAAATTGAGCTGGTATTTTCTGTGCAATGTGATTCTGTAACTGAGCTTTTGTATCATTCCCTGTGTAATCTGTTTTTACCACTTTATAATAGCGTTTGTTTTGTTCATTCCTTGGATCAATAAAAAAGTGGTGGCTGAAAGTTGAGTGGAAGAAATAAATGGTCTACATGGGTTGGATGTGACATAGGAAGGTGATAACCACAAAAAGGGAGTGTTACAACGATAATCCATTGCAGAGGAAAAAAATAAGGTAAATACTCAATCTTGTCTCTCAAGTGATTACTGAGATATAATGCTGTTAATTTAGTTCTTAAAAATAATTAAATGAAATATTTTTTATATAAATTCATATATTAATTTTCACTTTCATTTTAAATTGTCTATTTATATTTACAATTTCATCTCTAAAAGTATTTTATTAATTATATATTCTCATTTAATCACATGAATTTTTGAATTTCAAAATATTTTCACGGATTATTGTCAAAATACTTGTGTCTCATACTTTTATGACCAAAATAACTATTTATAACATATAACTATTCTGTAGATAGAAATTTTGTGAGACTAAGTCATGAATTTGGGTATATTCAAAAACAAACTTAACACATAAAAAACATATTACATTTAAGTCTTCTTTTTCTATATTCTCTGCCACATACACTTTGTTGGTTACATTGCATGCCAAAAAATGGGTCAGTAGTTTCATTTATGCCATGTACTTTCTATTTTTATTTTTACATGCTAGCTTAATTATATGAGCAGAATAAAGTATTCAACAACTTTTTGAGTGTACATACCTTGTTGAAGAAGTGACAGATTTAATAAGAGATTGAAAAAGAAATGAGATATAAAAAGACACGGTTGCATTAATTGCATATCCAAATAATGGTCCTGTTGTTGTTTTATTTTATGTCACTTCTTATGTTTATATTTACAACCTTGCTTAATAACATATATCTATGATAGTGTTTAGATAAATTTTTAAGTGCATATTCTTATATGCATATTTTCAACCTTGCTTAATAACATAATGTATCAGAGTGTGTTTGAAAACTTTTGAAGTGCATATACTTTGTGAAACAAGTGAGAGATGTAATGAGAAATGATTATGGATTAAAAAAATGAGTTATAAAGGAGATATATGAAAAAATATCTCATAGTTTTCTTTGATTTGACTTCATTTTTTTACTATTGTACTTAGATGAAGTCATCTTTACAATTATGCAAGTTTCTGACTTTCTATTTAAGATTTCCAATTCTTTATTTGTTTTCAGTTTGTTGAACTACAAACTAGTCTCTAGTCTCCCTTGGCCTTCCAAGGATTTAAACCTTGTGGTGAGCATCCAAAATCACCTTGTTAGTTCAAATTCTATATTTATAAATTTATTGAAAAATAAGGGCTATGTTGTCTTTCACTACTCACTAGTGTTTGGTATTTTACATGTTTCCTTATAGTTATAATTTCTTGCAGCACTGCCTGAAAAGTCACGGGTTATATCCAGCTTTTCATTGATGGAGGCTTAAACCAGCAAAAGATAGGGTATGTGGATGAGATTGAACTGAAAAGATATAATTTGATTAAAGAGATTAAGTGAAAAAATAAAGACAGCGTCTTATCGTGTACCTCATTAGTGTTTGCCTCAAAAGTCAAAATTTTATCACTTGTCTAATATAATTTTCCCCATTTTTTCTCTTTAAAAAGATATGTTACACAGTAGCTGTTGCTAAAACTTTGAATGCGACGCTGGTGATCCCACATTTTGAAGTGAACCTTGTCTAGCAAGATTCCAGGTATATCCAAAATCTGCTATTTTTTCAACCTTTATATATATGTATGTTTAACTTTGAAATTGGAAAGTTGTCATTCATGTGAAATTGACAAAAATGCCTATAAAATTAGAATATAGGAAGGAGACATCACTTGAGAAGTCATGCATCAAGATAAGCATGTTTGTGTCACTATCATTTGCTCACACGTGCATACACGTCTGCATGGTTTTTACTTTTTAGTTGTGAACATGTTTACGAGTAAACATTAAAATAGTAGGGAAAATCCAAGTGTTATTATAACTTAACAAAACTTCAAATAAAACTGTCAAATAATTATGCATTAACAAGAATTATAAAACTATACTAATATTCGTATAATGTCACAATTTAACTAGAAAAAAAAAATATACAGTTAGAAATTCATTATGATTAACCTGCATCTTTAGAGAACTTTTTGGTTAGATAAAATGCAAAGATTACATGTCTTTAAATTTTTTTGCATCATTGATATTTATCATGCACATACTATATCCATTAATTACATGTCTTTTAAATAAACTATCTAGAAATCAAATGGCATTGGCTGAAGAAGAGTAAAAAATAAAAAAGATCCATAGAAGTAATTAAGAACCATACTATATATTCAACAAACAATAAAATATGAAACTACTATAGGATATTGTAGTTAACTACCTAGTAGGCGCAATCTTTGAGAAAGGTCATGAAGAAACTCGAGGCATTTCTATAAGTATGGATCACTCCTATGCTTTCATTTTTTAATTTTTTCAAGATGGTTAATCATTTTTTTCGATTTACTTAATTTGTTGCCTATGGATTGGTTCAAAGGAGGGGAAGAGGTAAAGGAAAAATAAATCCTTCCATTATTAGGTACAAAAGTTTGGACTTTTCATCCCTCTCATTTAAACTTTTGAACCAAACAATAAATTTATCTCAAAATTCCTTCCTTCCTCTTCATATCCTTAATTTCATCCAAACAGTATGGTAAGTTCAAGTTACCAAGTCCTTGTGTTTATTAGAAATCCATTTGTTTGCATAGGACAATACAAATTTCTTATAAAGTTCAGTAGATTTTTTTTTCTAAAAAAATATTTCTAATGCAAAACATTACAAAATATTCTTTAGTTAGTAAATTTTCATATAAATGCACTGATCATAAGTGAACTCTATTAAAGTTGTTAATGAACCATCTTTATTCTAATTTGCAAAATATTAAAGAATCAAGTCTACCCTTTCTTGTAACTCTCAATCTAGATCATATACTATAAAATACCTTGCTTAAGTGGTCTACTGGCATCCAGTTCCATCAGTTGCTGCATTCAAAGCTCAATGAAAAAGAAAAATTTGGTTTTCAAGGACTTACCAAGGTATATTCGTGCTTATTGTATTGACAAACAACATAACTATTAATAACTATGTCACTATTGCCTATCATGGACTAGTTTATGCCTACTAATTTGTCACCCAAGGGAATTAGGCTATGATAGCTCTTGTACCATGTTGTAATGGTGAAAAAACAGAGTAATAAGAAGATCTAAACATATTGCATTATTAATATGATCTAGGTAGCTCTATCTATATAGGTTATAGAGTTGAGGAAAGTAACAGGAAAATAACAGACTAACTACTAAATGTCTAACTTCTTAACGGATTCTTACAACTTTACATTACCTTCATACTATACTCTAACAACACCTAATTTCCATTATTTAGAAACAACCTTAGTGAGGTTGAGGAAATTACATGTACTTCAAATATACAAGTGAACTAAATATATGTGCTTTTCTAGTTATGGATTTCATGAAGATGGATTTAAGGTAGTAAAAGCTAAGTTTATAATTAAAAAAGAAATATAGTTTCAACTGAAAAATATTTCTTTAAAGAGTTTCCTTCGGTGGAAATATATCTGGGCAATTAATTTTCTTGAAATTTTCACCAACCTATTGAAATGAAACAAAAAGCTTACTATAAGATTGAATTGCAGGCTGGTATGCTAGTAGCTCATGGCATTGTTGGAAGAAGCTGTGTCCTCAAGACCAATCCAAAACGCATGGTACCTTCTTGAAAGGAACTGGCAGCACACATTTTGTGACTAGATTCTTGAGTTGTTATATCACTACAAGCTGTTTAATGTGAGTTGATTTTTTATAGTGTGTTACATTTCCAATATCAATTCTCCCAAAAATACTATCTGAATTAATATCACAAGGTTTATCAAATAATATATGTTTAGTAGTGAACTTACCTAAGAGCTTTTGAATCATACAAGCTTCAGTTACTTTTTCAAAATATGATATTGCAATAAGTATGCATGTAGAGTTGGAATTAAAAAGAAAAGATGGGAATGACTGTAAGGCATTTGGACACTAGATCTTTACTTGAACATCCAAAGCTTATATTTCACTTGTGTTCTTATGACCAAAAATGGAAACAGGGTGATTAAAAAAATAATAGAATCTATTGGAATTATAATTTCTGAATTGAAACAATAATAATTGTCTACTTTGATATCTTGATCTTCATTATCTTTACATATTTAGCTCAACAGAAAACTTTGGTTCTTGAAAAATAGGAGATTTTATATTTTCGTCCTTTAAAGATTTTTTATTTTTATTTTTATCCTAGTCCTTACTAGAACAATGACAATCTAGTGACTTATTTACCTTCTCACATAGAGTTTTATAGGGATAATTACCCATAGATTTGTTCAAAATAATTGATGAGGATGTCAAATAATATTATAAGCTATTAAAATATATTTTACCCAGAAAAACTACAAAGAGTGGTCCTGTCATTCATTAATGAACTATTATATTGTACTAAATAAATTATTTTATGTTAAAAGAAAGGACTAAAACAAATAAAAAAAAATTAACGATCAAAATAAGAAAATATCTTTTGAAGACCAAAATATAAAACGTCTTACTTCTTAGATCTCAAATTGTTATTTAAACATTTGTTTTGGTTTTACTTCTTAGGTATTTAAACTTTTTTTTTTCAATTAGTGACAATCACAACATCACACGTATATTGTCTTCTTAATAATCTTCTTTGTATTAGATATGTTAAATTATTTTAGTTAGTGGTACCTTTACCTTGAGGAGTACAAATTATTAGAAGATGGAGGAACAATGTTTACCTTTGAGAGAACTGGAACAATGTCTACATGCAATATATTTGTGTTAGAAATTAAACCAGTGTTCTTGCAATATCCCAGTACTTTTCATCTGCAGGAGAGATTCATTGCATCCAATGTATATATGAACTTCAAAATCTCAAATGAATTCATGTTGTTTTATGTTATGATTCCAAGACAGCATCAAGTTTCTTCTGTGTGACTAACGCCAACTACCCAAGACATACAAATACAATAGGATTATATCCTGGTGAGCTATTTATCATTTAATTTTGAAGATTTGTTGCAATATGTCCAACATAATAGAATAACTTGTGTACTTCAGTGAAATGATAGAAGTTATTGTCCATGAATACATGGAAGAATTCTTTGGCTATTGTGAATCGATATTGGCAAATAATGGACTTTTTTTTCTCACATTTTTATTGGAATTTCATCCTGCTACTCTAAATCATGTGAAGTTGAGAAACATGTTATTTGTATTTTCATTGAATACTAATAATTTGATACTATTTGGATCATTTGATTGTAATTTGATTATTAAAGCTTCCATGTTGATTTTTATGATTGCAGCATTTCAATAATTTGTCTAATAGAGAATCCCTTCTCTATATTACTTTTTAAGCATGAATGTTATATTGCTTAGATTGGAGATCCTACTATCTAGGGAGAAAAGAAGAGTGACATATATGTAACTAATATTTGTATGAATGATGTTATTAGCTAAGGTCAACTTGTGTCTTTGTTGAATCTGATTGCTTGCATAATGCCCCTTTCTGCATTCAAGTTATAAAGATAGTAGAAACTTGAGAATGAGAAGTAATATTTTGAATTTCAAGTATATAGGTTGTTGGAAATTCTTTTTATTCATTATATTTTAATTTTCCATTTTATGAATTGCTCAATAATTCTTCTTTTAATTATATTATTTTTTCATAAAACTGAATAACAATAAAAAATATATTTTATTTATAATTTTTAATGTACAAAGAGCCCATACAGGAGATGTATACTTTATTATTATATGACTTTTACCTACAGTTGGAGGTTGTAGATACAAGTTAATGACTTTTACAGTTAGAGGTTATAGATACAAGTTAATAATATTTACCTATGGCCACAGACTATAAGTGCAAGTTAACACCTTTTACCTACACACATTTCAAACTATAGTTATTATTTATAGTGATAGTAAAATGTAAGTGTAGGTATAAGTATATCCATAGGTAAAACTTATAGTGACAAACAATTATTTATTGTTATATGACCCCTTAAAGTTGACAGAAAAAGCACCCATAGGTCTAAGTCTTTTAAACATTTATCTACAAATTTTGGACTTATAGTAACAGTTTTTGTGTACAACTATGAGTCATTTTTCTTGTAGTTAAAAAATGGTATCTATATATAAATTATAAGTATACACACGTACGCGTGTACATGCGTGTTTTATTTTAGCAATGCAACAATATGCAATTATATACCTAACAGTTTATTAATCAAACAACTTATTATCAGTTGAACAGTTGTTATCTTCTAGTTACACTATCTTTTAACTTAAATTATTTGGGAAATTCAACTATTTGGGAGTCAAATAGAAAAATGGGAGTTGCAAAATAAAATTCAGTCAAAGTCTAACTTTAAAGCAAGTTTGCTATTTCCAAGCCTTACGCTTTTGCTAAGCTCACTTCAAATCTTTCCAGATTTTTTGACAAAATTATTCCTGATAAACATATTTATGTTATACTGACGGTTTTTCTTTTTCCGCCTACGAAATTGCTAACGATACCTGCAACTAATTTAAACTTCCCAAAACGCCGCTCCATTTTTAAAACCATAAAAATATCTACTTTGAATTTTTTTTGTGCTGCTGGTGGTTAGATTATTTTAACCATAATTATTACATAATTATATACACAAGTAGTTATATTAATTATAACTATAACCATTTCTCCATTACCAATTATAATTTAATATAACCGGTTATCTTTTATAAATAATTGGTTATATACCCGGTTATAAATTTATAACTGGTTATTTAACCGGTTATAAATTTATAACCCGTTATATCTAAAACTGGTTATATAACCAGTTATCGATATATAATCGGTTATGTATTCATAACCAATTATATAACCGGTTATAAAAAACTTGTTTTTTTAAAATGATTTTTTTTTAATTAACTTCTTTTCTACAATGGTGTGTAAATTAACTTAGAGTTATGTAAAACATGAGAACACGATATTTATGGGGTGTAGAGTTGAAAAGGCATCCAAATGGATATATAAAAATTAAAGACAAATAAAAATTTTAGAATTGTATATGCTTTGTGACATTATATATCACTTATAATATACCTAAAATAGCATAACAAAACACAAGTTCATAACTAAATGTGCACGGTCCTTCAACACTTTCATTTTAATTAATAACAAGCATTGACGATAAAATAAGTTTTCGGTAGAAGAACAGGCAAATTTGAATGTCATAATAGTTTAAATGTTATAACTTTGCACGTTTTGGATTGGTTCATCTGGTATTTGGATTTAGAATTGCAATATTCCGGATATGTAATTTAACATATTCCCTATCAATTAATTCACAGCTCTGTAAATATGAATTTCTGATCATGTCATCTTAATTAGGGATGGTGAAAAAATTTGCATCCGCGAATATCTGTGGATAAAACTAGCAAAAATATTTGCACAGATAATATAAATTGGTATCTATCACGCGCAGGAACGAGTTTTTTCTACCCTTTCCTTAATGGGCACGAGTATGGGGATCATAGTACCCATACCCGTGGGTATTCGTTAAACTAAAATTATATATATATATATATATATATATATATATATATATTATATAAATTAAAAAAGATAATATTTTTGGAAAATAAATTAAATTAAAATATTAATTATCAAAATTCATTTATATCAACCTTATTTTTTTATGAAAACTTCATAGTTAATAAAATTATTTATTATAAAAATACCGATAATATAAAATAAAGATTTTATTTGTATTAAATATTTTCTCATAATATATTATATTAATCTACTTTTAGATCTAATTAATCTTGTAGAAACTAGTATAATTTTATTTCTAGATTTTTCAAAAAATAAATTTTTTATTTGATAAAACTTCTTCTAAAAAATATTTAATTTTTTTTTTTTTTTAAATATCCATGGGTACCCATGAATATCCGCAAGTAATAAAAAACGCACAGATATCTCTATAGTAAGTACCCATGGGCATTTGGAATAAAAAATGCAAAGCATTCCAGAAGTGAAAATCGCTTCATTAGACCATGTCATCCAGAAGTGAAAATGCATTGTACGGAACATGTCGTACTAACCTTAAAAGTCAAATTGAAAGTCAATAAAAGGTATTTTTGATATTTTAAAAAAAATATTTAATGGGATAGATGGCAAAAGAAAGAAGACACGCGGTAAAAGAAATATTCACCCCTCCCCAAAAGGATACTGTGTAGAGATTGAATTCAAGTGTCGTCCTCCAAATTCATACTTTTCTAAATCAACACAGTATACTTATTGAGTCCATAGAAACACATTTTAATATATATACAAACATATTTTAAAAAAATCAACACAATGAATGAATAGGTTTCATTGTCTTACTTTTCTAAAAAAAATTAACATGATGAAAATGGCAAATCCATTTCAATTATGTATTTAATTATATACTTATACAAGTGAATGAAAGTATTCTTATTTGAAATAAGTTATTATGATACAATTTACAAATGATTGTACAATTACCCTTTAAATATTAATAGAATTGTGACAAATTTTTTTATTTTAAATTATCATCAACTTGATTGGATTAGAGGTGTAACGTCCCGTTGTATTTACATATGCGGAGAAAATAATCTATTTGGTTGAAATTTTCTATATTCAAATCTAATTTCTTGTTTATTTTAAATTATGATCAATTTTTTTTTTTAACTTACATGAATTTTTCAGATTTTTATATATTAGCATGTTTAAATTTATTTTCTTGTTTATTTTTACTTGTTTTGAGGTGAACAAACCTGTTCGTTAGTTCTTGGTGTAGTTTGTCCCAACTACGTCAATTAAAATATTTATAAAACATTTCTACTTTTGTTAGTTAAATTATTCAGTATTTTATAATTACAATAAATAAATTCATTATCTTAGTTTTTAATTAAATATCACTAATTTTTAATAAATAAATTCAATCATATTTAGATGACAAAAAAAATTAACAAATTATATATATATATATATATATATATATATATATATATATATATATATATATATATATATATATATATATATATATATATATAAACAAATCTTAACAGTTTAGGCTTCATTTCCAGTTTACTTTTAGTTTGAAAATTTAATTTAAATAAATTAAAACTAGAAAAATAAATATAAATTATTGTCAATTTTTTAGCTTAAAATATAATTATGATGTTTTTTATTAATATATTTTCAATTATGATTTTTATTATTTTATGTTCTCCCTTCATGTTACAAAAATGGTTTTGTTGTTACTATCTAATTACTTGTTTGGTTTTGATATTATGTGTTAATTTGGTATGTTTAATGAGTATATATACTTAATTATTTTAAATGCTTGAGATTTTGTTTATAAGTAATGGTTTTTTATTTATTTTAATATATGTATAATTTTTTATATTTTTATAGTATAGACGGGGTCATACAAATATGTTGGTGACCTAATATTTAACTAGTGACTCAATGCCTTAATTGGGTTGATCATCAAGTTAATTTTTAAAACTATACCCAAAGTATAATTAGGTCCAAGAAAACTAGGCCCATTTGCGGTGGTGGTCAGTTTTCTGCTTTTTATTTCAAAATTTATTCTCAAAACAAAAAATATATTTAACTAAAATGATTGTGAATTGATTTTTTCAGTTATTTTTAAAATATTTTCTAGCATAGTTGAAAACAATAAAAAATGGTTTTGAGATTTCAATTTTTGTTTTTACTTAAGATTTTTGCTTGACATCACTTGTCATCACCCGCTACTATTTCTAGTCATCACCACTAGTCTTTGTCATTGATTGTTGACCACCAATCACTAGCCATTGGTCCTAATTTTTTACCATCATCTTTAATCTCAAGTATTTGTGGTTGGTCCTCAGCCTCTATTACTAGTCATTAACAAGAGTTGTAGATTCCTGTCTTCAATCTTTGACTATCATTGTCGATCATTTTCTTTGATCTTCGATAGTCATCATTGTTTTATTTCTCACCATCTCAGTCTCCAACAATAGTCTCCATATGTCAACAGTAAGTCCCTAATCCTTATCATTTGCTGCTGATCGTTGATCACTATCATTAGTCCCTAAAACTTAAACCAAAATTAGTTGAGTTTTACAAAGTTAAAAACTTAAAAAACCAAAAAGCATGAAATATCACTAACATCAACATTAACATAACTCTTATTGATTCGCCTACTTCTTGATAACAACTTGAATATTTTGTCTGTGTCTAATTGGGGAATAAGTGTTGCTAACCAACATTATTAGGACTGGATAATTAATACACATTAAATTTTACAAAAGTTACTATGTTATTAAATGAATTATATTTTAATAATTATTAATGTGTTTTTACTTTATTTAATTCACAAAAATACACATAAATGTTATACAACTTTAATTGATATTTTATTTTGATGCATACAAAAAAAACTTTTAAAAAATTAAACATGAAATAATTTTAACTTTGTTTTACTATTTCTTTTTCATTTTAATGCTTCTAAAAAATAATAAATTAAAAATAATATATTTTAACATTTTTAATTTATATTCTTAATATTTTGATATTTTATTTTTATTTATTTTTAATTTTTAGAAGTCTTAAAATGGAAAAGAAACAGTAAAATATCGCTAAAATGATTATATTTTTAATTTTTAAATATTTTTGTGTACGTCAAATAAGATAGCAATTAAAAGTATTGATGGACATTTTTGTCCTTAAATAAAGTAAAAATACATTAATGACTATTTAAATCAGAATTCGTTTAATAGTACAGCTAACTATGAACCTTTATAAAATAACATTCATTAATTATTCTTACCTTGTGGCTAAGGGCATCTACAATGAAAGGTTCTTAGATGAAGTGTTTAACATTTAAATTATCATTGTAATGGAGATTCCTCAAGTTGGAGTGCCTAAAAAATTGGGTAGAGGTTTCCATTATAGATGGTCTAAGAGCTTCCGCCATGGAAGATACTTATATGAAATTCTTAACATTAAAATTATTATTCTAATGTGGGTTCCACAAGATGGAATACTTAAAAATTTGACCGCTTTAATGTTCTAAGAGCATAAACAATGGTAGAATCTTAGATAGGATGTTTAGCTTTAAAACTATTATTTTAATATGATCCCACAAGAGGGTGCTTAAAAGTTAAGCAAAGGTGCTTATTAAGCACTGACCTTATGAGATTTACATTAAAATAATAATTTTAAAGTTAAGCATCTCATCTAAGATTTTACTATTAGAAATGCTCTAAAAGTACTAGTTAGCATCCTCCTTGAAAAATTAATCACTACCACTTTTGTGTCAGGTTATATTTGTGTGGAACTTATGGCTTATCAGTTAGAAAGGTATGCTTGATAATGCTATAATTATCTAGTTTTGGTATTATAATTTGAAAACATAACCCTACCATTTCATCAACCAATATTTTTTTTAGTATTCTTATTCGAAATTTCAAGATTAATCATATAAGATATTAAATTTATTTATGTGAATTGACATCTTTTAATATATAATTATTTATATGCATAGATCAAATATCACATCTCTCTAACTACATATTTAACAAACAAGATTATCTACTAATCATACTATACAATATTGATATTAACCAAGATGTTTGAAATTTTTTTTTTACCTACTTACAAAAATTTTACTCAAATAGATTTATTTATTTTAATTTTATCAATTAATACCTTAAAGATATTATATAAAGATTAAAGAATAAAGTCAACAAATTTATCATAAATAAATAGTTGTGTTATAATAACGAATAAAATCAATAAATATATTATAAATAAATAGTTATAATTAAATATTAATATAAAAATTTTTACATCAATAACTTATACCAATAAACTCTCCTGTTAAGGAAGTGTAGATAAAACCATACTATGGATAATATAGAATAACCTTATATTCAAGGTTAGACCACTACTTGATTTTTCTTGCAATCGTCGGCCTTTTCGTCATTTTCAAACTTGCAATCCATAGGACAATTCAAAGTCCAAAATGTGATAAGGAAAACATTAAACCTTTGAATACGTTGCAAATCTTCCAACGGAAGTAGCTTTACTTTTTTCAGTAAGAAAATGGAACCGGTATTTTTTTATTTTTTTTTTGTTACAAAATCAATTCAGTCTACGATTCATGCTGGACAAAATTATTATATTTTTCTGAAAAACAAGATATTTTCACTGTTAGAGGCTATGAAATTAAATATTCGAAAAAGTCCAATACTAGGGACAACTATAATTAAATCAATAGAGCTTATTATAAAAATATAATAACTAAAAACAGGCGTAATTATATCTTATGTCCTTCTAACTTGATCTTTTTAGTTTTAATATTGTTCTTTTTATTTTTAGTCCTATAATTCAGTATTTTTTTGTCTCTAAAGCTTTTTTTAGACACTGTTTTAAAATTTAAAATTTATTATCTAAAGTGGATCGATCTAAAAAATAAAAAACACTAAATTACAATTTACAAGATTAAAAATGCTAAAAAACCTTACAGATACTAAAATTTAAAAAGACGTCAACTTATAGGATTCAAAAGCATAACTACATCTTAAAATATAAAATATATTAATTATATTTTTAATTTAATACTAACTAAAAATAATATATCTACTTAAAATAAAGTTTAAAATATTAATAACTATAGCATAGTTAACAAATTATTATAATTATTGATTACTTTTAATTGAATATTTTACACTATACAAAAGCTTTATTCTATTAAAAAAATTAAAATAGTTTTTATATAATATATAAATAAATTTTAGTAAACTGTACACCCACAAAAAACTAAATAAATTTAGTAACATAATTTTATCTCATAGTATACCTGTTAGCTCAATTTAATTGGGGGATTGAGATAAATATACGAGAATTAAGATTCAATTTTCATTCCCCTCTCCTTGTGAGAACCATCAAAGGATAATCTAAATTAAAAAAGACAAAGAACAAAGTAAATGAAAAACCATAAAATGATGGAAGATTTTGCTTCCATGCTTGGAAAAGGAATTGAGAATGCTATTGCCTTATCTAAGCGTGTGTAACCATAAAATTTTGAAAAGGGATGTTGCAAGGGCGTGAATATCGCGAATGATCCTTGCACAAAGGTAACTAAGGAGGCTCACAAACTGAATAAGTTGCAAAGCAACCTCAGAGTAAGATTTTATAATCATATAATGGTAAGACTTGGACATAGCCAACTTCAAACTATGAAAAATTCCCGACATCTCAACAACTAGGAGAAAGGAGTCGCCTAATTTCCCCAAAAAAAGCAACTAAAAATTGGCTATGATGATTGCGAATCACACCACCACAAGAAGCCAATCTAGTAATTCTATTCCAAGCGCCATCAATATTCACTTTAATCCAAAACATAGGAAAAGGTTGTCACACACTAACTTTACTCAGTAAAGCATTCTCTGAAGTAGGCAATTTATTGCCTGAAACACAAAAGGTCACAATCTCCTTTGTTAAGCACCAACTTTTATGGAGAATTTCCCCTGGGACAACAATAAAGTTACTAAAAACATGATTATTTCTAGAAAGCCAAATAAGGTTAGAGGTCACCACAAAGGTGATACCTCTCTTTGTCACATATGTGACATCCCAATTTGATTATTACTAAACCAGTCATGAAAAGAAAAATAATTTATCTTAATACTGAGTTAAAACATGGTCTAAGGGATAAAATATTACTAATTTACATAAATCCATCAAACCGGATTAACTTCTATTACAGTTGTGAGCATTAAATGAACAGAAAATAAATTGTTGGGATCATGTGATACAACAATATGAACCTGTGACACCTTTCTACCCCAAATAAATATAACATAAGTAAATAAAAGTCCATTAACTAGGAAAAAGGTTTACAAAGGTCTTCCTAATAAAAATCATCTCTGATCAAAATTAAAGTTAAACATGTTTAAAATGAAGATAATAATAAGTTAACTTAAAAGGAATAAGAAAACTAGAGGCATGATTAAAACAAGGAAATAACTCAACATCCTAATATAGTCAAGAAGTCTCGATGCCACCTCTATTAGAGCACAAAATCCCACAACAATCTTAGGCATTACTAACCTTTACCTCCTCAGCATCTTTCTGGCCTATGGGCGTTCAACCTCAAACAACACATACATAAATAGGGATTGAGACATTTACTCATGAATATTTAAGCAGTATAAAGAAGAAATATATTCATCACAATATATCACATGAAACCGCACAACTATATTAAATTCAAGTCATGCTAATGATGTTCATGCAATGTAACTCATGTATGCTCTCTCAATTACACATCCGAAGTGATCCTCTTCTACGATAGTAACACGTAGGTACAACCATCTCACCCTGGGTCCACGAAGTGAATCCTCTTCGACACCAGTAACACATAGGTACAATCGTACAATGCAACACAACCTACAAAGACTTGCTATAAAGCGCTACATAATGGAAAATCCTTACAAGCTTCTTAGATTGTCATATTCATGCAACATGTCATGCAACAAAAAAATTCACAATATCAATATTTAATTATGCCATCATAATCCACCATTAACAGCAGCTGAGATGGCACCTTGTTAGCACACCTGACCATCATCATCAATACATCATGCATCAAATTATAATTTACATCACTTCATATAGTGGGAAAAATCCCCAATTCATGCACCTCCATAACTTATAAATATTCATTCATTCACCACCAACACAATTTACAATATATCACACCACCATAATCCAAACCATCACATTCACAAACTATTTATTCTAATCTTACCTTTCTATTACATTGTGTAGCCTACATACCATATATGTAGTTATGCTAATGATATAGGGGTGATACAAATTTTATTATAAAGATAGTACAATTACCTAAAACTCTTATGTTGAAGTCCAAACTCGATTATATCATCCACTTTTTTTAAAATTTACAAACTCACAGCAACTAAACCCAAATCTAATACCTTGACCTTTAATGACTATTTTATTCATAATTTGAGTTATATATATCTTTTTTAAGTGATTCCAGCTCTATTGGAAATCTAACATCGAGGGCTAAAATGTTTATGGAGAACATGAAGCCTAATAAGGTCATCTAGATTACCTCACAGAGCTCACAACACAGGGATTTTGTTTCGCAAACTGGATTGGAGACTCAACTTCCAACTCACATAACTCGGTCTATTCTTAACATCTTTACATGATTCTTGCATCTAAATTGTAGTCCCGAATGTCTACTTTCTAAAATAACAATTGTAATTGAATTTGGTTTACCACACAGAAAGATATGATAGAAACACTAAGGTGTATTCATACCAAAATTTTCAGATAACAATCATTCAACTTGTATAAGGTTCTCAAAATATAATTCTAATTTTAAACCTTCAAACATTCTACTTCTCTATCTATATTACTTAATTATCATCACACCCTACAATTGCAGACTAAGTTTTTTCATCAATCTTCTCAATGGAAGAAAACGCACAGCCACATATAATCCTATATGTGTGTGTGTATATATATAGCTGTCTCTCAATCCTCATATTAATCGATCATATAATTAGAGTTATTCATCATTTAATCATTCATAAAATTTATTCATAGAAACAAATGAATAAGTCAATTGCATAAAACACATAAACTTAATCCCTACGGAGGCTAAGGATTCACCTTCACTACCCTATTTCTTATAGATGCTTATGTATAAGCTAAATCTCACTCTCCCTTACCTCAAATAGATAAAGAATGTAGAAATTAAGATTGATTCTTTAAGATCCTTAGTGGATATCCTTACTGTTCTTTAAGTTCCCCTATGTAGTTGCCTTCTCTATTTAACTTTTAAGGTTAGTTTGTGTAGCAAATGAGCAGAATTTCCAAAACTCCTATCACGACTCCTTCTAATTACTAACTCCTACGAGCAAGGCCTAACTCACTTAAATTTTTTTAACTCGCTCTTATAATAATAATAATAATAATAATAATAATAATAATAATAATAATAATAATAATAATAATAATAATAATAATAATAATAACAACAACAACAATTCACCCCCCCATCACATTTTAATTAATAAAAGTATCACATTTTATTAAGTTAATAAAAAAATATTTGAATGCTTATTTTATAAAATTTCAAGTTGTTACAACAAATGTCAAAAGAATTAGAAATATTGCTCACAATCCAAGATTGTCAATCAACACCCTAGAACTTAAGATCATGAGGAGTCAGTAGTAAATGTAACCAGACCTGCCATGCAACCACAGTCACGAAATGCATGCAAAAGAGTTTCTGGCTCCTGTGCACAATAGACAACACCAACTATTGTTATATGACGCCTAAATCTTTCAAAGTTTATGAATAAGGCACTTGTGTAAAAATGCCAAAGGTAAAACTTTAGTATCTAAGGTCCCTTCTGACTCTATATGTGTCTAAAGATAGAAGAAGGATGAGGGATGTCCTAGTTAGTAAGATAGGTATAAGCTTATGACACCATGAACCAACCATTAATAGTATGCCTCTATGACACAATGTCCTCTCTAAGAGCTAGAGATGGAAGAGGAAGAGCAAGGATTCTACTACAAATTTCTAGAGGCAAGACCATTGAGAGTTTGGTTCAATATGAGTCACCTAAAGTTGAAGTGAGGTCTTAGACTGCCCATTCTAAATTAAGCTCAGGTGAGGGACAAATAGAAAAAATAGCAATTTGGGAGCACCAGGGACCTAACTGTCTGTCCAAAAATTCACTGAGTTCCCGTTACCAATTCTCTAAGTAACATTATCGCTTAATTTAGGCCAAATGTTACGTATGCCTTTCCAAAAGCTTGGAGCAAATAAGTCTCACCATGATCCTGGGAATGAAGTTTGAGCCACACTTGTATTTCTCTCTAACAATTTTATCCCATAAGGAATCCTTGTCATGGATTAGTCTCCACGCATTTTTCATCACAAATGATTCATTGACTTTCTTGAAATGCTTAATCCCCAAGCTGCCATTAGGTGTTGGCAAACAAATTTATCCCAATTTACCAAGTGAATTTTTTGCTTCTCAGTCGTATCCCTCCAAAGAAACCTTCTACAATACTTATCGATGTCATTACCGGCAGATATTGAAAGATGGGTAGTTTGCAAGTATAAAGAGGTAGGGCTCCTAGAACTGACTTCACTATTGTTAATCTACCTAAAAAAGACAAAATATTAGCTTTCTATGAACTTAGACGAGCTGAGAAGGTGTGTCTAGTCTTTTTGTGGAGTATATTAGCTAATTGGGCCTTTTTGGGGTGTTAGTGGGTTGTTTTATTAACCACAACCCATTTTTTCTAATTAAAACCCAATTAGTTAGCACATGAAGCAAGGAGGAGAAAAGGTGGGGCCCTTGTTCCCTTCTTTGGGCGCCTAATTTGAATTATTGCCACATGACATCCTACATGGCAATTAGTTAGATCTAAAATCCATGATTTTAGGAGTATGTGTTCAATAATTCAAATTTCGATTTTCCTCCTCTCTCTCTTTGAGTATCATGGTCCAAGCCCCCTAGTTAGCTATAAATAAAACCCTCTACCATCTTGTACATTTTACATTTGAGCTAGTACAAATTGTGAGTTTGTGATTCCTTTTTTAGTGCCCCTTTCTTTCTCTACTTTGAGAATTCCCTTGTACTTTTATCAAGGGTTCTTTCCCTTGTGGCAAAAACCTTCACTTCAAGGCTTATCAATCCTTTTGTGGCACCTTCCCCTCCACTCCTTTCCTACTCCATCCGCCACTTCTTCAAGGCCTTTTCAAGGAGTTGATCTTAGAAGCTTAACATCAAGGAATGATGCATAAAAAAGTTTTGCCTAAAACTTTGCATCTTTTTTGAAAAACATTTTTTCTTTGTGTTTGTGTGCCTTTACAAGGATGACTTCCAAGAAGCCTTTTTACTTTGAAAAAATCATCATGTGAATGAGTACCCTCTTCATTTGATGTTCCCCTTACAATCCTTTTTCTTTGGGGGCAATGCAAAACAATGTGCTTTTTTTCTAAACACATAAAGCATTTAGGGGTTCTAGAATGATTGCTCGAACTAGTGTTGGGGGTGCCACTTTTACTCAAGGGTTTTCTCTCTATAGGTTTTCTTTTGGATGACTTTCTTTTATTTCTATAAGGGTTTATCTTTATCCCAGGATGCCTCTTAGGTTCATCTATTTTACTAGAAGAGACATGAAGGTCAAAGGTTATACTAGGCTCTTTTAAGTCCCTAAAATATTTAGACACTTTGCTACGAGCACTCTCAAAGGCATCGCTCTCTTTTTTCTTGCTCTGCTTCCCATCTTTCTATCTCTTTTCTCTCTAACTCTTTTTTTTCTCCTTTTCTCTTTCTCTTTCGTTTTCCTCTCTTTCTCTTTTCTCTTTTTCTCTTCTTTCTTCCCCCTCTTTTTCTCTTTCTTCTATTTCTCTTTTCTCTGTTTATCTGCTTTCTTGTATCTCTTTTTCTCTTTCTTTTCTCTCTTTCTCTCTTCTCTATCTAATTCTCATTGTTCTTTTATTCTCCTCTCTTTTTGTTTCCTTTCTTTCTCCCAAAACTCTTATATTTCTCTCCTTTCTCTCTCCCACTCATACGAGTATGAGTAAAAGGACATGGTGGGGGCATAACTATAGTAATAATCACTCATCTTACCCCTCTTTTTTTCACACTCTTCTTTTTCTCTTTTTATTCTTTTCTCAAATTCCTCTTTTTGTTTTTATCTTTTATCTTCCCTAGTTTTATTAAAACTTATAACACTCTTAGATGTGTGTGAAGATATTTAAAAGTGCAAGGCTTAATAAACTAAGATGCAAAACAACACACTCCTCTCTTTTTCTTTTTTTTCTCCCTAAAATGACTTAAAGCCTTTGTAACTTAAACACTTAACTAAAACGTGAAATCAATAAAAGAAATTAAAGAAAAATATTAAGGATTAAAGTGTGCTCCTAAGTATGAATAAAGGGTACCAATTTATTACTCACACTAAAGGAAGAAACTAAGTATTATTATACACAAAAGAGGTGACTCTTATGGGCATCCAACACCTCTATTAAAATGACCTTTAAAAATTACACCCAATTAAAGAAAAAAATTAAAAAAAGTCTTGAATGTGCTCATTCTTCAAGTGTTCCCTCATAAGTGTATCACTCAAGTCTTGGCCTTCTCTTTAAGTTCACTTTTCCTTGGTGTTTGATCAACACTTCCTAGGATGCTACCCTTTGTAGAAGCTTCACCAATTTGGCCCTATCCAAGAAAAAGAAACGCCCAAACAAAGGAATCAAGGAAAAGTGCAAGAATGAAATAAAAAAGCAAGAAAGGCACTCAACAAGAAAGGGTAAACATCCAAATGGAATGATTTATTAAAGAAAAACTCAAAGAGAACAAAAAAAAAAGGACAATCAACAAATAATGATATAGAAAGAAAGTAAAGACACAAATGAATCCTAAAATGACACTAAAATAGAATTGGATTTAAAACAAAAAAGACTTGCAAAATTTTATAAGATTTGCACCAACTTAAAGCATCATGGCCGAATCATAAAGAAGCTCATTCAGGCATATTTCAACAAGTTTAAACACTCCTTTGAAAGAATTATACAAATTTGAGGTGCACTAAACTTGTATGCTCTTTTTACTTTTCTTTTGAACACTTTTTTACTAACACTTTTTTTTATTTACTTTCTTATTTTTTTAAATAATTTTGCTACACCTCTTTTACAAAATTGAAAGCACATATGATGAGAAGGTGAATACAAGTATTCACTTGAAATAAAGTGACAATGGACAGCCACAAAATTTGAGAGCAAAATGCAAATCAAAGAAACAAAGTAACCCAATATGCATTAGAAATTTTAGGTGATTATAACAAGGCATCAGTTGAGAGTTTTATGGGGTTTAGGAAATCTTGATTGCTCAAGGAATCATCCCAAATTGCATGCCCTAATGGTCTAAACAGCCAGAAAAAATTCACCTAAGAAACTAGCACAAAAAAATTAGGCTACCAAAACAAGTATTCACTTGAAAGCACATATGATGAGAAGGTGAATACAAGTATTCACTTGAAATAAAGTGACAGTGGACAGCCACAACATTTGAGAGCAAAATGCAAATCAAAGAAACAAAGTAACCCAATATGCATTAGAAATTTTAGGTGATTATAACAAGGCATCAGATGAGAGTTTTATGGGGTTTAGGAAATCTTGATTGCTCAAGGAATCATCCCAAATTGCATGCCCTAATGGTCTAAACAGCTAGAAAAAATTCACCTAAGAAACTAGCACAAAAAAATTAGGCTACCAAAACAAAATGAAACAAATAGATTCTAAGATAGAATTGAGCAATTTTTGCATTTTTTTATGGAAACATGTTATGATCTATGATCTAAAGCATCTGAAACTCCTTGGATATGAACTCACACAAAAGGATACTCATCTTGGATGCTCAATTCCTCAAGAAGACAACACACTTTTTTTTTCAAGGAACATAACATTCTTTATGGTAAAAATTAGAAGGCACAACTAGGAAAATTAAAGTGACATGTAAAGGACTAAAACATGGCTAACTAAGAGACAACTTAGAAGAGTAAAAACTGAAATTAAATTACTCAAAACAACCATGACAAGACACCCAAAGCAGAGAATTAGGTGCAGTAAAAACGGAATTGAAACACAAGCAAGAAAAACAATGTGCATCCAAAGATCAAAACCACAATTGTGTGGTTTCCTTCACAAAATTTGTAAAGTCATTACTATGATCTTCTTAGGAAAAGCATAAGAATAAAAGAAAATAAAAGACTGGGAGGAAATTAAAGAATAAAACCTAAAAGAAGCACACACAAGATTCAATTGAAAAGAACAAAATAAATTGAATTTACAAAGCAATAAAGAATAGGAAATTAAATTGCAAGAATTGAAAACTACTAAAACATAAACTAACAAGACAATAAGGAATTAACATGACAATAAGGAAATTTGGAAAAAATAAAGAAGAACAACAAAAACACTAGAAAAAATGCTGGAAAAAATTAAGAGAATTAAGATTACAAAAGAACATCTTGGAGTTAGCTCTAATACCACTTGATGCAAACCAAGTTTGCACTCCCTTGATCTTTCTCGTTGAAGTTCCAAATATCAAATAAATGGAGATTGAAAGGGAAAGAAATGGAAAGTGGGGCGCCACTCTTAAAGAAAGAGATAAGCCATATAGGTTTGCTACAATGGGAAGAAACATTTGATAAAAACCAACTAGAAAGAGGTTTCTTAAGACCTTTTACTAAGAACGTCCTCACAAAGAGATTAGTTTTATTCAACTTCAAAAGTGGGAAATACATGGAGTGAGGGGGCCTATTTATAGGGAGTAGGAGGTTACGATTAATGGCCTAATCATGGACCTCCTAACAATGCCTAACACCTAAGCAAGCTCAAGCTAACTAACTAAATGATTCCATCCCCTAAATAGGTGCCTATAATTAAGGAAAGTGGGCCCTTGTATTTGTTATGCTTTGTGTGTTAGAAGTGGGGTGCAAAAATAAGCTAGGAGGTGTAGAAATAACTCATACTCCCAAATATGGGTTGCACCTCTTTCTATACACACTCCACGTAATTACTCAAGGTACCACTTAGCTTTTACAAGAAAAATGACAAAAATACAAGACCTTAATTCATGGATACCTCACGACCCTATTTACTAAGAAATTAAAAATATTTACAAAATAAATACATTAAAGACAAAGACTTTAATTCTTCAATCAAACTTCATCCATGCCATGTCTTCGTTGAATCCTCCTAGCCATGATGCATGCTAGGTGAGATTGCATCATTTTAGGTATGATATCTAGACTTAGGTCCACTGTTACTACTGCGTAGGGTATGCTTGCCTTGAAGTGGTTATATTGTACCTTAAGGGCAAATGTACCTTACACAAGAGTAACAATAAACCTAAGTTTGAATATCGTACCCAAAGGACCAGATCTAGTTCTCAATTAATTCAATTTAAAGATAAAAGAACAATTAAACAAATCAATGTTTTAGTGAGTGAGTCACAACAATTCGGATTTGGAGTAATAAGTAAAATAAAATATTGGTTTTAGAGTGCAATGGGTTAAGACATAGGGTTGTGATTTCTTTCCACTACAGTGTTCTTACCCTATATTACTAAGCAATCTCATTCTTTGTCTTCAATGATTATCGATAAATTACTATGTTGTTGTAGTGCATTTGATCATTCACACAACACTATGATCCTAATTTGTTATCCAGTTTGATCATGTAAGATTTCAAATTAAGACCAATTTCCATTTACCCATCGGAGGTTTGCCTGATGAATTTGGTGAATTCTACTGAAATAATAATCTATTTACTTCCCAGATTGATTGTTGAAACATCAATGATCATGACTATTTAAAAAATGAATATGTAACTTATAAAATAGATAAGTAAATTAATCATTTAATGTCATCAAATAATCATGCAAAGTGTAAGAGGAAATTACAGAGAGTTACATCACAACCCTAGAAAAAGAGTTTTAGCTAGACATGAGTAATACACAACCAAACATCTTAATAATAACAGAGTACATAAAATAATTGAACATTTATTGTATGAAGCACTCTGAATTTCGTCAATCCCAAAGCTTCCTCGCCATTCTTCGCCTCTTAGGCCACAAATCTATCTCCTATTTTGAGCCAAAGCGAGTCCCCTTTCTTTTCGTGTATTCTCGAGGCCAGAGTAGCACGGGTGTGTTGGAATTAAGCACAGTCGTGCTTATTTTGACTTACTTTTGGGCTGTGTTGACTCAATAAGGTTGTGCTAATCTAGATCTTCAATAATAGTTCTGAAAAGACATGATTTTGCCCATTTTTCTTCCAATTTCTTAAGTATCTACCTAAAGTGAGAATAAATACTGAAAAGTGAGTTTTGCCAATAAAGATGAATCCGTACTTTGCAAACAGATATTAAACATGATAAATATATAGGTAAAAATCCAGTTTATCATATAGCACTAACACAACTAATAAGCCCACCACATCTCAATTTCACTCAATAATTTAAATAAAAACTTAAATTTAATTTCTTGTACTATTTACTCTACAAATTTATAACTTGTTAAATAAGGAAAGTCCTTATATTTAGTGAAATTATAAATGCACCATTCCTTCTTTCTTTTACATTACACATAACCCCCTTATTTTTATGTATTCATTATAGTTGTACCCTATGCATATTTGAAAACCCTATACTAGCAACTCTCTCAAACCTTACACTAACACCACTTCAGGGGGTGCAAAAGTCATGTTTAAAAAAGTAGGAGATGCATGTGTATTTACATTAAATCTGAGGGAGTGCATACGTAATTAGCTATTATATATATATATATATATATATATATATATATATATATATATATTTTGGAGAAGTTATAACAATTTTGATAATAAATTCTTTAAATAATAATTAAATGTAATCAAACTTATAATTTTTAAATTATGATAGAAAGTATGTTAAGAAAAGCATGACTTTATTACCTATATTATCATTCAATTATTATGATTTTATAAAATTTACTACTTAATTTTTTTTCTTCAGATTTTACCATCATCTTAGTAACTAAACATGCCAAAAAAATTTCCTTCCTCTACCCAAAAAAAACTGTCAACAAATTTGTTTCACATTTAATACTTAACAGTAGATCGCTAAAATGTGCAAAAACTAAAAAAAAAAAAAATAGTAAAATGGGTAACAAACAATTTTAAATACTAAAATTTATAAAATGATCATAATTGAGTGAAAATATATAATTAAGGTATAAATATATTGTTTTTAGATTAAAACCTGACTGATTTTATACCAAAAGCAAATGCAACTATTTGTAGAAATATATGGGAAGTGCTAAATTTAATATTACTATTATCATACATAAAAATTGTAGTAACATTTTTTAATTGTCTCACTTATTTTATTAATTTTTTTATCCTTTAGAATAAAGTACAACACCAAGATTACAACTTAAATCTCGTGCATTATATTCCAATCCCCTCCTTTTATTAATTTACTTCACCACTAAGCTTCCGTTTGATAGAAAATAAATACTACTCTAATATTTATTACAAAACTTATATTTTAAAAAGTGATCCTTTTTATAAGATTCAGATATCTCATGTATTGTTTTTTTTACAAATATACTTTTCATTAAATGCATTTATCTTAATTTAAAATTATGTGAAATATAAATAGTTTCATTTTGTCTCTCCGAATACAAAACATTGAAAACATTATTGGGATAATTTTTAAATGAAATATAGATTTAAAATATAAATTTTTTATTTTCAACTAAAAATATTTATTTTCTTAAATTTTGATACTATAGTAAAAGTTGGAAGTTTGATAGAAGAAGAAATAAATTCTTAAAAAGTGGGATCGAGATGAATTATTGTTCATGAATTTTCATGTTTTATCCTTGGTTATGAAAGTCAACGGGTCGGGTTGGGTATAAATAGTGGTTGCTTAGGATGTATCTGAAAAAAAAAATGTATCTATCACTCAGTCAAGTATATATAGGTATTCATCATAAAGATTCTCATAAGTTTTTAATACCTACATGTAAGGGTGTTCATTGGGTTAGATGACCCAATCCAACCCAAAGTGATTGGGATTTTTTTTTAGATTAGGTGAAACTCAACTCAACATAACCTAACTCAATAATTATATTATATTATTAATTATTATCTAAAATAAAAAATGTCTTTAACAACTTAATTTGTAATAGCTTTTGAAGTTATTGTTGATTGGCTAAATATGTTTTTGAAATTACAACAATGATATGTCTTGAACATGTTATTAATTACTATAAAAGGATGTTATGTCAAACACTAAACACATGAGTTTTTAAGATTTAGGCCAATGAATTTTTTTTATTAGTAAGAGTAAGAGTGTAACGTGTCTTTGAGTAAAAATCTTTTAAATACTGACAAAGTTAAGACAAAATACTTTATATTGAAAATATAGATTAATTAGAAGAATGAAGGCAACAATAATGTAGTAATGACTGATTATAGATGCGTGTGTTATGAATTCTGGAAATGAACTCTTCACACTATCAAAGTTAATAGTTTATTGTTTATTTTTATGTTACAACAGTGATATATTATTTTTTTAAAAAAAATAACCTATAAAATATATAAACAAGTTCTAAACATTTAATTTATTGTTATTAAAAAATATTTTTTAAAATGTTGACCTAATTAACCAACCTAATAAGTTGTTATTGAGTTGAGTCTTAGGTTTGCCTAAATAAGACCCAACCCAACCTGTGAACACCCCTACTTACATGCAAGGTTTTTAAACTAGAGAGTTTACGTAAGCTCGTGAGAGATATGTAAACTTGACTTGTAAACTCGTAAGAGTTTACCTTGTGTTAAAATAATATTAAAAAATTATTTTTCTCTACACCACATTACATAAATAAGAAAATATTATCCTATTTATTAACAAATTTCATCAAAATCCGTAAATAGTTAATTTAAAATACAATTAGTCCATAATAAAGCTACATAATATATCATAAAAAAAATTACAAAAAAAACTAACTAAATCTACACCAAAGTTCATAATAAATACACACAAGCTATCACCTTGTTAAAAAATAAAAACAACATATTAACAAAATAATAACAGTATAAAAATTAACTGTAAGTGTATCCATTTAGAATAAAAAAACTAATAAAATAATATCAAAAATTGAGTTCACCCGAGTTTACATCTGTATGAGTTGACTTGTTTTGCTTACATAAACTCCTAAAATCGTATGAATTTATGAGTTAAATCACAAGTTTAAAAACTATGCCTACATGTACTTACAAAAATTTGAAAAATTATCTTTTGAAAAATGATTTTTTTTTACATAAAATTTTGTCAAACAAATATTTTATTTATCATAAATCTAGAAGTACAGTTATGTTATTTTTTACAAGATTAATTGGATCGAAAAATAGATTAATATAAAATACATACAAAATATTTAATACAAATATAATCTTCCTTTTACATTACCAAAATTTTTATAAAAAAAATATTTATCTTATTCACACATTTTTCATAAAAAAATATTGATGATGATAAATTTTGATAATTAATATTTAAGTTGATTTATTTTATAAAAATATTATTTTTTAAAATTAAATATATGTAATATTTTAATTTAGCAATAGTGGATACTTGTAGATACATATACTCATACATGTAACTATTAAGGAGCAATTAGAGAAAATCTATATTCACGAGTGACATATACCCATTTAAATTATCACTATGTGCAATTTTTTTTATCTAACCTACCCGTATCTTTCTTTTCATCTTTGTACTATTTTTTTATCCTAAAAAACATAATATTTTTCTATTATTTTTCTTTTTTTTACAACATTTCATTTAGTTCTATTTACTGTATCTCTTATTATAACCAATACAGCATAATTGTGCCTGATATATGCATGATAACACAAAAATTCAAAGAAATGGAAATAAATTAGTGTAAGTTTTACATTCCTATTCTACTTTAATTAAACTTTTTACTCAATTGTATCTACGCTATTTTTTTTTCATTTTCTTTCATAGTACTAAACAAACCATAAATATTGTAGGGTTTGTATTAGAAGAAAATCTTGGAATTGGATCTACAACAAAGGCATTAGGGAGTTTGATCAACATTCATCACCAAAATTTGACATCCATTATCAAAATCCCCTGACCAGTACTTTATTTGGAAGACTAGACTAAAAACACTCGGCTTTGTACTTCACTTAGAAAAAATGTTTCTTGCAAAGTCATATTGTCCGAAAAGACTAAATTGCTCCTAGTTGAGAGATGAACCCTAATTTATTCTGATAAAGATAAGACTCAAATCATTTTTGAAAAATTCAAACCCAAAAAAATAATGCATTATACCTAATAGACTATATTATATTTATTTTTCAATACATTTAATGTCAGAATGTTTTTAAAAGTATTTCACCTTTGTTGGATTGAAGTCAAAGACTCAAGAAAAAGTTAACCTGCAAGAAAGATCAACATATCTAACACCAGGAACAAAGTTATTTTAATTTAATAAATCCTTATCGGATTTGAATTATGAATATATAATTATATTAAATATTAAAAAATTATTATTCGTAATGATCATATCTCGTTGGAAGTCGATTTATTTCTAAAAACCAATACAAGTATTCTCTTAGAAAACATTTAAGAAAAGTGAAGTAAGTAACAGTCTTAGATTTTGATTATAAAGTGGCATAGTATAATTATTTATGATATATAAAAAGGGTAAAACTAGTTATTAATAAAGTGAAGTATCCTTTGCTTGTAATGAAAAGGCAGGCTTGTATGTGAGCAGTAGCACACCGACCCACACCTAAGCTGACAATACTTGCAAAGTGGTTAATTCCGTAGAATCTCTTCCACCAAAAGGAAGAAATAGAATGAAGCCAATTTTAAGAGCATCATCGGGGCCCACCTCCACCGTCTGATCCCCCAATCCCAAACCACGAGAATCAATCGCCCCCACTCTCACGTGCATGCACCTTCCCGCCATGAGCCGGTTTCCAAATTCGGATCCAAACCACGAAACAAGAACTCACGCTTTCCAACAACCAAATTCCTTTTCCTACACCTCCACCTCTTTTCGTAACCATTCATCTGTTTGTTAATTAAAAGCCACCCTCTTAAATCTTAAATCTTAATCTTTATTTACATTTACCGCGTTTTCTTTTTATTTTTCTCTCTCCCGCACACTTTTCTTTATCCATCGGTCCCAACCTAACAAAACGACCAGAGTTAGAGTTCCGCTCCGTCGTTTTCAATTTCCCAGTCTCCTGAGATTGTCTGCAACTGCGATCAGCATTTATACGTGTAACTCACGGATTCAAGTTTCTCCGATAATCTAACCGTCACTAGCTGCCGCATCTCCGATGATGGGTTGAGGGTTTTTACCGGGTTGTTACCCTGCTGTTGGACCAATCTATGCGTCGGGCGATAGTAGCTGCTTAGGGTGTGTCGCTGGCGCTGGATGTGTGTGGGGTGCAGGATAAATGCGTGTTACCAGGGATCTAGGGTTTTCGAGCCTGGTCCTTCTTCTGCTTTCTCTGCTGCTGCCCATCATCGGCTTTGTAATTCACCGTAAATGGCAGGTTTCGGAGGCTAGGAAGGACGAGATCAAGAAGCTTTTGATTTTGGTGGCGGAGGAAACTGCCAGGGCTGAGAAAGAAGCGTCCTCTGACTACGGCACGCCGCTCTCTGCCGCTCGGATCAATCAATGCGCCGTGTGCTGTTTTCCCGCCACCGCGCGCTGCGCTCAGTGCAAATCGGTTCGCTACTGGTGCGGCTTCTAATTCCGCTCATTAATTCGAGCTTCTTTTTTGGCATGGATTGTGGCTTCCTTTTTTCAGCTCCTTATTATTGATTTTGATTTCCTTTTCCTTTTCCGGAGTGCCTCTCGTCGTTTCTAAAACACAAATTTCACAATATGGCAAATTTGTATTTACTTACTATTATATGCCACAAAGATAAATCATACGAAAGATTTGGCTCGTTTTAGTTTAGGTATACTAGAGTCTAGAGGAGATCTTCGTCAAATGCAGTCCATTCTTGAACATAGTTAGCGTGCATGAGATCAGTTAACTGTTGCTCTCTACAAAATTGTTGGCTATTAATGGAAATAAAAATCATTCTGCAACTTTTGCTAGGTTCTTTAGAATGTGGTGTGTAACATGTTAATACACAATTCTTTTGGAAAATAAAAGGTTTATCAATACTTTTTTTCATGTAGGAGAATATGATAAAAATCATAAAATACTTTGGTTTTTGTCTTCACGGTCCCTTGTACACTCTATGTTGACTGTGACATTCTGAATTGCTGTGGTTCAAATTCGTTGCTTTTTCGTCTGGCTATTTCCGTGTTTATTTATTTGTAAGCATAATGTCTATATACTATGTACCATAAATGTTTGCCTTTGATGTGTTTCAGTTCTTTTGACTGCCAAGCTGTTCATTGGCGTCAAGGTCACAAGTTAGAATGCCGTCCGCCCAGCACAACTCACCGGAGTGATGATGTAACAAATGATCTTGGATGCAAGATAGTAGAGCAAGGTTACTCTGGAATCCATAAGTCTGAAAGTGAGAGCACAGAATGTAAAACAGCCTCCCAAGAGCTCCTGATTGGTGATATTAGCTTTTCTCCAAAAGTTTCGTCTGGAAAGGATGAAAATATTAGAGTTGAATCTCTTGGAGAGGGAAATATAACAGATTCTAATTCTGAATTGTCCAGTAACTCATTCTCTGGATTCTCAGCTTCCACAGGTTCTAGTGATTCATCTGATGATTCCTCTATCTGTGAGAGTATCGTCTCAGATGAGCATGACGAATCAGAGGGAAATACTTATGTTGATCCCACCCTTGACATTGCTGATAAAACCAATGATGATAGCATGTGTGTAACCATGTCTTCTTCACCAAAGTTTGCTACTTTGGTTGATACAGTAGATGGTTTTTCTACATTTCATAATCATAATGGACTCGGTTTTAGTAAAGAAGAGAGTAAGCTTGCATCAAATAGTAATTATGGTTCAAGTATGTGGAAGGGGAAAACAATTAAACCTTCTACATTATTTTCTGGATTCTGGGATAAAGCTCTTGATTCAGGAGGGATTAAAGATGATGCAAAGAATGACACTCATCTATTCTATTCTGAAGAATCCATGGGCAAAAAGACTGTTTCTGAATCTTCATTTCACTTTTCATTCAGTACCATGCCTCCTTTGCATGTACAGGATACCACAACAAATGATTCTGTATCTGATGATGCTTTCTCAAACTATATTGCTAACAATATGGTATGTTCAGGGATAGCATCATCTGAGAATGACAACATGAATTCTTCAAAGGGGAAGAATTTCTTATTCATCAACAGCAAAGTTTCCAATATTACTCCAAGTGGGTCTGAATCTGATCAATTGGAATCTAAAGACAACTCTGAGCCACATTCATCATCTTTTCCCCCTCAATCTTCCTGTGTTGGCAAAGATTCAGTTTGTGCAGATGCTTTGAACATCCATAACTTGAAGTCTACTGGCTCTATGGTATCAAATCATGTTGTCAACAACCATGGCAACACCTTGAAGTCCACTGAAATTAGATGCTTGACTCGTGAACATGCGGATTCTAATTTAGCTTTTGTAACAGAAAAGCATTCTCATTCCAGTACAAAACACGGGAATAGTGACATTGAAACTGGCACTCAAGGTGTCACTTCCTCGCAGGTTGTTAGCTGTTCTGCGAATTCTAAGAGAGGTTTGAGATCATCTGTTTTGAAAGTTGTTGATCAGTTTAGAGGATCAACTTTGTCAAAGCACTTTCCATTAGCTGTTGGGAGTGATATTGCTAAAAGACACAATGACAAGGTTCTTGTAGAACATGTCTTTTTATGTTCTTATGCTTTGAAATACTGTTACCTTACATTTATAATTGTTGCAGGGTTTTTTTCCTTATGAATTGTTTGTCAAGCTTTACAACTCGAACAAGGTGGAGTTATGCCCATTTGGTCTTATAAATTGTGGAAACAGGTAATTTCAAATTAATTATGATAAACATGGTAGAAGATAATTGGTTCCTTATATGTGGGATTATATGTTTACAAATTACGATATAATTGTGTTATGTATCATTATCTTCTTAAATTTCTTTCCTTGCTGATAAGGATCTTATATTTTGCTATATTATTAAATGATAATTGTGAATAGTTAGTTTGTTGAACCTGTGTAGAATCAATTGCTCTTCAACTTCACTGCGGTGTGTGTAAGATTACTTTTTGGCTTTGCAGTTGTTATGCTAATGCTGTACTTCAGTGCTTAGCATTTACACCGCCTCTGACTGCTTATTTGCTGCAAGGATTACATTCTAAATCATGTACGTAAGCAATCAGAGGATCCATCATGGAATCACATCTTTAATGTTTATTGAATACTGTGTTGTAAGTTGTAACTGTTTCCCTGGTTAAAATATCTCCTGTGTAAATGTTAGGTGCAAATAAAGAATGGTGTTTCATGTGCGAGTTTGAAAGATTGATTATGAACTCAAAGTACACAAAATCTTCAGTGTCTCCTATGAACATAATCTCTCATCTACATAATATTGGTAGTCAGCTTGGTAATGGAAGAGAAGAAGATGCACATGAATTTCTTAGGTATTTTTTTACACCTTTTAATCCATGTAATATAGCACGATAATTATTGTGATCCATTATAAGTTAATAAATCATATGACCTATTTGACAGGAATGTTATCGACACAATGCAATCTGTCTGCCTAATGGAAGCTGGGGTTAATGCATCAGGCTCCTTAGAAGAGGACACTACTTTAATGGGTCAAACATTTGGTGGTTACCTTCGATCAAATGTAAATTTGTATTTCTATATCTGGAAAAGTAATATGTAACTATCTTCATGTTTTTGTTCTTCCCCTATTGTGTTGGTGTAATACAGTGTTCGCATGTTTTTGAAATAGATATTTCTATTATTATTGTCATTAGAACATCTGCTAATTGGAAGTGAAAGTGACAGTGAACATTCACCTCATTTGGCAGATAAAGTGCATGAAATGTGGAGGGAAGTCGGAGCGTCAAGAAAGGATGATGGATTTGACTGTTGAGATAGAAGGGGACATAACAACCTTGGTGGAGGCCCTTCAACTGTTTACAAGCACTGAGACTCTGGATGGGGAAAACAAGTACCACTGTGTCAGGTTGGTTGATTTTTTACTATAACATTAAATTGGATAAAAAGAGATGTTAGGTTTGATTACATTGTATGTCTAGGCTGTCCTTTGTCAAGGGAAGATCACCCCATTCACCCCAAAAAAATACCTCTTAATTTTGATAATTTTACTGTATACCATTATGAATTTACTTTCCAAAGTTAATACTGTTTCCTCTTAAGACTCACTTTGATGTTAACAAAAGATGATGATATTACTATATAGATATGGGACAATAAGGGAAAACATTTATGCATGTGCCAAGTCCCCTGTTAGATTGGCTTTTGCATGACCTACCTTCATTGAGCCTATGACATATAGATCCTTTGCCTTTAGCAGTATCTAGTAGTAGTGGGAAAATGCTTTTAGTGATTTTCAGTTAAACCAAAATTTGAAATTAATGCTTATGATTTTGGTTTAAATATTTTCTCTAACTGATTCATCGTTTCTTGCAGTATTTCCTTTGATTTCATTTCTTCTTGGCTGTACATAAAAGCATTGCATAGTGCTAGTGTCACAATTTTACATCTTGTACCATTGATGAATGATTATTGATGGGCAAGATGATCTGTCAAATCAACCTTATAAAATTGTTTTATTGTGGCCACCAAATTATGACACGAGCTGACCAAATTGTCTTATAACCATAGTAGTCAATAGTCTGGGGAGAGTGTTTTTAACATAGTAATTTAATTTCTTAAGTATACTAAAAATTAATTAAATTACTATACTAAAAAAATAAGAAATTAAATCAGTATACTAAAAAAATAAGAAATTAAATTACTATAAAAAAAAGAAATTAAATTACTATACTAAAAAATAAGAAATTAAATTACTATAGTAAAAAAATAAGCAATTAAAAACTATACTACATATATACACTAACCAAAAGTGAGGAGAAAGAAGATAGAGAGCGGGGGACAAAAAATAAGGTAAAGAGAGAGAGGAGAGAGAGTGAGGGTAGAGAAAATTATATAAAGGAGAGAGGAGAAAGAGAGAATCAGGGATAAAATGAGAATTTAGGAAAAAATTTTAAAAGAGTAGATTTTACTTCAAATTAAGTAGATGTTAATTCAAATTCCCCTATTTTAATAGTATTTTTAATTGGCCACCTCTATGAGTCTTAATTGTTTAGGCATGTAGAGATCAATTTATTTAGCCGACTAAAAACTCAACTAAATAATAATAATAATAATAATAATAAATATACATAATAATTATTATCTCATAATTTAAATAAAGCATAATATATGTTATACTAATTATTAAAAAATAATAGTAATAAATACTATTTAAAGCATAATATATAATAAAATATAACAAACAATATAATAATTATCGAATAATATAAATAAAGCATAATATAGATATAATAATTAAATAATAGTAGAGATAAATACTATTTATAGCATAATATATAATATATTAACATAATAAACTACATAATAATTATCTAATAATCTAAATAAATCATAATATACAATAGAATAATTAAATAATAGTAATAAAAATTACATTAAACATAATATATGATGTAATAATTAAATAATAATACGATTAAAAAATAATAGAATTATTGTTAAACAAGTAGACATAATTATATAATTCATATATATATATATATATATATATATATATATATATATGTATATATGGGATGAAATCCATTTACTTTACGAGTAAGAATAAAAGACTTACTCTTTATCCTTACCTTTTATTTTCTTGAAATCTAATGGTTGAAATTAATTATTCATTACTACCTTTGAATTTTAAGAAAATGATATATGTGTGTGTATATGTAGTCAATGTAAAGAGAATAGTGGTCATCCTAGCCACCCCACCCCACTATCTGCTATTGACGACTATGGTTCTAGCACCCAAAAAGATGTCATTGTTTCTCTTTTCACTTTTTTGTATTTTGGTGTGCAAATGTTTTCTTATTTGGATTTTAGATGTTAGGATTTTATTTGGAGTACCTGAACTCATTACGGAAATAATGTATTTACTTACTATTAATAAACTTCCATTTGAAGATGTAAATCTTATGAGAAGGCCAAGAAGAAGCTGACACTTTCAGAGGCACCCAATGTTCTTACTGTTGCATTAAAGAGATTTCAGGTATTTCTTGTATTAAATTGAAATACAAATGGTATTTTACCTGCATTCTATGCAGCATGTATGCAGAGTATTCCTTATTTGTTACGTCTATATTGCAGTCTGGGAAATTTGGGAAGCTCAACAAGCCAATTCAATATCCTGAAATACTTAACTTGGCACCTTTCATGAGTGGCACTAGTGATAAATCACCAATATACAGATTGTATGGGGTAGTTGTTCACCTAGATGTCTTGAATGCTGCCTTTTCGGGTCACTATGTGTGCTATGTGAAGAATATCCAAAACAGGTGGTTTAAGGTTGATGACAGTGTGGTAAGTCCATTGTTCCCAATTCTTAAGAGCAATTCACTTTTGGTTCCTAAATGTACTTTCTAGCTTTATGTTTTTCTTAATTAGTTAGTAGTCCATGCTTCTTCCTGTTTCATAAACTGAATGTATAGTAGGTAGAACTTGATCAGAATATAGCAATGAAATGGAAAGTATATTGATAGAGATCTCTTCCTCTTTACCTGGATTGGAGACTAGAGATATGAGAGCAGATATGAGGAAATGTGAATATAGATTCCTCTGGGTATTCAGGTATTGGCTCTCTCTCCCAACCACGGTAGTACAGTTGAAAACTGAAGACCTTTTTTTGGTGAAGAAAAAGAATACCCTCTCTACTCTCCCTTTCTTAGTTTTACTTTTACCTTAGTACCCTTTCAGTCACTTCTCTAGCCCGCTAATTGACGGTGTGGCTGTTATACTAACTACTTACAGCTGTCTAATAGTCTAGTCATAACAGATACTGCTGTTTCTTTTGCTATTTGATTCATGCCCACTGAGGTAGTGAACGATGTAAATCCTAAATTTATCAAAGTTGCTTTACAAATATGAATAAAAAAGCTGGGATTTAAATAGCATGCTATAGCAGAGGAGAGTTCCCTGACCACTACAGTGGCTACCATAGTGGAAAGGTTAAAGTGTACAGTTTTTCTTTCTATTTTTTTCTTGTATAAGTGCTTCCAAAGAAGTTTACCCAAACATACCCTTTATGGATTGCAGTTGCCAATAAAATATTTGGTCTATAGTGTCAACCCAGTCCTTGTTTCTCTTGTCTCTTCTCAAACCTTTTTCTGCATCTCCTCTGTTGACATTGCTGATGCATGTCTTCTCCGGAGACTCTGTCTGGTATCTCTGGTGAGTTCAGTTGTCTTTGGTGAGCGCCTCTCCTCTGTAAGTGCTGCCTTTCTTCTACAAGCTGCCTCTATTTTCTCTTCTCAATTCTCATCTGTATTACAATTCCAGAATAGGCTATTCTGTTGTGGCAATTTTTGGGACTACTGTCACATGCAACTACCAAGGATTTAAAAAACATAATTTGTGGATTTCTTCAATTCTTAGACAAACGAATACTTGAAAGCAACCCAGTGCATGAAGCTCGTGTTTTTAGAATTTTAGATTTTTAGGTCAGAAGGCAGCATCACTCCACCCTCATACAAGTAAATTGATTAAATTAGTATTTCATTTTATTAAGCAATATGGTTAAAACAAAAAATCTTAGTGGCACACTGAAACTGAAATAATACCAACGTGCAAAGGTGGTGCAAGAGGTTCAGGATTGAAAGCTCTGCTAGCCAATTTACTGGCAAAATCTTTTTGTTCTGGGAGGAAAGTACTATCGAGTTCAGTTGGTGAATGTGTCCTCAAATCATTGTTGTCCTACTAAATAGGAGGAAATGTACAGAACATTTGTTGTGATTATTACATGTTTCAACTTAGTTTAACCATCTGCAGTGTCTTGCAGGTGACGGCTGTTGAATTGGAGAGAGTCTTGACAAAAGGAGCATATATGCTTTTTTATTCAAGGTAACCCTACTGTTTTTTGGTTTTTTTTGTTTGACTGGGAAGGGGGTTTTAAAACAACCAGAAATTGAATTGGTAAATGGTAACTACTGTTAGTTACGTTTCAATGGGGTTCGCCAGCTAATTTAATGGACCAGATTGTTGAATTTGACATGTTCAAACAAGATCGGATTGGCTACATAGTAATAAATAATTGGAAGCGGAAACAGGCGTTCACAGATTAGTGGTTGAGCCGGTCAGATTTTAAAACATTGATGGCTTTTGTTCACTTTTTGATTAGCTGAATATCTTTGCAGGTGCTCACCAAGGGCCCCAAAATTAATTAGGAACAGAATGTTGTCCTCGGATTCAAAAGGTAAAGTCAGTGGAAAGACACTTACAACGAAAGGCAGATGTGTATCTACAAACTCTGGTGTTGCTGAACATGTTAATAGTTCCATTTCTTCAGATGGCTCACCTGTCTTGGAGTCTTTCTATTCAAAGTTTCACTGCCTGAAAAGGATTTTAGAAGAAGACTCTTCAAGTGATAATTCATCCCTTATCAGCAGCAATTCTGATGAAGGTTCTTGCAGTACAGATAGTACCCGTGATTCAACCAGTACGGATGATTTCTCCGACTATCTTTTTGGCGATTCAGGGAATGGCTGGAGTAGTGTGTGGAGGAATTCTGATTCTGACACATCCTCATCCTCCTCATCTTCTCCCTTAAACTCTCGACATTCACCTCTATCTGATATGGATCGGTACGATTCAGTTTCTGCGGATGCAGCAGCAGGTTTACGAGCTCCCACAGGTTCAAGTGTGGAGACAGACTTTCCTATATACAGGAAGGGACCGGTGGATGTTGAAAGGAGAGGGGTAGATGTTTATCCTTGGCACTCTAACACTAGTTCACAGCATAAAAAGTTAGATAGTAGTTGGATTAGTAGCAGCAGTAGCAGTAGGGAGATTGACTCTTTTCTGAAACTAGGATCTAACCATTTTAATGATACAATTACAGACTCTGGTGTATCATGTAGAAAGTCGAGGAATGGAACAGGTTAAAAATTTTATTAACAGGGAGCTCCGGAGTCCGGAGTCCGGAGTCCGGAGCAGTAAATAATGAGGGACACTGACGCCGCCGTAAGTAATGTACTCCTGGAGGCGCCGCTATTCTTACAAAGGAAAATTAGCCACCTCACTTTGCCAAAATGTAGATATAGATTTCTGTAAGATATAAAACTTCACTCGAATTTATTTTATTATTTTAAATATGATTAATTTAAATAAAGGAAAATAATATATTATTTTTCTTATACTTACATTTACTTACAATTTTTTTGGGTCTATCGAAACCATTAGCCATTACACCAAGGCTTTTTAATTATATTTTGTTATGATTATTAATTAATGCGTCCTGGGCATAATTATTTTTATTTAATATTAAATTCTTGATATAAGTGAGATTTGAGATATTAAACAATTTAAAATTTAAAATGTTCAAGTTAATGTATAATAGAGATTTAATTTTCATAATTAAAAAATTTAAAGAAATAAATTTAAATAAAAATATTGAATTAAATATTAAAAATTAATTATAAAAATGAAAGTAAAAGCATAATATAAAAATAGAAATAAATATATTATAAATGATATGATAATATATATCTCAATTAATCTCAATTAATTATTCTGATTCTACCGAACTTAACTATAAGTGCTTGCCGCACGAGCTTCTTGGTCTGCAACTAGTAGATGATATGGACCAACGGATTCATCGTCCATAGTCATATGATACCCATGTGACCTAACTCCTTATTTGGAAAGGACGAACTGAGTGGGATTTCGAAAATAAGCCCTACTATCCCCTGCAACTGCAACTCAACCATGGTTTCACATTATTATCCTCACTGTTCCCAAGTTCCTAGAGCCTCTTCCAAATCCCTCTGAGAGATAAGTTAACCAAAGGATTTCCAAAATAAAATACTCGACACTGTTTATATATTATATTGATTTTCCTACAAATAGTGTTCATCATTAATTATTATTATGTTTAATAACCTGTTTTACAAAATTACCTATAGTGTTTATACATCATGTTTAATAACCTGTTTTACTGAATTACCACAACAAAATTGTATTAACAGTTTTGTGAATCTTTTGGCAGAACCCTCATCGGCTGTTTCTGAATTCTGATCTCTGTTCAGTTTTAGTCGATTTTTTGCAGTTTAATTACATTTTTTTTTTCTTAAAAGAAACTTGAAAGATGAGACGTGGTCAAACATATCGATTGGATAGCCCATAGGCATAGGCTTCTAATTTCTAACCGATGTGATATCTTAACAAATTGTTAATCTTGTATGGGTCGTATTAGTAGAGATGGGATATGTCACAACTCGGTGGATCTGCAAAAACATACATTCTAAACATTTGAATCTACGATCGTCCTGCAAAGTCTACCAGGCCCGTGAGTTGATTCACATAAAATATAAAAAAATTAAAATTTTCTCATTTTTAATTATTATAAAAATTTAATATAGATCTAAACTTACTTCATAATAATATAATCTTAATTGTAAAATATAAAATAGAATAGTTTAAATTTAGAATGTATAAAAATAAAACATAAATGCGTTCAAATATAAAATCTCAAATATTAATTTTTAAAAAGTTTAACACTTATACATTATTAGTATAAAATATTTTTATACTAGCGGTTAATCACAATTATTTGTTTATTATGTGACTTTTCAAGTATTAATTGGTAAAGTTAGCAACCTTACCATATATAAAGAATTGAGAATCAGTATAAAACTTTTTACATTGTTAGTGTATAAATGTTTTTTTTTATCTTTAAATATCATCACACAAGTAGGGAGTGTATGATACTATGATATGATTGGTTTTTCTAGGAAATCACTTTATTTTTTACCCATGAAAATACGTAAGTAATTAAATTTCTATTTTGATGTTTTATAATAATTTTGATTAAATATATTTTGTAATAATATGATAAAATATAAATAATTTATTATGTTATTTTGCATATAATAATTTTAGTTTAGTATATTTTGAATTATATTTTGTAAATTTTTATATTTATTTGTTTATACTAATATGATAGAAATATGTCAGATTCAATAAATTTGATAAAATGGAGAGAAAAAAGGAATTGAAAGTTAGTTATATTTTTTTAAAAACTGAGAAATTTCATCTTTTAGAAGAATAAAATAGTCTTTAAAAAAGTGAATATAAAAAAAAATCCTAATCCCTGTATATAATGTACAGATAAATAAAAGCCTTCCTCGATCGCTTTCATCTCTTGGGATTTCAAATTAGTTTTGTTAGAACTGAGAAGAATAATATTAGCTATAACTTGTTTGGGTTCCATCCTAAAATAATTTAGCTAGCTACGATGCTATTGGTCAAATTGTTTTAGTCAGACAGTGACTAGCAAATTGGCGAGTGAATTTACATGGATAACAACGGATGATAAAGCAAATTTAAGGGAGAGACAATATATTTTTTTTCTAGACATATAGTAGAACTATACCGTTGCCATTGCCAACTTGCCATTTTATTTTGTCCTGTAATAAATCCAACATGTGGGTTCCTCCATTTACAAACACCAATGGGAATGACAAACTTGAGAATGAAGGGACAAACAATGGTCCTGCCCTACGCCTGTACTTTGCAGATTTTGCTATTGCGAAACTTGACCTGTTCATACACTATCCGATACTAACAACTAATGCATATCATATCATAAGCCCCACCCACGTTAATGTTATTTTAGTTCGTTGCGGAAAATTCATTCATTTCAATTTATATCATTATTATCAACTTAAAGTCACATATCAGATAATTAATAATCAATTGGTCACATCATTTTGGATCATATATTATATAATTTTGAGTGTTGTTACTTGCACTTCGTGCTTTTACTCATGCACCTGTCATAATTTTTAAAATTTTAACATTATCTTTATTAAGTTGTCTTTCAACCTAATCATCTACCTTCTCCCATTTTTATGTCTCTCCCCTTTCATCTTCCCATCTATGTTGCCTCTGATGATGTTGAAGAGATGGCGAAAGCTTGAAAATAAGTTTGAGTTTGCATGTTTATTTTTGGACCCGTCCTTCTTTTTGGATTATGAAATTCGCAAAATTTTTTATAATATTTAAATTACATAATTCAAAAAGATTTTTAACATATCTATATTACATAATTTGGAAGACATGTGTTCATAATGAATGAATGTCTGAATTAGCTAATTTGAAGAGCATATTATAAACATTCGAAATAACTAATCTAGAGAAATAAAATATTATCAATGCACGGCCTCTGCGGTTATGGTGAATAATGAAAGATGTGTGGCAAATGTGTGGGGTTTGAGAAGGAGAGAAGGAAATTAGGTTTTTTTAAGTGGTAGGGTATTTTGGAGAAACTATTACTTATGATGAGTGTATAAGAAAAAAAAAAACATATGTAGGAAGAAACACCTTATTGTTTTGCGTTAGTTAGTCTCCTAATTTGAAAAGAAATGCCTATTTTGCTTAAGAATTTTTTCTTAATAATTACAAAATATAACTGTTTATTGTATAACAAGAATTAATCCTAATTTTATGACATGTACGTATATTTGAAAATAAAATAAATGAAGAAAAAATGATAAATTGTTTATAAAGTAAGAAATAAAAACAAAATGTTTTATAAACTTACTTAGGACATTTCCAATGGAGATTTCTTAAGTTTCTTTAAATTACTTTTTGTGTTCTTTGGTATGTCACTCTTAAGAAACTCATACAAATTTGTTACCGTTGTGAGAAACCGTGAGAAACTTTAAGAAACTCAATTTTTTTTAATATATTTTTAATGAGTTACTTATGGTTGACTAGCCCAGGGAGAAAAGTATATTTTAATATTATAAAAATAATTTCTTATAAAAGAAACGCATCTTGTATTTAAGAAAATCACTCCTTCACGCAGACTTCCTCCAATCTAGGTTTCTTATAAAAAAATGGTTCATTTCTTCTAAGAAATGCATAAGAAATGTCTATTGAAGATTACATTAAATTCTATTTTGTCTATTTAAATATCTTTGTTCCAAAGCATTCAAATTAATTAGTTGAGAGCTTAATTTTTTTTGGAGACTATGAGATCTGGAAGTTATGTATGCAAGTAAAGAAAAAAAATATTTAATTAATCATTTAGTATCTTAACTAATTTAGGTTATTCAATTTATAGGTGATAGAATTGAACTTATGCGTTTGATAAAAACTATATCTATATGACCCTGAATCTACCATGTTAATCATCAGAAATAAAAGCAGATGCATACCTGAATTCATGATAATATGAGAGTAGTGCGATTTAGCCTTCCAGAGTAACACATACTCTCTTGAGAGAACCCTTTATAAACTCTTTGTCTCTTTCTAATAATGGGATACCCGAATAGAAAAGAACATAGTGTGATTTGGAGAGATATCCTATTTATAGACAAATAAGGTTGAATTTTAGTATTTCTATTTTTACCCATCATAAAATAGATTAACCTTTGGTCACCACACATTAAAGATCCATATTCTTTCAGATACATAACTGTCCAATATAATTTATTTGATCACTTTTAATTTGGTATAATTGTAGGTGTCGGTAATATATAACCATTCACATATAAGACCAATGTTTGATTAAGGATCCAACATTAGGTACGTCAATTTTTAGGCTCAGTTTCGGGTGATTTTGAGTTTTTGATTTTGAAATATATTTTGAAAATAGAAATCTGTATGCACAAATAGTTCTGATTTGATTATTTAGTTATTTTTTAAACGGTTTTCATCCAATGTAAAAAACAATGAAATTTAGTTTTCAAATTTTTGTTTTTGTTTTTTTTTAAATTCATTACTTAACAATTTTGCCACTATTGACGACCACCTTTGATCAGTGATCTCAAGTTGTCACCTCCGACCGACTGTCATCTTCGATTGACGGTCACTAGTTGTCACCTTCGACTGAGATCACAACTGTCACCTCTGATCAACAATCATTGACTAACACTTTGAATCAACGGTCACTAACCGCCACCTTTTAACTGACAGTCATGACCACCATGGTTATCAGCTGCCACCTTCGAATGACAGTCACAGCCGCCACCTCTAACCAACGGTCATTGGTAGCCACCTCCGACTACCAATCATTAACCGCAACCTTCGATTAATGGTCACCAACTACCACCTCTCATCGACGGTCACTGACCTCCACTTTGCCCAATGGCTATTGATCACCACCTCCGTCCGACGGTCATCGACTGCAATCTACGGCCGATGGTCGATGATCATGGCCACCACCTCCGATCAACAATCATTGGTCGCCACCTCTGGTCAATAGTCATCAGTTGTCACTTCCAACCAATAGTCATCAGTTGCCATCTCTAACTGCCAATATCGAATGCAACCTTTGATCAATGGTCATCGGTCACTACCTTCGACGAACAGTCTCTGTTGCCACCTTTAACTGACAGTCATCGATTGCTACTTCCAATTGCAGATCATTGACATTTCAAAAGTTGTAAAAATCAGTTTTCAAAATGCTTTTATATTAATTTTGATGTAGGGTAATCGATTACCCACTTGATTACCTGATATCTTGCTCAAAACTAATCCAAAATGCCTTTTCTCTGGAATAATCGATTACTGTTTTCAGGTAATCGATTATCATAGAGAGTAACAATTCATGAACCCAAAATTCTCGAAGGGTAATCGATTACCATTTTTAAGTAATTGATTACCTTGTCAAATATTCTACTTTTGAAGCATTTCTAGCACAACCCAACCTATGTAATCTATCCAAAACCATCCCAAATACATTCTCAAGCCTATCTAAACTCACAATACAAGTATCACACCTGTAAACGTGTTTGGTAGCATAAAATTGATTTAAGAGCAAAAATAAGAAGAGAAAAAGAAAAACCAAAACTTCAAAATGCCTTATACTTATGCTTCAATGTCTTTGGTTCCTATACTAGGATTGTGATTTCACTATGATGCTTTTGCCCCCTATTTACTAAGCAATCTCATTCTTTGTCATTCAATGATTAATGATAAAGTAAAATTTTTTTGTGATGAGTTTTTTCATTTGCACCATACTATAATCCTAAGTTGTTATCCAGTTTGATCATGCAAGATTCTAAATTAAGACCGGTTTCTTTTTACCCAATCGGAGGTTTGCTCGATGAATTTGGTCGATTCTACCAAGACAATAACCTACTTACTTCTTAGATCGATTCTTTAAACATCAATGATCATGACTATTCAAACAATTAAGATGTAGCTAATTAAATAGAGAATTAAATTAACCATTGAAAGACATCAAATAATCATGCAAAGTGCAAGAGGGAATTAGAAAGAGTTACATCACAACCCTAGAAAAAAGGGATTTAGCTAAACATGGTTAATGTATAGCCAAACATTCTTTTAATAATAAAGTACATAAAAATAGATAAAAAGTTACTATAGGGAACACTCTGGATTGCCTCAATCCCAAAGCTTCTTCGTTGTTCTTTACCTCTTAGGTCATAGATATATCTCCCTTTCTGAGCCAAAGAATCTTCATTAAATGTGTTAAATCATTTATAAAACTGTCCTAAAAATACAAGCACAAAATCAACAATAAAAAGGGGATCTTATTTTTAAATCATTTAAAAAACTGTCCTAAAAATGACAATTTGATATTTTAAAACTTATCTTTAATGGAATCATTAAATCAAAATAAAATTAAAATATAAATCAAAATATCAAATTAAAAATTTACAAGTACAAATTAAAATTATGTGTCTTAGTAATTATAATATTATATTTAAATACAAGTATTTTATTATTAGTTCTTAATTTAACAAGATAATCCTTCAAAACAAAATATGGTATTAGAAAATGGATTATTTAGACATGACATCTTTTCAATCCTAAAATTTTAGAAGCGATGGCTTGGCATTTTAAAATCTCTATCTAATTAGCAATTTAATTAAAAGTAAATTACCACAAAATAATATATTAAATCAAATTTATCATTATAAAATTCAAAATATTATATTATAATTTTAACCTCAAATATAATTAGTTTATAATCAAAATAATTATTAATAACAAAATTTTCATTAGAGAATGAATTAATGAGATGTGACATTTTTTTAATCCTGAGGTTGTGAAGCACAATCTTGACAATTTGATGTTTAATGCTTCCCTCTAAAATAGAACTTTTAAATAAAATTATTCTCTATAAGAATAAAAATATGATATTAATATTATAACATCCCAATGTAAAAAAACAATAAATTAAAAACTAAACACACATAAAGAACTATATAAACTCTAATTCTCTACTATATGCAGAGATACGTAAGATTAAGAGACAATTCCTATTAAGTCAAAAAGATAAAAATATATATTTAAAAATGTTAAAATACAATAATAATAATAATATTTCAAATAATAAATTTAGTTTCATTACTAAAATTTTTCATGTTAAAGGGTGAAATAAATATTTTTAAAGTTATCTAATTTTGCACATTTAATTAAAGGTACTATTTTAGGACAAACTTTGTAGGATGCTAATACCTTCTTTACATGTAATTGACTTCCGAACTCAAAATCTGATTCGTGGACCACTTTTCCGTAAAGGTTTTTTAATGTTTTCTTAAATAAATATTGATGATAACCCCTCTATTTTTTAACATATTTTTCACCATCCCATCCCATTGAGACCAACACGTTGACAGATGACGACTCCACTTAGAGTAGCTCAATAGTCAAGCCTAAAATAATTAAATGTGCAAAATTGATATCTTTATCTTTTGTTTGTTTTACCATAATTTATTTGTGTTATTTTATTTATTTTCTCTTGTTTATGTTATTTTGTTTGTCATAATTGTTAATTGTTCATTTTAAACCATAGGTTAGAAGACATATTTTATTCTACATATTTGTGTTTTTCTTTCTTTTTTAGTATCTTAGCCTGTTCTAAATTATGCTCTCTTCACACACTTCACATACACTTTTTCACACACTTATGAATGGGGTGTTCTAATCCCAAATTTGAGCGCAACTTAAGATAAGTAAGAGGTTGAGTAGTGGTAGCTTTCAAGATGTACATCTTGCTTGATTAACATGATGACCTCACCTAGAGTTTGATTCTTTTGAGGATATTATCACTTTTAATAGTTTACCTATGATTTTGATTAATATTCCAAGATAGGATACTTGGTGTTGAGATTGAAGGTTGGAAGGCAACTTTGGTAAAGTATCTCAAGTCCTCAGTGTTTTGGTTTTGTAGTTTTAGCTTAGTTCATATTAATTCATTTTATGGTACTAAACACATTTGATAGGTGTGGTACTTGTATTGATTGTTTCGTTAGGCTTGAGTGTGTGGATGAATATTATTCCATGATTGAATCTTGAGTTTATGATTGTGTATTGTTTGGAAAAGAGGAATCAAAATTACTAAGTTAAGAGTTGAATTACTGACGCAATCCCACCTAGCATGCATCATGGCTAGGATGACTCAAGGAAGACATGACATGGATGAAAACTCATTGAAGATTCGAAGCCATAGTCTTTGTTATTTTTAGCTTGTAAATATTTTATTTTAATTAGCTAAATAGGAGAGTATTTTTAATTCCCTTAAGGCCATGTATTTCCGTCCATCTTCTTAGTTTATAAGGTATAGGTGTCTTTAGTTAAAAATGAGGAATAAGCTTATAATGGATGCATAAGTCAAGACATGATTTTGGGCTAGCCTATTCACATTAAGAGATGCTAATTGCACCCATAGGGGGTGAACTTAGGTGCCTCACTTAAGGTCTAAGACTTGGGTTAATTAGTTTTAATCCTAATTAAGCCCAAGTCCCACATTGCCTAGAAAAGTATGCCCAAGCTCTCCCATTGGGCTATATATACTCCTTCTCCCTCATTGTAAAATTTCACCTTTGAAGTTGAATGAAAATAGTCTCTTTGTGAGCACATTCTTAGTAAAAGGTCTTAAGGATCCTCTCTCTTGAGGAATCTCTTCCTAGTTGGTTTTTATCAAGGGTTCCTTCCCTTGTGACAAACCTAAACACTTTGGCTTATCTCTCTTTGAGAGTGGCGCTCCACCTCCATTTTCTTTCCCTCCATCATCTATTTCATGGTGCTTGGAACCTCAAGGAGAATGATCAAGGGAAGTGCAAAAGGTTTTTTGCATCAATTAGATTAGTAAAGAATCATTAAGGTCTATATGAACAAATTTTTCAAAGAAACATGGAATCAAAGTTAAGGAGAACATTGAAGCTAAAGGTCAAGAAACCGAATGTAAAGACTTTAAGAAACCTTAGCAGCAGGTTAAAGAGCATTCAACGTTAAACACTAACTAGCAGATATGGAATGATCCGTAATTTGCTAGAAACATATGCGCAAGAAGGGGCTCTATCTCACTACATTGGCTCAATTTTATGATCCTCATTTGATATGTTTCACTCTTCAAGATTTTCAGTTGGCTCCAACTTGAGCAATATGAATGAATATTTAGGTACTAAGTGGAAAATAGAAAACCCTATTTATACATGTGTTTTATCCTTCACTTGACAAAATTTCTATTTCTTTGAAGATTAGTGTGAGAGAATTGGATAGTAAGAAAGAAATAAAGGGGGGAGTTGAAGTTTTCTCAAAGGGATATTCAGAAAATTATGCACATCATCTAGCGGAAAGTAGCAACTGGGATGATTTGATGGATATGTTAGCCCTCATTATCTACGGGATTGTTCTATTCCCAAGTATGGATGATTTTGTAAGCTATCAATGTATTCTCAGCGTACAGGAATGAAAGGAAGAACCCAATGCTAGCCATTCTTGTCGATACATAACATACTCTTAGTTTGTGCCACGAGAGGAAAGGTGGAGTAATCTTATGTTGTTTACCTACCTTGTACATTTGGTTCACCACTTATATGTTCTAAGGTGGAAGTTGAGTAGAGATTAAAAACAAAGTTGATTGGGCCAACAACATTACAAACCGTAGTGATAATAAAATCTTTTGGAACTCATATAAGCAATAGATAAATGAAGTCATTTTCCAATGTGGAGATTTTCTTGATGCACCACTAATGGGAACTAAATGGTGTATCATCTACAACCCAATTTTAGCAATAAGGCAATTTGGTTACCCTAGGAAAAATCCCTCTATAGAAAAGTCACTTGTTCCTTTCATTATTCATAAATGGAATCAAAATCCAGAAATGCTCAAGAAAATTAGGAGTGCTTAGGACCAAATGATCAGAAAAGGAAAAGAATTGAGAGAAGGTGTTTATGTTACAAGAGGAAATTACTACCAATGGCTCAAAGAAAGAGTTTAAGAAGTCAAGTTACCTTTTTGTAGCTCAGTTCCAATTATTAAAGAAATGTCCATGCACGCTCCTAATATCTTCACCTCCACAAGGGTAGAATATTTGAGGAGAGTTGAGAACTAATTTAAGGAAGAGATCTTTCAAGTAAAGAGCACTAAATTTTGAGTGAAACACCACTGAAGAAGCATACACTTGGAAGGAATCAAAGACTTCATCAAGCTTTCTTTTTCTTAGTTGATTTTAATTAGGTGTATTTAATAAAGGTCATTTTAATAGAGGTGTTGGATGTCCATAAGAGTCACCTCTTTTGATTGTAATAGTTTTAGTTTCTCGCTTAGGTGGAAGAAGAAATTAGTACCCCATCCTTCCATCTTAGGTGCACGTGCTTAGAGTCCTACCGTTGTTTTAATTTTCTTTACTTGCTTTCACGTTTTTAGTGTGAAGTGTTTTTTAGTTCCAAACCCTTAAAGAAATTTTCAAAATCTACCTTCTAATTTTCAAAAATGGGTTTTAAAGAACAGGAATAAAACACGGTCAAGACTCAATCCTTTTAATGTATTTGACAATAAACCTGATATATAGCAATTCCTGCAATAATGGTTTACTATTACAACTAGTGAAAATACAATATGAATTGCACCAACAAGTTTATCAAACACAAGAAATGGGTAGATAAAGAATTCAATCAAGTTTCAAACTCACAATTCTTGTTACAATCCCAAACCCAATATCAAAATAAAAGTATCGTAAAGTGAAAACTGTTGCAAGAAAACAACAATAAATTTGTTCAACTGTAAAAGCCCGCAAAAAGATTATCCAAGATTTCAATAAAAATCATAATTAGAGAGTATAGGGGTTTATATTGGTTCAGTCAACCTAAACTACATCTAGTTTTTAGACTTAACCTTCTGTGAATCTGCTTTCCACTAAAATCTCAGTACATGCACACCTCACATACAGATTTTACACCCAGAAAGATTCAAACCACACAAGAAGAGGTTTCCTCTTGCATCCCACAAAAGTTTGCTACACTGTGACACCCCGTCACTCATAACACTCTGTTGCAAGATTTCACAACAATCTCAATAACACCTCAAGAGATTGTCAAATATTATGCCAAAACATAGAAAAAGGTATAGAAAAATATCACCTATGGTGATGAATACCCAGCAAGATAGATGAAATCTCAATGTAGTCTCTTCCTTGAATCTTAAATTTCTGTACCTTCAAATCATAAAAAATGGGTATAGTTCTTGGAGAGAATTTGGGTAAAATAGTTAAGAGCAACAAACATTCAATAGACCCTTCAAAAGTTGTTAAAATCATTTTTGAAAATGCTTTTATTTGAGTTTTGAAGCAGGATAATCGATTACCTACTTGATTACTTGATATCCTGCTCAAAACTGGTTCAAAATGCATAATCTCTAGAATAATCGATTACTATTTTCAGGTAATCGATTACTCCCGAGAGCAGTAACCTCAATACCCAAATTTCCTCGAAGGGTAATGGTTACCTTACTAGAATTTTCACTTTTAAAGATTTTTCAGCACTTCCCAGCCTAGTTAATCTATTTCTAAACTCCCTAAACACATTCTCATGCCTATTTAAACACACAATACAAGTACCACACTTATCAAACATGTTTTGTACCATAAAATTGATTTGAGCAAAACTAAGAAGTAAAATTCAAAACCAAAAACCAAAAGGGATACTTCATCATTTCCAAGTTCCAACAACAAGAAGAAGTTTTTCAACTGTTCAAGGATAAACTCACTTATGCATCTGTTCTAGCTCTTCTCAACTTTTTAAAAACTTTTGAGTTAGAATGTAATGTATTGCGAGTGGGTGTGGGAGCTGTTTTGTTGCAAATGGGCCACCTAATTGCTTATTTTAGTGAAAAACTTCATGGTTCCCACCTCAAATACCCCACCTACGACAAGGAGTTTTATGCCCTAATTTGTGCCTTCTAAACTTGGGGACATTATCTTGTTTCCAAGGAGTTTTGTTATTCATAGTAAGCATAAGCCACTTAAGTATTTAAGGGGGTAAGGAAAGTTGAACAAGAGGCATGCTAAATGGGTTGAGTTTCTTGAAACCTTCCGATATGTCATCAAATACAAAAAGGAAAAGCAAATATGGTGGTCAATGCTCTTTCAAAAAGACATTATCTCCTTACCACCCTTAGTGCAAAAATTTTGGGATTTTATGACATTAGAGAAATGTATCCCTTTGACAAGATTTTGGAACCATTTAGTTTACTTCCTCTGCCAAAGCCAAAGATGGCTTCTACCTTTGTGAGGGGTACTTGTATAAAGATGACAAACTTTGTGTAACCCAATGATCAATTAGGAAATTGCTGACAAAAGAGAGCCATAAAGGTGGGCTCATGGGGCATTTTGGAATTGATAAAACTATGTTGCTTTTGAAGGAAAAATTCTTTTGGCCCCATATGAAAAGAGATATCGAAAGACATTTTTTGAGTTACATTGCTTGCTTACAAGCTAAGTTTCGAGTAATGCCTCACGAACTCTACACACCTTTACCCCCTCCTTTCTACACCTTGGGTAGTCATTAGCATGGAGTTTGTCCTTGGCCTCCCAAGAACCCAACGAGGTGTAGACTTTATCTTTGTGGTAGTGGGCCATTTTAGAAAAATGGCCTATTTTATTCTCTACCACAAAGTGGATGATGTGAGCCACATTGCAAGACTTTTCTTTCAAGATGTTGTTTGTTTGCATGGGATACCCTTAACCATAGTTTCCAATAGAGATGCTAAGTTCCTTGGCCATTTTTGGACAACTCTTTGGGCAAGGCTAGGAACTAAGCTCCTCTTTTCTACCGAGAATGAACCCTTGTTTCATTTTTGGTTTGCGCCTAAGGTGCATCCTTACTTGGGTTGGTTTCCTGAGAGGGAAACATTATTTCGTTTTTAGGCTACGCATAAGGTTCATCCTTACTTGGGCTAGTTTCCAGGGAAGGAAACCTTGTTTCGTTTCTGGGTTATGCTTAAGGTGCGTCCTTACCCAGGTTGGTTGCCTGGGAGGGAAACCTCTTATTGATTTTTCAATCGTGCAAAGTTTTTCCATTTCTCCTTGCCGAAGGATATTACTTACTCGGCTCCACGGTGGATGCCAATCTTTACCTGCAAAAATTTGAGGATACAAATATTTTTCGTAATAGTTAAAATTACCTGCACATATAGGTAGGGTACCAGTGGCTGAATGTATCTCTTTCATTGGCTTCCAATCGTAGCAAAAGTCTGAGTCGATAGGTCTAGTGGGCATAGGTGCGTACCTGCAATAACACTCTAACGTTCAAGTTAGTGTGAGCTCAACCTTAGGACAAATCAAAGATGTTGTCAAGTGTTATTGAGAATAGTATATATTATAGAGCGCTCCTAAACCTGTACTTGTTGCTTTCTATTAGTGTTTACCTGTTTTGGCCTGACATATCTGACCGGGGGTAGATTCGACATTATAACTATTTTACAATCAAATTAAGTTTCACAAGACAATATATTATTTAACTATACTGATAATCTCAATTCTAGAGTACTCTATACATGGAATAATGTTTTTGTCTTTTGAGAAACAAACAATATGAATAATTTACTCACATGCAAAATTACTTAAGGGTGATGGACCCCACCCGAGTCAGTGTCTAGGATCGGATCATTCCAAAGTTCTAGCCATTTAAAGATATGTTTGATTTTTAGGAAGATCAAATCCTAAGTCGGTCCGACTTTAAGTAGGTCTAACCTTTTTTTCGATGTAATAATTTTTTGTTTAGTAACTTTGTTAGTAATATAAATTTTTTTTACACCGTTAATATATATATATATATATATATGTTAAACTCTAATTAATACAGAAGTGTCATATAAAATGTGATTAATTAATATTAGGTGTCAAATGTTAGGTCACTGCATTAGCTCAACATGGGAAGTTCAAGATGCAGCCAATTTGGCGAAGAAATATTTTGAGTTTTATTAGGAATCCAACAAAGGGTATATATGGACTATTATGCTTTAGGACTAAGATTTTATATACACTATATAATAGTGTTGTAGCAACTTCTCTCGTGTATCTTTCTTATAATTTTTTTTTATATACTGTTGCTTCTTCTCTGCGTTATGTTTATCAAGGTTTTTTCATGTTTAACATGCGTTTGTTTTTCTTTCTCTATCTGTTTTTGAGTATATTATTTCTACAAAACCCGCATAAAATTATATTACAATTGGTTTTAAAAGAGACCTAAACCCATTTCTAAAATGGATCCGAACCACAATATGACCTTCCTACAATCTTTGTTTGCTAACATTCAACCTAGCTCGTATGAAGGCAGGCACTAACCTCGACCACCCCAGCCTTAACAGTAGCATGTGTGATTTATCCACTACGTGAGGTGTGCTACGTGTAGATCGTAAAATAAAATGGATGAAAAGATGAACATTTTGCAACTTAGATCTGGAAGGTAAGCATTTCAAAACTTAAAACAGGAAGAAAATATAAAGAGAAAAAGGGTTGTCAAAGGTGGTGGGTGGAGATATAGGAGGAAAATGGTCGTGACGGGTCGCCGAGGGAAGTGGAAGGACTATAAAAATTGGTGGAGATAAAAGGAAGGATAATGAGGATAAAAATTTGATGTGGAAAGGGTTTCTAATATTGGTTCATGATGGATCACTATGGTTGTGAAAGTGGTCCACCATACATAAGCTAGCTAGTCGTCTGATGAATCTATATTGTTGATTATTTTTGAGTAATTGCCTCCATTAACTTCAAATTTTTTCCTAATGTAAAATATATATGTAACTAAAAATTGTCCTTATAATTTAAAATTAAAGTAGCATATATAAAATTGTTAATCTTTACTATAAAGATTAATTAATTTAAACAAAAAAAAATTGTTAGGAGCTTCATTAGTTATCCTGTGTTTGAATTCCTTTATTTTTAATAAATAATTTTTTTTTCTTGTGTTTTTTTAAGATATCTTGAAACCGAAAATTTAAGACTAATCCCTGGATACAAATATTCATTTAACGAGCTTCATTTCACGAATCATCTTGTGTCTTTTTACTTTATTAAATAAGAAATGTTGCTTTTCTTGTACTTTTTTTTCAAGATATATTGGAACTGGAAACTCAATACTAATCCCTTAGAATACAAATATTCATTTAAGGATTTCACCTCTATTAACTTTAAAAAACTATTTATAAATCACGTTGCATTATGGTTGTTTTATCCAATTTAAGTGTTAGCAAAACACGGTCTTCATACTCTTCTTCTTTTTTTTCCCCACCTAATTTGGTAATAAAGAGATATGGAAACTTGAAGGCCAAGTATAAAGAAAGGGCACTGGACAGGAGACAGGAATTGAAGCGTGTCCCTCTTTATTTCTTTTTCCTGTTTTGGGTTGCAGAATTCCATCTATTCGCATTATTGCATGTTCATTTGTTTGGTACAAAGACAACTGAATGATGTTTTCTGAGATAAAGGGAAATAAATGTCTCACAAATTTTTATGGCTCGCCGTAGTTATTTTGTGTTCTCTTTTTCCTCAGGCGTGCGTTACTTTTGTTATTCAACTTGGTTTTCTTCTCGCCGGCCGGAAAGGAAAAAGAAGAAAAAAACCCCTAATCAGTCCTTATGGTTTAAGAATCTTGTTAATTAGTAATCTTAAGATATTAATTAAGAAACAAAAAGAAGATTTTTTCTATGAAAAAGTTTCCGCAAGTGTAATTCAAAATTATAAAAAAACAAATTTTACATTTTTAATAAAACCCTTTTTTTCAGTTTCGTCAACGGTGTCCTTTTACCTGCCACTGATTAATATTTCCTGTTTTCCCTATAATTTAAAAAGAAATCATATTTGTATAACAATAGCAATGGACCAGAACTATATGCAACCGATCAACAGCTGATTCGGAAAGATGAAAATTGAGACAAAAGCCCACCTAAAGTTTGCAGTGCCTACCAAATACAAAAACAAAAATTAAAAGGGAAAATAGACTCTTTTATGAGAGAGAATATGTTACAGAAATTAATGGAAAGTCATAATTATCGGTTAAATAATTAAATGGAGTAAATTGTAAAAAGATCCCCCTTACCAAACTACAGTTATTTAATATTAATATACAATTTACACTGCTAATAATATTAATTAATTATTATATATAATATATATATCACTTAAATTGTAGATTAATTATATAAGTTATTCTAATTAGAGTAGCGAATGATTTTAAGTTTTGAGTTTTGGATATAAGTTGTGAATGTATTATCTATTTTTTTAAGTTATATTTTTTCTATTAAAACAGTATAATTTTTAAAATTAAGACATATTTATTAAGACAACATTAATTATTATATTTTATGTTAAAAAATTCTTATTTAATAAGTATTTTGTTTTTAAAATTATCATTAGTTATCAATATTCTCATTAATGAGTGTTTGTCATTGATTTAAATATTTATAAAATTAAATGCATTTATAAATGCAAATAAAGATATAATTGAAAAATTGAATGTGTTCTTAAATTTATAAAATAATTATAATTTTAGAATAAAACTAAAATATCAAAATAATAACTTTTTTTAAACGAAGGAGGATAATTTATGATTTGCCAAACGTGATAATCTATTTTGTAGTGTGTCGTGATAAAAACTTAATTTTTCTTTTTCTTGATGTTATATTTCTATATTATTCATACACTTAATTTTGTTTATTTAAGATGATATTTAAAATTATTAATACAATGTAAAAAGTGAGTGTAGTGAGCTGTATTGCGAGTGAACAATGTGGCTCTCAAAAACTCTTTGGGGAGAGATTTATGTCGAATAAAGCAGCAACAGAGGGACAAGTAGAAATAATAAAACCTTGAACTTGAATAACTCCTCTTAATTATGCCATAGCTGACAATTTCACTTTTCGGCTGCAAGATGTCTTTGTAGCGGCTAAGTGGCCAAGCTAGTTCACATTAGAATCCACCTTCTATTGGTAATTTTTGTTTAATTATTATGCGGATTTTTTAAGCTTTATCAAATTTACAATCAGATTTCTATTTTTTAATTGAGTTTATAAATTTGTAATTTTTTAATTGTATTTTCGATTAATTATTATTATAAAAAGATAATTACAAATATTTAATTAGAGCTACAAATACGAGACCAATACTTTTGAATTATGTTATAAATATAATTGAGGCATTGTAACTTTTTTATGAAGTTTTAACTTTTTTTTCATAATCAAACAAGAGAGATCTATAAAATGATACTTTGGTTATGTTTATAATATTCTACAAAATGATTAGTTTCTTATCTAGATTTCTCATTAGATATTTATAATTATTTTTTCGTAACAACAATCAAATGGAAGAATTTACTTAAAATAATTACAAATTCAAAATTAAAGGTTAGATAAAATTATAAATTAAATATTGATTTAATAACAAAGTTAAACCAGACACATTCACTGAATTAGAATAAGGCAAAGAAAGAGAGAAGAAAAACTAAGAAGAAAGCTATTTCACAAAATTGAACACTTTCTATCCTTATAACAACTTTTTTACACAATTCTTTTTCTTGCAAAATGACTCAAATTCAATTCTCTATCCATTACAATTTTTCACTAGGGCTTTTATAAAAGAATAGAAGGGTTATTAACAAATACCTAACTACCACTAACTAAACTGAAAATTAACCATCAAATTAGTTATGTACATAATTAAAACCAATTGTATGAGAACCAACTACCACCCTAAAGATGTTAATTTGAACAAACAAAATAAAGTTTTCTTATTTTATTGATTAAAAAAAACATTTCTGTTTTTTTTATAAAATAATTCTTTTAGACTTAGTTTTAAAAAAAATGAATATCTTTAATATGTGAATGTTAATGAACTAGAAAAAAAGATTTTATGAGTGTTATTATAAAAAGTTTTACATTAATATTTAATCATAATCTTTTATTAATTTATGATAAATTTATTAACTTTATTAATTAATACTAAAAAATTGTAATTCAATATATAAATGTATTAGCGATTCTAAGTAAACCCAATGAAGTAATAGTGTAAATATATTTTGAGCAAATTATACTTATACCTCCAGTTATTCTCCATTTGTTTTGTACCCCTATGTCAACGGTGTAACTTAAAACATGGTTTTTTAATGAATAGACGAAATTGTCCTTTTCACTTAACCCAATCTTTCGATCTCCTTGGTAACTTATCCCTAATTAAAAAATCCAATTTATGTGATCCCCAATTAAAAAACTAAATTTTTATGAGGGATTTGCCAAACATGAGAGGAGGTTTGTTGAGGTGAGTCTTGTTCTGTAAATGGAAGGGAAGAAGACTAAGGTTGTCAATGATGGAAGACAATAGCAGAACAGATTGCAGAGGGAATGTGAGAACTGATGAGAAGGATAGGGTGGTCATAGAGATCATAAAGGAGGGCACTCAGTGGAGGGGAAGTTCATGCCAATAACCATCGAATTTAGTAATTTTGTTTTTTTTTTTTTGAAAAGCTAAACATATATTCAATAATAGAAACCAAAGGTTTCTTAAAATACAATCCGGTACTTGTCATCCGTATCCTATCGGAAACAGGTAAGGTCTATTCAGTTATCGCAAATTTAATAAGCATAACCTAGGGTTAGCATACCAATCCGAGAACCCACATCCCCTATTAAAACCAAAAGAGTATGATAGCCAATTCCAGGATATTACCTTTATAAACATACAAATGTCGACTGAATCTACCCATATGTTCTCGAACACAATCCGGTTTCTCGTAATCCAGATAATCCAAATCACCGCGAGCTAGAATACAAACCTACACTGCTTCTTTCGCTTTCCTACCACCCAGGCTGACGATGAACTAAAGAGTTGAGACAGTTCACCCGAAATCGGTCCTTGAATTCCCAACCAGGTAATAGTGCTGTTCCACACCGATTGGGTCTTGGCACACCGTAAAAACAGATGATCTCTATCCTCAGGGGCAATCTTACAAAATACGCATAGGGGCTCCGTACCTGATATCTGAACGCCTCTCTTTAGTAGATTATCTGTGGTCGGTAACCTGTCCCACAGTAGTCTCCATGAAAAGGCTATTACCTTAGAGGGTAGTCTATCTCTCCACATCCGACGCAAATCTCGGGGCTCCACCGCTACTAGTGTTGGACCTGACTGTTGTGAGCACAACACTGAATAAGCGTCAGCAACTGAGAAAAATCCATCCGAACTAGGTCTCCAGATCCATCTGTCCGATCTAAGGTCGACCATCACCACTTGCTGCAACATACTCTGCAGAAGACGTAACTGCCCTTCTTCCCACACAAATAGCCCCCTTCTCCATACCCACTTCCACCCCCCTGATGCCTCCTTTTTGTCATTTACAAAGATGCCCTTATCTACCGCTAACTCAAACAACCTAGGAAACTTTAAACTAAAGGACCCATCGCCTAACCAATTCTGCTCCCAGAAAAGAGTCTCATTTCCATCCCCTACCTTTTTCATGACATTATTCTCAAACCAGTATTGTATGGCCGCCTCCGGGCCATCAATAGACCATAGATCCCTCCACCACTGAGAGGCTGTAGATACATTCTGTTGTCTTTGATTGGAATTATACGTATGCTCATATCTGCATTTCAGTAGGCTTGCCCATATTGCATTTTGCTCTGTTAATATCCTCCACCTCCACTTTCCAAGCAAGCTCAAATTGAAGTTCCATAGGCACTTTACCCCCAGACCCCCTTCTTCCTTAGGTCTACACACGTTTTCCCAACTAACCCAAGCAATCTTGTGCTTCTGATCCTTCCCTTCCCACAAGAAAGAACGCTGTAGGCCGGTAATCTCATTTAGGACTTTCTTGGGCACCTTGTAGAAGGAGAAGAAATACAATGGAAGGCTAGACAAAAATGAATTTATCATCACTAACCTGCCTGCAAACGACATATGTCTCGCCCTCCACACTGCCAACTTCCTCCGACATTGTTCGATAACTGGTGTCCACATATCTGCCCTCCTCCGATTCACTCCCATCGGGATCCCCAAAAATTTAAAAGGCGGGGATGAAACAACACAGTTCAAAAGATTGTTTATAGCGTATGTAAATGTATCTGCTACGTTTAAACCAAAGAATTGGCTTTTGCTGTAATTCACTTTTAATCCCGATGTTAGCTCAAATCCACGGAGAATAACCTTCAGGTACCAAACTGATTTCAGATCTGCTTCCCCCATCATAATAACATCATCTGCATATTGCATCACTGAAAACTCTGCCCCAGCTCCAATCTTGAGCGCTTTAAACACCCCTATCCCTACCGTTGACCTAAACAAATCAGCTAAGGCTTTAGCTACCACTAGGAACAGAAAGGGAGATAGTGGGTCTCCCTGTTTCAAGCCTCTCCCCGGCCTAAATTCCTCCGTTGGGCTCCCATTGACCAAAATTGATACATGGTTGTTCCTGACAATACTATTTATCCACTTTCTCCATAAGCTCCCAAAGCCCATCCTAACTAACATGTAATCCAAAAAATCCCAATTTACCGAGTTATATGCCTTCTGGAAATCCACCTTAAACAAGAAACATGACCTCTTTTTCCTTTTCGCCCAATGTACTAATTCGTTTGCAACCAGAACCCCGTCCAGTATCGATCTACCTGGCAAAAAGGCTGAGTGGCACTTCGATATTAAGTTCCCCAATACTTTCTTCATTCTCAATGACAGTAGTTTGGAAACAATCTTTTGAATGCTAGAAATTAAGGAAATTGGACGAAACTGAGCTAACCTGTCTGGTGTTGCTACCTTGGGGATGAGGGTTAGAAAGGATGATGTGACTCCTCTTGGTAAGGCCCCTGATTGATGGAATTCTTAAACTGGACTTACCACATCGCCCCCAATTATCTCCCAACATGATTTGTAGAATTGAAACCCAAAACCATCAGGACCCGGACTTTTCCCTTCCTCACAAGCCCAAACCGCCTCTTTTATTTCCTCAGCTGAGAAGGGCTCCTCTAGGCTTTGACTTTTAGTAATTTTGTGTAATCAAAAAAGGGGAAAAAAAAACTAATTGACGTAAGTACCTAAAAATTTGTAGTTCTTTCTTATTTGCATTTGCCATGGCAATGAGTGTCCCAATACGAAAGACCTTCCAAAAATAAATTTTCAATTTTCCACTACACATGTTAGTTTCACAATTTGTTATTGAATTGCAAAGTGTGGTTTTAATATTAATTTGACTAGATATTTGTTTGATGAAGGTTGCTATTTGACTAATTGTGTTCAACCAATGAATGTTTGTTAAGAACTCGCAGTTAAAGTTTATTAGCTTTTATTCAATTAGAGGGATGAAGTTGGGACATTTTTGTCCAAAAACTTTATTAAATAAGCATGTGGAAGACATGTGACTAATTTGCTTTAACGAAAGTAGTTCTGTACGAGACAAAGGGTGTCTCTCTAATGAAATTATTGATATTACTTATTGGAAGGCTTTTAATCAGGTGAATTAACAGAGGGAACCCGAGTGTAATAAGATATAATTATAAGGTGTGAGGATATAATTTGCTCTTCAATTACAATCTATTTAGCATAAAGAATTTAATTAGTAACTCTCTAATTTTAAAAGAGTTTTATATTCATGTTCAATCATATTTTTTACCATGCATATTAATTAAATTTTATTATTAATTTATTAACTGTAAACCAATTTTTAGTGTATCAACATTAAAAATTACATATATATATATATATATATATATATATATATATGAAAACTATTGAGTTAATTATTAATAGAATAACTATTAATTAAAAGTAAATTTAAAACGCTGTAATAAATTAAATGGCTTAATTATTTCCTAATATTACCCATATATTAATTAGATTGTTTTAAATTTTTATGTTAAAATATTAATAGTTAATAACTTTGCGGTTACTAACCTTACCCAAGTGTCAAGTCACCCATGAAAAACATTGGTTTACATTTAGAGGAATGATAGCAACAATAACCCTCACCTATAGAAATTCACTTCATGATGGATTATAATATGTCAAAATCACTAATATTGGTAGATTTTTCTTTTTACTTAACATTTTTCCTCATAAATATTAAATAGGTAATCTTTAAATATATTATAATTAATCATAAAAAATGTTTTTCAAGGCGATAGAGTCCTACTAGCGTTCCTCTTTAGATATATTTGAAAGCCAAAATCGTTAAAAAAAAAAAAATCAAAGCCAAAGTACATAGAGACATTTGTGAAGTGACAAATACACGGTTATTATTTGTTGTAATTGTTACAAAAGACTTGAGTTAATTTGTAGAGTGATTTAACCAACTTATTTTTAATTTAAAAGTTATTTTTGAAGTATATTAAAAAATTAAAATTTAAAAATAAGTATAAATTATTTGTCAAATTTATATGTTTTAGCGTAAAAATTTATTTTTTAACTTAAAAGTACTGATATATTATTACTTTTATTATCTAACAAAAATATATTTATAAAACATAAATTTTTTGTCCGTAAACTTCATTTTCATCATCCAAATCCTCTAATGTATACAACGATATAAGACAGAAAAAAAAAAACTTGCGAGATTTCGGCTTTTATTTGATAGATTTTAATTTTTCATTTTTATGAAATGTTTAAACATATTATTATTTCTCAGGTGAAAAGATTTGATTGTATTTTGTAGGTAAATTTTATTATAAATTATTATTGAAGAAAATAATAAAATAATTGTATATGCGAAATCGTGCATGAGTTAAATCTTTGACTTGACTAAGTTGCCTAGTTGGTTTTATTTAATTAATAAAAGAAATGCGGTCACGTATTGTCTAGTCAGTAGTCAGGACTCAGTGGTGATGGAAGGATCAGGTCTGGCTCACCAGGGTCAGTGTTTCCCCATAAATACTACTAATATTTATGCCACACCCCGTTCAATGAACTTGACATGAACTATCGCGGGAATAAATATTTAAAACTCAATTAGTATATTTTCACAACTTACTGAATAATTATCTAATAAGAGTAACTTTTGAAAGTTATGTTCATTTTTCTTTCAATTTTTTTATTATTTAGTTTTTTCGTTTTGCTGTGTCCGTCTATTTTCCCACTTTTATTATTTAAAGAATTCTCTTTAAAAAAATAAAAAGTAATTCATAATATTTGTTTAACTTTTCCAAAGGTGATATATTCTCCATTCTAAATCTCAGACCCACAAGTAATAGGTTTTTAATTCTTAAAATTTGGAGTGAATCCGGTTTTAGACTTTTAATTTTCAAAATTAAAACTAAGGTTTTACTTCTTCAAACTTATTGTTCAGAACAAAAAATATTGTTTTAGTTATTTATCTCTTTAAATTTAATTATTAATTAAGGACTATTTTTTTTTAATTCAGGGTTACTAAAACTTGATTTATTCTAACTTTTAGAAATAAAATTTAATTATATATTTATTTAATTATTCAAAATATTAAATACTTTAAAATTTCAATAATTTTTTTTTATTCAGGAGTCTTAAGATATATTGAAAATCCTGATTAAAGAGATTTAACTTAATCAATTAAACCACGTATAAAAGTTATTCTAAATATTTTATATCTAAATTTAATTCTTATAGATAGAATACATCAAAATTAGGGATTACAAAAATGTACTCAACTCGATCTATGCTACCACAAAATACTTTTATGCAGGACAAATGTTACTACAGATTTTTAACGGGTTACAAAAAAGAATTATTTAGTAACATTATTAATCATTAATATGTAATAGATCTCTTTTTCGACTATATTTTTTTATTATTTACAAAATTTAAACTAAAGATATTACTTAAAAATTTAAGTTCAGTGTAACTTGAACTATCTTAATTTTATCTATTAGATATTCTTAATTTTATCTATTAGATATTCTTCCTTTCTTTTTTATATGATGTTTAAGATTTGTGTACACAATAATTATAATTGTCATAAATTTCTTTTTTCAATTGTACTTATATTATTTTCCATTTCCATACATTAAAAATCATTCACAAAAGGAGTATAGAAGTTAAGTTATAAACATGCTTTAAATAGGCATTAAGTAAAATGGTGAGATTAATTCGTACATGAATAATTAACATAAGAGTTTAATATTTATATTGCAGTATCAAAGAGTTTTAACAACATTCAATTACAATTCTTTCTATTGTTAATTTTATTTATCAAGAAATTATAAAAAAAATTATCAATTAATATTTTAAAAAAATTTATCTATCAATAACATATATATTCTTCGTAAAACACGTCAAATAAATGGAATTTATAGTATTTTTTATAGATTTATATAAGTTTGTTGTCCTTAAAATTTTACTAAAAATTATTTTTAATTCTTACCATTGAAAAATATTTTTTAATCTCTAATTTACTTTTAATTATTTTTTTCTTGTTATTCCTGTTAAAAACATGCTAACAGAAAGTACGTTTTTGTACTCGTAAATCACTCTTTTTCTCAACCCTAATCCTATCAATTTTCAATTTCACATTCAAGACAGTTAAATACACTTGAGACTTATAAACAGATAATATTAATATAAAAAAGAAATTAATTTTAGGAATTAAATTGCAAAGATTAAAAGTTATTTTTGACAAAATTTTAAGAATAAAAAACTTATTTAAAATTTTTTTTATAATAGACAAATGAGAATATTTTCTATAGATAAATCCTTCGTATAATACTTAAGCCTACTCAATTCCTATTTGAGAGCGGTAGAGAAAATAAATTCTTCAGTCTCGCTCTAGTGTCACTCCTATTTAAAAGGAGTGCTAGTATTATGTTTCTAGATATACTAAGGTACAAGTATAGTGAATATATTAAAATAAGATAATTCTATATAATTTAAAAAAAAAGAAAAATATATATATAATTTTACTAAACCTAAAAAATACAATAGTAATTTGCTTTTAATTTTTCTCTATGGAAAGCATGGAGGATTAAAACATACATGCATGTGCAGCAAATCCTAGCCATCATTAATAAAAAGACAGAAAGTATACTCAGACGCAAATAAATAAGGCTGTGCAAGACTTGTTTTACGAAGACAAAGGATAAAAACTTTGAATTCATTAGATATTATTGTACAAATTAAATTTATATTGTGAATATGGTTACTTTACAATTGCGAATTCCATCAAATATGATTTTTGCATTCTAGTTGAATAATCCAAAGCTTTATCTTATAAATTTGTAACTAGTGATAATACCTTTTTATCCTTTGTCTTAGCATAAATTTGCCATTGACTTTAATAACAGTGGTTGGTTCCTCTACGTAACATTGAGGGTTTGTATTTTTGTAAATAATCTATCCTTTTGATATAATATATACTTTTGCTCTTAAAAATAAAAAAGTCGGCCAATGCCAAAATTAACCGGCGATAAATCGATAAGAATATATGTGCATGTGCAGCAATTATGGGAGAAATGAGGGCAAAAACTGAATTGGATTTTTGCTGCTGGCGACATCTACATATATATATTTATCGCCTTGCACATTGGATAACTTCCATATCGCTATCATCCTCAATCAACAAAGAAGCTTTACTTCTTTTCTTGTCCCTTTTCCATAACTTTGTCTAGTAGTGCCTCTGCCAGTATAAGACCCATGTCCATACTAGGTAATCAAGCCAACCCATCATATCACCTTCACGATTTCATACATGCAATATTAAATTCCACCGTTCAATTTTCAAAATGGATCATAAAGTTTATGCCAGGTGGTGATTAAATCAATACTCAATTCAAACCTTCTTGAAACCTACAAAACTATAAATTCTTGAACTTTAGTTGGTCTCTCATTGGTGTTTCTCGTTAGCAACATTAAAGTCCTTTTTCAAAAGATCTTGTACTTTAGTTAGAGTACTCTCTTGGAATTGGTAGATCGACTAAGTTTTCGTTGTTACACAAATAGGCCAACTCTCACTTATTCTCCCGGTGAAGATTCAATCCTAGTTAATAGCACACCACATTACGGAACTAACTGAATGAAACTAATTAAAGTGGGTTGGTGATGAGGAAATCCTTTTTTCTACGTGTGGACACGTACGTAGAAATGCGAAAGATGTAGAACACTGGCCAAATGGCCAAATCTTGTCTAACAAATTCTTCCAGAATAATCATTAATTAGCCGACATAGAACAGCATAGTCAACACAAAACATGAACAAGAATCATTAGGTTTAGTGGCATTATTCCCTCAAAATGGTTGAAAATATTTGATTTGCAATCGGTACCGTGGTGGCGACGATTTGGGAGAATCCCACCCTTCCTAAGATGATCATTAGAGCATGGAGTTATCATTTATATGAGAGTCCATTGTGTGATTTACTATAAAAAGCACAAATAATTTAAAATAAGGCTACTACTTTTTAGCTTCATTTTTATTTTTTTATAACAAATATAACACATTAATAAAATTAATAACAATTAAAATTCATTATAAAAAAACTAACACATTAATAAAATTAATAATTATATATTAACATTTATTTATAAAACAACATTTTAAGTTGTTTTTGAATGATTATTGCCAGGTAAAGTAAAATTATGGTTGAGTATTTTTTTACTGTATTAATTTGATGAGAAATTGACTTATTGTTTTTTGTTCATGTTTAGATTCCATATAAATGAAATTAATGGAACTCAATTTCAATTTGTATTCCTAAATATAAAAAACAATTATTTGAATATTGAAAACCAGTCCACTTTTATCTTTGATAATGGTTATTGTATAGAGCAAAGGTTTTTTTTAAAGCCTAGAGTAAAGGTTAAATAAGGGTGTGTTTGCAGTTTGGAGGAGTGACCTTTTAGTTTGTTTATATCATCTTTGATACCTTTTACTACTTTTTTTTTTTTCATATATACTTTGTTTATATCATCTTTGATACCTTTCATATATATGCTCTTGGCTTGGGGTTGTTCGCACTAGTTAATTTTTTTTTCCCGCTATATGATGTCTTCTGTAGTGGCTGCAAGAATTCGAATTGTTTTCCAATTTTTGTTATTTATAAATATGTATTAATATCTCAGTCTTTTAAAAATAAAAAAATAAATCTAACAAATTTGGTTTTTCTCCCAATATAAGCAAGCAAAGAAAAAGGAGTCCTAAAATTTCTTTGATTATCTAATGTTTATAGATAGTTATTTTACAAAATGTTGTAAATAGTTTCATTTCATATTGAAAACAAATTCTAACAATAAAAAATATAAAGTTTTTTCACAAACACAACTATTGTATAGTTCGTCTAGTTATCTAATCAAATTAGATTGGATAAGGATAAGTAGGTCAAACTTGAATAAGGATTGACTAGAACGTCACTAGGTGGAATAAATGAATTTTTGGATTTTATCCGGAATATGAAGCTATTGAAGGTATCACTTGTCGAGCACCATTATACATTGTTTAGTACTAGAAGTAAAGGTTGTAGCATCCTGGATAGGTTCTTAGTATCCTAAGATTGGTTAGATTTTGCCCTTACAGTTTCCAATTGAATCTAAACAGAGAGTTTTCATATCACAATTCTATTATTTTAAAATTTTCAAATTCCAATTGGGGAGTTAAACCATTAAAGTTCATCAATGGATGACTTGAGTGTGATGGATTTGAGGAGTTTATCAAACAAAGTTACAGTAAAATAGTAGTCCAAGGGTGGGGTGCATTCATGCTTAAAGAAAAATTAAAAGCACTCAAAGTTGAGATCAAGAGGTAAAGTAAAGATAATATTGAAAAGGTGGAAGAAACAATCAGAGATCTAAAGAATAAAATTACGGAATACGATAAAAGTGTTGAGGAAGGAAATCTTGGGGAAGAGGGGATTAAGCTGAGAGTCGAGGTTACTAGTGAACTTTCATACGAAGCTTCTTTCAAGAAACCTTATTAGCTCAGAGGGAAAATATTAAGTGGTTGAAGGAAGGTGATGTGCCCACTTTTTTCATGCTTCCATTAATAGAAGGAGCAAAGTAAATGGAATCCTTGGTTTGATGGTAAATGGGGAATGGGTGGAAGAACCATTGCAAGTCAAACAGGAGATCAAACAAGTCTTCAATGAAAGATTCAAAACCCAGGGAGGTCGGGGTAAGTTTGGATGGGGTGTAATTTAACTATCTCTCTAAAGTTTAACGAGATGAATTAGAAAGGGAGTTCACTGAGGATGAAATTAAAATGGTTGTGTGGGACTGATATAGTTCAAAAGCCCCTAACCAGATGTTATAATATGAAATTTGTTAAACATATCTGGAATATGTTGAAGGAGGATATAAGAAAGGTCTTGGTAGCATTCCATCAGAATGGGAAGCTTCTAAGGGGGCCAAATGTTTCATTTATCTCCTTGATTCCTAACAAGGAGTGCCCAAGTGGCCTTGAGGATTACAAGCCATTTCCCTAATTAGAGTGATCTTTAAAATTATTTCAAGGTGTTAACTCACTAGCTACAAAAGGAATTGCCTAGTATTATTGAGGAATCCCAAACAGTTTTCATAAAGGAGAGACAACTGCTTGATAGTGTGGTTATAGTTAATGAAGTGATCTAGGAGGCAAAGCAGCAAAAGAAACCTCTATGGTATTTAAAGCAGACTTTGAGAAGACATATGATTATGTCAGTTGGCCTTTCTTACTATATATGGTTAAGTGTTTTGGTTTTGGGGAGAAATGGATTGGTTGGATTCAAGGATGTCATTAATTAGCATTTGCCTCAGTTTTAGTAAATGGAAGTGCAACGAAGGAGTTCTGTATGCAAAAAGGTTTAAGGTAGGGCGACCTTATGACTCCTTTCTTATTTTCAATTGCAGTGGAAGGGCTAGAAGAGTTGATTAAGAAGGCTCAATATGTAAATTTGTTGTTAGGCACCAAGTTAGGTCATGAATTTTAGGTTGTGATCCAACAACATGAGGATGATACCATCTTTATGGTTTCGCCAGAACTTCAAAATCTTTATACCCTCAAGAGTGTTCTAAGATGCTATGAATTAGCATTTGTGCTAAAGATCAACTTTCATAAAGCAGTCTAGGGGGTATGAGTAGATAGGCAACAATTGAGCTCCTTTCAAAGATCCTAAATTATAGTGTACTGTCGATGCCATTTCTACTTGGAGGTTCTTGTTGGGGCTAATGTGAGGTGTGAGCGTGTCTGGAAGCTAGTTTTAGATAAAATGAGAGCAAAATTATCTTTGTGGAGACAAAAAAATTTATCCTTGAGAAGGCGAATTTACTTGATCAAATCCACTCTCTCATCTATACCTTTCAATTTTCTTTCTTTTTTCAGGATTCCAAAGAAGGTGGTCAAAACTATGCAGACTACACAAAGGAGTTTTTTGTGGGGTGGCACAGAAGAGAGTAACAAAATTGCATGGATCAAATGGGAGCAAGTTTGCAAAGAGAAAAGCCAATGAGATATTGGAATCAAAGATGTGGTAGCGTTTAATAAAGCTTTACTGGGTAAATAGCTTTGAAGGGTGCTTCAATGGGGAAATTCCCTTTGGATAAGAGTATTGAAGGCTAAATTTGGGAAGCACATTAAAAGAGATTTGGAAGTGAGACAAAGTAATGAAGGGTCTCAATGATGTAGTGACATTCTGAAAGTAATTGTTGAAGCGAGGATGGGAGAGTAATTCTCTGGGGAGGTAAAGGCCTTGGTAGGGGATGAACCCTTGTTTAAATTTTGGCATAGGGGGTGGAAGGTGTTTAGAGGGTTGAAGTCCATTTTTCCTAAGTTGTATGCTTTATCCAATCAGAGAGAGGCAGTCATCTCTGATATCGGGGGGTGGAGTGACAATACCTGGGTTTGGAGGCTTAGTTGGAGAAAAGAGTTATTTAGCTAGGAGAAGGAGTGGGTGAGGAAGTTGGAGGAGATTCTGGAATAGGTTTATATAAGGTGGGATATGAAGGATGAATGAGGGTGGGCAATAATCTTAGAAAGTCTGGAGAATATTCTGTAAATGAGGCTTATTTCTTAGCTTGTGGTTCCTCTCAGGGAGTAGAGTCTTCATTTTTTAAAATGTTATTGTAGTTAAAGGCATCTTCAAAGGTGGTGGCATTTTCTTGGAAGACAGCTTTAAATAGAATTCCACCAAAGGTACAATTGGCAAAAAGAAATATTCTACCTTCTGCTGATGACATATGTCATGTCCGTTGTTTGGCATCTGAATTTGTAAAGCATATGCTATTTACGTGTAAGTTCAACTATCTTGTCTGGATAAATTGCTATAGGTGGTTAGACTATGTATCTGTGTTGCCAGCTGATTGTGAAACAAGGTATTGGCATCTACTGGGGATAACTAATGTAGAAGGGAAACATTCAATTAAGGTTCTGAGTATTATTTGGCTTGCTACTATATGGAGAATTTGACTTGCTGGGAATGCAGTGAAATTTACGGGTGAAAACTTCATTATTGAAGAAGTTTGGCAAAAATCTATGCAAAGAGCCTGATTGTGGGTAAAGGGGTTTGACAACATATCATCTATATCTTATTTTGAATGGTTTTCCCAACTAGAATTATCTCTTACTAGGATAAGGTTTAAGAACAAATAGATTCCTTTTCAAAATGTTGTCAAGTTTCTAGAAGGGAGTCATCCCTCTTTGGATTCAGGTTATGTATGTGTGGTTCAATGTAAGTTGCTGCTAGAAAGGGGTTCCTTGTATTTTGTTTTTGTTCATGTTTATTTACTTTTTACTCTCAGTAACTCCTCACTGTCATTTCTTATGATGTAGTTCTTCCTAATGGTGAATATAATTTTCCTTTTAAAAAAAACATTATACTATCAAGTCATTGATTTAAAGTGGGATCTGAACATATTTTCTTTAAATTATTTAAAGGAAATATGTTTCAATTCCACTTTAAATCAATGACTTGATAGTATAGTGTTTCTTTTTAAAAAGGAAAATTATATTCAGCATTAGGAAGAATTGTGTCATAAAAAATGATAGGGAGGAGTTACTAAAAGTAAAAGTAAATAAACATGAACAAAAGAAGATATTTCTTGTAATTTCTATTATTAATAAATTTGTTGGTTTATAAAAAAACCAAAAAGATGTTCATGATTCAATTTGATTTTCCTTTAGAAAAAAAATTAATTTGAATCAAATAATTTAAATTTGTTTATTTAATTCATATTTTATTTTTTTTCCTAATTCAAACCAATACCATTGGATAAGTTTGGTTCAAATGGTCTCTGATCAAAAAATAAAAAAAATAAAATTTTGTTCGCAAAAATAAAAATAGAATTTTATACAAATCTAACATATAATGTGGTATTAAAAATTAAAAAAATAAAATTTGGTTCGCAAAAATAAAAATAGAATTTTATACAAAACTAACATATAATGTGGTATTAAAAATTAAAGAGCACGTATGTTTAACATGTACTAAATTAGTTAAATCCGCTAAAATAATAATTTTACCCAAACTATAAAAGTATCTGGTATACACTAAATTAGCAAAATTTTTCAATATAATCACTTAAGCGTTTAACTAGACAAAATTATTAACAATCTAATAGTCCAACAAACACTAAATTAATTAATAAATAGCAACTAAAAATAAATAAAAAACATAATTTGATAAGTAACAATTAAAAATAATAAAATTAATATATATACATTTTTAATAGATTTGCTTTGAGTTGGTTCAATTTTTAAAATTCCAAATTTATAGATTGAACAGATAGAAACTGGTTTATTATTGGTTTAGTTTGGATTGGATACAGACAGAAATGATTTTCAAAGATTTAAAGTTATTTTTTTTGTAAAACTTTAAGGATAAAAATCTTATGTAAGTCTTTTATGTATATTGATAAAAAATTTATCTTTTGAATTAAGGATAGTTAACAAAAAAAATAAAATAAAATTATGATTATTTGAGAAGATATTTAAGTTGTTTTCTATTTTTTATCATCTAAAAAATTAGTTTTATTGTTTGGTGAATGATTTTAAGTATTTTTTAAACTCTTTCAAATAGTATTTTTAAAACACTAGTTTTAACTTCTAGCTTTATCCTTTAATATTTATTAGATTTTTTATTTTTAAATATGATAAAAATTTATTATTTAATGAATTAATTTAACAAGTTTTAGCTATAATAAACTATTAGCTAGCTTTTCAAGATGTAACTAATTTTTCAATTTTTAAAATATCCTATGTAAACTTAAACCTAATGAAAAATGTTTGTATTGATTTGGAGTTTATTTTTCTCCAAACCAGAACCACCCATAGCTGAAAGTATTTGACTGAAGAAGGATTTCAATAGTCAAAGAAAGATTTAGAGAAAAGGATGCAGGAATTGAAAATGAGAAAAATGGTCAAGAAAAGAAGCGCAGATCAGTATATGAAGTTAAGTGTGTGAATTTTGATGATAGTTTATACTAGTCTAAGTTGAATAGTCCAACTTGGAATATTTGTCTTCGGACTATACTATACATTTACAAACATACTTTTCCATGTCTCTTGTCAATTGGTCTTGTTTAGGTAGCTGCGTAAAAAGCGGTAATATATCATCTTCATCTTATCCTTTTACTTACTCTTTAATTACTCTTTAATTTCTTTTTCTAAACTGCCGACATTATTCATGAATAATTCTGACATTTGTACAGATCTTCATGGACATTTATCAATTTTCAATAGCTCGTACCTTGGTTTTTTGCTGAATTCAATAGCTCTTCCTTAAATTAAAATATTCCTTATGCTTCTGAACTGATCCTATATACGGTGAAATTCAACAACGCGATCCCTAAAAAAAATATATAACACATAGGAAAAAAGTTGAGTTTTATTTTAAAGTTAAATATAAATAAATTTAACTATTTTTATTGATTTTAATGTTATTATTTTTAATTTTGTTTATTTATTATAATATCAAGTTTTAATAATGAATATTTTAAAAATATTCTTATTTTGTACTCTTCTAAAGTATATAATAAAAAATACTCAAATTTAAACGTATTAAAAAAATAAAAAATGTCATAAAAAACACACTCATTTAAACATATCTTACATAATTGATTAAAATTTATTGAAAATAATAAATTATGTGAGTCTCACAGTTTATTAAATAACTTTCTCTTATAATTTTGTAGCTTTTAATAAATTTTAACAGTGTATCATGAAGAGTGTATAAAAAAATGCATTATCAGTTCTTCTTTAAAAAAATTAATTATCCTTATTTAATTTTACTAATCTCAAATACAAAATAAATAATATTGTTAAAACATCATTTATTAGAACTTGATAATATAAAAAAAATCATGATTGTAATTACATGAAGAGTGTTTTAGAAATAATAACATGAAATAAGGAAAAAGTAGTTAAATTTGTTTATATATTTGAGTCCATATTATTAATTTAATTGTGTTTAAATTAAAAATAATAAATAATATTTTAAATATTAATATTACATTAAAAATTTGTTTGGATTATTGCTAGATACATTAAAAACAAGAGTTTCAATAGTTTCCACAAATAAAAGTAGTTGTTGTTTATAAATACTTCAACACTAAAGTAAATATAGATTTTGGCATATTTCTAGTACTAGTATCCGAAAATATACTTGAAGGTGGTTCTATTATAATAGAGTTAGTTCTTATCGTTGAGTTTCTTAAAATTTAATTATTAAATTTAGTTACATCTAAAAGATATGGACAGTGAAAATAAAAGAGTAATTGTTTGAGAATTTATAATAAGTAAGAGTAAGACAGATATGATATATCAAGAAAAAAAAGTTTAAGATAAAAAATAAGAAAATTTAATACATAAGTGTAGATTAAATTTAGGGTGTTAATTATATTGTTTTTAAAAAATGAATAAGGATTATGTGTTACTGTTATTAAATAATACAATTAGCACCTTTAAATTTAATCATATGCATATTATTAAATCCAATCTTATTATTTTAAATAGAAAATTATCTTATTATTTCTAATAAATAATATAATCAAACAATTTTGTTATTATTAAATTTCTCATTTATTATAATAATTTTTTTTTCTCACTTGGTATGTGTCCTATGTATATATTTACAATTCATTTTCTTAAAATTTAATTGTTAACATTAATTTTTTATTATAACTCTTAGATTTAAAAAAAAAAATAATGAATATAAAGATTAAGTCTTTTATACTCACTTAGAATAAGTAGATTTTCTCTATATGTAGAGAGAGAAAAGGTAGAACACACAAGATATGTTGACTTTCCATAGAAAAACATGTTCATTAGTAATATATCCTGTGCCTACTAAGTTAAGTACAACTATAATTATACCAAAACCATGAGACCAAATAAGAAAAAATGTGTTAAAAATAGGGTTACAAATGTATTGTCCATACTCCTTGTGAAAACATATTTTAGAAGAGGAGTTTTAGCAATATAATCTCCATCATATGCTCTTTAATACAATACACAATTTGTTAAAAACATTCTAACTGGTATATTGTTAGTCTTTCTCTCTTATACATAACATTTTAACTATTTACATGACATCCACTTTTTTTATTTAATCTTTTAAATAAAAAACATTGGTGGAAGTTCTTATGGTGAAAAATAGTTGTGTGATTCTATGTATTAGTTTGGTATTTCATCGAAAGCAATCAAGTTATTATAATATAATGAAGTTTTTGTTTCATATTAGTTTAAGATTATAATTCGATGCTAACAAAATAACTTGCAAAATTCACTTGGTATTGATTTTATTTTCTTCTCTCTTTTTAATGGGAAAGAGAATATGAAGGGGAGATGCATAAATTGGGAGTTTTAGGGTTTCATGTAAGCAATTGGGTTGTTATTTATAAGAAAGAATGACTGATAACATAACACTTAACTATTGATTGTATAGTCGTCTAATGTCGTTAGTAACTGAAGGACCTATATGCAGATGCTAAAAAAATTCAACGACCTAGATGCTTCTAAAAATCTTTCAAGGACCTACATGCTTATAAAAAATCTTTCAAAAGAACATATATGTTATATGCAACAAGTTTAATATTTCAAGAACCAAAATTATGTTTTCATTCTAATAACTTAGATCCCTGTGATATGGACAATGATATGAAATGCCACATGTGAAAGAGAAACTTTTTCAACATAACACTTAACAGCTTATTGGACACTTATTAGACGGTGTAACGTGAGGACTAATATGCAAATGACAAAATAATTCAAGGATTTGGATGCCTCTAAAATTCTTCTAGAGACTCAGGTGTTAGTACTTCAATTTTCAAGGACTCGTTTAGTATTTCATTTATCCTAAAAAACTAAAAATTTAAATAAATTATCACCGACATAGGTGTATTAATTTAAACTTTTTAAAATTTTAATATTCACTTATATGACTTAATCGTTTATTTCATAGCAAGTTTGGCATTTCAAAAGCACCAAAAATACCGAAATAAAAATTTAAATAATTACTACCAACGTTGAAGTATCAGTTTAATAAGTTTTTAAAATTTATTATCCACTCATATTGCTTATCGGTTTATTTCACAATAAGTTTGGCATTTCGAAAACACCAGAAATACCGAATCTATGTTTTGTCAATGTAGCATAAATTAATTATAAATTTCCTCACTCTGATTCAATTCCTCATCTCCACCTAGTCATCCCCTGCCATGATTATTTTTAAAGTTAAATATAGTTATATAATTTTATAAAAAATAGTATTTTTTGGGTACATTATATTATTCTTTTCCATCATTAGCACATTATCTATATTTAAATTGTAAAATTTGTTTAATAATTTTTGTTTTACTATATAAATAAGTGTTCATGCTCTGAGAATTATGTGAACTCTAAATAAGATGAGGTCTGAGATGTAGTTGGATTGTGCGAGTGCTTAAACCTGTTTCATACGCGAAGGTTTAGTGAGAGAGCGACCTACAGAAGTTACTCCAACGCTTAAGTTAGTATTTTAAAGAGGTCAAGTCAAAGCAAGTCTAGGTATAATAAATTGCAATATCAACAACTATACAAATGCACTTACCCCGTATTTATAAGCAATGAAGCGGGTTTAAGATCCATGGACCTTGATTAGCAACGACTCAATGATATGTTAATGATATTTAAGGTGATTAATTATCAAATTAAGCTAATTCGATGCAATAATCTTTAATTAGTACCTTTATATAATAAGTTTGCAGTTTATGCCAAGATCATGTCGGCTCCAAGATGAACTTAGTTTAACGATCTTGGTCCCATACGATAACTAAATTAATAACGGTGATTAAACAAATTAGTTAATTTCTTAGTGATGTTTTTGCATGGTAGTCTTGTTTTAAAAAAATTAATAACAGTTTAGTCAACATGAATGATCAAATTCATGTAGGTTTTTTTATTGTATTAACAATAATTACTTAGTTTGAAATTAGTCACACTTAAACTATTCATCTTTTTCAATAATATATTATGGGGTTTGAGTTTAGATCTCCACAGATTCATTAGAGGTTAAATTCATATAGTTAAATACAACACAAGGGGGATAGCAATAATTTTAGTGATTATGAAAAAAATAGATAAGGACGTACATATATGTATTATATACAGTTACACGATAATCATTCACCACGCAATCAATAAATCACTCCTTTTTCTGGTAGAATACTTAGCTTAATTGATAATGTAGGATTAGGTAATGGAATTTAAACTTGTGCGTGTGAAACCTTTTGACTAAGTGAAATGTGTGCGCATGATCAGTGGTCAACTAATTTACCTTTCTCAGTAAGAACCTTGGTTTAAAACTTAAAAGAGAATAATGTGACTTTGATAATGAAAATGAAGAAAGGAATTGCTGTGTTTGTTTGTAGATATATTGTAAAATAATTGGTATAAAAAAGCCAATGATGATATTCTCACGTCAAATCTAAACCATATCGTATGTATAAAAATCAACTTTATGCGGTAGTTTATTAGATTCCGACCCATTTAGAGGGATTCCTATTTCGTTATCTCTCACAACTAATTAATAAATATTTCATGAATTATATAAAATATAAAAAAAATAATTATAACAGAAGATTTACGAAGAAGTTGATGGAATGCAACATTAATATGTATTATTGAGTACTGACAAGAAATTCAGTTTTGTAATTTGTTCCAGTAAATATTTATTTAAATTTTGTAAATAAAAAATAATCACATAAAGGGTTTTTTTCCTCTGCTGAGCCTCAATAAGTTCAATCCTAAATCCTAAAACATGACAAATATCTAATCAAGGTTTGGTTCAAATGAAAAGTCCTATGAAGTATTGATTGATTGTCTTTTATATATATATATATATATATATATATTAAATTCACAAGAATGCAATAACTTACATCTCGTCAAATCTAGATCGCGGTTCTAGTTTATTTCGAAACTGGGAATTGAAGGTGATTCCTTTTCCTCAATATGAGGCATAAATGACAAATCCATTGCGAAGTATGAAATTTATTTGTATAGACTTAAAACTATTCCGTTTGCTTTTGTAACATAGGTTGGATTTATCTTTGTCTTTGCATTCCTATTTTAATAAAATTATTATTTACTGAAAACATTATTATAAACTCAACTCAAAATCAGTCGTAACTTTAAAAAATAAACGATTTGGACAAATAATAAACTCAACCCTACAATCTCATATCGAAATGCTTATTTATAAAATTATAGCAACTATTAATGAGAGAATTAATAACAATTATTAATTATACAAGAACATACTCATAAAAATATAATTAATCTTCAAAAGAAATTCTTTCTAGCTAGCATAGTACCACATTCACAAATAAACTTATCCATAAATTCTTAAGTTTTTTTTATAAGTTCTACACTTTTAAGTTACTCTTAAAAATCCTTTTTTTTTTTTATCTAACTTTATTATGAATTTAAATTCACCTCATACGTTACTCACACTAATGAAAGATATTGATAATAGATATTGAGTTTAAGAAACATATTTCTAAATTATATTTTTGCAATTTGTTATGTAACAAAGATAGGAAAAAAAATATATAGAAACGTGGAATTACTTGATAAATATGATATAAAGGTAAAATTATAATATATATATATATATATATATATATATATATATATATATATATATATATATATATATAACTTTCGAAACTTTCACACCATCTTGGTTTGACTGAATCTATAACATCATCAGAGACTAGTTTGTAGTTTAATTCTTCGTAATTATTTTAAACCTAAAACCCTATTTCAAAATGCAGGGTGAATGGTTGGATCCAGAAGATAAAAAGAGAAATAGAAGTGAAGTATATTTACGAGACAATTTGTTTAGATTCTTGAGGTTTTAACCTCCCTTTGCAGCAGGTAATAATGCAAATACTCAATCCAATGAAAAATTGTACTGACAAAATACATGTCATTAAAACTGAACACGTAAATCGGGAAGCAACGGTTAATGGTAGTAATAGAATCAAGTGGGAAAAATAGTTTTGATTAGCGATAGTAATATCTTTAGTGGCAATGGCAATAACCCGCGTGATGGATCCCCTGGGTGATGCAATAAAGTTGAAGGCACAGTAGGGTTGTAGCAAATTGGGGTCTTTTACTTTTTTCAAGTTTTCTCTTTCCCTTTAATTGCACATCAGAGGGGCCGATGACAAAGAGACAAAACAAAGTACAGATAGATCAGATATAAAGTAATGAGATGGAGAGATAAAGTTGGGAAGAGGGTGTGGGAGGTTGTTCTGAAGTGATATCAAGAACTTATTCCATAAAGCAAAGCAAAACTGGTGCAGATGACCGCTGGTGCTGAAAAGAAACTGCCAGGCACAACCCTAGCCACGTTCTACACTGCACTTTATCCGCACCGAGACCCCAAAAAGTGTCTTCCTCACTCATCAATACTGCGTTTTCGTCATCCAATACCATTCACACCCACCTCTTCCACACAACAGTACTACAGCGTCAGTCCACAGATGTTCTCAGAGTCCCAAACTTCAAAGCAACACCCCACTCCAACCAAACCAAAAACCCACTTTCGATTAACTAGTCTAACCAACCACCCAAATGTGCCCACATTGTCCCCATATGTTAACAGGATACGCCACATCACTGCCCCATCACTTCAAACTTCAATCCATACCATACTATAATGGTCTATTCCCAACGCTGATAGAGAAAGCTTAACCCATTTCTCAGTTACGTTTCCTTTTCTTACAAGCATCGCCTTGCAGCTTTTTAATTTCTCATTATAAATTTAATTCCATTCAAATAAAAAACACCCAATAAAACAAAACTATCTCAATAGTATAATAATCATATCATCATTCATCAATAACAACTCTTTAAGAAGGTGGAGAAACCATCCAATATAGTTAGCGCCGCAAATACACCACCCTAGCTACATATTAACTCCAAATAGTAACCACCATTTATAAACTTAAACCTGATAATAATACTAATTAAACTAATACCGAAGATTTCAACTAGATGATGCTAAATCAAATTAAACAGACCAGCATATAGAATAGAATTTGATTACAATAGCCACAAAAGTTAACCCCGAAAAAAGAAAGAAAACAGAAACTCAACGTGTGATTGATCAGTAAGGTGGTGGCGGGGGAGGTGGTCTAGCAGTGGGGGCCCAAATCACATCCGAGGGCAAGTGACAGCTGTACATGGACATTCCACAGGACTCCGCTTGACCATGGGCGCTTTCAGCGCCGCCTGAGACCGGGGGAGAATGTCCATCGGCGGCGGAAGCACCCTCTTCATCTGGCGGAAGCCTGTGATAGGAGGGATTGTTGAAGGAAGCAGCGATTAAGAAAACCGTTCCAGCAGCCATCAAACCGCCGGCGACGAGACCTCCGACGATCTGACCCTGCGGACCGGCGAGAGAGATGGCGAGACCGTTGGGAAGAGCAGGGGAAGAAACGGATTGGTTGGGAAGGAAGGTGGCGGAAACAGAAAGGATATCGAAACGGCCGTGAAAAGTAACGGTGGCCCCGGGAGTGGTGGAGGGTTGACGGAGCGTGACGTTAGCGACTGATCCGGAACCGGTGAGGACGCAGATGCCCATGTTCTTGCGGCGACTGAAATGAGCGATGGCGTCCACGACGTCGTTTCCTCCGGACACTTCTAAAATGTAGGGACTCATGGCGGGTTCGGGGTCCCGGGTTATGATAACGGGGGGTTTGGGCTTGTTTTTGGAGCCGGGGGGACGCCCCCTGGGACGCCGCACCACCTCTATAGTGGCACCGTCCCCGCCGGATGAGTTGGGCTTCTGAGCGGTGGTGGGGGTGGCGGCGCCGCGGTTTTCTTCCTCGGCGGACAGTTGGAAGGGGTGGTGCGGGAAAGGATGAGGTTGAAGCTTTGAGAACATACTAGGTGGTGTTTCACTCTTGGGATGTTGCTCTACGTATTCCCCTTTCATTGCTTTTTTTGTTTTTTTTTTTTAATTTTGTAAAATTAAACCAATCCCGAGCGAGAGTATGATTGGGTTTTGGATGGTTATTGTTAAAAATTGGAAGAGAGAGAGAGAGAGAGAGAGAGAGAGTTGGGAAGGGAATGGAGTGGAGAAAGAAAGATGTGTGGAATTGTTTATTACGGTATATATTGAGAAAGGGGAGGAGAGAGAGGGAGGTGGGTGAGCTTGGAAACTAAGTAAAGACTAATGGCGCCGCTGGTTGGAAGAAAGGGGAAGGGAGGGGTCCACAGCACACATGAGACAGATAGAGATAGATGTATGTCGAATGCAAATTGAGCATTATTGGGTGCCTCAATCTAGCACCGCCTTTCCTTTTCTCTCTTGAAGCTTTTTAAGAGCTACTTCCTTCCTCTTGCCCCTGACCCGAGTAGTACTTGATAAGGACCCCCCCTCTGATGGCTTTCGTTTTTTGGGTATGGGGGATGCCTTCTCTCTCTTCACGCCCTTAATTCAAATATTTCGGGTCCTTGTTTTGACACCCCTCCCTCCATCCCCATCCCCATCCATCTTCCTCCTTCCTTCCTTCCAATCACTTTCCTTCGCAAATTCAAACCTCTATCATTTCCTTTCCCTCAATTACTCCCCATTTATATCATTCTCCTTTATTTCACTCTTTCTAATTACTGCTTAGCTTTCTTTTATTGCAAATCCTACCAACCTTACCTTCTTTGTCTCCATAAATTTTCCTCCTCTCTTTCATTAAACCTACTCAATCTTTTCATTAATTATCATCCTTTTACGTGATCATCAAATTAATAACACAAGAAACTTTTCTTAGGCCTGCCAACTATTTTATACCAGAACCTCAAATCTCTCCACCGATGTTCTTTTAAGCTTTATTATTTCATTGTTAAATAAATACTTGTTTTTATTGTGTGAACATAACCTCAACTCCTTCCTCCCGCACCTATATATTTTTTACTTGTTCACTTCCGTTTTCATCTTTTCAATCCAATGCTTTCTCTATAATTATTATTCTTCACCATGGAGAAAACAACACTATTCTTTTTACCAAATTCACATATATCAATTCAATCCCTGAACGAAAATATATATATAAATCCAATCACAATCATAGAATAAAAGTAAAAAGTTTTATCGGTCTACTTATTAGAACTCTGAATAAAAATAATTAATTCATACTATTAATTTCAGGGCTATTTTTTTAATTTTAAAATTGTTAAGTAAGACGTGTCAAAAAATGAGTAGGATAATTAAATATATAATTCAATAATTAATTCGAACAATGAGCCATTAATTACACAAATTAAACACAAAAACGATTAACTTGGTAATAATTCAAATATACAACCCCAAAGACGAATGCAAATGTGTAAAAGGTGCCCAAAAAATTACGTAATTATTTGAATATCTAATTTATAATAAGTATTTATTTAATAAATAATAAATTTAACAAAAAAATTTCTATTAATTCTTATTCATTTCTATTATTTATATTAATTTTTAATTAATTATTATTAATAAATATTTATCTTACTAATTTTAATTTTTAATTGTTATAATTTCTCTCGAGAGAATGAGGAATCTGGACTTGCGCTCATGCCCCCTTCCATTGCATAGCTATATACAACAAATCAATATTACCCTTATTTTTATATATAAGAAACAATAAACTAATTTATCAAAATCAATAAAAATAGTCGCTATTTCTATGTAATGAGACGTAGAATGTGTCTTAATCCCATGATATTTATCCTATATATGTTTCTCAACTACATGAGTGTTGGTATAAGATTGAAAGATTCTCGACCTCTATATAATATTAAGCCTACATACTTACAAATAGTTGGTAGTACTGGGCTGCACTGCCAATGTATCGACTTTTGTTCATTTAGGGAGCCTAATTAAGTCATCTACATGAGGTCCACAGAAGTTGTCCCCAAACTTCATGTTGCCTAATATCACTTTATTTGGAGACTAAAACATAAATTTAAATTTGGAGACTAAAAAATTTGTTTTAAATTTAAGGGATTAAAAAAATCATTCTTAATTTTGAAGGACAAAAATAACGTTAACTAAATTTGAGAGAAAAAATAATATTTAATAACGTTAATTTCTAACGTTAAATTTCATATATAATACCCTATTAAGGACATAAGCAGTGTAAGGATCATTTAATTAACAAGTTATCAATAGAAATAAATATTACGGAGAGTTCAAATGTTTAATTATATTTGAATTAATAAAATAGTAGGAGAATAACTAAGTTTAATACTAATAGCAATGTTATTTAATTAATTTTGAAAGAATAGTTAAGAAGTAGAAAGGAAAATATAATCGTTATTTCTTGTTTCGAAAAGTTTTGATTAAATTTTAAGGAGTTTTCTGAAATCTGTTCAGGAAGGGGTGTAAATAATAAGTTGCACTTACTAAGCACACCTGTAGTTTTTTCTTTCTTCTTCACCTTTTCTTCTTTCTTTCTTCCTTAATATCTTTTCTTCTCTTTCTCGCCACCTCAAATCTCTCTCCTACCACCAACTTTATTATGTTTGCATGGTGGCAATTTGACCTACGAAATCTCTTTTATTGCTCTTGATTCTCAAAGGTGATAAATATAAGTAAGTCTAATCGTAATTTTTCTAATATTTCTTCATTCATTTTTTATCCTTTTCATTCTCGTTAAAAGGAATTTTTGTTAAAAAATTCAATTTATAAGATTCTCATTTTATCTAGAATTCTAGTTAGATTTCTTAGCGTTTTCTACGAGAAAATTCTCCTTTTTTTTTAATTATATCTAGCTATCAAGTGGAGAAATTGGTAAGGGTAGGGGTGAACACAGATTGGGGTTGAGTGGGGTTTAGGCAAACTCAAGACTAAATCTAATCATAAAATATTGGGTTGAATTTTCACTTTTTTTTTTTTATTAAATCTAACTCAACCAAGTAAACCTAACTCAACCCAACACCTTCAACAAGTTGCCTTAATTGGGTAACAATTTTAAAAAATATTTTTCAAATTTTTTTTAAAAATATAAATTTAAAAAATATTGTTGTGTTAGCTTTTTTAGGATATTTTAAAAAATAGACTATATAACTGTTATAAAGTAAAAATAAACAATAAATTATAGTTACAAATTATATATCGAACTAAACAAATTAAAATTAATATACAACTAAATTTTCAAGTAATAATAACGAAAGAAACATTTGCTCAAAATAAAAGTAAACACAATTTGTCAAAGCTAGACAAACAAATACAAACTACATTATTTATCCAAACTAAAAAAAACATAACATCAAAAGAAACACATAATAACAAAAGACATAATTTTAAATAATAAAAATATATAATAATTTAATATTATGGTCAGGTTGGGTCTTAGGTTCAACTTACTAAATTATAGTTACAAATTATATATCAAAACTAAAACAAATTAAAATTAACATATAACTAAATTTTCAAGCAATAATAACTAAAGAAATATTTGTCCAAAATAAAAGTAAACACAATTTGTCATATAAATAAACTGCATAATTTGTCCTAACTAACAAAACCATAATATCAAAAGAAACACATAATAACAAAATGCATAATGTAAATAAAAATAATATATAATAATTTAATATTATGGTCAGGTTAGGTTGGGTCTCAGATTCAACTTACTGGTCTGTCACCCAACTGTAGTGGATTGGATTTGATTAGGCTGGATCAGATTTCATCCAATCATAAAACAAAAAAACCAAACCTAATATGTTTGGGTCGGATTGGGTCTTTAGGTCATCTGGTCCAATGAACACCCCTAGGTAAGGGAAATTTGATCTTTGTTTTGATTTGTTAAAACCTTAATTTGGTTATTTAAATGTGATTATATGTGGATGAATGAAATTCTGAATAGTATTTTCAGTTTGGTTATGTATGTGAATGATTTGTCTAGTTGTGAGTTGTGAAAAAATTATGATTGAATAATAATTTGAATATTTTGAAGTTTAATGGTGATATTGAATTATGAATGTTATGAGATTGATCATTGGTTGAGATAATGATTGATTGGATGTGACATGAATTGTTACAAGTAGGTAACAAAATATTGTTGTGGCATACTGAATCAGGGATACATAGTGGCCTAGTGATCTCGATACTAAGATCGAGTAATGACAAGTAAATACCGGTGCTAAGGTTGAGTTATGTTGAACAAATATCGTAACCAAGGCTGATTTATGAGAAGTAAGTACCTATTCTTGGACACTTGAGGAACATTGGGAGCATTTGAGAGCGGTATTGGAGATTTTCAAAGAAAAGCAGTTGTATGCAAACTTGTCTAAATGTAAATTTAGGTTGGATGAAGTAAAGTTTCTAAGTCATGTGCTTTTTTTCAGAAGGATTACAGTAGAGCCAGTAAAGGTGGAAGCATTGTTACTTTGGGAGAGGTCGAGAACAACCTCAAAGATAAGGAGTTTTGTAGGATTGATTGGGTATTATAGAAGATTTATTGACGGATTCTCCAAGATAGCTCTGCCCTTATCACAATGTACTTGTAAGAATCAGTCTTTTGTTTGGATGGACAAATGTGAAGCCAATTTCCAGGAATTGAAGAAAACGTTGACTAGTTCGCCAATTATAACTATACCTGGTCCAAATGTATCTTTCAAGGTATTTTGTCATGCTTCACATAAAAGATTAGGTTGTGTGTTGATGTAGAACAAGAAGGTTGTTGCTTATGCCTCAAACGCATAATTAAGGAATTACCTGATGAAGAAGCATTGTATCAAACGAAAGCCAATTGATGAGAAGGAGAAAGGCTAACTTAAAGGCACAACAAATAAGATAAAATCGGAGGGAAACTATTTCATGGTGGATGATTGTGCTCCTTCATGGAGAAAACTTTTCCTACTTTGTTAATTGTTCAAGTGCACATTTCACACTACAAAAATTCTCAACCTAATTTAGATATTTACACTTAGAAGTTTTTAGCTTATTCTCCTTGCAGTGTTCTATTTTCATTTTACTGTTTCTTGCTCAACTGTATTAATTGTCATAACCGTTTTTCAGTTATTTGGTCATTGAGTTTATTGTCTTATCCTTCCCTGTATATAAACCTTTTTTCTTTATCTAATTGATTATCATAGTATTGCTGATCGTTTTAGCTTGCTACACACGTTTTCTACTTTTGCTATTGATCTTTATCCTTTGTTTTTCTTCTCTTTCGATTGTTTTGATATGTATAAGAGTTCTTCCTTTGAAGAGCTCTGTTGCGCCCTTTACCATTACTTCTCTCATGTCTTCTCCTTCTTCCAATATGAGTGAAGATGTTGATCAATCTTCTAATATACATAGTTTCATGTATCTCCATCTAAGTAAGAATTTGGCCATGCTGCTTATATCTATGACGCTTGATTCAAGCAATTATCACTCATGGAGAAAATCCATGATCATTGGTCTTAGTGCCAAGAAAAAACTCTGAGTTTGTTGATACAAGAGCTCCTAAACTAGCAAAATATGACTAATCATATTGAGCATGGAGAAGGTGTAACAATATGGTAGCTTCATGGATAGTTCACTTAGTTTCTATCTCCATTTGTTAGAGCATACTATGGATGGATAAAGTGGAAGAGATATGGAGAGATCTCAAATCACAATATGCCCAGGGTGATCTCCTTTGTGCTTTATATCTTCAGTTGGAAACGTCATCTATTAAGCAAGGAGATCTCATTGTGACTAAGTTCTTCACCAAGCTTTCTGTAATATGGGATGAACTGGAAAAATTTAGACCATAACTGACTTGTACATGTTCGTCAAAATGCTTATGTGGTGTCTTGACTACCATAACTCCATGAAAATTGGAAGATCAAGCTATGTAATTTCTGCATGGATTGAATGACCAAACGGTAAAATTAAGTCACTTGTTCTCTTGATGGATCCTGTACCAACGATTTCCAAAATTTTCTCATATGTCATACAACAAAAATGACAAATTTAGAATGCTAATTTCGTTGCCAACAATAATAGAAATAAGACAAAGTGATCCACAATTAACTCTGCTAGTGCCACACTCTTATGCAGTTATTGTGGTCATAATGGACACACGTAGAGTGTCTGTTACTGCAAGCATGGGTCCTGAATCAAAAGGAAACAAGAATTACACAAATTAGAGTGGTAAAGTCTGCACACATTGTGGGAGGAATAGGGAGATTGTAGACGTGTGTTATGGAAAACATGGGTTTCCACCAAGGCATAAGGCATATGGGAAAAGTGCAACTATTAACAACTATGTGGCTAGTGATGGAAGAGCCAACGAAGGTGATCAACAACAATCTGTAGAGAGCCAAGATTTTTGTTTCACACCACAGTAGTATCAAGCTTTATTAGCTTTATCCAACAATCCACAAATGGTAACTCAGAAACTTCCAATTTATCCCATGTCAACCAAATTAGTTCAGTGTCCACTTGTCTCCCACAACGTTCTCAAAATTCAGGTTATCATAGTCATAACATACTTTCTATTCACACATAACCCGTGGCTACATTTTGGGTCTTAAACTTAGGAGCAACTGACCATGTGTCCTTTTCCCTTACACACTTTTCCACATATAACATCATTGATTCCATAGTAGTTAAGTTTCCAAATGGACAACAAGTATTAGCCACACATTGGTACTATAAAATTCAATAATTCTTTCTCTCTCACAGATGTTTTATATATACCTTCTTTCACCTTTAATTTAATCTTCATTTCTAAGCTTGTTTCCTCCCCCAATTGTCAACTAACTTTCCTCCCAAATTCATGCACTATACAAGATGTGAAGATCATAAGAGGATTGGTATAGTTGATGTATTTGGAGGCTTATACACTCTCTTAGCAACCATGCTTAACATTCATCTATTAGCTCTGCCGTTACCTATCCTAATTGTACCACTTTACCAATTGATTTGTGGCATTTCCGAATTAGCCATTTGTCATATGAACACTTACATTTTATGTCTTAGTATTATCAATACATTTCAAGTAATAAACATGATACCTGTAACACATGTCATCATGCTAAACAAAGAAAACTTTCATTTCCATTAAGTCATTCACATGCATCAAGACCCTTTGAATTGATTCATATTGATATATGGGGATCATGTTCCAAGTCATCTATGCATGGACATTGTTATTTCTTAACCATTGTGGATGATCCCACACAATTTACATGGATTTTTTTTATGCTTAATAAGTCTAAAACCAGCAACCACATAACTAACTTTGTTTCGCAAATAAAAAATAAATTTTATACCGCTGTTAAAACAATTCGAACTGATAATGGTATTGAATTCTTCATGAATACATTTTATCAAACCAAAGGGACCATTCATCAAACTAGTTGTGTTGAAACTCCTAAGAAAAATGTGATTGTTGAGAGAAAGCATCCACATCTCTTAAATGTCACTCGGTCTCTTATATTTTAAAGCAATCTCCCTTCATATTTTTTTATGCAACTTGATCTTCTCCTTGATTTTCCCTAGTTTTATTACTACTCCTAACACTCCTAGATGTGCGTGAAAACATGTCAAAGTGTAAGGCCTAGGGAACTAATATGCAAAACACTCCTCTCTTTTTTGTTTTCTCCTAAAGTGTTAAGAGTCTTTGGAACTCTAACACTTGTTAAAACGTTGAAAGCAAATAAAGAAATTTAAAGCAAAGCTAAAGGATTCTAACGTGCTCCTAAGTATGAATAAGGGGTGTCAATTCCTTATCCACACTAAAACGAGAAACTAATGTTTATTACACACAAAAGAGGTGACCCTTATAGGCATCCAACACCTCTAATTAAATTTCCTTTAAAAATACACCCAAATTAAACAAAGAAAATTAATAGTCGAATGTAGCTCCTTTCTTCAAGTGCTCCTCACCAAGTGTATCACTCTAGTCTTGGCCTCCTTTTCAAGTCTCCTTTTCCTTAGTTTTAAATCAACACTTCCTAAGGATGCTACCCTTGTGGAAATTTCAACAATTTAGCTACCTACCAAGAGAAAACAAGTGCCCAAGCAAGAGACCAAGGGAAGTAGAATTTGAAAGCAAAAAGCAATTAAAAGAACTTAACAAGAATAAGAACACATCCAAGTGGAAAGAATTTATTTGACAAACACAAAGAAAGCCAATAAAGACAATCAAGAAATAAAAGGTGTAGAAAGAAAGTTGGCACACAAAAGAAATTCCTAGAATGAGCCTAAAATAGAATTGACTTAAAACAAAAAAAAACTCAACAAATTCAATGATTTGCACAATTGTAAAGCAAGGTGGCTAAATCATATGCAAATAAATTCAAGCAAATTTCAATAAAATTTAACACTCCTTTGAATTGTTTAATAATTTTGAGGTGCACTAAATTTTTTTTTGTACTCTTTTTACTTGTTTTTAGCACTTTTTACTAACTTTTTTTTTTACTTATTTTACTCTTTTGATTTCTTTTCTTCTTCTTTTTTTTTAACAATTTTGCTACACCTCTTAACACATTTTGTAGCAAATATGGTAAGGAGTTTAAGAATTATAAATGCTTGAATAAGAATAATAAATTAGCCACAAAGATTTGATGTAAAAGTGCAAACCAAAGAACACAAAGCAACTTAAAATGAGCTATTAATTTTAGATGATTATAACATGACACCAAGTGAGAGTTTTTTGGGTTTAGGTAAGCTTGATTGCTCAAGTTTTCAGCCCAAATATGTGCCCCAAAATGCTCAACCAGCCAACACAAAGAAAATCATCAAAATAAACTAGCTAAAAAATAACCTACTCACACAAAATGAAAAAATGGACTCTAAGAAAGAATTAAGCAATTTATTTTTTTTGAAAAATTTTTGAAACATGCTATGATCTAAAGCATGTAGGACTCTAGGAATAGACACAAGAGCATATGCTCAATTCCAAGAGAGAAACACATTTTTTTATGGTAAAAATAAAAAGGCAAAACTATGTAGAATTAAGAGACAATAAAAGGGCTACAACATGACCAACTAAGACACAACTTGGAAAATTAAAAAATGAAATAAAATGACTTAAAATAACCAGAAATAAATGCCCAAAACAGAGAACAAGAAGCTGGAAAAACAGAAAAATAGGTGCAGGAAAATAGAATTAAAAACTCAAATAAGAAAAACAACGTGCATCCAAAGATCAAGACCATAATGTGTGGTTTCCTTCACAAATTTTGTGAAGTCATTATAATGACCTTCTTAGGATTTGCAAATGAACAAAAAAGAAATAAAAGGCTGGATAGAAAATTAAAGAAACAATCCTATAGGAAACAGATAAAGATTTAATGGAAAAGAACAAGATAAATTGAATCTAGAAAGCAATAAAGACTAGGAAATAAATTGCATAAAATGAAAACTACTAAAACATAAACTAACAAGACATAAACGAAATTAAATGACAAGAATTAAAGTCTGAAAAAAACAAAGAAAATAGCAAGAACACTAAGAAGAAAAGCTGGAAAAAATTAAAGAAAATGAAGACTAGAAAAGAACCTCATGGAGTTGGCTCTTGATACCAAATGAAGCAAAAAACTTTTGCACTAAAAAAAAAAATCAAGTGCATATATCTCCTTTTGAAACATTATATAGATAGCCCTGTGATATTTCCAATTTGCGCATGTTTGGATGCTTGTACTATGCTAACACCACTAAAGCAAATAACAAGTAACTGGACTCTCAAGCTCATCCATGCATTTTTCTAGGTTTCAAACTCACACTAAATTATATCTTTTATTTGGTTTGCATACTCATGCCCTTGATGTCTCTTGGAATGTCATATTTTATGAAGATCACTTCCCATATCTTACTAATGTTATGTCTAATTCATCTTGCTCCATGCCCTTACCTTTCCAATACAACCACACTTTTATTCATGCCTTTACATCCACTGCATTTGATTTGCCTCAGCCCCCTCCACCAAGTGATCTTTCTAATTTTAAATCCCTTTCTGCCACCAATTCTCCTCTAATCCCACCTCTACCTTCTTCTCTTACTCAGTTTGCCTACTGCTCCACTTACTCGACTTACCCCCTCATACCTCAAATACTTCCATTGCACTTTTAAATAAACTACATCTTCCTCTTCAGGTATTTGTTACCCTCTTGAATTTGTTCTTTCTTATCATTGTTTGTCCCCTTCTTTTCTCCATTTTATCTCTTCTATTTCCATTGTCATTGAACCCAAGTCCTATAAGGAGGCATCAAAAGTGATTATTGGCTTAAGGCTATGCAAGCTTAACTTACTGTGCTTCAGACGAATAATACGTGGAGTTTCACTTCTTTACCTCCAAACAAAGTTGCTATTAGTTGTCATTGGATTTTTAAGATTAAGCATCATGCAGATGATTCCTTTAAGTGCCATAAAGCTCGCCTCAGGACAAAAGGCTACTCAATTGGAAGGACTTAACTTTCTTGACACTTTTTTCTCTAGTTGAAAACCTCACTACTGTTCAACTTTTACTTGCTTTGGCTGCCATTCACAACTGGCACCTCAAGTAGTTGGATGTTAATAACGTGTTTCTTCATGCTGAACTCAATGAAGAAGTCTTTATGCATGCCCTTTCTGGTCTTTCATTTGAGCCAGACCTAGTATGCAAACTTAATAATTCATTGTATGGGATTAAGCAGGTAAGTAGACAATTGTATGCTTGCTTATCAACCTTTCTTTTGTATCGCGGCTATCATCATTCATGAGATGACCACTCTCTTTTTCTAAAGTTTTCAGGTTCCAGTTTCACAATTCTTTTAGTCTATGTTGACAACATTATCCTTGCAAGAAACGACTTAGTTTAAATATCACATATTACAACTCTTCTTGATCAAAATTTTAAGTTGAAAGATCTTGGTGATATTAGGTTCTTTCTGGGTCTTGAAGTAGCTCATTCAAAGTCTTGCATTCACCTTTGTCAGGATAAATATGTTTTGTTTAACATCCCAAAATCCTATTTATACCCCTTTATTCACTTAATAAATTCCTAACATATTATCTACACAGATACATTACGTGCCTCTTCACAATCAAAACATAATCAACACATGATTCTAACTACAGATATACATAACATAACTTCAACCAATATAACTTAACCATTCTCAGAAGTGTATGTACATACTTAAAATATAGCTACTAGTTTCAAATAATTCATACATTCAACATTCTCAAAAGTTTCTAGCTTCGTATACACGTACACATTTCAATACATACATTAATTGAAACTATTTCTATCATAAAACAAGTAACTTCCATTGTTGCCTCTGATCCTACACCTTGCGAGTTCTGACTTCCACAATCATCACTAGTATTTGCTTTCATGAAAATCACGATCATCACAGTCATACAAAATACACAAACATTGCAAGCGTAAGCATAGGATAAAAGAAATATGTAGACACCCAATTTTGTCTGCATTATTGCTATTTATTTTTAGCCAAATTTTTAATATATAAAAAAGGAAAAAAAACAAAATAAGTAAGAATTCATTACTAGAAGGTACATTTCGCAAACCTATAGGTATGTTGAAAATAAATTCCTTTGAGCCTTTAAGGGAAAAAGGGTACACTTAGCAAATATAAAAGGTGAAAAAGTTATTCAATTTCTAAATGAATGATGAGGTGTAGTTACAAAATTTTAGTGGTATAAATAGCAGAAACATGAATTAACACTTGTTGGGCCAACAAATAATATTAGGTGGTGTGTTCAATAACATAAGAGGTGTAGAAGGCAAAAACATAAAACTAGAGCTAGTCTTAGCTTATTCTAGATTTTTCAATAAATAAAAAGAAAAAAGAGAAAATAAATACACATAAAAATGATATAAAATATAATAATAAAAAAACAAAAATAAAAAAAGGAATAAAAATAAAATTGAATAAAATAATAATTATAAAATAAAAAAGAAAGACACAAAGACAAAGCAAGTGGCTCTGTTACACTCTACCACCACCCAATATGTTGCTGCTCACTCTGCCACCTGCTCCATCACCTCAGCCTCAGTCAAGTGGAGTGTGATTTTCCTTCACCACAAAGTAAAGGAATGCCTATAAAAGGGCAAAAGGAAAAAATGAGAATGATTTAGACAAGATTATAGATAAAATAAAGGAAATCACTGAGAGAATTTTTTTTTAAACAAAAAACAGGAAGAAAAGAGAGATAACTCGGAGCTGACAATGAAGGAACCATCTAACCGTGGAATTGAAGACTAGCAAACAGGTAATGATCTTACATTATTTCTCTGCTAAAGATCATATTCATAAATGGAAACAATGCTTATTCAAGTTACAAAAGAGTACAATGAAACATTAATAATAATTTAACTAAGTAACCCAAAATTAAGATGAAGAATCATTTACCACTATTTCCAATTTCCAAAGGCAAGGGCTTGTAGATAGTGGCAATAATGGCAATGGTGCCGCCGCCATAATTTTTGTTGGTTACCCTTTTCCCATCTTTCTTTTTTGTTCTCTTATTCTCACCATGGAAGATCATCACCGCTGGAAATGCCTCTAAAAATAGTTTCTAGGATGGTGTTCTTCCTCTCTGCCATTTTCTCGCCTTCCACTTTGCTTCTCCACCTTAAGATTGAAATCACAAGCTATCACGATACCTAATCACAAAAATAACATTGTTTACGTAACTATTTCTACCATCCACACATGTAGTGGTAAACAATAAGCCCTTGACGATTCATACCTCGCTAAAATTGCATCGTGAGACCCTATGATCCCGAAACCCCTTTTCTTGGTTTTTCTTCTATCTCTCTCGCCAATGTCTACTGTGTGCATGAAGTCCCCTTTTGCTTAGGAAATTTATGTTTTGTTGAAGACCACATATGCTATTTAGGTTTATAACTTCTTTTTTTTAGCCCAATTTTTCTTAACATAAGTCCTTCTCATAATCATATGTATTAGCCAAGCCTTTATTTTTTTTATTTTCTTCCTTCTACCTATAATAGTGGTGCAATCCTCCCTAGCAAGGGTCCCATCACAATGGTTATGGCTAGGAAGATAGAAGAGGACTTGGCTAGAGGAGAAAAAGGGAGACCTCACCTTCTTTTGGTCATCAAGATGAAGCTTAGTTCATGTGTATAAATTGTATAGAACATAGTTTTCTTTTTAAGTTTAATTTTGTTCATTGGCCAAATTTAATTTGGCTTGTAAATTATTTTATTTTGTTAATAGAGGTGTAATTAGCAGATTTAGGAAGTGAGTTGTTTAGGTGGGCTTTTTCGAAGGTTTGGGCTTGTAGTTGACTAAACAACATCCCAAATTTCCTTCTTAAAACCCCCCTAACCAACTAGATGGCATGTAGGCCCCTCTTGTCCCTTAATTCCCATTCATGTGGCATATGGGAGACTAAGATCCATAAATTTAGGATCTAGTTGGCACATGGGGGAACTAGATCCATAATTTTAGGATCTAGTTGTCGGGAAACTAGATCCATAATTTTAGGATTTAGGTTTCATATGAGGGAACAAGATCCACTTTATTAGGGATTTGTTTGGTTGTCTACCTCTCCTAAACATGTGTTAATCTTGCTTAGCATAATTAACACATGTTTAAGACACTAAACCCCTAATTAAAGTATCTAGACTCCTAATCACTTCCTAACTCTATAAATACAACTTCACCCCCTCTTGTAAGATTTAGAACACTTGACTTTGAGAATAAACTTTGTGATTTTGAGATTTTATCTCTTGAGTGTTCCAAATTCTCTCTCCCTAGAGAAAAGTTCATCACAAGCTTTTATCCCAGACTCCTTCCTTGGTGGCAAGCTTTCTCCAATAGCTTATCTTCCATAGAAGTGGCGTCATCCACAACTATTTCCCCATCTCTTCACCTCCATTTCTCAAGGATTGAAGAAACATGAAGAGGATCCATGGATGATCACCTTCAAGGTTGCACCAAATAGCACCAGGATATATAAAATATGTTAGGCAGTAAGTAATATAAGCATTACATTATGAATATAATATAGTAATAATAACCTAAACAGTTTAAGGAAAAGTATTTAACTTAAAATCATATATTAAGAGTATTAGGATTTAAATAATTTTGTATTAAGAGAAAAAAATAAGGTTTATTAAATGTGACATTTTTTTACCTTATGAAATTTGAGGACATGTATTGTGACCGTTTAATGTCCTCAAATTTATCTAAGTCTCATCATAATTGATAATATTTTCTTCTTATAAATAATTCGTAATAAATACATGACATCTAAACTTTCCTTTTTATCACTTTTATTTGTAATATTTTTTTATATAGAGATCAAAGGATTAATTAGATATGATATCTTTTTATTCTCAAAACTTTGAGATATAAATTGTGACAACTTTTATTTTAAAATATCATATCTAATATAATATTATATATATATATATGTTTAATAAAAGTTTTTTTAATGCAAAAAATGAAAATAATATAAAAATAAGGATATTTTAATAAATTGATTCGGGTGTACATCCTTGTCAATTTTAATTTTTAGGACATACGAGTTGTGACAGTTCAAAAATCCTAAGTCTTAATAAAATTTAAAAAAAATAATAAAAAAATACCAATATCCTAAGTCTTAATAGGAGCAGAAGTCCTCTCTTGTCAAGCAAAAAAATGTAAAAAAATTAATTTATTAATAATATTTTCGTAAAATAAATATTTCAATAATAAAAGTCCTTGTTAAAAAATTAAAATTAATAAAATAAAAATAATTTTGTGTCTTAAGGTATGAAATAAATATTTTTAAAGTTATTTAATTTTGCATGTTTAATTAGAGGTTACCATTTTTAAGATGGATGTTGTGAGTTGCTAATACCTTTCCCATATGTAATTGATTCCCATCCTTAAAATCTGGTTTCATTGATTTATTTTTTTTACTTTAAAGGTTATATTTCTTTTAATAAATATTGGTGGTGACTTCCTCTCTTTTTCAAAAACATTATTTTCGCCTTTAGTTGAGACCTAACATGTTGATAGATGGTGACTCCACTAGGGACCTTTTGAGAGTCAGGCCTAAAATAATTAAATGTGTAAAATTGATAACTATTTCTATATTTGTCTCACCCCTTTGTTTGTTTCTTTTAAAATTAATTTGGTTAAAGTTATTTGTTACATTCCTTGTATGTTTTAGTCTCTTATTATTATGAATAGTTGTTTGAATTTAAACCATAAGATATATGACATATATCATATATATTTGTATTTTGACAAATTGGATAGTTTAGGAATTGTTCCTATTCACACACTACACACACACTTTTTTCACACACTTACGAGCGAGGTCCTATACCCAGACCTGAGTGCAACTTAGGATAAGTAAGAGGTTGAGTAGTGGTAATGTTCTGGTTGTACATTCTGCTTTGTTATCATGAAGACCTCACCCAAAGTTTGATCCTTTCCAATAAATTATTGCTTCCAATAGTTTATCTATGGTTGTGATCAATGTTCTGAGATAAGGCCTTTGGCTCTAGGGACCTTTTTAAGAACCTAAAGATCCACCTGTTGCGAAGGAACACTTGCTAGAATAATCCATAGAGCCATAAATTGTTAGGAGTTCCTTTTTATAAGATACAATGGGAGCAATACCTTACCCTTGCCTTTTTATAGGAAATCAATAAATGAGAGTTAAAATGATAATGGAAAATCATCCATATAGAATCATTATAGTTTGTTGCATTTTCAACAGGTTATTGGAGAACTATAAGAACCTAATACTCGTGTAAGCAACATGGAGTCAGGTTTAAGGAAAACCCTAAAGTTAAAAGTTAAACAACCTGATGTAAAGAGCTTGAGAAAACTCGGTAGCAAGTTTAAGACTATACAATGTTAGAATTTTGTTGAGAAATAGTGGAATATTCTCAAGTTATTGGAGGTAAATGTACAAGGAGAAGCTCTTACTGCCGTAACCCAGTTTTATGATCCCTTATTGAGGTGTTTTACTTTTCGAGACTTCAAATTGGCTCAAACATTAAAAGAGTTTGAACAGATAATAGGGTATTTTACAAAAAATGATATGCCTTATCTTTAGATCGGGCATTATCCTTCATTAGCTAAAATCTCCACATTCTTGAACATTAATGTAAAGGAGCTAGCAAGTAGGAAAAAAATGAAGGGAGACATCAATGATTTCTCAAGAGGGTACATGCAAAAGTATGCGCAACAACTAGCTGAAAAAGGAGAATGGTATGAATTCATGAATATGTTTGCCCTTCTTATCTATGGGATTCTCATCTTTCAAAGCATCGAAGATTTTACAGTAATCGATGTCCTTTTAGCCTGCAAGCAACAAGGGAAAAACACAGTACCAGCCATTCTTGCATACATGTACGACACCCTTACCCTACGCCATGAAAAGAAAGGGGGGACCATAATGTGTTGTTTTCCGACGTTGTACATTTGGTTTACCTCCCACATATCCAATAGAAAATATTGGGTAGAGATTAAGAACAAAAATGATTGGGCTCATGACCTTGCCAATCTTAGCAAAAAAACAATATCTTGGTGCTTATGTGATCTAGAAAGAACTAGTATGATATGTCGATATGGAGATTTCCATAATGTACCTCTCATGGGAATAAAAGGGTGCATAAATTAAAATATGATTGTGGCGTTAAGACAATTTGGTTACCTTATAAAGAATCGACCTACTGTGGAAACAATGACTCTTTTTATCATTCAAGGATGGGATCAAAACTTGGAAATGATCTATAAAGTAAGGAAAGCTTTACATCAAATCGTTCAAAAAAGAGAGGGATTAGAAGTGGGAAGTTGGATGGAAAATAAAAGTTACAGACAATGGCTTGAAGAAAGAGTGCAAGAAGTCAAGTTACCTTTTCGTTCTTCAATCCAACTTGTTAAAGATGAACTTGTACATCCCTCTTTGAGTCCAGATGAAATAGAAAATCTTAAAGAGAAATTGGCAAAGTTCCATCAAGAAAGAAAAAGATTAAAAAGAGAATTAGTGCAAGCTCACCTAGAACTCCAAACGGCACAGAAAGAAGGTGCACAATGGATAAACCTCACAAAAGAAACCAACAAGAAAGTAAACATAGAGGAAGAAAACAAAATCAAAATGAAAAGTTGTTTGAATGCTTCTAACATAGAATTAGGGATACAAAGACGAGAAAGGGATAAGGCTAGGACTAATTCTTTGTGGTGGAGAAAAGCTTGTCAAGAATCCAGGGTGATAGAGAAAAACACCTATAGACAACTTGTTGATTTGAAGCAGCAATTAACAATGGTTGTAGCTGAGTATGAGAATAAAGTCCAAAACGAGAAGGAACTAAATGAAGAACTTGTGTTAAATCATCAAGTCATAATGGATGAAAAAAAAGACTTCATATACCAGTTGAACCAACTGCATGAAACTATTGAAAAGTTCCAACAAGAGTGCAAGATTTTGGCACATAACTTTGTGAGTCGAGCCTTGCAAGTCAAACAAATTCTTAACAATACTTCATACTATTTGTGAAGAGTTGAATGGATAATGGATCGAGTTCCCACACCTATTGAGATTTATGAATTCATTGAGTATTATAAAGGCATGATAAGCCAAATGAGAAATATGATTAGTAACGATTGGTAATAGGGGAATTTGTAATCAACAGTGAGGCAATGTTGTCAGCTATTTTGTTTTCACTGCTTTACCTCCTTTAACGACATATACTTCCTTTTAAGTATTAATGAAGTTGTTTTGTTACTCTCAATTCCTTTAATTGTTACTTAAAACATGATCTTCTATGGAAACTTGGGAAAGATTATCACTTATGCTACGTGGGAATCTGGTACTTTGGCTTAGTACTTAGGACGTGACGTTCTATAGGAAAAGCTTGAAAGAAGACGTTAACACTTATGAAGATCATAGTGAAAGATATATGCATTTTGCGAAATCAATACTTACACATGAGTTATTCAACTTATGGTTCTCAAATAATCTAACATTTAAAGAAACTAATAAAATAAGTGCATCATCCTTCAAATATATACTCATGAGAAATTTCTAAACAGAGTGAGAAATAAAAAAAGATTGAAACAAAATGAGCGTCCTTATGACACCTTTATAGGACTCATGCCAAGACAAAATTCATGGAAGGTGTTATAGATGACTTGGGACAACATGAAGTGCTAAAAGAAGAGATGCATCAGATGAAGCAACAAATGGACAAGATAGTGGAGATGTGCAATAAATTAAAGACACAAATAAGAATCCTTCAAAGGAACCTTAAGATACACTTTTCTATCCTCCTGGACTTAACCAAGTGCCACAATTCAATGTACCGGTATCATTCCCTCAATATGTCCTTCCTTCTAGTTATATGCCATCTATGACCACCAATTCTATGGAAGTTAATCACCCCACTTCTAGTATAAATCCCTCATATGGCCTCCCTCCAGATTAGACCCCACCTATAACTAGTGACCTTGAAAATAACGCTCTCATCTCCAACAATCAAGCTCATCTTGAAACCCAACCCAACCAACCTCAGGGAAATAATCATTATACCATTTCCCCTTTAAACCGAACATCAATTCAAACTCAAGACCCTAAAGCTTGTACTAATCAATTTCCTCAACCAAAACCCATCACCATACATTACGCACAAAAATCTCTACCTAACTCAAATGGCATCTTAGCCAAACCATTACACAATGCATTTTACCAACCTGAAGAGCTTAATTCTATGAATGAGTTATAGTTCCTAGAAGAAAGAGTGAAGGCCGCTAAAGGGTTTGATAGTTATGGATTTAATGTTTTAGAGCTTTGCTTGGTCTTAGATGTAGTAGTCCCACCAAAGTTTAACATTCCAAATTTTGAAAAGTACAATGAGTCGCTTGTGCCAAAAGTCATATAACCATGTATTGCAGAAATATGGCTTCATGTGCTCATGACAACAAACTTCTTATTTGTTTCTTCCAAGAAAGTTTAATACGGGCAACTCTTAGCTGGTATATAAACCTAGAGAGAGGACGGATACACACTTGGAAAGATTTGGTAGAAACTTTCTTAAAGTAATACAAGAATAATATTGATATGGCTTCCAATCATACCTGATTGCAGAACATGATGAAAAAAGAGAATGAAACATTTAAAGAATATGCTCAACGATGGAGAAAGGTTGTAGCTCAAGTGCAACCCCCTCTGTCTGAAAAGAAAATGGTCACCATGTTCATTGATACACTCCAATCACCCTTTTATGATAGGATGATTGGAAAAATATCATCGAACTTCTCAGACATAGTTATTATTGGAGAAAGAGTAAAGATAGGAATGAGGAGTGGGAAGATTTCTCAAGCGTCAGAAAGAGTGGTAAGTGCAAAGAAACTCCCAACTATTAAGAAGAAGAAAGGAGGAGAAATGAATGCCATAATACCTGCCTCTACCATGTCCAACTATAATCCTATCCATTTTCATCGACCCCACTTTATGTATAGTCCACACATAGTAACAGTTTCACCAATACCATATCCACAGTCTTATCCATTTGGAATGACTTACTAGCTACCCCAATCATAAGTCCTACCACCTTCAACACCTCAAATGAACCAACCAGTAGCTCCAAACCTAACATAGACAAAAATCTAGAAGAAGGATACAACCAGAAAAGAACATTCTCCCCGATTCCAATGACCTATACTAAACTCCTACCATATCTTATTCATAACTCTCAAGTTGTCCTTTTCCCCTTGAAACCTATTCAATCACCCTATCCAAAACACTATTACCCAAATTCCAAATGTGACTACAATGCAAGTACTAATTGACTGAAAATGTTAGGGTTTAAGGCATAAGGTTCAGGATCTGATAGAGGCAGGGATACTGATTTTTAAGAAAGAAGGACCTAACATTGGGAATGATCCATTCCCAGGCCACAAAATTTCATCTATAAATCTAATTCAAAAGGAGCGTGATCAACAACTTGTCAAGGAAGTACAAGACATAAAAACTTCTAGGAGGTTCATCCTTGAAAAGTTGTGTGATTTTGGAATGGTTAAAGGGAAATAAAATTGTTATCTCTTAAGAGCAAACGCTCAATAGAAGATTATCAGGAGTTTAACCAGACTTTAAAAAGATTAATAGACTCAAGGTCAGTTTAGATGGGCCATTTGCAAAAGGATCAAGGTGTGTCAATGGTCTAGTAAGAGGAAAGTAAGATCCCTACTGCTCCAAGGTTATTAGTAAAAGGATCAAGGTTGTTTAAGAAGAAGATAGGATTGACGAAAATAAGGTAGTTATCGAAAATGAGAAGACGTGATGGATGATGAAGCTTTTGAATTTCTAAAGTTCACACGACAAAGTAGATATAGACTTATTGATCAATTGAATCGTACGCTAGTAAGAGTGTCTCTCCTGACATTGTTTATGAACTTAGAAAGCCATTGAAATTTGCTTATAAAGGTTTTAAATGAAGCTCATGACACTACATTTGAAAAGTTTGGGGGTATAATAAGAAACATCACTGCCAACAATTACCTTACCTTTACAAATGATGAAATACCAAGTGAGAGAAAGGAGCATAATAAAGCTTTGCACATCTCAGTAAAACACATGAACCATATCATTGCTAGAGTGCTAATTAATAATGGGTCCTATCTAAATGTGATGCCAAAGTCGACATTGGATCGATTACCTTATGATGGGACTCATGTAAGGCCAAGCTCCATAATTGTGAGAGCTTTTGATGGATCATGCAGAGAAATGATGGGAGAAATTGAAACTCCAATCCAAATTAGTCCCTTCACTTTTGAAGTCACTTTCCAACTCATGGACATTAAGTCATCATACAGTTGTTTGTTGGGCAAACCATAGATTCATTCAGGTGGAGTATTTTGTTCTACCTTGCATTAAAAGTTGCAATTTATAGTGGATGACAAATTAGTAATTATTTTAGGTGAAAAGGATATGCTGGCAAAGTAGCTCTCCCCCTACTCCTGACATTGAAGCAACTGAAGAAGTCCTTGAAACTTCTTTCCAGTCTTTGGAAATAGTTAGCACGACCTATATGGAGTCTGCACCTAAAATTCTGTAGTTTTCAAAAGCTACGTTCATGGTATAAAATTTTTTATGTATATGGAGACTCGACCCTAGTTGTTCATTAACTCAAGGGAGAATGGGAGACTCGAGTTGCAAAATTAATCTCATACCACTCTTACATGAAGGGATTCATGGAAGAGTTCGTGAAATTACTTTCCATCACATCCTTTGTGAAGATAACCAATTGGTTAATGCTTTAGCCACATTGTCCTCAATGTTCAAGATAATTCAGGAAGTAGACATGCCACACATAAGAATACAAAGTCAAGAGCATTCAACTTGTTGTCAAGAAATAGAAGAAGAAAGGGATGGGAAGCCATGGTTTCACGATATCAAATGCTATGTGAAGGATAAAGAGTATCTTTCAGGTGCTTCTGAAAATGACAAAAGAACATTAAGAAGATTGGCCATGGGATTTTTCTTGAATGGTGATGTGTTTTATAAAAGAAACCGCAACATGGTGTTACCTAAATGTTTCGATGCAATTAAAGCTAAAAGGATAAAGGAAGAAGTTCATGAAGGTTCATTTGGAATGCATGCAAATAAACATGCAATGACAAAGAAAATTTTAAGAGCTAGTTATTATTGGTCAACCATGGAAACTAGTTGTTGCAATCATGTGCCAAAATGTCATAAGTGTCAAACATATGCTGACAATATCCATAACCCTTCAACGCCTTTAAATATTCTTATTGCACCATGGTCATTTTCTATGTGGTGAATTGATGTGATTGGTCCAATCAAACCCAAGGCATCTAATGGGCATCATTTCATTCTTGTTGCAATTGATTACTTTACCAAATAGGTTGAGGCGGCCTCATACGCTAGTGTAACCAAAACCATAGTGGTTAGATTCACAAAAAGAGATCTTATTTGTTGATATGGGTTGTTGAGCCATATCATTACTGATAACGGGACAAATTTGAACAATAAAATGATGAAAGAATTGCGTGATGATTTCAAGATCAAACATCATAATTCTTCACCATATCGTCCTAAGATTAATGGTGTAGTAGAATCAGCAAACAAGAATATCAATAAGATTATACAAAAAAGAGTGGTGACTTACAGTGATTAACATGATATGCTTCCATTCGCACTACATGGCTACCGCACCTAACTACGCACTTCAACTAGGGCAACTCCGTACTCTTTTTTGTATGGAATGAAAGTTTTGTTGCCTATTGAAGTTGAAATACCTTCACTAAGAGTGTTAGCAGGACCAAACTAGAAGAAGCCAAATAGATTCAAGCTCGCTATGACCAGTTGAATCTCATCGAAGAAAAAAGATTGATCACCTTCTGCCATGGTAAATTGTACCAAAGAAGGGTGAAAAGAGCTCATGATAAGAAGGTTCGTCCTCGAAAATTTCAAGAAGGTGATTTAGTACTCACGAATATATTTCTAATCCAAAAATATTATAGGGAAAAATGGACCCTAAATTATGAAAGACCTTATGTGGTAAAGAAGGCTTTTCATGAAAGGCTCTAATTCTTACAAATATGGATGGTGATGACTTACCTCTCCCTATAAACTCCAACGTAGTAAAAAAATATTATGCCTAAAAAAATAGAGAAAGAAAAGAAAAATGAAGAAAAAAAAAGGATAAAGTTTGTTGGGTTGAAAACCCAAAAAGGGTGACCTAGGCAAAAATTAGAACGATCTGGTAGGTCAAAAACTCTACAAAGAGCAGCCTAGGCAAAAGATAGGGTCATGAAAAGACACAGGCTCACTAGACTGAAAGCCTAATAAGGTGGTCTAGGCAAAAATTAGAGAAACTCGCTAAAAAAAAGAAAAAAACTACGTCGAAATTTACAAAGTTGAAGAACTCAGGCTCGAAAAATTAAAAAGGGAGTCCAACCAAACACCCAAAGTCCTCAAAAGCTAATAGATGGAATGCTCAAAGTTGTAGACATAGGGATTAGAATTGTTACTTCGAATATCTCAATTATCACTTACCACATCTTTTTTTTTTGTTGAATTCTATCAATTTCATTTCATGTGAGACATTCTCTTGTACCTATCATTTCCTTCCTGAAATAATAAATATTTTTATCTTTGGTCATTATCCTTTTTTTGCATTTTTTCATGTCATATACCAAGGATGAAACATGTAATAACCTTTGAAAAACATTATAATTACGATGAATAATTTTAAGTATCATAGGAAATATGACAATTTCTTAATCCAATTTGCCAAGGCACAAAAAAGCATCCATTAAGATCTTCACTCTTTTGCCATATCTAGCCTTGAAAGAATTCTCAGACATCAAAGATGAAAAATAGCAAGAAAAAAGACATCAACAAATGTTGGAGTGCCTAAATCCTTAAGGGGTCTAAGCTTGGAAAAAAATATCGAAAGAGGAATAGGTGTAAAAAAAAAGAAAAAGAAAAAAAAGGGAGAGAGAAAAAAAAATAGAGAAAGAAAGAAGCAAAAACCACCATGCATGACATGCATACATTCCATTCTTTCATCTTTTCGGGTCCCCCCACTCATTACTTGTTAGATTTTGGGCTCCTGCACCTGCTGTGTTTTTTCATTTGTGTTCTTGCACCTCAACATTTTATGTTTTGGGTCCCCATACCACTGCATTTTTAATTTCGGGTCCACATGCCTATTACATTTTTCATTCGAGTCCCTATGCCTGCTGCATTTTACATTTTGGGTCCCGCGCTCGCTACATTTTCATGTGGGTTGTCGTGCTTGCTGCATTTTACGTTTCAAGTCCCAACGCCCACGACATTTATCGTTTTGAGTTTCCACACCTACTACATTGTACATTTCAGGTCCCTGCACCCACTGCATTTTTACGTTTCGGATCCTCGTGCCCACTACATTTTTCATTTGGGTCACTGCGCCCATTGTGTTTTAGATTTTGGCCTTCTCAACTGCTGCATTTTCATGTGTTCTCGTGCCCACTGCATTTTAACGTTTTGGGTCCACACACCTACTTCATTTTATGTTTCGGGTCCCCGTGCCACTGCATTTTCCATTTGGGTCCCCGCACTCACCGTATTTTGGGTCTCGTACCTGTTATATTTGGGTTTTCACACCTACTGAATTTTTATGTTTTGGGTCCCTATGCCCACTACATTTTTCATTCGAGTCTCTGCGCTCATTGTATTTTACATTTTACGTCCTTACACCTATTACAATTTACATTTTTACATCCATATACCGATTTGTGTATATTATAGGTTTGCTCTCTCTTCGTTATATTTTGAGCTTCTACACCCGTTACCTTTTACATATCAATGTATGTTCTCACTGTACATATATAATCACCGCATTTTATATGCTAGTTACGTTTACCACTCTTATATTTACCTGCTGTTGTGTTGGTACTTGTTATGTCCTTGCATTTGGCCAAAATTGTGGTCTATATCTTCATTCATATTTTACTAAGATAATATAAGACTTGGTTTTTCATATTATTTGATAAAATATAAATAAAGAAGGACAACTGTAGACACCCAATTTTGTTTGCATTATTGTTATTTATTTTTAGCCCAATTTTTAATATATAAAAAATAAAAATTAAAAAAAGAAACTTAGTAAGAATTCATTGCTAGGAGGTACATTTAGCAACCTATAGGTATGTTGAAAATAAATTACTTTGGGCCTTTAAGGGAAAAAAAGTACACTTAGCAAATATAAAAGGTACAAAAAGTTATTTACAATCTAAATGAATGATGAGGTGTAGTTAGAAAATTTTAGTGGTATAAATAACAAAAACATGAATTAACACTTCTTGGGCCAACAAATAATATTGGTTGGTGTGTTCATTAGCATAAGAGGTGTAGAAGGCAAGAACATAAAACTAGAGCCCATCTTAGCATATTCCAGATTTTCAGTAAATAAAAAGGGAAAATAAATAAACATAAAAATGACAAAAATATAATAATAATAAAATTAAAATAAAAGGAATAACAATAAAATTGAATAAAATAATAATTATAAAATAAAAAAAGAAAGACACGAAGACAGAACAAGTGGCTCTGTCGCCCACTCTACCACCACCCAATTTTTTGTCGTCCACTCTCCCACCTGCTCCACCGCCCCATCCTTAGTCAAGTGGAGTGCCATTTTCCTTCATCACGATGTAAAGGAATGCCCATAAAAGGGCAAAAGGAAAAAAATGAGAAGTATTCAAACAGAATCATAGACAAATGAAAGGAAATCACACATAGAATTTTTTTCGAAAAAAAAGGAGGAATAAAAGAAACATAACTCAGAGCTGAAAGTGGAGGAACCATCTAACAATGGAATTGAAGACTAGAAAAAAGGTAATGATCCTTCATTGTTTCTCTGCTAATTATCATATTCATAAATGAAAAAGTGCTTATTCAAGTTACAAAAGAGTACGAAAAGAGTACGATCAAGCTTTGATAGGATTTTAACTAAGTAACCTAAAATTAAGATGAAGAATCTGAAAGAATATAATCCTATTCAATTTTGTGTCTTTTCATTCCTCATTTATCAATGTATATACAAAATATATAGCCAATAATCAGGCTACTAATTAGGCTAACGTAGGATACTAATTAGGCTAATGTAGGATACAATCTGTCAGTATCAATTTACTAATAAATAGCTATACTAAATTAGGAACCTTCTTAATACAAAATAAATAGAAATAATTACAAATTATTTCTATTTCTATCACACCCCCATAGTCGAAATGAGAGATTCACGAATGTTAAGACTGTTCCGAAAATCTTGAAATAAAATAAAAGGCAATCCCTTTGTGAAAATATTTGCAATCTGATATCGAGAAGGAACATGATGAACACAAACTTCCCCACGTGCAACTTTTTCTCTAACAAAGTGAATATCTATTTCGATATGCGTTGTGCGTTGACGTTGAACAAGATTCCCGAAAGATAAATGGCACTCACATTGTTGCAATAGACCATGGTTGCCTTTTGAATCGGACAATGTAGTTCCAGCAGTAGATTACAAATCCAACATGATTCGGAAATGACATTAGCTACCCCCTTGTACTCAACCTTTGCACTAGAATAAGATAAAATGGGTTGTCATTTTGACGACCAAGAGATCAGATTGTCACCCAAAAATACACAATATCCTAACGTAGAACGTCTAGTATCAGGACATCCTCCCCAATCAGCATCAGCATAAGAGACAATCTCTATAAGTAAGGAAGGAGAAAAATGCAAACCAAGATGAAGAGTTCCCTAAACATAGTGTATGATACACTTCATAGCATTCATATGCAGGCATACTTGTTGAACAACATATGAGATATCTGCTCTTGTAAACGTGAGATACTGTAGAGCACCGGCAAGACTGTGATACTTGGTTGGATCCTTATAATGAGTACCTGTGTGAGCACTAACCTTCTGTTTAGTATCAACCAGAGTAGAAGTGGGTTTACAAGAAGTCATACCAACACGCTTGATTATTTCCTCGACATATTTACGCTGTGACAAAAATATGCCTCCCTTGTGTCAAACCACACTTATTCCCAACAAATAGTTCAAAGAACCTAAGTCCTTCATAGAAAACTCAGAGCTAAGACTAGTCATCAAAGATTGGCGAAAAACATCAGTAGAAGCAGTCAAAATAATATCATCAACATATAATAATAAGTAGGCCATATTAGAACCATTTCGATAAACGAATAAAGAAGCATCTCTGATTTGCTATTAGTGAAACCAATGAGAGAAATAAAATCAGCAAATCATTTGTACCATGCACGAGGAGTCTACATAAGTCCATACAAAGACTTTCATAGTAAACAAACATAATCTAGATGTGTAGAATCCCTGAAACCCATAGGTTGATGCATATAGACTGTCTCCTTTAACTAACCATGCAAAAAAACATTTTTAACATCCAATTGAAGAATTTGCCAATTTCTTGACAATAAAAGACTGAGGACCAACTGGATAGTTGCAAGTTTCACCACCGGACTGAATGTTTCTCCACAAACAATGCCAACCGTTTGAGTTTTACCATCACCTACAAGATGAGCTTTATGCCTTTCAAAAGAACCATCAGATTTTTCTTTATGAGTAAAGATCCACATTGATAAAATAATATTAACATTCGGTGGACAGGGCACTAAATCCCACATCTGATTTTTAATAAGAGCATTAAATTCACATCCATAGCCAATTTCCAATTCGGGTAGCGGAGGGCAACTAATGGGTTACGAGGAAGTGACGATTTCGTAATCGTGGTATTATAAGTCTAGTGGGATGTGTATTTTGGATTAGGCTTATAGATACCATGTTGGGTACGGGTCACGGGAGCTGGAAGTGGAAGAGGTTGTGTGGGTGGTTGTACCGGTCCAGTAGGTGAGTTAGGCGGTGTGAGGGGATTCAGTGAAAGATGGGTGATGGGGAGAGGAGTAGGAAGAGTTGGTTGGGCTATTGCAATAGGATAGGTCGTAGAAGAGGAAGGTTGGGTCATTGATGTATGTTGAAGATAGTGGATCATGTAAGTAAAAAGTCCATTATCTAAAACATTATAATCAGTGGGTTTAGGGTTATGCACCTTAGCAAAAGGGGAACTTGCTCTCATCAAAATGAAAATTCTGACAAGTTATAATTTTATTACTAGACAAATCAAAACACTTATAACCATGATGATTCGAAGGATACCCCAACAACACACATGGAATAGAACGGGCTTGGAGTTTGTTTATTATAGTAGATGGAAAAACAAGATAACACAAGCACCCGAAGACTCTAAGTGAGAATATGAGGGATCTTTTTGGTAAAGCATTTTGAGTGGGGATTTATTGGCTAATAATTTACTCAGAAGTATATTATGTAGGTATGTTGTCATTTGCAATGCATGGTGCCAAAAATAAGGTGGTATAGAAGCATGAAGAAGAAGAGTTATAGTGATATTTTTAAGAGACCGAATTTTCCTTTCAGTTTTCCCATTTTGTGACAAAGTATATGGACATGAAAAATGAAATGCAATGTCATTCGACTTACAATATTGAAAAAAATGGTTATTATCAAACTCCCTCCCATTATCACATTGGACATTTTTAATATCACGTGTAAACTGAGTACGAATATGAGCGTTAAGAGTTGTGAAAATGGAAAAAACTTAATTTTTTAGGAATAGGGAAAGTGCACAAATATTTAGAATAATCATACAGAAAAAGGATATAATAACGATGTCTCGAAGAACTCAAAACGGGAGACATCCAAATATCACTATAAAGAATATCAAAAGGCATAAATATCATAGATGTGGATGCAAAAAAAGGCAACTTAATATGTTTACTGAGGACACAACAAATAGTAGACCTAGATGGACTAGTACAATCAATCATTTTATTTTTCCGAAGAGAATCTAACACCAAATTTCCCGGGTGACCCAAATGATCATGCCAAAGAGACGATGCTAAATAAGTAGAATGACAAAAACTTTGTATTTGACTGGTAAAAGTGATGGGGTAATGTTCACTCATGCTGTCACATCTCATTAGTTGTTTCCCCGTCTACAGATCATTCACAGAAAATTCAAACGGATCAAAAGTCACACACACATTATCACTAGTAAATTTCCTTACCGACACTAAATTTTTAATGAGGTTAGGTGCATGAAGGACATTTTTCAATGATAATGGTGGTTTGGGGAAGGCAATGTTGTATGACCACAACCATGAATTGGAATAAATTGATCGCTACCAACAATAATCCCATTATTTTTGCTCAAATTAAAATAAGACGATGGATTACCTTATGTGGACATCATGTGTGACGTTGCCCCGGTGTCCATGTACCAATTCAGATCAGGTTGAGAAAGAGACATTGTGTACATTACGAATTCGATGTCTGTTGGAGTTCACTGTGGAGTCACAACATAGGTCTACTATTGCTGCGGTCTTGGATCGAGTATGCCAGAAAGTTTTGGCCTAGGTTGAGTAGGATATGGACAATGAGGAATGACCCAAGGTGCTTGCATCAACACCTACCAAGGAGGTTGAGACCATTGGTGTTGTACCTGCTGTCCACCACCGCTAGGATGAACCCCTCCGCGGTTGCCGCCACATCCACCACTAGCCTAGCCATCGTCATTAAACCTGTTGCCACTACCACTGCTATTTTTGTTGCGATTTTTGTTGGTGTTGCAGTGTTTGTTGGACTTCATACCACCACCTTAACCTTGAGAATTATTATGTGGATGAGTTGTTTCAGAAGATGAATTTGGAGAAGAATCATTAGTGAGAAGGGTAGTGGAACCGACTTCTTGTTTGTATCACTCCATGATGGTGGTCTCTTCCAAAGCAAGTTTGGATCAAGCTGTATCAAAATTAGGTAAGATCTTCTTGTTTTGCATCACAGTGACAAAATGAGAGTATGGTTCTGGCAAACCTTGAAACATTTTTAATACCCTATTTTCATTGACAAGAGCCCCGACATTGGCTAGTTGATCAGCAAGAGTTTTGAGACGATTGCAATACATTTGCGTTGTTGAAAAATTAGCAAAATTGGTGTTGGTGAATTCTTTATTAAGATACATGGCTCTTGCATTCTTATTGTCATGAAAGAGATCAGCAACACTTTGTCATGCATGTTCAATTGTTTCATCATCAATGAGAATAGAGGTAAGGATGTCAGTTGAGACCGTGGCATAAATCCACTGCAAGACCACCGCATCAAGTCAGTTCCATTGAGGGAGATTATCGACTTTGGTCTTGGCAGCAACCTCTTTCTCCTCTTCATCTGTTGGTGGGATGATATGTTCAAGCACACCGTGAACCCTTGCTTGAACTTTGAATAATGCTGCCCATGAATGGTATTATCCCATTTCCATGTCCAATGTGATACTGTTAAGAGTTTTCACATTGGTGACAGACAAAACAGGATGAAATTTGGGACTTGCAGTCATAGTTGACCTGAAAATGAAAGAGGAGAATGACGGGATCTAGAATCAATTATTGTTGCGGAAATGAGAGACAAAAATGAGTTCTAATACCATGAAAGAATATAATCTCGTGCAATTTTGTGCCTTTTCGTTCCTCATTTATCAATATATATACAAAATATATAGCTACTAATTAGGCTAGCGTAAGATACTAATTAGTTTAATGTAAGATACAATCTGTCAGTATCAATTTACTAATAAATAGTTAGACTAAATTAAAAACTTTCTTAATACAAAATAAATAGAAATAATTACAAATTATTTCTATTTGTATCAGAATCAAATACCATTATTTCCAATTTCAAAAGGCAAGGGCCCGTTGAACGTAGTGATAATGTCAATGGTATCGCCACCATAATTTCTTTCTTCATTCCCCTTTTCCTTCTTTCTTTTTTTGTTCTCTTATTCTCACCATGGATGATCATCACTATTGGAAATGCCTCTGAAAACGGTTTCTGGGATGGGGTTCTTCTCTCCGCGATTTTCTCGCTTTCGGCTTTGTTTCTCCACCTTAAGATTGAAATCGCAAGCCATCATGATACCCTAATTACCAAAATAATATTGTTTACGCAACACTTTCTCTCATCTGCAGATGCAGTGGTAAACAATAAAAACTTGAGGATTCATACCTCACTAAAACCGCGTTGTGCGACCCTAGAACCCCTTTTCTCGATTTTTCTTCTCTCTCTCGCCAATGTCTATGCGTGCATGAAGTCCCCTTTTGCTTGGCCACTTTATGTTTTGTTGAAGACCACATATGCTATTTGGGCTTATAAGTTCTTTTTTAAGCCCAATGTGTCTTAGCACAAGTCATCTTCATAATCATATGTATCATCCAAGCCTTTAGTAAGCATTACATTATGAATATAATATAGTAATAATAACCTAAACATTTTAAGGAAAAGTATTCAACTTAAAATCATATATTAAGAGTATTAGGATTTAAATAATTTCATATTAAGAGAAAAAAAAATAAGATTTATAAAATCTGACATTCTTTTATCTTATAAAATTTGAAGACATGTTTGGTGACAGTTCGGTATACTCAAATTTATCTAAATTTTGTCATAATTAATAATATTTTATCCCTATAAATAATTCATAATAAATACATGACATCTAAATTTTCTTTCTTACTACTTTTATTTGTAATATTTTTTTTATATAGAGATCAAATGATAAATTAGATAATGACATCTTTTTATTCTCGAGATTTTGAGACATAAGTTGTGACAACTTTTATTTTAAAATCTCATAATATATATATATATATGATAAAAAAATATTTTGGGTCCAAATTTATTTGTATTTTTTTTATCCTTAACTAACTACTAAAAAATAATTACCAATTATATATTTTATGTAACTTCTCTTTTTTTTTCCTCTTTTTTCAAAAAAGCTACACCAAGTAGATTTTCCAAAAGATCTTATATTTTCAGTTGCTAACTTATTTTATTTTACATGTTTACCATTGATTAATTAATGCATTGTTCCCCACTAATTATCTATCATCACATTGTACAACTGTTCTCCTTCATTTTTTTCTCTTCATTAATGTAATAATAGTAAATATATAATTATTGAGAATTATAATTTAAATATGTAATTTAAAATTTATATATTTAATTGTAGAAATTATAATTTAGATATTAATTATTGTAATTTATTATTTAAATATGTAATTACATAAATTTATATTTAAAAATATAATTATAATTTAAATATGTTATTATAGAAATTTATAATTAATTTATAGTATTAAAATATATTATAATTATTTTAAATACTTCATTGTTGATCTAATGATTAATTATGCTCTTATTTGTATTTTACAACTTTCATCTAGTTTATGGCTAGTTTTACCAAACACTTATAACTAGTTTTTCAACTTTCAGTTAGTTTTTCAGCTTTCAGTCAGCTTTTTAGTTTTTAGCTAACTTTTCAGCTAGTTTTGCCAAACACACCCATAATTATAGTAATTTATATCTTAAATATATAATAATAAAAAATTATAATTTAAATGTGTAATTTAAAATTTATATATTTAATTATTGAAAATTATAATTATAGTAATTAAATTTATAATTTAATTATGTAATTATAATCTAAATATGTAATTATAGAAATTTATAAATTTAAATATATAATTATAATAATTTATAATTTAAACATATAATTAATTTATATTATTAAAATATATTATAATTATTTTAAACATCATAATATTAATTATGTCCTTATTTGTCATTTACAATTTTCAATTAGTTGATTAGTTAATTTTACAAAACATTTACAATCAGTTTTTCAGTTTTCAGCTTTTAACTAGTTTTTCAACTTTCAACTAACTTTTAGTTTTTAGCTAACTTTTTAGTTTTCAGTTTGTCAAACACACTCTTATACTCAAAATTTTAAATGTGTAGTGTTAAGGTCAAATGTGCTTTGTTTGGCTCTTATGTGAATGAGTTGAATACATGCAAGATTTAGGGTTTAGGGTTTAGGGTTTCTATTAAACTCGTCGATGAATGAAGAATTACCATTATATTTTTTTGTACTTTTAAATTACCAAAAATTGATTTGAAGTAAAGAGTGCACATAATTTAAAGGAATAATTGATTCATCTTTCCATATTTTTTGAGGATTTTTTTATTTGATTACTTTTTTTCGTATTTTAAAAAGGTTTAATTTCATAAATGGTACTATATTTATAGTTGATATCCAACAACAACAAAAATCGGTCGCATGAACTTTAGCCATTAATCATTTAGACAATATTGACAGAAAGAACTCAATTGGACATAAGTACCAAATTAAACAAAAAATTAAATTAGAGGACCAAATATATAATTAAACTTAAAAACTTTTTTTAACCAAATGACTTGATATTAAAGGTTATGAGAATTATAATTGTTAAGTTTTGTTATTTATCTCGCCAATTGCTGCCTGTCATTTTTAAATACATTGAAAATTTATTCAATGTTAGTTTCTCACACTAATTGCTTATTTTTGTCAACAATTTGAGAAATTATTGTGCCCACATAAAATTAGTTGGATTCTTCTTTACCGTATTAAGTTTTCTTATGGATAGATTGTAATCAAATTGAGTTTTTCTATAATCAGGTTCATTTACACATTTTTTGGCCTTAGAGTTGCATGTTGTGTAATCACTTGTTGAAGTTATGTTGTTGCTGAAACTGCTAATGGTTATGTTTCTTGGCCTTAGAATTGCATGTTGTGTAATTATTTGTTGAAGTTATATTGTTGCTAATACTACTAATGGTTGTTTCATGTATTTCCTATCTTTTTTCTTTAGTCTACCATCGTATTTCAACTATGATGTACAAATATAGGCAGTAGTATAAGATATGCTATGATGCAACACAAGGATATGACATTTTTTTTTTTTAAATTAGGCTCCAAGTATGATAATACATCATAACATATATCTAAAAATATAGATATCATATCATAAAATGAAAAAATATAAGGTTAAAAGATTATTCTTAATTTAATAATGCATATTAAGGAAAATAAGAACAAGATCTATATTAATTATCAAATCTAAATTAAAGACTTTTAAATTTTAATTTAAACACTAAATGCTTATTAAGGAAAAATGTTTTAATTTAATGCAGGCTAATAATTTCCCTTTTACCAGTAAGTATTAAGTAAATATTGTTAATAATTTCCATCAAACTTTTTAATTTTTTTCATTGAAATAGAGATCTGATTTTAATTGCTAATGCAGGTGGAAAAAAACTATTTTTTAAAATTAATACAATATTTAAAATAATATACTTATTTAATAATTTAAATAAAAGACTGCTCATTATTGAATGTATTCATTCACTTTAATTAACGTTTGAAAAAACAATTTAAGTTAATAAATATTTTTTTTCAGAAATTAAAATACGATTAGGAATTAGCCAATTGGTTATATACCAAAATATATTATATTTTTATATCTTTTCTATTTTATTTTTAAAATATAATTTAAATTGTAAAATAGACAAATATAACCTAAATTTTAGCAAAAACACATAAGGATCATGTAATAATTAAATTTTATCTATTGAATAAAATATTAATATATCTAACAAATTTGACATTATATATCACTCAGTGAAACACTCATATAGTATTTCATTCTAAAAAGCACCCATGCACACCAATAAATATATATATATATATATATATATATATATATATATATATATATATTATAATATAGCTGTGATCATGTATCAAGAATAAGATATTATTAAATTTTTTTTTATTACTCTAATTTTACCATCTCTTATTATCTGTTATTTTTATTTCTTTTTTATTTTAAAATACATACGGTGCACAAATATTATATCTACTTTAATATTAACTTCATTTAATATTGTAATTAAAATTATTTTATTTTAATTTACTACTAACCTTTCTAAGAGTTAAAATCAAATTTCAGTCAAAACGTATCAAAGTTGAATAATCTTTTAAAAGAGTTTACGCTACTTCTAACAAATTTAACTCCTCTAAAAAAATAAGAAAAAGCTATGTAAAAGATAAAGTATAATAATAAATATTAAAGAAAAAAGTATTATATTTCAATAAACTTTACATTTCATTTCTATTATTATTTTTTTATAAAACTTTATCTTAATTATACTGTTCATTTTTTAATTAATAATTATAAGTTTATTTTGATAGTGGAGAGAAAAGTTATTTGCATGGGAGGAGAAAATGTTACAAGAATTAAGAAGAAAATTTCAATTAGTATTACCCCTTATTTGTATTAAAATCTACTATTTTAAAAATTTTCCCTAAATTCCCTCTCTCTCCTCTCTCTTCTATAATTTTCTTCATTCTCACTTTCTCCCCTCTCTCCTCATCTTATTTTCTGCCTATATCATCTCTTTTCACCTCTTTATTAGCGTATACATATAGTAAAGTTATTTAATTTATTATTTTTTATTATAGTAATTTAATTAATTTTTAATCTACTTAATTTATTATTTTTAGTATAGTTATTTAATTTTTTATTATAATAATTGCAAGTTTATTATATTAATTTACTTAATGAATTATGTGTTTAGTATAGTTATTTAATTAAATATTTGGTTAGCATAGTTAATAAGATGTAGTATAATTATTCAATTTCTTTGTTTTTAGTATAGTAATGTAATTAATTTTTAGTGTACTTAATTTATTATTTTTAGTATATTTATTTAATTTATTATTTTTTTATAATAATTAAATGTTTATTATATTAATTTACTTAATGAATTGCGTGTTTAGTATAGTTATTTAATTAAATATTTGATTATTGTAGTATAATTATTTAATTTCTTATTTTTTAGTAGAGTAATTTAATTTCTTAATGAATTATGTTTTTAGTATAGTTATTATTTTTTTATCTCTTTTATTACTCTCCAACAACTATTTGCAAATATTTTTACTCTCCGATAACTGTTTGCTAAAGAGTAAAAAATTTTGTAATTGTTTTTTACTTTCCAGCAACCATTTCGCAAACAGTAAAAAATAATCTTTTTACTCTCCAACAATAGTTTATCAAAGAGTAATTGAAGAAATAGAATGAAAGGCATATGATCTTTTACCATGGGACGTAGGTGTTATTTCAAATTAAGAGAGTTGTTAATGCAAATTTCCATTAAGAACTATATTGAGGTGAATAGTTAGTACTATTGAATGAAGGATTAGATTTTTTCTTAGGAATAAAATTGGATAGGCACTGCTCGTTAAAGAAAATATGCACTCCCCGTCGATGTTGTTATTCGTTGGATACCCTTTATAAAAATATTTGTATTTTTTTAATACCCACAGGTATTCATAAGTATAATGGATTTTTTTTACAAGAATTTTATCAAATAAATATTTTATTTGTTGGAAAATTTAGATATAAAATTATACTATTTTCTATAAAATTAATTGGATCTAAAAATATATTAATATATATATATATATATATATACACAAAATCTTTAATACAATTAGAATCTCTACTTTACAGGTTACACGATTTTAAGTTGATTTATTTTATAAAAATATTATCTTCTTCAAATTAAATATGAGTAGTAGGGGTGGCAACGCGGCGAAACGAGTGCAAGTTTGACCCTCCCTTTTCCCATCTCTAGAAAGGGTATGGAATTTTAATCCTTGTCCTCATCAATGTTGAGTATTTCCAAGTTCATGTATACCTGCTAGTAACCTGTTATATTATTTTTATAATTTAAATTTATGAATTATTAATAGATAATATATTAAGTTATTAATTATATTTTAATTCAAAAATAATAATAAATAATTATACATTAAAGTTAAGAATTCAACAAAAAAAAGTTAAGAATTAAATTTTTTAATAAAATATATAACTATAAATTTATTATAATTAATAAAGCGAGTATAAGACCAGTAATTACATACCTACACTTGTACCAAGTATCTAGTTCACTGCATCGGGTGATACACATACTTGTACTCGTATTGGTTAAAATTGATTATATCTGTCAAAATCAGGACAAGTTTGGGGTGCTACCTACAGGTTCGACTATTTTTGTCATCCTTAATGAGTAGTATTTTAATTTAGTAGATACCCATGAGATATATTATGATATTTGTACCCGTTAAGGAGTAGGTAGATAAAACTTGTACCCATAGGTGATAGGTATTCATTTAAATTATTCATCAAATATATTTCACAAATTTTATCTACGGATATCTACATCAAGTGATACACACATACTCGTACCTGTTAAGGAAATATATTATCATATCTCCATCCGATATCTGTATCGGAAAATATATTATAATATTGTATCCATGTCCGTTAAGGAGTGAGTTAATAAAACCCATACTCATGAGTAACAAATACTCATTTAAATTATTTATTAAATATATTTCACATATTTTATCTACAGATATTTACAAACTCAAATTTCTTTTGTCATCCTTAAATGTATTCTATATCTCTATCTCATGGGACACAGGATTTTATGTTTTATCTACGGCTATTTACTAGTGTGAATTATATTGAGGAGTGATAACCATTCTTTGCTTTATACTCTTCATGTCTTTTGTTCTTGTTGTGTTTTGACTTTTGAATGTTTTCTCCTCTAATGTAATATTTCTTTTGCTTTTTGTTTTTTATTAATAGATTTTTTTGTATTTATCAGAGAGTCACATCCACTAATAAATATATAATAATAATAATAATAATAATATTATTATTATTATTATTATTATGTAAATAAGAAAAATATGTCCAGGTGAATAGAAATTAAATGTAAGATTTGTATATTTTCTCTATATTTAATAGAGTGTAGGTACAGTATATTGTGTTTCTAAATATTTTTTAGACTAGTTAACCTATCTTTTAACTTTTTTTTGTCTGTTGAATTTTACGTTATAGGGTATCGATGATGGGTTCTTCCTTTAAAATATAAGAGAATTTGAATTAACACTATCTAATTTGAAGTAGTACCTACTTTTTTTAAAGTTTTTTTTTCTCTAAGTTTCCATTTTATATTTGATTCTCTCTCCTCTCTCCCTTACATCATTTTCTCCACCCTCACTCTGTATTCTCTCTCCTCACCTTATTTTTTGTCATGTCTTTTCTCTCCTCACCTTATTTTTTGTCATGTCTTTTCTCTCCTCACCTCTTAATGTATACATATAGTATAATTATTTTTTTTTATTTTTTTAGTATAATAATTTAATTTCTTATTTTATAGTATAGTAATTTATTAATTTTTAGTGTACTTAATTTATTATTATTTTTTATTATAATAAATATATGTTTATTATATATTAATTTACTTAATGAATTACGTGTTTAGTATAGTTATTTAATTAAATATTTGGTTAGTGTAGTTAATTACATGTAGTATAGCTATTTAATTTCTTATTTTTTGAGTATGGTAATTCAATTAATTTTTAGTGTATTAATTTATTATTTTTAATATATTTATTTAATTTATTATTTTTTTATTATAATAATTACATATTTATTATATTAATTTACTTAATGAATTACGTATTTAGTATAGTTATTTAATTAAATATTTGGTTAGTGTAGTATAATTATTTAATTTCTTATTTTTTTAGTAGAATAATTTATTTTATTATTTTTTAGTATAATTATTTAATTTCTTAATGAATTAATTTTTTAATATAGTTATTATTTTTTTTATCTCTCTAGTCACTGTTTGTGAGAGTAAAAAGAATTTGTAAATTTTTTACTTTAAGCAAATGCTTGCCGGAGAGTAAAAAAAATTGCAATTTTTTTTACTTTCTATCAAACCATTGCCGAATAATAAAAAATTGCAAAATTATAAATTAAAACAAAAACTCAATATAATTATTTAATAATTAATTACCTATAATGATATTTAAATTGGAAAATTTCAAATACAGTATTCAAAGACAAAATAAAGTTAATATTAAAGAAAAAATAAAGAAAATAAAATTATCATAAATAAATATTTCAAACACGTTTATTTGAACTGAGAAAAAAACATAAAAAAAAATGACAACTTATTTTTATACTTCTTTTTTCCTTTTTTAGCTGTAGCTTCCATTTTTGAAAAAAAAAATATTATAACATATCTCAATTTATTTTGAAAATTATAAATTAAAATAATTAAGATTTTAAATAAATTTAACTATAAAATTTAAGAACATATTTTTTCAAATTTTAAAATAAATTTCACACATAGAAAAAGAAATATTAAATATATTTATATATTAATTTTTTCAAAGAAATATTAAATATATTTATATATTGATAAATTATAAACATAAAAAATTCATTAACTACTAATGAATTTTTTCTTTAAACTTGTATTTTTTAGGAGTTATAATAGTATTTATTTGAAATAATTGTGTATTCAAAATTGAATAATTGTAAATTTAAAACAGAATCTCAAAATTAATAATTAAACAGAAATAATTTCGCACTAATTAAACACTTTTTAATTTTTCTTTTTAATAAACAATAGAATACATTTAAAAAAATAATATACTGATATTCTACCCGTGAAAATTAAAAATTTACCAGGCAATCATTTTTACACTGACAGTAAATCACAACCTTTCATTTATGGTAGATTTGTTGACTTTACTTATTAATATTTTAAAAGTCACATAAATGAAAAGTCATGATTAAATGTCAGTGTAAAAATCTTTTACACTAACCGTGTATACCAATTAAACTCTTAATAATATATTATTTCCATCCTATAAATCTTTACACTTCATGAAATTTTCTCTGCTCTAGTATGGTATTTTTTTTTTATTTATTAGGCATGATGGGTATATTCTAATTCTAAATTTTTGTAATTAAAAAATTTTAAGTTTAATTTTAATTTAAAACATTATGAAATAGAATTTTAAAATTTCTCATTTAGTACTAACATTGAATGTAAGTAAATAATCAATTATCTTACATATTCAAAATATCTCTTTCCACAAATAATTTATTATTGTAACTAAACAATCAATTACCATGCACATTGAAGATATTTTCTTACATAAATAATCAATTATTATGGAGTCAATGTTAATGTTGACTTTACCACAATTAGCCTTTAATCCAATTGAGTACCAATTAAAAAAAATTAAAAATACAATTAAGCTTATTAATTAAAGACATGTTATTTTATTTTTAGTGGTACTTACGGATGTACTCCTTAAGTTTAGTGTAATTATAGATAAATTCCCTCCCTTTTTTTAAATTACATATATCTCTTACTTTTATATATTTATTACAGTTATACATCTTTCTCCAAAACAATGTAATATCATACATAAATTTATTACATATATACTCCATAAATTTTATATGTTATTACATATGCACCTCATATATTTTCAAACTTTACCACCGATACTTCTCTCACCTCCATTGTCTCAACTTGAAAAGGAACACTTATATCACGTTAACATGAAATAAAACGTAGTAATCCAAAAATAGATGTAGGTCAATATAGTTTGAAAAATAGGAGTATATATATGTAATGACTGTGTAAAAAAAAGGAGTGTTTGTAGTTTAAAAAAAAAAAGAGATACATTTGTAATTACACAAAACCTAAGACGTACATTTGTAATTACTTCTTTTTTTTATTTCTTTTCACAGTTTTCCTAACTTATGCAAATTATTTATATATTATTTTGAAATTTATGTTATCATATATAACAATATTGGGATAAATATATTTTTTTCTTCAAAGGACGATATTAATTTTTGGTCCTTGAAAATAATTGTTTTAGCCATTTATTTGTAGAAATTGCTTCAACCTCTTAGAACTTAGAAGCAGAATTAGTCTGCAAAAGGTGTGCTGGAGATGCCAAAGCAAGTTTTATAATTAGTGTTAGGCCTGCCATATTAGTTTCTTAGGTTCTGTTTGGTTGTATGAAAAAAAAAGAAAAAATTGTGATAAAATAAAAAAAAAGTTTGAAAAAGAAGAAAATTATAAATTAAATAATTGTTATTATAATATTTTTATAGGCATTATTATTATATTATTATTAACTGAAAATTGTCAAAATTATTTAATAATTATAATTAATATAATTATTTTAATTTTTAATTAAAAGTAAATTTTAAGTCTCTCAATATTTTTTGCTCAAAGTCATGAGAAACACTAAAACATGTTCCTCATTTACAATATAGTAGTAAAAGAATAATATGTAAGAATATATACAAAAATTTGAACAATAATGATAAAAAAAAACAGTATTTTATTAAAAAAACATATAAGCATGTCAATACTTAAAATATTATTATTTTTTTAATAATTAAATCAAAATTAAAAACTAAATATATTATTTTATCCCCACCGATAAAGTAATGTGATTTTTTGTAAATATTTTTCCTTGACAAAAATTTGTCCTTAGAGAGAAATCTTCTGTCTTATTTCGTATCTACTTTTTTATCCCCATCGATAAAAGAACACTATATTATTTAATAATTTTTTTATAACCTTTTCATCTTTTATAAATAATGCAAAGTATATATTATATTATATTAGATACAAAGAAGAATCATAACAACTATACTATTGGATTTTTTAATTATTCAAAATTAATAATATTATATTATTGAATTTTCTATAACAATAAAAATTAAATAATATATAAAAATTATATTATAGATAGAAAGTTCAGTATAATTTTATAATTATTCAAATTTAAATATATAAGATTTTCAAAAAAAGAAAAATAATCTAAGATTTAATTTTACTATAATAACTTTTTCTCCTAAATAAAAAAAGTTAGATTTTCACTTTTCCGTAAAAATAAATGTGAAAAACATAGCCAAAAATTCTGAGAAACTAATCCCTTACTAATGTATATTTATTGTAAAGTAGACATCATGGAAAAACCAATATTCTCAATATAAGATTTTAAGAAAAATAAAAACTTCTAAACGAATCTATTTGTTTTGGAGTTTTCTTTTGGCGCCTACCGCTTGGGCACTGTTACACCATTCCTCAAACCACCAGCCCCGTGGTAAGCATTCATTCAGCCATTCACAAACAGAACCAAAACACATAATGAAAAAAGCAATATTTTCAATCTAAGATTTTCAGAAAAACAACATTTCTCTACTAAAAGTTCACTAAGAATCTATTTGTTTAGGATTTTCTTTTTGGCACCTACCATTTTCCTATTAGCACCTCCTATATTTATAAAATACCCAAACTAACTGCCTCATTTTGCTCCTCTTCTACGCAAGCACTCAAATAGAACCAAAACGATGACACCATGGCAAAAGCTCCACGCCAATACCCCTAACAAATCCTCTTAACCAAATAGCATCCCCTAATAAGACAAAAGCATACATAATTATGTTTTCCCAACAAGGGTCGTAAAAAGGCAGCAGGAAGTAGGCGCAAGAATCATTCACCACCTCACCCAACACAACTTTTGTTCAACATTTGCATGCAGGAGGACGGGCGTATGATCTTAAAGTGCATATTAAACAACGGATAAAAATGTACATATTAAACATTTCTTAGTATTGAAGCGTCTTCTTCTCCACACCACTTCCCTGATCCCCTTAATCACGACGATTTGTTACATTTATGTGCAACTCTTTTGAATGGTGACCCAGCTGGGGCAATGAGACCAAGGTTTTCCATCACTCTTAACCTCCTCGAACTCAACTCTGGGGACTTTCCTAACGAGCTTGTTTCCTGAATATTAATACAAAGTCAATACATCAGGCAAAAATCCTTCAAAGGAGACAATGGGATCACTGTGGAGGACAAGCCCTCCCTCTGAATACAGCATATGAAATAACAAGGTTAAAAAATCCATACAAGTACTTACAAGATTTTGGCTAGCTGAATCATTATCATTCGATGTCCCCTTTTGCTTTTTGCTCTTGATTTTATTCTGTTCCTTATCTTGCCCACTGGATTTTCTCTTGCCTGCAGAATCTTTGCTTGGTGTTACTGTTGAAAGAGAACAAAGAGAAATCGAGTTAGGCTACTTATATGCTGTGGAATACATTGATTTACAATCAACGAGAGTAATCAAATCTAGATAAATAATCAGTAAATAGCATTTAATCTATTCAATAAAAACAGATTATTGTGCGTAACGTAAATGGTAAGATTTTAACAACCCCGATCCTCTGATGCTGAAGCTACTAAGTTCTCCACTTAATACAAATACACTCAACCAAACAGTGGCAGACCTGGCCAAAACTAATGGAACAGATCCAAAACTCAGCAACCATGCACATATAGACCAAAAAGACATGCCACAAACAGCACTAGACATAATGTACTCATGTCCAGACAGCAGCAGATCGGCAGAGAGGATAAACCACCCTGGATAGACGTCAAACAGCTGCTTGGAGTTATACAACTACCACAAAAACGGTGGATTAGTCTGGAAAAGGGTAGGCATCCATGATCCATCTCTGATGAAGGTGGTGAAAAGTTGGGACAAATGCCTTTAGATGGACTGACATGGATGCTCAAACCAAGTGGTAGCACAGAGGGAAGCTACAAATGTAGCTGAGAAGCTACAGATCTGAGGGAAAATTTTGCAATCACAGGAGACCAAGCACAGCAACATGGTAGCACAGATTATATGGGTGGAATAACCAAGTGGAGAAAGGACTGCTAGAGAAATTAAGGTTTTATTATAGGTCATAGATAGTGGGCAAAGGGGGAGAACAACTGTGTAAAACACCTTCAACAGCTTGGACAGAAGATAAATAGTGACCAGCAGTTCCAAGAGTAAAGTGCAGCTGGAACAACCGCGCAACATATGAAGTAAAATGACGACTGATAAAATGGACATGGCCACTGGAAACTAAAACAGGTGAGACATGAAGAAAAGGAAAAAGGAGTTTCAAGAATTCTGCAGTGGAATAAAGAAAGGATTACATAATATCACTCTAATACCATGTCAAGATAAAGTAATTGAGATAAATTTAGTGCTAGGCAACACAAATGTTCTGGCATTTAATGATAGAATTATAACCAGAGATTTATCCATGTTATCCCAACCTAAACTCAATCCTAATAATCAATAAACTATTTTTTTCTTTTGCATAATCAATAAACTACTATTCCAATATAATCAACATAAATGCTGATACTCTAACATAAATGTTAATTTATAAGCGACATAAACGTTAGTATTCTAAAAGTTCCATGAGGCTCTCTTTGGTTTCTTCCTTGGGGTGTTGCACTATCAACTATCGTCCAGCACCAAGTTTACCCTCAGCCCAATTCCACTCTTCTTGTTCAAACCAGTCTTTTTAAATAACCCTCATAGCGGCACAATAGTGCCATGACTTAGTGAATTTTTTGTCATCTGCTATACAAAATTTGTGAAGGAATGATCATGGGCCATAAAGCGCAATGACAATTTTCACCTTCCACAATTTTAACATCAATCTTGTAATTTGTTATGTATTTTTGTGCTTTGGAATTGTTAAGGAGCTATTAAGTTGGAGTGTTTTCCAAGAAAACTGTAAATTATTCCAAGAATACAACGGAAACAGAAAAACATGGTCAAAAACTCAATTTTTTAAAGAAAATTGTAGGAAAAAGAAAAATTGATTTTCCAAAAAACGAGAAAACTATCCAAAGAGTTTTCTAGATTTGGAAAACACAGTCTTGTCTTCAACTAATTGAGCTTCCCTTCCCCTTCTGTCGCCTCCAATGCTGCCTCTAACACTCTTTTCAAGCCTCCCACTCTAACCTTCCCACCTCTATGCTTCCAGTGCCGCTGCCTACTTCCATTGGTTCGTTGGGAAATGAAAAATTTGAAAAACTGGCTGAAAACTATTCTAAGTAAACAGGAAAACTAGAGGTGCAACTAAGCAGTCCTTAAATTTTTTACTACTTCATGTGTTATGAATTATGAATATGACGCATGACATTTATGGAATACGGTTATGATTATGAATGCGTATAATGAATTTCATAAAATTTGATCTACAATTTGCAATTTTTATCTCCCTAATTTAAAGGTAAAAATCTCAATTTTATCTACATTGATGAGCAATGTCAATTTGTAAGTTAATCTCACATTTACTAAGAAGAGTTGCAGAAGCAGAGATTCACAAATACAACACAAAAAAATAGAAGACATTTATGTGTCCTCTCACAATGACCTCAACCACTATATACAGTAAATAAAAAATCTTTAGAAGCCTAATTGATTAAGTTAAACTACAAATGGTAATATCAATTATACATCATTATCAACAATAATTGGGCCTTTACCCACCATCTACTGTCAGTTTTCTACAATTAAATGAGATCATAATTTTTCATGCATCATGCATGTCTATCAACAAACCGTTGACCTCTAAATCCTTCATAATTGCTTAGCCTATAGTTTTTCTCAGTCTCCCTTTGCCACTAGCTATTGAACTACCGCCTATCTTATTTGCTCTGCTTACTGGAGCTTCTATTGCTCTTCTCTACATATGCCCACCTAAGGCGAGGGTCTACCATCTTTTCTATAATAGATGGTGCTCCAACTTTTTCCCTGATGTATTCATTCTTAATCATATCTTGTCTAATCTGTCTGCTCACCTCTGCTACAATGAATTTATTCTCATATTCCCTTTTACTATCCAACATATAGATTCATGCAACATTGCAAGTCTTATAATTGTTGCAAAATTAGGTTTTAAGGTTACCTTTTGAAGGGATTGACTACAAATGGTAATATCAATATCAATCAATATCAACGATAGAATCAATCTGTCAGATTCAGTAATCTAAAAGATTATATGCAGATACATAATAAAAAAGCTATGAATGCTTATGTAAATCCATTTCCATTTTGAGTCTCAACTCTCAACTAAAGTTGACGGTTTGCTTAACATGTGTTAGGGTTCTAAGACCTGGCATGTTGCACCATATACCATTAAGAAAAGCAATACGATATGGAAAACACATTCTGTAGAGAATGTCCTTCATTTGCCGATCCAACTTCTCATAATCAAATGGATTTGCTTGATATTTACTCCTTTTTATTCCTTTCCTTTTATATTCACTCTATACATGACTGGTAATAAGATTCTATTTCTTGTTTTTCCAAGAGATGAAGTTACCTCCTTTGTGAAGATCCTCAGAGGTAATACCAAAGGAGTAGGAAGATTTCTATAACTTGGGAAGTAGAAGCAACATACAACAAAGTTGAAATGAGGAATGGATCATTGTTGATAGTATGAATTTGGCTCAACAGCAGAAATATCGTGTATCCTCAAAATGAAGGTTGGAAACTCTGATTACACAAACTGAAGTCCTTAGATGATTCAGATTCTACTACAGTCATCTACCCTTTATAATAAATGAGAAAGAATCACAAGGTTATAGTGCAGTGTAGTGAACATGCAAGTTGAGTAACAGTGATTAAGTTTAAGGATAATGAGAGAAAAAGGTGAGGATTGGCCAAAGCCATCTACTTATTTCTTATTTATGATTAGACATTGTTTCTTATTTATGATTAGATAGTAATTAGAGATTTACTCCTTATTATATAATATTAGATTGATCTTTACTCATTATTAGAGAGATCATATGTAATCAACATTGAACTTATTTGATCATACTGGCTCATTATAAATAAAGGCATTGTGTGATCATTCAACACACATTTACAGAGGTCCTCCATAAAAGGGAGACTCACAAGAACAAACTGGGTAAAAAACAGGGAGGGTAGCCTGGACAAGAACTGAAAAGACCAAGAATGAACCAGAGGAGATTTGATACCAACTTGATTGGAACTGAATGTTTTGTTGATTTCTTGTCTAATAGAAGCATAGAACCCTCAGCTATGGGCTGAATGTATATACTCATGATACAAGAGATAGTACAGGAGATTATTATCTCTTAATCTTATGGATTAACTAAAAAATAGTTTGAGGTATCCAACTTATCTAAAATAAAAATAAAAGAATATTGCAATTGATAATTATATAAAATCAACTATAACCAACAACACCAAAAAATGAAAAAGGGATACCATCAAACGGTTTAAACACTTGATTTTTTTACACACTACTCTTTCCATCCTTTTTTCTTTTCTCCGGAAATTCAAAGTAGCTACAGCAAACCGATAGAGTCACTAGAAAATAGGCTAACCTTTAAGCTTCGATGATGACCCCTTTGATTTACAGGACTTTGTGCTAGGAAGATCCTTGAATGCGTAAAGAAAATGATAGCAAAGTAAACACGGTTAATTCAAACTGTTTAAGACAACTTGCTGCCGAAGTTAAAAAAAAAAAAAAAAGCTAAACATAATACTCTTAAATTCATTGTTAGCAAACGAAGAAGGTAAGGGTACCTGTTCAAGAGATTGCATAAGTATTTTCCTGAGAGAACCATCATTGCGCTCGAATATCTGAAATCTCAGTTATATAAGCACAGAGAAAATCATTCCAAAGCCATGATACTAGAGACAAAAAGTAAGTACATCAAATGGTTAACAAATATCAACTTACAATCTTAAACTCAGCACGACATTTAATAGGATTCGCATATGAGCTGCAGAAGGAAACAAGGCCCATTACAAGGAATTAAATGTGCAACTGCGTGTAAGGATAACCTATTAACCATCCCACCCTTTTCAAACTTCAAAAATACATTCTGAAAAAAGATACAAAGTGTATTCTTTTTCCCAAAGTGTGTTCAGCAACCAAAAGTATGCGCAAAACCATCATACAAACATGTACTAAATTGTATAGGACATAAATAAATACGAAAAAGTACAGACTATGTATAACTTCCGTAATGCCTAACAAGAACATCCCCAGGAGATCGTTTGCTCCGTTTGCTTGGTTTAGCCCTCTTTGGAACACTCTTTTCATCAACAACCTACATCAAGATCAATTATTAAAGAAAAGGTAATTTAAACATCAATTAATTAACATTAAATTAAACTAGGTATTTTGGCTTTCACGAGGTTATAGAAAGCGGCAAGCACGAAAAAATTGACCTACCTGGGCTGGCCACCATGTGCGACCACGAAGCTTGATAAATATCACATCTCCCGAAGCCACTGAATCATTGGCCCGTCCTTCACTGGTCTCACTTTTCCCACCCCCACTCCCAGAATCCGTCGTAGTTTTCATCTCAGGGTTTTAAGCAAACCCAAACTTTCTAGATTGTTAGTACAAGAAAACAGAATTAAAACAATTGCCTTGACTAAGACAAACAAGCACGTCTTTTTACCCAGCCAGAATTCAACAACGCAGGATCAAGAACTAAAAATTGTTAAGGATGTTTCTTCAAAACTAAATCTAGAAAGCAAATAGAGGCGTTTCACTTTGATTGTTTCACCAGTGACATGCAAAAATAATAAAAAGAAAAAACAAATAAAACAAAACCAGGAAGCAAAGGCGTGTTTGGCAGAGAAGTATTGTTACGAAAGGAATGGCGGAAGGAAGGAGCGAAGACGCGAGTAGGAGGGAGAAGAAAGGCGGTCTTCAGAGTGTAAGAGATAACACCAAACAACATTAACTCGTATGACTGTCCATCCGCACTCGAGAATCCTTGTTTTCTTTCCAGGAATAAGATTCAGATTTTGTCGCAGAATGGAACAAACCGTTTATCATGTGTTTATAAAAGCGAGAAAACGAAACTAAATACGTAGGGTAAATTATCTTTAGCTTCTTTTTAAGATGTCAAATTAGTCAACAGCTTTTAAAATTGTTATAAATATATATATATATATATATATATATATATATATATATATATATAAACCTGTAACTTTGAAAATATATTTATGGTTAGATATTAATGCTTATTTATCGTGTTTTTTCGTATATAAAGTTTAAAAAATTTATTTTGATCATTTATATTTTTAAAAATTTTATTTTGATATTTTATAAAACACTCACCTTTATACCTTGAAAAAATTATGGAATGTGCAACTCCTAACAAAGATAAATTGTATTACGAAATGTGATTTAAAATTATTAATAAAATAAAAATAAAGTTAGTAACACTATTGGTGACTACATCTTAATTTAACTATTTCAAAATTTTAAATTCTGATTTAACAATTAGTATAGGATAATTAAGTTTTTAACATCTCAACTTTTTAATTTTTTAGTTCTTATAGTAAAAGTTGAGTTTAAGGTCTAGGTCTATTCAGGGTAATTTTTGGTTTCTAATTTTAAAATTTTTTAAAATAAAATCTAGTTTTTGTCTTAAGTTTTTAAATTTTTAAAAACAATATTGTTTTTGTTTTCAAATCTTAACTAAAATACTAGTTGAAGGTAGCAATCAAGATAATTGTTGAAGGTGACAGTAGGTAGTGGTGGTCAGTGACTGGCGATCGGAGGTAGTGGTTGGTGACTAATGGTCAGAGGTAGTGATTGAGTGACTGGTGATTGGGGGTTATAGTTGGTGATCGTTGAGCGAACGTGGCAATCAGAGACCGCTGGTTAGAGATGGTAGCCAGTTATCATCTGTCAGAGGTGGCAGCCGATGACCGCTGGTTGGAGGTGGCGATCGGTGACCATCGATTGAAGGTGACGATCAGTGACTGCTAGTCGGAGGTAGGGGCTGGTGACCACCGGTCAGAAGTGACGACCGATGACTGTCGAACAAAGATGGCGATTTGTGACTTCTAGTTAGAGATGGAGGCCGGTAATCGTCAGTCACATGTCAATGATGACAAGTGATGTCAAGTAATGAGCTTAAATAAAGACAGAAACAGAAATCTAATAAAAATGGAATGAAAACTATTTCAAAAAATGAGTAAAAAACCAAAACAGAACCATTTTTACCGAACAAATCTCTGTTTTCAAAATATATCTCAAAACAAAAAACCAGAAACTTAGAACCACTCCAAACATGGCAATTAACAAGTTCTCAAAACTTAAATATTTTTAAAGATTAGAGACTAAAAATTGAATATTTAAAATGTTTAAACATTTTTAGAGTCAAATTTTTGTTCAAGGACTCCAAACAATTTTTTTTTTAAAATGGAACCTTGACCTATCAAACTTTTTGGGTAAAATATATGTTTTAAGTTCTAAAAAATTATTGAAATATTAAATATTTTTTTAAAAAAATCATTTTTATTTAGTTTTTTAATTTAATAAAAAATTATTTAAATAGCATTTAGAGAACAAAAATGCTATATTTAAAATTAGAAGACCAAAATAATAAAATCTTTTTATACTCTATACCAAATATTAAAATTCAATTTTAAAAAAATTAGAAAATAAAAACTTAATTAAGTCATATTAACATTTTAATTCAAAGTATATATCGATACTATTATTTAAATTATATTTTGCATGTAATATTTGGATTAGTGTAATTAATAAATTGAATTTTTTATTTTTATATATTTTCAGAAGATTAGATAACCACATACCAAAATATATAATATATAATATATAATACTATTTTTTTAAAATTTTTTAAAAACAAATATAAAACTATTTTAGATTTTAGATATGATAAATATTATTTTAATAGCTTATAATCACGTAACCAAAATTTTTAAAAATGTTAAATAAATGATTATGAAAGTCGTGATTTTTGTTGTAACTCCACATTTTATTTTTTAAATAATTTCTATTAATATTTTTCTTCTACAATATATAAGATAAATATTTATTTTTTATAATAAAATAAGAATAAATATTTATTAAATATATAAATTATATTATATTAAAACTTTAAAAAAGTAAATATTTAATAAATAGATCATATTTGGTCAAACCATCAGCCACTTGATTGGCCTCTCTCTAAACATGCTTCCAAATAAAAGCCCACTAGAAGGAATGAGTGAATGAAAGAGTTGCACATGTTGTTCACAATAGTGACATAGCACACAACCTTTAATGATAAAGTTGATATCACAATTAGAGTTTGATTCCACGATTAAACCACTAAAACCTCTTTCATAAGCAATTGACACAGCAAAAGCAATAGCCCAAAGCTTAGTTGTGGTTACTGTACAATGCCAAACATTAGCAGAGAAGCCAAAAACAAATTTTCCCTCATGGTCCCTTAAGATCCTCCCCCCTTCCCCCCACATGTTGCCTTACCTGTATAGTCCACTGCAACATCACAGTTAATTTTGAAAGCCCTTAGAGTTAGGGCTTGCCACTGGATGGATGAATTAGAAGTGTCCAAGAGGTTTAGGCAAGGTGGAATGGATGTTGGAGGCCAATAAATAATCAGACACCTCTTTTTTAACTCTAAAAACAATTTGACGAATAGAGTTAAAGATATAAAAAAATGACTTTATTCCTGTTACGCCAAAGGAAAGAGTAGGTGACACCAAACAACAAACTCCAATTCTCGTCATGTTTATGATCAACACTCCCCAAGTTTTGAAGTAACCAATATTGTAACGATGAGTTAAAAAAAATCAATACACATGGAAAGAGGTAAAAGGGACCTCCAAACCTGAGTAGGAAAGAAAGAGTCTCTGAGGAGGTGCATACTTGATTTGCAAATCGGGAAGAGATCAAATTAAGATATGCATATGTCTTGCAAAACAAAGTTGATTTGTGAGTAAGGAACCATGTGCAATCTTCCATAAGTGGATTTTATACCTATCAAGCACTTTCCATCACGAAATACTTTTAAAAATAGGTTGGTGTTGAGCATTTCCATAAGAAATTGAGGCATAGGCTAAAGCCATGCTAAAATATTAGTCAGAATTATGCTTCCAAGCTAATATGTCATTTGCTTTAGAAATAACAAGGGAACTATAAAGTGGATAATGTTGCAAACATCATTAGCCAAATACTTTCTTATTTTTGGCATATTTCATCCTCTTGATGGTAGCACAAATTCAATCACTTTTTTTTTTCAAATCCACTTTATAAAGATGGTGCAAAGCTTTATATTTTAGAATCCCAATAGAAGGAATCTAGTTATCCAAGCAAAAGGAAGTAGACACCCCATTATTTAGCCTCCAAGTGATGTTATCCTTTAAGAGGTTCCAATTTGTTGCCACCCTTTCTAGAAATTGGATTCCACCTTTTCCCTAGTGACATTAGGAATAAGTGCATTTTCATATTTATATTTTGATCGGATTACCTTAGTCCACAAAACATGCCTCTCGGTAAGGAGATTCCAACCAATTTTGATAAACAAGGCTTTATTGGTGTTTCGGATCAATTTAAGACCAATGCCCTCCTCTATTTTAGGTTTAGAAACTTTATCCCTAGAAATTGTGTGAATTTTACGCACATCCTCACTATGCCCCCAAATAAAGGCTCTACACTTCTTGTCTAGCTCATCATAAAAAGCTTTAGGAAGAAGGGTAGTTTGCATGATATAAGGTAAGGCTTAAAGCACTGATTTGGTGAGGGTGATTCTATCAGCCATAGAGAGCATTTTATCTTTCCACATGTTGAGTCTGTTATTAAATTTATCCAAAATAAAGCTAAAAGTTTGTTTGTTGACTCTTTTATGTAAGATGGAAACATCCAAGATCCTCAGTAGATTGGAAACCACACATGGTGGAGATCGCCTTTTTTTCCATGAAACATTGTTAGAGAAAAATATTTGAGTTTTCTCTAAATTCACCTTAGCACTTGAGCTATCACAAAAGAGTTTAAGAGCTAGCATGATGAGTTCAACCTGTTGAGGATAGGCTTCGACAAACAACAAGAGGTCATCAACAAAACCAAGATAAGATATAAGAAGGCCACCTCTATTCAACTTAATAGGATTTCAAAGTCTTTTAGAGACTCCCAAGTTAATGAGGTGAATAAATCACTCAAGAGAAAGGACAAAAAGATAAGGAGAGATAGGGTAACCTTGCAAGATTGAACTCATCCAAGGCCTCACTATTCCATAACATCTACATATTCACCAAAGATATGCACCACCAAACAAGATTGACAAAATTTGAAGGGCAACCAATTTCTCTATTGAACATCTAAATCTAAAGGCAAGAATTTTGGTCACCAGCTTGTATGTGACATTGCAGAGGCTAATAGGTCTAAAGTCTTTTAACTAACTGGCCCCCTCCACCTTAGAAATGAGGTTAATCATAATATCATTTAATTTTGCAAAAACTTATGGATTTATGAAAATATTCTTAATAAGGTTCACCAAATCATCTTCCACCACATTCTATTAGGACTGAAAAAAGATAACTTGAAAGCCATTGGAGCAAGGGGCTTGTAACCCCCCATAAAACAAAGAGTTGAGAAAGTTTTTATCCTGGATACATCATGACCCAACATGTTAATCTCATATGGTTCAAGAGAGGGAAAAGAATTGATCAAGCAAAAGGCGGTAAAGGATTGATCATTAGAAATTAACTTAGAGTAAAAAGAAGTTACATATTGCTCCATGTCAAGCTACTGAAATATCCAAGTTTCATCATATTTTTTAAGCATATCCACCTTATTTCTGCTTCTTCGGACTGACATAACATTGTGAAAGAAGTTAGTGTTTTTATCACCAAAAGCTAGCCACTTGGAACAAGACTTTTAATACCAAAGGATTTCTTCTTTTACTAAAACTTTCTCATATTCAAGCCAAGTATGGTTTTGACCTTCCAACAAGGAATCATTTGGTTATCTAGCCATATTGTTATAAATATGTTACATCTTTTTTAGAAGGACTTTCTTTTTGGTGAAAATATGGCCAAAAGCTTGTTTATTCCATTTTTGGAGTTTACCTCTAAAATGGCTCAGTTGGTGGCTACATGATGGTTTCTTTTGCCAATTAATCCTTATGAACGTCTCAAAATCATCATGCATGAGCCAAGAAGCGAGAAACTAAAAAAGTCTTCTATGATTATTAGGGAGATCATTCTTGAGTAACTCCACCAAGACAGGCATAATCAGATTTGAATTGAGGCAAGTGAAAAACAGTAGCTTCTTTAAAATAGAGCCTCTTTTCAAAAGTTTGTCAAGCCTTTGTGATAAATTCCCCCAACCTCAAGTATAGGGTACTGATGCAATCCTACCTACCAAGGGCCCTCTCACTAGGGCAATGGCTAGAAAGATTGAAGAGAACTTGAACCAGAAAGACTCATCAAGACCCTAGCTCATGATGGAGATAGATATTTTAGGCCATAGTCCTTAGTTTTCCTCTTGTAAATATTAATTAGCTTTTAATTCCCTTTTAGGCCATGTATTTCGGCCATTTATGCTAGTTTATAGAGTTTAGGGTGTAAATAGCTTAGGAAGGGAGGTGAGGGGAGTAGAGGGCCTAATAACCCAAAGGAGTGCAGATATCTTTCCACACCCCCTTTATTAGGCCATGACACTCCCATGACTTAAGGCTAAGCGCCACTTTTAGTGGCCTAAGAGGGATTAATGCTCCTAATCCTAATTAGGCCCAAGTCTCACATTGTCTAGTTTTGAGTTTCTTGCTCTCTCTTTGGGCTATAAATACACCTAGTCTCCCTTGTAAAAATTACACTTGATTGAGTTATTATTATTAAGTGTCATCTTTGAGAAACCTCTCTCTTGAGGATTCTCTTCCTTAAAGCTTTTATCAAGGGACCTTTCCTTTGTGGCAAGCAACATAAAATTTTTTATTCTTCTTTCTCCTAGAAAGTGGTGTCAACCCTCCCCCATTTCTAACCTCTCCATCCTTCATTTTCTTAGAGGAAGAAACCTTGGATGAAGAGATCAAGGGAGTGCATTATTTGGAGTCATCTTGATGAAGGTTCATTTCCTCCTCATTCCCTTTAATTCTATGTGTCATTCTTAGCTATTTTTCTGCAGCTTTTTATGCTTTAATTCTTGCTCTTTTATTGTCATTTTATTCTCCTTTCATGTCTTGTTAGTAATAGATTTATTTCTTGTCTTTTAATTCCTTGCACTTTTATTTCTTTGGTTCAATTTTTAGTTCTTTCATTAAATCAAGTTATGTTAAGTTTCTTGTGTGATTTTTTCCTAAGAGAGTCTTTGTAATTCTAGACTCTTGGAAATCATACTTTGCTTTCATCTTGCCTTTTTATTTTGAGTTGGGCGTTTTCAATTCTTGTGAGTGAGTTTTTATTTTTTCTACACTTTAATTTTCAGCTTTTATTCTTCCTTGTTGTGTGATTTAGATTGTCCTGTTTAGTCCTTTACTTTGTCATTTAAATTCCTAGTCGTACCATCTTCTTTTTTACCATAAAAAAGAATGTATGTTGCTTCTTGAAATTGAGCATCAAATAGGTTCATCCTCTTGAGTAAGTCTTATAAGAAGTTTACATGCTATTAGTTATAGCATGATCTCCAAAAAAATTTTCAAAATTGTGCTCAATTTCTTCCTTTAATTCTTGTTCACTTTGAGTAGTCTATTTTTGAACTAGTTCCTTGGTGGGTTATTTTACTTTTGCTGATTATTGAGGGTGAATTGGGTGTGTGCTTTTGGCTTTAAAATTAAACAATCAAGCTTACCTTCACACCCCTTAAACTTTTTTTGTTACCTAAAAGTAATACCTTAACTACTAGTTCATTTTATGCTACTTATTTTGCCTTTGATTTGCATTACTTTGAAAAATTGTGTGGTTGTCTTCTTCTCCCTTTAAGCAAGCATTTAATACCCTTAGACTCCTTGTTAATTTTGTGTCCATAAACATTCAATAGGTGTAGCAAAATCTTTTTAAAAAAATATAGCAATCAAAAAATAAAACTAAAGTAATTCAAAAGTGGCTTAGTATAAAAAAAAAAAGTTGAAGTAAAAGAGACAAAGAGAAAAACAAAAAAATTATAAGTGCACCTCATTTAGTTTCCAAATAAAGGAGTATTCAATTTTGTAACAAACTTGCTTATTTTGGGACATAAAATTTTTGGCCATTTACAAAAAAAGAAAGAAAAGTGCAAATCTGAGACACTTTGTGAGTCTTTTTAGTCCATACACATACTTTAATCTAGCACCATTCTAGGTTCCCTTTGATGTGCTAATTTCCTTTCCAACCTTTTAATTGTTTGTTTGTCTTGTTCTTATTCATTTTGTTTGTCTACATATAATCTATCCACTTGGATGTATGCCCTCCTTTGGTTTTGAGCTTTTCTCATTTTTTCTTTACTTTTGCACTCTCTTGCTCTTGGTGCGCCACTTTTGAGAAAGGAAAAGAGAGGTTAAACCAAGCTTTCCACAAGGGAAACATCTCGAGGTGTGTTGAATCAAGCTAAGGAAGAGGGTCATTCAAGGGAGCAACACCAATTTGAGAGAGATAAACACTTAGAGTGTAGAAGCAACATAAAAAATTCAAGTCTTTTACTTTTTTTTTCTTTTATTGGGTGTAAATTTTTAAGGCCATTTTAATTGAGGTGTTGGATGCCCATAAGGGTCACCTATTTGTTTGTAATAGCTTTTAGTTTCTTGTTTAGGTGAGAGAAGGAATTGGTACCCCATCTCTCCACCTTAGGTGCACGGCTTTAGATCCTTACCTTTGTCTTAAATTTCTTTTATTTGCTTTGCATCTTAGTGTGAAAGGCTTTTGAGTTCCAAAGACTCTTAAGTAATTCACTTAGGGAGAAAACAAAACTAAAGAGTGAGGAATATTGCCTATAGGTTCTTCCTAATCACTTTCAAAATGAGCTCACACACATCTAGTAAAGGTAATGTAATTCAACAAGGTTCTCAAAAAACAACCAACATGGATAAGTTTGTGAGTGAATTTAGGGAGTGAGGGTAGAATAGAGAAAAGAAAGGGAGAACCGAGAAGAAAAGAGGCGTGAAGAGAAAGAAAAAGAAAAGAGAGAAAAGGAGTTAAGAGAAGAACAACAAAGAGAGGAAAAAGAACATAAGAAAAGAGAGAAAGAAAGAGAGGAGAAAAGAGAGAGACAAGAACGAGAAGAGAGAGAAGAAAGACGGAGATAAGAGAAAGAAAGAGAACAAAGACAAAGAGAATAAAGAATGGAAAGAGAAGAGAGAGGGGGGAAGAGAGAAGAGCGAGAAAGAGAAGAAAGAAGAGAAAGAGAAATTAGAGAGAGGCATAAGTATAGGCCGCCTCTAATGAGGTAAGTGCAAGTGAGGGGTATGAAAGACCTAGGGTGAGGAGAGCGCAACAACATCATAACCAACCCCAAGCCCAACCTAGGAACAAAAAGTAGACCTCCCTCATTTTCATGGCAAAGAGAATGGGGAAGCCTACCTTGATTGGGAAATAAAGGTAGAGCAACTCTTTGTTTGTTATAATATAAGTGAAGAAAGAAAAGTTTCGCTGGCAACCCTTAGCTTCCAAGGGCATGTCATGTATTGGTGGATCTCCTTGGTCAATGAGAGGCGCTGCCTTTGTAACCCTCCTATGGATTATTGGAATGATCTCAATGGGGCTATGAAGCGGAAATATGTCCCCTCTTATTATGAAAGAGAGCTCTTGGATAAACTCCAAAGATTGAAACAGTACAACTCAAGTGTTGAGGAGTACAGACAAACCATAGAGCTTTTCATGGTGAGAACGGGCATCATCGAAGAACCAAGGCAACCAAAGCTAGATTCTTAAGTGGTTTGAGCTCTAACATAAGAGACAAAGTTGAGCTCTTACCATATAATAATCTAGATGACCTAGTCCAACTTTGCATAAAAGTGGAAAATCAATTAAAAGAAAAGGTGGAGCAAAAAGAGAATTTTCATCCTACAATTATACAAAGGGACTTAGGCAAGGGAAGCTCTTCCAAGAGCTCTCCCAAAGAGGAACCATCCAAGCATGTGCATAAAGAAAATAAACCTATGCATCATAGAGACAACCTTTTTCTAGTTCTAGCAATAGGACTAGTAGTATTAAATGCTTTAAATGTCTTAGGAGAGGCCACATTGCCTCTCAGTGCCCCAATAAGAAAACCATGGTCATGAGGGGCCAAGATATTTTTAGTGAGAGTAGCTCATCTTCCTCGTCTAGTGAGAGTGGGGAAGAAATGGTCACGAGCATCATGAGCATGACATTGTGGAAAACCTTTGTGATGGAGACCTTTTAATGGTTACACGTCTTCTTAGAAGCCAACCCCTTGAGCTTAACCACTCCCACAGAGAGAACATATTTCATAAACGGTGTAAAGTTTTAGACAAAACCTGTTCTCTCATTGTGGATAGTGGGTCCTGCTGCAATTGTTGTAGCTCAAAATTGGTAGAGAAGCTAGCCTTACGACTAATTCCTCATCCTAGACCTTACAAGCTCCAATGGCTTAATGAGGAAGGGGAAATAGTTGTAAACTAACTAATAAAGGTGTCATTCTCTATTGGAAAGTATCAATATGAGATTTTATGTGACATAGTTCCAATGGATACTAGTCATATCTTATTAGGGAGGCCTTGGCAGTTTAACAAACAAGTCATTCACCATGGCTACTCTAATGAGATAATCCTTACTCATAAGGGCAAAAAAATAAAGTTGACTCCTCTAACACCTTCTCAAGTGGCTAAGGATCAACTTATCATGAAACATAAAAGAGATGTGGAAAAAAAAATTTCAAAGTAAAAAAAAAAAAAGCTTTCACCCCTAAAGCTTGAAAGGGGTAAAGAGGGAGAGTTGGAAGGAGGTACCCCTTCTAAAGAGGTAATTAAGAAAGAGAGCCATTTTGCAACAAAAATGGACATTAAAGAAGCTCTTTTGCTTGATTGACCTTTTTATCTCCTTCTTTGTAAAGAGCTACCTTCTGGCTCTGCCACAAGTCATGAAATTGAGTCTCTTCCAAAAAGGGTTCAAAACCTTTTAAAGGATTTGATGATCTCTTCCCTTAAGAGGTTCTAAGGGGATTACCACCTCTAAGGGGAATAGAACACCAAATTGACCTTGTTCCTAGCGCGAGTCTACCCAATAGTCCTGCGCATAGGACAAACCTTGTTGAGACCAAAGAAATTGAGTCTCAAGTTCAAGATTTGTTGGCGAAAGGTTGGGTTCAAAAGAGCCTTAGCCCTTGTGCAGTTCCTATTTTGTTGGTGCCTAAAAAGGATGAAAAATGGCGGATGTGTATGGACTGTCGTGTCATCAACAACATCACCATTAAGTATAGGCACCCAATTCCTAGGCTAGATCATATGCTTGATGAATTGCATGGAGCCCAAATATTTTCAAAAATTGATCTTAGAAGTGGTTACCATCAAATTAGAATCAAAGAAGGAGATGGATGGAAAACCATTTTTAAGACCAAATTTGGTCTTTATGAATGGTTGGTGATGCCTTTTGGGCTCACCAATGCTCTAAGCACTTTCATGCACCTTATGAATCATGTACTTAGGGATTGCATTAGTAGGTTTGTAGTCGTTTATTTTGATGATATTTTAGTCTATAATAGGTTTTTAGAAGAACATATAGGGCACATAAGGGAAGTCTTATCTATCCTTAGAATAAATAAACTTTTTGCAAACTTAGAAAAATGCACTTTTTTTGTTCCTAGTGTAGTTTTCTTGGGCTTTGTCATTAGTGCCTAAGGGGTCCAAAGTGGAGCCCCAAAAAATCAAGGTCATTCAAGAGTGGCCCACCGCTACTAGTGTGACTGAGATAAAGAGTTTTCATGTCTTACGGGATTATATAGGCACTTTGTGCCTAATTTATCCATACTAACTTCACCACTCAATGACTTGGTGAAGAAGGAAGTTCCTTTCTTGTAGGGTGCAAAACAAGAAGAAGTTTTTCAATTATTTAAGGATAAACTCACTAATGCACCCGTTCTAGCTCTCCCGGATTTTTCAAAAACTTTCGAGCTAAAATGTGATGCATCAAGAGTAGGTGCGGGAGTTGTGTTGTCTCAAAGGGGGCACCCCATTGCCTATTTTAGTGAAAAACTCAATGATGCCCACCTCAACTACCCCACCTACGATAAGAAGTTTTATACCTTGATTTGTGCCCTCCAAACTTGGGAACATTATCTTGTTTCCAAGGAGTTTGTCATTACCATGAGTCATTTAAGTATTTGAGGGGGTGAGGAAAGTTGAACAAGATGCATGTTAAATGGGTTGAATTTCTTGAGACTTTTCCTTATGTCATCAAATATAAAAAGGGAAAAAAATGTGGTGGTCGATGCTCTTTCAAGGAGGCATTCTCTCCTTGCCACCCTTAGTGCTTAAATTTTGGGATTTGATGACATAAAAGAAATGTATCTTTCTGACCAAGACTTTGGAACCATTTATGCTGTCTCATCTTCCAAAGCCAAAGATGGCTTCTACCTGTGTGAGGGGTACTTGTACAAAGAGGGCAAACTTTGTGTACCACAAGGATCCATTAGGAAATTGCTGACAAAAGAGAGCTATGAAGGTGGGCTCATGGGACATTTTGGAATTGATAAAACTTTAATGTTTTTGAAAGAAAAATTCTTTTGACCCCATATGAAGAAATATGTCCAAAGACATTGCTTGTGATGCATAGCTTGTTTACAAATCAAGTCCCGAGTAATGCCTCATGGACTTTACACACCTTTACCCACTCCCTCTACACCTTGGGTAGATATTAGTATGGATTTATTTCATATATAGAGATAAATCCCTCTGTGTGTACAGCCTCACCTCGTCCTATAGATCTATTTTTCTTGGCTTGCATGGAAATATTTTGAGAATTAGCACTATCCCAATATTTTACAAGATTTTCCCATGCTACCTCACTAATCCACGAAGGATGAATTCTTTTGTTTCTAACTTCCAAAAGCATTTCACAAAGATGCTTGGAGCTTTTTATATTGAAATTCTTCTTAATTTCATATTCATTTTTAGGTGCCTAAGTAACAAATGTCTAAAAAATAACAAATCAAAATTAATATTATCTTAAAATTATGTACTAATAAAATGTCCACTTTAGGGGGACATGTCATCATCTCAAATGAGATTAGCTAATACACTGATATATTCATCTCTAGTTGATCATTTTTACTATATTATTTTATGGTGATTTTTACTATATTATTCATGTAAAGTTATTGATAATTTTTATTGGATTATGTGCATGATTAAGATTGACTCAAGAAAGAAGAGAGCATTAAAACAGAGGAAATTGGCTATCAGAATGTTAGCCCTAAAGTCGAGAAAGAAGTTATCTAGTCGTTTAGGCCTCAATGTTTGAGTATTTGCTTAAGTTCTTACTTTTTGAATAACATAACTTTACTCTTGTGAGGTGATGTAATCCTACCTAGCAAAGGTTCTATCACTAGGGTCATGGCTAGGAGGATAGAGGAGAACATGACCCATAAAGAGTTCTCAAGATCTCAACTCTTAATTGAAGTGAAGAGCATATGCCATTTCTCTTAGATTAATTCTTGTAAATATTAGTTTACTTTGTAATGTCATTTGGGCCATATATTTCCACCACTTTCCTTTAGCTTAGGCGTGTAGGTGCTTTTAGTTAAAAAGGAGGAGTAAGCTTAGTGTGTGTTCATATGGCTAAGTGTGAATTTATGAGTTGTTATTTACACCCATGGGGGGCTGGTTTAGGTGTCACTCTTAAGGGCCTAAGATTTGGGTTAATTAGTCTTAATCCTAATTAAGCCCAAGTCCCATATTGTCTTAGTTTGTGTGTCTAAGCTCTCCCATTTGGCTATTTATACTCCTCCACACTCTTGTAATCATCACAATTGAATGATTAAATAGAAGACTCTTTGAGCATTTCTCTCGTAGTATCGTGTCTTGAGAATCCTTTCTCTTGAGGGGTCTCTTCCTAAAGCTTTTATCAAGGGTCCTCTCCTTTATGGCAAACACCATAAAAATTTTTACTCATTTTCCTCCTTTAAGAGGAAGTGGCATCCCCACCCTCCCCTTTCTAGCTTTTTCATCATCCATTTTCTTGGCTTAGAAAACCTTAGTTGAAGAAGATCTTGGGAAATGCATCTTACAAAGAATGTTTTCCATTTTTTTCATTCTATTTTTTCATCATTTTATAATCAATACTCAAATTGTACCATATGTCAATCCATTAATTTGAGATTCATTACTAAAATGCTAGATTCAATTTTTAGTGTGTGCATGCAACTTTTATATGATGTAAGGCTTCATTAAAATCTCTCGTGTTTTACCCTTATCCATTCACATCTTATTATTTACTCATTTCCCACCCTAAACTTCTTAACTCATAAAAATAATTTGCTTTGTCTATCATTTTCTAAAATTACAAAATACTTTTATTGGAATATTAAATTAATAAGTATTATAGGAATAAGTTGGATGAGTAATTATGTGAAGGGAAACACATTAAGTTTCTCCTGTTTTAAACTATTATTAGCATAACACAATGCTGACACAACATCCTATATTCTTTAACCAAAGAGATAGGTATTTTAAAGATAATTGTTGGGTTCTGAGTGATTACAACGACAAGTTACATGTTTCTTTCACTTGTCTATAATGTGAATTTGATCTCTAAAGCTAAATAATCCATTATGAAGATAAGGTTTCTCTTTATTATTATTATTATTATTATTATTATTATTATTATTATTATTATTATTAAATACTACTACTAATATTTAATACTTTCATTCTTTATCACTACAGGGCCTATTGCTAAGTTTTTTCATGGTTGCCTATATAACGCTTTTCAAGTTTTAATTCATTGCAGGGCTACAAGATTGCCCAAACTATATGCAAGTCAAGGACGATAAAGAGACCACTTCAAAGTTCATCATTGATAGGGTTGAGAAGAAAATGAGGCATTGCTTCATCGAGAACAGATGCCCCAAACAACCCTTCTCACCACATTAGACCTTTTGTACCCATTTCATGTGTGATCATGTGTTTATCATGGAAAATTTTAGCTTCTTCACAAATTTCAACTCGTGTAAATTATTTGTAGCTTATGGAAAAAATAACTATTGAAAAAACTTATCCAAGCAAGACTGTACCAATGAAGTTTTGCTTTAGCTATAAAATTTAATTTTCTTTTTCGATGATTAATCTTGTGATGACTATTGCATGGAAGATTTAAGATGTAGATGCAACTCAAGATAAATAAATTAATAAGGATTTATGTTAGTTCTTTACAGACTTTTCTAGTTTGAGTAACCATCTTCATGATTTACTCATTCATCATCCAGTTACAAATATAATTAATAATGATACGTCAATTTATTGGTTAACTCTCAAGTAAATTATTACTTTCAGTTGATACACATTATAGTGCAAAAATTATGTATAAATATGACCAATGCAGTCATAGTTGCAATTGTGTTGTAGTTAGACGCTACAAAACTTTTAACATTTCATCTTGATAGACAAATCAAATAGCTAAGGAATCATCCTACAAGGTTGAATAGGGGGACAAAAGAATTGTCCTATTCAATATAAAAAATCAGAATCCAATAGGTGGATCACATCCAAAAATACCAACAACAAACAAAAGCTTGACTATTTTTAAAAACATGTTATTATTTATATGATTCTCTGTTCTATTTTCTAATTAAGTTTTGTGGTTGCGGCAATTTTTAATCATGAGTCAATATGAGCCTCTATTTTGTTTTGGATGTGATCCATTGTAAAATCTTTTATAAGTAATTGTTTATTTACAACTCATTATAAGTTTACTATAATTGTTTTTTTTTTTACTTTCAGTGGGCAAAACCCATTTTAGTGTAACCTACTATAACATCTTTTAATTTTAAATTTATTGGAAAATTTTCTCTTTGATCTTATTATAGCAGGCTAAACTATTTTACAGTGGGCTAAGCCCACTATAAGAGTGTAATTATAGAGAATTTCTCCCTGAACCCCAATAACTTCTCTCTGCACCTCTATAAATGTAGAAAAAATTTATACCCATAGGCAAAAACATAACTTAACTCCTTCTTCTTTGTCTCTTGATATGTCTTTCAGATACCTCTTCTTTGAGTTTTATGTCCTGCACCTCCTTCATTATTCGCCTAAAGTCCGTGGCTCCCTGCACCTCTATTCATCTTTTCTCTAGTACATTATGAAATTAGGTTTTTTCAAAATTTTTACAAGTCCAGACAACCCTGTCTAGATTTATAAAAAAATTTGCAAATTCTTTACAAGTCTAGACAAAGGTGTCAGGACTTGTAAAAAATTTCCAAATTTTTTTACAAGTCCGGATGGGGGTGTCTATACTTGTAAAAAATTTTACAATTTTTTTTACAAGTTCGAACAAGGGTGTTCAGACTTGTAAAAATATTTGCAAATTTTTTTACAAGTTCGAACACCAACCTAATTCCATAATATACCCGAGATAACATAAACGCAAACTTGACTCAAGATGAACAAAACGCTTGAAGAAGAATAAGAGAAAGCCACTTATTCAATGGAGGAGAAGAAAAATAAAGTCGTGCGACAGAAGCAAGCAAGAGAGGTGCAAAACGAGAGAAAGGTGCAAGTGAAAGAGGAAGGGAAAGAGGCACATGGTAATTAAATTTTTATCATTTTCATTAAGGGAATTTTTGCTATTTTAAAAATTTATGGAAGTGTAGGGAAAACTTATGGAGGTGCAGAGAGAAATTCTCGTAATTGATTACAATAGGCTTAGCCTACTATAAACCCACTATAACCGAGTTTAAGTTAGAGTGGGCTAACCCACTATGAAATCCACTATAACTAATTGTTAATTTACATTTAGCTCTATAATTTATTTTTTTTACTTTTAGTGGGCAATACCAATTGTAATATAGTCATTGTAACCTCTCTTTATTTTAAATTTATTTAAAAAATTATGTTTCATCTTATTATAGTGGGCTAAACTATTTTACAGTGGGTTAAACCCACTGTAAGGGTATAACTGTATTACAATGGGCTTCATGGTTCACTAAAAATAATTCACTGTAGAGTTTTTCTCCCTACACCTCCATGTTTTCTACCTGCACCTTCATAACCCAGGGAAAAGTAAAAAATAGCCTTGTTAAAAAAAGTTAAAACGTATTCTCTCTCACACACCTCTCCTTCACTCTGCATCTTCTTCTCATTTTCAAAGTCCGGACGCACTTCCTTTCTGACGATCCTCCATTAGCGACCTTTGTGCTCCTCTTCACGACCTCGACTGCCTTTGCTACAATCTCGTGCACCCTCTATTGCAGCACTCTCATCCACCTTCATTCTCGCTTCCAACAAGTTCGATTTGGTCAATCCAGACTTGTAAAAAAAAATTGATTTTACAAGTTCAGATTGTGTAATCCGAAACTTGTAAAAAAATTTGCTTTTACAAGTGGAGAGGGCAAATAGAGTTGGCACTATCATGCTTTACTAAGATTTTGTCACTTTCTACTACTTTTGTTTTCTTCTTTTAAACAAAATAACAAAATTAAATAATTTTCACTGCCATTGATTTGCGTTTGCAACTTCCCTCAATCATTTATTTTTCTGTGGGCTTCTTTATTTGAAAAATACTTATATTCAATCTCAATCTTATTAAGTTGCAAATTTTTTTACAAGTTTAGATTGACCAATTTTGACTTGCAAAATAACTTGCAAAAAGAGAGGAAAAAAAATTAATTTTACTTAAGCCTATTTTTTTAAAAATTATGAAGGTATAAGTAGAAAATATGGAGGTGCAGGAAGAAAAGCTCTCACTATATTATAGTTGGCTTCATACCTCACAAAAAAAAAAGGCCAATATAATAGCTTGTTTTCTTGTAATCCTAAATAAGTTTTATTGGGCTTTTTGCAATGAAGATATAGGTGCACAAACTAAAATTATAGATGTAAAAGGTCGGTGCAAAATAAGTTTTATGAATCCAGCAACAAATATTCATTCCAAAATATTATTTTAGAGATTGGGTTTACATTTATAAGGAAACGTTTATTCGGCTTTGTGATATTATATATATATAACAAATATTTAATGACTTTTAATTAGTATAGACTGACAGTGCAAAAGAATATTACACTAACATTTAATCATATATTTTCATTTATATAACTTTTAAGATATTAATTGGTAAAGTCAACAAATTTATCATAAATTAAAATTGTAATTGATTATTAGTATAAAAAATGTAATTTACACTTAAAGTGTATACTAATTAAACTCTTATATATATATATATATATATATATTTATATCCCAAATAATCTATAATCACTTCAATATTGGTGATGCCAACTGCCACCTTATCTTTATTATTACTCAAATAATAGTCATGACAATTATTCACCCATCAACATTTTTCAATGAATTAATAAAAAATAAATGTCAATATTTTTTCATCATTATTTAATGAACATATATGATCACATGGTTTAGTACCCTAAGAGCATCTCTAGTGAGGTTTTTTTTTTCTTCAACTCAAACAACGATAGCTTATAATTGGAGTGTATTTATGTGACACAACTAATTGTTTAAAGTTGAAGTTAATCATTGCTTCATATGAAAATAATATATTTAACAAAGGATCACCTATTAGTGAGTGAAAATATTTTTTTATTAAAATAATATATTTAATATAGGGACTACCTAACACAATTAAGTGTGAAAATAAAAAAAAATACAAAAACTGAATTTCTTAAAGTTTCTTATCATTGAAATGAATTTGTGTTTGAGGTGTTTAATGTTAATATGACGCTATTGAAACCACCTAACACAATTTTCAATGTATGAAGGAACACAAATAGGTTGTTTTGATGGGAAATGCCCTAATGATATTGGTTAAGAATAATGAATGACCATTAAATTTTATAAAAAGTCATAGGTTGCTTTCATGGAAAATACTTTAATGACAATAATTAAGAATAATTAATGAACATTAATTTTTATAAAAAGTAATACTTAGTTGTGCTATTAAATGAATTTTGATTTTTTAATGATTGATGCATTCTTATTTTATTTAAAGGAGTTGATATTTTATTTTTATATATTTTAATTTTCAGCCGTGTTAACATAAAAAACAATAGTAAAATAATGTCATTTATATTTCATTTTTTAAGGTTTCTTTTGCCTCAAATAAAATATCAATTCAAAAAAGATTGATGACTAATTCTGTCCTTTAAATAAAGGTAGTGACTATTCAAATCATAATTCATTTAATAATATAATTAATTATGAATATTTTTAAATTTAATATTCATTAATTATTCTAAACTATGATTAAAATTTTCCATTAATTAAAGTACTCTTGATCACTTTCATAAGAAATGGTTTTGGAAAAAAAATTGCCCTTTTCACAAGGCATTTACAATTTCTATAAAATATTATTTTTTTATTTACCTATAATACAAATTGTGAGTATTTTAGATGTCACTTCTCATACATTTTACATGTTTAAATATTGTGTTATTTATCAACTTTCAAAAGCATTAGGTGAAGATAAAATTGGTATATTAATAATTTTTTAGAAATGCTAATGAAAACTCTATCTAACATTCTCTTCCTAAAATTGTTCTTATGATTGATTAGAATTTACTAGATTATCTCTAGTGAAAGTTATTATAATTAAAAATTTTTATTTTAGTAACAATCAATTAATTGCATTAATAATTTTATTTTGAATTTAATTAATTAAAAATAAAAAATTATTAAACAACTATAAAAATATGAATTTCTTAATTTTTTCAATAAGTAGAACAAAATTATGTATGAATATCTTAGATAATATTATTTAACATTATCTAAGATATCCGACATGAGTATCTTCAACTTTAATTATTGGATATGTTCTTAGAAATCACCAATTTTAATGTATTTCACTTCTTATTTAATGACTCTCTTCTAAAAATTGTGATTTTCAATTAATTTTACTCAATCATATAAAATTTTTAAAAAGAGAGTGGGAGAGAGAATTTTACTAGCATTTCTAATTTTTTTAAAAAAAATCAACAGAATTAACTAGTATAACAACTTTTATTGGCTTGTGTTGTGATTTATCTTCTAATTATCTTATAAGAAATAATTGAAGGGAATGGAATAGTAAAAAAAAAACAATCAATATTATAGTTGGCAAAATGCACTAGGCACTAGCCAATTAGACTCACCTATGAGTTAGGTTAAACTACACAAAATGAACTTATTTGATCCAATTTAATAAGTCAAAACCACAAAAAATAATGATAATAATTAAATAATACGTAAAGTGATATTAAAGAAACGTAATATCCTTTTATAATATTTAGGAAATACTACATTTTAGTTATTTTTTACGAAAAAACTATTCATAAAAATAGTAAATATGTTTGTCAACAGAACTTATATCTAAAGCAAGTATTTTTGTCGCTAAAAAATAAGGTTTTTGATAAGATAAAGATTTTTAGTTTATGATTAATTGTTAATAGTTATTTTTTTATTTACAATTGTTTTTATATATACTATAATGAAGAATTTCTATATTGTAGACACTTAAACTGATTTTAACTTTATTTATATAATATAAGAAATTAATAAAATTATTAATATAACCTTTTATGTAATTCAAAAAAAAATTCCTACCAAATTTACTCTGTGAGATTATTATTTAGTTTACTATATAAAAAATGGTTTTTATTGTATTTAAATATAATTAATTATTTTAAAATCAATTTTTAATAAATTTATTAAATAAAATTGATTTTGATTGTAAACAATCATAACAATAATTAATTACACATATAATCAATTATTAAAATAATATAATATTTTCAATTATTCCAAATACATGTTAAAATAACAATTATCCTAACCTAATAAAATAATGCACTATTTAGGAATGTATTGATTTTTTTAAAAAATAATTGATAGGTTTTTATTTACAAGTGGATCATTATTTATTAATAGGTAGTTAGCCACAAATTTGATTGTTTCATAAATATTTATAGTTGATTTTTAACTTTTTTTACTAGCTAAATAATTATTTAATCATATTAATAATATTTATTACACAGGATAATGATTTATAATATTTTTTAGACATTATTTTGAATAATATTTTAATTTCTAATGTTTTAAATTTTTATGTTTAAAAATTTATTAAAATTATTTTTATCATTTTTCTAATGTTTAATTTCTAATGTTTAATTTCTAATGTTTCTAATGTTTAATTTCTAATATTTGTTTTACAGAAGGTGAGATTTTATTATCATTTTTAGGCAAAATAAATATTATTAATAATAGACTATGTGTAAGTGTAATAATAAGTGTACACATAGTATTATCACCCCTTCCTTATTTTCCATGATCAATGAGAATAGTACGAGATCTAGATCTATAACTCAAATATGAAAAACACATCAATCACCTTCATAAGAATAGAGGAGAAAATCTCTTAGAGATTGACGAGGAAAGAATAAAGAGAGATAAAAAGAAACAACAAAATAATCACCTAAGTCAACAACCAATACCACCCAACTCTATCATAGTGTTGTCGTCCGTGGTAGATGGTAGTGGATATAATAAAAGATTAAAAATATAATATCTGCAATATGAAAAAAAAAAATGTTTTGTCCTGAACATCAAAATTGATGTTTTTTCTAACTAAAAAACTATGTTTTTAAAACTAGATGGGTGATTGAATTGATAAAAGTATGGGTTCATGATTTATTATTCAATTATTATTAAATCAAGGGTTGAATTGGTCTTAATAAACTAATATTTTTTATTATTAATATACTGTAACAATTAAGATTAAAAAAGAAAAAAACGTATTAAGGATGTAATTATATAATTTTACTAAATACACTTTGATATTGATAATTTAACACCTATTTCATTAATTTTTTAATTAAAAAGAGATTGACTTAAGAAAACAAGGAGTGCATTTAGAAAAATTTTTAAAAATTTTATCCAACGAGTTGAATAATCGATTTTATTGGTTTATGACCGGTTTTCTTGTTTTAAAAACAATTCTTTACCTAACAGTTTGTAGTAGCAATTGAACTGATTACCAAATTGATTTACTAAGTTTTCAATCGAACCTACCGTTCCAATCTTCAAAACATACCTAAAAAGTATTATTTTTTTAATATATATATATATATATATATATATATATATATATATATATATATAACACAGTTGCTTGGATGGAGACAATGTGTACTTTTTTGTGGAGTACAAAGCTTAGTCAAGTCAAGTCAAATATATGAAGATGGTCACAAGAAAATTAGGTATTCATCATGAAGCTCAAAGGACCATCTTTAGTGTTATCATTATTTTATTTATTTTTTTAAATATACTAAACATGAATGGATATGAAAATTAGAGGTTAACTCAAATCTTTGTCATTATGCTTTACAAAAAAATGTTCATTGTCAATAATAACAGAATCAAATTCATGACTTCCTTATCATTAATGTCCTTTAGAATCAGTCCTGAATTTTTTAAGGCTCATAAGGAAATGATAAATAAGGTCTCTTTTGTATATGTATTCAAAATATAAATATATATTACATAAATATTAAATACTTATTTTTATTAAAAACTATACATTTTATTACATTATTAACTTGTTTGATACTACATTATAGTAAGAAAAAGAAAATAAATTTTCAGAAATTAGTATCATCCCTACACTTTTACCATGAATTCTATTTTAATTTAATTATTTTTACTCATTTTATTTCATTCTACTATAGCAAAATAAACCAAGACAAAATATAATTTTAACGGATTTCAAAAAACACCATACTTTTTTATTCAATTTACACATGTGTTATTTTCTATTATTCAATTTACATCTCTTTGAAAACATGCATATATAAAAGTATCTATATATAATGTTATTTCACTCCTAAAATAAATAAAAATACACATAATATGTATAATTTATTTATTAATAATGATTTAATACATTTTATTATTTTTAAATCTTCAATTTTCTCTTTCTTTTAATTTTATTTATTCGTTACATTTTTTATTAAATATTACATTTTATCTCTCTATTATTTCATATTTCTCCTATAAATCACGATGAATACACATTTCAAAAAGTATAAAATCATAATTTTCTAAAATTTTAAGCTCTCTATATTCTTTTAAATATTTTCAATAAAAATTAAAAACATATATTTCATTATTTGAAGCAAATAAAATATATTATGCTTATTATTATCAGGTTAATAAAATAAATTTTGAACAAGAGTGTCATTTTTTTTTTTACAACTTTAAACACGACATTATTGGAATTGCTAGAATAAAATTTAAAACTAAATATTTTTTTTCCAACAACATTATGATATTGTGTCTTTTTAACAAGGCTCAGGACCGGCCTTAGTCCCACTTTTGTATTTTACATTCTATGCCATCAATCATGTGGTGACAGGTGACATGTTTAAATTACTATGTTAATAAAAGATATTAGGTAAATTGAAAAAAATAAATACATAATAACTTTTATCTATACTATTAATAAAGAGAATACTCTTTTTGATGTATACTTTCAAAATACTTATTCTACCCTTACACCTATTTTAAAATTAAAAAAAAAAAACTAATTTGTCATAAAAGAGACTTGAACCCATAACCTCTTATTTTCCAAATATATACTTTACCACTAAACCAACCTTATAATTTTAAGTAAAAAATTACTTTAAAATATTGATATCCAACATACATGATTGTCCAATTATATCTATATTGTATAATATATGATATTATATTACATACTATATCTATACTATTAATAAAGGGAATACCCCCTTTTGATGTCTACTTTTCAAAATACCTATTCTACCCTTACACCTATTTTAAAATTAAATAAATAAACTAATTTGTCATAGAGGGACTTGAACTCATAACCTCTTATTTCCCAAACATATATTTTACCAATAGATCAACCTTATAACTTTAAGCAAAAAATTACTTTAAAATATTGATATCCAACATACTTTAAAATACTAATTTTGGGTTTGAGTGGTTGTGGGTTCAAGTTCCTCTAATGCCAAATTGATTTATTTTTTAATTTAAAATAGGTGCAAGGGTAGAATAGGTATTTTGAAAAATGGACGTCAAAAGGAGGTATTCCTATTATTGATAGTATAGAACTATAGATATAGTACATAATATAATATCATATATTATACATTATAGATATAATTGGATAATTATGTATATTGGATATCAATATTTTAAAGTAATTTTTTGCTTATAGTTATAAGGTTAGTCTAGGGGGAAAATATATATTTGGGAAATAAGAGGTTATGGGTTCAAGTCTCCCTGACAAATTAGTTTATTTTTTAATTTTAAAATGTGTAAGGGTAGAATAGGTATTTTGAAAAATAGACATTAAAATTGGGTATTCCCTTTATTAATAGTATAGATATGCATACATTTCATGATAAATATTTTTAATAAACATGCAAATACACATGTGCGACAATATTTTGAGTTCTATTGAAACTCTCATCTTTCCATTTTTTCATATTCATTGCATATTTGACATATCATCTGACATATTTTTATCATGTTATCATAAACAAAAAATATAAAATTAACAAAATATATTTCAAAACATGTCATATAACAATTTATATTTCAAAATATAAAAATTTACAAAAGATATTAAATTAAAACCTTATAATTGTTATAATATATTAAAATAGAAATACTAATACACAAGCGCGACAACGTCTGTGTTTTCGCTAGTGTTATATAATGGGAATATGACCTTTTTAGTATCTACATTTTATGACTATTTTACCTTCTAAACATTTTATTATTGTTCTCACTTTCACAGTGTAACTTTTCTCTATTAATATATGCGTACATTTCATGATAATCATTTTTAATAAACATGTAAATATACAGGTGCGACAATATTTTGAGTTTTATTTAAACTCTATTCTTTCCATGTTTTCATATTCATTGCATATTTGATATATTCATTGATGATCTGACATGTTTTTATCATGCTATCATAAACAAAAAAAATATAAAATTAACAAAATATTTTTAAAAAATATCACATAACAATTTATATTTCAAAATATAAAAATTTACAAAAGATATTAAATTAAAACCCTACAATTGTTATAACATATTAAAATAGAAATGTTAATACACAAACGCGGCATCACTGGTATTTTCGTTAGTAATTATAATAGGTTGCAAATTATATATTTAAATTAAAGTCTCCTAAATACATAAACACGTAACTAATTATGAATTCAAAAATAATCTTATAATCTCTCAAATAACAAATACATAGATAACAAAATTAGAGTTGATATAATTTCTTATACACATAAACACGTAATTAAATAAGAGTTTAATGGTGATTTATAGATAGGACAAAACAATTTTTACAATATCATCTAATTACACAAAAATAAATAGTAAAACTCAACAAATTTATATGATAATTTATAATCGAATAAAAATATAAAATATTTTACACGGATAACTCATCATTATCATTTTTATCCATGAATTATTGAATAATCTTACATATATAAGAGTTTAAAAAAAAAAAATCCTACATATATAGGAAATTTTGATTCGAATTAGATTAATTGAGTATCCAACTTAAAATCTAAAATCTGATCTAATAATCTAGTATATATAAAAAAAACTTATGATAACTTAAACACAAATTTGGTGACATTGTTTAAGTGATCATTTTGTAAGGATGAATTTAATCCGTTGTTGAGGTGAACAAATTGCTCTCCGGTCTCCATGGGAGAGGTTCCCAACTCTAGTTAACGGGAGAGAGGAGAATGCACAGAACTTCCTTTAGGGAGAGGTACTCTGGAGTCTCTGCATAGAGGTTGTTGCCAGAGCTCAAATATTTTCTTTGACTTGACTGAATTTTTTGGGGCCTTTGGGAATTGGGGTCCTGATTTTTCATTTTTTTCTTTTGAAACTATCTTGATTGTCAATCCTTTGATGCTTTACTGCCTCGTGTTTGATGACGGACACATATATGGGTTGAAATTATTACACAGTCCAAAGTAAATGAACACTGAATCGACAAATGCATGGCTTGTTCATTTCCTGTTAGAATTTCAAATCACTCAGTCAGTCATCATCAAAGTCAGTGTTAAATCAACCAAAAGGTAAAGGATGCATTGACTATGTCATTAGAAGAAGATAAAATGGCACGAATATAATTAGCATTCCGTGTCCTATATGAAGAGATTCAATTTGACAAAAAAAAAAAAAAAATATGCAAAGAAATGCAGAGATGCCTCCAGTAACTCCTGTTAACTAGCACCCTGCAGCATCCCTGTCAAGTGTCAACTCAGATGCCGATTCCTTGTGAGTGAAATTAAAATGGTAAGTCTCATGAATTATGCAAAATTTGTAAACGCTAAAGGCATCTTATTGAACAATTAGTTTTCATGCTGGAACATGCTTTGCAGGACAATCATTTTAAATATATTATCCTACAAAGTTTATTTAGACTGTTATTTTGTCATGGGTTCCAATATCAGATACTCAGGGACATATGGCGAAACAAAGCTTGGTTTGGAGCATAATCACCTGAAGACAGAAGAGTTTGTATAAAGAAACGATGGTCACAGGGAAAATTTGAATTCAACTTCGTATGAAAATAAGAAAAAATGGGAAAATAAAATTGAAGGTCAGAAAGCATTAGAGGAACCAGCTAGAAATGTCACAAATTGTGTGACACAATTTGCAATGGATGTCAATTCAAAAAATGAGGCAAAAATTTTGGGAGCACATAAAATAATCAAAAGTCTCAATCTTGCACATGTTTGCTCTTAAGTGTAGCAGTAGCCATTTATTTTTCATGCAGAACAATAAATAAATATAATGAATAACTACGTAGATTCTAATATCTGATGTATGTCTTCAGGTGCATATTCAATTTGGTTTAGCCAAACTCTAGATTGTGGTCCAAATCCCCATTTTAACAAAAAGTACATCATAACTGCGGAGTCATAGTTATTGTATTAATTAATAACCTGACAAGTGACAACCAGGCAAGTTTTGTTTTTCTTCAGCATATGTTAGGTAATAGGTATATAGAAATGTTTGCTGGGTTTTCTAATTATATAAAGTAATGTGTAAAAAACACAGCAATAATGGTAGATGATTAGCTTGTAAAAGGACAATAATTTGCCAATAGAAGATGCTATAGTCGAAACCATTTATGCAGACATCAAATTGGCTATACAACGATTCTCTAATGTTCTACCCTTTTTTTAACTTAATTGACGTCATTACCGAACTACAGACATTAGAAAATAGATTAACTAAAGAAGGTTTAATATAAGGAATAAATTACCCCAAAGACATGGTGGAAAGGTAACAAGCTTATGATAAGAGGCGGTGGTGGTCCCGTGAGTGAGTCTGCTCTCTGCAATGAACTTTAGAGCAATAAAAAATGTTGTAATAAGGATCAATACGTATTATTGATGAGACTTCACATGTAAACAACACATGGCCAATACAAGCAAAAACAAAAATGGAACCACTATGACAAGGATATCCATATTAGCATGCTACCTTGTGACCTCAGCAGAGAGGTAGAAATACAAAAAGACCATAGTCTCTATAGATTGAGAGGGGGAATAGCTACTATATCTTAAAAATGTTTGGGGTCCTTCCTATCTTATAGGCTTGTAGGTTCCTTTCCCAATGTTGTATGAAAATAGCCAATAGGCCGTTAGATCCATCCAAACCATATAACTCAAGAACAATCACCCTTTTTGCATACCTTTTTATTTATAGTGACATTGTTTGATTATTGTCGGAGGACCAAGGTCGGTCCGTCCGGCGTTTTTCTCATCTGCACATTTTTTTTTTTCAGATAAATATTTTCACAACATAATCAATTATTAATATAGTTACAAATTATGAATTTCTTAAAATATTAATTATTCGTAATAAATTTAATTTGTATACATTATTGTTAATGTACAAAATTTATATCGTAAAAGAGTTTATTTAATCATAATCATTAAGTTCTAGGACTTTTAAAAGTGTTAACATTAATAAACTTATCTTATTAAATACCTGTTTTAAATTTTTTATAGAGATAATGTACAAATTTTTTTCTCATTCTTATAAATGTTAATCCATTAATTACAAATAGCAAAACATGTGAATTTTAAGGATATCATTTAATAATTTTTTTATATATTAATTTGGCTTATAAAATTTAACTGGCAGAAACAAACACTTAACTTATAAAAAAATATATTAATATTTTCATTTTATTATTTTATTAATAACTTATTATACAGTTAATTCTCTTTTTTTTAGGAATATTGCTTAGTTTATTCTAATTTACATCATTCGAATCTTTATAATAATAATGTAATTAAATTCATAATTGTTATTTACGTATTATCAAACTTGTAAAAATAATGGTTCTTTTGGTATACCTGATTTAGCAATTAAGGAAAGATTTTTTTTTTAAAAAAATAGCGAGGAAATGAAGTTTTTTTTTAAGTAAAAAGAAAGTTGTTAACAAGGAAATAAGAACAAATTAAAGTAAGCATTGTAGTATTCTGGCCTTCGAAATGGATAATTTATAATGGAAAGTTAAAAAATAGAGATGAATCCCTTATATTATTATTTCATAACAGAAGGATGAAGAAATGAATAATGATTATCCATGATTAATAAAAATTTTCTTTAGGGTATTCATATGTTTAGATTTACTCAATAAATTGATATCTAAATTGAACCAATTAAATTGGTTCAAATTTTCTCTTATTTGAGTTAAATCCGAACCAAAAGCGATGAAAATAATTTAAATTTAGTTTGATTTGCAAATTTGATATTTAAAAAATTAATTCAAACCGAATGGATTAATATATATATATATTAAATATTTTATATTAAAGTTAAAAATGATTAATATTTTACCTTCATGAGATGTTTAGTCATTTGGTCTCTTGGACTTTTGGTTTGTCCAACTATCTACTGAGAAATCTTACTCTCAAACTCATTGTTCAACTCTACCATTGCATTTCACACAAACCTAATCGTCACTCTCTCTTATTTCTCTCTCGTCTCTCACTTTCTCCATTGTAGTACCCCTAGTTACCTTCTTCCCCAACTTTTGTGTGCTTTGTTTCAAAGAGTACTCATATTCTTTGTTTCGATAAATTCAATATAGAATTATTTAGAAGAGTCAAATTTTGTTTTCTGTATATAATTTGAAAATACTTAAAAATTTCTTATTGCATCACTTATTTAAAAGTAAAATGATATTAAATTGTTTACTATCCCCTCAAGGTAAAAAGGCAAAATCACATGATTTAATCTTAAGTTCTAAACTAAGGAAGAAAAGTTTATCATTGATTCGGATTAAGAAAAAAATCCATACCAATTAACTTATTTGGTTTAATTTATTTTTTCCAAAACTGAGTAAACATGTATCTTAAACACCCCTAGTGTCTTTTTAACAATTTCGATTTATATAATCAATTATGTTACATAACATAATCAATAACATATTTCTATAAAATAATATATATATATATAATCAATTATTGATTAGGCTATATATAAGTATAAAAAAATTAATAATAATAAATTATAAATGTTATTAATAAAATAAATAATACCAATAATAAAAATAATAAATATAAATAATAATAATGTTATTTTTTCTTATTTATCAAAATTTTCTTTCTTTTTCACTTTTTAAGTTCAACCAAAAAAAAAATAGTTTTCACTTTCTTTCTTATTTATTTTCTTCTTCTTTTGTTTTTTCCCAACAACCACTTTGAATCTATGATAGAGTCTCAGTGACCTCTTGTTTGATTGAAAAACATGGAGAGCGAAAAATTACAAAATGAGAGAAGAATTACAATTTTTCTAATTTATTAGCAAAGAAAAAAAACATTAAAAAAGGAAAAGTGCAAAAAACTTAAGTCTTTCAAGATTATATTGTTTATAAAAGATTTATTAAATAAATATGCGTAATTTTATGATTGTAATAAGTTTAGTTTACAAATTTCTATGCCGTTTCCATCATTTTCACACAAATCAAACAATTTTAATTTTTATTTTATTTTATCTCTCTTTCTTTTATTATACTACTTCTTCTTCTTTTCTTTTCTCTCAATCATACAAAGTCTAAAAGATCACAAACCTCAATTATAATAATTATTTATAATTGAGAAGAGATTAACTTAATCTAAGAGTAAATTTAAAATATTTAGGATTTCTTCTTACCATTAACTTTTTTTAAATCTAATAGTTGTAATAAGTAATTAATGTTAATCATTAAATTTAAAAAAATAAATTATTAGATGTTAAATTTATTCTTATCTTTAGTCTTTATAATTATTTATAAAACTAGAAAGTGATCGGCACGCATTTAATAAATTGTTCAACTTCGATAATAAAGAAAAAGTAGGGAGAGTAACGAAAATTAAGCCTTCGTTGCATTACTAACGTGGAATAAACAAATGGAGATTGAATAATTTTTTTAATATTACTAACTATTGAAACTATTAGTTTTACTTTTGGTCCCGTTTAGTGTGGGGTAATTTTTGCCTCTAAAATTTTACTTGTATGACTTTGATTCGTACAATTAAATTGATCAATTTTAGTCTCGTAATTTTAATTGTTTGATTTTAACCATGTTAGAAAATGGATGGAGAATTTTAATTTTGGCATTAGCTTAGCATAAAATTTCTAAGCAAATACGATGACGTAAGTCAAACAATTTGTGCCACGCAAAAATATATACATGACATTATTTTAATAAATGAAATACTTTAGTACAAAATATTAAATAATTTAGTATAAATAAGTTAGGAAATACATTAAAAATATCCATGAAACAAATTGTTTTATCTTCAAAATAAAAAAAAAAATAATGACAGTTAATAATTGGACTAAAGTTGTTATTTTTTTCTAAATATATAGACCAAGTGAAGTAATTAAAATTGTAAATTTTTTGAGATATATGAAAAAAATGTAGTAATTAAAATGAAAAGAATGAAGAGTTTGTATAAAAAAATGTAAGAGAAATAAGAATGGCAGTAAAATTTTAAAGGTACTAACTTTTTGGGGAACATAATTAAAATAAAAATTTTTATTTAATATACTATATAAAAAAAATGATGTTAACACGAATGAGATGAACACGAATTTTGAGACAGAGATTTGTATCTATCATAATTGATGTTGAATAGTAGGTGATGTATTTAATTAATGAATTAAAAAAAAAATATAGTAAAAGAAGAGAGGTTATATTATGTACGTATTTGTCTTTGTCTTTTTGTATGTTTTTCCCCTGAATCCCTAGCATAGAATGAGACCCAAAATGGCTTCCCCTGTCCACTCCACATGATTAAAAATTAATGCGCAGCTTCACCCTCCTCTTTCTCAACTAACCACTCTCTGTCCCTCTTCATGCGGCACCACCGCCGCATGGCTCCTCCTGCGCCTTCCTCTTCCTCTTCCTCTTCCTCCCTCACTCCCATTCTATTCTTATTCCTCTTCCTTACATACGCACCGGCAGCACACTCCACACAAACCCCACCCCCAACTGCCACCATTGTTCCGTCGCCACCCGACGACAATTACCCCTCCTCCCCCTCCTTCAAACCTGGCATAGCTGTCGTGGTCTGCGTTTTGACCACCATCATCTCCCTCTCATCGCTCCTCCTCCTCTACATCAAACACTGCAACATTGCAACCACCGAGACAGCCGCGGGCAACTCTACTCCCTGGACGGTGGCCCCATACGGCGGCAGGAAGAACTCCGGCATTGAGCGCTCGGTGGTGGAATCCTTGCCGGTGTTTCGATTCGGAGCGCTGCGGGGGCAGAAGGAAGGTCTGGATTGCGCGGTGTGCCTTATGAAGTTTGAGGCGGCGGAGGTTCTGAGGCTGTTGCCGAAATGCAAACACGCGTTCCACGTGGAGTGCGTGGACACGTGGCTGGACGCGCATTCCACGTGTCCTCTGTGCCGGTGTAGGGTGGATCCGGAAGACATTCTGCTGGTGGAGGCCGCTGAGAGGAAGAACAGTGATAAGGAGGCTGTGGAGCTGGAGATTGTGGAGTGTGGACGGAGGCATTCGTCGGTGGGGGAAAGGGGAAGAGAAAGCACGGAGGAGCCGGGTCGGTGGTGGAGCACGGCGTTTAGAATGTCATTCGATAGCGCCACATGGAAGAAGAGGAACGAGAGCGTTGGTGTTGGTGTTGGTGTTGGTGTTGGTGTTGGTTGTTTTGTGCGTCCCAGAAAAGACGGGTTGTTGGTAACGCAAGAGACGGAGCGAGATAGGACAAGCGTGGAACGGAGATTAGAACATAGGATCATTGTCTCCCCGGGCCCAGGGGTCCACCAGAGGTGGAGCGACGTGCAGGCTTCGGACCTGCTGTATCTGACGTCGGAGATGATAATGAGCGATGTCCAGTGGAACAGGCGCTGCCGCGGTGGGAGGCAGAAGGGGACGCGGCCTACTATTACCAATGATAATGATGGTGATGAGACAGGGATATTAAATAGTCGAAGTGTGTCTGAGATCACGGGATTGAGCAGGTTCTCCAACCCCAACAGCGACACAGAGGGACTGGTCAGGAGATGGCTGGGATGGATTTCCAAGTCACGCACACAACCAACTGTACGCTAGTGGCTGCCTTCATTTCTTGTCTCCTACCTCTCACTCCTTACTCTCCTATTGCTGGATCTGGGTTTCTATCTTTGCATAGGATTTCTTACTCCCCACATAACACAATATAAAAAAGTCACTTTATTTTTTTAACTTCAACCCTATACTAGACTCTCACTTAGCACGTGGATGCCAAGGGACATCATCCTCCACTGCTCCCTGTGCATCCCTCTCTTACGCACTTTTTTCAATTATTTCTCACCTTCTATCCCCTCATCCCTCATCCCTCATCCCTCATCCCTCATCATCCACACACGTACCCCAATTTTTTAAATTATATGCATCATATTACTCTCTCTCTCTCTCTCTCTCTACACCACTACCTGGCAAAATTTTAGTCGCTCTTCCACAATCGTCATTTTCATCCATTTTTACATTTTATATATACTTCAATCTTCTTCATTTTTTAGATTAAAAAAGTTAATTGTCTATCGCATCAACATTGTTGACATTATGAACTATACTTGATTTCCCACAACATAATCATTTTTTTATTAAAGCAACTTCGATTAGTTAGTTCAAAAATTGTATCAAGTATGATTTAACATTTATGATCAAAATTTGGGTTTGATTTTCGACTTCCATTACTTTAATTTATCCAAAAAATGGATCGACCCGATAAATAAGAGTTTTACTTCCTGACTATATAAAATGTTGCAAGTGACTTGCAGTATGTATATTTGTTTTGATAGATTTGAAAAGGGAGAAATAGCTAAATAAGCAAAAGAATGTAAAACATTGAAACTTGAAGGAAGTGGTGGAAGAGAAAAAAATTACTCGACATGTATTAGAGTCAAATAGATCATTATAACATATGCATACTTTTTTTTTTCTTTTCTTTTCAACTTCTCTCAAGTAGACATAAATAAATTTTGATTAAAAAGAATATACTGAATACCAGTACTTTATTTTGAAGACTCCGCAAATGCCAATAGATAATAGGATAAATTGTGTTCAATCACTAATTGTATATAAAATGAAAATTTGACAAATTCAATCACTAATAAATTAAGTAAATAAAATTTTATACAATTTTAAAATTATTTAATAATTTATCATACCATTTACTTTTAAAGTATATTATAGTATTTAAAATGTGTAAATATTTATTTTAAAGTATATTATAGTATTTAAAATGTGTAAATATTTATTATTAAATAATAGATATAGAAAAGTCTAATATAAATTTGATAAACAAATTTCATAAAGTAAGTCAACTAAAAACCGATTTCTTTTCTTTTTTAAATAACTGTACAGAAAAATAGGAGAAATATTATGTTAATAAAATTAATATATAATATTATAAACTGATAAAAATCAAGAAGAAAATGTATCAAATTTAAAAGAAATATCAGCCAGCAAAAATATCATTATTATTACAGCTATTTTTTTTCCAAAAAAAATTGAATGTAAAGATATTGTCACCTGATGATTCTGATCAGGTCACTGAAAATTCACTGCTAGTTGAAATTTGACTTAACGGTCGTATTCTTTCCAGACTACTTTCTTTTTATCCGTGGATTTTTCTTAGAGACAATTTCTAAATAATAATTGAAAAAAAAAAACGTGTTTCTGCAGGGAGCCCACAACCTGAGTTGGAACATGCAGTAACTTAATAATTATTAGGAACGGCAAGAATGCTCATTGGTACCGTCCCAAATCGATCCCATTTTTATGAGTATTATTTCTTTTGATTAGTATCAATACAGGCATGAATATTATTTAATATGATAAACTCAATACAAGTATAAATTTAATTAAAAATTTTAATTTTTAAATTTTAATTTATAATTTTTTGTTACTATCTATTCTTTATATATTTTTTAATTAAAATATATTAATAAGTTAATTTATATAATTTATTTAATAATAAATAAATTTAAATTATAAAAAAAATAATGTAATATATATTCACAGATATATCTAAAATTAAAATCATGCGTCGGAAACGAAACAAAGATCAAAATTTTATATACGCTATTTTTACATTCGTACTTGTCTCACATTTTTCAAGAATAAAAACAGCCAAATCTATTTTCACCATGTACTGCTACCATTCCTAATTATACAATCATAAGAATGTGACCGAAAATTTGGAAAAAGAGAAGAGACAATGTCATTTTAAATGAAAATGTATGCCATGAGCATACCATTTACATAGCTTTTGGCTAAAAACAATAAAAATGTTTAACTGAAATTTTTGTCTTTCACTTTTTTCTAATTTTGGTAATTTTATTTTCACTTTAGTTTTTAACATTTTGTTTCAACATTTTAAATATTAGATAATTATGTTTCATAGTTTGATCTTTGTGAAGACGCGTTGACGGTTATGTGTTGAAAATCAGGCAATGGATAATTTAGAGAGACACATTGAAGGATATGTGCAGAAAATCCAGCGGCACACTGCTTAATAAACATGCTTCAAACCCTTTGGGGGTGACTCCAAATCCACCAACCCATTAACCAAAATAATAAACCATCTTGACAATTGGAGTTACAGACAACATCTCTTCAATTTTTCTTTTAATTTATCAAACTAATAAATTCTTTGAATTGTTGCTGGTGAAGTGTCCAACAAACATACATCTTTCCATTAATCGAAATATTTAACTACAAATGACATATTGACAGATTTTTGTCATAAAAGAAATATTAACAGGACAAATTTATAAACAGTTCACGAATTACAATTTAATTCTTACATTCTTCACTTGTTAATGTCTTTGTTAAATTTTATTATTATTATTTTAAAACTTTAATTAATATGTATTAACAATATAAAAAAATTTTAAACTAACATTTTATCATAATTTTTATTTATATAATTTTTAAACTCTTAATGAATAAAGTCAATGAAATTATTACAAATAAAGTGTTGTGATTGACTTTAAATGTAAATTTTTTTACACGATACTAATTAAAATTTTATTTTAATATATAAATATTTTTCAAAAAATTATTCTAACCTGAAACTTTGACTGGGTATAAAAATCTTAAATTCTAAACTCACATGTATTAAAAATTTAATCAATCTAATCTAAATATTGAGTTTTATATTTTTACTAATTAAATTAAATATTAAAAAGTTTAAATATTTTTCAAATTATTTAACAGTTTATCACAGTATTTAATTTTAATATATAATATTATATTTAAAAATATAAATATATTTTCAATAATTTCAGAAAAATTGGATATTTTATTAGTCTCTTTAATTTTTTTTTCCATGTAGAGTTGATGAGATGATTTGAAAATGATATATATTTGTTGATCTTTTAACTTTTTCTAGAATGATTGGCTTTAGACACAAAGGTCTAAAGAGAAATTATAATTTTAATTAAAAGAAAAACTAAAAAGTTGTAAGAGTATTGTCCTTTGTCAGATACATAGAATCTTAGCCCAATCGATTGGCACTTCAACCATTAACAATATTATTTTTATAAATAATGTTGTATATTTGGTTGAAACTAGGACAAAAAAATATATTTAAAATATGAGTGTAATTGATATGTATTGAGGGTGTAAATAATTTTATACTAGCATTTACTTACAATTTTTATTTAGAATAAATTTGTTGACTTTATCAATTAATATTAATTAAACTCTTAAAATATTAATTACTAAATTCAACAAACTTACAATTAAGGTTGTAATTGAATGGACATATTAATTAAATTTTTAGTTTTTTACAGATTAAATATTATTTGTGAATATATAAATTTTTGTTAATAGATAAATTCGAACGCAGGACATCTCACTCTATCTGTTATGTCTCTACTTTATCATAAGACTAATAAAATTATATGTAAAAACTGTTATATATTTTTTGAAAAAATATATAATACTTTTTACAAATTAACCTATAAAAAAATTCTATATTTTTAAAAAGAAATTATGATTTTTTTTTTGTATTTCTTGTATAATTTTTCTTAAAAAAAAAATCATTCAATCATATCCTAAACTGTAAATAGTCAATCACTTTCTCATTTTCAAGACTATTGATATTAATAGTGTATTTAGACATGATTAACCTTGGTATGATTTTTCACATTTGAACAAAGACTTCTAATAATTACAAAAAAAAAAATGATTATCAAACACCAGGAATAAGACTGAACAAGTTTCTTAATTAGTAAACAAAAACTAATTAAAATAATGTATTGTCAAATATAATTTTAATAGATTTGTAGATATTAAAGTTTCACCGATATATTAAATGAAACTTAAGGACAAATATCCTCTTATTGCCAAAATTTTTAAAGAAATTTTGTCTAATAAAATATTATTAGGCTAGCATGTCATTTATAAGAAGCTTGGAATAAAAAAATCTTTGAGGATTTGAAAGAAAAAAAAAGAAGAAAAAAAGGAGAAAATATAAATAAAATCTATAAAGATTTGTAGAGTTTTCACATAAACTAAACTCTTCTTCATTTAAAGAGTTCTCTTCTCTATAGCTGCTTTCGCTTTCTATTCTCTTCTCTACCATCATGTATTTCCTTTCCAATGCTATTGTTTTTTCTACAATACTATATAGCCATTTTCGCTTTCTATTCTCTTATCTACCATCACCCTTACTTCTAAAATAGGACGTCCTCCCCTCTTCTTAAGTGTCTTGTGATGTTATTCTCCTACCAACCCGGGTGTATCCCTGTCCTTCCTCTATGCTCATCATGTCTCTCCACTTTCTATAGCACTTTGGTCCCTTTGTCTCTCACCTTTCCTCTTGTACTTAAGTCTCAAGGTTAAGTACTATAAACTTTCATTCTCCACCTTTAACATTCACTCCACTTACCTAGTATTGCCATGTTGAACAACTTTAAGCCTCTCAACCCACATCCTTTATCTACCTTACTTTTTACACATTGCTCCCACTTTATCTAGCTAATCTTCCTATTTTGGGTAGACCCACCCTATGAAATAGAATGTTAGAATTTTGATAATAGAATCTAGTTGTATGATGAAGCATTTTTGTGCTTAAAGAAAGATACATAAAAAATATCATAGAGTAGATAACACAAATTTGATTAACACTATCCTTTGAAATAAAATGTTAGTTCTATGAAGGAGTTGAATAGAGTTATAAGAATTTTATGGTAAATCTTTTTAAAAAACATTAATAGACTCTCTATAAGTTATACTATCTTATAATATGTTCCTTATGCCTTCATAGGTAGATGGTATGATGGCCTTACTAAGAAGATCTGATACTAAGATGCTTTATAGCTCTACATTAATAGATGCTCTATAAATGATTAAATGGTTTGATGCAAGCTTGAATGTTTCTAATGCACTAGACCTTCTTACACTCTTGCAAGATGTTCCTTAGCAGATGGTATGATGTCTTTGCTAAAAAGATATAATACTAAGATCATAAACTCTTTTATCTTCTACTTCTTATCAACTAAAGGCTTTTTATCAATTCACAAGACTTCTTATGTAAACACTATGATATTGTAATGTGTGCGTCTTCATCTACAAAATGCATATGCATTTGTCTTGATTACTCCAATGCTTGTTTAAATTACTTTTGACTTGACTGCATTTGAGTCTGTCTCTTCTTGGCAGTTGTCTATGGCTCTTTATGCACTATGTATACGTTGGGACTTTGTAAGCTGCCTAATTTTTTCCATGTCTTATAACTATATCTGGATGATGACATGTTGCATTTGCGTCTTATAACTGCACTTGGTTGATGGCAAGATGTGTTTGTGTCTTAACATAGTGCATCTGCATCTGACTCGCGACTCATTATGAGATGCACATAGATCTTACTTATTATGAGATGCATCTGCCTATACATCTTTTCAACTGGACACATCTTCTTACAAACATAGGTTTTCTTGTGTGTTTTATCCATAGAAGGCATTGTATGACACATATTTATCATTTAATATATTTTTCAAGATAAATGTTAGAAGATCAATATTAATCTTATTTGTTATTATCAAAACCAACCGGAGATAATAGGATTATCAGATTGTACAAACCTTCCAAACGTAACACTCTTGTTGTGAGTGAAATATATACTTATGTTTCCATGAATTCAGTCTCTTCATTACATCTTTCATAGTTGGTCTCCACATGGATGTTGTTGATGGTTTATCATCAGTTAGTAGACTCAAAGATGATTATTATTATTATTATTATTATTATTATTATTATTATTATTACACTAATTAAATTAATTATAGTGTGATGTCTACATAAAATATTAAAATTACGTTATTTATAATTTTTTAACTTAATTATAAAGATATATTCAGATATAAATAAGATGAACAGAAAAAAACATAATATGTTAAAAAATATAATAATTGAAAGTAAAAAATAATTAAAATTGTTGAATTTATTTAAAATTAATTAAAAGCTCAAATTATAAATATCCCAAAATTTATTTTTTATTGATAAAATAAAAGATTATATAAAATATGATATAAATATATATTTTTGTTCACTTCAATAAATAATTCTATCAAATTTTTATAATTTAATTAATTAATTTTACAAAATAATTTTACTGACTCTCAACTATTAACTAATAGTTTTAAGTTATTAAGTAACTATTTAACTTTTAATTAACTTTTATTTTTCAGCTATCCATAATAAAAATTGACAGAATGCAAGTAAGATGAGTCTGAAGACAAGGAAATACAAAGATAAGATAGAGGGTAAAATACACACTAAGATTTTGACTTTTTATAGTTATCATGTGATGAATGATACCAAAACTCGTAATAAAATCTGAGAATAGAATTGAAAAATAAAAACGTTGGATTATGGTCCCCTACTCCTGTGTACAAAATTGTAATATTAATTCATATACCCAAAAAGTTAAAACCATTTTAACACTGATTTTTTAGTAATATGAGTCAAAGTCTAAATTATAATTTGAAGTTACATTTTATGTTAATTCTACATAATATTTTATAGTTTATATTATAACATTCCTTGACTGTTTGAAACACTCATAAAGAGCATTAAAAAAAATAATAAATGAATAATTAATGCATAACGTATTAGTAGATAAAATTTTGTGTTTTCCATATTTTTCTTTGTTAATAAAGTAACAAATATCGTAAATATGGATCTTTACTAAAATTAATAAAAAATTCAGTGTATGAGAAAAAAATTATTTATATAAAATTAAATTAATGACATTAAATGTTATATTAATATTTATTTTAAATTATAATTTAGTTGAATATATATTTTTAAAATAAATTTATTTTAAATTTTAAGAATTAATTATAAATTTTAATAACTGTACCAAAAAATAAAATATTTAATTTAAAAATTAAAATAATGTATTTTTAATACGAATGTATATTTTAAGAGTTTAATTGTATACATTGTTAATGTAAAAGATTTTTACACTTACATTCAATCAGGATTTTCTTTTCATTTATGCGACTTCTTCTAAAGTAGTAACAAGTACCGTCAACAAATTTACGATGAATAAAGAGTTGTGATTGGATGTGAGTGTAAAAATCTTTAAACAATGATTTTAAATTTTAAACAATGATTTTAAATTTTAAACTTTAAACAATGATTTTAAATTTTAATTTTTAAAATAAAAACCCTTAATTAAATAAAAGTTCAATAAAAATTAAACATTAAAGTGATTCATTATATAAAATTTATGTTATTGATGATATTATATAAATAAGCACAATATTTTCTCATATTGTATGGAAAAAAGTTTGTCAAAAAAGAAATATTTTGAAAATAAATAATTTATTACATTTATTTTAAAAATATATATTATTAAATTAGAAGTAAAAAAGAAATATAAAATACTATTTAAGTTATTAAAGTAATATTATATAACTAAATATATTACCACAAACATTTAATTAGCACAATCAAGCTTTGTTTTTTTTCATTACCATTTAGTATCACGGGCGCATATCACGCATGCACTAATTACGTACAATTATTTAATAGAGAACCGTATTTAGTTATTTACATGTAATTTAGGAGTAGAATTTGGACGAAAAATAGTAGTAAGAGACTTTATTCGTTTTATAATATGTATGGTTAGACTAGATGAGTTTATTATTGTATGTGCTTATATCTCATTGGTCAAAATATAATAAATTATATAAAAATGCGGTTGTATTTATTATAAAGATAATATTTTATTAAACTACATATTTATGAGTATAAAATTATTTGAATATACATTAATATTTTATATTTTTATAAATATTTAATTATTTATACATATCTACAAATATATATTTTTAAAAATTAAAATAATTAATTGAGTGAACAACAGTTTTATCCTTAAATTTAAGGAGGCTAATACTTAGATTCTGGAAGAACTTGTCACAGAAATCAGTATCCCTAATAATTCTCGAGTAAATTTGTTTTTAAATTTGAACAAAATTTTTTAAACATTAATGTTTCAAAAACATGCTTATTTTAAGTAAAATCAATTTAGATACATTAAAAAATAAAAAAAACATCTTATTTTATTAAAATAAACATTTTTTAACATTTTAAAAAAATCTTTTTTAACAAATAAATTTAAACATACTTGTCAGATAAGTTGGACCCTAAAACGTTTTAGATAAAATTTTAAAACACTATCTATCTAACTATTTTAGAGAGGAACTTGTACAACAACAAATTCATTTTAGATTAATTTAGTTGAAAATTTCTTTCCAGATATAAGTGTAGTATAACTATAACGTTTAAGGAGTTAAAAAAAAACTATTAACTTTTAAGGACAAATGAAAGTTTGTTGATTTAAAAATATAACAATATAAAGAAATTTTTAAACGTAACATTTGTGCAAGGTATGGTTTGTTTCCCTATTATAATGATATTTCATTCAAATTTGATGATGAATTAAATCTTTTAAAATTTGATTTAACTGAAAACCTTTAAACGGCATAAATCTTTTCTATTTTCGACAAAATGTTTAAAATATATCACATTATTTTTATTTTTTTATTCAAACATTATTTTTAATTTATGTTCTATTTCTAAATATTAGTTCAAAAAATGGAGTAATGGCATTTCATTACAATTTTTTTGGGAGTTTCATTACAATTTATTTGTTATTTTATAACAATTGTACCTGAACAGGAAATAAATAAGATTTAATGCTCACACATATATATTAATTATATTGTGAATGTAAAAAAAAAATTATTATTTAATCACAATCCATTGTTTTGTATATATTTATTACAAAAGTTAACAAAATTAAGAATATGTTAAGTTACAAACAAAAAGTAAAGGAAAGAAACTGAGAAAAATTATGTGAAAATGATGAACAATTATGTAAAAATAATTAAAAATTATAAATAAAGTTATTACGATTACAAATATATTTAATGAATTATTTTTTATAAATAAAACTAATTTTAAAATAATTAATTTTCTTTACACTTTTCTTATTTTTCATACTTATTAAAAGTAAAACAAGTCACTAAATTAGTGATATTTTTCTTACTTTGTTTACTACTAAAAATTATAAGAGAAAAAAAGTTATACATCGTAGATGTAAAAAGTTTTAAATTGATATTGAATCACAATATCAATGACTTTTCATGACTATGAGTTTAATTGATAAATTTGTTGAATTTAACTATGAGTTTAATTGGTATACACTGTCAGTGTAAAAAAAGATTTTTATACTGACAGTCAATCATGACTTTTCATTTATGAGACTTTTAAAGTAGTAACTAGTAAAGTCAATAAATTTACCATGAATGAAGGGTTATGGTTGACTGTAAGTGTAAAAATACCAATTAAACTCTTTTTTTAAACTGTGTAATTAAACTCAAATTATAACTTTTTTCTTACTTTGTTTAATATTAAAAATTATAAATTTTTTCTAAAGGTGTTAAAATGGGTCAGCCCATCCCACACGGACCATCAGCTTACCACGGGTTATAACATAAGTGGGTCATGTCAGTCCCACCCACCAAAATAAAGATACCTAAATTTCCAACTCAATCTACCACAGGCTGGTAGGTTAGGTGAACTAACCCACTAAACATGCAAAAAATTAATTATTAAATTTAATTTTTTATTTTTTCTAAGTTATAAAAAAATACAAATTATAAATAATATTAAAATACATTATTCTCTTATTTGGTTATACAGTTAACTTTCCACCCCTTTTAGGGTAAGTCCACGGATGGATTATGACTAACTACAACATTTTCCGTGCATCATCCATCTTCTCAATAAATAAATAAAATGTCCCTTAAAGGGGAAAATTCACCTTTGTGAAACAACATTATGGAAAGAAAGGAAAGGGAGAATCCGGAAAACTTTCAAAAAGGGGTTCATAATTAATTTTGAAAAATGTTATTCGTACAACTACAACATAATTTAGACAACTAAAAGAAAAAAAATGCAATATATAATATAAATAGAAAAAAAAATGAATTTATATAAATCATTGGATACAAACACATCTCCATAATTTTATCTTCCTTTGTAATCAATCTGTTAATGAAATAATTACTTTCCTTTGATTTTTGGTTAAATAAAATGAATTGATGGCATTTACACATAGAATGATGGTTAAGATGTTGACCGTTTGTATTCTAAACGAATATAGTCATACAGAATTCCTATAAAAGGACTTTTGTTTTGTAGTTGCGTTAGAAAGATGGTATTGTTTCCCTGCACAAGAAGACTGCCTTGTATATCAATGCTGAATAGCCAGTAGAGTCCGTGAATTCCATGTCTAGCTATACTATTCTCCTTTCCAATTACTCCACTTGAAAATAAACCTGGATTTGCGTCTACTTTGTTTATCCTAATCTATCCTCCCAAAATTAAAACAAACTTTAGTTAGAAAGATAAAAATACTTATTTGCATGGCACAATTTTTTTATTTTATCATATTAAAAATTATTGAAGACAGACTTTTATACCTCTAATTCAGCACCATGCACAGATGCCAGAGCCACTCGCAATATATAGGTCCAATTGGTATTCACACTATCAAGCTTGAACTTAATTTGCCATGTCGTTCCTTGGTACGTGTAATTATCTTTCTTCCTGAGGAACAGCAAAGGAAAGCAAGTAATTGAGACAATAATCAGAGGAACACCGATTAAATTAGACTTTTTGAGACACAACTATAAGCCCATGAACAGAACCTAAAACTCTGTTAAAACAGTACTTTCAATTAAGACCCCTGAAACAGATTTTTTAAATGATAACATGTGTGCTTTCATGAGGGGGGCTTTGGGTAGAGTGACCATAAGTTCAATTACTAGACACAAATGTAGAATAAACTAGGTCTTAATAAAAGAAAAGCAGAAAAACATATACCTGGTAACCTGAGCAAAGAACCAATCTTTTCTGTAGTCACTAACGCCAACAGTGTAAACTAGGTCTTCATTTGGATACAATTCAGCATATCTCTCCCACAAGCCATATTGCCTATACCTGTCAGTTAAAATAGGGACATAATAAATATATCCCTTTCTCTAAAATGAAGATTCAATGATAATATTGCCTACTGGATAAAAAACCAATAACCTGGGGACCAACATATATTGAACTAGCATATAATTATAATTTAACAGTATGAATGAATAAGAAAGTAGTCAGGAAAAATTGTATTCATACAGGAAAAAAGGTAAGATACCTTTCTGAATGGTTAACATAAAGTCTGTTAATGTATATTGGATTTGGGTCAGGAACATAGAACTCAGCAGCTGAACGATCAGGGATGCCTATTTCCCACAACGTAGGGCCATCTCTTGGTGGCTCATAAACTAGCTCACCCACATCAATTTTGCAACCTAATTAAAAATTTACCTAATGAGTCTAGAATAACAGTACCATATATTTAGAACATTAAAAAAGCTTCATAAACTTGTTAAGACCTGAAGTTACGTTGATGACTCGATCGAATTTATAATCACCAATGTATCCAGTGACCCAGGAGTAGAGATTATAGTCCCCAGGGCGTATGTTAATAATTGAGAAAAATCCTTTATCATCAGTCATGGTCCAAAATTGATAACCCTGTTAAGAAATAATAGAATTAGTCAATTTCTCCGGTGGTATAATGTTTTTTTTTTGGGCAAAATGTTATTTAGTGTGTTAGTAGGGCCCTCATGCAAACTTTATAACTCCTTGGTGGCTCAATGTTGTTATTCTTTATGTATAACTGGTACAAGGAAGTAGCTCATATGTTACCTTGCATTCTCGTTGCCAAGATCCAACATCTCCTATGGCTGCTAGTCCCACATAAGCACCGCTAACTGGGATAAATGCATCGCTGATGTACCTATACAGGATCAGCTATTGGGATAAATATACCATCACAGCATAAAAATGAAAGAAGAAAAAAATTAAATACACCCAAACAATCTGTCGCAAATGGCAAGACGAGAAGTCATTACGTAAAGTAGTTGTTTTAACGTATGTAAAATACACCATATCATCATTTATTATTCATAAACTCAGCGTTGTTATTTGTTAAGTCTCATTTGGTCATTGCAAACACAAAGTCACAATTTTTTTCTTGAAGTGAGAAATTCACAACCTTACACATTGTTAAACATTGATTTATGTGTTTATGTTAAGTGGCACCCACACAAAATATTCTGCAAAGAGTAATTTCTAGTTCTACCATAAACATTTAAATTATCATTTGATATTAAGATTGTGAGTGATAACACAAAAGTATTCTCATCATGAAAAATATTTTACTCATTTCGAGTACGTTAGAATCAATGTGATAAATCTTTGCTGTCTGTCTATTTCTCAACATGAAAGTTAAGCAAGTGATACCTACCTGTCTCGGACAAGCAATCTACCTTCAACTTTACCTCGTTGTTCAGATGAGAGAAAGTCTTTGGAAGCTGGGAATTTATAGGGCCAGCTTTCAACTTCATTCACCATCTGCAATTATTTTCTTTATTATTATTAACTGTAAGTGGGTACACTTGCTTGATACAACCATTAGGTGAAATATGATATTCTGAGAACAACTTAACAACAGGAATGATATTAATTTAAAAATGTATTTTTAGAACACATAAATAACCATGAATCTTCCCTTAATATTTAAAAAGAGAGAGGTTCCTAAACCACTCCTCTCTCTAGCAAATACATTTTCCTCTTTCTCTCTACACTCCTCCCTCTCTCTAAATCCCCTATCTCTTACATGTAAAAATTTCTTCTCATCAATAAAATCAGAAGCTTTTTTGCAACCCCTTCCCTCTCCTCTCCTGTTGTAAGTATTTTACGCATGAAGTAATTTTCTCCTAAGGTATCTTCGGATGCTTTAAGCAATAAATATTTAAAGATGCAAAGATGATTTAAAGGCTTATCATATGTTAATTAAATTTATTTTTCATCAAGTTTATAAGCAGATGTCTAACCGGCTCTGCCAAATTCAGTAGCTTATAAACTTGTTTTTATCAATATTATACGAAAATGTCTAACCAGCTCTGCCAGATTCAGTATCGTATAATGTTGATTTGTTAAAATATTTACTTTAAGTCTCCTCACCTTCTTTCTTATCTTGTTTCTCTCTTTCTCTTTTATCCTTCTTTCTCATTTTCTTTCTCACTCTTAATATTTAATCAGTTAAAATTAAACTAAAGCATGCGTATTTTAAAGAGAAAACTATAGTAGTGAGTAAATTGAATAGTTAAGTCTATTATTTTTCGTCCATCGAAATAATTACTAATTAGACAACCAGTTAATCGTATATTCATCATTCACATCCCCAGAATGCGTAAAAATGTTTTCCTACATTAACACATTAACTAGGTTATTAATAATCTACAAAAAAATATCAAAATGGACAACTTTTCCTGTTTGAAATTTAATTTTGTTTTTTTTTATGCAACTATATTTTTAAATACCCTGCCCAACCATTAACCTAAAATTTCGTATAATAAAATTTTATCCAATAAAACAAATAAACAATTAAGTATAATCACACTTCTTTACCATAACCAGGGCATTAAAAACTAAATGAATAAAATAAAAGAACGACAAGTAGTGGCGTACTTGTTGTTTGGCGTCCTCCCAGAGCTTGGTTGGGCTAAAGCCGTTAGATTGAGAGTTGAGGTATATAGATATGGGCCCATAGACTTTCTTCCACGGCTCATTGGGCCCAAATTTCATTATAAGATCCGCCCCTGAATAATGCGTGCTATGAAATACCTGATTTATGTGATTTTCCAATTAATGATTTTTACACCATTAGATATGATTGAATTTTATTGTTAATTGAACTAACAAACAAATGAGAGATGAAAATCCACTAATAAAAAAAGATGATGAGTAAAAATCTTACAGAAAGTGTGGTTGGGCCCACGTGAGAAGTAAGATATTGCTTGAGGGGTCCAGCCGATCGGAATTCATAGCTTGGCGTAATCAGCCAGAATCCAGTGGAATTCAATGAATCAATGCTCATCCAACCGTGAACATGGTTGTTTCTGCTCTCGCACGAGTACTCATATTTGTCATCTACCTGGTTTCAACACAATTTGGATTTTTGTACTCTATTTATTCAAGTTTTTCAAAAACGAAAATTTTAAGTTTTGGATAAAAAGAAAGGGAAAGAAGTTCCAAAGTCCAAATAACATTTTTTTAGTAACGAAAAAAAAGGAAATAATATGAGTTTTTTTTCTTTTTTTTTTAAAAAAAAAAGAGTTTCCTTTCGTGGAAATTTGAAAAAGAATTAGTTTGGAGAAATATGGAAGTAGTTAACATCTAAAAGACCTACCATTGACTACTTTGTATTTTTAGGTTTTAGGTGATTTGAATAAAAAAGAAAAAAGCATACCTCTCCTTTGAAGTGAGGCTCAACCGGATCAACAAGGCGCACAGCCTCAGGGTAGGCCAGAACCTGACCTCTTGGTGGTGACCTGTCATCAGGCAGAGGCATAAATCTTTGTCTGTTGTCCGCTACAACCATGTAATGGAACCTTTGGAATAAAAACAAATATCACCAAATTAATATTAAAAAAAACATTTGCTTGTGTTTTTCAAAGTGTGAAGGAACCGCAAAATTGACCCACTTGTCCTTCCTAGGCTTGAATGCTATCCTAGTGTTGTCAAGATCGAACGCTGGCCATTCCTTCAAATGCTCGTAAATGGCATATGTGTAGAATCCGGATGAACCACGAAGCATTACAAACCTTTACAAAATTATCATGGTTAGCATTCTCTTGAATCCAAACCCCAAGAGATAGGTTGAAAGTAGAAAGAAAGAACCTTTTATCGATATTGAGTGGCGGAAGCTTCCCCTCAAGAGAAGCATTCCATGTTCTGGTGAAAGATAGCTCTACTTGTTCCTCATTGTTCACTATCACCGTCAAATTCGTGCCTTCCATTCTGTACATCATTTTCCTTTTATAAAAACACTTGTATAATATTCTCCCACTCTCTCCTCTTATTTTTAGTCTCACGTTTTTTTTTTGTTTTCTTTCAGTCTCTCTTAATTATAAAAAAAACAAAACTAAACAAAATTATACTGTTATGACAAGACAAGGTTCACAGATCAAACCTGTCAAATCTACCCTTCCCCTTTGCTCCTTTTTTGGTTCTTTTCTCCCCTCCTTGGTCCCATACGATATCCCAGTACCTACACGCATTAGTAATTTGTTACACCAAAGGAATAAGAATAATTTAACAAAACGAATTCTGGGTTGCGATTTCAGATTTGGGATGCTGGTAGGAACCAAAGCAGATCACTGAGGCTCACTGGACATTACTCACTGCATGTTCAGTGTTTGTGAATTGTCCTACAAGAGAGTTTTCTACTGCCATTTATTATACATTCAGAGTAACATTTGATATTAAGTTGCTGTACCCTCTGTTAGATTCATCGTTCAGAACTTCCAGCAAATTGTCGATGCCATTATATTGAATTCCCGTCACAATTCCTTCAGGATTCGATAAGTTGACCTGGACTATGCCATTATCGATTATCACCTGGCCAGAACAAATATAAAACAGACAATAATGTCAGAAAAAAAATAATTTAAGATAAGCAATAGCTTATGCCCCTGAAATGCCACCCCCAAAAGCCACAGTTAAATAATAAATAATATATATATAGCTAGAGAAGAAGCCATTGCAGAAGTGAATTACATGTTTATCTTGAATATCCAATCGTACTCCTGGGGATGATATATACTGTAAGTTAGTCCCTTGAAATGTACCATATATCTTAACTAACAATTATTATTTTCATAAAATAAATCTTGGTGCAGTTTTTTAGTCTTATGTTTTAATTTGTCTGACAAAGTAAAAATATATTCAACTGCAGAAATAAAAACGAGAAACTTGGTTTAGTAGCAGAACCTAGAACCAGGATAAATTGCAGCATCAAGATCATGAAGCAATTGGTGAAGTTCATTGTCCCGTCCACTTCTATTGATGACAAACGGTACGTAGTTTCTGATTCCTTGTCCTTGTCGATTTATCTGCAACACTATTCACGTTAGTTTTTATGAATGAGATATGCATAACTCCTTTATAACAGCATAATCAGGCTTAACATAAAAGCTACAGAAGGGCAATCCTATGAACTGGCAAAGATCAAAGAAAATATTAATTAGGTAGATAATCACCTGACCAGACCATTTAAAAAAAGTATAACACTTTTGCCAAACATGTTTTTATTATGTGATATTTTACTATATTTTCAGTATAAATTTGTTATATTATTATTAATTGATTAGCTGATGTATGAAAGATAAAATATTTTATTTATCATAAAAGTAAATAAATATAATAATAATAATAATATATTTGATTTTCTGATACAATCTCAATTATTTTAAATTTATTCCAAATTATATGAGTATCTTCTCATTTAATATAATCACAACTTGTAATTTTTTAATTAATTATAATAAAAAAGAGTGTGTATAAATATTTTTCAAGTCAACAAATTAACTTATTATAGATTAGAAAAGTCAACGCAACTTAGTTAAATTCTTTTATTTTTGCACAGATTTATAGAAACAAAAAATGAAAAAAAAAATCATTTATAGCATTTTAATAGATATTTTAAAGTGGTTATTTTGCAGAATAAATATACATCAATATAATTGTTAGTGAAAAGAATAATGATTTAGATTTTTAACGTTGCATATTTAGACAATAAGTTGCTTTTATAAAAACGAAAATTGAATAAAATGCGCATAACAGCACACACAACCAAACCTATACGTAGGAGTAGGTAATTAGTATTTTAACAAGTAATATTTATTTAGCTTGAGTCTTTGCTGAGGGCGGTGGGTTGTAGCTAGGAATCCAGTTAATTGACTTTGGGAGTCGTTTGATTTAAATGTTCAGTTAAGCCTATGAGTTAGGTAACGTGAAGTTGAAGGACAGAAATTATAGTCATGTTTAAAAATGCTTCTAAGAATCTTGTTGGACTGCTTTCCTTTAATCACAGACCAAATTCATTTTATTTTACCAATTCTAACACTTGCTCACGGGTTGCCAAAACAATTTGTTTACAAATGTGGAAAAAAAAAACCACATGGTTGGATAATAATTCAAAATTTAAAAATAAATGAAAATAATAAATGAAGATATGGAAACTTAAGAAGTATTTCTTTAGTTTTTTTTTTTAATTTTAGGATTTTTATATAAAAAATCTATTAGGATATGATGATGTGGTGTGGCGTGTATTTTTATTAGGATAACAATTTTGTATTTTTATTTAACTCTCTATGTAGAATTATGAAATAATAAAAAAACAGGATGTGATGTGGCGTGTTTCATCTAAAATCGATTGCATGTGTGAGTAAATTTTATTGTTTAAAGAGAAGAAATTTTTCCCAACAAAAACTATAGAAAAAAATTTATTAGCAAATAAAAAAAATATTTGCTAAGGAGACTCATTATTCGCTGTGCGCGTGACAAATAATTACCGTTTTATAAACTCATGATACACAATTATCCTTTTCATATATATATACTCTTTCCTTTAAAAAAAGAAATTAAAGAGAATTAATATGATTGTTTTTGTATATACTAGATGGTCATGGATAACCAGACCCGTGAATCGGCCTTGTGATGGTGAATAGTGATGGTATAAACTTTTGCTATCTAGAAACCAAATTAAACAGCATGTAATAAGTCAGCAATGCATAGGAGTGAGTTCAATTGGCGATTTGTGAATTTTACAAGTGAACTTGGAATAAGTTCATGCTTCTATCTTACAGGCTGAAGTCACATTAATAATGAAAATGTAGTGCTTTTATATTCAGCAAAGCATAATAAAAGAATTGTGGTTCCTTTGTGATAACTTAATGGTGGTACCTGCAATAGAGTAATTTTTCCTAAAAATAATGATTTGAGCAATGAAAAACGGTGGACAGGACTGTGGGTAGTTGGAAAATTGTAGAGCATGATTAGCGTCAATATACTGGCAACTAATATTGGTAAACAATCCATATCGTCCAAGTTTCAATATGATATTAACGAATCAACTAGATGATGATTATAACTTCAAGTGTAGACCCTAGTTGCATGGGATCATGATTAAGGAGAGACACGTGCACCTAAAATATCCTTTAATTATATATTAAACATACATACCTGTAAAAATGAGGTATTACTATGGCGGTAGTAGCTTTGTGCTTCCGCCGGTAGTCTGCTTCAATGGCCTCAGAGACTGGTACGTATCTGCAATTATATTTTAATGCTCAAGTCAAGAGGTTATCATAGGCTTTTTTAGCATAATGCAACCTATAGCTTTTACCTGTGCACTGTATCTTCTTATATAATTAATTCTGCATATCTTTATAATCACGAATTTACCTTATTTTCTATTTGTTTGAGAAATTATTATGTAATTACGATGATCACATTTTCGTAGTCTCAATTAATATTTATTTTAGAAGTTTCAAATTTTGAAAATATTTTCATAATTAAGATTTTAGATATTAAAATTAAAAATATATTACAAATCGTATATATCTTGTTACAAAATAAAATATTTCTTATCAAATTATATTTTTGTTCCTTAAAAAACTAAATATTTATTTATTTTAAATATATTTTTATAATCATTGTTTTCTAACAATAAATTTAAATTTATGATTAACATAATTTCTAAAAAAATTTAATTATCATTTATTATATTTGTTATTATCACCAATAATGGTTATTATTGTCATAACAATCCCTGTTACTGGACTTATAACAAAACTTTGCACTAAGTCTCTTGAAGGATACCAAGATGCAATATTTGATGGAAATAAAAAAAAAAGAACCATTGAATCAATATATTCAAGATTATAATATCTATAGAGAATAAAGATAAAAGGATAGAGGAAAAGAGAATTTGTGTACCTTGTATATATTGAATTAAAGTTCCTTGTGACTCTCTATATGATTATTATCATAGATATATAAGTTCAATAAAAACTCTTCGACCTACTTTTTAGGGGATTATTTTAGAGAATGTGTGTAGTAATTTGTTTAATGGATGGCAAATTTATAATCCCCTAGGGTAGGCAAGGACCCCTCAAATGTGTTTTTATGATTGACTCAACTCATCACAAAGTCAATCTTATTATCATTTCATTTCAAATAATCATAAAGATATTCTAAGATATGATAAGACATGATTATGACCATAGCTTGAATTTCCAGATAATGATAAAAGATAATTTATTAATACCAATGCATTATTATTTCCAACAATATTTTGATTTTTTTTATTGTAGGTCAATGTGGAAGCCCCCCACTAGTGACAAGATTAATTATGCCATAATGTTCAAAGGTTCCCATAATAGTGTTTTGATAGGTGTGATTCGTGATTATAGAGGCACATTTGTGGTTGACTTCTCCAACAAAATTCCTTAGTGTGAAGTGGAAAAGATGAAATTCTTAACCATCCTTAAATCTCTAGAAACCACCTAGTATCTGAAACATCATTATTGAATCTAACTCCCTTTCTATAGTCAATCTCTTGGATATAAGGGATGCACTATCAATCATGTGTTACCCCATAGATAAAATTTACAAGTAGAATGGGAAAACCCAAACGTGTAATTTCGCTTTTGTCCCCTGTAAGTCAAACACAATAGTCAAAGTTTTTGCAAAGTTAGGCTTAACTATGCTCTACGATGATAATATTTTTAACCGTGAGTTTGTTCTCATTATTCTCACTATGTATGTTGACTATATGTCATTTTCTAATAATTAATTTTTCTAGTATCTTGTAGCCTTATCATTAAAAAAAATGATTGAGAATTTTATTTATGATATTTTAACCTAATATACAAAATAATTCTATCTTTTTTATCCTTTCAATATGCTCTTTTGTTTAGAAACATAAAAATCTATATAATAAGAGAAAGTTTCTTTAATTAAAAGATCTAAATACTCTTTCCAAAATGTGAGCTTTCAATAATTTTATTTCAATCAAACTCACTTAAAAACTATTAAAATAGCATGCATACAAGTAAAACATTTGAGAAGAGGTATTTAATACTATTAACAAATATTTTTCATAAGAATCAATATTTTTTATGTAAATATATAATATAATATTAACCTTTTGCATTTATTAAATGTAATAAATAACTAATTTTAATAAAATTATTTTTGAAAGGAATTTTAATAAATGTATTAAATGGCATATCTATAGGATATTATATTTTTGTTAAATTTAATAGATCTTTTATATTTATTAAATGCATGAATTTTCACATAAATATGTATGTTAAATTTTATAATTAATTAAATAAAATATATGTTAAAAATTTTAATATATATATATAGAGAGAGAGGAGTTCAAATAACACTAGCGTAATTTTAAAAGTATTACAGTCAATTTTAATCGTTGAAATTATTTTAAATCTAACGATTCTAATTTATTCTAAATTCAATATGAGATCAAATATTTATTTATTCTATCTTATTTCTATTTTAAAAGTAATGCTATCTTAAATCAATTTATCTTTAATTTTTTAATTATTTGATCGATTCTCATATAATTATTAATTATTTCAAATGCAAAACCAAACAAATATTTAAATATTTCTACCAGCAATAACTAATTCATACTAATATATTATTAAAAAAATAGCTTAGACAAAAATTTTATTTCGCTAATGACACTTTGGTTAAATCAATTAATTAGAATTCGGTCTCCGTCTGTCCATCTGTCAACTATCTTACCCAATGTTAACATGATCGAGATTTTACATAGAATCGGAGGAAACTTGAAAACTCTTAAAATGAAGATCGTAACACGGATCATAAGATCCTTCGTCCCATATAAATTCTTAATATATAATAATAAAATTTTAAAAAAAAACACCTTAATACACAACATTAAACAATATTACCACATTGATATATATAAACCTTATATTACTTAATGTCATCTTATAAATTCATAACAAAATCAAATGTATAATAGAAAATAGTCAAACACCCAAATTACACCAACAAAGTCAAAAGTTATCAAATCATTACATAAAAAATTCAAATGAAATTCTAATTACTTCAAGTTGTTAAATCTAGTTTTTAAGAAAGCATATAATTCATCTTGACAATTGTCATCTATATAATCATCATTTTCATTGGCATTGGGATGTCTCATTCCCACTTCAATTCCTTCATCATCATCAATAGGAAGAACATCCAAATCATCAATAGGAGCATGTGCATCACTATCTGCACATTCTCTAAGTTCAAGTATGACTTCATTTAGTGCATCCATATTTAAATTCTCATAATTTTGTCCTCTACAATCTAATCATCACCTGAAGAAAAATCTTCTATGACATAAGTTTTTCACTTCCTAACTTCCTTTTTCTTCTTTAATCTTGAATTGACCATCACATATACAACATCATTCATGGTCTTTTGTAGCAAATGGTTCCTTTTCTTTGTGTGGACCTAAATAATAAAAAGTAATTTATCATACAATAAATAATTGAGTTAGTTTGGGTAATTCTGTAAACTAAAATACTTACCCTCTCAAAGGCACTTCAATTACGCTCACAACCAGATGAACTACATGTTAAACTCAAAATTTGAATTCCAAACTTTTGCAACTCTACATTTTAATTACCATATGAATCCCACTAATTTGCTAGAGTTTTTGTTCCAAGTGCATGCTGAGCTATCAGATGTCCAAAGAGACCTAACTTTTTCTTGAAATTCTCAAGTTGTGAATCAATTTTGCCTATCAATTCAATGTTTCCCACCAGCCTTTCCAAACAATCCATAAGTCCTTTTTGTTAATTTTCCAATCAACCTTAAATTCAGGACTATAATGTATCATAGGATTAAGGTAATAGGCTGTTGCATGCAAAGGCCTATGCAGTTGATTATCCCATCTATTATCAATAATTTCCCATAATGGAGTATAACTATACATAAATAAAAAAAAGAATTAGTTTTCATTTTTTTATAATTTTTATATAAATACAAATAATAAAATAAAATTAACATGTATATACATTACTAACATGAGAATGAAAGATAAGTACCAGCTCTCAACTCCTCTAAATGCATATTTTATCTTCTCTTTAGCTCGATTCATTTCAATAAAAATGTATCCCATAGCTGGCTTCTCACCTGAGTCCACCAAGCGTAAGACTTTAATTATGGGAAAAACACTTCTCATGCAGTTAAGAACATCTTTCCAAAAACTTTTATCAATAACCACATTCTCCATTGCTTTATCATTCTTCGTTTTTGCTACTTGACTAGAAGTACATTCTTCAGAGGTATACATTTTAATTAGGGGACTCTTATTATCATTCAAGCATCTTAAAGTCAAGTAAGAAGTTACAAAACGAGTCAAGGTTTGTCTAATTGAATCACCTTCTTTTGTAAACTTATGCATCAGAACAATAAGGCTAGTTCTACCGTAAATGTAAGATGTAATCTTCCCGTCCTTTGCAATTGTATCTTTATGAAGTGAAATATTCTTTTCAAAGTATTCCAACATTAAGTCAATGCAATGAGCTGCACAAGGTGTCTAATATAACTTAGTTCTCTTTTGCATCAACATTTCCTCAGCAGCCTTGTAATTTGCAGCATTGTCTGTGATGATTTGAACTACATTTTCTTCTCTAACCTCCTCAACAACATCATCCAATTTGTCAGTTGTTTTGCATATGTTGGATGCATAAACAAACTTCAAGAAAAAAATTCCAATTTGACTATTAACAAAAAAATTCAAAATAGTCCTTCTCCTCTTATCAGTCCATCCATCTGTCATTCTTGTGCATCCTGATTTCTTCTAATAAGCTTTGTGATACTCCAAAAAAGATTAGTTTGCTCAACATGATACTTCAAGTATTTCACCCTAACATCATTGTATGATGAAGGGACAAATCCTAGACCATGTCGAGAAACAAAATCAAGCATATTTTTAAACTTTGGATTATTAGCTACATTAAAAGCAATAGCATTAGTATAGAAAAATAAAACAATATCTTGATATGCTTCTTCCTTGACATTCTTCTTTAACATCTTATCAACTGAGATTTGAGTTGTCCTTCTCTTAAAGATATTTTGACCACTACTTGCTCCACTAAAGGTATCTTCTGATAAAGATGGAGCTATAAAGCTATTGAGCCCATTAATGTCACCACTTTTATTTAAAAAGTTTTGTTGCAACAATGCCTAACATTTCTTTTTGAACACCTTTAGTGACATCTCTACAGGGTGCAACATCTTTGGTTGTTCCTACCAAATGATGCTTTAAACAATAAACCCTTCCTGTGAAACTCTTGCCGCAATATTTGCATATAACTTTCTTTGATCTCCATCAACAGAAACACAATGCTTCCATGCCACATCCGTCTTTATTCTAGCTGCATTTTTATGTCTTTTGGGTGGAGCTCCACTTGGTACAGTACCTCCACCTACATTTCTTGTGGGGTTTGTGCCTTCTGGTGTTGACATTTGAGCCTACAATATTACAGTTAAATTCAAACATTTTTGTAGTTGTAGAAGAGATAAAATCAACAGTATCAAGCTACAGACATTAATAATTGCATTCAATAGTTTGGTTCCAAATCAACAGTTAAACACAATTGTATCAATGGTTTCAAATTCAAGATGCCTATGACAAATATTTTTTAAAAAGTTCTCCTTTCAAACTATTCTAAGAAATTAATAATTTCCCACTTATAAAAGCTACTTTTCCAATTCTATCTTTCATCCTTTTTATTAGAAATGATGCTTACATTTTAAACAGTGAAGGATATTTTTATAATAATAACATTAAAAATGAATTAATTAATTAAAATTCATCAATCACAAACATTTTTTTACTCATGAGTTGAGAAGGAATATAAGCAATTATAAAGAACTTTATATCATATGACTTACTCCTTCCTTTTAGTAATAACTTGTAAACAATTAAAAAAAATTGAGTTCAAATATAAAAACAATTATATTAATTTTACTTATATTTAAGTTGGAAGAAATGTGATAACATTGTTCTTTTCACTGAAAATGGTGTTTCATACTAAAAAATATGACCATTTTTTCTTTATTCATTGATGATTAGATAAATTAAAGTAAATTTTCACATCCATCCATATAGAAGTTGATATCCAAATATATACACAAAATCCTGGTACAAGGTGCAAGCTTGAGTATATTTTTATGGACTTGGTTTAAGGTTTGCATAATTTATGATATTGCATCCAACATCAATTACAAAATGTAAACTTAATATAGGTATCTATGTCGTGTATCTAATCAAAAGCAAACATAGCTATCCAATTCAAGATTTTATGTGGATGTTCTAAAACAAAAGCATTCTAGAGTCTACTGGCATACCACCACAGTACAATATTAGTAAATTAGACATTCATCATCATATTTTACCCAGAATTACAATGTCATGTAAATAACTTACAAAATCGTGATTAAAAACATTATGTCAAATTGAAAATTTCACAAAATGAGCAATGTAGAAACCAATTTTATTAAAGAACCTGATGCAGGGCAACAACCTACAATATAAAAAAAGAGCACTGGAAACTAAACTTCAAGTCAGTAAAGATCCCTCACACCATGAAGGGTAATCAAATGAATGTCTTTCACAAAAAAACATTAAAAATCATACATACTTTGATTGAGACCAATTATATTCACAAGCAGCACAAGGTTAAAAAAAACATAAAGCATGTAGAGAATTCATATATGCATAAACTATAAAGTCAAAATCAAAAGGCAGATGAGATGTTTAAAAATCCTAACTAATTTCGTATGAAGTCATAATCTAATATTCTCATTCCACAAGCATTGACTTCCAATGCTTTTTAAGACTCCAAGCATCAATACTTTAAAAGTATTTCCTGCTTAAGGCTGATAATATGGTATGGGAATTGGAAACTAATTATCCAACTGGAGATTTAAATATCATATTAGGAGACCTAGTCCATGATCGCATAGACTTTCTAGATGATATTTTGGTTAGTTTGTGTTTACCATTGGTACATGATTTCTGCTAAATCACTCAGGGTATATAACCTGTCTAAAGTGCCAATTCCCATGATTTCTCAAAATTTAAAATCTGTCAGTAACAGATGATAAAGAATCCATTTCAGCTACTTTACAATCATTAAATTCCATGAGCCCAGTTGCATAAGTCTAAGATAGGTATGAAACTAAAATAGGTAACAAGCTAAAATTTTAGATGGTGAAATCAAATCTCACTTTAGGTAACTAAAAAGTACTATCACCATCTGACATAATGAAATCTTATTAACACTCACTAAGAATACACAAGAAATCTACTTTTTAAATTTGTCCTCCTTCTATGCATATTTCAATCACAGTAAATTTTAACTAAAGAATAGGAAATAATAAATGGGAATATTTCAATTACAGTAAATTTCAACTAAAGTAGGACTAGAAACAGAATTGTAGAACCTGTGATATTCTATTTTATCATTGTCTTGCAAGATTATATCATAGAGGAGAAATAAAGACTACTCATCAACCTCAACCACAGTCCAATTAGAGTAGAAAAGAAATAATTTAACATCATTAAGCCTAAGCTATAACTGAGAAGAAAATGATATCTTGTTACTTTAATAGCATAATTCAAATCACAAAATTCTGTACTAGAATACTAGCATCATTTAAAATTCTGAACATAATAGAATACTAGAATCATATTCTATACAGAAATTAAAAAAGAATAATCATATTCCATACCAAAATAAGAATTTGAGTGGACTGAAGCTGAAATTTGAATTAAACTTTGAACTCTAAATGCGTTGAACTGCTGAACCGCTGCAAGATGAAACTGCCACTGCCGTAAGGCCAAACTGCCACGAGGTTACACAGTTCCTAACTTACCATTGCAACTGCAAGGTCATCGCAAGGTCACACGACTTGCATCACCACTTCCGCAAGGTCGCATCGTCGCACAATCACACACTATTGAGTATCGATTTTGGTTAGAATATGTTTTCTTACCATTTTACGACTGCTAAAGTAGGAGAAGTTTTTGACTCAGATTGACTCTGATCCTGGCTTCAAGCAATACTACTGTAGCAGTGACATAGAGACGCACTGTTGAATCGTAGAATCGTGCATCGCGATCCTGACAACACTGAGCTTACCAATCACTGCCACCACTTTCATAATCATTAATGCCATTTTGAATTGTTAATCACTGCATGTCACCTTTTACTAATGATCATCTACTACTGTTAATCACTAATTGTCACTTCTAACCAATCATCACTAACCGCTACCTTTGATATCACTAATCATTTGTCATTACTGTTGATTTTCGATTTCTAAGAAGGAAAAATCATAAACAATGTCTTAAATTTAAAAACCAAAATAATATTGTTTTTAAAATTTTAAAAGCTTAAAATCAAAACTATTTTTGTTTTATAAATATATAAGGTTGTTGTATAAAACTAAAATAATATTTATACTTGAGAAGGAATAGCTCAACATGAGACAAAAAGAAAGTTTTAATTACGCTAAAAAGATTAATAAATCAAATGTTAATCTTTCATTTTGGTCAAAATTTATAATGATATTGTTTGTAGAATGTAATTTAAGATAGTTGATAGATGGAGACTGAATTTTGATTAATTGATTAACTTGAGTGCCATTAGCAAAATATAATTTTTGGGGAAGTTATTTTTTAATCATATATCAGATTAGTTATTGTTGGTAGAAATATTTAAATATTTGTTTAATTTTGTATTTGAAATAATTAATAATCAGATGAGAATTAATCAAATAATTAAAAGATTAACATATTCATTAATAATTATGATTATTTACTACGGAGAAAAAACTATACGCTAATAATATAAAACAATTTTGCAAAATTATCAAGTAAAGTCATTAAGGATAAAAAACAGGTTGGAGTTGTTAAGCCAACCTATTTTGACCATTTTTTTTTTCAAGCAAGTGATAGTGAGTTAACCAACCAATCCATTTTTCTTTTATTTTTTAAATTTAACTTATTATAAAAAAAATTGTTACTCCTTTGGTTCATTTTAAACTTTAACTTTAAAGTGTCAAACTTTTAGGAGAAATTTATTCTTATTTAATTATCATTTTTAAAGTGTAAAGTTATATTAATTATTTTTGTCAATTATACCTTTCAAGAGAAAGAGATAATGAATCTCAAATAATTTTAAGGAAATTTTAAAAATAAATTAATTAAATTAATCATTTTTCATCAATTATACATTTTTCATTAAATATTTTGTGATTGATTATTCATCCGTCATATATATATATATAAAAAGAAGCTCTTGAATAAATTTCTGATAGGGACTTATTAAAAAAAATTAATTATCTTATTTGAAGATACAAAAAATCATTTATTTAATAAATTAATCTAATATAATACCTATATAATAAAGCAATAATAAATGGATATTTCTATGTTTATTTGTAATCTAATATAATATCCTATCTATATAATAAAAAAATTCTTATGAATATTATTAATATAATCTTTTTTTACATATAAATAAAATAATAGACAACTTTAACATTTCATTGTTGATGAAGAAAATATAATTCTTTGTTAAAGAAAATATATTGTTATTATTTGTTGATGAAGAAAAAATAATTTTATTGTTTGTTAAATAACTCTTCAATTACAATTAATTCATTCACATTTCTCTTATGGATAAAGAGTAAGAAGAATTGTTGTCGTGCATGTTCCATATGCTATTAACTTCATTTCATTTTATAAAAATAAAAAAATCCCCCTTTCTTAAAAAAAGAAAAACTACTGTCAACTACCCACACTTATATCACTATAACATCATCTATTTTACTGTTGCAACGTAACTATTCTTATAACTTTCTTGCTCTTCCATCTTCTCAATAATATTCTTTTTCATTTATAGACACATAATTACTAATATTTAACTTTTTATTTTATGCATAGAAACATGTGTTTTTCACTTTTTTTCCGAAATGGTTATATATAACGTAATTAGAAATATTAACTTTCCTTTAACTTTTAATTAGGTAATTATGAATATTTAACTTCCCGTTACGCTTTTTACAATATAATTTTCTTTTCACCTTTTTTCTCTAATGAATTATAATTTTTTTAATAATAGAATCATAGGTATGAAATAAAGAAAATATTTATCAAAACTAAAACAACGTTATTATAACTAACAAATTTGAAAAATGCAATAAAAGATATGGCATAAAGAAACTATTTATCAAAATGATATTAAGAAAGATTATTTTAAATTTTAAAATGGGTATAATACGTAAATTATCCTATAAATTAAAATATAAAAATGTTACGTCTATTTCCATTAAAATTATTATTACCTAATTTTTCATTAAAATTAAGGTAGAATAGGGAAAAAAACCTTGGTATTGTAATACACAACAACAAATTATTAATTAATATATTTTTTCAATTTCATAGATTATAAAATTTACGTTAATTTTCATATTTATAATTTGTATTAGGAATTTGTTATAATACTAATTAATTACATATATAAAAAATATATCATTACATATATAAAAAAATATATTAATACGTATTAGGAATTTATAGGTTATAACAAATATAAATAATGTATGAAATATTAATGTTAGTATATTATACTCGATGAAATTCAAAAATATATTAATAAGTTTTTATATTTTATTACTATTACTTTATTTATTTATTATTTCCAATTTATTTATAATATTTATTGTTTCGTTCCATTTTCTTATGATTATATCTAATTCATTCTATCTAATTTTTACATTACCTTTTAGTTATATATACCAATAACAAATAGTTAATTAATATATTTTTTGAATTTGATACATTATAAAATATAACTAATATGTCTATTTTCAATTAAAATTATGGTAATAATACTTTATTTAATAATTTATTAAATATTTTATCATCTCCATGTTAATGATATTTACACCTAATTCATTCTACCTAATTTTTACTACACATTAATTATACATTTCTTCAAGCATCCTATAATTTTATCTTCTTCTTATGAAGTCATTGTCAATCAATTAAATTTTATAATTCTTTAGATAAAACCCAGCTTTAGAGAATGATTAAAAAAGAGTTATTATTACACAAGAGAAATAGGTAAAATAATTTTTTATTTGGTAATGTATGGACAAAATAATATGATTACTTTTATAGTTGATTGCTCTTTTCTATTTTAAATAGCCAACAATACAATTGTTCTAAAATGTATGTGTTCTAAATTAATAAGTGCAAAAATACAACTCATCATACAAGTCATCCATCAAATATTACTCAAAGCTTACATTATTATATTTAAGTAAATTCTAATTCATCTTTTTGTTCATAGGATGCTTGATGATGTCAGTGCTTATGACTATATTAACAAATGACTTAAGTGTGAAAATATCTACATGCTTGAGGTTATAAAAAATTATTAATATAATAATTATTACTTGCTAAATTTAGACATAGTAAAATATATCATATTATATATGATATATAATTATTTATATTGTAGTTTTTCAAAACTCAGCAAACTATAGATAATGTCTTCTACAAAGAACTAAGGAGAATTCTTGAAAGGTAATATTATCAACCTTAAGTTTTTTGTTATCATTTAATCTTTCTTTCTTCTTTAGGTTAATAACTACATATATTTTATACTGAATTTTACAGGAAAACTCAGATTATCAAGAACGGAAATCATTATTTGGTCTTCTAATTAAAGAAGATTTTATTACTCCAAAGCCATGATAACAACACATATTAAGCATACACATTTTGTTGTTATTTTTATGGTATTGTTTTATATATTACTAAATCCAAATTAAAATAGTATACAAAATTATACATAAATAATAATTATTTATAAATTACATAATTAAATATATTAAACAAAAATAAAAACGCGAACACGTATCGCGTCTGCATTTTCGCTAGTTTGAATAAAGTAATTATATTTAAATCAGATATTTTTAAAATTTAGAGAATATAAAAAAAAATTAAACGTGCTAGCAAAGTGCCAACTGTCAGCTATGGATTTTGAAAATAAAAATTATCTATTCTTTTAGAATCATGTTAAAATGTAATTTTAGATAGCATTTGCGTAGCTCTGGTTTTAAATTGTGGAACTGATTATACGTTAAAAATAAATAAATTTGGTTTCTTAAAATTAAGAAATAAAAATTTTTTAAAATAAATATTTTAATAAGTAAATAAAGTTTTTCTTTAAAGTAAATAAAAAATTATTTATTTTAGGTAGAATAATTTAGTTAAGCACATAACACATAAATTAACTTTATTTAAATACTAGCAAAAATACAAGCATTGCCGTGTCTGTGTATTCACATTTCTATTTTAATATGTTATAACAATTATAGGGTTTTAATTTAATATTTTTTGTAAATTTTTACATTTTGAAATATAAATTGTTATATGACATGTTTTGAAATATATTTTGTTAATTTTATATTTTTTGTTTATGATAAGATGATAAAAACATATCAGATTATCAATGAATATGTCAAATATGCAATGAATATGAAAAAATGGAAAGAAGCTGTCGTATGTCAATAGAACTAAAAATATTGTCACACATGCGTATTTGTATGTTTATTAAAAATATTTATCATAAAATGTATGCATATCTATACTATTAATTAAGGGAATATCCTATTTTGATGTCTACTTTTTAAAATACCTATTCTACCCTTACATGTATTTTAAATTTTAAAAAAATAAACTAATTTGTCATAAAAGGAACTTGAACCTATAACCTCTTATTTCCCAAATATATATTTTCCCCCTAGACCAACCTTATAACTTTAAGCAAAAAATTACTTTAAAATATTGATATCCAACATACATAATTGCCCAATTATATCTATAATGTATAATATATGATATTATATTATATATTATATTTATACTTCTATACTATTAATAGTAGGAATACCCCCTTTTGACGTTCATTTTTCAAAATACCTATTCTATCCTTGCACCTATTTTAAAATTAAAAAATAAATCAATTTGGCATAAGAGCAACTTGAACCCACAACCACTGAAACCCAAAATTAGTATTTTAAAGTAATTTTTTGCTTAAAGATAAGGTTGGTCTATTGGTAAAGTATATGTTTAGGAAATAAAAGGTTATGTGTTCAAGTTTCTCTTATGAAAAATTAGTTTATTTTTTTTTTAATTTTAAATCACATAATATTTCAATTAAATAATACTTTTAAAACTAATTATATTAAATAATTTTAGTATGCCCTACGTCTCATTTTCTTTTAAATCACACAGTATTTTTTTTATCATAAATCACTTAATAATTTGAAGCTAATTATAATTAAATAACATATTTTTAAATTTAAATATTTCCTTCTTGGTCTCTAATTATATTTAAATCTTTAAAATTCTTTAAGTGTTTTTTTTTTTGGATTTAGAGTATATAAAAAATAATTTTATTTAAGATATTAATCTTTAAGACTTTATTTTTATATATGAAACTAATTATACTAATTTTTAAAAGTTAGCTTTATAAAATATAGATATATCTAATCTAATATCTATCCATCTGATATTTGAATATATATATATATATATATATATATATATATATATATATATATAAAGTAATAGTCTATGCATAATATAAGATTGTATAACTTCATTATTTTAGTTATTTTAGAAAGCAGACAGAATTTTTTTTTTATTTCAAAAGCTAAAAATAAAATAATGGAATCTCGAAAATGAAGAAAAAAATTTAAGGTTTATTTTCTATTTTAGTTTTTTTTTTGTTTAATTACATGTTTCTTCCACCTGAAGTAGATATAAACATTTGAGTTTAGGTTCATGAGCTATTTGTAATTCACTCAACTTGCATATTATGCGAGTTTTAAAATTTTGGCCTCACTTAAATATTGAGTTTTTAGGTTGAATTTATAAAACTTATCGGTTTAATGAGTTAACCTGTGTATTTTCATATAATTAACTTTTAGTAAAAAATGATCATGCTTATTAAAAAGTGGTGGTGTCATAGGTAAAAAGTAAAAAAGAGAAAGAACCAACTACATCAAAGATGGGGTCTAATATTGTCAATGGAAATTGAAGAATGATTATTTAATGTTATATTTAAACTATTTATTTATTTAGTTTGTGTGTGCATAATTTATTATTGACTTACCTGAGAATTAAGATCTGAGATTATGCTTGTGATGACATTTAAAATTTAACTATTAAATATTTTTACTTTGCTTGGCTTGTTTAATTATTGTCTTTTAACTTATAGGATGACGACTTTATTTATATATATATATATATATATATATATATATATATATATATATATTAAATTTTTATAATAATTTAAATAGGGTAGTGACAGAGAGAAAAGCAAATTAGCAAAAAAATATCTTGATGATATAGTTACCTATTAGATCTTTTTCTAATGTATGTGAATTTTTTCTTAAACACAAGAGAACTTTTTTGCTTTAAAAAAACTAATAATACTAATTTTTTATTGATGTGCCTAAAATTTTAGCTTTAATAGTGTTATCCTTGGGTCAACTTTAAAATAAGACTTTTTTTTTCTAAAAAAGAATTGTTGGGCTGTTAAGCATGCAAGTTTTGTAGGGTTAGCTCAAATATAGTCAATCCATTTAGAATCTAGATTTCATAAACCAAGTTATGAGGATTGCAGTTTTCGTGAATCGAGTTACCCGTATGCTTAAACTTTTTCTATAAATAAGGATCACCATATTGCGAATTGAAAGGGAGGGAAAGGGAGCTTTAAAAGGGAGAGAGACAGAACTCATAGAGGAGGGAGGAGAAAGCTCTTGAGTTGGGGAATTAAGGCTTCAAAGGTTTCTTGTCACTCTTTATAAAAGTTTTTACTGAAGTAAGGGGGGAGTGAGATTTATAATCTTTTGTGGTATTAATCTTAAATAGACTTATGTGTTTTCACTACTCTTGTGATTATTATTACTTCTAAAAACTAAGTTTTGGTTGTCTATTAATATACTAATGCTTAGTTAATTTCTCAATCACATCTAACTATTTTAATCTTTATTTTCTCTGGAGGATATCCTGATCCATTCTTTATTTTCTCTAGGGATTATTCTAGTCCTTTATTTCTATTACCCTTGTTACTTTATTTATTTATCTCTAGATATTATTTCTGGTCCTTTAATTATTATTTTCAAATACTACTTCTGGTCCTCTATTCATCATTTTCATATATTACTTTTATTCATTTATTAATTATTTCTATATATTACTTGTAATACTTTGTTTATTATTTCTAGATATTACAATTTGACTTTTGATATTATTATTTAAATTATTCTTTATATATTATAGTATTGCTCTCTGTTATATTTATTAAATGTTCTATCTTTCATTTTTCTAGAAGTTATATTTGGACTCTTTTCTATAAAACTACTTTTTATCATTTCATATAACACATTTTGGATCATTAATATCATTTATTTAGAGTTTTGCTTTGAATCTTATAACAAATTTTGTATTGGTAAATAATTATCCTATAACTTTATATGTGTTTCTAGGATTATTAGTTATATGTTGAATTTTATGGTAAAATATATCTTATAAAACATTCAAAGGATTTTTGAAAGTTTAGTTAAGAAAAATTGATTATAAATATGATATTTCTTAATATTATAAAAGACAACACAAGTAGGCTCTGTGTTGCAGTTTAACCCAATCTTCCATATAAGAAATATGCCTTTTAGTATTAAAAATATATATTAGTATGACTATTGATATTACCTTTGGGACTGTCATAAATAATGATTCATAAATAATTTTGTGAATAATAATTGAATTATAAGTACTATGTGGTTGTGATTGTCAAGTCTAATAACCTTTGGGACTGTACTGAAGTGTTGTGAGGTCAACTTAGCAAAGTCCTAGGTTTCTTGGTGAAGGTACCATATAGGTGCATGAATGTCATGTTTGGGATGTCACAACTTGGTACACTGTAAGATAAAAGGTAGGACCAAGATAAGTCATGAAATGGTTTTAAATAAATGAATATTTAGGATGATCTATGTTGGCACTTGGATTGACGATGTTCATCAGGTATGTGAATATTTAGGGTAGTACATATTAGTGCTTGGATGGAATATTCATAGATTTAGAACTTTCCATAAATGCTCAACATCTCAAGATTGGTAGGCTATATCATTCTCGGGCTGAAAGAGTGCTCGTTTGTGTTGTGATGGGAAGAAGGCCCAAATGTGTTTCGTGATGAGCAGAAGGCTGATTGACAGTTAACCAGATTATTGTGATAGATAAGTAGCCCAATTGACAGATAGCCAAAATTTTATTATCGATAAATGGTCCAATTTCTCGAGAATTTTTGTACCAAACTAGGGAAAGATATACAACTACTGATCACTTCCTAACCACAATCTGACAACATACTTCATTTCAAAGCATCTTGTCTCTCTGCATAATCACTATTATCTGCTCATGTGCAAAGTACGATCATCACAATAATACAAAAAAACACAAACATTGCAAAGGTAAGCTTACATAATACGCAACATACCATTACGTCCATCACAAAGCATGAAAGTTGCACAACATTTATATTTAGTAGAATCAATACACATTCACTAATAGTAAATAACCAAGCAATCATTCTTATGTTCCACCTGAACATATGCACTCACAACCAATCAATAAAACATTAATTAAATATCACAATCAATCAAATCAAACACAGTTATATTCCCCTAAATACAAGTTTTTCACATAACAGCATGTTTAGACGTGATATATTTCGAAATATCTACATTGAGTTCGGACACCGAGGTGGCTTAAGACCCCTTCCAATTGGCGACAAACATCCAATCTCTGTGTTACCACCAATTTAAGTCTAAGAAATACTCATCTAACAATCACAAACTGATGTCTAGTGTCTACCTGACACCCTGTGACACACAGTTGTCGTCTGAGTATGTCTTTTAGGCACCCCCTTGCATATCTGGTACCAGGACCACAATGTAAATAATATCCCCTTGCATATATGATATTTTGGATTACATTGACCCCAGTTGTGTCCCTAACATCAATGTACCCCACCAAACATATCATCTAAGGCTAAGTTACCCAACTCTAACTATCCACAACCAACAACATCAATAAATATATTCTCATCCTGCATTCCAATCATATGCATTACATCACAATTCCAAATAATACATTGTCATTCCAATAATTCAATTTCAGTCACAGAAAATCAATTCAACCAAAACCAAGTTATCCTACCATAACTGTCACATCCAAACTATCCAATAATCATCCAATTCAAGATCAAACATCCCTCCCATAATAATCATCAACTACATAACACATCATATATCTCAACTATGAAATCCTAATATACATTAACTCAATTAACTCACATTATTATTAACAAATACACTAACTCAATTAGCTCACACCATAATTAACAAATATGCTAACTCAATTAGTTCAAATCACAATTAAATACACACTATATTAAATAGTTCAAAATGCAATTAAAATAAATATTATCTTAAATAGCTTAAAATATAGTCAAAATACTCGCTATTTCAAATAACTCAAATCTCTCAACTACCAAATCACTTTTCCATTAACAAAAATCAACAAAAGAGCTTCCCTTACCTATTTCTCTGTCCAAAAGCCGATTAAAACATAAGGGAAAGAATCAACCGAAGAAATTACACAGGAACCTAACAAGAATCCTAAATTAAACAAGAACCTTAGAAATCAAGATTTTCAAAGAAATTTTATCTTGAACGAAAATGAAAGGATCGAAAAAGATCAGAAAAAGGTTTAGAAAACTATGATCAAACATACCTATACTGATCAGCTCCTAGAATCAGAAGCAATGGAAGAGACCACATCAGATTCAGATTTCATCAACTCAAAGGCCAATATGCAGAGGAGAGAAGATTGGGGACGTAACCCGGCCAGAGAATAAAAATGATGAGAACAAATTGCAATGAGAAAGAGGAAAATTTTGGAGGAGAGAGAAAATGTTCTTAAATATATATAGCATTGGGGGTGTATTCAGTAAAATTAGTTTGGTAAATGCAATCCCCTTTACAAACAACGAAAATTTTGGAAACTTTCCAAAAGTCAACTAAAATCTTCTGATATAAAAGAATAATAATTATTCTCATCTCCCCATTCTTTTACCATCAACCGAATATAACCACATATTATCAACAAACTAATAAATCAATCAATCGTAAATCAATTAATAATTTAAGTTAAAACTTAAATTTAATTCCCTTAACTATGTATTCTTCGAATTTATAATCTATTAAATAAATAGGTCCTTACAATAACTTAGTAGCAAACTCGAGAATTTAAAAAGTTTTGCATAGAGTTTACCCAGAGTTTACTAAAAAGAGAGTTTACCCACAAGTTAACTCGTAAAAGGTAAGTGGATTTGTAAACTCGTAAAAATTAGAGAATTAACTTGAGAGTTTGATAATTATGACTACGTAAAAGTAAGGAGAGTCTCTATAAATTAAAAAAACAAGAAAAAATGTATTTATAATTATAGTAAACCTGAGAAGGTTCTTCCATACAGAATTACCTCTTACTTTATTGAAAAATTTATATTAAAATAATTTAATCTATTTACTTAGTAATAAAAATAATTTAATTACAATATAAAAATGACACGTGTATGAGAAATGAAATTCTATTCAAAACCATTAATTTTTATGTTAATTTATATTTTTTGTTAAATATTTATAATATAAAAATTAAATATAGTTAATTAATAATATTATAAATTTAAATAATTTTTATTTATAATAGAGACAAAAAATATTATTTTTGAAAATTAAATATTATATTAATTTTTTAATATTGTAATTTTTTGTTGAAATATCTTGTATTCTTATAATCAGAAAATATATGGAAATTAATATTTAATATAATATAATTCATTGGTCACAGGAGACAAAACTATACTTAAGATTATTAATTTCTTTAATTTAATATAATTAATTTGTAATTTTTGTTAAAATATTTTATTAAAAATAATTTAAATCTAATAAGCTAATAATATCATAAATTAAAACAGCTTAATTATGATAAAAACTACAAACTATTGTTTACGGAGAAAAAATCATGCTCGAGATCATTAATTTTTATATTATTTTTTGAATATTATAATAAAATTTAATTTTAATAGTTAATAATATTTTCAATTTAAATAATTTTAATTATGATAGATAGTATAACTATTATTTATGGAAAATAAAAATTTGCTCAAGATCGTTAAAATATATATTAATTTTTAAAAATATTTATACTAAAAATAATTTAAATATAATCATTTAAGAATATAATAAATTAAAATAGTTTTAATTGTGATAGAAATTAAAAATATTATTTACGAGATAAAATTATGCTCAAAATTGTTAATTTTGATATTTAATTTAACTATTTTATAATTTATTTTTTTAAAAATATTGATACTGAATATAATTTTAAAATATTTAACTAATAATATTTTAAGTTAAATTAATTTTAATTATGATAGAAACTAAATATTATTTACGAGAAAAGATTCTAGGCAAAATCATTAATATAATTTTAAATGTTTTCATAAATAAATATTTTTAATGAATATTTATCCATCACCAATTCAACTCGCACCAATTTATTTTGTTGAAAAAATTTCTATTTATTAATCACAACAAAATAATCATTGATAAAATAGTTTAATATTTATTTTAATATATTAACTTAACTAACATCTAATTTTATTTTATTGGCGCAACATTGCATTTGGTTCAACGTGATGATTGAAAAAAGTATTTAAAAATTTTGTAAAATTTAAAAATGTATTTTTTTTATATGATAGATTAGAGTTGTAAAAATAACTCAAACCTGATGATTCAACATACTAAAAAAAAATGGGTCATAACAAAAAAAATTAAGCTTAATAAATTTTAACTCATAGAATCGGACTTAAAACAAAACAGACTAAAAAATTTGAATTAACACTTTCTTATTTTGAATTCACACCTATCAAATTAAACAATTCTACTAATATAAATTTATATGTGTATTACTATTTAACATATTATTAATGAATAATTTATTTTACAAAAATTATAAAATTTTCTCTCTTATTAAAAGACTGTTTTAAAATTTTATTATGATCAGTGTGCAACCAATACTTCAACATTGCAAATGTATAAATCGAATGTATATATAGAAACCCAATAACTAATTAAATAGAAAGAGATACTGAATATCAATAACTTTAAGATAAATTTTGAAAAATAAATACAAACAGTAACAATTTTAATGTTATTAATTAAATTAATTATTTTTTAAAATATAAATTAATTAAAAGTGCCTTAAATTCAGAATCGTCAAATACATAGATGATAAAATAATAATTTATAATTTAAATTAAATGAAGGTCTTGTACAGATTTCCAGTGGAAGGGTCCTGCTAAAGACCCAAACATGTACAAAGAAACAGAAATTTTGTCATTATTTCTGAAGTTCCCCTCTTTATTCCCAATATTTATTCGTCGTATTTGATTAAATATTGTTAGTAAAACAGAAAATTTCTCAAATATTGTTTTTGAAGCTAGAAGATGGTGGACCTTCCAAACGAATATAATCATACATAATGGCCTGAAATGGACCATTGCCTCTGGTCTGTGTCAAAAATAAGGTATTATCTCCTTCAACTAGTTGAGTTCCAGGTATGTCTACATTGTATAGCCATTGAAGTCCATGAATTCCGTGCCTAGCGATCGAGTTATCCCTTCCAATCAACCCACTTGAAAATAGAGGACGACTTGCCTTTTGATTATTCACTCGAACCTGAAATTGTAAATACTAATTACATATTTATAAAACATAAATTAAGATAATAAAACTTAATCAGATTAATGAAATTAAGATATGCACCTGAAGTTCAGATAATGTCGATGATGCCAAAGCCACTCGCAGTTTATAGCTACTGCTTTCGTTCACCTTATCAACCTTAAACTTGATTTGCCATGTGGTTCCTTGATATGTGGAATCATCTTTCTTCCTGAAAATGGGGATCCAAAAGTAAAAAACAACAATGTTTTGACACAAATTGGCACACATTGATGATGATCTCAAAAGGCAAAACCCAGTGTGAAACTCTACTTTTGTCTACCTGGTAACTTGAGCAAAGAACCAATCTTTGGTGTAGTCACTAACACCAACTGTGTAGGTCAAGTCCTTGTCCGGGTATAGTTCTGCATATCTCTCCCATAACCCATATTGCCTAAACCTGCCCATTACAATCCACTACTCTGCTCAAATTTACAAGCTTTTAATTTACATGGGAATTGAAATTAATCTGTTCCAATGGAATCGATTTTAATTGGATTTCGAAAATAGATTTAATTGTAATACATTGATAATATGTTAAATTTATTAAATTTTGTAATAATTACTTAATATTTAAGAATTAACAATGTAACGAATGTTTACACATGTAGTTATGATAATATTATACTCTTTGAACAGCAACAATGAGAAGGAAATCTTGCCCTGTTGTTTCTAAACTGAAATTTTCAAAAGAGACTGGATTGAATTTTTCATTATGCTGAAAGTTTAAGGTTGAAATGTATATAAATAAGAATCATAAAAAGGTGACTAACTTGTCAGGGTGATCAACATATAGTTTGTTGATATATTTGGGATTTGTGTCAGGAACATAGAACTCAGCAGCTGAGCGATCAGGGATGCCAATTTCCCACAAAGTTGGACCATCTCTTGGAGGTTCATATACAAGTTCACCAAGGTCGATGTCACAACCTGCTTTCACGTAAACCAAATACAAATTAGTCAATACAAAAACTATCTCTAGTTTGTTTAAAAAGAAAAACTATAAAATTAGTTGCGCATATACCCTCTGTTACGTTCATAACTACGTCATATTTATAGTCACCAATAAAACCAGGTACCCACGCGTACACATTATAGTCTCCCGCACGTATATTGCTGATGGAGAAGTAGCCATCATCGTCTGCTTTAGCCCAGAACTGATAATTCTGAGGAAAATTAAAGTGATATATCCGTTACCTAACGCCATTCTTGTATATGAATTGGTGTATTATACTGAAAATAAGCATACTAATAATTGAATATGCACACTCATGCATATGCATGTTTCTCTGTGTGTGTACGTGTGTTTTAATGAACATATTTTTCTCCTTTTTCAAGTCACCTTGCATTCTCTTTGCCAAGATCCCACGTCTCCTGGTGGAGCCAAGCCAACATAGGCACCTTTTGCTGATATATAGCCATCGTCTATATAACTAGAAATACCAAAATGGAATTAAATCAATTAATTAAAATAAAACATACCACATGTGCTTTCAATTATCCACTTCTTAATTTTCAAATTTAAGATCATAAAAAAATTATCAGAGACTAAATGTATAATTACTTTTAAATAAATTTTTGAAGAACACACCTATCTCTAACCAAAAGCCTGCCACTAACATTACCACGCTCGTCCCACTTTGCGAAATCCACTGATTCAGGAAAACTGTAAGGCCAGCTTTGAACTTCCACCAACATCTGTAAATTTGGTTTGACATGTGTTAGTGTGACTAGGTTAGTTATGCTAGAAAGCTTGGTATGTAAAATACATAACTAAAGTAATAGTAAACCTGTTGTTTAGCGTCGTTCCATAGATTAAGGGGGTCACCTCCATCGTAGGAAGAATTCAAATAAATGAAAACTGGACCAAAAACTTTCTTCCATGCCTCACCAGCATTGAACTTAGGAATCAGATCATCTCCGCAATAATGAGCACTCAGAAACATCTGGTAAAGTTATTTTGGAGCAAAGATTAAAACAAGAACAAGTAACTATCACGTGGAATTGTCAGCAGTGGGGAGTACTTACAGCGAGCGTGGTAGGGCCCACATGTGAAGTTAAGTTTTGTTTGACGGGTCCACCAGATCTAAATTCATTGCTGGGCGTAATGACCCAGAATCCCACTGCAGGATCCATGCAGATCCATCCATGAACTTGGTTATCTTTGTTGTCACATGAATATTGGTACTTGTCATCCACCTACACATAAACTTCCACCAAACCATTATCTGCTTATCCTTCAACTTTTAAGCTTTTAAAATTCCCCCTTTATCCTTCTCAATTTATAAATTCTTAACTCTCTTTTTCACTTCTTTCTCACTCTATTCAAATTAAACATTATTTTTTAGAAAAAAAGCATCCCACGGTAAAAAATTTTATGCTAAAAGTTAATTACAACTTTTTTTATATGTGGTAAATTTGTTTTTACTAATTAATATTTTAAAAGTTATGTAAATGAAGAGTTATGATTAATCGTCAATATAAAACTCACACTTAAAGTATATAAGTGTTAAACTTTATTTCTTAACAGGCTTACATAAGTATTTTGACTTAAAATTTCACAAAAAATCACTTTCGATAATTGAGATTTAAAAATATTTTTTTAGTCTCTAAAATTAATTTGTTTTTTTATTAAGTTGTTTGTTTATAAGTTTTGATATATTTAGCTATACCAAATACGAAATTGAAGATTGAGAGGTTAGGATTAAGGAGGAGAGTAATTTATGAGTGCAAAAACATATTCTTGTGAGGAATTTTTTAATGACGTTAATGAGAGAATAAGGACTAAAAGTGAATAAGAGATTAAAAAATATTTTTGAATTTTTTAAGGACTAAAAGTGCTTTTTTTTAGAAAAAACTTCAAGAACAAAAAACTTATTTAAATATTTTTAATAATATAGATTTAAAAAATAAAATATAAATATATTTATATCCTACAATTTCTTTCAATAAAAATATTTATAAACTATAGTGAAATTAAAAAAAATATTATCTTAATTTTTAAGAAGATAAATTATTTAAAATAATTTGAAATATAAAAATTTTATTTATTTACATACTTACCAAATTTAAAATTATGGCCGAGTGATATTATTTTTTATGTCATTTTACAATTCACAACTAATTTAAAATACTTAATTTTACTAACAAAATTTGTTTTATAAAATCTTTTAACATTTTTGGAACTCAAAATAGAAGTATGTATTTTGATGTTTGTTTGAAGGTTATATAAAAATATCACCACATATGTATTATTTTTAGAAATATTATATTCACAAATTTCTTCATGTTTTACTCTCATGATAAGGTGTGAAAATATCTGCCTTCCACTGCAATTTCCTTTTTTATTTATTTATTTTAAACTTAAAGATATTTCTAAAAAGACTGCTAAAGTAACTAATTTTTTAATATACAGAAAATATCATTCTCATCTCATATTTTCAAAAATAACATTTTCGAAAATGATAGGTGATTCTGTCAAATAATATTCCCTAAATATTTTTTATGAAATTGACTTACTTACCAGGTTTTTAATTCTATATTTTAAACTTTCAGACAGAAGTTAGTTTATTCTCTAATTTTGCTAGACACAGTCTATTTTCCATTTCTATCTTTTTCTTTTTATCACCCTTCATTGTAAAAATGTGTACGAGAATTATCCTTTTAACTAATAATGGATTTTTCATGGATGATACTTGCGCAATACATTTGACTTTTTATTTGATGATAGTAATATAAAATGGCACACATAAAGTATAGATTAAAATGAGTGAATTAAAGAGTGGATTATATATATTACCCCCAACCAAAATTTAATTACCTCTCCTTTAAGTTCGGGTTCAATGGGATTGACAAGTAGAACTGCCTCTGGGTAGGCAAGGGCTTGGCCCCTAGGAGCTAATCGATCATCCGGAAGAGGCATGTTTCTTTGTCTATTATCTGCCATCGCCATATAATGGAACCTGCCCACATTTTTTTGAAAGGCAAAAATATATATTATAATATATCTCTATCTTGACATATAGTTACATATAATGCAATAAAGATAATTAGGGAACTCCACAAAACACACATATCCCTGCTAAGTTGAAATTTTTCACTATAATACAAAAGCAACCAGGAAACTTCCCTCTAAGTAATCCTTTTGGATATAATGCAAAAATTTAGATTAGGCCGAGTAAATCACTCTATAAAAGTGACTAAATGGACATTGAAGAACCTTTTTATTCTCAGTAAGAAAGATTACCAGACTTCTTTTGCTGTAAAAGAAATTCCTTAAAAATCAAAGCATTCCTAATTAACTAAATACTATATAGAGTGGACAACCAAAATCACACTAAGAATGTTCTAGACAACTTTTCATACATTGGGCCAAGCTTAAAAAAAGCCAGAAGCTTGACTCACAAAGGTTGGTATATATATATATACACCAACCAGGTACTTCTTTTAAGGTTTGGCCATGCACGTTAATTAATTAACAGAGTATGATCGAGTAAAAGCCTGATGAATAATAATAACTAGAAGCATTAAAAGGGCCTCTCTGCTTAATTACTTGTCTTTTCTAAGCTTGAAAGCAATTCTTGTTTCGTCAAGGTTGAAAGCAGGCCACTGCTCCAAGTGCTCATAAATTGCGTAGGAGTAGAAGCCGGAAGAACCACGAAGCATTACGAACCTAGAATCATACATTAATTTAATTGATGGTTAGTTTTTCATTTTTGTATCATCAACTTAACAATGTAATGGACAATATATATGGTTGGTATCACTTAATTATTAATGACCTTTTATCAATATTTAAAGGAACCATCTTGCCCTGGAGAGAGACGTCCCACACCCTGGTGAAGGATAACTCAACTTGGTCCTCATTTTCAACCATAACTTGGAAACTTGTTCCTTTTATGCTGCACTCACGTATGAATACAATTACATATGTGACTTAATTTGATCTCTTTAAGATATTAAAATTAAAATATGTAAAACTAAGTATGGGATAGCATATAAGTTTTGGGCACACAGCCACTTAAAGGAATCTTAATCCCATCTTGTCATACAAATAAACACAAGGAAAGAAAGACTTACACATCAAACGTACTACCACTGCTTCCTGGTGTGCTCCAAACAAGGTCCCAATACCTACATGGTTGCAACAAGATTTTTGTATTACTGGGAAGATACCAAACGTTCCTTAATTCACAAAACTGATTTATACGACTTTGTATAAGTATACCCTCTATTTGATTCTTGATTCAAAACTTCAAGCAAGTTGTCGATGTCATTATACTGTATTCCTGTCACAATTCCACCGGGATTTGACAAGGTGACTTTTAGTATGCCGTTGTCCATCATCACCTGCGGACATATGAATTTTCATTACTTGGAAAAATGAATGAGTCAAAACACCTGCTGATTTTTTAAAGCATGGCCAAGACTCATATCTAAATGAGTCCAATGCGATCTAGGCACAAAATATTGGAAGAACAAAAAAAAAAGATATACTTTTAAGAAAAATATAATTTTTTAAAAAAATTTCTGTATTTATTAAAAAGGAAGAAAAAAGTTTGGAGAGTAAAAAATAAAATAAAATACATATACTATAAGAAAAATTATAAATTTTTTAAAAAATCTATTTTTATTAAAAGAGAGAAAAATAGTTTTAGGAATCATCTAAGAAGATCCTCTACTTCATACTATAGTACGAAAGTTATTAAGATGAAAGGAAAAACTTAATGATGAGATTTTAAATACATGGCTATCTTGAATAGTAAGTTGCACTCCTAGTGATGGCATGGTGGTACTAGCAGTGAACAGAACGCAATGAAAATAATACGGGACTCAGAGTAGTTTGAGAAAATGGTAGAGAATTTGTGCTATAATAGGAAGGAAGAATAGCCTTTATATGGGACCAAACGAATGACTGGTTTTAAGCATAACGTTTGGAGAAAAACAGTTAATGCTTATGTTGTACCAACTCAGCAATGCCAACAGAAGTTGGATAGTCTGAGGGCTTGAACGCATGAATTGGATTAGCTTCCTTGACCTAGAGAGAAAGCATTCTTTTAAATCTCTTAACTTAGTCGCCACAGTTTGGAGTATTTGATAATGGCGTGCGAGTTGAGAAACAGTCAATCACGATATAGAAGGATAAAAATACAGCTTTTATTATTTCCTTGTTTTGCTTTCCTTCATTTCTTAATTCTTATTTGGTGACAACAAATTTTGAACCGTATCCTCCCTTTAGCTCGCAGTTTTGTCAAAGTTAATTATTGTTAAGCCCCCTTAATTAACACTCTCCAGTCTCCACAGTTTAATTTGCGATCTCATACATCTTTGTAACAGGTGTGAGGAAAAAAATAAAGTTTAATTAGATAATCTGATTTTGTGATAAACTTTATAAATTATCAATTTTATTTTATTTGTGATTAACACATAAAAGATAATTTATGACAAACAATAATAGAGTTGTTTTTTATTCAAATACAATTCTTAATTATAAGCTAATTTAGGTAGACTTTTCAACACATGTATAAGATAGAACAATAGAATAAATTATGACTGTAAAATACGTCATTTTTTTCTCATAAATTAAAATTAATTTATGTAATAACTAAAGGGGATTTTTTTTTTTTAAATAAGACATATTAATTTATTGAAGTTAATGAAATAAATTTGATTTATTTTAATTTTGTTCATTATATTTTTAAATATTTGTTGATAAATTTATTATGATCTCTATATAACTCATGGAAGCTCTTTATAGATGCAAAACTTGTTTCTTATTCGTATCAGTGCAGCAGCACCCTGCACTCGACATTTTGTAGACTAGATTGGATTAAGGAGCACAACTAGCCTCCATATAACTCAGTCAAATTAAAACCAGTAGTCATTGTTAATATAAACCATTAGCTTAATTACCCACTACCTAGCTTCTCGACTGGCTTTTATAGGGTCGGAAAGTTTCAAGTATACCTAGCATTAAAATAACCCCTTTTCTGTAGGCCTTATTGTTATTTTTTTATCATTACGTCTTTTTTTTTTATGCATCTGGCATATTTTTACATACGACTTATGAGCCTTCCTATGACTCATCATCAAATACGTTAGAACATCTAAAGAACTAATATCGTGTCATCACTATATAAAAAAAAAAAAAATCTCGGGTTTAAAATGAGTCATTAGAATTTGAGATGTTATATCAGGTTTTATTTCATATATTTACTTTATTTTATTTATCTTGCTGCTGAGGTTCAAATTCCAGGGTGTGAACTCCCATATCATTCAAAACCGTTCCACAAAACTATGATCTGCTACTTGAAAGGTGGATGAACCAGTCTAACGATAACATGTAATATAAATATGAATTTATCATGTGTAAAGGTATTTCAGAATGTTTGAACATATCAAACAAAATCCAGATACATACACAACAACGACGATAAAAAATTTCAGAAAAAATAAATAAGATAATACGTATAATGTTGAAAGATATTTATATTCTGATATGATGAAAATACAATAATATTTTGTATCATCTATTTCCAAAGGTTAACTTAGCTTTCTTCACAAGGTGGGCCTTCCAAACGAATATAATCATACATGATACCTTGAAAGGAACTGGTGCATCTTGGTTGCGTAAAATATAAGGTATTTGTGCCAGTAATAAGAAGAGAACCCGGTATATTCACATTGTACAGCCAATAGATTCCGTGAATTCCATGTCTTGCAATTGAATTGTCCCTTCCTATTAATCCACTGGTAAATAGTGGTCTCCTTGCATTGGGATCATTTATTCGAATCTTAACAGACAATACAGAAGGTCAGCTTAAAATTTTAAAAAGTACTCACCTATCACATTCAATTAGGCTCTATCTGTGTGTGTGGGAGAAAAAAGTAAATACCTGCAATTCAGCTAATGTTGCAGATGCAATTGCAACTCTCAGTTTGTATGTACTTCCTTGAACCACACTACTAATTTCGAACTTGATTTGCCAAGTTGTTCCTTGAAGAGTATTATCCTCTTTTTTCCTGAAGTTATGCAAGCTTGAAAAATTAGGACATAGTATATAACGTATAACAAAAGAAATCTAACTATGATAGATGCAGTAGACATGCATGATTATCTTTAGCCAAATTATACAACTAATCAATAATCCAAATGCTAGACCTCGGAACTTGTGCATAAAACCAATCCTTCGTATAGTCACTAACACCAACTGTGTAAACCAAATCTGCATCAGGATACAATTCAGTGTACCTGTCCCACAATCCATACTGCCTGAACCTACAAGTTCAGGAGGAAAAGGAAAATCTAAGAACAGATCAAGTAACAACATCTCAATGAAACAATTTCATCGCATGTAAAAGGATAAAATGCACAGTTGGGTAAAGATTTTAGCATTTTCATCATTTATGTTATAATATGTAGCACAGTTTCAAAATTAAGCAAAATCCATTTGAGCAATCTAAGGACAAACAAAAAGAAAAACTTATCACCCAGTTAAGAATGGCACAGTAATATGCCCCTAATAGCACATAATAGAGCTAACCTGTCTGGGTGGTTGATAAAAAGCTTATTAATATGAGGTGGATTGGGATCAGGAGCATGAAATTCTGCAGCGGATCTATCAGGAATACCTATTTCCCACAATGTGGGACCTTCCCTTGGGGGCTCATATACAAGTTCACCCAATTCAATGTAAGAACCTGCATTACAAGTTTATTAAACAGATTATTTTGCAAGATGGAAAACAAATTCAACTTTGACCAATCTAAGGAACCTGATGTCATCTTCATAAAATCACCAAATTTGTAGTCCCCAACAAAACCAGGTACCCAAGCAAAAAGATTATAGTCACCCGGGCGTACATTTCTAATAGTGAAAAATCCATTTTCGTCTGTTCGGGTCCAGAATTGATAGTCCTGTTAGGAATAGAAGTTTAATAATCTTCTGCTAAAGAGTTATTTTGGGCACCCATAATAGCATTCTTGACTTCTTGTAACTAACTTGATTTTCATAATTTACATTTTGCAAAAGAAAAGAGAAGCAAGGTTATATCTTACAAAGTTTGCAATCCCCTTGATCAGACCATCTTCACCCCATTTTTTTTATAAAAAGAAATACAATAGTTGAGCATAAACTAAAAAGTCCAGCTCATGCAACTAAACTAAGTGAGGGAAGAGCACCTTGCATTCTCTTTGCCATGACCCCGCATCTCCAGGCGGGGCTAAACCAACATAAGCACCATTTGCTGATATTAAGTCTGTGCAGACATACCTAGACACAATAATTAGAATAGTCACTCAAATTCTCCTAGATATATAATGAGATCCTTATCTCTAGTCAAGGTGGGATCTCAACTCTCGCCCCATCCATCTATAGGATTGGACACTGAAGCATGGCACATGAAAGAAAAAAAGAACAGCGACAACCTTAATGCTGTTCAGCAATTGATTGATTATTCAACTTTGTTTTTTTAAATTTCTAACCAGAAAATACATTAAGTGAGACCTTTTTATTCTCATGTTACAAAATAATGAAAATATAGAAAATTGTAGCATTTTACCCCACCACCTTTTGCAGGCAAAAAAGATCTAGCACTGAAGTAAAAAATATTGCTATAGAATAAGGAAACTATGCTCGTATACCAAGCACAAGAAAGATACAAATCACATCACGCAAACTAAACCTCAAGAATAAACTAGGAATATCTTGCATGCTTACCTGTCTAAGACAAGTAATCTGCCACTGACATTGCCACGTTGATCAGACTTTAAAAAATCCTCTGAAGCTGGGAAAGAATATGGCCAACTCTGAACTTCATTCATCATCTGAATATCAATTCAAACTAGTCTTTATCTTACAATTACTGCACCCAGTCCTGTCTCTACCATCGACCTCCTAACAAAGGTACAAGAGATACATGGACAGACCTGTATTTTTGCATCCTGCCATAGGTGAAGTGGATCATCACCAACTGCTCCAGAATTAAGATAAATGTATACAGGACCGAAAACCTTCTTCCATGGTTCACCACCTCTAATTTTAGGCACCAAATCTTGTCCCGCATAGTGACTACTAAGAAACATCTGATGATGCCAATTTAATAAAGATCTCAGAACTCGGGTTAAGACAGTATGATAGCCACACTGGAAATTGTTATCTTGGTCTAATATCTAAATTCATTCACTTACTGCAAGTGTCGTGGGGCCTACATGAGAGGTCAAATTCTGTTTGAGGGGTCCACCAGAACGAAACTCATCACTAGGCGTGATCTGCCAGAATCCTACTGGTGGACTGAAAGATATCCACCCATGGACTTGATTATCCATGTTTATACATGAATACTGATACTTGTCATCAACCTGTGAATTAGAGTAAAATAAAAACAGTGGACTTAGTTCATACCAGTGTTGTTAAACAACCGCTATGATGGCACTATAGCATCATGGTATAGTGGATTTTTTTTGCCAATCGCTATATAGAATTTGTGAAGGAATGTCCGCCATAGCAACGCCACAAGGTGTAATGGCGTGTTTTTATGGCAGAATTTTGGTCTTCTGCTATGTTCCACCGTCTGTCATTTATAACATTGGTTCATACACAATATATGCTAAGAAAATCATCCTATCTCCTCTTTAACAAGCCACATGAATTAGTAAATACTTAGGTTAACCACCTACTATATGTATTGAACTTAGATTAATTGATTTTAAATATGAAGTAGTTCATATTAGTTTTGAAAGAATTTATTTTGGAATATGGCAATGTTTTCCCAAAAGTAATTTTATAAGAATGTGTTCTGTTCTGGAAAGTATGAGGTAAAATTGCTTTATGGCATCAAATAACTACAAAAACACAAGAACATTTTATAGGGATTAGTTTTAATTCCATCCCTCCAGTGGTTACTTTCAGTTTCATTTTGCCACTCTTAAATTACATTATAACTTTAACCGGTGTAAATTGCTAAAAATCAATTGAAGATTCTTTTATTCTCCTAAAAACAACGTTCTCCTTCTCAAAGATAGGAACAGACATGTCTTATATGTGCATGTTAGGATATAAGGAGAAGGAAAAGTTAGTTAGGTTGATTAGAATATTAATGAATTAGTTAGTCAGTTAGAAGGGTTTTATTAGCTATAAATAGGAGTAGAAGGATAGGGGAGAGGGAGGTTTTTTGGGGTTGTCATTGTAAATTGAGCATTAGCTCTTTGTGAAAGGAGAAATCCTTTGTGAAGGGGAAACCCTTGATGGAGAGACTGCTCTCCTATTTTTTGTTCTTTTCTCACTATTCAGTAAGATTTTTTTCTTCTTTCTCTCTTATCCATTTTGGGTTCCTAACAGTAGATCTGCTTGTTTAATGGATTATAGCAAGAATAAGCTTTTCATACTTCCCAGCCAAAAAAGATGGTAAGAAATAACAAATATGTTAATGGAAGTAAGAAGGGGCAACAAAGTTTAAACCACAGGGTCGCAAAGTGATACTTCCCAAACCTCAAGATGCAAATTAAATTTAACCATACTGTAAAATAATATGTAATGACACAAGTAGGGACAAGATGTAAACTATGTGACATATGGGCTAGAATGAATAATGAATGCAGTGCAGAACTGATGTTCAAGCCAAATGAAAAAGTAAAAAACTAGTTGCATACAATTGGAAGCTTTGAAAAGATAAAAACAGTGTCAGCAAATATTTGCAACAGATACCTCTCCTTGCAATCGTGGATCCTTGGGATTGACTAGTAGAGCAGCTTCTTGGTACGCCAAGGTTTGGCATCTTCCTGATAACCGATCTTCCGGAAAAGGCATAATCCTTTGCCTATTGTCTGCCACAGCCATGTATTGAAACCTACATACTAGATTGTTAAAGTGGACGAAAATTCAAAAATAAATAAGAGTTGCTGGTTATTTTCCATGACCATCTCAACTAATATTTTGAATGTCACATTACCAATCGTCTAGAAAGTAAATGTCTGCCTAACTTTAATCTCTATATGGCTATATTTTGTGAAATAAATTGATATTTGAAATCACAAGATTTTATGTAAATGCTAGAAAATTGTAAGTCTTGTTAAATATACAATACAATAAACAAGTACAAAAGAATGGGATACGTAAAGAGAGGCATCAAACTTAAAATGATAGAATTTACTTGTCTTTTCTAAGCTTGAAAGTTATCCTCGTTTCACCAAGATCAAAATCTGGCCATCCATTTAAGTGCTCATAAATTCCATAAGAGTAGAAGCCAGATGAACCTCGGAGCATTATGAATCTGAAATTGGCCATCCACAAATTTTAATCCTAGATCTATCAGTAAAAAGTAAAAACACCTACTGATACACAAAATTTGAGCAAGAACCTTTTGTCAATATTTAAGGGAACAAACTTTCCCTCTAAAGAAGGATCCCACATTCTTGTAAATGAAATCTCCAGTTGCTCCTCATTTTGAACTATAACCTTAAAACACGTTCCTTTAATCCTGGACCATAACATCTTGAGTTCACATGTGCTTCAAATGTTATCTTTTGAGCAATGACGGAAATTATAAGATTAGAACAGATAAAGAGAAATAGACGGGTTTGACAACTGGTTTATCTCTGCTTATGCGTGACATAAAAACCACTCCCAATATAATTGCAACTCAAATCGGCAAATGTGTTTGAATATATATTTATTGAGAATTTGACTTGTTGGAGTAATATCAAATACACCATGCAGTTATGAAAGAAAGTAGTATTGCCATACACATCAAAGATTCCTTTGCTTCCTGGCGCACTCCAGACAAGGTCCCAGTACCTTAACATTCAATTGAAAGGCAAAATTAGCCTCCATCTTTAAAAAGTGTCCTACGATTTCCTCAAGATCAGTAAGAGGTATATTTTTCTTTGATAAGGTAACTTGTCAAAATTACCCTCTATTAGACTCCTTGTTGAGAACTTCAAGCAAATTGTCAACATCATTATATCGTATCCCAGTGACAATTCCATCTGGATTTGATAAGGTAACTTGGACTATGCCATTATCCATCACCACCTGCACATGCCAAGAAGTTAAAACAATTACGTGAAACTAAAACATAACCGGCAGTGCTACTGCCACAGGAATTTTGTTTAAGGTTATACATAACAGAATCAAGCGTCTTTGTTGTCCATCCTACATCGAAACTTAAGGAACAAGGAAAGAGATATACAGTAATTCAACTAAGAAGACGATATCCAGGTACGTCGGTTGCATACAACAAAATATTATTTTGCCGATAAAAAAAAACAATCAATATTATTAAAAGTATTTTCAAAGAATAGCAATTGAAGCATAAATAAGAAGAAAATGGGAGAAAAACGAAAATGCGAGTAAACTTACATGGTGATCTTGGATATGCAACCGTACCCCTGGGGCGGACATGGTGAACCCTTGTTTTACTTTTTACTGATAGTATGAATAATTCTTGAACTTGTAATTATGTCTACAAATTTCAGATACCTCCGGAAATGGGTGAAAATGAAACGGTGGTGATTAGACAAGGGAGTATACAGTGAGAGATTTCATGGGGTTACCGATGCTATATTAGTGGACCACGATGAAATCCGACAGTTCAAGAGACGCGTGTCACACACCTGAGAATGTCGACAAAATTTATCTCGATAACCTGAGAATGTCACACACGCGTGTCACACACCTGAGAATTATATATATCATATTGCTTTACTAATTTACTTTGCAAAATATTTTACAAAAACTTACACTTTGAAAATTTTTCAAAACCTAAGACTAAAAATTAAAAGTTACACTTTGAAATAATTAGTGATTTTCTAAAAAATAACAAAAAAATTGTGATTGAAAAAACATTATAAAAAACAATACAACTAAACTTAAAACACTCACAAAATGAATGGGATGAGAAGGAAAATATAAGGAATAATTTCATGAACTTTTTATAACTCCCTAGCTCGGATGAAAACAATAAGCGTCTGTGGGATGAATTTTATCCCTCGTTCACAATTGGACATTCCATGCACCATAATCCTGAAAAATGTTAGAAGTAACCTGTATGTTTTTAAAAAATATTTTTCATCATATATTTTTATTTTTTTTAATGTTATGCATATTAGTCTTCAAAACATTTTACATAGTGCTAAAGTGTTTAAAAATTATTTCTAAAAGTGTTTCAAGAAACAATTTGCTTAACAACATAATTATTTAACAACTAATTTGTTTAAACATTTCATCCCTTACTCCAAGAGTCTTTAAATTTTAAATTTTAGATAAAAGAAGATTTCTCTCTGCATCCCAATAACTTCTCATGCACCTCTATAAGTGTGAAAAAAGTTTAAAATACTTCTAAGTAAAAAAATAACTTAATTTCTTCTTCTTTATCTCCTAATACCTCTTTCAGATATCTCTTCTTTGAGCTTTGTGTCATGCACCTCCTTCCTCTTCCTTGTTTATTTTTTGCCTGAAGTTCATGCCTCCTTACACCTCCGTTCATCTTCTTGTTCACGGTCGTCGTTATCTCTGTCTCGTTCGTCCCTTGTCAGCTTCTCCTCTTTTCATTTGCAAATTTTTTTACAAGTTCAAGCAGGAGTGTCCAAACTTGTAATAAAAATTGCAAATTTTTTTACAAGTTCAGAGGCAAAAATTTTTACAAATCCGGACAAGGGTGTCCGAATTTGTAAAAAAATTTACGAAAACCTGATTCCATAATATACCCGAGAGAAGATAAACACAAACCTGAACCGGGAGGAACAAAACAAGCACAGACAGGGTGAACATAAATGGAAAAGAAGAGAAAGTCACTGAAGGAGAAGAAAACGAAGTCGTATGAGAGAAGCAAATGAAAGAGGTGCGATACGAGATAGAGGTGCAGACAAAAGAGGAAGAGAAAGAAACACATGATAATTAACTTTTTTACTATTTTCATTAAAGATCTTTTTATCATTTTAAAAATTTATGGAGGTATAAGAATAACTTATGGAGATATAAGGAGAAATTCTCTAAACAAAAATGGTGATTTACTTAACAAATATTTTATTGCACTATGCTTGGTATTTAGAGATACACATAGAATTGAGAACAAAGTGAAAACAAGTATGACATTTTTGTCTCTTTCCTTGCTCTCTAAACTATCCCCATAGCCATACTTGTTGAGTATAAAATTTTATACACATTTTTGTCCTTGTGGAAAAACGTGTATATCTACTCTGTCTCTTTCACCAAAAAAAATATTTTATAAAACTATATTTTTATCTATTTAATTTTCAACTAATTTTATATGTTATTAAATGGAATATCATAAAAATTATAATGATTTATAACATAAGCTTAGTCCATTACGATTAAAAATATATAAAATTTCATAAAAAATTAAATCAATAAAATAACATAACAACAATTGTTCAGTAACAGAATGAATAACTTTCATATACATTCATTAAATTTATTTAGTACGGGCTAAAATTTATGAAAATTCACAACATGGTGAGTCCTTCTCAGCTAATTGAAGTGCTTAAAGCATCTACAGTGATAAACTAATTCATGGATTCTTTGATATTTTTTGTGGATCCTCTGCTACCGTATTTGAAGAACTTCTATAAATTTACTCCAATGGTGAAACTTATTTTAAATTATTAACTTATTTTAATTGTCTCAAAATTTAAATAAAAATCCATTTTTTTAGAAAGAACTGTTATTCCATCATGAAAAACCAAGTCTTTCTCTAATGATTTTTCAGATAAGAACATTTGAATGATTTTTATCCTAAAACTATAATTAGAGGATTAACAACAAATAGCAATCTTAATTTGTAATGAATGATTCATTTATCTCTTGGTGCTTGACAGTTTTCAGTTGTCACCATCAAATTCAAGACTACAATAATAATTCAATGACAATGCTAGTTGTTTCCATGCGCAGGAGAAGTATATCTGATTCGACTTTCTGTTGTATGCAAATAAATTATACAGAATCAAGCAAATTTACACTAACATGTATATCCTCTCTGTTGTTATTGCACATCGCTGAAATCTGTCTTTCTCCGAAAAAAAAAAGATCCGAGGATGACAGCAATACCAGTGATTGCTATTGTGAAAAATAGACGTTTTCTTGAGAAATCATTATGCGGCCTTCTTCGAGCACCCTCATTTCTTTCAGCTGGCCTCACGTACCTTCACACAAAAATTAAAAGTAAATAATTCAGTTAGGAGAAAAAACAAATGGGTATCATGAACGACCTACAAGGCTACGAACAACTTCCCTGGTAAGACAGGACCATTTTAAGAAATCAAATAAAATATAAATTGATTAAACTATCATTTTACTATTTTAGTGCTCTAAAGATACACTTGACGTCAGTTTGGTCTTCCAAGATTAATGATATTAAAACAGTCCTCTTAGGAATTAAAGTAATATCCGAATACTTCAAGTTGATGTCACATGGAACTTGACAAAACAATCACTTTTTGATATAGTTAAAATCCTTTTGGGATTAATTTGACGGCACAAATCTTTAAAAGACCTCATTCATTGATGTCATGCGTGATCTTTAGAGGACCAAAATCGTGGTTTAGTAAAAAAAAAATCCGGGTTGTTTGTTGTCTTAAAGTTATTCTTGGTGGTAAAAAACTATCATAATTCACAAAGAATTCAGAACTCAGCTGCATCACAACAAGCAAAACTTAACCCATTTAGGTTGTGTTTTGCCAAGTTTTTCTAAGCTATGCCAAACACAATTTCCATGAAGCCCTAAAACTTAAAATTAGCTTTCTTTTTTTATGAAGTCACAAAAATGAGTTACAAAACATCTAATCGGAGGAACTTCTTTTGGGCAGAAAAGAGGGAAAAAAAAATGAGCCAAACAATACCTTAAACAACTTAAAAAAGAAAAAACTAGTGAGGTATCACTCAGATGATAATTCATCTTTGGATAAAAGTGTCCATTTCCAATATATATTCTTCCCGTGTTCCTCGCAATACCATCTACATCTTAATAATTGTTAGATGATCATATTTTTCCTTGGGGAAAGTGGTAAATGACTTAACAGTCAGACATCACTGTAAAAGTCTAGATGACAATTCTTTGCTATTCCCCCACAAAATGTAACACTAAGCAGTCATCTCAAATTATTAAAATTTCTGTAGCAACCATAAATGTACAAACTACTAAATGAAAATTCATGAAATAAACTTCTGGATATCCCACTTCAGTGTATCTTCATTAATTAGGACTTGCGATATAGCCCAAGTCCCAACTTTTTAATCAGTAAAAGATTTGTGAACATTGTAATTATTTAAAATTAAGCCTCAATTATAGAACCTTGATGTATTTATAAGCTAGAGAAGACCATGCAAAATTATTGCACTGATATGCAGTAAGAAAGCAAATAAATCAACAACTATTTGCTTCCATTAAACAAAAATAGCCATAATACCCCAATCACCAAAAACAACAAACTTAATTTTGTTAATCTTGGCAAGGAAGGAATATCTCACCAAGTATTTTAACTATGTTAAGTATAATTTGGTGTTAGTTGTTAGTTGAGGTGTTGTCTTTTATTTATGGTTGTATGTTAGAGGTTGGTGGCAGTTGTCACTGCTCTGACTATTTCTAGATTGTTGTTCATCTCTATTAATAAAAGGTTTTAAGGTGAGTGTTTATCTCAAGCTTTTTCTATACTCAACTAACTACACAACTAAAAGGCACCACAGCAATTCAGCAAAAGAGTACAATAATGCATTTAAGACTTGCACATGGTCGAACAAAATTAGAAGAAACTAACGAGAGGTAAGATATATAACCCTCATAACAACAATTAGCTGCATTAAGAAATAATTTTAGGCCAGTGCATTTTGTATTTTATTATTGTGGGAAAATAATAACTTTTTTCTCCCAAAGCTCTCTCAATAAGCTTTAGAAGCACAGAATAACCCAATTCATGCACATAATGGAATCAAATGATGACATTTCCTACCTTGAAGACCCAGCAGAATTGTCTTGAATTCTATTGCAACTGTCTTCATGGTTGTATCTTTCCCGCAGTCTAACATATTTGTTACAAAGGTGACAAAGTTCTGTTCGATTCCCACATACTTCCTGAATGTTTTAAAAATCAATCAGAAATTAGTACATTGATTACTATAACCTTCTTAATTCAAAAAGCTCTTTATAAACATTACCTGATGTTCAGCTAGATCAATTGCCGGCAAAGGAAACTCACAGAACTCACATGTGACCATCCTTCTAGGACAATTTTCACCTTTATGGATATCTAAAATATCACGTTCCATGGTCTCACTGCACAGTGAACAGGCAACCTGCACAAATTTAAATTTTCTTTTGAATAACCATTGCAGAAGTGACTTTAATATGACTACATGAACAGTGCTATAGTGTGGTGGCAGGTGCTGGGAAGTAACCGATGAACATGTAGTCAACCTCCTTTAGCGGGTGGAGTTGACACTCCAAATTTTTATGCTTTATAAGATAGGCACCTTCATACAGGATACAGTAAAACTAAGACTGGCTCAATATATTATGCACTTGTTAACTGCAGATTAGCCGTCTATCGTCATATGATTACTGAAAAATTAAAGCCATATTTACTGAGTAAGGTAAAAATTGAAAGAACTTTCTAAAGAAGTAATCTTTATATATTTATATATGAGTACTAAAGCTTGACCCACCCTGCTCTTATCAACTGCATACAAAATATCAAAGTACAGAAGAATCAAAATCCTTTAAGCAACTAAAATTAACACCAACCAATATTTATTTCTCTTAAGCACTGTTATCTTTGTTAAATATAAGTTTGTAATAAGTGCTAGTTGAGTTACTTTTTACCTTTCATTATATTGTATGTCAGAGGTAGGGTGGTTGTGTAAGCTCCCTTGTTGGCTTCTTATATACTCTTGTTTAGTATATCTATTAATACTATGTTTTGAGCTGAGTGGTGAGTAACACTCAAATATCTTCCTATATTCAAGTTAGTATAGAGTAGGAGCGATCCTGCTTTGGAAGTCTTTAGTCATGGTTGGTTGTCCACCACTCTCTGTCTCCATCTGGTGCAGTCCACCACCATTAGTATATCGGTTTGTCTGGCAAGTCCAGGGTTTGGTGCGCCTCATCATGCGCAAGCCAACCAACAAACCACTCTGCCAAACAAGCCAAATCGTTCGAGCCTCTCGAGTTTGTTCCTATCCCTTATTTGTCATTTTGAGCAAGTTAGTGAGGTTTAGCCTAAATCTCTCTCTTGGTCATCTTCCTTTCACTGTTTCAAATCTGCAATGTCTTCTTCTACCCCCTCTGGTGTCAGTTTAGGTTTGTCCTACCTATTGTTGGGGCTGCCATCATCACAATAGAAAAACTCAATGGTAAAAATGATTTATCATGGGCTGACTTTGTGGAACTCTGGTTCCTTGGACAGGAACACCATGAACATCTGGAAGAAGAAGAAAATACTAAGGGATCAGTTGAACAAAGAACCCAATTGAAGATGGACTTTCAACTTTTTCTCTTCCTGGAACTTAAAATATTACGGAATCTCAAAGCATTCAGATCCTGTTATTCGTTTTGGAAGAAAGCTCAAGATATTTAGTGCTTGTTTGATTGTGTTCATAAGCTAGCTTCCTTGAAGCAAGATGATTCAGATAAGGTGTTACATGTTTCTAATACTCAGCCAACCGTAGAAGAGTTGAAACTTATCCTAGAGGTTGATTCATTGGAAGAAATAAGGAAACGGCTTGATAACCTTTACATGGTTATGATTCTTTGTGGTATAAAGCTTGTATTCAATCACATTTGTGATCAAGCTCTGACAGGACAAGATATTCCCACCATGGAAGGCTTAACTACATGACTCCTTTGTGTTCTTACCCTAAATAATGAGGATACCTCCATTGAAAGTAATGTAGAATATTTTATTATGACGTCTTCTAAAGGGAGAGGAGGACGTGGAAATAGAAGACGTGTTGAAGAGATAATTGTCCTAAATGTACTCATTGTAAAAATATAGGTCATACTCTTGAAACTTACCACTCACTATATAGTTTCCCACACAAAGTTGCTCATGTATCAAGGTTTGAGAAACCTGAAGGGAGGAAATTCTCTAAAGAAGAATATCAAGGATACCAAGAGTACTTGAGTTTGAAATCCACTCAACCCTCTTCAGCTGCCTACATTTCTTAGCTTATGAAAAGTCAAATTCCATGGATTGTTGACTCTGGTGCTTCAGATCATATTTCTAGTAACAACTCTTTGTTTTCATCTATGTCATCTCTTAAATTTCTCCACCTTGTTACATTAGCCAATGGATCCAAGGTTCAGCTCAAGGAGTGGGTCCAATATTTATTTTTCCTTCCTTAAATTTAACTTCTATTTTGTATATTCATTTCCCAATTTACTTTATGTAAGTCAGTTAACTAAATCTCTAAATTGTTTAGTTACTTTTAATTCTGATTCATTTGTCATATAGGAACATGATACGGGTCGACAAATTAAATTTTAACCAAATTAAAGATAATGACTCCTAGTATCGAATAAATCCAACAATTAGAATGTGAAACTTGCCAACTAAGTAAACATGATAAATCTTCTTTTCCTAATCAAATTAAACAATATGTAATTCAGCCTTCTCTACTATTCATTTAGATATTTTGGGACCCTTTTTTGGATTAAAATATTTTGTAATTTTTATTGATGAATATTTACGTTGTATTTGACTTTATTTAATGAAAGAAAGATCTAAACTTTTGTCCATATTTGTTTCCTTCTTCCATGAAATAAAAAATCAGTTTAGAAAATCAATTAAAATTTTTGGAAATGCAAAGGAATATTTTTTTTTTTAACTCTCTTCCTTTTTGTCCTTGTAGATGGAGATGATGAATCTTAGCGTGTTTAGCATAACCAAAGAGAATATTATATATATATATATATATATATATATATATTGTACAAAAGAGCTAATACAAAGAGATGAGCTTTGGTCCATATGTTGAAATACATCTAAGACTCCTCCTCAAGCTGGTGCATATAAATCATATGCACCAAGCTTGTTACAAATATAATCAATTCTAAGACCCTACAATGATTTTGTGAAGACACCGGCTAGCTGACCATAGGAGCTAACAAACTGGGTAGAAATGGCTCCAAATACAATCTTATCACGAATGAAGTGGCAATCTACCTCAATGTGTTTGGTCCTCTCATAAAATACTGGATTCAAAGCAATATGAAGGGCAATTGGTTATCACAGGTTAGGGTCATCTGTGTAACCTCTCCAAATCTCAATTCATCAAGGAGTTGTTTGAGCCAAATAACTTCACAAGTTGCTAAAGCCATAGCTTTATACTCTGCTTCTGCACTAGATCTTGTCACCACATCCTGTTTCTTACTTTTCCAGGAAATCAAGTTGTCACCAATAAAGACACAATATCTGAAAGTGGATTTTCTGTCAATGAGAGAACCTGCATAACCTGAATCTGAGTATCCCACAACCGAAGTATGATTATTGTGCCCATACAACAAACTTTTTTATAAGGCTCCTTTAATGTACTTTAGATTGCAGAGGATAGCATCCCAATGTCCTGTACAGGGTGAACTAAGGAAATGACTTACCACACTAATAGTAAAGGAGATGTCAGGATGAATGATTGTGAGGTAGTTCAGTTTCCCAATCAGTCTCCTATACTTCTTAGGATCTAAAAGTAGCTCCCCCTGACTTGGCATGAATTTAGCATATGGATCCATAGGTGTATTATTGGGCTTGAAATTTATTAGCCCAGCCTCTTCTAAAATGTCCAATGCATACTTCCTCTGGAAAATCACAATCTCATTGTCAGATTTTGCTACCTTAATTTCCAAGAAGTATCTAAGTTTGCCAAGGTTTTTCGTCTCAAAATGATGAAAGAGGTGTTGTTTTATATGTGAAATTCCATGGGCGTAATACATAGTGAGAACAACATCTCTCCAAAATTGTTGAGGAACATGACCATGAAGTAAAAGATTTCAAGCTGTTTCAATAAGGTGTCTATTCTTACGTTCCGTAACCCCATTTTGTTGAGGGGTATAGGCACAGAAAGTTTGATGAAGAGTACCATGAAAAGACATGAAGGTCTGAAAAGCCTGAGAAAGGTATTCACAAGCATTATCACTACAAAAGGTATGAATAGATACACCAAATTGAGTTTTAATTTCATTATAAAAAGTCTAAAATATGAAAAACAACTCAGAACGATTTTTCATTAAAATAACTAAGTACAACGAGAATAATCATCAATGAAAGTTACAAAATACTGAAAGTCTAAACTAGACTGAACATGACTTGGGTCCCAAATATCTGAGTGAATTAAAGCAAAAAAAGACACAGCTCATTCGGGAGGACACTCTTAGGAAAAGAACTACGACTATATTTTCCTAATTGATACGACTCACATGACAAAGTAGACAACTTAGACGCGATACAAGGCATTGAAGTTTGACAAGACTAGGATGACCTAATTGAGCATGAATGAGAGTAGGGGAATCCACAATCGAGCCAACATGAGCATACGTTCGTAGGTGATAAAGGCCATTTGACTCACATTCGGTTTCAATTATCCGTCCCGAACTCTGGTCCTATAAGAAAACAGAATCTTTAGTAAAAGTAATAAGATAATCAAGAGAACGAGTGAGTCAACTAAGGGATAATAAATTAAAATGGGATTCAGGGACATAAAGTACATTGTTAATGGAGAGAGAAGAGAAAATAGAGACAGTACCAACACCATGAGATGAGGCCTGAGAGTCATTAGCCATAGTGACATAGGGTAAAAAAGACCAGAAGTTGAAAGAGAGGAGAAAAGAGACTTATAACAAGATATATGATCGGTGGCGCCAGAGTCAAGGACCCAAGGGCCAAGAGGCAAAGTTAGTAAGACTAGCCAAGGAAGTGTCAGTGTGCGCAACAGAAGCTGTAGAGTTGGAGACCTGACGTTCCTCGTACCTTTTGAAAAAGTTGTTGAATAGAGTCGAAAGTCTAGAACTACCAGAAGAAGTGACAACAGAATCAATAGGAACAGGAGGTGTAACCTAAGCCGCAGTAGTAGCCGACCGTGGAGGACGACCATGCAAAGCATAACACCGATCAATGGTGTGGCCGAGTTTGTGAGAGCAGTTACAATCATCACGGTAAGATACCAAGATGGAGGAGTCACCATGGGAGGAGTGACCACGAGAAATAGAAGGAAGTATGTCCAATGATAACTTGCATGGCACACGCAATAGGGTGAACCAAGCAAAGTTCAAAGTAGGCATAGCCGGAGACCCCAAAAATCTTATCACGAAACGAACAAATACTTATCAGGAAGCCTATATAAGGTCATCAACATAAAGAATGTTTGGTATTGCTCTAGTTCCTGGGCAGGAGTGGCAGCAAGGAGCAATAGTTCATTGAAGTTATGAAGAAGACCATGAACCTTATCCAAATATTTAGTCATGGGACTGTCAAGGCGGCGGGGGCTAATGATGCTCAGTAGATTTTGGCACACACACAGACGTTGAGTAACATTAGTGTACAGCAACCGAGTCTGTTCCCAAACTCCAACACAGGTGTCATAGGCACAGAATATTTGCTTCAAAGAAAGATGAATAGTTGACTTTAGAACATTGCAAACTTGAGCATCAACTTTTGACCATCGTGGACTATCTTTCACACCAATGGAGGCAACTCTGCCTGACTGAGGTGATTAACATAGTCCTGTCCCTTAAGCCAAACTTTGATGTTAGAGGCTCAAGTGTCATAATTCGTGTCATCTAACTTGTCAATGGAGAGAGATTAACATAGTTAGTAAACAAGGACAAGTCAATCCTAGCATAAGCCATGTGAGCACAAATGTGAGAGAGAAGGTTGCAGGAGAGAGAAAAAGGGTGTCCCTAAAGGAAAGAGAAGACTGAAAGCGAAGTGCAATGGAAGATTCAAGACCTATCGGAGAAGAGCATGACTGGGCAAGTCAGGAGCTGGTGGTCGCTGCTGGAACAGTGGTCGGACGCACCACGATGCGCAGCAGCCAAAGAGAGAAGATGAGAAGATAGTCGCTTCAGGAAGCATGCGTGAGGGCGTGTGCGATCTACGATCGAGGAGATTTCGACGACGACTTTGGTGGTGGGGTCAGCAACCTGAAAGGCGGCGCCAGAAAATGTACGGAAATAAAAAAGAAACACGATTTTCAGAAGAAAAAAAAAAAAAGACCTAATAGAAAGGATAATATTATATATATGTTGTATAAAAGAGCTAATACAAAGAGATGAGCTTAGACCCATATATTGAAATACATCAAACAGTTCTCTTAAGAAATTTTACACCAGTCAACTTGTCCCACACACCTCAACAAAATGGGATTGCAGAAAAGAAGAATGACATCTTGTTGAAACAGTTTGCTGCTTAATGTAAAAGTTCTATTGCATCATTGGAGAGATGTGATTCTTTCTACCTGTTATCTTATAATAGGATATCCTTTTCCTCTTTTGATAATCAAAATTCTCATTCTGCTTTTTATCACTAAACCTTTGTATCATGTATTGCCAAGCTTATTTGGTTGTACGTGTTTTGTTCATGATCTATCTCCAGTTATTGATAAGTTGTCAACTAAATTTATCAAATGTCTTCTTGGAGTACTCTTGTTTTCAAAAAGGGTACAAATGTTATTCTCTTAATACCAAGTAGTATTACATTTGGTATTACATGTCTGTTGATGTTACCTTCTTTAAGGATACTTCCTTCTTCTCATCTTCCATATCAAATTCCATTTCCATATCAGAGGTACTGTCCATTTCCACCTCTACTCCTGAAATTGTTGTCTCTCCTGACATCTATTCTCAATCTGACCATGCGGTTATTCCTCCAACCCCTAACTTCATTGAAAACGATCCATCATCCTCTGTTACTAATCAAGGTAGGACACTCGAAGCTAGCTCCGTCGTACCTGATGACTCTCTATGGCTGATAACAACTCAAGTAGGCTTATTGCTCTCTGAAAAGGTATTCCCTCCTCTTGAAAGCCACATCCTATTTACAATTTTTTCAGTTATCATCATTTATCTCTTTCCTATTGTTCTTTAGTCACTTCATTGTCATCTATCACCATTCCTAAAAATGTTTGTAAAGCACTTGATCACCCTAGATGACGACCAACATGATTGATGAAATACAGATCCTTGATCATAAAGGTGCATGGGAGTTGGTTCCTCTTTTTCCTGGGAAGAAAGTTGTTGGTTGCAGATGGATCTATGCCATTAAAGTCAGTCCTCATGGTGAAATTGATTGCCTTAAAACTCATTTTATAGCCAAAGGTTACATTCAGATATATGGACTTGACTATGGAGATACTTGCTCTCTAGTGGCCAAGATCACTACTGATAAAATCAAAGAAATAGAGAGGAATATTGGAATGAAACAGTGTGTATGAATACTCACAGGATGAATCTATTTATAACTTTATTTCATAGGCTATACATGAGTATAAAATATTATTTTCCTGTAATCTCAAAGATATTATTTTTACCTACTATATTTAAAAACAAGATCATATAATATCAAAATAAGATAATATCTAAGATTCTCAACAACTACCATTTATCTTCTTCTTGCCATGGCAGCTATTCTTCATTGACTCCTATATCAGATGGATGTTAAAAATGTTTTCTTTTATGGTGAGTGTTAGATGCAGAGATTTACATGGACCAACCTCCTAGATTTGTTTCCTAAGGAGACTCTGGTCTAGTATGTAAGATTAGTCTTAAACAGTTTCCAAGGGCTTGGTTTGAAAAATTTAGCCGTGTTTTCCAAAGTTTTAGCATGAAAAGGAGTTAAGCTGATTACTCTGTTTTCTACTATCATAAATCTTTTGAAAAATGTGCTTATTTAGTTGTTTATATTGATGACATTGTCATTATAGGGAATATTGAAGTTACAAGCTCTCAACTAAAGTAACATTTATGCAATCACTTTCAAATTAAAGATCTTGGTCATCTTAAATATGCCATGTAAGAAGTAGCTTAATCCAAAGGAGACATTGTAGTTTCCAAGAGAAAGTATGCCTTGGATCTTGTGAAGGAAACTAAAATGTTTAATTGTAAGCTTATTGACAACCCTATGGACCCTTATAAGAAGTTAGTGCCTGATCAGGGAGAATTATACTCAGATCCAGAAAGATATAGAAGGTTAGTTGAGAAGCTCATATCTTTCTATTACTAAGTCAGATATTTCCTTTGCAGCTAGGGTTGTGAGTCGTTTCATGAACTCACCTTGTATTAATCTTTGGAATATAGTAATTCATATTCTCAGGTACATTAAGAAGACTCCAGGTCAAGGTCTTTTGTATGCGTATAAAAAAAATAGTCAAATTGTTGGATATTGTGATGTTGATTGGGTAGGATCCGACATAGACCAATGCTCTATTACTGGTTACTGTGTGTTTCTTGGTAGTAACCTTATCTCTTAGAAGAGCAAGAAACAAAATATTGTTTCTCAATCTAGTGCAGAAGTTGAATATAGATTTATGGTCTTAGCTACATTTATATTGGTGTGAGTTAAACAACTCATACAAGAATTGAAGTTATGTGAGATTTTTCCAATGTAACTTTACTGTAATAATTAGGCAGCTCTTCATATTGCCTCCAATTCAATGCTTCATGAAAGTACCAAGCACATTGAAATTGATTGTTACTTTGGAGAGAAAAGTTGTTGTCCAAGGAAATTAGGTTGTGAGCTCATATGATCAGCTTGCAGATTTATTAACCAAATCCTTGAAGAGTCCTCAAAATCAATACTTAAAGTTTCATGCTTGGAACATATAATTCATATGCTTCAGCTTGAGAGGAGTGTTAAATATGTTTGTAATAAGTGTTAGTTGTTAGTTGAGCTAATTTTATCTTTCATTTATGTTATATGTCAAAGGTAGGGTGGTTGTGTCAGCTCTCTTTCTCTGACTTCTTATATACTCTTGTTTAGTATCTCTATTGATACAATGTTCTGAGTTGAGTGTAAGACATATACTCAAGCCTCTTTTCCTATATTCAAGTATAGACTTTTAGTGTCTTGCCTTGCCTCCACCTCTCCTAAACTGTTGCACGATCGTGTTGGATACCCAACTTTAGCTAAATTAACATAAGGGCTCCTAGTATCAAGAAAATCCAAAAATTAGAATGTGAAGCTTGTCAACTAGGCAAAACATATTATATTTTCTTTTCCTAGTCAAGTAGAACAAAGATGTAATTCAGCCTTCTCTACTATCCATTCAGATATTTGGGGACCTAAATAAGTTAACTCCTGAATTTAAATATTTTATAACTTTTATTAATGAATATTCTCATTATACTTGGCTTTATTTTGTGAAGCACTTGACAACTATTGATGGCGACAAGCCATGAATTTTGAAATGCAAACCCTTGAACATAATGGTATATAGGAGTTGGTTCCTCTTCCCTGAGAAGAAAGTTGTTGGTTGTAGATGGATCTATGCCATTAAAGCCGGTCCTAATAGTAAAATTTATTTTATTAAAGTTTGTCAGCTAGCCAAAGGTTACACTCAGATATATGGACTTGACTATGGAGATACTTGCTCACCAGTGGTCAAGATCACTACCATTCACTTTCTTCTTGTCATGGTAGCTATCCATCATTGGCCCCTATATCATATGGATGTCAAAAATACATACCGTCATGATGAGTTAGGTAAAGAGATTTATGTGAAGCAACCTCTTGGATTTGTTGCTCATGGAGAGTCTGGTCTAGTGCGTAAACTTCGTTAATCTCTTTATGGTCTTAAATCATCTCCAAAGGCTTGGTTTGACAAATTTAGCAGTGTTGTCCAAAGTTTTGGAATGAAAAGGAGTGAAATTGATCACTTTATCTTTTACTATAATACCTCTTTTGGAAAATATGTTTATTTGGTTGTTTATGTTGATGACATTGTCATTACAAGAAATGATGAAGTCAAAATCTCCCAACTAAAGCAGCATTTATGCAATCACTTTCAAACTAAAGATCTTGGACATCTGAAATATTTTCTTGAAATAGAAACAACTCAATCCAAAGGAGGTATTGTAGTTTCCCAAAGGAAGTATGCCTTAGATCTTTTGAAAGAAACTAACATTACAGATTGTAGGCCTATTGACAGCCTTATGGACCCTAATAAGAAGTTGATGCCTAATCAAGGAAAATTATACTCGGATCCAGATAGGTATAGAAGGTAGGTTGGGAAGCTCATATATCTCACTATTACTAGGCTAGATATTTCCTTTATAGTTAGGGTTGTGAGTCAGTTCATGAATTCACCTTGTAGTGATCATTGAAATCAGATACATTAAGAATGCTCCAGGTCAAGGTCTTCTTCTGTATGAGGACAAAAGGAAACAGTCAAATTGTTGGATATTGTGATGCTGATTGGGCAAGATCCAACTTAAAACAACACTCTATTACTGGTTATTGTGTGTTTCTTGGAGGTAACATTATCTCGTGGAAAACCAATAAACAGAATATTGTTTCTCCATCTAGTGCAGAAGTTGAATATAGATTTATGGCCTTAGCTACGTGTGAGTTGGTGTGGGTTAAATAATTCATACAAGAATTGAAGTTATGTAAAATTTTCTCAATGCAACTTTATTGTTATAATAAGGCAGCTCTTCATATGGCCTCCAATCTAGTGTTTCATGAAAGGACTAAACACATTGAAATTTATTGTCACTTTGTGAGAGAAAAGTTGTTGTCCAAGGAAATTAAGATCGAGCTTGTTAGCTCATATGATCAGCTTGCAGTGTATTAATCAAATCCTTGAAGGGTCATTAGATTCAATACATAAGTTCCAAGGCATACAATTTATATGCTCCAGCTTGAGAGGGAATGTTAAATATAAGTTTGTAATAAGTGTTAGTTGAGTTACTTTTTATCTTTCATTATATTGTATGGCAGAGGTAGGGTGTATGCTCCAGCTTGAGTGAGAATGTTAAATATAAGTTTGTAGTAGTGTTAGTTGAGTTACTTTTTACCTTTCATTATATTGTATGTCAGGGGTAGGGTAGTTGTACCTTGTTGGCTTCTTATGTACTCTTGTTTAGCATCTCTATTAATATTATGTTCTGAACTAAGTGGTGGGTAACACTCAAGCTATTTTCTTATATTCAAGTATCTTAAAAACAATATAGAACCAACACCCAATTGGTATAACCCAAATATAAGAACTAAAGCTATGCTAGGAAAGATATTAAATCAAACCCATTACTAACCATCCATTAGTCAAGTTAGATAGATGAATATCCAATCCATCTATTATTTTCTTTTCTAAATGTTATTTTTCTATGGTATTATAAGTTATAACTCTTCCATTCTCTTCCATTACAATTCAGGATGAAAAAAATTACTATTTTAACTTAAAAATTATATACGGTTGGGTAATAATTTTTCTTCAAATTATGTCTTTATTAGGTTACTTTCACATTATATTAGGCAAATGTCCAGTTCAGTGTTGTGATTTTCAGTTGGAAAGCATGGGGGAAAATGAGGGGAAATAGAAATTATAAACTATTTTCTAAAATCTAATGTTACAGCTTACAAACTGATGAGGTGACCCAAAAAATTAAACCTTTATTAAGATCCAAATGTAAATTTGATAACCAGAAATCATAAAGTTATTTATTTAATTAAATGTCAAATAAATTTTTTGCTAGAGTTATTGATTTAAAAAATTATTGATATACACAGGTTTCAAGAACAAAGATAATGGGAAAATATATGAAAAACAAGATGGAAAAAATAAAATTCTTAACATAAGGACCTAACAAGGGCAACTTTTAGAGAACAAGGGGGGTAAGAGGATAAAAAGTTAACAAAGTTAATTGAGTTTCAATTATTGAAGCTGGCAGGTTCATTTAGTCCATAATAGCAGCAGAGATATGGTTACAGATGCCAGGACAGAAAGAGGTGCTGAGAAAACTCATTGGACGACAGTCTCAACATTCAGTTCGGCTTACCAATTCTCTCAGTGACTCAGTTGAAGAAGTGAGTGCCTAATATATCAAAGCTAGACCAATAAACATTTATAAATAGAATAGATAAAAAAAAAAAAATCCAACTCATTAGATCTATTATCATAACTGGATGAGTTGGATTGGATGATACATGAATTTGGGGGATCATTTTTCACCCTAACTAAAATTTCCATACTAATTTTATTTTGGTTCAAATAAGAGCCAAATCAGTAATTAATTAAAACTGAGACATCACTTTTAGATCCACAAAAATCTTCAAATTAAACTCCCAATCTCTTGTATTTATTTGTTTTTCTTTATGACCAAATAACATGAACTTCTCAACTCGTAGGTTTGCCAAATAAAACTAGACCAAAGGTTTCATACCGGGGCATGTGTGTTTAAATAGTGCTCCTCAGCAAGTAGTTTCGGAATCATGTCATGACAAACTTTGCATCTTTCAAGATTTCGTGAGCAATGAGCATAATGCAAATCAATATTTGTCGAAGGTATAGTCCGATCACTAAAACCATTAAAAAAACAAAATAAAGTTCGGATCAAACAAAGCATAACCACATGATTTAGGCATTCAATAAGAACAAAACATCACCCAGATATTTAAAAAAAAAAACGAAGAAAGAATCAAGAATCATACAAGATTTATATCAGGGAAATAGATTAATAAATGCACATCAAAGAAGTTTTCATCACCCTAAACTCCGAGTCAAATGCAATTCCAAAATACCGTTTAACTAACTGTGTTAACTGTTAACCCAAACCACTCAATGATCATGAATTCTGAAAAGATTAAATTGTTTTGACCCACGAAACAAATATCTCGCTAGTTAACGAGAATAATTGGGCCTGGTTCACAATTATGAGCGAGATAAAATAAATGGAGATGATTCCATTGTTCCTAAATGGGAGGGGAGTGTTTACCAGTGAGCGCATACACTAGTGGCTTGATCGGGCACGGCTGCCATGTTGTAAAAACAAAATAAATCCAAGAAAACCTCGACCTAGTACCGGATCTTAATCAAAGAAAGAAACAACATAAGACATTTGAGAAACAAGAAAAACAAAAATATAGAAATCAAATAGGGGAAAAAAGATTACGTAAATAGAGATTCCGATTGGGCCAGAAAGGGGTAGGTTTTTCTTTGGAAATCTAGCTAAAAATAGAAAATGGAGAATTATTGTTGTTGAACCACTATGATTTTGGGAGACTTAGTTTTGGGGACCTTGGGCATTTAAATAGATGAGTGAGAAAGCAGCTGCCGTTTATCTTACGCGCGCCATTAAGGCGAGGGAGCCATCAACGACCTACCGTTTTAAGTTGGGCCGTGCTGGCCTGTACCCGTGGGTCTATTTTCCCAATTTGAATTAATATTTCTTATATTTTTTAATTCATACTTATTGTTGCTGGAGAAGGCTTATATATTTTTATATAAAATTTAAAGTAATTTTACTTATAAATTTTTTTAAATTTTCCAACTAGATTTAGAAACTTTAAAAAAATTAAAAATTTTTCAACTCCAGCGAGATTTTGCTGAAATTTTTTAATTCTCTAGTGAGATTTGTCGGACACTTAAAAATATTTCAATTTTTCTTAATTATCTAGTGATATTTGTCGAAGACTTAAAAAAATTATTTTTTTTTAGTTTTCTGACAAGATTTTACTAGAGAGTTAAACATAAATTTTTTTTTTTAATTGTCTGACGAGATCTCAATAGAGTTAAACGGTGGAGGAACTTGACAGAAAAAAAAAAGGAAAGAGAGAAAGGACTTTTAGTAAAAAAAAAAAAAAAGAGGAGGGAAAGGGGGTGGAAGTAAGGAGGGAGAGAGAAGTTAGTTGAAGAAAAAAAAAATAAAGAAGAAGAAGCAAGGCGACTAAGAAAATGAAAGAGAGAGAAAATTAAGGTTATGTGGAAATTTAATGAGAATTTAATTAAGGTAAAATAAGGATAATGAAAATAAACTTTTAAAGGGTAAGTATTTTTAAAAAATGGGTAGGTGAAAATTTAAATTTCCTCACTCAACAACTTCATGTAATATATTCAAAAAGTTAGAGTTTAAACTTAAAACATATGTCGAAATCATTATTTTTCTAGCTGAGAGACTGTCATTTAGATTTTGAATGATGTCTAAAGTAAATTAGCTTTTTAACAATTATTTTATTGTATAAATTAATGTTTAATTTTACATAATGGCTTTTAAGTTTAATTTGCATAATAATAAAAAAACTTGAGGCACTAACATGTTTAGAAATGTTTTTCAATCACCTATCAAACAACTTTAAGATTTGTTTTGGAACAATATAATAGTTTATCCTCAAATGTATTTAGTGGATATTTGATTTTACGTGGAATTATTGATTTTGGATTCAAAGTTGATTTAATATAAAATTTTTCATGTTTGGTTTTACATTAATCATACTTGATTTTTTGTCTATAATTAATATGGGTTAAAACAACATGAAGTAACTTTCATGTTAAATCAATAATTTTACCATGAACTTTATACTTAACTTGTTTTATAATAAAAATATCAAAACATAAATTACATTGTCTCAAAATCAATTTTGTAAAATCAATTCTCTAAATGTTTGGATGAACATTACAAAATTGATTTTACACATTGATTATGATTAAAATTAATTTTGAGACTATTTGATTAATGTTTGAATATTTTTATTATAAAAACAAGTTAGTAATAAAATCTAGTGTAAAAATTAAATAATGCTTACAACAAAGAGCACCTTTCCCTGACATCACTTTCTCCACAAAGAAAAATTCTGGTTAAAAAGGAAAATTATTGAATTTAAAAGGTCGTGATGAGAGAAGGGAAAAGTCTCCGCCCTCCTAGGGTGTCCCTAGCTCTATCACGTGAGGAAGAAGACTAGCTTGAAAGGAGTACCAAGAAACCAAAGGCACAAGAGACACATAAGTCACAATGCACGAAGGTGAAAGAAACCCAAGAAAACCAAGCAAGAGTCTACGTAGGAAACTAGTGTCCTATAAAAATGCATACACTGGCATCAATGGAGTGTTGACACACTACTCCAACTTTAACTGGGAAACAAGCGAGGACTAAGGGTGAACACGAGTTGGTTGGGTCGAGTTTAGGCAAACTCATGACTCAACTCAATCATAAAACTTTGGGTTTGATTGGATTTTTACTTTTTTTCTCATTAAACCTAACCAATACAACCTACCCTTTAACAGGTTAGATTGAGTTGAGTTAATTGGGTCACAGTTTTAATTTTTTTAAAAAAAATAGTAAATTTTAGAATATTGTTGGTCCCGTTCAGGGTGGTTCTGAGTTTCTGGTTTTTGGTTTTGTAATGTAATTTGAAAACAGAAACCTGTTCAGCAAAAATGGTTCTGTTTTGTTTTTTTACTCATTTTTTAAACATTTTCACTCAATTTTAAAAACAATAAAATTTAGTTTTTAGATTTTTGTTTCCATTTTTATTTAATTTCATTACTTAACATCATTTGTCACCATTGACCATCACCTCTGACCAGCGGTCACCGACCTCCACCTTTGACAAAAAGTCACTGACCACCACCTTTGTCTAACAGTCGTCGGTCGCCACTTTCGACCGACGGTTATCAACCCTCACCTCCGACCAGCAGTCACCTTCGATTGAAGGTCACCGATCGTTACCTCCAATCAGAAATCACCGACTGTCACCTCCGACCGGCAGTCACCAACCCTCACCTTCGACCAACGATCAATGGCCGTCACCTCCAACCGATGGTCACCAATCACCACCTTCGATTGGCGATCACTAACTACCACTTCTAACCAGTGGTCACTAGCCGTCATGTTCGACCATCGATCATCGATTATCACTCCCGATCACCGGTCACCCAACTATTACCTCCGACCACCAGTCACCAACCACCACCGTCAATCACCGACCACTACCTTCGATCGCCAATAACTTACCGTCACCTTCAACAACTGTCTCGATTGCTACCTTCAACTAGTGTTTTGGTTAAGATTTGAAACCAATGTTTTAAATTTGGAAATAAAAACAATGTTGTTTTTAAAATTTTGAAAACTTAAAACTAAAACTAGTTTTTGTTTTTAGAAATTTCAAAACTATAAACCACCCCGAAAGAGGCCTTAGCTTTTTTAGGATATTTTAAAAAAATAGACTATATAATTGTTATAAAATAAAAATAAACAATAAATTATAGTCAGAAATTATATATCAAAATTAAACAAATTAAAATTAATCTACAACTTAATTTTCAAGCAATAATAACTAAAGCAAAAATTGTTTAAAATAGAACTAAACACAATTTTTCAAAGTTAGTCAAGTCATTCAAATAAATACAAATTACACAATTTGTCTAAGCTAACAAAAACATAATATAAAAAAAATATAATAACAAAACACATAATTTTAAATAATAATAATATATAATAATTTAATATTATGGTTGGGTTGGGTTAGGTCTCACGTTTGACTCACTGAACTTATTATCCAACCTATAGTCGGGTTTGACTAAGTTGAGTTAGATTTCACCCAATAATAAAAAAAAAACTCAATCCAATTTATTTGGATTGAATTAGGTTTTGGGTCACCCAACCTAATAAATATATTTAGCGAGGACAAAAGGGAAGATAATGAGACTAATGAGGCCTTGGAGGAAGGGTATGCAATTAATGAAACTGATGAGAATATGGAGACACCAAGATGAGGCGGAACTACGTGGAAGAGGGGGGAATACGAAAGAGGAGCAAGACCCTCTATGCCCCAAGGTCCCAACATCCAAAGCGGCGCTATAGGAGGCATGCCAACCATGGAGAAAAGTTATCTTGGTGAAACTCTTATGAAAAAGGTTAGGCATGAGGATTCTCAAGCTATGCCTCCTCAAACTATGGTAGCCGGAGGGGAACATGGAGATGATAGACTTGGAGAATGACTATTCTTGATACGGTTTAGTAACGCCCAAGATGTGAGTAGGGTTTTTGAAGGAAGGTCGTGGATGATTCTTGACCACTACCTCATGGTGCGAAAATGGCATCTGGAATTCTTCCCAAGCCAAGATGAATTCAAAAGAGTAGCAGTGAGGGTAAGGATACTAAGACTGCCCATTGAATACTATGATAAAATATTTTGTGGAGAATTGGGAGAAATCTTGGCCATATGTTAAAGGTTGATGAGAACACACTTCGCCAAAGTATGGAGTTTAGGGAAGAAGAGTTTCTGACTGAAAGGGAAAACTTCGCAAGAATTTGTATTGAGGTGGATTTATGAAATGTCCTTGTATAATATTTCCATGTGAATAACAAAATGTATAAAGTTGAATATGAGGGGCTAAATCTTGTCTGCTTCCATTGTGGAAGGTATGGTCACTAGAAGGATACATCCACTCTTACAACCTGCAAATGTTGCAGAAGTCTGCTAGGAGCCACTTGGGAATGTGGCAGGAAACAATAGGGGAACACCAGAGATGGCAAAGCAAGTAAAACAGCCTCTGAAGGCCTCAAAGACAAAGGAGAACCCCGAAAATTTTGGGGCATGGATGATCGCCCAAAGGAAAATATGTTGTAATCAATCGGGAATCCCGTAAACAATAAAAGTAGGAAGGATTAGAAATTTATTGCGCAGCAATCAAGATACGAGGTCTTAGAGGAGCAGGGTCATGGTATTATCATGCAAGAAGACATGTCAATAGGTATATTAATCGCAACACCTTCTTGCGTTAAGTTAACCACCAGGAGCAAGACCCCACCAACTAATGGACCTGATGGTAAATCTAGTGTGGGTACATAGGTAAGTCTAGAAAAGTTGGAAATTAATATATAATGAGTCATAACAACGAAATAATTTGAGAATAAATATGTCATTTTCTTATTCTTATCCCTATTCTCCTTATATATTTGTGTTTGATAGTTGACATGGAAGAAATTTAATATTTATCATTGTATTTATTTGAGAACAGATATACACGTGTCATGTCCTCATTTTTGTCTACTACATAACTTTTCTTTCTTAACATTATATTTGTACATATTTTTATTTAATTTAAATAAAAAATTAATTTTAAATGGCTTTAAATATAATGCTATAAAAATATAATGATTTATAATACAACTTAGTTCATTACAATTAAAAAATTGTCAAGTCTAATAAAAATTAAATTAAATAAAATGAAAGTATTTAACTCTATTAAACTTTACTCTTTTTACAAATATACATTGTACACTCTAATTTTATTTCAGTTGACCCTTCAACTTTGTCTCTTTTGAACATATACACTATGAAATTTAATTTGGTTTAAGTCAATAATTAAATTTTACTCTTCTTTTATATATATATATATATATATATATATATATATATATAAATTCTAATCTTGTCTCGATTAATTCTTATGTTTCACCTCTTTCATACATAATCTCTTATATTAAAGTGAAGTTAATTTCATTGCTTTTTTATAAATAATTTTTCAAAACAATAAAACATAATAAAATTAAAACTTTTTCTTAACAATATTATTTCACCTTATATATATAGTTTTTCTAAATTATTTGTTTTTTGTTGCAACATTTTATGAATTCATATTTTTGGTTATATTTGCTTTGGTGGACCAACCCAACCAATCATAGATTCAAGTCAGAAAAAAAAAATAGAAATTTGTATCAGATAGAAGCAATTGTAACCTAACCTACTTAATCCATTAGTTAACCTAGTTCAAGACCCCTAGTTCGAGATGGTCTGACCTGCAAGCTCATTTAGTGACACATTTGCATGTTTTATAAATTATTTGCATGTATCAAGAAAATTTTTTTTTACAAATTATTTGAATATTTTTAGTATTGTTATTTGTTTGAATAATTTACATATTTTTTATGAAAATATCACTTAGAAAAAAAAATTAATCATTCTTTTTAAATATAGTGGGTTAACTTATCTAACATACCAATTCATAATGAATCAAGTCAATTTGATTTTTTAGCTATCATTATAAAGGTGGACTGGGTCAATCCGACTCATTTAAGATGCAACATGTGATGTGGACAGGACTGACGCATTTTAACAATACGAATCAATCAAAATGCAATTGAAATTTAAGATATCTATTTATAAAATAATTGAAGTTTAAAATCAATTATATTCACCTCAAAAATCAATTACAATAAATGTAAAATTTACGGTGTATATTTGCAAAAGATAAAATTTAAGGATTAATTAGAACATAACTAAAGCTTAGGTAGTCTATTTAACAAAAGTAAAATTTAAGGGATTTTATGCTTTTGTCCCTAAAAAAATAATAATATATTACACAATAAAGGGTATCTGTATAAGTATAAGATAAGTAGTTATATGTCCATATTGTCCCATTTTTGTTTAAAAAAAAAATCAAATAACATTTATACTCATATCCATATTTAATCAAAGTAGATACTTCTTGTTCAAATTGAAGTAGATTTGGATAAATATCCACAAATATCTACATTATTTTCTTCTTTTCAAACCATAACTCGTAGTTTTAAACAAGAGAGAATTTTAATAAGAAGTCACTCTCCATTCAAACTCTTATTAATCTAAAATTAATTTCTAAACCTAAAATTTTGTAGCAATTACTCACATGCTCCTAAATTGGAAACAAACCCAATAATCCAATGTCACGAGACATTTTATTTATCTGGTCAAATATAGCATGTTATTTAGTTAAATATTAACCAATTCAAATTCAAAATTAAACTGAAATATGAACTTCAAATTCAAATTTAAATTTAACATTCATAAGTCATAACTACAAAATTTCTAAAATGACTTATTTTATTGTTGAGTCCAAGATATTTTTGGCTTAGCTCATCTGTCTTGTCAAGTCTTTTTTTAATGGATTTGCCTCAACAAGGGAAATGCAATCAAGGTTGCATCATTTGGTATAATAGAATTCTCCATGAGGTTCAAGCACCAATAAATGGATGATGAAAGACAATGATGATGGATGTGGAGATGCGACTTCCAAAGGAAGATAAGTCAATTAAACTTTGAAACTTGCCATAAGGGAGATGACCCTTGACAAAAGCTTCAAGGAAGAATTTTCTCTAGGGAGAAAATTCAAGATACTCAACTAGATTGAAAGTTCTTCAAAAGGAGTCTTATTTCATTCATTCAAGTGTGAGTCAATACATGAGGTAAAAGTGTTATTTATGGTGTGAGAGGTGCCTATGGCCATGTGGATCTAGGGAGAATGAGCCTTGTTTAACTTAGGGATGACAATCATGCTTGCTTCTTGCGAGTACTGCCCGTCCCCGCCTCAATTTATACAGGAGAAACTCGCGTTGTTGATCTCCACCCTCGCCCCACCTCCTGCCTCGCCTCTATGTACAAATTCACACCTCTGTGAACCATTAAAACTAAAATATACTTAATAACTTAGCATATAATTTATTTAATAATTAATAAATTAAATATAATTAGTAAATTAAAATATAATTTATTTAATAAATTATAAGTAAATTAAATATAAATTATAAAAATAATATAACAGGGTACCCGCAGGTATACTTGAACCAAAAAATAACCGACGAGGATGGAGACGAGGATTAAAGTTCCATACCTTTCTCCGCCCCGCACTTTCTGGGGACAGGGATAGGGAAGGCAAACCTGCTCCCGTCTTACTCCGTTGTCATCTTTAGCTTAATTAGGTCAATTAAGCTAACTAATCAAAGTTTAAACTCTCTTAGATCTAATATCCCACGAAACAAGGAGATTAGCGCATGATTTGTCTTATTCTTTCTCCTACTAAGTGCAACTTAAGGGCACATAGAGAGTCTACATGTTGGTCATGCTTTATGAGATGCAAAGGAGGGTGCAAAACTAAATCAAGAGGTGTAATGATTAATCTACACGACCAAGGCTTATAACACACCTAAACACATACTCTATAAACTAACTAATGGAACCACTATGCTCCTAAATTAAGAAAGGTGGCAAAAAATACATAACCAAGAAAATACAAAAATACTAAAAATATTTATAAGATAAAATAAAAGATTATGACTTATGATTTTCACTTCAAATAGAAGTTAAAATCTAGCATACTCTATTTTAGTCATGTTTTCTTTTATCCCCTTAGTCATGACCCTTAGTGATAAAAGGTTTGGTATGTCAGATTACATTATCTCTTGCACTTTTTTTAGCGAATCATTTATTACTCTAATGAAAATTTAAATACTATTCAAATACGTCTCTGTCCGCTTACTTAAATATTATTAGAATAAAATTTTAAAAAATAATGGTGGGAATAGATAGTAATTTCTAACAGGTACTTGATGTCTGCACTTCCAATTTTCTCAGCATCACATTTTGGATATTTATTTTTGTATTAAACTGAACATTTTAAAGAGTATAAAAGGAAGTGTAGAGAAAAAAAATGGAGATGAAAGAAATTGACCCTTTCCAACATGGGAAAGAGTTATTGTTTTGCACCTCTTTTATTGTTATTGGCACCACAAATTGAAAAATACCGAATTTGGAAAAATGAAACAAATTTACTAGGGAGTGTTTGATCCAAAAATGAGGTGGAAAAAGAAAACTGGAGGTAAAGCAAGAGAAAGAGGGAAGCCCGAAAAGGAGAGCCCAGTCCAGGGGACAGGATAAGTAGTAGGGGATGGTGTTAACTGCTCCCAAGCACCTCCCCTCCATGAAGCATCACCCCCTCTGCGGTGCCTTCTCACCTTCTTCCTTCTTCCTTCTTCCTTCTTCCTTCAACCTCTCTACTCTCAGGTACCCTTTCTCTTATTTCCTTCACAACGCTTTCACTGCTCACTCTAACTCTTTAACCCGTTCCTGCTTTAGGGAAACCCATGGATTTAGTGGCGCCGCCTCAACACTTTTCTTCATTTCACCACTTCCTCACAATCACACCTAGGGTTTCCGATAACACCCTTTCTCCACCTTTCATTCTCTCTCCTCATACTACTGTTACTCATTTTACTAAATTCAGGGCCACTAGGTCTACAAAGCGTTTAGACAACCGCGTTTTTTCTGTTTCCAAGTCTGAAGCTTCTGCTTTGAACGGTAGGTTGCAAGAAATTGTCAGAACCCCAAACGGGGATTTGAATGCCATAACCATAGAATCTTCCCGGAACTTCGAAGAGTTTGCGAGCAACATTCATCTCCGCAAGTTAGTTAGAAATGGTGAATTGGAGGAAGCGTTTAAGTTTCTGGAGCGCATGACTTACCAAGGGGATATCCCTGATGTCATTGCTTGCACCAGTTTGATTCGTGCGTTTTGCAGGACTGGAAAGACCAATAAGGCAACAAGAATCATGGAAGTTTTAGAGAACTCCGGTGCTGTTCCTGATGTCATAACCTACAATGTCTTGATTGGTGGTTATTGCAAATCTGGGGAGATTGACAAAGCCTTGCAGGTTTTGGAACAGATGAGTGTTGCTCCGGATGTTGTTACTTATAACACAATTTTGCGTAGTTTGTGTAGCAGTGGGAAATTGAAGGAGGCAATGGAGGTGCTTGACAGGCAGCTGCAGAGGGAGTGTTATCCCGATGTGATTACTTACACAATTTTGATTGAAGCGACTTGTAATGAAAGCGGTGTTGCTCAAGCAATGAAGCTGTTGGATGAAATGAGGGAGAAAGGGTGCAAACCTGATGTGGTCACTTACAATGTTCTTATCAATGGTATTTGCAAGGAGGGTCGGTTGGATGAGGCCATTAAGTTTTTGAATAACATGCCATCGAATGGTTGTCAACCCAATGTGATTACTCATAATATTATTTTGCGTAGCATGTGTAGCACTGGGAGATGGATGGATGCTGAGAGGCTGTTGGCTGACATGCTTAGGAAGGGTTGTTCCCCTAGTGTTGTTACTTTCAACATCTTGATTAACTTCTTGTGCAGGAAAGGGTTGCTGGGTAGAGCTATCGATGTCTTGGAGAAAATGCCAAAGCATGGCTGTATTCCAAATTCCTTGAGTTACAATCCATTGCTTCATGGGTTTTGTCAAGAGAAGAAGATGGATAGAGCAATTAAGTATTTGGAAATAATGGTGTCAAGGGGTTGCTACCCGGATATAGTAACCTATAACACTTTGCTTACAGCACTCTGTAAAGACGGGAAGGTGGACGCGGCAGTTGAAATATTGAATCAACTAAGTAGCAAGGGATGCTCCCCTGTGTTGATTACTTATAATACAGTTATTGATGGTCTTGCAAAGGCAGGCAAAACAGAATGTGCTGTGGAACTGTTAGAAGAGATGTGCAGAAAGGGTCTTAAACCTGATATAATTACATATTCTTCACTGCTTAGGGGACTTGGTCGTGAAGGAAAGGTTGATGAGGCTATCAAAATTTTTCATGACATGGAAGGATTAAGTATTAAGCCCAATGCTATCACATTCAATTCAATCATGCTGGGACTTTGTAAGGCCCAGCAGACTACTCGTGCTATTGATTTTCTGGCTTATATGGTATCAAAAGGATGCAAACCTACCGAAGCTACTTATACCATTCTTATAGAAGGCATTGCTTATGAAGGATTAGCTGAGGAAGCTTTAGAGTTGTTGAATGAGTTGTGCTCCAGAGGATTTGTGAAGAAAAGTTCTGCTGAACAGGTAGCAGTCAAGGTGTAGGATAAATTACATTTTCACCTTTTACACCTTGATGGCTGAGTAACATTTTTGAGCACATATATTCTGTTAAATCCCTCGTGTTAATTACTTGTTCTGGATTTTGGATTATTATTTTGAGAATGGAGAGGGCTTGGGAAATGCGTTTCAATTTTGTTAGTAGGTCATTGTAATTTAGTTCGGATGTATTTAATTCTAATTTATATTTTATACTGCTTGGGAGTTAGTGTAGATTAGTCTTGTTTCCCACCCTTTTTAGGCATCTATGGTAACATTTTTTGAATCACATCTTGCAAGATGTATTTTACAAGGATGATAATTTATTGCCTGCAGACTGCGATTTGATTGAGTCAAAATATCAATGTTAATTGTTATACCTTTTATCAGTGTATTGGTGTTACCAATTATATATACTCCCTCTGTTCTCTTTTATAAGTAAAAAAAAAGAAGAGGATTTTATAAATGTTAAAAAAATTAGTTGATTGGATTAAATTTTGTTAATTTTATAATATTTTTCCTAAATTGTTCTTGAATGTAAAAAACGTAAGAGCAAAAGATATTGGTGTATAGAAAAATGTCAAGCATTAAAGTCAAGGATATTTTAGGAAGACTGTTATTAAATGAATCAAGAGAAATTGTATTGCATTTCTTTTTTGACAAAATCAAACAAGACAACCTCGGTTATGATTCTTTTTTCGAACATTCGTTTGTCAAAAATGCTATTTCATACACACCATCACGGCCACTTTTTGATATGGCAAGTGACTTGAGGGGTGGGTAGGAAACAGAAAATATTTAGGTTTCTATTCTTGCATACTATCTGTTGGGTTATTTGAATATTTAAGAATTCCATAGGTTTTTTAGATATTTTTTCTTAATATTTATCTTGGAATTGGTACTGTGTAGAGTTGGGGTGTAGCAGGTTGTGTTTTTTATTCTTGGTGTGAGGTAAGGGTTTTAATGAATCCGAATCAAATCTCATTGGATTAAATATGATCTAATGTAACAAAATTTAATTCTAATCGAATTGATTCACATATTTTAATTCTACAAATTTGAAATTGAATCGATCCAACACATTTAATATTTATTTTTTATGTATAGGCAATATGGTGTATTTAATAATAAATACAACAAAACAAAAAATAGTTACTAACACCAATATTTTAATATTTATTTTTTATACTTAAATAGAGTTATAATAAATATTTTTATTTCATAGAAAAAACATTGAAAAACCTTTTCAGAATTGACAATTGAAATCTACGTTGACAAGTAAATTAGATGTATAACACCCTACAATTTATTAAGAATGTATCTATAATTAAATGCTCAAAATTATCTAAATATTTATTTTACCTAATAAAAAATTAAATTATTTTTATTTAAAAGAAAATATCCTTGCATAAGGTTAACTTAACCGTAGCATTTGGAATGTCATTTTTTAATAACTAGACAAATTTATTTTACTCCATGCAAAAATCTTATAATAAAAAACGACTATTTTATAAATTTGAAAGTTAAGTAACATTAAAAAGTAGAATTGTTACTCTCAATTAACGTCACAAATCCATTAAATAGGTAAAAATAATTTATTTAAGATGAAAAATTCCATAATATATGAATTAAAAGTAAAAAATTCCTGTTCTTATTTTTGCGAAAGACGAAATCCACGACACCAAAGCTTTACCTCGTCATGTTTATTTTTTCTAATTTTTTAATCTTTTAAGATTTATTTTTTGTTTTTTATAAACTACTTATACTTTATTTTTTATTTTGAAAAATTAGTATATGTTAATGTTTTATTTAAAACTTTTTATGTTTATATTTTATTTTTTATGTTTTATAGAAAATAAAATATATATTTTTTTTCTTTTTAATCTGTAGTATCAATACGATTTAATATTTTGATAAGTTCATAATTGAATTGGATTGAATTACTATTTTTTCTTTTTTTAACAAATCCAATTTAATTTTATTAAAATTATTCAGATCGACATTTTATTTCAAATCTAACTCATACGTGAACACTCTTTAGTGCAAGGAACCTTTGCTATGTCTATATAGTCTGAGATGTTCCTTTGATATACATTTGTTGTATTTTGTCTGTTGGGTGTTTATATTATATTATATAAAAAAATATAATTTTTATGAAGTGTTTTTTTTTTACTTTAATAAAGATTAGAGTTTAATTAATATGTATTAATAGTATAAAAAAGTTTCACACTAATATTAAATCACAACTTTTTATTCATATGACTTTTAAAATATTAATGGTTAAAGTTTACAAACTTATTATAAATAAAGAATTGTGATTTAGTGTAAAAATTTTTACATTAATTTAGTATACTAATTAAATTCTAAAAATTATTAATATTTTTTTTGAAAGAATTTAAGGAGTTATTTATAAATATTTTTTTATATCTCTTAAACTCTCATAATTAATCAATTTTCAAAAGCACTAAATGAAAATAAAATTGGTACATTAGTAGTATTTTTAAAAAACTCTAATAAATTAATTAATTAAACTATTTTTAAAGGTGCATGTGATTTATGGCAAAAATGTTTTATAAAAAGGATCGAGCAAAGGAAGTATATTTTAAATACTTTTTTTTTTCTTTCTACTCGTTTTTTTTTTGCCATCAAACAAGCGATTTTTTTTATGTTTTTTTCCTTTTAATTTTTTCCTGTCTAACCACCTAAAACAATATTTCATATTCTTTTTTAAAATCAAACATAGTAACCAGCATGAACACCATCCAGCATTTTCTTTTTTGTTTTAACATTGAAGGGGAGAGATGATGATATATGAAACCAACTCTTGTCCTGAAAAGTGAAATTGGACGGTGTAGAGAAAAGATTTGGAGGTCCATGGTTGAATCTTACATGATTTCGTCAAGCACATCATATATAACCAATAATGTTAAAAAATATCATGATGCCCAGTACTAAGATGGTATCTTTATGTTAAAAGACTATAGACCTAAATAATGATATCAAGGTTTTCGCAGTGTTTTTTGGTTTCCTGAAATTTATAAAAATAAAAAAAGTAGATTTGCTTTCAAATTTTTAAAAATTTAAAATTATTATTGTTTTGCTTTTCAAATTTAAATTATTATTTTTAATTCTTAACTAAATAGAATCTTTTCTTTTTAGAAATTGAAAATTGATGGATGATGTGAAGTATCGATTGATAACCAACGGTTGTCGCGGTCAATGATATACAGTTGGAAGTGGCAATTAGTGACCAGCAACTAGTGGTGGTGATCGGTGATCAACAGTTAGAGGTAGCGGTCAGTAACCATAGATCTTAGGTGACAAACTGGTAATCGTGAGTCGAAGGTGATAGTCATTATTCGCTAATCGAAAGTGACGATCAATGATGGTAAAAGACATCAAGTAATGATTTTAAATAAAATAGAAATAGAAGTCCAAAACCAAATTTTATTATTTTTAAAATTGAGTTAAAACTATTTTAAAAACAAATAAAAAAATAAAATAAAATTATTTTTATCAAACACGTTTTTGTTTTTTAAGAAACTTACAACTACCCTTAATGGATGTCTAAATGGAATATCATTTTTGTAAAATAGGTGGGAGGTGGTGGGGTTATGTGGTATTTACTATTTTTGGTTACACAAATGAAACCCTTCTCTTGAAATTTCATGTTTCGCATAGCTCTCTACATGGAATAGTGAACAATGGTCATTGGCGGACCTTAGCAAACTTTGGCCATCTCACAAGGCCAATTAGAACTACAGGAGTCTAATTTGTTATTTTTTCTCTTTAATTTCCCTTAAATTCAAATATTTTTAGAAAATATATAATTATTTTTTTTAAAAAAGGAAGACATGCTGAAAACAAAAACTAGTTCCTAAAACCATCTCAAAGTTGATTTATGATAGGAATGATATATTAAGTGTTGCACTAGCATCTATAAATAATGTTTGTCTAAATCATGGTTGAGTCGTTTAAAAGATAGTTTTAACTTCTCTTAAAAGAAACAAATTAGTAAATATAGTTTTGTGTTAGAGGGAAAAAAGTTTAAACTGAATTGGTTTCATATCAAACCAAACTGATTCGAGTCGAATTAGTATAATAAAATTTAACTTAATTTTTTTTAAATACAAGTGAGTTTAAATTGAACTTGTTTAACAACCCATTAAGTTTATTGTTTTTTGCTATTTTAAAAATAAAACCTTGAATTTACAGTTTTTACATTGTGGTCTATCATTCACTCATGCTAAGTACAACACTCATGCTCAGAGTCACAAAATAGGGGTGTGCAAAAATTTGTTTTTAAAAAAATCTAAACAAAAATAAATCGAATTGTTTTAAACAATTTGGTTCTTAAACAAAAAAAAAATTGTTTTAGAAAATTAGTTTGATACCAAATGTTTTTAAAAAATTGGTTTAAAACTAGTGTGAAACAATTCTAAAATGAACTAGTTTCGAACTTGTTTTTTTTAGACCGTGCATTTTTCACATGGACATGATCATTTACATTTTGAAAACTACAAGTATTGACATTTTGAAAACTACAAGTATTTTTTTTTGTGCTCAACATGTTTCCTACGATGCTGTGAAACCTATCACAGAGATATGTGCGATGCTAAAAGTGTTTTCTATAATGTTGTGAAACCTATGACAAGGATGTGTGCGATGCTAGAAATATTTTTTTTGTGTTCAACAACTTTTCCACAAAATTGTAAAATATATCACAAAGTGTGTAAATCTTCCGACGTGTTTCATTTGTGTTAACACATTTTTCATATTGTTGTAAACCAATCACAAGAGTGACAGAAATGTACTTTGTGCTCCGTGAGTTATTTACAATATTATGAAACTTTTCATAAGGGTGTGTACAACAAAATTTGCAAGCGATTTGGTACATAAACCTAGCGGTTTGGTACATAAACCTGTCGCGTGAGTTTTATGCATGTATCAAACCATGATTAGAGTACAAGTACAAGTAAATTTTATCAAACCATAATTTGCAAATAGACAGTAATCCAAACATCCTAATCTGACATAAGTTCTGTCTCCACCGAATATTCGCTTTAAAAAATCAAAGCCTCAAAAGATTTTCCCACCGGCCATGATAAAAACAAAATTACAAGTCTCTCTCTTGTACAACTGAGATGATTTCAACCCCACCCAGCGGCAATTTTTTGTTACACATAACCAATATTGAAACATTCACTGTCTATAACATTATCCGCACTCTTTTCAGCATTAAGTCATGGAAAATTAAAAATTATAGTCTGCGGTTCTTCATTTGAGATATCAATTAGTATGCCTATAAGATAAATAGCAGTGTCACAACTTCCTTTTTACTTTATGACCAGGTAGCACGAAAACAAACAAACATATTATGATGGGAATTATTATTCTCCACTATATTACCAACCTAGGGCTATCGAATATTGATTAGACAAAAAGAAAGTGATACGTTTCCCATGAATCATGTTATTCCTACTTTCAGATTCATGAGCAAATTGTCCCCCATACACTCAATTTTACCATGAGAATGAAAAGCTTAGCACACCATTTGTATTCTGAGATTCTCTTCACATCCAAACAGTCAATGTAAAAAGGACAAAAATATAGAGATTGTTGGATTCCTACATTATCTACTACACACCCAAAAAGGGGTTTCGTTAATTGTATTATTCTCTACCACACACTTAAAATCCTTAGAAAATAAAATTTGATAACAAGATAACACCTCCACACGGCACAAACACTAGAAGCTAGACTGAAGTTAGGTTCCATGAATGAAGGTATCTGGAAGACATGGAAAAAAGTTCATCTCCAAGAAGCAAAACAAATGGAGGGTGGCTTTCATGCTGGGGGCGTTTCAAATTGAAGCTTCCATGGGCAAAGAGAACAGGCTATAAACCAGTTGGTGGTTTTAAGTATGACCCTTTAAGCTATGCTCAGAATTTTGACGAGGGAGGGGTGGAGGATGATGAAGAATTTGTACATCGCGGGTTCTCTGCTAGATATGCAGCACCTTGCTCACATAAATTGATCAAGCAATGATAAGATTCACCCTTTTAAGGTCAGCTCTTATATATGTACAAAAAATCAGTCATATATTTCTAGCCTCATTTTACTTTACCCTCTAAGGACTTTGATAATATAATTCATTAATCTGCACTACACTTATGTATAACCAGTTTGTTCGCAACACCAATAGAGATTATTGTTTACAGGAAATTAATGTCCCAAAATGCTCTTGCTGCGAACTTAGTATTGGCGATGTTTATTTACAAATTAGTGAAACCATTCCTAACTTCGATGCTCGATAACGATACGGTTGACTAGCTGACATGATGTCTGGGTCATTCCCCTGTTCCATTACAATCTAATCAACCAAGTAATTTTTCAATTATCTAAAACAACTTGCCACCATCGATTGGTATAGAATATTGGAAAAATGTTTTCCAAATAATTTTTTTTCCTTTAATTTTAAAATATATTTTTGAAATATGTATTCATAAAAAGATAAGTAAAAGAAAAAATCAGCTGTCTATTGATTTTGACCGACAATATATAGCAATTAGCATCTCACCTCAGACTCAATGTTTTAAAACTCATACAAGCCAGTAACTTAATAAAAAGTACTTCATAATTTAACCAATAACTGTGACTAATTGAATTATATATATATATATATATATATATATATATATATATATATATATGAATTCAGTTACTCCAAAAATAAATTTAAGAAATTTCCTCTTTATATTTTTTTTTTAAATTTAATTTTGATAATAAGTAATTAATTTTAATCATTTAATTTTTAAAAAATAAACGAAGAGGTTGAAAAGTTTATTATACTTGTTAGTTTAGCAATAAGTTACTAAAGGAAGGACGTTATATATTATTTTTCATGTTAACATGCATTTGAAATAGTTTAGTAGTAAGTCATTATTGAAAGGATATTAAAGGCAATGGCTTGATTTTTGTAGGGGGTGACAATTTTGGCCCTCTCGCTTGAGGTTTGCTAAAAAATTATCAGGACGAGTTATCTAATCTTCTTCTTGGAGTATGACATTCTTAAAAGAGCAAAAAGATGAATAAAAAAATTCATACATATCAAAACATTTTTTTATCTTATAAAAAAATTGTTTGGTTGATAATATTTAACAAATAAATCATGCAACTACTTTTCCACTTGAATTTTATCTTTTTCATATATGAATTTTATACTACTACTTATATATTTAATATAGAATCATGAACACAAGCAATCAACAAATTTTTTAATTTTAGAAATCCTAAAGGCTAATAAACTTTAAATTTATGTTATTTATTTATTTTATTTATTATTTATATTATATATTATTTTAAAAATAAAATATAATTATTATCAATATGAGTTGATACACCTAACTTAATTTACTTTGTCATCACTAAGTTATCTAACCATCTATTAACTTTTTTGGTCAGATAACAATAGTTTTACACCTTAGACCATGATTAGGGCTGATCCTAGGCCTTATTAGGAGGGGTGACTATATGGGACCCAAGACTAGAAGGGATTAATTTTTTTAAAAAAATGTAGTATATAGTTTTTTTATTATTTTTTACATTATTTATATTATTTTTATAGATATAATAAAACTATTGACTCATATTATGAATTACTTTTATCTAAACTAAAATATGATATGTTATTAAAAATATAAATTTTTATGTATTATCTTTTTGTTTTATATTTAAAAATCTATGTAGAATAAATTTTCAAAGTTTTTGTTTTTTAACCAAAAGACAAGTAAAATTTAAATTATAAAGGAATTAACATTAAAATATAGTGTATTAACAACAATAATAAAGAATAAAAATTATGTATACTTTAATAAGAAATGATGATATATTGTTAATGATAGACGATAGAAATGAAGTTATAATTTTTTTCTTTGAATTCTGTAAATATAAAAATTAAATTAAATTATATTTTTAATTAATATATTAAATTCAACTAGAAATTAAAAAACTTATCTGTTGACAATATATTGCTAGAAAAAAAAGTTAAATAAATTAAAAAAGACACAAGATTATAATATTATTGTAAGAAAAAAATATTTAGTTTTTAAATTTTATTGTAGCAATTTCAATGATTAAAGATATTTATTATATATTTCGATATCATGTTTAAAATTGTAAAAGGAAAATTGACACTCAAATTTTGTTAAAGTAAATTTATTTTATAATTTGATAATCATAAGATCAATACATTTTATCTTCAAATAATGAAATAGTATTTTTTTTTATTTTTCATTAAAAATATTTAAGAAAAATATAGAAACCTTAAATTTTTGTTGAAATTATGAATTTATAGTTTTTAGAATGTATATTCATTTTTATTTATAAGAAAAATATGAAAATGATAGATATAAAATGTGATATGTAATAGAAAATATGAAAAAAAAATGAATATAAAAGAAAAATTGAAGGTTTAAAAAGAATAAAATGTACTCATTATTAATGATAGTTTTTAAGTACCCTCTTATTTTTTATTCGCATCCTATATTGTTTAAAATAGTTTGAAAACCTCAACATATTGTGACACTATTTTAACTTACATTTAGGATGTAAATTTTGAATCATCTGATCTGAAATATACATTTTAAGGTGTTTTGGACCAATTGACCCAAAACGTTTCAAAATATATTTTTTAAATCGGTTGATTCAGAATATATTTTATTAATTTTGGATCAACGTAAAAATAGGACATGGACAATTATATTTTGGGTTAATTGATCCAGAACATAAATACACTTTCAGATAAGTCAATTCGAATTACTAATCATGTACAATTTTGGTTGCACCTATCCAAAATAAAAATGGGCAAGTTTTATTATAATTGTGAATCATTTAATCTGGAATACAATTGGTCATATTTATTGTTGTTGTTGCTACATTTCAGATTAGCCAATACAGAATTAACATAATGTATTTCAGATCAACTGATCCAAAATGTACATTTTAAGATATTCTTGATCAACTGATATGGAACAACTTAAAATGTATAATATGGATCATTTGATTCGAAATATACATCCTAAAATAGGTTAAAACAAGGTAAGAGTATCTTGGAATTTTTCAAGTTATTTTAAACACTATGAGGGCGTGAATTAGGGATGGCAACAGGGTGAGATGAGTGTGGGTTTAACCCTCCCTGTCCCTCTGGAAAGTGCAAGACAAGTTCAGGTATAAAAAGAACGGGTATGTAATTTTAATCCTCATCCCCATTGCAGTCAGATATTTTCGGGTTCAAGTATACTTGCGAGTACTCATTATATTATTTTTTACAATTTAAATTTATTTATTTATTATTACATAAATTATATATATATATATTAAGTTATTCTGTCCTATACCCTACCTATACCCGGTTCATCATATAGGATAATACTCATACCTATCAAAGCGAGTAATACTCGTCTGTCTCATACCTTACCCATACCCAGTTCATCATATAAGATAATACTCATACCTGTCAAAGCGAATAATACTCGTCAAAATTAGAACGATAATCATGGGTATGAATATTTTTGTCATCTCTAATTTGAATAATAAACAAAAAGGCGAAAAAAATTGTCATAATTTACACATAAATGTTATGTGTAGGTTTTAGATGTGAGGTAACATTATACATAGATACCTATACGTATATGTTTTTAGAAGTACGTAATCGAATACTAAAAAATATCTAACTGTATTTACAAAAAAAATGTAACTTAAAAAATTAAATATCATATTTTTAATGCATTAAACTAGTTATTTTTAAATGCATGTGTAATAAAAAAATGTAGGTTGTAATTAGTTATTTTTAATTTATCACTTAATATATGTATTTATAATTTTTATTTAAATATCTAAGTTAAAAATTCAATTTTATCTTTCTCCTCAGCTATTTTTTCCTCTTTCAAACTTCTTTTTCTTACTTTTATAAGTTTTTTTTCACTAACCATGGTTGCCACTATTAATTATTCAATTACAAATTATTATGCATAAATTTTTATAATAATTATCTTAAAAACTATAGAAATTCTTTTTTTTTGTTTCACCTTTTGTTTATATGATATTGTTTAAAAAATAAAAAGATAAAACAATGTTTAACGTTTGTCTTGTTTATATACATGGAAACACCGTTTAAATTTGAAGAAAACATTTTATATATTCCAATAAAATAGTTTCTAGTACCGTTGTTTTCTTAACCAAAAACCTTCAATCATCTATGTTGTTTGTATATTGCCTGGCAGATATTTCTCTCTTCCTGTTTCCATGGGTGTACTTGTTTCTTGGATGGGCAAGTATATTTTTCCTTTGTGAAATACTGCGTAATTTTGTAACTGTAAGTGATCCTATACATGAGTTGATTAGAATAAGGAAAATGAAAGCTTTAGAATTCTTGAAAGCTTTAGAATTCTTGAAAGCTTGATATATGCTATAAAATGCCGGAACTCCCACCATCTCATGGTTATCTGCAGCTAAAGGATACACTATTTTGCTTGACTGATGATGAAATAGAAGGAAATTAAAAAAAGAAAAAACGAAAGCAGAAATATTATCCCCTGTACATTTCCTCCTTCAGCGTCGAAATATATGACGACAAAATTTGAATCAAAACACAGGGCAGCCATCAGCAATTACACCTTTAGCTGTTGGACATCGGGCAAGATCACAATGCTCATCAGTTCCCCACCATGTAATGCCTTTCTGCTCCATGTTAACTGCAAAGTATAGAAGAACCGTCATGAAAGCCAATCCAGCGTCCAAAGCTGCCGCTAGCACATAATTGTACCGCTGCCACCAATTCTTACGATATTTGAACACCAAATAGTTAAAGATTGTGCCAACAATAATCCACGCATTGAAGTTCACTGAGCTTGCTGGTGGCATGTTGGCAGTTGCTCCAAGAAGTACAGGAAGGTGAATTAAGGTTATCCAATGTTGTTTGGGAAACACTTTCTGGAGTAACCATATTACAAGTGGTCCCAATGCTCCTATTAAGAAGAACCAATTGAGATCTGAGTAATTCCCAAGAGTACCGAAAATTCTCTTTGGACCAACCAAACCCCAGATCACAGATGCATCAAAGAAAACTTTGTCACCCGGACAGCTCCATGGACTGTTTGGAGGCAGTAACTCTTCGTGGCAGATATTCTTGATTGACCCCAGCAACCACCATGCTACACCAACGTTCACGGTTCCTGCTATCACCGTCCCTACAACCTAATAATAATAATTTTGAATTAACCAGTAGTTAGAGCTACGCAGGATGTAATTTTGGACTACTGTTATTCAGTTGTATATTAACATGTCATTAAAACAATTTTGGACCAATTGTTTTGTAATATATAAAACAATCACTTTAATTTTAATCCATGATTTTCTTCATTTCCTGTACAACTCTTCAAAAACAAGCAAAAAAGTTGAAAAGGTAACACTTTTATGATTAAAAATTAAATATTTACTTTTAATTTTTGCCTTTATTTTGAAAATATTTGTCTCAGCTATTTTATTGAAATATTAACAATTAAAAATTATATATTTTTTTAATAATTCAACACTTTTGATTTTTAACTATTATAACGATATATAATCACATTATATGTAATGATTAATGTTAATCTTTAATGATTTATACTTTTAATTTAACTGATTTTAAAAAAATAGAGAAGCAAGAATATATAATTAAATCAAAAGTAAAACAATGAAAATAAGAAGTCCTTAACATATTGGATACTTATTATCATACTCTCATACAATGCGGTATTATATGATTAATTAAGGATAGTACTATTTAGTAAATCAAAATTACAGTTTAATCTCCCGATGTTGATATGTAATGAGTGGAGTCTGATTAAAAGTTTTTCGTGCATGCTCGTGAGGTATTGTTCATGATTGCATAATTAGGCGTGTATATATGTTCTATTAAGACGATCTTAATTTTCCTGTCCTGATCTTCACGTGCTTAAAAACTAAAATGCCTAACAGAAGCATATACCTGAACTATAAACATGGACCGTGGCGGAATCTTCATGTAATGTCCTAGCTTGAAATCAGATAGAAAGGAAACAGCCTGTGCCATACTTATGTACCCATATGTCTTGAAGCAAACGTTTGCTATTGGTTTGCCAGGTAAAATCACACCCATGATGTACTCAGTAATGATATTCAAACCTGGACTCTGAAAATGAAAGGGGTAAAGTAAACAATAAAACCAATATGATCCTTAGTAGAATATATGTCTCAAGCCTCAAACTATGTATATCTCTTTATTTGATGAGTCAAAAACAGAATTGTAATTTCCTACTCCAGAAGAAGAACAGAGGCATGGTTTAATTATTAGGAGTTTCTTAAATACAGTACCTGATTAGTGGTGGCCGTTATGATGCTAATGGGAAGAGTAAAAGTAAGGGCAAGCCCAGCTGCAAAGATGAGACCCCACCATGGCATCTGTACCTGATCTTTCAATACAGTACACAGTACAAGTGCAAGTGCAAAAGAAAGCAAAAGCGTAACATGAAACCACCAACTAGGTATTGGCTCGTACTTCTTCATCAATCTTGTGTGAATGTCCTCCTTTCCAGATCGTGAGGATCGGAATTGTTCATATATCTCCCTGTTGTACCCAACAATATTATTAATTTATTTTAAACTTTTTATTGTAAAATGGGTTGTAATAAGTAACCATTACCTGCCATTAAATATGCCTACATGAGTGAGGGAAGAGGCAATGGCAGCAAAACCAAGGCCATAGCTAATAGAAAAGAACACACTCAAGTTAACTCGACCTTGTTTCTGGTATGCCAGCATATCTATCTCAAACTTTTGATTCACAATGGCGCTGACATTGTATTGGTCACCATTGGCAGTGAATAGGCCAGAAGAGAATATGGGGAAGTTCTTGGCATTGTAGAGATTAAATCCCCAATATGCAGTAGGTATGATGAGGTAGATCAATAAGATGTAGCCAACCATGACGTTTGCTATTGCAAAGAAAGGAGTGACGAGTGGATTGCCGAGGAAAGAGGCAATGGTGGTCCAGTCAAGAGAAAAGGAACCCAAACCAAGTCCATATTGTCCAGACCCAATCTGATGGGCAGTTACTGAATGGGGAAATATCCAGCACACCCACGAAATAACGGACAACGTCGGAAATAGGTAGCCAGGGACCACATACCACGTGAAGCTGCAAATAAGTGCTATCAAAAAGAATTTCTCTTTTGACATGCGCTTACGTTCTTTTTCATGCAAGGCCCTGCCAAACGTTCACATTCAAAACACCAAGTCTTTCATTATTTTATTTTAATATTCAAAAAATGACATATTATATATATATATATTAAATTTATTGACTTTATAATAATTATCTTATTAAAAGATATATATATATATATATATATATATATATATATATATATGTATAAAATTGTTTAACATTTTCAAGTTGTTACCATCATAAACTCTATATAAAATACCATAACAAAATTTCGTTGTCCTAATTTTGTGTTACAAATAAATTTTTATTCCATTTTAATGAACTCAAAAAGGATAAAAAAATATTAATATATTTTTTCTACTTCTAAAAGTTTTAAATGAAAGAAGAAAATTGTATCCAAATACCTCAAAACTCAAAAGAATCAGTAAAATAGATCATGAAATTAAAGTATTCTCAAGGTAATAAATATATTTCACCATCTTTTAATCCCAAACATACATTTTATTCTTCCATACTTTAACCTCACACGCTACTCATCAAATTTTAATTTTCAAATCCTTTAAATCAATTTTATCCTAAAGAAAATAAGGATTTGAGTTTTTATGCAAATTAAAAATAAAAATAATGAAATTATTCCAAACAAGTAAAATATCTTAAGTAACAAAAGTGATTGAATAACTAATGTCAAACGCTGTATACTTAGAAAACAAAAAGATAGGAAAGATGGTACAACCGAAATAGATATTTAAGTTCAAATTTCGTATTTTATCTTTGTCACTCTCTACACTCTCAACTTATAAGTTATTTCTCACTATTCAATGCTCATGGTTAAAGACTTATGTATCTCTAATGATCCCTAAACAGACCAACCTTTTTGCTATTAATACTCTCTCCCTGAAGCTGATCGATATTGCTATTCTGCAATCGCCACTCTCGTGCTTTATATTCTCATAATTGCCTGCTATCCACACATTATCTTCTCATAACTACCACTCCTCGTCACACTTTATCCACATCAACGATATATAAAAAATCCTAATCACCTAATCATATTGAGATATATGTATCCTAGGCTCTTTGGGGTACCCGCTTCCCACAATACCTATAAATATATATTTTGCACCTGCAAAGGGACAACGAAATCACACTTCCTAAATTTGATGACAAACCCTTGTTATAAATTTAAATTATGTCCTTCCTTCTCTTCATATACTTTTATTTATATATATATATACAAAAATAACATAAACAAGAATAACACAAAATTTCCACGTGACCGATGGAATCATTTGAAAATTGATCCCATTCCTCGTAAGTACTCTTTCATTTATTTTTATCTTAAGATCTTAATTAAATAATACATAAATGCCATTATTTGGTAAGAAAGTTCATAAATAATGAGGGAACGGTAGATGAGAATAAAATTGTTTAGATTAGTTGGTAGAGGATATGGAAACCAAAAAGAGAGGAAGCAGGAGGTTAGGAGTAAAATGTTTAGCTAATTTCAATTTGAGTTATTGTTTTCAATAACAAAACTTTGAAGTCTTTATATATTTTGACATTTGTTTAAATAACCTTTTGAAAATGATTTTCCTACAAGTTAAACTTTAATAGAGAGTCTAATTTCTCATATTGGAATAATAACCCACTGTTATGTATAAAGAATACGTAGATCAACAAATTCTCATATGGGCTAAATGTTTTGGGTAAATTGTAATCTGGAATTGGTTTTTGTTTAGGTGGGAGTCTGCATAAGGCTTGTAGGGATAGGGCTACATATTGTAATGAATGTAAATATGCTGAAAAAAAAAAGTTTTTATTTAACAATGAATGCATTTATTGCGTACATACAACGAATCAATAATGCATTTATTATATACATACAACGCATCAATAATGCATTTATTATAGTATATAAATAAACCAATTGATAGGAGAAGTCGTGGTCCCTAATGTAACCAACCTATTTTGGGGTCGTGGTCCCAAAAATTTCAATTCTTGTACATTTCTTATCAAATAAAAATGTTACTACTTTAGTCCAAATATAAAATGTTCATGACCTAAAAGAAAACTAAGTAACTAACCCTGTCCACTCAATATGTACATTGGACAAAACATTTAGGTTATAAATTTTCGAGCAAACCATACGATATTTTCACACAGCATGTATAAGTGTCCTGAATTCTAAACCAGACGATCAAGGAGTAACACAAATACGTACATAAGTAACTATGCAGATCGATTTTCCCTGTGTAATATGAGCAAATCTAGAGAAGTCTATGTAATTTCATCTAACAAGAAATATGGAAAGAGAAAATGTATTCACATGTTTTCATGTTTTTTTGAGAATTAACTTCACTGTAATTTTATTTTTAATATGAAAGTATTTTTAAAAATACTAAACATATCCAAACATTTTTTTTAATATTTATCCATACGATTTTCATATTATAATATTTTTTATCTTAATTACAGTGTTTTTCACCAAAGACAATAATCATGTTTGAACAACTTGCGAGACTATATACTATATATTGACGGTCTCTAATCCATGGTATAATGTTTTGTAAAGACGACAGAGGAGACAGTTAGATGTTTATTAAAATACAGAATTAAAATGATGGAACACATATCATTAGTAAAAAGAAAATTTTGAAAAGTAAATTGATGACAAAAACATTGTTCTGGGACAAAAGTAACTAATTCCATCAGTTATTATAATACATAAAATAAAAATATTATTTGATTAAGACGGGTGAATATTGATAAAGAGAATGTAAATGTAATAAAAAAATACCTGAACAAAGAGACTTGCACAAGAGTGGCGGGCCACCACATCTGTGCGGGCTCGACGACGTACTTCTTCATTATCCCAGCCCAACCATAGCCCAACACCTGCGTGCATCGCAATCATCCTTCACTTTTCAGTAAACGCAAATTCATTTGCATAGACGTACCTGTGTGGTCATGACGAGGAGCCAGCTGGCGAAGAAGGTAATCTTCCTGCCATAAAAGGCGCGGATTATATCCACAATCCCAACGGCATAGGCCGAACCACTCCCAAACGATGCACCCGCATTAGCGAATATGGAAATCAGCACGTGCTCCTTCATGTTGAAAGGCCCAGGGTTCAGAGACAACTCCCTCCCTCCGATCACAAACTTCCTTCTCGGGAGAACCCTCGCCATGAACCGCCCCATCGGAAGCGTCGCCACCTGAACCGATATCATCGTCACCATAAGAGGCTCTTTCCTGTACCCGAAGAATGTGTTCAGGAACGAGAGCATCACCACCGCCAATATCCCCAAAAACCACATGCGGAACGTCCACACCGGCTGCCTCGGGTCGTCCTCGCTCGACACCACCATCCGAACCTCCTCGATCGGTGATACGTCCTCGCCTTCTATCTCCATTACTCTCACTCCCTCACTAGTGAAAAAAAATATCACAAATCAGAAACGCAGCATTTCAACCACGATTCCATTTGGTATCACAATTTATATCAGCCATTATTTGAAGGTCAAGGTGCAAATCCCGTCTCCCATTTATCTTTTTCTTCCACTATCTATTCAATTCACTTTCATTTACCGTTTACTGTCTCTTTCATTTTTCATATTTTTTGCTTTTCATATACCATCCTTTCATTCCCCCCCCCCCCCCCCCCCCCCCCCCCCCCCCCTTAATTTCCTCATTTCCAATTTATATCCGTATTTTTACTTTTTTTTAAGCATATCATTTATTTTTTGCTTTATTATTTTCACATTTCATATTTTACTATATTTTTTCTTGTAACAGGAATATAATTAAAATTGAGTATTATAATTAAGTTTTGACTTTTCATATTTTACTATATTTTATTTTTTGCTTAGATTAAGTTTTGACATTTCATATTTTACTATATTTTTAATTTTTTAAGTATATAATTTATTTTTTGCTTTATTATTATTTGACATTTCATATTTTACTATATTTTGACATTTCATTATATTATAAAAGCATCCCCTAATTTTTTTAACTATTATATTAAACTCCCTTATAGGGTGTTTGAGTAATATAGAATACATGGAGTGCACGCCAATATATTTCCAATATTATAATAAACTCGCATTTACTCCCTATGTTTGAGTAATATAGAATGGAGTGCACGGTAATATATTTCCAAATATAAAGAAAGATTAACGTAGTAATGAAAAAAGAACAGTTCCATGTATAATTTGAAGGGAAAGACTTTAAAAATGCGAGTGTTAACTGTTCAAAAAATATATAATATTTTCTTTTTAGAAAGTGATGAAAAAAAATAATATATGCTAAATATTATAAAAATATTTATTTAACTATACTACATAAACAACGTTACATGTACTTTAATTTATAAAAGAAAACAAATTATATATGATTATAATTAATGAAAAATACTAAAATGTGAATATTAGTAGAGTTGTTTGAGGGATAACTGAGTTTTTTAATTTTAATTACTTTGCTTTTCTTTTTTTGTTTTTCGGAATATCATCAAAAGTTAAGAATTGATTGAAATTCATTTTAAAAATTACTATATTTTTCATTTAGCATGGTCAAATTAAACTATTTTATTTATTGTAAAAAGTAATCTTTTAAAAAAAAGGTAAAAAAAAATCTAAATATATGCTGGACTAAAACCATAACGATTAGATTCAAATTTAACTACAACATGATCATGTTGTAATAAAAAAATAATGTCCAAAATAACTTAATTGCATGATTGACCCTCCTTATCGTAATTGTGCAATTTTTTCTTTTTTTTTTTTTTGAGCGTGTGTGAAGAAAATGTACTAGACTAGAATAGAAAACACGAAGGAAGCCGGTCAGAGCTAAATCAGCCTTTAAAGTTGAAACATCTATAAAATAGGTTGAAACCCTAAAAATGGATTAGGTCGGCTGAGCTGGATTAGAGGCTTTAAATCCTAAACCTAAAGCCAGTTTACTGGCTAACAAAATTGATTGGGTTAAACTTTTAAAAAAATTTAAATAAAAGTGAAATTTTTTATCTAATTATATAAATGGACTTGAGTCGAGTTGGCTCGATGGATCACGTGTGACCCGAACAAAAATATATATATATTGAAAATAAAAATATATTAATAATATTATAGTAATTAAAAAAATAATATATTTTTAATTCAAATTAAACTAAATATATATTACGTAATAAATATATATATATATATATATAATTAATAAATATTAAGTTAATACTTTTAATGATATATATTAACGTAACAAATATATATTATTAACGTAACATTTATTTATATATATATATATATATATATATATATATATATAAACTTATTATTAGAATATAATGTAACCGATATAATATTGAATTATTAATAAATTATATATTAACTTATTATTAAATATTAAATTAACTATTAATAGTCTTGGATTATATAATTTTTTTTAAAAGATCTGTTTTGACTGGATGGCCTGTAATAGGTCAGACTGGACTTAAAAAATAGCAGCCTAAATAAAATAGGGTTTTTTATTTAATACCTCATTTTTCATTTTCCACCTATCGGTAAGAAAAATACCATTATGTTCCTTATTTTTTACTCTTTGGTGTTGCACTGTTAGAGAAGAACAAAAATTTAGAATGTATGAATTGGTATCCTTTCCATGAATTGTGGACATTGACTATTAATTGTGAGTGTATTAATCATTATATGTAAAAAGGTTACATGACACACAATTAATGTTTAATAAAAGAGTTAATTTAACATTTTATTAAGTCCTACAAAAAACCTGACATAGTGTGTTTTACCCTGAGAGAGACATTTCAGTAGGTGTAAAGCTAAAAAGTTACCTCAGTAACTTTTCGTTGGATGAGACTAGTTGTCAAGCGAAACTCTAGTAGAACCTCTGTTGCATAATTCTTTGCCATTCAAACCAGAACCAAAACAGGTATTTCAACTATGATCAACAATCCATCATTAGGGATGGTAACAAGGGCGAGTGCAAGTTTGGCTCTCCCTGTCTCCGTCCCCGAAAAGTACGGAGCAGGTTCGAGTTTAGAAATAAAAACAACAGGTATGAAATTTTAATTCTCATCCCTATTTTCGTTGGGTATTTTTGAGTTCAGGTATACCTGCAGGTACTCATTATATTATTCTTTATAATTTAAATTTACTTATTTATTATTAAATAAGTTATATATATTAATTTATTAATTATATTTTAATTTAAAAATTATATAAAAAATAATAAATAGCAAGAAATTATAAATTAAAGTTTAAGAATTTAATTTTTTAATTAAATATATAACTTTAAACTTATTATATAATTATTAAAATTATAATGAGGTAGGTACGAGTTTGGGTACGGGACAGGTAATCACATACTCATACTCGTACCTGGTTCATCACATCGAGTAATACACGTCCTCATACACATGCCCAATCAAAACAGGTAATATCTATCAAAATTGGGGCCGGTTTGGGGTATTACCCACAGATAAGGGTGTTTTTTCCATGCTTATCCATCATACACATTTGTATCAACATCTTATATCCTCAAATACACTATAGTTTTATCATTAGATACATGTTTATACAAACTCAAAACACCAAGTTTACATGTTAATATACATTGCCTATATACATAAATTATTCACATATTCCATACTAGAACATAAATTATTCTCTCTACTACCAAATCTTGACTTCTTCAATCTTGTTGACCCTGCCCTTCATCCTTATCATTGGTATTTGCTCCCGTACAAAACACTATTATCTTAAAATGAACACACAACATAAGGGTAAACATATAATAACATAGATAAATTACAATATGAAAACTAGTCAAATTAATATAAACAATCATTCTGCAATATTCTCAACCACACAAACACATTTATGTCCCTTCTGAAACAAGTAATTAGGATGACCCAATCACATAACATGAAACTTCCCGAAAAACCCATTGAATTCAGATACTTGGTGACCTATCTGACTCCCCCACACTAGTATCTGACGTCTACCTGACTCCTGTGATACTAGTTGAAGTTCATACATACTCATCTAATGCTTCCAACTGAGGTCATGCATTCACACTGATCCCTTTTTTACACCTAGTTGTTATCAAAGTATATCCTTCTGGTGTCCACGTTGACACCCTCGATCACAAATTTGAATATATTTTATTGTTGTCTACACTAACACCCTGGATCACAAATTTGACTATATCCTTTTGGTGCCCACATTGACACCCTGAATCACAATGTATATCACTTTGATACTCGCTCTGGCACCCTGAATTATTGACTACTGTGTATCCCTAATTCAATGTACTACAAACAAGGCTATGTTACCTCTCTATAACAACCCACATCACAATCCATCAAACCATTATTTCAATACATCATTTATCTCAATTAATAACTACATTTTCATATCAAAATCAATACATTCTCAAAGAGTAAATATCTCAAATTATCAATTCTACCAAACATCTAGATTTCACATAGCACCCTAAATCAAATAAAAACACCATTAAAATTTGACAGATCCTTCACAAAAGTCAAACAACACATTCAATCACTCACATACAAACTGATGCACTTTTCAAAATCAATACTTTGCCTAAATTAAAAACAAAGGTTGAGTTTCCCTTGCATATTTCTCCCTTATAATATGAATTTGCAGAATAAGGATAATCTAGTCGCAGAAACTACTCAAATCCTAATAAAACCCCAAAATCAATAAGAGATCTAAGAAATTGGGATTTTAGGGAGAATTTCCATTGAAAGGGAATGATTTATCTTGTAAATTATTATTATTATTATTATTATTATTATTATTATTATTATTATTATGTAATAAGTTGGTTATATTAAAAACTTTTAATTAAATAAACTAATTTATAATATTCACTAACTTATAAACTAATTTGTCAAACAGTCTAAAATTTTGATTGGCGAGTAATGAGATCATAAGAAGTTTCTTTCTTTGTTTTCTTTTTACCAAGATAATGAGTTTCTTTTTCTCTTTTTTTTTTATCCAGATAATATGTTTCTTTTATATTCTTAATTGTAATATTAGTGAAATAAAATTAGTATTTAGACCACCATATGTTTTAAACATCAATATAATAAATTAGTTAAGATATTTACAATTTACAAATAATAAGATTGGTTTTTTAAAATTTTTATACCATATGTATAAAAGAATGTTAATATCTTTCTTTAGAAAAAGGCTTTTGTTATTTTTACCTTCCCCAATTATTAAAAATACCTCCTTTTTTTATATTTCTTCAGTGGTTTTAATACTGCTCTCCCTCATTAATATGCTCCCTTTATTCCATTCCAAACATGAACATTAGCCTCTTCCATTCCCGTATAAAAGTTTGATCCGTTTGAAAAATCATTTGGGATATTTGGAATTCATGTTCTACCGTGGCTATCCAGGGAGAAAGACGGTGATTTTAGTGAACTTGAATATTTAATTGCTTAAACAAAATTGGAATTCAAAAATGACTTTTCAAATGTAGATATAAGGTGAAAAATAATTGAGTTTGATCCATTGCTAACAAAAACAAAAACTAATACTTAGCCTGTCAGGTAAAAGAATTTCTAGAGGGTTAAAAATCCCAAATACACCACCATAGCACATACAATATCTATCACTCAAGAAATTTAGAAATGGGTAATTGAATTGCAGTGAAAGATAGAATTTCAATAGGTTTGAATTCTTGATAGAGAGGAGAAAATTAGTAGGAAGAATTTAGTGAATAATAGAAATGGAGGTGTAGAAAGGTTGTGTAACGAAAGGGTGTTTTGGATAACAAAAACTATAAAAAAAAGGAAACGGAGGTATGTTAAATAATCAGAAGAGGTACAAATAAGAATTGCATAAAAAAAAAAAACTGCCTATAAAAGGTTTAAAACATAAAATGAAAAATAAAATAAAAATCAATTGAGAAGCCATTTTCAGTTTTCACATAAACCAACTTTTCACCATAAAAAAAAAAAAAAAGTATAATGTCTTGAGAAGTTCGTTTGGACTTTGAAGTTACCAACCTGCTTTAACACAATTCAAAAAATAAAATAAAATTATTAGTGTATGTTGGTAAACAATTTGTGAAGTTTCAAAAAAGTGGTTTTTAGAGAATTAAAATTAGAAAAAAAAGTATTGCTGTAAAAAAGCCAAGGCAAACCGTATTTATAATTCAACCTCAATATGCTGGGCCATGCATCTATATGTCAACCCCCTTAAAATTAAAAGTATGTGATCCATTTTACTTTTCTGTTTTTATCGCTTTTTTCCTTTAAATCAAAACAAAAGGTATCACGAGTATGAAACTATCTTCTTTTGCTTTTGGTCTTGGAGATCCTTGATTTGCTTGCTTCATGAGGCGGTTTCCAGATTATATCCTCAAGATTGCTACAAAAGTTCTTGTAAAACTGCAACATTATGAAATGCATCTTTCGTCATCAATTAAATGAAAGCAATCGACAGGACAAAACTGACGTTTTCGAAAACTTACCTTGAGGTATTCACCAGTATCTCCAGCTGCTTTCTGAATGTCCACCATATAAAATGTAGGAGCCACTTCAAAAATCTTCAAGTAGATAAATAAGAATTATTCATTTAGCTAAAAGTATTAAGGGGCTGTCGAAATTCTGGTAGATGGATAGACTTACTTCTAGAATGACTGAGAAATAGGATGCTTTATTCGCTGAAATACCCTCTACCCTCATCTGAAAATTCATATAAATATCACTTCAGATGATGACCAACTTTGGTAGGTTTTCATCTCATGCTTATGATTTGCAAAAAACAAAATGACTTATCATATAAATGAAAAAAATTGATAATGCAAAGGACTTCAGAGTAATAAAAGCAATGGAATCAATCAACTATGCATTACAGCTACCAACCTTGTAGTTGCGAATATGCGTCTTAAATCCCATTGATTGTGCCACAACTTCCATACTTGATAAAACCACCTTTGCTGGCTTTTGAGAGATAAAGCGGGTTTGGTACTTTACAGAGTCCTGCAAGGACACCAGAATCAGATATCTCAGAGCAAATTGACAAAAAACATCAATTCAAGTTTTATTAAATTGCATAACTTCACTCTTTTTATTTTCCTACACTAACATCTCTTTAACTTTAAAAACTTTACACTAATACTCTATATGTTTGGAAACATTAGAATAGTACTCATCTTAAAGACTTAAACCTTACACTAACACTAGATACAAAAGTAACGGTTAAAAAAACAGGATTACATATGTAATTACACTAAATTTAAAAAAATGTTATTATAATTTATTTAAAAGTTTAATTAGTATGTCACACTAGTGGGAAAGAGTTTTCCAATAAAGTTAAATTACATCTCTTCATTTATATGATTTTTAAAATATTAATTAGTAAAATCAATAAACTTACTATAAATGAAATGTTGTGATTAAATGTTAGTGTAACAGTACATTTTAATTAAACTCTTTATTTTATATCTTCCTATTTAAGAGTTTCAGGCATTAAAATGTCAGACAATACAAGGTGTAATAATATATATTTTACAACACAAGATAGTGAATTATAAGATTAGTTTAGTGACATAGTTTATATGTAAGTAGAAGAAGGAGAGAGATCTTGGGTTCGAATATTTTCACTAACAAAAACTAATACATTAACAATTAACATTTGAAATATATATAAAAAAAAAACAAACGTGTAACATGGAAAAGATTGCATCTATAGTAGTAAAGGTCCTTTGGGACAGTACATCTGTACTTGGGCTTTTAATGTATAGTGAAATGATTACTAAGCACTATGTAACAATTAAATACCTGCCCACGGTCAAAGATCGTTGCAAGATTTAGACCTTGAGACAGAATTATCAAGTCAAATGCATTAAGCATTAGCGGACCCATGTCCTCGTTATCACATTGTTGATCAGCCCTCTGTTCCTTCAGCAACAAAATAATCAGTAAGTCAGCAAAACATTGAAGATAATTACCATTCGAATGCAACATGAAAAGAACAAGCCAGAATCTTTAATTGGAGAGAAAGGACATCAAATGTAAAAAATGACAACACGGGTAATATTTGCAATTTGCATTACATTCAGCATTCTTAACAGAAAATCCTATTGTTCAACCTTGAAGCCTTTCTTCAGTACACTAGGCGTAGAAAGATGCCATGCCAGTAATAAAATGGTTTTCCAGGAATAAGATGATTCAAATTATCTTTACTAATGTTCCTATTGTTTACGGTTCATTAATATGAATATTAAATAGAATTTCTTTACAAATGATTCTGAAGTAAAACAGGAAAAGAAGCTTCTCTTGGCAAGTGACTGTCCTGATAAACAAACCTAGAGTATTCCTCCCACTCATGTTTCAAATACTGAACAAATAAAGGAAATATCAAGTTCATACAATCATCAAAAGCTTTTCTAAGCTGAGGGTATATTTATATATACAATATAACCAAAATTTAAGATAATCCTATTCTAAGCTAGAATGAATAATCCAAAAGAGGAATTAAATAACGATAACAAATAATTCAAAATTAAAAACACTAATTTTCAAAATTAAAATCCTAAAACAGTGCCCAATCTATCTCAGATTATTTAAAAATATGAAATTGAATAGGTACGTAGACAGGAAAAATAAAGGTAGATTAGCTTACATGATATATAAAAATACAAACACAACATACCTCAGCATCATCAAAAGCAGCATTAACATCATCAAGATTTACATCTTCATACTCTTGAAGACTTACAGGAACGTAGCTCCTCTGAAACCATTCATCATTTCTTATCTGCTCAATGGTTATACGCTGCAAGTGTACATTCACAATAACAAACAAGACGAGATTTTGTCAGAAAGAATCAGGATTGAAAAGTAAGATTTAAATCCATCAGATTACTGGTATTAGTACACTATGCAAACAAAAACAAGGTCCAACACAGATATAATGGAAGAAGTCCCAGAACTTCAAATATGAATAGAGCATGTTCATCCATACATGGGTATCAGTACTAGAAATAATGATCATAAACTAAAGGATGAGAGGAAAATTTAATTCAAGTTTTGAGGGATGAATCAGAAAAAATGTGCCCCAGACCATCAAGATAGGTGCAATCAGAACTGAGAACATTCTGTAAATAACTCAAGTATTAAGGATCATGATTGAGTTTAACCTCAAGTTTCATTAAGATTAGTCTATATCAAAAGAAGTGCTATATTATTTTATTCAATTTATCTATCAATCTTGATAAAGAATTAGAGATATAAAACCAATCATGAGCTCTGCATAAAACCTTAAGCATTTAAGGAAGTTGGTATCTGCCACTCTCACTCTTCATAATTAAATTAAGAGCAAATTACAGATGCACTCCTTTAGGTTTATTGAAATTATAAATGCAGCCTCTCTTTTTTTTAAGTTACCCAGAACTCTCTTATTTATATGCATTCATTAAAGTTGTACCTCTTGTATGTTTGAAAACATTCCATTAACACTTCTCTCAAACCTTATACTAATACCCCTATAGGGGGTGCATAATAGTTAAAAAGCAGATGGTGCATGTGTAATTACACTGAATTTCAGGGGTGTATCCGTAATTTGCTCTTACATTAAATTTCAGCACAAAGTAAAGTGGGCTATGCATGTCCAGCCTAAAGGGCTCATTCTGTTAGTGGACATATTATGGGTACTAAACTGTCCTACCATTTCAGTATGAAATACAAACTTTAAAATTAGGTTATCCATTTTAAATGTTAAAATTAGTCTGAATAAAGAAGTTAGGACTTAGGAGTGTGGATCAACAACTGAATGTTAACTTCTATCAATACAAATATAATTTTTTCCACCAATTTCTCTTTTAAAGGGAAAAAGTCATATAGGTAACAATCATGCATGAGACTATATATCATCAAACTCTTAGGTATTTTAGATGCCTTTGTATCACAACAAAATAGCATATCATCAAAGACTCAACTTTTTTTACTTCTGTGCCCATAGAACAATAATCTTAAATTGGCAGTGAAAGATTGTGTCTAACAACTCTTGTTGTGCAATTCAAATACTTACAGTTTCAGGATTTGGGTCCAAAATTCTATGTATCAACATTTTTGCCCCGACAGGAAACGAAGGAGGGCATGAAAAATCCACTCTCTCAATCTGAAAGAAACAAACCAAAAAAAAAGAAGAAAAATTATCAGCATCAATAATAATCAGAATCCCAATTTGATGAAAACATTCTATACCAGCAACCTCTAAATAATGCAATATTTCTTGAGCCTTTGAACATAGAATAGAGGAGTGTTAATTATGAGAACCTGCAGCTTGTCAGAACCACAGTCAGCACCTATTAAGAGGTGCAAGAGACTAATGATGCAAAATATCATTTCTTCACTTAGAATTCAGGGTCAATTTGCAGCTTTGGATACTCTTTCACCACATAAATAGAACAGATAAATTAACCCCATAAAAGCAAATTGTTTACTAATTATTATCATGTTAAATGACTCATAAATAATAAATGATGTACTTTAATATATGCAAGATAAATATTTTTCATCTGCAATACAGTCTATTCTGCAGTTAACTATATATTTGCAATGTTTAAATTCATGCCTTACTATATAAGGTGGTTAGGTCAAGCTCATCAAAGGGAAGATACCCAGCCAGTAGGACATAGAGGATAACACCACAGGACCAAACATCTGCCACAGCACCATTGTAACCCTTATGACTGAGTACCTAAGGCCACAAAGTCAAACGAAAAATACAGATGCAAGCATAAGAATAGTTATAGTTAGTAACATTTGACATAAACTGAATTACTAAAATTTAACTAAACAACAAACCAGAATAGCATTTACCTCGGGAGCTACATAGTTTGGAGTCCCACAAGTTGTACGAAGGATAGTCACCCCCTATGAGAATATTCAACAAGTTTGAAATACTTTGGTATCATTATATCTTACATGAATCAAAGTCATATATAGAAAGCTATTTGGCAACAAGCTTACCTGTTCAGGGAATGCACTTAAACCAAAATCTGAAATCTTTATATTTCCTAGTGAATCAAGTAAAAGATTTTCAGGCTGCATAAGGAAACATAGAAAATAAGAAAAAGTAATAATAAGGATAACAGACAACTGCTCATATGCCACTCAATGCAAACCTTTAAATCTCTGTGATAAACTCCCTTACTATGACAATAATCTACACCATCAATAAGCTGTTGGAAATATCTTCTAGAGTCTGCTTCACTGAGGCGGCCGTGGTGTATCTGCACAATTATATTACTCACCGTCAACACCCCCAATATCTTGAATGGTGAATAATAAAAGCCACAGTATAAGCTACAAAAAAAAGGGTTCTATCTTGGGCTACTCACAATTTTATCAAACAATTCACCACCCGTGATGAACTCCAATATGATATAAATCTTAGTGCGGCTAGCAAGAACCTGAAATTAAAAAAAAAATTACAACAGAAAGAAGTGCTTGTGAGTGGGACAACAAACGAGTAACATTAATAATTACTTAGGAGACTCATTTGTATGAATAAACTTCTATAGAAATACTTCTAAAACAGAAAATATAAAAATAAATTTCTTAATGAGGAAAAGAATTATACAATGTCAATATAAAAAGTTTGACACTATATTTAATCACAACCTGTATACATGTTTGACACTACATTTAATCACAACCTGTATACATGATAAGTATATGTTAACTTTACCCTTTAATACTCTAAAAGTCATAAAATAAGGGTTGTGATTGAATAAAACTCTTTCACACCTTAGGGCAAAACTCTTTTATAAATTAAATTAAACTCTTTTATAATATGTCTAGAATTATGGTTTAATTCCTATACATTACAAAAGAGTTAAGAGTTTTATTCACATATATAATTTTGAACAATGGTTAAAGTTAACAAATTTATCATATATGAAAAATTGGGATTGAATATCAGCGTAAATTTTTCTACTAGGAAAGTGCATACACTTTTTCTCTCAAAATTAACTTATCTTGAGTTAATATGGAAAATATTTCTCATATATTTTTTTATAAATTAACTGATAAAAACATATTTAAAAAAACATGATAATATTTGTCTAAAAAATAAAAATACTTTTAGAGAAAACATATTCCAAATAGAATCGGGGGCGACACTTTTAAAAATCTTATGATTTAATCAAGATTCTGAAAATATGCTTCCAGGAGTGTCGCTCATAATGGAAATTCTATAATTCTGGTTTTGCTAGTATTTGCCAGAAAATTATTCTAAAAACCTACTGTATAAGATAATTCCATACTCGAGTGATAATCATGATTTGAAACACTAGAGAAGAAGTGAAACAAACGCTTAATTAGAAAAACAGAAAGAATCCTGTAATTATGACATGCCTCGTGCAGGCGAACAACATAAGGATGCCTAACTAGCTTCATAATGGAAATCTCCCTCTTGATCTGCATAATAGAATTAGAAACGCAGCAAGCATGAAACTTGTTGCAGTGAAAGAAAAAATAAGCTCAATAAGAAAGCTAATTAAGAGTGGTACCTGGTCGACCATCTTGTGCTTGATGATGGTGCTCCGGTCCAGCACCTTCATGGCCACGCTCTCCCCAGTCTCTGTGTTCTGAGCGAACTTCACCTTCGCAAACGTTCCCTCCCCAATCGTCCTCCCAATCTCGTACTTCCCCAATTTCCTCACCACCATCTCTCTCTTTCACTGCGCCAATCTCAGATTCTGCATTGCATACTCTTCCAACTCAAAAGCATGTCAGGATTCAAGCTTTACTCACAAGCTTTGCACTTTTTTTCCGGGTTGGGTTTTAATTTATTAGTTCCTTCTTGGCAGGGGAATAGAAAAACGGAGAGAAAACAAGTAATTCTTTGGAAAAGAAAAAGAGAGTTTGACAGCTAGGAACTTGATTGGTTGGTGATAAAAAGGGAAGTGGTTTGTTTGGGGAAATAAATTAGGAAGAGCAGAAGGAAATGGAGTCGTGCGAAGCGGTGAGTAAGCAAGAGGGATTGTGTTAGTGTGTTAGTGTGTTAGTGTGTGGTGGGGATGGAGGAAAATGAAATGAATAAAGAAACCAAGGTTGTTTAGGGAACACTGTCCACTGACACGGATGTAGGTGATTGCTGCCCCACCTCGTTCAATTATCATGTCTAGTTACGCCACTAAACATCGTATTTTCTGGACTTCCTTCACCCAATTCCATTTTCTATTTTTCTTGCGTCACATGCCCTCAATTCTTTTCAAGCTCTGTCAACCTAAATCCTAAATTTCAGAATATACTAATATAAATGTTCTAATATTTTTAAATACTTTAAGTCTTCTCCATTTAAGGTTAAGTATATTTTTATTATTCTTTATCTAAAGATTAATATTTTCTTTTAATTGCATTTTTTATCTCTCTAATTTACTCTTCACATAATTTTAATTACTCAATTTTTATTTATATTATATTAAAAATTTTCTAAGCTTCTCATAAAAAAGCCGGCAACTAATTCTTTAAAGATATTTATTAAAAAGGTTAACATATTTCAATTTATGTTTTTTAAATATACAAATCGTTAGAGTTTGAACTTAACAATATCTTTGAAAAACATAATTATCCGTCGTCTATCTTAAAACATTAGTCATTTTGATTCATATATTTAAAAAATAGACAATTTTAATATCTATAATGTTAATTGTTCAATACACACATATAAGGTTATAAACTTACTCTTAAGTCACTATTTTGTTTCAAGTTCAAATTGTGTTATATAATTATGTGACATTAATTATTTAATTTTAGTGTCATCCTTTTTTTAATTGTAGATTTATATCAAGAAATTAAAAAATGAGAACTAAATTATTAATATATATATATATATATATATATATATATATATATATATATATTAATAAGCAAAATTATTCACATACTGAGTTGGAAGGTTCAAAAATAAAATATTAAGCCAGTATCGGCAAAAATGTATTTTGAAAACAGAAACCTGTTCGGCAAAAATGGTTTTATTTTGGTTTTTTACTCATTTTAGAAACAGTTTTCACTCAATTTTAAAAACAATAAAATTTTGTTTTTAGAATTCTGTTTCTGTTTTTATTTAAATTCATTACTTGGCATCATTTGTCATCATTGACCTCACCTCTGACCAAAAGTCACCAGCCGCCACCTCTGACCAACTGTCACCGACCGTCACCTCCGACCGGCTACCACCTCTGACCGGCGATCACCAGAGGTCACCGGTGGTCACCTTCGACCAATGGTCACCGGCAGTTACCTCCGACCAGCAGTCACCAACCACACCTCCGACTAGCGGTAGCCCATGACCGATTGTGACCTTCAACGATCACTACCTTCAACTAGTGTTTTGGTTAAGATTTGAAACCAATGTTTTAAATTTGGAAACAAAAACAATGTTGTTTTTAAAATTTTGAAAACTTAAAACTAAAACTAGTTTTTGTTTTTAGAAATTTTAAAACTAGAAACCAAAAATCACCCCGAACGGGGCCTAATTTTGCTCTATTATTTATAAAAGTTTGTTACAGAGTTTGATACATGAAAAATATAAAAATTTTTATATTAATATTTAATTATAAATTTTCATTTATATTACTTTTAAAGTATTAATTGATAAAGTGACTTTTTTATATATAAAAAAAATTACCAAAATGATTTATTCTCACATTACTATTCATGTTGAAAAATTAGTTACTAGAGAACAAATTTTCCAACGTGATTTTATTTTATGTAAAAAACTTATAAGAAATTGTTTTTATAGGGTAATTTTTTTTCAAATTTGACAAAATAAATTTTAAAACTCATTTTAGTAAAATGAAATAACGAAAAAGATACACAACATAAAAACAAAACACATAAAAAATGAAATACAAATTAACTTAATTTTTTTTTTCAAATGTGTATCTTTTCCATTTGAAGTACTTTGTATTTCATTTGTTTTTTATGTCTTTTATTTTTATGTTCATTTCTTTTCTGTTATTTTAAAATCTTTTAAATGCTTTGTAATTTATTTTTCAATTTAATGTTTTTAAATTAAAATTTTTAAACTTAATATTTCAAATTATTTTGGTAAAAAACGTTTCAAAAATTAACTTAAAAAAATATAAATTAAAAAATAAATTACAAAACGTTTAAAAAAATTAAAATAATAAAAGAAGTTACACAACATAAAAATAAAACACATAATAAGTAAAATAATTTGAAATACATGAAAAATTCTACAAATACAAAAGAATACACCTCTCAAAGGAATACATGGCAAATTCATTTTCAAATTATTTTTGGAATATTAACGTGCAATCTCAAAGGGCTTTTACTGATAGTGCTCATTTACAAGAGATTCAAAGGAATATTTGGAAAATTATGAGCTTACTTTGGAAAGGAAGGAATTACTTTGGTACAAAAATCCAGGTATAAGTGGTTGGCATATGGTGATCGTAATATCAATTTTTTCCATAGCATTACTATTATTAGAATGCATAAGAATTACTATCAAGCACTTCTAAGGGACACAGGAAGTGGATATATGAGAAGGTATGATTACCACTTTTATAAGGAGTTATTCTCATACGCCGGTTTATTGAAGTCTTTTTGTCTAAATGGGGCGTTTTCAACCTTACCTCCATATCATATTTCTATGATAGATAAAGCGAGTGACGATAGAGAGTACAAAAACCTCAATTTTCTCTATGAAAGCTTTAAAAGCTCAAATCCTTGTTAGTCTTAGGGGAGAATCTAAAAGGGGTTGAATATATTCCAAAAAATTATTTTTACAAAATTTCTATTAAAAAAGTAATATAAGAGTTTTCAAAACATCCCCTTTAGAGAGATTTCCAAAATCTACCCAACACTAATGAGTTTCAAATAAAGCTTGAAACAGTACGTGAGATTCAACTTTTTTTAAGATTTGAGCAACAAGCTTGACTTATTTTAATTCCTTCAATAATAGTTTCCAATTGTACTTAGTTGAAACACAATATGTGTAAGAATCTGTTTATTTAATAGGTTATAAATTAAGAATAAATAGTGAAGAGGATTAAATTTAAGTTTTTACTTAAATTATTAATTGATTTGAGATTAATGGATTTATTAGTTTGTTGAGACTATGTGGTTGTATTCAATTGATGATAGAAGAATGGGGAGATAAGAATAATTATTATTCTTTTATTTCGGAAGATTTTAGTTAAGTTTTGGGAAGTTTTCAGAATTTTCGTTGTTTTAAATGTGAGTTGCATTTAGCAAACTAATTTTACTAAATACACCACAGACGCTATATATATTTAGAAACATTTTCTCTCTCCTTTGAAAATTTCTTCTTTCTCGTTGCGATTTCTTCACGTCATTTTCTTTCCTTGGTCGTATTGCGTCTCCAATCTTCTCAACTCTGCATGGTGGCCTTCGAGCTGACGAAATCTGATGCAGTCTCTTCCATTGCTCCTGATTCTGAGATATGATCAGTATAGGTAAGTCTGATCGTAGTTTTCTAAACTTTTTTTCGATCGTTTTCGATCCTTTCATTTTCGTTCAAGATGAAATTTCTTTGAAAATCTTGATTTCTAAGGTTCCTATTTAATTTTGGATTCTTGTCAGGTTCCTGTTTAATTTCTTCTGTTGATTCTTCCCGTTATGTTTTAATTGGCTTTTGGATGAAGAAATAGGCAAGGGAAGCTCTTTGGTTGATTTTTGTTAATGGAAAAATGATTTGATAGTTGAGAGATTTAAGTTATTTGAAATAGCGAGTATTTTGACTATATTTTGAGCTATTTAAGATAACATTTATTTTAATTGTGTTTTGAGCTATTTAATATAGTGTGTATTTGATTGTGATTTGAACTAATTGAGTTAACATATTTATTAATTATGATGTAAGCTAATTGAGTTAGTGTATTTGTTAATAATGATGTGAAATAATTGAGTTAATGTATATTAGGATTTCATAGTTGAGAGATATATGATATGTTATGTAGTTGATGATTATTATGGGAGGAATGTTTGATCTTGAATTGGATGATTATTGGATAGTTTGGATGTGGAAGTTATGGTAAGGTAACTTAGTTTTGGTTGAATTGATTTTCTGTGACTAGAATTGAATTATTAGAATGACAATGTATTATTTGGAATTGTGATGTAATGCATATGATTGGAATGCATGATGAGAATATATTTATTGATGTTGTTGGTTATGGGCAGTTACAATGGGTAACTTAGCCTTGAATATGTTTGGTGGGGTACATTGATGTTAGGGACACAACTGGGGTCAATGTAATCCAGAATATCATATATGCAAGGGGGTGCCTAAAGGACATACTCAAACAACAACTGTGTGTCACAGGGTGTCAAGTAGACACTAGACGTCAGTTTGTGGTTGTCACATGAGTATTGCTTAGACTTAAATTGGGGGTAACACAGGAAGATTAGACGTCTGTCGCCAATTGGAAGGGGTCTTAACCCGCCTCGGTGTCCGAACTCAATATAGATATTCTAGAATATGTCGAGTCTGAACATGTTGTTGTGTAAAAAACTTGTATTCATGGGAATATAAGTGTGTTTGATTTGATTGATTATGATATTTAATGATTGTTTATTGATTGGTTGTGAGTGTTTATGTTCAGGTAGAACATAAGAATGATTGTTTGGTTATTTACTATTAGTGAATGTGTATTGATGGTACTAAATATAAACATTGTGCAACTTTCATGCTTTATGATGGATGTAATGGTATGTTGCATATTATGTAAGCTTATCCTTGCAATATTTGTGTTTTTTTATGACTGTGATGATCGTGCTTTGCATGGGAGCAGATAATAATGATGATGCAGAGAGGCAGGATACTCTGAAATGAAGTATGTCAAATTGTGGTTGGAAGTCTAAAAGGATGTTACTCTATTGTTGAATATGTATCTAAGAAAGTTATATAAAAATAATGTTATTTGAATTTAGAAACATTATTGTTAAGTTATGTGATTATTATGTCTATTATGGAAGTTGTGTGAACATGGTGTAAAGAGATAGATGAATTATGATATGTATGACATAAAAATGTAGAATTATATATCAGCATGTTGGTTAGTTTTGGTACCAAAGGTTCTGGTATTTGCAAGGTCTCGCTAGGCGATGACTGTCGTTGGGCGAGCTACCCTGGTCTCGTTAGGTGATGAGGTTCGTTGAGCGAGCTAAACTGTATGTACTATGTTATATTTTATTTTGAATTTTGAGAGTATTGTAATGTATGATTTAATATTGAGTATAATATAATAGAAATTTTATATCTCAGTATTTGAGAATATAGATAATAGTAATTTAAACAATTATTAAGAGAATTTATGGTGTAAATAGTATATTTTAATTTGGGATGTTACAATATGAATTTCAATTGTTAATCTTTTTCAGCAAAGATAATGAGTAGTGAAAGTATAGTGTCAAAATTCAATTATTCAATTAAAGTTTCAACAACCCAATTCCAAATTCAGCTATATGAATACACAAATCAATTTTGCTACATAATAATGTATAAATCTAGTTACAGTAGCAAAACTCACTCACAAATCAATCAAGAATTCAAATCAAACAATCATAAAAAATATAGGGAAAGAGAGAATTTGCACAGTTGTTTATACTAATTTGGTCAACCTGACCTACATCCAGTTTCCAAACTTAGCTTTCCAGTAATCTTCTTTCCACTAAAAATCTAATGCATGCACACCACACATACATATTTTTTCCAAGAAAGATTCAAACAACACAATAAAAGAGACTTCTTCTTGCACCCCATAAGAGTTTGCTAAACCATGACACTCTGTCACTCACAACACCTTACTCACAACACCCCATTGCAAGATTTCACAATAACATTAAGAACACCTAATACCCAAACAATAGAAATCAAAATCACAATTCTTGATGCTTCAACTCATCAAATTCTGGTTTTTCTTCTTGTAGAAAATGGGTACTCAGTTAGGAATGAGCAAGCTTTCTTTTTGGACCTTTCAAAACTTGTGTAGCGCTCTTTTAAAAATTCTTTTATACGAGTTTTGAAAAGGGTAATCGATTAGCCAATTGATTACATGATTACCTGCTTCAAAACTGGCCCAAATAGCTTGGTTTCGGGTTTACTCGATTACTATCTTCAGGTAATCAATTACTCCCAAGAGCATGAATTAAAGTATCCAATTTTTCGAAGGGTAATCGATTACCATAATAAGGTAATCTCTTACCTTACCTCAAAAATTAGATTTGATGATTTTTCAGCACTTTCCAACCTATGTAATCTATCCCTTTGCTACTAAAAAACATTCTCATGTGTATTTAAACATACAATACAAGTACCACACCTATAAAACGTGTTTGGTACCATAAAGATGAATTAAAATGATAATACTTTATACTTCCAAAAGGACTTGATTGCTTCATCGTGCTTTCTAATCTTTCAATTCCAACAATCTCCCCTTTTTTGGTTTTGATGAGTCAAACACTCTTTGATTGGTCTTTAAATCTAGGCAATGAGATCTAAGCATGCTTATCCATACAATCTTCTTATTCAATACAATTCAATCTTCTCCCCTTTTTGACACTTCAAACAAAAAAAGGTTAATAGAGAGAAATATAATGATGTATTAAAGCTATTTCAATGAGATAAAACTGGTAGGGAGACCAAAAAAAAAATTCTACACTATCTGTTGCAAAATTTTGCATTATTTTGCCTCAAAATTCAACATAAAAACAACTCCAAATGACAACTCCAAATGTTGTAGAATTTTAGCTTCAAATGACTATAAAAAAACTTGCAAAATCCACTTAAATTTTGCTAACCTCTACTCCTCAAAATAGGGTACAAATCAGCTAAAAAAAATTAAATTCAGAATTGCAAAACTTTCAATCAATTTCACGCCAAAAGTTAAGCTTTATTGATCATCGATGGATATTATAATTTTAATCAATGAAAAAACATGATTGAGCTTAACATCATTAAACAATTGAGATTTAAGCAAATGAAATGGTCCTAAACAACTTCTAACTGAAATTTAGCAACCTAAATAGAAATTGAAACTAAGCAGCTTAATGCAACCATACAAAATGCAGTACTTTATGCCTAAGAGCTAAGCTGCAAGGTGCACTGAGATTCTCCTAATTTTAATCAATGACAAAACATGATTGAGTTTAACATCATCCTAAACAACTGAGATTCAAGCAAATGAAATGGTCCTAAACAACCTCTAACTGAAATTTAGCAACCTAAATAGAAATTGAAACTAAACAGCTTAATGCAAACAACCAGAAAAAATGCAATCCTATATGCCTAAGAGCTAAGTTGCAAGGTGTACTGAGATTCTCCTAGTTTCCTGGAAAGGGAACGTCCAGGAGGTCTAATCTCTCAAAAATTGACTCTAGAGAGTCCTTTATCTCCCTGAACTCTTTCTCATGCATTTCCCACATATCACCCATCTGCTTGAGAATCATTTCTTCAAAGGGTGTTAGTGCTTAGGCTCTACATCTTTCACCATCATCTTTTGTTGGCTGAGTCACTCTTACAAAGGCAGTCATTCAAGCTCTTCCATCCTATGTTATGTATAGACCACCTGGTTATTGAAGTTTATTTGTGAAGATATTGACAAAAAATGCCATCAGTTTGTCTGGGGAGATTCCGATGAAAAAAAAGTTGTTCATATGGCATCTTTGAGCTCACTTTGTCAACCAAAGAGATTGGGGAGTTTGAGGTTGAGACAAACTCATACAGTTAACCAAGCATCAATGATGAAGAAGGGTGACAATATATGCATAGCCAAAATTCTTTGTGGGTTAAATTATTTTGGTCCAAGTATAAATGTGATGCTGATGTAATACCACACCTAAATGGTAGGAGGATTGGATCGAACCTTTGGCAATGGGTCAAAGCTTGTTGGCCTTTTTTGGAGAATAATATAGCTTGGAAAGTGAATAATGGGCATTTTGTTGCCTTTTGGCAAGACTTTTGGGTCCTAAATACTCACATGCTATAGGGCTACTGGTTATGGGATGTTAATGGTGCAGGTGCAACTACTCGAGTTGCTACCTTTATAACTAAAAATAAGGTTTCAAATTTACAACTCTTATTGATACACTTCCTAGCCTAGTTTTAGATAGAGTTCAAACAATTCCAGCTCCAAGAGATGAATATGGTGATGATGTAATTATGTGGCGTGACTTTGTTGATGGAGAGCTTACTAGATGAAGCTATAGGGCTAGCCGTTAGATGGAGCTGCCACTTTGTGGAGAGGGTTATCCGTTAGATGAAGCTGCCCTAGATGATGTGATATTGAGACATGATAGGATTCCGAGAGAAGAGGGTTATCCGTTAGATGGAACTATCTAAAGAGAGAGGTCACTCTTGGAGGAGAGGGCTATTAACGAGATGGAGCTGCCTCTTAGTTCTATCATGAGTGATTTCATGTTATTTACACTTCACTTTATTTACGTTTTACAGTGACATATTTCATTTCAAAATTTGCTTATTATATATATATATATATATACATATATATATATGTATATGATAAATTTGTTATTGTTGGAATATGCTAAATGTAACATTTTATGTTTGGTATAAGTTATCTGTGGTTGTGAGACTTATTGAACTTGGTGATTTAGTAAATACTATATTGAGAAATGTTTTTATAGAACAATTCGTGCATTAGTATGTTTCCTTTCTGGTTCATGGTGGTTGTTAGGCCCTCACTAAGTCTTTGTGACTTACCTCCTTCCTATTGTTTTTCATTCAGATTCTCAAACAGCTGAGTGGCAGACTGTTGACATCCTGATCTGTTCCAACTCTACTGTTATTTCTTTTTGGTAGTCCCCTTTGTGTTGGTGGTTGCTAGATGTTATTTTGGAATAATTTGTACTTTCTGCAGCTATAGGAAGTATATTATGGGGTTTATATTTAGGTATTGTATTTTGACATTGTTGGAAACTCTGGCTAGTGCATTATGTTGTTAGCAGGTCTTTTTGTAAAATTTAGGATGTCCAAAATACAGAGCAGACTCTGTCAATATTTCTGTAGAATCTTAACAGTATATTAAATTTGGAAATGTGTTTGTTATGTTTTGATCTATTTTTGTTAGGCTTGCAAGACTAAGGATGTTAGTTGGTGTGCTGGTCACGACCTTGAATTTGGGTCGTAACATATGATTACTAATAAGTTAGCTTCTATTGCACACCATAATGCAACAAATTTTGTTGTTTTTAAGGTTCCTAAGGATTGTAAAAATGTCCTTTGGAAATATTTCATTAGAGGTTTTTCCCTCTAATTAACTTAAGATTGTAAATATTCCTTTCATTATATAAAAAAAATGAGCAAATGTATCACCTTCAGATAACATAATGTGTGGTAACAACTTCTTCATTTTAAAATGGTTTTTGTACAAGTAGATTTGCATATGTAGGTTTGCCTTGTCATAAATTGGGCATGTGAGTAACTTGACCTACAAACTCCATAAAATCCACAATTTTTTTCCTCCTTGTACCTTCATGTGTGTTTAAAATTGATATCCTAGATGTTTTAAAACCAATTTGTAGATAAGACCCAAAATATCTTGTGTGGATTAGTAAATTTATTTGATCTAGAAAGCATACTCCATTAGTCTTTTGCCAAGTTCAGATTACAAACTCAAGTAGGTAATCAAATTTAGCTTTTGACAAATTTATATTACCTATTCTAAAGTAGCCATGCTAATTTTAATGCATTTGGAATAGGTAATTTAGATTTGTAAGCCAGATCTGTATTACCTATTCAACCACTCAAGCTCTTACAATTTGTCACCACTTCCTCGTTAGTGTATTAGGTATATTCTGTCCCTTATGCACTCCTCTCCCCCCTCCTTGTATCTACCTCTTAGTTACCATAACACTACCACCTCCTTTTGTTACCACTTCTCCCTCCTCGCAACAACACTCCTCTCACATGCCCAACCCCTGCAACCCATTTCTTCTTTCCTACAACCAACATTTCCCTTCTTTGGATTGTCACTACCGGCATGCCTATGAAGGTACTTAAATCAATAATTTCATAACAGGAAGTTCAAGGGTACTTTTGTCCCTTTAGTTTTTTCATGGACATGTAGGGATAAAATCATAGGGTGTGGGGACAAAAAGGCAAATCCATAAGTAACATATTCATTCCACAAAGTTTATATTCTAAATGAGCTCATTATATTCAAGTGTGCACGTTTCCTACAAACATATGGGTTTAGTAGGCTAACTTGCATTTAAAAAGAAATAAAATTTGAATTATTTTAAATTATTATAAAAACTTCAATATCATATAAAAGTAACCACACAAATAAAAGTACTTAAATTTCAAAGCAATGAAATGAAACTTTTTTATTTTGAATTTTGTTATCACACTCTTTTTTTCTTCATTAAGAATATATTCTTTTTAATAAAATGTCATTATATGCAGTGTAGACCAACTCATTAAACTCTCTACTTTAATAATTTTTAGATGAATATAAATGTTTAGGACTCACATATCATATTAGTTGTAGACTTTTATGAATGAATATCTTGTTGCTTCAAATTTAAATATCTAACTATACCTTTAAAAACCTTTTCCTATAGAATATAGATATTATAAAACATTTTTTCACAATATATAAAATCACATGTTAAGTAATAAATATAATATGAAACACTATACTAATTTATAGTCTTTATAATATCATTTTATATAATAATATAAATTATATTTTCTACTTAACATATCATCATGTATATTTATGATAAGTTTGACACATTTGAAATTATATTATTTATTAGTATATAAAAATTAATTTTGTATAGTTAAAATTTAACTATTTTTATAAAATCTCATAATTAAAAATATAGATTAAGTTAGAAAATTATATATAACTTTTAGATATTAATTCAATTATAAAATAAAATAGAGGCATGAAAAATAAGAAGAGTTATATTTGATTGCACCCATTTAAAGTGTAAATAATTTAAAGTGATAAATTATATTATATTCATCTATTTTTCTATCTCTCTCCTCTTAAAACATTATAACATTTGTATTATCTATTTCTCAAAATTATTTGTTCTCTATTTTTATATACTTTATTTGTTTCCTCAAAATCAAATAAATTATATAATATAATATACAACTCTTATTTATATTAAATTTATCATAAATAAAAAATTAAGATTTTTTCATACTATTAAACTCTAATATGTTTCTTTATTAATGTATAAATTTATAATATTTTATCATATGATTAGTACGACAAAGAATCCTAAAATTTATTTATAGTAATATAATTTAAAATCTTAATTAAACACCATAATTTGTTTGAAATCTTAATTTTTACACCCTTATGAAGCTTTTGATCAGTGGCTGTAGCATTTGAGTGAGGAGGAATGGCGAAAGCCGTAGTTGGAGAAGAAAGTCGGCTCAAATTGGCGGAGGATCGTCTCAGCCAATCTGCAGTCCCATCGGAGGCACACACTTCAATGCCATCTCATCTCTCCCACTCTCACTCCCCCAACTAACTAACTAACACCCCAATTCCACTTGCAGGTAGGTCTTCTGATCGGCAAGTTCAGCTCCGCTTTGGGCCGGGCCTTCCTCTTCGATTTGATACCCACCCCACACAACGACTCCGGCGAGCCCGCCAGTGCCCTCAACGAGCCCCACAAGAAAAAGGGCCCAAAATCCAAGTCCAAATCCGACCCCGCCGATTCCTCTTCCCTGTTCATCGACAAGGACTGGGTCGCCGAACATGCTCGCCAGGTTTCCAGAATGCTCGTCGGAGGCATGAAGGTCCTCGGCCTATACGTTTGGGTTAGCGATGCCGCTTTCAAGAACTCAACCCTAATGCTCGGCCAGGTGCGTTACCAATCGGTTCCCACTCACTTCATCGTGTTTAACTTTGTCATTAACATTAACTACGTCTGTTTCGTGTTGCAGACCGTGAAGGGTGTTGCTGACGCAGCGCCGGTTTTGGAGGCTGATTGGGATGAGAGACTGCTTCTTCACATTTGTCATGCTCCCAGGAGGTAACCCTCGTAACTGTTCCATTTTATTTTATTTTATTTTTAATTTTTTTACTCTGATATTGATACTCCTGATGTTGCTACTAGTGTAGGTGGAATTGTAGAAACTGTTCATTGTCTTCGAATATTACATCAAGTAGTTTGCGGCCTTGTGATTTTAAAATGGGCAAGGTCTTAACTTCCCTTCAAACGTTCAAGTGCTTGCACAGCTTTAACCTGAGGTAACATTCTCACTTATTTGTCATATTCGTTGATAAATGACTCAAGCTGTTGGTAATTTGAGTTCTTGAATATGGTATTTTGTCTTGCAAGGTTGCCTATATTTCGTGACAGTAAGTCGAAGTTCCAAACATTGAGTGATGTTCTTCGTCATGCCATATCTGTTCACGCCAAAGAGCTTGCAGGTGCCATGGCCCTGATTGATGGTAAATTGGTAACTACTCTACTCCCTGTTTTTCTTTTCGTTTTTGGCTTTTTGCTTCCCAGCTTTTAGTTGCTTTTTATCTCTAGTAAACCTTACTGACAAGCAAGAAGCAGTTTGATTCCGCAATTGTAGAATTATTAATTGTCTGGTTGTAGTTGTACTGTGTTTACCTCCCATGATATTCCTTTATTGTGGTACGGTGGCCCAAGATAGTTTAGTCATTAGAGTTTATTTGAATTGGACATTAAGTATGCCATTTTGACATTCGTCTCTTGAAAATTCTTTGATGAATACTGAACCTATGTTCTGCTAGATTGTTGATAGTGAAGTTAAATGGGAGCTTTTATAATTATTAGATCGCACACAAGCACGCCCATGCTTGAATATTTTGTTAAGGTGTAGGAGTAGGATCTAGTAATCGATTTTTTTTGGTCGGTCTAGTAACTGATTGTTGATTCACTTTTTTTACAGTATGTTACTAAATCTGTGGTATCTAAAACATATTATGTTAATAATGTCAAAGGTATTCATAGAGTGTAGCCAGAAAATGACTGCAATAATTGAGTTGATATATTCATTGGTGAGTGTTTCATGAATGCAATTTATTAAGTTTGATGTTCAGACTCATTTAAATAGAAGCTGTTACATTAAGTGAAAGTTAGGGTGGTAAGATTGATTTAGTAGCAAAGTTCACATATGGGGAGAATGAGGAAGGAGAGGTCGTGAGTTTGAATCCTTCCACTGACAAAATTAACACACTAATAACTAACATTTGCTTATAAAAAAAAAGAAGAAAAGAATGAAAGTTGTAGTGGTTAAACAGTAATAAATAGATTATTAGAAAACCAACCAGTGGAATGATAGATTACACTCTATATGCACGTCCTTGTTTACTTGATGGGCTTTGTCAATAGCAGCATATTTAACTTCGTACCGCAACAAGTAGACAAGCTGTGAGGGCAAACACACGACCACCATATGTGATCAGCTTCTGGGGAGTCTTAAGTTAAATGCATCTGTGAACTTGAAGAACATGTCATACATCTATCTGGTTTCCTCAATTTATCTTGATCCTGTTCAGCACTGCTGTCTAAGAAAAAGACTTAGTTGGAGTTTTGGGTGTGTTAACTGATTTTTCTAACGGGAACTTGTGTCTAGTAGAGAATACCTTGTATCCTATTAAATATGAATTTCTTGTTGCTTACTGCTTAAGTGTTCTGCTCTATGCTGTTTGGTTATGAGACATAGGATATGTTTATCGGATACAACAGGTATCTGATATGGTGATATGAATTCTTAAAATATATAGTATACGATAAGTGTAATATACTTATCAAGATGTGTATAAAAATTCATGAAACATAATAAACATATTGCAACTTTGAAAATATAAATTAAGATCATAGCCTTTTTTTATGAGCCGAACATACTTCTGGGACATTACTAAATACAAAATATATATATATATATATATATAAATCATTTCCTATTGTCTAGAGTTCTTTTTTAAAATCATAAATGAAGTGGACAATTTCTATTTCTGGTTCATCAAGGGACAATGCTTCTATGTTTCTATTATTATACATTCTTCTATGTCTTGTATATAGCTGTATTGGATTCTTATAGTTTTTTTTAAAGTCTTAGATACTTCACCTTACGTATCAGTGAAGTATCTCTGAGAGTATTGGATACATATTGAATACAGAAACATGAAGCAAATTGAAGTATTAGTGCTTCATAGCTGTTTTGGTGATTGTGTAGACTGTAGAGATGTACTAAAGTTTCATATTATGTATATATTATCACATTGCCAAATTTATGCCCACCTAACATGCTATCCAGAGCATGTGTTGAGGTCAAGCTATATCTTAAAATTGTAGTACATGACAGGTTTGTCAGCTTGTGCTTTAGGGAAAAGCATCCATTTTACCTTTGCTATAATATAAAATTTAGAGTCACTGCTTTTATCTATGGTTTGAGTTTATTTCCCCCAAACTATTTTTTTATTACAATTTGTAAGAAATTCCGGTGTTATCATTATTTTTTCTCTAAAAATTTAGGTTGTTGAGAGGGATTCATACTCATCAGATGGTGTGCATGAAGTTGAATTGCTTCTACCATTTCTGAACAATACTTCTATTGAAGGTATGTTTGCGTACAGCCTTATTTCATATAACAACTCTGGTTATTTTTGCTATTTAATATTTCTATTTTAAAACTTCATTTTCTAACAATAACAGTTAATGTTTTGTAAAGCATGCAGCAAAGGAGATGTTGTTGGCGTTCTTTCATTTAGTGGCTTGATATGTTCTTTTGCATATCTCAATTCAAAAGAGCCAATTTCACAAGCCATCAGTGATATAAAGGTGAGTCAATAACTATCTTGATTCTATTCATGAGTTCATGATGTAACTTTTGTACTTTTATTCAAGGGCTGTCTTAAGATTGACATTTGTTTGGACATATCTACCTTGAAATATGGTTAGTTGATGATACCCCTACTTCTCACAAATCTATAGAATAAGAGTATGTTTAGCTAAACTTCTCCGAAAGCACTTACAAGAGAAGAAAATAAGAAGATAAAATGAAAAAAAAAAAGTTCTTTTGTAAGTTAATTTGAGAGGCTTTAGTGTTAGCTTTTCCTAAAGTTGATTTTTAATTTATATATAAACTAATTTTAGTTTATTAAGAAACTTTTCATTTTTCTTTCTTATTTTCTTTTTCTGTAAGTACCTCTGGAAAAATTTACCAAAACATGTTCTGAAGTGAAAACTTCATTGACTTTTCTCTCTTCTTAATTGCTTATATTGTCACGGATCACAATTCTGTGTGTAGGGAGATATCATTACCAGCCTTCAAAGTAGATTGGATATAATCTGTGACGAGGTAGATGTTGACTCAGGTAACAATCATGATGTTGGAGGCCAAGTAGACAATGAAATATCAGCTGAAAAACCTGTTCCCCTACTAGTGTTGCACTTACTGAGGTGGGTAACTTGTAATTACTCATTGATATACTTCATTGTTGCTTATGCTTATTCTTGATGTAATGCCATTATATTTTTACAAGGTTATTGCATTTTATTTACATATTACCAAAATTACTCGAGTTCTTTCCTTAAGTTAATGGAATGAGGCTGTGGGATCTTATGATCTATTGCTTAGCTGTTTCGAAACATCAGAGCAGCTAAAGCTGTTATCCAGTGCTTGAGGCTTCCGCCTAGCGGTTAATAGGGTTTGGGGAGGGTCCATATATGTATGCAGCCTTAGTTCCTGCAGTTCACAGGGAAACGTAATTAGCCATTTAGATTGGTTGTTATTTCACAATGATTTCCTTGTCTTTTTGTCATTTTTGTGATCCTGATGTCAAGGTTCTATTGATTTCATTGGTAGATTGTAATGTTTACACTTTACAGTATGTGGCCTATTGTTTGATTTCATTTCTTTTGTTATTACAAGGAGTGGTCCATGGCCTAGTATGGAGAGTGCAATGGTAAACTATTGCTAAGTGGCCTAACTGGGATTTGAACCTGGGACCAAGCACTCTCCAAAGGGACTTCATGACACACTGCTGCTTAAATGGATCATCAATTAGCATTTCCTGTAAAGTTATTGTTAAAAGTTACCTGGATATACACACGTGCATACAGAGTAAATTCATCTCCTAAATGTGGATAATCTGAAGCTGACTTTCTAGAGTTGTATGCCACCGTAAATGTCTAAAAGTGATAATCGTGTCAATACATAAATTACATTGATAAATTTTGTTATTTTGGCTTCCAATGCTCTTCATTTATTTGATCTATAATTTTTTTTTGACAGAAAAGGATGCAAGCTTCTCTTTCCTAGAAGAGTCTTTGCACCATGGGTATCAGGGGTGTATGTATGTGATTATTTGCAGCCTTCTGAAACTGTTGAGGTTTGTTACATTTAAGTAGGGAAATAAATATTTTATTTCTTGCTGTGTCTAAATATATTTCCATGTCTGATTTGGTTTGAAGGCCAACCACTGCTGTGTTGGATAATTTAACATTAGCTGTATTGCTGCTTAAAACAGATGTTATAATTAAGAGTTTGAACTGATACTTACACATGTACATAAAGAGACATTGCTGTCTTGTCAAGATAAATAATTTATTGATTTCGGATGTCTCAATTCAAAATAATATTATGTAGAGCCTTTGAACAATTACCTAATCAACCCCGGAATTACTTGGTGCTTTGCAAATAAAGCATGCATGTATTTAAGTATGTGAATGAATTGAGGAATTACATTCAATGATTTTTATTTTCAAATGTGGACAAGATTGAGGCTGCTTAGCCTGTTAAATGCAAAGTAGTATGTTGGACACTCCTGAAAACCAAAAGCAATAAGGAATAAAATTAGAACTAAGAAAATCACATGTAATGTTAATGTCATTGTTTACCGTGGTCCGTGGCCAATTTATATATTTAAACTGTTGTTTTCATGCTCTATAACTGCTTTCTTGCTTTATAGGCTTGTAACTACTACAATGAACTTGTACTTTTATTTTCATTTCTTAGGTCTTACTATTCGTTTTTAAATATTATTCCTCTGACTTGTGATTTTCATTCCTTAGGTGTTAAAAGATCATTGCATGGAGTTATTATCCATGAAAGCTCCAACTGATGTCTCTAAAATTTTGGAGCCAGAGAAAGAAGCGCTTTCTTTCAACACTAAATCTTTCTGGGATGTGGCAATGCCCTCCCATTCAGAAATTCACCTAATGGAAGATAAGAACAAACATAAAGGCGGAGGTGAGAGTTCCAGTTGTAAAACTGTGAAGACAGGTCACATTAATGTAGTCGCTGCTGGTCTCATCCTTCTATTGTCTGTCGTAGTTGGTTTTGTGCTATTTATCCTGAAGGGTTGAGGGTTTTATACTAGTATTTTCTTTCCTTCATATGGACACATTCGCGTAGTTTACAAGCTACATGCGTAGCTGACAACAATTTATACTTCGAAATTGTACAACAGCTGACAAGGAACAAAAAAAAAGATATTCAGTAAGATCTAAACTCATTAGCTTTTTTATGCTTTTCAATCTGGAATCAAGTAAAACAACATAGTCTCGGTTTTAAAGTTAAAAAAACCAACCGTTACACTTTAATTATGGCTCAGTATTTTTTAGTCCCTTAAATTAGGGCAATATTTATTCCTAGTCTTACTAGTTTAAAACGTGTCGTCCTCTGTTTGAGAAATGCACCATAGGTTAAATGTTACATGACTAATGGATTGGATGTCATTGCCGATCACATTGTTTCCCAGATACATTTTTACAGATTAGAAATTGTACTTTTGTGTTCAAAGAGAACAAAATTGCAGACGAGGCGAGGGGACACAATCAAACTTTAATATGTTTGGAGGCAATATTGACAGATATCAGTTTATGTAAGAGGTGTTCACAGGTAAAATAACAAAACTTTGTTGATATCCATTTTAGTCGGATTAGATTTGTAAAAAAAATAAATTAGCCAAATTCAATTAAAAATATATTGGATTGGATTAATTATATTTATGAATTACAAGAAATAAAATATTAAACATAGAATTCTTTTTAAAATAATAAAAATAAATTAAGTAGTCTATAAAATATAAAAAGTAATTCTTAAAAAGGTAAATATAAATAACTAATAGTCTTCATGAATTCTTTTCCAATTTATTTTCATTCTGCAAATAATATATTAAATGAAACTAATATTAAAAATTAGTTAAAAGTTACTCTAAATTGATTGTGTTGAATCTATGTCGAACACTAGTACTTGCACTCTTACTTACATCAAATGTGGATAAATACTATCTGTGAGTGAGTTGATGTCAAATTGTATTTGTAAATGTGGACTGTGCTATGAAAGTTGGGCTAATATGGGCTATGGATTGTTTTTATTTTGTTGCTGTTTATACCTCATTAATTTTATATAATGCAAAAGTAAAAAGATTAGGCATTTTCTTTTAACACCCTCCATTTGCTATTTTCACTCCTCAAAGTTTATATTTTTTTGCAAATTTCAAATATACCCTTATCCTTATTTGATTTTAAATTTTTGAATTTTTTTTATTGTCTTGTCTTATTGTGCTTTATCTTATTACTATTATATGTTAAACACCAATTGTCACATTTTTCCCTATTGTAAATTCCTAATCATTATAATTTTTAAGGGTATTATTTGTTGATTTAAATGCTATTTGAAAAGGAAAACACAATTTTATTCAAGTTTGATTTTCTTGATTTAAAGTTTACGCTTTAGGATTTATGATTTAGTGTTTGTTTGCTTTTTTTATTCATACAAACGTCGATTAGTATTACAGTGTTTCAAATCAATTGATCTGGAACTCATAATAATAATACGCATTTTATCCACTTCCGGATTAGTTGATCTGGAATGTACATAATGCATTCCAGATTAATTGATCCGGAATGCATTATGTACATCTAGGATCATGTTGTCTGGAACATACTTGCTGAATCTCATTTGTCTTCCAGATCATGTGGTCTAGAACATACTAGTTGAATCTCATTTGCCTTTCGGATCATGTTGTCCGGAACATACTTGTTGAATCTCATTTGTCTTCTGGATCATGTTGTCTGGAACATATTTGTTGAATCCTATTTGCCTTCCGAATCATGTTGTTCGGAACATACATGCTGAAAGGTGCTCGAAGAGGTGACAAAAAAGGTGCTCAAAGCGGTGATCGGAGGGGTGCTTGAAGCGGTGAATGAAAAGGTGCTTGAAGTGGTGAACGGAGAGGTGATCGAAGCAACGATTGGAGAGGTGTGGTGGTGGTGCGCGCAACTGCTGTGATGTGCTTCATCAGCCAAGTAGGGTAAGAAAAGGGGAGGGTATTTTTGGGTTTTGAAAAAAATTGTGAAGCTTGAGGGGGTGTGAATAGAAGATAGGAGAGTATTAAAAGCAATTGCCAAAAATTAAATAGGTTGAATAAGTTCACAAATGGATTTGTAGAGTTCAAATTCATAAACCAATCTGATTAAGGTTGATTTGATCAGATTTGATCCAATTACATTTTGAACTGTTGATGGATCTAATTGAATTTTTTAAACAATCAAATTCGTAAAATCAATCCAAATTTGTAAATACCTCTAGTTTATGTAAATTTATATTACTTTTGTGAAAAAAAATAAAAAACTTTAATTTTAAAAGTTTATGTAATAGAAAAAATATTTAAAAACCTATTAATGACATATTTTAGAAAAGTATTCCTAATAAAATAGCAACCTTTCAATTTCATAATAAAGAAAAATAGCATATCATAATGAAAGTATAGTAGTATATTATAATTAAATAACAAAAATTGTCCCTTTGCCTCCCCCTACAGAATTTGCATTTATCTCTCTGCATTTGCTTTGAGATACTATATTTAACTCTCCTGTGTTTATTGTTATTGGTCAATACACACCATATTAAATAAGGTTAAATTATGTATATGAATAAATATTATATAAATTCATAAAAAGCTATTAAAATAAAAATATTTTAAAAAAGATAATTCTTTTAAAATTGTTAAGTGATCAAGGATAAAGTTAATAAATTGTATTGAAGTAATGCAACAAGAGTAGCAGAAAAAGTGTTCATAGATCAGATTGGAATGAATTTGAGGTAAAAAGACATTCGATCCCATCAAATTTAATTGGATTTGCAAAAAAAAATAATTAAAATTTAACGATATGATTTGATCCAATCCGATTAATAACAGATCAAATCAAATTTGAGCCACAGATTACAAAGAAATTTTTTTAAATCTATTTTGTTTTATAAAATAATAGGAAAGTTACATACATTGTTTCTTCAAAATAACATACAAGTAAAATTACATATAAAAGTGGTCTATAAATGATAAAATATAAATTCTAAAAACTAAAAGCAATAAAATTTAATAATTCGTAGTTTTCATCACCGTAATACTTAATGCATTTCTCTTTTAACTTATCCTCAATTTGTAAATAATATTTTTAAACTTTAAATTGTATTTTCAATTTTGTATTTACACCTTTATATGTGTGTGTACACATATATAAATAAAAATATTAAACTTATATTGGATGAATTGATTCACAAATCTATGAATTTTTAAAATTAAAAAATGTGAATGATCTAATCGAATTTAATTAGATTAGATAAGATTTAATCCTATTATATCTAGATCAATTTATAAATATAATTGAATCGATTTAAATTCAAGGGTTCATAGATGGATTAGATCCATGAACACTTGTGTTACAACCCAATCGACATGTGATTATTAGATAGGTGGGATTTCATTTGGAACTATGGTTGGATGTAAATCTTCCACGGAGCACTTTGTAGTTTCTACAACTTGTATGTGTCAAATAAGCTTCTTATCCTATGTTTATAGTTAAAAATTATTAAATTAATTTATTAAGTTATCTTATAAAATTATTTGCTAAAGTAGCTAAAATATAAAATGAAATAATAATAATAATAATAATAATTTCTTATATGAAAAATATTGAAAAAAGTGTAATAAATATTGAATGAAAAACAATAAATTTTGTATATGTGAGAAGGTAAAAATATATTAAAAAATGCTACTTGTAATATTTTGTTTAGAAAAATAATATATTAACAAAAATATAATTTATATTACAAGGCTTAAATTAATTTATTATTTATATTTATTAGAATAAATTAAGAATTGATTTTATAAAAGATAAAATAAATGTGAGTGTAAGTAGTAAGATAGTATGAAAGTTAAATAGACTAGATATAATTATTATGTTGGCACTGATGTTTTTTCCTTTTTATATCCTAGAAATTAGTGTTCATGAATACAATAGTAATAGGTGTTTGTATTAATCTATTAGACAATTGTAGTAGTGTCCTTTTGTGTTTTTTTGTGATTAGTTATACAATTGAGTTAGTTGGAGATGAGGTTCTCATTGATTTATCATTGTTTTATATTTGTTTTATTTTAAGAATTAATTGAGAATGATTTGATTTCAATTTTATGATTTAGAGTGTGCTTTGAAGGATTAAGCAAACCTTAGGAGAAAGAAACAATGGAAAAATTGTAATGCATATTTTACTTTTAGCGTTCATAATCTTCTGATGAGAAAACCAACAGGAAAATGATGAACTTTGAGAAAGTCGTCTTCATGAAATTTGTAGTCCTGGATATTATTTAATTAATTTCGTTGGTTTTTCTCTAAAATGATATTTAGAACTAAATTTATGATCAAACTAGTGACTAAATGTTGAATTGTCAGAATTAAGTGATAGATTCATGTTTCCTCTAAGTTTTGACATTGTAAGCATTTTTTTTAGCTCTTGAGTTCAAAATAAAAGTGGTATATAAATCTTCTAGCTTTCAAGGTAGATAAGAAACAATGTCATAGGATTAATAAATCTCTAGATACCATGTTTATACTCCACAAAGGTCATAAAAGCTTATTAGAAAATAAGTGAGGAACTCCTTAAAACTTAAGAAATATTGTGGTGAGTTTTGAACATAATAATCGTATGTGTATATGTGAGAAAGTGAATGTATTCATTTTTTTTATTGATATTTTGTTCCATGAGAATCTATGCTTTAAGTAATTAGTGCTAATGATATTATTTGTGCTAAAAGTTAAGTATGTGCGAACGCTGATCATTTGCTTGACAATTTGTGAAATCTAAACTTTGTCTAGCTGTGCTTAAGTCTTGCTTGTGAATATCCATGTGTTTATATGTCTGATATGTTGTGTGAGAGTCCATGCATGCATTCATATGTTTTGGATCCCCTATGCCTTGTGTTGACCTGTAATGGGTGCCTAGGTGGTTGTGGGGCCTAAGGTGTGTTTTGCGTTCTTTTATTGCTTGTGTTGACTTGTAATGGGTGTCTAAGGTGGTTGTGTGGCCTAGTGTATGTTTTGGGTTCTCCGATAGCTTGTGCTAACCTGCAATAAATGGCTAAGAAGGTTGCGAGATCCAATGTTTGGTGTGCCTCTTGTGGTTTGCATTGGTCCAAAAATAGATACCCTTGGTGAATTGTACTTCATGATAAACCAATTTATGACCTATATTTTTTTATCATGTTTAATATCTATTTATAAGTAAAGAAATATATATTTATTGTCAAAACTCACTTTTTAGTGTTTATTCTCACTTTAGAGATGTACTTAAGAAATGAGGAGAAAAATGGGCAAAATTAAGCCCTTATAGAGGACAACATGACCATGCTGCATTATAGCATAACCATGCTAGGTCAACTTAGCCTAGAAGTCAGCTAGAAGGAGCACAACCATGCTTAATTTAGCATGGTTGTGCCATGATTCACATCTCCCTTCTAAATACGAGTACGATCATGCTAACTGGTAGTACAATCATGCTACGAGCATAATTTGCAAACCAATAGCACGACCATGCTACTTAAATTTGAAGAAATCCTCCAAAACAACACAGTCATGCTCGCCCACAACACACCCGTGCTAAAAAGATGTTTAAAACATTTCTATAAATACCAGAAGATAAGAAGTAAATGGGGAGTCACTATGGTTTGGACGAAGAGTTAGATATGTGACCTAGAAGTGAAGGATTCCAAGACAGCTTTGGATTGAATCAATTCACAGTGTTCTATATTAGTAATTCTTTATTTTATCATTAATGTATTGTGTAATTCAAAGGTTGATTGGTTCCACATTACCCATGTTTAGCCAATCTCCTTTTTCTAGGGTATTATGATGTAAATTCTTTGTGATTCCTCCTTATACGTTGCAATACCATTAAATGTTATTTAGTGATTAATTTGTCTCACTAGTTTATTTGTTAATATTGTAATTGTTTGAATAGTTATGATAATTGATATTTGAATAATTGAACTCTGAAACAAATAAGTTTGTTTTTCCGATAGGATTGACCATATTCATTGGACGCAAATCCAATTGGTTAAAAAAAACCAATTTTAATTGTGAATTTTTGCATGGGCAAACTGAAAAAAACTTTAGGTTAAAGTGTTTGTGTGAATGACCACAACAACAATCTTAGTAAAGTATTAGTGATCATTGAATAACAAGAATGTGATTGCTTACTAAATAGGGGGTAAACACATTTAGTGTAAATCACAACCCTAGACTTTAATCTACCGACTTTCAAACTTATTACTCTCTTCGTGTTTATACCCTACTCATAGTTTGAACGAATGAGACCTCATACTTACTACATCATTGCGTTCTTACATTGTTCTTTTATTATTTGAGTTAAATGATTTGAAAAGTAATTTTGGTCCTTTAGGTACGATATCTAAACTTAGGTTCACTGTTACTATTTCGTAAACTATGGTTGCCCTTGAGTAGTTATATTTTACGCATCACTTCACCTTATATACAATATATGCACTTTGTGCTAAGAGCTATGATACTATATGCATATAGAGTTAAGAGAATAAATTGTCAAGAGCCTTGAGTCATTGTGATGTGTTCATTTATTGTACTTAGTTGACTGCTTATTCTCTTTATATGTATCTTAAGATGTGAGATGTATTCTCACCCCCTTGCTATTTGTTGTTACATTTTGTTTGGGTTGAATGCAATTATCAAGTGATCAAGATATGGATAATATTTTGGGTGATTAAGCTTTGACTTTTTTTTTTATTTTTTTTTGTTGCAAGGCTCTGATTAGGTATGACGTTGAAATAGAGAGAATTAGTTAATAATTTTTTGTTATGTAGATGAATTGTTTAATATTTCATTACGACTTTTAGTAATTGAGAATCTTGTAAAGCTCATTTTTTGAGCCTAATATATTTACTTATATGCTACATTTTGTTTTATTATAGTTTTCGAAAATAAGTATATAGTGTGTGATGTGAATCCTTTCACCTAAGTGCAAAGTTTAGTATTTAAATAAGTTTGTATATTATTTTGTTATTAAAGAATAAAGTATTTGAGAATAGAAGTGTGTCAAACTACTTAAAGCAATATTTTAAAGAATACTAAAAACTGCTTAAAAACTTATTTACCATATTGTCAAACTAGGTTTTTAATCAGTAAAAAAAGCAAAAAATTAGCTTAATGCATTACCAAATATAATATTAATAATATTAGTTTTTCTTTAATAAAATATTAAATTTTAAATTCTTTTAATTATAGAGAACTTTTAATACAAGTGTTCGTTCTTCTAGATCACATGTATTAAATTTTAGAGTTCATTTAACTTATAACAACGCATTCCTTGATATACGTATGTTTTGATTGATGAATTTTAAAATTTATTTCCTCAAATAGCAACAAGTTTATAACAATTCATGAAGCTAAATTTATTTAATATCTATAAAATTATTAAAGATATAATTTAACTAAATTTGATGCTAACGTCAAATTCAACCAATTTGTAGATTAGGCAAATTTTGTAATTCATTATTATAAAAAGATTGACCATTGATGCGACCCAGTCGCCTACTATGCAACTATATATTAACAAGATTATTGGGTAAACTATAGAGTGGTATCTGAAATATGTGAAAATGTTTCCAACATATTAATTCCAAAGGTTTGAATGTTTAGTTACCTAACGTTGAAAATAACAAACAACAATGATAAAGTGGGTCTGAAAGTCCTTTTCCCATATAGTTTCAAAATTACTACAACAGTAAATATATAGGCAAGTCGTTAAAGGATAAAAACGAATCTTAACATACAAAAAAATACAATAACGATAAAAAGAAACAGCAAACAGCTTAGCGCAAAAACGAAATAACTCAGCTCAAAATAAACATTTAAAGTTTTAACAATAGTGGCAGTGTAAGGAAAAGGACAACAGCAAGGGAAACAATGCTAACGAGCTAGTGCTGCCAAGGCTCAATCAATTTTCCTGTTGGGCGAGACTTGGATCATATGAATTCTAATTTATTTTTTTATATTGTTATACACACCGCTTCCTAGAACACTTTAAACAGTGTTTTAAAGTTTTTAAAAATGCTGGTTAAAGTTATTTTAAGAACTAATTTGCATAATATAATTATTATAAAACTAATTTATTTAAAAATTTCATTCATAAATTTAAGTGCTATAACATTTTTAAAATCTAATGATGATTTACTAAGAAATATTTTGAATTATTAGCAACTTGGCATGTTAAAAAATAGAAGAAGCCTGGGTGTGTGTATTTTGAATTGTTGACAACGTGACATGTTGAAAAATAGAAGAAGCCTGTGTGTGTTGACAACTTAGCATGTTGAAAAATAAAAGAAGCCTGTGTGCATGTTTTGAATTGTTGGCAACTTGAGATGTTGAAAAATAGAAGAAGCCTGCGTGTGTAGCCTGTGTTGAAAAATAGAAGAAGCCTCTTTGTATGTGTGCGTGCATCTGTTGAAAAATAGAAGAAGTCTGTGTGTGTCTGTGTACTTTTGGTACAAGAGAGAACGTAAAATGGTTTTTTCTTTATATTTAGAGAAAAGTTATAATATTAAATATTTCTCCTGCCTTGGCTGTGTTATTATTTTCTTATCAGTTGAGGATTTTTTAACGTCAAATTTTATTACTTTAATACTCAATAGTATGTGTGTATATATATAGTAAGAAAACTAAATTTGAGTGATAAACAAATGTCAACCATAAAAATAATTAATGGTGTTGAGATCAACCATTCATTCTCTCTCTTCGAACATTTATATATATACGCCAATTAGGATAGCATATTTTCTTGGATAATTATTTTCACAAATATTTTTATAAAAAAGTTTTTTTATGAGCCATTTTTATAAAAAAAAATAAGATCTTAAATTAAAACTAACTAAAAAACTTAACTAATTTGTAAACACATTCCCATTTACCTTCTCCAAATGTTAATTTTAATTGCACAATACAAATACTAAATTTTAATTTATACATAATTTATTTTTTTTTCTTTTTTCCCTGTACAGCTTTACGGAGAAATGTATTCCATAACTGTGGCCCAAGCAACTGTGAATGCTCACAGTTTAGATATGAAATTAAATTTCATTAATGAATACTTAAGTAATCGCTGTGTGTATCCATATCTTCATCCTAAACATTTGTATCAACATGTTATTTTAGCGTGTCAGAAAACGTACAGTGTAATTAAGGAAATCATAAAAACGAAGAAAATTCCACCTAAAAAGACACAGCAAGGAACTATATCAGTTTGCCTCCCCATTCTCAGGATGTTTCTCATCAACAGCATCACTAGGAAGGTCAAGGCCATATGGAATTTTGCCAGGATAGTTGGTAGATGACTCATCCGAACCAATCATACTGCAAAAATGAAATTCATAGTTAAATTTTCTGCATAACGTAAGAAACAAGAAACGTTAAATGTGAGTTATTCTACAAATAGAATGCTTACCCTCTATCAATGATAACCATTGAACGTAGCTCACAATTAGCAAAACTGTATAAACAAAGAAACCCAACATTAAGTAATTAGTCCTATAAAAAGATTGATACAAGACTTGTGCTAAATATATTTCGCTTAAAATTGAGAGTGAAAATTTTAGAGATGGTTTTTTTATACAAGTTTTTGTAGAAAGTACAAACTATTTTTCGCCTTAATTGCAATGGTAAGTGCATATTGTTACTTAATAAACTCCATGATTCAGAGAATTCAACTTAACAAATAATTGCAGAGAAAGACGCATATGTGGAGATTAGTACGTGTATAATAAGTTGTTAGTCCGGAAGCATATATATTTTAGGTGAACACAGGTATCCAAGGGCAGAAAGTTAGAAACTAATCTTGATGTATGAATGTATGATATGAAACATTTATATGATAGGAGATGGAGGTACAAAGAGCGTTCCCCATTGGTAGAACAAGAAGAGGATCATAGGTTTTTACAAGCACAAAAATGTCACCATTGGTACGAGTCATTTAGGATATGATGACCAAAAGCAAATTTAAGCTCAAAGTGGATAATATATAATGCAATCCTACCTACCAAGGACCCTCTCATTAAGATCATAACTAGGAGGATAAAAGAAGACTTAGCCCCCGGAAGGACTCATCAAAACCTTAATTCATGATGGAAATAGTTTTTATTAGGCCATAGTCCATGGAACCACCTTTGTAAATAATAGTTAGCATTTTAATTTCTCTCTAGGTCATGTATTCGACCATTATGCTAGTTTTTAGATAAATACACCTAGCTCCCGGGTAATCATCACACTTGAATGAATGAAGACTCCTTTTAGCAATTATTCTTGAGTGTCATTGAGAATCCTCTCTCTTGAGGAATCTCTTCCTAAAAAGCTTTTATCAAGGGTCCTCTCTCTTGTGGCAAACCTCATAAAATTTTGACTCATCTTTCTCCTTGGAGAAAGTGGTGTCTCCCTCCACATTACCTAATTTCTCCATCCTCCATCTTCTTAGAGGCATCTCCATCCTCCATCAAGGGAGTGCATAATTTGGTATCAGAGTCATCTTCATGAAAGTTCATTCTTCCTCCTTCTCTTACTTTAGGTGTCTTTTTTGCTTATTTTTCTGCAGTTTTTTATTTCATTTTTATTACTTCCTTTATTGTCATTTATTTCCTTTATTGTTTTGTAGTTTAACTTTACTTTCTTGCCATTTAATTTCCTTGCAATTTTTTTTTTCTTTATGGTTCAATTCCTTTGTTCCTTTCATTGAATCATTATCTTGTTTTAGACTTCATATTCTTATTTTTTTTCTTTGTGTGAATATCCTAAGAGAATCTTTGATCATGACTTCACAAATTTTGTGAAGGAAGCCACCCAAGTGTGATCTAGACTCTTGGATTCACACCATTTTGTTGCATTGTTCTTCCTTTTTCATTTTGGGCATGTTGTACTCAAGTGTGGGCGTGAGTTTTTAATTTTTTGCACTTATTTTTTCAGTCTTTTAATTCTTCCATGTTGTGTCCATTAGTTGTTATGTTTAGTCCTTTTATTGTCACATAAATTCCTTTGTTTAGCTTTTTATTTTTCACAAAGGAGTGTGTTATTGCTTCTTGAAATTGAGCATCTAAGAGGTTAATCCTCTTGAGTAAGTCTTATAAGAAGTTCTACATACTATTAGACCTAACATGCTCTTAAATTTGTTTCACAAAAATTTTATGCTCAATTTCTTCCTAATTCTTGTTCATATTTAGTAGCTTATTATTGTACTAGTCTCTTGGTGAATTGTTAGCTGATTTGAGAATCATTTTGGACAAGTGATTTGGGCTTAAAAAAAAAATTGAGTAATCAAGCTTACTTAGACTCAATAAAATTCTCATTGAAGTTTTTCTTAAAACACCTAAATTGTGGCTGTCCTTCTTTTCTCTTGATCTAGCGATTAGTTACAACACTCCCCATCATTTCTTTCTTTTCATAAATCATCAAAGAGGTATAGCAAAATATTGTTAAAAAAAAACAAGCAAAAAGAAATCAAGAAAAAGAGTTAAATACATATAAAAAAAAGTGTTAGTAAAAGTATAGAAAATAGTACAAATTTAGTGCATCTCAAGTTGCTTAGAATTGACAGTGTTTGAAAATTGTTAAATTTGCTTAGTTTAGTAAGATTCGGCCACTTTATATGAAATAGTGCAAATCATAGAAATTTCTGAGCCTTTTCTTGCTTTTAGTTTACTCTAATCTAGTACCCTTCTAAGTTCATTTTGACGTGATAACTTTCTTTCCTCCCTTTAGTTGTTTGCTTGTCTTGTTCTTTATTCTTTGTTTGTCTATATATACAATCTATCCATTTGGATGTGTGCCTTGTTTCTTTGAGCCTTTTCTTGGTTTTCGCTTGCAAATTGCACTTCCTTGGGTCTGTTGTGGTGCGCCACTTTTGTAGGGCAAGGGAGATTGAGTCAAGCTTTCCATAAGAGTAGCATCTTGAGGAGGGTTGATTCAAAAGCCAAAAGGAAGAATTCATTTCAAGAGAAGGAGCGAAAAAAAAGTGAGGAAAACACTTGGGAGGACAAACATTTGGAGTAAGAGATCAACTTCAAACAAGACTTTTTACTTTCTTGCTTTATTGAGTGTATTTTCTTGGCCATTATAATTAAGGTGTTGGATGCCCATAAGGGTCACCTTTTTTATTGTAATAAGTTTGTAATTTCTCGCTTAGGTGGAGGAAGGAATTGATACTCCATCCTTCCACCTTAGGTACATGCGCTTAGAACCTTACATTTGTTTTAATTTTCCTTTATTTGCTTTAACGTTTTAGTGTGAAGAGCTTTTGAGTTCCAAAAACTCTTAAGTACTTCACTTAGGGGAGAAAACATCAAAAGAGTAAGGAGAGATAACCTTTAGGATCTTCCCCAATCACTTTTAAAATGAGTTAGACACATCTAGTAAAGGTAGTGTAAATCAACAAGGGTCTCATAAAACAACTACCATGGATAAATTTGTGAGTGAAGGGTAGAAGAGAGGAAAAAAAGAAGAAAGAAAAGAAAGGGAGAAGTTAGTCTTATAACAAATTCCTCATCCTAAACCTTACAATCTACAATGGCTTAATGAGGAAGGGGAAATGGTTATAAACCAGCAAGTGAAAGTGTCATTCTCTATTGAAAAGTATCAAGATGAAATATTACGTGATATAGTTCCAATAGAGGCTGGCCATATCTTGTTAAGACGACCTTGACAGTTTGACAAACAAGTCATTCACCATGATTACTCTAATGAGATAATCCTCACTCATAGGGAAAGAAAATAAAGTTGACTCCTTTGACACTTTCACAAGTGACTGATGATCAACTTATCATGAAACATAAAAGAGATGAGGAAAGAAAAACTCAAAAAAAAAAAAAAATGAGCATCCACCCCTAAAGCTTGAAACACCAAATTTACCTTATTCCTAGTGCAAGTCTACCCAATAGGCCCGTGAATAGGACAAACCCTGTTAAGACCAAAAAGATTGAGTCTCAAGTTCAAGACTTGTTGGAGAAGGGTTGGGTTCAAAAGAGTTTTAGCCCTTGTGCAGTTCCTGTTTTATTAGTGCCTAAAAAGAATGGTAAATGGCGGATGTGTATGGACTGTCATGCCATCAACAATATCACTATTAAGTATAGGTGCCGAATCCCTATGCCAGATGATATGCTTGATGAATTGCATGAAACCTAAATATTTTCAAAAATTGATCTTAGAAGTGATTATCATCAAATTAGAATCAAATACAGAGATGAATGGAAAATCGCTTTGAAGACCAAATTTGGTCTTTATGAATGGTTGGTGATGCCTTTTGGGCTCACCAATGCTCCAACCACTTCCATGCGCCTCATGAATCATGTACTTAAAGATTGCATTGGTAGGTTTGTAGTCGTTTATTTTGATGACATTTTAGTGTATAGTAGGACCTTAAATGAACATATAGGACATCCTAGCGGAGTTTTATCTGTCCTTAGAATTAATAAACTTTTTGCAAACTTAGGAAAATGCACTTTTTGTGTTCCTAGAAAATTTTTGTTGGGCTTTGTCATTAGTGCCCGAGGGGTTTAAGTGAACTCCTAAAAAATCAAGGTCATCCAAGAGTGGCCCACCCCTTCTACTGCGACTGAGATCAAGAGTTCTCATGGTCTTGCGGGATTTTATAAGCGCTTTGTGCCTAATTTTTCCACACCAACTTCACCGTTCACTGACTTGGTGAAGAAGGAAATTCCTTTCTTGTGGGGTGAAAAACAAGAAAAAACTTTTCAACTGCTTAGGGATAAACTCACTAATGCACCCGTTCTAACTCTCTTTGACTTTTCAAAACCTTTCGAGTTAGAATGTGATGCATCGAGAGTGAGTGTGGGAAAAAAGGGCACCTCATTGGCTATTTTAGTGAAAAACTCAATGATGTCCACTTCAACTACCCCACCTACGATAAAAAGTTTTATGCCTTGATCCGTGCCCTCCAAACTTGAGAACATTATCTTGTTTTCAAGGAGTTCGTCATTTATAATGATCATGAGTCACTTAAGTATTTAAAGGGGTAAGGAAAGTTAAACAAGAGGCTTGCTAAATGGGTTAAATTTCTAGAAACTTTTCCTTATGTCATCAAATATAAAAGGGAAAAACAAATGTGGTGGTCGATGCTCTTTCAAGGAAACATTCTTTGCTTGCCACCCTTAGTGCTCAAATTTTGGATTTGATGACATAAAGGAAATGTACCATTCAGACCAAAACTTTGGAAACATTTATGCTACCTCAATTCCCAAAGTCAAATATGGTTTCTACCTATGTCAGAGGTACTTGTACAAAGAGGGCAAACTTTGTGTACCGCAAAGATCAATTAGGAAACTATTGACAAAAGAGAGCCATGAAGGTGGACTCATGGGGCATTTTGGTATTGATAAAACCTTAATGTTTTTGAAAGAAAAATTCTTTTGGCCCCATAAGAAAAAGGATGTCCAAAGACATTGCTTGAAATGCATAGATTGTTTGCAAGCTAAGTCCTGAGTAATGCCTCATGGACTTTACATACCTTTACCCATTCTCTCTACACCTTGGGTAGATATTAGTATGGACTTTGTTCTTCGGCTCTCAAGAACCCAACAAGGTGTACACTTCATCTTTGTGGTAGTGGACCACTTCAGCAAAATGACCCATTTCATTCTCTGCCACAAAGTGGATGACACGAGTCACATTGAATGACTTTTCTTTCGTGAGGTTGTTCACTTGTACGGAATACCTTCGACTATAGTCTCTGATAGGGATGCTAAGTTCCTTGGCCATTTATGGAAAACTCTTTGGACAAGACTAGGAACTAAGCTACTCTTTTCTACCACTTGTCATCCACAGACAGATGGTCAAACTGAGGTGGTTAATAGATCCCTATCCACTATGTTGAGGACACTCTTGAAAGGCAACCATAAGCCTTAGGATGTGATGTGACCATGCCTAGCCAAGGGCCTATTACTAGAGCCATGGCTAGAAGGATTGAAAAAGACCTAGCCTTTGCAGACAAAGGAAGACTTCACCTCCTTTGGAGAGTGAAGATATTAGGCTAGGGACGTTACTTAATAAAATGTACTTTTCCTTTATTTTAATTTTGAGGAACATTAGGAATTTAATTTGGGACATATATTTAGTCTATTTTTTATTTTAGGAGGTGTCTTAGAAATTTAAAGGGTGGATTTAGCTTTTTAGGTCTTTATGAAGGAAATAAGGGGTAGCCTTGATATCTACACCACTCTTTTCCTACATAAACCCCCTAAGCTAATAAGAAGGAATCTTGGCCCTTGGTTTGAGAAACTTGGGCACCAAGTTTGATGATCTAAGGAGGGGATTGTTTCTCAATCCTCCTCCCTTAGATCTCTCCTTTTAATCCTAACCTTTCTTTTTTACACTTGAATTTTTTACACTTGAATTTAATCCTAGAGACCATATTGGTTGTGAAGTTTTTACCTTTGAGTGTTTCCCCTTCTTCTTTGTGAGAGCTTCTAAGAGTTATCAAGGGACCCCTCCCTTGTGGCCTCTCCCCTTTGCCTTATCAAACCTAGTATTTGTGGCGCTTCACCCCATTTCTTTCCTCTCCATACATCCATTTCCCTTCCAAGTGACCTTAGAAAGGATCCTTTGGGCACGTGATCATCAAAGATCACATCAGGATGAATATCTTCCCCACATTAAATTTGCATATAATAGAGTGGTCTACCGAACCATTAAGCACTCCCCTTTTGAGGTTGTATATAGTTTTAATCCTCTCACTCCTTTAGATTTATTGCTATTACCTAAGACCCGACTTTTTCATAAAGAAGGGGAAGCTAGGACTGAATTTGTTAAAAAATTACATAAAAGGGTCAAAACAAGTGTTATTAGAATCGCATTTATCTAGATACGATACATGCGATTCGATACGATTAAGAGGGTGAACGATACGTATCTGCAGTCGTCTCGTTTTTGGGTGCGAATCAGCCGTGAATCGGCGGCAAATCACGATTTCAGGGATAATCGCACGATTCAGACCCAAGTTGTTGACATGTTTCGGACCGGGTCGGGTCGGGCGACCTAGAGCTAAAAAACGTTTATTTTCCCCCCTTTTTTGCCCAAAATGGTTGTTAGGAACGTAGAAAGGTAGTAAAAAGCTTACCGCTTAAGCTGAAGCATGTTTCATTGATATAAACAAAGCTTTTTCTCCTTCGAAACCGCTATCTCTGCTTTACGTTCGTGTCTAAACTTCGTGTTGCTGTCGCTTGCATCGCCGTCGTCGTCGCTTGCGTTGTCGTCGCCGTCGCTTGCGTCGCCCTTCCACTCGAGTCGAGGTCACCCTTTCTGCTCACTCCGAGGTTGCACCAGCTCTGAATGTTTGCCTTTTCTGCGTTTCTCACCATTCTCACTTTTCTGTAAGTCTCATTTTTCTTCTCACCGTCATTGTTGTTTTGGTTTGGATGCTAAAGAATTAGTAATAAAATTAAACGGTATTTTATAGTATAAAAAGTATTTATACTTTAATAGTATAAGAAATAGTTTTTGCTTCTCACAATCTGTCGGTGGCTTTTTCTGGCCTCCAAAGCCATGATTATACTCAAAAAAATTGAAAAAAGTTCAATATCCTAGCATTTTACCCCTCTTAATCTGAACCGTTGGAATTTAAGATTCTGATTTCACAGTCAAACATCCTAGCATTTTATAATCCTAGAAAAATAGCAACCTAATCCCCCCTCCTCTGCAGTCTACACTGCACAGAATAAATTTTATTTTTTTATAATGTAAACTAAATAAATTTTTTCATTAAACATGTAAGATTATTTTCATAATAATGCATATTAACTTTTACGAAAATTAAATATTCATCTTTATGTTATTTACATTAAATATTAATTATATTTTGGTATTCTTGGGTGCTGAACTGAAGAATTGGTAATAAAATTAAATAGTTATTTACAGTAAATTTATTTTTTAAAAAATTACTTATAATTATAAATAAATAACTATTATATTTTAAAGTCACGTAATTTAAACAAATTCACTCACAGTATATAAACAAAATAATTTTTTCACAACATTAATTGTGAACTGACAACAAGGTCAAGCCATGCATGCATTGATCACTTTCATTAATTAAATTCTAAATAGAATTCTTATTGTTGGCTAGTGTGTTGTTGGTTACTTGGTTTAGGTGGAATAAGTTTTTTTTTTGTGTGGTTCGTTTAGGTGTTGAAGAATGACTCAAAGAAAAAAACAACTGATATTACATGAGAATATTGTGAAAATGTCTCCCCAAATAAGCTTAAAGTAAAACGTAAATTTTGCTCTCATATTTGTTGGAGTGGAATAGCTAAAATGAAGCACCATCTTGCTGGAAGAAGGGAAAATGTTATTCCCTGTCCAAGTATTCCAGATGAAGTACAAGAAATATTTGTGAAGCTGGTGGCAACAAGTAAAACAAAAAGGAAAGAGGAAATCAACAATTTAGAGGAATTAACAAAACAAAAGGAAGGGCAATCTAAAGATGGCAAACAAGTGACAATAAATGAAGTGTGTAAGGATAGAGATAAGGTTATTCAAGACATTTGTCAATGCATTTATGCCAATGCATTACCATTTAATTTGGTAAGAAGCCTTTTTTTGTAAAAATGTTGAAATCTGTTGGTGAATATGGTAGGGGCTTGAAGCCTCCAACTTATCATGAAGCAAGGGTATCTCACTTGAAGAAAGCTATTAACAACATCCAGCAAAGTCTAGAGAAGTACAAAGGTGAATGGGAGAAATGGGGATGCACATTGATGTGTGATGGTTGGACGGATAGGAAAGGAAGATCATTAACCAATTTTTTGGTTAATAGTCCTAGTGAGACTTTATTCTTAAAGTCAATTGACACAAGTAATGTCATAAAGGATAGAAGAAAAATGTTTGAATTGTTGGACAACATGATGGAAGAAATTGGTGAAGAAAACGTAATCCAAGTAGTGACTGATGGAGCTTCCAATCTTGTGGCAGCTGGAAAGTTGTTAATGGAGAAGAGAACCAAATTATTTTGGTCCCCCTGTGCAGCACATTGTCTTGACCTTATCCTTGAGGACATTGGAGAGCTTCCGGTATTTTATAATACCATTGCCAATGCAAAAAAACTTACCACTTACATCTATAGGCATACATGAGTGCTTAATTTGTATAGGGGTTTTTCCAAAAGTAGGGAATTGGCAAGACTAGCTGTTACAAAGTTTGCAACTTCCTATCTTACCTTGAATTGCATTAAGCAACAAAAGATTGCTCTTAGGTCTATGTTTGCATAAAAAGAATGGGCTACTAGTCCACATGCTAGTAAGAATGAGGGTAAGGAAGTGATGAACCATTTATTGAGTGATAGTAGATTTTGGAAATCAATCACGTATTGCCTAAAGTGTGTGCTTCCACTTGTGCAAGTGCTAAGGCTTGTAGATGGTGATTGTAAGCCAGCCATGCCATACATTTATGAAGCAATGGATAGAGCTAAAGAGAAAATTGCTGAAAATTTTCAAAATGAAGAGTCAAGGTATAGAAAAGTGTGGAGAAATATAGATATAAGGTGGAATTTGCAACTACATAGGCCTCTTCATGCAGCTGCCTATTATCTCAACCCTAGGTAAGGGACTTACATCTAATTTTGTCATTTAAATACATTTCATATCTTCTTTGGGGCTAAGCAATTTATATGATTTGTTTATTAGGTATCATTATGACAAAAATTTCAATCCAGATAGTGAAGTGTTGATTGGGTTATATAATACCTTTCAAAGAATGGTTCCAGATACAAGAACAAGAATTAAATTAGATCAACAACTTGAAAAGTTCAAAGGAGCTAAGGGACTTTTTGGAATGAACATGGCAATAGATACTAGGGATAAGAAGCGACCAGGTATCTTTTTTTACTCTTTGTAGTTTACCTTATAAAATATAAATGGATGTTTTGTGAACTATAACATTTTAATTGCAACACTTTTTCATTTATAGCTCTTTGGTGGGAGAGTTATGGCGGTGACGGTAAAGAGTTGCAAAAAGTAGCTATTAGAATTTTGAGTCTCACATGTAGTGCCACAGGATGTGAGAGAAATTGGAGTACTTTTGACCAAGTGCATACTAAGAGAAGAAATAGATTAGAACAACAAAGATTAAATGCACTGGTGTATGTCAAATACAATCTCCAACTTGAGATAAGGCAAAAAAGTCGAGAAGAGAAGGGAGATACCTATGATCCCATATATTTGTCAGATATTGAATCAGATGATGAATGGATTACTGAAAAAGAAGACCTATGCTTACCTATTGATTCATCATGGATGGATGTGCATGAGTGTTTTGGAGTTGATGAGGGAGCTCCAAGCAAGAAAAGGAAGAGAGGTAATCATTTATATTTAGAAATGAACTTAGAATAATTAGAAGTTTAGAACTAGAACTTATTCTTTCTTTTTTTTACCATATAGGTCCAAGAAACTTGAATGCGAAGATTGATAAAAAAGAAACATTCATAGTAGAAGATGAAGATGAATTTGAAGATATTGGATCAAGGGGGAAAAACCTGTGATATTAGAAGATGAAGATGACTTGAGTGATATAGATCTTGGGGATGATGAATGACTTTAGAATATGGATATTGATCATAGGAATTTTTTGATTTTTATGTTACTAAATTAGTGTAGCTACTGAACCTTATTTTTTGGGTGACTATATTGCTGAATTATGTAGGAAACAACCATTGCTTTAGGAATTTATCTAACAACACTAATAGTTTTTTGCAGGCTCTGTTGCTTGGTTATGCAACAGCCAACAACCCTTCTTTTTTACCTTGTGGCTGTCATTTTTTATTTATATTGAAGCTTATATATTAGTAATATCACTATATTAGTTGTTTGAATTCAAATTGTCATTAGCTATGTCTATGTTTTCATTTTAAATATGTTTCTTGATGTTAAAATACTCCTATTATGCTTTTATATGTCTTCTATATGTATATGTGTTATAATTTTTTAGTGGTCGTGAATCTTACGATTCACGACATGATTAGATTCACAATTCGGAAATTTGACTTTCCGATACATAATGTGTATCCCGATTTAACTACTATGGCCAAAACCAATATTGAAAACCAATATAAGGGATATGCTTCATGTAGCAACAAGGAGAGGAAGGAAATCATCTTCGAAAGAGGAGATTGGGTTTGGCTTTACCTAAGAAATGATCGTTTTCCTTCTAAGAGGAAGTCTAAACTTAGCCCTTGAGGAAATGATCCCTTCCAAATCTTTAAGAAGGTAAATAATAATGCATATAAGTTAGACCTTCCCGAAGATTACGGAGTTAGCACCACTTTTAATGTTTATGACCTTACGCCTTTTTTAGGTGCTGACGTGGATGAAGATGACCCTTCAGATTGAGGACAAATCCTTCCAACGAGGGCGGAGATGATGCAATCCTACTTACTGAGGGCTCTCTCAGTAGGGTCATGGCTAGGAAGATAGAAGAAGACTTGGCCCGAAAGGACTCATCAAGACCTCAGCTCATGATGGAGATAGTTTTCATTAGGCCATAGTCCATGGAACCACCTTTGTAAATAGTAGTTAGCATTTAAATTTCCCTTTGAGCTATGTATTAAGCCATTATGCTAGTTTTTAGATTAATATGTGTAATTAGCTTAAAAAGGGAGGTGAGAAGATTAGAGGGCCTAAGATCTCAATGGGTGTTAAGTTTAGGCCGTGACACCCCCCTAGGTTAGAAGTAGGCGCTACTTTTAGTGGGCTTAAGAGGGATTAGTGATTCTAATTCTAATTAGGCCTAAAGTCCCACATTGCCTATTTTTGTATGCCTAGCTCTCTTTGGGTTATAAATACACATCGACTCCTTTGTAATCATTACACTTGAATGAATGAAGTAAGACTTCTTTGAGAAATTATTCTTGAGTGTCATTGAGAGTCCTCTCTCTAGAGTAATCTCTTCCTAAAAAGTTTTTATCAAAGGTCGAACCCTTATGACAAGCCTCATAAAATTTTGACTCATCTTTCTCGTTGGAGAAAGTGGCATCTCCATCCCTATTGCCTAACCTCTCCATCCTCTGTCTTCTTAGAGGATGAAACTTTGGTTGAAGAAATCAGGGAAGTGCATCAATATATTATACCAATATAGAGAGATGCGCATAACTCCCGGTGCAAGACAAGCGATATCAGGATCAATAAATGCAATTGCAACACAAAACATATATAGGAATGCAATAAATTTAAAAAATTATAGGATACAACATGACTAAAATATATATAATTAATTAATCAAATTTAACAACATAAAAAATTTAAAGCCATAAGATAGAATTTGTTTTAAGAAAGAACATAAGTCATTATAAGACACAACCAAATTATTTAATTAATTAGAGTATTCTAATCCATATTGGTATATAAATATAAAATTGTAAAAATGAATTAAAAGTATTTGAAGTATACACGTATTTATATGAATGTATACCTAACACATCAACTACACGACACAATTACTATTTGGAAGTATATGTGTTCTTAGGTTGTTTGATAAGAACCTGAATTATACTACAGCAAATGCAAATCATTATCTTTTTTCTTATTATTTTAAACTTTTCAATTTTAATGCAATCTCAACGTAAAATAAGTTTTAACTAGCATAAACAAATAATAATTTGCGATGGCATTTAATGAATTTGAAATGTCATATATTGTCTAACCAATTTGTAAAACTCTTTAAAACTTTAATTGCATCAAAATTTAACTTCAATAATTCCTATTTTTTCTTAAAGGATTCAAATTGGTCCTTTGGTAACCATCAGAGTTTAAAAGAAAACACATTTTTATTTATTTTTTCTTGTATATATTTCAAAATCTAAATGGGGTTATTCGTAAAATAAAACACGGCAATACTTGCAGAGCAGTACTTACTGTGTGCTGATTTCACTCTTCACATTTGGATGACAATCATTTCCAAAAGCACTTAAACAATGAAACAGAAAACCGCTGTGGGTAACAACAGCTATCTCCTTTTCTTTACGTGTCCACAACCTGGACCAAATAAGAAAAGGTGAATAAAATATTAGATCTGGTTAACGGCATATATTTATATATATCTTCCTTGTGATGTAAATCTCAATATATGAATCTTTTCAAATACGAATTCATAAAATCATAAGAAAATAATGCATGCATGTGCTTCAAATGCCATGAAACATAAATTATTTAATCACACTCACCATTCCAAAAATTTCATTCCCCTGGCAGCAACTTCTTCATTCTCCTCTCTAATGTCAGGTTTCCACAAAATGTCCTCATCATTTTCTATCTAAACACAATTTATACCATTCATAGGTGGGAATGAGCCGAGCAAGAGCACATCAAATCACACTTATTTTCTACCAACTACGGATCAAAATAAACCGTGGTCTAGCCCATACATGAGCTAATGAAAATAGATCACTGACCAATGAAAAATCAATAGCTGGAAACATATGTCGATACTCAGTGATGCTTCTTCTCTTATCACAAGGATGCACCCCCTGAATTACCAAAAATGAAAATAAAATACCAAACAATTGTGGAAATTAAACACCAAGTCCACTAAAAACAGCAAGAAATGAGGAAAGAATAACATGTGCTTAATTTTATAAACTTCTTTCTGTTCATCATAACCTAATTTAATCTAGTCATTAGCTAGTAGTTACAAGAGACAAGACCACATGCCATGCAGCTGAAAACCAGTAACCTCTACATCAATTGTTGAAAGAGAAAAAAAAAATCTGACAATCTATATAGTCATAATATAAATCAATGCAAAGGAGCCAAAATCTAACATTGTTGGGTACTAGAGTGACATAGTAATTACTCACATCTAAAATAATAGATGAGAAAAATCAAAATTAACATACAATAATCTTACATAAAAAACCCTCCACTAGTAAGGAAAAAATTAAGGGCAAGACAGTAGAAATATTTTTAGTAAGTGAAAGAAAAATTACAATATCTCTTTAAATATAAGGAGAGAACAATTTCACACTCTCTATTACTAGAAGAATACACTCACTTAGAGATTTCTTGTTCCAAACTCTCTTAACGAGGAGCTACTACTGGTGACTAAAACTTTTTTGTGGGATGCAAAAACTTATAGGAATTGCATGGTAGTTATAGCCAAGGATTGTGCAAAAGCATTTAATGCCATTGTGAAAATTTTCTACCACTCAACCAATTCATAAGCTTGGCACATAGAGGTGAAATTTCCATCCCTCCTTTTTTGACTTTTGGCAAAAAAGCGGATTTACCAAAACACATGGTTTCACACACATCTCATGTATCATCCTATAATGAATCAACATACTCCAGACTATTTCACAAGACATGGGAAACTTAGTTAAAGAGAAAACAAAGAGAATTTGAAGTGAATTGGATCACGGAACAAAAATAAAAGGGCAAAAGTTGGGACTAGCAAGTGTGACCATACAAAAGTTCCTCAAGAAACTGATAATAAACAAACAAACAACAATCAGGTGACATGACCTGACATCAGTTCCCTTGATAAGCAGGTAAGCAAGCTCTAAAATGTTAACATAATAAATAGCCAACATGTAATTTCTGTAATTCATCAGTTGTATTTGCATGAAGTGGTGGTGGAGACAAAATGTTGGTGAATTTGAAGGAATAATGTTCATGCAGCATGAAAGTGGACGCAGATTATGAGGCAGAGCACAGGGAATCTATCAGGCTTGGAGTTGCAAAATGCTTGGATAATGTATATTGAACAATCCCTTTATTGTTAATGTTGTGTTTTGCATGGGATGGGAGACAGCACATGTATTGTATTTTGGTGAATGGGTCTAGGTACATCTTGTACTCTTCTGATCCTTGCTAATAGTTTGTCTCTCTTTTCAAAAATAAAAAAAATCAGGTATATTTCCTAATAACTAATGTACCTCTGAAGCTTGGGAAGAAATAAGTCACATGCAAAGGAATGATTGATATTACATCAATTATTCCTTTGGCAGATACTGTCAAACTTCCAACAGAAAAGTAATTAATTGATTCAATTGTCCAACTGCCAAAGCTATTAAACTTCATCTTTACATACCAAATGTTCTCGACAAAGCTCTACTGCTATGAATGACGGGGCATTCAAACTGGAAATTGTAGGCCTATCACTGTTTCCCACATTGTCATTCATTAGGGGAGGTACATTCATCCCATCAGTATATGCTTCACCACCAAAGACTCCGACCGCTGTTTGCATGGTCCTACAATGCAGTGATTACTTAATTAGCAATTTGAATTATATGATAACCTCCCACTCCTGAAACTAAACAAAGAATCTTGTTTGTTTGATATATGCAAAACATTTATTCAGTGCAAATACCAGTATAAAACAAGCTATGCATATCATAATGAAGTTATACCTTAACAAGGGAGAAACAATAACTACTTCAATTCTTTTGGAAAGACCGCTTGCCTTAACATGTTCTCTAAGATTATCAACCTGTCAGAGTCACAAATGTTCTATCATGATGAACAAATCATAACAGAAGAGTGTTAGGAACATGTTTTCCAACACACTTCTTCAGAAACATTTTTATAATTGGTTAAAATTTATTGAAAATTACTAAATTAGAAGAGAGAATCATTAAATATGATGTCATACCTACAAAAAATTTTCATTTCAAATAAATTTCAACCTATAAAAGAGATTATGTTCAAAAGTGTGGGTTAAAGAAAGTCTTTCTAGCATTATTTAGCATAACAATGCTAAAGCACAATGATACCAATATCTACACAAAGTCTGAAGCATTTTTTCGTTAATAATAATAACTGTAAACACGACAAGATCATTTTGATTAGCATACCTGTTTCCACCCGAGAGGGGTCAGGTTTGCATCAAAAAGATCATAAGACTTGTATGCTTCAAAGTCCTTCTCACCTTCTACATTGTGAACTCCTTGGGCATGTCTTACCTGGATTAAGATAAGACCTTAATAAAGTTAACAAACGATCTTCTCAGAACCAGAGCACAACAGATAAGCAATGAATCCGTGTCTATCTAATGATTCATTTCACCCTTAAAATAAATGTTTAATGAAATTTGGCTCACATGAACCAAATTTCAAGCTCTCCCTAACCTTGTTCTTGAAGATCACGGTATATATTAAAATTTTCATCTGGCAACTTCAGTCAGAAAGAGATAAGTAGGTCATACTAATAAACTTAACAGATTCTAGTTTAGTTAAACTTTGAGATTTCATTTTACAGGCAATGAGAATAAATTTATTAAACGGGAAAATAAAACTTTTCACGACTTAAGGAGAAAAACAAAATCCAGTTAAACGATAAAGTTGCCACTAACCAGGTGAATAGTTTTACACCGGTGCAGTGGATAAAGACTTTGACCTGCAGCAGTATCCATACCTGCGGAGAAAAGCAAACAAAAACAATGTGCCACTGAATTAATAGTTGTTTTCTTTCGTTGCTTTAGAAAATCACGAAAACTAATTCCAAAAACAAATACATTTAAAAGGATAGAATTGCAAAGCTAACGATCTTGTCTTCTGGAACGAGACAAGAATAGTTCCATATGCAGACAAGATTGCTTATTATGAGTATTTGTAACTAAAGTTATACATTCTCAAAACACAATGCTGCACAAAAAAAACTACACTCCAAGCCTCATGGTAGTACCACAATCTCTCCGGAAGACAAGTACGAAATTTGATTTACTATTATGGTTACCCAAGAAAAAAAAGAAGAAAGAATGGATTTGAAGAAAAATTGAATGTGGCTGAATCGAAGGAAGTGGGAAAGTATGAAAAAACGAAAAATTGATGAGTAAAAAACAGTTGGAAAATGAAAAGGTAATAAAGTTGTAGAGAAACGCGCGAGAAAAGATGGAAATGGGAGAGGCGAGAAGAGTACCTGAGCGATAAGAGAAACAGGGAAAAGGAGGAGGATGTTGTGAAATGTGAGTGGGGATAAAAGTGGAATTAAAGAAAAGAGGGTGATAAGTAAGGAGCATGGCGTTTGGCGTAAGAGAAATAAATATATTGTGGCGGTGAGGAGAGGAATAAAGTCAATTATTTTATTTCAACTCTCCCTGGCTGCCTTTCGTTGATTTCATTTCCTCTGAATCCGCCAACCCCAACACTTCAACGTGAACACCCTCCTGCTTGGCTGCGCTCATCCTTTGCACGTGCCAGACACTCCTCCCACATATCTTTCTCGAACTCTTCGCCAAATATAAACAATGAAAATCATAGTTTCACCAACAACACCAATCATAATAATAAAAATATTTTTTCTCAAATTTTAAAATTTTAATTTTATTTTATATTTAAAAAAGAAATATTTAATTTTTAAATAATAATGTTAGTTTTTTATTTTAAAATGAAAACATTGAATCTTGCACTAATTCAAAAGGATTTACAATTAAAATTCTTATTGATGTGGATTTAATGGTGTTAAAAACTCAACTCAACTCTTAAAAATGAAAAAAGATTGTCAAGTTGATAAATCACACCTTTAAAAAATGAGTGATAATCCAATTTTTTTGTGTTTTAAAAGGAAAGAAAATTTGATGTGTTAAGATTAATTATGTGACTCTATTGATTTTATATTATCTTTTGTAAACTCATTATTTTCTCATTTAAAATAGCATGTCTTATGTTTTTCTTTGCTTTTAATAATATTTTTGGTTTATAAAAAAAACTTGTGCTCAAAATTTAATGGTGTGATACAAATATACGTTACAATAATTTAATATTTGATAATTAATTATTTTTATTTAAATAAATAATCAAAATTGTAATAGTTTGTTTTAGACGGTAGGAAGTTAGAGGTTGAGTTTTTTATCTGATTTTTTTTTTGTGTTTACCACTTATGTTACCATGTCTTTTATAATGTTTTCAATTTCTCTTTTGAAAAACTTGTGATGTTCTTAAAAAACCAGATTTTATAAAACTGAAAAATTAAATCTATTTATTTTAAAATAAAAGATAAAAAAACTGCAGATTTTACAAAATAAGAATCTAAAATTACATTTCACTTTAATTTTAATAATAATCTAAAGCAACAGCCTGCTTTTAATTTTAATATTAATTTAATTAATAATTTTTTATTACGGAGTACGCGAATTTTGGAGCAGGAGTAATTATTCTTTCATTTCTTTGTCTCGAGAGAGTGGAGATATGCTAAAAATATATTTTTCTGCCTTACTTTTTATATTGCACGAAGTATGTGACCACCATTAAGTGTAACGATTTTCTGTTTCAAGTACTAACGGGTTGAAAAGGCAAAACGCGCCAGCCGAATACACTTTTTTTTGGAAAAAAAGAAACAACTGAAACTAAAAAGTTTGTGTACTACTTTACGTAATTTGTTTGCTTTCTATTTTCTTTTTGAAAAATGATTAACCTACACCCCATTCTTTAAAGTATCCCTACGATTATTCATGTGATAAAAAATATAATATTTTTTTATTTAAAAAATTGCAAAAAATATTTTATTATTATTTTTAACGAGTAATCTTTAGGGTGAAAATAATGTTCTTCTAAAACTCTACTATTCGAATCTTCCTACATTAACCTTCTTTTTTCTGTTCGAATCCCTTCTCTTTTGTGCATTCTTTTTCTTTCTCTTCTAACTTAGCTTCTCAGTTCTTTTTCGCACCTTCTGACCTCATGCCTTCCCTTCTTGTTTCTCGGTTAGCTTCTCAGTTCGCTTCTCGCTTCTCATTGTTACTCTACGGGTATGATTTGTGTACTTATTACACTTAAATATTGTGTTTTACATTATGAGTTTTTTAGTTTTTTTACTCTTTATGTTAAGCAGAATAATAAAGTAGGTTAGGTATTTGATGAAATTTTCTTGTGTCAATGCAGGTCATTGTATTGGAATGTTGTTTTGGTTTAGTGTTTCTTTTTAGTTCTTTTAGTTTGTATGCTAAAGATGAAAAATAAAGTAAGTTAGGTGTTTGATGAAATGCCCCAACTATGAAACCTTTTATACCCATCATGTCATTTTCGCTCAAAAGATCATTTTAATTATTGCCAATTTTTTCAATTTGGCGAATTGGAATGAACGGGCAGAATTGATGAAAGAACACTAGAAATAAAAACATTGGTATTCAATGTCATAATTAGTTTCGGGGTTAGTTATCGCTTATTCCTTGTGCTTTGGTTTTATAATTTACTTTGCCCTCCATGATTTTTAGTAGTCAAAAGTCACTATATGCCTCCTAGTAGCTTTAACAAGTTATGTAATTTAAGCAATGGCCGTTATCATCACTTTCTTTGCTTTGGAATTTCATTAATATGGATTTATATACTGCCATAGATACTTGTTGTACACTAGGTCTCTTTTGTTGTCTTTGTTGCAGTGTTGTTAAATAGCCACTATAGATTAGTGAACTATACTGTTATGTATGTGGAATTACTTATGTAGTAAATAGAGGGACTTTTGCAGGAATTTGCAGATAGCATTCACATTTTATGTGGGAGGTATAAGTCAATACATAATTGTGGTGTGGGTTTATGATTGTAGTAAGTGCAACCATGTTTAATGGCAAACTAGCAATATTACAATGGTTACATGTAGCAAACACTATGTTAGGGTTGGGTGAAGAAATAAAAACAACCCATGTATTTTATTTTTTTGACTTTGCTTTTGGATGTTTTTGATTTATTAAAGCTTTTCAGTTCAACCCTCTTATTAATTTGTGTGTTTTCCATTTTTTGTGGTAAGCATATTACAAAATTGCCCCTAATAATATTTTGTGATCCTGTTTTAGGTGAACTATGAACTTTTCCAAATTCCCTAAATTTCTAAATTCCATCAATGTGAAGGACTTATTGGTGCACCATGTTTTTAAGTTTCCATCACTGTCTCTAATTTTAACTTTATTTCTTAGTTCTTCTTGTCAGTTCCTACCCTATTTCTGGTACCTCTTATCATGGCATATCATCTAAGCCACCTAGTGAACAACCAATTATAAGTTATATGTGTAAGATATAAAATTATAAATTAAGTATATTCAGTATATTGTTTTCAAGACTTTGCAAGAGGAGCCATCCAACTGCTATTATGCTTTTAGGTTGTTGTTCTGCACTGATATCTAGGATTGACTACTTTATTTTGGGTATTACTTGGATCAATTATCACAAATTTGGCTATTATTGTAGTTGTTATAGGTGTTGTGTTGCAACACCTGACCTACATCTTCTTGTTATCTTGAGCCTCTGGTCAATTGGATATTTGAGTGTGGTTCATTTGAAATTGTGAGAGTTTGGTTCATTGAGTGTTCTTCCTTCTCTTAGTTTGAGAGGGTGATGTGACCATAACTAGCCAAGGACCTATTATTAGGGTCATGGCTAGAAGGATTAAAGAAGACCTAGCCCTTGCAGATAAAGGAAGAGTTCACCTCCTGTGAAGAGTGAAGATATTAGGTTAGAGACGTTACTTAATAAAATGTACTTTTCCTTTATTTTAATTTTGAGGAGCATTAGAAATTTAATTTGGCACATGTATTTAGTCCATTTTTTATTTTAGGAGGTGTCTTAGGTTTTAGCCTTTTAAAAATTTTACAAAAAGCCTTAAAAAATATTTTGAATTAAGCTCCTAAGAGGTGAACCTCTTGTTGAGTCTCTTAAGTCTTTTATGCTTTTAGTTCAAGCATAGTAATCTCTTTGTTGTTCTTAAATATTTTCTCAATTCAATCTTTATATGTTTCTTGTTTTATGTTGAATTATTAATAGCTTTTCACTTGGTTTACCTTCACTATTGGTGCCTCTTTATGGAATTTTAGCTTGGGCGAATTGTGTTAGTAATTTGAACAATCAATTTACTTCAAAATCAGCACTAAATCATTCCTTAAGCACCATTAGTCCAGTGGTATTTGGAACTACTAAGTTGTTTTGCCTTTAGTTGCATGCATTGCTTGAAAATTGTGTGAAGGACTTTGTGCTTATTCACTCAAGCGTTATTATTTCAAGAATCCTCATTAAAATTTCAATTCAACAAGCTATTAGGTGCAACAAAATGATTAGAAAAAGTTAATATATATATATTAGAAAAAGTTCAAGTTTAAAAAAAAAAGATAAAGAACTCAAAAGAAAGACAATTTTGAAGTTATGTACCTAACAGTAGAAACATTTGATATGAAGAACCAATTGTGATTAAAAAACAAACATAACAAGCTTTACCCCTAAAGCTTGAAAAGGGTAAAGAGAGAGAGTCGGAAGATGATGCCCCTTCCAAAGGGAATATTAGTAAGAGGAGCCTATTTGTTACTAAACGTGATTTAAAAGAAGCTCCTTTGACTAACAAGCCCTTTTATCTTCTCTTTTGCAAAGAGGCATCAAATCCTTCTCCTATTCTGCATTCTTCTGCTGAGGGGCACTGCCACAACCCATGCACATGAGCACCTTCCTCAAGGGGTTCAAGATATTTTAAAGGAATTTGATGATATATTCCCTAATAAAGTTCCGAAAAGACTTCCTCCCATTAGGGGTATAGAACATCAAATTGATTTGGTGCCTGACGCAAGTCTACCTAATAGACCTGCCTATAGGACCAACCCCATGGATACCCAAGAGATTGAGTCTCAAGTGAATGAGCTGTTAGAAAAGGGTTGGGTTCAAAAGAGCCTAAGCCCTTGTGCTGTGCCAGTCTTGTTGGTGCCCAAGAAGAATGGCCAATGGAGGATGTGTGTTGATTGTCGTGCAATCAACAACATCACCATCAAATATAGGCACCCAATCCCCCGTTTTGATGGCATGTTAGATGAATTGCATGAGGCAAAAATATTTTCAAAAATAGATCTTAGAAGTGGTTACCACCAAATAAGGATCAAAGAGGATGATGAGTGGAAAACTGCTTTTAAGACTAAATTTGGTCTTTATGGGTGGTTGGTTATGCCTTTTGGGCTAACCAATGCCCCAAGCATATTCATGCGCTTAATGAATCATGTATTGAGGGATTGCCTTGGTAAATTTTGTGTAGTTTACTTTGATGACATTTTAGTTTACTCTAGGCACCTAGATGATAATTTATGACATCTAAGGCATGTTTTTTCTCTTCTTAGGAGTAATAATCTTTTTGGTAACTTAATTCCTATGGAGGCTGGTCATATCCTGTTCGGGAGACCATGACAATTTGACAAGAAAGCTATTCACCATGGCCACTCCAACCAAATAATTCTCACCCATAATGAAAAGCGCTTCAAATTGTATCCTTTGTCACCTTCTCAAGTGGCTGAGGATCAATTTGCGATGAAAAAGAAAAGAGTTGAGGAAAAACAAAAACAAAAAAAAAACACAACAAGCTTCACCCTTAAAGCTTGAAAAAGGGTAAAGAGAGAGAGTCGGAAGGTGATGTCCCTTCGAAAGGGAATATTAGTAAAAGGAGCCTATTTGCTACTAAACGTGATTTAAAAGAAGCTCCTTTGACTAACAAGCTCTTTTATCTCTTCTTTTGCAAAGAGGCATCAAATCCTTCTCCCATTCTGCATTCTTCTGCTGAGAGTACTGCCACAACCGATGCACATGAACACCTTCCTCAAGGGGTTCAATATATTTTAAATGAATTTGATGATATATTCCCTAATAAGGCTCCGAAAGGACTTCCTCCCATTAGGGGTATAGAACATAAAATTGATCTGGTGACTGGCGTAAGTCTACCTAATAGACCTGCCTATAGGACCAACCCCATGGAGACTCAAGAGATTGAGTCTCAAGTGAATGAGCTGTTGGAGAAGGGTTGGGTTCAAAAGAGCCTAAGCCCTTGTGCTGTGTCAGTCTTGTTGGTGCCCAAGAAGAATGGCCAATGGAGAATGTGTGTTGACTGTCGTGCAATCAACAACATCATCATCAAATATAGACACCCAATCCCCCGTCTTGATGACATGTTGGATGAATTGCATGGGGCAAAAATATTTTCAAAAATAGATCTTAGAAGTGGTTACCACCAAATAAGGATCAAAGAGGGTGATGAGTGGAAAACTGTTTTTAAGACTAAATTTGGTCTTTATGAGTGGTTGGTTATGCCCTTTGGGTTAACCAATGCCCCAAGCACATTCATGCGCTTAATGAATCATGTACTGAGGGATTGCCTTGGTAAATTTTGTGTAGTTTACTTTGATGACATTTTAGTTTATTCTAGGAACCTAGATGATCATTTAGGACATCTAAGGCATGTTTTTTCTCTTCTTAGGAGTAATAATCTTTTTGGTAACTTAGAAAAATGCACCTTTTGTGTAGATAGTGTAGTTTTCTTAGGTTTTGTAGTTAGCACAAAAGAGGTCCGTGTTGACCACGAAAAGATAAAAGCTATTCAAGAATGACCCACCCCAAAGAGTGTGACAGAGATCAAAAGCTTTCATGGTCTCGCTGGATTTTATAGGCACTTTGTGCCTAACTTCTCCACACTCTTTGCACCAATAAATGATTTGGTGAAAAAGGAAATTCCTTTCTTTGGGGTGAGAAACAAGAGAAAGCTTTCCAGCTAATTAAGCATAAACTAACTCATGCACCAGTTTTGGCATTACCTGACTTTTCTAAAACATTTAAACTTGAATGTGATGCCTCTGGTGTAGGTGTGGGAGTTGTCTTGTTGCAAGGAGGGCACCCCATTGCGTATTTTAGTGAAAAACTCAATGGTGTCCCCCTCAACTACCCCACCTATGATAAGGAGTTTTATGCTCTAATTAGGGCCCTTCAAACTTGGGAGCATTACCTTGCTCCTAAGGAGTTTGTCATTCATAGTAACCATGAGTCACTAAGATGTCACTCATCAGTGAGGGATATCTTTACAAAGGGAGTAAGCTTTGTATACCCCAAGGATCAATTAGGAACTTACTTACAAAAAGAGAGCCATAAAGGTGGGCTCATGGGGCATGTTGGGATTTCAAAAACCCTTATGCTTTTACAATAGAAATTCTTTTGGCCCTATATGCGTAGAGATGTCCATAGACATTGCTCTCGATGTATAGCTTGCTTGCAAGCAAAGTCTAAAACAATGCCTCATGGACTATACACACCTTTACCTGCTCCTTCTGCACCTTGGAAGGATATTAGCATGGATTTCATCCTTGGGCTCCAAGGAACTCAACGAGGTACAAACTCCATATTTGTGGTGGTGGACTAATTTTCAAAAATGGCCCATTTTATTCCTTGCCTCAAAGTGGATGATGCGAGTAACATCGCAAGACTTTTCTTTAAAGAGGTTGTCCGATTGCATGACATACCCTCTTCTATAATGTCAGATAGGGATGTGAAGTTCCTTAGCCATTTTTTGAAAACTCTTTGGACTAAACTGGGAACTAAACTTCTTTTTTCCACTACCTATCACCCTCAAACTGATGGGCAAATAGAAGTGGTGAATAGATCTTTATCCACCATGTTGAGGGCTCTCCTTAAAGGCAACCATAAGTCTTGGGATGAGTGCCTTCCCCATATTGATTTTGCTTATAACCAGGTGGTTCATAGAACCACCAAGCATTCTCCATTTGAGGTGGTCTATGGCTTTAATCCTTGTACCCCTCTAGATCTTTTACCTCTTCCTCTTTCTGTTGTTGTGCATAAAGAAGGAGAGGCAAAAGCCATTTTTGTAAAACAATTACATGAAAGGATAAAAGCTAACATAGAGCGTCAATCCTTGAGAGATGCTACTTTCGCCAATAAGGGGAGGAAAGAGGTCATCTTTGAGTGGATCGGTAAATTTCCTTGGTATGGCTTCACTTGAGAAAGGATAAATTTCCTTCTCAAAGGAAGTCCAAACTTAGCCCTAGAGGAGATGGACCTTTCCAAATCCTTGAGTGGATCGGTAATAATGCCTATGTTTTAGATTTGCTTGAGGATTATGGGGTAAGCACCAGTTTTAATGTTTCTAATTTGTCTCTATTTGTAGGTGCTGAAAATTATGAAGACCCCATGGATTTGAGGTCAAATCCTCTCCAAGGTGGAGGAGATGATGTGACCATGCTTAGCCAAAGACCTATCACTAGGGTCATGGCTAAAAGAATTGAAGAAGACTAGCCCTTGTAGACAAAGGAAGACTTCACCTCCTGTGGAGAGTGGAGATATTAGGATAGGGACATTACTTAATAAAATGAACTTTTCATTTATTTTAATTATGAGGAGCATTAGGAATTTAATTTGGGACATGTATTTAGTCCATTTTTTATTTTAGGAGGTGTCTTAGGAATTTAGAGGGTAGATTTAGCTTTTTGAGTCTTTATGAAGGAAATAAGGGGTAACCTTGAAATCTACACCCCTTTTTTCCTACATAAACCCTCTAACCTAATAAGAAGGAATTTTAGCCCTTGGTTTGAGAAACTTGGGCACCAAGTTTGATGATCTAACGAGGAAATTGTTTCTCAATCCTCTTCCCTTAGATCTCCCCTTTTAATCCTAGCAATTCTTTTTAAGGTTATCTTGTTCAAGAGCTTAGCTACCTCTATAAATAGGAGCTCCTCCTCTCACTTGTATTTTTTACACTTGAATTTAATCATATAGACCATATTGGTTGTGAGGTTCTTACCTTTGAGTGTCTCTCCTTCTCCTTTGTGAGAGTTTCTGAGAGTTATCAAGGGACCTCTCCCTTGTGGCCTCTCCCCTTTGGCTTATGAAACTAGCATTTTTGGTGCCTCACCCCATTCTGTTCCTCTCTATAAATCCATTTCCCTTCCAAGTGACCTTAGAAAGGATCCTTTGGGCAAGTGATCATCAAAGATCACATCAGCTTCATTTGAGAAAGGATAGATTTTCTTCTCAAAGGAAGTTCAAACTTAGCCTTAGAAGAGATGGATATTTCCAAATACTTGAGCGAATCGGTAATAATGCCTATGTTTTAGATCTGCCTTAGAATTATGGGGTAAGCACCAATTTTAATGTTTCTGATTTTTCTTCATTTGTAGGTGCTGATAATGATGAAGACCCATGGATTTGAGGTCAAATCCTCTCCAAAGGGGAGGAGATGATGTGACCATGCCTAGCCAAGGACCTATCACTAGGGGCATGACTAGAAGGATTGAAGAAGACCTAGCCCTTGCAGACAAAGGAAGACTTCACCTCCTGTGGAGACTGAAGATATTAGGTTAGGGATGTTGCTTAATAAAATGTACTTTTCCTTTATTTTAATTTTGAGGAGCATTAGAAATTTAATTTGGGACATGTATTTAGTCCATTTTTTTATTTTAGGAGGTGTTTTAGGAATTTAGAGGGTGAATTTAGCTTTTTGGGTCTTTATGAAAGAAATAAGGGGTAGCCTTGATATCTACACCACTCTTTTCCTACATAAACCCCCTAAGCTAATAAGAAGGAATCTTAGCCCTTGGTTTGAGAAACTTGGGCACCAAGTTTGATGATCTAAGGAGGGGATTGTTTCTCAATCCACCACTCTTAGATCTCTTCTTTTGATCATAACCCATCTTTTTTAGGTTTTCTTGTTCAAGAGGTTAGCTACCTTTATAAATAGGATCTCCTCCCCTCACTTGTATTTTTTACACTTGAATTTAATCCTAGAGACCATATTGGTTGTGAGGTTTTTACCTTTGAGTGTCCCCCCTTCTCCTTTGTGAGAGCTTCTAAGAGTTATCAATGGACCCTTCCCTTGTGGCCTCTCCCCTTTGGCTTATGAAACCTAGTATTTATGGTGCCTTACCCCATTCCGTTCCTCTCCATAAATCCATTTCCCTTCCAAGTGACCTTTGAAAGGATCCTTTGGGAAAGTGATCACGAAAGATCACATCAGCTTCACTTGAGAAAGGATAGATTTCCTTCTCAAAGGAAGTCCAAACTTAGCCCTAGAGGAGATGAACCTTTCCAAATCCTTGAGCAGATCGGTAATAATGCCTATGTTTTAGATCTGCCTGAGGATTATGGGGTAAACACCAGTTTTAATGTTTTTGATTTGTCTTCATTTTTAGGTGCTGAAAATGATGAAAATCCCATGGATTTAAGGTCAAATCCTCTCCAAGAGGGAAAAGATGATGTAACCATGCCTAGCCAAGGACCTATCACTAGGGTCATGGCTAGAAGGATTGAAGAAGACCTAGCCCTTGCAGACAAAGGAAGACTTCACCTCCTGTGGAGAGTGAAGATATTAGGCTAGGGATGTTGCTTAATAAAATGTACTTTCCCTTTATTTTAATTTTGAGGAGCATTAGAAATTTAATTTGGGACATTTATTTAGTCCATTTTTTATTTTAGGAGGTGTCTTAGGAATTTAGAGGGTGGATTTAGCTTTTGAGGTCTTTATGAAGAAAATAAGGGGTAACCTTTATATCTACACCCCTCTTTTCCTATATAAACCCCCTAAACTAATAAAATGGAATCTTGGCCCTTGGTTTGAGAAACTTGGGAACCATGTTTGATGATCTAAGGAGGGGATTGTTTCTCAATCCTTGACCCTTAGATCTCTCATTTTAATCCTAGTCCTTTTTCTTTAGGTTGTCTTGTTCAAGAGGTTAGCTACCTCTATAAATAGGAGCTCCTCCCCTCACTTGTATTTTTTACACTTGAATTTAATCCTAGAGACCATATTGGTTGTGAGGTTCTTACCTTTGAGTGTCTCCTCTTCTCCTTTGTGAGAGCTTCTGAGAGTTATCAAGGGACCTGAGCCATGCCTCCCTTGATCTTTTTCTAGAGGTTTTCTTCTTTGGTGAAATGGTTTGTGGAGAGGTAAGAAGTGAGTTGGTTTTAGGCGCCACTTAAGTTAAGATAAGCCTAAGAGGGAAAGTTTGCCACAAGGGATGAAACCCTTGATAAAAACCTAAGGAATTCTCAAAGAGAGAAGGGTGGACACTAAAAGAATTTTGGCCAACTCAAGGTTTTTCCATTCAATAAAGTGTAAAAAATACAAGAGTGTGAAGGAGCACCTTTTTATAGAGGGAGCTAACCTCTTGGACAATTCAAGAAGGAAAGGAAGTGCTAGGATTAAAAGAAGTCATCCAAGGAAGATGATTGTAACCCAAAGTCCAATCAACCCCCTCCTATAGATGAGAATTGGTGCCCAAGCTACCTCATCCAAGGGCCAAGATTACTCCTTTATTAGTTTTAGGTTTTATTTAGGAAAAGAGGGTGTAGTTATCAAACTACCCCTATATTTCCTAAATAAAGGCCCAAAAGCTAATCTTACCCCTTCTTATTACTAAGACACCTCTTAGAAAATTAATGGACTAATACATGTCCAAAATAAAATCCTAGGTTCCTAAAAGAAAAATTACAAGTAAATAAGTCATGGCTTGCATAACTTGATGGTCATATGGAGGTGAGATCTTCCCCCCTCTACTCTAGCCATGCCTTTTTCTATTCTCCTAGCCATGGCCCTAGTGATAGGGCCCTGGCTTAGGGAGCATGCATCATCTCTTCCCCCTTGGGAAGGATTTGACCTCAAATCTGATAGGTCCTCCTCTTCTTCATCAGTGCCTACAAAAGGGGCTAAATCACAAACATTAAAGGTAGTACTGACACCATAGTCCTGAGGGAGATCTAATATGTATGCATTATTGTTTACTCTCTTGAGGACTTGAAAGGGACCATCTCTTCGAGGGCTAAGCTTGGACTTCCTTTGAGTAGGGAAACGATCCTTCCTCAAATGAAGCCATACCCAATCCCCTTCATTGAAGATAATTTATTTCCTGCCCCTATTGGCTTTACTAGCATACTCCTTTGAATGATGTTCAATGTTGGCCTTTACCCTCTCATGTAATTTTTTAACAAAATCCGCTCTCGCTATTCCTTCTTTGTGAACAGAAGAAGGGAATGGTAAGGGCAAGATATCAAGAGGAGTGAGGGGGTTGAAGCCATAAACAACTTCAAAAGGAGAATGTTTGGTGGTCCTTTGAACCACCCAATTGTATGCAAACTCAATATGGGGTAGGTATTCATCCCAAGACTTGTGATTTCCTCGAAGAAATGTCCTAAGCATAGTAGATAAAGATCTATTTACTGCCTCAGTCTGCCCATCAGTTTGGGGGTGACATGTTGTAGAAAATAAAAGTTTAGTTCTTAGCCTTGCCCACAGTGTTTTCCAGAAGTGGCTAAGGAACTTCACATCTCTATCAGAGGCTATGGATTGGGGAATTCCATGTAAACGGACAACTTCTTTAAAGAAAAGTCTCGTGATTTTGCTTGCATCATCTATCTTGTGGCATGGTATAAAGTGAGCCATTTTTGAAAATCTATCTACCACCACAAAGATAGATTCTGCACCTCGTTGGGTTCGAGGCAGGCCAAGGATGAAATCCATACTAATATCCAGCCAAGGTGCAGAAGGAGTAGGTAAGGGTGTGTACAATCCATGAGCCATTGTCTTAGACTTAGCTTGCAAGCAAGCAATGCATCTACGACAATGTCGATAGACGTCTTTCTTCATATAGGGCCAAAAGAATTTTTCTTGTAAAAGCAGAAAAGTTTTGTTAATTCCAAAATGCCCCATGAGCCCACCCTCATGGCTCTCTTTTGTCAGCAGATTTCTCATAGATCCTTGGGGTACACAAAGTCTGCTACCTTTGAAAAGGTACCGTTCACTCATAAAGAACCATTATGGGTTTTACATGCAGATGCAGAGGCAGCATAAATGGATCCAAAATCCTTATCAGAAAGGTACATTTCTCTAATATTATCAAATCCAAGAATCTTTGCACTTAAGGTGGTGTAAAGGGTATGTCTACGAGACAAAGCATCAGCCACCACATTATGTTTTCCTTTCTTGTATTTGATGATATAAGGGAAAGTCTCAAGAAATTCTACCCATTTAGCATGCCTTTATTAAGCTTTCCTTGACCCTTCAAATACTTAAGTGACTCATGGTCACTATGAATGATGAACTCCTTGGGTACAAGATAATGTTCCCAAGTTTAAAGGTCCCTTATCAAAGAGTAAAACTCTTTATCATAGGTGAGGTAGTTCAAGGCTGCTCCATTTAGCTTTTCACTAAAATAAGCCACGGGATGACCACCTTGTAACAACACAGCTCCCACACCCACTCCTGATGCATCACACTCTAGCTCAAAATTTTTAGAATAGTTAGGAAGAGCTAAAACTGGTGCATGGGTTAGTTTCTCTTTGATAAGTTCAAAGGCTTTTTGTTGTTTTTCTCCCCAAAGGAAAGGAGTGTCCTTCTTCACCAAATCATTGATTGGTGAGAAAAGTGTGGAGAAGTTAGGCACAAGGCGTCTGTAAAAGCTTGCGAGAACATGAAAACTCTTGAACTCAGTCACACTTTTTGAGGTGGGCCATTCTTGGATGACTTTGATTTTCTCAGGGTCCCCTTGAACCCCATTTTAATTAACTATAAAACCTAAGAACACCACACTCTCCACACAAAAATTACATTTTTCAAGATTTCCATAGAGTTGGTGTGACCTAAGAATGCAAAAGACGCGCCTAAGATGACCTACATGTTCATCTAGGCTCTTGCTATACACTAAGATGTCATCAAAATAAACAACACAAAACCTACCTAAGCAATCCCTAAGGACATGATTCATAAGCCTCATGAAGGTGCTTGGGGCATTAGTAAGCCCAAAGGGCATTACTAACCACTCATAAAGCCCAAATTTGGTCTTAAAAGCGGTTTTCCACTTATCACCCTACTTGATGCGGATTTGGTGATAAGCACTTCTAAGGTCAATTTTTGAAAACAATTTAGCCCTATGCAACTCATCAAGCATGTTGTCAAGTCTAGGGATAGGGTGTCTATATTTGATGGTGATGTTATTGATTGCTTAGCAATCAATGCATATTCTCCATTGTCCATTCTTCTTGGGCACCAACAAGACTGGTACAACACAAGGGCTAAGGCTCTCTTGAACCCAACCTTTCTCCAATAGTTCTTGGACTTGAGACTCAATTTCTTTGGTTTCCATGGGGTTAGTCCTATAAGCAAGCATATTAGGCAGGCTAGCCCCAGGTACCAAGTCTATTTGGTGTTCTATACCCCTAATTGGAGGAAGTCCTTTGGTAACTTCGTTAAGGAATATATCAACAAATTATTTTAAAAGCTCTTAAACCTCTTGAGGTAGGTTCTCATGTCCAAGTTCTATGGCAATGCTAGAACTAGAGGGGGAAGAAGTAGAGGAGGAAGAAATGGGGGATTCCTCTTTGCAAAGGAGGAGATAGAAAGATTTATTAGTCAAGGGAGCTTCCTTTAAATCCAATTTTGTGGCAAATAGACTCCCTTTACTAATTACCTTCTTGGAAGGGACACCAACTTCTAACTCATCCTCCTTACCCCTTCCAAGCTTTAGGGATAAAGCTTTTTCTTTGTTTTTCCTATTTTTGTTTTTTTTCTTCATCTCTCTTATGCCTCATGGTGAATTAGTCCTCTGCCACTTGAGAAGGTGTCAGAGGACACAATTTGATACGCTTATCCTTATGAGTGAGGATGATATTATTGGAATGACCATGGTGTATGGCTTGTTTATCAAATTGCCATGGTCTTCCTAGCAAGATATAGCCAGCTTCCATTGGGACTATGTCACACAGGATCTTATCTTTATAAGACCCAATGGAAATTGGAACCTTGACTTGCTCATTGACCTCCATTTCCCCTTGCTCATTGAGCCATTGAAGCTTGTAAGACTTAGGGTGGGGAAGTGGGATCAAGGCTAGCTTTTCCACCAATCTTGAGCTACAACAATTGCAGCATGACCCACTATCCACAATGAGAGAACATATTTTGTCATTCACCTTACAGCGAGTGTGGAATATGTTCTCCCTTTGAGATGAGGAAACTTTCAAAGGTTGGCTTCCAAGAAGCCTTCTTATAATCAAGAGGTATCCCTCACACGCATAAGCTAGTGCCAATTAGCACATGATTAAGCATGAGAAGATCCAAACATGCCCTAGAAAAGTGGATCATGTCTCCTTCAAATTCAAATTTGAATTTGGAAAGTGTTGTATCATTTCCCTTTATAATTCAAATTTGAATTTGAAATAGCCAACTAGGAGTGAGAAGAAGGTTGACGCCATTAAGCTAGGAAAGAGAAAGAAAGTGGCGCCAACTATAGGGAACCAAGGGGCCCACATATGTCTCTCATGCTTCATGTGTAAGTGATGTGACCATGTCTAGCCAAGGATCTATCACTAGGGTCATGGCTAGAAGGATTGAAGAAGACCTAGCCCTTGCAGACAAAGGAAGACTTTACCTCCTGTGGAGAGTAAAGATATTAGGCTAGGGAATTTAGGTAATAAGATGTAATTTTCCTTTATTTTAATTTTGAGGAGCATTAGGAATTTTAGTTTGGGACATGTATTTAGTCCATTTTTATTTTAAGAGGTGTCTTAGGAATTTAGAGGGTGAATTTAGCTTTTTGGATCTTTTTGAAGGAAATAAGGGGTAGCCTTGATATCTGCACCCCTCTTTTCCTACATAAACCCCCTAAGCTAATAAGAAGGAATCTTGGCCCTTGGTTTGAGAGACTTAGGCGCCAAGTTTGATGATCTAAGGATGAGATTGTTTCTCAATCCTCCTCCCTTAGATATCTCCTTTTAATCCTAGCCCTTCCTTTTTAGGTTGTCTTCTTCAAGAGGTTAGCTACCTCTATAAATAGGAGCTCCTCCCCTCACTTGTATTTTTTACACTTGAATTTAATCCTATAGACCATTTTAGTCATGAGGTTTTTACCTTTGAGTGTCTCCCTTTCTCATTTGTGAGAGCTTCTAAGAGTTATCAAGGGACCTCTTCCTTGTGGCCTCTCCCTGTTGGCTTATCAAACCTAGTGTTTGTGACGCCTCACCCCATTTCTTTTCTCTCCATAAATCCATTTCCCTTCCAAGTGACTTTAGAAAGGATCTTTTTGGGCAAGTGATCATCAATTATCACATCAGTAAGTGATACAACCCTCCCCAAGCCATGATTGAACAATTTTTGGAGAAGGAATGCCACCCAGGATCTTTTCTTTAGAGGTCCTTTGGAGCTTTGAATTGGAGGTGGAAGACAAGAAATGGTAGTGAAGGTAGGCGCCACTTCTACTAGGTAGGAGATAGGCCTTTAAGGGAGCTAGCCACAAGGGAAGGAACTCTTGATAATAGCATGAAGAACTTTCACTCAAAGAGAGAACATGAACACTCTCTCAAGAAGAAAGGACTCTTAATGTAGAGAAAATATATCTTTCATAAAATGAGTTTTAAGAGCTTTACAAGAGGAAGTGCTCCCAATTTATGAAGCAAAAACCTAAGCTATGGGCCTAAAACTAATGACAATGTCCAATATGCTTAAATAAGGGTTATTTGGCTTAATTTAGTGTTAATTTAGCATGTGCTCAATTAACACTAATTTAATCCAACTAAAGATCCAAACATGACCCTAAAAATATGGATCTATGTTCCTTCTTGTTTGAATTTGAATTTTGGAGGGAAATGACATGACACCTCCAAAATTCAAATTAAAATAAGAAGGAATAAGAATCAGCCATGTAGGAGTGAGAAGGCACATATGGAGTGAAACAAGGGGACGAAGGGGCCCACATGTCTCCTACATGCTTCATGTGTTGGTTAGAAGGGTGTGAAAAACAATTAGGGGTATAGAAACTAAATTCCACACGTCCAAATCCTCATGGACCAAATCCAACTAATTAACACACTCCACAAGGAGACTAATTACACCTCCTAAAGAAAAAAGAACCTATAGGCCAAAAATAAAACTAACTACACCTCTTAATCCTAATGACTTAAGGATGCTTATACAAGCCTAAAAATGGTCAAATTAATACAATAAAATTGAACATGTCCTAAAACAAGCTCCTTGAAGCTTCATCCAAGTCATGATCTCTTCTTATTGATCCTAACTCAAGTCCATGCTAGGGAGGATTACATCAGTAAATTAGAGGGGTGTGGAACCAACTTAGGGGGTGTGATTGACAAAAACCACACACCTAAGCTACTCCAAAAAGGCCCAAACTACTCTACACACTCCACATAAAAGATTATCTACACCTCTTAAATTAAAATAAACCTAGAGGCCAAAATACAAAGCCAAATAACAAGCTGAGCACACATCCTTAAGGCTATTGAAATGGCACATCAGACAAGGACAAACAAAATAAAGACTATGGCGTATCTTCCATGAGCAGTTGAGATCTTCCACTCTTCTCTCTTGTCATGTCTTTTTCAATCCTCCTAGCCATGACCCTTGAGAGAGGACACTTGCTTGGGAGGATTTCACCAAGAAGGTTCTTACTAATTTTGTTTTTCTTTATTGATTTTGTTTTTTTTATATCATCACAAGTTGTGAATCAGGTCTAAGCCAAATGTCCACCCGCTTTGCTCTTTGATTGAAAGATGATATTAACTAGACATAAAAAATGAAAATTGTTGAAATTTATGAGGTTACAAAGGTAATAAAAATAAGAGGAAAGTTTAACAAAACATGTTTTTTATATTTTGAAGAATCATTCCGTTTCTACTTTTTTACGTCTAAAGGGAATGAGAAACATTTGTTCAATAATCTTGGTCAAATTGATCTTAATAGAAGATTTTATAAAGAAAATGTTATTTCATTACTTTTGACTGATGTGTCCCAATCATAACTAGCGAACACTGAGTTGTAAGATATTCGATTTATTCTGCTGATTAAACCCTTTTTCTTTTCCTTTATGAGTAATATTAACTAGTATGATGAACTCATCTTTCCTATACAAAAGAAACTAATGTAAATCAAGATATTCATGTAGAAGTAACAACTGATTCTAATGGTAAGTTTAATACTTGCTTGCTATAAGTATTTTAGCTCTTAAAAAAGATTATAAATATTTTAATGTTTTTCTAGCAAAGCAGAAGACACTTATTCTATGATTAGGCATGATTCACATACTTTTAATGTTGACTCACATTGCATGGTCTAAAAACACAGCAACGCAAGTATCATGATACCTTATAAACTTATATATTTTGCAGAGTATTGCGACATTGGTGATCCTAATTATGAGTATGAATATTGTAGTACACTGATGTGGTATATCCAGAGATCAACAAGTGATAAACCCAAAGAAACAAAATTCGTTGTTCCAAATGGAAAAATTCAAAACGCTTTATAAGAAAGATAAAGATAACTTTTTTTTTTTTTAAACATTAAATCTTGACATTATGTTTTTCGTTTGCTTTATTACACTGAAAAATACTTTTAGAAACAACTTTTCTAATCTATTAAAAAAATTGCTCTAAAAAAAACGACGGTATTTTTATAATTAATGTAAATATTTAAAGATGACTTTGTAGGAGCAAATAAAAAAAGTTATTTTTTTTATCTGGTAAACTTTTAACTAATAACAAAAGTATTTTCTTTATCTGTTATGTTAAAATTTTTAAGTTATCATAAAGTCAACACCTATTATTAGCGCTGGCTGAGGTCTTCATGGTTATTTGTAATATTCACTCATATTCTTTCACACTTATTCTGTTTAGTTCCATTCTCTCTCACTCACCGGCAGTTCCCTCTCGCCGCTCCTCGCCGCTTCGCCGGTTGCCTTTCGTCGCTTTGCCGCTTCTTCTCGCCGCATCGCCGTTGGTTCTCGTACCGCCCTATTGCTTCTCGTTGTGCTGTCGATTCTCCCCACTGCGCCGCTACTGCTCCGCGCGTTGCTCGCGCTACGCTTCTTCTCGTCGCGCCGCAGCCGCTTCTCGCCGTGCTTCCGTTGCTCCTTACGGCACCGTCAATGCTCCTTGCCGCGCCGTCAATGTTCCTCACCACGCCGCTATTGCTCCTCGCGCTGCTCGCACCACTACTCCTTACGCCACTCGCACAGCTGCTCCTCCCACTGCTCACACCGCTGCTCAAAAGTATGTATTGATTTTCCATTCTTCTTATTGCATTACCACGAGATTTCTTGTGTTTGAAAATCTTGTTATGGTTTAGGGTTTCAATTATTAATTTGTCCTATTTGGATTGTTCTTATTTTCAGTTGTTTTGCATGACCTCTATTTTCACTTTCAATATTGGGAACAAATTTCTGATTATTGGTAATGTTTTAGGTTTAGTTTTTTTGAATGGATACTCGGCCGCAATGTTCTAACATAAAAATGTAGTGCTCTGTTTTGAGATTGGTTTCTATTGTTTTGTATAATAAGCTTGTGATTCTATCAGTTTATAGGTGTCAAAACTCATGGCTCTAATCAAAATAATAAGTTTATTTTGTTCCAATTAATTTGAACAAAACAGACATCTATCAGGTTGGCTGAAACGAAATTGAGATGGGTCTGTCACAGACTCCGATTAACTTGGCTGCTGCCTGTGGACTATGGAGGGATCCTTCAGGAGCTTGAAAGACATTTTTCGAATTGAGTATTTTTTATTGAATTTCTCTCTAAGTTGATTCTTTGATTGATTTTGCCACTTTATTTTTAATTATCAGATTTAATTTTCAGATTTTTAACTGGTTTTCTAAGGTAAAGTCTTTGAACTTGATCTATTTACTAGTTTTTTTATTTTTCCAACAAATTAGATCTGGTTTCAAAGTACTGGCTATAGGTAAGCAAATACTCACGAAATCCTGTGTAACTTCTCTCCTGATAAAAAATCATGGTGTATCTAAAAATGCTGAAAATTAAATTTAAAAAGTGACTTCTGTTAAAATCTACTGATCATCATCAATTGTGGTTCCTATCATGAATCTTGAAATTGCTTCTGCTGTCTCAGCATTTTCACTTCATTAGTTATTATCTTTCCTTTTTAATTAGTAATAAATGGAAATATGTCTGAACTCTGATCTGGTGCTGCTGTGTTGTCCTTTCATCAAAATCTACTCTATTATTTGTTGTTGCTTTTATTGGTTGAATCAGGGCAAACATAAATATTAAGTGAAAAGGAAAAAGAAAAAGAAGTACCAGAGCATCTCATTATTTTCATTTTCCTTCCGCTTGGATGGGTCGTGGGGCTATGGTTTTATTGGAGGCATGGATAAGCATTGAAGGGACATGCTCATCCAACAAGAAATTCTTACCCTTCTTCATTTGTCCCCACTTGGCTTCATCTCATTCGTCCTTGTCAAGTTCCACTTGGTCTTATTAGCCATGTTAAAAATTTGCCGTTATGTTAAATTGGCATAGTTGACTTTTAAGTTATAGACGTGACAATGTTAATTTAAAAAAGAGTTTAATTAGTATACACTTAAGATTTTTACACTAACATTGAATCATGACTTTTCATTTATGTTATTTTTAAAGTAGTAATCGGTAAAGTCAACAAATTTTCTTATCACGACTTTCACTTAACAGGCCAAGCATTTTACCATTAGATCAAATGCCTATTTTGTTTTTATTTTGCCAATAAACCAAAAGCCAACTTCATTTTTTTTTACAACTCAAATTTAATTAAACTGTAATTAATTTTAATTTGGAAAATAAATAAAAGTGGGGACTATGGTAAGACTTGAACTCAAGATCCTCACATAGCAAGCCAACCATCTTACCACTAGACCAAAAACTTGTTTCGTTTTTATTTTACAACTCCAATCTAATTAAATTTTAATTAATGTTAGTTTCAAAAACAACAAAATGGTTGTGAGTTGCAAATTTAAAACGAAATGGGTCTTTGATCTAGTGATAAGATGCTTGACTTGTTATGTGAGGATTCTAAGTTCGAATCTTGCTAAGCTCCCCAGCTTTAATTTGGATATACGAATTCAATTTAATTTGTATTTACTTTAAAAATAAGGTAAGCAAAACATTTTTTCTGAACAAAAAAAAAATTTAAATTACTATTTTTTTCCAAACAAAGTTAATTTTTAGGTCTTAGATGATTAAGTGGTGATCTGGGGAAGACATGATTCAAATGCCAAAGTCTTTTATTTTCATTCTATAGCCTCTTTTTCTCTTTCTATTTCCATAAACTTGATAATAAAGAAATCTATCTCTGAAAATATTGAACCACAATGCAAGCAAGGTTAAGGATATTCTTAACTCTAACGTGGTCGATGTCAAGGTTGAAAGAAGAGATTGAGCTATTTTAGTTATGATTGTATGTAAGTGGTCCCCCAAAAGTATGGAAACAATTACGTCTCTCGATCTAATTCTTTTGGATGAAAAAGTATGTTATTACTCTATTTAGTATTCTTGTTTCATACTTCATCCTTTTGTTCAAAACTTATTTTGATATTTAAGTTATATTTAAAAATCTGTATTTTGCTTAGGGACAAATATTATGTCTTAAGATGCAATAATAAATGTTAATGATTGTGTTATTTGAAAAATTTGTGTAGAAAACTTTGGGTCTTAAGTCATTTCAATGATTCTAAGTTGCACATCAATCCTCAATTTGAAGAGGTTATTGATTAGATAAAGGATTATAGTTTTATTCCTTTTGAAATTTCATATTTATGACCCTCTTAAGATTTTTTTTAAAAAAATATTAACAAGGGCATATATTTATTTAAACTTCTTTTATTAATGATACTATAAACAAATTTTACTGATTTTTTTTTTCTTTTTATATCATCACATGGTATTTATCAGGTGCTCAACAAATGTCCACTTACTCTACTCTTTTATTGGAAGATGATATTAACTAGACACCAAAAATGAATGTTGTTGACATTTATGAGGTTACAGAGGTAACAAAAATAAGAGACAACTAAAAAAAAGCTAAAAAAACATGTTTGCATATTCTGATGAATTATTTTGTTTCTACCTTTTATGTCAAAAGAAAATGAGAAACATTTGTGCAATAATCTTGGTTAACTTGATCTTAATAGAATATTTGTTAAAGAAAATGTTATCCGATAACTTTTGACTAATTTGTCCCAATCATAATAAGTGAACACCGAGATGTCATGTATTTGATTTATTGTACAGATTAAATAATTTTTCTTTTACTTTCTTTTACTTATTTTTCCTATGCATTAGAAACTAAGGACAATCAATATATATTTTAAATATTTCAGCTCTTAGAAAAGATTAGTACTTTCTTGCTTGAAATCATAAGTATTTTAGCTCTTAGAAAAGTTATAAATTATAAATATTTTAACATGTTTTTTTGGCAAAACAGGTGACACTTCTTTTAGAATTAGGTATGATGCAGATACTTTTGATGTTGGCTGACATTGCATGGTCTTAAAAAACAACAACGAAATTGTCATTCAAAACTCTTTAAAATAAGAAATATAAAAATTATAAATGTTATAGTTCCTTATAAAATCATATACATTTTTTAATACATATGCAGAGTATAAAGAAATTGGTGATCCTAATTATTATGAGTGTGAATACTGTGGTGCACTGAGGTAGTATATCGAGAGAGCAACAATTAGTAAACTCAAAGAAACCAAACTTTTTTCTATGTTGTTCCAAAAGCAAAAATTCAACTTCTAATGTTAAAAGATGCTCTCAAAAGCTTGATGATATTGTTCACAAGAAAGATAGATAGAGATAACTTATTCTTTTTACAAAACATTAAATCTTTAACATTATGTTTCTTGTTTACTTTATTAGGTGGCGGAGAAAGCAGAAAATGATAAAGTTTAAGGATAAAAAGCGAATTTTCATTAAAAGTGAATTTTCATTAAAAATCTGACACCAAAATATAAATAACTCTAAGACTAATGATAAGATAAATAATATAATAACTAATTAATATCAATCTATCAATGATAATAGAACTTATATACCTAGCCATTTAGTATTTATTGTGCAAAAGAACTTTAATAAATATCATTTTTCATATTTTTTGGATTTATTCATGTCTTACATAAATTAATAATTTTTCAAAATTAAATTAAATTGGTTGTACGAATTCAATTTAATTTTAATTTACTTTAAAAATAAGGTAAACAAAACATTTTTCTGAATAGAAAAAAGATATTTAAATTACTACTTTTATTCTGAGCAAAGTTAATTTCCAGGTATTAGATGATGGAGATTTGATCCTTAGATGACATGATTACAAATAAGCCCATCTTTGAAAATGTTGAACCGCAGTTAATGTAACGGTAAAGAGGCTCTTATCTCTAACGTGGCTAATGTCAAGATTGAGAGGATAAATCAGACTATTTTAGTTAGGGTTGTACGTAAGTGGTACGCCAAAAGCAAGAGAACAATTACGTCTCTTGATCTAATTCTTCTGGATGAAAAAGTTTGTTATTGTTTTAGTCAATATTCCTATTTCATACTTCATTCTTTTGTTCAAAACTTATTTTAATATTTATGTTATATTTAAAAATCTATATTTTGCTCAGGACAAATATTATGTCTTAAAGATGTAATATTAAAGGTTAATGATTGTGTTGTTTGACAAAATTATGTAGAAGACCTTAAGTCTCAAATCATTTCAATGATTCTACGCTATACATCAATTCTCAATTTGAAGAGTTTGTTAATTGCATGAATGATTATAATCTTATTCCTTTTGAAATTCCGGATTTATTAGCCTCTTAAGAATTCTTTTAAACAAATACTATCAAGGTCATATGTTTATTTAAACATCTTTTGTTAATGTCACTCTAAACAAATTTTACTGATTTTGTTTCTTTTTATATCATCACATGGTATGAATCAGGTGCTCAGCCAAATGTCCACCCACTCTGCTCTTTCATTTGAAGATGATATTAACTGGACACAAAAAATGAAAATTGTTGAAATTTATGAGGTTATAGAGGTAACAAAAATAAGAGCAAACTAAAAAACAAAAAACATGTTTTCATATTCTAAAGAATCATTTTGTTTCTACTTTTTATGTTAAAAGATAATGAGAAACATTTGTGCAATAATCTTGGTCAACTTGATCCCAATAGAAATTTTGATTAAGACAATATTATTTGATTAGTTCTGACTTATGTGTCTAATCATCACTTGTGAACACTGATATGTCACGTATTTGAGTCATTGCACAAAGTAAACCATTTTTCTTTTACTTTTTTTATCTACATTTTTATTATTATCTATTCCAGCAAACTCATTTTTCTTATATAGAAAAAACTAATGACAATCAAGATATTAATGTAAATATATGAACTGATTCTAATGGTAAGATAAGTAGTTTCTTGCTTCAGATTATAAGTATTTTAGCTTAGAAAATATTATAAATTATAAATATTTACAAATGACACTTCTTTTATAATTAGGTATGATTTAGATACTTCTAAAGTTGACTCACATTGCATGGTCTCAAAAAACAATAACACAAGTGTTATTAAAAACTCTTTCCAATAGGAAATATAAACTTTATAAATATCATAGTACATTATAAGATAATATATATTTTTAATACATACAAAAAGTATCAAAACATTGGTGATCCTGAGTGTGAAAACCGTGGTGCATTGATGTGGTACACCTAGAGAGCAGCAACTGGAAAACCCAAAGAAACCAAACTTACATACCTAACAATTTAGTATCTATTGTGTAATAGAACTTTGATAAATATCATTATTCATATTATGGGATTTATTTATGTCTTACATAAATTAATAATTTTTCAAAATAAATTAAATTGGTTATATGAATTCAATTTAATTTGTAATTTACTTTGAAAATAAGGTAAACAAGACATTTTTCTAAATAGAAAAAAGATATTTAAATCACTCTTGTTTTTTTTCAAACATTAATTTTGAGGTCTTAGATGATGGAGTTATGATGAGTGGATGATATGACTCAAATTGTCGAATGTACAAAGTCCTTTATCTTGATTCTATAGGCTTTTTTAGTCTTTCTATTTCCATAAACTTGATAACAAAGAAGCCCTTTTTTGAAAATGTTGAACCGCAGTGCATGCAAGGGTAAGCAGGCTCTTATCTCTAATGTGGATGATGTCAAGCTTGAAAGGATAGATCGGGTTATTTTAGTTAGACTTCATAAGTGGTACGCCAAATGTAAGGAAACAATTAGGTCTCTCGATCTAATTCTTCTAGATAAAAAAGTATGTTATCACTTTAGTCAGTATTCATATCTCATACTTCATCTTTTTATTCAAAACTTATTTTGATATTTAAGTTATTTAATAATCTTTATTTTGCTTAGGAACAAATATTATGTCTTAAGATGAAATATTAAAGGTTAATGATTGTGTTGTTTGACAAAATTGTGTAAAATGCATTGGGTCTCAAATCATTTCAATGATTCTAGGCTACACATCAATCTTCAATTTCAAGAGGTTATTGATTACAAGAAAGATTATAATTTTATTGCTTTTGAAATTCCAGATTTATGAGCCTCTTAAATTTTTTTTTAAACATACAAGGTCATTATGTTTATTTAAACTTCTTTTGTTAATGACACTAATTGTTTTTTATATCATCACATCGTGTGAATCAAGTGCTCACCAAAATGTCCACGCACTCTGCCCTTTCATTGAAATTTATGAGGCTACAGAGGTAACAAAAATAAGAGAAAAGTTACAAAAGAAGATGTTTTTTATATTCTGAAGAATAATTTTTGTTTCTATTTTTTTATGTACAAAAAAATGAGAAACATTTGTGCAATAATCTTGGTAAACTTGATCCCAATAGAAGATTTGATAAAGAAAGTTTTATTGTATCACTTTTGACTGATGTGTTCTAATCATAAACAGCAAACACTGAGATGTTAGACATTTGATTTAGTGCACAAATTAAAACATTTTTCTTTAACTTTCTGATCTACTTTTTTTATATTAACTATGAACTCATTTTTCCTATACAAAAGAAACTAATGTAAATCAAGATATTGACTTAGAAGTATCAACTAATTGTAATGGCAAGGTGAACACTTTCTTGGTTGAGATCATAAGTGTTTTAGCTCTTAGAAAACATTATAAATTATAAATATTTTAATTTTTTTTCAGAGAAAACAGATGACACTTCTTCTATAATTAGGTATGATTAAGATACTTTTGATGTGGACTCACATTGCATGGTCTAAGAAAACAACAATGCAAGTGTTATTAAAAACTCTTTAAAATAGGAAATATAAAAATTATAAATATCATAGTACCATATGAAATAATATATATTTTTTAATAATATGGAGAGTATCAAGATATTGGTGATCTTAATTAAGGGTGTATTGTGGTGCATTGATGTGGTATACTGAGACAGCAACAACTGGTAAACCCAAAGAAACCAATTTTTTTCCTACGTTGATCCAAAAGGAAAAATCAACTTCCAATATTAAAAGATGCTCCCCAAGTGCCTCATGATTTAGTTCACAAGAAAGATAGAAATAACTTATTCTTTTTACAAAAAATTTAATCTTCAACTTTATGTTTTTCGTTTACTTTATTAGGTGGGAAAGATAGCAGAAACTGATAAAGTTCAAGGACCAAAATTAGATTTTTATTAAATTTCTAGCACCAAAATATGATTAATTCTAAGAATAATGATAATATAAATAATATAATACCTAATTGATATCAATATAATACTAATAGAGATACGAAAAGTTATATACCTACCAATTTAGTATTTATTGCATAAAAGAACCTTGATAAATATCATTATTCATATTTTAGGATTTATTTATGTCTTACATAAATTAATAATTTTTCAAAATAAAATTAAATTGGTTATACTAATTCAATTTAATTTGTAATTTACTTTGAAAATAAGGTAAGCAAAATATTTTTCTAAATAGAAAAAAAGTATTTAAATTATTCTTATTTTTTCGGATCAATATTAATTTTTAGGTCTTAGATTATTGAGTTGTTATCAGTGAATCACATGATTCAAATTCCTGAATGCCGAAACTCTTTTATCTTCATTCTATAGGCTCTTTCTGTCTTTCTATTTCGGTAAACTTTATGACAAACAAGTCTATCTTTGAAAATGTTGAACTGCAGTGCATGCAAGGGCACGGAGGTTCTTATCTCTAACATGGCTTATGTCAAGCTTGAGACCATAGATTGGACTATTTTAGATAGGGTTTGTTCCTAAGTGGTATGCCAAATGTAAGAAAACAATTATGTCTCTCGATCTAATTCTTCTAAATGAAAAAAATTGTTATCACTTTAGTCAGTATTCCTGTTTCATACTTCATCCTTCTTTTCAAAACTTATTTCGATATTTAAGTTATATTTAATAATCTTGATTTTTCTTAGGGGCACATATTTTGTCTTAAGATGCACTATTAAAGGTTAATGATTGAGTTGTTTGATAAAATTGTGTAGAAGACATTGAGTCTCAAATCATTTCAGTGATTCTAGGCTACACATCAATCCTCAATTTGAAGAGGTTGTTGATTCCATAAAGAATTATAATTTTTTTCCTTTGTAAATTCCATATGTACTATCCTTTTAAGAATTTTTCCTTAAACAAATACTAGCAAAGACATTATGTTTATTTAAATTACTCTTATTTTTTATAACGAAGTTAATTTTCAGGTCTTAGATGATTGAGTTGTGATCCGTGGATGACATGATTAAAATTCTCGAATGTTCAAAGTCCTTTATCTTCATTCTATAGCCTTTTTCTGTCGTTCTATTTCCCTAAAGGAACAATTACATCTTTCAATCTAATTCTTGTGCATGAAAAAGTATGCTATCACTCTAGTCACTATTTGCTACAAATAATTGATTAATCTTAAAATTTAATTTATATAATATTATAATATATTTAGTACTATAATAACTTAATAACTTAGGTAACTTTATGTATTGTTAAACGTAATGTAACTTCTGCATCTTTAGGAAATAAGCCTCACTTAACTTGCACCTCTTTAGGAAAATAAGCGTACCGCAACTTACAAATATTGATAATCAAATTTTAACTTTCAATGACCTATTCTAATGCCGAAAGAATTTGCAGATTCTGTAAAATCAAATTGTAACGTTCCTGTGAAGGAAAAAAAGTAATGTTATCGTGTGGATTTTTAGCAAGTGCAGTGTCTTTGTACAATGGTTAATAGCAATTCATTACACATACTAACATTCAACTTTGCTCTCTATTATCTATATGTATGAATGCATAGGAAAAAGATAGATAACTCGAAAAACAATTTTCTTTTCTTTAAAAACCTTTCTATTCTAAATTTTGGAGCAATATTTATTGGAAGTGGGGGTGTTTATTCTCTAAGGATAGCACTTTGCCGCTTTGCGTACGGCAACCTAAGCTACTCTAAACCTTAAACTCATTTACTATTTGTATTAAATTATAATTATTGATAGCTCTAATCTTAATATCGGTTATGTATTATTGTTTAAACGTGGCATTTGACAATTATATTATATTATTTAGTTTCTTTCTTTAATTAATTTCTTATAACAATCTTAGAGAGTAAACGAAGTCTTTAGTCTGTTTCAATATGTCTACAATGGATATATTAAAAACCTTGTCTAATAAACTTGAAAAATTTAATGATGAAAACTTTTTATGCTGGCAATAACAAATGAAATTTTGGCTTATCATGTTGGGTATATTTTTTTATCATTTCCAATAGAAAAACTAAAAATGATTGCGATGCTCTTTTGATTAAAGATAGTTCTTCTATTGATGTTTTAGCCAAAGTTAGTGCTTTTGATGATGTCTCTAGTGACAAAGATATTGGGTGTTATGGTGTATTCTTAGTGCTCTTACTAATAATATCTACACAATCTTTTGTCATTCTAAAACTACTTTAGAGTTATGGGATGCTCTTGAACTAAGATGAGGTTCTTCAGAAAAAGGTTTAACACGTTACTCTTATGAAAGAAAAATTTATTTTGAAATGAAAGATCGAAAACCTTTTTCAGAACAAGTTCATGAATTTGAAAATAAAAGAAATTATTTTTCCGACATCATGCTTGTTAGTCTTTTAATTTCATAATTACCTCCTTCTTGGTTTGAATTTGCAAGAAGCCTAAAGCATAAACCTAATTATTTTACTTTAGATGATTTGTTGGTTTCTTTACGAATTGAAGATAAGCATCGTCTTTCACAAAAGGATTCTCAAGAACTTGTTTTTCAATCTAAGGCTCATTTAATGGAAAATGCTAATAAGCCTAAGCCAAAGCTTTTGAAAAAATCTGGATTGAATAAAAACAAATTTGGTCAAAGCTCCCATTTCTCAAAAAATAAAAATAAGGCCTTTAATAACAACAATAAATCAACGAGTAAAATTCAAGGAAATGAGTCATTTTGCTTTGTTTGTGGAAGGAACAACCATTTTACTAAGGATTGTTTCATTGTCGTTGTCAACCTAAAGAAAAAGGATCTAAACCTAAATAATCTTCTCAACCTCATACTAATGTTGTCAATACTAATGCTAGCTTGGATTCCCCATTAAACAGGTATCATGTCACTATCCTAAAGTTAAATTTTATTTATAACTCAAATAATTGGTGGATTGACTCTGGCACTAATGTTCATGTTTATGTTGATAAATAATTATTCTCTTTATATCAGGAATATGACACATAAACTATGAGCATGGGAAATGAGAGCTTAGCATGTGTTATTGGTCTAGGCCGAGTCAAACTAGAATTATCTTCTAGAAATTGTTTTCTTTTGGATGAAGTCTCTCATATATCTGATATTAGAAAAATTTTTAGTAGTACTGCTTTGCTCGTTCAACAAGGGTTTAAATTTTTTTAAAATCTAATAGAGTTTTAATTTCAGGAATATGACACATAAATATCAGGAATATGACACATAAACTATGAGCATGGGAAATGAAAGCTTAGCATGTGTTATTGGTCTAGGCCGAGTCAAACTAGAATTATCTTCTAGAAATTGTTTTCTTTTGGATGAAGTCTCTGATGTATCTGATATTAGAAAAATTTTTATTAGTACTGCTTTGCTCGTTCAACAAGGGTTTAAAATTTTTTTAAAATCTAATAGAGTTTTAATTTCATAACATGGTTCTTTTGTTGGCAAAGGATATATTTGTGACAGTTTGTTTAAACTTAATCTCACGTCATCTTTTACTATTAAACATTCTGAATGTCTTTGTCTTCTATTTTAAATGTTGAATGTTGTGATGCTTGACATGGTAGACTTGGACTTGTTAATTTAAACTCTATTAGAAGGATGATGACTCTTGATCTTATTCCTAAATTTGTTACTGAATTAAAACAAAAATGTGAAGTTTGTGTTCAAGTTAAACAACCTAGAAAATCATTTCAAAATTCTTTTCAAAACGAAACTTGTTTGCTTGAACTTATTCATAGTGATATATGTGATAGTAATGGTGTGTTAGCTCATGGTTGAAAGAAATATTTCATTACTTTATTGATGACTTCTCAAAATATTGCTATGTGTATTTAATAACTCATAAAAGTGAGTTATTTGATAAATTCAAAGTCTATAAAGTGGAGATTGAAAATCAATTAGAAAAAAAAATTAAAATTCATCATTTTCATAGAGGTGGACAATATGTCTCTAATGAAATGAGTGAACTTTTTGAGTCACATGATATTTTTCATGAGGTCACTCCACCCTATGCTCCTCAATCCAATTGTATTATTGAAAGAAAAAATTGTACTTTGTTAGACATGATAAATGCTATGCTTATAAGTTCTGGTTTGTGTGATTACTTGTGGGGAGAAGATCTTTTTACTACATGTCATATTCTAAGTAGAGTTCCTTATAAAAATTTAAATAAAACCCCTTATGAGTTATGGAAAAACAGAAAACCAAATATGAAATGTCTCAAAGTGTGGGGGGTTATCTTGCAAAGGTCAATATTCCTATTGATAAGAAAAGGAAAATTGGTCCTAAGACTATCAATTGTATTTTACTTGGATATTCTTTGCATAATGCTACTTATAGATTTTTAGTTATTGATTCTGAAGTCTTTGGTATTTCTAATAATATAATTATGGAGTCTAGAGATGTTGTTTTTTTTAAAATGTTTTTCTTTTGAAGATTAAATTATCTAAACCTATTTATGATACTACTAGTTCCTTTATGCCTTCTAATGGTCATGTTCATAAAAAAAGTTGAACCTAGAAAAAGTAAAAGTACTAGGAAAGCTAAAATTTTTGGTCCTAAATTTTTTTATTTCTTGCTTGAAGATGATCCTAAAAGTTATAGTGGGGCCGTGAGATCTATTGATGCACCTTTTTGGAAAGAAGCCATTAATGATGAATTGAATTCTTTTAAACTCAATAAAACTTGGTTTTTAGCCGGCCTTCCTCTTGGTTGTAAAATTATAGGTTGTAAATGGATTTTTCGAAAAAAAATTAAGAACTGATGGTTCTATAGAAAATTTTAAAACAAGACTTGTTTTAATTGGTAATATACAAGTAGAAGGTATGTATTTATTTAATACATGTTCTCTTGTTTCTAAAGTCACTACTATTAGAAGCCATTAATGATGAATTGAATTCTCTTAAACTCAATAAAACTTCGTTTTTAGCCGGCCTTCCTCCTGGTTGTAAAATTATAGGTTGTAAAGGATTTTTCAAAAAAAAATTAAGAACTGACGGTTCTATAGAAAATTTTAAAGCAAGACTTGTTTTAATTGGTAATAAACAAGTAGAAGGTATGTATTTCTTTGATACATGTTCTCTTGTTTCTAAAGTCACTACTATTAGATGTTCATCAAAAGGATATAAAAACTGCTTTTTTAAATGGTGACTTGGAAGAAGAAATTTATATTAATCAACCTAAAGCTTTTATAGAACCTGGAATGGAAAAGAAAGTTTGCAAGCTTGTTAAATATTTGTATGGTTCAAAACAAGAACCTAAACAGTGGCATGATAAATTTGATCAAGTTGTTTTATCATATGACTTTCAATTTAATAACAGCGATAAATGTGTTTATGTGAAACAATTTAATGATAATATGTGTGTCATTCTATGTCTCTTTGTGGATGATATTTTAATTTTTGGTAGTAACTTGCATGTAATAAACAATGTGAATTCTTTCTTCTCTAGTAATTTTGAAATGAAGGATCTTGGGTCAGTTGATGTTATTTTAGGTATTAAATTAATGAAAACTCATGATGACATTATTTTGACACAATTACATTGAGTTTTTCTCGCTACACCTTAATGGTTTCTCCCTACACCACCATAATCTTTAAAATGTAAAAAATACCCTTAGATAAAAAGTTAAATTTTCATCTCTCTTACGCCTTTCATCTTCTTCCAGAGTGTGCACTTTCATCTTGCTTCATTTTACACTTGCAATGAAGTTTGCAATTTAATCTCTCAGTTGGTAAGTGGTGTCTTTCATCTCGCTCCTTTTTGCATTTGCAGTGAAACTGGAGTCCGCAAGTATTTAAGAAATCTAGATTTGCCAATTTGGATTCGCAAAACAATTTTCTTTTGCAAGTCTTGATTGTTGAATCCGAACTCACGAATTTTTTACAAGCCCAAATTAGCCAATCCGAATGCAGGCCGTGGAAGAAGGTGTTGCATTACAAATGGAGGTGCATCAGACAATAGATGTGTAATGAGGTCCTGACAATGAACAATGATGGAGGTCGATAAGGACCACCAATGGAAGTTGTGACATTGAGCGAAGGTCAATAGGGAGCAACAATGGAGGTGCGTCCGAATTTGAAGAGGCGAAGAGAAGAATGAATGAACGACAGGTGCAAAAGAGATGAAAATTTTAACTTTTGATAACCAAGGGTATTTTTTACACTTTCAAAGGTTATAGAGGTGCAGGAAGAAAAACTCAATCATATTATATTAAAAAAATGTTAAAGAATTTTAATTATTCCGATGTAAAATCTATTTCTACACCTTTTGATTCCAATACAAAATTAAAGAAAAATATGGGTGAAGGTGTTTCACCTCTTAAATATTCTCAAATTATTGGTTCCTTGTTGCATTTATCAAATTACTCCAGACCAGACATTGCATATGTAGTGAGTAGATTGGAAAAATATACTCATAATCCTGATCATTCACATTTGATTGCTTTAGAAAGGATATTTAAATATCTTAAAGTAACTATTAACTATGTCATTCACTATACTCATTATCCTGTTGTAATTGAAGATTTTTGTGATGCAAATTGGATTTCTAATTCTAATGAAACTAAATCAACTAGTGGTTATGTCTTTACAGAAATATGTTAAACAAACTATTATTTGTCATTCTATTATGGAAGTTGAAATAATTGCCCTAGATACTACTAGCAGTGAAGCTGAATTTCTAAAAAAATTATTATGTGGTTTACCTCTATTAAATAAACCTATACTTCTAATCTCAATGCACTGTGATAGTCAAGTTGTTATTGCTAAAGTTACTAGTAAGAACTTTAATGGAAAAAAGAACATATTTGAGAATAAGACATAAGTTTATTAGAAATTTGATATCTCACAGTGTTATATCTGTTGACTTTATCAAGTCTGAATATAATCTTGCAGATCCACTTGCAAAAGGACTGGAGCGTCAACAAGTACTTGATTCGTTGAGATGAATAGGACTAATACCCATCAATTAGCTGCAAAAATGGACACCCGTCTCCAAATGAATGGCGATCCTACGAATGGAGTTCAATGGGTAACACGAAATTGCTTGTTAACAAAACTACACCATTATAACTATGCATTATACATGTCTCATTCCTATGATATGGTGTACTCTATTTAAACTGCAATAGTAACTAGGTTAAGGTATTGAATATTTGTTTTATTCGTGATAAAATTTAAAATACCTTTTAATTGACCCAATGACAATAGTTGTAGGGGTGAGTGTCACAAACCACCCTTGGAAGGGTTCACATAGTAAGTGTGGTGGTGGGGCTACCACTGTGAGATATGGGCAAATCTCTAACTGACACTTATGAAACAAGATACTCACACAAGGATGTAACACACAGCATTCATTAGAACTCAATTGAACACCTCTATTATTGTGGTCTAAAGTCTGGTTAAAAGAGATGCAACTCAGACTATTAACTCTCTGCATTTTCTGAGCTAGAGGTTCATATACGGTAGGTATAAAGCCCAAACCTAGAAGGTTCCTTATACTGAAAATATAATATACCATGCTACATATTTTAAGTTTTTTATACTATTTTATTATTTTCTTTACTCAAAAAAATAAAATTAGTGGGAGAATATTAGAAATAATTCCTTAATTTTAAAATTTAATTTATATAATATTATAATATATTTAGTACTATAATAACTTAGGTAACGGTTATGATTATTAAGCGTAATGTAACTTGTGTATCTTTAGGAAATAAACGTGTAACATAACTTGCACATCTTTAGGAAAATAAGCTTACTGCAACTTGCAAATCTTGATAAATCAAATTTTAACTTCCAAATATCTATTCTAATATTGGAAGATTGTGTAGATTCAATAAAGTTAAATTGTAATGTTTTTGTGAAGAAAAAAAAAAAAGCAACCTAACCTTGTGGATTTTTTGTTTGTACAATGGTCAATAGCAATTCTGTGCATATACTAACGTTAACTTTGCTCTCTATTATCTATATATGTGGGTGCATTAGGAAAAAAGATAGATAACTCAAAAAACAATTTTTTTTCCTTAAACATCTTTTACTTCTAAATTTTGGAGTGTTGTTCATTGGTTTGGAAATTCTTTGCTGCAATCAAAGGGTCTACCGAGTTGATGTATTCTGGGAGAAGAACACATTATAAAGTTTCAAGAATACTAGTATCAAGTACACATTATAAAGGACATAAGCTTGCATACTTCAACCTAGCTATTCTAAACCTTGAACTCATTCACTATTTGTTTTCAATTATAATGATTGATTGCTCTGATCTTAATATCCGTTGTGTATTCTAGTTGAAACATGACATTTGACAATTACATTATATTATTTAATTTCTTTAATTAATTTTTTATAACATTATTTTTATTTCATACTTCATCCTTTTATTCAAAATTTATTTCAATATTTAAGTTATATTTAAGCATCCATATTTTGCTTAGGGACAAATATTATGTCTTAAGATGCAATAATAAAGGTTAATGATTGTGGTGTTTGACAAAATTGTGTAGAAGAGCTTGGATCTCAAATCATTTCAATGATTCTAGCTATACATCAATCCTCATTTTGAAGAGGTTGTTAATTGCATGAAGGATTATAATTTTATTCCTTTTGAAACTCTACTTTTATGAGCCTCTTAAGAATTATTCTTTTTTAAACAAACACTAGCAAGGACATTATGTTTATTTAAACTTCTTTTGTTAATGATACTATAAACAAATTTATATACTTTGTTTCTGTTTATATCATCACATGGTGTGAATCAACTACTCATCCAAATGTCCACCTACTTTGTTCTTTCACTGGAAGTTGATATTAACTAGACACAAAAAATAAAAATTAGTGAAATTATGAGATTACATAGGTAACAAAAATAAGAGAAAGTTAACAAAAAACATGGTTTTATATTTTGAAGGATAATTTAGTTTCCATTTTTTTATGTCAAAAGAGAATGAGAAACTTTTGTGCAATAATCTTGGTCAACTTGGTCCCAATAGTAGATTGATAAAGATAATATTATTTGATCACTTTTGACTGATGTGTCCCAATAATAATCAGCTAGCGTTGAGATGTCAGGTATTTGATTTATTGCATAGATTAAACCATTTTTCTTTTACTTTTATATCTACTTTTTCAATTTTAACTTGTACGATGAACTCATTTTTTCTATATAGAAGAAATGAATGAAAATCGAGATATTGATGTAGAAGTATCAACTTATTCTAATTGTAAGATTAGTACTTGTTGGCTTGAGATAATAAGTATTTTAGCACTTGAAAAATATTATTAATTATGAAATATTTGAATGTTTTTCTGGCAAAACAGATGACACTTCTTATATAATTGGATATAATTCAAATACTTCTTAGGTTGACTCACACTGTTTGGTCTCAGAAAACAACAATGCAAGTGTTATTAAAAATTCTTTAAAATAGAAAATATAAAAATTATAAATATCATAGTACCTTACAAAATAATATAAATTTTCTTAATACATATGCAAAGTAGCATGACATTGGTGATCCTAATTATGAGTGTAAATAATGTGGTACACTAATATGGTCTACTGAGAGAGCAACAACTCGTAAACTCAAAGAAATCAAAATTTCCCTATGTTGTTCCAAGAGGAAAAATTCAACCTCGAATGTTAAAATATGCACCCCAAAAGCTTTAGGATTTAGTTCACAACAAAGATACAGATAACTTATTATTTTTAAAAAATATTAAATCTTCAACATTATATTTTTCGTTTAAGAGAGATACTAGAAACTAATAAAGTTCAAGGATCAAAAACATATTATCACTCTAGTCAGTATTCCTATTTCATTCTTCGTCCTTTTGTTCAAAACTTATTTTGATATTTAAGTTATATTTAAAAATGTATATTTTTCTTAGGGACAAATATTATGTCTTAAGATGCAATATTAAAGGTTAATAATTGTGTTGTTTGACAAAATTGTGCAAAAGAGCTTGGATCTCAAAGCATTTCAATGATTCTAGCTACACATCATCAATTTGAAGAGGTTGTTTATTACATGAATGATTATAATTTTATTCCTTTTGAAATTCCAGATTTATAACCCTCTTAAGAATTTTTTTTAAAACAAATACTAGCAAGGGCACTAAGTTTATTTCAACTTCTTTTGTTAATGACACTAATTTTTTTTATTGATTTTGTTTCTTTTTTTATCATCACATAATGTGAATCACGTGCTCAAATAAATGTCGACCCATTTTCCTCTTGACTTAATGTTATTTTATAACTTTTGACTGATGTGTCCGAATCATAACTAGAAAACACTGAGATGTTAGGTATTTGATTTATTACTCAGATTAAACCATTTTTCTTTTACCTTCTCATCTATTTTTTTTAATATTAACAGGTACGATGAACTCATTTTTCCTATATAGAAGAAACTAATTTCAATGAAGATATTGATGTAGAAGTATCAACTGATTCTAATTGTAAGATTAGTACTTGCTGGATTGAGATAATAAGTATTTTACCTCTTGGAAAAAATTATAAATTATAAATATTTGAATTTTGTCTGACAAAACAGATGACACTTCTTGCATAATTAGGTTTAATTCATATACTTCTGAGGTTGACTCACATTTCATGGTCTCAGAAAAAAATGCAAGTGTTATTAAAAACTCTTTAAAATTGAAAATATAAAAATTATAAATATCATAGTACCTTATAAAATAATATATTATATTTTTTTTATAATATGTAGAGGATCAAGATATTAGTGATCCTAATTAAGAGTGTGAATATTGTGGGACATTGATGTGGTACATTGAGATAGCAACAAATGGTAAACCCCAAAAAACCAAATTTGTCCTATGTTGTTCCAACTTCCAATGTTAAAAGATGCTCCCCAAACCCTTTATGATTCAAGTTCCAATGTTAAAAGGTGCTCTCCAAATGCTTCATGATTTAGTTCACAAGAAAGATAAAGATAACTTATTCTTTTTACAAAACATTAAATCTTCAACACTATATTTTTTGTTTACTTTAGTAGGTGAGAGAGATAACAGGAACTTTCAAGCACAAAAAATAGATTTTCATTAAAATTTTGGGACCAAAATATAATTAACCTTGAGAATAATGATAACATAAATAATATAATAATTAATTAATATCAATCTAATACTAATAGAGATATCAAAACTTATCTAGCTAACAATTTAGTATTTATTATGTAAAAGAACCTTGATAAATATCATTATTCATATTTTAAGATTTATTTATGTCTTACATAAATTAATAATTTTTCAAAATTAAGTTAAATTGGTTGTATGAATGCAATTTATTTTGTAATTTATTTTGAAAATAAGGTAAGCAAAATATTTTTCTCAATAGAAAAAAGATATTTAAATTACTGTTATTTTTTTTAACAAAGTTAATTTTCATTTCTGAAGTAAATAAATTAAGTTTAAGTTATATTTTTATCATTGAACTGATAAACAAATTTGTTGTGATTAACTCTTTACTTTTAGTATATATATATATATATATATATATATATATATATATATATATATATATATATATATTCTAATTTTGCTCACCTATCTTAATTCTTTGGTGTTAGCCATGGGTTACCAACCTATATATCAATATTCCCCTTTAAATGCTTATAAGTATACAACTGACGGTTAAGTTTCTTATCTCCATTATAAATCTTCTTTTGTCTTCCTATTAATAATAATAATAATAATAATAATAATAATTATTATTATTATTATTATTATTATTATTATTATTATTATTAATATCTATTTATAAATATTATATGAAATGGAGCAATATATATTTTTTATTATATATTTAAAAATTATTATTTTGAATTATCATAGTATACCATACATGTTTTAGGATTAAAAAAATTAAAATACAATACAATAATTAATGTGATTTATTATGTGCTGATAAAAAGGTGTAAAAAATTTTTTTTTGTATAAAAGTTTATTTATAAAATTATTAAATTTTTTTTATATTATTATTAAGTTTATGTTAAAAACTGTACAAAAGTTATTAAATATATACTTACTAATTTGAGGTTGAATATGCATTTATTTATAGCCAAAATTCATATTTTTTATTAGACACATTTTTTCATGGATATCTACTCATAAATATTACATGAAATGGAAGAATATATATTATTTTTTAATTATACATTTAAAATTATTATATTTAATATATTATTATATACAATACATATTTTAGGATACAAAAATTAAATAAAATAGATCAATTTGATATTGTGCTTGGAAACCTAAATGGAGTTGGGCATTTTCTTTTAACACCCCCTGTTTGCTATTTGCACCCCTAAAGTATATATTTTTTTGTAAATTCCTAATATACCCTTATCCTTATTTGATTTAAATTTTTTAAATTTATTTTTTTATTTTCTTGTCTTGTTGTGCTTTTTTTTTGCCACTCTTGTGTGCCAAATATAAATTCTCACATTCTGTCCTATTGTAAATCCCTATCTGAAAAGGAAAACACAATTTTATTAAGATATGATTTTCTTGATTTAAAGTTTAAGGTTTTGGGATTTATGATTGAGGGTTTGTTTGCATTTTTATTCATACTACGTCGAGTGTTACAGTATTCCAGATCAGTTGATCTGAAACTAACTATATTTACCGTAGATCACCTAATCCGGAATACGCATTTGATCCACTTCTGGATTATTTGATCCGGAATATACATAACACATTCCCGATCAATTGATCCAGAATGTACATAATACATTCCGGATCAACTGATCCAGAATGGACATAATACATTCCGGATCATGTTGTCCGGAACATACTTGCTGAATCTCATTTGCCTTCCAGATCATGTGGTCCGGAATATACTAGCTGAATCCCAGAAAAAGGGAGGGTATTTTTGGGTTTTGAAAAAAATTGTAAAGCCTGAGGGGTGCGAATAGAAGATAGGGGGTATTAAAAGCAATTGCCACGGAGTTGTTGCTGATGCTTTTGTGGTAAAAGCCCAAATATTCTTTACCCTGGAACCCAAGGATCCAACACAAAAAGGTCATTACGGTTAATGTGAAGCTGGAGAGAAAGTACTTGATAACTGCCTAAATGACTTATTTTTACATAGATAAAATAGAGTAGTTATCCCAATTTCTTAGTACTTAAGATGTTGTTTTCCTTTATTTTTATTTAAAATTAGATATAATTAGAATTTTAGTTTTAGGTTTAGATTTATGCATATTTTACGTTTATTTTCTTGTTTTAGTGTTTATATGGGAGTAAGAGTTGTTGGAAGACTAGAGCAGGGAATGTTTTATTTGTAGATGGAGTTCAGGATAAGTGGTTTTGGTTAGCAGAAAAAGCAGGGGACTACACTATCTCATTATTATATAGAGTGTTGAATTGTCAACAACTCCACAACATCCATAAGATTATTTCTTCAAATGGATCTAGATGAAACGTGTACTTATGAAGGTTCAACTTTTGGTATGGCAATTAGATGTTGATCATCTACCTTTAAGTGAGAACTTGGTAAAGCGTGAGATACTTCATAGAGATGAAATCATGTGTGGGTTCTCTAGAGCAATGCAAGAAACAAGTTGTCACTTATTTCTGGCGTTCCTGATGTCAGTTAGTGATGAAGACTCAACTTCTCCCTAAGATCTACTTCCATGAAGGGGTTGAATTAATGTGAAATGGAGTTTGGATAGAAGAGGAATGGAGGGGAAAACGCCACTCTCAAGGGTGAGAGATGAGTTTAGGATGCTTGCCATAAGGAGGGATCTTTGATAAAAGCTAGAAGAACTCTCTCCCAAGGGAGAGAGGCTCACGGCCAAGGATAAAGAGAACTCTCTCACACACTCACTCAAGGCTCACACTCAAGCTAAAATGCTCAAATTATACTCAAGATGATTACATGTAGGTGAAAGGTCTTATTTATAGGCTAGAAGGGATAGGTTAGGCTAACTAGATCATAGTTAATCTGACCAAGATTAGGCTAACTCTAGTTGAGTCACATCTAACCATGATTAGCTAACTATGGTCATGTATAACCAACTAATGAATTTATCCCTAATCTAGTCTAGATACAAAAAGGTGTAAATAGTATAAAGAGGTGGTAAAAAGTAGTCATGGTTAAGGCATGATTAGGGGGTGTGACGTCTAGCAACTAAGAGGTAGGAATAGTAGTCATGCCTTAAGCATGCTTAGAGGGGTGCGCCTATAATGAGAGAGGTGAACATAACACATGCTCATCTTCTCTAAAAGCTAGCTCATCTTAGCAAACTCTATCATGATGACTATAGTACTTTTTAGAAAAATAAAAGATGACCTAAAAGGGTAACCTTAATACAATGGTCAAAGGTTGACTTTAGGAGTCAACTTACTAAAAAGTCAAAGTCAACAAAATTATAAAAAGTCCTAAATTCTAATTTATACAATGGAATAAAACTTCTTCATATATCCTTCAAGGGCCTTGAGCCGGATTGCATCAGTTAGAGTTTGGGTTGAGTTATGCACATGGTGAAGAATCTCTACAACAGTACACACCAACAATCCTATACATGGTTTATAGTTCTTGGGATTGGTCAGTGGCAATAACAACGAAGCTCAGAAAGCTCATCCTTTTGTGATTCGCAAGCATGTGACATCTTTGAAAGGGACATAATGCACCAATTTTCAAGTCAACACCTCTTAATGCTCATGCTATAGTATTCTTTTCTTTTAAATGTAAGTCTGTAAGACATTTGATTGATATATCTTGTGCTATCCTACACTATTATTAATATAATTTATTTGACCTATAAAAAAATCTTGTATCGTATAATAAATGTGTTCTAACTATTAACCAGTGTTGGTCGAGGGTTCTAGCTCAGTTGGTCGAGTAGGGTGTGTGAGTTCTTATAAACCCTCTGATACTGTTTTCAACTCCTTTCAGGAGTATAAAAGAAAACAATTATTAACCTGTCTATGTAAGATTAATGACTAATATCTCTTAATACAATAATCAACTCAATTATTCAAACATGAATTGTGTATAACAAAATCTCACTCGTGTTTGACGATATATAATGAGTTAACAATTGTCCCTCACTCCCCACAAGCAGTAGCCGAAACAATTTAACATATATCTTCAAGAGCAAATAACAACAAATACAACATATTGATTTATAAGTTTATTCCGGTCTAATTTAGGTGGCGTTTGTTTGGGTCATTTTCTATTTTCATTTTCAAATAAAACAGAAAACAGTAGTGAAAATATATTTGGTTATAATTTAGAAAACATTTTTACTAAAACCATTTTTAAAAAATAACTGAAAACAAAAAATAGAAAAAAGTTGTTTTTAGTGCTTTCAAAACTTAATAACAACAGTATAATTATATAAAAAATAATATATAAATGTATTTTAAACTATGTATAAATAATTTATAATATTTTTGTTAAAATTAATTAAATTTAACATATAATTTTTTTTAAATAAAAAATAAGTAAAAAAAAACATATTTTCTAAATGTTGAAAACCTGAAAGTAAAAACAACTTTTAAAAAATAAAAACAAAAAATATTTTCTCAAATTAAATGACACAATAGTTTTGCTTTGGTTTAATTTGTCTTTAGCGTTTCTAATTAAATTTGAAAATGATGGAACTGGGCAATCATATAGAGATACTTTTTATTTTCTGGGCAAAAATGAGTTGTACAACTAGCCAACCTGATATTATATATCATTTATAAACTGTCTTTCATCTGTAAGCATTACGTTCTGGTCAATGAACTTTTTGTCAAATGTAATTTGCAACACGACTAATCAGTTGTCAACGTTGAAGTTAAATTGGACAGCTATTAACTACTGTGTCTTATAGACAACCGTAATTTGAAATATAAAGCTAGCTAGTTGAACTTACCTATTAACTTTTATTTTTAGGATACCTATTAACTTTTTTATGCCATAATTTATAATAACTTACTATAATTAATCGCAAGTTTACGGCCAGAAATTCAGTCCCCGAAACACGCAAGTTGGATTACATAATCTATATAACATGTTTTCATGAATTTCATTTTTAACCAAGAGAATTGGATTCTTGATCCATATAATCTTGACCTGATTTTTCTAGATTTTGTTTTTTCTCCCACCTCCCCCCCACAAATTTGACTATTTCGAAATATTAGTCCGATCAATATGCTAGCCAAACCAAGATGTTTTTCTAGTATCGAAAAAGACAAAAATGTTGAATTGTTGGATATATATAACCCAATTTGAGTGGGAAGGTTTTAAATTAAGTTGTTTTTCCAAATCGTGTGTTATAGTACAGTTGTAATTCCCTCTAAGAGAGGATATGTGGGGTCTTTGTTTCTTCCCGTATTAAAATAAGCTTAATGCCAATCTCATAGAGTTGCTTCAATACTATATTTCTATTTGCAAAAATAGAAATACATATTCAATTACTCTTGAAGTGGGTATGTAGAAAAACCTAAGTAACTCAGATATAGATTTTTATTATTTTTCTTCTAATTGTGCACGTATAGAAGCTTGCCTCCGTTAGTTTGTTTATGTTCACAAATTTAATTTAGTTTCATTAATAAGAATATAACTTTTATGATTCTTAAGGTTGGTGCAATAAGTACAAGTGTATTGAAAATCAATTGCTTTCTCTATCTCATAAAAGACAAAAGGTTAGATTACAATGTAGTGTGACCACCCAACACATAGCCGCTCAATTTGCATGGAGCTGATCCCATGAAGATCACAACTCACAAGCAAAGGGTTTTGATGAATTTAAGTGATGAAAACTATAGGTAGGGCAATATATGTAAGAAGACCATATATGATCGGTCTTTATGAGAATCTCACAAAAGATATTACCTAAATTACAATATTATGCATCTGGTAGTAAACAATTTCAATTTCCTCGTCCATCAAGTCGTAACTTATAACACTTGAGCTCCAATATTGGTGGATTATTTGTTTGACAAATAATAGAATATTTGTATAACTAATTAATTCGGTATGTAATCAGCAAGTTGACGTAACAAAATTCTCTCGGTATATATTGTTCATCTATATACATACCTATACGCGCTACCCAACTAAAGGACACTCGTGTTCACATAGTTGAAATTAAAATGGAAAGCAAATATAAAAATCAAAATATTATAATATTTACTTAATATGGTTGATAAAATGTTAAAAATGCACCAAACGATGAGGTAAAATTATTTATATATATATATATATATTTATTGTGAAATGACATTCTAAGATATATTTTTTTATTACAGGAAAATACATCATATATGTAGAGCAGTAGAGAGAATATATCTCTGGAAACAAAAAACTGCTCAATCCCTATAATTAAGTTAATCTCTCTAACTAATCCTGGAAATTAGCTAATGCAATAAATCAACCTGTATTTGGTAATTTACTATACAGTGAATCAATTAGAAATCTCTTTGGTAATTTACTATACAGTGAATCAATTAGAAATCTCAACATTCCCCCTCAAGTTAGTGCATAAATGCCAGTCAGGCCCAACTTGCTTAGAAATTTGGAGAACACTGGTTTTAGAACTACTTTAGTGAGAATATCAGCCAATTGATCTTCTGTTATGATCTTAGGCAACTCTAAAATCTTCTTATCCAACTTTTCCTTGATAAAAAATCTGTCTACTTCAACATGCTTTGTGCGATCATGTTGTACTGGATTATGGGCAATATCAAATGCAGCTTTGTTGTCACAATACAACTGGATTGGTTGCTTAGGAGGGTATCCCAAATCTTCCAACAATAACTTTAACCATAATGCTTCACATAGACCAAGTGCTATACCTCTAAATTCAGCTTCTGCACTTGAGCGGGCCACCACGTTTTGTTTTTTGCTCCTCCAAGTTACAAGGTTTCCTCCTACAAAAGTGAAATAACCTGAAGTAGACCTCCTGTCATCTATGGCTCCAGCCCAATCTGCATCTGTATATACATTTATTTCTTGATAATTAGTGTGTTTAGTGAACAAAATACCCCTTCCAGGTGCAGATTTCAAATACCTTAAGATGTGCATGACAGCATTCATATGTTTTTCTCCTGGGTTATGCATGTACTGACTAACAACACTTAATGCATAAGTAAGATTTGGTCTGGTATGGGCCAAGTACATTAATCTTCCTACAAGCCTTTGATATTTTCCTTTGTCAACCGGTATTTGATTTGGCTCAAGACACAATTTCAATCCTTCTTCAATAGGAGTAGTAGCAGGACGACACTCTTCCATGCTTGTTTCACGCAAAAGATCTAGGATATATTTTTTTTGGGAGAGAAATAGTCCTGTTTTTTATCTGGAAACTTCTATCCCCAGAAAATATTTCAGAGGACCAAGATCTTTCATTTCAAATTTTCCAAATAAATAGCTTTGTAGAGCTTTCTGTTCTTCAGGGTCATTTCCAGTAACAATCATATAATCTACATATATGATAAGAGCAGTAATCTTACCGTGTTGTTTCTTTAGAAACAAAGTATGATCGGAATTGCTCTGATGATAGCCAAAAGCAGTCATTGCCTCTGAAAATCTTCCAAACCATGCCCTTGGAGATTGCTTCAAGCCATACAATGATTTCTTTAATTTACACACCTTTTGACTATGCTTCTTTGGAACCATACATCCTGGTGGCAGTTCCATATAAACTTCTTCAGATAATTCTCCATGGAGGAAGGCGTTCTTTACGTCAAGTTGTTGTAACGGCCAGTCTAAGTTTACTGCTAGAGATAACAACACTCGAACTGTGTTGAGTTTAGCCACAAAAGCAAATGTCTCTGTATAGTCTACCCCATAAGTTTGAGTGTAGCCCTTTGCTACTAACCTTGCTTTTAGCCTTTCAATTGTGCCATCTGTTTTGTACTTTATAGCATAAATCCATCGACATCCAACTGGTTTTTTTCCTAGTAGACAGTCAACAAGTTCCCATGTTTCATTTTGTTGCAAGGCTTTCATTTCCTCATTCATCGCATTTTTCTATCGTGGATCAGCCAAGGCTTCCTGTACATTGTTAGGAATAGTAACAGTAGATAATTGATTTACAAATGACTTATTTGATTCAGACAAACGGTGGTAGGAAACAAAATTATTCATGGGGTATCTAACCTTACTAGAAAGAGTGGGCTCATAAGTGAGTTTAGGAATACCTTTAGTGTGTCGTTCTGGTAGTTGTTTTTTTGTTGGCACAAGATTAAGAGCATCCATGACAGTAGATGATTGGTTTGGTGTGTCATCAAGAGGAGTCATACCAAGTTCTGTCACACCTCATAATGTGAAGTCCCATTTATTTCATTTCTATCTCATCCGTATAACTTGATTGTAAGTTATCTGCACAAGAATTATCGTTGCTGCAATTTACCTCTAAATGGTCTTTCTCAAGATATACATATTCTTGGCAATTATAGTCTAAAGTCTGCAGTTCTTTATTGTTTTCCCCCTGAAGTGCAGATTCTGAAGAGAAATACATTATTTGTTCATGAAAAACAACATCCATGCTTATAAACATCATTTTAGTTGGAGGATGGTAACACCGATACCCTTTTTGGTGTATAGCATATCCAAGAAACACACATCATAAAGCCCGAGGTGCCAATTTGTTTGGGTTCTTTTGAATATGCACGAATGCTACACAACCAAAAATACGAGGAGCCAAATCTGTACTGCCAAGGGCAACCACTTTGTTTAGGAGAGTCTGCAGTGGTGTTTGAAACTCATTAGAGCTAGAAGGGATACGATTTATGACATATGTTGCCATTGTAAGAGCCTCTCCCTAATAAGAGAAAGGCATATGGGCCTCTAATAATAAAGAACGTACCACCTCTAGTAAGTGTCGATTTTTTCACTCGGTAACACCGTTTTGTTGCGGTATATTAGGACACGTAGTTTGATGAATAATCCCATGTACTTCCAAGTACCTCTTGAGGTCTAAGCTTTGGTATTCACCACCATTGTCACTACAAAGAACCTGAACCTTTACGTTGTAGTGGGTTTCAATCATTTTGTGAAACTTTTGAAATATCAAGTTCACTTCTCCTTTGGACTTCATTAACCATAACCAAGTCATTCTAGTGCAGTCATCTATGAAAGTAACAAACCAACGTGATCCTCTTAAAGTAGAAATCTTAGAAGGACCCCAAACATCTGAGTGTATAAGCATAAAAGGAACAATACTTTTATTCAAACTGATTGGAAAAGGAACACGATGACTTTTTGCTTGTTCACATACATCACAACGAAAAACAGAGATGTCAATCTTTGCAAATAATAAAGGAAACAATTTTTTCAAGTAACTAAATGAAGCATGTCCCAGGCGACGATGCCATAGCCAAATTTCAGTTTCTTATTTCTGTTTGGTAGAACTCTTCACAGTCAAAGCGCTTTCTAACTTCCCAGAATCTTTCGACACCAAGTCCAAATAGTATAATCTTCCTTGTTTAACACCATAACCAATCGTCTGTCTGGTCTGAATGTCCTTAAACACACAAAAATTAGGCCAAAAAATAACAATACAATTTAGGGATGTAGTAATTTGTGAGATAGACAAAAGGTTATATTCTAGAGATGGAACGACTAAAACAGAATCCAAAGTAAAATTATTAGTAAGAGTTAAGGATCCTTTTCCAATAACAGAGGTTGTGTCACCATTGGCAGTGGAAATCAATTCTTTTGAGGATGGTTTCATGGATGAAATTTGTCTAGAATCAAAAGTCATATGATCAGTAGCACCTGAATCAATTATCCATGTGCTATTAGTAATAGGTACAGAAAACTCACCACCATTACCTCTAATTGCCATCAAAGCAGTGGACTCTTTGGAGGCTTTATTTGCGTTTTTTGCCTCAACAGCTGCTGCAACTGGATTCTTTCTTCGTTGATCCCAACTGTGATCCCACCACTTTGGATATCCATTAAGTTCAAAACAACGACTCTTAGTGTGGCCCTGCTGATTGCAGTGAGTGCATTTAAACTTAGACTTATCTATATTTGAGTTCGCTTTAGGATGGTTTCCTTTTGTTTGACCCTGCCAGTTTCTGTTTCGAGCTATCATGGCTGTGCTGTCAGAACTTTCTGATTCACCTTTCAAAGTCGCTTGACGTATTGCCTTTCGACGAATCAATGCATAAGAATTCTCCAACTCTGGGATAGGTTCTTTGCGTAAAATCTCTCCACGAATTTGTTCAAACTCACCATCTAATCCTGCAAGGAATATATGCACCCTTAGTCGTCCAATTGATTTCTTGTAAGCTGTGACATCTTCAGGATCTTTCATGACCACCTTATCACGATGATCCAATTCCTGAAAAATTTCCATCAATTCTCCATAATACTCCGAGAGAGGCCTACCATTTTGTTTTGCAGTAAAGGCCTTTTTATTCAAAGTAAATACTTGTAACTCATTACTTCCATCATAGAATGCCTTAGATAATGCACTCTAAATTTCATGGGCTGTGGCTAAGCATAAGTAACGCTTCATAACTTCTGGGCTCATGGACAGCAACAACCACCTCTTCACCTTTTGATTTTCTGCATACTATTTTTCATAACCAGAATCTTGCTCTGCAGGTTGTTTCTCCTTGCCATGAATATATGAGAGTTTCTCCCTCTCTGTGATATGCATTTCCATTATCTGTGACCATATGTCGTAATTTGTTTCACTCAGAACGATTCCGGCATTGAACGCACTTTCAGATTGAATAATGATAGGAGTCAATGTAGACCCTGATTTGGGTGCAGAATTTTTATCAGACATCTTATAGGTTCACAGGGTGTTAAAAAAAAAGGTTAAGAAAATGGTGGATCAAGGTTAAGGAACCTAGCTCTGATACCATATTGTGAAATGATATTCTAAGATATATTTTTTTATTACAGGAAAATACATCATATATGTAGAGCAGTAGAGAGAATATATCTCTGGAAACAAAAAACTGCCCAATCCCTATAATTAAGTTAATCCCTCTAACTAATCCTGGAAATTAGCTAATGCAAAATCAACCTATATTTGGTAATTTACTATACAGTGAATCAATTAGAAATCTCAACAATATATATATATATATATATATATATATATATATATATATTAAAAGATGTCAAAAGAAGCATAGGTACATTCACCAAATAAAAGAAAAAGAAAAGAGAAAGAGCCATAGGTACACTGTATACTAACCAGTCTCACAGTGTCGTTACAGGTATCCACATGTGCATCCTTGCAGACTCTTACCCAAAATATCTACCTTATCAGAGAAGGAGCAAGATATATTTGTCAAATTCAGTACTCAAACATTCCTGTGCATGTACATTTCGGCACCCACTATGAAACTTGGTAATTGTGATCCTTACTGACCCTAAGACTTTTGCCATAGAGAAAAATGGTTTTGACGAGAAGCAATGCAAGGCCTCCAACCCCCCTGTCAATGAAGCTCCGACCTCTAATGCACGGGAGGATGCGATCTTGACTACTCTCCAACAGTTACAAGATGAGATGCGTGAGATATGCATGACTTACCAAGAAGAGATGGAGGATCTCAGACGCAAGAAAAAGGACTTTTAGAACCTACTCAATCTCGGAAGCATGATGACCTGAACCACATTTCTCGTGATCGGGGATCCATGACCCCTTTGAGGCACAACTTGTCACCACTAAACATCCTCGCACATCCAAGATAGTTACGACTACCACTGTACAAGGCTTGACAAGGCAACACCACTTTTTCATTTTGAGTATCACAGACACTGATGTGACCATGCCTAGCCAAGGACCTATCACTAGGGCCATGGCTAGAAGGATTGAAGAAGACTAGCCCTTGCAGACAAAGGAAGACTTCACTTCCTATGGAGACAGAAGATATTAGGCTAGGGACTTTAGTTAATAAAATGTAATTTTTCTTCATTTTAATTTTGAGGAGCATTAAGAATTTAATTTGGGACATGTATTTAGTCCATTTTTTATTTTTAGGAGGTGTCTTAGGAATTTAGAGGGTGGATTTAGCTTTTTAGGTCTTTATGAAGGAAATAAGGGGTAGCCTTGATATCTACACCCTCTTTTCCTACATAAACCCCCTAAGCTAATAAGAAGGAATCTTGGCCCTTGGTTTGAGAAACTTGGGCACCAAGTTTGATGATCTAAGGAAGGAATTGTTTCTCAATCCTCCTCCCTTATATCTCTCCTTTTATTCTTAGCCCTTCTTTTTTAGGTTATCTTGTTCAAGAGGTTAGCTACCTCTATAAATAGGAGCTCCTCCCTCACTTGTATTTTTTACACTTGAATTTAATCCTAGAGACCATATTGGTTGAGGTTCTTACCTTTAAGTGTCCCCCTTTCTCCTTTGTGAGAGCTTCTAAGAGTTATCAATGGACCCCTCCCTTGTGGCCTCTCCCCTTTGGCTTATCAAACCTAGTATTTGTGGCGCCTCACCTTATTCCTTTCGTCTCCATAAATCCATTTCCCTTCCAGGTGACCTTAGAAAGGATCCTTTGGGCACGTGATCATCAAAGATCACATCAGAGACTCCTTTTCCGGAGAACTGGAGGAATCTCACATTGGATAAGTATGATGGAACAACAAATTCGGACAAGCACTTGGATGCATTCATTACCTAAGTGGGTTTATATACTTTTGATGATGCCATATTGTGACGAGTGTTCCTTACCTCCCTCAAAGAGCAAGTCCTGAGTTGGTTTACTTGGCTTCCCCCTAACACCATCAACTTTTTTTACGCCTTGTCATCTTATTTCACCGTACCATTTGCCACTAGTCGGCCCTATCAATTGACAACAATTTCCTTAGTCAACCTTCGATAGGAGAAGAAGGAGTCCCTGTGATCCTTCATAGAGCGTTTCTGTAAAATTGCCTACACTATATGATCACAACCCGAAGAGTTTGTCAATAGCCTATGTTGAAAGGCCCTAAAAGACCTCGAGGACCTCTGACATCATGTCACCTCTGTCATGGACATGGAGAAGATGACTGAGTTTCACAATAGGGATTGGGAAGAGATAGTTGGGCCTAGCAAGAAAGTCTTTGACAAGGACCAACCTAGGGGTGATGAGATGGAAACCACAGGGATAAGACATTCAAGAAAAAGTATTCCAACTACATCCATCTCAACGAGTAAGGCCAAAATTTTGGAGCAAGCATTAGTAATGAAGCTGATGTCCATCCCCAAGTTGGTTAACACTCCCCCTAGAGCAAACAACACTAAGGAATGTTGTTAGTACATAAAAATGAAAGCTACTCAACCAAAGAATGTGGTACATTGAGGGGAAAATTAAAGACCTGATCAATATAGGGCACCTGAGAAGCTAAGTTCAAGGAGTCAAAAGGTCGAATTATGCGCAATTCGAATGACAAAGCTCATACTTTTACAAGAGAAAACAAGAAGATGAAGAAGACATGGAACATAGAAAAGGCAAGACATGAAGAAGTCTATTTTGGGACCACCCTATGGAGCCAAAAGATCATACTCGAATCGTAGGCCTGAAGCCCCCAAGAAGGTTATTAACACCATTTTGGGAAGATTTGTAGGAGGAAGTAATACTTCATCTGTTTAGAAGTGACTTTTGAAATAGGTCTAAGTAGTAAACAAGGTTTCACCCTTAATAGGACCAAGAATGCTGATATCACATTCTCCAACTGGGATTTCAAAGCAATTGATCTAGCGTAAGATGACCCAATAGTCGTCAATGTAGAAATCATGAATTGCGTGCTCCTGAAAAGGGTGAACACTTAAGACTACATTGATTTGTACACCAACTTCGACTTAAAAAGTGAGAGAGAAAGAGTTATCTGAGCCTGGTATATTATGGTCAATGCCAATAGCTCATATAATGTTCTCCTTGGCCGACCCTTTCTCATCACTTTAGAGTCATTGTGTCAACCCCACATTTGACCATGAAATTCACCTTAAACAAAGGCAGAATAGTCACTATCTATGACAACCAATGCACTACATGAAAATTCTACATGGCTAATCTCAAAATGACTCCTCTAGTAGAAGAACTTGAGCAGCAAATGCACTAGGTGGACATTGAAGGGGCACAGATAGAGGATCTCGTTGACTTGAACCCCACAATTCACCTCTAAATTTCCTTCTCCCCCTCTATATCTAAGTAGAATGGGGAGGCTTGAACTCCACTACTTTGTTGTTTTGAGTTCTTCCTGTAAGTCTTCGGTGTGGTGATCTACGGTAGTAGTAGGAGGAAAGCTCCCAATTCTTACGGTGTCAATCTACTCGTTTGAAGGTACGCATCTTCCTCTTTGCTCTTCTTGTCCACATATCTGGGTGGTGGTTTTATGGTGTCTGAGAGGGATGTTACGACAAAAGTAGGGGAGATGTTGGAGGTGTTAGCGGTGGAGTGGTGTGAGTTGTACCCTTGGGTAAGGGAGGACGTGTTTCAGCATAGGACAAAGTATTCGTCCTAGTTAGAGGCAAACTGCTTGAAGGGGAGGATGCCCATGGCACAGGACAGGGGGGAGGACACTATCATCTACGAGCCCTGCTTGCATGGGGAGCTGCCATGCGCGTCGCCCAAGGGAACAAGGAGTCTTTCACTATCATGTACAAGACCTTGTTTACAAGGCTTGGTCTAAGGCTTCCTGATGCATTCCCTTGATCTCTTCAACCAAGGTTCCTTCCTCTTAGAAGATGGAGGATGGAAAAGGTTAGGGATGGAGGGGAACTTGACGCCACTTCTCTAGGGAGAAGATAAGTCGAGAAAAATTTTACTAGGAGGCTTGTCACAAGGGAGATGATCCTTGATAAAAGTTAAAAGAAAGAGAATCCTCAAGAGAGAGGTTTACTCAAAGGTGACACTCAAAATAAGAAAGGCTCAAATGAGTCTTATCTCATTCATTTAAGCGTGATGATTACAAGAGAGACTAGGTGTATATATAGCCCAATGAGAGAGCTAGGCACTCAAAACTGGGCAATGTGGGACTTTAAGCCTAATTAGGATTAGAGACACCTACTCTAAACCTAGGAGGGGTGCAAAATCTAATCCAAAGGTGTGGGAAGGAAGCCCAACATGCCTTGGAGAAGAGGCTCTTAACTAAGCTTACCTCATCTCACTAACTAACAACACTTGTTCTTCCTAATTACAAAGTAAATGGCCAAAATACATGGCTCAAAAGGAAATTCAAAGCTAATTAATATTTACAAAGGGGAATCTATTAACTATGGCCTAATATGTCTATCTCCATCATAAGTTGAGGTCTTGATGAGTCTTTTCGGGCCAAGTCTTCCTCTATCTTCCTAGCCATGACCCTAGTGAGAGGGCCCTTGAAAGGTAGGATTGCATCACTTCCTCTTATTGTGTTTGAGAAGGCGGTGCTTACCCAAGTCGACGTGGCCCCTTATCAACTCCACACAACAGTTGGGCACTCTTGAGGGCCTTCTAGGTTGTTTGGAAGACCCTCAGGGTGGATTTGTCGAGTAATGTCTTTTATTAGTTTTTTGAGTTAAAGTAAAATAACGGGTCGAGCTGGTCATCTTTTAGTGGCATAGTGGGAAGGAGCCCCATTGGGCTTTAAACTTACAAGGTGAGGGATTTGGGAGAGAGACTTGGCTTGGATAAGAGCTTAAATGAAAACTTCAAGCCATAGTCTTAGGATTTTAACATTGTAAATATTTTATTTTTTCTTAGGAATTTAACGCGCATATTCATCCCTTTAGAGGCCTTTTATTTTGGCCATTTTCCATGTAATTAGGCAAGTGGGTACCTAATTAATTATGTAGAGTGTGCATAGAAAGAGGTGCAGCCCAAATATGGGAGTGTGGGTCATCTTTACACCTTATTTTTGCACCCCTCTTTCTCTCACACAACACATGACCAACATAGGACCCACCCTCCTTGATTCTAGGTGTTAGAAATGGGGTTTGTTCCCTATTTAGTTAGCTTAATCCTATTTAGGGTGATGTAAGCATGCCTAGCTAAGGACCTATCACTAGGGCCATGGCTAGAAGGATTGAAGAAGACCTAGCCCTTGTAGACAAAGGAAGACTTCACTCCTGTGGAGAGTGAAGATATTAGGCTAGGGACTTTAGTTAATAAAATGTAATTTTCCTTTATTTTAATTTTGAGGAGCATTAGGAATTTAATTTGGGACATGTATTTAGTCCATTTTTTATTTTAGGAGGTGTCTTAGGAATTTAGAGGGTGGATTTAGCTTTTTGGGTCTTTATGAAGGAAATAAGGGGTAGTCTTGATATCTACACCCCTCTTTTCCTACATAAACCCCTAAGCTAATAAGAAGGAATCTTGACCCTTGGTTTGAGAAACTTGGGAACTAAGTTTGATGATCTAAGGAGGAAATTGTTTCTCAATCCTCCTCCCTTAGATCTCTCCTTTTAATCCTAGCCCAGGTTATCTTGTTCAAGAGGTTAGCTACCTCTATAAATAGGAGCTCCTCTCCTCACTTGTATTTTTTACACTTGAATTTAATCCTAGAGACCATATTGGTTGTGAGGTTCTTACCTTTGAGTGTCCCCCCTTCTCCTTTGTGAGAGCTTCTAAGAGTTATCAAGGGACCCCTCCCTTGTGGCCTCTCCCCTTTGGCTTATCAAATCTAGTATTTGTGGCGCCTCACCCCATTCCTTTTCTCTCCGTAAATCCATTTCCTTTCCAAGTGACCTTAGAAAGGATCTGTTGGGTAAATGATCATCAAAGATCACATCAAGTGGTATTAGAGCCACTTTCTAAAGGTCACGTTGTTTCTCAATTTTTTTTGCTTTGTTGTTTATCTCTTTAATCTCTTTATTTTAAAGTCCTTCATTTTTTGTCATCTTTATTTCCTTTATTGTCTAGTAGTATAGCTTTTTATTCTTGCCATTATATGCACTTTTGTTTCCTATCTATGCGCATATGTTCTATTTAATTTGATGCAATTTTTTTTTTCCCTTTCTTTGCATCTTATTTTCGTGTTCAAATTGCTTAGTTTTCCCTTGTTTTTTATGTTAAAGTGTGCCTAATAAGTTGTGACCATTAAACCCACATGGTTGAGGATTTTTCCACACCATTGTGGTGATCAACTTTGGCCACTTTGTTGCACCTTTTGTTTTGAGTCTCTTGCTGAAGTTTTTGCTCTATTTTTAGGTGTGTTATTTTTTTTCATAATCTTATGTTTTGTCAAATACTAGTCATGTTAGTTTCCTATTTTGTCTCATTTAAATTCCTTAGGTTTTAGCCTCTTAAAATTTTTACAAAAAGCCTTAAAAAACATTTTGTATTAAGCTCCTAAGAGGTGAACCTCTTGTTGAGTCTCTTTAGTCTTTTATGCTTTTAGTTAAAGCATAGTAATATCTTTGTTGTTCTTAAATATTTGCTCAATTCAATCTTTATATGCTTCTTTTTTTATGTTGAATTATTAGTAGTTTTCCACTTGGTTTACCTTCACTATTGGTGCCTCTTTATGGAATTTTAGCTTGGGTGAATTGTGTTAGTAATTTGAGCAATCAATTTACTTCAAAATCAACCCTAAATCATTCCTTAAGCACTATTAGTTCAGTGGTATTTGGAACTACTAAGTTGTTTTGCCTTTAGTTGCATGTATTGCTTGAAAATTGTGTGACCTTACTTTGTGCTTATTTACTCAAGCGTTATTATTTCAAGCATCCTCATTAAAATTTCAATTCAACAAGCCATTAGGTGCAGCAAAAATGATTAGAAAAAGTTAAAAAAAATATATATTAGAAAAAAGTTCAAGTTAAAAAAAAAGAAGATAAAGAACTCAAAAGAAAGACAATTTTGAAGTTGTGTACCTAATAGTAGAAACATTTGATATAAGGAATCATTTGTGATTAAAAAAAATTACTTGAGTACGCTTTTCAGTTTTTGGTCACTTAAATTTTATTAAGTGTTCAACTGTTGTTTTTTTCATCTCCACTCTTAGAGCTAATCTAGGAAAGTTATTTGTGTGCTACCTTCCTTTGTAAGCCTTATGTTTTCTTGCTTGTCATATTTACTTCTTTGAGTTTGTCATTGTTTAATCTATCCACTTGGATTGTGAACCTTGCTTTGTTATTCACCTTTATTTTTTGTCTTGTGTTGTATTCGGCCTTGGTAAGTAAAGCTTGGGAAAGGTGCCATACACATGATTTTGGCAAGTCCAAACAAGAAGAAACAAGGGTAGCATTCTTGGGGTAGGTTGATGCAACTCAAAGGGTCTTGATCAAAAGGAGACAAACGCCAAAAAGCTTGGAGTGAAGACTTTGTTTTATTTTTTTTTTATTCTTTGTATTGTGTATACTTAATTTTAGATTGGGAGTTTGAGTGCCCTTAAGGCCCTCCCTTGGTTTATAATAATTTTGGTTAATTTTAGCTTAGTTCCTCGTTAATTAGGTTAAGAAGGAAGAAGTGGTATACTTCCTACAACACCTTAGGAACACGATTAGAGCCCTTTCTCTGTTACATTCTTGCACTTTTATTTTATTTTATTTTGAAAAAACATGTAGAGGCTAAGAGTTCCAAAGACTCGTTAAGCCACCTTAGGTGAAAAAAAAAAGAGAGGAATGTTGCTTGAAAAAAAAAATTTTTTTGGCCTACCCTTTAGTTTTTAGCATCCAAGCACCATGACTTCCCACACACATTCTAGTGCACATAGTTGTTCATCAAGTAAGAGTGTCAGCCAAAGAAAACCTTCTAAGGGAGACACTCTTGAAAACCTTAACTTAGAATTTAGGGAATGGATAGCAAAAGAACAAGAAAGGAGAGAAAAAAAAAAGAGAAAAAAATAAATAAAAGAAAAGGAAAAACAAAAATAGAAGGAAGAGTTAAAAAAAGAGACGTTGGAAATGAGAAAAGAGAAAAAAGAGTGAGAAGAGAGAAGGAAAAGATAGAAAAGAGAGGATGAAGAAAGGAGAAGAAGGAAAGAACTAGAAAGAAAAAGAGAAAAAGAGGAAGAAGAGAGAAGGATAGGAGAAGAGAGTAAGAGGAGAGATGGGAGGGAGAGTGATAGAAAAAAGAAAGGAATTCTCATAAGATCTCTATCTAGGCATTTTAGCTCTAGCGAAGAAGAATACTATAGAAATCAACATAAGCATCACTCCCATTCATCATACAATCATAATTCTCCTCAAGAGAACACAAATCATGCTAGGGAGCCAAAGGTAGACTACCCCATTTTCATGGTAGGGAAGATGTTGAGACTTACCTAGATTGGGAAGTCAAAGTGGAACAACTCTTCTAATGCTATGAAATAAGGGAAGAAAGGAAAGTACCTTTGGCCTCCCTTAGTTTTCAAGGTTCTGCTTTGCATTGGTGGAATGGGTTAGTCAAGGATAGGGCCCGTAAACAAATGCCTGACATTTGCGGGCTACTGGAATGATTTAAAAACTTGTTTGTGAGGAAGGCACATTCCTTCATATTATGAGAGGGATCTTTTGGATAGGCTCCAAAGACTTAGGAAACATAACCTAAGTATTGAGGAGTATAGAAAAAAGATGGAGTTTCTCATACTAAGGGCCAATATCATTAAGGAACCCAATGTCACCCTTGCTAGGTTTTTGTGTGGATTAAGCTCTGACATTAAAGATAAGGTAGAGCTTCTTTCATACTCAAACCTTGATGAGTTGGTAGAACTTTGTGTAAGAGCTGAGAATCAACTCAAGAGAAAAAGCTTTAAAAAAGATTCTCCCTCTTACTTAAAGAGAGACCAACTTAAAGGAAACTCTTTCAAGGGTTTTCCCAAAGAGGAACCCAAGCATTTTCAAGATACAAAAGCACCTCATGTAGAGAGAAAAACCTCTACTACTAAGCCTACTAAGTGGCAAAGTAGTATCAAATGCTTCAAATGTCTTGGGAGAGGCCACATTGTCTCTCAATGCCCCAACAAGAAAACCATGATCATGAGGGGACAAGACATTTGTAGTAAGAATAACTCATCTTCCTCCTCTAGTGAGAGTGAGGAAGAAGGGGGGTATACTTTTGAACAAAAGTGTGAGGAAGCTTTCCCTTATGAGGGGGACCTTCTTATGGTTCAAAGGCTTCTTGGAAGCCAACCTCTAGAGCTTCGCTAGTCACAAAGAGAGAACATCTTCCATACAAGATGTAAAGTAAATGACAACGTATGTTCTCTCCTTGTTGATAGTGGCTCCTGTTGTAACTGTTGTAGCTCTAGGTTGGTTGAAAAGCTAGCCTTGACTACCATACCTCATCCTAAACCTTACAAATTGCAATGGCTCAATGAGCAAGGGGAGATGGTAGTCAATGAACAAGTTATGGTTCCAATTTCCATAGGATCTTATAATGATGAGATTCTTTGTGACATAGTTCCTATGGAGGCTGACCATATCCTGTTGTGGAGACCATGGCAATTTGACAAGAAAATCTATTCACCATGGTCACTCCAACCAAATAATTCTCACCCATAATGAAAAGCGCTTCAAATTGTATCCTTTGTCACCTTCTCAAGTGGCTAAGGATCAATTTGCGATGAAAAAGAAAAGAGTTGAGGAAAAACAAAAACAAAAAAAAAACACAACAAGCTTCACCCTTAAAGCTTGAAAATGGTAAAGGGAGAGAGTCCGAAGGTGATGCCCCTTCAAAAGGGAATATTAGTAAAAGGAGCCTATTTGCTACTAAACATGATTTAGAAGAAGGTCATTTGACTAACAAGCCCTTTTATCTCCTCTTTTGCAAAGAGGCATAAAATCCTTCTCCCATTCTGCATTCTTCTGCTGAGAGCACTGCCACAACCTATGCACATGAGCACCTTTCTCAAGGGGTTCAATATATTTAAAAAGAATTTGATGATATATTCCCTAATGAGGTTTCGAAAGGACTTCCTCCCATTAGAGGTATAGAACATCAAATTGATTTGGTGCCTGGCGCAAGTCTACCTATTAGACCTGCCTATAGGACCAACCCCATGGAGACCCAAGAGATTGAGTCTCAAGTGAATGAGCTGTTGGAGAAGGGTTGGGTTCAAAAGAGCCTAAGTCCTTGTGTTGTGCTAGTCTTGTTGGTGCCCAAGAAGAATAGCCAATGGAGGATGTGTGTTAATTGTCATGTAATCAACAACATCACCATCAAATATAGGCACCCAATTCCCCGTCTTGATGACATGTTGGGTGAATTGCATGGGGCAAAAATATTTTTAAAAATAGATCTTAGAAGTGGTTACCACCGAATAAGGATCAAAAAGGGTGATGAGTGGAAAACTGCTTTTAAGACTAAATTTGTTCTTTATGAGTCGTTGGTTATGCCCTTTGGGTTAACCAATGCCCCAAGAACATTCATGCGCTTAATGAATCCTATACTGAGAAACAAGAGAAAGTCTTCCAGCTAATTAAGCATAAACTGACCCATGCACCAGTCTTGGCATTACCTGACTTTTCTAAAACATTTGAACTTGAATGTGATGCCTCTGGTGTAGGTGTGGGAGCTGTCTTGTTGCAAGGAAGGCACCACATTGCATATTTCAGTGAAAAACTCAATGGTGCCCCCCTCAACTACCCCACCTATGATAAGGAGTTTTATGCTCTAATTAGGGCCCTTCAAACTTGGGAGCATTACCTTGCTCTTAAGGAGTTTGCCATTCATAGTGACCACGAGTCACTAAAATATTTAAGGGGTCAAGGTAAATTGAACAAAAGGCATGCAACGTGGGTAAAATATCTTGAATCCTTCCCTTATGTCATCAAGGAGAAGAAAGGAAAACAAAATGTGGTGGCTGATGCTCTTTTTAGGCATCATGCCCTTTATTCATACTTGAGTGCAAAAATCTTGGGATTTGATGACATTCGGGCTATGTATCCTTCTGACAAGGATTTCGACCCCATCTTTGCTGCCTCTGCATCTGCATTCACATTAAAGGCCCATGATGGGTACTTCATTAGTGAGGGGTATCTCTATAAAGGGAGTAACCTTTGTATACCCCAAGGATAAATTAGGAACTTACTCACAAAAAAGAGTCATGAAGGTGGGCTCATAGGGCATTTTGGGATTTCAAAAACCCTTCTGCTTTTACAAGAGAAATTTTTTTGGCCCCATATGTGTAGAGATGTCCATAGACATTGCTCTAGCTGTATAGCTTGCTTGCAAGAAAAGTCTAAAGCAATGCCTTATGGACTATACACACCTTTACCTGCTCCTTCTGCACCTTCGGAGGATATTAGCATGGATTTCATATTTGTGGTGGTGGACCGATTTTCAAAAATGACCCATTTTATTCCCTGCAACAAACTGGATGATGCAAGTAACATTGCAAGACTTCTCTTTAAAGATGTTGTCCGATTGCATGGCATACCCTCTTCAGTAGTGTCAGATAGGGATGTGAAGTTCCTTAGCCATTTTTGGAAAACTCTTTGGGCTAAGTTGGAAACTAAACTTCTTTTTTCCACTACCTGTCACCCTAAAACTGATGGGCAAACAGAAGTGATGAATAGATCTTTATCCACTATGCTGAGGGCTCTCCTTAAAGGCAACCATAAGTCTTGGGATGAGTACCTTCCCCACATTGAATTTGCTTATAAACGGGTGGTTCATAGAACCACCAAGCATTCTCCATTTGAGGTGGTCTATGGCTTTAATCCTCGTACTCCTCTAGATCTTTTACCTCTTCCTCTTTCAGTTGTTGTGCATAAAGAAGGAGAGGCAAAAGCCATTTTTGTAAAACAATTACATGAGAGGGTTAAAGCTAACATAGAGCGCCAATCCTTGAGATGCTACTTTCGCCAATAGGGGGAGGAAAAAGGTCATCTTTGAAAAGGGCGATTGGGTATGGCTTCACTTGAGAAAGGATAGATTTCTTTCTCAAAGGAAGTCCAAACTTAGCCCTAGAGGAGATGGACCTTTCCAAATCCTTGAGCGGATCGGTAATAATGCCTATGTTTTATATCTGCCTGAGGATTATGGGGTAAGCACCAGTTTTAATATTTCTGATTTGTCTCCATTTGTAGGTACTAAAAATGATGAAGACCCCATGGATTTGAGGTCAAATCCTCTCCAAGGGGGAGAATATGATGTGACCATGCCTAGCCAAGGACCTATCACTAGGGCCATAGCTAGAAGGATTAAAGAAGACCTAACCCTTGCAGACAAAGGAAGATTTCACCTCCTGTGGAGAGTAAAAATATTAGGCTAGGGACTTTAGTTAATAAAATGTAATTTTTCTTTATTTTAATTTTAAGGAGCATTAGGAATTTAATTTGGGACATGTATTTAGTCCATTTTTTATTTTAGGAGGTGTCTTAGGAATTTAGAGGGTGAATTTAGCTTTTTGGGTCTTTATAAAGGAAATAAGGAGTAGCCTTGATATCTACACTCCTCTTTTCCTACATAAACCACCTAAGCTAATAAGAAGGAATCTTGGTCCTTGGTTTGAGAAACTTGGGCACCAAGTTTGATGATCTAAGGAGGGAATTGTTTCTCAATCCTCCTCCCTTAGATCTCTCCTTTTAATCCTACCCTTCTTTTTTAGGTTATCTTGTTCAAGAGGTTAGTTACCTCTATAAATAGGAGCTCCTCCCTCACTTGTATTTTTTACACTTGAATTTAATCCTAGAGACCATATTGGTTGTGAGGTAAGAACCTTTGAGTGTCCTCCCTTCTCCTTTGTGAGAGCTTCTAAGAGTTATCAAGGGACCCCTCCCTTGTGGCCTCTCCCCTTTAGCTTATCAAATCTAGTATTTGTGGCGCCTCACCCCATTCCTTTCCTCTCTATAAATCCATTTCCCTTCCAAGTGACCTTAAAAAGGATCCTTTGGGCAAGTGATCATCAAAGATCACATCATAGGGGATGATCCTTGTTAGGAGGTCCATAATTAGGCCACTAATCCTAACCTCCCACTCCCTATAAATAGGACCCCTAACTTATTGTAAATCTCACCTTTGAAGTTGAATGAAAATTGTCTCTCTTAAGCACATTCATGAGTAAAAGGTCTTGAGGATCTTCCCTAAGGAACCATTTCCTAGTTGCCTTTTATCAAGGGTTCCTTCCCTTGTGGCAAACCTAAACACTTGCCGTATCTCTTCAAGAAGAGTGGTGCCCCACCTAAATCATTTTTCCCCCTCCATTAATCCATGTCCTTGGAGCTTTGGAACCTCTTGGAGGAAGATCAAGGGAGGCAAACATGTGTTTGCATCAAGTGGTATAAAGAGTCAACTTCTAGAGGTTCTTTCCTAGTCCTAATTCTTCCTATTTTTGTGCGTCACTTTTTGTTCTTCTTGCTGTTCTTGTTTTAATTTTTCCATCCTTCATATTATGTCAATTTAATTTCCTTATTGTCTTGAAGTTTATGTTTTAGTGGTTTTATTTTTTTCAATTTTAATTCCAAGTCTTTATTGCTTTTTAGATTCAATTTATTTTGTTCATTTCTATTGAATCTTTATGTGTTTCTTTAGGCTTTATTTTCTTTAAATTCTTCCCAGCTTTTATTTTCCTTTCTATTCTAGTGCAAATCCTAAGAATATCTTGGTAATGACTTCACAAAATTTGTGAGGGAAGCCACACTTTGTGGTTTGGTCTTTGGATACACTTTTGCTTCTATTATTTTGAGTTCTTGCATTTTTATTTCCATTTTTCCTGCACCTATATTCTGTTGGGGTGTGTCATTGCTGGCTGTTTTTGGTCATTTTATTTTCATTTTTACTCCTCCAAAGTTGTGTTCTAAGCATAGTCATGTTTAGTCCTTAATTGTCTTTCAATTTCATGTTGTTTTGCCTTTAAAATTTTCACAAAATGAAGTGTGTTGTACTTCTAAATATCATGTGTTAAATCTCTTTGGAATTGAGCATATGCTCTTGATCATAATTCCTAGAGTTCACATGCTTTAGATCATAGCATGTTTTAAAAAAATTTCTCTCAATAATTGCTCAATTCCTTTCCTAGAGTCCAACTTATTCTTCTTGTTTTAGTAGCTTATTTTTGTATTAGCTTTTAGGTGATGTTATTTGGCTGTTTTGGGAGACCTTTTGGTGTGTTATTTGGGCTGAATCTTTAAGCATTCAAGCTTTCCTTGAGCACCTCTAAATCTCCTCTTTGTGCCTTACTTTTAAGTCACCTTCATTTTAGCACATTTCAAGTTACTTTTTCTTTGATTTGCACTTTGCTTTCAATCTTTTGTGGCTGTTTTCTTTTCCTTATTTCAAGCGAATCTTCATGCTCCTTTGCTTTCAAAATTATTGAAAGGTGCGGCAAGAGTCAAACAAAAAGAAGAAAAAAAAATACAAATCAAAAGAGTTGAATACGTATAAAAAAAGTGTTAGTAAAAGTGTTTAAAAGAAGTATAAAAGAGCAAAAAAAATTTAGTGCACCTCAATTTGTTTAAGTCACTAAAAGGAGTGTTTAAATTACATAAAACTTGCTTGAATTTCTCCCTTAAGATTCGGCCAACATCATTTTTAAATTAGTGCAAGCCATTGAAATTTTTGTTGAGTCTTTTTATTTTTTGTCCACTCTAATCTAGACCTATTCTAGGTTCTATTTTGTGTCATTACTTTCTTTCTACACTATTTTTTGCTTACTTGTCTTCTTTGGTTATCTTGATGTTTGTCTAAATAATTCTTTCCACTTAGATGTTTGCCTTTCTTTGTTAAATGCTTTTCTTTCCCTTTTGCTTGGGCGCTTCTTTTGCTTGGTTAGGTGTCCATTGTTGAACACTTCCACAAGGGTAGCATCTTAGGGAGTGTTGATGATGCACTCCCTTGATCTCTTCAACCAAGGTTCCTTCCTCTAAGAAAATGGAGGATGGAGAGGTTAGAAATAGGGGAGGATTGATGCCACTTTCTAGGAGAAAGATGAGTCAAAAATTTTATGTTGCTTGCTACAAGGGAGAGGTACCTTGATAAAATCTTTAAGGGAGAGATTCCTCAAGAGAGAGGATTCTTAATGACACTCAAGAATAAATTGCTTAAAAAGATTCTTACTTCATTCAAACAAGTGTGATTTGTACAAGAGAGACTAGGTGTATTTATAGCCCAAAGAGGGAGCAAGGCACTCAAAATTAGGCAATATGGGACTTGGGCCTAATTAGGATTAGAGCACTAATCCCTCTTAGGCCCACTAAAAGTGGTGTCTAGCCTTAAGCTAGGGAATGTCATGACCTAATCAAGGGGGTGTGGAAAGAGATCCAGACTCTTGGGTTATTAGGCACTTTACTCCCCTCACCTCCCTTCCTAAGCTAATTACACCCTAAACTCTAGAAACTAGCATAAATGGCCAAAATACATGGCCTAAAAGGGAATTAAAAGCTAATTAATATTTACAAGAGGAAAATTAAGGACTATGGCCTAAAATATCTATCTTCATCATGAGCTGGGGTCTTGATGAGTCTTTCCAGGCCAAGTCCTCTTCAATCCTCCTAGCCATTGCCCTAGTGAGAGGGCCCTTGGTTGGTAGGATTGCATTAGTTGATCTAAGTTAAGAAAGAGGAGACTTGAAGAGGAGGCCAAGGCTTGAGAGAAACACTTGTGAGGAAAACTCTTGAAGAAAGAGCATAATCCAAGATTTGTTTTATTTCTTTTTGCTTTAATTGGGTGTATTTTATTAAGGTTATTTTAATTGAGGTGTTGGATGCCCTATAAGGGTCACCTCTTTGTTTGTAATAGCTTAATTTCTTGTTTAGTGTGGATAAGATTCGGTACCCCTTATTCATACTTAGGAGCTCATTTAGAATCCTTAATCTTTGCCTTTCAATTCCGTTATTGCTTTCATGTTAGGACAAGTACTTAAGTTCCAAAGGCTTAAGTTACTTTCAGTTGAGACAAATCATCAAAAAGAAAGAAGTTTATTTGCTTGCTTGCATATTTTCCAATTCAACTTAGTTCAACCATAACACTCTAAATGGCATCACACACAACAATAGCGTTAACCAAAGGTCACCTAAGGTATCCCTTTAGATAAATCTGTAAGAGAATTTAGAGAGTAAAGAGTCGAAGAAAGTAAAGAGAGAAAACAGAAAGATGTCAGAAAGGAAAGAATAAGAATAGAAAAGGAAAAATAAAGAAAAGAAAGAGAAGAAAGAATATGTGAAGAAAAAAAAGGGAGATAAAAGAAAAAGAAGAACGAGAAGAGAGAAGAAGAGAAGAGAAAGAAAGAGAGAGAAAGAGAAAGAAAAGATAAAGAAGATAAAACGAGATATGAGAAAAAGAGAGAAAGAAAGAGAAAGAGAAGATAGAGAATATAAAAGAAGATAAGAGAAAGAGAGAGAAAGATGAGAAAAAGAAGAAAGAAGAGATAGGAAGATAAAGAGCGATAAGAAAAAAGAGATAAAAGAGAAAGAGAAGCAAATGAGAGAAGAGAAAGAGAAAAGGGAGAGCAAAGAAGAAGGAGAGGCTATAGGTCTAGCTCAAGTGAGGATAATAATGAGGACCATAATAGACCTAGAGGGAGGAAAAACCAAACCCCTAAAGAAAAAAAAAATAGACCTCCCACCCTTCTTAGAAAAGGATGATGTGAACACCTACCTTGATTGGGAAATGGAGGTAGAGCAACTCTTCACTTGCTTCCAAGTGAGTGAATAGAGGAAAGTGCCTTTAGCTACCCTAAGCTTGCAAGAGTATGCCATTATTGGTGGTCTGCTCTAGCTAATGAGAGGCTTCACAATCATATTCCCCCAATCGACTTTTGGTTTGATCTTAAAGGGCCTATGAGGCGAAGACATGTCCCCTCTTATTATGAAAGGGAACTCCTAGATAAACTTCAAAAACTCAAACAAAAGAATTTGAGTGTTGAAGAGTATTTCCAAACAATGGAGCTTTTCATGATGAGGGCAGGCATAATTAAGGAGCCTAGGACTACCCTGTCTAGATTCTTAAGTGGCTTAAATTTTGAAATTCGTGATAAAGTTGAACTATTGCCACATAATTATCTAGATGATTTGGTCCAAATTTGCATAAAAAGTGGAGCAATAATTGAAGAGTATAACTTCTTCCAAGAAGGCATACTCTACCACTTCACACCACTCTTATTCAAATAGGGACCAAAAAAAGGGGGAGCTCTTCCAAGAGCCACCCCAAGGAAGGTTCCACCATCATCCATGAAAAATATAAACCTTTACATCCTAACGAAGATCCCCCTACTAGCTCTTCTTCAAAGACTAGTAGCATTAAGTGCTTCAAATGTCTTAGGCGAGGCCACATTGCCTCCCAATGCCCCACAAAGAAAACCATGATCATAAGGGACCAAGATATTGTAAGTGAGTCTTCCTCTTCTAGTGAGAGTGAGGAGGAAGGGGACCATGCACATTTTGACATAGAGGAAGGTCCTTGTGGTGGTGATCTACTAATGGTAAGAAGGCTTCTTGGAAGTCAACCTTATGAATTAAGCCCTACTCAAAGAGAGAACATCTTTCACACGAGATGCAAAGTTTTTGACAACACATGTTCTCTCATTGTACATAGTGGCTCATTTTGCAACTGTTGTAGCATGAGGTTGGTAGACAAGTTGTCTTTGACTATGATTTCTTACCCCTGTCCTTATAAGCTTCAATGGCTCAATGAGAGTAAGGAAATTGTAGTCAACCAACAAGAAAATATGCCCTTTTCCATTGGAGGTTATGTTGATAAAATCCTTTATGATGTAGTTCCAATGGAAGCAGCACATATCTTGTTGGGGCAGCCCTGGTAATTTGATAGGAAAGTTATTCATCATGGCCACTCCAATAAGATAACCCTCACCGACAATGACAAGAAAATTAAGTTGACTCTTCTTTCGCTTTCACAAGTGGCGGAGGATCAACTTCTTTTGAAAAAGAAAAGGGATGAGGAAGAGAAAAAAAAATAAAAAATAAACATGCATTGAAAGTTGATTGGTTGGAAGAAAGTGTCTCTTCCAAGTTTGTTGTTAAAAAAAAAAGCCATTTTACAATAAGAATGGACTTTAAACATAGCCCCCTTCTTGAACAAACTCTCTACCATCAACCCATAGAGGAACCACCTATCACTTCCCCATGTATTGAGCTTGAACCCATTACTAGTAAGCTTATCATTGTACCTCAAGTTCAAGATTTGGGAGAAGTTACAAGGGAGGAAGATCTTTAAGAAGATTGTCCTTTGGACCCCAAGGATGATCTTATTGAATCTTCTTCTTCTCTTGAAGAAGTCGAAATTGAGGTTGTGCCCATATCATTTGAGCACAATGTATCACAACCTCAAGATCTACTTCAACATGAGACCCTCTATGAGCACGAGATTGAGCCTAAACTTTTGCAAAATCATAGTCAATCTCAAGCTAAAAAATGAGAGACCATGAAATAATTGTCCATCCTACGCCTATCATCCTATCCTGGGGTGAACAAAAAGACAAGGCTTATCGAGCCTTCTTGGATGAGTGCGCCAATGCGCCAAAGATATTCTCACACCAAATTTCAAAACCTATGAGACTTACACCTGGTGCATTAGGAGGAGAATGATGAACTACTGTGTGAAGGCCTAACCACATTTTTTCAAACTTAAGTACCCTCCTCCACTACCCCATTCCTAAGAGGTCTTATCAAAGGCCTCTCACTCCCCCTAATCATCACACTTGTCAGCATATTCTTACCGCTTTCATTATTTACTTGCACACATTAAAAAGAAGGAAGAAAGGCCTCAAGATTTGAGGTAAAATCCTCTCCAAGGGGGAGGAGATGATGCAATCCCACCTAGCATCATGGCTAGGAGGATTTGTGAGAGAGACTTGGCTTGGATAGGAGCTTACATGAAGACTTGAAGCCATAGTCTTAGGATTTTAACCTTGTAAATATCTTATTTTTTCTTAGGAATTTCAGGTGCATACTAATCCTTTTTAAAGACCTTGTATTTTGGTCATTTTCCATGTAATTAGGCAAGTGAATACCTAAGTAATTATGTAGAGTATGCATAGAAAGAGGTGCAGCCCAAATATGGGTTATCTCTACACCTTTTAGCTCAGTTTTGCACCCTTCTTTCTCTCACACAACACATGACCAACATAGGGACCCAACCCTCCTTGATTTTAGGCGCTAGAAATGGGGTTTGTTCCTTAGTTAGCTTAATCCTACTTAGGAGGTCCATAATTAGGCCACTAATCCTAACCTCCCACTCCCTATAAATAGGACCCCGGAAACCCCTCACTCATTGTAAATCTCACCTTTGAAGTTGAATGAAAATTTTCTCTCTTGAGCACATTCATAAGTAAAAGGTCTTGAGGATCCTACCTCTAAAGTAACCTCTTCCTAGTTGGCTTTTATCAAGGGTTCCTTCCCTTGTGACAAGCCTAAACACTTGACTTATCTCTCCGGAGACTGGCACTCTTCCTAAATAATTTTTTTCCCCTTCCATTAATCCATTTCCTTGGAGCTTTGGAACCTCTTGAAGGAAGATCAAGGGAGGCAAACATGGTTTTACATCATCAATTGAGGAGATGAAGAAGCTCTAGGAGGCCCAGAAAGCTAAGCAAAGCGCCACAACCCCATCTGTTGTTGCGGTGACTTCTATACCGGCCCTGGGGGCAGAGCTGACTGTACTCGAGGGTGGTGTTGAGTCACAAAAAAGGCCAAGACCACCCCCCTCTCCCACAGGAAGGAAAGACGACTAGGGTTGATAGTGAGGAGACCCCTATAGAAGTAATGGGAGAGAATTTTGTTATCGTCGCCACAAAGGCGGGCCAGAAGGGTGCCTTCTTCTAGGATAGCACCTTCAAACACTACTCCTTTGGCAAAGAGCAATTGGTGTTAAAGTGATGGAGGACCATCCTTGGGGCATCAAATAGGACCCATCACAAGGTCCATGGTAGGAAGAATAGAAGAAGAGGAAGGTCATACCACATGAAGAGCATTGATGATCACATGTGCGGACTTTAGTGCATCTACCTAGTCTTTTACTTGTTTTCCTTATTTTTCCCTTGTATTTTAGGGAACCTTAATCACTTAGGATTTCATTGTGTATTTTTATTTAGCCTTTGTATTATGGGGCAAATTAGTTTAGGATTTATTTTGGGACTTAAACCTTGACTTGTAAGGTCAAAAGTCCACTTCTTTCATTTTCTAAACACAAGGGTATTTTAGTAATTTAGGAGAGAGGGACCTACATTTCATTTAAGGTCTATTTAGGGTTCATTTGAGAGGCATTTAGCTCTCAAAATTTCGTGCAAATGGCCTAGAGGCCTCCCACCCTATCTTTAAATACCCTAGGTTAGACTACATGTAGTCACTTTGGATATATTGGATATTTGAGAGAGTTTTTCTCATCATTTCTCTTCCTTAGTCATTTAGGGATCACTTGCCCCCCTTCCTCTCCTCTCTACCTTAGAAGGAGCTTAGGTCTCCCTAGGATTGGCCTTCACCCTCTTCCAAGTGAAGTGAGCTAGCCAAAAAGACACCATCCAACCACCACCACCCAAAACACCATTATTTTGTCTCCATTTTTAATGAACCATTTTCACCTTTCATAAAGCCCCATTTTCACACCTATTTCAGCCCTTGAAGAAGATCCATTTCAACATCTCATCTTGGAGAAGAGTTCGTGACACCATGGAGAAGGTGGAGCCATCATAAAGGCCAACAAGGAAGCTTAGTCGAAGAAGGGGTTCCTTACCATCTGTAAGAAACACATGACCCTTGCTCAGTGCCTCACATTCCTGATGGTCATGGGCGAAAACAGAGCTCACAGCATCCTAAAGGAGCGAAAAAAGCTAAAAAGGTAACTAACCAAGTTTAGGGAAGACCTCAAGAAGGTCAAATCCAAAATGGGAGCTCTCAACCGATTAAAGGACATGATTGCCCAAAAGAGAGGTTCTCTTAAGGAGGAATAAGAGAAACTTATTGAAGACTTTCCCAAGAGACGAGGTCGTGGTGATGAAGACGAGCCTTGAGGAGGAAAACAAGCAGCTAAAGGAGAAGGTGGATGAGCTAAAGCTGGAGGTTACGCCGAAGTATATTGATGGCTTCGACTCTACGGAGAAGTAGGTCCGCATTGTGGCGCCGACTGCGGACCTCATGGGGATTGGATACTTCAAGAAGGTTGTGGATGGACAGGTCATTGACCTATAGGAGGGTCTTTCTTAGCTTCCTATATGTAATTTGTTTGTGATTACCTTTGCTGTTTATACATCATTGGTTAATGAAAAACTGTTACTTCCGCATCTTATGTGATCGACTTTCCCATTTAACTTAGCGTAAAATTTTAAAAGGAATTTTACATGCTATATGATCGTATGTGGTCAACCTTGTTTAGCATAAAATTTTAAAAAGAGACTTTACGCACTATATGATCGTATATGGTCGCCTTGTTGTTTTAACTTAGTGTAAAATTTAAAAGGAACTTTTACGCGTTATATGATCGTATATGGTTGATGATGTGATCTTTGATGATCACGTGCCCAAAGGATCCTTTCTAAGGTCACTTGGAAGGGAAATGGATTTATGGAGAGGAAAGGAATGGGGTGAGGCGCCATAAATACTAGGTTTGATAAGCCAAAGGGGAGAGGCCACAAGGGAGGGGTCCCTTGATAACTCTTAGAAGCTCTCACAAAGGAGAAAGGGGGATACTCAAAGGTAAGAACCTCAACCAATATGGTCTCTAGGATTAAATTCAAGTGTAAAAAGTACAAGTGAGGGAGGAGCTCCTATTTATAGAGGTAGCTAACCTCTTGAACAAGATAACCTAAAAAAGAAGGGCTAGGATTAAAAGGAGAGATCTAAGGGAGGAGAATTGAGAAACAATTCCCTCCTTAGATCATTAAACTTGGTGCCCAAGTTTCTCAAACCAAGGGCCAAGATTCCTTCTTATTAGCTTAGGGGGTTTATGTAAGAGGGGTGTAGATATCAAGGCTACCCCTTATTTCCTTCATAAAGACCCAAAAAGCTAAATTCACCCTCTAAATTCCTAAGACACCTCCTAAAAATAAAAAATGGACTAAATACATGTCCCAAATTAAATTCTTAATGCTCCTCAAAATTAAAATAAAGGAAAATTACATTTTATTAACTAAAGTTCCTAGCCTAATATCTTCACTCTCCATAGGAGGTGAAGTCTTCCTTTGTCTGCAAGGGCTAGGTCTTCTTCAATCCTTCTAGCCATGGCCCTAGTCATAGGTCCTTGGCTAGGCATGGTCACATCATCTCCTCCCCCTTGAAGAGGATTTGACCTCAAATCCATGGGGTCTTCGTCATTTTCAGCACCTACGAATGGAGACAAATCAGAAACATTAAAACTGGTGCTTACCCCATAATCCTCAGGCAGATCTAAAACATAGGCATTATTACTGATCCGCTCAAGGATTTGGAAAGGTCCATCTCCTCTAGGGCTAAGTTTGGACTTCCTTTGAGAAGGAAATGTATCCTTTCTCAGGTGAAGCCATACCCAGTCGCCCTTTTCAAAGATGACTTCTTTCCTCCCCCTATTGGCGAAAGTAGCATCTCTCAAGGATTGGCGCTCTATGTTAACTTTAACCCTCTCATGTAATTGTTTTACAAAAATGGCTTTTACCTCTCCTTCTTTATGCACAACAACAGAAAGAGGAAGAGGTAAAAGATCTAGAGGGGTACGAGGATTAAAGCCATAGACCACCTCAAAAGGAGAATGCTTGGTAGTTCTATGACCACCCGGTTATAAGCAAATTCAATGTGGGGAAGGTACTCATCCCAAGACTTATGTTGCCTTTAAGGAGAGCCCTCAGCATAGTGGATAAAGATCTATTCACCACTTCTGTTTGCCCATTAGTTTGAGGGTGACAGGTAGTGGAAAAAAGAAGTTTAGTTCCCAGCTTAGCCCAAAGAGTTTTCCAAAAATGGCTAAGGAACTTCACATCCCTATCTGACACTATTGAAGAGGGTATACCATGCAATCGGACAACTTCTTTAAAGAAAAGTCTTGCGATGTTGCTCGCATCATCCACTTTGTGGCAGGGAATAAAATGGGCCATTTTTGAAAATCGGTCCACCACCACAAATATGAAGTCTGCACCTCGTTGGGTTCTTGGGAGCCCAAGGATGAAATCCATGCTAATATCCTCCCAAGGTACAGAAGAAGCAGGTAAATGTGTGTATAGTCCATGAGGCATTGCTTTAGACTTTGCTTGCAAGCAAGCTATACATTTAGAGCAATGTCTATGGACATCTCTACGCATATGGGGCCAAAAGAATTTCTCTTGTGAAAGCATGAGGGTTTTTGAAATCCCAAAATGCCCCATGAGCCTACCTTCATGACTCTCTTTTGTAAGTAAGTTCCTAATTGATCCTTGGGGTATGCAAAGCTTACTCCTTTTGTAAAGATACCCCTCACTGATGAAGTACCCATCATGGGCCTTTAATGCAAATGCAGATGCAAAGGTAGCAAATATGGGGCCTAAATCCTTATCAAACGGATACATAGCCCGAATGTCCTCAAATCCCAAGATTTTTGCACTCAAGGATGAATAAAGGGCATGACGCCTAGAAAGAGCATCAACCACCACATTTTGTTTTCCTTTCTTGTACTTGATGACATAAGGGAAGGATTCAAGATATTCCACCCACGTTGCAGGCCTTTTGTTCAATTTACCTTGACCCCTCAAATATTTTAGTGACTCATGGTCATTATGAATGACAAAGTCCTTGGGAGCAAGGTAATGCTCCCAAATTTGAAGGGCCCTAATTAAAGCATAAAACTCCTTATCATAGGTGGGGTAGTTGAGGGGGGCACCATTGAGTTTTTCACTGAAATACGCAATGGGGTGCCCTCCTTGCAACAAGACAGCCCCCACACCTACACCAGAGGCATCACATTCAAGTTTAAATGTTTTAGAAAAGTCAGGTAATGCCAAGACTGGTGCATGGGTCAGTTTATGCTTAATTAGCTGGAAGACTTTCTCTTGTTTCTCACCCCAAAGGAAAGGAACTTCCTTTTTCACCAAATCATTTATTGGTGCGAAGAGCGTGGAGAAATTAGGCACAAAGCGCCTATAAAATCCAGCGAGACCATGAAAGCTTTTGATCTCTGTCACACTCTTTGGGGTGGGCCATTCTTGAATAGCTTTTATCTTTTCGGGGTCAACATGAACCCCTTTTGTGCTAACTACAAAACCTAGGAAAACTACACTATCTACACAAAAGGTGCATTTTTCTAAGTTACCAAAAAGATGATTACTCCTAAGAAGAGAAAAAACATGCCTTAGATGTCCTAAATGATCATCTAGGTTCCTAGAGTAAACTAAAATGTCATCAAAGTAAACTACACAAAATTTACCAAGGCAATCCCTCAGTACATGATTCATTAAACGCATGAATGTGCTTGGGGCATTAGTTAGCCCAAAAGGCATAACCAACCACTCATAAAGACCAAATTTATCTTAAAAGCAGTTTTCCACTCATCACCCTCTTTGATCCTTATTTGGTGGTAACCACTTCTAAGATATATTTTTGAAAATATTTTTGCCCCATGCAATTCATCTAACATGTCATCAAGACGGGGGATTGGGTGCCTATATTTGATGGTGATGTTGTTGATTGCACGAAAATCAACACACATCCTCCATTGGCCATTCTTCTTGGGCACCAACAAGATTGGCACAGCACAAGGGCTTAGGCTCTTTTGAACCCAACCCTTCTCCAATAGCTCATTCACTTGAGACTCAATCTCTTGGGTCTTCATGGGGTTGGTCTTATAGGCAGGTCTATTAGGTAGACTTGCGCCAGGTACCAAATCAATTTGATGCTCTATACCCTTAATGGGAGGAAGTCCTTTCGGAACCTCATTAGGGAATATGTCATCAAATTCTTTTAAAATATCTTGAACCCCTTGAGGAAGGTGCTCATGTGCATGGGCTGTGGCAGTGCTCTCAGCAGAAGAATGCAAAAATGGGAGAAGGATTTGATGCTTCTTTGCAAAAGAGGAGATAAAAGGGCTTGTTAGTCAAAGGAGCTTCTTTTAAATCACGTTTAGTAGCAAATAGGCTCCTTTTACTAATATTCCCTTTCGAAGGGGCATCACCTTCCGACTCTCTCTATTTACCCTTTTCAAGCTTTAAGGGTAAAGCTTGTTGTATTTTTTTTTGTTTTTGTTTTTCCTCAACTCTTTTCTTTTTCATCGCAAATTGATCTTCAGCTACTTGAGAAGGTGACAAAGGATACAATTTGAAGTGTTTTTCATTATGGGTGAGAATTATTTGGTTGGAGTGACCATGGTGAATAGCTTTTTTGTCAAATTGCCATGGTCTTCCCAACAGGATATGAGCCTCCATAGGAACTATGTCACAAAGAATCTCATCATTATAAGATCCTATGGAAATTGGAACCATAACTTGTTCATTGACTACCATCTCCCCTTGCTCATTGAGCCATTGCAATTTGTAAGGTTTGGGATGAGGCATGGTAGTCAAGGCTAGCTTTTCAACCAACCTAGAGCTACAACAGTTACAACAGGAGCCACTATCAACAAGGAGAGAACATACTTTGTCATTTACTTTACATCTTGTATGGAAGATGTTCTCTCTTTGTGACTGGCCAAGCTCTAGAGGTTGGCTTCCAAGAAGCCTTTGAACCATAAGGAGGTCCCCCTCATAAGGAAAAGCTTCCTCACACTGTTGTTCAAAAGTATGTCCCCCTTCTTCCTCACTCTCACTAGAGGAGGAATATGAGCTATTCTCACTACAAATGTCTTGTCCCCTTATGATCATGGTTTTCTTATTAGCGCATTGAGAGGCAATATGGCCTCTCCCAAGACATTTGAAGCATTTGATACTACTTTTCCTCTCAGTAGGCTTAGTAGTAGGAGGTTTTCTCTCTACATGAGGTGCTTTTGTATCTTGAAAATGCTTGGGTTCCTCTTTGGGAAAACCCTTGAAAGAGTTTCCCTTAAGTTGGTCTCTCTTTGAGTAAGAGGGAAAATCTTTTTTAAAGCTTTTTCTCTTAGTTGATTCTCAGCTCTTACACAAAGTTCTACCAACTCATCAAGGTTTGAGTATGAAAGAAGCTCTACCTTATCTCTAATGTCAAAGCTTAATCCACACAAAAACCTAGCAAGGGTGGCATTGGGTTCCTCAATGATATTGGCCCTTAGTATGAGAAGCTCCATCTTTTGTCTATACTCCTCAATACTTAGGTTATGTTGCCTAAGTCTTTGGAGCCTATCCAAAAAATCCCTTTCATAATATGAAGGAATGTGCCTTCTTCGCAAACAAGTTTTTAAATCATTCCAGTAGCGAATGTCAAGCATTTGTTTACGGACCCTATCCTTGACTAACCCATCCCACCAATGCAAAGCAGAACCTTGAAAACTAAGGGAGGCCAAAGGTACTTTTCTTTCTTCCCTAATTTCATAGGATTGAAAGAGTTGTTCCACTTTGACTTCCCAATCTAGGTAAGTCTCAACATCTTCCCTACCATGAAAATGAGGTAGGTCTACATTTGGTTCCCTAGCATGATTTATGTTCTCTTGAGGAGAATGATGATTGTATGATGAATGTGAGTGATGCTTATGTTGATTTCTATAGTATTCTTCTTCACTAGAGCTAAAATTCCTAGATGGGGATCTTATGAGAATTCCTTTATTTTTTCTATCACTCTCCCTCCCATATCTCCTCTTACTCTCTTCTCCTCTCCTTCTCTCTTCTTCCTCTTTTTCTCTTTTTCTTTCTAGTTCTTTCCTTCTTCTCCTTTCTTCATCCTCTCTTCTCTCTCTTTGCCTTCTCTCTTCTCGCTCTTTTTTCTCTTTTCTCATTTCCAACATCTCTTTTTTTAACTCTTCCTTCTCTTTTTGTTTTTCCTTTTCTTTTATTTCTTTTTTTCTCTCTTTTTCTTCTCTCCTTTCTTGTTCTTTAGCCATCCATTCCCTAAATTCTAAGTTAAGGTTTTCAAGAGTGTCTCCCTTGGAAGGTTTTCTTTGGTTGACACTCTTACTTGATGAACAACTATGTGCACTAGAATGTGTGTGGGAAGTCATGGTGCTTGGATGCTAAAAACTAAAGGGTAGGCCAAAAACTTTTTTTTTTTGTCACCTAAGGTGGCTTGATGAGTCTTTGGAACTCTTAGCCTGTACACATTTTTTCAAAACAACATAAAATAAAATAAAAGTGCAAGAATGTAAAAGAGAAAGGGCTCTAATCGTGCTCCTAAGGTGTTGAAGGAAGTGTACCACTTCTCCCTTCTTCACCTAATTAACGAGGAACTACGCTAAAATTAACCAAAATTATTACAAACCAAGGGAGGGCCTTAAGGGCACTCAAACTCCCAATCTAAAATTAAGTATAAACAATACAAAGAATAAAAAAAAAACAAAGTCTTCACTCTAAGCTTTTTGGTGTTTGTCTCCTTTTGATCAAGCCCCTTTGAGTTGCATCAACTCACCCCAAGAATGCTACCCTTGTTTCCTCTTGTTTGGACTTGCCAAAATTTTATATATGGAACCTTTCCCAACCTTTCCTTACCAAGGCCGAATACAACACAAGACAACAAACAAAGGTGAATAACAAAACAAGGTTCACAAATCCAAGTAGATAGATTAAACAATGACAAACTCAAAGAAGTAAAGAAGACAAGCAAGAAAACATAAGGCTCATAAAGGAAGGTAGCACACAAATAACTTTCCTAGATTAGCTCTAAGAGTAGAGATGAAAAAAGACTCAAACAAAAAAATGAAACCAATAGTTGCACACTTAATAAAATTTAAGTGACCAAAAACTAAAAAGCTTACTCAAGTAATTTTTTTTTTGAATCACAATTGGTTCCTCATATCAAATGTTTCTACTATTAGGTACACAACTTCAAATTTGTCTTTCTTTTGAGTTCTTTATCTTTTTTTTTTTTAACTTGAACTTTTTCTATTTTTTTTTAACTTTTTCTAATCATTTTGCTGCACCTAATAGCTTGTTGAATTGAAATTTTAATGAGGATTCTTGAAATAATAACACTTGAGTGAATAAGCACAAAGTAAGCTCACACAATTTTCAAGTAATACATGCAACTAAAGGCAAAACAACTTAGTAGTTCCAAATACCACTGAACTAATGGTACTTAAGGAATGATTTAGGGCTGATTTTGAAGTAAATTGATTGCTCAAATTACTAACACAATTCACCCAAGCTAAAATTCCATAAAGAGACACCAATAATGAAGGTAAACCAAGTGGAAAGCTACTAATAATTCAACATAAAACAAGAAACATATAAAGATTGAATTGAGCAAATATTTAAGAACAACAAAGAGATTAATATGCTTGAACTAAAAACATAAAATACTTAAGAGACTCAACAAGAGGTTCACCTCTTAGGAGCTCAATTCAAACTGTTTTTGAAGGCTTTTTCGTAAAAAATTTAAGAGGCTAAAACCTATGGAATTTAAATGAGACAAAATAGAAAACTAACATGACTAGTATTTGACAAAACACAAGATTAAGAAAAAATAACGCACCTAAAAATAGAGCAAAAATTTCAGCAAGAGACTTAAAACAAAAGGCACAACAAAGTGGCCAAAGTTGATCACCACAATGGTGTGAAAAAATTCTCAACCATGTGGGTTTAATGGTCACAAATTCTTAGGCACACTTTAACATAAAAAACCAAGGGAAAATTAAGCAATTTGAACACAAAAATAAGATGCAAAGAAAGGGACAAATAAAATTGCATCAAATTAAATGGAACATAGGCGCGTAGATAGAAAACAAAAGCGCATATAATAGCAAGAATAAAAAGCTATACTACTAGACAATAAAGGAAATAGAGATGACAAAAAATGAAGGACTTTAAAATAAAGAGATCAAAGAAATAAACAACAAAGCAAAAAAAAAATTGAGAAAGAACGTGACCTTTAGAAAGTGGCTCTAGATACCACTTGATGTGATCTTTGATGATCACGTGCCCAAAGGATCCTTTCTAAGGTCACTTGGAAGGGAAATGGATTTATGGAGAGGAAAGGAATGGGGTGAGGTGCCACAAATACTAGGTTTGATAAGCCAAAGGGGAGAGGCCACAAGGGAGGGGTCCCTTGATAACTCTTAGAAGCTCTCACAAAGGAGAAAGGGGGATACTCAAAGGTAAGAACCTCAACCAATATGGTCTCTAGGATTAAATTCAAGTATAAAAAGTACAAGTGAGGGAGGAGCTCCTATTTATAGAGGTAGCTAACCTCTTGAACAAGATAACCTAAAAAAGAAGGGCTAGGATTAAAAGGAGAGATCTAAGGGAGGAAAATTGAGAAACAATTCCCTCCTTAGATCATTAAACTTGGTGCCCAAGTTTCTCAAACCAAGGGCCAAGATTCCTTCTTATTAGCTTAGGGGGTTTATGTAGAAAAGAGGGGTGTAGATATCAAGGCTATCCCTTATTTCCTTCATAAAGACCCAAAAAGCTAAATTCACCCTCTAAATTCCTAAGACACCTCCTAAAAATAAAAAATGGACTAAATACATGTCCCAAATTAAATTCTTAATGCTCCTCAAAATTAAAATAAAGGAAAATTACATTTTATTAACTAAAGTCTCTAGCCTAATATCTTCACTCTCCATAGGAGGTGAAGTCTTCCTTTGTCTGCAAGGGCTAGGTCTTCTTCAATCCTTCTAGCCATGGCCCTAGTGATAGGTCCTTGGCTAGGCATGGTCACATCAGTTGATCTTATTTGACTTAGTGTAAAATTTAAAAGGAAATTTTACATGTTGTATGATCATATCTGGCCGACTTTGTTGGGCAACAAGTAGGGTAGCGACCTAGCAAGGTAACTCTTGTTTACCTTTGGCTCGCGTTATTTGGGTAACCAACAAGGTAACTCTTGTTTACCTTGGGCTCACATTAAGGTAACTCTCGTTTACCTTGGGCTCACGTTATTTGGGCGACCTAGCAAGGTAACTCTTATTTACCTTGGGCTCGCGTTTATTTTAGCGACTTAGCAAGGTAACTCTTGTGTACCTTGGGCTCGCATTATTTTAGCAACCTAGCAAGGTAAGTCTTGTTCACCTTAGGCTTGCGTTTATTTTAGCGACCTACCAAGATAATTGTTGTTTACCTTGGGCTCACGTTATTCTAATGACATGAGGTTGTGAAAATGGGGGAAGGGAGTAAGCATCACTATAGGAGGCAACATCCCAACTATGTTGGCACCCTGCTCCCAATGATCCTCTACAGCGCCCCCCCTCTTCATATTTCATTTTACTAGCATCATTGGAGTACAAAACATATGCATAGGAAAGAAAGAAACGAAAAAGGTACAAGCAATAACTGGTTAAAGTAGAAATGAAGGTTGTTTATGTTCCATGTGTGGGGAATCCGGCTGTCGTCCAGGGTTTCTAAGCAATATACACCTTTGTCGATGACCTCGCGAACGCGATAGGGACAGGTCTATTTGAGTGATAGTTTGTTATGGATTTGGTTAAGTTGGGCCTTCTTCAAGACTAGGTCGCCTCCGAAGAGGTGGCATGGGTATACTTTGGTGTTGTATCTAGCCTCTACTCGTTGCTTGGTGGCGTATTGTCTCACCTTGGCAAGCTCTTGGACTTCATCGATGGAGTCTAGGTCGATTCATCGCTCGAGGTTGGCCTTTCCAATATCGTGGGTTAGGACTCTACAAGTTAGCTCAACTATCACTATGGAATCACTGCGTTTGAGCCGTAGATAAGGTAAAAAGGGGTTTCGTGGGTAGCCGAGTGGGGTGTCATGTGGTAGGACTTGAGAATCGTAGGAAGCTTGTCAGGCCAAGATGACTTCGTCTCATCCATTCATCGCTGAAGGTCAAGTAGTATGACGTGGTTGGCTACATCTGCTTGACTGTTTATTTTGGGGTGCTTGACTAAGTTGAGCACGAACTGGATGTCGTGGTTGTTACACAGTTGTTAGACCTTCTCGTTAGCAAATTGTGTCCCGTTCTTGACAATGATTGCCTTGGGGATTCTGAAGTAGCAGATGAGGGAGTGTCGCATTTACAGATGTACATATTGCAATAAGGCCTGAAGGTCGGCCAGTAGTACCCAGCTTGAGCATCTTGTTTGTGAGAGCACAATCACCAATGTGGCTTCCACATAACCACTCATGGACTTCCCTGATGACATACTTAACCTGCATTGAGGATATGCAATGTAAAAGAGGAACTGATAGGTTGCGTCAGTAGAACACGCCATCTATGAGTATGTAACGAGCTACCTCTCTAATAAAGCAATCGGCGGGCCGCTTTTCAGGGGGTAAGGCGCCCTCTTCCAAGTCCTTTATGATAAGGCCCATCCAGGAGTTCAATTCTTCTAGCAAGAATAGAACCTCACCATCTTTAGTGGATGAGGTGCTCAGAGTTGTTAGGGTTTTCTAGATGACAGATTGGTTGTGGCCCAGTTTCTTGGTGCTCACCAATTTAGAGAATAGATCGGCTTGATTATTCTGATTGCCAGGGACATGGTGCAAGTCGAAGCAGGTGAAGAAGGCTTTAGTTTTCATGATGTGTTTGAGGTGCTTCATTAGTTGTGAATCCTTTGTTTGGAACATCCCTAGCACTTGGCTTATCAGAAGTTGGAAATTGCTACGCACTTTGACTCTCATTTCTTTGGTAAGTTTCATACCGACAATCAGAGTCTCATACTCAACTTAGTTGTTGCTAGCGTTGAAGGCGAAAGGCAGGGACTACTCAATCGTCACCTCATTTGGTCCCTCGAAGATGACTCCTGCGCCACTGCCCTTTCAGTTGGAAGATCCGTCAACTGATAAGAACCAAACTGAGTCATCCAGCTTTGTCAAGGGGAAAAGAGATAGCTCGAGGAGGAAATCCAATAGGATTTGCACTCTGACATGGCCTCGCCGCTTAAAAAGGATCCATATTTGAAAAACTCGATGGCCCACTGCATCATGCATTCTGCTAGGTTAGGTTTGTGGAGGATCTGGCGAATAGGTTGGTCGGTGCACACGATTATTTGGAAGCTTTGGAAGTAGTGGCACAGCTTGCGGCCGGTAATTAGTATGGCTAATGCTAGCTTTTCGATCCTGTGGTGCCTAATCTCAAGTCCTCTGAGTACGTTGCTAACAAAATAGACCGGGGCCTGGTAATTGGCGTCCTCCTAGATTAGAACAAATTTTAGGGCTTTGTCCGAGGCAAAGATGTAGGTGTAGATCAACTTGCCCTAACAGAGGCGGCGCAAGACCGAGGGTTGAGATAGGTAACTTTTAAGCTTTGAAAAGGCATCGTTGCACTCGTTTGTCCATTGGAAGTGGCTACTCTTATGCAAGCATTAAAAGAATGGGAATGCTCGGTCTCCTGATTTGGAGAAGAATCATGATATGGAGGTGACCAGTTCGGTGAGGATCTACACTTCCTTCACGGTTAAGGGGAGTCTCATGTTCAGAATTGCAGAGCATTTATCAGGATTTGTTTTGATGCCCTTGCTTGTTAGCATGAGTCCCAAGAATTTTCCCACTTTGATCCCGAACGAGCACTTTGTTGGGTTGGGCTTCAAGAAGTATTTGTTGATAGTGGTGAATAACTCCTGGAGGTCTGTCTCATGGGTGGAGGCGATAGCTGATTTGACGACCATGTTGTCCACGTAGACTTATACGTTGCAAATATGCGGTCCATGAGCCACTGATACATTGCCCCGGTGTTCTTTAGTTCGAGCGACATAACCTTGTAGCACATGTTGCGTTGGTTGGCGGTGAAAGCAGTCTCGTCCTCATCTGGTTGTAGCCAAAATATGCGTCCATGAAACTCAAGAAGCTATAACCTGATGTCGTGTCTAGCAGCTTGTCGATGCTGGGCAAGGGTAAGATTGGTGAAGTCTACACACATAAGCCATTTCCCTATTTGCTTACGAACCATGACAACGTTGGCGAGCCAACTAGGGTATTGGATTTCCCTAACATGTTCAGCCGCCAGGAGCTTGCCATATTCTTCGACGATGGTGCGACACTTTCCTCACTGAACCGCTTCTAGATGATCGGCTTAGCATTGGGGTGGTGAGCTGGTGGCAGATGAAGTCAGGATCGATCTTGGGCATGTCGGTCGAACTCCATGCAAACATGTGGACATGTGTTGTAGTAACCAAAAGATTACAACTTCCACCTCTGAGTCAAGGTCACTCCTTATGTAAATCTCGCCCCCCCTTCTATCATTATTGACTTTAGGAGGTCAATCGTTGGTTAAGCAGCTCACCCCACAGTTATTGGTCCAATAAATGGACCTGTTTATGCTTTCCAACCAAGTAGTTGCACTTGCATTTGAGGATCTCGTCATAGCACTTTTGAGCAGCCTCTTGGTCGACGCAGATAACCCCAATAATGCTATCATCAAGCAGGTATTTCACTTTCAAATATGTGGTAGAGACCACGGCTCCAAGGGCATTGAAGGCAGGCCAACTGAGTAGTACGTTGTAGGATTATGGTGCATTGATCACCAAATATCGCACTATTACTGTTTTTGCCATAGCTTTGAAGTCGAATGTTGTGCGTAGGTCGATGTATCCTTAAACCTCGACTTGTTCACTGGTGAAACTGACCAAGACCCCATTATGTGACCACAAGAGGTCCATGGGGATTCCCAGGCCCAAGTAAATCCTCTAGAATAGAACGTCTGCGGAGCTCCCCTGGTCAACTAGGACGCGACGAACGTTATAACCCATCATTACCGCTAAAATAAAAAACTAGTCATGGTCGTGAGGGATGACTCCTACGTAATCCTTATTATAGGAAGACAATGCGGGGGTCACAAGGTGTTCCACCCTTGGAGTCAAGATGTTGAGCACCAATTTGGCATATATTTTCCTTGGCGAGGATGTAGCTTTGCTGCTGGCTATTATGTTGAAGTCCCTTCTAACGGGTCTTTCATGGGGTCTGTCATCTGTCTGAGCTCGCTTCTGCTCCTCTCGGGGAGGCCCGAGCTGCGGAGGTTGCTTATGATCGCACTTCGTGTTTTTCATGTAATGGCACAGATGCCCCTTCTTTATGAAATTCTTGATTTGTCTTATCAAGGCGTAACATTTTTCAGTGTCATGTCTATAGGTGTAATGGAACTCGCATCATGAGTCTTGCTCCCACCTTATCTGTTTATTGGTCGAGGGAGGGAAGCACATCATTCGGGTGGTGTTGACGTCCTGTAGGACTTGCCATCTTTGGATGGTCAGCGGAGTGCGAATTTTTAGGTCATAGTCATAGCAAGGCAGTCTTTGAGAGGCGACACCCTTGCTTTTGTTGGACACGTTATACTCCTGTCGACCATCGTGCGATCTACCATCTTTCCACTTGTCCCTTGGATGGGGTTTTGGCTTGTCGTCTTTCTTGGGAGATTTTGACCTACTCGTCCCCCCGAGCTTCCCGCTAACTCTTTTTTGTCTTAACACCTCCTCCAAGTCGATGTGGTAGACGACCCTAGCCCTAATCTCTACCATGTTCTCGAGTTCTTTGTGGACCAACAACTCTCCGAACAGTCCATCTCGGAGACCTTTCACGAAAGCGGCGAAGAACATTCATTCGTCAGGGTCCCGAAATTCTGATTGTGGAGCTGCTAAAACGCGACAAATACTTTTTCAGAGTCTCATCCGATCTTTATCTTATGTCAAACAGATCGGCTATAGAAGGGGGCTTTTTCCTATTTGCGGAAAACCAAGTCACGAAGAGCCTCATGAAGTCTTCAAAGTGGGTGACCAACCGATCAAGTAGCAAGCTGAGCCAATCTAAAGCAGACTCGATCAAGCTCCCTACAAACATTTTGCATCTGATAACATTGATCCCACCACTAATAAGCATCTGTGAGTAGAACTTTTGCATGTGGCAGTTCAAATCGCCACTCCCATCAAACGCCTCTATTTTAGGGACGAGGAAGTAAGGGGGAATAGGTTCTGCCTCAGTTTCCAGCAAGAATGGTTGAAAGTCACGCTGGGGCTCAAGGTAGACGTCCAGGTCTGTGCGTCGGATAGGGGCCAGCTCAATGCTATGCCATGAACTCTTGCTAGGTCACTTCAACCTGGTGTTGTGCATCTGACTATGCTTTGCGGTTGCACTCCTTCACCTCAGCGGCTTGTTCTCGTGCCTCTTGGCAAATCACCTGCATCTCCTCTAGTAGTTGGTCCAAAGCCGTCAGCACGGAGGTCATCGACTGTGTCTGTCGAGTTTATACCATGATGGTTGGAAAGTAGTAAAGTCGTTGGTTTCAATTTTACAGACTCCCAATGTGGTCGCTAAATGTTCTAACGTGGGAGTAGAATATGGATCGTGGAAGACAAAAAATGGGGGTTTCGATGGAATCTGCTAAGGCCCCGGAGGACGAGCCCCCTTTTCCTTATATAGGTCTCAGGGGTTGGCCGGTATGATGGTGATTATTCGCTATCCTCCCCACGACGCGTGCGATCTGGGGTGGTGTGGTCGTGCCTGTTATGGAGGTCTTAGCACAGTGCATGTGAGAAACCAGGGACATGGATGCATTCCCTTCGCGGTTGGGTCAGTAGGTCGAGTCGTCCTCTGACCGAGCCTAGGAAGCGATGAGTAGGTCGTCTACCAGCCTGGCCTAGTCTAGTTACAAACTAAACAAAGATTTTTTTATTCTCATATTTTTTACATAGTTGTTGCAAGGTGTCAAATAAGACACACATTGAAGATAAAACCGTTAGTAGTAGAATAAATGTTTCTCTCTTTTGGACAAAGCATCAACCACTCTATTTCCAATCCCTAACTAATATAGACTTTCATAAGAGAACTCATGCAACATGGTAAGACATTTTATCTATTTAGGCATTTGAATTATTTTGGCAATTAGGTTCTCAAGGCTTTGTTGGAAGTGGTAACCTATTAAATATTAGCACAATTAATTTTTTTTAGGGTCCGAATGTTCAAACAACTAGATGAGATATTTATACTTGTGTAGTTTTTATTATTACAAATGCATTAAGTATGATTATCTAAATTTTTTACTTGAAAGATGATGTCAATAAGGGTATAGATAAGTAATTTCTTATATAGTGTTATCGAAAGAGAAAAACGTCATTAGAGAATAAGGTGATCAGAAGAGCTTTCAGGATGAAGAAAAGCTAATCTAATTAGAGGTGTGTTATTGCAAGATCAAAAGGTGTGGAGGCAAAGAAGACCGTCACTGATGTGGATCAAAAGACGTGTTACTTTCTAAAGAACGAAGTTGTTGAGATAGACCAAAAGATTGAAGTCTCTAACGAATATCAAGAGGTCGTAGTTGCTTATGCTTTGGTTAGGCCATCTGGAGTATGATGTTTTCTGTTGAAGGTTAGAGAACTAAGCTTTTGACTCTTTGAACTCTCTGAGAGACCATATGTTAAGGAACACCTAACAAAGGTAGGCAAGACTGTCTTAAGGGGATTCTTGAACAAGTACCTTCTAAAGGAGTTGCACTTACATAGACAATCTTATGAAGACTTTTTCTCAAGGAATTGCTCCTTCATCTAAGTAAACATCATCTCATGAGGAAGTCGTTAACTTATGGACCATCTAACCATAAGAAGACAAACCTTCTACCTGAGTAACCCTAGAAGAGGATTTGTTCATAAATTATAATTGTGAAGAGATGAATCACAAATCTTGATGAGAAGGTATAATAAGTTAATCAAGACTAAGTTTGAGAAGAATAGTTCAAAACTAATTCGATCCAAGATTCAAGAATCAAGCTCTGAGTAGAAAGATATGTTTTTAACTTTAAACTAGAATAAAAAATAGAGCATGTTGTGGAATGATCAAAAGTTCACCATCTATTCAAATCATCCAAAGATAAATATAAGTTAACTTATACTTAAAGAATTATCATTGATTTGCGGTGCTTATGTGAAATTTGGATTGTCTAAGTGAACAAAGAAGCTACAATGTAGAACAGAGTCAAAAGTTGAAGATCCATCGTAAGCAAAGTGACTTTAACACATTCATAGTCTACAAATCCACCAATAAGTTGGTATGTAAAAATGATATGTGGTGCTCAATTTTATTAAAAATGTGACAAGTTCGTGATAACCTTACAAAGTGCATTTAATGCAATAATTATGATATAGTTACACGAGCTATTTCTTCATCATTGAATGAGAGTCACTGCTTTACACATAATATCTGACTTAGCAAACAAGATATTATGTGTCCTTGAGTCAATTTAGTTCAACTTGAACTAAATTGCCTTTTTAAATTAGTCATCCATATTCAACCATTTATTTTTGCGATTTGGCAATTTGCTCGTTAGGTAGGTTGCAGGTTGGGTTGGACGGATTCATATGGTTTAGACTTTGATATATTTATCACAAATTTTTGGCTTTTTCTTTTTGCAAGAATTATAGACCTCAAACCAAAATTGGTATAAAAATGATGTAATAATCTTAAAAAAATATTTTAGATTGAAAAATTACATTTATATAAATTTCCATTAAAAAAGATTAATGTTAAACAATGTTTCTACAATTTGTTGAAAAAAAATATTTACAAAAATAATATATTAAATTCATGATTTTCTATATATATAATTAATATAAATTATATTAATTATTTAAGAAAATTAAATAAAAAAATAATTAATTTTAAACTAAAAAATAATATATATATATATATATATATATATATAATAAATAAGTGATTCACGTCAGATATTAGTGCATTGAAAAAACTAAAAACTCGCATAAGTCTGTCACAACCTATTTAAATTAACTCATTTTAATCTGTCAATTCACCTAATGTAATTTATTTTTTTATGTATAAATTTATAAGAGTGAGTTGAGTCTAGCTAGGTTTTACATCCATCCTACAATCATGTAAGCAAAGGGAAATTAAAATTTAAGAGAATAGTAAAGTTATCATGCAAAGAGGAGGTAGATCACAGTTCACTAGCACGACTTTTGATGAAATGATTAGGTGTGAATATCCATATCCGGTAGGGTCTGCATCTCCTTCTCGTTTTCTTGCGCAGGAAATGACTCGTGATCTAGAAACTAATTTTTCTTGCACTTCATTAAGATCAATTCTCACGTGTTTGCTGTTTCAGGAGTAAAAAGTAAAAACAATTTTTATTTGTAAAAACGTCTTTCACTATAGTCATGTAAGTTGTGATTACATCATATTTTAATTTTTTAAATATTTAATATCGAAATTATTTTAATGTTATAAACAGTACTTTATGCAATGTATATTACGTAATACAGTAATCCGATAAAATTGGAATGATCAAGGAACATTAGCATGACTCTACTATGCAAGTATGACATCAAGAAATGGTCCTAATTTTTTTATAAACGATAATGATTTCTAAACAAGCAATTAAATGAGAAAAATACTGCTATTTAAGAGAGTTTACTAATTATTTTTGGCGATGATTGGTTAGCATGAATGTTATATATGATTTAAAAATTAATATAATAATAAATTTCCTATAAAAATATATGCTAACAAAATAGTTTTTAACAATTTTATAATTGATTGAAATTTATAAAAAAAAATACAAATTTACGTAGATCCTACATGACCATTTTTTTAGTTTTATAAATTTTTAAGTGATAAGGAAAAGTTTGTTAAAAGTTGTGTTTAATAATACTGATTCAGCAATCAATATTATTAATATGGCTAAGCAAAAAAGAAAGAGAAGTATTTTACATAAGTATGTCTTTTATAATTTGAGAGGTATTGATATTTTTTTTAACTAATTAAATTATAAATTTTATTCTTGTTTTTTTTATAAATTAAAATAAGTTTTATTTATTTATTTATACATAAATTCTTAAAGAAATTATTTTATCATCAATTCCTTTAAAAATAGTTACTTTAATTTATATCTTTTCAAAATAGTACAATAATTTTTTAAAGATTTATATATAAATAAATAAAACTTATTTTAATTTATAAAAAAAATAAAAAAAATTTACCATTTGATTAGTTAAAAAAAATATTATTAATACCTATTAAACTATGAAAGATAAAAGAAAAATCCAAGTATTCCCCCCTAAGTTGATATTGGTTTAACGCTTCTTCTTTTTTCCCGGCCCTACCCGTTATTATTATTAACACGCGTACGAATTTGTATGGTTTTAAATGTTTTGTTACCCACAAAGCATAAGCTTGGTTAGAAAGAGGGTGCAGGTACTAAGAACCATCTTCACATGGTAATGGTAATAATGTAATACTCGCAGCCCAGCTAAGCTACTCAGTTGGCCAAATCATTATCAACAATAAACCAATCAGCTTCTAAATGAAATAATTGGTTTATTGTTTTAATTGATGCAATGAATAGTTTTTCTATAAAATAATGATATTGGTAAAACTAAGGAAATAATAGATGTAGATAGTATAGAATCTAAGATGGCTCGTGGGCTTTTGGACCCCAATCCACTACTGTTTAAGACTGCTGACTAACAAACAAAAAGCACTAGAAGACAAATGTGGGAGATGGAGAAAGATTGGTGGTTTTGGCGGAAGTCCAGAATTCCCATTAAGATATTGTGGGCTGTCAAAGCTGAATCTTATGAAACAAAGGAACATTTAAATTATACCCAAAACTGCTTTAAGAAAACCACTTTGTGTCGGGGAGGTAGGAGGAAAACAGCCGCGGTTTTCCCACACCAACATCCACTCATTCATTTCAACCACATATGTTTTTGTCCCTGTGCTCCTCGTGCTTGTTCCAGGGTTTTAGTGTGTCACTTTTTCTTTTAACAATTTTTTTATTACTTTCTTTCCTTCTTTTTAATTTTATTTAATATCAAATGAAATCTTATCTCCTAATTCATTGATAAATGAATGACCTAAATAGACTTTGCCTCATGAACTCAACTACACTTTTCCGCAGGAACTTTAATTTGATCACTAAGCATTACAGTACACTTTAATAAAAGTAAGATATATTTTCAGGTTACACTCTTTTTAAATAGTAAATTTTTTTTTGTTTGTTTGAGAGATAAATATTGTTGTTTAATTTATTTTAACAACATCAGTAATGATTATAATATTAATTTTTATTATGAGTTATAAAATTAGTCTAATAATAAAATTTATATATAAAAAAAGAAAAAAATCATGAGCTCAAAATTTTTTTCACTAATAAAAACTAATAACACAAAGGTTTGTCTATAAAAAACATTTATTATTATTATTATTATTATTGTTATTATTATATGTAGTTTTATAATTCTTAATATCATTAACATTGCTGATTTTAACTACTTCAATTATTAATTTTGAAATTTTAGAGAGATTAAGTGCGAAGTTAGAAAATCACATGTATCATAAAATTTTACCCGACCTCTTCATTTCACATTCTGAAGATATAAAATCAATAATATGTCGTGTTATAAATGTGTAAATTTAATAATATCAACATTAAACTTAAGCGACAAGTTACAAATTGGAAAGACAATCATTCTTGTTTGAAATGATAGTTAGTTTCTCACAATTATTAAAATGTTTCTTTTTATGAAAATATATCGTAACACTTTTATCTTTAAGGATAGGGAAGCATAGTTTTCGAAATTAAATAATATATTTTAAACATCTCTAAGAAAGTAATTTAACTTATTTAATTATAATATTATTGAATACTTATAGTGATGATCCTATTATAGTTTGAGAAAATTTTCTTTGTTGATGATGGTTGAATTTCGCTCGAACATTTAGTGTAAAATTAGTTAGATTGTCATAATTATAATGTAATAATCAACATTAATATTCTTATTAATTATAGTAATTTTTTTATTCTCATTTCTCAAGACAGCTTCATAATTGTAAAGTAACATATAAGATATAGACCCCATTTAGATAAAAAAAATAATAAGTACTTATAAAATAAACTCTAAAAGTTAAATTCTTTAGCTTGTTCATAAATTGAAATGTGTTACCATAGTTTTAATTTCTCGAAATGTAAAATTTATTTTTTAATCTATCTCTTTTAATTTTTTCTATAAAGACTTATTGTAAAGTTAATTTAAACAATTTTTTATTTTTATTTTTTTTAAAAAAGGGGGTTACATGTAAGCAGGTAAAAAGGGTAACTAAACCAAATGTTTATTCAAAAAGTTTTTCATTCTATTTGCGGAAACATGAGGAAAGGAAATCTGTATGATGACAGAATATTACTTATTCTATCTTGTATGTGTGTGTATAATTAAATATATTCCATTAAGTTATAAGCTTTGGCTAATAAGGTTAAAATCTTTCTTTTGTAAAGGCTCATAATATCAATAGTTTAATGGACTAGTATTTAGCAACTAAATTAATTAAACAAAGACGAGAGAGCAAACACTGAGTTATTGTCGGGGTGTTCTATATATCAGAAATCCGCCATTTCTTTTGGTCCTTATGACATATTATAATGACCATAATGCAAGATCATGTACACAACCTTCATGTTGGGTACTTTTGCAGCAATTTTAGAGGGAATTGCATAAGATAGACTCGTGTGGTCACTGTGACGGGTGAGGCTCAGGCTCATATATGTGGTTGGCGGAGCCTGAATTAATTTTGCATGTTTGAACCTCTATTCTGCATTAATTACCTTTATTTATTAACTTGTGTCTAAAAAGAATAATAAACAAGTACATTAATTTGCAGGAACACTTCTGCATTATTCTTAAGAATTCTAATTCTGATCCTTAAAATTAAAAGTTATGTTGAAAATATTTATCCATCCACCTATTATATATAGTAAGGCGGAAAAGAGAAAAAAAAAAAAAAACTATCACAGAATAATATAACAGTACGTATACGTCAATGCTTGATTATCTTTAGGATGGTTGTAAGAGAAAAAGAATACACCAAATTAAGTTACAAGAATGTAAACAAATTTTCAAACCACTCCTTGACTACTTTATAGCGAAAACAAGTAACAATAGAGGACATATAAAAAAATTTATTGTAAAAAATAAAAGAATTTAATAATAACTGTGTTATTAAATTTAATAATATTTATTATATATTATTTATTAATTTTAATAGGGGATTATCTTATTATTTTTAATAAATAATACAATTAACACCATTAATTATAATCTTACAAATATTATTAAATCTTCTCATTTTTTAGCACGTATATATATATATATATAATATAAAAAGCGTAGTTAACCTTATTAATTCAATCAATAAACTCTCATTTTAAGCAATATCTTGTGATGTGTAAGACAAATTTTCCCAAGAATCCAATTTCCTTTTTTAGAAATTCGACTCATCCACAAAGAAACAGTGGTCTATTAATTTCCACAAAAAATCACGCGCTACCCAAAGATATCTCCTTTCTTTTTTATCAGCAAAACCCAATATCCCTGCTCATTGATGATCACAGGATGAAATAGGAAATATTCGTAAAATCTTAAAACATAAACTATCATTCTATTTTGTAATATCAAGAGAGTTCGTCAAAACAATGTATGAGTAGCTAATTCATTAATTAATCTAAGCATTAAGTACATAAACACAAAAAAAATTAAAAATGTTTTAACTAATGTGAAAAGAGTAAATCTTGTATAGACTGGTACGGCTCATAAACTCTAGCCTACCGAATTAGTAATCCATTACAAAAGATAAAATATCCAGGAAAAGAAGAAAAAATTCCCTTCTGTAAAAGAAAAAAGAAAGAAAACCCTTAATCAATAGTCATATTTTTAACGAATAAAACGAGTAAAAGAAAAAATTCATTTTGTAAGATAAATTCTACCGTACTGTGACAATTGGAAGGTTTTGATGTCGTTATATATCAAAATAATTAGTTATATATATAAAAGTATAAAAATCAATTTTTACAATAAGAAAAATATTTAAATATAAGAATTGAGTTTAATTGGTATATATTATTAGTGTAAAATTTTTTTACACTGACATTCAATTATGATTCTATATTTATATGACTTTTAAAATAGTAACGAGTAAAATCAACAAATTTACTCTGAATTAAGAGTTGTAATACTAACAGTGTCTATCAATTAAACTCATAAGAATTTATATAAATAACTAATCAAACTCTTTTTATTGTGATAAAATTAGTTGTATAGTATATTAGTTTTAAATATTTTTAAAAGATGCATTATATGATATAAAAAATAAAATATAATTATTTAAAATTATGTTTAAATGAAATTTTAATATTTTTAAACTATTTAAACTATTTAAATGTTAGCAGACTGGTATGGTATTAGGCACCCATATATATATATATATATATATATATATATATATATATATATATATATATATATATATATATATATATATATATATATATCCAGCATCTAAGCGCTGTTTTTTTTTTTTTTTTGGGTGTGTCAAAACAAGGTAATGGCCATTCAGATTTTGTCAAAAAATAAAATATTTACTAAGATAAAAAAGTAAAAAGAAAAAATAAATTGAAAACATGTAAATTTACATTATAATGAATTAGCACCTATTAGTGCTTGAAAGTAGACGTGAATGATTACAGCAAAGCTTGATAGGGACACTTTTGTTATAATGGGTAATTTTTTAGATTAAACTGATTACGTTAATTGACTAGGTATCCCGTTGGCATTGTCGATTTTGGGGTAAATATTCGTTTTTATTATTTTTTTAAAATTATTTTATAAAATTTTAATATTTTTTTACAGCGGCTAACTCATTCACTTTGTAAAATCAACAACTTATTATTTTCTTTTAATGAGTACATTCTCTATTATTTTTATTTCAAACCACCTGTCTTAACCAAATAACATAAAAATATATTAAAAAAATAAATCTTTATAACTGTTTGTAGCTTATAAAAAAAAAGTCTTACTATTTGAACATGGTGATCAATATTATTCTTAACTTTTATGGGTATTAACTCTTTATAATTATTTTCAAACCATAAAATGGATAAGTGATAATTTATAGATGATCAAAATCATTTGTTCCGTTTTGTGTCTCATTTTCTATCTTATCCAATAAAAATTAATCACCACATTTAATGAGTTCAGGCAAGGTTACTAAAATCAAGAGTTTACGTAAACTCGTAAGAGTATAGTAAACTCAACTCGTAAACTCGACTCGTAAAATCGTAAGAGTTTACTTCATTAAAAATATGACTATAAATCACATAATAATTGAAAGTTTTCAATACATAATAAATTTAAATTACTCCAAATAAATAGAAATTAAAGTAGAAATACTTAAAATTTCAAAACTTTTTTAGACATAAGAACAAATTATATTTAAAACATTCAAAATTAGAGTCAACATAGAAAAATATCACCTAAAAAGTTTGTTCACGAGTTTACGAGTTTACTCCGATTTTACCGAGTTTACTCTGATTTTACGAGTTTACTCTGATTTTACCGAGTTTACTACTTTTCCGATTTTACTGCGATTTAACTCGTCTGAAATTGGTAAACTCGTAAACTCGTACGATTTTAGGAGTTAACTCGCGATTTTGATAACCATGAGTCCAGGTCACCATTTATTTGATCTCCGCTAACCTTGGGTAACATAGTCTATGCTGTATCGACAACCAAACAACGTTATGCTCAACAATCCATGAATAACCGCGACCTTCATAACCAAACTATTGGTACATGTATTTGACAGTGAAAACTCACTCCATCGTGTGTGTATATATATTCTCACGGGTCGGTACATGTCACTGTATGCTGCTTATGTTTCATTATACTGTGTTCGCTCAATTTAATTCTTTGTTGCAGAATGTTTTAGATCATTATACTGTTAGATCTAATCATTATATACAACGTGACAATTACATTGTTAGTTTTTCAATTACTTTGGCCTTAATTGGTTAACTATAAAAGTTGAAGTTTTCATATGGAGATTTTTCAGTTCTCTTTTGAACAGCATATTAGCAATGGGGAAAAGAATGTTGGGATTGAAAATCAAGAAAGATTAATGAAAATCATATATAAAATTGTTACCTGTGACATGAGAGGGTTAAATTTTTATTTGGATGAGACAGAAAATGGAATAAGGAGACAACTGATTTTTATTTTCATTCATGATTTGTAATGATTCACGTCTCCAAGGCTATATTTTCTCACTTGAGAAAGGTGAATGGCGGAAAAAAAAAAAAATCTCTTTTATATAGAGATTTGTATGAAAATCATGATGGTTGATAGTGGAATATCATAAAATGAGATATTTGATTATGTAATCCACCCTCAATCAAGGTTTTTCTAATAATAACAATAATATATAATATTATTATATTAAATAAATAATAATATTATCATATTAAATAAAAAGTTATAGAATGATATTTTTTTTATTTTTTACCTACAGCTAGCTTTAATCATATTTTGTATTTCTTTTTTACTCTATTTCTATTTGATTAAATAATTAAGTGAGCGTGTTTGATAAGACATGCTCTCACTCTCTGTACATGGTTTCTTCTATTACAAAATTTAACCTAATAAAAGCATCAGATTTGGTTGATTATACTATAAGTTTCTGTAATTCTTTTCAACGTAATGATTGAATTCCACGTTTAACTTTAATCATATGGTGCATACTATAGCATGGCTGCCGAGAGAAATTCGCAGTCAGAGAAGTTATAGCTTTAGAGGAAATATGTCGTTAGTGTGTATCTAATTTCAAACTTGAAAGCAGAAAACTTGAGCAATAGATGAATAGGCTAATAAGAAATTATTATATAGTCTGTATGGTTACTTGATAATTTATAGTTTATGATTTGATTATATTTAATTTATACTATTTACAAAATAGATTGATATTTTTTAAATTGTTTAAATTGACTAATCAATTATATATTATATAATTATTACTAATTAGTGTTGGAAACACAAATGATACAGTAATATGGACCATTTAATAAATTAGAAATCTCATTCACTCTACATATTTAGATTATCACATGTGTAGTTTAAGTGAAAATGCGTTTGTAGATTAACTAAGTAAAAGGAGATTAAGAAAATGAATTTTTAACAAATTTAATAATATTTTCAAATTATAAATTATTGACAAACTTGTTCTATTAAATAAATTATTTAATTCTTGTGAAGTGATTAAAGTAATAATATTGAGTTTGAATTTTGCATATATATGCTACTCTATTAATTGAATATTAAAAGAAAGAGGTTGACTATATTTAAGTTTAAATAATTTTTTTGTCTCTAAAGTCTTATAAAAAATTATTTTTAGTCTTTAAAATTTAAAAATATTTTTTAGTTCCTGATTTAGTTTTAGTCATTCTTCTTTAGTTAACATCGTTAAAAATTTGATGACAAAAAAACGTTTTTGTACTTGTAAATCACTCTTATTTTTAATCCTAACTCTTTTAATCTTCAATTTCACATCTAGCACAGTGAAACACATCAAAACTTATAAACAAACAACATTAATATAAAAAAACAAATTAATTTAAAGGACTAAAAAATATTTTTAAATTTCAAAGAGTAAAAGTAATTTTTTGTAAATTTTTAAGGAGAAAAACCTTATATTGTAATTCGTATAATAATTATTTGGGATAGTCTAATGTGTCTTCTATAATTTGAGAGGTAATGATACTTTTTTTTTAACCAATCAAATTACCAATTTTTTTTATCTCTTTTTATAAATTAAAATAAGTTTTATTTATGTATTTATACATAAATCTTTAAAAAAAATTATTTTACTATAAACTCTTTTAAAAACAGTTACTTTAGTGTATATCTTTTCAAAAGAAAATCTCTGATTTTTTAATTTGTATCAATCCATCACTTTTTTTTTTATTTACTTCTTTTTTCTTGTTAAGGATATAAATAAAATTTACAATATGATTGATTAAAAAAACAAGAATATCAATACCTCTATGAAAGTCACGGTAGAAATTACATTTATTATATACAAATAAGTCAAACTATCTCATATGTAAAGAAAGTGTGAAAGTCACAATAAGTTACTCGCATTCAAAATAAAAATTAACTTACAAAATTATTGAGTTAGATTTAAATTAAAGAGGGAATATAAATTGAATGATATGAAGTGTATATTTTTAGGAAGTTGACGCGTAGTTGTTAATATTGCATTATTCCATAAAATATTAGTATATAGATGCCAATCCTAAAATGATTGACAATAATCTATCGGCTGGATCAAGCACAATTGGCCCAATAAATGACTGCCACCAAATGTGAGCACTCATATATTCTTTACCCTTTTTTTCTTGGATGAAATGGTCCGTGCATTTGCCAGTTTAGAAAAAGGTGGGGTTATATCATGCATCGTTTTATATAAATTAATTGACAAGCTCTCCTCTGCTATAAGGCTAGATCTTCACTCTTGCTAAATTTAATTCCTATTGCTTATTGATTAAGTTGCACGTGTACCTTAATTCTTCACAGTATGATCATAACTCGAAAATGACTTGCATTTTTCTCATTGGCATTTCATAATGTTATTCCGTGCTATACATTAAGTTATAACCATAGCCGACTTCTATGCCCATAAAAGAAAATGACATTGGTTAGGATGCTCTACCAATAACTAGTCAGAAACCCTTCATCAAGAGACGATATGCATAAACTTTTTCCAAGGGTCGAAAATCCGTGACTTATAGGGAAGTCGAAGGAGGAGATCAAGGATCGTGTTCGTGTATATATAATCTGCTCGCAAATTATATGCACCCTTGTATATATATATATGGCACTAGCATACTAGCAATTAGTTGTTATGTTATAGTGCAACTACTGAAACAGTTGCACGTAGGCCTGATATTATATACTGTGTACGACACTTGATCTTCTGATCCTGCGAGGTGTTCATGTTTCAAGAGCTATACCTACCCAGAAAAATCACCATATATAGTATAATTAATTACAACCGCGAAATAAGAACAGTAATTATTATTAACCCTTACCTACCAGCTGTATGTACATACTTCGATTTGTCATATATAATTGGTGGATCAAGATAAGAATTTGGTATCATAAGAGTAGAGCGCTGAAACTGGAACGAAGACCCTACCAGAATAGTGTCTACTTAAAAGGAAAGGATAAGTAGTGAAGAATGCCAAAAGTGCACGCTAAAGAACGTCTGTCTGTGATGTTTGCATATTTCCCACTCTAAACTAATTGCATAAGCCAAATTATAATAATCCGTTGAAGGTATAGCTAGGTTGTACTGCACTAATACTATATTCATAATTCATTTACGTAAATAAATATAATGTCAGAGAGAAAATTTCCTATTCTTTCCAGGTGATGAGAGGGTAGGGATCGATCCGTAGTTTGGTTTTCCTATATGCTTAATGTGGATTAATGTACCCTTTGAACTATAAAATGAAGTATAAATTGATAGTTTGGTTTTCTATAAGCATTGACATTGTTAAAATTTGGATTAACAATTAAGATTAAGGATACAGGAAAGGTAGCGCAGAAAGAACAAAATAAGAATACCAACTCATTTGAATTTGGTGAGCTAAGCCAAATTTTGGAGGCATCAAAGAGTGGGACCCAGCTCTGAACTTTCTTCAAGGTTGAGAGAGAGAAGGAAAGGGTTGGTTTTCTATTCTATTTACAACAATTTATATTACATGGCTTTAAACATACAAAGAACCTGGCAGGTTTTATGATGGTAACTCCATTCTTTTTGCTTCCAGACACTTACGAGGGTCAAACTTTTCTGAGAATACCAATTAAATATATAGTTTGTGTTTGATTGCAGCGATTTCGGTGAAAAGGACATAAACCGCTGTGAAATGAAAAGCAGATTCCATTTCAGTCTTAGGCTATAGCTTCTAATGAATACATCATGATACATACTACATTGCATATAATAATAATCCATACGCCACAAGCCTAGCTGTATTCTCCTATATAAATACTTTACTTCATCCTTAGCATACAACATATTCTCAGAACTCAAAAAGGTGTGTTTCTTAAAGAATTGGCATATTCACAACATACACACATCTAGAGAATTAAAGAGAGAAATATGGAGTTCTATGACCAGGATTTCTTGGAGGAATTAATGACTCTAAGAAGAGAAACATGGGACACCATTCCAAGCACAGAAGAAAACCAGTTGTTCTTTAATGGTTGGAGTTTTGACTGTTATGATCAAAACTCTCTACCTTACATCCCAAACTCTTCTTGTGGTCAAGAAGTTCCTCAAAGTTACAACAACGACTACCCCTTCCATGAAATCTATGGCTCATTACTTGACAAATCCTCACCACAGATTATCGATTCGTACTATAGCACCCTGGATACTCCAATCAATACCCCTCCATTTTTTGGTCAAGAGGATTATCCATTGTCCATGATGGAGGAGGAGGACTCGGGTTTGCTTGGGGAAGAGCTCAAGAATTTGGAGCTGCAAACCACATGCAAAGTGGAGCCAACCCTATCAGCTGAAATGCCAGTTTTCAACACGGGAACTGGCCTGGAAAGAAAGAATCGATCAAAGAAGCTTCAGGGGCAACCCTCCAAGAATCTAATGGCGGAGAGGAGAAGAAGAAAGAGATTAAACGACCGGCTCTCAATGCTAAGAGCAATTGTTCCCAAGATAAGTAAGGTATGCAGTGAGAAATAGTCACATTCAATGAGTATGTGTCATGTTCAGATCTAATTTGGTACATTGAATTATTATTACAGATGGATAGAACATCTATACTTGGAGACACTATTGATTACATGAAAGAACTTCTGGAGAAGATCAACAACCTGCAACAAGAAGTAGAAGTAGATTCTAACATGGCAGGCATTTTCAAAGATGTGAAGCCAAATGAAATCCTAGTGAGAAATTCACCTAAGGTATAGTTTAGGACCCGACCCTATGTATTCACAGTCTGAACCAATTTTTATGTGACACAGTTAAAAATTTCAATTGATGAAAAGAGTTAAAAATTAAGTTATGTAGCACTGGAAGATTGGTTGAAATCAATCATGTAATAATTCATCCGATACACCCTTTGGAAATAAATGTTTGTTGACGGATTCCAATTGTTATTGGTGCAGTCCTGCATTGATTTTTATATTTTACTTTTTTATCTTTACAGTTTGAGGTGGAAAGGAGTGTGGACACCCGAGTGGAAATTTGCTGTGCTGGGAAGCAAGGCTTATTACTATCTACAGTAAACACCCTGGAAGCATTAGGCCTAGAGATTCAACAATGTGTTATTAGCTGCTTCAATGATTTCTCAATGCAAGCTTCTTGTTCAGAGGTACATTAGAACCATGGTTTTTAGGCACTGCCCAAAAAGTTTAATTTAGTTGCATACTTTCTATTCATCCTATATGGTAATTTTGGTTGAGGCACGGTTTAAGCAATCACTATACTGTTTGTTATGTAACAGGAATTGGAGCAAAGAACAACGCTGAGTTCTGAAGATATAAAGCAAGCGTTGTTTAGAAGTGCAGGATATGGAGGAAGATGTTTGTGAGAATTGAACAGAGGAAGAAGAGATGCGAGTGCGCTTAGGATGGTTTTTTATTCCTCAGAACGAGTATAACGTTTGTTGGTTTTGTCTCTCACATATGCCCAAGACACAGGCTTCTTCTTTTTTTATCGAATTGCCAGAGTAAGCAGGATTCGTCCGTGTGACTCAGGCAAAGTTACCAATCATAAATGTTCATGTGGATACAATCATGTAATAATACAAATTTATGGACGAAAGCCTGGTTATTATCCCGAATGCATGTGGAGGGCTGAAGCAAAAATATTAAGACAGAAAAATAAGAGTAAAGTTCGGGTTTTGTTTCTGTTCTTTGCAGACATGACTTTTCAATATTCCTGTGTAACTTCTATATATAAAGACACTTTTCTTTACAATGATGTGACATCCATAAATAAGTAATTTGTTCAATTTTCTTAAAGAAAAATTATTTAAAATTACGAAAGAAAAATTTATTGAGAAAAAACAGTACAGAAAAACAGAATGAAGTTTTATAAAATTATTGTTAGTATTTTAGTATTTAATTTTTTTTTACTGTTTTCTTAAAATAGTTTTCAAAAATAATTCTAATTTTTTAATTTTTAAAAACTAAAAAATAAAAACAGTTATAAGTAATTTTTCTTTTTAGTTTTTAATTTTTGTTTTAAAAACTTAAAATACAATATGAATATGTTATTTTTTGTTTTTCATTAATAGAATTTAAGTAAATATGAAAAAAAAATATTTTCACATTTTCAAAACAGTTTTCAAATAATACTTAACAAACAAGTTTTTTCTATTCTTGCCAAAAACAGTTTTTAAAAACTATTTTTTAAAACTCTTTTCAAAAACTAAACAACAAAATTAAATTAATCATGCATTTAGTATTTAAAAACTAAAAAAATCGTTTGAATAATGTTTTTTTAAAATAATTTTTGAAAATAATTCTGGTTTTTTAATTTTTAAAAACTAAAAAATAAGAACAATTGTACCTAGTTTTGCTTTTCAATTTTCTATTTTTGTTTTGAAAACTCAATATAATGAGAATATGTTGTTTTTTACTTTTCATTAATAACATTTTTGTAAATATAAACAAGTTTTTTTTTTCATATCTTTAAAAAAGTTTTAAATAACATTGAACAAACAAGTTTTTTTTTCTCTTCTTCCCAAAAACAGTTTTTTAAAACTATTTCTAAAAACTCTTCTTAAAAACTAAAAAAACAAAGTCAAATCAATTAAGGGCTTGATTGGTTTGGTTTTGTTTTTTAGTTTTTGAAAAGAGTTTTCAAAAATAGTTTTCGGGAAGAAAAGAAAAAAAAAACTTGTTTGGCAAGTGATATTTGAAAACTATTTTGAAGATGTAAAAATGGAAAAACTTGTTAATGTTTATTAGAATTTCATTAATGAAAAGCAAAAAACAACATATTCTGATTGTATTTTTAGTTTTCAAAACAAAAACTGAGAACTGAAAAGCAAAACTATTTTTAGATGTTCCAGTTTTTTAGTTTCTAAAAACTAAAAAACCAGAACTGTTTTCGAAAACTGTTTTCAGAAAACACTACCTAAGCAAGTTTTTTAGTTTTTAAAAACTAAAATATTGAAAACAGTTTTATAAAACTGTTGCCAAACAAGTACTAAGCCTTTAATACTCCTAACAACAACATAAAATAAAATAACATGATACAAGACAAAACAAATCGTTTAAAAACAAGGGAAAATCTACTATGCCTTTATTAATTTTAGGAGTATTGATACTATAATTTAGTACATGTCATTAATTTTATAAATTTAAATAAAATCCCTAAACCATAAAAATGATATTGTTATTCTTAGCCAATAAAACATTGAAAACAATACTCAAACTAAGATGATTAAGGTAACAATTGAGAGAACGAACCATCACAAAGATTTTTCATGTACATAGGTAGACATTGTATTGTACATAACAATGAGAAGGATAAGACTCCTTGTAGTATGTTTTCTTTAATTTGCTGCTTAATTATCAGTGTAGAATCATATTTATATTTGTTAACACTCACCACTAGCATTAAAATTTAACTTTCAACCTATTGATTAAAAAAATGTATCAATAGCTATAAAATTAATAAAGATACAATAGATGTATCCTAAAAATAAATACATAGCATTGATTGTGGTACCTTTTTACACCCAAATGCTTTATTAGTTAATTTACAAAATAATATTAAAATTTATTGATTTAAATAACTAGACTAGACACTTAAGTAAAAAAATTCACATTGTGACACCACGAATTAGTTATTACTAAACAAGTTATGAAAGAGAAAATAATTTATCTCTACATTGAGTTAAAACATAGTCAAAGGGATATAAACTACTAGTTCACATAGATCCATTAAACCGGGTTAACTTACAATTAAAGTTGTGAGCGTTATATAAATAGAAAAGTCTTGTGGCACTGTTTCATCCCAAATAAATAAACATAACATGATTAAATAAAAGTCCTCTAACTGAGTAAAAAGGTTCATAGAAGTCCTTTCAACAAAAACTCATCTTTGATAAAATGATTAGTTTCTATAATTGAAAACTTAAAATAAGGAAAAGAACTTGAGACGTAATTGATATAATTTCTAAGATAAGAAAATAATTCGAACATCCTAATATAGTCGCAAAGCTCCAATGCCATATCTATCGGAGCATGGAATCCACATCAATCTTAGACATTACTAACCTTTACTTCTTCAGCATCCTTTTTACCTATGGGCTTTCAGTCCAAGCAACACACACAAAAAGGGAGTTAAACATTTGCTCATACATAATTAAGCGGCATAAATAAGAAACATTATCACCTACAGTGTATCACATGAAACCACAAAACCATATTAAATTTAAGTCATGTCAATCATGCTCATGCAATGCAACTTATGTATGCTCTTTCAGGTACACACTTGAAGCGGTCCTCTTCTACGCTAGTAACACGTAGGTACAACAATCTCACATAGGTTCACCCGAAGTGAATCCTCTTCTACGCCAATAACACGTAGGTACAACCGTACAATGCAACATAACCTAAGACACTTGCTATAGAGTGTCTCACAATGAATGATCCTTACAAGCTTCTTAGACTGTCATATCCATGCATCATGTCATGTAACAACATAACTCAATATCAATAATTAATAATGTTATCACAATCCAACCCTAACTGCAGTTGGGATGGCACCTCATCAGGCACGTCCTGACCATTATCATCAATACAACATGCATCCAATTATAATCAACATCAATATCACACATTGAAACAAACCCCAAATTCACACACCTAAAATAGCTTTCAAGCATTCAATCATCCGCAACAATCAAATTATAAGATACATCACACATCTAAACATATGGCTATGCAAAAAAGACATAAGCATTGTTAAACAAAGTCCAAACTTCACAAATGATCAAGCAATTCAGAGTTCACACACTGATAAGCAACAACTTAGACTTAATTCTTAACACAAATTATCGAAAACACATATTCTCATGCACAAAATATCATTTATAATATTGAATATCTCACATATATACGTAAGATTATTACATTCATAGCTCAACACAACATTTCTATGTTTTGGAGATTTCCTCACTCATTTTCTAATAAGTCTCTATGAACTTTTTCGAGTATAAACGTGATATCTAGAGGTTTATTAATCCTATGATATTTTATCTTATCTAGTTTAAAAGTTAAGACATTTATCTACAACTCTTATGTTTACCTCAAGGGATAAAACAAACGTTTACTATTTTAAAAATTGGAGGAAACATGAATCTATCACTTAATTTTGATAGTTTGACCTTCAATCATTAATCTGATCATAACTTGAGCTCTAGGTATCGTTTTAGGTGAAACTAATGTCATTAGTTATATAAAATCTTAGGCTACAACTCTCGTGAAGAAAAATTTCTCAAATTACATCTTTTTTCTATCAGTTTTCTCATCCAAAAATCATGACCGCAGATTGTAATATGCCTAATTCTAGCAGTTCTACCTTTAGTTACTAATTTTGTCATAACTTGATGAGTTCTAGGTATCTTGTTGGGGTGAAAACAATAAAATTACTTAGATCATTTAGGATATAAATATCATGAAAATCACTAATAGTAGTATTAAAAATTATTCTTACTTAATTTGTTAAGAATTAAGAAGTAAACAAATAAAAATATTTTGATACATTAATGAAATAAAATTCAATGCATTAAATAGCTAGTTTCATTTTCATCAAGTATATGAAAAATAAGTGCATAAACCCACAAGGCCACATGAAAAACATAAGATTTACAATCATGATTATCAAACTCTCGAGTTAACTCTCTAACTCTTACAAGCTTACGAGTCTACTTACCATCTGCGAGTTAACTCGTCTATAAACTCTCCTTTTAGTAAAATCTGAATAAACTCAGTAGACTTTATGCAAACTCTATAAACTTTTAGCTTATTACTGAGTCTAAAAATTGGGTTCTTTTATACACATTTATAGTTCAGTCTACTTTCATTTAGTGTGTCATTCTTAAATCGAATAACACTTACCTCTAAGTTTTTCAACATACTAAACATCAAAGAGGATATTCTACTATTATTATGACCTTTTTAAATTTATCATCTGATAATGATTCATTGCTATACCTAGTTATTTAAGTATTGTGGAATGTGCAATTTACTAATTTGACTTATTTTGTTGTTAAAATGTTTAATTGTATGTTACATATATGGATATTTTTTATTATTTTTATATAAAGTAAACTTTTATTAGTCTACGAGTCGAGTACACGAGTTAAGTTTATTAAAATCTCCATGTATTTATGTAAACTTTTGATTTTGATAACCATGTTTACAACTTTGTTTGATTTCAAAAATAAGAGAAGAAAGAAATGGAGAGAAAAATAAAAAATCAGCTATTTAATTGTAAACTAAAAGGGGAACAAAAGTAAGAAACTAAATACGAAACCTGCAAAAATAATCGTTTCCATGATAAAAAAAATAAAAAAAGAAAGAAAGAAAGAAAGAAAGAAAGAATAAGAAACAAAGAAAATTAAAGTGAGATAGTCGTTTATGTGAAAATGTTTGCAATTTACTGATTTTATTTTCCTTCATTTTTAGATATTGATTATTTAGAATAAGGATAAAGTGATAGCAATGTTCATAGTCTATATTCTTATTTTATTCGATTAAATAATGAAAGAGAAAATTTTATTTACTCTCTAATTAATTTAAGTCAAAACCAAGAAATATATATAAAATTTATTCATATTTTATATTTCTTTACATTTTCCCCTCAATTTGTTTTTGTACTTCCACAACATAGTGGCATGTGGACAAAGTGCCACTCTGAAAAGTTAGAAGTTCACTTCTTTTTTCTTCAAAATTATCTTTTTGAAAAACTATTCTTTTCTATCTGTTTCTCCGGTGTAGATAGTACAATGAATTTTATAATGAGGGCAATAAGATAAGTTTGCAACAAATGTAAACAAAGCAGCGAAAATAAATCCTCCTATCTCGCAAGAATCTATGAGGAGCAATAACAAAATATAACACTAACTAATCACTGATCTTTTTGGAATAAGACACCAAGATTTTAACGTGGAAAACCCCTCAAAGCAAGGGAAAAAACCATGGGTCATCCAAACCAAAGAAATAGCTCCACTATTATCAATAGAGTACAAAAAAGTTCTAATCAAGTGTCAACAACAATATCAATGTCAACACCAATAAAGCAATAAGCTTACAAAAAGAGAACAGGGAAAATGAAGACCCCCAAACACATTGCTGTCATACGAACTGCATATCTCCCAACACAGAAGTATTTCAATGATTTGAACAGTCAGAATGAAGAAACATACATTCTGAACGTGCTGTCCAAAAATCAACCTGATCCAACGGTAAACGAATCTGTAGTGGAGAATTTATGATTGCAGCTCTGTGTAAAGATGAGAATAGTTTTGTCTCTCTAGTAGCTTTCTTTATTCAACTCTCTGCCCTGCAAAACACCTTCTCCACTTGACTTAAATAAGATATCAAGTGGGCTTCTCAATTTGGGCTTTTTCTCCACATAGGAAGGGAGCCCAATACCCAACAAATCTTCCCCTCACGACTATGTGGAAAGAACCACTAAACCGGCAATCTCACAACAGACTTCAAACTTTCCTCTTGTCAATGCTTTAGTCATTATATCAGCACCATTATCATCAGTATGAACTTTAACCAACTCTAGCAACTTAGCATCCAAAACATCACATATCCAATGATACCATACATCAATATGTTTGGACTTAGAATGGAAAGTTGAATTCTTACCAAGATGGATAACACTCTGATTGTCACTAGTAATGAATAGTTGTCTTGCACAAAACCAAGCTCTCGCAAGAATTTATTCAACCATAGCAAATCCTTGCATGCTTCAGTAATTGCAATGAACTCCGCCTCAGTAGTAGATAAAGCAACACACTTTTGCAACCTAGATTGCCAAGCCACAGCTCCCTGCAAACTTAATCAAATAACCAGATGTAGACCTTCTGGAATCAATGTCTCCACCCATATCTGAGTCTGAGTAGCCACCAAAATAGGCTTATCACCTCCCAAACAAAGCTTCTTATCAATAGTTCCATGAAGATACCTCAAAATCCATTTCAAAGCTCTCCAATGCTCCCTACCTGGGTTTGACAAAAACCTACTGACTGTACCACTGCAGAAGCATAAGGAACTTTCTCGATGTCTAATTTTTTAACTTCATTTGAAGGACTCTATTTAATACTCAATTTAAAGTGAGTCGCAACAGGAGTGCTCACAACCTTTTCTTTTTCCATTTGGAATTTCTACAACACCCTTTTAATATAGTGTTCCTGTGATAGCCACAACTTCCTCTTCTCTCTATCACGGATGATTCTTATACCAAGAATCTGCTTAGCAGCTCCCAAGTCTTTCATGGCAAATGACTCACCCAATTGCTTCTTCAACCTGTTAATAATAGAAACATTTTTCCCAACAATAAGCATGTCATCAACATACAATAACAAGATAATAAAGTCATCATCAGAAAACTTTCTAACAAAGACACAATGATCAGAAGTAGTCTTCTTGTAACCCTGCTCACACATAAAAGACTCAAACTTCTTATACCACTGCCTCGGAGCTTGCTTTAAACCATATAGACTCTTTCTTAGTCTACACATATATCCTTCCTTGCCTTTAACCTGGAAACCATCAGGTTGCTTCATATAAATTTCTTCCTCCAAATCACCATGAAGGAAAGCAATTTTCACATCCATTTGTTCTACCTCCAAATCAAGAGTAGCTGCCAAACTCAAAACTACTCTAATGGATGACATCTTCACCACAGGTGAGAAAATCTCATTGAAATCAACACCCTTTCTCTGTCTAAAGCCTTTCACCACTAATCTAGCTTTATACCTTGGAGACATAGAATTATTCTCATGTTTCACCCTGAATATCCACCTGTTTTCTAATGCCTTCTTACCTTTAGGCAATCTCACTCTCTCAAGCAATGTCCTGTTCATCCTCTCTGCTAAACCATTTAGCTGAGGAGTTTTAGGAGGGATCTTCTCATGTGTAATACCATGTTGCTTGCAATAAACATTAAAGGGTCCACAATATTCACCACCATTGTCAGTACGAATACGTTTCAGCTTCTCTCCTGACTCTCTTTCAACCAAAGCATGAAATTGTTTAAATTTCTCTAGCACTTGGTCTTTTCTCTGCAAGACATAGACCCATAGCTTCCTGGAAAAATCATCAAAATGCACCACTAAAGGATTTTACCTTAAATGGACCACAAACATCAGAATGCACCAATTGCAACAACTCTGACTTCCTTGAGGGAGGATGATTCTTGAAGGATACTCTAGTTTGCTTGCCAGCCATGCAATGAGAACATCTCTCTAATTCTGCATTTTTAAGCCCTTGAAGAACATCCTTTTTAACTAGGCAGTTCAACCATTTTTCACTGATATGACTAAGCCTTCGGTGCCACAAATATGCCTCCATATCTACGACATTCACACCATCTTTAATAACAAAGCTTTTGTCCAATACAGTTTAGAAATCTTCTCCCCTCTAGCCATAACCAAGTTACCTTTGGTGAGTTTCCACTTTCCAGAACCAAAGTGATTATCATAACCACTGTCATCAAGCATCTGTATGGAGATCAAATTAAAACAAACATCAGGAGCATGTTTGACTCCTCTGAGCAACAACTGCACTCCCATGTTGGTTTGCAGGCAAACATCACCAACACCAATCACCTGAGACACACCATCATTACCCATCTTCAATACTCCAAAATCACCAGAAGTATAAGATGTGAAGAATTCCTTCCTTGGTGTAACATGCAGTGTAGCACCACTATCAATAATCTATATGCTCTCATCTGACACAAGATTAACTAATTCAAGATCACCACAAGTAGCAGTAGCAACATGATTATCATCATCATGATCCTTCTCTTTCTGTTTACCCTTTTTATCTTTGTTCTCCTTTTTTTCTCAGAAAACAATATTTTTGTATATGTCTTGTCTTATGACAATAGTGACACTCCACATTCTTGTATCTGGACTTGGACTTATCCTGCTCTTTTCTCTACCTCCTTTCAATTATTTTCTTTGACTTCTCCCCCTATTTTCAGTGACAAGTACTTCAGGCTGAGATGAAAAACCATGTGCCTTCCTTCTCATCTCTTCATTAAAAGCACCACTCTTTGCCGCTTGCAAAGAAACAACACCATTAGGGGCTGAGTTTGTAATAGAAACTCGAAATGTCTCCCAAGACTCAGGTAAAGTATTCAGTAGCCATAGTCCCAAAACTTCATCATCAAATTTGATACTCATACCAGATAACTAATCTAGGAGCCCTTGAAATTCATTCAAGTGATCTGAAATAGAAGAACTCTCCCTGTACTTCAAATTCATCAGACAGTTCAACAAATACAATTTATTATTCCCTGATTTAGAAGCATACAAGGACTCAATCTTCTCCCACAACGTTCTCGCATGTGTCTCATTAGCAATGTGATTATAAACATTGTCTTCTACAAATTGCCAAATAAAACCACATACTTGTTGGTGTTCAAAATCCCACTCTTCTTCAGACATAAAATCTAGCTTCTGAGTAGCAAAAACAGGAATATGCATTTTCTTCACAAATAGTAAGTTTTTCATCTCCCCCTTCCACAAGTGATAATTAGTGCCATTCAATGCAACCAATTTTGTATTTGCCTCCATCATTCAAGCAAGTCAAATAGTCTTTCGACTAAAACCAAAGAGCTCTTATACCACTCTAATGGGAGCAATAAGATAAGTTTGCATCAAATGTAAACGAAGCAGCGGAAATAAATCCCCCTATCTCACAAGAATATATGAGAAGCAATAACAAAATATAACACTAACTAATCACTGATCTTTTTGGAATAAGATACCAAGATTTTAATATGGAAAACCTTTCAAAGCAAGGGATAAAACCACAGGTCGTCCAGACCAAAGAAATAACCCCACTATTATCAATAAAGAGTACAAAAGAGGTTTAATCAATTGTCAACAACAATATCAATGTCAACATCAATAAAGTAATAAGCTTACAAAAAAAGAATAGGGAAGATGAAGACCCCTAAACACATTGCTGTCATACAAACTGAATATCTCCCAACACAGAAGTCTTTCAATGATCCGAACGGTCAGAATAAAGAAACATACATTCTGAACGTGCTATCCAAAAATCAGCCTAATCCAACGGTAAACAAATCTGTAGTGGAGAATTTACGATTGCAGCTCTGTGTAAAGACGAGAATAGTTTTGTCTCTATGGTAGCTTTCTTTATTTAACTCTCTGCCTTGCAAAACACCTTCTCCACTTGACTTAAATAAGATATCAAGTGAGTTTCTCAATTTGGGTTTTTTCTCCACATAGGAAGGGAGCCCAATACCCAACATTTTAACCAATATAATTTACATCAACAAGACTATAAACGTAATGCTGCACACTCCTCTCCCTGGATCAAAACAAAATTTCCTTCCACTTACCAATGGAGGTACAATCTTTACAATTTTACAAACAGCCAAACTGGAGAGTGGATACAGCAGAGGCATGTTGCTATTGAAATATGGTAATATCCTTTAAGTTAAGCATAATTAAGAGGTTGTAACATGAATTACTAGGATCATTTTCAGCGGTCTCTGAAGAAGGTTGCAATCACTTTTGGCCGGCACTACTAGACGAAACATGAGTGAGATAGAAATTAGAAGCCAACGTGCATATGTCGATCAATCCAAAATTAAAAATTCCAAAAACTTCAGTTATCGGCTTTTATTACTGTATCTTATTACTAACTCCAAAACTGTCGTTTTATCGAGGGTGCATATGTGTCCTTGTACTACTATCCATGTTCACATTCTGTAACCAAGAAATGTAGCTGCTAACCATATACGTGTATGATACCCTCTGTCATCTGCTTGTAAGATCAAATCAAAGTCTTATCCAACTCTTTTTTTACTTTTTTTTTTCTCTATAGAGACCTCAGATTATTGTTACCATTGCCCCGCTTGCAATATAATTCAAGAGAATCTTTCAGATATGACCAATAGCGTCACTGCTTTTTAGAAAGCTCAAATCTGAAAACAAATGCTACGTAAAGCCGTCAACAACGGGAAGAATCCACGAAGATTCAGAAAACCTAGCTTTCCCCTTCTGTTCGAGATGGTGAAGAAATAAGGCAGTTAAAATAATAGAGTGTTTGATCGAGGAAAAAATTATATAAAAATAATTTTAAAAAAGTGGAACCTATCCTTTATTCAATTAAAACACAAATATAAAGAAGAAAAGGAAGAAGCGGTTATAGCCCTATGCAGGCTATACTATACCGTGCAAGCATGCAAATGTAAACAACAAAGATTCGGACAAGATACGTACTAATGGACATTAGGCTTAGGAAGTAATGATGATTCAATTATTAGACTTAATATTCATATAGGTTGTTGTTATTCCTACATTTATTTTATATTATTAATTACCAGCAACGATGGTTGTATTTTCATATGTTATAATAATTTTAAATTTTTAAGTTAGATAAATTATAATTTATGTTTTTAAATTTATTCAATTGTTAGGCAATTGATTTTTTATTTTTAATTATTCACATCTGATTTTTTATTTTATAATTTGATGATATTTAATAAGTAGTTTTTTCTATTTTTTTTAATTTTCAAATAGGTATAAAGTTAAACTTGAAAATAAATATAGATACCAAAAGGGTGAATTCCCTTTATATATACTAGAGAAAAGATAGGTGTTGTCGCGCCTGTGTATTCATATTTCTGTTTTAATATGTTATAATAATTTTAGGGTTTTAATTTAATATCTTTTGTAAATTTTTATATTTTGAAATATAAATTATTATGTGATATGTTTTTAAATGTATTTTTTTAATTTTATACTTTTTGTTTATGATAACATGATACAAATATGTCAGATCATCAATAGATATGTGAAATATGCAATGAATATGGAAAAATGAAAATAGGAGAAAGTTTGAATAGAACTCAAAATATTATCGCACCTGTGTATTTACATGTTTATTAAAAATATTTATCATGAAATGTATACATATATTAATCATTTCTAAGGAAGATTGGTTTGTGATAAGGTAGAAATTGTGAAAACATACATATATTAATAGGGAGAAATTATATTTGTGAAAGTGCGAACAGTCATAAAATGTTTAGAAGGTAAGATAGTCATAAAATATGGATATCAAAATATCATATTCCAATTATATAATAATATAGTATATAATATAATCATATATTATAAATTATAGATATAGTTGGACAATTATGTATGTTGGAAATCAATATTTTTAAATAATTTTTAATTAAAGTTATAAGGTTGGTCTAGTAGTAAAGTTTACGTTTAGGGAGTAAGAAGTTGTGGGTTTAAGTCCCTCTTAGGGAAAATTAATTTATTTTTTAATTTTAAAATAGGTGTAAGGGTAGAATAGGTATTTTGAAAAGTGGACATCAAAAGGGAGTATTTCCTTTATTAATAGTATAGATTAATAGTATAGATAATATAATAATATATTACAATATATATATATATATAAATATATATATATATATATATATATATTATAGATAATATAATATTTATAGTAAAACAATTATGGATATTGGATATAAAAGTTTTAAAGTAATTTTATTATTAAAGTTATAAGGTTGGTCTAGTGACAAAGCTAACCTTTAGGGAGCCAAAGGTTATGGGTTCAAATCCTTCCTTTTAAAAAAGGAGTTTATGTTTTTCATTTTCAAATAGGTATAAGAGTAGAATATGAACTAATAACAGTGCAAATGAAAAGGGGGTATTTCCTTTATATATAGTATATATAATATATTATAATATATATTATAGATAATAGATTATTTATAGTAGAACAACTATGGATGTTGGATATAAAAGTTTTAAAGTAATTTTATTATTAAGATTATAAGATTGGTCTAATAACAAAGCTGACGTTTACAGAGGCAAAGGTTGTGGGTTCAAATCCTTCCTTTTACAAAGTAATTTATTTTTTTCATTTTTAAATAGGTATAAGAGTAGAATAGGTATTAATAATAGTGTAAATGAAAAGGGGATATTTCCTTTATATATAGTATATATAATATAATAATATATTATAATATATATATATTATAGATAATAGATTATTTATAGTAGAACAACAATGGATGTTGGATATAAAAGTTTTAAAGTAATTTTATTGTTAAGATTATAAGATTGGTCTAGTAACAAAGCTGACGTTTACGGAGCCAAAGGTTGTGGGTTCAAACCTCCCTTTTACAAATATATATATATATATATATATATATATATATATATATATATATATATATATATATATATATATATATATATATATATTATAGATCATAGATTGTTGATAGTAGAACAATTATTGATGTTGGATATAAAGGTTTTAAAGAAATTTTATTTATAAATTTATAAGGTTGGTCTAGTGATAAAGTTAATATTTAGGAAGTTAGAGGGTATGGGTTCAATTCCTCCCTTGGTTGATTTTTTCATTTTCAAATAAGTATAAGGATAAAATAGGTATTAATAAAAGTGCAAATGAAAAGAGAGTATTGTCTTTATATATAGTATAGATTATGAATTATGAATAATATAATATTACAGATTATAGATAATAAGACAATTATGTATGTTGGATATAAGTAGGGGTGGGCAAAAATTGATTTTTCAAAAAATGAGCAGGATAATTTTGGGGAAAAATTAAAAGAAAAAATAGGTATAAAATTAAAATGGAAAGTAAAAATGTCAACCATATTCATACATCTAATCGAATATAATATATAAAAAATAAGAAATATTAAGAAAATTTTAAGTTAACAAAATGACTTTTTTACTCTTTCTAAAATATTGCCACCTGTTTAAATAATTTAGTTATTTAAAACTTAAAAAATTACATAATAATCTTTCTTAGTTTATTGACACGTGTATTGATTTTTTCTTCAACATTTGTTTTTTGCTTTTTTATTTTTCTTAAACATATTTAGTTTACTTTTTATGCTTCTTTTTCTGTAACTTTCCTTATTTTTTTTTATTTGTATGCTTTTCTGTTTTTTATTATCTACTAAACATTTTTAATGAATATTTATATTATAAGGTTGAAAAATTAAAAATTACATAATAATTATTTTAGTTATGATAGCAACAAATATCATTCTTTCAAGATAAGCTTCCTCAAAATCATTATAAAAGATTTTTTTTAATATAAATAGATTTTTTATAAGCAAACAAAGTACTATTATATATATAAATACTTTTTTTCTAAATAGTTGTCACAATTGGATACCAAAAATTTAATAATATTTTTTTACTTGAAAATTCTATAAAATTATTTTTATTTAGAAATTACTTTTACACAAATATATCAAAAATAATTTATTAAAAATAAACTTTAAATTACTTATTCAATTAACTCTCTCTCTTCAAGTATTTCATACAAGTATATATCAAAGTTACATCATAAATAAGTAGTTAAATTATTTGCATGTAAAAGTAACATCAAGTGTATATGAAAGAATATGTCAAATTTGCAATAAATTTGAAAAAATAGAATCAATAAAACTTAAAATGTTGTCGCACCTGTATATTTGCATATGTTCCTAAAAATATTTATGATGAAATGTATACATATATTAAGAATGTTTAAAGAAGATTGATTTGTGGGAAGATAGAACTTGTGATGATGTGCCTATATTAACATGGGAAAAGTTATATTTGCAAAATGGGAAAAGTCATAAAATATTTAGAAGAGTAAAATAGTCATAAAATGTGAACACAAAAATGTAATATTCTCATTATAATATATATATATATATAGTATATAATATAATATTATAGATTATAGATATAGTAGGACAATTATGTATGTTGGGTACAAATATTTTAAAGTAATATTTTTCTTAAAGTTATAAGGTTGATCTGGTGGTAAAGTCAATATATGGGAAATGGAAAGATTGTGGGTTTAAATCTCTCTTTTAACAAAATATTTTTTTCTTTTTCTTTTTTAGAAAGAGCATAATAGTATGTGAAAAGTGGACATGAGAATTTTTTTTTATTAATAATATAGATATTAAATTATCATGAATGAGACATTTATTTAGAAAATTTCTCTTTTTTTACTATTTAGAAAAATTGCATACAAGAAACTTACCAATATTTATTTTTATATTAAAATTTTGTAAAATTATTTTTTTAATTAAAATAGTATATCTAAATTTAAATAATTTATTAAAAATATTTATGAATTCATTTATATTACAAGATTGAAATTTTTATAGGAAATATACATTTAAATCTAATTAATTAATATATTTATTACAAAATAAAATTTTTGGATATTTTTTTATAAATAATTTATATTATTTTTTACAAAAATAATTTTAAACCGCTTTATGAATGCTATTATAAATTGAATTTTCTTTTTTTTAGGATAGAAACTATAAACACCATTTACAGAATATAATCTTACACAACGTAACTAGGTTCCAAATAATCAATATATAATATAATAATTAAAATAATTACAGTTATAATACAAACTATAAATATCGTGGACGTAAGACAACATTTCACAGAATCATAATAAATAATAAAAATATTTTTTGCAAGTGGTTAACACAGTTGTATCTTTTGAATGTTTATTATTACCTAGAAATCCTATAAAAACATTTATACATAAATGTACAATAAATACATGAAAAAGAGATTTTTAAAAATATTTTTAAATTACTTAATAAGTTTTGAAGTATTTCACATAATTATATACTAATGAATTTATAGTATCATAAATAAAAATAATTTTAATTAAAAAACCTAAATATGATTCATAGGATATAATATTTCACATCATTATGGAGCTCAATGTTCTTTTTATTTAGTTATAAACAAATGCATTAGAAAGACTTAATAATATTTATTTTAACTTTAAAATTTATAAAATTATTTTTATATAAATATAATAAATTTATTTTTATTACTAAAATATTTTTTACTAGAGGATATGTTTTCTAATTGCACAGTTAAGTTTCCTCTCTTTGGTGATTGATATTTAATTTCTTTCAACATAAACTGGAGGATAGGTTTGAAATACGGTAACTTGGATTCCTCCTTTTAATATACAGTAGGTATTATTAATGAGGAGGTGAATGACAAAAATATTTGAATCCACGTATCTTGTCGATTTTTATGGGAATTTTTTCGTTTTAACAAGATACGCGTATTGTTGGGTATTACTCGATATACTGGTATAGATATTATTTAATGTAATAAATTAGTTGGTACAAGTATGGGTATACAACTATTCCAAACTCATATTTGTCCCATTATCATTATAACAACTAGTAAAAATATAAGTGTTGTCGTGTCTGTCTATTTGTATTTCTATTTTAATGTGTTATAACAATTGTATGGTTTTAATTTTGTAAATTTTTATAATGTTTTGAAATATATTTTGTTAATTTTATATTTTTTGTTTATGATAACATGATAAAAACATGTAAGATCATCAATTGATATGTTAAATATGTAATGAATGTGAAAAAATGGAAAGAGAGGAGCTTAAATAGAACTTAAAATATATTTTCGCACAGGTGTATTATGTAAGTTGGATATCAATATTTTAAATTAATTTTTTTCTTAAAGTTATAAGGTTGGTCTAGTGGTAAAATATATGTTTGGGTAATAAGAGGTTATGGGTTCAAGTCCCTCTTATGACAAATAAGGTTATTTTTTTAATTTTAAAATAGGTGTAAGGGTAGAATAATATTTTGAAAAGTAGACATCAAAAGGGGGTATTCCCTTTATTAATAGTATAGCTATAGATTTATTAATAATATAGATATAATATATAATAGCATATATTATACATTATAGATATAATTGGACAATTATGTATGTCAGATATCAATATTTAAAAGTATTTTTTTGCTTAAAGTTATAAGGTTGGTCCTTGGTTAAGTATATGTTTGGGAAATAAGAGGTTATGGGTTCAAGTCCCTCTTATGAAAAATTAGTTTATTTTTTTAATTTTAAAATCGGTGTAAGGGTAGAATAGATATTTTGAAAAGTAGACATCAAAATGGGTATTCCCTTTATTAATAGTATAAATATATAATAAGTTTAAAGTTGTATTTTAATTGTTAAAATTTAATTTATAATTTCTTGTTATTTATTATTCTTTATATATTTTTAAATTAAAATATAATTAATAATTTAATATATAATTTATTTAATAATAAACAGCTAAATTTAAATTATAAAAAATAATATAATGGTTACCCGCATATATACCCAAATCCAACGAGAATAGGAATTAAAATCTTATACCACATTCGAACCTGTCCACATTTTCTAGAAACGGAAACGAGGATAACCAAACTCATATCCATTTTGCCTAGCATCCCTAATGAGAATGACATGTTATAGTCTGATGCATGTTTGTTATTTTAAAAAATGTAAAAAGAAGGTACTAGCTATTTCTTCTCTTTTATAGCTATTTCTTCTCTTTTATAGGTTCTCAATCATTAGTTGGTTTTAATCCTTAATAGGTTTTTTTTTTTTCTGTTAGTTAAATATAGATATGACAAATAAACTCGTATCCGTAAATAATCTTCAAACTCACCCTAAAGTTGACAGGAAATTCCTAATTTGACCGAGCATCGGTACAGGTATGTAGAATACCTGATTTATTAAGTTTGAGATGGAACGAAGATGGAGATATACATACCTACATCATCCCCATACGTACTTGTCGTCGTACTCGTCCTCACCTCACTCTTATTTTTAATGACTAAAATATTCCTTTGTCTTACAAAAAAAGAAAGATTTGATATTTAATTAACAAATTACAAACTTCGTGTTTATTAGATGATTTTTGAATATTATCATTATATTCAAATAAATTATTTTTATCAAAAAATTATTATAATTTTTTTTGCAGGTATGAAACATGTACAAGTATACCTGATACTTGACAGGAACAGGGATGGTGACATAAATCTCATACCCCTTGAATATAGAGACGGAGATGAGAATAAGTTTCGGAAGCGAATATGAGATGGAAATGTCATACTCATCTGTATGCCATTGTCATGCCTAGTTGAATATCCAATTGAAGAGCGATGAAGAAATAAACATGCAAGCTAATTAATGACACATAATTCCTTGTATTATTTGATTATTTGGAATATGCTAGAGTGAATTTATCAAATAGATGACTTCACCTATGCATTGCATGTCAACCGGTACCAAGGAATCTTGTATTTAACACTTTGTTTGATTAAGAAGATAGAAATGGAAGCAATTGATAAGAAAAGAAAAGAAGATAAATGAGTGGAAATAGAGTGAAAATGGAATTGAAATTAAAGTAGTTTGATTTACGTGAGATAGAATAAAAACGCATAACATGACATGTGACGTATTTTTTTATGGACCTGGCATGTGAGTCATGATAAACTTGAGAGAATTTTTTCTTACACCCCAATAAGTTCTCCTGATATTTTCATAAATTTTTAAAATGGCAAAAAGAACTTAATGAAAACAGTAAAAATTTAATTAATACGCTCTTCTTTCTCTTCCTCTTTCATCTGTAACTCTCTCTTATTTTGCACCTCTCTCGTTTACTTTTCTCGCACGACTTTTTTTTTCTCACTGGATCAGTGACTTTCTCTTCTTTTTTTTCATGTGTTTTAGTTCATCTATCTGCATTTGCTTTGTTCTTCTTGGTTCAAGTTTGTGTTTATCTTCTCTCGATATATTGTGGAATTAGATTTTTTGCAAATTTTTTTTACCTAGAAGTACTGTTTGAGACTTTTTCTACATTTATGAAGGTGTAGGGAAAAGTTATAAGGGCGCAAGAAGAAATTGTCTAAGTTTGAGGCAATTTTTTTTAACATTCCAAATTGTTATTGACAACTTCAAATTACTATAAACCCTAAAAATTCTTACTATATCCATATTGTCCTCTTCTTGCTCTCATCCAATTTGAGACATCTGCCAGCCACCTTCACACCTTTGCAGTTGCATCTACTATCGCCAATGCATCATTCTCGTCGTTCGCTCCTCCCTCAAATTCGTCCCCGCCCCTATTCGTGCGATAACCCCCACACAAAATTCCTCATGTCCATAGTTCCCATAACATTCCCCTCACGCAAGACAATCCACCCCTCCCCATAAAAACACAATGTGTAAGAACAAGATGGCCACCTCCATAAAAACAGCATAAAGCAAACAAAAAAGTATGTGAGTTTTCGATTACTTGATTAGAAAATAGCACAATTCTTTATGTACATTTCACATTAATTGATTTGAAATACATGTCAATCAAGTTTTAGATCATTTAATTCAAAAATAGAATAATTTTTTATATTCTTAATCAACTGATAAAAAATATATAGTTAGTATATTTCAAATCAAGTTATCCAAAATAAATGGTTCCAAATCACTTTACCAAAATGATGATATAATTTATTTTTAGCTTTCAGATTAGCTTATCCAAAATATATAGTTAGTATATTCCGTATTAAGTTGTTCGAGACATTAGATATGGTTCTGAATAACTTGATCAGGAAATTAAAACCAAATGATCCAAAATATATGATTAGTATGTTCCAAATCAAGCTGTTTAGAATGGTAAGTATGAGTTATAGATCATTTGATTTGAAAATGATCTAAAATAGTAAGCATGACCGCATAACATAATTGTGTATGAACAGTGAGATTACTTTGCAAGAGTATTTTGGGTGGTTGTAGTTTTTCTATAGTGTAAATAGAAATTACGGGATTACAAAAGTACTTACCCGAGCTATATATTAATTCTGATATCAAATAACACTTATTTGTTTAGGGAATTTCTCCCTGTACCTCTATTTTCTCCCTACACTTTCATAATTCTATGAAATGTCAAAAATATGCTTAGATTATAACTTTGTTCTCACTCACTTTTTTACAAGTTTGGATTAGTCAATCTGAACTTGTAATTGCAAATGTTTTTACAAGTGCAGATGACCCTGTCCGGACTTGTAAAACGAATTATTGTCTGGATGGTGTGAGTTTCAAAAGCGGTAATATTTCCAGCTTCGAAAGTGGAGTCTCAATTGCAAAAACATTGTTGTCCGGATGGTGTGGTTAATTTTGAATTGGAGAATGGGATTTGGAAAGTGGACTTGGCATGGCACAAAATTAATAGGTGATGGTGAAGTGAAGGATAATGCAATTTTATAAAATTGAAAATGAATTCAGAATGTGTTAGTTGAGATTGTGAAGTGTGTGAATGTCGATTGTGTGTGAGATGGTACATGGAATGTCAAGAAGTGAGCTAGTAATGGTTCTCGGATTTGAAAAAAGCAGGAGTACTATTCTTGGATGGGCCTGTTCGGACTTCTAAAAAAATTTGTAATTTCTTTTTATGAGTCCAAACAGGCCTATCAAGACCTTAAAAAAATTTGCAAATTTTTTTATGAGAGAGGTAATTAAATTTTTACTTGTTTTACCTAGGATATTTTTTCCATTTTAAAAAATTATGGATGTGTAGGTAGAAACTATGGAGGTGTAGGGAGAAATTTCCATTTTTTTATGGTTTTTAGTATTGATCTCTATCCAACAAAAATGTTGAATGGACGAAGTAAAACTAGAAGAGAAAAACACTTATACACTGTTAGTATAAAAATTTACACTGACAGTTAATCTTAATCCTTTATATATGTATGTTTGTTAACTGTTTCAATTAATACTTTAAAAGTCATGTAAATGAAAGTTGTGATTAATCGCCAGTGTAGAACTCTTTTACACTGACTATATATAGGTGTTAAACTCAAACTGGAAACCAACAAAAAAAAAGTATCAATGTTTAGGGATGTTTAATATAAAAAAAATCAAATTAAAAATTGAAAACTGAACCAAAAAAACTAAAACATCTTAAAAATTAACTTATTTAATTTGAAGTAGTTTTACTTTTCTAATTTTCAAAGTACACAGTTTGATTTATTTTGTGATTTGACATATTGAAATCACATCAATCGTACTGAACTGTTCACCCTTAGTTGTTTTAGTAAATCTACAAAAAAGTATATACAATTACTTATTAGTTTCTAAGTTTTTATAATTTGGACTTAATTTTTAATTAGTTTTTTAATTAATAGTATTAGTTGATAAATTAATATTTTAACAAGACTAGTTATGTAATTTCATTAAATGCAATTTTGGCAACAAGTAATATGTAATATCTAAATGGATTAATTTATGTTTTTACTTTAACTTCATGATAACTTTTTATATAATTTTTTTTTAGTTAATAGACTTTTATAAATTTTGAAAATAATTTTTTTAATGTACTTTTTAATATTTAAGAATAATTTTTTTAAATCATAAGATTGAACTAAAGAAAATCGTGAAATATATTGATTTGACATATATGAAATTTTATAATTAATCTAAATCAAAATAAATCTTACTACACTTATATTTTAGTTTGATTAAAGCTAATTTTAGATATAAAACAATCCAAACCATAACACAAACACCCTTATTCTTGTGTGATTTTTGTTTTGTGTGCTTATAAGCATATTGTTATGATTCTCCAACTTTTTCAACAAGATGTTTAACATTTTGGGTTAGTTTGTTTATAATTATTTTTATAAAAATATTTTAATAAAATAAACTGGTTTTTACTATTTTATTGTTTATTTAGAAAATAATTTTATACTTTTTAAAGAAGAAAATCTTATTTCTTATTAAAAAGTGTTTTATTAAAAAAAATTTTATAAAACAATTAAATTTAAATAAACTAACCCCTTAGCCAAACATGATCTCATAATTAATCGAACAAACTCATAATTAGTTTGAGATTCAGTTCAACAATTAATTAATTGTACTTGGTTTGATGAAAATAAAAGGAAAACTTAAATCAATAGATACAAGATTATAATTTAGAATTAAATATAAAAAGATAGAGGAAAGAGAATATGTGTACCTCAAATATATTGAATTGAAGTTCTTGGTCTTCAAAAACAAAAAACCCTATGAATGATTATTGTAGATATATAAGTTCAATAAGAACTCTTGAGGATTTTACTACCTACTTTCTAGGGGATTATTTTAGAGAATGTGTATTGTTATTTTTTAATTTGCTTAATGGGATGGCAAATTTATAATCCCCCAGGGTAGGCAGAGACCCCTCAAATGGGCTTTTTATGATTGACTCAACCCATCACAGAGTCAATCTTACTATAATCTCATTCAAATAATCATAAAGATATTATAAGATATGATTATCACCATATCTTAAATATCCAGATAATGATAAAATATAATTGATTAATACCAATCCACTATTATTTCCAACATTCTCCCACTTGGATGGTATTAATCAATAATACAAAGATAAATCATTAAGCTAGAATGACAATTATAGACAAATCTTATATTAGACAATGAGAAATTTGAGCTACAAAATAATATCCGATAGGGATATATATCATGCACATTAACAAATATTTCTCATAAAGTATATAGAATAATGTAGTTCAATAAAATGATACTACATGGTCTCAAGCATCCAAAAATGCTAAGAGATATGTTACTAAAATGATATTACTTCACACATATCTCATAACAGAGTTTTAGACTCCCACTGATCTAAGACATCAAAACTTAATCAAACCATATGAGTTATAAAACTCCAAAGTTAAGTATTTGATCAGTGAATAAAAAAGTGTTTAATTAATATAATTTTTTTTTACTTGAGTCCGAAAAATTATATAGGTGAGAAAACATAATTTACGTGCATCTAATTATTCATCATAGCCTAATAACATATGTAATTACATATAGGCTACATAAATGCTCTATAATATTTGACATTTAACTAATCCGAGTTTAAAAAATGAGTGACTATGTAAGAATCCAAAGATAAGTAGGAAATCCATAAATTCCCTACTAAAACCTCATAGACACCTAGTTTATATAAAATGACACTCAGATTATTGTGGCCACAAAATGTCAATTGAGCAAACACTTAGATAGTTGGTCCAAACAAAAAAATTCATAAGTATTTCAATAGTGCAAAATTGTACTCAATAGGAGTACTATCATAATAAGCACTTTTTTACAAAGTAGAAAATCATACTCGATAGGAGTATTGCATCTACAATATACTTATAGAATTTTGACCAAACAAAATGTGAAAATTTGGGTAAAAAAATGCACAATACTTAATTGCATACCAAAAGAATTAATGTGCAATGCCCAATAAAATGCTCTTAACATCCATTAAAGATGTCTATTAAGATACAATGAATTATATGTATCTCAATTAAAATAGGACAAAAATAAATAGTCAAGTCCTATAAAGTATGTCATATCATAATTAAATGTACACAAGAATATATGACAATACAGATAGATAAGTCTCGAGACATGATACAAAATTATATACTTCTAAAATTTTGATCAATTAAAATATGAAATTTGGGTAAAAGAGATGCACAATGCATAATTGTATTCCAAAAGGATTGATGTGCAGTACCCAACAGAATGACCTTAACATCAGTTAAAGATGTCTACAAAGATACAATGGATTTTATGTATCTTAATAAAAATAGGACAAAAATAAATAGAGAAACCCTATAGAATATGTCATATCATAATTAAATGTGCACACAATTATATGACAAAAAAAATATAAGTTTCGAGAGATAATACAAGATTATATATACTCTCACTAATCCTTAATATACCAAAAAAATATTAGGAATATCATTAGGGTACACTAGTATTAAAAGTTCTAGTGATAGTAGGATGATGACTTTATAAGATAATAATAAAAGTGAATTAAAATTCACTATTATTCTACTTAAGGAATTAGAAAGTAGTAGAATAACAAATGATTAATGAGAGAAGTGGTTAAAATAACAAAAATATGAAACCTACAAATTCATCCATAAGAATAAATAATTCTCACAAATGGTTTCGTAATTAACCACATATTAATCAATATTTACAATAATATTGACCCCTATGAGGATCTTGAAAAAATAATTACATAAGTGAGAAAATGGATCACTTGATAATTTTACGTAGAATATGAGATCATAAACAAGTTCTCAAGTAATCATAAACAAAAATCAAGTGTACAATAAACAATATTTACACACACTTGAGAATAAAACATGATTACACGCAGCGGAAGAATGAGACCTATTCTTACAAATATTGAGGATATAATAATAAATAGTCTCTAACTCTCATCACAATTTATAATGGACATAAGTTTATTTATATATCCCAAAATAAAGCTTCTAGCTTTTACAAGAATACCATTAACAATATTATAAAATATGGTATGGAGAAATTAATCTCTCAAAATTTGGGATTCCTATATTATCCTCACAAGAATTGCATATTAATATTGCAAATCAATAGAGAGTTTTTTATACAAGAAAATATTTTACAAGAGACCAATATAAAATCCTTAATATAGATCCCAACAATGTGATTACAAATAATGTGATAAGAAAAAATAATTTTATCAAGAATATTTTTTTTTGCACATGTATGATTAATTGGACATTTAAGGTAAAAATCTTATATCACGACAATTTATTTTATAAGATATTAATTAAAATTCTAATATACAAAATCCTTCCACTTGATAAAGAAAAAATAAGTTGACATAACAAAAAAATACCCACAGGGCTAAATAAAATTCAACTATTTCTTTATCAAATATATATATATATATAGAAAATTTGCATGACAAAAATGCAACATTTTTTTTTTTGTTTTGAAGGAAAAATGTCCAATTAAAAGTTATAAGTCATTATGGAACAAAAAGAAAATGAGAGTGTAAATTTTGGTTCCATATAAATATAACTAAACATGATCAAATGAGGGAAATAAATTGAACATTACAAAAATAGGGAAACATTATGTAATTCTAAAAATTCAGTTAAAAGAGAATCCCTAAGGAAATTACAATGCACTATAACTTATATCAATAAAATCCTAATACCGATAGGGTATAAAAAAATAATTAACATAAGCCAAGAAAAGTACATTGTATAACACCAAATTACATTAATAACAATACACCGATAGAGTATAGTTATCATCAATGCAATAAAAAAATAATTATATCACAAAATTCACATAAATGCATCCAAAATAGTGAAATTATAATTATGTAAATGAAAAAAGAAATTATGCATATTGTCCAATAAATTTGCATAATTTTAATCATATATATTATATGACCAACATACAAAATTAACATTATTATACCCATGATAGACAAGTAATAATAATGCAAATTAATAAAGAAAATTATGCTCATAAGAGAAGGACAATTAAGATTGTGCATAATTAATAAAATAACCTAAAATCAATTTATAAATTATAATTCAATATTAAAGAGAGTACAGTATAATTGGAGAATATAAATACTGTAAAGAATTATCACAATGAAAATAGGTCCAAAATTCAAGATTATAATAGTAAAAAAAATTTAATTTAATCTTGAATTAATCAAATTTTTTTTTTATACTCAAAAATACCAATAATATAAAAATATTAAATAAATATGGTATTTTTTGAAAAAATAAGAATATAAAAAATTAGCAACCACATTCAATGCTTCTGAGAATGAATTTAACACACGAATCATCATACATGATCGTATCAAAACGACAAAGTTCTCCCTTGACCAAATCACAAAAATATGGGTATAAAAATGAGTCCATGCAACCCTATTAACACTTTCCAAAGTAAAGTTAACACAAATATATTATGTTGCCAACACAAATGACTCATATTGGTCAAACATAAAAAAAAGGAAAACCATTATGTAATTTTAAAAACAATTTACCCCATAATTATTTAAAAGAAAACTAGGTTTTAAAGGGGTAGCACTTAAAAAGAAGTTTCAATATATAATTTACCAATGTAAGAGTAAGGGATTGAAACTTTAACATGTTATTTTAACAATAACAAGTAGCGTAAATCCTCATTTTTTTTTGTGAAAAAGATAATAGTGAACTATACACAAAAAATCTTCAATTCAAATTTAATTTTCTAATAGAAAACAACCATAATTCTCTAATAGAAAACAACCATAATATGTATCTAATTCGGCTCTGATACCAATTGATGGAAATAAAAGGAAACCTTAAATCAATAGATACAAGATTATAGTATGTATAGAGAATTAAATATAAAAAGATAGAGGAAAGAGAATCTGTGTACCTCAGATATATTGAATTGAAGTTCTTGATCTTCAAAAAAAAAAACTCTATGAATGATTATTGTAGATATATAAGTTCAATAAGAACTCTTGAGGATTTCACTACCTACTTTCTAGGGGATTATTTTAGAGAATGTGTATTGTTGTTTTTTAATTTGCTTAATGGGATGGCAAATTTATAATCCCCCAGGGTAGGCAGAGACCCCTCAAATGGGCTTTTTATGATTGACTCAACCCATCACAGAGTCAATCTTACTATAATCCCATTCAAATAATTATAAAGATATTATAAGATATGATTATCACCATATCTTAAATTGCCAGATAATGATAAAATATAATTGATTAATACCAATCCACTATTATTTCCGACATGGTTCACAAACAAGATGAACTAAACTTTGTTAAATAATTGACTTGAAAATAAACAATATGTAATTCAATTTGTTTGGTTTATTGACTCGATACACATACACACCATGTTATAGATGCAAAACATTTACTAACTTGATTGATAAATACATTTTCTCTATCAAAAGCTTTTCTTTTCACCTTTAATAAAATCTTCTTCTAGTTATTTTTTCTTCTAGAAATATAGAATTTAAAATCTCAGTTAGGTGTTTGAACCTTGTGTACTCATGCTAAGGTTAATTCAATTCCATGTTTTATTTTAATTTATATAATTATTTTTAATTAATTTTATACTAGTTTATTTTCGTATAAAATAAAAGAAATAAATAGATGTAATATAATCATGCCTTATAATAAAAAAATAAGTATAATCATAATTTTAATCCAACCGACCCGAGCAAGTGATCTAAATCGAATTATTTTCTAACTTGAATTCATTCAAATTGAAATAAAAAAGGTTTGTATCGAATTGGGATAAGTATTAAGCTAAAATTTTATAAATTTATTTGACTAAATCAAGATGTTAGGAAAATAAGTTGATTTTATAAATAACTTATGTACTTATAAAAAAGAAGAGGATTGACCTTTCTGATAAGCCCACCAGATTAATCCTTGAGTGAACTACGTTGGGAAAACTACAAGAAACACTCCAACACTCAAGCCAATCAAGGTCCTTAGTGAGAGTATTTAAGATTAGAATTACTAGTACCTTAGCATTGTCTTATATACTTAAAACATGGTTAATATGACAGTTAATGGCGTTTATTACTCATTTAAGTTTTTTGGTAACTAACAATTTGTGGTGGCTGTATTAAGTTTCTTTGAATGTTTTGCTCGCGTTTGTTGGGTTTCTTGAAGGGAGTTAGTGGGCAGGGACGTCGTTTAGATAAGGTTGGACTTTCATTTGTGTGACAAGTTGCAAGCTTTGCTTGCGAAGCGAGCTTTGGGTGTACGAGTTCTAAGTTGTATTGACGAGGCAAACTCGGAGTGGATGAGCTCTGAGTTTTATATGTGTACATAAGGCCCTCAGGCTTCGAGCCTTGTGAGTAACGAGGTAGTGAAGCTGAGAGATAAGAGCAGTACCATTTTAGTACGTGTACATAATAACCCCCCCACCCTCCTTGAGCTCCGAGCCTCGTGAGTAATGAGATGCTAGGGTTAAAGGCGTAATTCGTAGGGTTTGTGACATGGTTGATCACGTACTTCCATCAAGTTACATGTGATATGACACTTGGTGGCTTGCTGCCGCTAGATTGTAAGGAGTGGGAGATGTTGGGTGTCGTTGGGATCATTGAAGAGTGTGAACCGTTGGATGTGGTTACATGTTTGTATGGGAGTTGTTTGATTTCGTTGATGTGGGCAGGAACCGTTATAAAACTATTTGGCTTTTGGCTTATGGGGCACGCTTTCTCTGCTCTTATTATTAGTCTTGTGGGCTTGCCATTCATTCCTTCATGTGGCATCGTTGTATGTGTCTATTCTTTATTTTTACGGACTTTCTTGCTGGATTTGTGAGTTGTGATTGTAAGGAGATATGTCATCTGATTTCAAGGAGGAGTTTAGGCGAAGGAAGGGGAGAGTTTCTGTGCTTATAAGGGAAGTAATGGGGATAGGAGAGGATGTGGAGTCATCCAATTCTTTGTCACAATCAACGGTACCAGAGGCATCATCTTCAGGGTTTGATGGTGGCATTAGTATAGCCATGGCTAGGGGGTTTAGGAATGTGGTCGACATCGCTAAATTAGCCTCTCTCCCCTGACCTATGACTATTCAGACTATCTTGCGCCTTGGTTATGCTCAAAATGTGGAGTACGAGTTGAAGAGTGTGTATTTATTTTTTATTTTCGTGCTCCGTGACTTTGCTATGTGTTTTTGGGTCTTTGACATCACTTTTTAACTTTGTGTTACAGACATCACAGGTAAGGATAATTGGAAATTTTTCTAGGGGAAGTTCAATTTGGGAAAGGGAAATCTTGTGGCAACGGTGGGAGGTGTTGGCTGGAAGAAGAAGCGGGATGATAGGCCGCTATCAAGGTGATGCCCTTCACTGCTATTGTTGTAGAGGGCCACATAGCGGTTGAAGATGTGGGGCCTCCTATCCAAGAGATGTCAGACCTCCAGATGGATATCATTTCTTTTGCTTTTTCGCTAGTGGCATCACTCATACCTGAAGTCGTTGGTCACGACTGGAGCAACCCAACCTTTCATTGAACTTGGTTGGGATGTTCTCGCACACTATGTTCGAGAAGACCGTGTACCAGCATTTCTCTAGAGGAGGCGATTTGAATGAGATCGAGAAATTAAAGCATGTTTTAGGCTCGAAAGACACTAGCTCGCTATGGAGTGTGGAAGTTTAAGCTATGAGTGCTTCAAGGCTGAGGAGATGTCTCTTGTTGACGTTCTTCTTTTGGAGCAAGTCGGTCATGTTCAAAGTTTCAATTCAGCAATGATTATGCTTTAGAAATCCCAATGTGTGTTGACCTATTAGGGTCGTAGATGGGAGGCTGCTGAGGAAAAGGAGAATCGGTTGGTGGCTACTCACAACAGAAAGAGCACTAAGATGGTTAACCTTAAGAGCAAGTTGTTAGAGTTGAAAGCCCGCTTTCAAGCAGCATTTATGGCATTTGCATAGGGTATGGCTGTTCATCGGGCCATGTGTGATCGTTCGAGCGAGTTTATCGCCAAGGTTGCAAAAAAGAGGGAATTGGTGACCACTGGCATAGTGGACTTCGAAGATATGTTGGCCGAATCGAAAGGAAAGAGAAGGTGTTAGGGGAGGAGTTGGAGGATGCCCAACAACAGGTGTGTTTGGAGCATACCCATAGGTTCAATAAGGCCGAAAAGCAAGTCATGTTGTTTGGTAACGTGGATAAGGCCCTTTTTGGCATCAATAAGGAAGTGAAGGACAAAGTGTTGGTAGTGGAAAAAGGAGAGAAGGAAGAAGAGGAGGAGGAAGGTGGAAAGGCAGAGGTTAGGAGGGGCAGAGTAGGGTGTAAAGACTCGTTCTTGTCATTTTTTGCTTTGTTGGTAAACTTTTGTTTGTAATAGACTTGTTCTTATCTCGCTTTGGAGATGGATTTACTTCTAGTCTTGCTTTTGTAATAGACTTTTGTTTGTAATAGATTTGTACCTATTTTATCTGGATTTTGCACTTGCTCCTCTCCCTATTTTATCTGCATGTTCTTCTAGATTTAAACTCCTTCTGTGATTTTGCATTTTGATGAGTTCATTTAGTTGCGTGTTTTTTCGAATTACCAAGCTTATTATTTTTTATTTGTGTTTTGTCGTTCAACTTGTTAGGAAGAGGTTTGTGCTTGACCTTGATGAGTTCGTGTTTGACTCATTATAAAGAGGCTCGAGTTAGGACTTGACAAGTTTGTGTTTGACTCGTTATGAGGAGACTCGTGTTTGGCCTTGACGAGTTCTCGACTTATTAATTTGAAATTATCAAAACACATATATGAAGAAACTAAAGCACTGTATTTTATTAATGGAGTGAGCCTCAATAAAACCTTTCTAGTTCAAAAACCCTTTTTCCTTTTGTGGGAAAAAAGAATTGGAGTAGGAAAGAGTACCCTTTACAATGCTTTAGCTTAAATAGAACTTCAGGTGGGAGGCATTCCAAGTGTGGGGGATGTTCTTACCACCGAGATCTTATAACTTGTAAGTGTCATTGTGTAATCTTTTTATGATTCAGAATGGCCCTCCCACGGTGCTGCCAACTTCCCATGCGTTAGGTTCTTTCTCACTTCTCTAGTCATTCTTCAAACCAGGTCACTAGGTTGGAAGGATCTAGGGTTCAATTTGTTGTCATATCTTCTTTTTGCTTTGGCCTTGCATGTTGTTTCCTTGATTTAGGCTTCTTCTTGTACTTCTTTAATGAGGTCGAGGTCTTCTTTCAAGGTGACCTCATTTTCTTGTTGATCATAGTGTGTTCTTCATGGAGTAGGTTCTCCGACTTCAATTGGGATCATGGCTTTAGAGCTGTAGATGAGTTTGTATGGTGTTTCTTACATGGCAGATTGAGGAAAACAATGACAGGCCCACAGGATACTTGCAAGTTTGTTTACCCATAATATTTTTGCGACTCTAAGTCTTCTTTTGAGTTCATTGAGAATGACCTTGTTTGCTGCTTCTACTTGGTCATTGGTTTGTGGGTGTTCCACGAATGCTGTAAAGTGTTTGACTTCAAGCTCATAGAGGAATGCCTATATGTGGGAGTCTACCAATTGCCTCCCGTTGTTCAAGATTATTGCGTTTGGGATCCCGTACCTGCATATTAGTTGTATTCAAATGAAGTTTTTAATACACCAACCTATTATACAAGTTACCATTTTATCTTCAATCCACTTGGTGTAGTCTATGGTGACTACAAGGAATTTTGCTTGTTCTTTAGCCTGAGGGAGGGGTCCTAAACTTTCAATTCACCATATACTGCAAACGGCCATGGAGTAAAGGGCCTTTGTAGGCTGGTGAAGTCGGTTGTCGAATTCCTGGCATTTTTTGCATTTTCTAATGAAGTTCCTGCAATCGCTAAGTATGGTCGACTTATAAATAAATAGGTCGTTGCACTCCCTTTTCTTGTGTCAAGGTTGCACTGATGGCATCTTCAACCATTGAGAGGTATAGAATGAGATTAGCTCCTAGAAGAAGTCCAGATAAGATTAGTGGTGTTGCTAGGAAGGTTTTGAATTCTTGAAAACCGGGATTCATATTCTTTAGTCCACGTGAAGTCCTTCATCTTTTTTATGAGCTGAAAAAATGGTCTAGCCTTACTTGTCATGCAGGGTAGGAATCTTGATAGGGATCTTAGGCGTCCTTTCAGTCTTTGTACCTCCTTTTTTGAATTTGGACTATGCATTCCAATTATAGCCTTACATTTGTCTAGGTTGGCTTCTATGCCTCTACTGGAGACCATGAAGCCAAGAAACTTGTCCTCTTCAACCCCAAACACGCATTTCTCAAGGTTAAGTTGCATATTGTGTTTATGCAATTGGTCGAAGACTTCGGCCAGGTGGCGTGATGGTTCTTCCGACTTCATGACCATATCATTGACATATACCTCCATTATGTGACCTATTTGATCCTTGAAGACCTTGTTCATAAGTCTTTCGTAGGTGGCCCCTGTGTTTTCCAGTCAGAAATGCATAACTTTGTAGTAGTAATTTGCATCGTTCGTGATACAAGTCATTTTGTCTTATTCTGGAGGATACGTCATTATCTGGTTGTACCCTGAATAAGCATCCAAGAAACTAAGTGTCTTGTGTCCAGAGGCACCATCAACAAGCCGGTATGTGTTGGGAAGAGGGTAGGCATCCTTCGAGCATATTTTATTTAGATCAGTGTAATATACACACATTTATCATTTGGTCGATGATTTTCGTACCCAAACAATGTTTGCCAACTAGGTCGTATAATCTACTTCTCTGATGAAGTTGGCTGCTTTGAGTTTTTTAGCCTCTTGTTTGGCTGCTAGTTTTTTTTTCTTTGTTGAGGTTCCTCCGTTTCTACGTTACAGGCTTTGCATGGGGGTACACTGCCAACTTGTGGCAGATAAAAAACGGATCTATAGCGGGTATGTCTGAGCTACTCCAAGCGAATATATCGGTGTTACTAGTGATTACAGTTTTAACCTGACATTGTACATCTTGATCAAGCCGACTTCCCATCTTGGTTATCGATTTGGGTGAGGACTAAGCTAGAAGTCTATCAGGTCCTCTACAGGTATGGGATGTGAGTCTTTGAAGTCGGTTCTTGGGTCCAGGTCAGCATGTTCTATGACATTGACATTAACTCCCTTGAGGGATAACTTTTGCTCGAGGACTTCGCCTTGGGGAGCTATAGTCATCCTTAGAATATGGATGTAACATTGTCTGGCTTCTTACTGGTTGGCTTTCTCAATGACGATGTTTCCACTAGATGATGGGAATTTCATGGCTAGGAGGATGTTGTATGAGGAAGGGGCGTCTACTAGTAGATAGCGTATTGTGACTAACTTACTTTTATCAACTTTCTCAAATTTGGTTAGGAGGTCGATGTACCCCCTTGCTGGCACACTACTTCCCGCAAACTTGTATAAGAGCTTGTCATATGGGTGTATGAAAGACTCAAGTAGTCCGAGTTATTTAAAGGTGGACTAGAATAAGACATCAATTGAACTTCCTTGATCGATCAATGTTTTATTGATCTGTCAGTTCGTTATTACCACTGAGATGACTGTGGGGTCATCCTGATCCAGATGGATGCCCTCGAAATCTTCCTCAGAGAAAGTGATTTTTGAATAGGGAGAGGCCTTACTGCCCCTTGTCGAGTCAAAGTTGTTGCTCGGAGGTGTCTCTTCCAAGTAGAATGTGTGTGTCTTCCACCTGCAAAACCGTCAGCTATGTTATTTATTACCCCTTTGAGGTCGTCTTCGTTCTTTGACCTCTGTCTTGGGCATCTTTCAGGAGATTGTTGCCCATGGTACCTAGATTGGTAGCCTCTTCGAGGGTGGGACGAGCTATGGGATTTGTAGTCCCTTTCCTGTCTTCGGTGAGTGGTAGATGACTTACCCTGTACGAATTTTTAGAGGTGACCTGCTCTTATTAGCTCTTTTATCTTATTTTTTAGGGTTCTACATTTGTCATTGTCGCATCACATCGATCTATGTTAGTGGCAGTGTTTGTTGGTATCAGCTTTGGCAGAGGATTGTCCTAGTAGGGGTAGTGTGAAAAGGTTAGCTCTTTTAGCTTTCTCCATGATGTGCACCCTGGCGACATTCAAAGGGGTGTACTGGTCGTACCGAGGTTCTCTTTCGTGTTCTTTTTTAAACTCTTATCTTGCTGATGGCGTGGTTTGAATTCTTGAGGAGGGGGTGTTGGCCACTTGTTCAGAGGTTGCCAATACTTTTGTTCTATATGAGGTATGCTCCTCCATGTGTATATATGTTTCCGCTCTGGACTTGAGCTCGTTCATATCACATGGAGCTTTTTTGCAGAGGCTGTTCATGAGAGGTCCAGGTCATAGTCCATTGAGCAAATATTGAAGGGTGACTTCAGAATGGAGTCACTTGATTTTTATTGAGGCTGTAAAGAACCTATCAATGAACTCACGTAGGGGTTCTTTTTCTCCTTGTTGCAAGCTAGCCAAAGAGTTTGGACCAACATTGTAAGGTTGGCTAGTAGCGTAGTGAGCTGTAAATTTCCTGACTAGCTAGTAGAAGCTTCGTACCAAGTTTGATGGGAGTTGGCTGAACCAATCTAGAGGGGCTCCTTTTAGAGTAGTTGGAAAGACTCGACATCGAACGACATCACTGGTAGAGTTGAGATTAAGTTGGGACAAATACTTGTCGATGTGGTCACTGAGGTCGGTTGTTCCGTCATATCTTTCTAGAGTCAATGACTTCTAGTTTCTAGGTAAGCCTCATTCCATAATTTTTGGGATAAAAGGATGACGTTCAAAGTCATCATTTTCATAGTTGTGGTACTATTTACGCTTGTTCGAGGGGCATTCAGATGGGGTGGAATGTCTGCGGGTATTGGAGCGGGATGGTGTGGTGGTGTAGTTGTCACGACTTCTTGGAGGTGTGACAGTATGGTGATGGCGGCCAGGGGAGGAAGTTGCTCGACTTCAAATTTGATAGGAAGGGATGTGGTTAGCTCCTACTTGGCTGTTGTTGTTCTTTCGCAGCTCCGAGATGGTGTGGCACAGTTCTTCATTTTTCTTTTGGAGCTCCGATAAGGTGGGTGCTTCTGCCATCGCCATTACTATCACGTGAAAGTGGTGGCTAGGAAAATGTTTTATCGCGACCCCAAGGTGGGCGCCAAATGTACTTACCAAAAAGAAGAGGATAGGCCTTTTTGATAAGTCTACAGATTAATCTTTGAGCGAACGACGTCGGGGAACCTGCAAAGAACACTCCAACGCTCAAGTCAATCAAGGTCCTTAGTGAGAGTGTTTAAGATCAGATTTACAAGTACCTTAGCGTTGTCTTATATACTTAAAACATGGTTAATATGGTAGTTAATGACGTTTATTGCTCATTAACTACTCATTTAAGTTGTCTGGTAAATACCAATTTGTAGTAGCTATATTAAGTTGCTTTGAATGTCTTGCTCACGTTTGTTGGGTTTCTTGAAGGAAGTTAGTGGGTAGGGGATGTCATCTGGATAAGGTCGAACTTTCATTTATGTGACAAGTTGCGAGCTTTACGTGTGGGATGAGCTTTGAATATACAGATTCCGAATTGTATTGACGGGTGAGCTCAGAGTGGACAAGCTCCGAACTCTATATGTGTACATAAGGCCCCCGAACTTCGAGCCTCTTGAGTAATAAGATGTTGAAATTGAGATACAAGTAGTACCATTTTAGTACATGTACATTTATATCATGTAAACTAATATACTTAGCTTATAACTTATAAGCTTGTGAACAGTGTTCTTAATTAAATTCTGGCAGTTTATAGCCACCGAAATTAGTATTTTAAGTTTTTGTTTTTGATAAACCAAATTAAAATCATATTCTGGTAGTTCAAATTAAACGGTGGTGAATTTTTTATACCTTGCCTGCGTTCACTATGGAAAGGACTAAAAAAATCTTTTACAAAATTTAGGGACTAAAAACATGAATTTAATTTTGAAGGAAAAAAACATATATACCTAAATTTTAGGGATAAAAAATGAATTAGACCTCTAATATTTTTATTCTGTCTTGTGTTGCTCTTTTATCACACTTCCTGTTTCATTGCTCTTTTTTATACTTTTGTTTTTATTTTTAAAATCGTTATTTTCATTTATACCATTTTTAGGATACAGACAATATTCTTATTAAAAATATATAATTAAGTCTCTTTCTATTATTTGAATATTTTAGTTACCTCAAAATAACTAATTTTATTAAATACTTTTAATGTTAATTTATAAATTTTCAGTTAATAATTTATAAAGTTGTTAGTACAAATACAACATAAAAGTGTTTGATAAAACTTACTGTCAAACTAATTTTGATGAGTATAAAATGAGTAAATGACAATTATAAGCATAATATAAAAGAAAAAAAATATTTAATGTTGGTGTACTAACCATAACAATGTTAACTAATTTTATAGTATCATTTAATTATAAATTATTAGTAGTATAATTTTTAAATAATTATTATAAAAATCACTAAATTTATCTTACAATATGATGGTGATTAGATGATGTGTAAATATTTTATATTATTATTATATGAATTTTTTCTCATAATAATATTATTATAAAAATAAAAAAATAATAAAGTAAATTTTTTTATAAATTGAAATGCAATATGTATGTTATGAATGTCAAATGCAATACTTTAGTAAAAAAATTTCGTACATTTTTTTCTTCTAATATTATAGTTTGTCAATAGGGAAATTTGCCTATTTGATACAATTTGATTTTAAAATTAATGATTTTTAGGCATAATTTTTCAATCATTTATTTTTTTTGAAAAAATAAAAAATAGATGATCTACTTAAGATATACTATTTATTTCTATATTTTTTCTATCACATTATATTTCTTATAATTCGTTTTCTTTTCTCTTGATTGCATTCTTTATCTTATTTTGAGTGTCCAAAAATAATTTAAAATTTAAAATACCAAAATAATATTTTTTTAGTAAGTGCCCGTGTCTAGAATAAATCATACTACATAATTATAATCCACTTAACACTGTATCTATGACATAAAAAAGTATATATATATAAAATATGTAAATCAATTCACCTAAAATAAAGTTTGTCTAACAGTACCTTAGTGAGATAAAAATGGAAAGATCATGTGTTCGAATATTTTTACTATAAAAATTAATCCACTACTATTTTTCTATAAAAAAACTAACTCAAAATTATTAATTGATTTTAAATCTAAGTATTGACTATGCCATTTTCTTATATAGGCATAGTTTTTCCATCCATCTATGATAATTTATAACTCCAAAAAATTATTATTATGAACTACCAGAAATTATTCACATAATAAAAGCCATACTCATGAAATATAACCTTCTGCATATTAATAATTTTTAACAATTGTACTAATTTCATAATGAAACATAAATTACACCAGATTTTCAAGAAAAAAAAATACATTGTCAATTTGCTAACATCTATAAAAAGCTTACCTAAAGAAACAGAGGAACCTCTTTGTGTGGTTCCAGATTTCCTCTCTAATTTCTGAATATGAATTGTAAATAAAAAATATTGAATTGATTCTTTGGCTGTCTTTTAATTTTCACAACGATAAAAAAAAGAAGTGATATGACGATCATAGAAGTAAAATATATTCATATTTTTACAAAAATGTTTATAAAATTAGAGTAAAATACTGATATACGTATAATAAAATATGAAATTAGAATTGTTAATTTTTAATCTACAATTATTACATTTTAAAAATTTGATCATATAAAATTTAGTATTTGAATTATTTCTATTTGACAGTTTGCTTTTAATAAGTTAGGTTGAACGTTATAGTGCTTTCCACCTAGGAGTTCCAATTTGTAGACAGTGACTGAGACCTAATGTTATCACGTCTTTTGAGTTTTGATGGATAACAATCACGAGAGTCAAGAGACAGAATTTTTCATTTTTTTTTTCAAGTATATGTCAAATCAATTAATTATAAGTTTAATTGGTATATACTTTTAATATAAAATATGTTTATAATTTAATCATAACTTCTTATTTATGTAACTTTTAAAGTATAATTAGTAAAGTCAACAAATATATCATAAATCAACGATTATGATAGTTATGATTAAATGTCAGTGTAAAAATATTATAAACTATTTTTCTTTTTTAAGTTTTATAAATGTTTTAAAAGGTAAAAAGTAATTTGAAATTATAAGACAAAAATTATAATTATAAGTCTAAATTAATACTGCATAGTTCTTGTGCTGACTCTACCTGTTAAAAATAATGTTTTTTTATATAAGATACGATATACCTTATTTTTATTTTAGTTATTTTTAAAAGAAAATGAAGTATTATTAAACATTTTTTAATTTTAATAAAACAAGTAATTTAGTTTTATAAACTGAACCGTAAAAAATATAGGATACATTTATCTTTTTTATAAGGAAAAAAATATTATTACGGTAAACAAGTTAAGCAAAAGGCATAAAATGTGTTCGGATAAAAAAAATGGAAAGATATTTGTATCCCTTCTTCATGGAACTCGACCGACAACATATCACGGTCCATTGAACCAGCTAGCCCAGCTCCTTTTAAGAATTTGAATTGTTACTACTAAATTTTTAATTCTCATTTATTTATAGGTAAAATATTAATATACTCTTAATAATTTTACTCAATGACAATGCATTAAACAGTAAAAAGATTTGCACAAATCTTTTACTTCTCCAGCTATACATTGCCAGAGACTAATTTTTTTTATCTTTTTTATTGTTTATTTAAAAAAAAATTAAAAAGTTCTCAATTAGAGAGGAATGGTCTTCGGTTTGATTACTAATTTTGAGATTCAGTTTTAAATACATGATTATCATGTTTTACATACATGATTATTTCGAATAAATACTATTATAACTCTTCAAAAATATAAGTTTAAAAACAAACTTAATTATTAGTTAATAGATTTTTTATCTTTATAATTTATTAATATATAAATATATTGAATATTTTCTTTAAAAAATTAATATATAAATATAATTAATATTTTTTTGTTTAAGTGTGAAATTTATTTTGAAATTTGAAATAAATATTGTTTAAAATAACTAAAAAATTTGAAATAAATATTATATTAATTTTTATAATTAAAGTTATTTAAAATTTAAATTTATAATTTACAAAATATATTGAGATATGTTCTAAAATATTTTTTTAAAATAGAAGGTGCAACTAAAAAAGGAAAAGAAGTACAAAAATAAGTTAGTGTAGATTTGTTAGTGTGAAATTGTCTTAGTTTGATTATTAATTTTCAGATTGAGTTCTAAATACATGATTGTTTCAAATCAATACTATTATCACTCCCAAAAAATATAAGTTTAAAAAAAACTTAATTAGTAGTTAATGAATTTTTTATCTTTATAATTTATTAATATATAAATACATTTAATATTTCCTTGAAAAAATTAATATATAAATATATTTAATATATCATTGTTTATGTGTGAAATTTATTTTAAAATTTGAAATAAATATTTTTAATTATTTTTTAAATTTTATTTTTAAATTTGAAATAAATATTGTTTTAATTATTGTTTTAAATTTTAAATTTGAAACAAATATCGTTTTAAATTTGAAATTTTAAAAAAATATTATTTTGATTATTGTTTTAAATTTTATAGTTAAATTTATTTAAAATTTTAATTATGTTAATTTATAATTTGCAAGCTCATAGAAGGAAAAGTAGTAAAAAAATAAGTTGTCATTTGTTTGTGCTTTTTTTTTTCTCAGCTCAAATAAACATGTTTCAAATATTTTTTTATAACATTTTTATTTTTTATTTTTAATATTGACCTTATTTTGTCTTTGAATACTATATTTGAAAATTTTCAGTTTAAAATATAAATATCATTATAGATAATTAATTATTCAATATTTCTTTTAATTGATAATTTTGCATTTTTTTTATTCTTGTCAATGGTTTGCTAGAGAGTAAAAAGATTTGTAATTTTTTTTTACTATACTAAAAATGTAATTTATTAAGAAATTAAATTATTATACTAAAAAAATAAAAAATTAAATTACTCTACTAAAAAATGAAATGAAATAATTATACTACACTATACTAACCAAATATTTAATTAAATAATTATACTAAACATGTAATTCATTTAGTAAATTAATATAATAAATAAGTATTATTATAATAAAAAATAATAAATTAAATAAATATGTTAAAAATAAGAATTTAAGTACACTAAATATTAATTAAATTACTATACTAAAAAAATAATAAATTAAATAACTTTACTACATGTAATTAACTACACTCATCAAATATTTAATTAAATAACTATACTAAATACGTAATTCATTAAGTAAATTAGTATAATAAACATATATTTATTATAATGAAAAAATAATAAATTAAAAACTATAATAAAAATAATAATTAAACAACTATAATAAAAATAATAAATTAAAAAACTATAATAAAAATAATAAATTAAGTATACTAAAAATTAATTAAATTACTATATTAAAAAAATAAGAAATTAAATTGCTATACTAAAAATAATAAAAAATTAAATAACTATACTACATGTATACACTAACCAAGATATGAAGAAAGAAGAGACAGAGAGGAAGGGGAAAAAATAAGGTGAGAGTGAGGGTGGAGAAAATGATGTAAGAGAGAGAAGACATGAGAGATAAAAAGAAAATATAGATAAAACTTTTTAAAAAGTACGCGTTACTAAATTAGGGTAGGTGTTAATTCAAATTCTCTTCCCTCTAAAATTCCTAAACCTAACAACGGTCACGCAGCAGGAGGACTCAAGTATTTAAGAAGGTCAACTCTCACCTCCCACGCATTCTAAAGTCTCTTTTGTTGTACCCATCTATCCCCCTCAGAGAAAGAATCTAAATACAAAGAGATTGGGTTCATAACCAATTCGACAAAAGAATATACTGTGATTTTTGCTGCATAACAACACTACTCCCAAAAACTAACTCACATGCATCTATGGAAAAAAGAATCAAGTAAATTAAACTTAAAAAAATTGCAATCAAGCTATTTTTTAATTTGTCTTAAAATAATGTTATTTGAATTGGTAAAGTCCTTCGTTTGAGTGTAAATTTTGTTAATATTTTAATATAACTTTTTTCATACTTTAAAATATATAAAATATTGTAGCAAAATATATCTATAAAATATTATAATAATTATTATATTTATATTATGTCTTGACAAGATTTTTTAATTAATTTATAACTTTATTTTACTGGTTAAAAATGATTTATAAGGTTTGATAAACAATTTTTAAGTAGTTTTAATATTTTTTATATGTTATTTTTAATTTTTTTTAAAAAATAATATTTTTTATTTTTGTATTTATTGATTTTTTTTATTAGCTTTGTTCCTTAATATTTTCTAAGGTAATATTTCATCATATGTTTTCTCTTTCTTCACTCAAAAGGTAGAATGTTGGTATTTTATCTTTTTTTACATAAAATATTGTTTTAATTATTATTTTTTATATTTTCATATAAACTATTTATTTTAACCATTATATTAGTTACAATATTTACTTTATTATTTATAAATTATTTTAAATTTGATTGAAAATGTTTTAGGATATATAAGATGAAAAAAACACACTATGTAACAAATATAATAATTGAAGTAAACAACAATATAATTAAGATTATTTAAATTAAAATTACAAGTGCTTAAAATTACTGAAAATTTAAAATAATAACCCAAAATATACTTTTATCAATAAAATAAAGTTAAAACTAAAATTTATATAAATTATTATGTAAATATATCTATTTATCATTTTATATTTTTAGTTACTTCAACCATAATTTAGCTAAACACTGTAAGGTTCTATTTTTATTAATATTTTCTTAAGTGTACAAAAATAATTGAAAAAAATAAATTTAAATTTTATTAATTAATTAACAATAGGGTGTTCTATGGTGATGTTTATAATTATGTTATATTTTATTTAAAATGTGAATAATTTATTTATTGATATGTTTGAATTTAAGTCAATTTTAAAGGGTAGAAATGGACAGTTGAGTTTAATAAGGTAAGATGTGTGGTAATTTAGCAATTGGATTGAAATAAGTGAACTTGTTTAAAAGGGGTTGTAATTAGCAAACTATGATTTACTAAATACAACCCCGACCTTTTTAAAACATTAAACACAACAATCCTTTAGCATTTTTCTTCTTCTTCCTCTCAGTTATTCTTTCTCTTTCTGCACTTTTTTTCTCTTTTCTCATGCATGTTGCCAATTCTACCATGAAGACAAGGTAATTTCTCCAAAGTCTCTTCACCTGAGTGCTAATGGGACTTTTAAAGCTTTCAACAACTAAGGGAGCGGATTAGGAAGGCAAAGGGATTGATCCTTAAAGTTCTTCTCTTCACCACATTTGAGCTTAAAGGAGAAATAGCTAAGGGAAGCTTAATTTTGGTTTTGATTTAGGATATTTTGAATTAATATTGTAATTATGCAATTGATGATTGATGATGGGTGTTCTGAGATTGTATTATTGATTGAGTGAGTTTTAAATCTCTTGTGAGTGATTTGAGAAGTTAGGTATGGGTTGCATGTAGCTGGAAAATTTTATATTGTTATGCAAGTTCGCCACATCATGGTGGTAAACCCAATAAGGGTGTGAACAACTTGCACTAAGGAAATATATTTTAGGACCTCACCCACAGTGTTACGAAAAATTCCACAGAGTTGTGTTAGACAAGTTGGAAAACAAAATTTGGTGTTTTGTGTTTGAAATTTTGTTATTTGTTATATAGGTTTATGCTTAATGCTTATTATGACTTTAGAATGAACAATTGTTGTTATTTGACTATTGATATGTGATTGGAATATAAGTATTTGATGTTTGATATTTATGGATGATGTGGAGTGAATATATGTAATAATTTATTTACGGTATGTGTGTGAAATATATTAGTTGATGATTAATGTTTATTATGAATGTAGAATTAATAATTGTTTATATTGGAGTTGTGGTTATAAGTGTGGAATGGAAGAAAATGCATGGAAGTGTGCCTATGGTATGATATATTTGGACTGATAATTTAATGAAATGTTAGATATGAGCGATTATAGTAGGTAACTTAGCCTTGGTTGAAATGCATGATGTACATTGAGTTAGGAATACATATAGGTTAATCTAATCCAATTGGGGTATATACATTGCGATTCAAGGTGCTAATTGGGGTACTGGAGTGATATACTCAGACAACAACTGTTGTCAGATGTGTCAGGTAGATGCCAGACAACAGTTGAGGGTTGTCAAATGAGTATGCCTAGACTTTAGCTGGTTGTCAGATGGGTAATGTAGACAACAAACAAGGGTTGAGAACTTATTAGGTCACTTGGTATCTGAACTCAATGGATTTTTTGAAAAGTGTCATGTCATATTACCATGTTGTATATATTGCTTATGTTCAGGTGGAACATAAGTATGTTTTCTTGTTTGATAATGCTATTGAATGGATTAATGATATTTAATTGTAATTTATTCTTATTCATTGAATTTCCCTTGTTAGTATGTTTATCATTGCTTGTGTGTTTTTGTGTATAATTATGATAATAATGTTTTACAAGAAGCAGAGCTCAGTGGTGATGCAAAGAAATAGGATAATGAAGAGTGAAGTAGATACGTATTGAATATAGGAGTTGATGGAGTTTTTGGTTATTATTGAAATCATAACATTTTGAGGTACATATGCATAGGTGAAGTACATCATAGGATTTTGTTAATTGAATATGTATTTGTATAATAAGAATAAAACTCTATAGGGTATTGTGGACTTGTTAATTCTACATGTTAAGGTTTGGGTATGTAGATTAAAAAACTAGTTTTCTAGTATTTAGAATGGATGAGATTTTATGCAGCAGATGTTTTAGAATTCTACAGTCTCACTAAGCAGTAACTTTTATCCAACACAAAGTTGCTTCTATCAAACAATTTTATGGCTTTGCGCCTAGCGATAAGTCTCACACAATGCAAAGTTTTTTTTTTGTCAGGTATTTTCAAGGTTTTTCACCTCATGACCTGCCTCACTAAGTGAGATTCCTTCATTAGAACACTCTAATTCAGGCTTCTTATTGGGTGACACTGATCGTTGGGCGAGATGTTCATGAGGCATTTTATTGTTAACTCTTCTAAAGTTTTAATATTTGAAGTATAATTTATAATTAAAATGGATTTAGTGGAATAGTAAGTGGTACTACTTATATTAGATTTTTGAGATGTTACAATTATGGTATCATAATAGTTTGTGTCCTTTACACAGACTACTAGGGATAGGTTTGTTATGTCTTTTATTGTAAGTGTGATTGATATGTGTTGAGATGTATGATAATATTGTATGACTGATCTATGTTGTATATATGTCATTATTTCTTCTCTTTTTGCATGGGTGACTCAGTCCTATGTATCTCCTGCTTGTATAATTAAATTGAATCTACATGATTATGGTATATAGATTTTCTGCATGTTTATACTTTCAAAAGTGTCCTTATGTTAGAAACTTTCATATTGTAGTATGAGTAGATATAAGTTCAAGGTTTAACTTGAATTGTTAGCTTTTTAAAACCATGGACATAATCCTAGAAATGGATTGTTATTTACCGACCACATTCTGATAGATTATGCTCAAAATGTTTTGGTTTTCCTCAACACTAAATTAGTAAAGTTGTGTTTGCTCAATCAACACATTTGGCTTATAAGGAAATATCTCAGTGTTTTGTAATCTTTAATAAAAAAGTCAAGGTTAATGTGGATTTTTAAGATAGGTATGACGAAGGATTTTTCATAAATGAGTCTAAAGGAAACACTAGAATTGCATCTAAAGTTGAAAAATGAATTCTTTGCAGATATGGTTCTGGATGCGAAACAAGGGTATGTAATTCATTAGTACTTGGCATCAGTTGAGCTGGTCAAGTTGAAGAAGTCAGTTGGAGATCTTCTTGAGATAAAACAGATAATGAAATCTTATATGTCACGGTGCAGAGCAACAATACTTCTAGTAAAGGAAGAGGCATGATTATGTGCCAATTAAAAATAACTAGTAAAGTTGATCATTAAGAACAAATGCCATTTGAATAGGATTGACGGCGTGATGGATAAATTGTCTAGAGCCAAGATGTTTTCTAAAATCAAAATAAGATTGGGATGTCATCAGGATGAGAGAAAGCAAGATATGTTTAAGACAACTTTCAAGTTCAAAATGAACATTGTTAGCAAGTGGTGATGTCATTAGAAGTGACGGATGATCCAATTATATCAAGAGCATTTGAAGACTATATTTGGGATCTTAAGGAAGGAGTAGTTAGATGCAAAGTTGGCTAAGTGGGCGTATGTATAAAGATAACATCTGAAGACAATAATGAAGATCAGGAATTTTATTCAGTTGTATTCAAAGAGGAATTCAAAAAAATGGTAGCATCCTTGACCTCACTTATCAGTAAAGATCAACCTTTTGGTTTGAATCGATGTTTGTAAGCAAAGTTTGATGGAGCTGAAGCAAGGTTAATGAGTTCACTTGTTTGTTAACGCTTGATTCTTGTAAGCCTTTTAAGGTTATTATAAAATGTCTCACTGGTTGGGTAGTGTATTAATATGAGAAAAGAAAGTTGGGCTTATGTTTCAAGAGTGTTGAAGACTCAAGAGTTTGATATATCATTTGATAGATTGGAGTTGAATATGAACCAACAACAATGGATGAAGTTTTGAAAAGGCTATGATTCCGGCGAATGGACCTATTGTAGAATATGACACTACAAAGGAACCATTAGTAGGCACAAAGACTTGGAATATAGAAGTTTACCCGAACCACAAACACAATGTTGGAATCATCTTCGGTGGGAGAGGTGTTTATCTTAGGTGGTTCAAAATCATTATCATCGAATGTCAATATATTTGGTTTTCATGCTTATGTAACATCCTCAAATTTTAAAATACAAATATTCGAATAATCATTCAGTTAAGAGAAGATTAAATTGTTAAAAAAATATTAAAAGATAAAACTATCAACATTTTTTAATAATAAGAATAAGATATTGTTTCCTTTAAAATAGAAATGAGATAAAATAAATAAAAGATTTGATATCCATTTGAATAACAAGATTCAGATAATATTTCCTTTAAAATAGAAATAAGATAAAATAATTAAAGATTTGATACCATTTTGAATTTAATCTATAAAAACTAATCTTTAATAAAAGATAAAAAAATATAGAGAGGGAAAATCAACTCTAATCTATTATATATAGGGTTAACTAGTTCCCTCAGAATATCATAGATTAGTTGATTAGTCTAGAGTTGAGAAAGAGGGACATAGGAGTAGAAGAAAACAAATTAAAGTGGTGAGATCTCGCTTCAAGAGGTGAGTAAAATGTCTGTTTTTAACCCTCCATCGTATGGTTTTAAAAATTATTGTTAATGCGTTTAATGTTTACAAATTACTTCGATAATTGTTTTGAGATACATCTATTTGGAATGAGTTGAATTTTGAGATACATCCATTTGGGATGAATGTATGAGATACCTCTATTTCATATGGGGAAGAGGTTTTAGATACCTCCATCCGGGATGGAGAAGAGATTCGGAATACTTCCATAATAGCGCGGGGAAGGCAACAAGACGCCATTGTATGGAATATGAGCTCATAGACCTTTTTGAAGAATCTACTGAAAACCTGGTTTTGGGAACTGTAGAGTGAGAGTGAGTGATGATGAGTATCACTATTTTTTTGGTGAATGGTGAGCATTGCAATGGTGTTAATTAAAACATCATTCTCTTATCGTGTTTATTAATTATTCATATTAGAAATTATTTAAAATAAATTATATTTTGTCTTTAAAAATATCTTTTATTGAGGGTACCAATTGTTTTTTCGGATTCCGCATCGACTGAGAACAACATTATTTGCGAACTCTTTTAAAACCCATTTTATTCACTGGGATTTCAATCTCATAAAAGTGTTGTTTTCAGAATTAGAAGAGGAGGAAGCTGTGGGCTAAGAAGGTTTGAAGACTTAGTCGTAGTTTAGGTTTTCTTTTATGAACATTTTGTTGTTATTATTTATATTCATTTTGGAGATGTTAAATTTGAAAATTATACTTTTTAAGGTTGATAATTTTGTTTATTATTTTGAGATTTTGTTTATTTTCAATAATTGTTTAATTATTATTCAGAATTAGTATATGGAGTTACTTCTAACAACAGTTGTCATGGTATGATCGTAGCAATTAGTAACTAGATATTTTCTTGGAATGATCAAAACAAAACTGTTGTTGGATCTTATTCTAACAAATTGTCAAGTTGTTAAGTTCAACTAAGGCAGAAAGAAGGATTTAACATGGGAGGTGATGGTGATTTGAGATTTCGAGAAACTGATGGAGTACCTAAAGTTCTAAAGTTGAAGAAACAGATTTTATGAAGATTATAAGAGTAAGCTTAGATTTTGGTTAAAACGACTAATGAGTATCAATATTTGAAGAGGATGTTCTAATGATAACCACATGAAGAGAGATGTGATTCAATGGAGGGCAACTAGTTTCTTCTGACAATAAGCAAAGATAGAATTTAAAGATTGAATAGTTATTTGCAAGAGATGGAAATACTTAAATGGAAACTCGATAACATGGTAGGGAATTTTATTACCTTTTTCTAAGATGTGTGAGTGATTGTGACACTATATGGATTATAGTTGACCAATTGATAAAGGGTGTTCACTTCTCACTTATAAACATGAGATATTCTTGGAAAAGTTAACCTAGATATACTTTGAAAAGTTTATGAAACTACATGATGTGCCTACTAGCATTATTTCTAGTTAACATCATATTCACTTCTAAGCTTTGGCGAAGATTGCATGAAGCTTTAAGAAATAAGTTGAGAGTTGATTTTGATTATCGGCATTAGACAGAAGAATAATTTGGAAGAGCAACTCACTTTTTAAACATCATGTGGAAAAATATGTTATAATTGGAAAGATTACCGATAATCATAGTTTTCTTATTGGTATTGGTATGACTCAAATTAAAGTGTTAGATGGAAAAAGGTGTAGAACAAAATTTGGTTGGTATTAAGACAGGATAAACTAGTTGATGGGACCTACGTTGGTAAAACATGTTATTAAGAAAGTTAGATAGATTCAAGAAAGATTGGAAAAAATTATGAGAATAGATAATAGATTGGTATAGATAAGGGAAAAAGACCACTTAAGTTTGAAGTCACTAAGGATGTGTTTCAAAAGATTATCTAACCACCAGTGTAGGAAGAGCTATATGGTTGAAGAAATTGACTCATAAGTACCTTGGGCATTACTAGATCAACTAGTGCAAAAGTCCAATTGCTTATGATATTGTTTCACCACCTTTTATAGCAAACTTATATAATGTTTGTCATGTATCTTAATAGAGAAACTGTCACACGATGAGAAGATATAATTTAGGAATGTTAGCTATGTAAGGAATGAAGATTTGACAACTTCAAGGCAATTTTATCTGTCCAATTAAGATGGTAAGGAACAAAGTTATCAATGCTATCATTGAAGAACTAGGGATTGTGATATGTAAGCAATATCTCTCTTTTCTAAGTGAGTGGATTTTTTAGGACGAAAATTTTTCTTGTTGGGGGAAGAATTGTAAGGTTGTATTTTTATTAAGATTTTTTATAAGTGTATGAAAATAATTGAAAGAGAAACTAAATTTAATTTAAGTTTTATCAATTAATTAACAATGGAATATTCTATTGTGGTGTTTATAATTGTTATATTTTATTTAAAATGTGAATATTTATTTATTAATATGCTTGAATTTTAAGTGGATTTTAATGGTAGAAATGGGTAGTGAGTTTAGTAAGGTGTGTGTGTGGTAATTAAGCAGGTAGGTTGAGATTGGTGGACTTGTTTAAAAGGGGGTCGTAGTTAGCAAACTATACTATAGAGTCAACAATTGTTTACTATTAATATGTGATTGGAATATAAGTACTCATATATGATATTTATGGATGATAGGAGTGAATATGCGTAACGATTTATTTATGGTTTATGTGTGTGAAACATATGGATATATGATTAATGTTTATTACAAATGTAGAATTAATAATTGTTGATAATGGATTTGTGATTATATGTGTGGAATGGAAGAAAATGCATGGAAGTGTGTCAATGGTATGATATATTTGGTTTGATAATTTAATGGAATGTTGGATGTGGGCAGTTACAGTTGATAATTTAACCTTGGTTGAAATGCATGATGTACATTGAGTTTGGGATACAAATACACCAATGTAATCCAAGGTGCTAGTTGGGATACTAAGTGATATACAGTGTGATCCAGGGTATTAGTTGGGGTATCAGAGTGATATACATAAACAATAACTATTGTCGAATGAGTCAAGTAGACGTCAGACAATAATTGAGATAAGTCATTAGGTCTCTTGGGTATCCAAACTCAATGGATTTTTCAAAAAGCATTGTATCATATTATCATGTTGTAGAGTTTGTTTCTGTTCAAATGGAACATAAATATGTTTGCTTGTTTGATAATGCTATTGAATGAATTGTTGATATTTAATTATAATTTATTCTTATTCATTGGGTTTCTTGTGTTAGTACGCTTACTTTTGCTTGTGTGTATTTGTGTATGACTGTGATGATCGTGTTTTACACGAGAGCAAAGATCAATGGTGATGTAGAGAAATAGGATAACCAAGAGTGAGGAGACATGTACTGTTTATTGGAGTTGATGGAGTTTTTTGGTTGTTTTGCTGAAATCATAACATTTTTATGTATACATGCATAAGGCAAACTGTGTCTTAGGATTTTGTTACTTAAATATGTATTTTTATAATGAGAATAGAACTCCATAGAGTATTATGGACTTGTTAATTCTGCATGTTAGGGTCTGGGTATCTAGATTGAAAAATTGGTTTTTTGGTATTTGGAATGGATGAGATTTTATGCAACATATGTTTTAGAATTTTGTAGAGTTTCGTTTGGTGATCATTCTCATTTGGTGATCACTCTCGCCCAATACAAAGTTACTTCTATCAAGCAATTTTATGACTTTGCATCTAACTACAAGTCTTACTCAGTACGAAGTTTTTTCTATTAGGTATTTTCCAGGTTTTCTGCCCAACGACATGTGTTGTTGAATGACATTCATTCATTGGAATACTTTAATACAGACTTCTCGTCGGGTGACATTGGTCGCTAGACGAGATGTTAGGAGACATTTTATTTTTAACTCTTCTAAAGTTTTAATATTTTGGGTATAATTTATAATTAAAATGAATTTAATAGAATAGTAAGTGGTACTATTTATGTTAAATTTTTGGAATGTTACATATACTCGTAACGTTATAATATAATATGCTAGGCTTCCAATTATCGAATACCAATTATTAGATTTCAACTAGTTTTGGCATACATATTTCTATTAATAATTTAATTATGTTAAACAAACAAATTTTGTTAAAAAATACGATTAAAAATTAAAAAAAAAGTATTTTTGTTGAAAAAATATTCCAATATGAAGTACAAATATATATTATAAAAATATGGGCAGTAAGCTACACAAATTACAAATTGATTTAAAAAATTCAACTTTTTCTTTTTTCTTTTGGTGACATATCCAACTATTTTATTTTTACAGTTGCTTGAAAAATACCCTTTATAAGCAACCGTGCTTAACACTGGTACACCCCCACCATGTCAATGTCATAGTTGGGTAGGTCGACATTATTAATTTATTATCCCATCTTAAATGTTATGTACCATTGAAAGTGGGCGACTTCTTTTAGGAGGTTAAAAAATAAGTGGACAACTTTACGTGAAATTAAAGCAGCCATAATTAACAAGCACATATGCTTTACATATTATATTTTAATTCAATGGCTTATTGCGATTTGCTAATTCTGTCTCCACAAACTAATTAACCATCAACTGACCACTGGATTGAAGGTGTGATTCCGAATGTCATAAAACTAGAGATGCCCATTACGATCAACTCGCCCCGCTAATTATTCTCTCACTATAATATTTGGGTTTTTAAATTGGTTTCTTTTTTTTTTTTTAAGAACCAATTCAACTTAATTTTTAATTTTCCCGCACGATTGAAGTTGTTATAATATTTAATTTTCCCTTAAAATTGCTTTATAGATATATAATAATTTATATGATATGCAATATTATATGGAAAATGATATTTGTTCCTAGTCTAAGAAATACTAGGTATGTAATTAAAAGGTAAGGCCCATTGAGTTCCCTATAAGGTTGATCTACTCTTCGCCTTGTCCAAGGTGTCTCCTTCCACAGCAAACGCAGGATGACTTGCAAATGTCACTTTGATGCTTAAGTTAGAAGTATATTTGGACTAAGTGGGAAAACATTTAATGTGATAGTACCATTTACCTGGACCACCTACCATCCTATTTATAGGCTTCACTTTGAGCTTAGAGTCTATGAGCCTGATTGACCAACGCTCACTCGCTTATTACCGATGTTTAGCTTTGTTAAATAGGAAATTAAGCTAATCCAATGTGCATTTTCCGTGCTGAGATGTCATGTGGTCTATTGAATGAATTCTGAGATGTTTTGAGGTGTAATTTGGAAGGGGGTGACAATGTAATCCATTCAAGGTCACTTCGGTGCTATGCTCGATACACATGTCCCCCAAGCTCACTTTAGGGTGTTAAGGTCGAGAAGTGGGTCTTAAATGTGATTGGTGGGGATTGAGCGTCGTCCATAGTTCCGAGATCGCTCATTTGTCAAGGTTACTTGAGAATTGGAAACACCATGCCCTTCAAGTTTGTTTGTCTTGTCATGCAACACGTTTCACATTATTTGTAATTGATCAAATGACATTGGATGACTCAAATACACCGCCTAGATGGGCCGCATGGGTTGTGCCTCTATAAATAATGAGGTATAGCTATTCGTCGCTCACGCTTCCACTCAAGCTTCGCATTATCCGAATAGTATTCATCCATATTTCTCTTAAGTGTGTATCAAGCGGCTTTTAAAAGTTGGCGCAATGTCTTCTCTTGACTCTTTTGTCCCATCGTTTGAAGTTTCTGAAACCGAGATTAGTCTAGTTCAAAACTCTCTAAGATAGGTTGCAACGGTAGTACTGAGGGTGAAATCCCCAATAGGAAGATAGTCAGGTCGAGTCCTATTGTGGAGTCTTTTGTGACTGCCACTTCGATAGGCGTGAGAGACGATGATACCTTGGGAGAGGAGTATGGTTGGGTATTCCTAAAGTTTAAGAATAAATGTCAGACCAGACGAGGACGTGTGACATGGAATGGGTGCTGGAGAATGTGGACCTATTGGGAAATGGCGGTAATGACGATTTCATCTCAGTAGGATCATGCAAGAAGATAAATTGAATCTATCACGACCGAGGAGGGCCGAACGAGGATTTCATCTACATGTATGATTGGTTTTTCATAGACTTCAACATCCGCCTCCTTTTCGACAAGTTCACAATATCGGTTCTTCGGGTACTGAACGTGGTGCCTAACTACACCCCAATAGTTAGGCATCTCTTCAAGAATTCCAAGTTTTGTGCAAGTCATTGTATATAGAGCCTAACCCCATGATTTTCTTGTATAATTACTATACTTATCTCAGTGAAGTACCAAGATGGATTTCGCTAACCAAGCAGTTCCAATTTTGCCTCTTTTCCCCCTATACTTCATCCTTAAAGGACTTCAAGGGAGGCTTTTTTAAGGTTTTGTTATCGTAATTTCTATGATGAGAATAATAAGTCGAGATTACCTTTTTATCGGACCCCTAAACCTCTTAGGTATACTGGCTGGTTGAGGCCGCATATGTTGGAAAGCCACTTAAAGCTGTTGTTAGTTCTGGACAACCTTCCCTGACGTCTTCTGACAAAAGAGATCCTTGGTTTGGTATTATTGGTTGACTGTAGGCTGAGTTTAGATAGTAAGTATAATTACATTCTTTATTTACATATTTTCGGTTTTTAACTTTGGTAAATTTTTGTTTTGTATACAGTGATCATGGTTGACAAGATCTTGTCAAGCCCACTCTTTGTGTTCAAGAACATTTTGTCTTCCCATGCCAAAGAGAGCAAGAAAGAAAAAGTTCATGTTGGTGGCGTAGGCTCTAGGAAGCTCAATATGCTCCCCCCACCTTCTCAGAATCCAAAGAGTAAAAACGAAAAAAATTAAAGTACAACACCAAAGTCTCTCAACTGATTGAGGGAAGGTCATCAAAGAAGCTGAAGCAAAAAACCATCAGCTATGAGAAGAAGGTAGAATCATCGAACAACATTCTTAAGTCCTTTCTGTGGGGTGACCTGAAGATCAACAAGAAAATAAAAATCACTAAGTTCACCCAGGAGGAGGACGAGCTTTTCTACGACCTGTTGCTGGATGAGATCTTTGCCAGCTACACTGGGCTTCATGCTTGGACATGGGTCCTCGGTCGGCATCTAATCTGGGATGCGAGAAAGGTCGAGAATCTAGAGCACTTGAGGAAAGAGTTGGTGGAGTCTCAAGCTTCCCTTTTAGATGCCTTGGAGGCGACTACATTGTTATTCAGGGAGAACACATATTTAAGAAGGCTGAAGCTATCAGAAGATAGTTTAGTCTCTTTGGAACAATAGTTAGTCAAGGTTGGGGAGATGGTGGCTGAGCTGAAGACATAAATTACTATGATGGGAACCGAGAAGGAGCAGGCTTCTACTGAAAGAGAGTAGTTGATCAAGCAAGTGTAGTTGTCTATCGAGGATAGCCATTATAAGGGGTTTAATAAGCTATCCTTCAGGCTATGGTCTTGTTTGACATCTCGATAAGCAATTTGATGTCTATTATGATGTCTTCAAAGGACAATTGATTCCTAAGAAGGACATCCCAGATCCAGCAAACTCTAAGATGACTTTCAAATAGTGGTGTCTTGTTGTGACCTTTCTTCTTCTCGTTGCAACATTAAAATTAGGCTTAGGTTATTTTGTTACTTTTTTTGGCTAATGAGTTGCTTGTGTAATCACTACCACCTTTTGTAACTTGGCTCATTTATTAATGAAGTTTATTTTTGTGTTATCTCATTTTCATTTGCTTTTATTTGTCAAAAATTGTATTTTTGGTTTGGTGTTATTGCTTATCGATTTGTCGGGTTGATATCAGTTAATGCTCATTGTTTGCATGACTTGCAACAACCTCAATTGTTATTCATTTGTGTTTATTTGTATTTATTTTAGTTATCTTGTTTATCGCGTCTAATTTGCGTTGCTAATTCTTAATTATCTCAGTTTGCGCTGTCAATCGTTAAGTGCTATTGTGGAAACGTCAATCATTAAGCACTAAGATTTATTCGAGATAACTCCATTCGTTTTTTAGAATGAAGCTTCTAGGATGGAGGTCATTCATATTATAGAATAGCCATATTGGAAGTTTGATGAGTGTGAGATGAAAAAAGACCTTCATTGATTTCGGTAAGATGCCTCGTTAACACTAGTTCAGTATATTACATTAGCTAAAATAAAATTTCAAGTGTGTGGTGTTCTAGGTCTTAGAAACATCTTCTCTTGAAAGTTGTTTTGGTTTGTATGATCCATTGCTAAGGTTTTCCCAAACACAGAGGGATCCTTCCTAGTTATCGACCAATTTCCTTCTTCTAGATCTTTTCGAACATCTCAGTTTAACTTTTGTATTAAATTTTATTGTAGCCCTTTGCTTGTAAGCCTATTCTCTAATGGCAAGCTTCTCTCGTAATTCTGGTGCCATGTCAAGTTCTACTGCCATCTCCTAATTGTACTGATTTTTATCAAAGTAAGCTCGACGAAATGTAGGTTCTCCAACCTTAATCAGAATCATGGTGTTTGTGTCATAAGTCAAGCTATACAACATCTCTTATGTGGTTGCTTAAGGAGTGAATTTGTACACCTAGAGGACCTCGGTTAGTTCTTCTTCTTGCATACCTTTAGCTACTTCCATGCTCTTTTTTAGTTCAATCAAGATGACTTTGTTGGCAGCTTCTGCATGCCCATTAGTTTGGGAATGTTCAACCGAGCTAGTGTAGTGGGATATGCTAAAGCCTTTTAAGAATTCTTTCAATCCTCTGTCCATGAATTGTCTTTTGTTGTTTGTGATGATGTTATGCAGGATCCAGAACAGGTACATCATGTTTTTCCAAATAAATTTTTGTACATTGTAGGTTGTGATCTTCGCAAGTAGTTCAACCTTTATCCATTTAGTGAAATAATCTATGGAAACCAAGAGGAATTGCAATATCCCTTCAATGTTGGAAATGGGTCAAGGATGTTCATTCTTCACATGGCAAAGGACCACGGTGAGGCAAGGCTCCAAAGTTCTTCTGGTGGAGACCTGATCACTTTTCTATGTCTTTGACATTCATTGCACTTCTTAACATAATATTTGACATCACTTCAGAAGGTTGGCCAGTAGTAGTCAACTATAATGATTCTCTTTGTGATAGTTCATAATCCAGAATGGTACCTGCACATACTTTAGTGTAGTTTGTCCATGATATACTTGCCTTACGCTAGGGTCAGACATGTCAAAAGAGGTGTTGAGAATCTTCATTTGTACAAATCTCCCCCAACTATGAGAAAATGAGATGCTTGTGCTCTGAGAGCTCTGACTGCTTTCTCTTCGGTGGGTTGCTCATTGTTCTCGATAAAGGCTTTGATTGGGGTCATCCAATTGTCTTCTTACTCAATGGCTACTACGCATCTTTCTATTATACTGGGCTCTTCTAGGGTCTATTATATTACAGTCTTGTGATGTCTAGGTTTCTTAGTGCTAGCCAGCTTAGGCAAGAGATTGGCTTGCTCGTTATCTTCTCTCTTTATGTGCTAAATGTGGACTTCCTTGAACATGAAATTCAAATTACAAACCTTGTGGTAATATTGAGGAGAAAAAGGGTTTTTCACTTGGTATTCTCCATTCAACTAAGCTAGAGTTAGCTGCGAGTCACTTCAGCATCTGATCCTTTCAGCTCCCATTTCTTTGGCTAGCATGATTCTGGCCATGAGCTCTTGATACTCTACTTAGTTGTTGGATGCTTTGAATTTGAACCTTAGAGATTGCTCCAACACTAGGCCATTGGGTCCTTCCAGTACTATGTCAACTTAGTCTGAGGGCATATTAAGAGTTTGTGGCACAAAAAGTTTAGGTTAATGCTAGGTATACCAGCGACTGTCCATGCAAATAGGTAGCGTTCATTCGATGTCTCGACAATCATGGTTTCCCCATCCATGTGAGTTTGGTACTGATATTTGTTATGTAGTCATTTCCCTTTAATGGGAGTGACTTCATTTCTTCGACCAGTTCCATCCTGTTATCATCATTTTTTCAAGGATCCTATTTGGTCATGGAAACAATATCAATTTTTAGTTTGTTTAGATTGGTTGACATATCTCCCACCAGCAGTGCCATCTTGAGGTTGGATAAGTGGCATTCTCAAGTGGTTTTCTTATCTGCATGGATTGTCATAATGCACCCAGTCGCAGATGAAAACTTCATGGTAAGGTGCGAAGTTGATACTATAGCTCCCAGTTTGTTAAGGGGAAAGATTTCCCTAAAAGAACATTTTAAGAAGTGTTGGTTTTTACTATAATGCATCGTATGATAATAGTTTTATAGTCCTCGTTTCCCCTTTTAAACTTGGTGTAGAGGTCTATATATCCTTGGGTATTAACTCGATTTCTTGAGAATCCCACCAATAGATCATGAAAGGTTGAATTGAACTTTTGGGGATGTCCAATTGCTTAAAAGTGGACCAGTATAAGATGTTGGTCGAGCTCCCTTAGTCGATTAGAGTCTTGTGGATAGTGAAGTTAACCACCTAGACTGTAATCACCATTGGGTCATCTTGTTGCGTGTCTATTCTTGGAAATCCCAATCTATGAAGGTTATGGTCGGGTAGTGGAATCGACGCTGGATGAAGTCAAAGACACATTGTTCACACTCTGCTCGGTCCCTCCCTAACAAATCTCCGAGCGATGGTATTGATCACTCCTCTCAACGTCATGTCTGGGGTAAGTTCTCAGTGGTTGTAGTGTGGTTCTTGGCTCCTATCTCTTCTCTTATCTTGAGCCCTCTCGCTTCTCGGTTCCCTCTTTGTCGATCTCAACTAATGATCTTAGGTGTCCTACTTGGATCAACTATTATATTTTTTCCTTTATAGTCATATATTCCTCAGTGATATGTCTATAGTTGCGATGATATCGACAATGTTTCGATTGGTAGACATTGGGAGGAACTCTCGATAGCAAATTATTTAAAAAAAGGCTTACATAATTTTTTTTTCTAAAACAAAAAATACTTGTACTCTTTAAAATTTAAAAATATATTTTTAGTCTCTGATAAAAGTCTTTTTTCTTCCGTTAATGATATTAAAAGATTACTGATAGAAAACATTTTTTTGTATTCGTGAATCATTCTTCTCTTTAAATTTAACTCTTTTAATCTTCAATTTTACATCCGGCACAACCAAACAACCAAATATACTGAAATTTATAAACGGATAACGTTAATAAAAAATAAATTAATTTCAAGACTAAAAAAATATTTTTAAACTTCAATAAAAAAAAGTGATTTTTAGTGAAACTTTAGATAAAAAAATTTATTTAAACCTTTAAAAATTTTACACTTGTGAAACATAGGACAGGACACGTCACTTTATTAATTGGTTTAGGTACGTATATACGAATCCTAACTTGTGTATTAAACATGATTAGTTTGTTAGTAATTTATCTTTAAGTTTTCACTCTTGTGTACTTTTTAAAAAAATATCTTAATATTCGGTAAAAAATACTCTTTACAATTGTAAGTGTAAATAAATAATAAAAAAATAGAAAATGTACCTAATATCTTTTCACAAAACTATCTTATTCAAAAAATTAAAATGATTAAGCCTATGAACAGTTCAACAAGTTATAATAATATCTATAAATAAAAAAATCTTTAAACTAATTCATTATTGATTATGAGTGTGTTTGGTTTGATATTTTAGCCAGTTGAAAGCTGAAATGATAATTAAAATGATTTTGGCTCCCTTTGCATAGAAAAAAGTTCGAAAATTTTTTAGGAACTACAAGTTTTTTTTTTTAAAAATTACTCCAACTAGTTTTTTCAAAAGATCTCATATTTTCAGCTGATAGCTCATTAATGTATTGTTTCTCATAATTCTCTATTCTCAAATAATACAATCACTTTCTCCTTCATTAATGTAATTATTCTAATTTATAATTTAAATATATAATTGTAGAAATTATAATTTAAATATGTAATTTAAAATTTATATATTTAATTATAGAAGATTATAATTTAAATATATAATTATCAAATTTATAATTTAAATAGATAATTATAGAAACTTATAATTAAATATGTAATTATTTATATTATTAAAATATATCGTGATTATTTTAAATATCTCATTATTGATCTAAATGATTAATGATGTCCTTATTTATCATTTTACAAGCTAGTTTTCTATAAGAAAACTTACAATTAGTTGTTTAGGCCGGGTTGATTTTTGGTTTTTAGTTTTGAAATTTATAAAAACAAAAACTAAAAGTTTTCAAAATTTTAAAAACATTGTTTTTGTTTCCAAATTTAAAACATTGTTTTCAAATCTTAACCAAAACCCTAGTTGGAGGTAGTAGTCGAGACAACTGTTGAAGGTGACGGTTGATGGTTGACGATCGAAGGTAGTGGTTGGTAACCAGCGATCAGAGGTGGTGGTTGGTGACTGGTGGTTAAAGGTAGCGATCGGTGACCGCTGATTAAAGGTGGCGATTGGCGATTTCTAGTCGAAGTGACGGCCAGTGACTGTTTGTTTGTTGGAGGTGGCAGCTAATGATCATCAGGTCGGAGGTGACGACTGGTATTGCTAGTCGAAGGTGGTGGCTTGTGACCGCCGATTGGAGGTAACGGTCAGTGACAACCAATCAAAGGTGGTTGACGGTCAAAGGTGACAGCCAATCAAAGGTGGTCGACGGTCAAAGGTGATAGCCAATCGAAGGTGGCGACCGGTCAGAGGTGGCAGTCGGTGACCGTCGATCGGAGATGACAACAGGTGACTTGCGGGGTGTGGGGTGGTTGGAAGTGACAGTCAGTGACTTTCGATCAGTTATTGCCGGCCATCAGAGGTGATGATTAATTATGACAAGTGACGTCAACTAATAAACTTAAATAAAAACAGAAATAAAAAATTGCAAACCAAATTTTATTTTTTTTGAAATTGAGTGAAAATTGTTTCGAAAATGGGTAAGAAACCAAAACAGAATCATTTTTGCCAAACACGTTTCTTTTTTCAAAATACATTTTAAAACAAAAAATCAGAAACTCAGAATCACCCTGAACAGATTTTAACTTTAGCTTTTAACTAGTTTTTCAACTAATTTTACCATACACATAATATATGTACTAATTTTTATAATGTATAAAAGAAATTGATACATTTAATATTAGTATTATTTTTTAGGTAACTAATATTGATATTATTTCAAATATATTAGACACACACAATATTCATACTGATAAATATATTTGCAATGCTATAAAAAGATAATCGTACAATATTCTGATCCAAGGCATTATAGTTATAAGACATTAATTTGTTTCCGTACTAAACGGAAAGTGTACCTCCACCAACTCTCACATCAAACATCTATCTTATAATAAATATGTCACAACCCACTAACTAGTAAGTGCATCCTTCGTGAACTGCCCAATCAATCTAAACCAAAGCCTCCACGTCTCTTTCTTATTAAAGCTTATGCTTTTGCTGTACTCTAATTCATTGATTCAGGTGAAATGAGAAGTACAATAGCAGTAGCAGAGAAAAAACTGAAATGGAGATTGAGGACACATCAAATGGAATCTCTATTGGGTTTCCTCTTGGTTTAGCTCTTCTCGTTGCCTTGTTATTGTTCATTTGCTGCTTCTTTTGCTGCTGCTTGCATTGGGAAAGGCTCCAACCATTTTGTTTTTGTGGGGTTATCCATACTCAGCCTCTGACACAACCACACTTAACGCCTTCCCCTCCTCACAAACCAGGCTTTCCTGTCTTGGTAACCACTTCTCTTGCCTTGCCTCTTGCTCGCACAGTTACATAAAAAAAGATAGTATTTTGAAATATTTAATTTAGAGGACTTTGAATCTCTTTTATGTGCAATATGGATGATAAATATTGAACTTAAGGTTTCATAATAAAAAAGTCTGGCTCAGTTTTGTTTGGTGAATTTATCTTATTTTGCATCATTGTAGTGATTTGAATTAAAAACATATTTATTTTACATGGAAGGAAACAATTAACGGGATTTGTTTGGTTGTGTTAAGATGATGAAGAATAACCGGACGGAGAGCTTGCCCGTGCTGATGCCAGGAGATGAGATTCCAAAATTCATAGCCTTACCATGCCCATCTCAGCCTCCAACAAATGAAAGGATCACAATTCATGTGCACAAAGCAGCACCAAATAACTTTTGCAGCGGCGCTTAATTAATTAAAGGGCTACAAAGTTACAAACTAAATCTCCCGTGTTGCAATTAGCTAGCAAACCCATCTCAAATAGATTTGTGGATAGCTTTGTCCTGAAAGAGGTGATCAACAAAAGCTCGCGGATTGGCAAATTAAATCTGTGCATCATCTCTGGATAACTTTCATCTAAAGAGTGTGCATTATATATGTATATACCATGCACTATAGTATAAAATTTTCTCCTTTGATAATTACAAGTTGGTAAGAAGATCTTACCTATATGTCAGTATTCTTGTATAAGATTGTATAGAGATGCCAAGTCATTAGCTAAAAGGAAATTAATTTAGCTGAAACAATTCAACATTTACTAAGTAAATCATAGATGCACTGTCGCATAAAATTAATGCTGTGCGCTTGAAATTTTACAACGATCAGTGGGATCAGATTCACATCCTTCTCTTTTATTGTTGGCTTATTTCAACTCCGTGTGACTTAGAAAATGAATACTTTAATCCCTTTTGTTTGATAACAGGAAACTGAGAAGAGAAAAGTTATTGCGTAGAAAAATGAAAAGAAGACATTAATTTTCCTTCTGAACTCATCATATATAAATAAAAAAAAGGTGAATAATCGTGGAATCAACCGGAATATATGCAAATCTAACTACTTTTGTTTTATTTAATATTATTATTTTTAAAACATTATTCATTAAATTACAATTATAAAGACTTGATTTGTTTGATTTTATTTTTTAACTTTTTAAAAGAGTTTTGAAAAATAATTTTTTCATAACTATTTCATGGAAGAAGAAAAAAAAAAACTTTTTGGTAAGTAATGTTTGAAATTTTTTTTAAAAATGTGAAAATGAAAAATACTTGTTCATATATTCATGGAAATAACATTAATGAAAAGAAAAAATCAACATATTTTCCTTTTATTTTGATTTTTCAAAACAAAAATATAAAACTTAAAAGCAAAAATACTTAGAAGCAAAAATACTTAGAGCTTGATTGATTTGATTTTGTTTTCTAATTTTTGAAAATTATTTTTAAAAATAGTTTTAAAAAAATATTTTCTGCAAGAAGAAAAAAAAAATTTGTTTGGTAAGCATTATTTAAAAATTGTTTTAAAGATGTAAAAATGAAAAGAACTTGTTTATATTTACAAAAATATCATTAATAAAAAACAAAAAATAACATATTCTCATATTATTTCAAATTTTTAAAACAAAAACTGAAAATTAAAAAACAAAACTATTTATAGATGTTCTTGTTTTTTACCGTCCTACAAAATTCATTTTTTAAAACGTTAATTCAAAACGGTTATTCCAAATCCGTATTTGAAATAAACATGGTGGTGGAATTGTTCTCTTTTAAAAGTTTTATAAAACAATGATCAAATAAATGTTTTTATATATACTTAATATGATGTTCGCGTACCTACTAGTCGTTCCGATACTTAACATTTAAAAAAAATAAAAAAGTCCCATCTTGCTCTTTTCGCGTTCCCGCTTGTACCTTCCCACTGAATAACCTTTCTTTCCCTCCGTTGAATAACCCTAGCTCACAATCACTTTTCTCACCCTATGACGTGTGTTCCTCCATTTTTGGCGCATTTCTCTAACAAACAACTCTTGTGCCGTTATCGTGTTGAGGCTTTGTCTTCTTCACGAAGCTTGAGCTCGTGAAGCTTGCGCTATTGAGGGATGCCATTGTCTTGACGAAGCTTGAGCTCTTCACGAGTAAGATTAGGAAGCCTTTTCTGAAGCTTTGATTTTTTTTATGTACTCTTCTTTGGTTTCTATGCAAATTAGGGTTGTGTTTCCTTGGGTTGTAGCTTCACTATTCATTATGATTCTTCAGAATCAGGCCTCTTCGTGCTTTCTTCATCTGGTCTCATCCCCCCTACGTGTTCAAGGCAGTTGAGTTCATGAATGGGATTCTCCGCGACTCTATTTGGCTCCACTCTTCACAGGTATTCTTTTTTCCCCTTTCTATGGTTTTACTTCCCTAATTTAGTTTCCATTTCCTTCCTTACATTAGCAATCATATGCCTTACTTTATGCGTTTAATTACTTTGTTTCTTTCCATTGATTCTGCTTCAATATTTCATTTCACTTGCCAATCACTTGAATAAGGTTACAGTGACTAAATTGTATCTCTTGGAGCAAAACTAATTTCTTCTTAATTTAGTTTGTTTCAATGACTAAACTGTATCATCATTAGAAAGTTAATTTTTTTTATAAAGCCTCAAGTTAAGTCACACAATATTGTTAGGCTTTTATGCTTAGACCTTAAATCGAACACTTTTTATTCTTCTTCTCTGTTCGTCTTATTGTAAGGTAAATTTCTTGTCTTCAATTACTTTTTAATTGTCTTCTCTGTGTGTGAAGTTAAAAATTTGTTTCCCCTCCTTGCATCTCTTCTTACGCTGTTTGAATAATAGAATCAATTCTTGCCTCCACCTGTCATGCATGTGTACAAATTATTACAATAGATCCATTTCCCAATATTTATTCATTCCCCATTTATATTTTTTTTTTTGCCTTCATCCTTTCCTTTCTTCATGTTTAAATTTTTAATTGAATGATACTGCATGTTGTAAAAGGATTTGGTGTGGATACTGATTGTGTTGCATAATTAATTAATAAGTTTTTTAAGGAATTAATTAATTGAATGATAGTGATTGTAAAAGGATCTAGGGAGGAGCGTGAACATTATGTAGTGTAACTATAAACTATAATTACTCATATTTATTTTAGGAATTAATTAGTTAGTTTAGACAAGTAAAATATAATTTATCTTGCAGTGAAAAGACACTATGCATATCTCGTTTAAATTGTCAACTTTCTAGGAGTTATTTCTTTCCCATGTTTTAACTCAAAGAAGTTTAATTGACAGAAATGGGTGGGCATAATTAACAGTTTGCACGTAAGCTTCATAGTATGTGGTAAGTCACAGAGAAATACCTTTAAAATTGAATGAATCAATTAAATTGGGTATGTTGGATAACTTTAAAAGTATTGTGGCCTAGTAAATCATATAGACTTTAATCATGTTTTGGGCTAAACTTGTAAATGTTTATGCACAGCTTAACCTTTCAAGTTACATGTCCAAGAGAAGGGGGACCATATATGGATTTCAGCAACTAAACTGTAAGTTCACACGGTGGTTAGCAGCTAGGTGCTGTAATATTTGTAATCTGGCTATATAGTGGTTCTGCATATCTGTTGATGGTTTTTTATTCTGGTTTTTGAAATTTGTTTCCTGCTCATTTTCTGATCTAGTTCTGTTTATTTGGCCTTTTATCCTCAATATGGGTCTGTATTTTCCTTGTATTTGGTTTCTAGTGTTGTCTAGAGTATAGGATGCTTATGCATGTCCTCTTTACATTCTGTATTCTTCGGTTTTTATGTTTTTGCTGTGTCTCTATGCTATTGCTGGTTGTAATCAGTTTCAGGCTCTTTCTACTCTAGGTTGATCTTTGTGTTGTATTTAGTTTAAGTGTATTAATAATTTTATATAATATCTAATTTTTATTAGTTATTTTTATTAAATAATTTAAGGCTTTGTTTTGTATAATTTTCTCTTGCTTATTTCCTACCGATCAATGATTTTAGTTTATTATATATGTGACGCATGTATATGGCATATATTAGAATTGATGGCATCACATTAACTCCTATAGCCTGCTCAATAAATTGAATTTGATCTTTTTTCTGTCAAGTCAAATCAGTCAATGTGCATAGATACATCTACTGTGTTTTAGTTTGTATTGGAACTTACACATCTCTTTCGTAACAAACACATGCATTACCTACTTTTTTGATGCCATAACTTTTGCTTTGTATAATATTTTTCTAATTACACCACGATGAGGAGTGAGAAAGGGAAAGAGACACTTACCTCGGTTAGTGGCTAAGACACGGCAAAAGACATAGAGTTGAAAGGAGACCGAAATTAATCAAAATATGTTTTACAAAATTTAATACAAAGAAATTAATTTTAAATTAACACAGCAAAATAATTATGTCAATTTATTTAATAAATTTTAAATTATAATAATAAATTAAAAACATAAAAATAAAACCGATAAATCAAACTTAATTAAACTTTAAAAGTTTAGTTTAATTTAATTCAAATTTAACGTATATGTAAACCAATCAAATTAAATTGTATATTCGTTTTATGTTTGGTGTAAAAATCGAACAAAATCACACCATCTACACCTATTTTATCAGGTGCTTTGGTATAATTGGATTATTTGATGTGCAATGGTTAGCCTAACACTATAATTTTTAAATATTTTATATTTTCAAATCTTTAATTAGTATCCTATTTAATAAAACTTATTATAATTTTCCTTTAATTTTTTTTTAACTGAATACATGTATGTAGCTACCTAGTAACTAGTAAATAACTTTACTTAATTTGTCGGTTTGGTATTAACCATTTTTCTTAGTCCAGGGTTATGTACTACTATGCCATATTTATTATTTCTTAATTAATACACACTGTTATTAATAATTTATACACCAATAATACTATGTCATTACCAAACTACTGTTGTTAGTAATATGCATGCTCTTAAAAATGTTGTTATGCTAATACATTTAACTTTTTTCTGCAACATTGGGTTTCAATTAGTTTGACTTTTCACTGGTATGTTATATAATTCCTTTTAGCCCTTGTAATATAATCGTTATATGATTTTAGTTCTTATGTTAATTTTAGTTGTTCCAAAATTTATTGTATGATGTAGTCTTTGTTAAAATTTTAGTCAAGTATTGATTGTTGTAATCAATCTTGATGGGTTAAGAAATGAAACTTAATGTGTTATTAGTTAAGTATAAAAAATGTCTTCCTGAATATTTTCATGCATATTCAGATTAGTGGTATATATCACAATGGAAAGAATGGACCGCAATTGGATGTATGCAAGTCGTATTAGTGACAAGTATGAGAAGAGGGTTGAAGAATTTTTTACTTTTGCTAAAAACATCGACCTGATGCTCAAAAGTACTGTTGTCTGTGTGTCAAGTGTTTGAATGGAAGAAGGCACATATTTTGTGAGATAAAAAACCATCTTTTTGAAAATGGATTCGATAAGAATTATACAACATCGATATGGCATGGAGAATATGTAGGTATTCATACTGAGCAGACAGATGTACTAATAGATGATCGAGTAGAAGAAATGATTTGTGATGTCGAACATGAGTTTTTTCAACAAGCACATCTATATGATAGCTTGAAAAGCAACTCAGATACACCTTTGTATCCAGGTTGCACTAAATTCACACGTTTGACAGCAGTGTTAAAATTGGTCAATGTTAAAGCTAGAAATGGGTGGAGTGATAAAAGTTGCACTGAATTGCACGAGTTGTTGAAGGATATGTTTCCAGAAGGTAACACATTGCCGGATCGTAACTATGAAGCCAAGAAGATACTATGTCCTATAGGAATGAAATACAAAAAAATACATGCTTGTCTTAATGATTGTATATTGTATAGAAAAGAGTTCGAACATTTGCATGAATGCCCAAGGTCTGGGAAATCACGGTACAAAGTCAAAGATGGTGATATTAGTGATGATGAGAACACAAAGATAGGTTCTCCTGCAAAGGTGATATGGTATCTTCCAATAATTCCAAGGTTCAAGCGATTATTTGCTAATGCAGAAGATGCAAAGAATCTTACATGGCATGCAACTATGAGAAAAAATGATGGTCAGCTTTGTCATCCTGCCGATTCACCTCAATGGAAAAAGATTGATACTTTGTTCCCAAATTTTGGGAACGAAGCAAGAAACCTACGACTTGCACTTGCTATAGACGGAATGAATCCATTTGGTAATCTAAGTAGTAATCATAGTTCATTGCCTGTTTTGATGTCAATTTACAATCTTCCTCCATGGTTATGCATGAAGCGAAAATATGTCATGTTGTGTATGATGATTTCAGGTCCGAGGCAGCCTGGAAATGACATTGATGTGTATCTAAGTCCGTTGATTGAGGACTTGAAAAATTTGTGGGAGGAAGGGGTTGATGTGTTTGATGGATACCACCAACAAACATTTAAGATGCATGCAATGCTATTTTGTACCATTAATGATTTTCCAGCATATGGAAACTTGAGTGGTTATAGTGTTAAAGGCCATTATGCATGCCCAATATGTGAAGAAGGTACAAGTTACATACAACTAAAATATGGAGGAAAGACTGTTTACACTAGGCATAAAAAATTTCTTCATCATTTTCACCTGTACCGTAGATTGAAAAAAGCTTTTAATGGATGCCAAGAAGATGGAATTGCACCAAAACCCATAACTGGTGAGCAAGTCTATGAAAAAGTGAAGGGAATTAATACTGTTTTGGGAAAAATGAAAAGAAAGCTATTGACAAAAACATATGGAAAAAACCCATATTCTTTCATTTGAACTATTGGTGTTATTTAGATGTTAGACATTGTATAGATGTTATGCACGTGGAGAAGAATGCTTGTGATAGTCTAATCGGCACACTCCTTAACATTAAAGGAAAGACAAAGGATGGTTTGAAAGCTCGTCAAGATCTTGTTGAGTTGGATATACGTCCCCAGTTACATCCAAAGTCTATAGGTAAGCGGACCTATTTGCCTCTAGCATGTCATACTTTATCAAGAAAAGAGAAAATAAGTTTTTGTCAATGTTTGAGGGGCGTTAAAGTCCCACAAGGATACTCTTCAAATATTAAGAGTCTTGTCTCAATGAAAGATTTGAAATTAGTTGGCTTAAAGTCTCATGATTGTCACGTGTTAATGCAACAACTTCTACCTGTTGCTATACGAGACATCTTACCAAAAAATGTGAGACATTCCATAACTCGCCTATGCTTGTTCTTTAATGTTATATGTAGCAAGGTGATTGATCCTTCGAAGTTGGATGATTTGGAAAATGAGGCTGTTGCTGTATTGTGCCAATTGGAAATGTATTTTCCTCCTGCATTTTTTGATATCATGGTTCACTTAGTTGTGCATTTAGTAAGGGAGATTAGATTGTGCGGTCCTGTTTACTTAAGGTGGATGTACCCAATTGAGTGATACATGAAAATCTTGAAAGGGTATACAAAGAATTTATATTGTCTTGAAGCATCTATTGTTGAAAGGTATATTGCAGAAGAAGCATTGAGTTTTGTACTAATTATATATCACAAGCAAAACCAATAGGACTTCCCAAGTCATGTACTGAGGGAAAATGTCAAGGTACACGAGGTATAAAAGTTAAATACAAGGGTCAAGATGAAGTGCTACAAGCGCATTTGTATATATTGAATAACAGTGAAGAGGTTATCCCTTATCTGCATGATCACATATTGTAAAAAGAAATAACCCTCAAAAGAGCAAAAAATGGTTGTTGAACGAGCATAACAGAACTTTCTTACACGGGCTTAAAGAAAAAGTTTCTCATGATAAAAAGGCTTCTAATACATTAAAATGGCTAGCACATGGGCCTAAATTTAATATTATAACATGAGTTGGATATGATATAAATAACTTTTCATTTTACACAAAGGCACAAGATGACAAGAGTACAATGCAAAATAGTGGAGTGACTCTTACAGTTGAGTCAATGCATTTTTCTAGTTCTAAAGACAAAAATCCCATCAGAGCATCAATTAGTTACTTTGGAGTCATTGATGTTATTTGGGAGGTTGATTATGTTGAATTTAAAGTCCTTGTTTTTAAGTGCAAGTGGGTGGATAATAATGCTGGAGTTAAAATCGATGAACTTGGATTTACCTTGGTTAACTTTCACAAGGTAGCTTACAAGGACGAGCCTTTCATTATGGCATCACAAGCAAAACAAGTGTTTTATGTGAAAGATCCCTTTAATGAAAGGTGGTCAATAGTTCTTAAAGGTAGAAGCATTGATGTTTGTCATGAAAACCAAGATCCAATAATTGATGTTTTTGAGTCTATTTCTTTCTCAACTCACATGCTAACTACCATGGTAGAAGATGAAATAGATGATATACATGTCATTCGCAATGATCATGATAAAGGCATATGGGAGAACATTGCTACATAACTGCATCATATATACATAATGTCTTTGTTTAATTTAAGTGTAATTTCATTATTTTTATTTCATATTTGTAATTTATTTTTTATTAAAATTTTCCATTGTTAATTTTATCTTGTGTAAACAGGAACATGGCTATCGAACCTTCTTCCCCACCACATAGTTTTACTCCTTTAGAGTCTACATCAAGGAACACTAGAGGACCTACACGATGTACACAACTGACTATGCAATGCATTGTAGGGAAAAAAAATCCAGATGTTATAGATCATGTCACTGGGAAACCAATGAGAAAGCATCAGAGTACATTATCCACTTATATTGGAACTGTTGCTCGGGACAAAGTTTCAATTTTGTATGCAAAATAGCATGATGTACCTGAGGACGTTAAAGACATGGTTTGGAAGGATGTCTTGGTATTTCCTTATAACACTCTTAGTTATGTTATATTATTTGTTTAACTATATTAATATCAATCAATAATAATTTAACATCACTTTGTGATATAGGCTCATATTGATATTCCAAATACGAAATCAATGAGAAAATTAGTACTTACATCTGCCTGCACAAGATGTAGGTTCCATAAATGTCGTTTGACTAAAATTGCACTAGATGAAAGTAGGGAGAAAGAGAAAGATGAAGATTCTTGTAAAACTTATAATATAGATTTAGAATTCTGGGAAAAATTTAAGAAGATCCAAAATTATCCATCTTGGGTGGTAAGCTATGGTTATAATTTTTTAAATAATCTATACTTAATTGATTGAAATTAATTCTCTTTTTTTTCGGAGTATAAGACAAAAGGCCAAAGAAACGAAAAATTTTACACTACCCACCACATTATGTCTCGTGGAGGTTATGCCTTAGTAGAAGAAATGATCATGGAGGAGAAGTTAAAGAAACGCAAGGAAGAAGCAACGCATTCTGGTGTAGAAGTAATAGTGGATCCTCCATCACCTCATCCTCGACACGAAAAGTGGAAAAGGGCCCGTACAAGAAAAATAAGTGGCATGTCAGAGGCATCATAGGCAATTGCTGATAAGATTGTAAGTTTGTCATTATAATGAAATTGTAAATAATGCAACAATAAAAATTATTTTATCATTAATTGTGTTTTGATTTGTTTTAGGATATGTTGGAGGAGAAATGCAAAGAAGGTACCTTTGTTCCCAGAGGTCGTGATGATATACTCACTATAGCCACTGGTAAACCAGAGCACCCTGGTCATGTTACGGCTGCCGGTAGTGCGGTGGGTCTTCGACAATACTTTGGATCATCACTGCGCTACTCCACCACATCATCATCAATGAAACCAGATGAGTTGCAACAACTTACACAAAAGATAACAGAAGAGGTGACAGAACAACTGATGGAAAAGTTTGGTCCTGTATTGCAGTCCTTCAATTCTCAATCCAAACAACCTCTTGCAGTTGAAGTTGATGCAATTCCTCCCACCCGTATCAGCACATAAGGAAGTTGTGCTGCTGTTACTTTGACTGATCACTCAAGGGAAAAGGATCATGTTGCTACTGCAATTGATCACTTAGGGGACATGGATGATGTTGCTTCTGCCACTGACCACTCAAGTGAGATGGATCCCATCATTACTACCTCTGATACTTCTGATCGGTGTGGTATATACATTCAAGAGGATCCTATTCGGTTAGTAGCAATCGGGAAAGTATATAAACAAAGTTCCACTATACATTGTCAGCTTTTATCTAATGATTTGGTGAAGGTAACAATTGATGAGGTATTGGATTCTGTTGCTCCGATCCCTAAGCCCACTGAAGAAGTTCAGTTAGTGGGAGAGGCCATTGGTGGTTTCATTGCTTGGCCCAAAGATTTGGTGAAGCCTTTGTCTACTAAGGTAATTAATTTGCTCATGCTTTTATGTATTAAAAATTAACATCATGAAAATACTTTGTTCATTACTATTCTATCATGTTAAATGTTTAGGATATTAAACAATTAGAGGAACAGGTTCCAGTTGTTGGCACAACAAAATTAAAACTGGTACAACCTATGGAAAATCCAATTGTGAATTATTGAAATTTACACCAATGCTACAAATGAAGCCATTAAAGGTTCCATGGGATATGGATGTATTTGGTTTTCATAGTGATGTTCCAATTTACATAAACCACGCCGATGTTTTTGAAATATATGATGGATGTATGTGGCTCAACATATCCATTATACAATTGTGGATCTTGTAAGTACACATTATTTTTAGTCTGATTACATAATTACATGTATTGAATTAGTATTGATATTTTGTAACATGTTAGGTTTTGTAATAAATTATCCATGGATGCAACGAAAGATAAAGTGTATGGATTCATTGAACCTTTTAGCATTCAAAAGTCAGGAAATAAAGGTGAAGAAATGACAAAATATATTTTAAAACATTTGGATCGTTCAAAGAAGCAAATTTACTTGGCACTTTATTATAATGAGTAAGTATCACTTAATAACAACTCTTGTTTGAGTGTGTTTTATTTTTTTTTAATTCTAATTGATTGACCATCAATATAGACACCATTGGCAACTACTAGTACTCGTGCCAAATGAGAACATTGTAGTATGGTTATGTTCAGTAGGGAGGCCACCTGAAAATGACATAAAGCAGCTAGTAATAGGTAAGGTTTAATTTGCAACACATTTACTTTGTTGTTTGTTATATCAGTATTTTTTACATGATGCATTTTTGTTTGTAATATAGTGTTTACAAAGGGTTTCAAATGCTAAGTGGAAAACACACTAGTAAACAAAAGACAGCTAAATGGATTAACCCTAAAGTAAGTAATTTACAATTTTGAAATTTCTAAATTAACTATGTTATAGAACTATTATTATAATCAATTATTCATCTGTAGTGTAATCGACAAAGTAGAGGTTGGGAGTGTGGATATTATGTTATGCATTGGATGTCCATTATTATTCAAGCGGGTATTCAAACAAATTAGGAGAAGGTAATAATTTACGTTGTCTTTATTCATAAGACTATTACAATAATCCCCTAGTTCATAAGACTATTACAATAATCCCTTAGTTCCTTACTTATTGAACATCTAATTGTTGTGGTTGCTTGTATGACTATCTTGGCTTTAGCAAACCATACATAAAATTGGTTAGCTAACAATATTGCAAGTCAAATTTATTTCTTCTCTTAAGCTAGAAAGCATTGTAATTCATTTACGTAGGAATATTGATGACCAAGTGTATAAATATAAAATTTGTTTTTCTTTGCAACGCAACTTATTTGAAATAGCATGACATTAATCCATGACACTTTAATTCTCTAATGTGAGCACTTACTAACATAATATTTTTCTTGCATTTGTTGTAGGTATTTAATGACACCGAAGCACTATCTGTAAAGACAATTGAAGAGATTCGCAAAGTGTGGGCCACATATTTTGCTAATATCATAAATAGTCAAGGATTACTTTGACATGAGTTTTAGAACAATTTGACTCTTTTGTGCTTAGAACATTTTTGCCTTTTTGTACTTATAATATTTTGGCCTTTTATGCTTAGAACATTTTGACCATATTGTACTTAGAACATTTTAGTTATTTTGCGAATATTTTGGTTTATATGTATAGATATGTATATATGTTCGAACAAAGTGTACAATTTCAAGTATTGTTTATTTATTCATATGTTAAATTCATTTAATGTAATTTATTGAAATTTCTGGATAATCTATTGGATAAATATATAATTATTATTAACAGGTTTTTGGGGATATGAAATATAAATATAAAAATTATTTAAAAAAAAAACCAACTTTTAAAAATGGTTATTTCAATTTAAAAAACGTTTTAGATAATTACGTTTTGAAAACGGTTTTGAAAAACGTTTTAAAAACATATATTTTAAAACGGTTAAAAAACCGTTTTAGAAAAAAAGACTTTCAAGATCAGGGGCTTTTAGAACAGTTGTTGTACCGTTTTTAAAAGCATAAAAAAACCATTTTTAAATCCATTTTTTGTAGTAGTGTTAGTTTTTAGAAACTTAAAAAGCAGAACTGTTTTCGAAAATTATTTTAAGAAAATAGTAACCAAACGACTTTTTTTGTTTTTAAATACTAAAATACTGAAAATAATTTCATAAAACTATTGCCAAACAAACACTTAATTGTTCCCCTTTTTAGTTTTTAAGACTAAAACATCAAAACTATTATTTAAAATTATTTTAAAAAATATAGTAACCAAACCAGTTTTTGAGTTATTAAATACTAAAATACTGAAAAAATTTTATAAAATTATTGCCAACAAGCACTAAGGGCTTGACTAATTTGGTTTGGTTTTTTAGTTTTTGAAAAGAATTTTCAAAAAATAGTTATCAAGAATTTTTTTCTAAAAGAAAAGAATTAAAAAACTTGTTTGGTAAATGTTAGTTGAAAACTATTTTAAAAATATGAAAATGAAAAAAAAAACTTGTTTCTATTTACAGAAATGTTATTAATGAAAAGCGAAAACAACATATTCTTATTGTATTTTAAGTTTTTTAAAAAATAGAAAACTAAAAAATATAACTACTTATAGTTATTGCTCCTTTTTAGTTTTTAAAAACTAAAATTCATCACAGTTTTTGAAAATTGTTTTAAGAAAGCATAACCAAATGGATTTTTTAATTTTTAAATAATAAAATACAGAAAACAGTTTTATAAACTATTATCAAACAAACACTAATTCTTTTATATTCATGATATCAAGTTACAATGAAGGATGTTTTAGAAATAACTTTATTTTATTTTTTTACAAGAAATATGTATGTATATTTAGTGAAGCAAACAACTTCACAATCTGTACAATGTTCCAAAAAGTATACCACCAAATCCATGGTCACTTTCACAATCCTACAGCCTATCAACCATTTACCCTATGTCAATATTTAAGATTCTCTATGCAAAGCAATATATACTTTACAAATTAGAACAATTAACATACATAACAACCCCACATTACATACTCTTTAAACACTCCAAAGGATTGATGCACCAATCACAAAACTTACAACCCCTGTGAAAACTAAAATGATACAACAATCATTTCCTAGAAGTTACCTGACTAAAAGCAAGGATATCACGAGACACCAATGTTTTATTATTAAAAACTAGGAGTGGGTATACAGATCGGTCCAACCCATTTAAGTTCGGCTTGCAAAGATTGCATTTTAAACAGGTCAGATAAGTCTGATCTATTAAAATAAATAGACTTTTTTTAGAGTCTGTACCTAGTTTGCAAAATTAGTGGGTTTAACAGCCCAATCCGCAGACCTACACACACACATATATTTTTTTAAAAATAATTAACAAAAATATCTAATATTTTTTAAACTAAATTATAATATATCATACTAAAAATATATCATTATTTATAATAATTTAAAACATTAAATATATTCATTATTAAAAGTGTAAAATATCACAATTTACAACAAAAAAACTCACAATATTAATACAAACTAATAGCCTAAATGACAAATTTGCCCTTAAACGGGCTATTGGCCAAGCCCGTGAGCTTGTAGACATAGCCCGCGAAGTCTGCCGATTTTTCATACCAAGCTTAAATCTATCCTATAGTTATTATTCTTTAAAAAAAAGATTCAAAACCCGCACAAGCTTGGAGGTTCACAGACCGGTCCGCAACTTGGGTTCATATACACACTCCTATTAAAAACTATGGAGTTTTTGCATATCCAAATACGCCAGTATACCACTTTCCAGAATAAAATATCGAATCTTCCTTCTAAGCCTACCCACTACCTAAGAACCAACTATGTGAAAATTTGTACAAACTCAAAAGGTAAAGGTGTAATAAAACTAATCCATCTCATCATGTTATACCACAAAGATTGAGAGATCTTGCATGATAAAAACAAGTTTTGTTATCCTCTATATGTTCTTTGCACAAACTACAAAAAATGTTGGTTTTGCTGGAATGGCGTGTTTCTTCTTAAATTATCAATAATAGGGAGCATGTTAAGCAGTAATCTCAAAAAGAATCCAATGACTTTTGATGAGAGTTTATCTTTCGATAGCTAGTTAAACAGTTGAGAATCATTATTAAGCCTACTATCCATGTTCGAGCTTACACGTAAGGTTGAGTATACTGCTGCTACAGAGAACGAATTGTTTCCTGTAAAGACCCACATTACAAGAAAAATGTTGATTACCCATAGACAAAATACGTCACTAAATTAAAAAAATTTTGGCAACACAATTTTACCTGCGAATTTCCAACAAAAATAAATTCATCAATAAAAGTGTTGTAGCTAGCAATTATCGCCAAATATAGGTATTTGTTGAAAATTTCTTACCAAATTTCCCTAGATGAAAACTGTCAATATTATCGATGGATAATTTTTAAAGTATCTACTGTATGTGTTACTGACGTATTATTTCATAAGTAATTTTTGTTGATACCCACGGATTATTCCATAGGTAAGTTTTGTCGATATAGAAAAAATCCATCGAAAAATTCGTCAAAAAAATCATATCTAATACAGACCAATTTTCTGTGGGTAACAACACTTTGTTTTATGGGTTTTACTGAGGGATAAATCCATTGGTAATTAAATAATTATTATTTTTTAATTTATTTGCTTTTTGGTGTTTTCCTGTATAAAATTCAATACAATCATATTCAGTATTTATAAAATATTATATAACCAAATATTTATCACAATTAGTCATCATTAGCTATCTAATTTTAAAATGTTAACCAAATGATTCTTAAAATTAACACAAAAGAAATTGTTCTAAAAATTCAACTATTATAACATATTCTTTAGCAACACTAAGGAAGTATGCAACTCTTAAATAACTTAATAATGATCTTATTCAAGACTATCTTGATTCTCCTAGATACCATATTCATGTTATTAATTATCATGTTGCGATTATTGTTCATCATTCTACTGCTAATTACAATCAGTTGTTGCTAGTTCCCAACTAATTGTTGTTGAACATTATTTTGACCCTTGATTGAGAATCTAAAATAGTCTGCATTTTGACTTTCCATGTCACACAATTATCGTATCTCATTTGCAATTTTAGCAACTTGTAGCTTCAATTGGATATAGTTCTTGGAATTATGTGGCTGGCTAGAAGAGGCTTTAAAGAAAGTGTTGTTCTCATTTGCAAACACATTATTACAAACGCTTTCAATACCATAGACTTGTCCCTTATTCTGTCCACTAGTGGTAGCTAACCAACATTGGACTCTAAGCCTTTCTTTTTCACCAAGGTCTAAAAAGGTGGTTATAGAGTCACCCACACAAGAGCCAGACCCTTATGGCAAAAGTTTATCGTTCCATAGCTAGTTAAACAGTTGAGAATCATCATTAAGCCTACTATCCACATTCGAGCTTACACGTAAGGTTGAGTATGCTGCTGCTACAGAGAACAAATTGTTTCTTGTAAAGACCCACATTACAAGAAAAATGTTGATTACCCATAGACAAAATACGTCACTAAGTTAAAAAAAATTTGGCAACACAATTTTACCTGCGAATTTCCAACAAAAACAAATTTGTCAATAAAAGTGTTGTAGCTAGCAATTATCGCCAAATCTAGGTATTTGTTGAAAATTTCTGACCAAATTTCCCTAGATGAAAACTGTCAACATTACCGATGGATAATTTTTAAAGTATCTACTGTATGTGTTACTGACGTATTATTTCATAAGTAATTTTCGTTGATACCCACGGATTATTCCATAGGTAAGTTTTGTCGATATAGAAAAAATCCATCGGAAAATTCGTCAAAAAAATCATATCTAATACAGACCAATTTTCTGTGGGTAACAACACTTTGTTTTATGGGTTTTACTGAGGGATAAATCCATTGGTAATTAAATAATTATTATTTTTTAATTTATTTATTTTTGGTGTTTTCCTGTATAAAATTCAATACAATCATATTCAGTATTTATAAAATATTATATAACCAAATATTTATCACAATTAGTCATCATTAGCTACCTAATTTTAAAATGTTAACCAAATGATTCTTAAAATTAACACAAAAGAAATTGTTCTAAAAATTCAACTATTATAACATATTCTTTAGCAACACTAAGGAAGTATGCAACTCTTAAATAACTTAATAATGATCTTATTCAAGACTATCCTGATTCTCCTAGATACCATATTCATATTATTAATTATCATGTTGCGGTTATTGTTCATCATTCTACTGCTAATTACAATCAGTTGTTGCTAGTTCCCAACTAATTGTTGTTGAACATTATTTTGACCCTTGATTGAGAATCTAAAATAGTCTGTATTTGACTTTCCATGTCACATAATTATCGTATCTCATTTGCAATTTTAGCAACTTGTAGCTTCAATTGGATATAGTTCTTGGAATTATGTGGCTGGCTAGAAGAGGCTTTAAAGAAAGTGTTGTTCTCATTTGCAAACACATTATTACCAACGCTTTCAATACCATAGACTTGTCCCTTATTCTGTCCACTAGTGGTAGCTAACCAACATTGGACTCTAAGCCTCTCTTTTTTCACCAAGGTCTAAAAAGGTGGTTATAGAGTCACCCACACAAGAGCCAGACCCTTATGGCAAAAGTTTATCGTTCCATAGCTAGTTAAACAGTTGAGAATCATCATTAAGCCTACTATCCATGTTTGAGTCTACACGTAAGGTTGAGTATGTTGCTGCTATAGAAAATGAATTGTTTCCTACAAAGAGCCACATTATAAGAAAAATGTTGATTACCTATAGGCAAAATATGTCACTAAGTTAAAAATTTGTTGGCAACATGACTTTACGTGTGGATTTCCAACGAAAAAAAAAATCGTCAATAAAAATCTCATAGCTAGCAGTTATCGCCAGATATGGGTATTTGTCGAAAATTTCTGACCAAATTTCGCTAGTTATGTGTTTGGATGAAGTATTCAAGAATTTCAAGGAATTTAAAATTCTATCAATTTGAATTGCTTTGATTTGAATTTCCTTCATTTTGTAAATCTTTTGTTTGGATAAATCAATTGGAATTTCTTAAATTTCAAATTTCATATTTGGACAAGGCAATTCAATTTCCCTACTAACCAAATCAACTCAATTTCCTTTAATTTGAATTTTTTTAGTTTGGATAAAGCAAATCAATTCTTAAATTCATTAAATTTAAAACATTTATATTAATAAAATACGCTTCTTATTATTTAATATACATATATATATATATATAAATGAAATTTTAAATTTTTTTTCTTTTACAAAATTCTTACATTGTTGAGTGTTATTTATAATTTAATAATAACTATAAAATATAAATATTTAATTTTTTTTTGTTTTCATTCTAAACAATTTTTTCTTATAAAATTAAACATACTAATTGATAGAATTTCTATTATCAAAATATTTGTTTTATTGCAAAATAAATAACATAATATAAAAATCTATACTTATTTTAGTTTCGGACAATTGTTTACCATCAAATATCAATCTGAAAAATTAAAACAACCAACTCCCTCAAAAGAAAGCATGTCAATTTTGTTACTTCCATAATTCTATCCAAGAACATGAAGGATAAGTATATAATACGTAAAAAATTCATAAATTTAAATCAAAATATAATGTTTTCCAACTAAAATTCAAATCTCAAGCAAAATCCTATAATAAAGATAACGATCCTCTAGTGACTTCAAAACAACACTCATTTGTCCTGCATAACACAAAAACAAATTAATCAAATATTCAATTGTTAATGAATAAAAAAACATTATTTAACAAGTGCTACTCACCAAGTTTCAAGCTTATGAAATATGTATTAAAACGTAAGGTGCCTTTTGCTCAGTTGGAAGGGCTTTCACAATAGCTAACTGCTTTGGAAACTCAGCTAACCATCTAACAACTTTAGCCCATTGTGGTTGATTAAGGTCAGGTATCAAAGCCACCTCACATAACACTTCTTGAATATAATCTTCATTGACCTTTTCATAATTTTTTCTACCATTCTATCAAAAGATTTAGCCATCATTTGCATTGAAGTAGATATTCCATCTTTTTCAGTGACCTTTCTCCTTTGTGATTGTGTGCCATTAGAGCTTGAAAATTGTCCCTTTCTTTTTTAAGTAGAACTTGGTTCCTCTAAATCAACAGATGCACTAACGCCTTCTGGAAACAAGAATTCCACTTCATTTGCTTCTCTACTCATAACTTCATTAGCATCTATAACAGTTTCTGCTCCATGACTAATGGTTCTATCTTTAGCACACAAATCTACTATACCTTCCCAATTTGGAATTGGCTTGAATCAAAACTGTTTAGCCTCTTTATGTGACTTGAAAACAAAAGAAATGAGTAAGTGAGAACACAAATTAAGCCATATTAAATTTGAAAACATTTGAAAACAAAACTACTTACATTGACATACTCATTCCATACATTCTCATCACTAACTGTAATCATATGTTTACTGACATCCCAATCAAATCCACTTTGACTGAGGATATCACTAACAATTCCATACCATGATCTCCAAAGTTTGATTCGGTTTTTCACATTCTCCCAAGAGACTTGAACTTTGAAGTTGGTTGATAACACTCCAACTACAGCATTGTATGCTACCTTTTTCCAAGGTCCATCACTCTTATTACCTAAATTTCTTTGATATCTTAGTACATCAGCCAAGACACATTCCATCTCCAAATTGCACGTAAAATAATTTCTTGTTTCCTCATTGTCATTTTCCCCTTCAATTTTTCTTTGGACTGTGCCATTGAATTTAATTCCACCCAATAACCTATACATAATGATATATATATAGTAATAACAATATTTAAAGAAAATTCTTACTTCAATAGCAAATTACAAACATGTAACAAAACAAGTACATAAAAGTTTCTCTTTTCAATAACAAAGTACATAAAAAATAGAAAAAAACCTCCCTAATTAAAGTTTCTTCTAACTTGATAATTAGCAAACATGTTTACTGCTAATGTATATCGATATTTAGTCCATTCTTCAGTGACTTGAATAGTTGTGACCTCATCAGTGAGGTTGTTTTTGAATTGTTTCCCTTTGTTGTGTTAACTCTTCATCAACAGTGGATAACAGTCCCAACTCTTCAACCTCTAAAACTTCATCAATTTGTGGCTCTCAAAACATGCATTGATAATTCTTATTTATGTCTTATATATCAAAAAATGAAGGAGTTCTTAGTATACTCCATCTTTTTTCAACACACCAAATGATCTTTCAATTGCATTTCGTGCACTTGCATGACGAAGGTTAAATAACTCCTTGTAATTTTGAGGGGTATTTCCGATCCACTCACTGAGATGATATCTAATTCCCTGATATGGTGCTAAAAATCTTGGACCATTCGTATAACCCGCATCCACAAGAAAGTACTTACCTACAATAATTTAAAATAAAATTCATAGTTTGAATTAGATAAGTTAAATAAAATACTATTTCCAAGAGATATTATTGGTTGGAATTTCAAGTCTATTTTGACAATGTAAAGCATCTCGTAGTACTCGAGAATCTCCTGCCGACCCTTCTCACCCAGGTAACACATAAATAAATCTTAAACTTGGATCACAAGATGCTAATATGTTTGTAGATACATCACCCTTTCTATTATGATACCTAGGCCTATCTTCAGGGGAAACTGTCACTAGAATATGTGTCTCATCAAGTGCTCCAACACAATTCTACAAATAACATAAGTTCACTAATATATTTAGTTTCTAAAAATGTTTTAGCTTAGTTAATCTAACCTAACTTATCTCAAACCATCTCCATTTGTTTGCATTTGAACCTTCAAGATTATAAATATGAAACTTCAGAAAATTCTTGCTCACTTTCATTACAGCTCTCAAGACATCATTGAATTGCCTACTTATTGTTTCTTAGATCGACAATAACTAAATTGCACTACCCTGTACTTAAGGTTGTGAGCAAGTATATGTAAAAGCATCGCCACTGCCTCAACTATTGGAACATTTCTAGTTCTTACTAATCCACCCCTTTCTTGTAGAATTATACAAATCTTGTAAAATGCACTCTTACTCAACCTTAGTTGCTCAATACAATCTTTTTCTGTTCCTCTATAAAGACGATTAAGAAAACTAAGACATTCTAATTCCCAATTGTGGGTTGTTCCTTAACAGGATAATTGTTATGATACCACGCTACTACACCTATAGTCATACAAACAACACAAGCAACAACAATTTTAATTATCTTCTTAAATTCTTCTCTTTTATGCTTTCTCGAAGCCATTACTTCGCAAAATATGCTATCATCCATTTCTTCTAAATCACCAAAACAAACATCACTATTGTTTACTTATTCAAGAAAAAAATAATATATAGTTAATAACATAAATCAAGTCAGCCAATAGCATTTTTTTCATAAGGATAAAAAGAAAGAAACATAACCATGCAAAAAAAACATTTTCTCCTAAAGTTTTAATTACTGGAAAAAATAAATTTTAAAAAAAAATTGCAAAAGGTTCTTAAGTCGTTAATAATGTACTCATGGGAGAAATCAACAGGTTCACAATATAGTAAGTCATCAAATCTAAATTCATGCACTCTAGACTATCATCTTTACTAAGTCTTAGTTATATATATATATATATATATATATATATATATAAACGCCTCTCATAAAAATTATTATAGATAATATGATACTTTACCTTGTTTAATATTATTAAAATATTTTAAACAACACATAAAATTAATATAATGTATTAGTCTATTAGATAAGTGTACGGTCATAAGTGACTTTGTTTTTACTTAATATATTAATAAAAAGATATAAAATAGAATTTTATTTAATCCGATTATATAATATTAAAATTTTAAATTGTGAATCTAATTTATGTCTTGAACGGTTCAATGCCTTTTATCCAATTTTAATACTGGTGGAGTGATACTTATATGGTACATTAATGATGACCTCGACCTAGACCTCAATGTAGTACGTTGATGTCCGTGTAAGTTTGTTTTTTTTTAGTTGTTGAATTTCTTTTCCTCTAGTTGGGAATTGGACCGAAGTTAGAAAGGCAAACTATTTTTCATGATAAGCTAGGGATCTAATTTAAGTTAACAAAAAAAAAAAACACACGAAAAAACAGCCATATTATAAGAAGTGTTTGTAACATAAATGTTTATCGATCAAATAAATAAATAACACTATCATTTCGAATTTATTTAGTATGACAATTCGGTCTGATAAAACTTACACTAAAGCGACAGAATTAGAAATTAACCATGCATGCATGTACAAGAATCAGACGCCAATCAATGGAATTTGTAAAAGAAAAAAACATTGAAAAGGCTGAGCAAGAGAACACGAAGCAGAAGTAGAAAGGATGACATGACGTGAAGCATATGGCATGATTAATTAGGATTTAGGCAGATTAGAATCCACGTGGGACTTGTCTGGAGCAAATGTTGAGATGCAAGTTGAGTGAAATGGGAAGGTTGAGATTGATGCCCAAAATGTTTCCTCTAAGGGCAGTGCGGAGGCACACTGCAACTTCAAGGTCAACGAGACCACTGAGGAGCGAGCAACAAGGGATAACTGGTGATCACAGGAACATGTTTACCACCAAGGTTGAAATTTCTTATAAACATAGTACTACTTTACTAGTATGTATGCATGCATGCTCTCATTTTGTCTAAGCTCGACACAAAGAGACATTAGATTAAAGAAATAAAAACATAAAACAAATGAAGACAGAACATAGTTAAATGTGTTGTTGAAGTGCTAATATTTTTGTGGGAATCAAAACTTGAAAACCATGTGCTTACCAGCTTTTCTTCATCAAGATTTGAAGCAGTTATGATCTTGAAAAAGTGGATTTGCTTTGCATCAGATTTGTGAGAACAACCAGTAGCCATGAATGAGGGTGGATGAGCAAGAATTAACACACAGAAGGGTTTTCCACAAATAATGATTTTTTTACTGACAAACATTTAATGTGAAACTGAAAACCCAGATTGAGAGACAGGGACCCTTCAATTCTTTGATTATGTGGTAGTGGCTAGATTCACTTCATCACAAAAGGAGTTACTCAAATATTTTTTATCTCTCACTATCAAAACCAACTCATCAACAGTCAACAGTTATGAGCACTATAGCCACAAAGAGGCAGAAAACTACACAACAATTTCTGCCACTCCACCGACTAGTTGAGAAACTCAAAGACCACAAAAAGAACATATTTAACAGCTTTCTCCCATTAACATTTTGGTACGGACTTTGTGAATAATGAATATAAGGAAAGAAATTGCAATGGATTCACAATTTAGTGCTAGAGAAGCGGACATTTATTTTATTGAAGTATATTGGGAAGTGACACAAATTGTACCTATTGAAAACAAAATGATTCTATGTGAATGTTCTCAGAGTGGGCCTATTCCTCTAAAAGCTTCAACACCAGATAATTGGTCCTCAGGAGGCATCTACAAGTACTATTGTTGAAAATGAAAGTAGCAAGACTTTTTTTTATTTTTCTCTTTTGAACAAAGCAGATAACCATATATTTGTAAGACACCCTAGTTATGATTATAACTAAAGATGACCACAAACTTTAAATCAAAGACAGAGCAAAGAAGCATATGACTTTAACTTATGTTTAGGTGAAATTGTCTTTGTAGCTCATTCATACATATCTTCTAAGCGTTACTTTTTATAGAAAACTTGAATTGAATATCATTATTATTTCTTCCCACACAACAAAAGTATATAAGCAAAAGTTAAATAAATAATAATTTTCGATAATTATTACTAAATAAAGGAAGGCTAGTCAATACTGGTGATTAGGATGACTCTGCTAGAAAAATTATTTTCTATTTCACTACGTAATCAATAATAGCATGTTGGTTAGTTCTTACTAATTACTAATACAGTGAGGCCTTTAGAATCAAATACGTGGCTTCTTTTTGCACAAATAACAGTTTCTAAAATTATTAGCTGATGGCTAATATGTTACTTGTGGAACTTAAGAACATGCAATTTTTAATTAAATTTGCCATACAGTTGCAGCTACTGTGATGTTTTCCTCTCATGATTAATTTCCAAGCACGTTATGTGGTCCAATGCTAAATGGGACAAGCCTTCACTAGTCCACCTACATCCAAGAGTCATTTTTCGAAGTGAATAGTTACCATTTATTTCGATTAATGGATTGATGTTTTGGTTAGACTCTTCTTCTTTTTATGATTGAGTTGTAAAACTTGTTAATTATTGCTAAGAGTTGGATTCTGAAAGGACCGCTTATAAGTTGCATTAAGGGAATATGTACCAAATACTTATAGATGAGAAAAGTTGTTACTATAAGGACAAAAGGATTATCATAAGATCAATGTGATAGAGGAAAAATTAGGTTCTCTTTGGATAGAAGGGGTTTCCATTTTTTAAATTAGAGCATGTAGAGAGACATATCATGAAGAGCATGCAGGACCCTCAAGTTAGGCATGTAGATATAGGGTACTGATATAAATAAATGTTGTACAACTCTTATTTTCCTTTAATAATGAAATGAACATCAGGAATGGTAGCCAATTTGAATAGATGGAAAACACCAAGATAATGGAAAACGAGGTGCGAATCAATAACACGGAATTACAAACATTGACAAGAGACAATTTCAAATAGTGTGTTTCAGAAAGATATTATTATGTTTAACAATTACATACTACGTACAAATTCTTATTCCATATTAAAGATATTTGATAGTAATGCCATGTTTTGAGGAAGAGTGAATCAACTGAACCTAACTATGGCAACTTAATCAGTTCTTTTTTGTTTGACAAAGTGCATTAGCACTAATATAGATTTTTTCTTAATATATACTCATTAAAATACTATTAATTGATTAAAGAAGGTGGAAAATGCCAACAAAGAGAAGAATGCACGATATCATTAGAAAACTGCATAAGTTCATATGATAAAATCAAATTCTAAACAAAAATCAAGAGAGAATAGAGAATATGCACCAAAAAATCAAAATTAGCTATAGAAAACACAAAATCACACGAATTTGCTAATGAGAACATGTATTGTGTGAGAAATCAAGAAAAAGAAGAGAGAGTCAAGGTTCAAGAGTGAAAAAGAGAGGAAGGAGGAGACCAACCTGTGAGTTTTGTGAGTTAGGGCAGAGAGAGCGAAATTCATTAGTGCTAGGGTAGAGATACCAAAGTTCGTGAATGCTAGGGCAAAAAGACAACGTAAATGCAAGGCAAGACATCCACCTTTCCTAAGCGAGAGAGAGAAATTTACTTTCTTTTGTTTTTTATAGAATTTAAAATTCCTCATATTTTGTCTAACAAATTACCTATTAAAAATTACATCATTTTAAAATCCTCTAAAATGTTTTATCTAAACAAGGACATTTTTAATAAGGTATTTAAAATCCTTTAAATAAATGAATTACTCTAATAAATTGTCTTATCCAAACACACTATAGATGAAATCCGTCAATATTACCGACAGAAAAGTTTTAAAGTATCTATTGTATGTGTTACTGACGTATTATTACATAAGTAATTTTCGTCGATACTTACCCACGAATTATTCCATAAGTAATTTTTGTTGATATAGAAAAAATCCATCGGAAAATCCGTCAAAAAAATCCATATCTAATACTGAGTGATTTTCTATGGGTAACAATCCTTTGTTTTATGGGTTTTACTGACGGATAATCCATTGGTAATTAACTAATTATTACTTTTAATTTATTTGTTTTGGTGTTTTCCTGTGTAAAATCCAATACAATCATATTCAGTATTTATAAAATATTATATAACTAAATATTTATCAGAATTAGTCATCATTAGCTATCTAATTTCAAAATATTAACCAAATTATTCTTAAAATTAACACAAAAGAACTTGTCCAAAAAATTTAACTATTATAACATATTCTTTGGCAACACTAAGGAAATATACAACTCTTAAATAATTTGATAATCATCATATTCAGGACTATCTTGATTCTCCTAGATACCATCTTCATGTTATTAATTATCATGTTGCGGTTATTGCTCATCATTTTGTTGCTAATTACAATCGGTTGTTGCTAGTTTCCAACTAAATGTTGTTGAACATTATTTTTACCCATTGATTGAGAATCTAAAATAGTATGCATTTGACTTTTCATGTCACGAAATGATTGTATCTCATTTTCAATTTTAGCAACCTATTACCTTAATTGGATATAGTCCTCTGAATTATGTGGCTAGCTAGAAGAGACCTTAAAGAAAGTGTTGTTCCCATTTGCAAACACATTATTACCAACAGTTTCAATATCATAAACTTGTCCCTTATTTTGTCCACTAGTGGTAGCTAAACAACATTGGACTCTAAGCCTCTCTTTTTCACCAAGGTCTAAAGAGGTGGTTACAGAGTCATTCACACAAGAGGTAGACTCGGATCTAGCTCGAGATAATCGAGTCTCAAGTTCCTCTTGTCACCACATAGGAAAGTTTTAAATATAGTAAACATTAATGTAATTAAAAATAGAAAATTAAAGATAAAAAGACTCGTGTGTTTGTCAAGATCTTTCATCTACAAATTGACTAGTATCCTTTCATAAGGGTGTTTACTGAAAGACCTCATCAATATGTGCAGGTTGACCCAACTCCTTTGCTTATAAACAAAAATAGTATAAACACCATCTTTTATGAAATACTCAATTTGTTTGAACTTTTGTGCACTTCTCATGAAATGTAGGTGTAGCAATCTATTCCATATTGTATCTCCAATCCAATATGATATTTTCCATCTCTTCATGATCAGGTCTCCATGTCACATTCCTCTACATATAATGAGGCAAAATAATAGTTAATAGTATATACAAAATATTATCAACATGTCAAATTTAACTTCTGTAACAACCTAAAATACAAAAAAAAATTATTGATCATTTCAATGTTGATTGTCCATGTGATTTTCTTACAAAAATTAATATACTTTACTTAAAACATTGGAAGAAAATATTTTTCTCTCTTTTAGGAATTGCTCTCCATGTAGCCCAAAGCTCATGAAATTATTGTTTAATTATCTAGGTGATAACCTTCGAAGAAAAGTTAAAAGATAATGCATTGATTTATAAGTATATAAATAATTTAAATTATAATTAATTCTACCCTCCAAAAATATGTTGAATGATATCATGATCATTAGTGGAGGTTCATCTTCCTAAAGTGTAAGGATATTATTAACCTCGGTGGTTGAAGATGGAGTGTGCACAAGTAGAGAAGGTGAGACTACATCTTGAGAAGGTGTAGGTGCAACTAGTGGTGAAGGTATGGGTGCAACAACTGGTAGGGAAGGTGTGGGTACATCTCGGGACATTGTAGTTGAAACAAATGGAGAAGATGTAGGTACAACAACTAAATGAGGTTGTTGATTGCCTATATGTGACAAAACTTTAATTTTATATCATTTCTTACCCTTCATTGTACTTTTCCCTTTATTGTCACGAGGTGACAAGGGTAGAGGAAGGTCACAACCTTGCGATGACATATATATATATATATATATAGGCAAAAAAATATTAATAAGGTTACGAACAATATATATGACTATTGATATAATAGTAATTAGAATTCAAATTATCAATCATAAATCAATGAAACTTAACAAGATAAGATTAAAATAAAAAACTAAAGACATATGATATCGATAATAATTCATTCAATTAACTACATAACAAAAGTATAATTTCAACGTCATTGTATTAGCTTAATCTTATTTATCATGTTCAGCATCAAAGTCATGGTCAAAGTCATCTTCAAATTCATCAACTACATTTTTATTTTCTAACAAATTATATGACTCTTCATCTACTTAAACTATTGATATATCAAGAATGTCCACTTCTTTAAGATCAACTGCTACATTTTGCAACCCAGATACATTTTCAACTACAATGACTTCATTCACATGTGTCACTTCATCTACTTGGTAAGGCACGCCATCTTTTATATCATTGGATTCTTTGCGACCCTTTGGGTTCGTCTTAATCACAACACACCAATCATGTTTGTCTATTCATGAAGCTGGATATAGGACAATGCATTACATTATGTGCCCAAATAAATGGATCAAATCGGACATATCTTTTACTTGTATGAATATCCACATCACTATATTATGATTGACTCTTATACGTTGACGTGAAGGATCAAACCAACCAATCATAATAAAATAACACCACTGTCTTTGGAGAGCTAAAAGTATTGTATTCTAGCTCATAAATGTGTTGAATGACCTCATAGAAATCATCTTCTCCTCCTTCTGTAATTCCTTTTACATGTACTCCGCTATTTATGGTTTTTTTCCCTTGGTCCATGCATAAGTGTGAAATTTGTACCCATTCACAAAGAATATGTGCCATTCTTTAGCCCATGTCATAGGATGTTGTGATAAATCTCTTAAATGTTGGTTTCTAACACTTAAAGGCTCATTATAAACCTACAAATATAAGACGATGCATGAAAAATTAAGCTTTTTTTGGTTTACACTTGAAAATAAATAAATTTTAATATACATACTCGTTCTTTGAACCATGAAGGAAACTTTACATTTACACGATCAGAAGCAGTTGATTCACTTATTTGTTGGGATTGCAATCTCAAAATATTAAGAGATAAGAGTCAAAGACAACTACATGTAATAATAAAAATAATTGTTCCAACATACTTACTCAATGTATAGTTTAACTTCGATACAATTAAGACATGAACATGAGCTAAGAGCAACTTGTTTTTAGTCAACCAATGAATCAACTCTTTTCCTGAATGACAACCAAGTTTGTCAAAGATAGATAGAGTTGACAGGCTCCTTTCACTTTCAACTTCCATTTCATTCCTAGTATTTCTTCTTGACAATGTAAAATTGTTGAGATAGTGAGAATAAAAATGAGTGGTCTCAAGATAGTATGAGGCACAAATTGATCCTTCAACCCTAGCCTTATTTTTCACCGATCAGTTAAAATAGCCCATGAATCTATAAAATAAAATATTTTCATGATGATATATAAGTATAAAACATTAAATTTAAATAAATTAATATACTTTCTTACCTTTCAAATGGATGCATCCCTCTATATTGAATTGGTCCTCCAAGTCTTGCTTCATATGCTAAATGAATATGGAAATGTTCCATTGAATTAAAGAATACTAGACAAAATATTCCTTCCAGTTTGCATAAAATGATTGGAATGTTTTATTCCATCTTACTTAGATCATCTTCCTTCAAGGTTGTAGAACACAAATCTTTGAAGAAATAAATTACTTTGGTAAATGGATTTAAAGCATGTAATGATAATGAACTGAATGAAATATGAAGCAAACATTCTATAAACACATGAAAATTATGGCTTTTCATTCCATGCACCCTTCCTTTTTTAACATCAACGCATCTATCCAAATTTGAAAAATAAGCATAAAGTATCTTAAGTTCTTTCATCCAGTGGCAAACTAACTTTATTTGCTCTAAAGTTAAAGTATAGCTTTTTTTTTCAATTAACATCTTCCCATTACCCCTCAATTTCAACTCCAAGTCTTTTGCGCTTACAATACAAGGATATGTCCATCCTAGCCTTCTCATTATCTTTTTTCTTGCCAACAACATTCATGACAGTGTTGAAAATGATGTCAAAGAAATTTTTCTCTATATGCATAAACATCGAGATTATATCTTATCAAATTATCTTTCCAATATGGAAGATCACAAAAGATACATCTTTTTTTTCAATTATATCATTCCCCATGCACCTCTATTATAGGCACACCATTTTCTGTAACTTTTGAAAAATTCTTTATTCTATCCCTAACTTCATTAGGTGTCAAAATATTTGGTGGACAGTTCATTTCAACTTCCCTTTTTATAAAAGCAGTCTTATTTGTCCTAAATGCATGGTCGTTGGGTAAAAACCTACGATGTTGACCAAACTAAGACATTTTCCTTCGATATTATAACCAAAAGGCATTTGTATCTTTCATGCAACAAGGACATGCCATTCTACCAGAGGTTCCCCAACCAGACAACATACCATAAGTAGGAAAGTCATTAATATTCCACATTAAAACTTCCTCATAATGAAATTTTGTTTCTTTGAAATATCATATGTGAAAACCCCATCCCACAATTTTTTCAAATCATCAATCAAAGACTCTAAATAAACATCAATGCCAACTTTTGGATTATATGGGCCTAGAATGAGACAACTCAAAAACATGTAAGGTTTAGACATACACATTTCTGGAGGAAGATTGTATGGGTCACAATTATTGGCCAATAAGAATAAGGTGAAGATGTTGCTTATTCAAGGCATAGATTGCATGATTCACTAAAAAAATTAGATGCACTCGATCAAAGTGTTTCCATGCTTCACCATCAGATGGATGACGCAATACACAGGAGTTATTCTATTCTCAAAGTGTCACATCATTTTTCCTATAGTTTTCATTGATGCAAACATTCTCTATAACCTAAGAATTACAGGCAATTAAAACATCACCTTTTTAGGGATTAGTTTTTTGTTATTTGTTCCTATATTTTGGTCAATATACCTTGCCTTGTGAAAAATTCTACATTCAGTTAAATCTCCATCATTTTTGTCATATTTATTGTCAGAATAAAGCACGCATCCATCCTCACAATAGTCAATCCTCTTGGCTTCCAATCCCAACTTTGATACTAATCTTTTTGCATCATAATAACTTTTAGGCAAACCACTCTTTATAGGTGTTACATTAAAAAAAATTGAAATAAATTCTAGGCATTGGTTAGGCATATTCCAATTGGACTTGTAAGCTAAAAATCTCACACAAATTGATAATTTTGAGTCTAATGCCCCTTCATACAAAGGTTTATTTGCTTTTGCCAACAAATTATAAAAATTTTGTGTTTCTTTATTTGAAGGTTCTTCCATGTCATTTGATTCGGGAATTTCAAATGTTTCATGTTGCCTAAAAGCATCACATATCATATCCTCCCTTGACCTAAATTATTGATTAGAGGCCAAATCAACTTCTTTATGTGAAATATCAATGAAATTGTCATCTATATTTAAATCACCATGCAACATTTCTTCACTATGATCAATCCAAATTTGATAATTACGCTTGAATCCATTTTTGTATAGGTGAACCTTAACAATTATGTCCTCTAAAATCTTTGTACAATCACATTTAATGCATGAGCATCTAATTCCACCGTCTCAATGATAAGAGTGTTGTTGACAAGCTTTTTTAATAAACTCTTCAACCCCTACTAGAAAAGTTTCTTTTAAAGCTTCTCTGCCACTAGTACATTTATCATACATCCTATCATGATTGGAATGAAAATGATTCATGTTGAATTCTATATATTCAAAACAATTTGATATATCAGCCTATTCTTTCGTGAAAGTATTATAGGTGTTGAGTTCATTACTTAGATGAATACTTAACAAAATGTTGTAAAAAAACTTTATTTATATATATGAAGTCTTTGTAACACCCTATGTATTGGCCATAATCTCAAAACTTCACCCTAACCACCACCTTAATCACACATATTATCAATAAATTATGTTATATCATTCTAAGTATGTTAATATCATATACCATTATGTTATGTACAGATACACCACCAAACTTGTTTCATGAATATATACATAAGACACTATTATATAGCATAAAAAATTGATTTCCAATTCAATTTCAATATAAAATTTGTTATAGTGAACACAACATATCACTTTAATAATAAACATACAAGAAAATAATTAGAAACATTACCTTAATGATCCTAACAAGTTGATGAAATCCACTCTTACAAGGAACAAAGACCGGAAAAACTGAATTTGATTTTTACATGTCCAAGTAGGCGAATAAAAGCTTTAAAGAAGGAACAAAAAGTAAAAATAAAGGAGAACAATATGTAAATAAAAGTAAAATGATCAAATAATTAATAACCTAATTAAATATGGTTGCTTACATGACAATAAAATATATAGATACTAAAATATTTTAATAACTTTCCTTAATTTGTTTATTAATTTAGATAAATTATTAACATAATTAGTTTTTATTTATTTAAATTAGTTGAAATTATAGTAATATATTCCTAACTCTATTCTAATTCACCTAGCCTACCATCAATTCTAATCTGTTTTGAGATAATCTACATAATAATAAATTTTAATAAAAAAATGTTAGTCCAAATCTTCAATTACTTTTAATCTTTAGCTTAATAAATACTAAGCCAACAATTTGAAGCAAAATTATACTATGATTATATTTCGATAAATGAACTTTTAAATAAAATTAACTTTGATATAAATTAAAATTAACTTTTGAAGAAGATAAATGAGAAAGGTATTAATATTTATTTTCAACAGTTAGATCATAAAAATGACATCTGAAGTGAGAGATAATAAAATATGAATGATTAACTATGTTTTAGGATTTTATCTTACTTGTGGATTTTAAATGAATAGTTATCTTGATCTAGGATAGTACCATGGTGACTTAGGTTGTGAGTATTAATGATGAATTATGCTATCAGTCATAATATATGTTAAAAATGTTTTTATGGATGGATGTATTGAGATTTTTTAATAATGTATTTAATTTGTGTTATGCAAATGAGTATAACATGAAGTGTTTTATTTCATTTATAAGTACACGTGATGTGTTAGTATTGTGAACATGATGTTAAGATAATATGTATGATTTATAAGGATGTATGGTATATGATTTATAAATGTGTGTGATGTATTGATGAACATGAACATGATTTGAGATAGTGTGATGGATGGTATGAGTTAGGGGTGCCTATCAAGAGTCATTCCAGTTGTGGTTGAGAATGAAATTTAATACCATTGTGAGATATTGTTTTTATGATTGTGACATGAGCATGAATGAGCATATCAAATAGTGGTGGCTTAGAGGGTTCTATAAGATATGCTCATTGTGCAGCATTCTAGACTAATTCTTCTTAAGTTGTGTGGAACTAATAGCTAATCTAGAAGAGGTTTATAAATATTGGAACCTACGCGTGGCTGTCATAGAAGAAACTTTTGCCTACTAGAACCTACATGTGCCTGATGTCGAAGAAGCTTATGCCTATTATAACCTATGTACTTGTGGCTGGTATCTTTTTTCTGTTTGAAACTTACACGTAATATGAATTAATTTTTAAAAATTACTAATTATAAAAATTGATATTAATATAGACTATAAATAACTAAGAATGAAAATTTGAAACTAATAAATTAATAGTAATAAATTAGTAAAAATAGAAACTTTATATAAATTAATAATTATCATAAATGATAAATTTTTTTGCTTATTCAAGTGTAAAACCCTTCACTTTCTTATGGGCACTACAAGAAAAATAACTTGTAGCTACACACAAAAACTGTCACTATAAGTTTACAATTTGTAGGTAAATGTATAAGGGACTTTGACCTGTGGATGCTTTTTCCGTCAACTTTAAGGGTCATATAGCAATGAATAATTGTCTGTCACTTTAACTTTTACCTACCAATATACTCTTACACCCAGGCCTACATTTTACCATCACTATAAATAATACCTATAGTTTGAAATAAGTGTAGGTAAAAAGTATTAACCAACACATATAGTCTATGATTGTAGGTAAAAGTCATTAAGTTAATGTACCTATAGTTGGAAACTGTAAGTAAAAGTCATATAATAATAAAAATATATATCTCCTATGTAGGTTATTTGTACATTAAAAATTATTAAATTAAATATATATTTTTATTGTTATTAAATTTTATAAAAAATAATACCATTTAAAGAAAAATTATTGAACAATTCATAAAATTGAAACTTACATAAAAAAAATTCAAACAACTTATATACTTGAAATTCAAAATATTACTTCTAATTATCCCAAGCATACAAAGTACAATTCGCAAATAGAATTAAAAGAGTTCAGTCACTAAAATGTGGCAGTTTTGAAGCCAAATTTCCTAATATAATACATTTTCTAACATTTAGACACTAACATTAACTACTTTTGTATTTATTTCCATTATTTCTTTAATACTCCAGAAGTTGCTTGGACTGTGAATCCTAAATGATTCACTTCTATTTGAAAATCAACAACAATCAAGACTTATTCTTTTTCTTGGTTTATCCTCCTTTCTTTCTTTTTTTCTTCTTTGAGTGTCAATCCTTGGTTTGTCCACAACATGAGTGAAGAACAATTTAGCCTTCTTTTGGAATGTGTTATCTGTTTCCACTTTAATCCTATCAGCAATAATTTTGAAAGTAAGCTAACTATCTTATGATATTTAACATTATTTTCCATTCAAAATAAGTCACACCAACATATAAAAAATATGTTAAGAGCATTAAGCAAGTTAAACAACTACAACTGCAAATATATTCCTTTTAATCTCATATTTACCTGCTTACTAAACTACTAATTAAAAGAGTAGAGTATAACATGCATAAAATATAATAATAATTGAAATTAACTCAACATTGAAGCCAACACAAATATAGACTTGTACATAAATTCATGTACATTCATGTACCACCTAGTAGTTGACTTATTTAATTCCTTGATATCTTTTCGGAAGGTTTCACCCGTAATTCTTAGCCTCAATACCTCATTGCCCTTCCTAACAAGTACAGAAAGAGTTAAATTATCAATTAAAAAATTGAAACATAGCATAAAAGGTGTGATAAGACGGTTTAGTAGAAGAAAATTAGCTAATAAAAATTGTTATTTATTAAATTCTTATGGCTTTTTTTCAATACAGGATTTTCAAAATCTAAAATGCTTTAGTTGATTTGACTAGTTGGTGGCACTGCATTGGACAAACATTGAAATTAATTAGCAAGCACTGACAAAATTTCAATCAAAATTACTTGTATTTTATATAAAGCATTAATACAAGAGACTTGTTTCTTGATAAGAAAGTGTAACCCAATTCTCTCCAACGTGGTACAAGTTAATTGATTGAAATATATTATATATTTTACAATTAGGGAGTTATATTCTAGAAGCCAAATAGAAAAAATTTCAAGAGTCAAATATTTGTCATTAAAAATTTATTAATTAATTCACTCTTGGTATGAATTATAATTAGTTCAACCTTAAGAAGTATATCTAGATATATAATTTGGGTATAGAAGTTATGTTATAAGAAATAAGTAATCAACTTTCTACGATTCAAAATCACAATACACACTTGACATGGAATAAGTTGAGTCACTAACTTTTGTTCATAACTTCATAAAAAAGAAAACACACATTTAGAGATAGAAGCAAAGGGATATATATAGAATATTTCATATATTAGGTAATGGCATGTGCAAAATACAGAAACGGTGCAATATCAATAAAAAAGAAAAGTAGTTAAATAAACAATAACTACTCATCACAAGTGAGATTATTAGATAATTTTTATAATAGTATTGAACTATTAATTAGAAAAGTAAAAATAAATAAATGAAGGCTAAGTTAATATAGTAGTAAATAGCTAAAAGGTTAATGAGCTACTTCATAATGTCAACTATATGCACCTAAAACTATAAATAAATAAAAAATAAATATAAAATTTTACTAATTGATAATAGCATGATAGAATTTATAAATTATAAAAGAAGACATGGGAACAATGCATCCAAAGTGTTGTGGTAAGGTGTACCATTGTATAATAAAAAATGTGTATAATGAAATATGTCAAAAAGAAAAATAATAAAATAAATAGTGGTGCAATCCTTTCTAGCAAGAGTCCCATTACAAGGGTCATAACTAGGAGGATTAAGGAAGACATGGCTAAAGGAGAGAAAGGAAGACCTCACTTTCTTTTGGACATCAAGATTAGGCCATAGTCTTCACTTTTAGCCTTGTATTTGGCGCCTTAGTCTTCTTTTTTTGTTCATAATTTTGGAGGTGTATTTAGTATTTCTTTGGCCGTGTATTTTGGCCCTTTTTTCATTGTTTTTAGTTGAAGGGAGGTGTAACTAGTCTTCTATGCGGAGTGTGTGCATTAGTGAGCTTTTTGGGACCATGTGGATGTGTGGTTTTTGATAACCACACCCCTCTAGTTTTTTCCCCACACCCTCCTAAGTCACACATGAAGCATAAGAGACAAGTAGGCCCCTCTTTGTTCCCTCATGTTTCGTCCATGCTCTTTCTCTTTCCTACATGGCCTTGTTTGTTGTTTCATATTTGGATTTGAATTTTGGAGGGAGATGATATGGCACTCTCCAAATTCAAATTCAAATTTGGAGGGAACAAAGATCCTTGATATTAGGGCCTTGTTTGCATCTTGTTGAGTTAATTAAGTGTTAATAAGTCATGAGCTCACTTAAAGCCTAATTAATTCAACTAACCTCTCCCTAATCACCCTTGAGTTGGACGTCTAACTCAAGACCTTAGTCATAGGATCCCTCTCCAATAAATATTCACCTCCTCCTCTTGTATCATTTTTACACTTGAATTTTGAATAGACTTGAGAGCTTTACATTAATGTGTCTTCTTCCTTCTCCTAATTGAGAGAACCTTCAATGGCTTTCATCAAGGGCTCCTTCTCTTGTGGCAAGTCTTCTTTGGGCTTATCCTTCTAAAGTGGCACCTCCAACCTCATCTCCTTTGACTTCCATCCTTCATCTTCTTCTTTGGAGCAACCTCTTGAAGAGATCATTAGCTTAGCATCAGGAGGAGTGCACCAAATAGAGATTGAGTTACTTTTGTAGTAAAAAATGAGAAAAGTAGTGGATATTTCTCCAATTTCAAATATCAATAGTCCCTCATCTTTTAACACAAAAAAGGTAATAAAGGATGAGATTTTTCTCAAAATATGTTAAAAATTTTATTTGAATTTGTACTAATATGAAAGAAATAAAACATGAGATCAAGATATTTTCTAAGCATAAATATCATTTACATAAAACATATTGTAGTTGAAATATAAGTAGACATCCTTAACATATTTGTATGTAGTTCTCCAAAATCTTCCCCCTACCCTGTAGTTGAAATATTTGTGTGTTAGTAACTATTATATAATAACAAAACACACCTAATTCACATTTCTGCTCTAACATTTCTACATTTGTGTTTGTAACTATACCTAAAACCGGTAAAAGTTTGTCATAATTACTATTATATAAACTTTTTTAGCTTACCATGTATTTGATGCCTCTAAAATTCTAAACTTTGCTACATTATTTTTAAGTATGAATTATTCAAACCTATTTTATTTGAAGATGCAGCAATAGAAAATTTACAATAAATATGGACTGTTAAATTTGAAAATAAAAAAAGTTACATAAATTTGAGTTAAGAATTTTATTCCAATTTTAAGCATCAAACATTCCAACATTTTACCATGACTTGACAATTGTTTTCAGATTCAATTAAACCCATTTAAGTCTTGATAAAACATATGAATCACCCTAGCCAGGATCTTTAGTCGTGAATTACTAGCATCAATAACAAGCATCTACTGAAAACATCATATGTTGTCTGCACATTTATTCTAGTAACCAGTTTTACATGGAAATTAACAAAAAATAGTAGAAAAGTTTAATGGAGGTGAGACCAATTGAATTAGGATAAGGACATATAAGGCTACAAGGTGGGTAAAGGCTTTCAGCTAAATCTTTACAAAACAACGTCAATTGCACCTATAAAACATAGTAGTGTTAAAGATGACAATTCAACCAGATATGGTTTAATACTAACATTGGTGGCACATTATTATTCTAATCTTATAGTAGTGAAAAATTATATATATTGGTGTGTTTAATACTACCTAATCTCAATTTCTAAGTTAAACTCCAAAATGAGATATAAATTAAAGAGTCTAATTAGTATATATAGTTATTTAACATTAAATCATAGGTTTTCTAACCACCACACCTAGCTGAAGTGTAACTATATGAACCAAGCATGCAAAGGTAATATTCATATTCTTACTTTTGTTCATGACTAATAATTTTTCTTCAACACATTAACAATAATAAAAGAAAAAAAATATTTTAATCAAACAAAAATGTTAGAAAATTAGTAACTTGTTAAGCTTGATTAAAAGAAGATGCATTAAAATGATAACATCATTATAACGACTAATGATAGTACTGATTGCAATAATGCCTTCTATACTGCTTCATAAAAAATGAGTAGCAGAATTATCTAAGTGGAATTTTCTTTTAATAGAGTACCCTTAGTTAGATGAGACCCATGAAAAGAGTTAAAAGGCCTGCCATACTTGACTCGGCACAACCACATATCACTAACTGATGGAACCCTTTAACTTTATTTGGCAAAGACTTTTTATTCTTTTATTAAAGAAGTTTATTTGATTCAAGTAAATAAGTTGACGTAGACAATGTAGCACAAAATTATATTTTGATTGCAATGGACCTTACAAGCAATTGTCCACAATTTGGACACATGATTCAAAACAAATAACAAAATAAGGAAAATGAAGTTAAAAACTTATATGCATTATCACTTCTTATATATAAAATGGAAATATAAACACTGTAGCTAAGGAGTATACCTTCAATAAATTGAATAGTGTCGGGTTCTTTGTTAAAGCACTGTGTCTCTTCAAACTTCTCTTGATTATAAGAAACAACTATTTAGCATGACAGAAAGTAATCAAGTAAATACAAAGAATAGCACAAAACTGATTGTAAAAAAGGAGGAAAAAAATTTAACATACCCACATTACTCTTTGGCAATAGTTAATTAGTTTTATGCCAAAGCTTTATCAGTGATTCATTAACATAAAGGGTAAATTATTTAAAAGTAAAATCATCGAATACTTAACTTCTATACACTACTACATTTTATATCTTATTTTATATCTTTAGTGACATTTTCTTAGTGACACTTGTTAAGAGTGTTATTATAGATAAATTTTATATACTATAGTGATATTTTTTAAAATAAATATCACCGTAGATAATATTATTATAATATTGTGACATGTTTTAAATAAATGTTACTATAGAAGAAATTAATTCATTTTATAGTATCATTTTTTAAAAATGTTATTAAAGATTACTATTTTTTAAAAAATACATTCTTATTAAAATTTTTCATTAATTATATTATTTTTTTCTTAAAAAGTACTTTTTGTTATTATTTGTTTTAAATAAATTTAATTTTAACGTTTTTATTTTTATAATTTTAACTTATTTACACTTTAATAAATAATTAAATTTTTGTTATATTTTAAAACTAATAAATTTACTAGTTAAATACTTAAATTAAAACTTGTTGAATAGAAAGTAGTGGAAAAATAATTTTATTAATTTTTTTTATTTATTTTTTTATTCACCGTAAAAAAGTTGTGATGTCTCCAAGTTTTGCTTTTTTTCTCTAAATTTCATTCTCTGCAATTTGACTCTCTAAGGTTCGTTCTCTGCAATTTCACTCTCTCAAGTTCGTTCTTTGCGTTTCGTCCTCTAAGTTTCGTTTTCTAAGTTTTGCTTTATTATCTCTAAGTTTTCCTTCTCTCGTTTCTCTACATTTCGTTCTCTGCGATTTCGCTCTCTAAGGTCCGTTCTCTGCAATTCGGCTCTTTCAGGTCTGTTCTCTGCGATTCGGCTCTCTAAGGTTTGTTCTCTGCGATTCGGCTCTCTCAGGTTCGTTCTCTGCGATTTGGCTCTCTCATATTCGTTCTCTGTGATTTGGCTCTCTCAGGTTCGTTCTTTGTGATTCGGCTCTCTCAGGTTCGTTCTCTGCAATTTTGCTCTCTCAGATTCGTTCTCTGGGATTTTGCTCTCTCATATTCGTTCTTTGCGATTCGACTCTCTCAAGTTCGTTCTTTGCGATTCGGCTCTCTCAGGTTCGTTCTCTGCGATTTTGCTCTCTCAGATTCTTTCTCTGCAATTTCACTCTCTCAGATTCGTTCTTTGGGATTTTGCTCTCTCAGGTTCGTTCTCATAGTTTCGTTCTCTATGTTTTACTTTATTATCTCTAAGTTTTCCTTCTCTTGTTTGTTATCTGCCTCTCTTTTGGTTTTGCATCTTTATTGTCTCTGATTTTGTCTTTGATTTCTCTCAGTATCTTTGTTTTGTGTGTTTTGTTCTCTCTTGGTTTGGGTCTTTCTAATTGAAGTCTCCAACATTTTAGGGTTAGTTGCTTATTTAACTTTGTACCAATTCTTTCTTCAATCTCATAACATTTTTGTTCTTAGATTTGTTATTTTTTGTTTCCGCACTTCTTTTTTTCTTCCACTAATTACTAGATACTTGATTTTTGTTTCCATTATTGTGATGATGCAATTGAATTTTTGAAGTGCAGTGTTTAAGTAGAGGAGGAGATGGCGAATTGGATGAAGAAGATGAGAAGAAGGAGCATGTGATTCAAGGCCTTCTCACGCTTCAACATAATCGTAGATGCATTGGTTTCAATGGTTTGGTAAGATGTTCATCATAGGCATGATTTTGAATTGCAGTTGTAGTTTCGTCTTATTTTTTTATATTACGAGAAATTATGGACAAGAGAAAGGCATTAGACAACAACAACTTTCTTTCTTTCATCAAACATGAATTGTTTTTTACAATGGCTAGGTTCAGTTCACTATGAAGTTAAAAACAAGAACTAAAATTGAACATCATATCATATGATATACAACTGAAAGAGTACATTCCATAACAGTAGAAATGTTAGAAAATAATAGAATGTTTCATTTTTGGAATGCAAACATGGAATTTGAATTTACTCATGCAAGATAGACTACTTAAAGCCACTTTTTTTACTAATGAAACCTATAGATCTTATAAGACCATTGAAGAGCTATGGGATGATGAACTTTAAGCAATATACATCATTGAGATGTTGACAAAATACAATGCTCCTAAAGAAGATTCATTCTGCTTATTAGTTCTTACCTATGGCCATCTTAAACCCACTAGTTTCAAGTATATTCAGATTTTGAGAAATGTTATTACTAATGATGACACAGAAGAATAAACCATAACTTATATGTTTTATTTATAAATGATTGTATTTATTTTTCCCCATCTTTTGTGCATCACTTGTCCTTGGAGTATGAGTTTAGTTCTACTTTTGATTCTAGTGACAAATTTTGTAGAATTTTAATTTTAAAAATTTAATTGCACTGGTTGAATACTCAGTTGTTGTAAATTTGCGGTGCTATTTTTAAGAAAAGATCAAATGGTTTAATGGAGTACATTAGTATTACAATTGTAAATTCTATGATTTTTAAGAAATTAAGTCTTGTAATAGCTTCAGCTAAGAAACCAGGTAGAAAATGTTTCAGCAGCAAGACACTAAGAATTTGATTAGCAAGAAATTGACAATTCAACCTGGAACAATTAACCATATGCTTACCTTCATTAGTTGGTTGTTTAGTATAAGTTACCAACAAACAAAGATATTAAGATCCATTTGAAAATCTCTACTAGAGACCTAGAGTACATAAAGTTAGTTGCAGGCATATTATACAAAATGGATTGATGAAAAAGAAGTAAAGAACCCATGAGAGTGTTTTACTCTTGTCTGAAAACTTGTGTATTACAATAGTTAAAGTTAAAGAGTGACATTGTGTGGGATAGCTACATGTGAATTGGCAAAGAATCTAGTAAAAGGGGAAAGAACTGCATGCATAAACTTGGGCTTTATAGGCTTGTTGGATACCAAATGTGATTCAGTCCCTAAATTTTGCAATCAAGTGACTACCTTGCTGCAATAAGCAACATACTAGTATAGGTGTGCATTATATTATACCTTACCCTATGTAAAAGGTTGATTAATTCTACACTAGAATGAGTTGTCAAATACTGCATGGATATTGGAGCAATAAATCCTTATGTCTGAAAAATATTAAATATTTTTCGTATGTTTGAATTTTGTATGTCTGGAAGAGTTATTTCATTATTCAATTCTCATCATTTCACCAATACATTTGTACTTTTTGGTTTTGTCAAAACCTTTATCTTTGGTTGGTTGAAAAAACAAAAGAAAGAATTTCATATAATATAATAGATTGAGAAAATATGTAAAAGTTAGTATTTATCTCTCTCTTTATTTTATTTTTGTGCTCTTAATTAAATAAGGATTTGTATTCACTTATTTATTTATTTCTCTCATATTAGGTGGAGCATATTGTTATTGGTGAACTGGTGAATCTACAAGTATTGGTATGTATAGTTTATTTTGAAAGTTTATGACTTTTTTTTATTGCATATTAGGACTGTGTTGAACTTTTCATTTTCATAATTGTGATGTGATTAAGCTAAGTATAATTTGTTGATATTAGGGGGGTTCACAGTTTAGGTTGGTTCGGTTTTGGGAAAATAAAAACCGAACCAAGAATATATTCTTTTGGGTTGGTTCGGGTTGGGTCACATTTTTTAAATGCAAAAAATCGCAAACCGAACTAAACATGGTCGGTTTTGGTCAGTTTGTGTCAAGTCCAGACTGATCAATTGAAAAAATTGAACCAAACTAATCAAGGAAAGAAATGTAATTTATAGTTAGTTTGAATTGTTGTACTCTGTTGCCTTTTGTACTGATACTTTTATTCTCTTGGTTAATGCAGGGTTGCTAAACTTGCATGTAATGGTGTTTAGTGGATTGTTAATTTCTAATGTAATGAATTTTGATGTATTGGACATATGGATTACGATGTAATAAATTTTAGACATGTTGATTATTATATAATGAATTTTTATGTGTCCTATAATATTTCAAATACAAGGTTATGCTTTAATTTTCTTCAATCTTTTTTTCATTCTCCATGACTTTTTATTACTAAATTATTTCTTTCAATATTAATTTATGTTATAGTGTAAAAATTTTATTTTATTTTATTTTAAAAATAAACAACTTAATAACATTTGTTAAATGCTAAAAAACATTTGCAATAATAACATTTTTGTAACGTTACTTCTCTATTTAAAGAATGTTACTAATTATTTTTAGTGACATTTTTACAAGGTTGCCTATATTAAAAAAAATATTACTAAAAACTTTTAGTAATATTTTAATAATGTTACTTTTTATGAAAACAATATTACTAAAAACTTTTAGTGACATTTTTAGAAATGTTGCCTTTTTTATTAAAACAAGTTACTAAAAGTTTTTAGTAACATTTTTATAATGTTATATTTCTATTTAAAAAATGTTACTAAAATGTTTTAGTAACACTTATAAAATGTTGCATTTTATTTAAAAAAATGTTACTAAAAATTTTTAGTAACATTTTTTATAAATGTTACCTTTAATATGCAAAAATGTTACTAAATGTCATTAGTAACATAGGGTATACGCAACATTTGATAAAATGTTACTAAATCATATTAGTAACACTTTCTTATGATTTAGCGATATTTTTTAATGTTACTAAATCACATGTATCTAATAGTGGGCATAAAATATATTCCGAAAAAAGGGTTAGTCTTGCACAAATCAACAAATTAAAAAACCCAATCGGTTTTATGTTCAAATTAAGAAAGAGGAATAAAACATGATCACAAAAATCACAAGAAAATCATCAATCCATCCCAAATCAAACCCTAATAAGAAAAGAGAGAAACAAATCAAAGAGAAAGTAATCGATGTGAGAAAGAAAAACCAAATGTCAACCTCAGAGAGAAAAAGATAATGTCAACATGAAAGAGAGAAAATAAAAACAAAAATCGACTGAAAAAAATGAACCAAAACAAAGAGCTTGAAATTGCAAAGTGAGAAAACCCAGTATTGCAACTTGAGAGATAAAAAGCGTTTTAAAATTACCTTCCCTTATTAACTCTCTCCTATTTAAACATGGTTAATAATTTTGAAATTATTTTTTTTAAATTATTGTTACATATATATCCTTAATGTACTATTATTAAATATTAGAAAATAAATAAGGGAGAATAATTATATAACAAACATTATTAAAAATAATTTTCAATAATATATATATAAAAGATAATTACATGTTTTATAAGCAATCATTTTATTTATATATATTTTTAGTAAAAATCTGAAAATAAAATATTAATAAAAATATAAAATTATTTAGACTATTAAATTATATATTTTATTTTTTCATCCATAAATATTTAAAATGAAATAATATAAGTCTATTTTAAATTTATCAAGTATCAATATCCAATTATATTTGTTAGAATATTTAAAGAGCTTTACCAACACAAAATTTTGGTAAGTAAAAGTTTTTTTTTTATCAACACTTAATTGTGTATGTAGGTGAAAGTGTGTGTAGGTATAGATCAATTTTCTTGTAGTGGGAGTTGGGTGGACTTTTTGTGTTTTAAATTAAAAATTTATTTTACAATAAAATATAATAATAATTTAAAATTAATAACTATATAAAATTTCATTTTTTGAAATAAAATTATAATAGTTCAAATTTAATTATATAAAATATATATTTATTTTGTGCAGTGCAGATGATATTTTGTTAAAATAATTTAAAATTTTAAGAATATTATTTATTAAAATTTTACATAATATACAATTTTAGTATTTTAAATATTTATTATTATATCATTTATTGTTCTCTTTTAAAACTAAGAAACGGTGAATTATTATTAATAAAATTTAAAAAATAAAAAAATAATGGATGATTTTATAATAACTCAAATATTTTTTTAATAATATTAATTCCAATAATAATTAAAAATATGACAAAAAGGAAAGTTTATAAAAAATAATTTTATGTTAACTTTTAGACATAAACTAATCTAATAATATATTTCTCATCATTTCAAACATGATCCTAACTTATAAAATAACCTAGAAATTTATAATTAATTGCCAAATTTTATCAATGGAATTATTGTCAGTATAATTCGTCGCTAATATGTACCATACATATCCGCCAGTAGATTCCATTGCTAAATATCTATGATTCATATCCATGGATAAATGTTTGTAATTATCAACGGACTAAAGCTGTCAATAAATCCGTAGGTAAATTAATTGATTACATATTTATATATAGCCGTTGGAAAAGTTAAACTATGGGCATAATTATATCTGGTGGTAAATATCCGTGAATAACACAATATTACCAATAGATTTAAATCCATTTGTAATAATTTGTTGGTAATAAGCTCTTTTCTTGTAGTGACATCTAATGATCTGAACCCAACTTATCAAAATCAAAATCATGTAATAATAGTTTCCATTTTTGTAAAAGTTCATCCTCCATAGAAAGGGACCTTCCTCCATGACCAATTCCAAGAAGTTAACTCAAAACTGACGTGAAAAAGAGAAAAGTGAAAAAAGTTAATCATTTCAAAATTATCCTTATTAGAAGATACCATTGTCTACAAGATACATTATATTACCTAGGTCATTTTGTAATCGCATGTAATCACTTTAATTTATAATTTTTTTTTAATTTTTACTTTATTTCTTCTTTCATCACACTTTTTTCTCTTTTTATGCCACCAAACGAAGCCTAGGAATGAAAAGAGGAAAAGTCACTATAACTTTCTCTCATTTTTGGCTATCAGATGTTTTTAACCTCTTAAATTTCGTCACTTATTTTTCAAAACTATTTAATTTAATTATTCTACTATCCCTGGATTAAACAAATTAACCTAAGAGAGTTGTTTGTGATTGACGTCTTCTACAAAGCATAACCATTTATTCACTATTATAACATTACATACTTATATAAGACATAAAGTCTTTTTATGATTAAATTAACTTAAAAAAACAATAAATAGCAACAACCTTGACCCAACTAGTGAGGTATCTACGTATGTAATCCTTTATGTTCTAATTCAATACCCTTAGACCTCTACTAACTTAAATTGATAGTCTAACTTGAGAGTCAAAGCCTAATTGCAAGTTCTTACCGTTGTAAAATTGGAGGATCAACCATTCATTTTTTTAAAAAAATATATACTCTTATTTCTTTTCTTGTAAGAACAATTATTAATTCAACTTATATATTTATATTTCAAAATCCTCCAAAAGACAATTGTTTCATATCAGTTCACAACAGAAAGTTTTCAAGTTTTTTTATATGTGTTTGTCAAATAAAAAAAAATATCATTGCAAAGATTAGAAGGGAGTTGGGAGGCATCAATATTATTGTGCAAAATTAATAATAGTTAATAATCACTACATGTTTGTTTTTCAGTTGTCATCTTAAATTTGTTTATAAAAGTATTTTCAGTACAAATGGGTGGTTAAATGAAACGGTAATTGAAATAATAGTTTAGTTTAAATTCTAAACTCCTAACATTATAAGTAAAGATCACTTAAAATTGATGTTTAATCAAATAATCATGGTGAGTGTGAATGTGTATACGCAAAGAATTAATAATTTAATCCTTTAGTCGGTATTCCTCCTCTCTTCTTTTTTTTTTTTTCTTCTCGTTTGGCTTACTTTATTTACTAATGGTGGTTTGTTGGAATTGGTGTAAAGTAAAAACAAATTGTAAAGGAAAGAAAACTAATGGACATTACAGAATCCTTTTGTTTTTTAGAATTTTAATCCTAAGAATATAACACATAAACAACATTTTGATGGGGAAACAACACTAACAATAACAAAATATACACAAAGCAACAAAAATAAATCTCCTCACTTGCAATAATCAATGAAAAGTAATAACAAATACACAACAATAACAAATCATAAAATAAAAACCACGAATCGTGCAGACTAAAGAAATAGTTCCACTATTATTAACAAAGAGTACAATAGAATCTCAATCAAGTGCATAAACCAAGGCTAACACTTAGCCAAATGATAAAGCAATAAAGCTTACAAATAGAGAACAAGGAAGATGAAAAACCCCAAATACATTATTGTTGTTGATATAAATCCAAAGGTTGTGCAAACTGAATATCAGACACTCAAACTTTGTTTCAATAATCTGAACGGTCATAATGAAAAACCATATTTTTTAACCTTCTTTCTAAAACCAACCCGATCCAACAGTGAACAAATTTGTAGTGGCGAATTTACGATTACAACTATGTAAAAAAGGGAATGTTTTCTCTCTTCTTTTCTCTCAAAGTACTAGTGTATTTCTCTTACTAATGAGCTTCACTCTTTCTACCCCTCTTCAGAAGCACCTTCTCCACTTAGGTTAAGTAAGACTTCAAGTAGGCTTCTCAATTTGGACCTTTTCTCCACATAAGAAGCGAGTCCAATACCCAACATATCTCTTAGTCACAACTATATGGAGATAACCGCCAAATCGATGATTTTACAATAGACTTCAAACTTTTCTCTTGGTAGTGCTTTAGTCATCATATCAGCACCATTATTATCAACATGAACTTTAACGAACTCCAACAACTTAGCATCCAAAACATTACTATCCAATGATACCTTACATCAATATGTTTGGACTTACAATGAAAAATTGGATTCTTACCAAGATGGATAACACTCTAACTATCAACAAGTAATGGATAGTTATCTAGCACAAAATCAAGCTCCTGCAAGAATCTCTTCAACCATAGCAACTCATTTCATGCTTCAGTAATTACAATGAATTTTTCCTCAGTAGTAGACAAAGTCACACACTTTTTCAACTTAGATTGCCAAGCCACAACTCCCCCTGCAAACTCATCAAATAACATGATGTAGACCTTTTGGAATTAATATCTCTAGCCATGAGTTTGAGTAGCCCATCAAACTAGGCTTATCACCTTCAAAGCTAAGTTTCATATCAAAAGTACCATGAAGATACCTTAAAATCCACTCACAACTTTCTAATGCTCTCTACCTGGGTATGACAAAAACTACTAACTGTACCAATAACATAAGCAATATCAGGTTTGGTACATACCATCCATACATCAAACTACCGCCTGCAGATGCATAAGGAACTCTTTCCATGTCTAATTTTTCAGCTTCACTTGAAGGACTTTGTTTAACACGAAGTTTACAATGAGCTGCAAGAAGAGTACTCACAACCTTAACATTTTCCATCTGAAATCTCTACAACACCTTTTTAATATAGTGTTCCTGTGACAACCAAAAATTCTTTTTAATATGTTGTTCACCATGTTGAACACTACCTTCCATGAACTATGCATCACGGCTTTTAACAAGCTTCTTCTCAACAATCCTCACCCTAACCAATGAAGATGCACTACCTTGTCTTCGCACCCCTTGGAACATGAACAAACGCCTTGCAATCGAAAACACACAAATGATCATGGCTTACATTCTTGCCAAACCAAATTTTATCTGGCACTTCACTATCTAGAATAACAATAGGAGTGAGATTAATAACATGCACTGTCGTGTATAATACATCACCCTAGAAATGCTTAAGTAATTTAGCATCTGAAAGCATACATCTCACTCTCTCAAGCAATGTCCTGTTCTTCCTCTCTGCTAAATCATTCAGCTGATGAGTTTTAGGAGGAGTTTTCTCATGTGCAATACGATGTTGTTTGCAATAAATATCAAAGGGTCCACAATACTCACCATCATTGTCAATATGAATGTATTTCAACTTCTTGTCTGGCTCTCTTTTAACAAAAGCATGAAATTGTTTAAATTTCTCCAGCACTTGGTCTTTTCTCTACAAAGCATAAACCCATAGTTTTCTAGAATAATCATCAATAAATGCAACAAAATAAAGTGCACCACTAAAGGATTTTGCCCTGAATGGACTACAGACATCAAAATGCACCAATTGCAACAACTCTGACTACCTTAAGGGAGGATGCTTCTTAAAGGATACTCTAGTTTGTTTTTCAGTCATGCAGTAAGAACATCTCTCCAATTTTTCGTTTTTAGCCCTTGAAAAACATCCTTTTTAGCTAAGTAATTTAGCCTTTTTTTTATTGATATGACTAGGCCTTTGGTGTCACAAAGATGCCTCTATATCTATGACATTCGCACTATCTTTAGCAACCAAAACTTTTGTCTAATACAATTTAGAAATCTTCTCCCTTCTGGCCACTACCACGTTACCTTTGGTGGGTTTTCACTTTCCAAAACCAAAGTGATTATCATAACCACCATCATTAAGCATTTGCACAGAGATAAAATTAAAATGAACATTTGAAATCATGTTGGCTCCTCTAAGAAAAAACTACATTCTCATGTTGGTTTGCAGGCCAACATCACCAACGCCAATAACCTCATACAGACTATCATTATCCATCTTTGACACTCCAAAATCACCAGAGTGTAGATGTGAATTGAACTCCTTCCTTAGTGTGTCATGTAATGTAGCACCACTATTAACAATCCACATGCTCTCATCTAATACAAGATTAACTAACTCATGATCACGAAGATTAACAAAATCACCACAAGTAGCAGTAGAATATGATTATCATCATCATGATCGTTCTCTTTCTACTTATCCTTATTGTCTTTCTTCTCTTTTTTCCACAAAAAAACAATATTTATGTATGCGCTATGCCTTATGACAATAATGACACTCCACATTCTTGTATTTGGACTTGGACTTACTCTTACTCTTTTGTCTACAACCCTTCGGTTCCTTTCTCTTATTTCTCTCCCTATTTTCAGTGACAAACACTTCAGGCTTAGATGAAGAACCATGTGTCTTCCTTATCATCTTTTCATTAAGAGCATCACTCTTTGCTACTTACAAAGAAACAACACCATTAGGGGTCAAGTTTGTAATAGAAACCTAAAATGTCTCCCAAGACTTAGGTACAGTATTTAGTAGTGTAGTCCCAAAACTTCATCATCAAATTTGATACCTATTTCGGATAACTGATCTAGGAGCCCTTGAAACTCATTCAAGTGATCTGAAATGGAAGAACTCTCTTTGTACCTCAAATTCCTCACACAATTCAACAAATACAATTTATTATTTCCTGATTTAGAAGCATACAAGGACTCAACCTTCTCCCACAAAGTTCTTGCATGTGTCTCATTAACAATGTGATTATAAACATTGTCTTCTATAAATTGTCAAATAAAACTACATATTTGTTGGTGTTCAAAATCTCAGTCTTATTCAAACATAGAATCCAACTTTTGAGTATTAAAGACAAGAATGTTCATTTTCTTTACAAATAACAAGTTTTTCATCTTGCCATTCGACAAATGATAATTAGTGTCATTCAAAGCAATCATTTTTGTATTTGCCTTCATCATTCAAGCAAGTCAAATAGTCTCAAAACCAAAGCCAAAGAGCTCTGATACCACTCTGATGAGGGAAACAACATTGACAATAACAGAGTATACACAAAGCAATGGAAATAAATCCCCTAACTTGTAAGAATCTATAAGGAGCAACAACAAATGCATGACGATAGCAAATCACCGAAATCACAAAATATGACATCAAGATTTTAACGTGAAAAATCCCTCAAAGTAAGGGTAAAAACCGCAGGTCGTCTAGACCAAAGAAATAGTTCCACTATTATCAACAAAGAGTACAACAGAGTCTCAACCAAGTACACAAACCAGTGCTAACACCTAATCAAACAATAAAGCAATAAAACTTACAAACATAGAACAAGGAAGATGAAAAGCCCTAAATATACTATTGTTGTGCAGACTAAATATCTCCACATTCAAACGTCGTCTAAACAATCTGAATAGTTAGAAGGAAGAACCAAATGTTCTGAACCTGTTTTTTAACAACCAGCCGGATCCAATGGTGAACGAATTTGCAGTGGCTAATTTACGGTTGAACTCTGTATAAAAATGGGAATGACTTTCTCTCTTCTTTTCTCTCAACCTACTAATGTATTTATCTGACTAATGAGCTTCACTCTTTCTACCTATCTTCGGAAGCATGTTCTCCACCTAGGTTAACTGAGAAATCAAGTGAGCTTGTCCATTTAGGTCTTTCTCCATATGGGAAGAAAACCCTATACCCAACACCATTTTCAGATATATTAAAAAATATGTTTGATTAGTTTTTAGTAGTTTTAGAAATGTTTTTCAAAATAAATAAAAATGAAATTACAGTGGAGTTAAAATAATAACGGTTCATATTTTTATAGAAACATAACATTTTCATATAATATTTTCATCTCATGGAAATAAATCACAATGAAACATGAATATGATATTTTTTTAAACAATAAATATTAAAAAATTTGTGTACATTCCCTGCTACATATTTCTATCTTCGTATTTATGAAAATACTAAAAAAATTCGTTAGAGAAATATTCCTTGAAAAATATTCAAAAAGTTTAATGTATCTCGTTTGATTCTAGCATAAAAAGGATATCAACGAGTGTTATTCAATTATTTCGCCCACAATTGGAAGAAAATTATTTAACATTATTTCATTTTATATATTTTTTATCTTTTTTTAACTTTTTATAAATTCAAATAAGAGAAAAATATATATTTCTTTTCTTTTACTTTCTGTCCTACTAAATAATTTAAGAAATCGCTTCAGTTTCTATTCTTTTTTCTTCCTTGCCTCTTTTTTCCTAATCCTACTATACCATAAAATGATAAAATGAATATCATCTTGAAGGCGTTTATTATATTAATTGTATTAAAAAATATTCTCAAAATTTAACTTTTTTTCCGCGGGTGTTGTTAATGGTAATTGTATTTAATTAAAATAGATTTATGTTATCTACAACTTAATTGTATTAAAAAATATTCTCCAAAATTAGTTATCAATATACATTATTTATTTTAAATATTCTTTTAAAATATGGTATAATTTTTTTGAAGATACGGTCCTTCTCTCATTTACAATATTTATTCATTTTTCTATATATCAAAAACTTAGAGCTTACCTTCTCCCAACAATATATGTCAAAGAGAACTAAGTTTGATCTCTAAAAAATACACTATTAGGAAGGATGAATAACCTTAAGAGTGACTAAATTCCATGTGGAATGATTACGTTATTGTTAATCAAACAATATATTTTTAAATGCAATTACAAAATCCCTACTGAACACTATATATAATTGAAAAATTAATATATATATATATATATATATATTTGAATGCATAAAATGAAAATGATAATCAATTTCTCACAAGTTTTGATTGCAAACCGATAGTGTTGTGATAGTGTTCAACGATTGAAAAGAAATTATGGGACGACAAATAGGATTTGTGATTTAGAGAGATGTGTGGTGGAAGCGCAATTCATGATAAAGAAAATATGATGTTTGTTGGAATGAAAATGATTATGCAAAGATGAGTTATATTGTTTCTTTAAGAATAAAAATAATAAGTACAAGATATTTTAAAAAATATATAAAATAGATATGAAAAGATAATATAAAGATGTAAATAACGTAAGTCATTAAAAAACTGATTATTGAACACCTGGGCTAGGGGATGTTGGCCCATTAGCAAAGCCAACGGTCTAGGTTTACGCAACATGAATTTATCAAAGGACAAAAATCAAAGTATGTATGAGGTGTAAATGTCAGATAATTTTTTTTAGTATTACCTCATTTGTTGTTCACACTCCCACTAAGCTTAAACTAATATGAAAAATCCTAACATATTCTGATCATGTTTTAACATATATTTAAGGTATATATTCTAGATCAAGTGGTTTTGAATACAATAGTAGGATATAGTTAATTGTATTTTGAATCAACCAATTCAAAATATAAAATAATTAATATTCCAAATTAGTTGATCTGAAATATAAATAAGATATTACACTTCCAAATGAGCCAACTCGAAATGCTAATTGTGTACAATTTAAGCTGCATCTATTTAGAATAAAAATAGACAATTGTTGTTATAATTCTAAACTAATTGATCCAAAATATTTTGAATCAATCAATTAATCTGAAATACTTAGAGGTGTCAAAATAGGTCAATCTAGCCCACACAGGCTAGCACATCGCGAGTTGCAAAATAAACAAGTTTCGATAGCCCAACCCATCAGAATAAATATACTTGATTTTCCAGTCCGACTCGCCACAAGCTAGTGGGTTAGGTGGGCTAATTATCAACTAGACTTTCAAATAAATAATTAATTATTAAATTTAGTTTCTGATTTTTCATTTTTAAGTGAGATTTTTTTTTATATAAAAAAGATGCAAATTATAAATAATATTAAAACAACACACATGCATAATGGATTCATGTCATCAACATGTAAATTATAAATAATATTAAAATAGCATACATGCATAGTATTAAAGCAACATACAAATTATAAGTAATAAATCCAAAACATTTAAAGTAAGTTATTAAACTTTAATCTTTCTAAACAACTAATTAGAAGAGAACTAGTCAATAGAATCAAAATAAACAACCACTCAACATAGCCAATTAGCCATTAATCTTTAATTTTCCCAACCAACCAACCAGAATAGGACTAGTAAATAAAATTAGAATACACAACCACTCAAGCATAGTGAATTAGTCATTGAACTTTAATCTTTATAAATAACTAATTAGAATAGGGCTAGTCAATAGAATAAAAAATTACCACTCAGGCATTGTCAATAAACAAAACATGCTCATGTTGATACTAATATAAATGAAACAAAAAAAATTAAAAATTTTTGTGATGGGACGGTGGGCAAATCTAGTCCTGCCTAGCCTCAACCTACCAAACTTACGGGTTAGGTGGGTGAGTTACATGAGTGAGGTCTTTTCATGAAACATGTATTTTTCTAATCCATTCTTGCCTGAACCTATGGTGGGTCAGGTTGGTCCATCGGGTTGGACCCATTTTGACATTTCCAATAATACATTATGTAAATTCAAATCACCTAATCTAAAACACATTAAAATGTATATTCCGAAACAATTTATCTGGAATATACACCTTAAACATAGGTTAAAATAAGGTGAGGGTACATTGAAGTTTTCATATTATTTGAAACACTGTAGGGTGTGAATAGAAAATAAAAAATGCTAAAAAAAACTACCTAAATGTTATTGGGTTCACCTATTATATACTATTTTGGTCCGTTTCTATCGTGAAAATCTAGGTGCCCAATATCCAAATAAGATTTGTTGCAAGAGGAATGTTATTTATACCTTATGTAAATAGACACGGGGAACAAAATAAAATTACTATGCGTAAATATGTCCAAGCATTATGCAGATGTAGATTGTTCAGGGAAGTTTCTCCCGCTCAAACATTAAATATCTTATCTAGATTGTAGTTTTTCTAGGAACTATAAATGTTTTAAAGGAGAACTTCTTGGCCTTTCCCGCGTATCTATTTCTAGTGTTATATAACTTTAGTATAACAATAGTAAAATAAAAACAAGTTATTAATATAATGGTTACGGGAAGAGTGAATACAGTTAACAGCATTAAATATGTTTCATAATATTAATTTATTTTTTATTTTATCTTATTTTTTCATTTCAATTATTCTTTACTTATTACTTCTGTAATTTTTTATATTATTTTTAAAAAAATAAATTCAATGAAAATATATCTATTATATTAATGACAATGTTTTTTTTTTTATATTATTATTTGTTTCTTTATAATATTGTTATTAGTTTCAATGCAAATAAAAGATGAAATATAATAGTATGAAAAGAATAAAATAGTGCAAACATTGTTATATTTCACCTTTTATTTATCGTTGAAATTATTCATAATATTATAAAGAAATAAATAATAATATAAAAAAATAAAATGAGGAAGATATTGTTATTTATATAATAGATATGCATTACACTTAGTTTATTCTTTTTTAAAAAAAATATGAAAAAAATGTAGAAGTAATAATATAAAAAATGGAAAAATAAAAATTAAAGGAAGATCAAAGGGAAAAGACAAGGTTAAAATTGGAAGCAAATTAGTAATAAAAGACAGATTTAAGGTTATTTAACTATATTCACTCTTTCTAGGCATGACAACAGGGCAGGGCGGGAACGAGTATGACATTCTCATCCTCATTTACAAAACTCATCTTTATCACCGTCCCCATACCCATTGAGTATATGATATTTATATTCTCATCCCTGTGAGCTATCCAGTCTACCCGTATCCATCTCATACTCTCAAAAAAATTATAAAAGTATTTTAGTAAAAAATAATTTGTTTGAATATAATGATATTAATTCAAAATTTATCTAATAAACACAAAATTTGTAATTTGTTAATTAAATGTTAAACATTTTTTTAAGGCAATCAATATTTTACTCATTAAAATAAGAACAGGATGAGACGATTACGGGGATAGGTACAAGTATAGGGTGAATATGTATATCTCATCCTTGACTTAACAAATCAGATATTTTTCATACGTGTACCCACACTCAATCAAATCAGGGGTTCCGATCAACTTCAGGACGAGTTAAGGAATTACGCACGGTACAATTTTATTTACCATCCCTAACTCTCTTACATAATAAATAAATCAAAAATTACATTAAAAACAGAATTCTAATAATTGTTAACGTGTGTCCTAAGACACATTAGAAAAGCCGTTAATATAATTAATCCAAATTTTGCTAAATAATTTAATCTTTATTTGCTGATTTAGTTCTGAATTTTATGATTTAGTATATATTTTAAAATCATCAAAGTCTGTTCAACTAGGACATAGATTCAATACAATAATTTAATAACTGTTTTATAATAAACCAGGGTAGTATGAAGTAGTACTCACACTTAGAACAACTCTAATAGTTTAAGTAGATGTTATGTCTTAATTATTTTTTATTATTATTTATTTATTTACGTACCACTATTTATTATTTAATTACCATGTAAAAATATTTACACTAGCAATATATATTTATTAAACTTAAAAAAAATTAATTATTAAATATACAATAAATAAAATTATAAATGTTGACAAATTAAGTTTGGACCAAAACTATGTTTTAAAAAATTGGATCAAACTGGCTAGTTTGACTAGAAAACCAGTAAATCAGTTTATTAATTGATTCAATCAATGCAAAAAAACTAATTAAGTAAAAAACTGGTTCTAAAATCAGAAAATCAATTATGAACCGATAAAATTGATGAAAACAGATGATTGAACCGTTTATAAAAAATAGAAATTAATTTAATAATATTAATGTATATTTAGTAAAAATATAGCGTATAGCTTAAAAGTAACTCGTTAAAACTTAAAAATTGAGAGAAAAATAATAATGATTGGTTTTATGTGCATGATAGTTTGAAATTTGGTTAACTGAGGAAAGTTGAATGTGGTAGAGGCGGAGCACGGAAGGAAAAGAGCAGAGTGGTGATGAGTGATGAGTGATGAGAATGGCGTGTGAGTGGCGTCACCATAAAAACGAGCACGATATGATGGCGATGTTTAGAATCCAACGGCCTTCAACAAAAATCATAATTAACATGCAGAACAGGCATATAGGCCATGATGCTGTTGGTGTTGGTGTTGGTGTTGGTGTGTATGCATGGTTTCATAGCAGAGCGTGCAAAGCTAGCTGCCGTTAATCATTCTTTGATCTTTCTCGTAATAATTAAAACCTCTACGGATCTCCAACCATACAATCCAACTTCTCATTTTAACTTTACTCTTTATACCTCTCTTCTTTTATATTTTCCAACAACAAACCGTTAATTCAAAAACCATGCATGTTATTATTTATTATCTTTTATATAAAATCTGAAAACCCTTCTCCATTTTTAGTATTTTATTCTTTTATTAACAATATTGTAATCACTTAACATTCTTTATCTCTTTCTAAGTATACTTTTTTATATCTATTTTTAAAAGTGTATTTTATAGAATTTGAACTCAAATTCTCTCTTGTAAACTTAACATGTATTGTCAAATTAGCTACACTAATCCGTTTTTAATATTTATACTGAATAAAAAACTAAATTTTATGAATTTTTGTAAAATAACAGGATACTTCTCTTGCTCATATATATTTTATATAACACTTATTGGATCCATTTTTAGTGTTCATAATGAATAATGAATAAAGAACTAATTGTTGTAAAATAATTGGATACTTCTCTTGGCCGGATATATTTCATATAACACAAATCTACTCCAATAAAAATAAATAAAAAAAATAAAAGACCGGTTCTTATAACAAAAACCTGTTTAAAAAGTAATTATACTATTTATTTATTATATTTTCATAACTTTTCTTTGTTTTTTCTACTCTTATTATACGTAAGATTAGTCATTTTTATTTGTTTCTAAACACGACACTATATATACTTTACTATAAGCTTATAAATAAATGTAAAAAAATAGAAATTGTGTAATTTCATAAACTTAAAAAATGTTTAGTATAATTTACTTTTTAGTGTATTTCTTTTATATATATAATATTGTATTTTTATTAAACATGTTTTTTTGACGAGAATTAGTTATAAATAAAGTTAATAGATATTTCGCACAAATATGTTGGATATAATTTTTTTATATAATCACTTATTTAAAGACATTTATGTAGAAAAATCCATAATATAAAAAAATGGAAAGTTATATTTATAATTACGTTAAACTAAAAATAATAAAATATACGCAATAGGGTTATAAAAAGGGAAAATATCTCCTTGAATCACTTTCCTACATATATGTGATCCGTGTACATCGCACTTTCACGTTAAAGAGTGACATAATGATCACTTGCTCACTTGCTCTAGAAGATAAAAAATTAAAAAAAGTAGACTCATTATGCAGTTAAACCTTCCGTCAGGATTTGAATGTATATAACAAGATCTTCTTCTTTTAACATTTATTTTAGTCATATAAATTGCTACTACGTATGTGAACCAATATTATTATATATTTTTCAAACTAATTAAAAAGTTAGCCAAAAAATAGGAAAGTTAGCTGTATTCAAAGTTGTTAAATTAGTTAATAGAATCATAAGTATTTGATAAAATTATTTATTAAATTAATTAAAAATTTAAAATAATAAATAAAAAGTATAATAAGTTTTATCTTATATAAAAATATTTTTAAAATAATAAATATTAAAAGAAAAAATTAAATAAACATAAAAGATTTGAAGTTAGTGTTTTAAAAAATATTTCTATAATAGTGTATAAAAAATTTAAAAAGTACCACAAAAACCGTTTATTAAACGGTCAAACAAACTTTCCAGCTAGTAAAAAAAAAAGTCAAAAACTAGTTAAAATGTGTTGTCAAAATATAATTATGTTTCCCAAATTAGCTAAAAGGATAATTAGAAGCTGAAAGTTATATACTGGTAACGTGAGGGTTGTTAAAGTAGTTAATTAAATCATAAGTTTTTGAAAAAAATATTTGTTGAAGTACCTAAAATTGTAAAATGACAAAATAAAAAAAGAATATAATAAATTCTATGAAAAATATTAGAAGAAAATATAATAAATGTTGACGAATAAAAAATTAATAAACATAATTACAAAGAAAATAAGGATAAAGTTGTATTTAATTATTTTTAATTAGAAACATATTAATTATGTTTTAAATTTCATCTTCTATTTAAATTTTTTTCTCTTCAAAATAATAGACTATTGATATATTTAAACTAGCTTAAACAATAATCCTAGTTAAATCAATTTGAATGGAAAGAAGGAAGGTTCCTTAACTTAAGCAATAATTAAATTTTTTAATTAAAATTTATTATAAATCAATAAATTTGAATAAAGTTCATTAAATAAGAAATGAGACTTTTAAAAATTATAATTTTTAATAATTTTAATGGATTTAATGAATAAAGTGTTATTTCTAGCATTTTTTTCTATACTAGTAGTACTTATTTTAGGCAATAAAGACATAATAAATGTACTAAGAAAAGCCTAATAAAAATTTGTCTTTTGTTTATGTCTCCTAATTTGGATAAAATTCTCTTGGACCACAGTGCATTGATTTTTATTTTTTAATCTCGTGTTATTCTGAATCGTTTTGAGGATTACTGTATTGTACGCTACTAGGCTCCTAGCTTATAGGCCACAATGCCACATTGAAGAGGGCAACAGTTTCAGCCATCAAGGAATGTACGGTTAAATAATTTGATTCGTTGTTTCCTTATTTGCCCTTATGTTGCCACTGAAGGAGCTTACAACTATGACCCACAACATGCGTATGCGTGAAAGTAATAAGTGGGATCTACATAGTGGCCATGCATGAGATAAAAATAAGAGATGTAAACGAAGTGTTCATCCAAATGGTAACCCATTTTGTGTAATTCCTGTTTATGGTTTCGTTTCCTACGATGAAATACTGAGATGGATTTATTTATCAGTCAAAGTAAATAGAGAATAAAAATTTGAATTAAAAATGTATAAACAAAAGGGACTAAAACAAATTTAAGTCAACAAAATAGTAATTCACTACATATTAGCAAATCATTAACTATGTCTATACAGCTGTGATAACAAGTACTCATTGAAGCATGCCAGTATACGCCGGCTGGGATATTTCCCAGTCAAGGCTGTAATCGGCAGGACGGCGGGACTGTTACACTGAAGCACACCTGACAAATCTTTTAACTGTTTGTTAACCTATTAGAAAATATACCTATCACTAAAACTTGTATGTGTGAAACAAAAATTATTATATATATATATATAAAAGTTTGATTAGGATATATTTATAGTATAAAAATATATTACACTTATATTAAATTATATTTTTTTATTTATGTAACTTTTAAAATATTAATTGATAAAATTAACAAATTTACTATAAATTAAAGATTGTGATTAAATATCAATGTAAAAAATATTACACTAACCATGTATACTAATTAAGTTATATATATATATATATATATATATATATATATATATATATATAAAAGACACACTTAAAAAGTAAGATATTTGTTATTCATTTTAACAATTTATTTTCTTGAAATTTGATTGTGAAGATTCATTACTCATTACAATCATTAAATTTCAAGAAAATAAATGGTAAGAATAAAGAGCAAATAGATCCCTCTCATATATATATATATACATAAACTTTTTAATCCATTCGAGGTGATTTTTTTGTTTTAGTGATGTATAAAAATAAAAACTAGTTATGATTTTAAGTTTTTAAATTTATAGAAACAACAACTTTTATTTTTAATGTTAAAATATTGTTAATTTTAATGCAGTTGATAGTCAACAACTAATGACTAGTGATTGAAACAATGATTGTTGAATGAAGATTGTGATGATTAATGACCAGTGACCTATTATGGGAGATGGGGGTTGAGGATCAGCGATCAGAAGTGGTGGCCAATGAACTATGGTCGGAGGTGGCGGTTGATAACCGATAATTAAAGGTGAGAGCGATGGCTAACAGTCAAAGGTAACAACTGTTGAACGGTAGTCAAAGCTAATGGTTAGCAGTGGTGGTCAGTGACCAATGGCACCAACGACACCGACAACTAATTATTAGTGACTAATGGTTGATGATTGACAAGAAACAATCAATGACTTATTGCTAGAGATGGCGACCAGATCAACGATCAAGAGTGGCGTTTGATTGTAAGTGAACAGGTGGTCAAAGGTAGCAGTCAAACAATCAAATACCAATGATTGACAATTAGAGGTGGTGTTCAATGATAAGCAGTTGGAAGGGATGGTTGACAGTGGTGGACATGAACTTTAATAAAGACAAAAACAGAAATCTCAAAAATAAAATTTTATTATTGTTTTCAAATAAGTTCGAAATCGTTTTGAAAACAACTAACAAAATTAAATCATAACTATTTTTGACAAATATTTTCCTATTTTCAAAATAAAAAAATAGTGACTAAAAATCATATAACCGGTCTAAAATAACAAGCATGAGTAGTATATTACATTTTTTACACGAGGCTAAAAGCATTGTTCATGAGAAACATTCACATCTGATATAGACAATAAATATCTTTCCATAGAAATTAAACTTAAGACCTTTAAATAAAAAAAATCATATGTACCTGTCTGACCCTAACACTTCAGCCCAAGACTCCAAAGGATTATATATCCTTACCACTTCATCCAAATACGCTTAGGATCCTCCAAGTTCTATACAGAGATTTTCTCTCTACACCTCCCTATTTTCTTCTTGCACCTCCATAGTCTTTAAAAATGGCAAAAATTTCCTTAGGTTAAAATGTTCATAACTGTGACAACGTTGTTGGAAATAATAGTGGATTGGTATTAATCAATTATATTTTATCATTATCTGGCAATTTAAGATTTGGTGATAATCATATCTTATAATATCTTTATGATTATTTGAATGGGATTATAGTAAGATTGACTCTGTGATGGGTTGAGTCAATCATAAAAAGTCCATTTGAGGGGTCTCTGCCTACGCTGGGGGATTATAAATTTGCCATCCCATTAAGCAAATTATAACAACAACAACAATACACACTCTCTAGAATAATCCCCTAGAAAGTAGGTAGTAAAACCCTCAAGAGTTCTTATTGAACTCATATCTCTACAACAATCATTCATAGGTTTTTTGTTCTTGAAGATCAAGAACTTCAATTCAATATATATGAGGTACACATATTCTCTTTCCTCTACCTTTTTATATTTAATTCTCTATACATACTATAATCTTGTATCTATTGATTTAAGATTTCCTTTTATTTCCATCAATTGGTATCAGAGCCAAATTAGATACATATTATAGTTGTTTTCTATTAGAGAATTATGGTTGTTTTCTATTAGAAAATTAAATTTGAATTAAAGATTTTTTGTGTTATTAGTGAAATTTTATAATATAGTTCACTATTATCTTTTTCACAAAAAAAAAAATGAGGGTTTACGCTACTTGTTATTGTTAAAATAACATGTTAAAGTTTCATTCCCTTACTCTTACATGGTAAATTAATATTGAAACTTTTTTTTAAGTGCTACCCCTTTTAAAACCTAGTTTTCTTTTTTAAATAATTATGGGGTAAATTGTTTTCAAAATTACTTAATAGTTTTTCTTTTTTTTATGTTTGACCAATATGAGTCATTTGTGTAGGCAACATAATATATTTGTATTAACTTTAACTTTGGAAAGTATTAATGGGGTTGCATGGACTCATTTTTATACCCATATTTTTGTGATTTGGTCAAGGGAGAACTTTGTGATTTTGATACGATCATGTATGATGATTCGTGTGTTAAATTCATTCTCAAAAGCATTGAATGTTGTTGCTAATTTTTTATATTCTTATTTTTTTCAAAAATACCATATTTATTTAATATTTTTATATTATTGGTATTTTTTAGTATAAAAAAATTTTGATTAATTCAAGATTAAATTAAATTTTTTTTTCTATTATAATCTTGAATTTTTTACCTATTTTCATTGTGATAATTCTTTACAGTATTTGTATTCTCCAATTATACTGTACTCTCTTTAATATTGAATTATCATTTATAAATTGATTTTAGGTTATTTTATTAATTATGCACAATCTTAATTGTCCTTCTATTATGAGCATAATTTTCTTTATTAATTTGCATTATTATTACTTGTCTATCATGGGTATAATAATGTGAATTTTGTATGTTGGTCATATAATATATATGATTAAAATTATGCAAATTTATTGGACAATATGCATAATTTCTTTTTTCATTTACATAATTATAATTTCACTATTTTGGATGCATTTATGTGAATTTTGTGATATAATTATTTTTTTTATTACATTGATGATAATTATACTCTATCGGTGTATTGTTATTAATGTAATTTGGTGTTATACAATGTATTTTTCTTGGCTTATGTTAATGATTTTTTAATACCCTATCGGTATTAGGATTTTATTGATATAAGTTATAGTACATTGTAATTTCTTTAGGGATTCTCTTTTAACTGAACTTTTAGAATTACATAATGTTTCCCTATTTTTGTAATGTTCAGTTTATTTCCCTCATTTGATCATGTTTAGTTATATTTATATGGAACCAAAATTTACACTTTATTTCCTTTTGTTCCATATTGATTTATAACCTTTAATTGGACATTTTTTCCTTCAAAACAAAAAAAAAATATTGCATTTTTTGTGGTGCAAATTTTCTATATATATATATATATATATATATATATATATATATATATATATATTGATAAAGAAATAGTTGAATTTTATTTAGCCCTCTGGGTATTTTTTTATTATGTCAACTTATTTTTTCTTTATCAAGTGGAAGGATTTTGTATATTAGAATTTTAATTAATATCTTATAAAATAAATTTTCGTGATATAAGATTTTTACCTTAAATGTCCAATTAATCATACATGTGCAAAAAAAAAAACAACAAATGTTCTTGATAAAATTATTTTTTCTTATCACATTATTTGTAATCACATTGTTGGGATCTATATTAAGGATTTTATATTGGTTTCTTGTAAAATATTTTCTTGTATAACAAACTCTCTATTGATTTGCAATATTAGTATGCAATTCTTGTAAGGACAATATAGGAATCCCAAATTTTAAGAGATTAATTTCTCCATACCATATTTTATAATATTGTTAATGGTATTCTTGTAAAAGCTAGAGGCTTTATTTTGGGATATAGAAATAAACCTATGTCCATTATAAATTGTGATGAGAGTTAGAGACTATTTATTATTATATCCTTAATATATGCAAGAATATGTCTCATTCTTCCGCTGCATGTAATCATGTTTTATTCTCAAGCGTGTGTAAATATTGTTTATTGTAGCACTTGATTTTTGTTTATGATTACTTGAGAACTTGCTTATGATCTTATATTCTACGTAAAATTATCAAGAGATCCATTTTCTCACTCATGTAATTATTTTTTTTAAGATCCTCATAGGGGTCAATATTTTTGTAAAGATTGATTAATATGTGGTTAATTATGAAACCATTTGTGAGAATTATTTATTCTAATGGATGAATTTGTAGGTTTCATATTCTTATTATTTTAACCACTTCTCTCATTAATCATTTGTTATTCTACTACTTTATAATTCCTTAAGTAGAATAATAGTGAATTTTAGTTCACTTTTATTATTATCTTATAAAGTCATCATCCCACTATCACTAGAACTTTTAATGCTAGTGTACCCTAATGATAATCCTAATATTTTTTGGTATATTAAGGATTAGTAGGAGTATATATAATCTTGTATTATCTCTCGAAACTTATATTTTTTATTGTCATATAATCGTGTGCACATTTAATTATGATATGACATATTCTATAGGGTTTCTCTATTTATTTTTGTCCTATTTTTATTGAGATACATAAAAACCATTGTATCTTTGTAGACATCTTTAACTAATGTTAAGGTCTCTTTTGGGTACTGCACATTAATCCTTTTGGCATACAATTATGCATTGTGCATCTCTTTTACCCAAATTTCATATTTTAATTGATCAAAATTTTATAAGTATATAATTTTGTATCATGTCTCGAGACTTATCTATCTGTATTGTCATATATTCTTGTGCATATTTAATTATGATATGACATACTTTATAGGACTTGACTATTTATTTTTGTCCTATTTTAATTGAGATACATAATTCATTGTATCTTAATAGACATCTTTAATGGATGTTAAGAGCATTTTGTTGGGCATTGCACATTAATTCTTTTGGTATGCAATTAAGTATTGTGCATTTCTTTACCCAAAATTTCACATTTTGTTTGGTCAAAATTCTATAAGTATATTGTAGATGCAATACTCCTATCGAGTATTATTTTCTACTTTGTAAAAAAGTGCTTATTATGATAGTACTCCTATTGAGTACAATTTTGCACTATTGAAGTACTTATGAATTTTTTTTGTTTGGACCAATTATCTAAGTGTTTGCTCAATTGACATTTTGTGGCCACAATAATCTGAGTATCATTTTATATAAACTAGGTGTCTATGTGGTTTTAGTAGGGAATTTATGGATTTCCTACTTATCTTTTGATTCTTACATAGTCACTCTTTTTTGAAACTCAGATTAGTTAAATGTCAAATATTATAGAGCATTTATGTAGCCTATATGTAATTACATATGTTATTAGGCTATGATGAATAATTAGATGCATGTAAATTATGCTTTCTCACCTATATAATTTTTCGGACTCAAGTAAAAAAAAATTATATTAATTAAAAATTTTTTTATTCACTGATCAAATACTTAACTTTGGAGTTTTATAACTCATATGATTTGGTTAAGTTTTGATGTCTTAGATCAGTGGGAGTCTGAAAACTTTCTTATGAGATATGTGTGAAGTAATATCATTTTAGTAACATATCTCTTAGCATTTTTGGATGCTTGAGACCATGTAGTATCATTTTATTGAACTACATTATTCTATATACTTTATGAGAAATATTTATGATATATATCCCTATCGGATATTATTTTGTAGCTCAAATTTCTCATTGTCTAATATAAGATTTGTCTATAATTGCCATTCTAGCTTAATGATTTATCTTTGTATTATTGATTAATACCATCCAAGTGGGAGAATGTTGGAAATAATAGTGGATTGGTATTAATCAATTATATTTTATCATTATCTGGCAATTTAAGATTTGGTAATAATCATATCTTATAATATCTTTATGATTATTTGAATGGGATTATAGTAAGATTGACTCTGTGATGGGTTGAGTCAATCATAAAAAAAAACCCATTTGAGGGGTCTCTGCCTACCCTGGGGGATTATAAATTTGCCATCCCATTAAGCAAATGATAACAACAGTAACAATACACATTCTCTAAAATAATCCCCTAGAAAGTAGGTAGTAAAACCCTCAAGAGTTCTTATTGAACTCATATCTCTACAATAATCATTCCTAGAGTTTTTTTTTGTTCTTGAAGATCAAGAACTTCAATTCAATATATATGAGGTACACAAATTCTCTTTCCTTTATCTTTTTATATTTAATTCTCTATACATACTATAATCTTGTATCTATTGATTTAAGGTTTCTTTTATTTCCATCAAACGTTCCCCTCACACATTCTGTATCTCCTTCTTCCTTTTATCTGTTGCTGAAATTTGGAGCTAAAGAGATTGATACCTCCCCCATGTGTGTATATTTCTTCAATCTCGTATCAAGTATGTGCTTCTTGCTTAATCTTTGTCATTTTGTTAACTGAAATAAGCAATTCAAATTGGAGGAGGTGTTAATTCGGATTGAATATTTGATGGGTGATTCTTGCTCTGGATTAGGTTCTTATTTGTGCAACTTAGTAGTTTGAATTCACTTCTAATTTGTGCGCTTTAAGAATTCATATGAGCAAATTCTTATGAGTGCAGATTGTAAAATTCAGATTGTCTGTTAATGTAGCAAATATCAAGTCTGAAGCAAACAATTCGGACCCAGTCCGGAATGGCAATCTGGATTTCATTTAAAGTTTTAATTTTTTTCTATTTTTTTAAATTAAATCTTGTAATCATCCCATTCAGATGTGTTAGTAGACATGGTACGAACTAGAGGTGGTGGTTCCAAACTTAAGGGAAATCGTGATAATGTGGAACAAATTAGGCCAACCACATCTGTACAACTTATATTACGTGAAAGTGCTGAAGAAGTTTATGATGGTGGTTATCATGAAGAACAACTCGAGATAGTACCACCACCATATGGAGGTTTATGATGGTGGATCACAGGACACATCGATCTTGACACTATATGCTGATCATGTTGCCCGTAGTTTATAAGATGGACATGTAAGTTAAAAAATATCAATTAGTTCTTTAATTCAATTATATTATTCTAAAATTGTAAATGTTAATATTTGTAATTTAACTTTATGTTGGATCGTGGAGAGTTGAAATTTGTCTCTCATGGGTGCAAGTTAAGTAGATTTTGAGCCCCACATAAGCATATGAATAGTTATGTATTGGATTTTGAATTGTCCCCATTGATGACTTCTAGCTATGAGACCATTAATAGATGATTGTTATCCATTTTTGTTGAAAGATGGCATAAGGAGACCAGTAGCTTCCATTTACCAGTGGGTGAAATGATTATCACACTTGATTATGTGTCTTCTTTGTTGCATATTCCCATCATTGGTAGATTTTTTAGTTATCCCCACATAAATAAGCACAAAAGTGTTCCATTCTTATTGAATTATTAGGTGTTAGTCAAGATGAAGCAATTGATGAAATAAGGCACGTGCGTGGATTGAATGTTCGCTTGTAATTCCTCATAGACACATATGACACATGTGTCGAACAAGAGTTGTGGGTATTTGTTGCTAGGGCATACTTGCTACATGTACTGGGATGCATAATTTTTTTAGATAAAAGTGTCATAGTTGTGTATGTCGGTTATTTAACACTTTTTTGACACCTAAACAACTGTGGTGGTTATTTATGGGGTGCAATGACTTTAACTCATATGTATGAACATCTAGCTAAGACTTGCTTGGCTAAGAAGCAAGCAGGTGGTTATGCAACGCTAATACAGGTATAACTAACACATAAATAACTACATTTTATGATATTGATGTTAATATGTTATAAACCCCAAACATTTAACATATTTTTTTTGTATTCATGTCATAAGGTTGAGATTATGAGCATTTTGTTAGAGTTAGTTTAAAAGAGCCAATGTCAACCGATGATGAGATTGTGCCTTGTTATGCTCGCTAAGGTGTTCTAAGAACACTATTGTCAATTTCTACATATAGTAGGTAATTGAATCAATTAACACTAGATTTAATATGTTAGACATTGTATGATGCACATCAAGCTCAGAGGTCATTTTACTCGTTATCACTTTTCTCTGGATATATAAGGATTGGTTCATACGAACATCTGCATTTACTTGAAAGGGTCTTACACCAATTTGGATATGTTAGGACATTCCTAGACACCCAACTGAAGTTACTGGTGTTGTTGTTAGCACAAAAAACATTGATCTTATGTGGCATCAATATTCAAATAACCTAGCTACATTAACACATCAAGCAATCAATCTTTCTGATTGTGTCACCGGTTAGATGGAGTGATTTTTTAGGATATCACATCTATTCACTTGTCTTATACAAGAAAGAGACCCTCAAAGACCGCCAATGTAGGTCGTAACAGTGACTAATGAAGGAAAACCTAGTAACCACAACAACATTTAGTAGTTGTAAGTGTTAAATATTTTACTATGTTTAAATTTGTAATAACTACATTGTGATATTGACTAATTTGAATTTAAATTCAAGGAATATGTCATAGGATTGTTACGACTCTACAACGACTTATTGATCTTAAGTAGGTTACTGAAGGGATAGGTGTATATAAAGGAGTTCAAGTTATCCTAAATTTAGCCTATGGAGTGACAACTGAAGATTAGGAGTACACACATGGCAGCTAGACATAAGAGAGGAATAGGGAAGCTGGTCATAAACCAATTTTTTACCTGTATTTTTACGATATTTAATAGTTGTTTGTAAGAAACGAATTGCATATTTATTGGCAAAACTCACTTTTTAGTGTTTATTCTCACTTTAGACAAGTACTTAAGAAATGGGAAGGAAAAGAAGCAAAATAGGGCCTTTATATAGCAATTATTGAAGAGCCAAAACAAGCACAATTAAGCTTGTACCAGCACACTTGTGCTAAAAAGCCCAAACTCTTTCTATAAATACCAAAAGATGAGAAATAAAAAGGGACTCACTTTGGCTTGGGAAAAAGTTAGATTTATGACCTGGAAGCGAGAAATGGTAAGGAAGTTTTGGATCGGGTCGATTCACAGTGCTCCATATTAATAATTCTCTTTTCAACAATGAGGCATTGATTTGGCATTACGTTACCCATGTTTGGTTAAACCCCTTTTTCTATGGTTGTGATGTAAACTCTTTGTAATTCCTCCTTGCACATTGCATTATCATTCAATGTTAGTCAATGATTAATTTGTTCCTCTACTATATTTGTTACATCTTAATTATTTGAATAGTCATGACCATTGATATTTGAATAATTGATCTAGGAAGCAAGTAGGTCATCACTCTGATAGAATTAACCAAATTTATTGGGAAGACCTCCAATTGATTAGTAAAGAAACGATCATAATTTGAGATCTTGGATGACCAAACTAGATAACAAGTTAGGGTTATAATGTAGTGTGGATGACCAAACACACCATATCAACTTGATACTTTATTGTGATTGATGAATAATAGAAAATGATATTACTTAGTAAATAAGGGATAAGAACATTATAGTGGAAGTTACAACCCTAGGTATTAATTTATTGAATTCTAAACATATTACTTTCTTCTAGTGTAAAATCTACTACTGTGAGTCTAACTCATTAAAAACACACATATTAAATCATTGTTTCTCTTATATTGTTCTCTTATCTTCTTAATTGATTTCTTTAACTAGATCTGGTATTTCGGGTACGATATCCGGACTTAGGTCCACTGTTACTATTGCATAGGGTATACTTGCCCTTGAGTAATCATATTTTACACATCAACTAGTAGTAGTAGTAGTAAACGTGCATATGACTTTACTTATTTGTTTTTATATGATTGTATGTGATGACTATTTTCTTTTGTTCTATAAATGCCATAATTGACTTATTTTACGAAATACTTCAAGTTTTATAAATGTTTAGTTGCATTGAGAAAAAGCTCATACAGCTGATGTGAAAGTCCAAAATGAAAAAAAAAATATTAAAATACAAAATGAAATTTTAATATCAACAATAGAAATTATAATAAAATTTACAATCATATTTATAGTCAATCACAACAAAAGTTACAATGACTTCTCATTGGAAAAAGTTACAATGACAACATGTGATAATCAATCTGCAGCTAGATCTATACATTCACACCTAATCCCAATTAATTATGAAAATTCTTGTATTCACCTAGTGTAAGATGTTAGTCAAGCTTTTGCTTCAGAATATGAATATGTTGATCAAAGTATATCACTATCTGATATCATAAAATGCTCATTCAAGTAAACCTTTTTGTCAAACACTTCTTTAGTCACATGTAAACCATTATAGCAATGCAAAAATAAATCAATAAAATAATTAATAAATAACCTAAACAAAATGGTTTCCATAAACATGTCTTAAACAAATCATGTGATGCATGCTCAAATTTGTAGGAGGTTTAAATCTAAGTGAGAAAAATGTGATATTTTGCTTCAGTGATAGAAACACAAAAATGATATCGTATTTCATGCAATGACATGCATGTCCCATGTCAAATATGGTCATCCACTTATTCATAGTAACCTATCAAAGGTAAATAATCGCATTAGATTGTAAAACATATTTAGTGATCCATAATAGCATAAATATATTTGTGTATCATATTAAATTCATAAACCAAAAGAGAATTCCTTAGTTGTTGAACACATTCATACCCTCCAAATAAAGAAGCATATTCATCACACCATTGACTAAGCTCTTTGTTCAAACTCATATGTATCAAAGACCATGAATTTTCACTCATGCCCAATAAGGCCGCTATTGCATGGTAACAATAGTTTTCAACAACTTTGACATCAACTACATTAGATGTAAAATGAATATAATTTAACATGAAATTGATCAAGCGTGGGCACTACTCTCTTGGACCTGCTAACATGATATGTTGTTTAGCTTAACCTCCTAGTTGATGACTATCATGAATAGAAATAAGTTCATCCATATGCTCAAAATACGAAGGGTCGTGTTTAGTTAATCTTACCTCCTACCTTCATAACCTTTAATTTAAACCTTGTTAACTGGCACGCATTGATGTTAAGTTTGGGTATGCAATTTCACGTTACTTATTTTTTATCATTACCTTGTCAGCAATGTCAACCTCTTTAAAGCAACTCATAATACTATCAAATTCTTGTTGAATGAACAACTCTGTAGAAGAATTATTTGATGTCATATCTAAGAAGCTTAGTTTAGTACAATATGCAGGAACAACATCAATTGGTATGCTACTAAATTCATATCTATCTAACTGACATGCACAAGGTAGACCATGCATACCTCTTAATGTGCAACCACACTAACTACTATCAACATCAACAAACTTGACTTGTTGATGCATATTTGCAATATGATTTAATGCATATTTTGAAACAAAACCATGCGACCTCTTGTATAGTGTTGTGTTAAACATATGACCAACATGATGAATGTCTCTTTCAAAAAAAAGAAATGTTGTAAAGTCATCAAATTGTCCACTACATCCTAATAATTACACAAGTTTGCCATGCTATTTTCGAGCAATCTCTTCAAGCTCCAATGAGCCTACTCAACCTTACACACAAAAAAATGTCATTTTTAGCATATTACCACAATTTTAGCATTTTAGAGCAATAAAATTATACAAAAAAGACCTATTACTTGTTGTATTCCCTAAATGCATGCCTTGACAAATCTCTCTTTATGAGGGATTAATCATGTGCCCTTCACGTAGTCCACGAACATAGACCACAATGAATACACAATTTTTAACATTGTCACATGATTTTCTTAATCATCAATTATAAAACAATCCATAACACTACACCAAGCTTTCATGACTTGGTCCTATGCCTCTTTAGGATGCACATACATCTCGCATTTTTCCTTAATATTTTTATGGATATGGAAATGACATAGCAACTTAGTAGCTTCAGGAAAGACAATTTTAATTACACTCAAAAGTGCTAAGTCTCTATTAGTAAAACAAAGTTATTTTCATGCTCATATTTAAGTAAAACAAAAGCTGCAAAAAATGTTAACATTGTAGACATCATACCAACAATTTCAAGTAAAAGGAGTCAATACCTATTTATTTGTATGTACTATCCATCATTAATACTATATTAAAAGAATTCAACAACTTCACTGCATCAAGATGTATCTAGAAAATATCACACACAACTTCAGTTATATTATTCATTCTATGCCAATGAATATACTTGTCATGCTCAAGTAAATGCACCAAATATTGCATTTTCGTTCTAGGACTCCTTTCATATGATTGATACATATGTCTTGCATTATACACTTGCTTGATAGTTGTCACATTTTCTTTATTGTGTTCTTTAAATGTGAGTAGAATACTTCTTGGTTTAACCTTACTCTTTGTCATCTCAACAAGCAAGTCATGTTCAATAGTCATTAGTCAGCCAGCATAAGGGTAACCTACTAAGGTCTTAAATAACTTATGATTATGAGTCTCACACAAAAATTGAATCATTAAACCTTGATTATTCTTCATAGGTTTACTATGTAGCCTAAATGGGCAACTGCACTTTCTTATTTCACTCATTGTGTGTTGTAATTTTTTTTTTGTATTTTCCACCTCTCTCGCAACTTAACAAAACAAATGTCTTTCTTCCTTGTAGGCCATTGGGTGTGTATGACCTAAGAATGACAATTACAACCCCTAACTTGAAGGCAATAGCTCAAGCCCATTTTAATAATCCATCTCGACTCGTAAACCCCTATATAAAAGACATCTTGATAGGCACAATTTTTTTAAAGTTAATTGAAGATGACTGTAAAAATTACGTCAGTGGTTATGAAAGCATGACTGCAATCTTGATGTATTAAACTATGTAATTTTGTCTTCACTTTCTCAATGTGATTAATACTTGTGTTACTTCATCTAACTTCTTACTAACAAAATCATAATCCATTGCAATTTTGAACCATGTAGATATGTGCTTAGAATAGTAATACATAAATTATTATAATGAGTGAAGATGAAAAAATTTCATTTCTTAAGGAGTCCGAATTAGCTAATTTGGACTTGTAAAAAAACTTGTTTTTCAATGTCCAGATTTGCTAATTTGGACTCATAATTTTTTTAACAAATCCAGATTAACTAATTTGGATGTTAAAAAAATTGAGAGTTTGGATTAGCTAATTCAGACTTGTTACCAAAATTTTTTGTGAATCCAAATATATTTTAACAAATCTGGATTACCTCATCTGGATTTATTGACATCCTACTTTTTACAATCCCGGATTAGATAATCCTGATTTGTAAAAAATACCTCTAGATGCACAATATGTTTTTGAATTCCATTGAGTTCAGATTAAGTGTAGAAATCAAAATAAAACTATGCAAGCACTTACTAGTTATGTTGATTGCAAGGAGATAGAGGGAGATGTTGAGGGAGCTCGGATTAAGCAATGGAGAAGATAAAATGCAACAACAAAAAGATGAAGAATAAACCCAAGCACAAGCACCAACATTTGAGTCATATGGAAGGAAATAAGGAAGAAGGAGAAGAACTTTAACCTAAGAGCATTTTTGTCTTTTCTAAAGAATAGGAAGGTATAAAGAAAAAATAGGGAGGGACAAGGAGAAAAAGTCTTCCATATATCTTGTAAACCACCACCAAGATATAATCATACTTTACGGATACATACTAATTTGGATGTCAGAGTCTCTACAGTTCTACCTACTGGAAAGGAGTTCGAATACTACGTTGTTCAAGATCTATTGTTTTGATAAAAACCATATATTATAGATTATGTTTTATTAATTAATCTTATTTATATTTATGTGAGGATTCATTAATTAGTTAAATTATAATTTTTAAAATGTAAATCTTACAAATCAAATTGTTGACTTTATATTCTTGTTAAATCAAGTCTTTAAAATTTCATATAAGTTAAGAATTATTTTATGGTTCACCACGTCACTCAATTTCAATGTATAATATGATATTTAAAAATATAATATATTTATTATTAGATAACATATTCAGAAAATCTAAAACATGTAAATATTAATATACATAATCATTAAGACAATAGCATGAAATTCATTGGTTTAATTTGCATTTTACAAAAAAATAAAAATAAATTGAATGCGTAATCTAATTAACTAAGATGACAAAATGAGATGAGTAGACCTACGAGATCATTTTGGTAGAACAGGATAATGTATTGAGTTTATTAGTTCATTTTGACTTACTCAATCTAACCAATCAAAATTTTTATTTTATTTTAACAATACAAAATGCATTTTTATTATTATTTACTGTCAAAATGAAAACAAAAAATATTTAAAACAAATTATACCTAAAATTATATGAGTTTAATTAGTATATACTGTTAGTATAAAAAATTTTGATAGTGGCATTCAATTAAAATTTTTCATTTATGTGACTTTCAAAATACTAATTAATAAAATCAACAAATTTATCATGGATAAAAGATTGTAATCAAATGTGAGTGTAATACCAATTAAACTCATATTCTATTCCACCGTGAACTTAAGTCCTTAACTATTAGATCCTAGAAACTTTTCTTTCTTTTTTGCTAAATCACGTATTTAATTTACTTTAATGAATACCGAGTAGAATTTTATCATTAGTATTTAATGATATTCATGGTTGACTATATTTACAGGCCTGTGTGTTTAAGATTATTTATTAAAATAATTATTTAAAAAAATACTGAAAATTATTTTTTATGATCGTAAGAAAAATTTACTTATTATTATGCAAGAATTTTTAAAATAAAATAAAATTTTTAAAATTGTTTTAATTTTTTTTATTCACAAACTAACTGGCCAAAAACGTTTTAGACTATAAAATTACAATTATATTCTTTTGCCATTCTTGGCAAGTGTCAATTATTAATATATTTTAGTTTCTAACCTTGTCAATTATAATTAGAATTTTAATTTTTTTAAAATTTATTTTATTTTATTTTCTCTTTCTTCCTATTTTTTTATTTATATTTTTATGTTTCTTTTTTCTCTATGTTTTTTGTTCAATTTTTTTTTATTTTTTAATATTATTTTCTAGTTATATAAAAGTATAATTTTTCATTTATATAACATATTTTACTTTATTTATGTAACATATGTATTAAAAAATGTTGATTAATATTTATATAATAATGTTAAAGTTTTACATATTTGTTGATAAATATATTAAAATTAATTTATTCGATATATTTAAATGAGAAAATATTTTAAAATTTTTAAATAATATATCATAAACTAAATTATTTTTAATTTTTTATAATAAAAAAAATAATATCATGTAGGAAAATAATTCTATTAAACATCATCATAGGTAAATTGCTATGACGATAAAATATATTTTTTATTATTTAGCACAACTAGGGATGATAACAGGACAAAATAGAGACGTGTTTGACTTTCTCATCTACATCCTCATAAAATGCAGGGCGAGTTTGAATTTAGGTATAAAATAAATGAATATAAAACTTAATTTTCATCCTAATCCCATAGGATATTTTGGGTTAGGCTATACTTACGAGTTACTTGTTATATTATTTTTACAATTTAATTTATTTCTTTATTATTAATAAATTATATTATGTTATTAATATGATATCTTAATTTGAATGAAAGTATAAAGAATAAAAAATAAAAGTGTAAGAATTAAAGTTTTAATTAGATATATAATTTTAAATAAACTATAACATGACATATGCAAGTACAAGATAAGTAATTAAATACCCGAGTTTGAGAATCAAGTAATACTCATATTTATATCCGGTCAAAGCGAGTAATGACACATGTTCATATCTAAGGACAACTACATATCAAATACTCACTAACATTTATTTTTACTTAGAATTTCTATAAAATGATTTTTACTTAACAACATTATTTTTTTCATAAATTAGTTTATTAAATATATTTTTTATAAAATATTTTAAATTAATTAGTCAATAGTATTATAAATTGAATTAATTTAATATTTTTATGATGGAGATCAGAAGTATCATTTACATGCACATACATTAGGAATAACAAAGTATTTTATTTGAGTATTAGATTATATTATTTTTTATATGCCTTTTATGAAAAATTATGTTCTATAATTTTATACATATATAATCATAAAAGTAAAACGTTATTGTGATCTTGTCAATACAATATTCATTGTTTGCATTAAATAAAGTGAATTTTTTTAAATATGCAAATCTATTTATTTATATAATCAAGTAATTTTTTTTATCATTTGTATTATAATTTTTTATTATATTTTATATAATAATGTTAATTTTTTACATAATAATGAAATACTAATTTTAAATTATTTATTTAATAATATCATAATTAAATCTGTTTTAATTTTTATGATAAAAATTATTAATGTTATTCTGAGATATTTCTATTCAATAAAAAATTATTAGATGACAAAACACTTTTTTATGTTTAATTTAATTTGTTAATTTATATCAAATTTGAAACAAATTAACACTTTATTTAGACACGAATGACAAGAAAACAAGGAAAAGAGAAAGGGAGAGAAGAGGAAAGGTTTAATTATCTTTATCCTTTAATTTCTATTTTAAAATGTTCAATTTCGTCTATTATTATTTTTAATTCAATTTTGTCATTTTCATTAAATTGAAATTAACATGATAATGTTATTATCGTCTATTATTAACAACGTTTTTATCTGTAAAAAATTGTTATGGAAAGACATCAAAACTATTTAAAAAATGGGAAACATTAATGAGGTTATTAAATTAATTATAATGATGTTAAAACTATTTAAAGAATTGTGAGACAGCATTAAATTTGAAAAAGTCGGAGATTACTATTTAAATAATTGTGAGATGAAATTAAATTAAAGATAATAGTGAAACGAAATTAAATATTTTAAAAACTAGTGATACGAAAAAGATAATTAAAAAAATGCATCTTATCCGAAATTTTTTTTCATTTGGAACTATAAAAAAAGAAAAAAGAAGAAATACACACTTATAAAAGAAAAAAATCCTCTCTTCCCATTAATTTTTCTTGGTTTCTTGACATTGGTATCCAAATGAAAACATGGGAAGAAGAAAAAATTAATCAACTTTTCCTGAATATACTTTCTTCTCAAATTTGAGAGAAAGTGAATAAGACAAAATTAAATGGGTCACAAGATAAAAATACCCTTCTTTGATATGCATCCTATTTTTCTATTTATTTATTTTTTATCATTTTTATATATGTGTTTCTTTATTTTCCTTTCAATTTTCACACAATTAAATAACTGAAATAATCATGTCCTTTTTCACTTTCTTCCCTTTATCAAATAAAATATAAGAATAGAGTCAGAAAGGTTTTTACCTCGCGTGTCATAGTTTCCAAGACTTTGACTCAAAATCCAAAATATCAGAAAACAAATGCCTTCTGATTTCAACAGCACTCTAGTTGAATTGGACTATTTTCGTCTTCATTTCTAATGAAAATAATAGTTTCCAGCAAAAAGATACGACAACTGGTAATTTATTTCTTACTACTATATAAATATAATTTCCATCAGGCATTATATTTTTGGAAGCACCTATGAAGTAGTTTAAACACATAATATATTAACTGATAAGTACGTCTTTAAAAATCATGTTTTGGCGTGTAGCTCTTAATTTCAACAAATCCATTCCATACAAGAAGAATAAATCAACGGTGCTCTCTCAAACATCAGAAAAGCACGACCGTTCAGGACTTAGGTGCGTTTTCATATATGTGATCGGCGGAATATTAATAAAAAGGTGACAGTACCTTACCCAAATAAATATATATATATATATATATATATATATATATATATAATAAAATAAATTGACACTCTGTGACAGAACAAATTTTGTTTTGGACATAATAAGAAAAGAAAAATGAAAATTACATATTACATAAAGCGCAGTGTTTTTACAAGACACTTTCCTTTTATTAAAGTCATATTTTAATGCATGGAGTTTCACATCGGACAGCAAAAGCTTTTGTTACTTTATGCCCAATGGAGGGTCCTTAGTTTTCACTTTCTCTCTCTTCTCTTCTTCATCTCAAAGTTTCAATTGCTACTCTTCTTCTTCTTCTTCTTCTTCATCCTTTCTTATCTGCTGTTTTTTTCAGGTAAAACGTTTTAATATTCTGCTTGTGAGCTTTGCTTCCACGTTTTGTTTTGTTTTGTCGGTTGAACCAAGCAATTCGACCCGGAATTTCTGGAACGGCTCTGCAACCAACCCTGTGTGTCTTTGTTTTTGCCCTTTTTGCTTTCATGCTTCCAACTTTGCCATGCGTCTTTGTCTTTCCCATTAATAGCTGAAATAAAAATTCTGTCTTTGTTCATTCTTTTTCAAGTTCCTTTCAGGGCATTATGACAAGTATGATCTTTTCTTTTCTTTCTTTCTCTTCTTTTTTGAGGGACTTCTTTTTGCTTGTTATTTTGTGATTTTTCAGACATTCAACTTTCTTTATAGTCTTCTCTTAATTTTTTGTTACTTCCATTCTTTTAAATTTTCTTTTTGAAGAACCTACTTTTTGTTTTTCAATTTGTTTGTAGTTTCTCTGCTGAAGTTTGCTTGTAGAAAATGTCAAATGATCGAGTGAAGAGTATAAGCTCATAAGTTCAGAATTCTCTCTTGGCCATCAATTTCCCTTTTTATAACATATATATATTCAGTTATTTTTTTAAACTGTTAAACTTTTTTCCACCGAAAAGTAATAAACTAATAATTACCTTATGTACATGTATACACTATGTGACCATGCGTAGCAATGAATGAAGATTGTCTTATCTTCTTTTGGTTTCCCTGTTTGTTTAATAATTTGTTTATTTATTGTGTTTGTGTTGCTTCTAACTCTGAAAGTCGTGTTGTCAACTTTAATTTGCAATTTGCATTGAAATTAAAAAAAAAAAAAAACTATACTTTTCTGATTGTTGCTAATCTCATGCTTCTTAGCCACAAAGCAAAGAAATTTTGAACAAAGGTATACTTCATAGAAGTTCTGAGATGAATTGTTTGTTGAGGTTGTTTATAAATCAAGGGTAGCAAGCTGTTTTTCAGTGCACCTTTTCTGTTTTCTGTTTGTTTGCCGATCTTGAAGGGTGTGGTGTGTAACGTAAGATAATTGAGATTACCGAGTTTGCTTTATGAACAATGTCAAATGGTGTCATTGCATGATAGGGCATACAAAATTGGGTGCTTTCGGTTAAACTGTGATGTCTCTGCCAGTGCTGAGCATAGGGGAGGAGGAGGGTAAGAGCAATGTCACTGCGTTGGTTTCTTCAACCACCATGGAAAGTGTGTCTCACAAGAGCTTAGAATTTAAAGAACGGAATTACATGGGATTATCTGATTGTTCTTCTGTGGACAGCTCAGTTCCATCATTCTCAGAAGACAGTAAAAGTAATCTGAACCTGAAAGCCACTGAACTGAGACTCGGGCTTCCTGGGTCACAATCTCCTGAAAGAAGCTCAACTCAATTTGATGAAAAACCTTTGTTTCCTTTGCATCCTTTGACTGATGATCAGCATTCTTCAACCAAGACTGCTGTTTTGGGAAACAAAAGAGGATTCTCTGATGCCATGAATGGCTTCTCAGAGGTAAACACCAATTTACTTAAAGGACATGTACTTTTTATTTTAAATTCTTGCTAGGCTCGGCACTAAAAGTCCTCAATCTATCATGCAGGGGAAATTCCTAGTCGATTCAGAGGCTGCTAATCCAATACTATCTCCCAGGCCTGCTTCTAACTTGGGATTAAAACCAGGTTCTACACTTGAGAAGGTTGGGGCTCAGCAAACCAAAATGAAAGAAGTTGCTGCAACAAATGTGGGGGTCGATAAGCCTCATGCTGCTAATGAAACTAGACCAAATAACAGTGCACCAGCTACCAAGTAAGTGGAAAACTCAAATTTGGTAAGTTTGGTTTAACCGTGGAAATCACTTCTAATCATCCTTGTGCGCCAGGGCTCAGGTTGTGGGGTGGCCTCCATTAAGATCATTCAGGAAAAATTCATTGGCAACTAATTCAAAGAACAATGATGAAGTTGAAGGAAAAGTGGGGGTTGGTGCACTGTTTGTGAAGGTCAGTATGGATGGCGCTCCCTATTTAAGGAAAGTAGACTTGAAGAATTACTCTACATATCCAGAATTATCTTCTGCTCTAGAAATGATGTTCAGCTGTTTTACTATAAGTAAGAAAGAATTAGTTTTATATGGAGAAACTTACCCTTCCAATTATTTATATATGGACAGTCTGCCTGGATCCAGTTACTGCTTGTTTTGGTATGGTTTCAGGTCAATGTGGATCTCATGGAATTCTGGGCAGGGAAATGCTGAATGAAACCAAGCTGAAGGACCTTCTTCATGGATCGGAATATGTTCTTACATATGAGGACAAGGATGGCGATTGGATGCTTGTGGGTGATGTTCCCTGGGAGTAAGTTCTAATTCATTTTTTGAACTTCTCCATTGTCTTTTCTTTAAAAAAATAAATCCCTCAAAATAGCAACTTTGTATTTTAGAAATGTTGTTTTCTCGTGACATAGTAGTTTTGATTCATATTAGCACTGAAACTTTAAAATGATTGCATACTAGTGTCTGATATGTACCTGGATTTTTTTCTTTATACTTCTAGTCTTTTTTTTTATTCGAATCAAAGATTGTGTCATGAGATTTACAACTACGTTCAAACCTTGTTTAACAAATTGAACTAGACCCACCCTCTTGACTATATCTTTTAATTATTTTCTGAATTTTTTGTACAGATTCAGGTGGGACACTAAAGTGATTAGATAATTATAGTATTTTCCCATGCCTATATGTTTATGTCTTCATTTTAATTTAGGATTTTGTGTTTTAATGTTGATATTATATTAGTTTTATATGTTCAATATTTACTGCATCGTGTTTATATTTTTAAATTTTGTTATATCAACATATTAGTGTTGAATTTTATTCATGTCTCATCGCTGTTTTTACTAGGATGGAACTTTTAATAGATAGTAGAAAAATGATTTGGCGTGAATGTTTGTACAAAACCAACTAGCCAAGAAAAGCTTGGATAATGAATATACAGCATGATGCATATCATTCTCAGGAGTAAACCACAGCAAAGTGACTTCAAGACATTTTCATTCAACATAAGTTAAATCATCTTATGAGAGCAATTTACACTTATACTTGATTAATGCATGTAAGCCCATAAATTGTGAAGATGTGTACCATAACATTATTACAACTTACGATGGTAGCCATACATTATCCATGCTTGTTGAATGCAGCATGCTGAAAAATATTATAGGAATGGCTTATAAATTATAACCTAGGGTGTGGGTCCGTGTAATCATGTTCCTGTTTTATGATGTGTTTGTTTTGTAGATTAAATTATATTCCTAGAAATAATATTCTTGAGTACTATTTCTAGGATTACTGTTTTCATCAAATTTGTTTTTAAATACTTGTCATTCCTTGGAATATTTTTAAATTTATTTTAATTCAAATTAAAACATTAAAAAAAATTGACATAGAATAAGGGGGAAGTTATATTAGAGAATAGCTTCCATTTAATATGAGATTTCGGAAATAAATAATGAGAATCTGTTATTGTTCCAAGGAATTTTCTAAAAGCTAAGGACTAATTCAATATGACATTAAGCTATAATACCAGGGAAGAAATTTCAGTTGTGATTATATTTTTTGGGAGATTTTCACCAATGAAGCACAAGCACTAAGCCACTAAGGTGATTTCCCATCACATTCAATCTAAAATCTCATGTCATTATGTTTGTGGATGTTTATTTATACTCATTGGCCAATTCTACCTAATGTGGGACTTTACCTTCACACTTAATTCCAACAAACATTTAAAGCCATAATTTGATTTATGTTTTTCTTTTAAAGAACAATACAAAATGTATTTGTGGGCAACTAGGCTAGCTGTACTTATTAAGATTTAATTTTGATCTAGTGGAAATTTACAAATTACAAAATTTTACACTATCAATGAACTATATTATATAGTGTAATGGTAGAATGAGTATAAATTATAAAAAACTGTCACTGGTCACTGCTAGATAGGTTTATCTTTTGGCATCCCCTGTTAAATCTTTCATGAAATGAAGTTGCATAATGTTTGTTTATCTGCAAACTAATTTTAGACAATGTATCAAACTCTTTGCAGAATGTTCACTGAAACATGCAAGAGGCTGAGGATCATGAAGAGTTCGGATGCCATTGGTCTAGGTACTTTTTATCGACCCCATCTATCTTATAAGTTTACTTAAGTTTAAACGTTAATAGTTGTATGAAAATCGTGTAAGTATATAAGAAAGGAAAAGCAATAAAGTTATAATGCCTTCAGTTCATTAATTAAATGTTCATCACATAGTTAAATAACAATCAAAATATGAAGAAAAATTTCAAATAGCCTGGTAGTTGTTTCAATTGTGCAGTGGTGGTGATAAGAATAAATGTATAATGTTAATGATCAAATAGTCTTATGGGGCTATAACTACATTACACGAGTCCTTGTTAAAATTGAAGTTAAAAAATAAGTAACTTCTTCCCAAAAAATTGTTATGTACTCTAAATACGCCATCTACAAAATGCTAAATAAATAATACGCGATCTACAAAATGCTGAATGAAATTGTGTTCGGAATTCTGATGTAGTTGGAAGTGAGCTATTATTCCAATTTTAGAAAAATTCATTATGAATGTGATCTAAGACCGGCAGAAATTTGAAGATAATCATAGAAATCCAAGTTGAAATTATTTTACTTTCCAGCTTTTGTTTAATGTCCATGAGTTGGTCTAAGTTTTTAGTGTATGCATATCTTATAAAATTTATATTTTTGTGTGTACTTGCAGCTCCCAGGGCTGTCGAAAAAAGTAAGAGTAGGACCTAGGCAGTACCAGGGTTCCTCTCTATCCATCTAACTGTCTGAGGGATTAAAAGCTTCTGGGCAAAATTAGGGGAGAAACAAATCAAAGACATGGTGTCTTGGAAGCGATAACTGAAGGCATTTTGGAGTGGATAGAAATCTCATATTAAGCTGCCCTAATCCTTCTATTGTTGTTGATTATGTTGTCATGGCGTTTATGTTTAGTAAGCTACTTTTCAAGATTGTTGTTGTGTTAAAACTTATAAAAACTCCAAGACTTGACTGTGGTCTGTGGAGTACCTATATTTTATGTATTTGAGTTAATGTAGTTGAAGGATCTGTGATGTGTAAATTTTACAGCGTACCTTCAACGGGGTGTCCTATGTTTGTGTTAAAATAAACCAAGTTGTGTGTCAGTATGGCCATGTACTGTTAGCCACTTGTCGAAGTCGTTACCCAAAAGCATACGGTTGTCAGGATCTAACCAAAAAACTGTGGCGTTAAAGCTAGAATTCCCAAACTAGATAGATGTTTCTGATCGAGAATTTTTTATTTCTTTACCGCACCATGTTTTCTCACCAAATATTAAAAAATTGTGCTTTGGTGATGCTTTGAGGTTTGAGCCTGGACATTGAACTGTTTAGATCTTGTCAAGACATGTTGGATATGGTTGTCGGGGGGATCTAGGAGCCAAGCATGTGAAGGTCTGACCATTGGTTGCAGTGCATGTTCAGTTAAACCAAAGCGCACAGCACTGGCGTGACATTATGAAAATTGTTTTAGCCTTTTGTGGCTCTAGTTCTGTGTTAGCGTACATAGTATTGTCTTTCATGCCTCAACTAATGGGTATTAAACTAAGTTGAGTAGTGGCTATTTTGGGTCCAACTTATGCTCCATGAAAGGAAGAGAATGTTGATTTGACGTTTCTAGATTTAGTTGTTAGTTATTACCACGTACAAGCATCTCAACAACAGAAGGTTGTTTTTTATACCCACTATGAAACTAAACAAAAGGGGTTATGATTAGACATATTAGTAGCTGATAAATTTGGTGTATGTAGTGGTTAAGGTATTTTCTTCTGAATTAGTGGATGTCTAAGTCTCTTGCAAAAGTGAGTTCGGGTACCTCTCATTTGGGAAATGCATCCAAAGTCACAGGTCTCATGTGATTCTCTTTGTCTACCTCTTGTCTAATCGGTTTAGTTCATCGTATTTGGTAATTTTACAAAATATTGCAATTTACAAATAAATCCACGGCTTCTCTCTGCAGTTTTAACTTCTGATCAAAATCCAAGAAGTAAAGCTCTTGGGTGTTGTATCCAGTGTTCTTCCTTTAAATAGAAAAAAAAGACATGAAATCATTTTATTTAAAGCAAAATAATCTTTTATCTTATCTCATATCTCAGATCCTCAACTTAACAATAATAAAAAAGAATAAGAATATGCATGGGTTTAATTTAGAAATGCATCACTGGGAAATTTATAGATAATGGAATATGTGCTGTGTACGGGCCTCGGAGGCTTTTATGGGAATCCCACGAAAAGAATATAATTTTGAATTCGGGAATGATGATATTTTTGTTGAGTAAATTCTCATTTTAGCCTATGATATTATCTGAGAATAATTTGATTGATTATTTGTTTCTAATTATTTGTTTCAGTATTGGCTTTTGAAGAACATTATTTATGCCATGCTTTTTTCGTACATGCTCCTCGCTGCCTTAGCGGTAGTTTCCTTACTGATGACAGTAGAAGTCTCTTTTCTTTTCCGGTTTGATTTATGAGTAGTTTGGCCTCCAGATCTCCGATAAATAAAGAATAGTATAAATGATATTCTTAAAGTAAAGAAATAAAAAAATCATGTAGGTGGTGATATAGAGAGAATAGGTGGTACGTACTAATGATGTAAAATATTTTATAGGGTAGGACGTAACGTAAGTCTATACATATAAAACATTGTAATTCTTTGTTTTCAAGAAATTTATCGAAAGTGTTTTAGGAGCTATTATCACTTTCATTATTATTGAGCTTATTTTTCTTAACCTCGTATACTGAATTTTTTTAAATATATTTTTTTAATTTAAAATTTATATTTTTATGAGGAGGAAGATATTTAAAATTTAATTTGATTTAACATATAGTTAAAAAAAAAAGAATTGAGCATCTTAAACTACTATTCTTTATATGTATCAATATAATTGATTTTTCTAATCATTTACCCGTTTTTTGTGAATGATCTAATCATTTGCCTATTTCAATCTATTGATTTTCTCTATTTATTTTTCAAGTAAATTTTTTTCTTTATTTCTAAATTGAATTTCATTAATTTTTTTTAAAAAAAATCAATAACTAAAAAAACTTGGTATACAATATAAAATATTCATCGCTAATCTAACATATAATTTATATATTAAAAAATATTTTTTATTTTAATCACAATATAATTTATATATTCAAAAATACTTTTTTATTATAAAATTTAATTGTGTAAAAATAAATAATTTTTTGTACATCGTATAAACTAAAAAACTAAGAACTTTTAAATAATAATTGAAATCCTGAGACAACAGCCCCATATTCGTACACCAAGATCCATCCCTGGGATTTGGGTTGTCAATTTTTGTTAATTGTTAATAAAGACGAAATGCAAAGTGAGTTTGGTTTGGGTCAGTAGGATTCGTTGCATTTACTTTTTTGGGTTCAGAGCGAGACATAGTCTTGGTATGGATGCTAGTGTTATCCTTTCATGATTAGTGGGCCGGGTGACACTGGACTCTTCCTGTGGACCTAGTACTGTCTTAATATCAATTATCATTATTATTATTGAAATGTAATAAAATTTTGTGTTGTAATGCTGCTAAATTTTTATTAAAATTTTCTCAGTAATTTTTTTACCTGCATAAAACTGAATGGAATCCCAAAATTTGCAAGAAAAATAAACAAAGGTTCTGTAATGCTAACCTTGACATTCTTTCTTTTAGTTTTTTTGCTATACCGGCCTAATCTTGAAGTTAAAAGTCTAATAGTAGGACTTAATTGGTTTGATTTTGTTTAGTTTTTGAAAAGAGTTTTTAAAAATAGTTTTTAAAAATTGTTTTCGGGAAGAAAAGGAAAAAAAAAACTTGTTTGGTAAGTGTTATTTGAAAACTATTTTGAAGATGTAATAATAGAAAAACTTGTTCATATTTATTAAAATTTTATTAATGAAAATAAAAAAAAATAACATATTCTGATTGTATTTTGAGTTTTCAAAACAAAAATAGAAAACTGAAAAGCAAAACTACTTTTAACTGTTTTTGTTTTTTAGTTTTTAAGAACTAAAAAGCCAGAACTGTTTTTGAAAACTGTTTTCAGAAAATACCACCCAAACGAGTTTTTTTAGTTTTTAAATACTAAAATACTGAAAATAGTTTTATAAAACTGTTGTCAAACAAACACTTATGGCTTGATTGTTTTTTTTTGTTTTTTAGTTTTTGAAAAGAGTTTTCAAAAATAGTTTTCAAAAACTGTTTTTGGGAAGAAAAGAAAAAAAAAACTTGTTTGGCAAGTGATATTTGAAAACTGTTTTGAAGATGTAAAAATGAAAAAACTTGTTAATGTTTCTTAGAATTTCATTAATGAAAAGCAAAAAATAACATATTCTGATTGTATTTTGAGTTTTCAAAACAAAAACTGAAAAACAAAATTACTTTCAGTTGTTCTAGTTTTTTAGTTTTTAAAAACTAAAAAATCAGAACTGTTTTCGAAAACTGTTTTTAGAAAACACTACTCAAGCAAGTTTTTTAGTTTTTAAAAACTAAAATACTGAAAACAGTTTTATAAAACTGTTGCCAAACAAACACTTAATTTTGAGTATTCCCGACAACCCAAATAGCCATAAGCCAATGTTTTACTCATCTTATAATTAGGGATGACAAACATATCTATATTTGTGGGTATTATTTCGATTTTGACGGGTAATACCTGCTTTAATCGAGTATAGGTACATGTATTATCCGATATGATGAACCGGGTATAGGTACGAATAGGGGTATATGACTATTCAAACTCATTTCACCCCTTTAATTTTAATAAATATATAATAAGTTTAAAGTTATAATTTAATTAGTTTTAATTTTTAATTTTAAGTTATAATTTTTTATTATTAATTATTCTTTATATACTTTTAAATTAATATATAATCAATAACTTAATATATATATAATTTATTTAATAATAAATAAGTAAATTTAAATGATAAAAAATTATATAAGGGTACCCGCAGGTAAATTCGATCTCAAAAATACCTGACTGATACGGGGATGAAGATTAAAATTTCATACTTGCTATTTTTATACAAAAAAACTCAAACCTGCCCCACACTTTCTAGGGACAAGGATAGGGAGGGTCAAACTCGCACCCGCCTTGCCCTATTGTCATCTCTAGTGACAATTCTTGTAGTCATTATAGAAGAAAAATAAGTGAAAATTAAAAAGTTAAGTGTATTTTTAATAGTGAGTTATAAGATGGTCCGATGGTATAAATTAGGATATATAATTTAAAATACATTTATATACAATTGTTTTATAATTACAATATTGTTATTAAATGTTTACATAGTTCTAATTTTTGAAAATAATTTTTTTTCTGTTTTCAATTGTTTTTCGAAAATATTTTCAGATAAAATGTTTTATAAATCATAATCAAATATATTTTCACTACTATTTTCTATAAAAATAAAAACAAAAAACACCTAAAGCAAACACTACTCATATTTCACTAGTTGGTCAAATAATAAAAAAAAAAGAAGGTGAAACTGAGTGTTTGATTTAAATATTTCAAAGAGTTGGATTAATTACTAGTCAAAAACTAGTAAAAATCTAAAAAAAAAAATCACAATGGAAAAAAATGATAGTAAAATGGTTCACATTTATGATAGATGGAGCCTTTATGGTTCAAGAAATTATTCACAAAATAATAATAGGTGGAATTCTTGTAGTTGAAGGTTGTGTAGTAATTCTCTAAGTGAATTTTTACAGGCATGTTTAAACTCCCTATCTTAGCTTGTAAAAGCTACAATGCACAGCACTCCAATGTTATCAGACTCGTATTGTTCTCTGATTCAATTAAGGCAAGGAGTTACAGGGTTAGAGGTTAATTCGAGAATTGATAATTAACTTGCACAACTCGGATTATATTAAAAAAATATAAATATTTTATAATCTATATAATTTTATGCTATAAAAATCATAAAACAATTACATTGTTCCAAAAATCAAGGATACAAATTAAATTAAATAATGTTAACACTACATTTATGACTTATTTGATATTAATTTTGGTGAAAGTTGCAATTGTAGAAGGACAAAGCCACAAATATTAGAACAAAACGCAAACATACTAAGTTACAAAAAGTGAAGATTGAATGTAGTGTATTAGAGTTTTTTTTTCCAATTCAAAACGACGTTGTTTCACCCATTAAAAAAAATATTAAAAAAAGAACATGACCCCCCAAGTTACCGGACTGTCGGGTCACCAATTCTTAGCCGAGTTTGATTGAGTCGCTCTAAATCAAATTGGTTCTGATACCTTTCTGATATTGATTCCCAATCAAACCAGATGAACTAGTGAGTCAGAGTAAAGTTTTAAAACATTGGACCAATCAACCTTGTATTTGGCATACCTCACCCAATATTCATCACAAGTTTGAACTCTAGGTTTGAGTTAACTTTATATCTATATCTATGAATGCTTACCTCTACATGGGACTAATGACCGACATATGGACCAAAATTTTACACTTCCTTAGGTTAATTTATGAGCTGATTTAATTTGTAACAAACTTTAGGTGTAGATCATATTTTTTGGTTAATATTTTATTTGATAACATACAAGAAAAATTCTCTCTTATAAAATTATGGTAATGTGATGAAAAATTAGAAGTAACTATATATTTATTGTTTTAACTTTACCATGAAAAAATTCACTATTATTAATTACCATGAAACTAGTCCAAACACAGCATTAATAAGTTTATCTAAATTGATCGAGTATGTAGATTAAAAAATAAAGATATATTTACGTAAAATTTAAAATATGTAAATTTTACAAGATATTTCATACAAAAACAATTTATGTTAAAGAATATAAATATTATATAAAAATTATAAAGCATAAAAGATATTATACTATTTTCATGATCCCTTAAAAAAAACTATTTTCATGATCAAGAAAGCTTATGGTTTAACCGATTAAGCTGGTCCAATATATATATATATATATATATATATATATATATATATATATATATATATATATATATATATATATATATATATAATTTTGAAAACATCGATACGTATAAAACACGTCCCAAAAATATCCATTTATAAGTTAGTATATTTCATATAGCATGTGCAATATGAAAATCTGAACACAATCGGACATTAGATTCAAATCTTAGTTTTTTTCCATTCAAAAGCAGGTGCAATATCAGATCATCAAATAAAATCCTTCTAACTTCAAAGTAATATATATTTATATTTGGCTTACTTCTTTATTTGAAAAAAAATAATTGTGATAATAATATTATACTTATGATAACGCCTATAAAAAAATTATACTTATGATAACAATATCAAGTCACTTTTACTGTACTCTTATGGCGTATAAGAGAAAGACAAAACTAATACTACTTACTTAAAAATTATAAAACTAAAAGATTCTTATTCAATCAAACTAGAACATGATTTATGACAGATGCGATATGCAGTTGATGCATATTAGTATTATTATGCATTTATTTATTTTTCTATCTTCTCGGAACCAATCAGATTATCTTGTTTTGACAATCATCCCATGTGGTTTCAAGACGGATACAAAATGTGGTCTTCAAGTCAACTTGCTAATACATGCATCATCATGAAATCCATTCACATTGTTCATTATATTAATTAACAACATCAGCATATTAACAAAATATAGCTATAAATAAATTTAGTGTAGCAGATTTGTCTCATACAGGAACCTGTCAACGCTTAACAAATCCATTAGAAAAAACAACCTAATCAATTTTGGCAATATCTAACTACTTAATTTTTTGCAGGGTACATGCATAAATTAATTCTAAGATTGGTTCTCAATTTGTTGTATTTATCTTAAAATAAGTTAGGCTATCAATTCATCGTGCAGCATAGTTACCATAAGTAGTTGCTGGACGAGTCTATTTTCGTTATTACTCATTTGGAGTAGATGGTGCAAGTGTTGTCGTCAACTATTTTGCCTTATATATTGTTTTGACTGCTTCACTGGGAAGGCCTGGTTATATTTATTATTTATTCCAATTGACATATTGTTATAATTATGATTGATAAGTAATTATCTTTCTTAAATATATGTGATTATTTGTGTACATAAAAAAATTTATTGATTAAAAGAACTTAATTAATCTCTTAAATGAATCATAATATGTCAAAAAATTAGTCATTAAATATCTTGAATTAAAATAATAATTGACACATTCCATATTCAATATATCTGTTTTTTTGGTTTGTGTAGGAATGAAATATAATTGTTAACAAGTATGCGATAAACCCTAAACCCTAAACTCTAAACCCTAAAATTATTATTTCCCTATCAATGTAATATTGTTCCTTGTGCAAGGAGCATCAAGTTGAAAACAGTAATCATCTTTTTTTGACCTAAAGATTTGCCGCTTTTATTTCACACTGTAGGCTCTTGGGTGGTTGGTAAATTCAAAAGTAAATGCAGATTTTTATTTAGGAACGCAGTGTGTTGGAATATCTGGATATTTAGAAATTCTATTGTTTTTAACAATTGGACAGTAAAGTTTCTGAATACCTTTGGTTTTATTCAGCTTATCTCCTGGAAATAAATGTCTTATAGGTTTGTTTTAAGAAGAGATGTGTTTTTTCAGATTGGTGTTGTAATCCTCGTCTTTGTTTATTAAACATGAGGCAACTCTAGGTAGTTTTGGTGGGCTCTTCTTGGATCCTTTCCTGTTTTCTTAGTTTATCTGCTTCGAAGTTTTAGAAATATCCGGTTTCGCCAGTTTTGTTTCTTTCTTTTTATTTATATATATATATATATATATATATATATATATATATATATATTCATTTTGCTTTTCAAAAAAAAAATCCAATATTTGAGCATATAATTGAATTCATGAATATTTTTTTACCACTTTATTCCTCCAGCAACTACCCAAGATCTATGCCCATCCCTTCAATTATTCACAAGAAGACTTATCGTGACAGCATTCATGTAGAGCTGAGAGCAATTCAGAAGCAACAGGGGATGGCAAAGGTTAACAAACACCCATACTTTGCTGGATGTGAAGTAATTGTTACCAGACCAAAATAAATTATCTCCCAAAAGTTGGTGGGTGTGCAAAAATGCAGTCATAAAGCAAGGGTAGTGTGCGAGATCAGCTACGTACAAAGGGAGAGATATTTTATTCTGCTGATTTGAAGGCATATTATTCAAATCACCTATAAACTTTTTATTTTGGAAAGTAGTTTAGTATAGCCTTGAATTTCAACACCAAAAGGACCCCACCTCATCCCAATCTCATTGTTCGAAAACTTAATAGAAGTAAATGCTTATTAAACAAATGAATAGGAGAAGGAATTATGTGAAAGGTGCAAAACATGGCCTAAGATGGTAGCCAACTATAGTTCTCTCGGACTTGCTCTACCTTCCTTGTACATTGCATGATTGAAGGAAGTTGGAGTGGTTAGAAATGGTAGTTGCAATTAAAAGTCATGAACCACGGAGATCACAAAAGAAATTATTGGCATACTATTAATTAATTGCCGACCCTTACTTCCACTAGAATATAAAAAGTGGATTATTTTGACAAACTGGATACTGCACAAGAGAACTAAATTACTTAATGCAAAAAGTTACTGCCCCCTACAAAGGCTAACCCAATAAGGGAGTGTGCTTTTTTTCATTGACAGCAAATAAAATGGAAAACAATGTTATTTTTGTAACTAAAACAATAGCATATTCATATTGCCATATATAAAAATTCTGTTAGACAGAAACCCCGGTTGTGCACTTTACCTGACCTTGATACTTCAAATCAGCACTTCAAATCAGATAGTGATAGAGGAAACACAACCATGCGGGGTCGTCGCTAATTTTGTGCTATGTGTCTTGAAGTCTAACCTGCTGCCAAAGCAATCCACATGACCGACCACTAATTGCAACGTATTGTTATGTCTTTGTTGAGTAGTGTCCTACTCCTAGTGATTAGATCCTGTAACACAACGTTTGAACCCCCGTTTTAAAGTTAAAGCTTAAGTGTGAAAGAATGAATGGGTTTAATCACTATAACAAATGTCAGTTGACAAAACCGTGTCCTACTACTTGTGGCCTTGTCTTTGACCAAAAGTTAAACAAATTGAGTAGGAATACGCAGTTATCATGACATTAGACTAATCAATACGGTAGAAGCTAAATTTGCAAGTGCCTATCAGTGCTATGCTCATCACTAAGGCAATACATAGTATGCTCTGAAATTAACCTCACTTTGGGAACTCCCTAAGCTCTTGAGCGTGCGGCCCAGAAAGCTCTTTTATCTGTGAAATTCACAAGCGACAACTTTCACATGACTTGAAAGATCATAACATAATATGTGGTATTATTGTCATTACTATTACAAATGTAAACGGATATTTTTTTGGGGTGTTTCATAAAGCTACTTAGATTCTTTTTCTGTGGATTAAATACTAGATAATATAATGCTATAACTAGATAAATACAAACGTGACGTGTACTCAGGTTATCTTCTATGCCACTTGCAACCATTTTATAGTTACATACGAGACACGTAGTGTTCGTAAACGAAAAATAATACAAATGACTACATATACGAGTTTACTGATTAAAGAAGTGAAAATTTAAAGAGGAAAAAAAAATATAAATTTAGTATTATATATATGGTAAATAGAAGGTTTTTAAACGGGTATTTGATACTATAATTTCAATGTTTATTTCCAGATTAAATTCAAGACTGTTGAAGTATTTCAGCATAAGTTGAAACGGACTGTTGAAGTATTTCAGCATAAGTTGAAACGGATTCAGGTGAAAATGAAATAAAGAAAACTGTAACAATGCTATTCACAAGTATTATATGAAGTAATCAATTTGAACTGGTTTCAGATTCATGTCCTCTATGCTAATAAAGGAGAGGGACGCGAATATTTCAAACAGAAAAAGCATGTCGATTTTTGATGGTTTTGGAATCGTGATTGTACTTAATGAGATGCATTATGTCACAATTTACAAACATGCTTAGATAATTTGATTGGCTGTGCCGGTACGTGTGTTTGTATCAACCTTGAAAATTTGAGGACCCAACAGACTAAGTCACATCCTCAACGATGAATATCCGAGCATGCTTGTTGAGTGGGTAAAATACAAAAATGACTTTCATCTCCATGCTTCTCTAGTACAGAATCTCCACCTTTGATCTCAGGTCAATAGGTCCAATGAAATTTCCTGCACTGTCCAATCCTACATGTGGGGGCATTGCTAGTGCGAAGGGTCCCATATCTATAATCCAGATAAAAATATGAGGGGCCCTTGCTTCTTATTAAAACTAGTGAACAAATTTTGTAAGGACCTATCAAGTATCAACTAACAATGGTAAAAGTAGAAGGCAAATTCGAATTTTAAACCTGATACAAGCCAACTGTTATTAGAATTTCTTTAGTGTTTATATGTTTTATGCTTTATATATAGGTTCAAAATTAATTTTGAATTTCTTTTTTTTACAATGATAGGATCAGACTTAAACTTAAGACTCCATCCATATTATGAAATCCTCTTATCACTAAGTTGACCTTGGTAGATTTTTTTCTCTTGCGAATTTGGCTTTGATTAAAAGTTATTTTCAATTAAATAATTTATCATTTGTACTCTTGTATTGACATTTTTTTTTTGTTTAAAGGCCAAGGAAAAAGACTCCTCATTTTAAGAATAGGACAAATTACTATTCTCAATGACAATGCCGTTGCATATTTGCTTTTTAACGAAAACTGTTGGATTCAAATCCTAAATCATGCAATGATATGAACAAAAAGGACAATTTGGAAAGTTTAATTGAGGAATTAAACAAATTTAAAAATATTTTTTAAATTGTCATATTAACCCTCTAAAAAGTGTGTATATATATAATTTATTATTTTTTTATTTACTCATCAAGTCCCATGTGTTTGGGTGCACAAAAAATTCAAAAATCTACCTCAGTCTATCAAAACACACAATCATTATACCCATAAAAATCATGTATAGGTATAGAATAATTATGATTAACATTGTCGAAATGCTAAAAGATAAATAATTTTCTTTTTATAAGGTTTGTTTCATATCTAAAGTAACAGAAAAATCATTATATTAAACAATTTGTTAATTACATAACTTAGTTTCTAAACTAATCCTACTATACAGAAATTAAGCAAAAAAAAGTTTTAATAAAATAATTAACAGAATTTACAAAAATAAATGTCTAATTCACTAATTAGGTAGTTTTTACAAGACCAATTTACCATTTTGGTCAAATTTTCTTTATTTTTCAAATATTTTTTACACGTGTATATTTAATGTGAAAACAATGAGTTTTAATTCATTTAATTTCGTTTACAACTGTAATATTTGGTTATTCATTAATTCATTTAATTGTATCCCACTTTTCCAAAAAATGTTCAAGATCAATTAAGGTAATTAACTAGAATGACAATATATGTGTAAGAATTATTTTGCCTTACCTTTTCACCCAAAAACCAATTGCTCTTGCCAGATTTGGCAGAACTTGTGATCTCTCAAGTCTTAGATATGAGAGGCTTTAGAGGCGATAGGTAGGTACTTGCAAAAGAGACTTTGACACTCAAGTCAATGTTGGAATAATAGAGCAAAAGAATGAGAGTGAATAGAATTAGATACCTGAAGGTTAGGTTTAGTTATCCTTTATACTTGCTTTTGTAGGGTTTTGCTCCTAGTTACTTTTTTTAAGATGGTCTTGGGCTTGTGCCGAGGTAATCATGACGTCGTGGTGGGTGTTGGGTGTCGAGATGTGATATCGAGGTATGTTTAGGGTTATGGTTCTGACATGAGGTTAGGACGGAGGGTACATATGCCTACCTGGTGTGTATGTGTGTGTTTCGTCTTGGTTGTCATCTTGGGTGTGCCAGGCAGCAAATGTTGTTTTTGGCAAATAGTGTGTGTTAAGAGTGCTTTGCATGGGCAAGGAATGTCTAGATGGGCAAAGAGTGTCCCTTCGAAATAGAGAGTGTTGAGATTGGCAAAGAGTGTCCCAGCGGACAAAAAGTGTCAAGTTGCTGAGCTTTGGGAAAGTGTCGAGTTGACGAGTTGTCGAGCTTTGCGCAAGGAGTGTTGAGATGTGCAAAGAGTGTCCTATTTGATAGAGAGTGCCAACTTGCTGAGCTCTGGAGAGGTGTCAAGTTGATGAGTTGTCGAGCTATGGACAAGGAGTGCCAAGATGCACAAAGAATGTCTTGTTGGATAGACAGTGCCAAGTTGCTGAGTTGTGAGATGGTGCGGAGTTGACAAGTTTTCGAGCTATGAGTCTAGACGTCAGTGGTACATAACGTACTTACTAGAGAAAAAAGGTGAGATTCTCTGGGAAGTCCACCAAATAGAGTGTCACCAAGGTAGAAGAGTATCATGTGTACTTATATACTATTGAACTGCCTTATTTTGGGCTTCTAATTGTAGTAGCATGAATAATTGATTGCCTACAAATAGTAATAAGGAAAGATAATATTTAGTTAAAGAGATAATAAGAAAATATAATATCTAGATTTATATATGGTAATAAGGACTAAGTAATAAATGTGGCTAATTCTGTCTTAGATATTATTGGTCACACTCAAGGTGAGTCTTTCGTGATCCTAACGTTAAGTTTGGGCTTTGCATGAGACATTTGACCTTATGGGGTTGTGGGTGGTTCATAAGAATGCATCACATAATGTACTGTTGATTCTGATATCATGCAGTTGGATTTTATGGCAGTAGAACCTTCTTAGAGGGCAGAGGTTGGCCTCATGTTTTTAGGCTATGTCTTCCATCTATTTCCCGAATTTATTCATAATGTTGAATTCGTTCATTGTGGATCGAGATGTGTCGCTCCTGATTTGTACCATATATTGTCAAGGGCATAAGAATTTTTATGTCCTCACATACGGCACCAAATGTTCTTAACAAATTTGGCAGAACTTGTAATCTTTCGAATCTTGGGTACTAGAGGCTTTGGGGGGCGACAAGTGGGTACCTGCAAAAGAGACTCTGACATTCAAGTCAATGTTGAAATAAAAGAGTGAGAGTAAATAGAATTGGATAGTTGGAGGTAAGATTTAGCTATCTTTTCATACTTGTTTTTGTAGGGGTTTTGCCCCTAGTTATCTTTTTTAAGAAGATGAGTTTGGGCTTGTGCCGAGATGGTCATGACACCGGGATGGACGTTTGGTGTCGAGGTGTGTTTGGAGTTGCAGTCTCAGCATGAGGTCAGGATGGGGGATACACAATTATATTTCACTTACAACTGTGGAGTAGAAGCTGGGCAGGACACCAAATAGTTATGATATTTTCCTGGCAGTAAATTTTTTTTCAATTATCTTTTTTTAAAGCCATTAAATTAAGGGTAATGTACGAAGGCCAGGTTAGCATTAGAACTGATAAAAAATAGTTAGATTTGATTCACAGATTCTAAGCGTGAGTGATGACAGACCTTACTTTAGGGAAACAACAAGTTCACATAACTCAATAACTGCAGTGAAATTTTTGTCCCTTTTTACAGCTCAGTAAAATCAAAGTAAAAGAATCTTCAATGAGAGATATTTACATGATTTATCAAAATAAAAATATTATTTTATCATGAGTTGCTTGTATAAACAATTTTATCTATACTTTAACAATAAAGAGTCTTCATTAAAATGATGTTTTTAATGGAAGTAAAGGACGGATGTACATGTCAAAATGTGGGGACAATTGTGCCCATTAATTTTTTTATGTTATTTTACAATAATATATAATTATATAATGTATAACGTATAATGTATCATATATAACATATAATATATAGTATGTTGTTATTGTAACTCCTTAATTTTTATAACAAATTTTAAATCTTGTCCACACTCTTTATAGGCCATATAACTTTTGAAAAGAAATTGTATATTGTAGTTACAATTTTGTTTTTCCTTGTAATAGTGGTAATTTCATAGTCACAAGAAGCATAAAAGCTCAAGCCCTTAACTCGACTTGAGAAAAAGCAGTTAAGTAATGAAGGAATTGTAAAAGTTAACAATGTAAACTTTAATAGATTTCAATTGTCATAATTTTTTAAAACTATATTTCTTTCAACAATTATACTTTTTATTTAAAAACAAACCTTTTTTCAAGTAGTTATTAATAAAAAATATTCATTCTGTTCCCAAAATTATTAAAAATAAATAATTAAATATTTCACATAATATATATTTAAATTTACTAACATGTAACTTTAACCTTTAATATAATAATTAAAAAATATTTTATTAATAGTTACAAGCACATTTAGTTAAATTGGAAAGACAAGTTAATATTTTCTTCTGTTTTTTAGTTACAAATTTTATTTAATACCAATTAAAAAGATAAGTTAAAATTTTATTTATTTCAGTCATTGCAATTTTTGTTTTAAAAAATAAACTATAACTTATATTTTATTTTGATGTAAATAAGTTTTTTTTTATATAAGCCAAGAATTAGATTAAAGATGACAAAAAGGAAAGCATAAGAGATGCCTTCCATTTGTAAATACATAGGTCTGCCCACATTTGAAATGGCTGAGGTAAATAAAAATAGAGAAAAACACACTTATATCAATGAATACAAAAATATGGATTCATCCCTCACTTAGCATAACTATAAGGAGTTAGTTGAGTTGTCTTATTGCACTATTCCTAAGAACTAAGCTAGACAACTAAAACAATAGCACGAAAATTAAGAATTGTATTCTGGAAGATTGAATCATTTCTTACCTTCCAAATATGCCAGAAACCTGCAACCTACACAAATGACCAGGTTGTCCGGATTATGTTGTTTCTACTAACCAAACTCGGGAATTGAAATCCATGACTTCGAACTCAACTTGTAGTGCTGAAGATATTCCCCACCAATCACACAGGCCATCCCACACTCTCAAAGCCACTGTGCAATAGAAAAAGAGATGTGATCCTGCTTCAGGAGCATTGTCACACATCCCACATCTGTCCGTTTCCAAATGAAAAATTCCACGCTTCACCAAGTTCAACCTTGTAAGCAATTTGTCAGCTTCCAATCTCTAGGACATGACTTGAATCTTGTGTGGGACACCTTTCACCTATATGAAGTTGGAAAAACTCATCATTTTGTTGTCGTGAGTCCACTGTTAGAGCTCGTACACTAACGAAACAGAGTAACATCCTGATCATGTTACCATCCAAATCTACTGGTCCTTGACCCCCTTTGAAAGAACTAGTGACCCTACTCTACCCCTTAATTTTCCAACAAATCAACCTCCCACTCAAATAAGTCCCTACACCATTCCCATTTTCACCTACTTTCCCCTACATCACACATGTACCTTATTGACACCTCACACCTTATTATTCACTGTTAACCTAAATAGATAACTATAATCCTGTTGAAGGCTATGATTTCCTGACCACCTGTCTAGCCAAAAACTAGTGTCTCCTCTATCCCCAATTTGTCCATGAACCTTACTTTCCCACCATCCTATTTGACCATTTTCTTCCTCTTTGATGGGATTTAAGTTAGTCCACCACTTAGAACATAATCTACCCTTCCTTTCCCACAACCCATCTATTCCCTCATATTTTTCTCTCAAGGCCTTAACCCACAAAGCCTTTGGTTCCACCTTCTGATGTATCCCTCCCCAAGCCATACTTGAACAATTTTTTGGGGAAAGAATGTCACCTAGGATCTTGCTCATAGAGGTTCCAAGGTTGAAGAAATGGAGGTGGAAGATTAGGAGATGGAGGTGAGGTAGGCGCCACTTCTACTTTTAGATGATAAGCCATGAGTGAAGCTAGCCACAAGGAAATGAACCCTTGATAATAGCATGAAGGACCCTCACAAGAGTGGAGAGAACATGAACAATCTCTAAGAACAAAGAGCTCTCAATTTTAGAGAAAGGTTATTTTCATTCAAATGAGTGTTAAAAACTACATGAAGGAAGGAATGCTCTATATAGAGAGCAAGACATGGATCTATGGGCCTAGGCACTAACATGAATGTCCAACATGCTTAAATAAGGGTTAGTTGGCTTAATTTAGTGTTAATTTAGCATATGCTCAATTAACACTAATTTCATCCAACTAAAGATCCAAACATGGCTTTAAAAATATGGATATATGTTCCCTTTAGTTTGAATTTGAATTTTGGAGGGAAATGACATGACACCTCCAAAATTCAAATTAAAATAAGAAGGAATAAGAATCAGGCATGTAGGAGTGAAAAAGCACATGTGGAGTGAAACAAGGAGACAAAGGGGCCTATATGCCTCCTACATGTTTCATGTGTTGGTTAGAAGGGTGTGAAGAGGAACTAGAGGTGTAGAAATAAGATCCTACACGTCCAAACTCTCTTGGACCAGTCCAAATTAATTAACACACTCCACAAAGAGACAAATTATATCCCCTAAATAAAAATAGAACCTATAGGACAAAATACAAGGCTGAAAATTAAACTAGCTACACCCCTAAAATCCTAATGACTTAAGGGTGCTTATACAAGGCTAAAAATGGTTAAATGAATACAATTAAATGGTACATGTCCTAAACTAAGCTCCTTGAATATTCATCCAAGTCATGATCCTTCCTTATTCGTCCTAGCTCAAGCCTCACTCTCCATTTCTATTTCCCAAGCAAAGCCACATGAAACTTTCTCACATCTCTCAGCCCCAGGCTACCATCTCCTTTTGTCCAACACATTTTTTCCCAAGACACCGACCTAACCTTCATGCCCTCCTCAAAACCTACCCAAAGAAAATTAGTAAAAAAAGACTAGAGTTAATACAAGTTTTTACTAATTAAATAATTGTTTTTAACTTGGAGTTCACTATTGTATTAATTTTGTTCCATCTCTAGCTAAACATTTGTTCACTTTTGTTTTTTATTTTCTTTGGTTGTTTCTCTTATGTCATAATAACTTAATGAATTTTATAGATAAACTAAATTATATTTGCAAGTTCTAATTTAACAACATAATATTTCTTTGTTTAAATTTTTTTTTCTCAAATATCAAAATTTTTGTTTGATCTTTACCCATTTTTAGATATACATAAATAAAATTTTGAGTTTTTAATTTTTTATAAAATTTTTGGATTTGTCACTGATGGGAGTTATAAGGTTGATATGGTGACAAAGGCTAGTGTGAGAAAAAGGAAGAGAGAGATCTTGTGGTTCGAATCCTTTCGTTAACAAAACTAACACAATTAACATTTTCCAATAAAAAATATTTTTATTATTAAACAATGAGAAAACAACTTATGCATTATCAATGTAAAAAAGTTTACACTATTTTATCACAATCACAACCCTTCCTATATGTTAATTTGTTGACTTTAGAAATTAATACTTTAAAAGTTACATAAATGAATAATTGTAATTGAATCTAAATATAAATGACAATGCATGGAAATTAAATTCTAAACGATTCATCTAAGTAACTCCTATTTTTAATTTGTGAGAGAAGGCTAACAAGCGCCTTAGTGTATTGATTAAGAATATATAATATACATTAAATTTTATAAAATTTTACCGTTATTAAATGAATTCTTATGTTAATAATCATTAATTTGTTTTTATTTTACTTAGAGACAAAAATGTCTGTCAACGTTATATAGGTCAAATGTTAGTTTTTTAATAGAGGGATTCAAATTCACAACCTGTATCTCCCCCAACGATAAATACACTTGTGATAGATTTGAAGCAATTACCCCCTTCTAATTTTAAATTTTTTTAATAATTAATATATGTATATATAATTATAAATTGTTTCATGATATGAAATATAACGTAAAAATTAATACATTAATGTAAATATACCCCCACTAATTTATATGTACAAGTATTAGTGCCCCACAATCTAATCTTTCTAGATCTATCACTATCTTCTCCCTATGTGGATTTTATCATTATACCAACCTTACAACTTCAATGTTATACATGTGTAATTGAAATTTTATTTAATGCACATAAAAAACTTAAAAAATAAGAGTTTAATGGGTATATACTGTGAGTGTAAAGATTTTTTTACACTGACTCGCAACCCTTCATTTAGGGTAAATTTGTTGACTTTACTCATTACTACTTTAAAAGTCATATAAATGAAAAGTCATGATTGATATTTTATGTTTAATATTTTTAATTTTCAACAATGTTAAAATAAAAAATAATAATTATATAACCAGTTAAAATTATTTTATATTTAATTTTTTTATGCACATTAAATAAAATATCAATTATAATTATATAATATTTATAAACATTCGTAAAGTAAAAATATATTAGTGATTATTAAGATCAAAATCCATTTAATATCACAATTAATTATGAATTTTTATAAACTTTAATATTCATTAATTATTCTTAAAGAATGTTTTTGTGACATTGGTTAAAAGGACCTACTCATATTTTTTTTATGTAGCTTATTCTTAAATGAAAATTAAAATAAATTATAGTAATATTTTTAAATTTTTATTAAATGATATATAGTTTTTTTTTTATTTTTACGTTACTTTTTCTAAATTTTATTATATTAATTTTTTATATCTTTAAAAACATTACACTAATTTTTTTTAAGAACTCTAAAAATAATTATTAAAAAATATCAGTTGTTGAATATTATATAATTGTCGTAATTTTCTCAAACACTTATTTTAGAGTTCACACAGAATGAAGAATTACAATATATAAAATGTAAATACTACATATGCCACATATTTATAAGTCATAGGAGGTGTTGAGGACTTTTGGTGCCCTAACTACTTACTAGAGATGACCGTCACCCCGTCATTGAACCTTGTTGGAGATCTTTCTTTCTTTTCGGTGGTGTCTTCCTCGCAACACTTATTTTTCTTGTCATTTTCATCTATTTTTATATTTCTCTACATTATTCATACATTTATTATTTTTCTTTTTCTATGTTTCTCTTGCTTTTACCCGTGTATGTTTTTGTCCGTCTTGTTAACCCTATATTTGATACCGGAGAGAGTTATTAGTACACTTAAATGTGGAGAAATAAATTATTTTTTAGTTTAATATTAAAAAAAGTATTAAAAAGTCTTAAATAATTAGTAGGTTTTACTCAATATGAAAAGTTTAAAAAATGTAATTTAAGTTACTTTTCACATATTTTAATTTACTTATTTATTATCTAAAAAATATTTTAATTTAAAATATTTTTTTTATCAATTTATTTTCAATCAAACAATTATATTGACTCTATTTCATCTCTTTTTCCTTATTTTTATTTCCTTTTTATTTATCATACTTTCTTTTATTTTTTCTCATATTCAAACCATAATGAAAAGGAAAACGAAGTGCTTCCTTTCTTATACATGGGAGGAGTGTTAGGTAAGCTTTTCACATAATTGGTTAAAATTGATTGAAATCACCTATCTTATGAGAGAAAAAATTATTTAATGACAAGTAAAACTCATTACAAAATTTGGTAACTTTCAATATATTATAATCAATCATATGAGTATTTAAGAAAGAGTTAATTTCCAAATACACCTCTACAATCGTAATGATTATTACATGAGACTGCATCACCACATCACCAATTATTTGACCAATAATAATTTATTTTGTTGATTCATATAATTTGTGAGATAAATTAATTAATTTTATTTTTACATTTAATTAAATTAATTAATAAATTATGTGTTACACAATTATTGTTACGATTACAAGTAATATTATAGTCCAAAATCATGTAATAATTTCTCCCCACCCTTTAACTTGGTAATAAATTTAAAAGAAACATATTGTTAGTTAGGGATATTCAAAACTCAACCAAGGCAAATTGAAAACTAAAAAGGCAAAAATTGAACCGTAAAAACTCAATTTAGTTTGGAGTGTTTTAGTTTTTTTAATTTTAAACTGTATGGTTTAGTTTGCGGTTTGAAATGTTGAAACTGCACCAAATCAAATCATTCACTCTTATTTATTTTAGCAAATTCACAAGAAGGCATATACAACTACTCACTACTTTATAAATTTCTATGATTTTGACTTAATCTTTAATTATAATTTTAATTAAAGTATATTAGTTGATGAATAAATATTTTAGAAATACTATTTTATTTAATTTATTGGATTCAATTTGATGAAATATAATTAAAATGTAATATTGTTTAAATGAATTGATTATGAGAAAAAGACTTATGCATTGTTAGTATAAAAAGTTTTACATTGGTATTAAAGCACAATCTCTCACATATGGTAAATTTGTTAACTTAAACAGTTAGTACTTCAAAAGTTATATAAATTATTAAATCAAGCATTGTGATTCAATGTTAGTATAAATTATTTTTTTGCATTGCTAGTGCATGACAATTAAACTCATTAATTATTTATACTTTAAATTTAAATATTGATACTTTTATATAATTTTATTGGGAGTGATTTACACTTTTATAAAATTTTGTAAATAATTTTTTTAATATATTTCTATACTCAAGAATAAAAATTAAATTTTATAATTAATCTACATTGAACTAAAAGGAATTGCACATTTTTTTTTAATTTTGTTCAACTAGTTTTAAACTCAAAAGCGCACCGCGAGCACTCTATTTATTTGATCTTCATCTCCCACTATTTTCCCCTATGTGATGATACATATGACATGAAAATGTTATGGTTTTCTTCTATGCATATTTTATCATTTAACATAGTTTTATATTATAAATAGTTAAAAATAGGTATAATTTTATTTAAATTGAGTTTTAAATTATTATAATTTTTTTCATTTTTATTTCATAAAACATGTAATTTATAATGTATTATAATTTGTATGGGATAGAATATCAAAATTAAATTACATAAAAGTAATGCAATAGATTGCTGGTATTATTGTCATAAAAAAGTTAGGGTTTTTTTTATATATTTTAATAAATTTAAATTCTATTATTATTATTATTATATAAAAAAATTTATATAAAACTAATTATTATTTATATATGTAACAAACCTATTAATCAGTGATGATAACAAGAATTGGACCGAAGGAAAAAATGGCAGAGAGAAAGGGAATGGCAAAGAAACAACAGCATAAATTTCATTCTAAAGAAGAAGAAGAAGCTATAAAGGGTTATATACAGGATGCAACAACGTGAAGCACAAGCTACAAAATAGAAAGGAGAGAGAAACCGGTTAAGGGGAATAACGACCATAACTACCGTAACAAAATTTTAACAGAAAAAGGGAAGTCTATAAGAAAGGACACAGAGATGTAGGCGAGGTCAGAAAGTGATTTCTTCTTTTTCTTCATGCTGAGTTGACTCATCTTTAGATTGCTGAGAGCCCTCCTGAAGCTGGGAATGGATATTGAGCATTCCCAGCTTGGATCAGGACTCCTGGAAGAGACGAGGAGGGAGGGCTTTGGTGAAAAGGTGGCTAATTGAAGTGAGGATGAGATGGGAATAAGCTTGATCAATCCTTCAGCAACCTTGTTGCACACAACAATGTCAATGTGTTTAGTGTGTTTGTGAAAAACCTGATTTGAGGCAATCTCGAGCGCACTACCACTATCATAAAAAACAAAGATGGGCGAGGGAAGAAAACCTTGAAGTTGTCAAGCAGGAAGTTGAGCCACTGCACTTTGCAAGTGGTGGAAGCCATGCCACGATATTCAACTTTGGAGGAGCTTTTGGAAACGGTGTCCTGCGTTTTGGAATGGCAAGAAATGAGGGAATGACCAAGGTAAATAGTGAACCCAGTAACAAAGTGTCTGGTATTAGGGCAGTTGACCCAATCAGAGTCACTGAAGGCGTGGAGTTGGAGAGAGCTCATACATAGAAAATAGACCTCCAAGCCAAGGGCATGTTTTAGATAGCGTCGTACGCGACAGGCCACCTTGAGGTGAACATCAGTGGGGTGGGACATGAATTGACTTAAATGATGCACAAAAAAGGTGATGTCGGGTCTAGTGGTGGTGAGGTATGTGAAGTGATCGATAAGTCTTCAATAAGGAGAAAGGTCAGGCAGGAGAACACCAGAGTTAGAGGTAAGGTAAGTTGAGTAATCAATGGGAGTGGAGGTAGAGTGTCAGGCAAGCATGCTTATGTCAGAGAGGATATCAAGAGTGTATTTTTGTTGGAAGAGATGACTATCAGCCTTGGTGCGAGCTACTTCAAGGCCAAGGAATAATTTAAGGTTCCCCAAGTCTTTGATGCTAAAGGTGTTATCTAGGAGCTGAGTGATATGTTGTATCTCAGTAAGATTGTTCCTGGAAAGAATGATGTCATCAACATAAATCAAGAGGGCAGTGATGGTGGATTGAGAGAACTTCAAGAAGAGAGAGTGATTTGCAATAGAGTGGTGGTAACCATGAGAGAGTAGGAAGGAAAAGAGTCGCACAAACTATTGACAACTGGCTTGTTTAAGGCCATAGAGAGAACGTTGGAATTTACAAACTTGGCCAGGTTGAGAAGATAGACAAGGAGGAGCTTGCATGTATACCTCCTCCGTAAGATCCCCGTGTAAGAAGGTGTTATTAACATCCAATTGTTTTAAGTGTCAGGAATGAATGGAGGCGAGGGTGAGTAAAACATGAAATGTGGTCAACTTAGCCATAGGTGAAAAGTGTCAAGGAAGTCAAGGCCCTCCGATTGGTTGTAGCCTTTGGTGACGAAAGTTTTATATCGCTCAATGGAACCATCAACATTGTACTTTGTCTTGAAAATCTAGCGACAACCTATAGCTGTCTTGTTGGGAGGAAGGATGGTGAGAGTCCAAGTTTCGTTGGCTGTGAGAGCATCTAATTCGGCTTGCATAGCCTTAATCTAGCAATCCTACTTAGAGGCCTCAGTGTAGGAGCGAGGTGTAACATGCATGGAAATGGAACAAACAAAGTGGCGAAAATAAGGAGACAAATGAGTATAGGAAAGGGATGAAGAGAGGGGGTAACGAATACCTGTGGAGTGTAAGCCATGAGGAGAAGAAGGTATAGATGAGGAAGCGAAGCAATGGAAATCTCTTAGGTAGGTAGGGGGAATCCGTTTACAGGTAGAAAGGCGAGGTTGAGTGGCAAAGGGAAGGGGAAAGTTAGTGTCGGGGACAAGTGGCAGGGAAGGAGGAGTAGGAGAGTGAGCAATAGCATGTGGGACAACTGGTGAGGAATGAGTAATTGGGGAGGGTTGAGGTGGCAAGGGTGCCGAGGTAGATGACACATGTGTTGGGGAAGAGATAGGTGTTGAGTGAAGAAAATCCAAAAAGGTTGACATTGGTTAGGTAAGGGGCATGTGTTGGGAAGTGTCATACGTTGGGGTGGGATAAGAGGAAGGGGCATTTGTATGATAGGTAAACATATTTTCATAAAACATAACATTGCGGGAGGTGGTTAACTGGTGAGTATGAAGATTGTAGAGGAGATACCCTTTAGTGTAAGGCTGAAAGCCAACAAAATCGTAGGGATTAGCACGAGGGTCAAGCTTGGTATATTGGGCAGTGAGGGTTGAAGCATAGCTGAGACAACCAAAAAAGTGTAATGAGTCAACATCATAAGTGCTGCCAAAAAGTTTGGTATAAAGAGATGCATGCTTGAGAAAAGGGTGGGAATGCACTTGATAAGTAGAGCAACTGCAAAACTGTGCCCCTCTAGTTGTCTCTCTTGTTGAACCACATATGAGAAGATTTTAGAAATAGAGGGTAACGGTCCCATGATCAGAATTTTAGATTTAACATTGCTGAAACTTCCATTCAGTCCTATTAGAAACTGCATGGCCTGATCTTCTATTTTTCTTTCTGCAACAACCTCCATCGCGCCATAGTTGCATTTGATCGAACATTTGCAGTGTGGATTTGGCCTAAAGCTTTCTAGTTCATCTCACACCAACCTGAGTTTGGTGAAGTATTGTGTGACTAATAAGTCGCCTTGCCTGATTGATGCCTCCTCGGGCTGCAAGTCAGAGATGCAAATGTGATCCCCCTGTGAATACCTAGCATGCAGATCCTTCCATATTGCATCAGACCTAATGTAAGATCCAAGAAGCACCATATCATTGCTCCTTCACCATGTTGAATCAACCCTGTCACTCTCATCAGGTTCATTGGCTCACCATTTATGAATTCTAACTTGTTTTTCGCACCTAACGTCGTTGCCATTGCTTTGCTTCAAGCGTTGTAATTCTTCTTATCAAGGAGAGGAGATACGAGAACAAGTGCAGGATTCTCCCCTAGGTGTAGATACAAGTAGCTATTCAGATTCATTGCTGGATCTAGATCATCACAAACAACAGTGGAAGAGGATGCCATAGTGGCCAAGAAGCTTAGAGTGACGCAGTAGACCACCTCTAAAAGAAGTGCTCTGATACCATAACAAGAATTAGACCGAAAACAAAATGGCAAAGAGAAAGGGAAAAAGAGAATGACAGAGAAACAACAGCATAAATTCCATTCTAATGAAGAAGAAGAATAATAAGAAGAAGAAGAAGGAGGAGGTACAAAAGGTTATATACAGGATGCAACTGAAAGAAAAGAAGAGACGTGAAACACAGGCTACAAAACAGAAAGGAGAAAGAAAGAGGTTATGGAACATAACAGTCATAACAGACTTTTAACAAAAATAGGAAAGCCTATGAAAAAGGATAGAGAGCTATGAGCGAGGCTAAAGAGTGATTTCTTCTTTTTCTTCATGTTGACTTGACTCATCTTTAGAGTGCTGAAAGATTACCTATAGAATTTACATAATTTTATACTTTACATATTAGTGCGAATAACTTCATAATTTATTGACGAGCAAAATTTATGTATTCAACTATTCAAAGTCTCACCGCACATGACAGTTTGCGTAAAACTCATTAAAATAATAACTATTTGTACTACTTGATGGTCGTTTTTATTATACTTAATTCTTATATTTTCCAACCTAGAAATGCTTGAAATGCTTGGTTGTTATAGATTCTTTGTAATTAACAAGTTCAAGGCATGTGACCCAATATTGACAACATCTCAACAACCAGCCAGAAAGAAAGCTTTTCATTTCAACACCTATCCTAACATTACATATTAGCACTTTCTAAAATTTAATCATCAACAAATAATTTTCTCCAAAACGTATTTTCCACTCATCTTTTCTCAACATATCATGAATGCGACTTCACCAACTAATTAGTGTCATTAAAACTCAGAACATTAATAATAGCTAATAAGTATCATCCATTTCAATACCATCTTTGTTTTAATTTAGTTCTTATTAATCCATAATTGACTATCATCAAATATTGAATCAAGTCTTGATCATATACAACTGTGTATCAAGTGGAAGGTACATATAATTAAATCCCAAATCGAATTAACTAGCTACCAAAGTCATTTTTCAACTAAAAGTTTGCAATAGTGAACTCATGAAAAGTGGAAAAGGGAAGGCACATATTGGATATGAATATATTTTATTAATAAAATTAATAAATAAAATTTCTTATAAAGAAGTTTGTAACACTTCACTCATAAATTTTACCATGAATAACAAATTTGAATATTTTTTTATCATTAAATGTTAATTGTTACCATTTAGCTTTAGTGTTTGTTTTTAGCAGTTTTATAAAATTATTTTTAATATTTTAGTATTTAAAAATTAAAAAACTCATTTGATTACTGTTTTCTTAAAATAGTTGTCGAAAATAGTTCTGGTAAAAAACAGTAACAACTCTTGTTTTTCGATTTTCTCTTTTTGTTTTGAAAATTCAAAACATAATGAGAATATGTTAGTTTTTGCTTTTCATTAATGATATTTTATATAAATATGAACAAATTTTTCATTTTCTTGTCTTTAAAACAGTTTTCACCAAACAAGTTTTTTTTCTCTTCTTCCAGAAAACAATTTTTGAAAACTCTTTTCAAAAACTAAAAAGTAAAACCAAATCAATCAAGCCATTAGTCTTTTGATCAATCTTATAAGTTATAACTCCAAATAAATTTGAACATAATTTAATAAAAATAGATATAATTAAATACAACAAAAGAATTGTGTGATAAATAAGCTTTCATTTTCTAAGGTAATAGCTTGAGATGACAAAGTGTATCAAATCTTATAAGTACCCGCAAAAATATCACGAGGAGAGGATAATTTTCTGAAATTAGGTCTAGATACGGATCAAACATGTCTCTGACCCATAAGAAATATGTGGATATGGGGAGGATATGAATACTATAGTACTTAGTGTGCCTTGACTCATCCCACATATTATATATAATATTAATTATAATTATATTATATAATCCTAAATAATTATAATATTTTAAGTAAAAACTATTGCTAGACATATTATTTACATTATGATTTACTAGAGAAAATAAGGCACTTCATATCTCACTGTAAACATAATAATTAATTCTTTTATAGTAAAATAATTATGTAGGTTGGTTATATATGTTTTGAAAGTGATTTTTATGTGTATTATTTTTAATGTTCAAATAGATAATTATGACAAAACAATTAAGGATAAAATTGGAAACCAAGTGAGGGACATCAAAAGGATGAATTTTTTTATATATATTATAGATAATAAGTAAGAAAAATATAATTATAAAAATAAAGAGATAGATAATATATTTTATGCAATATTAATAAGATAAAAACATAATTTATAATAGGAAATTAATTATTTATAGAGTAACTCTTAATAAGGTTATAACATTAATAATTTTTTGTATAAATCAACTCTAATAAGTTTTTTATTAAATTAATTTATATTTACTTGCCCACCAAAGTTTAGATAACTCAAATATTAATAATTACAAATTATATATCTTATATTTATTTATATTAATATTTTATATTTTTATTGCATCAATTTAATATGTAAAATCTATGATTAAAATTGTTTTTACAAAACTAAAACCTTATTCATAAAATAAATTAAAATAAATATACATAAAATGATATTAATAAAATAGAATATGTTTACGAACAAACATTAAATATATTAAAATATCACAAGAATTATGTGATATTTACTTCTTTTTTTATAAACAAATATTGGTTTGTTAAAGTATTAAACATTGTTAGTGAAGGGATTGAAACTCACTTTTACTTCTTCTACATGTGAATTTTGCTACCAATTCACTAAATCAACCTTATAACTCCATATGTTAGATTGGCTTATCATCTCTGTTTAAATTTGAACAAAGTTTATATTTGGTTAACCTTATGTTTAAAAACAAATTACATTAACATATTTAAATTAATTTTTTCAAATTACACATGATTGCTGTTTTTTATTTTCCAACAATAATCTTCCTTTTAAGTTTAAAAATAGAGTTTAATTAGTATGCATTGACAGTGTAAAAGAGTTTTAAAGTATTAATTAGTATACGAACATTCAATAAAAAAATCTTCATTTATATTACTTTTAAAGTATTAATTGGTAAAGTCAATAAATTTACCATAAATAAAGAGTGTAAAGTCTTCTATTTTTATATGATATATTATAAGTATGTGAGATAAATAGAAAAAGAAGTTAAATTTAAATTTCGTTTTGATCAGTAATTAATTGATTGTGCTCATTGTAGAAATGTTAAGTGAATTGAATTATATTATGTTTAGTGAGGTGAAGGGGTGAGTATAATACCTTGATTCAAGATGTCCGCAGAACTTACTAAGCACACTCTCAACACCTCTTTCTTCTTCTTCCTCTTTATTTCTTTCTTTTTTTTCTTTTTCCTTCTTTTTCTTTTCTTCCTTATCAACGATCTCTCTCTCACCAATTTATTCTCCTCCTTACATGGTTAATGAATTGTTAATGTAATTTGGCGCAATCTATTTCGTACCTCCTGATTTTGAGTGATTGTCATTATAGGTATGTTTGATCATAATTCTTTGAACTTTTTTCCCATTCATTTTTGGTTCAATTATTTTCTTTAAAAGGGAATTCTTTTAAATCCTAAATTTTTAGGCTTTTGTTTGACTTTGGCATTTCTAGTAGGTTCAAAGTGATTTCTATGGTTAACTCTCCTCGTTTAAGCAAGTTCAGCTCATTAGAGGAGAAATAGGTAAGTGAAGTTCGATATTTATTTTTAATTTGAGAGAACGTTAAATTAATAGTGTAAAAGTATTTATATGTGAATAATTTTTATTTTGTTCAGTGTTTGAGCTTTGAGTACGTTGTGGGACTTTTGTAGATGAATTGTAATGTGGAACTTTGTGAAACTTGGATGTATGGTGAAATTAAGGTATTGAGATATTTGTTCTTTGTGTATGTATTGACATTAAGTTTGACAATAAAAATGTGGTTATTAGAGATTTGAGATGAATAATGATGTGTTGATGTTATGCTTGTTTCAGATATTGATAAATAGATTAGATGATTCATTGTTAGGTGGGTTGTTACGAGGAGGTAACAGAGTCCGAAGATAGGTAGTGATCCTAGTGTTAGGGCCTTGTAGGGCGATAATGCACTACTACCAGGTCCTTGTAGGGCAAAGATACATCGCACGATATATTCAGATAACAACTGGATATCAGATTTGGGTCTGAAAGACTAGACATTAGTTAGGTATCAAATGAGTATACTTAGATTTCAATTGGATATGAGATGGGTCAGATAGATACTAGATACCTGTTTTGGAGAAGTCAAATGAATTACTACATTGGTATCTGAATTTAGTATAGTTAGTCTTTCTAGAAAGTGTCTTGTTGTATGGTATATAAATGATGAAATCTGATATATAGGAGGAACATAAATATGTTTGTATGTTGAATTTATATTGATGACACTTTAACTTGTTTTCATATATACCTTAAGTTTTGTATGTTACTATGAACTTATCATTGCTTGTATATGTGTCTTGTTTAACTGTGATGAGTATGTTTTGCACAGGAGCAGATGGAAAAGGTGGTCCTGATAAAAAATAGAGGTGGGGCAGAAGGGATCTGTTGATCAACAAGAAATGAAGCACCTATTTTGTATTTTATAAAATGTATATATGGTTAAATTAGTGAAACTTAAGTAATATGAATATGAATGATATTATGTTTTGTAATCTATTATACTTTGATTTAATAGAACTAAAGTCAGTTATGTAGGATGTGAATATTATGGCGAACTTAGAGTTTAGTTTGTTGGGAAATTCTGCTTGAGTTTGGTTAAGTTACATAGGATTATGCAACTGAGGTTCTACAATCTACAGAGGCTTGCTGGGCACGAGTCTCACCATAAAAAATTAGCCTTTGTTAAGGAGACTTCTAGCTTTGCGCCTAACGAGTTATCTCACCCAATGCAAAGTTGTCTTTATTGGAAATTGTTTGAATTTGCACCCAACAAGAGGGTTTTTCCCAACACAAATTCTCCTTTATTAAGAATTAGATTAGGTTAGCGGCCAACGACATGTTTCCATGAGTGAAGGCCCTTCACTATGACAGTTCATGTTAGGGTTTGTTGGGTGACAGTGGTTGTTGGAAGAGCTATCTTGTTCCTCGTTGGACAACCTGTTTCGCTTGGTGAGCTAGTGTAGTGCAAATCGTGAGTTATATTATTTGAAATTTTAATGTACTCATATTTATATTGTATTGAAATGGTTGTGTTGGGATTAAGAATTCCATTTTCAATATTTTGAGTTTTAAGTATAAACTAAATGGGTTTTATTTATTGAATAATATTACCAAAAGTATTTGAAATTGTGGGATGTTATAAAGAGTTGTGATTGAATGTCAGTATAAAACCCGATAACGTACAATTCTTTCTTCTCTTAAAAATATTACAGAAACATATCTTATGTTTAAAAATATTACATTAACGTCCCTTTAAAATCTTACGTTAGCACGTTCAAATATATAAAAATAATAGTTGAGAAATTAAGAATTACATATGTATTTACATAAAATTCAGAAGTATTATGATTTACTATATATTTAATATAATATTAACTTGGTTTTCATATTATATTTACTTATATATAAATAATATTATATTTACTTATATATAAATAATATTGATTTATTATGTTATAAATAAGGAAAGTAGTGATCGTAAGTATAAATATAAGTATAAAATACTCAATACATATATTAGTTACACTTTTTAAACGCATATGAGAACATATATTATGGTACGTTAGCCATACTTTAACCATAGTAGCAAACATTTTTTTAGTGCTTTTCGACTAATTAATTAGTGAGCGACAAACGAACAAATCCAATTCATTGGCATTTAGCGAAATAGGGTCTTAATTTCTAGCTTTAACAGACATTTGTTCTGGTCTAATTTCTACTTTTATAGATAGCTATAAAATTGATATATTTTACTATTATATTATTTCTTATTTTCAAAGATATAAAGAAAAGTGGTAAAACTATGTTTTTTTATTGTTCTTGTATATAAATGATAAATATTTAAAAACAAAATAATTTATATTGTTTATATATAATTACTTATAAAATTAAAATATATTTTTTAAACCAAACAGAACTTAATTAAGGATCCTATAAAGCTGCTCAGTGTTCTAAATTATGGAACACAAAGTAATAAAATTAATTAGAAATGTAAAGATTCTGGGAAAAAAATAGTATAATTTAACAAATCTTACACTTCATTCACTATTTAAAATTTAATTTTTCTGTAAACAGTTCTTAGGTGACCGTGTCTTGGGATTATTTTCTTTGAAAGATTCACATACTAGTCAAATCATCATTATGTATACATAACGAATTTTATATTACAAAGTTTAAGAGGATTTAATGAATGAAGAATATCACACATATTTACTGATGGAGTGAGCTAAAAGTATCTATTTAATTATTATACAATTTCAGTCTGCAATTTGCAGGTAGATTATTTAATAACCAACAATATAGGGGAGAAATGTGACAAACTTGGAGTTTGCAAAATGGATGGGATCTCTTCCATATGGGTTTGTCAAATTTGCGTCATGTGCATCAAGAACTCCAAATCCAGTTCTTTATAAATCCACAAGTTTAACAATCTCATTAATTATATCCATTCTCGAAAGTCGGCTACTAGATGCAGCTTGCTTTTCTGATAAATACCTGTAAGTGGGTCCAATTTTCATATTACAGCCGTAGCTCTCGTGGCAAAGCTCATATTTATAGATGAGTAAGAGATTTTAACGGTAACGTTAAATCTTAAGATTAATTTTAATAATGTAAAAATAGTCAATTTCTATTTTTAAAATATTGTACATTTATATACTCTATAAATACCTTGTTAAAAACCAAAATTTAAACACTTCTTATGTGTAAAATTAATTTTAAAAGTTAGATCAATGTTAAAAGGTATTGATTTTTTAATAATATTATTTGCCTTATAAAAAAACATTAAGTTTTTACTAAATTATAATTTATATTACTTAATTTATTTAAATTATTGATATTTTTATTTTTAATTACTCTTCTATTTTATAATTTAATAATAGTTGAATCATTCGATGATAATTGTTGGTTGTTAAATTATTATCGTTAACTTTTTAATTACTTGATTAAATGATATGATGAAAATAATTTTAATTAATTAAAAGTTTGAAATAAAATACATAAACTTATTTGCATTACAATTTTGGAGAAGTGGTTTTACAAATCTTAAATCAGTCTAGATATTTTATTTTAAATTTTTAATTAACTAAAATTATTCAAGTCACACAAAAAATTAATATTGATTGTTTAATAATTAATGATTATCATTTAACAGATATTTAAATATCATTAAATTATAAAATAAAGAAGAAAATATAAATAATTAAAAATAAAGAGACGAAATATCATTGAGAGAAAAGAATTATAATTTAATATATTCTTTTATAAATCAAGATTAACATTTTCTTTTATTTGTGTTTAACCTGCCAATCTTGACTGTCGTGCCACATGTCAATCATTGGCACGAATTATGCTCCCTTTAATTACAGTAGCATCTCTGATTTCAGATTTTGGTTGAAAAATAATTAAACTGCAGAAGAGGTGTTTTGGAACCTATGAGGCTATGATATATCCAAAATTTTTAAACTGTTGCTGTTAGTCAAAAGTGCATGGTGTTTGGTCATGTTACTCTATCATTTAGTATTAGTTATTCCCGCTAAGTTGATTAATATACACCACAGAATTAAAATATTTCATTAATTAATTATTGAGGATTATTGTATACTTTATATCTCTGGAAGAGTCTCTTTCTACTATATTATTTTCATTTTGTACGTGGCTATGGACAAACGCAGATGCATTTGTCTAAACATCTATAGTTCAAATAATTATCAAAGATAAAGTACTGCGAAGATGTAGAAACAATAGGGCATTCGTTCACACTTATAGAATGTATAAATGTTTGAGAAATAATATATATATCTATATATATATATATATATATATATATATATATATCACTGAAAAAAATATTTATGATGAAAAATTAGAGAAATTGAGTATGGTAATTTAAAATTTCTTTTAAACTAATGATAACCTTTCAAAAAATTGAAAAATAGAGAATTGAGTATGGTAATTTAAAATTCCTTTTAAACTAATGATAATCTTTAAAAAAATTTATTCTTTTCAGATAGTCAATAATAACAGCGGAAATATATATTTTAAGAAATTATTGAAAAATAAGAAAAAATACTTGATTTTGAAATTTTCAAAAATTAATAATAAAATAATTGATCCACAAATTCGTAATGTTTATAAGAATAAAGGAATGTACAAAAGTGTCAATGTAAGTTTTTATGTTGTAATTCAAGTTAAGAACATATCTTTCCCCTCAAATATCGATTTCTGTTTCACTTTACGATTACTCCTCGCGAGCATATCTTCCTCTTCCTTGGATTCTTCTCCCGAAACCTTAGGAGAACTCATTTGAAAATCCTAGGTATTGTTGTATTGAAAAGGGAAATTCACAAGACAATCGTGGGTAACAAACTAAATGTTTTTGCGCATATAGTTAAGAAAGGGAATGTTGTAGTTAGCTGTTTTAATGAAGAGAATAAAACATAATTTTTTTAAAAAAATACTTAAATTAAAAATATAATATATTAATTTTAAATGTATTACTTTTAAAATATTTAATTATAAAGTAAATCATATATTGTAAAGGATTTTTACAATGAAATAATTAATAAAAAATCTTCATGTGATAATTCCATTGACTTGTATTGAAAAAGGGTCCCAAGACAAAGGTGTGTGACAAACTAAATGTTTTTTTGCATATAATTAAGGAAAGGAATATTGTAGTTAATTGTTTTAATGAAGAGAATAAAACATAATTTTAATAAAAAAATACTTAAATTAAAAATATAATATATTAATTTTAAATGTATTACTTATAAAATATTTAATTATAAAGTAAATAATATATCGTAAAGGATTTTTACAATGAAATAATTAATAAAAAATCTTCATGTTATAATTCCGTTGACTTTTTATCTTAAAGTTTTTTTTATTGGTTGGTATATAAAAGATTATACTATAAAAAAAAAATCTTGATTTAATAACAAAATGTATCCATCATTAACTTCTGTTAGAAAAAGGTGATATATTATGCACCTCTTTGATGGGTGGCTTGGTTCTTCATTGTTGATAGAACTCTCAAAATGGTAAATACAACTCCACTAATTAAGTAAAATTCTAGGAGTATTATTTAGCATAATAAAACATATCTAGATACCCCTATTTATATGGTTCAATATTTTTTATAAGTAACTGTTATTTACTTGTTCAAGTCATTTAAGTCCTTTTAGTGTTGAATCAGTTATGTAATGTATGACCATAAAGCAAAGCTACATTTAATATCAACACATTTTGGATTTCGGCATAGTCGAAAACCAAAGTATATAAAACACCACACTGCCAACAGGAATCCTCCTAAGAGACTTCGGATCTCGGCATAACCGAAAACCAAAGTACATGAATAAATAAAAGAATGACAGGAAGAGACAGACTCCAAAAAATAGACTTCGGATTTTGGCATATATAAAATCTGAAATGTAATACAAACATAAACAAGTAAAGAAATGAAATCCAAGGGATTTCGGCCAAACCGAAATCTGAAGTCCTTCAAAACAAATAAATTAATTAACTTAAGATCTGAAGATAAAATCAGCATAATCTCCAATTAGCACCACTCTCCATAAAGCAGAGAGGGACTACCAAATACCTGCTGGATAAAAGCAAGGCCCACCGGGTAAAAGAAGTACAACCACGGTAAAAAGTATTGACCGTCAGGTAATAACCGCATTTTTTATTATAAATACAAGACAAGAGGTACGTGTCTATGACTCATTCAGGAAAAAACATATATGACTGCGGCTTCTCTCTTTATCTCTTCTTCTCTCTTTCCTTTTTTGCTCATCTATTAACTTGAGCGTCAGAGTCCTCTTTTGCAGGCTCTCCCCTTTTGTGGTCTGTTCCAGAAGATATTCGGATACTTCTTCAATCCAGTCTGGTGCATCTCAGAAGGTTCGAAGCGATTTGTACTCAGGTACATTTCGGCAAGAACATGTAACATTATGAATTCGAGACATGAATCATATTTATGGTCATTAAAGACGATACTACAAGTGATTTATTGGAGAATTATCTTCCTTTGAAGAGTTACATTCTTGTGAGATGGGTAATTCGAGTTCCTAGCTGGTTGAGCTCGGGCAGTGCACAATACGCAAGTACTTATTAAACACAAATAAATAGTACGTACAACCCATTTAATAATTGAGTATTAACATATTAACAATTAACATTTAACTTATAAAACTAACATATTAACAATTAACATTTGACCTATAAAAAAACTTATAAAAAATAAAAATTAGTAGAATACATTAAATATAAAATCTTCTTATTTATTATTATTTGAATTAAAAATATTTACACTTCATAGACTCGATGTATATTGTTTACACTTCATAGAATCAATCAGCACATATATTGACTTCCCATAAAGTATGTTGGAAACTTAGCATCCATATATGGAGGATGTTGCAAGTCCTTAATAAACTTGAGCAGACCAAAATAAGCATGAAATTGTGTTGGAGGGTAATGAATAAGATTGATACTTAGTAAGGAATCAAACTCATAGATGATATTTTTGAAACCTTGTTGTCAAGCATGATAAAGTGCATGGTAAATGATCGAAAGTTTTGCTCTTAAACTTGATTTATAACCACAAGAACCAAATAGTCCAATAAACCAATTACCTATGTGAAATGAACTAATTTAGACTGAACATGATTAATAATGTTCTAATAATCACATACGTTGTTATAAAATATCCTTTTATTTTGTGTCGTCGACGGGAATAAACAATCATGAACCTTGTTAATTATTATTTAGATGTTCAAATATCAAAACTCTCTTTTAAGTGAATTTTTTTATAAGCCAAATAATTTTATAAATAAAGATAAAGCACAAAAAATGCCTTCAAAACAAACACAGGAACCCAATACAGTAGCAACAAAACTGTTGTGAAACAAATTTTAAATTCACTAGAGTGAATTATGCAAACAGAGACAAAAGGCACTCAACTTTACATAACCAACAAGAAAGAAAAGAATGAACAAAACAGAGAGGAACCAGGACGAGAAACCCTCACGGGCAAAATAGAGAGTTTCTTATTAGAAATCTGAATGAATACAACATAATCACACTGCAAAAAGAAATACAATTGCTCCCTTATATACACTTGAAAAATGTTAGTTGGTGGAACTAACTGCATAATTACTAGTCACACAAGTTACCCAACCAGTAAACAAAACTATTAGTTAATAGGGAGTACTAGAGAATAGTTAAACCAATTACAACAATTCTCTATCTTAGTTCAGATATTTACACCCAATCTTTCTGCAAACATATAATAGCCTGAATCTCCAAGCAATTAGATTAGCTCTGGGTAGTGAAAAACCTTACTACTTGGAACCACCTTTGTAATCATATTAGAGGGATTATAATAAGTTAAAACCTTCACAACTTTCACAGATCCTTGAACAATCTTCTCCCTCACAAAAATGTAGCTTGATATCAACATGCTTAGCCCTCTCATGATGGACTTGATTCCTTTATAATTGTATGACACTATTGTTATCATAATGAATTGTGATAACCTGATCCTACAGATGCAACTCCTTAGCTATCCCTCCAATCCATAATGTTTCCTTCACAGCTTTAGCCATTGCTATATATTCAGCTTCAGTGGTTGACAGGGCCACAACCTTCTGCAAACTTGCCTTCCGTCTTATTGCAGTTCGAAAAGCAGTGAAATCATAACTTGTAAGTGATTTCCTGGAGTTTAAACATCCAGCATAGTCAAAGTTCACAAAGCCTTCAACTGGTGATGTCCTAACCTTGTCTCTGGCTCCACCATAGACAAATACCCTGCCAAGTGGACCCTTTATGTATCTCAGGACCCATTTCAATGCTTGCTAATTACCTTAACTAGGGTTAGTTATAAATTTGCTAACTACATTTATTGCATAGGCTATGTTTAGGAAAGTGCAAACCATAGCATACATCACATAGCCAACAATGTTTGCATGTGAGATACCTTCCATATAGGTTTTATCGTCACCTTCTGTGGTGATTAGGTCTCACTCAGCTTGAAGTGTCAAGCCAAGGGAGTGGTGACTGGTGTCAAGTTTGAAAAACCAAACTTATCTAGGATCTTTTTGAGGTAAATTTCTTGAGACAAATATAGCAGATTTTCTAAACATCCTAAATTTATAATACAAAACATACTAGTAATATTCAACCATTTAATTCTCTCTACTTAAACTTATTTCATATAATCAAATTATACACACACATACTCTAAATTATTTACCAAAATCATAACATATTATATACATAAAACATTCCATGTCTTTTTTCCCACCAAAACATGCTAAAATATAACTCATTTAAAACTGATACATAACCTATCAATTCTCCATTAAAACTTAACCATTACACAACTTAAATATATAACATAACTTCAGCCACCCAAACTTAGTCATTCTTAGCAATCTTGTACATACTTATGACTTAGCTACTAGTTCAGTCAATCTATACATTTAGCACTCTGAAAGCTCTAGCTTATATATTCTAATACATAAACTATTTCAAACACAAAATGAGTAACTCTGCAACTGCCACTAATCCATCACCGATCTTACTAATTCTAATCTCCACCATCATCACTAGTATCTACTCTCGTGCAAAGCATGAAAATCACAGTCGTACATAATACACAAACATTGCAAGGATAAGCACAATAAAACATAAAATTCATAATATAGAAAACTTAAAAATCACAATATCATCAATCAAATCAATCATACTTATATTCCCCTAAATACAAGCATTCCACACATAGCATGTTCATACTTAATACATTCCGGAATATCTATGTTAAGTTCGGACACCGAGGTGGCTTAAGATCCCTTCCAATTGGTGACAAGCATCCAAGTTGTCTGTGTTACCACCAATTGAACTCTAAGTAATACTTCTTTGACAACCACAAACTGATGTCTAGTGTCTACTTGACACCTTGTGACACACAGTTGTTGTCTGAGTATGTCCTTTAGGCACCCCTTTCATATCTAATACCAGGATCACAATGTAAATCACAAAATATCCTCTTCTATATCTGATACTTTGGATTACATTGACCACAGTTGTGTCCATAACATCAATGCACCCCACCAAACATATCATCAAAGGCTAAGTTATCCGACTCTAATCGCCTGCAACCAATAACATAAATAAATGTATCCTCTTTATGCATTCCAATCATATCTATTACACCACAAATCTAAATAATACATTGTCATTCAATAAGTTCAATTCATGTCACATAAAATCAATTTTACCAATATCACTCATCAATCACCACAATAACAAATTTCACATAACATCCAAAATTAGTTCAAAAGTTAAATCTTCCCTTGCCTATTTCTCATTTTCAAAGCTAACTAAAAAAAATAAAGAAATTCACCTGAAGAAATTTCACAAGGACCTGACAAAAATAAAAAATTAAACAAGAACCTTAGAAATCAAGATTTTCAAAGAAATTTCCTTTTTAACATGAACGACGAGATAAAAAATGATAAAAAAAAGTTTCGTTGATTCAAGATCAGACTGACCTATAATAGATGTCACTCACCAATAGGAGCTATGGAAGAGATCACATCGAAATCCGTCAATTGGAGGCTAACCATGCAAAGCACGAAAGAAAACAACGAGGAAGAGAATTGAAGAGGTAGAGAAGAAAAAAAATTGAAGAAGAAGAAAGAAAAGAAGAAGGGGAAAGAAAAGAAAAAAAAAAGAAGAAAAGGGGATGAGGTGACTTTAATGAGATTTGACTTGCTATTTGCATCCCCTCCTAAATAGATTTCTGAAAACTCCTTGAAACTCAATCAAAACTCTCTGAAACCAACAAATAATTATTATATTTCACTTTCCACCTCCCAACTATTCTATCAAAATTAATTAACTAATATTGATATTTTATAAACTCGGTTATTCTCCCACTGTTATACTAATCTAAGATAATTAAACATTTAATTCCCTTTCCACTAATAATCTATTAATTAAACTGGTTTTTGAAGATTTTTATCTCTTCTCCTTATTATCGCAATCCATAAAATCTTTTTAGCATTACCTAAGTCTTTTGTCTTAAATTCTCTACTCAAATCAGCCTTCACCTTTTGAACAATAGACTTGTTGTTGCTTGCTATTAGAATGTCATCCACATACAGAGGCAAAATCACAAACATATTTTGTGCATGAAACTGAGTGTAAACACAATTATCATATTTGCTTCATAGAAACCAAATCTTTGCCATGAAATCATCAAATCTCTTGTTCCATTGCCTAAAATATTGTTTCATACTATATAGGGACCTATTTAGCTTACAAACATGGTCCTTTTTCCCTTCTATTTCAAAACCTTCAGGTTGCCTCATATAAATTGTTTCTTCAAGTTCTCCATACAAAAAAGCAGTCTTAACATCCATATATTCCAACTCAAGATCATATTCAACCACCATTGTTAGAAGAATTTTGATGGACATGTGCTTAACAACTAGGGAGAAAACATCATTGTAGTCAATCACTTCTTTCTGTGTAAAACCTCTAGTCACAAACCTTGCCTTGTAACACCCAAATTTAGTGTCTGGGATTCCATCATTTCACTTGAAAATCCATTTGCAATTAACTATTCTTGAATTTTTAGGCCTCTTCACCAAACTCCAGGTATGGTTATCATGAGGTGACTTCATTTGTTCATTCATAACTCTTAGCAATTCCTTCTTCTTTTTACTAGTTAGGGTAGCCCTTACACTCTTTGGCTCCTTCTAAAACTTCACTTGCAGACAAGGGAGAATGCAATTAAATATGCATATCCATACCTCTCTAGGGGTTGTATGGATCTCCTTATTTTGTCTCGTGCTAGGCTTGTAGGAATCATTTGATGAGTGGACTTCACTAGGTGTCTCTCCTTCATCTAACTCAATTTCTTCATTCTAAGAAAGCTTATTAGTCTTTTGTAATTAAGCAGCTTGCTCCACCTTAATTTGTGCTTGTTGAGAATTTAACTTTCCTCCAGCTTCAGATACACTCTTTAAATATTCCATCTCATCCTCCTTGAATACAACATCTCGATTGATTATGCATCTTTTGGAAGTCGGCTCAAGGCACCATAACCTATATGTTTTCACCCTATATAGGTATCCTAGGAACGTGCACCTCAATCCCTTAGCTTCCAATTTGTCTTGTCTGATATGTGCATATGCTACATAGTGAAAATTCTCAGGTTTTCAAGGTTTGAAGGATGACCAGTTTAAACTTCTTCAAGAGTCTTCATCTTAAGTGTAGTTGAGGGGCACCTATTTATCATATAAGCTGTTGTGACAATGGCTTTAGCCCAAAAAACCATTGGAACTCCAGCACTCAACATCATACATCTCACCCATTTCCAAAATAGTGTTGTTGAATCTCTCTACAAGACCATTTTTTTGGGGAGTTCAAGTCACTGTTCTATGCCTTGCAATGCCATTCTAGATATAGAACTTATTGAATTCATCTGAACAAAACTCAAGTCCATTGTCTGTTCTCAACCTCTTCCCTCTCCCAATCTGGTTTTCAACTAAGCTCTTCCAATTGTAAAAATTCGTCAATGCTTCATTCATCCTTGCTCTTTTGAATGAACACCCACAACTTTCTTGAATAATCATTTTGATGTGTGAGAACTGCAAGTGTATAGTGTTGTCAAGTAGTAATAATAACCATTCTTCTATGGGGACTGTGCATTTGGAAAAGAATAATTGTTTATAATTTTAATTAATTTTTAAATGTAATTGCGATGAAGTCTAAAATCAAAATAAGATGACAATTTTAAATAATATAATATCAAAGATTAGAAAATCGCAACTAAAATAAAATGTAGATTTTTAATATATTTTAAATATAACAAATATCTGATAAAATAAAGGAAGAAATAATTTAAATATTTGAAATTTAAATTTTAGAAAACTTCCAAGATTTGGGGTATCACACCATGACTACATATTGAATCAAAATTAATTATCTTTTATGCTCTCATTGGTTCTCTATAAAGGTGAATTAATCTAAGGTAACCTTTGTCCTCTTTCAAGGTACGAACGTGTATCTAATTGAATTGACTCCTACTTCCGTGGTAGTTATGTTCAATTAAACTCATTAAGTTCCTTGCTAATTCATTGAATCCTCAAAGGGTTAAACCTACTTTCATGATTTAATTCCTAAGTTCTTTCCCTAGGGTTTTGATAATTAAGTTCACCTTTCAGTCTATCCTAATTCTTATTACTACAAAAACGGTGATCAAGCCTATTACATCAGTAAAATCAATAGAGAAGAAATCAAAAGAAACCAACATAAGAACAATAAAAATTCTTAATTCATCATCAATAGAATCAAGGGTTAAACCCCAATCCTAGAATAAAAGGTCTACCCACACATGCTCATGAGTATAAAAAATCAAGAAAATAAAATTCATCAACCCAAAAATAAAGAATGAAGAGAAAAAGCTTCAACTATTGCTCTCTATGCCATCTTTGAATCTGAAGTTCAATACCCCTAGTTTTGAATAGAAACCCTCTATTTAAACTAATGGGATTTTTATCTCTAAACCCAAAAAGATCATAACAATAGAGCAATTAAATTGATTACACAAGGGAGTGCATATTTTTTCACGAAAGTACAATCTTTCATTAATTAACTCATAATTCATTTTTTTCTTCTAAATTTCCTCCAGAGCTCCAAGCTTCACTCCAATGCTCCAAATCAGTTCAAAAGTGCATCAATATCTACCAAATTATATGCTAAACACAAAAAAACACTAAAAGCATAACATATTCCAAAATATAATTAAAAACACCTAAAATTCAAATATTAAACCTAAATAACATAAAAATAGATAAAATTCTAATTAAAATAAAACTTAAAAATAGATAAAAATGCAATGCATCGTCAGTCCAAACTGCTTCAAGAGCCTTCATCTCAAGTGCAGTTGAGGGGCACCTATTTATCATATAAGTTGTTGTGACAGTGGTTTTAGCCCAAAAAACCTAGCACTCAACATTATACATCTCACTCTTTTCCAAAATAGTGTTATTGAATCTCTCTGCAAGACCATTTTATTGGGTAGTTCCAGCCACTGTTGTATGCCTTGCAATGCCATTCTGGATACAAAACTTATTGAATTCATCTGAATAGAACTCAAGTCCATTGTCTGTTCTCAACCTCTTCACTATTCTCCCAATCTGGTTTTCAACTAAGCTCTTCCAATTCTGAAAATCCTTCAATGCTTCATCCTTGCTCTTTTGAATGAACACCCACAGCTTCCTTGAATAATCATCCACTATTGAGAGAAAGTATCATGCACCAGAGTGTGATAGAGTGCTAGTGAGACCCCATAAATTAGTATAAACGTAATCAAGTGTACCTTTGGTTCGCTTTTTCCCTAGACTAAATTTTGTTCTGCAAGCATTCCCAATGACACAATGCTCACAGAAAGTTAGTTTCTCCAATCTATCACTAGCCAATAGTCCTTGTTTATGCAATTCAGTCAAGCCTTTTTCACTAACATGACCCAACCTTTTGTGCCATAAATCAGAATTTAATGGTAGCCCATTAGAAACAGGTTCTATTATCATGGCACATTCCAAAGCATATAAGCGATTTCTCCTTACGCCTTTCATTATAATCATTAATCCCTTAACACCTTCATCACCCCTTTTTAACCTTTGAAGATATATCCCTTTTTCTCAAGTTCACCAAGGGATATTAAATTCATTTTCAAGTCAGGAATATATCTGACTTCTTCAAGCAGCATATCGGTCTCATCATGTAATCTGAATTTGACAACTCCTCTTCTTGCAATCTTGCATGGTTTATTGTCACCAACAAGAACTATGCCACCTTCAAATTCTACAAAATCTTGGAAAACAGATTTGCATGGGGTCATGTGAAATAAATATCCAGAGTCCATTATCTATTCTGCCCTATTAGCACCACTAGACACAGTTAGTACATCAGTTTACTCATCCATCTTGAATAAGTGCAGCATCACTCAAACTGGTGCCTCTTTCAGAGTTATCATCCCTATTTTGTCTTTATGGACAATGTTTTCTTGTGCAGCCCTCCTTCTTGCAGTGGTAACATATGATATTTGGGACATTGCCTCCACCATTTCTTAACTAAGATTTAGACCCACGTTTCCCATTCTTGCTATTTTTCTTGGATGATCTGCCTTCTCGAGACCCAATTGCCTTTTATTCAACATTTTCATTTATTCCTAGGAACTCAGAGCAGCCTGTACTTCATCAAGGGAAAATGACTCCCTTCCATACAATAAGGTTTCTTTAAAGTGGTTGTGGGTCTTTGGGAACGAACACAGTAAGAGAATAACTTGATCCACATCATCAATCTCGACATCAATGTTTTCAAGATCAAGAATCAATTTTGTTGAATTCATCCAATTGTTCACTAGTCTTCTTTTCACTACTCATCTTGAATGATTATAAGGTTTTCTTTAGATAAAGACGATCTACAAGCTTCGACCATATTCTAGCAGCAATCTTCTCATTTGATACCTGGCGAAGCACCTTATCGCCAAGGCTAAGAACAATCGCCTATGGGCTTTCTCAAGAAGTGTTTTCTTGTCCCTTTCCACCATTGAAAAATCCAATCTTGCTTTTCCTTCAAGTGCATCGAACAAACCCTATTGAACCAACAAGGCATGCATCTTCAATCGCCACAACCCAAAATCGTTGCACCCAGTGAATTTCTCAACTTTGAACTTTGCAGAAATCATGTTGAACTGTCCATGTTCACCACACCAATTGTTGTTAAACAAATTTCAAATTCACCAAAGTGAATTATGTAGACAGAGGCAAAAGGAACGCAACCTTAGAGAACCGGTAAGAAAGAAAAGAATGAACAAAATCGCACCACCGAAAAAATAAATACAATTACTCCCTTATATACACTTGGAAAAATGTTAGTTACTAAAGCTAACTACCCAATTACTAGTCACACTAGTTACCCAACCAGCAAACAAAACTACTAGTTAAAAGGGAGTGATAGAGAATAACTGAACCAATTACAACAAAAATTAAATATCATGTCAAACAAAAACATGGGTTCATGACTCACTCAATGAAGGAATGACATGTCAATCTAGAAGAATGACACCACTTTAAGGAATTTAGTTGAATGCTTTATACGATTTGATCAACATCTACTCTTTGATTTTTTAACACTGATTCATTATGCGCTTTCCATAAGTGTCAAATGTCTGTGAACCACATGAATGACCATGCTTGCCTTCATTCCTAAGAACCGTCAATGAGACTCATGAATTGATCACAATGACTCCTAACCTCTGAAGAAAAAGTCTATAAGATCTCCCACCAGTAACACAATGAAGTCTAATCATGATACGCCAAAGTTCACTAGAAGAAAACATGAACCCCTATTTCAAACTCCTCACCACACAATCTACAAGTCGCGTTTCCAAGTTGAACTATTTTTCGCTGGACTAAATTGTGCGTAGTTGGCAGACTATCCATGTCAAGCTACTAGACCAAAAAAGAAATTTTTTCCAAAATGCTATTTAAATGGATTTATAAATTTATATATTCTAAGCTCATGGGTAATAGATAAAAATAATTTTTCATATTTATAGATTATAAAATAAATTAACCTCAATCAAATATAATCATATCTATAAGAATGCATGGGATATGAATTCCTCTCCACCACTTATACTATTACTGAGTCTCTTTTTATTTGCATATTTAAATAATATATAAGATCCTAAAAGTGAAACTATATATAAAACTTATATTTAAATTATATAAATATTATGACTGAGATATCTTTTATTTCATGGTTTATGTTAAGTCATTACTTCTTAAAAAGTTAAACCCTAACTTTAACAGGCCTTTTTCCTATTTTTATTTTTCTTAACTTGATTCCTTTAGATTAATTAACAATTAGTGCAAAGTAAGAAATAATTATCAACGATTAAATTACACTTTTAATATTTTTTATTTAATTTGGTATTGTTCTCAATTTAGTTCTTTATTTTTTAATTTTGATTTCATTTGGTCCTTTTATTGAAATTGAAAACAATACAAAATTGAAATAAAAAAGGACCAAATACAAATCAAAATAATATTAAAAGTGCAATTAAAATTTTGGTACTAGATTTTTTCATTTTATTTCATGAATCTTATAAAATTGATTTTGGGTTTCTTTATTTATGGTTTTGATTAATATAGTTTAAAATCGAAGGATTTTATTGAAACATGTATGAGAATTGTGCGTGTGTTTCTAGAAAGGTATATCTTATGTTATCCATTATTTGATTATTTATAAATTTTTTGTTTATAAGAACATATATATGAGAATTAAATATTTTCCTGTTATAGAATCAAGAACAATTGTATCTATCATGCAAACAACGCATTCAAAATTTGTTTTACTCCAATCGAGAACAAATAGAATCAAGTTTTCAAGTTAGTAAAACCCTTTTCTTTTCTTTTCTTTTTTTTTTTTGTATGGATTTAACATTGATTGGAATTCATCTATGTAAAAATCTCTGAATTAATAATCCATATTAATTGAAAGAGGATAAAATATATAATTTTTTCGCGATCAATAATTGGCACTGATTTCATGTAGACAGAATAAAATAGTAGTATACGTTTGCAATAAACTTTTCGCTATTAATCGATCATCAGGAGTGATTCTAGTGGTATTTCGACATTTGCTTGGTTATATAGAAACCATGGTCGTATCAGTGGCAGATTGACTTAGTCTGTTCAACAAAAACAAAAAATGACTATAGCCCACAAAAGTAGCGTGGCATTAATTTAAAAGATACTCCCACGTAATCAATGATCCCGTGGTGGGCACTTACGCATCATATGGTCAACAAAATTAATGCACACTACATGATTGTGAGTACCGAGGTAGTTATGTGTTCTTTCCCATTTCACATTGTTTACTACTACTAGTACTATTTATGTTTCTTTTTCCTATGTCACTTTTTTTACATTACATTTAAAAAATTATGATATAGCATATCAACTGTTACAAAATATTTTTTCTTTAAAAAAGTGTTAAAATAACAAATGAGAAAATGACCATATATTAAAAATAATAATTATAATTAATATTGATAAATTATTTCGTTAATTTCATGTTAGTTTCCTTTTAAGCAATGTTTATGAGAAAAAAATTAATTACATGAGTTATTAAAAAAAATAATTTTTATCAAAGAATCTAACTTAATTAATTGAATATAGTACCGGTATATAAGTAGTTATAGACCTTTTATTGTGTTCAATTTTTATTAAGATAAAAAATAATCTTTTACTAAATATATTTATTAAAGGAGTTAAAATATTAATGTAAATTATTTACTATTTAGGTGAAATATGAACGAGCAAAAGTACATATTATAAAACAAATAATTTTTTAAATTTTTAAATAATATTTTTTAAGAAAAATTAAAACATCTAAAAATAAGATCTAGCTTGGGACAAAGAGAATAATTATATGAACAGATGCATGAGGACTATTAAATTTTTTATGAAATTTGCCAGTGTTAGTTTTCTTTTACCTAACTTGTGTTTGAAAATGCAAATAAAAAATAAACAATTTCAAAAGTTTTATTATTCTTAATTAGTTAAAGGATTTAATGAATAATTTTTTTATGCACTAAAAAATATTGTATTAAAAGATATGGAAAATACAAGAGATTATGAGCATTAGTTAACATAAAAGTTACATTTAATGAATATTGTTAAAATAATTTCTAATAAATATTTTACCTGTTTCAAAATTATAGTTGTTTTAATATTTTAGTTTTAAAGTTTAATTAGTATACATTTATAATGTAAAATAATATTACACTGATATTTAATTATATTTTTTTATTTATATGACTTTTAAATTTTTAATTTGTAAAATCAACAAACTTATTATAGAGTAAGGGTTATGATTAGATGTTAGTGTAAAAAGTTTTACACTGACAAAGCATACTCATTAAACTTTTAATTTTATTGTAAAATTATGAAATTGTAATTATTTTAAGAATCCAAACTACCTTTTATCTTCTTCTTTTTCATGTGTACCCTTATTTATATTTATTAGTGTATTAAACCTTACAAGTATATAAATTAAAAACTAACCATTTTAAAAGTAATGATTTGACAAAAATAATCTTAATATTAATATTATAATAAAAAAATCAAATAATATTATTAAAAATATTAGTCAAAATACACTAAAAAAATAAATACAACACTTATTTTAAGATATACTTTTTCTACGACACTTATTTTAAAACAGACTGAGTTTTAGCTAATTTCTTTAAAAAAACTCCAATAATTTTTTCTCATTAATAAACAACAAAAAAATAGATATTTAAATACTTTAAATAAGATAAATAAAAAAATTAATGAAATACTTCATAGAATTGTACAATATCTTATAAAAGGTATTTCAACATCTTTAAAACTATGTCTTGTGTATTAAGGATCGGAAGGTGTAGTAAAATAATGTTATTTCTAGAACAAATTTTACAAATGAGATATAGTAAATAATGTGATCATTGTAAAATAAATCAATAACGTGATAAGAAAATATAAACATAAAAAATTGAATGAATGAAATTGTTATTTAAATCCAAAACTTAATTTCAAGTTTAATTTACATTTAAACTGTTTTATCTTTTATCAAAGATATATTTGCGCGCTCTATATCTGTTGTATATTTACCATTTGAAATTCTATGGAGCCTTTGTTGTTACCTCTCTATCATCAAAACATGTCACTGTATCACAAGTGCTTTCAAAAAAAAAAAAAAAAAAACCTGCTTTTGCAACCTTGTTTTTCTAAAATAAAACAGCAAATTAAATGCTTTACAAGAAAATGAGAGATTACACGAGATTTACAGGGGAGAGAGATTTTAGGAGATTTTCTAATAGCTAGGATATATACTAAAATAATACAACTATCGACTTATTAAATCAGATTATAATTACATTAATACATATTAACATCTCTCCTTAAATTGATGCTAGTAAGTCAATTAGCAACAATTTGTGAATAAGAAACTGATGGTGTTGTCTAGTCATAACTTTGGTTAAAATATCAGCCACATAAAGATCTGTAGAGATATACATAAGAGAGATGAATTTATTAGTCAAAGCTTTCCTACTAGAATGACAATCAACCTTGATATGTTTGGTACGTTCATGAAATATGAGATTTGCTGCAATCTGAATAACATGTATTATTAGCATGAAGAGGGGTAGGGTCAGGCTGTGAAAAACCAATCTCCTCTAAAAGGTTATGTAACCACAATTTCTGAACAAGCAGAAGAGATTGCACGATATTCAACCTCAGTAGAAGACTTAGAAACACAATCCTGCTTCTTATAATTTTAAGAAATGAAAGCCCCACCGAGAAACATACATAAGACTAATGTGTATTTGGACACCCAACCCAATCAGCATCACTATATGCCATAAGTTGTAAACATAACCCTCTAGGAAAGCATAATCCACATGCAGGGGACCCTATAAGATAACAAATAATTCAACAAACAACAGGGAAACAAAGATGGTGAGGAAAAGACATAAACTTGCCCACTTGGTGAACAACATATGAAATGTCAAGTCGAGTTATCATTAGGTAGATAAGACTACCAACCAAATGTCAATAGAGGGTTGGATAAAGTAAAAGATCCCATACATCTTTTCTATATTTGACATTCACTTCCATAGGAGAATCAATTGAAGAAGTCCTCTTTAAATGAGCTAAAGTAATAAGAAATTGAATATATTTATGCTAATTTAAAAATATGCCATTGGAATGATGACGTACCTCCAATCCTAAAAAATGTGTTATCGAAGATCTTTTATGTGGAACGCTGCATTGAGTGTTTTTTAAAGCTTAGTAATTAAATCATTATTAGTTCCCATGATGATCAAATCATCCACATAAATCAATATAAGAACTATGCACATGGGAGACATGTGGAAGAAGAGAGAATAATCATATTGGCTTTGTGTGAAAGAGAATTTAATAAGCATATTATGAAACTTCTTAAACCAAGTCTAAAGAGCCTATTTAAGTCCATACAAGGAACTGTGTAGTTTACAAACATCATTAGAAGAGGAAGTAGTGATACCTGAAGGAAGCTTCATGCATATCCCTTATTTGAGATCACCATGAAAAAGGCATTATTGACACTCATTTGATGTTGTGGCCAAGACTTAGAAGTAACAATGGTGAGGATAGTCTGAATCATAGTCATTTTGACAACAGGAGCAAATGTCTCCTCATAATCAACCCTGTATTCTTGTTTATCACAAGAACTACTAATCAATCTTTATAGCGATCCAAAGATCCATCAGAATGAATCTTTATGGAGAAAACTCATTTACTACCAATAAGTTTAACTGGGGAAGATAAGAAACAATATCCCAAGTGTGATTCTCTTGAAGTGCTTATAGTTCTTCTTGAATTTCTTGTTTCCAACATTCATATTCCATATCCTATTTGTAACAAGAGGGAATACAAATAGAAGACAAATTAACTGATAGAGAAACAGGTGAAAAGAAATCATACCAATCAGGAGGTTTAGAAGGTCAAGTGGAATGATGAAGAGGTATTATAGGAGCGATAGGACCTGATGTCGAGGTAGAATCATGGAGAGAAATAAAATCATGTTGACGAAGTATTTCATACAAAAAACTAGACTTGAACCATCCCACGATTGTTGAAGAATCTAAAAAGTGTAGCATAAGAGAGAAAAAGGAAGATTGTGGCTTAAGATATGATGGAAAGAAATATTGATTTTCAAAGAAAACCATATTTCTAGAAACTCTAATGCGACGAGCATGAGGATCATAACAAACATACCTCTTTTGAGTTATAACATATCCTAGAAAAGCACACTTAATAGATTGGGCAGTAAGTTATAATGTTTCACGAGCAGAAAGATGCACAAAATAAACACAACCAAAAGTACAAAGATTAGAGTATGAAGGAGAATGCCTAAACAACTTTAAAAAAGGGGAAACATTTTGTAATGTAGGGGAAGAAAACCAATTTATGAAATGGAAAGCAGTAGAAAACACTTCGCACCAAAAGCAAGGAGGAATAGATGATTCAAGTAAAAGTGTTCGTACTACATCTAGAAGGTGACAATTCTTTCTCCACAATACCATTTTGTTGCGGTGTTAATGGACAAGAATGCTGACAAATGATCCCTTGAAGTTGAAGAAAATTCTAAAATTCATTAGACATATATTCTCCATTGAAATCATCTCTTAGGATTTTTAAGTGGACAAAGAATTAAGTCTCAAAAAGTGTGACAAAACGCTGAAAAAGAATTTTTTTTTGCCTTAAACCAAAGGAAATACACCCAAGTAAATCAACCGTAATCATCTATGAAAGTAAAAAAAATATTGGTAACATTCATGAGAGACAACAAGTGAAACCCCATACACACACTATGAATAATATCAAAACAATGGGTTGCACAAGATGCGTTAACGGGAAAGGGTAAAACTTTACTTTTGCCAAGTTTGCATGTGGTACAATCAAAAGGAGCTGTTCTTATAAGAGTTTGGCAGAATGACTATCCTCTCGATCCTGCGGGCCTTGGAGCTCCAGAGGATAGGTGTGTACCTACAAAAGGGACTTTGACGCCCAAGTCAATTAAGGAGTAAGAGGACAGAGACTAGAGTATGAGAGATTAGATACCTGAGGGGGACCTTGATGCATACCCTTGATCTTTTCTAGAGGTTTAAAGTATTTAGTGAAATGGTGTATGGAGAGGTAAGGGATGAAATGTTTAGGTGCCACTTAAGGGAGATGAGCCTAAGGAAGGTTGGCTTGCCACAAGGGATGCAACCCTTGATAAAAGCTAAGGGAACTCTCAAAAGAGAAGGTAGGGGACACTAAGAAAGAACTCAGCCAAAGCAAAATTTCTATTGATCAAAGAGTAAAAAATACAAGAGTGGTGAAGACCACTTATTTATAGAGGTAGCTAGCCTCTTGAACAAGATATAAAAGAAAGGAAGGGCTAAGATTAAAAGGGAGAATCCAATGGAGGAGGATTGAAGCCCAAAGTCCAATCAATCCTCTCCCTTAGATTCCTAATTGGCGCCCAAGCAAGTAGATCTAAGGGTCAAGATCCCTTCTTATTAGTTTAGTGGTTTTATTTAGGAAAAGAGGGTTGCAGTTATCAAACTATCCCCTTATAACCTAAATAAAGGCCCAAAAGTTATTCTTACCCATTTTTATTGCTAGAACACCTCCTAGAAAATTACATAGACTAACACATGTCCAAAATAAAATCCTAGACTCCTCTAAGTAAAATAAATGAAAAATTAAAAATAATAAAAGCATAAAGAAATTCGCCCAAGCTAATAGTGAGTCATGCTTTGCAAATCATGATGGTCATATAGAGGTGAGGTCTTCCTCCATCTATTCTAATCATGTCCTCTTCTATTCTTCTAGTCATGGCCCTTGTGATAGGGCCCTTGCTTGGGGGGCATGCATCATCCCCTCTCCCTTGGGAAGGATTTGCCCTCAAATCTGATAGGTCATCCTCTTCTTCATCAGTACCTACAAAAGGAATCAAGTCACACACATTAAAAGTAGTACTGACGCTATAGTCCTCAGGGAGATCTATAATGTATGCATTATTGTTCACTCTCTTGAGGACTTGAAAGGGACCATCCCCTCGGGGGCTAGGCTTGGACTTCCTTTGAGTAGGGAAGTGATCTTTCCTCAAATGAAGCCATACCCAATCCCCTTCATTGAAGCTAATTTCTTTCCTTCCCCTATTAGCCTTAGCAGCATACCCTTTAGAGTGTCGTTCAATGTTGGCTTTGACCCTCTCATGTAATTTTTTAACAAAATCCGATTTAGCTAATCCTTCTTTATGAATAGAAGAAGGGAAAGGTAAAGGCAAAATATCAAGAGGTGTAAGAGGGTTGAAGCCATAAACAATCTCAAAGGGTGAGTGCTTGGTGGTTCTTTGGACCCTATTATATGCAAACTCTATATGGGGAAGGTACTCATCCCAAGACTTATGATTCCCCTAAGAAGTGTCCTTAGCATAGTGGATAAGGATCTATTTACTGCCTTAGTTTGCCCATCAGTTTGGGGATGACATGTGGTAGAAAATAGGAGTTTAGTTCCCAGCCTAGCCCACAAAGTTTTCCAAAAGTGGCTAAGGAACTTAACATCCCTATCAGACACTATGGATTGAGGTATGCCATGCAGGCGGACAACTTCTTTGAAGAAAAGTCTTGCAATGTTGCTCCTGTCATCTATTTTGTGGCAAGGTACGAAATAGGCCATTTTAGAAAACCTATCCACTACCACAAAGATAGAGCCCGCTTCCCTTTGGTTTCTAGGAAGTCCAAGGATGAAATCCATGCTTATGTCTACCCAAGAAGCGGAGGGAGCCGGTAAGGTTGTGTAAAGTCCATGAGGCATTACTTTAGATCTAGCTTGTAAACAAGCTATGCATCTAGAGCGATGTCTTTGGACATTTCGTTTCATATGGGGTCAATGGAATTTTTCTTTTAAAATGAGCAAAGTTTTGTTTATTCCAAAATGCCCAATGAGCCCACCCTCATGGCTCTCTCTCACAAGCAATTTTCTAAGAGATCCTTGGGGTACACAAAGTTTACTTTCTTTGAATAAGTACCCCTCACTCACATGAAACCCATCAGTAGGTTTGGACAAGGAGGTAGCAAAAATGGGGCCAAACTCTTGGTCAGAAGCATATTGGTCCTTAATACAATCAAATCCTAAGATTTGGGAGCTCAAAATGGCAAAAAGAGTATGTCTTCTAGATAGGGAATCGGCCACAACATTGTGCTTCCCTTTCTTGTATTTGATTATATAGGGAAAAGTTTCCAAAAACTCAACCCACTTTGCATGCCTCTTGTTGAGCTTACCTTAACCCTTCAAATATTTTAGTGACTCATGGTCACTATGAATGACAAACTCCTTGGGAATAAGGTAATGTTCCCAAGTTTTACGGGCCCTTATTAAGGCGTAAAACTCTTTGTCATAGGTGGGGTAATTGAGGGTGACACCATTTAGTTTTTCACTAAAATAAGCCACGGGGTGGCCGCCTTGCAATAACACAACACCTATTCCAACACTCGATACATCACACTCTAGCTCAAAAGTTTTTTAAAAGTCAGGTAGAGCTAGAACAGGGGCATGGGTGAGTTTTTCCTTAATAAGCTCGAAGGCTTTTTGTTGTTTAGCACCCCAAATAAAGGGAACTTCCTTCTTCACCAAATCATTGATTGGTGAGAAAAGTGTGGAGAAATTAGGCACAAAGCACCTATAGAAACTCGCGAGACCATGAAAACTCTTGATCTTAGTTACACTTTTTGGGGTGGACCATTCTTGGATGGCTTTGATTTTGTCGGGGTCCACATGAACCCCATCTTTATTGACTACAAAACCTAAAAACCCCAAATAAAGGGAACTTCCTTCTTCACCAAATCATTGATTGGTGAGAAAAGTGTGGAGAAATTAGGCACAAAGCACCTATAGAAACTCGCGAGACCATGAAAATTCTTGATCTTAATCACACTTTTTGAGGTGGGTCATTCTTGGATGGCTTTGATTTTTTCACATGAACCCCATCTTTATTGGCTACAAAACCTAAAAACACCACATTCTCTACACAAAAATTACACTTTTCAAGGTTTCCATAGAGTTGGTGTGACCTAAGGATGCAAAAGACGCGCCTAAGATGACCAACATGCTCATTTAAGCTCTTGCTATACACTAAAATATCATCAAAATAAATTACACAAAATTTTCCTAAGCAATCCCTAAGGACATAATTCATAAGCCTCATGAAGGTTCTTGGGGCATTGGTAAGCCCAAAGGGCATTACCAACCACTCATAAAGCCTAAACTTCGTCTTAAAAGTAGTTTTCCACTCATCACCTTCCTTGATGTGGATTTGGTGATAACCACTCTTAAGATCAATTTTTGAAAATAATTAGGCCGCATGCAATTCATCAAGCCTAGGGATAGGGTGTCTATATTTGATGGTGATGTTATTGATTGCTCGACAATCAATGCACATCCTCCATTGGCCATTCTTCTTGAGCACCAACAAGACTAGCACAGCACAAGGGCTTAGGCTCTCTTAAACCCAACCCTTCTCCAATAGTTATTGGACTTGAGACTCAATCTCCTTGGTCTCCATGGGATTAGTCCTATAAGCAAGCCTATTAGGCAGGCTAGCTCCATGTACCAAGTCTACTTGGTGTTCTATACCCCTAATTGGAGGAAGTCCTTTGGGAACTTCATTAGGGAATATATCACCAAACTCCTTTAAAAGCTCTTGAACCTCTTAACGTAGGTTCTCATGTCTAGGTTGTATGGCAGTGCTAGAACTAGAAGGGAATGAAGTGGAGGGGGAAGAAATGGGGGATGCCTCTTTGCAAAGGAGGAGATAGAAAGGTCTATTAGTTAAGGGGGCTTCCTTTAAATCCAATTTTGTCGCAAATAAACTCCCTTTACTAATGACTTTCTTGGAAGGGGCACCAACTTCCAACTCAACCTCCTTACCCCTTTCAAGCTTTAGGGGTAAAGCTTTGCTTTTTTTTCTTCTCCTCATATCTCTTATGTTTCATGATGAGTTGGTCCTTCGCCACTTGTGAACGTGTTAGAGGACATAACTTAATGCGCTTATCCTTATGAGTGAGGATGATGTTATTGGAATGACATGGTGTATGGCTTTCTTATCAAATTGTCATGGTTTTCCTAGCAAGATATGGCCAGCTTCCATTAGGACTATGTCACACAAGATCTCATCTTTATAAGACCCAATGGAAATTGGAACCTTGACTTGCTTATTGACCTCTATTTCCCCTTGTTCATTGATCCATTAAAGCGTGTAAGAATTAGGGTCGGGAAGTGGGGTCAAGGCTAGCTTTTCCACCAACCTTGAGCTACAGCAATTGCAATATAACCCACTATCTACAATGAGAGAACATATTTTTTCATGTACCTTACAACAAGTATGGAATATGTTCTCCCTTTAAGATGAGGACACTTTCAAAGGTTGGCTTCCAAGAAGCTTTCTTATCATCAAGAGGTCTCCTTCACATGCATAAGCGGTTTCATCACAATCAGATTGATATGCATGAACCCCTTCTCCTTCGCTCTACTAGAGGAGTGTGAGCTAGACTCACTACTATAAACATCTTGGGCCCTTATGATGATGTTTCTCTTAGTAGGGCATTGAGAGACAATGTGGCCTCTTCCAAGACATTTAAAGCATTTGATACTACTAACTTTCTCATGAGAGTTAGTAGTAGGGTTTTTCTCTCTACATATGATGCTTTACACTCTTTGAAGTGCTTGGGATGTTCCTCTTTGGGGTAACTCTTGAAAGACTTCCCCTTAAGTTGATCCCTCTTTACATAAGGTGGGTTATCCTTTTTAAAAGTTTTCCTTCTAAGTTGGTTTTCCACCTTGATGCAAAGTTGGACTAACTCATCAAGGGAATTGTATGAGAAAAGCTCCACCTTATCACGAATTTCGGGGCTCAACCCACACAAAAACCTTGCCATAGTGACCATGGGTTCCTCAATGATATCCGCCCTCAAGATAAGAAGTTCCATCTTTTGTCTATATTCTTCTATACTAAGGTTGGTTTGCCTCAGTCTTTGGAGTCTATCCAAAAGATCTCTTTCATACCAAGAGGGAATATGCCTTCTTCTTAGAGCACTTCTAAGATCATTCCAATATCTTATTGAAAACATATTGGTGCAGATTCTCTCATTGGTTAACCCAACCCACCAATGGATGGCATGCCCTTGGAAGCTAAGGGTTTCCATTGGAACCTTTCTTTCTTCTTTTACCTCATGGCAAGTAAACAGTTGTTCTACCTTGATTTCCCAATCAAGGTAGGCTTCCACATCTTCCCTCCCATGAAATGGGGGGAGATCAATTTTGGGCTCCCTTGGACGAGCCCCATTATTATGCATGGATAATGGGAGTTTCTCCTAGGATGATTGTAGTATTCTTCCTCACTTTCACTCCTATGGGTATGCCTAGAACGGGAACCTAAGACTACCCCTTTCATTTTGTAATTTTCACCATTCCCATGCTTTCTTTTTTCTTCTTTTTTCTATTTCTTTTCTCTCTCTCATTTCTTCATTTTCTCTCCTTTCTCTTATTCTTCTCTCTTCCTTCTCTCTTTTTTCTCTCTTTTCTTCCTCTCTTTCTTTTATTTTTATTTTCTCCTTGACCTCTTTTTCCTTCCTTTTTTCTTCTCTTCTCTCTTGTTCTTTTGTCATCCACTCCCTAAAGTCCATGTTTAAGTTTTCTAGAGTGTAATCTTTAGAAATATTTCTTTGGTTTAAACTCTTGTTTGATCAATAACTATGAGCACTAAAGTGGGTGTGTGATGCCATTGTGCTTGAATTTCTAAGAGGAAAAAGGTGGTCGAAAACTTTTCACAAAGCACTCATCCCTTTTGTATGTTTCCTGACCTAAAATGGCTTTCATGAGTCTTTGTAACTTTTTAGCCTTCTAAGAGTTTTGACAAGAAATTAAAGAAAGACTTGAAATGCAAAAAAAAAAATTAAAAAGGTAAGGGATCTAAAAACGTGCTCCTAAGGTGTTGAAAGAAGTGTACCAATTCTTCCTTCTTCACCTAATTTTCGAGAAACTAAAGCTAAAAGAAATTAAAATCAATTATTACAATAAAAAAGGTAGGGCCTTAAGGGCACTCAAACTCCCAATTCTGAAGGAAGAATTAATTACAACAAAATGCAAAATTTAAAGTTTTCAAGTCCTTTGGTCTCCAAATGTGCTCTAAGGCTCACGGCTAGTGTTTGCCCCTTTGAGTTGGTCCCTTAAGCTCTTAGTTCAAGTTTCCAAAGTATACTACCCTTGTGGGAAGTTCTTTCTTGAAGCTTATTAGAAAGTAGCACTATTACACAAACCAAATAAACCAAAGAAAGTAGCAAGGGATATGTAAAATAGAAACATAAAAGCAATAAAAGGATAAACACAACAAAGGACACTAACCAATTGGTAAGATTAATTTGACAAGACTAGAAAGAATTTGAAAAAAGAAGACGAGCAAAATTAAAGGTAAATAATAAAGAAAGCACACAAAGGAATACCTAAAAAAGGCACTAGAGTGGAATGAAAAACAAACTAAACAAGACTCCAAAATTTCACAAATTGCACTAACTTTAAAATTATAGTGACCGAATTCTTTTAAGAAGGTTCTCAAGCTCTTACAAGTAATTTTAAGTCCTCAAAATGTCTTAATCAAATAGGTACACAAGTTTTTTCATAATTTTTTTTTTGTTCTTTCTTTGGAATTCTTTTCCTCTCTTTTTGTTTTTGAACTTCAACTTCTTTGGTTTGTTTTATCTTTTTTTTTTAAACTTAATGTTGTTGTACCTAGCTTAATGGAAAGCAAAATTAATGAGGAACAACAATATTATAATCGCTTGACCTAAAGGTAAAAGGAACAAGCCACCAAAATTGTAAACAAATGCAACTAGTGAACATTAAAATGAAAGAAACAACAAATTTTAGTAGCCCCAACTGCCACTGGACTAATGGTATTTTAGGAGTACTTTAAGGCTTTTATATGAGTGATTTGGTTTCCCAAGTTCAACTCACAATTTGCCCAAACAATTGTACTCAAAAAAATAACCAATAGTGAAAGCAAAACCAAGGGGGAAACTACCAAAAGCATGCACAAAAGAGAAAGAATACAAAGGATTGAATTGAGCAATTATTTAAGAATATTTAGACACTAGAATGATTGAATTAAAAGCATAACACATAAGAACACAAACAAGTGGATCACCTCTTAGAAGCTCAATCCAAAGATGTTTTATAAGAAGACAAAACTTAAAGATTATAAAAGTAAAAATAAACCTATAAAGTGAGCAAAATTTCAGCAAGAAATGCACCAAGGATTAGCCCAAAAAGAGAGCCACAAGGTTGTGCAAAATGCACACTTATGTGGACTTACACTACCTCTTTTTTTTAGGCACCTAACCTCAACACATTAAACATAAAATAAAGTTATACTAAGGGCAAGAACACTTAAAATGCAGCAAAAGATGCAATGAAAAGAACAAAATAAAAATGCATCAACAATAAAGACAATAGCGAATAGAATAAGGAAAATTAAGAAACTATTAGTATTAACTTCAAGACATGAAATGAAAGAAATAAACAAAAAGGGAAGACAAGAATAAAATTGTGGAAATGAAGTAAACAATATATAAGAATACGGAAAATTAAAAAATAGAGAAAAAAAATTTTGACCTCTAGAACCTATGTTCTAGATACCAAATGATGCATACCCTTGATCTTGTTTCTAGAGGTTTAATTATTTAGTGAAATGGTGTATAGAGAGGTAAGGGATGAAGGGTTTAGGTGCCACTCAAGGAAGATAAGCCTAAGGAAGGTTGGTTTGCCACAAGGGATGGAACCCTTGATAAAAGCTAAAGGAACTCTCAAAAGAGAAGGTAGGGGACACTAAGAAAGAATTCAGCCAAAGCAAAATTTCTATTGATCAAAGTGTAAAAAATACAAGAGTGGTGAGGAGCAGTTATTTATAGAGGTAGCTAGCCTCTTGAACAAGACATAAAAGAAAGGACTAAGATTAAAAGGGATAATCCAAGGGAGGAGGATTGAAGCCCAAAGTCCAATCAATCCTCTCCCTTAGCTTCTTAATTGGCACCCAAGCAAGTAGATCTAAGGGCCAAGATCCCTTCTTATTAGGTTAGGGGTTTTATTTAGGAAAAGAAGGGTGTAGTTATCAAACTATCCCCTTATAATCTAAATAAAGGCCCAAAAGTTATCCTTACCCCTTTTTATTACTAGAACACCTCCTAGAAAATTAAATGGACTAATACATGTCCAAAATAAAATCCTAGGCTCCTTTAAGTAAAAGAAATGAAAAATTACAAATAATAAAAGCATAAGGAAATCCGCCCAAGCTAATAGTGAGTCATGGTTTGCACATCTTGATGGTCATATAGAGGTGAGGTCTTCCTCCATCTATTCTAGCCATGTCCTCTTCTATTCTTCTAGCCATGGCCCTTGTGATAGGGCCCTTGCTTGGGGGACATGCATCAGACCTGGTGCCCTCCTTTTAAGGAGGTATCCAGGTGTGGTTCCAAGTTACTTTTTTTATCATTCTCCTTGAGATTTATCTATAGTTACCCCTTTCACCGTTTTTCTTAAGATTTGTCTCTAGTTATCCTTTTTTATCATTCTCCTTAAAATTTATCTCTAGTTACCCTTTTTACCATTCTTCTTAAGATTTGTTTCTAGTTACCCTATTTATGAATTTTTGTGCCGAGGTAGTGAAGCACTGAGCTCAGGATGTTTTTAACAGAGTACCGAGGTGTTGTAGGTTGTGGTTCTGATGACGGAGGCCCTAGAGGGGTAAAGACTGAGTTCCAGTGGGGTACATATGCCCTCTTCAGGTATCTAATCTCTCACACTCTAGTCTCTATCCTTTTACTCCCTCACTGACTTGGGCATCGGAGTCCCTATTATAGGTACACGTCTGTCCTCTGGAGCTCCAAGGCACGAAGGATCGAGAGGATAGTCGTGCTACCAAACTCCGATAAGAACATTTGGTGCCATTTGTAGGGATGTAAAAATTCCTACACCCCCTCTCTACTCCCTCCCTCATGGTGCAAACCAGGAGCGACCCCTTCCTTCCAACATCAATGAAACAAACCTAATGGAAGAACTCAAGAAAATTTAAGAAATGGCTAAAAAGCATAAGGTCGACCTCCACGTCTTGAAAGAGGAGAACGTTGTCATAAGAATTATGATTCAAGACCTCCAGGACCATCAACACAACAAAAAGAACAGCCTACACGATCACACCAGTGACAATAAGATCTCAAGTCATCACCACAACAGGACCATTGCAGACACCTACAACAGGGGATCCAAATCCCACCATCGTAGAGATTCCCCTGACAAAGGAACATCTAGAAACAATTACTCTACGAACCACCACACTTCAACACGCAACAAGTCAATCCAAAGCAATTCTACTAATGTCGGCAAAGGAACAGAGAAGCAAAAGACAAACAAAGATGTTGCTCTCGTGACCCGTCACCCCATGCCTCGACGACATCCCTTTGCCGACAGGATACTCGACAATCCTCTCCCACAAGGTTGGAAACCATTGGTGATCGAACTCTACGAAGGATTGACCAACCCCAACGACCATATTGAGACATTCCTCACCCAAGTAAATCTCTACTCAAATGATGATTATGTGTTGTGCAGAATGTTCCCTACTTCTCTTGCAGGTACCGCTCTCAATTGGTGGTCGAAGCTCCCTCGCCACTATATCGACTCATTCGATACCTTGGTAGAAAAGTTCATAACCCACTATTTGGCTTGCCGACCACAAAAGGTCTCGGTCGACAACTTGATCAGGCTCCAACAGAGGGATGATGATTTGCTACGCAAATTCACTGATCGGCTCTCCAAGGTGATCACTCAAATCGTGGATTTAGAACCAGGGGTAGCCCTCCACACAGTCGTTGGTGCCTGAAACCCAAAAGGTTCACTGATAGTGTGGCAAAGCGATGCCCGAGACAATGGATGAATTCCTAGAGCGATCCTCCAAGTTCATCTACATGGAAGAAGCGTCTGCTAGGTGCAAACAGCTTAAAACCTATCACGGTATGAAGAAGGACCAACACAAGCAGCCTACACATGGGAATGACCATTTAGAATCACCAAGACCCTCCGCAGTGAAGTCTACCAACTATAGACACCACAAAGGGAACCTACCCTGAGAACTCGGAGCACCACCTATTAAAAAATATACTACAATTGAGACAAAATAGGTTATGTACTCTTTTTCCTACCTCAATTGTTTTCCCCAAAGAATATGGGTATTGGCCAAGGAGGTTTTAATGGGGCACATCAGTGTGTAAATGCAAATCAATGATACATTAGTAAATGTTTACCTTTCATACTTTTACCATTTCTCTCCACTATTTCTCCTTTTGCATGTTTTTCTTTATTTTCTAGTACAGTATCGCAAACAACTCGCAAACAACTCCATAACTCATGTGAGCATCCAAACATAGAAAAAAATGTTATCCCCGCTTCACTCTCACCGGCAAAGCGTACAAGAAAGAATAAAGGCACCAAATTGGAAATTTAACTTCATTACTCCCCAAATGACACAATTACGTGGCAACAAAATACAACACAAAAAACATGTAACAGTACTTCAACACAAAAAACATGTGTCTATCTTCAATAGAGGTTCTGACGTCGCACACTGACAGGTTCATGTCCTTCTACTCTTTAGCCTTTTCGATCCCATCCTACTTCGGATCAACCTCAAGGCTAGGGGGCATATATACCCCACTAGAGCTCGGTCGCTACCCCTCACAGGGCCTCCGTCATTAGAACCACCAGCCTGCAACACCTCGATACTCTGTTCAACACCTTGAGCTTGGTGCCTCACTACCTCGACATTGAAATCCCTAAATAGGGTAACTAGAAAGAAATCATAAGGAGAATGGTAAAAATGGTAACTCGAGACAAATCTTAAGGAGAATGGTAAAAAGGATAACTAAAGACAAATCTTAAGGAGAACAGTAAAAAGGGTAACCAGAGACAAATCTCAAGGAGAACGGTAAAAAAGGTAACTCAAAACCATACCTGGAGATCTCCTTAAAAAGGGGGCATCAGGCCTTCCTCAGGTATCTAATCTCTCACACTCTAGTCTCTATCCTCTTACTCCCTCACTGACTTGGGCGTCAGAGTCCCTTTTGCAGGTACACACCTGTCCTCTGGAGCTCCAAGACCCGAAGGATTGAAAGGATAGTCGTTCTGCCAAACTACGATGAGAACAGGAACATAAAAATCTTTATTGCTCAATGAACCAAATTTAAAAAAGTACTAAGCACATGAAGATACAAGAACAAAGGGCACAAACTTTGAAACAAAACCTAATTGCAAATCACTTTGCTTGCTTGAGGTCACCCTAGAAGATAAGTTACAAAAACACCCACAAGATCACAAAAAAAAATCATTAATAAAAAACATAAAATATATCTCCCTAAAAGTTTTGAGAAATTGCAGCTAGAGATGGGCATGCTAGTAACTTTTCTAAACGAGTTCATTATATTTGAACTGCAATTTCCCTGCAAACTTTCTGGAGGTCCACTAGACAACCCGCATAACAATTTAAAAAACTTTTTTTAAAAAAAAACAATTTGTCTCATTTTTAATTATTATAAAAATTCAATATATATTTAAAGTTACTCCATAATGGGTTACATGACAATAAATAAACAAAGTTAGAGTATTTATTACTTATAGTTAAATATTAAATGTCATCACAAATAATTAAATATAATTAATTAAGTGCACACAAATAAAATATAAATGCATTCAAATATAAAATTTCATCTCAACTTTTAAATGTTATCACAAAAATATTAAATTTTTTTCTTTTTACTTTTGACACCTCTTTTTTATAAATAATATAATTTTTTTATTAAAAAATTAATTATGCAGAGGTCCACAAATTAACCTGTTAAACTCACAAATTATGCCAGTCAAACTTAAAAAGTTTACATATCTAAATAAATCTAAAATTTTAGTACTCATGTACTATTGGGATTATGAGTTTCTCGGATAGTTTACAGACTTTTTTTTTTTTTGAAAAGCAGATAGTTTACAGACTTTACAGACTTAAAACTCAAATTCCCATCTATAATTTGCAATAGTCTCATACAATAGCCTTAATTTGAAAAGGAAAAAAAAAAAAAACACTTCTTAAGCAAACCAATTTGTCAGTGAGTGTTGCCTATGTTACTTTTGATCACACCCTCCAGTTGCAATTTACGAAAAATGTCAGTTTTTAATGGTCCAAATTTAATATATTAAGAATAAAAGATGAAAAATTAATTAATCATATGGATATTTTTAGATATCAATGTGCGATTTTCATTTTTGTCTCTTTTAGTCGTCATAAATATCCAACCATTTTATATTTTTAGAAAAACAGATAGTCCTTACTCGGTTTTTACAGTCGGGTTGAGTGTTGTCTCCCCAGTCAAGGGCAACGGGCAAAATATGGTTTAAACTATCCTTCCCTAAACCTAGCAAACTTTATAGGTAGCCTCTTAGCCATCCCTAAAAACGCCACAATAGCAGAAAGTGATATTATTATTCCATCTCATCCTGCACGGAATCGTTCATTATGCATGTTCATCACTTTTGTTCGGAGGCAATTTTTATTCTTTATGCTTCTTAATAATTTTGAATTTCGATAACTTTTTAAAAGTTGGTCTTATCTTATATATGTTATGACATTTTTAGTTTAACCTCTTTATTTATATTATTTATTCCTACCATTAAGTACCATTTCTACAATTTTTTATTTAAATGATACTTTTCTATTTTTATGGTATTCTTTATAAAAAAATTTCCATACAAATTAATTCGTTAAGGTTTTCATCCTTAAGACAAACAAACATCAATTTGTTTTATGGTAATACCACCTACATACCTATGGCTGACTCATATATATATATTTGCACATTTATTTTTCTTTAATATTCTATATTCTAATATTTCACTTATTGTTCTAAATGTTTTGAGCATTCGTTAGCAAATATATATTTGTGTCTGTTTTATTAAAAAATTGAATAGTTTATGACTTTATGTAACCAATTATTTTTATAGTTTATACTGTTTTATATGAAGAGTAAAAGTAGGGGAAAATAAAGAATTACATAGAAAATGAAAAGAACAGATAAAGACATATGTAATATCTGTCTTAAGTTATTTTGAATTTCAATTTACTTCGTTGTAAAAAGAAATTAAAAAATAATAAATCAATTTTATAGTAACTTACCTTTTTTCTTGTAAAATATATTGTTGAAACCTTACTTTTAAAGTTAATTTTGTTTGATTTTTATAGAATAAATGACAACTATTTTTGTAAAAATGAGGTTTATGAGGTATAAAATATTTGTTAAAAAATATTAGTAATATACTTATTCTGATTTCTAATATATCTCTAACACATTTTTAATAATTTTTTGTTATCAATTTCTTAAAAACTACAATTTTTTTGTTAAAAAAGTTTGCTTAACCACGTAACTGTACAGTGGGCTTCAAAAAAATTCACAAAATTCTAATATTTTTAGGAAATTGATTTAACACTTACCTTTTTCATTTAACATTTATTCATTTAAAAAAAGATGTGTATGCCTCTCAATGTAATTAGTTATAAAACAAACCTTTTTCTTTGTATCCCTTTTACTTGTATTCAGTGTCGTGACTCTTCTTCAACGTCTCTTCACTATTCGCATAGGTAAGTTCCTTTTATGTATGTTATTATATATATTCGTTAGAATGTATTTCTGCTAATATCTTAATTTAGAAATGTAGGTGGAGTAGGAGGGTTTGAGAAAAAAGGCTTACGTACAGGTTATTTCATAAGGTTGTAACTATTTTTTGAGGAATTTGATTTTTCACCTACTAGTTTTTCATTTCTCACTTACTAGTGGAAAAAAATACTAATATAGCCTTCATTTTTTATTCTCTGACTGTTTGTATAAAAATTTGCAATTTTTTTTACTTTTCTAGCATTGTACTGCCAGAGAAGTAAAATTATATAATAATAATATGTCGGAGAGGGAGAAGTAAAAATATATAATAATGTCCAAGAAGTAAAAATGAATAATAATAATAATAATAATAATAATAATAATTGTATAATAATCATAATAATAATTGTATAATAATAATAATAAAATTGTATAATGATGATGATGATAATAATAATAATAGTAATAATAATAATGGAAGAAAAAAGAGAGAATAAGAAAGTCAGAGGGGATGAGAGAGAATAGCCTATAAGAAGAGAGAGTGTTTAAAGTTAGGATTAAAAGGGGTAAAGTTGGTATTTGAAAAAAAATTTAAATTTAGTAGATGTTAAATAAAATTTTAGTAGGTGTTAATTCAAAAACTCTTTTACTTTTTTTTCTCTAGATATAATGCTCTGGAGGATATAAAAAGTAAGTACATTCCAAATACGGGTGTCGAGAGTAGTTATTTTCAATTTGCTTTTCAGATGAGATGTTCTGGAATAATAAAATTTAATGGTATGTGAAAGGATTTCCGTAGCATTAAATTTGTGCCTTCCGGATGAGGTTATCCAGAAGTATAAAATTTAACACTACATGTGGCCCCATTGGTAGTGTTAAATTTTATGCTTCTAGATAACCTCATCCGGAAGGCACAAAATATAATGCTATAGATGACTCCATTTGTATTGTTAAATTTTATGATTTTGGATAACCTCATTTGGAAGGATATATTTTATTGGTAATTGAATTTTTTATTAAATTTTTTATTGTGAAATTGGTAATAAATTTAAAAATATTTTTTAATAGTTTAGTTTAATTTAAAAATATTTTTAATTAAATTTATTTTTTACTAATTTTTTTATTAAATTTTTTAATTAACGTATTTGAAATTATATTTTGTGCAAGTTTAATGAAATCTTTAAGCAATACTCTGAATGAAATTAATATGGAAGAGAATGAAGTAAATTGATATTAAGAAAAATCATTGCATATACCGACGACAACAATCCCATGGGTTTGTCCCACGAGTATCTGCCTATGCTAAATGGTGTGGAAAATTCACCCACCACTGGTCCATTTCCTGAGGTGTGGTTGTCTCATCTCTGAAAACACTAAGATCTCTAGGAATTCATTGGATATAGCCATATTGTTGGTAAACCCTATAAGGGAGATGCAAGTACATGTACCCACGAGCCCGAATCCAACCAAAGAACATAGAAATATGTTGGAATTCCCAACCTAGTTTGTGTGCATCATATGGCAACTATGTAACCCCATAAAAAGTCAATTGGTCCAACTGTTGTTTGTACTCATCAATTGAGGGTTTGCGAGCAACAACTGTCCAATGCATGGCACGAGACGACAACTCATCGTAGGTGACAACTAACAATTTGGTCCTATTAGTCAAAAAATGTTCATTGATCCAAGTTTGCATAAAACATTAACATATCCATATTAGTTACAAGTAATGCATGATAAATTAAACAAACACAACAAACTTTATAATTAGTACTAACCTGGATCAGAGTAGTGTAACACCCACATTGTCTGGTGGTGGTGAAGTTGTATCATCAAGTTGCTAATACATATGAGCCAATGCAGCTATACCTCAAGAATAGTTAGTTTCATGTTGAAGATCACGGAATAGCTGCATATATGTTAAATAGACATGGGTGAAACTCTTGCCTAAAAAAATAATACACCCAACAAGGTGCAACAAATATACTTCGGCAGCCATTTTCCATTGCATCTCTGCACATCAAGCTACATACACGCCCCTCAACCAAGCCAAATGTACTGAGCTCCATCTACAAAAAGTAACATCGTTAAAGGTTTACTACAATGTTGCATCAAGCATGTCCACCAACATAGGAACTGCCATGTCAGCATTCATAAAATCATAAGTGCATAACAAAGCCATAACAAGTAGATGCAGGAAGCACGACACATCATCTAGTGTGATGATTATCTCTCTGGTCAGTAAATGGAAACTAAATGTTTCCTTATGTCACTTCTCCACAAAGACACAAAATAAGCTCTTATCAACCGTCTCAACATTACATGTCACTAACACGAGTAACCCACAATCCATAATATAGTCCCAAATTTGATCATGACGAGCATCAATCAAATGCAGCTTGCGTCGATGTGAGACATATTCGGTTCTACATAGTCCTACAAAAAGAGAGTTAATTAATTATACTAGAAGTTAATTATACTAAAAAATTAATTAGACATGACTAAAAAATTAACTCAACAATTAATTAATTAACTACTACTAAAAATAAAAAAACGTACAAAATTAATTAATTATATAAAGAATTAGGCATGACCAATAAATTAAGTAAACAATTAATTAATTATACTAAAAAATTAATTAATTAAACAATTAATTAGACATGAATAGAATTCAATAAAACATGTAATTCAATATTTTTAAAAATCAACTAAACAATTAATTAATTAACTACTAAAAATTAAACAAATGTACAAAAATCATTTAATTATATAAAAAATTAAGCATGACAAAAACATTAAGTAAAAAATTAATTATTATATTAAAAATGTAATTAATTAAAAAAATTAGTCATGAATAAAATTCAATAAAACATGTACTTCAATATTTCTAAAGATTAACTCAATAATTAATTAATTAATTACAACTAAAAATAAAAAAACATGTATAAAAATTAGGCAAAACTAAAAAATTAAATAAACAATTAATTAATTATACAAATTAATTAAACAAAAAAATAAATAGTCATAAATAAAATTCAATAAAACATGTAATTCAATGTTTCTAGAAATTCACTAAACAATTAATTAACTACTAAAAAATGTACAAAATTATTTGATTATATAAAAAATAGGCATTATTGTAATTAAGTAAATTAATTATACTAAAAAAGAAATTAAATAAATAGTCATGAAAAAAATTCAATTAAACATGTAATTCAGCATTTATAAAAATTAACTAAAAATTTAATGAATTAACTACCGCTAAAAATAAAAAATATGTACACAAATCACTTAATTATATAAAAATTGGGAATGACTAGAAAAGCCCTAAACATGCAATTAATTACACTAAAAAATAATTAATTAGACATAGTAATTAAGGAGGGAACTATCTTTTGGTCTTCCTAAAAAACCTTGTGATAGGTTCATGTTGGACTTGTTGTTCTTTAGTTGGTGCCTCGAGTTATGTAGATATGCATGTAGCATGCGTCTTCTATGTGCAAACACCAGACATATGCGTTCATGAGCTACACCAAAACCGTAAATTGTTCCGTGAGTCTTAGGTATATTTGTAAATTTTTTTTAAAAAAAATCAACCATTAGTTTAAACAAAATCAAATATTATAAAAAAATACACTTTAACAATACACATCAATTTCAAATTAAATATTATAAAAGATAGTTTAAACAAAATTTAAAAAAAAAAATTCTAGGGCAAATTATTTTGCTTCTACGAAAGAGGGCCTTTATTCTATGAGTTCATCCATAGAAGGGTTTCCCTCTTCTATTAAAAGACATATTTATAGCAGGTAATTTATTTTTTTTTTGCTTTTACGGAGACCTCTTCCGTAGAAGAGGAATGCAATTCTACGGAGACCATGTTTTATAGACCTGTCTTACTCTTCTATAAAAGAGGGTCTCCATAGAATAAAAAAAATTTACAACTCTTCTATGAAAATACCTCTTCATAAAAGGAAAAAAAAATTGTAGTTCATTCAGTTCATCACTGATTCATTTTAACATTATTCACTTAATAAAATTACCTGATACAATCAAGCACAATGCAAGTAAGGCAGAGAGGGAGAGCCATGAACAACACAAAGAAAAGAGGGGGAGGAAGAGGGAGGACATGAGGAAGAAAGGGAGATGTAAGCTTGATGGGAAGAGAGAAAGGAGAGGTGTGGGTTGAGTGTGTGAGTGAATAGGTTTTTTTAATTTATGATAGGTGTTTGGAATTAGGGAGAGAGAAGTAAGTGAGAAGAGATAAGGAAGGGGGAGGCCCAAGAAGGAAGTGAAATAGGTTAAAGGAAACTTTGAGGATTTTTAAAGATTTTTTAAGTGAGTAGGTATTAAATAAAAAAAAATTATAAGTGTTAAATCAAATTCATTCTTTTTATCCTACCAAATACAATGAATGACCTTACAGTGCAATTATTAGTCGACTCTTGTTTGTAGTATTTATCAGTCCACTTTATTGGTATATTTTAGTTAATAAATAATATCAATTCTTTTTATTCCTTTTGATCGGTTAAGAGTAACTAATTATTTTTTAAAATTAATATATTTTCTCTCTCTTTGATAGAAGTGAAGTTTGAGACGAAAAAGAAGATGTTTTTGTCTGGGTAAGAAAGAGTATGGGATTAATTTAAAAATTTTTTATTTATATTTACTCCTTTTTTTTATTTTCATCTATCTAGTCATAAATGAATGAAAAAAGTATCTAAAGAAATACTAGTTAGTGATAATTAGATGATTAATTGAGGAAAAATGTGTATTTTTTAGCGAAGAAAAGTGTTTATTTTTAAAATAGAAAATGGAGAAAATAATATAACTTATGAAAAATTGTTGACAATACACTTTTTAAATACAGTTTTGATTTAATTATATGTATAATCTTTTAAGATAATTCTGATTTAGTTAATTTGAACCTCATATGTCAATTGATGTATTTTTAGTTAAAATTTATAAATATTTTACTTGTTATTAATTTTATAAATTTTAAGAATAATGAATTATTCGTAAAAAAGAATGAGATAGAAATTATATCGGTAATTGGTAACACATTTTATTTGTGCAATGAGTTGGCAATTGAGATTTGATGGACGCAGTTTTATGAGTGGGTGTGTTTTTTTGCTATGCGTTGCAGGAACAGAGGTATACGAAAACGTCATCACCTTTAGATGCTAACGACGTTGAGAGTCGCAAGCCTAACCGAACCGTGCGACGTGCGTGTCGAAATTGTTGACTCTTTGATGACACTTGCAGTCAAATCTCTCTTTCTCTGTTGTGTCCTTTTGGGAAGGTACCAACCTCTATGAGCCTGTGGTTTCTTTGCCTAGGTTTACTAGCTGTAAGAAATCTACACCTAGTCGTTGAATTTGGTGCCTATGCATTTGTCAAGAACGACTCTACCTAGTTTTATTCTTCAATTACTTCATAAATAAATAATCCAGTACTACTACTATTTATTATTTAACATCAACTACTCCTTATAATAATCACTAATCAAGAATTCAGTTTTCTAGGATAAAAAACTGGATCTTTCCTACGCCTTGCTTTATTTGATGGAAATACAGATGATATATAAAAATAGAAATAAAATAATTATTAGATAAGAAAAATAATATAAATATTATATTTTATGGAAAAAAGATAAATATAAAATAATACAGTAAATACATCACTTTAAAATTGTTTTTCACAATTTCTTTTCAATTCCAAACAATCACTTCTCATTTGTTTTACTAAATTATCTTCATCTTTATTTGTTTTGGGTAAACAATTAAGATACGATTCCATGGTTTTTTAATTTATATACAAACAAAAATTATCCAAATCATTCATCTTTTATATTATTTATCTAAATAATTTTTTTTCTACTATTTATGTTGAGAAATTGATTGTTGGAAACCAATTTCTCAATGTAATTTTTTTTTATATAAAGACCTATAAGAAATTGGTTGCCTAACAATCAATTAATTTTTTAAATTTATTTTTTAGTTAATTTTTAATTTTTTTTTAAATTTATTTTTATTTATGTATATTGTTTTAAATCATAAATTATAAAATTAAAATTTTTTTAGTTAATTTATACTTTATTTTCTTTTATTATGTATTTTATTGTTACATTGTATATCTTTTCTCGTTTTTTTAATTTTTTTTAAATGCTTTGTAATTTATTTTTTTAGTTTATATTTTTAACTTAAATTTTTTAAACACTTTTTAACAAAATAATTTAAAATATTAATTTTAAAAATATCAATTTAAAAGCTTTAAACTAAAAAATAAATTACAAAAGATTTTAAAAAATTTAAAATAAGAGAAAATATACACAACATAAAAATAAAACACATAAAAAAGTAAAATAAAATGTAAATTAACTCTGAAAATTTTTTAAATCCTACTTTAGAAAAACACAAGTACATAAATTTTAAAAAAATTAAAATAAATTTTAAAACAAATCTGAAAAAAAAAACTTATAAAAAATTGGTTGCTGAGAGCCAATTTCTTATAGGCTTTTTACATAAAAAATAAGAAGCTAAATTACCATATGCGCCTCCTATTTAAAGTCTAGCTCACTTTGTGTCTCCAATTTTTTGTTTGCTCACCTCTTGCCCTCCAACTTTAATAAGTGTGTTCCGTCAAATTCTCAGTGTTGACCGTTAATATTGAGAATTTGATAGAAAGACAAATTTTGTCCACTTATTAAAGTTGGACGGCAAAGGGTGAACAAAAAATATAAATTGGGGACACAGAATGAACTGAACCTTAAATAGGGAAACACTGGTAGTAATTTAGCAAAAAAAAAAAATAAAGCACATTGAGAAATTGGTTCCTCCACAACGTGAATAGAAAAAGCAAATCTAAAAAAAAAATTTATTTTATTTTTTTGCTTTTAGATAAAAGTTTTATTTTTTTATTTTTAAAATTTTAATATAATATTAATTAATTTAATAATATCATTATTAATTTCTATTTAATTTTATAAATTTAGCATAATAAAATATTAATAATAAATAAATAAGAAAAATTCTAAAACAATGTGTGAATACTAATTTATGTTGGTAAGAGTGAAATTGAGTTTAAATATTTTACACTGCATTTAAAAAAAATAAAAATAAAGTGAAAATTAAAAGTATTTTATAAAGATAAATAGAAAAAGGATGGAATAATGAATAAAAACGAGTAAAAATAAAATAAAAAGTAAGTGGTGAATCTCATCCTATTTCCATTCAATCAAACCACCATCATAATTTTCACCTTTCTTATGTTTACTATTTGCATACTGTTTTCAGTAGTATCATTGTCATCCTATATTTAAGATTTAAGTTTTGTGAAGAAAAAATTTAATTACTCAATTATGTATTGTTAATCAAATTTCTAAACAGAGAATTATCATCGTTAAGAAAGTAAGTCAACTTTTAAGACCTAGAATAATATGGTAAAAAAATTAGAGGTGTGAATTATCTAGGTTTAATTTCACTTTTGTATATTTTTTTTAAATTTGACATTTGAATTTCTATTTTTAAATTACTATAATGTATCTTTCAATATTTAAATTTTTTAAATTTATATTAAAGTATTAGTAAATTAGTAATTGACTTTAAATGACAAATATTAACTAATACATGACATAATTTAATGAAGTAATAAATTCTAATTATGTAATTTAAAAGTAATTTAATAATAAAAAATCATTTTAACTAATCAAATCACATTTAAACTATAAAATTAGAGTCTAGTAAATCATTATTATATCATGTGTTAGCAAACATTTAATGCTTAATAACCAGTTATTTAATAACAGGATTTAAAAAATATAAAAATGAATAAAATAAAGGACAGAAACTAGAATTAAGTAAATTATTGAATTTAAAAAAAAAAGAAGAAGATAATAAGTAACTAGGTAGATAAAGTAAATGTATTGAGTGTTGAATGACGTTGTAGGGCAAACGCCATGCAGAGAAAGGCGTAGAGAAAAGAGGAAGGGTTTGTGTAGGGTCTGTTTGGGAGGGGGACCTTTCTGCCTAGGTCTCCAAACTACTGACAAACCAAGAAAGGACGGGTCATGTGGATGTCTGATCAGTGAGTGTTTTACATTGTAGTAGTAATTCTGACTCTCTTTTCTTGCAATTAATGTTTTCACCTTTCTGTATTCTATTCTACTCATCTACTCTCCTTGCATGGCCATCAAATAGTACTACTCTACTCTATTCCACTGCCACTGACATCATCTAGGTTTTATTTTGTTTATGAAAATTACCACACTGTAATCCGAGGTAAATATGGGATTGTATACCTACTCATGCACCATACCTGCAACTGCAAATGTAAAACTATATAGATTCATAGTGATGGTCCCACCCCTACTTGGATGCACAAGCACAAGCACAAGCACAAGCACAAGCACAAGCACAAGCACAAGCACAAACCAAACGGCCAACAATAGATTATAGATGAGAGGTGGATCTTTGAAGTTTGAACTAGTACAGGTATTTTGGAGTTGAAGCTGTTAGCTGTGAATTTTACTGTGGAATTGATAACGCGGGGAATCAAATCAGATCCGTGTGACAGAGTAAGGCACGTGTCGTTATATATGAAAGTAGTTGTCACAACACAACTCACAAGGTGGTGTGCATGGGGCTGCTACGGCAGATGTTATAATATCTATCCGGTTATCAACTTTCAACTTGCGTGCCACAAACTGCTTTTATAGATTATAAAACTTGATTATTCATTCATTAACATTCAAAATTAATTAATTTATTAGTGACTTTTAATTTATTCTAGATTATATTTTTAAACACTCTTAATATTAATAAAAATAAGTTTGATGTTCATAAAAATTTGTGTATATTATTTAAAGTTTAACTAATATACACATGTAGAATTGTCTCTTATTTTTTATCACAATTTTTTATTTATATGATTTTTAAAATATTAATTGATAAGTTAAAAAATTTACTATAAAATATTGTGATTTAATATTAGTGTAAAAAATCACACTTTTTTCTCTATTTATTTCTTTAATTTTGAAAACATCACTTTGGATCTTCTAAATATTATTTGAATTACTTTTCATCTCTTCAAACATGTTATGTAAATCACTTTCACTATTAAAAATTATGTTTTCTTTAGTGAATGATAAGGCAAGACCTATCAAAAAATTAATTAATCAAGTTATGTGCATAATTAGTTAATAGAGACTTAAAAAATAGAATAAAAAATACTTTCTCTCTTGAATAATAGATAAACTTATTTTCGCAAGGTCATTCACCTCTCCGGGAACAAAAGATGCATTTAATAATGATATATTTATGTGTATTTAATATTTTTAGAATTATTTAATGAAGTAAACCATAATTAACTCTATATATTTTTGTTTCAAATATTCATTAAATAAATAGTAATAATTAAAAATATTTTTTATGAAAATATAATTAATAGATACAATATTAGGAATTGAATCTTATGTTCTTATATAAACGTCTAAACACCAATTTTATTTTTGTTATTAAAAGATGACAGGAGAGAGTTTTTTTTTTGTATTTTAAAAATCTCCAAGTATTATTTAAAATAAATAGTTTTATTTAAGTTGAATAAAAACATCAATATAAGTACATTTGTTGGAAAAAGTAATTCTTTGAATTACATACAATTCCATTAAAAATAATTGTTTTAATAAATACTTATTCCTCTATCTCAAATAAGTTTTTTTTTTTTTTTGAATTCTATCTCAAATAAGTATAGATTATTTTAAACAAACTAAGAAATTGAAAATTTTATAAAATAAATTTTATTATCATATTACAATATTTAAAAGCTAAAGTCTTATTTATTAGAACATTATAAAAATTAATTAACATTTCTTAAGCCATTTAGGTATTAATTTTAAAATAAATTATAATTCAAATTTATAATACTATTATTAAAAAATTAAATATTTTGATTGATTTTAAGAATTTATTTATTTATTTCTTGCAAAAAACCAAACCAGAGGCCGTGTATTCAATAATACAATACTTACTGTCGTGATAATGAGTTTTACATTTCCTCTACCCGTATATTCTTATTTATTGACCTAAATTACAGGTGATATTTATTTTTTTATGAGAGGATCTTGTGCTAACTATTTTTAAATTAAAATATACTAATTAAAATCGTTTCTCTTACTTTAATAAAAGAAATAAAAAAAATAAATATTTTTTATAGCCAGACAAAGTTAAATATTACTAATAACAGTACATAAAAATTAAATTTATGAAAATTTTATCATCATCAATTAAGTTAATAACTTATCATGATTGATTTTCAACGTCAGATAGTTGAATCTTATGATTGAAAACAAGGAAAGTATTAAATAATATTTCTAACATGAAAACTACGGGCGTATTAATAAACATAATTATTATCTGACATAATTATTAAATAGAATATTAATCATAAAAAGATAATTATTAATATGAGGGGATTGATAAATATTATGAAAGAAATGATAGTGTTTGTTATTTGTATGGATAAAGAAAGGAGTTCAGTTCTTCTCTAGTGTACTGGAGAGGTCTAGTAAAAAAAAGAAAAACACAAACTCCATGTGAGACCAGCATGATACTGTGTCTTTGTGATTAAATATTAAAATAATATTTTTTATACTGCAATTCATACAATTAAACTTTAAGAAGTTTTAAAAAATCAATTTTTTTTTAGAAAATAAGTATCTAAAATAGAAAAACTTAAATTGATATTAATGAAATAGGCTTAATTACTTTTTTCATTTCACTGTTTTTTTTAGATGCTGAATTTTGTTTCACTATTGTTTTTAATCTAAATTTATCTAATAATTAATTATATTGGTTCAATGTCAACTCACTATCATTTTTAAATTGATAGATGGATGGATGTTGTTGATATTTATAGTATACTTCATTTTTAATTAAATAGAGAAGGAAATTATTACATCGTACCTCACAATCACATCATCTATCAAATATGTGTACCACAATTGGCAACATATAAATTTGTGGGAGAGACCTAAGAATTTTTGCTGGAGAGCATTCCTTGCAATCATTAATTAAATTGATATTTGTTAAATTTATATAATTAATTATTAAATTAATAAAACTTTTAGTGTATCTAATTTACAAATAGAAATAAAGTTTAATTAGTATATATTATTAGTATAAAAGACTTTTACACTAACAATTAATCATAATTTTTTATTTATGTGACCTTTAAAGTACTAGTCAAAAAAGTCAACAAACTTACCCATGAACAAAGGGTTGTGATTTAATATCAGTATAAAAATATTTACACTGACAGTGTATACCAATTAAACTCAAAAATATCTAACTATATATTCAAAATCTAATGAAATATGCACAAACCAATAGGGATAACAACAAGATGAGGCAGAAGTGGATTTGACCCTCTTGTCTTCGTCTTCGAAAAGCGTAAAACATGTATAAAGGAGGTGGATATGAAATTTTAATCCACATCCTATCGTGTATTTTTAGGTTCAAATATACTTGCAAGTATCCATTACATTATTTTTTATAATTTAAATTTACTTATAATTTATTAAATAAATTATATGTTTAGTTATTAATTATATTATAGTTTTAATGGTTGATAGGGGAGTGGATTTGTACAAAAACATATGAGATTAAAAATATATGTACTAAATTTTGTTTAATATAGAAGCGGGGTTAGGAGCAGGTGGGGGGATGGGGTGGAGCCAACAAACTCACCTCTAGGAACCAACAACACAAATTTTTTCTATCAAAATTGAAACGAGGACGAAACAGTATCCACAAGATACGAGTATGATTGTGATCCTTCCACACAAATTGTTTCAGCAAGAGTAAATTATTCATCTTGCAAAATGTAAAAAATGATAAAAGCAAATTAGATATATCAAACATAAGCAATCATAATAAGCATGAATACAAAAACATCACCATTTAAAGAAAATAAATAACAAATGGGAGCAAAAAGAAAATAATTTTTTTACTGAGAACGAAGTGAAAAAAAATCTTGGAGACTAAAAATCAAAATTCAATGAAATTATTTTCTTATATTTTGATAATTGGAAATCTTGATAAATATTATATTTAGTAAATAGTTTATTTAATATTTATTGGAAAGTGAACTTTCATTCTAATATTAAAATTACTATATTCATTAACATATATATACTTGATAAATTTAAATTTTATTTTTAAATTTTATTTTTTAATCCACTTAAATTTCTTCAATAGATTAATTTTATTCTTTAACATTTGAATATATATATATATATATATATATATATATATATAATTTATACTCCTGATATTTTAAAGATATTATTTTTAAATAAGAAATAATTTTTCAAATAAAATGTATAAGGTTCAAATAACAATTTGTCCTATGATGGAGAGTAAAGTTTTTGTTAGCGATATTTTTTATTATTTTTTTAATTTATCTAACATCATGTGATATTTTAAACTGAGAGATAAAAAAAATAATCCACAAAATTACGCAAGACTTTTTGATAGGATGATAAGTCAGTAGCTCCAATGTCATTGTCAAATTTAATCAAATTATGCATTCAATAATTTTATATAGAAATCTAGGGAAATGAGATTAGGGTGAGGATGGAAGCAATAAGTGAATTAAGACAGTGGAGCTCTTATCAAGATATCCTTTTTGCTAAAAAAGAAAAGATAAAGTGGTTACAAGAAGGTGACTCAAAGTCACGTTTCTTCCATACAACAATTAATTGAAGAAGAAAATCTAACGACGTTAATGGGTTGGTAATTTATGGGAAGAGATAAATGCACCAGTTCAAGTTAAACAAGCAGTCAAGAATTACTTCAAAGAGAGATTTCAATCACAGGTTGAAATAGGGATGAGATTGGAAGGTGTGAATTTTAAATGCCTCTCTGAAGATCAAAGAAATAATTTAGAAAAAGAATTCTTTAAGGAAGAAATTCGGGCTGCTATTTGGGAGTGTGAAAGCTCAAAAGCACCTGGGCCAGATGAGTATAATATCATGTTTGTTAAACACTTTTGGGATTTGCTGAAAGAGGATATCAGAAAAGTTATGGTAGACTTCCATCAACATGGGAAACTTCCAAGGGGCTCAAGTGCTTATTTCTTGGCCTTGATTCCTAAAAAAGAATTCCTTGAAGGCCTTGGCTATTAGAGGCCTATATCACTAATCGAAGTCATTTATAAGAGATCCAAAATGTATTTACTCTAAAAAGTGTCCTAAGATGCTAGCTATGAGTTGCCATCTTGATTAAAGGTCAATTTTCTCAAAAGTAGTTTGGGAGGTGTAGGGGTCGATAGTTAAGAGTTGTAAGCCTTTGCTAAGATTCAAAATTATGGGGTAATACATTTTTCATTCTCATACTTGGGGATTCTGGTGGGGTCAATGTGAGAAGTGGGAGAGTGTGGAGGCCATTACTTGAAAAATTGAGAGCAAAACTATCCTAGAAACAAAAACTTATCCTTGGGAGCACAAATTTGTCTAATCAAATCCTCTCAACCATTCCTCTTTTTTCTCTTTCTTTTTATAGGATTCCAAAAAAGGTTTCCTAATCCATTCAAAGTATACAACATGGTTACTTGTGGGACAGATCAAATGAGTGCAAAAAACTAGCACGGATCAAATGGGAATAAGTGTACAAAGAAAAATATCAAGGTGGATTGAGAATTAAAGATGTCGAGGTGTTTAACAAGACACTTCTTAGCAAGTGGAGATGGCAGGTTCTTAATGGAGAATATGCTCTTTAGGTCAAGGTTCTGTAGGCTAGACATAGGAAAGATATCAGAAGCAATTTAAGTTTAGAGCAGTGGAGAAGAGGTTTTCAGTAGTGGAAAGATATTATCAAGGTGACCTCTGAAGATAAAGCAAGTGATTGGTTCAAAAGGAAATATCAAGCCTTTGGTAGGTGACAATTTTATTTTCAAATTTTGGGAAACAGGATGGAGGGAGTTTAGGTGTTTAAATCATTATTCCCTAATAAAAAAGAGGCATTTCTTTCTGAGGTTGGGGTTTGGAATGGTCAAAATTGAGAATGGCGATTTCAACGGAGGAGAGCAAGTTATCAAACTTGAGAATCTATGTGAACTCGTGGGAGTTTGATAAACTCGACTGGTAAGAGTTTATTTTATATAAAATAATAAAAAATATTTATAAATGACGTACAATTAAACATTTCAACAACATAATAAGTCAAAATAGTAAATCATACATTCCACAATACTTAAACAACTAAGTCTAACGATGAATCAATATCAAATAATAAATTTCAAAGGTGATAATAATGGTAGAATACTCTCATTAATGTTTTGATATTATTAAAAAATGAAGATTTGATGTTTTTATAGACGTTCATTCTTCAATTTAAGAATGACATACTAAATAAAAGTATATATGGAACTCTAAATGCATATATAAGAAGTTGATTTGTTGACTTGATGACTCGGTAGTAAACTCGAGAGTTTACAAAGTTTGCATCAAATCTACCGAGTTTACTAAAAAGAGAGTTTACACACGAGTTAACTCGCAGAGGTAAGTAGACTCATAAACTCATAAAAGTTTAAGAGTTAACTCAAGAGTTTGATAACCATAGAGGAAAACATTATTTAGTTGAGAAAGTGAGTGAGTGAGTGAAGGAATTGGAGGGTGCTCTAGAAGAGGTTCAAGTGAGGAGTGATATGAAAGGTGGTTGGAGGTGGGTGGGTAGCTCAAGGAACAACGAAGGTTGCTCTGCAAAAGAGACTTACAAACTAATTTGTGGGGAATACCAGGGTTCTGACACTTATTTTTTTAGAAGCGTATGAAAATCAAAAGTGTCATCAAAGGTATCGACTTTAGCTTAGAAGGTAACTCACAACCGAATTTCCACCAAGGTTGAACTGTAAAAAGGAGTGGCCCTCTTATAAATCGTAATTTGTGTCCTATCTGTCATATAGTCAACCAAAATCAATGTCTCACCTGCTATGTTCTTGTAAATCAGTTTATTTTGTTTGGATGAGCTGTTATAGCTGGTTAGATTATTTAATTATTCTGTCGTCTGAGTGTTCTAATTTTTTGCAACACCTTGAAATTACTGAAGCAAATGAAAAAGCTTCAATAAGTATCATGAGCTTAATTTGGTTGACCATGTTGTAGGGTATATGGTTAACTAGAAATGCATTGGTGTTTAAAGGTGAACCCTTTTGTGTGGAAAAATTTTGGCAAGAGACCTTGCAAAGATCTTGATTATGGGCTAAAGGGTATTGCAAAAATTTCTTGGTTTCCTTTTATGAGTGGTCAATACAACCGATTTATTCTTTTAGTAGATTAAGAAGGGTAAAGTTCATACGTGTTCTGACCTGTAGTTACTTTTAAGGGTGAAATCTTTACATATACTGCTTCTCTTATATTAGTTCTGTACTTTGTAGATATCTCATAATCATTTCTTGTAATTATGAGGTGTCTTGTGTGAGCTGAATAAAAATTGTCTTCTTAAAAAAAACAATTTAATATAGAATAAAAAAAATTATGAATCTAATTCTTAAATTTTATGATATTATCTTATGAGTTCAATTGGTATACACTATCAGTGTAAAAAAATTTTACACTGACAGTCAATCAGGACTTTTCATTTATGAGACTTTTAAAGTAATAACTAGTAAAGTCAATAAATTTACCATGAATGAAGGGTCATGATTGGCTGTCAATGTGAAAATTTGTCTACTAACCGTGTATACCAATTAAACTCTTATCTTATTGATCACTTTTATAAAATTTTATGTAATTTAGATTTTTTAAAATATGTTATTTAATGAAAAAATATTTATATATTTTTAAATATTATATTATAGTGTTATACAATATAATTAAGTGATGTGATAAACTATAAAGTATTTTTAAAATTATAATAAATTTTGTATATTTAATTTTATTAATAAACATTTGAAATTCGTTAAACTTGTATTCTATATAAAACTATGCATATATATTTTAACTTTGTTTAACTCACAGTGACAACAAATCCGATGTCCGGATTTATTGAATGCATCTTTTTAAATTTTATTAAATGCGTTAGATTTCAATACATACAAAACTATTTTCTATGATATGTGCAAATGTTACATTCTCATAATTAATAGAAACTGTTAAAAAATATTCCTAGGTAATGCTCTTTTATTCCTAGAAATATACATAATTTTTTCTCAACTCATTTTTATGAAAAATAAAAGAAATCTTGTGTTGTAACTTGAATTGAAGTTATTTTTTAAAATTACTTTCACTTTTATTTTATGAAATTAATCAGTATACATGGTGTATAAAAGTAATATTATAATTGATGAATGATTGTAATGGAATGTAATAGTAAAATATGGTGTATACTAATTAACTCTTATTTTATTTAATTATATATATTTTTGTTATTTCTAAATTAAGACAAATATTCTCAGCATAATATTTACTAATTTTGTTTATAGTCACTATAGGTTAAAGGTATAGAAGTTATAAAATGTTTTTTAAATATATTAAACGCTTCTTAATCTCTGACGCTGATGATTAATGATTAGTTAGATGGTTAGAAAAGCGGCAAGTAACATGTGGCAGTTATGGTGGTAACAGGTGTATAGTTTTTGTGAAGTAAATAATTGGTTTAGCTTTGATTTGTTTAATTATTACTAGTACTAGTAGATGGTAATTGTGATCACGATTCTCCTTCTAAAGGCACGACGATATATAGAGTGCATAATAAATATGCAGAGGAAGAGAGGGTTCCCTTTTTGTACAAAATTACACATAAAGAGAAATAGAGAGGAAAGAGAGACAGATCTCTCTCAAGGCGTTTAATTGCAGAGATCTTTTACGTTTCTCAATATAAGGGAAAGAGAGAGAAAGAGAAGAGTTAATCCTGGCTAGTTGAATGTGTCTTTTTATCTGAATCCATCGCTTTAGTTTGTCTCTTAGCTCTATTTTCTTTTGATCCCATGCCCCTCTACGCAAATTCGCTTGTCTTCTGCGCCACCTTCAGATTGATCAAAACAAACAGAACTTGTTTTTTTCCCTATCTTCTTCTCCCTTTCAGGAAAGCATAAATTAAAAGCGATAGATAGAAAGGGGGCAGCAGTAGCAGATTATATATAAATATATACATATTATATTCCTGTAGAGTAGCTCTCATTGTAAAGACTAAAGATGGGTACAGGTTGGAGAAGAGCCTTCTGCACCCGCGACCCTGCATCTACCATATCGGATAAACAACCGGGAAGCCCAAGTCCCAGCCCCAGCCCAAGAAGCTGTGCCCGATTGGGTTTTCTCTCCGGAGGTAGCAACCCTTCCACCCCACGCTTGCGTTGCGCAACAATTGCTGAAAGTGCATCTCAAACAGTTACAGTAAACGAGAGCCCCAGAGTTCAAAGCAAGAACACACCCACAGCCAGAGCAACCAAGTCCCCCAAGACCCTCTCAGTCTCAAATCCAACTTCTCCTCGCTCCCCTCTCAAGCTCTCCCTCTTCAAGAACAGTTTCAAATTCAGGGTATGTTTATTTAAGGTTCTTTAGTTGTGTTGTAGCATCTTTTATTTTAAGGTAAGAATGGAGTATTAATTAATTGATTGTGGTTGAGCAGAGTAGCTGTGGAATTTGCTTGAACAGCGTGAAAACGGGACAGGGTACGGCGATTTACACTGCGGAATGCGGTCACGCGTTTCATTTCCCGTGTATCGCAGCGCATGTACGCAAACACGATAGCTTGGTATGCCCCGTCTGCAACGCCACATGGAAAGACGTGCCTTTACTCGCGGCGCACAAGAACCTTGCTGCAGAAACCGCCACGCAAAACGACGTTGCTAAGAGGACCACTGAAAACCCCAATGCCAGCGACAAAAAACCAGCAGAAAACGTCTCCCCCGTTTTCAAAACCTACAATAACAACCACCACGTGGAGGCAGCACCGAAGCAATCCGATTCCACCAGGTCGTACGACGACGACGAGCCACTCCTATCTCCGACCTCTGGCGGCCGGATTATTCCCATTCCCGAAGCCGACGAGAATGCAGAAGACGAAGAAGAGGAAGACGCCGGCGAGTTTCAGGGCTTTTTTGTCAATCCCAAGAACTCATCCTCGTCAAAATCATACTCCGATTCGTTGCAAACAATTGAAGGAGATTCCAGAACTGTTCAGGTGAAACTGATGCCGGAGTGCGCTGTTATCTCGGCATCCAAAACACACGAAACCTACGCTTTGGTGCTAAAAGTGAAGGCTCCACCGCCGCCACCTCCAACGCGAAGCAGCTCGGCGCCGTCGCAGCGAGCGCCGATAGATCTGGTTACGGTGCTGGATGTTGGTGGAAGCATGAGCAGCGCGAAGCTGCACATGCTAAAGCGCGCGATGCGTTTGGTGGTATCATCCCTGGGCCCCGCTGACAGGCTTTCCATCGTGGCTTTCTCGGCCACGTCGAAACGGCTCTTACCTTTGCGAAGAATGACGGGTCAGGGTCAGCGCGTGGCTCGGCGCATCGTGGACAGGCTTGTCATGGGTGAAGGTTCGAGCGTGGGGGATGCGTTGAGGAAAGCCACGAGAGTGTTAGAGGATCGAAGAGAGAGAAACCCAGTGGCAAGCGTGATGCTGTTATCAGACGGTCAAGAAGAGAGGGTCCCAAATCAGAGGGGTGGTAATAATCAGCGGAAGTCATGGAGCCACGTGTCGTCGACTCGGTTCGCGCATATCGAGATTCCGGTTCACGCATTTGGGTTTGGGGCGAAGAGCGGTTACAGCCAGGAACCGGGGGAGGACGCCTTCGCGAAGTGCGTGGGAGGGCTATTGAGCGTGGTGGTGCAGGACCTAAGGATTCAAGTGGGGTTCGAGTCGGAGTGGGCTTCGGTTGAGATCAGCGCGATTTACTCGTGCAGTGGAAGGCCCACTGTTCTTAGTTCAGGGGCGGTGCGGCTGGGTGATTTGTACGCGGGGGAAGAGAGGGAGCTGCTGGTTGAGTTGAAAGTTCCCGTTCCCGCCCCCACCCCCTCCCCCGCCTCGTCAGCAACTGGGTCCCACCACGTGATGACTGTACGGTGCCTGTATAAAGACCCTGCAAGCCAGGAGATCGTATACGGTAGGGAACAGGGTCTTCTGGTGCCGCCCCCCCAGAGCGTGCGTTGTTCCGGTACCAGGATTCACAACCTCAGGAATCTCTTCATTACAACCCGAGCCATTGCAGAGTCTAGGAGGCTCCTCGACCATGCCGCTGACTTCACCACCGCTCATCATCTGCTTTCCTCGGCTCGCGCGCTTCTCATCCACTCCAACGCTGCTTTGGCTCAGGAATACGTCCGCGGCTTGGAGGCCGAGCTGGCTGACCTTCATTGGCGGAGACAGCTTCAGCTTCAGCTTCAGTTTCAACAGCAGCATATGATGCAACACCGTAGAAAAGGGATTGAGAGAGAGGTGCCGCTGGTGGACGAGAATGGAGAGCCGCTTACGCCGACATCGGCCTGGAGAGCCGCCGAGAAGCTGGCCAAGATGGCCATGATGAAGAAGTCTTTGAATAGAGTCAGCGACTTGCACGGCTTCGAAAATGCTAGGTTTTAATTAATTAATTATTTTATTTTTAAACTCGTTTTGTTTTTATTAAAAATTGTAGAGGCATATCGGAGAAAGGAGAAAGAGAGAAGAGAACAAATGGGTATGGGGCATGATAGTAGAATGGAATGGGGACAAGGTGGTAGCAGACGGCGCTCCCTTTCTGCATTGGAAGATTACTACGGAGAAAAAGGGTGGGGGACTTATATCATGGGCTATGTCCCACCGTAAAATGGGAGATCTTCATTGGTTGCTTCCTCGATCATGTCTTTTTGTCTTGTGCCTTTTATATACACTCTTGTTTTCCATTTTTAATCATTTGCTTTTCAATATCTGATGAACCCAGAACACTCAACTCCAACTGCTGCCAATGCCTTGGGTAGTTTATGATATCAAGGGTAGACACTAAAAAGTTGTAAATGCCACTCTAGTAATTTTATTAACACACTCTTTCTCTTTCTTTATGCTTGGCTTTTCGGAAATGGATAGTGTGATTTTTAGGATTTTGCTTGTCGTTTTAATGTAGTGGGTTTGTGCAGCTAATAATTAAGTAGTGGACTACGCACGGGGTTAAAATGATCTTTTTTAGATGAAAAACATGACAGAAGACAGAAGTTAATTATGAACAAATGATTACATTCCATGGCATCATGATGCTTTTTCAGTTTTTTTCATCTTTTATCCGAGCACCTTACCTTCGCAATTCAGAATTGAAATTTCAATTAGGGGCCCAAAGTTAAATGCAATCATAAGCTTTGCACTGTGCTTCGTGACAAAACAAATAGTACTCGTAAAAGGTAGATGCAAATGCTGTGCCTTTCAAGGCACGTAGTAAGTAAAAAGAGGGGGGAAATAGCTAGGTCCTTATTCGTGGGAGATGAGATTTCCAAAGCAAAAACACTACGATATCCTAGCTACAAGAGGTAAACCTAATCCGCGCGGGACGGTCGATTTTTACATGCTTTGGGTACGTACGTCTTGCGATTATACATATATACAGACTTGAAATTTGTAAAATTATTTAACAAGTTCAAAGCAATGGGATTATTTTTTTGTTTGACAAGTACCTGAAAAAAGTGAAATTGGGTATGTATGAATAATAGAGGTAGCCTAAGTCGAGGCTATAGGCTGTTGTGTTGACAACTACGATGGTGAATTGAAAACTGGTCTTGGAATGGTCCCTGTCAGGAAGCTTAGTTGCTCCAATGGACAACAAATTTCCAGCTACTTGGTGGGCTAGGAACTAGATATTGGCATTATGAGAAAGCTAGGGTTGGATGAAAAATGGGGGGAGGGCCATTTTAGTTAGTTAGCATCAAAGGAGGATCTTGAAATACAGAGATGTCAGGAGTGGAGCCCAAATAAGTGTTTGAGTTGTCCAATCCATCACTATCTGGCCGTCTTGTTCTTGGCCCGGTGCTGTTATGGTTTATTCTTGGTAGTCTTACTAGGAGCCTCACTTAGCTAGGTGCCACAGAAACAACAACGCTTATGCTGTACCCAGTTTAAGTTGCTCTGGTCCAGGCCTCAGCAATGAGCCTGCTTATTATGTCAGTCAGTGTTTCACTATAAACAACCCATGGGCTACACCGTACCCCAGGGATCAACACTTTATGTGTTATTTTCAATCATCTAAAACAATTTTCTACAATCAAGTTTATACTTTAACTTTAGACTTCTACACAAAACAAACACTTTTGATCTTAAAATTTAAAAAATATTTTTTTAATCCTTAAAAAAAATTACTGAAAGACATGATTAAAAATAATCGAGATCTAAAAAAATATTTTTAAATTTCAAAAATAAAAAATTATTTAAAAATAGTACTTGCTTCTTTCAACCACCTTTATAAAATATATATATATATAAACCCCCTGATAGTTAGAGTGACATGCATGGGAAAATAAAATAAAAATTATATTTTCTTTAGTTTAGTAGAGTAAAAAATGGTAAGTAAGAAAAATATCTTAAATGCGGTGGTTCCACATGTTTTACTTTTTACTCAAAATAAACATGAAAAGGAATGAAATTATAAAAAAATTGACCTTTTAAAATTATTCTTACTCTTAGTGGAAGAATTCATGAAAATCAATTAATAAATAATAAGTAATTTTGTAATTATAATATTTTTACATTATAATTTTTCTTATTTTTTTCACTACCTTTTGCACAATCAAACAACTTTCATTTTCACTCTATTTCTTTCTTTTTGTTTCCTTGTGGTTTCTTTATCAGGACTAGAACATATCATACAAGTCGATAGCTAGATACAAAAAATTATGTTTATAATTATTACATTTATACTTGTTAAGGTTGAAAAATGTGTTATTAGATGTTTAAAATTATGTTTGGCCATTCATATATAATTTTTAATAAATAATTTTTTTTTTGTTTTAAAACTATTAAACGATACTGGTTAGCAAGATCCTTATTTGCATGATTTTATTATTTTAAAAACTATTTAAAGATTAAATTGATGATTTATTTAATAATTTTACATATTTGTTTACTAAATTCCTGTTTAAACGTTAAAAAATCTAAAGTATTACATATTCTTTATGATTTCAGGATGTAAACGTATTTAGCTTTTTTGTTGATTACTCTCATTAAAAAATTTAAAGGATATATATTATAAGATGGAAGTTTTTGGTCCAAGTCACATATTTAATTAATGTAATTAATCACACATCTAATATCTAAAATAGAAATTCAATATGATTGATTAAGCTGAAATAATACTGTCTTCATCCATATGCTTTGTGGTATATTATAATAGAGTATGATTAATATTATTATGAGAAAAAGGCTCATGTAATATGGTAGTGTAAAAAAATTATTATTCACAAAAGAAAACACATAAGTATTAAACTCTATTACTATTTACTTCTATATTTTATATTAATTTAAAGGCAAAAAGATATGAAAAATATTGTATAAAACAAAAGTTGTGAAATGGAGATGCAGAGCTATATAAAGATGAAGGCATGGAACAAATAGGTGTATTTGGTGTCTCGGTTCACGTGGTATTGTAGCGGGGACCGTTGTTCTGTATGTACATGACTCGATTGAGATTGCATTTGCATGACAATATGGCGTTGCTTTTAAATTCTTCTTGTGAGAAGTTTTAAGCCCACGTTTCTTAATTCAAACGGTTGATTTTTTCACCCCATCGACCCAGAATGAAAACAAAAACGACAAGAGGGGAAATACTATTTTAGTTTTACAATCCGTCTGTGATGTCCGTCAGCTTCTACCAAATATTTAATAATCTATACTTTTAATAGATAGAATTTTCCTTTTCATATTTACTTTTTAAAATATTTATTCTAATTTATATTTTAAATTTAAAAAAGAGATTATTTTGTTCAAAGAGAGATTTAAACTCACAAGTCATCCCTTTTTAAATATAAATTTTATCATTTGATCAATCTTATAACTTAAAAAAAAGTAATTACTTTGAATCAATATCCAACATACATAATTATTTTACTATGTATTATCTATATCTATACTAAATAATTTATAATATTATATTTTATATCATTTATACTATTAATAAAGAAAATTCTCTTTTTGATGTCCATTTTGTAAAATACCTATTCTACCCTTATATCTATTTAAAAATTAAAAATAAACTACTTTTGTCAAAGAATAGATTTGAACCACAACTTTTCCCCCCTCAAATATAAATTTTACCACTATATCAACCTTATAACTTATGAAAAAAATATAAGTTTTACAATATTAATAAATAGACATTTTCACTGTTAATATATGTATACCTTTTATCATTAATATTTTTAATAAAATTACAAATACATAGACACAACAATATTTTGAATTTTATTCAAACTATTTCCTCTTCCAATTTTCTCAAATTTATTGCAAAATTATCATATTTGTTGATGATCTAACATGTTTCTATCATGTTATCATAAATAAGGAAATATAAAAAAAATTAAGAAAATGTATTTCAAAACATACTAAACTAAAATTATTATACGTAAAACGACACAGTAAATTATTTATATTCTATCATTTTACTACAAAACATATTAAATTAAAATTGTAAAATTGTTATAACATATCAAAATAAAAATGTGAATACACAAACACATATATTTTTGCTAGTATGTATAACCAAAAAACATAATTTGGATAAAAATTATATCATATATATCTTAATCAAACACTTGCATAAAATCATAAGATTGTCATAAAATAGTATATTAAGTTTAATTATGTATAGTCATAAGATACAAGGCAGATAAAAGGACCTAAATACCCTCAGAGAGATGGTAAAAAAGATTCCAAATTTCGGCATGAGCGAAAACTGAAAAATAAAATTAGACATAAAAGTGTGCCTTAAGAAATCAAGATCAGAAGGATTTCAGACCAGTAAAATAAATTGAAGGCACCAATAGAAAGAAAGAGACTTTGGATTTCAGCATGGCCGAAACCAAAGTATAGAACGACACTTTCCAAAATAAAAAGTAGTATCAATAAAAGATTTCGGTCTTGCCAAAATCCGAAAATAAATCAATTAATTAACCAAATTGATTAACAGATAGATTAATATAATTACTGATTAATGTTAATCCTAATAAAGCTTACAGAGTACACAAAATGTCTGCTGGATAAAAACAAAACATACTATGTAAAAGAGATATACAAAGTCAAGCAAGTAATAACCATCAGGTAACAAACACATTTTTGTTATAAATACTGGTTACGAGTTGGAATCCTCTTTTGTAGGTTCTCCCCCTTTTTTCTGAAGGCACAAGGACATTTCGAAGAGTTCATCGCGAATTGTACTCAAGTATTTTTCCGTAAAAACATTTTGGCACCCACCATAAGGCACGGCTCCATGGCTCCTAGTGATAATCATTTCTTCGCAATCTTGACTGTGGAGTCTAGTTTTACTTCGGACCCATGTTGGAATAAAAACATATTAAATTACAATAATATATTAATTTCAGTATTTAACTGCACTTTTTTTTTATATTAATCCATGTGAATACAAATTACAAATTGTGAGAGAAGTATGGTTTCAATTTTTTCTCTGGGCATGGGAAAATGTTACTTGTCTGATCACAAGAATACAAACTAAACATATTGACAATTGATTTGTGCCTAACTTAAAGGTTTGGTCGATGTTTTTCCACGCCAATTGCAAAGCTCCGGCCTTGTACCGCGTGTTGCGGTTTAATAATTCATGCATTTAATATATACTTTGAATCCAAAACATGGTTCATTCTTTTTACCCAACCAGAAGTCACAGATGCAGTGGTATATCTACTGTTTTGAGTTACGGTGCATGCTGAAAGAACAAGAGTTATAAAAAAACTTAGTTAGATGAAGCATTTTGTATAATGCGGGTTTCTGTTGGACCTTGTTATTTTATTGTTTGCTTAATTGACTGTATTTTTGCTAATATTTAAATTGTGTTAGAATATTAGGATTTCATGAATGAAATATCCATAATCTTCCTTTTGTTTTCCTTTTCTCTATCTGCGTGATATCTTTTTTAGCATTCACAATAGCTAAGTCTAACAATCTGGCGCTTTAAGGTTTCATCCATAATCTCCCAGTTAAGGTTTCATCCATAATCTCCCAGTTACTATTCTAGTGGATTCGGAGAGCTCTCACAACATACTTCAACCCAAAATTGCGAAGTACTTGAAGCTACACTCTACACCAACTCCCCCATTTTCAGTCATTGTTGGCAATGGTGACAAGATACAATGCCAATGATTTTGTCCTAATGTTGCTATCTTCCTCCAAAAAGCTATGTTCTCTATTCCCCTTTATCTTCTACCATTGAAGGTGCTAATGTGGTCCTATGTGTTGAATGGATAAGAATTTTGGGATCTATTATGGCAGATTTCTCAATACCCAATTTATCCTTTAGCGATGACAACCAACCCTTAACCCTACAAGGCGAGACCAACTTTCCCTCTTCCCAAGCCTCTTTTAGTCAGCTATGCCAACTACTCTACACAGACTCTATAGCTTCCTTACACTTACTTTCACCAGTCTACCCACTTCCACTTTTCTTGACCCAAAATTTGACCCATTTATCCACCTCAACTCTACTTTCATATCACTACCCACCTCTATCCAAACACGTTTACAGTCACACCATAAAGTTTTTCTGAAACCCACCACCTTACCCTCTTCACGAATCCATGATCACCAAATACCCTTGCTACCTAATACCCCACCAATAAATGTCAAACCTTATTGCTATCCATAATCCAAAAATCTGCCATGACTTAAATAATTCAAGATATGCTTCAGGAGGGTCTCATTAAACCCAGTACAAGCCCTTTTTCACCACCAGTGTTACTAGTGAAAAAAGGATGGTAGTTGGAGGTTTTGGCTAGAGTATCATTCCCTTAATGCAGTCAGAGTTAAATACTGTTTCCCCATCCTTACCATTGATGAACACCTAGATGAGTTGGGCACCGCTACTATGTTTTCTAAGGTCGATTTACATTCTGGCTACCACCAAATTCGAATCATTCCCCAAGACACTCACAAGACAACATTCAGGACTATTGATGGACACTATGAATTTTTAGTTATACCATTTTGGGCTAACTAACGCCCCTTTCACTTTTCAAAGTGCTATGAATGATACTGTCTACATAAATTTGCCTTAGTATTTTTAATGACATTTTAATTTACTGTCTTGATTTTACTACTCACTTGGCTCATTTAGCTACTATCTTACTACTCACTTGGCTCATTTAGCTACTATCCTTAGTTGTTGCATTGTAACCATTATTTTTCTAATTTTGCTAAGGGTTCTTTTGTTGTCCCTAAGGTTAATTATTTAGGCCATATTATCTCTACTAGAAGTGTTGCACATGATGATGATAAAATTAAAGCCATTCTAGATTGGCCATATTCTCACACAGCTTTACGTAGACTTTTAGAACTCACTGGGTTTTATCGTCGTTTTGTCTGCCATTATGCAACACTCGCCTCTCCACTCACCAATTTACTAGGTTCCACTAAATTCGTTTGGAGTACAGAATTAAAAACTATAATGACTACTATCCCTATACTAGCCTTTCCAAATTTTACAGATTTATTTATTCTTGAAATGGATGTTTCTTCTTCAGCCATAGGAACAATCTTGATCCAAAAGAATCATCCTTTTGCCTTCTTCAGCAAAAAGCTCTCCCCCAAGAGTGTGTTGCCTTTATATATTTCCGAGACATGTATGCCATTATAGAATCTATAAAAAAATGGTGTCCATGCCTTTTAGGCAGAATTTTCCATAGATCAGAAAAGCCTAACACATTATTGACCCAAACAATTCAAACTTTGGACCAACAAAAATGAACTAGCAAATTACAAGGGTTCCAGTTTGAAATCTTTTACAAACTTGGCCACACCAATATAGTGGTTTGCGTATTGTGTAGAAAATATGTTGAAGAGCCTCCCATTTTTGCAGGTCTTTCTTCTCCGTTCCTAGCATTTCTTACTTCACTCAGGGAGTATTACTTAGAAAAGGTTGAGGGAAAGGCATTAATAGAGAAACTTAACACAGACACAAAGATGTAAAGAACTTTCAAAGTAATGGATGGAATGCTCTATTTCAAAGATAGATTATTTGTACCTAATCATGCCCAATGGCATTCCACCATCATTCATGAATTCCATTCAAGCCCTTTGATAGGTCACTTGGGTCTCAAACCCACTTTGGCACGTATTGCAACCTCTTTCTATTGGTTGGATCTCTATAGGGACACCAAGACCTCTATCCAACAATGCAAGATATGTCAAGAAACTAAATATGTTCCACATAAGAAGCAAGGACTACTACAACCTCTACCTATACCAAATCAGGTTTTGGAGGAGCTCACCATGGATTTTATCACCCATTTGCCCAATTCGTATGGTCATACCGTCATCTAGGTGATTTATGATCGAAGACTAAATATGCCTATTTTTTTGCCCTTCCCACTCACTACTTTGCTCCAAACTTGGCCATGTGTTTCGACTCAGAGATTTGTCGCCTCCGTGGTCCTCCCAAATCTATTGTCACTAACAGGAATCCAGTTTTCATGAGTCACTTTTTGAAAGAGCTATTCAAATTACAGGGAACATAGTTACAATCACCCGACCATTAACATGACACCCTCTCGCGCCCTCTATGATCGTCCACTACCAACACTTAAGGACTTCGTCTCAGGGACCGCCTCTATCCAGCTTCTCTTGAAGACCTTGCAAGAAAGAAGAGAGATATTAGCAGAGCTTAAAGGCACCTTTGTCGCAACCGTCAGAGAATGAAAACTCAAGCTAATAAAAACCGACAAGATCGTACCTTTTCGGAGGGAGATTGGGTATGGCTAAAGTTGAGGGCTTATCGACACATGCTAGTCCGTCGTTTTGGTGGCCCTTTTCATGGCGTACCGGCTCTGCTTGCCGTCGGAATCACGGGTCCATGATGTCTTCCACGTTTCGCTCTTGAAGCCCTTTTGTGGACCTCTACCGTTGTTGTCAATATCAGCGTCGTCGGTCTCTACCTTAGTCCCTCTGGCGCCTAAAGAAGCCTCGCCGCCAGTAGCTCCATCGTCGGTCCCTTTGTCTCGACCACAGTCCACGTCACCCCTCGAGACGCCTCGCCGCCAATTCTCGCCCCAGACATGCAGTTCGCACCGCTTCCCCCTTTCTCCCACACCTTAACTCACAACTCAAATCCCACCCCAAACCCTAACCCTAACCCCCAACCTCCTCTTAACCCTAACCCACTTCCCAAAGTTACTGATGATACCCATATGCCTTTTTTCCAATGTTTTGAATGCTCCCTCAGGCTCATACAAAGCTACCAACAAATCCTCACCCTTAATCTCACCTACCTTGTCCAAGTCCAATGTCCCAAATGTGGCTACTCCTCTGCCCTCGCCAGCCACAATAATGACTTCCTCACTTAACCACATCTCCTATTCACAATCGTTAGATTGTATCCCACTTTGTGGATAAAGTGTGCTCTGATGGGGTGGACATTGTTATGATGCATGCTGAGAGACCAAAAACAATTATAAAAAAATCTAGTTGGATGAAGCATTTTGTGTAATGCAAGCTTCTATTGGACCTTGTTGTTATTTTGTTGTTTGCTCAATTGAATGTATTTTCTCTAGTATTCAAATTATGTTGGAATATTAGGGTTTCATCAATGAAATAGTCATCATCTTCCTTTTGTTTTCCTTTTCTCTGCCTGCGTGATATCTTCTTTAGCATTTTCAGTAGCTAAGCCTAACATTCTGTCACAAAAATGTAAGATGGTTGGCTGTGAAATGGATTGGGGTTTTCATATGAAGCTCTCCGAAAAATTAGCACTAGCCATAGGTTATATACAGTTGAAAGTGACACATCACGATTTATGCCCAAAGCTTCTAACAGCATAGTAATTTTATACTTTTGAGCATTGTGTGCCTTTTAAGAGCATATCTAGCCAGGTATTATGAACTCAACATCCATTAATGAAGGAGAAGAAAAGATCACCACCCAAAAATTTTGAGCCTTTACACACAAAATTTAACATTTTCTATTGTTAGCCTTTCATTTTTCACATATATATTTGTAATCTCATTCTCAATCTAATATACCGTTGTATCTTTTATTTGTTTTCGGTCAGAAGACAATTTTTTTTTTTTAATTCTTACTTGCCATTGGGATTTATATGAATTTAATTGACAAATATATTCTGATTTTCTACAAAATTACCAAATGTCTCCTTCCAACTAAAATTCCCTTCACCCGTATTATTTTTTTCCTCTTTTGCCATCACTGTACTAAAAGAATAATTTCCTTTCACCGAAATAATCATTTTCTTACTTTCTTCCGGCTAGCACCATCATTAATGAATTCTATGCAAAATAACCAAGTTTCTTCCGCTGAAACTTAATACCACCAAACAACTCCGCCATGTTTCATAGACTTCCCAATAGTGCTAGTTGTACACAAATTCTTCCAATGATAAAATTGAAATATAGTTTCCAAAACTTTCCGCTAAATTGGACTTTAAATGCTACACTAAAAGGAAGAGATCAAATACTTCAATAGTAGACACTCTAAGTAATCATGATTCATACTTCCAAATGGCATATGATGTATTTGGTAGAAATGGCATATGAGTTTTTAAGTATGTTGGGTTGTATTGATGATTAGGAATAGAAAAAAAATGTCCAATTGCAGCATAAGGGCAATATCGTAAAGGTGAAAATCACAAACTTACAATATACTTGAAGTTACCGTATTACAAGACTTATGGAATTGACATGCATATTTTGAAATTTCTAATTCAAAAATTGATATTAATGTATTAAACCAATCACTTGTGTTTGATGATATTTTGCAAGGTTAAGTTGCTTTATTACATTTTATAAGTAATGACATGCATATAACCATACAAAATAATAATAATCTGTAATATACTATATAAGATTGAAATAAATTTGGTTAGCCCAATGTCTGTTAGGCTAGTCCAAATCTATTTAACTAGTCAAGTTAAATCAATTGTAAATGTTTGCTTATATTTAAATTTTCTTTTTTATTGTTTATCTTGACCAATTTTGTGGGTCGCAAGTCAAATCCATGACCTAACTTATTTTGTCAACTCTAATTGTACATAAATATTATGAGGTTGGTGCATTATGGGACTTAATTAAAGTGATTTAAGATCTCCAAAAAGACATACTTTTAGAGCAAAAATTTAAGAAGATCTTGAGTGTGATTTGATATCGTAGGTCCACAAAAAAGAAAGTTAAGATCTCAAAATGAGATTTATATTAAAGATGCTCTAAGTTGTAAGATCAATAAATGTTCATAAGAATAAGGACACATTTTAAATAGTATCTTTTAAAAGCTTTTCTAAGATTAAAAATGAAATGAACTTTATAAATTTAAATTTATTCACATATAAATTAATATGTATAATTCTATGAGTTAAATTGGTATATACTGTCAGTGTAAAAGATTTTTACACTGACATTCAATAATGATTTTTCATTTATGTGACTTTTAAAGTAGTAATGAGTAAAGTCAACAAATTTACGATGATGAAGGATTGCGATTGAATGTCAGTGTAAAAATCTTTATACTAACAGTGTATACCAATTAAACTTTAATTCTATTATATAACTAACATATTAACGACTAAGTTTTGTTTATAAGAAAAATATATAATTCTATCATATAACTCCTTCAAAATATGTGGATTCTTTAATATGTGGATTCTTTTATAAATTAACTAGGATGTATATGGTGCATATACATGGGTTCATCAATTGATTGCGTGCATCAGTGACAGAGATATTTTATAATTTTTTCTTAGTAAGAGAAAAATTATAAAAAAATGTTCATTGATATTTTGTTAAAAGTAATACTCACAAAAATATTTTATAGGAAATAACAAAAAACACAATTTTAAATTTTACTACAAAAAGTTTAGATTGTATTTTTCAATGATCAAAGTTATTGATAACTACATATATAAATTATTTATTTTTATACATGTAAAATAAAAACAGTTATCCTATTTCCTACTCATTTAAAACCTTATTTTGCTTCTTTTTATACAAAATAGGTTACTTAGGAAAATTAGTTTTATGTTTACATTTGTGTATATTTTATTTTTATTTTCTTATTTTTCATTACTTGAGACAGGTTTTCAAGAAGTTTAAAAGAAGTATCAGAAGAGTTCAAGTCTAATTGGTGTTGTAGCAATATTTAGACACTAAATTAGGGAGAAAACTCTGCTATGGCACCAACGCCCATCGTCCGCCAACTTGAGAGGGTGTATGTTCGATGTTTAGGCGCCCAACGCTTGTTCACAAACAAAACTCATTTTAAAAGAAAAGTTGCATCTTTTGTTCGAGACATATTAGATAGCACCCAATTGACCTAGGACACTCTTCAAGCTTGTCTTCTTCCCTTCTACCATCCTCATTTACATCACATTTTGCAACCTCATTTCATCAATCACGTTCTTCACCTTCGTGGAAGGCTAGGTTAGAGTTTTGATGTAACTATGTCCTGAACTCTCTTGTATATTTTTCTCTAATAATATAAGTTTATTACTCATTGTTGGAGTTCCTCTTTACCTTGTGCTTTATTTATATATGTATTATTGGATTTTGCTTGTTGAATGAGCCTGGAAGAGAATTTTAACTTGTGAAATGAGAATAGCTCACAATGGGGTTTATTGTTCGAAAGAGAGTAAAATCTATTGGTTATTTTGAGCTCCTTTTCTTTAACGTGAGTTATTTGACTTTAGATTATGCAATGAATTACTAGTCTAAAGCCTAAATAGCTTAGTCCGTTACTTGCAATGAATTAGGATTAAGGGTATTTTTATTAGTGATATAAACATGAATGATAAACAATAATTGATAGTTCATATATGCATTAGAAGGATGTATATTGAAGTCAAAACCCTACCAAGCTTCTCATCTCAGTAACTTTAGTTTACTCTTTATGCATTTTACTTTCTGCCAACTTAGTGATATTTTAAAATTAATTTCATTATTATTTGCAAACAATTAGTATTGAAGTTCATAGAGTATTAATCTAGTTTCTATGGGATCGACCTGATATTTTATTGGGTACTACATAGACTGACGCACTTGTCAGGAGTATAGTAGAAAATTTGCTCATGAATTATCTTCTCACATCCTATAAAATGAAATTAAATGTTATAATTTTTTGTATAAAGTTTCAACTAAAAAATAAAATATTAATTTAAAAATTAAATTTTGAAAATATTTAAAAGTATAGTAATCATCTTGAGTAGAGTAGGAAAAACAAGCAAACTTTACAACCTACATAACCATCCCTATAGAGCATACAATTTAAATAGTCTCCAATTTGTTAAACCTGGTCACGTTTGTCTCATAGTTTGTGGGTTAAATAGGTCAATTTGCAACCACAAAAAATATATCTAATTAACTTTTTAAATAATTAAATTACTTTCTTACCATTTTAAATCCTTTTTTCTTTTAAAATTTTTAAATTAATATTCAATAAAAAATATATAAAAATAAAATATATATTTTTTTTCATAAATAATATATGGGCGCACAAAGGCCTACAAATTAGGTATGTTTAGCCCAGACTAAAAAACTTGCATTTCAAAAGAACCCAAAAAGTTGAGCTTGTATACTATAGGTTGTTGACTAAGCTACCAATATGTGGATCTAAACCTAGTTTCCTAGCCTAATCTAGAGTAGGATTTTTTCTTTTAAATAATATTTGTAGTCACTATCACATTTAAAAATAATTTAATTTATGATATTATTAACTTAAATATATTAAATTATTTTTATTATAAGTTAAAATAAATTATAAAGTAATTACATTAAATGATATAAATAATTATTTTTAGCAGAATTTTATTTTCCATGAATAATATTTGTAGTCACCATCATAACTAAAATAATTTAATTTAAAAAATATTAACTATTTACATTTAAATTATTTTTAGTACAAATATTTCAACAAAAAATTATAAAATAATATAAAAATTAATGGTTTTTGACCTAATTATTTCATCAATAATAGTTATGGTCTCCCACTCTATCCAAACTAAAATGATTAAATTATTAACTAATTACATTTAAATTTTATCATAATTTTTCAAAAAAAAATTACAGTAATATAAAAATTAATGACCTTGACCACGATTTTGTTTTCCATAAACAACACTTTGTAGTTTCTATCCTAATTAAACTATTCAACTTATGATCTTATTAACTAATTATATTTAAATTATTTTTTATATGAATATTTTAAAAAATTTATAAATTATAGAAAACTTATAATCTTAAGCGGGATTTTGTGTCCTGTAACTAATATTATAGTTTTTTATAAGCAAAATTATTTTAATTTATTACTTTTCAAAAATTTAATAGTAATTTTTTCATCTTTTCTGATTTTATAATATAATATATTTTAACAAAAAAATTATAAATTCTTATGGAAATTAATAGTCGGAAATTTGTTTTCAAAATTAAAATAATATGATCAAGTTGTCTACTGGTTTGCCCGCGTATCAAAATTTTAAATGAGATAGACAAATAATATTAATATACTATTGTTTATTATATATAGATTAAAATAGAATGAGTAAGTTATTCATGTGTCCAAATTTTAAATGAGGATATTAGATTTATCCATAAGTTAATTTTAATTTATATAGATATTGTATAGATAATTATTCATATATTATTATTTTATTATATAGATATTCGATTTATCCATAAGTTAATTTAATTTATAGTTTTTTTAATTTTGTTTTTAAGTCTTTTGTAAAGACTCTCCAAACATGTATCATTAACTAATTATAGTTGAATTATTATGCTTGGAATCAAAGATATGAATATAAGTAGTAAACTAGTAAGTATGTTTGGCTACCCTTCTGTCGGTTTTTAAAAAGAAATTTTTGTTTAATTTCAGCTGCTTCAAAGGTAATAATAAAATATAGAATATACTAACCAGCTTTTGTTAATGTAAAGGTAAAATAACTGCATAGATCCACTTCATGGTTCACCCGACGGATACACCACAAAAAAGAAACATTTCGCGTCTCCGACAATTATGCTTGTAGATAAACTAGTGAATATAAACAGTTAAAAATAACCTAATAGATAGTGAGCAACAACAGCTGTGAATAAACCTGAACCGAGAAGTTCCTTCGGGAACATCCGATAAACCAGTACTAACTACAGAGAAAGACACGAGACATACAAGCAAAACCAATCTTGTCTCTGGTATAGAAACTCACTGCTTCTTACAATTAAAATTGTCGATACAGGGTCCACATTTAATTTTGGAACATCTTATTCGAGGTAAATACAAATCTCACCAAACACTTCATTTTGTATAATACAAAGCCAGATGGCTGCTGATTGCGGGTGAAAACACATGACTCACAAACTTGTTAGGCCAAGCCGACGAAGGGACCCCACGGTGACTTCAGCTGTTTCAACTATGGAACTAAATATTATAGGATTATCAATCCTAAAATATGAGGATGTTTCCTCTTATTCTAATGGAGAAAATGAATCAGTATTATCAATGAAATTGGTGTTGGATTTCATTTTTGGTTTTGTTCCACTTTTGCTCGAACCTTCTGCTCCAAAACAGATATTTCAGTCTCAAGGTTGAACATCCTATTTAAAGCATGCATGTTCTCCAGTGTCTCACTAAGAGTTCGGCTATCATTCCCGTCACATCTTAAATGCTGCATTGGACCATGAAGCAACTTATTCACTATACCCCGACTAAGATCATCCACAGCTCTCCGAGTTTTCTTTGGTATATCATCACCCATCTTACCTAAGCATTTCTCAAGCTCAGCAAGCCTGATTCTTTCAGCATAAGCCCTCAATTTCTTAATAGTAGGGACAGTTTCCAGTGAGTCCCTCCAAGCTTCGAATTGCTTAGATTCTTCAGCAATGATTGCCTGTGCTTCCATTGCTTTTCTTAGGCGATCCTCTTTATTGGCAGCCACAACCTCTTTAAGGTCATCAACATTGAAAACACGGACAGACTCAAGGTCTGAGACACATGAACCCACATTCCTGGGAACAGAGATATCAATGAAAAAGCGACGGCCTCCAACATCTTGACTTGCTGGAGGAAGGTTTTTGACATGATCTTTCAAGAATAATGGATTTTCGGATGCAGTACTGGTGAAAACTATATCTGCTTCAGTGGCACATGTAAGCATTTCTGAAAGGGGTTTGTAGATGATCTCAATATCCTTCAGTTCTTCACGTATTGCAGCAACTCTCTCCTCTGTTCTATTGACAACAACCATCTTTTTGCAACCTTTTGCCACCAAATGTTTGATCACAAGCTTTCCCATCTTGCCAGCACCAATAACCAACATCCTGGCATTATCATGTGAAGATTCAGGTAGCTTCATAAATGCCAATTCAACAGCAGCTGAGCTCACAGAAACTGCCCCAGAAGCAATATTAGTCTCGGTTCTAACCCTTTTCCCAACGGTAATTGCATGCTTGAATAGCCCACTAATGTTTCTTCCAAAGCCATTAACTCCTTGTCCAACTTTGACAACTTGCTTAACCTGAGAAAGAATTTGACCTTCCCCTAAAACAAGAGAATCAAGACCCGCCGATACTTCGAAAAGATGCTGTGTGGCATCTTTGTTGTGAAGTAAAAATTGGTGCTGGATAAGCTCTGAAACAGGAACGGAACTTGTCTGCAAAAAGGAACAGGCGTGTAAATATTTAGTTCTGCACAACAATTACCATCTGTGAAATGAACCTGACACTTACTTTTGACATCCATTCCACGACTTCTTTGACACCACGATGTTGGGACAGAGCAAGAACATATATCTCCATTCGGTTGCAGGTGCTCAGAACAGCTGCTTCTTCAATGTGGTTAAGACTACACAGCTCTGAAATAGCTCTAGGCCATTCTGCTTCTGGAATGGCAAGTTTTTCACGCATTTCAACAGGTGCAGTGTGCACGCTGAGCCCAATGACAACAATGCTGCTCCTTTCCTTTGTATACCCTGTTAAATTTAATTTCATAAATTATTTACAAGTTGCAAGTAGCAAGGTCCAGATAATTAAGCAATAATCAGTATAAATCAACCAAGGAAAGCCATGTAATCCTGCCTTTCTTTATTAACTTTGGTACAAATATCCCACTAGACCTTGCCACAAGTCCTCAAAGCTACTAGTTTATAGACTATAATATAGGTGTATAACTCCAGTCATGGAGCATAAAAGCCCGATCACTCGGAGTGTCCCAACTCCATTTCATTTTCTTATTTATTTTTGTTCACAACATATACAGAGAAGACAAGTAAATGACAACACAGCAAAACAGATTTGAATTAGACAAGAGAAACAAAAGTAACAGAAATAAATCTCCTTGAGTGAAGCAAACAGATTCAAAATCATCAGTGACAAAAAGAAAAATGGAAAAGAAAGAGAAGGTTAAGGGTGGAAAACTTGATCCTTAAAATACCAAGAGAATAGTTTGAATGCTAATCAAGTAATAACGACATGTTTCCAGGTAAAGCTGCAAAGCTCGTAATATTTCAAGCCTTGAAAATGTTCTACATTTTAATCAAACAGTGTGATTAGTATCCAACAAAGATATAACTCCAGAGCTGAGTATGTGAAGAGGTAGTCTACAGTTCTAAAAGCAAGGCCTGTGCTTAACATTATTTTGACCAAACCACATAGAAAAGGGAAAATAGAAAATAAGAAAAAAGAGGACAATTAAGGGAAGAAATAAGGCATTGAAAGGAAAATGAAAATAGCGAATTAAGGAAAAATGTTGAACAAAAAATGGAAGAGGAGTTACTATCAGCTGCAAAAGTCTTAAGCTGCTGAAGAGGGGAAAGAGAGGTAGCATTATTTAGCATTGAAGCAACGGATGCATCAGAGGGCTGAGCGTCGCAGCGAATAAGGCCCCTCTGAAGGAGGGTTCGTCTGGGAAAAGCGGTGAATGATGGCCTTGAAGAGGAGGTTGAGGAAGAGCAATTGAGCAATAAAGGCTCCAACTTGGCGGCGGAGAAAGTGGTGGAAACTGCCATCGTGGTGTCAGAACCCTAACCCTAGAATTGAGAGAGGAAGGGAATGGGAATTAAGTTGGCAAAAGGAAAGGGGAAATCCGAAATTGAGTAGTGTATTGGAATGGTTGTTTGCTGACCCTCCTATCAGTTTGGGGTGTTGATACCAAAAAGTGTATGCGTGCAATTCCTCTTATTGGCGCGTGCTGCACATGCTTTATCCACACTCCTTCCTTTTGCCAATGGAGGATACTGTCTTGTTTAACCAGTTGACCTATTGATTGTATTAAAAGTTATTGCAGTATAATTTTTAAGGTAATTATTATAAAATTAATAAATTGAGAACATATTATAGAAAAAGTTTAATTATATATATTATCAACGTAAAAATTACTCAAACTCGCTCATATATTTAAAAATATTGCTAGTCTCATAAAATATATATTACATTAATCCGCCTATGTGAAATATGATCTAATAGTGGTGCGTGTTTAAGATTTGATCCGATTGTTTTTCTCATGTATTCACTTGAATTACAAAGTAGGTGCATATAGGATGTTTTGAACTTTTGATGTTCTCTTGTAAAACTTTATTATATTTTACATTGTGACTGTTGGTTAAAGATGATTACAAGCATTTATAGTTGAATAAATTGATAAATGTTAAATAATCACCTTTTGTAATATTTCTTGGTACTTTCACTACACCTTTAATATATTATATTTTGTCAAGCAAAAGAAAAATAAAACACTAGTATCACTTCAGGAGAAAAGGTGAAAATAATTATTAAAAATTGGCTATATAGTTACATGAAATTTGAGATGTGTTGTGTAATTTACTCATAAATGTATTATATACAATAGTTGGTAATTAGTGGTTGTTTTTACACTCCGTTAATACATAATATATTTTCTTTTACTAAAAACAATTAACTTCCTAAGATCATTTAATGATGAAAGTTTGAATAATTTTCTTAAAATTTTAAGATTAAACTCAAAACCACATTGATAGAAATAGATAAAATATAGGGGAAATAAGATGAAAATTTATCTTTTATTATTTATTTGAAGAAAAATAAAGAGAGAAAAAACAATAGTGTTATTTTCTATGTTAAGAGAAATTTTATTGACACGTCTTTAAGCAAAAATATTTTATTTGAGACATGCCAAAAGAGTTTAAAAAAATCAGTAACAAAACAACTCATATATTTTATTAAATACCACTTAAACTATTTTATTTCATAAATATTTATGACATAAAATTTAAATTTATGATATTATTAATTAAAATTAGCCAATTTAATTACTTTTATTAGTGTTAGTAAATTTAGGTATTAAAAGTATTTGTAAATATTTGTCTAAAATTAATCGTTATGCGCCAATTTAAAACTCATTATCTATACATGAACTTAGAGCATCTTTAGTGGAGGTTACTTAATATAAAAAATATTATTTTAATATGGGTTGCATAAGATGAGTTGCTTAAAAAATGGGTAAGAGTTGCTACCCAATTTTAAGCAACTCAACTTGTAAAACTCATGTTAAAATAATAGTTTTCAAGTTAAGCAACTTAGAACATCTTTAAGGGTAGTTCTTGAGTACTGATTTTGAAGTCAAGATCTATTCTTGTTAAGAACACCCACTGGAGCAAAACAAGATGATCTCCATGTAGAGATCTATTCTTGTAGAAGAACATGCATGATCAACTCTTTTCCAAAAATAAAACTTTTTTTATTGGCAAAATCAATTGTACCCTTCTAGTGGATTGCACCACCACCAAGTGCAAATACATAGCTACTAGTGGATTTTGTCTCATATGAATCAGAGATCCAGTTAGCATCCCTGTACCCTTCTAGTACAGAGAGAAATTCATTGTATTCAATACCATAGTTCATTGTACCTCTCAAATATCTCGTGAGTCTAACAAGTATTTCCCAATTATCCTTATTAGAATTATGAGTATATCTACTCAATCTACCTACTGCATAGGCTATATCTGGTCTTGAGAAATTCATCAAGTGTAGTAAACTCCCAATAATCTGAATATATTGAGTTTGAGAAACTAGTTCTCTTCTATTTTTCATTAGTTGAGAGTTAGCATCATAAGGGGTACTCACAGGTTTATAACTATAATAATCAAACTTCCTGAGAAGTTTCTCCACATAATGTTCTTAGGATAGAATTATATTATCTCATTTCCTTATTACTTTAACTCCTAGAATTACACTTGTCTCATCCATGCCTTTCATATCAAATATGGATGCTAAAAAGAATTTAGTGTTAAAAACTATATCATTGCATGTACCAAAGATTAACATGTCATTCACATACAAACATATAATGACACATTCACCATTCACAAGTTTAGTGTACACGCATCTATCAGCATCACTAGAACAAAAATCATCAGCAATTATAGTCTCATTAAATTTTTCATGTCATTGTTTAGGTGCCTATTTTAAACCATATAATGATTTTAAAAGTTTACACACTTTGTTCTCTTAACTAGGAATCACACATCTCGCAGGTTGAATCATATAAATTTCTTCCTCTAAATCACCATTCAAGAAAACTATCTTAACATCCATCTAATGAATTACTAATTTGTAAACAGATGCTAATTCTATCAAAATTATAATAGAGAAAATCTTGGTAACAGGCGCAAAGGTATCAAAATAATTTATGTTATCCTTTTGAGTAAACCTTTTAGCTACTAATCTAACTTTATATTTATCTATAGATCCATCAAAAGTATACTTTCTCTTAAATATTCACTTACAACCAATTTATTTTGCACCCTTAGGCAAGTCTATAAAGCTCCAAGTATTATTCTCATTTATAGAATCAATCTCAATTTTAATAGCTTGTTCCCAAAGATTTGTATTTAATGAATTAATAGATTCAAAAAAACTCAAAAGGTCATCATCAACTAGATATGTGTAAAAATCATCACCAAAAGATTTTTCTATCATTTGTCTCTTATTACGTCTTAAGTCCTCAAGTATAGGTTCACTATAGGTTTCAATTGATTGCTCAGTTGTGGTACTATCACTAGAGGTAGCAAATATACTAGATTTTAAAGGAAAAATATCCTCAAAGAATTCAACATTCTTAGTCTCTATGATGGTATTGCAATCAAGTACACTACTCTTAATAACAAGAAACATACAGGTTACATTATGTTTAGCATAACTAATAATCATGCAATCAGAGGTCTTAGGTCCTATTTTCTTTTTCTTAGGATTAGATAACATAACCTTATGATGTGATCATGTTTAGCCAAGAACCTATCACTAGGGTCATGGTTAGAAGGATTGAAGAAGACCTAGCCCTTGTAGACAAAGGAAAACTTCACCTCCTATGGAGAGTAAAGATATTAGGCTAGGGACTTTAGTTAATAAAATGTAATTTTCCTTTATTTTAATTTTGAGGAGCATTAGAAATTTAATTTGGGAGATGTATTTAGTCCATTTTTATTTTAGGAGGTGTCTTAGGAATTTAGAGGGTGAATTTAACTTTTTGGGTCTTTATGAAGGAAATAAGGGGTAGCCTTGATATCTATACCCCTATTTTCCTTCATAAACCCCCTAAGCTAATAAGAAATAATCTTGGCCCTTGGTTTGAGAAACTTGGGCCCCAAGTTTGATGATTTAAGGAGTGGATTGTTTCTCAATCCTCCTTCCTTAGATCTCTCCTTTTAATCATATCCCTTCTTTTTTAGGTTATCTTGTTCAAAAGGTTAGTTACCTCTATAAATAAGAGCTTCTCCCCTCACTTGTATTTTTTACACTTGAATTTAATCCTAGAGACCATATTGGTCGTGAGGTTCTTACCTTTGAGTGTCCCCCCTTCTTCTTTGTGAGAGCTTCTAAGAGTTATCAAGGGACCCTTCCCTTGTGGCCTCTCCCCTTTGGCTTATCAAACTAGTGTTTGTGGCACCTCATCCCATTCCTTTCCTCTCCATAAATCCATTTCCCTTCTAAGTGACCTTAGAAAGGATCATTTGAGCAAGTGATCATCAAAGATCACATCACCTTAGCTAGGCACCCTCACACTCTAAGATATTTTACATTTTTTACTTTGTTTATCATGCAAGTTGATTAGGCCTAGTTGATGTAATTTTAATAACATATGAGGAATTAACATGTCCTAACATTCCACATATCATATGAATCAACCATATAAGCAGGTGCACTATTCTCATTAATCAATTCAGAGATATTAAGTACAAAGAGACCCTGATCACAATAACATTTTACCACGAACACATTGTTTTTGGTTATGACAATCTGGTCAGACTCAAAAGCCACTTTTACCCTAACCTTTCCCAATCGTGCCAGAGAGACTCAGTTTACTCTGATGGTAGGCACATGCAACACATCACTTAGAGCCAATTTTTTTCTAGATGTGAGTTTTAAAAGAACTTTTGATTTCCCCAAAATTGGAGTAAGTCCAAAATCACCAAAGAAAACTTGTTCTTTTCCATCCCCCACAATAATGTATAAGGAAAATGCATTTATATTAACACATATGGCCTATGTCCTAATCTTTACTTCAAGTAGGAGATAAGGTCTCCCTTCCTCCTCCCTAGCCATGTACTCTCCAATCCTCCTAGCCATGAGCCTTGTGATGGGACCCTTGGTAGGCAGGATTGCACCACCTAGCATAGGTAGACCTAGGCTTTTTAGTAATTCCTTCCCTCATCATGAAAAACTCCATATTTTGTCTATATTCTTCAACATTAAAATTATGTTTTTTTCATCTTTGAAGCTTATCAAGGAGTTCTTTTCATGATAAGAGGGGATGTGTCTTTGCCTTATAGCTTATTTAGATCATTCTAATAAGAAATTAGAGGGTTATGATGGTGACGTTTCTCATTAACTAGAGTGGTCCACCAATACATAGCATACCCTTAGAAGCTAGAGGTTGCTAAAGACACTTTCCTCTCTTCACTCACTTGAAAGAAAGTAAAGAGTTATTCTACCTTCATCTCCTAATCAAGGCAGACTTCTATATCATCTTTACCAAGGAAATGTGAGAGATCTATTTTTTGTTCTTTTTGTTTTTGGTCTCTCCTGCCTCTAGCCTCTCTCTTTTAGCATTATCCTCAAAGTAATCAATCACTCTCACTACTCACTCTTGAAGTTGTTAAGCTAGACCTGTAACCTTTCATTCTTCTTCTTTCCCTTTCTTTTATCTCTCTCTACTCTTTCTTTTTCTTTTTCTTCTCTTCTCATTTCGTCTCTTTCTTCTCTTTTTCCTCTCTTCTGTATCTTCTCTTTCTCTTTTCTTCTCCTCTCTTTTCTCTCTCTTTTTCCTCTCATATTATCTTCTCTCTTTGTTCCCTTTTCTTTTCTTTCTTTTTGTTTTTCATCTCTTCTTTTCTCCTTTCTTGCATCTCTCATTTTTCTTATTTTACCTTCTTCTACCTTTTACTCTCTAAATTCATTCACAAATTTATCTAGAGTGTCTAACTTAGAGTAATCATCTTGGTTGACACTCTTATTACTAGATGTGCTTAAAGTCATTTTGAAAGTGCAAAATTGAAAAACTAAGATGCAAAGAACATTGCTTTCTTTTTCTTTTTTTTTTTCTCACCTAAAGTGTTTTAAGCCTTTGGAACTTAAACATTTAACTAAAAACACAAAAACAATAAATGAAATTCAAGCAAAGTTTAAAGGACTAAAACGTGCACCTATGGTATGGGATTGGTGTACCAATTCCTATCTCACACCTAAACAAGAATCTATTAGGTAAAGTTTGGATTGAAAAAATATTTTCTGTTTTCATTTTCTATTTTTCATTTTCTAAAAATTGTTTCATTTTCAAGTTTTCAACATTCAAAAAATATGTTTGTTTTTGCTTGATATTTTCTATTTTCAAAAAATAATATTGTTAAATTTAATCAATTTTAGAAAAAATATTATAAATTATTTATATATATATTTTAAAATATATTTATATATTGTTTTTTATATAATTACAATATCGTTATTAAGTTTTCACAGTGTTAACTTTTGAAAACAATGAAAACAACTTTTTTCTATTTTCTGTTTTCAGTTGGTTTTTGTTTTCAAGGAAAATGTTTTCTAAATTATAACGAAATATATTTTTACTATTGTTTTATTTTTTCTCTAAAAATGAAAACAGAAAATGACCAAAAAAAATGTCACCTTAGATTATTACAAGCAAAAAAGTTTATCTTTAGTGGTATCCAACACCTTTAATTAAAAAGGCCTTAAAATTACACCCAAAAAAATAATGCAAAAGAAATAAAAGAATTCTTGAAGTTCCTCCTCTCCAAAGTGTTTCTTCACAAGTGTTTACTCTCAAATGTCTTGTTCTCCTCTTCAAGCAAGTTCTTCCTTGGTTTAGATCAATACTTCCTAATATGCTACCCTTGTGGAAAGTGTCAACAATTTCACCTACAAAGGATGAAAAGGTAAACATCCATGTGGAAAGATTATTACATATAAACTCAAAGAGTACAAAAAATAACAAGTAACAATTAAGTGTAGAAAGAAAGTAATCACAACTTAAAGAACCTATAATGGACCTAGAGTAGAATAGGACTAAAAGTATAAAATGACTCAAAAAGTTTCAATAATTTACACAAAGTAAATCAACAAGTTCATGGCATTCAATGACTTATCCAAGCAAGTTTCAATCAATTTATACATTCCTTTTAATGGTTAACACAACTTGAGGTGCACTAACAAGTTTTTTGTTCCTTTTTTTTTAACACTTTTTACTAGCACTTGTTTTAACTTCGTTTCTTTTTATTTTTCTTTTCTTCTTTTTTTTTAAATTATTTTACTACACCTCTTTACTTAATTTGAATTCAAATTTAATGAGGAGTTTTAATATTCACTTGAACAAAATGGAAGGCAATAGCCACAAAATTTTGAAACCAAAGTGCAAATCAAGAAACTAAAGCAACTTAAATGGACTGGCAATTTAGGTGTCAATGAAAGGCACAAAAGAGTTTGATGGTGTTTAAGGCAAGCTTGATTACTTAAAAAGAGAAGCCCAATTACACACCCAATTACTCTCACAAAGGCCAAGCACAATTTCACCAAAATAAACTAGCACCACATTAAGCTACTACTAGAATTGAACAAAATGAGCAATAAGAAAGAATTGAGCAATAATTTTAGAAAAAATTTTTAAGAAACATGCTATAATCTAAAGCATGTCAGACTTCTTGGACATGAACTCACACAAGAGGTCACTCCTCTTGGATGCTCAATTCCTCAAGAAGCACAATAACACATTTTTTTATGGTAAAAATAAAGAGGCAAAACTATAAAATTAATAGGGCAAATAAAGGACTCAACAAGACCAATCTAAGACACAACTTGGAAGGTTAAAAAATGAAAATAAATTACCCAAAATAAATGAAAAATCACACCCAAAACAGAGGGAAAACTGGCTCAAAAATAGAACACTAAAGCATAAGAACACAAAACAAGATGGCACAAAATGCATCAAAGGATAAAGACCACAATTGTGTGGCTTCTTTCACAAATTTTATGAAGTCATTATCATGATCCTCTTGGGATTGCATATAAACATTAAAGAAAATAAAAATCTAGGTAGAATTTAAGTGAATCCTAAAAGAAATCACACAAAGATTCAATTGAAAGAAACAAAGAAAATTGAATCAACAAAATAACATAGACTTGGAAAATAAATTGGTAAGAAATTAAAACTATAAAACATAAACTAATAAGACAATAAAGGAATTAAAAGGACATAAAGGAAATATAGAAAATAAATGAAGAACTAAAAGTAGAACAAGGAAGAAAAACACATAAAACTTAGGCAAAATAGGAAAGAAAAGAACCTCTTAAGGAGTTAGCTCTTGATACCACTTGATGCAAACCAAGTTGCATTCTCCTTGATCTTTCTCCTTGAGGTTCTAAGTCTCCAAGAAATGGATGATGGAAGGAAGGAGGTTAAGGGTGGATGGTGCTACTCCAAGAGGAGATAAGCCAAAAAATTATTGAAATTTGTCACAAGGGAATGAACCCTTGATAAAAGCTAATTAGGAAGAGTTTTATCTAGAGTGAGAATGCTCAAGACACTTTACTAAGAATATGGGTCAAAGAGACCTTTATCATCCAATTCAAGTGTGCCTTTACAAGAGAGTGAGGTGAGTATATATAGCCTAATTCCCAGCTTGGGCACATGATCAAGGCAATGTAGACTTATTCTTAAGTAGCTTTATGGCTAATTAAGCTAGTCTTATAAAGCCCTAAACCACACACCAAACTAATCATAAGGGGGGTGCATAAACTAACCTAGGGGTGAAGGAAAAGAGTCCATCACGCTTAAATTAAAGACCCATCTACTAAGCATACTCCTCAAACTAGCTAAAGACACCTCTAAACCCTAATCTATATGGAAATGGCCAAAATACAAGGCCTTAAAGGAACAATAAGTCATGCCCCTAATTCCTACAATTACTACAAATATTTACAAATAATAAGGTCCAAGACAATGGCTTAAGTCTATAATAAGCTTCCTCCTTGTCATGCTTTCCTCTAATCCTCCTAGCCAAGGACCATGCTAAGTAGGATTGCATCAAACTATGTCATCAACTTCTTATTGTATTGATAACTCATTGGAATATTCGTCAAAACATATATCATTATAACTTAGTTTTGCCCATATCAGATGTATTTATTGAAGATACATACACTTAAGTACATAGTTAGCCAACTCAGATGCACAATAAAGACCATGTGTTGTTATCATCACACATCCAAATTTAGAGCTATCAATCCCCATAAACTTAACACGCATATTTTCATCTACAATATGATTAAGAGCATATATTTAAACAAGACTACATATTTACAATGATCTCGCATATTTATTTGAAGGAATCTTTTCAAGCTCCAATGAGCAATCTCAACCATATAAAAAAAGCAAGCATATATATTGTTCATTAATATGATGTTTAAAAGGGAAAATCTCATTACATAGGAAGTACCTATTATTTGTTTTATTCCCTAAGTGTATTAATTTATTTTTTCAGTCCTTGATAAATTTCTCCTTATGCAAGATCAACCATATTGTTTTTACAAAATCAATAAACATTGGTCAAAGTGAACAAACAACTTCAAACTTTGTAACAAAATCTTATTTGCTTAGAACAATCAACAAGACTACTTAATGCACCATAACTTGGTCTCGTGCTTCTTTAGGGTGAACATATATTTTGCACTTGACATCAACATCTTTTTCTATATAGAACTAACATAATAATTTTTTTGTTCAATAAAGACAATTTCAATTGCATTCATCAATGCTAAATCCCTATTTATGACAATAATGTAAGGAATCTGATCATTTCTCATGAATAACTCTTATTTTCTCAACTGCCCATACCAAGTTGTCTGATGTTCAACTTTCAAATATGCAATCACCATAGAAAATGTCAAGTTTGTAGATGTGACATTGACCATCTTAATTAATGACATTATATTTGTTGGTTTTGTACGTATTTTCCATTAGGAATACAATATGGAATGAATTTAGCAACTTCACTCAATAGGATGTGTTAGGAAAACATTACGGATATAATGACATGCAACACAAGGGAAATTAAATTTTAGCATTGTAGATTGGATGATCTGCGATGACTTTGGCCATTGTTGCGAACTTTATTGTCTAAAATATAGCAAAACTCAATGTCTTGAGGATTTGACGATCCACACACATGAAAACAAGTTTCATTTGCAGATTGTCAAATTTGCAACACATCAAAACTTGAAGGTTAAAGCAATTCACTTGTTACTGCCGTAAAGATGGGCACACCTTCTCACTCTTGAGACCAAGAAAATAAACAAAAACCACAATAGTGCAATGTATTCCATAAACAATGATAGCTTCTAATAGTGTATAAAATATGCAAGAGGTTTAAGGCTTAAAAAATTATGAAAAGAGAGAACGAGGAAGGAAATTGTCTACAAAATTGATAAGGGCTTCAAAACGTTTGGAGCACAAAAACAAAAAATAAAGGTGCCAAAAGAAAAATCTTATTATGAAAGGCTATGGAATAGGCAAGAAGAATTAATCCATGTCGCTATTTCAATAGTATAAAATAAAATAGAAATGACTTAATTTGGTCAGTTCTTGAACGATAAAGAGAAGAAAGCAATAGACATGTAATACAAATATCGTACTTGTTATTTTCATCCATGTATTTGCTAAGTATATCATTATCCCCTTTTCTAGGGGAATTCAACTATTTAATTAAAACAAATCATTGTGATGGTCCCTACAGATGTTGACATAATGTGGTTTCTCCTTAAAACCCTCATTTTCTCTTTCGAATATGTTTTTTGGAAATAACATTCTTATTCCTAAAATACATAACATATTTTAACCAACTTATTAATGATTGTAACTTGCAATCTTTGACATTGTAAACATATTAGAAAATAAATATTTATTTAAATGCACTTAAAGGGACAAAACTAAAAGAATCTTTGCTATGAAATTAAGACATAATAAATTGAATTAGCTATGAACGCAGAAAAACATGTTTTTGAACTTGCAAATCAGTCAATAAACACATAACATACACAATATTTAAATTCAATTTATTTCATTCCATTTAAAAAATTGGATTTTTTAGTCCAGTCTATTTAATTTGTAGGGTAAACAAACTTAGCTTGTGAGTCTCTAAATTATGTAAAAATAATATAAATTTAATTTTATGGACATTTTTAATGAATATTGATGTAAAAATTTAAAAATATTAAAAAAGATAAATAATATTATAATATATAGATCACTTTTTGTAAAAGTCCCTAATTTAAAATGATAAAAATTATTTTAATTATATTAAAAATCTAATTATATTTTTTTTTTTTGTTAGAGTCCGCCGATTTAACGCGTGGCTATGTGGGGTGCATGCAGGCTTTTAAATTAAAGTCCGTTAAATTGTCAGCTTTCTACGACAAATTATGTAGGTTGCAGAATCAAGCAAGTATACTAATGTACCTTATAACGTAGTGCCATGTGAATAAAAGCACAAATGCTATCATTTTTTATATTTTTTTTTGTCTAGATTTACTTTTATAAATTGCTTATTTTCAAACTATCATTATTATTCTTTATACCCGTCTAAAGTCTTATTTTCATCTTATCTGTATTGTTCTTTAAACTCTAATTTTATATCACATCTTTACCTTATATTTTTTATATAAAATTGTGCATATTACTTGGAACATTATGTGTTTTACTTCAAGTGATACTACGTTTCAAGGTATGTTCATCATTAATATTATCTATTACATACCTTACTTGCAAAGAAACTTTTTAATAATAGTTTTTTTCCTTTAAATGTGTCTAAATAAGCGTAAAATAGGTTTACAACATAAACTATTGTAGACAATTATTAATACCAAAAATGTTCCTGCAATAACATATGCATATTTCGAAAATATATTTTTGAAACTATGATACATGGTTCTGGAAATACATTCTAGAGTAGGCATGATATTATAGATAAATATTTTTGGAAGAAAAAAGTGGGTTTCAAGGGGTGTACCTCTTTTAAGGAAAAAATATATAATGGATAATTAAAACATAAAGTTGAGATATGGAGTGGCCTTAGTAAATATGGGAGATGTAAATAGCAAGAACTACAATAACTTTTTGTTGAACCAAGCTGATCTATTTTTTTATTGATACAGTCTTGGAAATGTCTTCTTGTACCTCATTATTTTCTCTTTGTATTTTTTTTCTGAATTAAGCTTTTCGAAGATATATAAACCACAACAATGAGAATATATGGAGGTAGAATGAGAAATTTCATATAGTTTTAACTTTATCAGTTTATTGGACGTGCATTTTTTATGTGGCATTATCTTGGTTGACATTTTATTTTGAAAATAAAAAGAAAGAAAGTGAATGAAAATAGAGGTGAAATAATTAGAGAAAATAAAAACAATATAAAATACTATATTTTCTTTTTGAATGAAAAAAAAATAGTGAAATTAGTGCTAGTATCTTTTCAAAATTATTTCATAAATTATTTTTTCCCTATTCCCCTCTTACCAAACATTAGAAATGTTTTCATGTCCGTAGCATATACGAGTATTATATACATATCTAAATTCATTTATAGTCCCTCCTTCAAAATAATTCTAAGGTTGTGTTGGATACAGTTGAAAAAAATTCAATTATTTTAATAACTCATCAAAATCAAATTTTATTTACCTAACAAAATTACGGAAAGTTATTTTAAAATAATTAATTTGTTTAAATGTAAAAAAAAAAACTTTTCGATGGCAAAAAAGTATAAAAATACTGAAAAGGCAAAATTGTTATAAAATAATTATAAGTTACATATCTTTATATTATAAAAAATAACATAATTAAAAAAAATTACAAACTTAAGGAATTCTCGTAAACTTACTGTTTATATATATTGTAAATAGCTTATTTGTGACAAAAATAGTTAAATTGTTAAAAAGTAATAATGAAAGAATATTCATTGTTGTGTAAAATGTCTTATATTATAATTAATCTTAATATTTTATGTTTGATAAATTTGTTGATTCTAAAAAATAATATTTTTAAACATTCTTGGTGAATAGAGTTTTTTTGGTAATATGAATAAAGAGTTTGCTATTTCTTATGAAAGAATTTTTTATTTTTAATGAAGATTGTTTACGGGCTTCTTCCTATTAATAAATTTTGAAAGAAGAGATATTGCGGATTAAAGGATCATGGTTTGGTTGGATATAACTAATATATAATCAATTATATTTCTTTTAAAAATATGATCTATTATATTTAAAACTAGTTATATAGAATAAGTTTTGCTACACTTAAAAAAACAATGGTAAAATACAATTGTGAAATAAATACTTTTATAATAAGCAAATAGGATTTGTTTTTTTTAAAATATACACAAATTCATAAATTCGATCTTCACTCTTTAACAATTGTCCAATTATCCATAATTTAGTCTCATGCTCGGATCAACTAACATTTTGCACTTGATGTTCACTTTTTGTCTATATAAAAATAGCACAAAAAATTATGTGTTTGGGAAAAACAATTTGTATTGCATTCGTCAAGGCTAAATTTCTATTAATGAAAAAAACTATTGTAATTACTTCACTTATTGTTTAACCTAGAGTTTCTTTTATAAACTTATCTAACCTAGAGTTGTTTCATTAGTTGATAAAGTATTTATTAAATCAATTTGAAAGAACATTAAATACAATTTTAAATAGTAATTTTTAAGATTAGACTAGACATGTTGGTCAGACTAGATCCATAACCCATTTAGTTAATGTATAGTATTAGAAGATTTCATAACCAATAAAAATCAGTTAAGAATTGATCAAACCAACTAAATAGTATTATTTTATCAAATTTGAATATTATATTTATATAGTATTATGTTATAGAAATGCCTAATTTATTCATCTATATTAATTTACAAATTCCCATTTTTATAATTTTATATTATAAGAATTTCTTTTTTATTTATATGTAAATAGATTATTAACAATGAATATTATTATATTTATTAATTATTAAAATTTAAAATTAACTATATATTTTATGAGTTTAACCAGTATACACTATCACTGTAAAATATTTTTACACTGACATTCAATTATGAGTTTTCATTTATGTAACTTTTAAAGTAGTAATAAGTAAAGTCAACAAATTTACCATGAATGAATGTTTGTGATTGAATTTCAGTGTAAAAATTTGTACACTCACAGTGTATATCAATTAAACTCATATTTTATTTAGACTTTTAGATATATTTTGACTATAAAAAATTATGTTCTACTTTAATATTAAGTGTTATAAAATTGTGATATTATATTTACTTTATATTTTTTATATATTATTTCGTGTAATTATTATTTTATTAGTAGAGTTTAATTAGTATGCACTGATAGTATACAAGATTTTTATATAGACGATTAATTACAACTTTTTATTTATATGAGTTTTAAAATATTAATTGGTAAAGTCAACAAAGTCACCATAAATAAAGGATTATAATTTAATATTAGTATAAATTTTTTTTATTATGACATTGCACAATCATTTTACTCTTTTACTAATTAATACTTTAAAAATTTTATAAATAAAAAATTATAATAGAATGGAAATATAAAATCTTTTACGCTGCATAAGTATTAAACTATATAAACTTGTCATGTAAAGTACATTAAATCATTTTTTTATGAGCAATTGTAAATGAATTACTTTTTTTTGTTAGTACAACAGGATTTAAATTCTAGGTCCTGTAGATACTCGCACAACATCTCCCATTCATAGATCTGCGCCTGCCTTTATACAATTAGATACAAAATTATCTATTTTTGAAACAGGAATCAAAGTAGTAGATCTTTTAGCTCCTTATCGCCGTGGAGGAAAAATAGGACTTTTCGGTGGAGCTGGAGTAGGTAAAACAGTGCTTATTATGGAATTGATCAATAACATTGCCAAAGCTCATGGAGGTGTATCTGTATTTGGCGGAGTTCAGCATCTCACTTCTTCTTCTTCCTAACAATACATTAAATCATGTAAATTTTTTTATAATTGATTTTGTATATTGACCAAATATTTTAATTAATTGTCATTCTTCATATTTAATTTTAAATCTGGTTCATATTTTAGTTTATTTATCTTTACAATTACAATAATGATTTGTTTCTATAAGTAGATTTATCTGCATTTTATGTCATAGGACAAGTTTAATATGATTTGGATTTTATTTTATTTTCATAATTAAAATCTTATATTTTGTACTTAATTTTTTTTAAAACACAAGTTAATTATAGATTCAAACATTCCGTATTGTTAGTTTCTCTCTTGAATAACCTTAGTTGACCAGACTCATAATTTATTATTCATCATTTATTAGACTAATTAAAAGGTTTAAAGTTAATAATATATAAAATAAATTTATAACATATTTTAATTATAACTCATAGTTTATATAAGAGAAAAAGATATTCATGTTAATGTTAACTTTTAAGACATGAACTGATAAAGGCTATAAATTTATCTCATAAAAGGTTATAACGGAATATAAGTTTAAAATGTCTTTTTTTATAATGTGAATGCATGTACATATTTTTTATATAACTTTTAAATCTTAAGATATGGAAAATGTTAAAGATATACCCCCAAATAGTATCACTATCTACCATTTCACTCACCTATTTTTTAATATACTTTATTTAAATAATTAAAATAAATTAATTAATAAAATCAGGGCGTGGGGTAAAAAGGAGAAGCTTAATTAATAAAATGCATTGGCGATTTTGTCTTAATTATTAAGCCGAGGAGAGGAAGGAGAAGCTTAGTGATATAAAAGGAAGGGAGGGTTGAGTGGAAGTGTTGAAGAGAGATGGAGAGGAAAACAGAGAAGGGTTCAAACAGCGGGCGTGGCGGTTTGGCAATGATAGAAACGGGCATGAAGGTAACGGAGTTGGAAGTGTGCCACGACGACAGCACCCCGCCGGTGAAAGCCCAAACGATTCACGAGCTGCATTCTCTGCAGAAGAAAAAGTCAACCCCTTCCACCCCCGCGGGAGCAACAGAGGGACCCTTCGGCACTGTTTCTGAAGAGGAACGCCACAGGCAGCAACTCCAATCCATAAGGTAATTAAGTACTCGCCATCATTAATTGACAGCTGTAAGGGTGTAACTGTAACAGTTTATTTGGTTTTCAGTGCGTCGTTGGCTTCGTTGACGAGGGAGACAGGGCCCAAATTGGTGAAAGGAGACCCAGACACCAAAGCAGATAAGGAACCACATGTCCACCACCCTCACCCACATTACTTTGCTTCAACTTCAACTTCAACTTCAACTGTCTTTGATGTCAGCGACAGTGCGCTCAAATTCACCCACGTCCTCTACAATCTCTCCCCCGCTGGTACGCATTCTTTTATCTCCCATTTTCCATTTACCATATCTATCATTCTTTCTGTTTGCTGCAGAGCTGTATGAGCAAGCCATTAAGTACGAGAAAGGATCCTTCATAACGGCAAGGGGAGCGTTAGCTACACTTTCCGGTGCTAAAACTGGACGCTCTCCCCGCGACAAACGGGTTGTCAAGGATCACACCACCCTCCATGACCTTTGGTGGGGAAAGTCAGTACCGCTCCCTCCGTCTCTCTTCTCTCTTCTCTCTTCTCTCTTCTCTCTTCCTTATATACTATTCTATTCTAAAACCCAATTTCTATGGATGTTAATGTTAATCCAGGGGCTCGCCCAACATTGAAATGGACCCACATACCTTCTTGATCAACCGAGAAAGAGCAGTTGATTACTTGAACTCCCTCCAAAAGGTACCACCAATTCATTCACATATTGCAACACCCATCTCCCTCCAAAACATATTTTTCATTATCCCTTTTTAGTATTAATTCATAAGACATTAAATATTTTTTTCATTATATCCTTAATCATTTACTGTTCCACTGAGAAAATTCAAAACACTTTTTAAATCCTTAAGCATCAATACGAAAGATAAGGAATATATTTCGAATTACATAACAAATTTTATAAATTCTAAGGCATTAATTCTTCTAGTGAAGCCTTAAATATCAGACCAAATGAAACAGAGAGAGTAGACAACACTTTATCTGCGCCTTAATCCAAGGAACTGGCACCTTTTTTCTTTCCCCCACCAAAAATACGTAGTTATGACTTTTTATTGAATAATAGTTTATTGTACACCTAAATTTGTTTGGACATATACAAATAATTAAGAGTAAATTGTATCAAAAGCAAAATTATGTTATTATTATAACAACTCTATGACTCTATCAAATATTGCAGGGAAAATCCTGATCAAATTATTTTATTACAAGATACAGCCTATCTCTGGTTCCAAAGGGATTCATCGTGTCAATTTATTAAAAAATATCTTTAATAAGAAAAAGAAAAGGTGAAACTGGCCAAAGAATTGTTCACTTTTGAATTGATGGTAGTCATGGGAACATTATGATACCTTGCCCATTACCCATGACTTGATCTTCTCCATTAAGTTGACTTTGTTTATCATAATACGTGTCACTGAATAATAAGTTTGACTAGAGATAAGAATGACAGCCACAATATCCATTTCCACCTGTGCATGTGCATTTGAGTGACCTGTATAGTCTCCAAACATACAACACGTACACGTCACGCGCTAATCCTTTGTTTGACATTGTCTGCTATACATACTTTATCTTTTAATACTAAATAAATGTTTTGGGGATCCGTACTAAATCACTCTAATATAGTAATATTTATATACACCTTAATATTTATTCATGGCTTATAAAAAAAACCTTAATATTTATTCATACTGAATTATTTTTTATCATTTCATAGTCAAGTGTTAAAAAAAACAGTATGTTACCAAAATATATTTCAGGCCGTTTGCCTAGAAAAAAGAGAAGTATTAAAAATCAATTTCTAGCCCCACTCATCTAATAAAAGCAGAAAATTGAAAAGAAAAACTATTTGATTTACATAAGAAACGATAATTCAATACTACTAAATTAATTTATAAAAAAAAAAAAAACGATGATGAAACCTTAGAAATAAAGAATGTTATTTAAAAGTAAAAAATCACCAACAAGTGGTCAATTTGCCCATTTAGATTCATTCAAAGAGTTATGCATTTCAATTTCATATAATGAAATATATCTGGTTTGCTAAATTTTAACTCTCCTTAGAAGTAATAAATTTTATGTTGCTTGAAGAATAAGGAGTTCAAAACCAGAAGATTTTTATGTATAATGAGTTGTCACATGTACCAGTACGATTTTTCCAACTTCAAAGTTGCTGTGTGCTGGTTCCATGAGGAAAGTGGGTTAACAAATCTGAACTGGATTTCATTCTCTGGTGCTGAACTTCATTCTTGATTCTTTATAGTTATTCTGCCTAATAACAACGGAGTGCAGATATTAAATGAATTTTCTTCAAAATTTACTATCTCCAAGATGCTATTAGTATCTAATGAATAGTCGGATGCACCAACCTTCTCAGTTAATTTTTCAAAGATTGACATAACTAATCAACTAATGATTGTACATCTGACACTGTAATTGATATGATTTCAGGTTTATGTGAATGATCAATTTCTGAATTGGGATCCAGAACACAGAATCAAAGTCCGAATAGTATCTGCAAGAGCTTATCATTCCCTATTTATGCACAATATGTGAGTAATGAGGCAAAGTACCTCTCTTCTACACAGTTCTTTCAGTATTACCAGATAATTCCTTACACTCTTCAGAATGAAGTTTAACAGGCGATTAAAAATTAAAAATACTATTAGCCAGTAACAGTCAGATACACAAGTGTGAATAATATAAGATAAATTTTTTTCACAGGTGCATCCGACCCACTCCTGAAGAGCTAGAAGAATTTGGAACTCCAGACTTCACTATATATAATGCAGGACAGTTCCCTTGTAATCGTTACACACACTACATGACTTCATCAACCAGCATAGACATGAACATTGCAAGGAAAGAAATGGTCATTCTTGGCACACAATATGCTGGGGAAATGAAGAAAGGTCTCTTTAGTGTAATGCACTACCTCATGCCCAAGCGCAACATTCTCTCGTTACATTCTGGGTGCAATATGGGCAAAGATGGCGATGTTGCACTCTTTTTTGGATTATCAGGTGCAGATGGATGAATACCCTTTAACAGTGAATCATTACTTGTCTATCAATGTTGTAGGACCTGTTGAGTTGTCACTTTTCACTAACACCTTAAATTTTATGATCCTCGTAGGTACTGGAAAGACAACTCTTTCTACCGATCATAACCGGTATTTAATTGGAGATGATGAGCATTGCTGGAGTGAAAATGGGGTGTCAAATATTGAAGGAGGTTGCTATGCAAAATGTGTTGATCTTTCAAAGGATAAAGAACTAGACATCTGGAATGCAATCAAATTTGGGACAGGTAACAATCTTATATTCAACTAAATAGTTACCCTTCATTACGTATAGACTCTATGGTGCCCCAAATCTGACAGACAATTATTTTACCTGCCTCTGTTTGCAGTACTCGAAAATGTTGTTTTTGATGAGCATACCCGAGAGGTAGATTACTCGGACAAATCTGTGACCGGTAAGTATAATAAAATAAATGTGATCAAGGGTGTGCTAAAGGATTGCAAAAAAGCAAAACTGAATCCTATATGAAGTAGATTATAGATGGACTCTTGTACTAATGCTTTATAAAATCATGTGTATTAACCAATAATGTTGTCAATCAATTAACATTGTGCAAAATATCAATTAACAATGATAGGATTGCCACAAATTACGAAATAACTATAATTAAAATCATTAGTTATATTACTCACTAAATGATTTCAGAATCTGGGATTCATGCTGAATAATAGTTTGGAACTTTTGATTTTGTAGAGAACACTCGTGCAGCATATCCAATTGAGTACATACCCAATGCTAAGATACCGTGTGTTGCTCCACATGCAAAAAATGCCATCCTTCTAGCTTGTGATGCATTTGGGGTGCTTCCCCCAGTAAGCAAGCTGAGCTTGGCCCAAACAATGTACCATTTCATCAGTGGCTACACAGCCCTGGTATTTGTGATATCTTTCATATCTATTTCCTACAATCATTGGCGTCCTTTAGTTATTTCCGTAGTTAATTTAATGCATGAAACAGGTTGCTGGGACAGAGGATGGTATAAAAGAACCACAGGCGACATTCTCTGCTTGTTTCGGGGCAGCATTTATAATGATGCACCCAACCAAATATGCAGCAATGCTAGCCGAAAAGATGCAGAGGCACGGGGCTACTGGATGGCTTGTCAATACTGGTTGGTCAGGAGGAAGGTATAGACTTTAAACTTTTAAGACAAAGCATCTACATGGCAGTTTTTTCCTTGCTAAAACTAATTTTCTACCCTATAAATTGACAGTTGTGGATTAGGCAATCGTATTAAGTTAGCGCATACTAGGAAAATCATCGATGCTATTCATTCCGGGAGTCTTTTGACTGCAAACTACACTAAGACTGAAGTGTTTGGGCTTGAGATCCCAACTGCACTAGAGGGAGTCCCTTCTGAAATCTTGGACCCTGTGAATGCTGTAAGTTGATATTCAATAATTTTTTTTTTCTCTTAAGTGTCAAAATTGAATATGACTTCACCCTTGTTAAATTTTAATTAAATTGCAGTGGTCTAACAAGAAGGGCTACCAAGATACACTCTTGAAGCTGGCAAATCTATTCAAGAAGAATTTTGATGGATTCACGACCTATAATATAGGAGGGGATGAAAAGTTGACTGAAGAGATCGTCTCTGCTGGTCCTATATTCTGATGAGATCACTTCCAAATTAGTTGGGGGAATTTTAACGGAAACAAATGCCAGACTCAAATGCATGAAGTCACGAGATAAGCGTTCAGTTGATTACAAAAATGAAGTTTAAAAGCATGTGGTTGATTTTTTTCTACTTAAAGGTTTTCCTTGTATTTAGCTTGTTTGACAGGACTATCCCTTTATTATTCATACTACCGTTCAACAATACTTATAATATGTTATTTTGTGAGTGTTTAAAGATTTGAGAATTTCGGCCTTGTCAGGCTACTGCCCCTTAATGTTTTCCTTGAAACATTTATCACCTCTTCAACTCAAACGGAAATACTTGCTAGTTTTCGATTGTCACAAGCTGTGGCCGTAAAGAAATCGCTCTCGTTAAGAATTGCTATCCCATAACGACTCTACCATTTAAAAACTAGTATGCGCTTCAAGGTAAACTCAAAATTGCTTAAAACAAAGCAGAAAAAAGAACAAAAAGCTATAAAATCAAAACACCGTCCTAAAAGTCTATTGAGAAAAAGAAAGACAAATATATTGACTCTAATAAAGCAGAAGAAAGAGAACAAAAAGCTATAAAATCACAGCACTGTCCTAAAAGTTAAATGAGAAAAGGAGAGAGACTCAACTAAAAGAAATAGAAATTCAACGTTCTACTTTCACAGGACAACTCAAGGGCTTATCAGCTCTTGAATATATTAAAATTCCATACTTTTTAAGGCTGAAATAGTTAAATTGCTATTTGTCCGCAGCAAAGGAAACCACTTAGTAACTTGTATGCTTTATATGCCATCCACATCCACCACAAACGAATGCAGAGAAAGGAAACGAACAATAACATTTCTGCTCAACGTGTTTGAAATTTGAGTCAAAAACAATCTCAGCTTTATCTATTCCACATCAGACTCTGCATGATTAAAATGTCAAATAGACATATTCAAAAACAAAATTGCAACTACTAGATCAACTTCTCTAAAACCAACCACTTACAAGAGGCGGCTACTAGTTTCTAACAAAACCCACCAGTGGTAGATTTGGTGAATACAAAGACAGCAAAAATACAAAATAGGTTTGTGCATCTGCAAATAATTTAGTAAGGGGGAAGCAAAAAAAGTCTCTTTACGTATTAATGGCTAGTGGATGCTCTCATGGCAATTTATAAAAACAGTATGGCCAATATCAGAAAATGAGATCACCAGCATCGTAGAAAATGAAACCTCAAAGTTCCTTTCTAAGTCTTTGAACAAGGAATAAGGAATTAGAGTAGAAAACGGAATGAGGGCTCCAGGAACAGGAATGAAGTCAAAAGCAGTCTGTCTATATATTAATCATGCAGACAAGGCCAATCTCATGATGTACCAGAAACTTTGCTTACAAATCGGAACATTAAAACACCTCTCTAGTCTCTAGATTGCTAGAATCAATATAATTATAGAAAAAGGCAGTAATAAAGACAAAAAATTGCTGAATTATGCAATACCAAGCTTCAGTCTGTTGATAGTACTTGGTAAGCAACAGAAAAATTTAAAAAATCCAACAAAGACAGACGCAAGAAGTGAAATCCAAGTGAATAAAATTTAGAAAGAATAATAATAATTCATCGTAAAAGTGATAAACGCAAAACTTGGACCTATTTGACCCAAGCTTCATTTTCCTAGTAATTGTCATCATGTCTAGAGTCTACACAAACGTCTTTTCAGGTAAGTTTCAAACAAACCATTATTAGCCTATAAATTAAACCAATAATAGGGTAATTCAGTGGCCATCTTGCACATGCAATATATATTAATTTGCTAGAGTGTATCAATATCCTCAGATACATAAGGATTCCTGTAAATTTGTTGTCATACAACTCATTTTATTTCCTTTGGCCGATCAAGCAACAAAAAAACCTGAGTTCTACTTTTACAGTTTCAACAAGTCAAGATAACTAAGTTTCAGTTGATGTGGTGGCATCATCTTTGTGCTTGATCATACCAGAATCCACAAGAATGGGAACCTCTGCTGCAAGCCACGGTGCAAGACCTAAGCAAAGTGCATGAGCAATACCAAATCTGGGGCTGTAAAAGAAAGCATATTAATGCCATTGTGTAAATTCAGTAAAACATTAAGAGGATGCTCACTAAAAGCAACGAGGACAAGATTAAGGTCATTTGATCCCGGAAGAAGATCTTTATTCTTCATATGATTGGTAGGTCAAAAGAAATTGCAGCAGTAAATGAAATTGAAGCAATAAGGGCCAATTCAATAATATGCTAAAGGGATAGAGAGTGTAGATGGCTGGTGTGAAGTATGCAGCTTTAGAAATTGATTAATGAACAAGATGAGTAGAGAAATGCAAACAGTAAACAGTGAGGTGAGAGGAGAGAAGAGAAGAGAGAAGAATGGCGTACGAGTTTTTGGCCCAGAGGGGTTTAAAGTGAACAGTCAAGCAGATCTTTCCACCCCTATACATCTGAAAAGGAGAGGAGGGAATAAGAAAAGGGTGTAGTGTGGGGAAGGGGAAATGGAAAGAGAAAAGGGGGAAGGAAACCTTATGAGTCTTGCCATCGAGTTGAGGGAGTTCGAGTTCGGGAGCTGTGGAAGGGTAAGTGACGGGGATATCGAATTGGAGGTGGAATTCGTACTTGAGGAGGTTGTGGACGTACCAGCATTTACCGGTCCAACGAGTGCCTTGGGGATTGGCGGAGGAGATGCGAAACCAATCGTTGTCATTGGACTTGTTCATCTGAGTGTAGGCAATGAGAGACTTGTACTCTTCCTTCAGACGCTGCGTCCATGCCTCCCCGTCTCGAGGACCAGCCTTTGTAGTCAGCAGGGGGATCTGTGTCAGCGTCGACTTCGTATTCGGGTCCCAACCTTCCATCGCTGCTCTTCTGCTTGCTTCCAACCCACGCCCTCAAACTAATTCCCTTACTTCATCATCCCCACTTTTCATTTTTCTTTTTCTTTTCTTTTTTTTACTCTATTATTATAAATTTTAATTTTCACCCTCATTTACACGATACTTATTTATTCAGAATTTTAAAAAATTAATTATAAAGTTATTTTATGTTATCAAAATTTTATAAAAATTAAATATAATTAAAATAAAAATTCCATTGTTTAACAAGACTATTTTTATTTAAATATTTTAATTAAAAATAAATTTTTCATTGAGTAAGAAAATTATTTTGATTCAAATAGGTTTTACTCCTTAAAATCTAAAATAATTATGCGTTTGTTCCAAAATTTGGAAAGAGTTATTTTGATGCTAAAATGAAAATGGTAATTAAATATAATTATATTTCGGAATTATATTCAACATTTATTATATTTATCAACAATTTAAATTAATTATATTTGTTAGTCTCTTTTTTTAGTCAGAGACAAATACCTAACATTGAAATTCTCTATATAAATTTATTTATTTCATTATTCATCTTTTAAAGAAAATTTTTCAGAGATTTTGATATATGTTTTCAATTATTAAAAGAAAGTAGTAAAAAAATATTTTTATTATAGTAATTTTATATGTGTTTAACATATCATGTATCACGTTTGACAAGACTGATAAGATGAATCTCTACTTATAACACCCTCATATATGTGTTTAACACATCATGTATCACATTTAGGTAAGGATACAAGGGATATGGTTAAATATAAAGACAATAAGTTTTTTTAAATATATGCCCAACAAGATTTGACATGTTCTTATGATTCAATAAAATTTTTTTTAATATTAATTTTTTTAAGGAATTGTGAAGTCCAAAATATCATTAGCAGTTTTGGTATATGCTTTGTGAAAATATTCTTAGGAATAATTTATTCATAGGAATGTAACATACACACACAATTCTTATGATTCCTGTTGAAATAAAAGTTATTTTTACAATAACTACTTTGTATACACTCTCTACTTTCACAATTTTTTTAACTTTTTAATTAAATAATTTTTAATTACCATTCTCAAACTAACATCTTCATATGGAAATATTACTTTTAAAGTTATTAGTTGTTGTTTGTTACAAACTAATGGGATACATTCCATTGTTCTCATCATATTATTTTGTTCAGCTGAGTAACTGGACTCTGGGGGATCTATTTTAGTTTTCCCTTTTATGAGTTTTTCTAAAAGAATTACTTTTTCTTCTAGATGATTTATGCGAGTTTCTAATACTGAAACTCTAGTATCAGTTAAATCCTTGTTATACAATTTATTCATATTTTCTTTCTTTTCGAAATAGGCTATTTCTTGTTCCTGTATATTTAAATGTTTTTCTACACATTTAATACAAAAATTTTTATAACAGAGTGGGCAATGTGCCCTTTTTTATATGTGAAAATACCTTTCACAGTATGTGCAAGGAATTGATTTTGTCCCTGAATAAAACTGTATTTTGTGAGGACAAAGATTTGTATATGTAGTTTTCATTAGACAATATCCTAGATCGTCTAATATTTTTCCCATTTCATTATATTCTTCTCCTATTGGGAAATTATTGTCTTCGTTGGGATATAAATGACTATATTCATTATTTGTAAATTCATTTATTAGATCATAATTTTTGTAAACCTTTTCTGGGTTTATTTCATCTGTGTATTTTGTTATGTTAATAACAGATAATATTTCAGAGTCAGTAGAAACCTCTTCATCAATGGGAAGAAGATTCATATGACATGATTTTATTAAAGCCGCCTCTTTTGTGTAAAGATTAGCGATATTTGGACAATCTCTCGAAAAATGTCCTGGTTGACTACAAGCAAAATATTTTAATGTTTGTTTGTAGGTTTTGTTATCCCTGAATTTCCTAAAATGTCTATTAGGATTTAAAGTGGGTTTTCTGGCATTAGAAACCCTTATTGTATATGTTTTTCTTGGAATTCTTGGCCCTAAGAATTTTTGTGTATTATTATATCTTTGTTTATTTCTAGATATATTTTTCCTATTTTTAAATTTATTTTGTGCATATTGTTGGGGTGTGTATATTTGTTTACATATCCCAGCATGAGAATGCTTAAGCTGTTTTTGTATAGCTATATGGGAACAAATGTCTTCTATTATTTTCATAATGTGTTGTATTCGTATAGAGAGGTTATTCAGCATGGGAGTAACCTCATCATTTTTCCAACTTTCTCTAATTTTTTGTCCCAGTTTTCCTAGAAGTTTAAGAAACATTTTGTCTCCTATATTAACATCATGAAAGCAACCAACTATAGATGCATACAAGAGGTAATCTTGACAGTATTCTTTTATTTTACCAAAATATTCAATAGACAATCTTTCTAGATGTCCTAAATAAATTTGTTGTCTAATTGTGTTGCCATCATTGGCCGATTGTGAAGTAAACAATCTTTGTATAAGGGAACAAAAATTGTAAATATTTGGACCTGGTTCAATAACCAGTGTATTTAGATTATTAGGGAAATTTTTCTTAAAAGATTCTCATCCATATCTAGCGATGTCGCCTAAGTATGTTTCTCCTTTAACAATCATCTCTTGAGAAGACAGTACATCTTTCTCATGATGTATGCCATAATCTCGGATTACAGCGGCTGTCCATTATTCTATGTATGTTAGAAGGAGTTGGGGATCTATTCCTCCTATGTTTAAAAGTAAGTTTGGAATTTGGAAGTTTGGTTCGACTGGTAATCTTTTACCATGTGATATGTATTTATTGTTACTAAGGACAATATTTTGTACAGTTTCTTTGGGGAGGAATCCTTGAGAATAATTTTGTGTACCAGCAGGGTCTAACCTATAATTTGTAGCAGTGGATTCTTCATATTCATTTATTAATCCTACTTTTGTGTTCTCAGATGTTGTAGATAAAACATCTTCTTTATCTTGTAAATTTTTTGTAAATTGATAAGAAAATTCTTTTTCTTCAGTTTCTTCTTCAATTTTTAATTTTTATAAAAATGTATTAACGATATTATTTATTTCATCATTTTCTTGAAGTCTTCTAACTTCATTGTGTTCAAAGGGAAAATTATCCCATGGTTCCCAGTTAGGATCATTTAGAAACCTATCCCAGGGTTCTAAGTTTAAAGGGTCTTGTCTAGACATGGCTATGTTAGCTTGGTTGTCTAGAGTTCCTTGCCTAAACATGGCTATATTTGCTTGATGATGATTCCATTCTTCTTCAGTCATATCATCATCTTCTTCATCATCACTGTCTATGATGTTCATCATACCAATATGATCATCATTAGGAATAGTGGATGTACTATCCTGTCTGGTTTGTTCTAAATCCATAAGTGGAGTATTTCTATAATTTGTGAAGCTTAAACTAAGGCCTCTAGATCTATTGTATATAATAGCAGAGTTTGGATTTTTATTGGATTTTGTTCATCCCTTTGTAGATGAGTTTGCCATAGATGACCCTTATTTTTTCGTGTGAATGCCTGAGCTGGCAAAAATTGTGTGCCAATAGAGCTTATTGCTTCCTCTAATGGTCTATTGTTTATTCTATACATGGAAGAAATATAATTACTTATTCTTTCTATGAAAGTAATGTATAGGTGTAGGTTATCTCCTATCCAATTTGTTCCAAAACCTATAGTTTGTACTTCTAGACTAATATAATTAACTAAGTCTGGAAGGGTGAGTGTAAAGTTTGGAGTAAGGTATATTAAGGATATGGGCTGATTCAAGTCAACCTCTAAGATTCCAATAATACTTTGAGAATCATTGTTTTGAAATCTTGTATCATGGAGAACTATCAAAGCTCTCGCATCAATCATATGTCTAACTAGAGATCTTACTCCTATAGTAATTAATCCCATGTGGACATATCTCCCATGTTGATTTAGGAGCTGTGTAGCTGTTTGTTGAGATATTAAAGGTATTATCTGGTATGTGTTATCAGGAAGGTGAAAATCTTCTATCCTCCTATATCTGTAAAGACTAGTTCTTTCAGAACTTAACCAGCCTATATTGTATAGTTGTCTAGGATTCAAAGAATGTATTCTTGAGTTGGATCATATTTCTGTATTTTGATGTATATCTACTAAGTCTTCTAATCTTCTGACATTAGTAGTTCTTCTTCTATTTAGAAATCTATCTAAGATTCCTGGGTGTTGTATGAGATCTTGTCTCCTAGTTTGGTGTTCTCTTATTCGGCGAGAAGTTCCCGGAAACCTCTCTGATGTTTGATTCCTATTGGGTGTCCTATCCATAGAAATATCTTGTAATTGTGTTTATGAACTGTTATTTGGTCTTAAATTCATATTTTAACTAATAATTTTGTCTTTGTTGGAGGTATTATTCTCCTGTTTAGTCTGATTCTTATTACTGGATTCAGCTATATCTGTTTTTGCTATTACTTTGAAAAATTTATGAGTATTTTTACATACTGTTCTAGTTTGTGTATTAGTTCCTAACGATAGTCTAGAAACTTTCTAAACTAGATCATTTATATCATCGGATATATTTCCGTTTTTGTTTAAATCTATAAGATTAGATAGTTTTCTAGAAACTTCTTCTAGTAAAGTTATTATTGTGTTATTTTGTCCTATTAATATTTTGTGAACAAAATATGTATCATTAGTAGGTTTTATATATCCCACTGGAGGGGACTTTGTTAAAGATTCTACAGTTGCAAGAGCTGAGTTGTAGTCTTTTCCTTTAAAAGGTTGTATATTAGTCATTTATTTGTAAAAAACAAATTTGTTTATATTTGTAAAATTTTATGGTGTGTATGAGAGTGCAAGAACAGGAGTACAGAAAGTAAAAGAGCAGAAAAGAAGCAGAAAATAAATAGTAGCATAAGCAAAAAAACAGAAATAGTAGATAAGGTATCCACGGAATACACTGTAAAACAATAAATATTAAAGAATATAGAAGATCATAAGGTTTATCAGAAGGTAAAAAAAACTCTTTTTTTTGCTTGAAAATATACATCTGAGCTCGGTGTCGCAATCTGTATGTGTTTCTCAACCCATCAAGGTAGGAAACTAGGGACTTACAAAGGCTCTCCACTGGCCATCACTGCCCTTCAACTACCAAGGGTATCCTAGCAAACACTATACACCTTTGACAGATACCTATTTTCAATCAGAAAATTAAGATTTACATGATAAAAGAACCGTCCTTGGAAAGAATAGGGCTCTGATACCAAGAAAAAAAGAGAGAGAGAGAAAGAGAGAAAGAAGATGAGAAAGAAGGTGAAGAGGAAGATGAGGAAAACTTAAAGAAAATATTCATATTAACAGATTAACATTATATGATACTGAATCTGGCAGAGCCGGTTAGACATCTTCGTATAATATTGAATAAATCAAGTTTACAAGCTACTGAATCTGGCAGAACCGGTTAGACATCTGCTTATAAACTCGATGAAAAGTAAATTTAATTAACATATGATATGCCTTGAAATGATCATCGCATCTTTAAATAAGTATTGTTTTAGGCATCCGAAGATACCTTAAGAGTAAACTACTCCATACTTAAATTGTTAAACACATAAAAATTAAAAGAAATACTTACAAAAGGGGGAAAGAGAGGGGAGGAGTTGCAGAAACTTCTGATTTTATTGCGCAGAATAAATTTTTACAAGAGGAAGAAGAGAGGAGAAGTGTAGAGAGAAGGGGGGAGGATTTTGGGGTAGAGAGAGAAATGTTTTTGGACCTGCTCAGCATCAGGAACTTCTGTTATAAAAATTTTTATATTAAATGTGTAGAAAAACATTTAAATATACAGGAACAAGAAATACCCTCTTTCGAAAAGAAAGAAAATATGAATAAATTGTATAACAAGGATTTAACTGATACTAGAGTTTCAGTATTAGAAACTCGCATAAATCATCTAGAAGAAAAGGTAATTCTTTTAGAAAAACTCATAAAAGGGAAAACTAAAATAGATCCCCCAGAGTCCAATTACTCAGCTGAACAAAATAACATGATGGGAACAATGGAATGTATCCCATTAGTTTGTAACAAACAACAACTAATAACTTTAAAAGTATTAGTTAAACTAACTTTTCCAAAAGTAAGTAACAAATCATCGACAGAAAAAACTATATAAGCATTATTAGATACAGGATGCTCAGAAACAGTTATATGTAAAACTATAACTCCACACCAAAACATAGTTAAAAGTAAACACATCCAAAAAATCAGAACAAAGTCTGGTGAAATTATGATAAATGATGAAGAAGTTAACAATGTTATTCTTCAGTTTAGCACAAATTGTGATTTTTTTTGTCATAAAATTTTCATAAAAACAATGAGGGTAGAAAATTTAGTTCCCTCAAAACAAAACATGATAATTAGCGTATATTTTATTTTAGGTCAAAATAGGTCAGTTACAATAAATAAAGATTATGTTATGATAAGTGATAAAACACAGATGGCACCAATAGTTAGTGGTGATTCATTAAAACAAGATATTATCACTAATAATTGTAATTGTAAAAATTCAACATTTTCAGGTACATGCGACTGTACTACGGAACTCCCATACACATTAGACAAAACAAAAGAGGATTATTCTTCTTTATATAATATACTAGACAATACAGTTGAGGCTTTTTCCTCAATAAAAATTTCAAAATCCATCAAATTCGAAAATATTCAACAAATTCTTGATAGGTTGAATAAAACAAACATAATAGGAGAAGATCCTACAAAATTTTGGGACAGAGATCCCGTAACCTGTAAATTAGAAATTATTAATCCAGACTTAATAATTAAAACAAAAGACATTCAATTTAATAATTGGGAACAAGAAGAATGTCAAAATCATATACAAAATTTACTAAAACTAAAGGTGATATTACCTAGTGTTAGTCCACACAGAAGTCCGGCTTTTATAGTCAACAAATCTTCTGAACAAAAACGAGGTAAATCAAGAATGATTTACAATTATAAAAGACTAAACGACAACACAGTAGAAGATGATTATTCAATTCCATCTAAAAATGTTTTAATAAACCGAATTCAAGATGCCAAATAGTTTTCTAAATTCGACTTAAAAAGTGGATTTCATCAAGTTAAAATGGATCCAGAATCAATAAAATGGACAACCTTCTCTTGTTCGGAAGGTTTATTTGAATGGAATGTTATGCCATTCAATCTTAAAAATGCTCCTGCTGTTTTCCAACGAAAAATGGATAACATTTTCAAAAATGATAAAACCTTTACATGTGTCTATATTGATGACATATTAGTATTTTCTAAAACAAAAGATGACCACTTTCACCATCTAAAACAAGTTTTATATAAATTAGAATATTACGAATTAATAGTTTCAAAATAAAAAATGGAAATTAGTAAAAATTTCATTGAATTTCTTGGAACGGAAATAGGTAATAGAACTATAAAACTCCAACCTCATATTTCTAAGAAAATACAAGATTTTCCAGATAAAATGGAAGAAATTAAAACACTTAGATCCTTTTTAGGACTTTTAAATTATGCAAGAAGCTTTATTCCTAATTTAGGAAAATACACATCTCCTTTATATAATAAAACTTCATTAAAAGGAGAAAGAAAATTTAACTCTGAAGATATAAAATTAGTACAAAAAATAAAACAAATGGTAACAAATCTACCAATTTTACAATTGCCATTAGATTCAGATTACTTAATAATTGAATGTGATGGATGTGAACTTGGATGGAGAGCCATCCTTAAACGAAAGAAAAATAAACACATACCCAAGGCAGAGGAACAAATTTGCAGGTATGCCTCTGACAAATATACTACAAAACCAAAAATTTACAAAACTAGCACAGATTATGAAGTAAATGCTATCATACACGCAATGGATGCATTCAAATTATTTTTGATAAATAAAAAAGAAATAACAATCAGGACAGATTGTGAAGCCATAGTTTCTTATGGTAAAAATCAAATTAATAATGACAAAAAGCCACATAAAATATGACTGCTTTTTAAAGATTATATAAATTTTTCAGGAAAAATTATTTATTTTGAATATATACAAGGTTCTGATAATACTTGTGCTGATATACTTTCCAGGTACATCAAGTAGAGACTTGAACTTCCACAAAGACCTGTTAGGTCACTGAAACAAATGTCCATATGATGGAGAATACTAAGAAGGGAGCCAGTGGCCCCAAACAAGTAAAGTCCCTTTTTCAGGCGGACCAATTTACAAAATTTGGCAAACAAAAGTTGTCAATCCTTACAAAGATTTTCCAGTACCCTGGAAGAGACAACACAAATGTCAAATTAAATGTTTTAATTGATAATATTTGGAATATTCCAAAATACACTACACAAAATGAACATCAAGTCACAAAGGTGAAACAAAGCATTATAAGTGTATTATACAATTTTTGTTGTCATGACAATAAAATAGTAGCATTGACATCTCCGACCTCTCCTTCTGGGAAAGGTTTCACACATTTTGCTTTGATAACAGGCAAAAACAAGGGTGTTTATACATCTTTCAGAGACCTCAATGAGGCTAAACAGGACCAATTTTGGTCTACATACAAAGGTTTCCACTCAATGGAAGAAGCCGAAATGGCAGTTCGATTGGAAACAATTGATGAGGAAAAAATAAAGGCTGCCTTACAATTAGAGCCTCGTGCTTAAACACAAACATATGCTACTACTGCTTGCAGTATCTCACAACAAATAAATCCCAACATCCTTCTGGGTAAATTCGGGATAATACAGGATTTTCTGTTTGAAGTCCATTCTGGAACAACAAAATACGATGGTTTATTCATAAAAGTACAAACATACTTCAATAACAGAAATCCTTGTTTTGAATCTTCTGAATATTGTAAAACTGTGGACAAAGACTACATATGCCAGTTGAAGTTCATAATAAGAAGAACTCAGATAAATTTGAGTTCTTTCAAAGCACACTTATACAGGGATGTTTTGATAACTCCCATGTTACTATTGGAAGCAGGATGTCTCCATTCTTTGGTGATACCTCCTACAAACAGGTTTTCTGTCCTGTCCCCAACATTAAACTCTGTCATAAATGATATTCAGGCAGAACACATGCAGCAGGTGGCTCTACAAATTACTACTTCTCCTAGAAGTATTCACACTCATGATAGTTCACCTACTCATGCCATAAAGTTATTTACTGAGATAAATCCTGAGATTCATACTCTGACCTATTAAAGCGTGATTTACTTAAAGGATTATCCTTAAATAAAGACAAAGCATACCAGTACAATCTCTGGAAAGCATACATTGAAGGATCTAACTGGAACTTCTCAAAACAAGATTCTGAGAGTTTTATACTGTTGAAGGAAACCTCGAATACAAAATTGTATTGGAAAAAGATAATAGGTAATAAATTTCACCCATTTCCAATTGAAGCTAACCTTTATCTGGTCAAGCATTTCGAAAAGGAAATGTTATATAAAGAAATATATGAAGAAACTGGCTGTTATGGTCAGAACACTCCCGAACTGTCATCCTTCCCATCTGACTGTGATGACACTGAAGATCAGAGTCTTCCAGAACAAATGGAAGAAGAAATACAAGAATTGCCTACACTTGCTCGAGTAAGAAGAGCAAGCTAAAAAATTTACATGTGACAAAGTAATTTTACTTCTTTATTGAAGTAATAGACTGAACGGTAAAATTTACCTACAAAACAGGTTGCCAGTCATGGAGGAACCTACACAGCAGGTCACCAGTCAACAAGTTACCTTCTCAGCCGGTTTTCGGTTACAAACTTTGTCTATAAAAAGACCATAAGTCTCTGATGCTGAGCAGGTCCAAAAACACTTCTCTCTCTACCCCAAAATCCTCTCCCCCTTCTCTCTACACTTCTCCTCTCTCCTTCCTCTTGTAAAAATTTATTCTGCGCAATAAAATCAGAAGTTTCTGCAACCCCTCCCGTCTCTTTCCCCCTTTTGTAAGTATTTCTTTTAATTTTTATATGTTTAACAATTTAAGTATGGAGTAGTTTACTCTTAAGGTATCTTCAGATACCTAAAACAATACTTAGTTAAAGATGCGATGATCATTTAAAGGCTTATCATATGTTAATTAAATTTACTTTTCATCGAGTTTATAAGCAGATGTCTAATCCGCTCTGCCAGATTCAGTAGCTTATAAACTTGATTTATTCAATATTATACGAAGATGTCTAACCGACTCTGCCAGATTCAGTATCGTATAATGTTGATATGTTAATATGAATATTTTTTACTATCCTTAATATGTCTTGTAATTAAATGGATAAGAAAAGAAAAAATAATAATACTAACAAGAAATATATTGCTAATTAATCTAAAACTAATATGCACACCAAACTAAATGTTTGTCATGTTTATTTTATTTTTAATTTTTATTATGCACACCAAACTCTTTATGTGGTTTATGAGACCCTTGCATATATGAAATGTTAGGAATGCAATAGTTTTCGCAAGTCAACATTCATAATATAATTGAAGCGACACAATTAGCTACATGGGAATGATATTGTATATCTAAACTTACAATGCACTCCTTTGTGGAATGGTCAATGAATCCCTAGTTTTGCATTCATGATTATAACTACTTTGTATTATTACACTTTGGTTTTGTTGGCATTTAGGGTCATATTTTATAATACACCGTAAGACCCTTGGACTTTGTTGTGTTTTATCAATATATTATTTGGCTTACAAAAAAAATTTATAATTTTTTATGTAACTACCCACAATTCTATTCTATTATTTTGATTTTCAATTACCACATCTAAACTATCACATTCCATTTTGAAATTAATTAACTTTTTTTCTAAGATAAACATGTCTTATTTTTTGTTTGTTGTTTTTTTTTTAGAGTTTAGCTAATATACACGGTCAATGTAAATGATTTTTACACTCACATTCAATCATAACTTTTCGTTTATGTGACTTTTAAAATGGTAACGAGTAAAGTTAACAAATCTACTATGAATGAAGAAGGGTTGTGATTTACTATTAGTGTAAAAATCTTTTCACTAACAAAATATACAAATTAAACTCTTTTTTTTATTAAATTATCTTTCACGTGTTTTTTTTTTCTTTATATATCTTTATTATATTTTCTTAATGATCTATTGTAATATTTATTCTTTTTATATTTTTTTTTATTTTTTATTAATTTTAAATTTATATTTGTTAATTTATCTTCCAATAGTATATACAAAGTTATAGACAATAATCATAACCTAGCCACAACCACAAGAGTGTTGGAACTAGCTTACACAATCATGTCATCTTTTTATTAAGAAAATTTGAAATTTAAAAATAAATGACATATTTTTTTTACCAAAATGGATGTTCTTAAATAACAGTGGTCTATGTTTTTTCCTTAAGGAGTGGAGAAAAAAAAAGTATTTATCATCTTAGTTAATTGAGAAATATCAAATAAGTGAGGGATGGGATTCTATAAAATTTAAAAAGATTGGAATTTTAACATTTTAAAATTAATAAAACGAATTTTTTTAAAAAATAGTAGTTTGAAAAACTAATAACTATAAATTTTTAGTTTAGATTAATTTACATTATTTTTTTAAAAACTACTTTTGTGTTTTAAATGAAAAAGAATGAAAATATAATGATAAGAATAATTTAAATATCGTGTTTTTATTTGCATCCATCTAGTATACAAATTCTCTGTAGATATCATGATATGTGTCTTGTATCTTAAAAATTAAAAAATAAAAGTCTAAATTTGTATAAAAGTAGTAATATATAATTTTAAAATTAAACAGTTTGACTATTTCTAAATAAACAAGTAAAGAATCATGAAAATTGCATTGAAGGTAGTTTTAAACTTTAAAATTAAAATATAAAAATTTTTAAATAATAATGATCTACATCATGTATCCTTAAAAATTTGAGGAAAAGCTACTTTGCCAAAATGAAATTGGTATCCAAGCAAGTAATTAAAAATATTAAACAATTTAAAATTAAATTTATATTTTTCATCCTTTCTTGTCAAAACAAAATACTTTTCATCCTTAAAAATATGTAAAAAAAATTATTCAATCTATCAATTAAAATAAACTAAATATAACATAAAAATAATTAATATGAAGATTGACAATAATTTCTTTAAATTTATTTGAAAATGGTTTCTCATTGAAAGATAATTTGTAAAAATACTTATAATGTCACATCATATCATTAAACTCTATACATAAATAATAAATAAATAAATATTAAGTACACATTCTAAAACACTTTTGTGAAGTAGTAAAAAGAAATACTATTATAAACAAAGTCTATTATTCCTACAAACATATTAAAATTCACAAATCTTAGAAAAAAGTGTATATTAAAAATCACAACAATTTTATTGCTTTATCTTTTCAATGTTATAATTTTATAAATTCCAATTAAGAGTATGTATTAGAAGAAATGTAGAAAATGTTATAATGGGTTAGTTTATTTGTGCTTAAGAAAGAACACTTTTTAAAATTGTTTAAAAAAATTTATTTTTTTTTAGAAACTATTGTATAATCATAAGTAAATTTTTGTCTTGTTACAATTACGAAAAATAACCTTTTTAAAACTTTTTGAAAAGCAGTTGTTTTCTTTTTCTTCTATCTTAATTCCATTTTTTGAGAAGTAAATTTGAGTTATTTCTTAAAAAAACAAAAAACTGTTTGTTTTCTGGTTCCACTTTTTGAAAAAAATTTAGATAAATATCTTAAAATTTTTATAAATGATTTTTTTACAAAAGTGATTCATTCAATAAATAATCCTAAACAAACAAACTCAATATATCGAATTTGTCATCTTCCCAAACAATATAAAGTGAATAAATTAGACATGTATTAAAAAATACACTAATAAACTAAAAAATTAATGCACTAATACACATGTTACTTAGGAATTGTCATCTTCTTCAACCAAAATTAACACAATAAAAATGCAAATACATAGACATATCTGTGTTTTCGCTAGTGTTAATAAAAAAAGTATAACATATTAATTAAAACTTATGTTATATTTTTACTTTTAATCTTTGATAAGAGACTAAGGATAGTGTTTCCCAAATGAATTTGGATCCTCTCTTGCACCTCCTTTCTCCAACATTATTTGAACTGTTAGATGGTGGATCAAATTCTAAGTAATTAATGCAATTTTTTATACTGTGTGTTTGTTTCAAAACAGTGGAATTTGATCACCATCCAATTGTTGAAACAGTATTGGAGGGGGTTGGAGAGAAAGTTGCAAGAAAAGATCCAAATTCGTCACGTACCTTGTAGTCACCAATAACTTTTCACCCTTTTGTCCATTTAAGTGGTCCATTTTGAATCCTTTCTTAATTTAAATGATCATGCTTGTATCCTATGTGTGGCATTCTCTTCTCAATTCTCTTCTCAATCATCTTGAATGATATATTCTAAATACTTAAACTTGGATACTTAAAGAGTGTGTTTAATTTTCCATTTTAACTATCTGAAAGCTAGGTAAAACTATAGCTGAAATGATTTCAGCTTCGTTTTGATAGCAAAAAGTTAATGGTATATTTGGCAAAACTAGTTAAAAGCCTGAAAAACTGACTAAAAATTGAAAAGTTAACTGAAAGCTTAAAGCTGAAAAGCTAGTTGTAAGTATTTGGTAAACCTAACTAGTCAACTAGTTGAAAGTTTTAAAATGACAAATAAGGGCATCATTAATAATTAGATCAACAATGAGGTATTTAAAATAATTATAACATGTTTTAATAATATAAATTAATTATATATTTAAATTATTATAATTATATATTTAAATTATAAATTTTTATAGTTACATATTTAAATTATAATTACCTATTTAAATTATAAATTTATGTAATTACATATTTAAATAATAAATTACTATAAATGATATTTGAATTATATTTGCATAATTAAATATATAAAATTTAAATTATATATTTAAATTATAATTTTCTATAATTATACATTTATATTATAAATTATTATAATTATATTAATGAAAGAGAGAAAAATGACTGAGAGAGAGCGAATGTATAATGTGATAAGAGAAAATTAGTGAGAGACAATGCAATAATTACTAGAGGGCAAATATGTAAAAATAAAATCAACTAGTAGCTGAAAATAGGAGATCTTTTGGAAAAATTACTTAGAGTAAAAATTACTTAGAGTAGTTTTTTTAAATAAATTAGTAGCTCCTAAAAAAACTCCTAGATTTTTGTTATTCAAACAACTATTATCTCAGCTTTTAGCTAGTTGAAATGACAAATCAAACACACTCTAAGAGTTTTTAGGAGCTATTAGCTTTTAGCTTTTTTAAAACAAACCTACTCCAAGTGTTTTTTTTTAAATCTCCTATTTTTAATTACTAACTGATTTTCTTTCACAACTTTACTTTTGATTAATTAATGTAGGCTAAATTACCACTGGTGTTCCTTTATTTATGGGGTAGCTCACTTTGTGCTCCTCAATTTTTGCGCACCTTTTGCCCTTCAACTTTCTCAAAAGTTTAATTTTTGTCCTTCTGTCAAATTTAGGACATTGCCTGTTATGTTGACTTACATAATTAAGTGACGTGACATGGTTATATTGTAATTAAGAATTAATTAAAGTTTAATTAATTATTTGAAAATGTTAATTTTAAAAATATAAAAAATATATATCATGACAGGAATCTAACCCAGGTTTTGGGGAAAGGAAAGCTAAAGCCAATCCACTAAACCAAAGGTAAGAATGTATTTTACTTTGTAAAATCAATGTATTTAAACTAATAAATAGAAATGTTAATTTTAAAAATATAGAAAATTTGAGAAAGGCTATAATTGAACCTAGGTCTAGAAGTTTAAATGTTAAAGTCATACCACAAGACTGAAAATCAATATTAATTTTTTTGTGAGATTCAAATTTGATTAAACTAATCGTGACAAGATTAATTTTAAAAATATATAAAAATTTACAACTTTTTTAAATGGAGAAATTTTAATTTTAAATTTTAATTCTCAATTTTAATTTATGTCTTTATTTTTAATTAGATTTTAAATTTTATATTGTTGTTAATATAACTAAATTTTAGTTTTAGTTGTTAACCCTTAAATTTTAATTTTAACTTTTAATTGTTAATTTTAGTTTCAAAATAAAAAATAAAATATATAACATAAAATTACCTACAATAAATTTAAAATTAAAATATACAAATAAAATATAAAATCTAATTAAAAAAAAAAGATAGAAATTAAAATTTAAATTAAAAGTTAAAAACTATAAATTAAAGTAACAACTAAAAATTAAATATAAAATTAAAAATTAAAAAAAATAAACTTATTCAAATAGATTTAAAAAAAAAAATTTATTTAAAAAATTTATAACATAAATGATCAAGAATAGTAAAACAAAACAAAGGAAAAGATACAATAAAACCAAAATTGATTTACTATCTAGTAGTATCATCTTAAAACTCTCACAAGTTCTAGGTTCAAATCTTACTTTATCAGATTTTAATATAAAATTAATGTTGTCACGTGATTAGTTTAATTAAATTTGAATCTCACAAAAAAACTAATATTGGCTTTTGGTTTAGTTGTATGACTTTAGCAATTAAACTTTTAGACGTGTGTTCAATTTCAGCCTTGTTCAACTTTTCTATATTTTTAAAATTAACATTGTTATTGATTAGTTTAAATACATTGGAATTGCAAAATAAAATAGGTTTTGACCTTTGGTCTAGTGGATTGTCTCTAGCTTTCCTTCGCAGGACTTGGGTTCAATTCTTGCCATGGTACATGTTTTTGATATTTTTAAAATTAACATTTCTAAATAATTAATTAAACTTTAATTAACTCTTAATTACGATATAACATGTCACGTCACTTAATTACGTAGGTCAACATTCATTTTTAACAGTCAATACCCTAAATTAAACAAAAGGGCAAAAATTAAACTTTTGAAAAAATGGAAGGACAAAAGGTGCACAAAAAATAAAATAAAATTGAGGGGCACAAATATATACAGGAACATTTTAACATCACTTTAATACAATTTAACATTTGCACATCAAACATGTGCACTTCATCTCTATGCAAAATGTGTGACAATCAAACACATGTTGATTCATGTAGGTTCTTCCTAGGCATACGCCTCTTCTATGCTAGTCACACATAGGTTCCAATAGACATAAGTCTTCTCTACACCCACCACATGTAGGTTCCAATAGCAAAAGTCTTTTCTACACCATCACGTGTAAGTTCCAATAAACAAAAGTCTTTTATACACCAACCACATGTATGTTCTAATAGAAAAAAGCCTTTTTTACACCAGTCACACATAGGTTCCACATAACTTAAGAATAACTGATCTGAAATGTTGCACAATGGTCAGACCTTACAAAACTCCTTAAGCTGCCATTATATAATATACCTATCCATATTCATGTTACAATCATAACAACAATATCTCACACAATGGTATTAAATTCCATTCCCAACCACAACTAGAACGACTCCTTGTCATGCATCCTTGACTCATACCATTAACCACACGATCTTTAATCATGCTCATGTTCATCAATACATTACAACACTTATAAATCATACACATTTATAAATCACATACATAATTTTAATACAATGTTTACATCCCGAACATATCATATGTATTTATAAATTAAATAAAACGCTTTAAGACACTTTCAATATATCCATCCACAAAAACATTTTTAGCATGTATTATGGCTAATAACATAATTCACTCTTAATACTCACAACCTAAGTCGCCATGGTATTGTCCTAGATTAAGACAACTATTCATTTAAAATCCACAAGTATCATAAGATACTAAAACATAGTTAATTAATCACATTTCATTATCTTTCACTCCAAATGTTATTTTGCGATCCAACCATTGAAAATAGAGATTAATATCTTACGAACCTAATGTCTAAAAATAAACTAAAACCAACAGTTAAAAAATTCTATGGAGGCTCTAGACAAATTCAAAGACAATATCATGTAGTTAGAAAGAGTTCATTAAACGCAAGACATAAGACAAAGTAACATGAATCTGTACTACTTCATTTGATTTGATTCTACATTCCCTTTATACTCATACTGCATAATCTATTTCACAACCAAGATTTAAGTTGTAGCATTACAATAACTAACCAATATTTACACAATTAGTTTACAACATTAAAACATCATTTAACCCACTTTAACATAAGATTAACCACATTGTTTACTCATGTAATTTAACACAATTTGCATACTAATCAACAAGATCCAAGAACACCTTAAAGAAACAAAAATACATATGAACAAATACAAATCCAACCATCAAATAATTCAAGAATCACATGGAAGTGCATAAAAAATCATCAACAATAATTATAATACGAAATTGAATAATTACAAAAATGGAACAACTACTACAAAGGGACTTAGGGTTTGCCTTCACTACTCACATACCTTAACATGCATACAACAAGATAATCTCATCCCTTTATCTCGATGAATAAACAAAGATGAACACAAAGTTTCCTTTCCTGATCCGACGAACCTTTGCCAAAATATAGCTTCTATTGTGTTGGTATTTTCTCCCAAACCAGTCCGCCAAATATATATCCGAATGGTTGGAATAGAGATCCACAAATATGGAATCTGCTATCCGATTTTTAATTTGATCTAACGATGAATGAATTTGCAATAATGAGATTACAAAAATTGCATAGAGTTTGTGCGGAAATGATTGTCTCTCATCCTTTTTCTCTCTATGGCTTCTCTTTCTTTTTGTTTTTTTTTTCACCAATCTTCAAGAAATTTTAGGGGAAAATGAGATAAGAATGGCCATACTGCATCCTTTTCTTCTCACATAACAACCTTAATGAGCCTAACCCATCAAACTTTTTAATTTTCTACTTAACCCACTAACTTATAATATGCAAATGTCTACTAACAATATAAATATACCATCTCCTTATTATTGTTGTTTCTTAAAAAAATTATTTTATTCTCTTCTCTAATATCAATATACATACTCTAGTCTTTTTGAAATAATTAAAATGACTAAATTTTTATTAACTAATTCATTAATTTAAAATAAAATAAAATACTTATGAAATTTGGACTATTACATTACTCCTACTTAAGCAAAAATCCTTAGTCTCTAAACTTTGCCTTAAAAGTTCAAGTTTGTTGTTAATTATTTTTTGATTCCTCAATAAAAATATATCATTTAAGAACAGCATGCAGTTCGCCAAAATCTTCTGTATGTCCTTTGTAAGGAGATCTATTATTAGGTTTAATAAGTAACGACTTAAGGTCAAGTTTTGGTGTGTTCCTATCTTAATATGAAAACCTTTGGTTTCTTCAGTGTTCTTATAATGGTTGTTTCCTTTCATACATGTGTTGTATAACTCTAATATAAACCTGCATGTTCCATTTTTGTCATACGTCCTCAACAAACATATATTATATTGACACTTGGTCATAAGATGTTCACGAGTTATATTAAAATGGATTTGAGGCAAAATAAAGTGCAACCCAATTAATAGTCTTCCCGATTTCATACATTCTTGTCCTATTTTAATGTCAACATGTAAATAATATATTAAGTGAAGATAAATATTAGAAATTGTTTACCAATTAATCTACAACTAAAATTGTTAAATAAAAAATATTCATAAGCTAAATGTTGACATTCTTGCCATTTACAATATAGTAACTAAATAGATAAAATAATAAAACCGTTTAAATATATTCTTAGTATCTATAAAATTGCGTATTTTGATTTTAGTACTCTAAATTTTAATTTTTATTTTACTATCTAATATTTTTAATGTTTCAAGTTTATAATGTCGTTAAATATTTTCTATTAATAGATTATGTAACTAACAAAAATATCATGTTATCAAATTTACACTATTTAAGTTATTGAGTAAACATTTATATATTTTTCAAAAATAAATTTTTCAAGTAACAAAATCTAAATATGAATAAAAGTTAAGTATCAAAAGAAAATAAAAAAAAATATTTTATAGGTATTAAAAAATTATGTAACTTTAGAAAAAATCTTTCCAATGTGTTGTCAACAAACAGATAGAGCATCAATAATTAAGTCATCCAAAATTTAAATAATTAATTGATTAAATGAGACTCTTTCTTTTAACCAACTAAAATGAACATATATTAAAAAAAACTTAAATGTGTCTAACCATTTTAATATATTAATGAATTTTGGGTTGATTTCCTTTAAAATTTTTACTTTGTTAGGTCTCCAAAATTTTTTTATTCTTAAATTATTTTATATAACACTGTAAATTCTGTTTTAAATGTTTTAAAAAGTAGTTTAGATATCATTTTGAGAAAGAAATTTATTAGAAACTTAGAAACTCTAAGACAAAACAAATTTTTTTATAAGCACTCAACGCACAATTCATTAATATTTTATAAATATAAAATATATTTAAGTCTTGAAATAACGTGTGATCATCATAGATTTTCACAAAAAATGTTGGACAGCTAAAAAAATAAAATAGATATATTGTAAGAAAATTATAATTTTTTTGTAAAAAAAATTGTATTTGTTAAAAAGAAAGAACAAGTTTAAGGGAACAAAAAATAATAAAATAGATATACTACAAAATAATTATAATTCTTTTACAATATATATATATATATATATATATATATATATTTACTAAAAGGGAGAAAAAAAAGTTTGAGGGGATCATGGCTTCCTCCAACTTCTAAGAAAATCCTTCACTGCGTGTGATGCAATAATAATGATGATTAACTTTTTATAGGATTGACTATTTTGTTGGAATTTATAAATAACATTATTTTGGTTTTATTATTAACCTTTATTTATATTTTGATTTTGGTACCAATTTTTTTTAAAGGTATTTGTTTTGAAAATGATGTAGATAATGAGTTAACAACCTAAACCCTAAAATACTTAACGATATATACTGATTTGAATTTAAAAAAATGTTAGATATTAAAATAAAAAAAAGAAGAAAAATTAGCTCTATTTGAGGTGTTTTTTAGTTTTCAATTTTGAAATTTATAAAAGAAAAAAAATTTGATGATGGTGACCGGTTAGAAGTGGCGGTTGGTGACCACAAATTGAAGATGACCGTTACTGATTCATAATTGGAGGTGACAAGTAGTAACCCTTAGTAAGATAATCATTAGTTAAAGGTGACGCTAGCAACTGGTGATAGTTAATTAGAGGTACTAAAACAAAAATATATAATTTTATAGACACTAAAGATATATTTAAGGCAAATAAAATAATGTTAAGTTGGTTTCCTAATCTAATTGAATTTATTCAAATATCTAAATTCATGAGATCTATTTAGATCATTAACACTCCTCATAAAAAACTTATCAAGTTTTTTTTTACTTTTTATACGTATCAATTAGCCTCGATAAAAATATGAGTTTAAATAAAATAAAAATTATTTTGTTTAAACTTAAAATAATTTTTTTATAAGACAAGATAAGTAATTTTATAAACCACTTTTTTATAATCATAAAAAATTAATTATTAAAATAAATAGAAAAATACTTTTAAGCAAAAACAATTTAGGTAAATAACATTTTTTCTAATAAACACTTATAAAAAATAAATTTAACTATTAGCCTAAAACTAATATCAAAATGAAGAAAATATATTTCACTTTCTAAAAAAAAGTCAACGTATTTATTTAAGAGTGAATAAAAAATGAAAATTAATTTGATACATTGTTTATAAAAAAAGAAAAAAAGAAAAAAAAAAGAGAAGGTGTAGACAAATTTCAGTTGATAATAATAATAATCCGTGCTCAACACATTGGGTGGATAAATTTGTTACTCGCAATCTCAATGTGCAATTCCGCATCGCCTTAATCTGGGAGTGACTGTGATTATTAAGATTCACCCCGCCGAGTTGTTGCTTCAATTCCAATTCCAATTCCAATTCCTCTTCTTCATCGTTGCTCCTATAACATTATATAAACCTTCATCTTCATCCTTTGCTCTGGCTCTTTCAAAACCCTAACACATGGCCGCTCCTACCAGAGACCAAACCCTCTCTCTCCTCGCTGCGGCCAACAACCACGGCGACCTCACCGTCAAAACCTCATCGTTGAAACAGGCCAAGGACCTTCTTCTCTCCATCGACCCCTCTCTCGCCGCTGACCTCTTCCCTTACTTGCTTGAGCTCCAGTCTTCTCCCGAAAGCCTCGTCCGCAAATTGCTCATTCAGTTAGTTCCTAACTCTATTTTGCCTTTTCAACTTGTCTCTCTTTCTTCGATCTCTCAGTGTGACGCGGTTGCTTATTTTTACTTCTTTATGTTGCAATTGGTTCTTTCGATGAAATTGGCTTCTTAGGGCAATGCTGCAGGGCTTCGTTTCTGGTGTCATGTGCATTTTGTTACACTTTTTGTTTGGCTTCTGAAGTGACAGCCTCTGTTTATTGAATTATGCTGCGAGATTTTGTTTGTTTGGTCCAATTATTTTCTCCTGACTTTACTAGCTTGTTTGTCTCCATCCATAATTTGTGCTACCTTTGGGTCTCACTCTACGCATTTAACAGCTCCTGGTGTGTTTATTTAAGTGACTGACATATACATATATATATATATATATATATATATATATATATATATATATATATATATATATATATATATATATATATATATATATATATATATATATTAACTTGATTGCTTCACTCTATTTCAGGATAATTGAGGAGATTGGTTTTAAAGCAGTTGAGAACTCTCCTACACTGATATCTGTATTATTGACATTTTTACGAGACAGCGATGTAATTGTTGTAAAGCAGTCTATTGTTAGTGGCACGAATATCTTCTGTAGTGTTCTGGGGGAGTTGATTGTGCAGGTACTATCTCTTGTCCCTCTGTCTTCCTTCATAATTGCATGCTGATAGGCTAAAATACACGCCTGATTTTTTCTTTAAATGTTCTATGTAGATTAAGTTATTTTTTAAGAATCCATCTAGCTGGCTATCTGATTGCTTTGGGTGCATGTTGATCATGGTTGCTCTCTCCCGTTTTAACCTTTAACTTTATGGAAAAGGGGAAGTAACATGAGGTTATTGATTTCTGTGGTTTCTATGGTCTTATATTATTATAAATTGATTTTATACCAGATTTATGTGTTAGCATATTTTGATTATTCCAGTGTTTCTTCTAATCACTTGTTATTGTTTAATAAATTATTATTGTTAGATGTATTTTTCACCTACTTGAATGTCCTTTGCCCATTTGTTTTTAAATAAAGAAGGAATACATCTCCCTCCCATTTCATTAAGTGGTTGTCGAAAGTTTTATGTATTAAGAACTAATGATACCAACAATAATATGGAAAACCTGACAGTTTCATTAAGATGAAGAGCCAAATTGTTTTGTAAGAAAGAAGAAATTCATCAATATGTAGAGCCCCTGCCCATCTCTGCCCCCTATTTTAAATACTCTGGCATGTAGTATGATTCTAACCAAGTGATTGTAATCTGGAAAACCAAACAGTTTCAGCAATATGGTAAAGTTGAGAGGTGGCTAGAAGATATTTGGATGTGGATGCTTAAGTTCAAGGATGCTGTTTTTGGGATTGCTCTGGAGGTAATTAGCCTTTTGCTTTTAATCCATTCTTGCCATATTTGCTTGGGGACTTGGACTATTGCATATGTATGTCATGTCTTCTTGCTAAGTTTTACTATCTTCTGAGTTTGTTAATTTCTGGAAGGTGATATATTTCTGCAGAATATAATATTAATAACTATGTTCAGCTTATTGAATCATGCAATTATTTAATGTTTGAAATTCAATCGAAATTTAGCAAAGAAGTCTCTGGTTTTAAAATCTTTATATATCTACAATCATTGTCAATGGTTGAGGTTAGTTTTCTATTAGAGTGCAGTGTTGTCTGGTCTGTGTGGTTTATGATTTTGAATATTTACTTATCTATGGTGCTTTTCCCTAGACTGGAGCTATAAAGCACAATAAATCAGATTGGCTTGTCTGCATGTCAGACACTTTTCTGACACCAATGGCTATTGGACATTCCTTTCACATGTGTTACACAAACCTCTGCAAGTGTCTGAATTAAAAAACATTTTGTGGTTCAGACATTGGCCAAGACATTGATGTGTATGATAGGAAGTTATGATTTAATGGTGCATTTTGATATAAAATTATCCAATTAAAAATTATTAAATTAAATAATATAATAATTGGTGTAACTTACAGTGGTGTAATTTGATCCATTTCTAGTTTCCATGCACACATATACATAAGGTGTCTTATATTTTGGACGTTAGCCATGTTTATGTTGTGTCTGATGTACATGCCAAAGTTGGTGCTATAGTTCATAGGATAGGAGCCTAAGTATTTAGCTTTTTAAGTTATGATAATTATTTGACATTTACCATGGGAAACATAGGTTCCTCCAGTGGGGGCAAGGATCTTGATTTATATAAGTCGTAGTGTTAACATCCTTGTTGTCTACAATATATAAGGATCTTGATGTCTACTTATATGAGGCATGTGACAATATGTGAAATAGGTTAATGATTGCTTTTGCCTACAATTTGAACTTAAAGTATGTGATTATGTGTTGCTGAAAATCATCTGCTGGGATTTTAGGTTGCTCACTATTCATAATGTGATAACTAAATTAAATCTTAAGTTTCTATCGATCCACTGTGTTACATGTTCTTGATTTTAATCCTTGCTTGGAATCATCATGTCATTCTTTTTAACTTGAACATGTGGTGGCAGCTACAATTGGTTTTAATTTATTTCTGATTAGAGAGTTAATTTGCTTGGTGTTGTAGCCTGGTTCAGTTGGAATAAGGTTGCTGGCACTGAAATTCTTGGAAACGTTTGTATTACTCTTTACATCTGACAACAGTGATACTGAGAAATTAGCCGCAAAAGGTACCTTTTCACAGTTGTTGAGTTTGATGTATAACGAGTTTAATGATTGAAATTGATTTGTTTGGTTAATAATCATCTGTTCATAATGTTAACAATAATCCAAATACAGGAGTTAGGCAAGCTGTTAATGTCTCATGGTTGGTTGGCGGTCATCCTCACCCTGTTCTTGATCCAGTGGTGCTCATGTCGGACGCAAATAGAACTCTTGGCATTCTATTAAATTTGTTTCAGTCCGTTGGCAGTCTTCCTGGTTGCTTGGCTATTACTGTTGTAAATTGGTGAGTTTATGTGGTAGCAGCCAATGACCCGTGTTTGGACATTATTAGCATTTTGTGTATTCTTTTTCTGATTATAGAACCTGTAGAAATTATCTGGTAGGCCACTCGTTGAATATTTGTAGTTACATATAAAGGATTTTTTCTTTTATTGCCTGATAATAATCGCTGTTGGCATAAAATTAGGCATATTAACATTTTTTATTTTATTTATTAGCATGTGTTGTTTTTTTGTACCTGACTACATCCTTTTAAACATTTTATTTTCTTTGTACTGAGATGGTATTCTCCTAGAAATGTTCTATTAATAAAGGCAACTGGAATGCAAGAATCATTTAACACACTCTTTTAATTAACTAGAAGCATTTAATAGGGTGTACTGAATGTTCCTTAATCAATACCCTTGAGACATTGGTTGGCAAGAACCTTACTAAACTCATAAATAGATTTAAGAATATAGAGAAAAGGAGAGAAAGTGACAAAAATTAAGGGGGAGATGTTTTTGATCTGATAACATGAGCTATATTGAATTTAATGGATGATACAAGATCTTAAACAGTGTATATAGTTAGAGCATTCTCTCTAGTGACACATAATCTATCAACACAATAACCAACTGAAACTAATAGTTAGCCTTTATCAGTTGAAACAGAATCCAATCAGATAACTGGACTCAGTTGCATGTGTGTGATAAGAAGACACTTAACCACTCTGGAGTTTGGTTGTTTGTTGACCTATTTTTCCATCACCTTGTAAAATAGTAGAAACAACCATACTGATGCTAATCAGGCCTGTTCTTAGAAATTGGCTCTGTTAAGGTGTGTGCTTTCTGCAACTTTGCATGTGTTAAATATTTGTTTCTCTCCTTTCTAGCTGTGCATATGCTGAATTGACATTTGGTCTGTTGTTTAACTCTTCATTATGTCACTGTGTTGAATTTCCATTAGGCTTGATGCACCTTCAATTTTTTTCTTATACCTCTCTCTCTCTCTCTCTCTATATATATATATATATATATAAATAAACGTTATGCATGCCATTAGGTATATATGTCTATGTGAAATTATTTTTCTAAGGATCATTCATCTTAAGGATGCATCACTAGGTGGTATCATAGTCTGTGCAGGAAGTTTATAGTTTTTGTGATGAACTTTGCATTTATTGGGTTCTCTGGTAAATTCTGTTTAGCAAATTATCTGTGTCCTTTGTATGGTTTATTGTTTGGAAAGTTTTCCTCTTCAAACTATGAATTGATTTGTATCCATCCAGTTTGAACTCTACTGTCTGCTATGGGAAAAAAATAATATTTTAGTGTCTGTTCTGTGTCTTTTTGAAAAATTCACTTGTGGCTCTGAGTGTTGCTGCAAGCTTTTGAAGGCTCTACAATTTTTGGTGTAGAGTCCTTCAAATTGTCTTTCTTGAAACATTTTTTGGTATTGATTCTTTAAAGAAATAAGATACCTTTTTCTCTCATCGGTACTTATAGATTCCTTTTATATCCACGTTTTTTGGGGGGGGGGGGGTTAATTTTTCAATAATTATGATAAGCTATGAGTTTGTTATGTGGTCCTGAAATTCAAAAGGTATTGAACATACAAGTATGAACAACTATTTCTCTGTGCCACATGTTGGCAGTAAATATTGGCAGTTTGGCGCAAATAGTTGTAACTTGTAAGAAGGTGATGGCTGGGTTAGAGGTCTTGTGAAATTAATCTATGGAGGTTGAGAAAAGGAGAAGTTAAAATAATAGAAATTATGTACTATAATTGGGTTCCTAAGAATAACAATAAAAATGAAACTAAAATCAAAGGGTAATTGTGATTGCTTTTATTTTTCTTGATGATTACAAGAATATTTTTTTTTTTATCAGCAAATATTAATTGTTGGTTTGTTAATTTTTTGTTAGTGGGAGAGATTCAAATGTGCGAGCTCTCCCTCCACCTTCTCCCTTCATGTGGCTTCTTATAACTCTAATAATTCATTAAGACACAAGTAAAAAGAGTAAGAAACAAGGAGGATATGATAGAGGTGTTGGGGAAAAGAAAATGCATCAAGTCAAATCCAATTCCAACAAAGTATATGACTATGCCTTACTGATAAACTTTTCCCCCTTCTATTTTATTCATCTCTATTTATTTGTATCTACACTGCATGTAAATGAATTCTACATAGTATAGATGATTAGATGCATTGTTTCCAAGCACACAATAGTTCTAAAGTTCTGTAGTTTAAAATTATGTGTATACTTGGAAACATTTCTGTTGTGGCCACAATATATTCAATGTAATATATGTTTGAAATATGCGAAGTGTTTCTTTTCTGCCTTACTCATTTCTATGCAGGAAGGTTATGAGTGTATTTCTTTAAGACTATAGTTTATCTTTGTATCAGGATTTCACTTAAATATACCATATGCCTTAATCGTTACTGAATACTGATGCTATTTAATGTCTTAAATCGATGTAAGGCTTTAAAAAATGAGCATATAATCGCATTTTGCCCTTGCCCCTGATTTGACTATGTTCAAAATGGAGTGACCACTGAAGCAGGGACTCGTGGATCGAACAAAGGTCAACTGCTTGTTTTTTAGTAACATTGCAGCATGCCAATCCGTCCTTTATGGGGAAGTTAGTGCCCTTGATACTTCTGCAATGGTGGTTCATGTATTGGAAGTGATAAGACTGTAAGATGGTTCATTATTTATACTATGGAGTGCCAGTTGGCTGGGTGGTAGAAATCAAAAGTGATGGACTAAAATGGTCATCTTGTGAACCGAGGAAACATAGTCGTCAAGTGATGCAGTTTAAATTGTAAACTGTTAAGAGACCATTTACTATTTAAAATTTTATGCTGTAAGCATATACACAATTAATGTATTTATTATTTTATAACAGTTGATGCACGGTTAGTGCCTCAATATAAATTCAATTTATATATTGGTGTTTTTGTGTTATTTGTTTTGGTTCATTTTTTGTGGATTTTTCATTCCATTTGTTAGCATGTTAATAATTAATGAAGCTAGATCCATTACACACTGAACCCATTAAGCCATTACACTTCTCTTCTGCCAGTCTTCAGATTGGTTCTGACAAAAATCTGCCTTTTGAATTAATCTCATGAGGTTGACATTCAATTTAGAGTTTAATCGAAGCTATCTATAAACTGTTCTCCCCTTCAAAAGTATCAGCAAACAATGAATATCATAAATGGTGAAATGAATATCAACAACTATTTGTCAAGGTTAATAATAAAAATTTCATTACTACATGCATTGTTGTTTGAAAAATTAAATTATTAAAACTACGCAAAAGTATTAAATAATAGAAATGTTTTCATTGAGCTCTAACCAATTTTTTAAGTTAGAAGAGGGGATTTTTCACATACTGTACCCTCTAACCAGTTTGTAATTTAATGTATAAATATCAAATGAGAATGATGATAGATAAGAATGATCTATCTTTGTTCTGTATCTGCATGCATATTTTATTGAAAAACTGTTTGACCGCATAAGGATAATCCTTTGTGAATCATAAGATTTTGCTTCTAAACTTGAAAAGCTTCTTTTTATTATTTCTACAAGAGATGTTCAGGGTTATGTGATATTGTCTTGCAGCTGGGTTATTGAGGTAACAGTGGTAGCAATGATTTCAGCTTAGTTTGTATGTGCTGTTCACACCCTAGGGTTTGTTTTAATCATTGTAAGCTATAGATGCTTACTTCGTTATTTTACCTTTCTTCACTCGGTTATCCTGAAATTATGCATGATCTTATTTTTAATTGTAATCAATACTCATGACAGATGTTGAATTGTTTAGTTGCCTAAGATGTGTCTGTTAGCCTGTTGTGTGAAAATAATATAATCTTGCAGACACAGAAGCATGAAGTATGGAATTCTAGATATTTTTGTTTGATTTTCTTTCAGTTCCTCTTAGAGAATAGCGATAGAAATGTAATTGCTACATCCGGCGTGTTTATCTACAAAAAATTACATACCACTCTATTTTCCTCACTTTTCTGGTCTTTGTTTTGGGTTCTTGAGATCCTCTTTTTGTTGTCTTTTGAAGTCCTTGTTATGTGTCCAAAATTAGGAAAAATTGCAATTCATTGCCTTGAAGAAAAAGTACTGATCTCTGTTTAATCATACTTTCATATTTTACTCTGTTTCATTGAAATGCTCCACTGAAGCTGCTTTAACTAATCTTTTACCTTTGCCTTTGATAATGTATTGTTTTGTAGTCAAGCACTAACATGGCTTCGGATATGTTATCTAATTTTGGATATTTTCTTTTTGTTCTTTAAGTTTCTGCATGCAAACTGTTTTTTTTTTTTTTTTTTTTTAAAGATACAAGGATTTGAATATAAAGACAATTGAGTTTTTTATTCTTATTTTAATTGTAAAGCATAGCCACTGTGGTTCTTTCCTAGTGCATTGGCATGTTTATTTGACCATCTTTTCATCGCAATTTAGTCAATGCCACTGCAGAATTATAGTGGTTTCTTTTTAATAGTTGGTGACCTCCGGCCCCAAAATTGTGTAGTCATTTATCATTATATGACAGTGTCTAGTTTATGGTTATGTTATTTCAGCCAGCCACTACATGAGTCTGGCTTTATTTTTAATAATTGTTATATATATTCTTATATCTGGCCAGCCTCAGCAGTGTCTAAAACTCTCCACTTCTTCCCCCCTTTAAATGTCTTGTTATTTTATCTAGGATAGAAGTTGGGAATATTTAACTCTGATTTGTGATAAATGCTGAGGTTTGAGGACTGACTTTTAAGTTTCTCAAATGATTTCGGTTCAGTTTATAGTATTGAAGCATACTTTTCTCATGTTCCTTATGTTGTGTTTCTGTTTTACTGTGTTACATGGCCAAGAAGACCATTCGTTTAACTTGGTTTATATGGAATAAATAGAAATGAATAGAAGATATATAAGTTAGTGTTAAAGTATGATTTGAGGGTGAGGAATTGCTCTATGAAGTAGTTTGCCTTATTTTGAATATCTTTATTCAGATAAACAAATAAGACTGCCAGAGATGCCAAGAAGATTTAGCATCACTCTCAGCTTTTGCTCTTTGGTGTGTTTGGTTGGAAAGAAATGGTAGAATTTTCTGTGTTCTGCAGTCTTTTTTAGCTCATTGTGGATCTAAGTAGTTTTTCTAGTTTCTTTGTGATGCTCTGCTAATGGTCTTTTTAGGGGAGTGTGTTTGATAGATCTTCATGGAGATTGGCATGCTCTGTCTGTTGCATGCTTCTTGATTTTTTTCTTCCTTTTAGTTTTTAGTCTATTTTTTTTTTCATGTCTTTTTTCCCTTATGGATATCTTATCTTCTATATTTGTATCTTTTTTTTCCTTAATAAATTCTCTTTTTATAAAAAATTCTTAGATCTGGTAAACTTTACGAATGGAATATACGGATAAGCAGATAGTCTAGCACTGAGACTAACTTGTTTTTTTTTTTCTTTAAAATAAATTCTACATTTGTATCTTTTTTTTTCCTTAATAAATTCTCAGTGTAAAAGTGCTCTGGCAATTATAAATAGGAAGAAAAGAATATATCTCCATCACCTATTGCTTGAGTCAGATTCCCATTGCTTCTGCGCTTTCTATGTTCTCCAGCAATTGTTGGTTAAATACCTAAATTCCTTGATCAGTTCATGATAGATGAATTCTTAATTTATATAAACTACAATTTAACCAAAGTTTTAGTAATGGCTTTTTGAACACCTAACATGTGATTCAGTCAGGTTGCTTTTAAGATAATTTAAAAGTAGTTGTTCGCCACTTAGCATGCAAATAACTGCATAGTTGTTAAATTTGATTTTGAAAGAAAATGCTAGGTAGGATCACTTAAATGCAATGCTTTGACAAGTGTGCATATATTGGTTTTGTTATTGACTTTCAAACAAATATTCCTGTTAATGGTTTTCAGTTCATTGTAGCTAAAATTCTGAATGAATGTGCTTTTATTAATGTGCATTTTCCACAACTTCTTGGATTTAAATTTTCTTGGTGTTTGCTTAACTTTTATGTCACTACATTGCATTATTTGTAGTTGCTGTGGTTTAGATACTGCTTAGCTTCTCTTGCATCATTCTTTTTCATGTCAAACCTAACCCTCTAAAGTTTTTGTTTTGACAGTTTAGCAGCCATTGCAAGGAAAAGGCCACAACACTATGATACTATTCTTGCAGCATTGCTTGATTTTGATCCAATTTTTCAAACAGTGAAAGGATGTCATGCTGCTAGTATTCAGTACTCCTTAAGAACAGCTTTTTTGGGATTTCTTAGGTGCACTTATTCACCAATACTAGAGGTAAATGTGCTTGTATTGTATATTTGAGCATCTAACTTAAACTGTCTGACATGCTTCTCACCTAAACTTATGGTAATAAATATTGGGCCTTAGAGGTTTACTTTGTATCTATGAGAAGTTATTCAAATGGAGACCTGAAGATATATTGTGTATTTGTATTATGCAATTGCTAGGTTTTTTATGTATATCTATATCATCACACCCAAATGGCCGAATTACATATCAGTACTAAGCATGGAATTTCTGGTTATAGTTATTGAAGGTTTTTCTCAAGCATCTCCTCATACTTGAGCTCATTCTACTTTAGAGAAACTATGCCTTGTTGATGGATAATGCTTTAGTTTCATGTTTGTTTTGGATGGAATCCTAGAACATGTCATGTAGGAATTAACTACAATTTTCCTGTCCCAAGTAATTATTTCCCCTGTTTCTAGAAGTGTGCCATTTTCTTTTCAATTTTAGTACACAATTAAGCATTTTATAATTTAGAACAAAGTGCAAACTAGCAAGCATGGGCAGGAAGAATACTGTGAAGATGATTTTCTTATCAGGATCCTTTTGCTTATATGTTGAAAGGGCTTGGCCAGTTGTTGTGACTAACCTTGATTAGATTCATCATCTCAAAGAAATATATTATTAATATTTTTCAGTCAAGAGAAAGATTAATAAGGAGCCTGCGAGCTATGAATGCGGGGGATGCTACTGATCAGGTCATTCGGCAAGTTGAAAAAATGATTAAAAATGGTGATCGTTTTACCCGCGATGCACGGGTTAGCAAGGTATGTAATAACTTGCTATTTTTTGCTGCAAAGTAAGCTGCTGACATGGAGCAGAGTTTGTGAATTTTCCCTTGACTTATATCACATTCAATTTGATTTTTAACTTTCAGGATGATCAACCATCAACTCAGTCACTTGTTTCAGGAGAATTATCTAGAAAAAGACCTGTTCCTCAAGATAATGAACAATTGGCCAATGGTCATGAAACCATCTCCAAGCGGGTTCGTTCTGGTCCTGACTCTCACTCTACTTCTCCAGCTCAAATAAATGATTCTGGGCAGGATCTTAACTCTGTCAATGGAGTATCACCTAATGTTCCTGTGCTGGATAGCGAACTGACTGCTGTGGAGCAAATGATTGCTGTGATTGGTGCTTTACTTGCTGAAGGAGAGAGAGGTGCTGAATCTCTTGAAATTCTCATTTCAAAGATTCATCCTGATCTGTTGGCTGATATTGTGATAACTAATATGAAGCACTTGCCTAAGACTCCACCACCCCTAGCGAGGATTGGGAATTTACCAGTAACACGACAATTAAGCTCCCAAGTCAGTCAATCACAGGTTATAGCTGCTTCTGTTCCAATAAATTCTGCCCAATCCTTGTCTGGTACTGCCAAAGCTTCATTCCCGTCAACTACGGCCACTGTTACTGCTACTGCTACTACTTCATTGCCATCTGATGCCTCTAACTTCAGTAACCAGCCAGCTGACTCTAAACGTGATCCCCGGCGGGTAAATATTTATTTTGTAAAATTTGGCTTCTAATTAGTAAATATGTCTGCATAGATAATTTTAAAATACAATGTGTTACCTTGAACTATCTGGTTCAAATTTTCAGGATCCTCGCCGCATGGATCCACGGCGTGTAGTTGTTACTCCTGGAGGAGCAACTGTATCAATTGCAGATGATACTGGGGACACAAAATTAGAGTTAGATGAACCCATATCTTCCATTAAGCCTGTTTCACTTCCTGTTATGACTGCTGATGACAATAATCCATCTGATCTAACCGTCAAAATAAAAAATGATGATATTATTCCTGAAGGTTGTGCAGTTTCTGGACCTGATTGGGTAACTCCGAAAACAGAGGTTCTGGAAAGGCCAGGAGATAATCATCTTATTACAGAAGCTGATACTTCCTTGGATCCGTCAAACTCTTCAACTGATTTAAGAGATGAGGATCCAAGTACAGTGAAGCTGTCAGATGACAATAAAACGATTGGGACAGATTCATCTATTTTCGACTTAGATCAGTTTTCTGTTGATGTTCAAGTTGAATCTACATTGGAAGATACCTGTCAAGAGTTACCAGAGCTTCCTCCTTATGTTGAACTATCCAAAGACCAGGAAAGCAAGGTGAAAAACATGGCTGTGAGGCATATAATTGATTCATACAAACATTTGAACGGGACAGATTGTCAGCAATTTTGCATGCCACTACTTGCTCGACTAGTTGCTCAGGTAGGAAAATTTTCTGCTTTTTAGTGTTCCCAGATTTTATTTCTGTAAAAGATATCACATTACTGATTTTGGTATTTTTATATCTTTCACATGTGTCTAACATCAGTATTCAAAGGATTGTGTTTCTTAATGTTTAGTCAATAAGCATTTATTTATATGCTACTAAATAAAGCCAATACCAACCTTCAGCATAAGAAATTTAGAGGTACAACTAAAAAAATTTAGATTGTAAATTTATAGAAGAAAGATTAATAGTAATAAATGTTATTGTTTATATTTTGATTTTTTTTTTCTGCAAAAGTTTACTAAGCAATGCATACACATTTTAATTTTTTTGCTACTTTAATAACATGGAAAAAGGAAGTAACATATTTACTTAAACGAAACACTAAACTGCAGCAATTCACATGGTGTAAAAGAACGGACTGTAATCCAAGCTCTCTATGAGCAAATTGTGTAAAAAATCAGGAACTTTGGAGCATGCGTCCACTTTAATTATTTCTTGTCTTTGTGAATTTTGAGTAGCATTATCAAATACTATATTGATCCTCCCTTGCAGATTGAGGATGACAATGAGTTTATTATGATGCTGCAAAAACACATCCTGGAAGACCACTGGCGAAAGGTGCCATGTTTGCATTTTAAAATCTGTTCTGATTTGTTAAATAATTTTTTGTATACTTTGCTTACCAAGGAGTAACAGAATTGCACATTATTTTTATATTATGAAATGGACTAGACATAAACATTCATTTGTGAGCATAAAATGAATACAATGATACTTTATCTTTTGCATATTCATTCTGTATCTGGTGATAATAAGTAATGATTTATATATTAAAAATCATAGTGGTACTAGTAAATTTTCACAACATTTGTGAAGCAGATCATCTTGTCAAGTTTGATTTTTGTGAATCTTTATATTTGTAGAAAAATCATGGATTATAAAAAGGTGTGGCACAGTGCACAATGCACCTAGTGGGGCTTGGGGGAGGGTAGATGTATGCATTACTCTGTGAGTGGAGAGACTGTTTATTTGAACCAGTAACCTACAAGTCACAAAGCTACAACCTTACAATTGTGTCAAGGTTCTCCCTTATTAGACAATAGATTAGCTATGGAAAATTGTCTGTACATGTGCCATTGCAGGTTTATACTGCCAGGCTAAAAATACAATAGTGTAGTATTTGAAGCTCATATATAGGTTTTTTGCTTGGTGTAAAATGAGCTTTAAAGTATGTTTTGGAATAGGATAGACAGATACATAACAATCTGGATGATTGACCTGTTTGGGGTTTCAGTTTTAAGTTTTCAAATTTATAAAAACAAAAATTTAGTTTTGGTTTTAAGTTTTCAAATATACAAAATCCCCAATTTTTTTTTGTTTTCAAATTTAAAACTACTGTTGTAGAATCTTAATCCTATGCAATACCACTTCCGCTGCGATCAGCAGCAGTAGCTAGAGACCAGCTACTGGAGACAGCGGCTGGCGGTGGTGGTTGGAGACTAGTAATGGTGGTCAGAAATCAACGATTGGTGGTGTTGGTTGGTGACTGACGATTGATGTTTGAAGATGGTGGTAGAAGACTGATCAACGATTGACTATTGGATATTAAAGACAATAGTGGACGGTTGTGGCTGGAGATCAAAGACAATGGTTGGTGGCAATGGTCGGTGACTAGCGAAGGAGGCTGATCATCAGTGGCAGCTACTGGAGACTAGGGACAGTGGTTGGCAGCCGGGACATGGGATGGTGGCCAAAAACAGATGGATGGTGGTAGTGGCTAGAACCAACGGCCGACGATGGTATCCTGTGACTGACAATACAGCGACGACGGGTGTTGGTGCAGGGTGACGTCAAGTGGCAAGCTGAAGTAAAACAGACACTGAAATCTCAACCAATTTTTATTGTTTTCACATAGGGTAGAAACTGTATTGAAAATAACTCAAAAACAAATTTTACAGTCATTTTAGCCAAACATGTTTCTGATTTCAAGATGCATTTCAAAACCAAAAAGAGGAAACTGACAATCATCCCAAACAGGACCTAAGGGTGTGGTAAAAAAAAAATTTAGCCTGAAGGATTGAACTTGCCTTTATATCAATTCTTCAAAATTCTAATCCTCATATTGAAGGGTGGCATGGAATCATACCTATTGTTCCAAAGAATGAAGAATTTCAAAAGGGTGACTAGTTAGTGGTAGTAAAGAATTTTGTTTTAACATCTTTAATTTTTACAAGTATTAACAGTATTGTTTAGATACAGAACATTCTAGTGTCAGTATTTAATGGTTATAGTTGCAGATTATAATTCCATTTACAGATGTGTATCTAAAATTTTGTTTCTGTCCATTAATTTCTTTTGTATATTTCTAACTTATTACTCACCAATGGATTTTCAGGGGCATGAACTTGTACTGCATGTATTGTACCATCTGCACTCCCTCATGATATTGGATTCAGTTGGAAATGCTTCATCTTCTGCTGTTTTATATGAAAAATTTCTCTTGGGAGTGGTATGCTCATAATTAGTTATTTGGTCTTATTTCACAATTTCCTGTTTTTTCCTTATAAAAGTTGCAAATACTTCTTTCTTGTAGGCCAAAACTTTGTTGGATTCTTTTCCAGCTTCAGACAAATCTTTTAGTAGACTTCTCGGTGAAGTCCCTCTTTTACCTGAATCTTCCTTGAGGATTTTGGACGATCTCTGCTATTCTGATGTTATTGGTTATGATGGTAAAATTATCCGTGACATTGAACGTGTGACTCAAGGCCTTGGTGCTATTTGGAGTTTAATTTTGGGGCGTCCGCAAAATCGCCAAGCCTGCTTAGGAATAGCATTGAAGGTAAGCTGTCATTCGCCAGACTCTAGCAGCAGAATATGTGTCATTTGGATAGTGTATGCTATTGTTTTGGCTATTTATTTATAGTCATGCATCTCTGGTATATTGGACTTTGGAACTTTCATGGATGGACTTTAACAGTAACAATCAGATATGAAAAGGCCTGAAGGCTGATAATTTGGGACAAAAACCATTTGATACCTCATGTTCTTCTAGTGGCCTTCTTTGGTGGTTGTCCAAATCACCACATTTACCAATTTACTGTCTTTTTTTCTCAATTGATACTAATACTAATATCCTCTCAATTTTGACCCAAGGAAATATACAAAAAGCAGATCTTCCTAAATCATTCAATCCAATCCAGAAATTGCAAAATAGTTGTTGCACTGGTGTAATTGCTGCATTGTAGCCTTCCAAAGATATTTTAGTGAAACTCAAGGTTGCTTGTTAGCTTGCTTGTGAAGTCTCTAGAGGATTATTTCGGTGATTAATTATTAATTTGTTGTATCCTTCAGATATAATTTTTTTTTTGCTTGCATGTTTTATTGTTTAGAAGCTTGGTTTTCCATTTCCATTATTATTCTCTGTTGGAAAGCCCCATTGATTATGGTCTCTACTCTAGGTCCTAGTCCACCTTAGTCGTAGGAGCTTCCTTAATTGAAGCTTCAAGAGTGGGGCTTTAGTCTTACATTGATTAGAGATGTGACTTAAATAGAGTTTATAAAGTTAGGCAGTCCTTACTTTATAAGATGGTTTTGTGGGGTTGAGTTAGGCCATAAGTTTGAATTCTAAGATTCCCAAGGTGAGTGAGACTCCCACAAAGTGAGGTCTGGGGAGGGTAAATGTATGCAGCCTTACCCTTGCAAGGAGAGGATGTTGATGTGATCTGGTCAAGATGCAACTTCATTGTTGTGTCAAGCCTTGCTTGCTGCTCACTATTTTTTTTTTCAATATTTTTAAAAAAAATTAGTTTGCTTTCTATGTATTTGGGCACCAAATCCACCAACGTTTTCTAAAATGGCCAATATTTAAACAGCCATTTGTTTGTTTTCTTAACCTCAGCTTTCCTTTTCCACTTATGTAAACTTTTTATAGTGACATCTTTTCAATGTCTAATTTATTGATTTACTATGGCAGTGTGCCATCCACCCACAGGATGAGATTCGAGCAAAAGCTATTCGTCTGGTATGAAATTTAAAAGCTTTTTGTTTTATGAAATCTGACAGACTGTTAACTAATAATGTAACTGAATGCTCTTGTTTATATTGGACAGGTGACAAACAAGCTCTTTCAGCTTAGTTACATATCAGGAGATGTTGAAAAATTTTCAACAAAAATGCTGCTTTCTGCTGTAGACCATGAAGTTTCAGATACAGGTCTTTTGCAATCTGAACATACTGAGCAAAGAGTCGAGACAGAGGTGTGGTACTATTTCTCTAATTAATTGTTCCTTGTGATGATTGGAGTGTAAAATTCTATATCTGGCAGAGTTATTTGATTCTGATCTTTTAGCTACCTTGTCCCAAAACAATTGTCTCTCATAAATTCTGTTTGAATTTTGTTAGATTCATTATTATACATAAAAAACTTGGAAATTAATTTCTGTTATTTTTTATTGTGCATGGTTTTGAGGCACGAGTTGTAAATGTGTCAATGTGTGTTTTGGGATTACCACACTTGAATATAAGGAAAAAGCTTGAGTGGTTCACTCACACTCAATATAGATCATTGTATTAATAGAGATAAACAAGAGTACATAGGAAATCAGTAGAGTGAGCTCAATAGCCACCTACCTCTTACATACAATTGTAAATGAAAGATAAAATGCAGCTCAACTAACAACTAACATTAAATACAAACTTATATTTAAACACTTCCTCTCAAGCTGGAGCATATACATCATATGTTCCAAGCTAGGAAATCAAGTATCGAATCCGAGGACCCTTTTAGGGTTTGGTTAATAGATCTGCAAGTTGATCATATGAGCTAACAAACTCGGTCCTAATTTCCTTGGACAACATCTTTTCTCTTACAAAGTGACAATTAATTTCAATTTGTTTAGTCCTCTCATAATACACTGGATTGAAGGCAATATGAAGAGATGTCTAATTATCACAATAAAGTTGCATTGGAGAAATTTCACAGAACTTCAATTCTTGTATGAGTTGTTTAACCCACACCAACTCACATGTAGCTAAAGACATAGATCTATATTCAGCTTCTACACTAGATCGAGAAACAATATCGTGTTTCTTGCTCTTCCACGAGATAAGGTTACCTACCACCCGGGTACACACAATAACCAGTAGTAGAGCGTCTGTCTATATCGAATTTTGTCCAATCAGCATCATAGTATCCAACAATTTGACTATTTCCTTTATCCTCATGCAATAGACCTTGACCTGGAGCCTTCTTTATATACCCTAGACTACACATTACTCTATTCCAATAATCTATACAAGGTGAATTCATGAACTGACTCACAAATCCAACTACAAAGGAAATATCTGGCCTAGTAATAGTGAGATATATGAGCTTTCAAACCAACCTTCTATACCTTTCCAGATCTGAATATAAGTCTTCCATATCAGACACTAAGTTCTTCTAAGGGTCCATAGGACTATTAGATGACTTACAATTAGACATTTTGGTTTCCTTTAGAAGATTCAAGACATACTTCCTCTGGGAAACTACAATGCCTCCTTTAGATCGAACTACTTCTATTCCAAGAAAATATTTCAGATGACTTTTGTTTGATAGTGATTGCATAAATGTTGCTTTAATTGAGATACTGTGATTTCATCATTCATTGTAATGACAATGTCATCAACATAAACAACCAAATATATTTTCGAAAAGATTTATGTTAGTAAAAGACGAAGTGATCAACTTCACTCCTTTTCATTCCAAAACTTTGGACAACATTGTTGAATTTTCCAAACCAAGCCCTTGGAGACTGTTTAAGACCATAGAGAGATTGCCGAAGTTTACACACTAGACTAGACTCCCCCTGAGCAACAAAACCAGGAGATTGGTCTATGTAAATCTCCTCATCAAATCACCATGAAGGAATGCATTTTTAACATCCGTCTGATACAGGGGTCAATGGTTAATTGCTACCATGGCAAGAAGAAGACGAATGGTAGTGATCTTGTCCACCGGTGAGAAAGTATCTCTATAATCAAGTCCATAAATCTGAGTGTAATCTTTCTTCCTAGGAGGAAGATGAACCAACTCCCATGTACCATTATGATCAAGGGTCTGTATTTCATCAATCATGGCTTGTTGCCATCCATGATGATCAAGTGCTTCACAAACATTTTTGGGAATGGTGATAGACAATAATGAATTTACAAAGGAGCAATAGGAAAGAGACAAACAATGATAACTCAAAAAATTGTAAATAGGATGTGGGTTTTGAGAGGAATTAATACATTTCCAGAGAACAATAGGCCAACTTGAGTTGTCATCGGCCATAGAAGAAGAATTGGGAGCTGTTGTACATGAAGCAGATGGAGAGAGACATGAGTCAAGTGTCATCAGGTATGACGGGGCTAGCTTCAGGTGTCATGCCTTGATTAGTAACAGTGGGTGAGAGATCAGTTTTAATAAAGTTAGGAATTGAAGGGAAGAGATCCCAGGAGAGACGACAATTTCAGGACGAGAGGTGGAAGTGGGTAGTACCTCTTAGATGGAAATGAAGTTCAATATGGAGGATGAATAGAAGGGACTATCCTCAAAGAAGGTAACATCGGCAAATATGTAATATCGCTTGGTATTAGGAGAATAACATTTGTAACCTTTTTGAAGACGAGAGTACCCTAGGAAGACACACTTGATAGATTTAGCTGACAACTTATTGATACCTGGAGAAAAATCATTAACAAAACATGTACAACCAAATACATGTGGTAATACATGATATAGAGATTCAGCAGGAAACAAGATTGTATGAGGAATTTGATTATTAAGAGAGAAAGAGAGCATCCCATTGATAAGATAACAAGCAGAAAGAATCACATTTCCCCATTGATGTAATGGAACTTTTGCATTAAGCATTAAGGAGCTGTTTCAACAAGGTGACAATTCTTTCTTTCTGCTATCCCATTTTGTTGAGGAGTGTGGGGACAAGTGAACTTGTGTAAGATTTTCCTTGAGAGGATAAAAAGAAAAAGTTCAGAGGAAAAATATTCCTTTGCATTATCACTTCTAAAGATTTTAATTGATTTTTCAAACTGATTTTTTATTTCATGGAAGGATACAAATATGAACAAAAGTTCAGACCTTTCTTTTATCAAATAAAATCACGTACACCAGACATATTTATTAATGAAGGTTACATAATATTTAAATCCAAATGAAGTAATCCGACCAGGTCCTCAAATATTAGAATGAACAGTGGAGGTTGAATTACATCTTGGCTAGGAAAAGAAGATCTAACATGTTTGCCTAGTTAACAAACTTCACGTTCTAAAGTTTGGATTTTCTTAATACTAGGAACCATTATCTTTAATTTAGCTAAACTTGGGTGTACAAAACGATCATGCAATAGTTTAGGAGAGATAGAAACAAGGCAAGACACTGAAGGATTAGATTCTAGGCAATGGAGACCTCTTCATTCATGTCCTGCACCAATATGCTGGCCCGTACAATGTTCTTGTATGACAAATAAATTAGAATTAAATGTAACTGAACAATTTAAGTTAAGGATATAATTAACTGACTTAGAAAGTAAATTGAGACAAGAAGGTATGTACAAAGTAGAAGTTAAATTTAAGAAAGGAGAAACAGATACTGAACCCACTCTTTGAGCTGAAACCTTAGACCCATTAGCTAATGTGACAAGGTGGGGAAATTTGGGAGATGACAAAGATGAAAACAAAGTTATTACTAGAGATGTGGTTTGAAGCACCAAAGTTAACAATCCATGGATTTTGACTTTTTACAGATTGAGAAAGGCAAGCCGTTGAGACATTAGGTCCAGAAGATGATTCAACAAGACTGTTAGACTTCAACCTCAAATACTCTTGGTATCTTTGGTACTCTTAAGATAATTTCCTCTCTTCAGGTTTCTCAGACCTTGATACATGTGTATATTTGTCTGAAAAACCATGCAGTGAGTAGCATGTTTTATGAGTGTGACCCATCTTTTTGCAATGAATAAATTGAAGACAATTATCTCTTCCATCACCTCCTCTATTTCCACCTCCTCCTCTCCCTCTAAAAGACATCATAACAGAAGATTTAACATTACTTTCAAGGGAGGTACCCTCATTATTTAGGGTAGGAACACGGATGAGTCGTGTAGTTAAGCTCTCCATGGTAGGAATATCTTGTCCTTTCAGAACTTGATCACGAATGTGATTGAATGTCGGGTTCATAACATGAAGAACCATAACCATGTAGAGATTATCAACCCGTTTCCTTATTTCTTCTATAGAGTTAGTTTCTTGGGTAAGCTTTAACTCTTCTGCTGTAGCCTAAGCATCGAAAACGTAAGACACCATATCTGAATCATTTTGTTTCAAGAAGACTAGTTTCTGGATACAATCAAACAAGCACTGGATGTCATTAGAATAACTATCTTGAACCTTTTTCCAAAAAGAATAATAGGTTTTGAATGTTCTAAGGTTTCTTAATATCTTAGGTTCCATTGACTGCCATAGAAGGGCACAAAGTTGAAAATCCAACTTCTTTCATTGGGCTGTCTGTTCAATTGATACCTCAGTATTTCCTTCCTTTTCTAAATGTACATGGTGTCCCTGTCCAAGGAACCAGAGTTCTATAGAGTCAGCCCATGATAAATAATTTTTACTATTGAGTTTCTCTGTTTTGATAATGGCAGCCCTAACAATAGGAAGGACATGATTTGAGCTAACACCAGAGGAGGTAGAAGAAGACATTTCAGATCTGAAACAAGGAGAGGAGGGGGACCAAGAGAGAGATTTAGGCTAAAGTGCTAAAAACTTGCTCGAATTGGAAAGCGAAGGCCAGGAACAGACTCAACACGCTCTGGCAACTCCGGAGAAGGTGAAACGGCGACAAATGAACGTCGTTTGGATAGTGCGAGAAGGAGACTGGCGGCAGACAGTGGCGGATAACCAACTGTCACTTTAGACTTTTAGAGCAGGATCGTTCCCGCTCTGATACCAACTTGAATATAGGGAAAAAACTTGAGTGGTTCACTCACACTCAGCATAGAACATTGTATTAATAGAAATAAACAAGGGTACATAGGAAATCAGTAGAGTGAGCTTAACAACTACCTACCTCTGACATACAATCATAAATGAAAGATAAAACGCAGCTCAACTAGCAACTAACATTAAACACAAACTTATATTTAACACACAATGTCTTATTTATAATGAGCCAATATGATCAATATTGATTAGATAGGATCTTTTTAATAATGACTAAATATCAATCTAATAATAGGTAATAAGGAGTAAATCTCCAATTATTATCTAAACATAAATAAGGATGTAATATATAATCATATAACACTCTTCCTCAAGCTGGAACATATGCCTGGTATGAATCAAACTTGTTAAAGATGTGGTAAATCTAATAAAGAAAAAAAAAATGAAAGGCAGTTCATATAGCGTAGCTATGACGGATAAACATGGTTTGGCAACAACCATCGAAGGTCTGCAATGATGACAGGTATTGTTCACTTGTAAATAAAGTATGTCCTAAGGCGGAAGGAAAAACATCCCATGAGGCGGAAATATAAAAGAAAAACATTGGGAAGAATCACCAAGAAGAGTCTCCAAGAAATGTCTCTGGATATATTTCATGCATCATGTGTGTGAACTTCATGTGTCAGGGCCCTGCTTTGTATAGCGTGCATCAGTGTTTTGAGTTGGTTGTGTACATGGATGATATAACGATATCTGGAAATGGTCTTCAGAAAGGGTCTCCAAAAAGAAAGGTGGAGATATGACGGTGGATCGCTAAACAATGGATCCATGGGTGAGGAAGGTGACAATATGACAATGGGTTATTGGATGGTGGGTCCACCGGGCCACTGACAAATAATTTAGACAGTTAAGGCACTCAGGCTCCTAGTATCTATTTTAGGCTCTGATACCATGTGAACGTGTCAATGTGTTTTGGATGACCACACAATGCCTTTATTTATATTGAGTCAATATGATCAAATATGATTAATATTGATTACATAGGATCACTCTAATAATGACTAAAGATCAATCTAATAATAGGTAATAACGAGTAAATCTCCAATTATTATCTAAACATAATAAGGAAATAATATATAATCTCTAACATGAGTAATGAAATTTCATGTAATATGGCTTGAATTTAATGCTTATATCTTTTTCCGTAATTATTTATCTTTTTCTCTTTTGTTTTTGCATGCTTAAACAGCTTCCCCAGTTAATGGGATGAGGCTTGGTTGTTGTGCCTGAAACTGATTATTGGTAGTGTGTACTTAATTTTACAGGTTGAAAGTCATGAAGTAAGTTGTACATCACAGGTCTCGAAATCCACAATTTCCGAAAATGACTCTACTGGAGTTGCTAAACCATTGATTCAAAGTGTTCCGACTATATCATTTTCTGAAGCTCAACGCCTCATTTCTTTGTTTTTTGCTTTATGTACAAAGGTTAGATTTATGTACACTTCATGCAAAGCTTAGTTCTTGACAATGACTAGATGATGTTTATTATTTTTCATCTGTTTTGTTAACACTGACATAGTTTTCATATCCTTGCAGAAACCCAGTCTTCTTCAGATTGTATTTAATGTGTATGGGCAAGCCCCAAAAACTGTAAAACAGGTCTTATTTTGTTAATTATTACCAGTTTTATTGTCATAGGATACAGTGAATTAGGTTAACTCACCTGTTTCTTTGATCTATATGCATGTAACACAGACAGTAGGATCTGAGTATTTTTTAACATTACATACGTGACTGATGGTGTTTTCCCTGGTTTTTGTAGCATAAATATACTTTGACAAAAAAATTGTGGTATGAAATTGAGAGTATGTGCCTGAATTGTCATCTCTCTTATTCGATTGGGCATTAGTTAGCATATTAAATCTTTTGGTTTAGGTTTGCTCATGTGATTATGTGGAACAGTATACATATATAACTATGTGGAAATCATGAATTTTCCACACAAGGTTATGACTATGAATCATGGCCTTGTGCTTTTAAGGAGTTCACCTTTTTACCTTTGGCATTTTGAATTTGTAATTTTTCTTTTCAACTATTATTGGCTTTTGGCTGTAACAGTTCTTTGTTCAACGTTTCTTACTTTTCATACTCATGCTTTTGCAGGCTTTCCATCGTCATGTTCCTATTGTTGTGAGGGCATTAGGGCAATCATATTCTGAATTGCTCCATGTCATATCAGATCCACCACAAGGAAGTGAAAATCTTTTGACACTGGTAGGTTCCTGTTCTCACTTTTCATTGCCGAATATAGCGTATTTTTTCCCACCATTATTGAAGGTTGATTAGTGGAATATGAAAAGATGACATTAATGTTGATGTTTTCTTGAAGGTACTGCAAATATTGACTCAAGACACAACGCCATCTTCTGATTTAATATCTACCGTTAAACGTTTATATGAAACTAAATTTAAAGTAAGTATAACGGACGAAAGTATTGTAAACTTTTCCAACAATGATTAGATTTTTCTTTTCTTTTCTTATTTATGCTGGTTCTCCATTGCAGGATGTTACAATTCTTGTTCCGTTACTGTCTTCACTTTCCAAACAGGAGGTTACATTGATATCTTTCTGTTTATATTCTTGCCAAATTTCCCTCTAAAATAAAATTTTCTGTTATGTATGTGGTCTCTTCTTCTGGCATATATAATATTTGAGAATTTTTCATACTTAACTCCAAAGCATTGTGTGAGTGCAAGAAGCATGAAATCCATTTTATATTATTGTTCTGGTGTTTCATTTTGCCCTTGCTTTAGTTATCTGAGTATAGACAATATTCTACTTCTTAGTTTCATCAAGTATGTGTTGTTTGGAAAAAATAAGAATTAGCGATCATGATTCAGGATCATATTCAGAACATTTATGACTTATCAGATGAAATATATTTGGTGTCGTTATCCATAACACTTGTCAGATAATAAGATTCTCATCAATAATATTCCTTTCATTTGTTGTTTAATTAATTTAAAAAAGTATCTTTCCAAAGTCAAGTCTAGATTTGGTGGTAAACTTTATTCTAGAACTAGAATTTATAATAAACTATGCTTGGTTTGCAAAGCAACATCTTTAATGACTAGAGGAAATTTTAGGTGGCGTTTATTTTGAGCGTTTTTTGTTTTCATTTTTAGAGAAAACAAAAAACAGTAGTGAAAATATGTTTGGTTACAATTTAGAAAATATTTTTGCTGAAAACAGAAAAAAGTAGTTTTCAGTATTTTTAAAAGTTAACACTATATGAAAACTTAATAACAATATTGTAATTATATAAAAAATAATATATAAATGTATTTTACACTATATATATAAATAATTTATAACATTTTTGTTAAAATTGATTAAATTTAACAATTTTATTTTTTAAAAATAGAAAATGTCAAGTGAAAACAAACATATTTTTTGAATGTTGAAAACTTGAAAATGAAAATAGTTTTTAGAAAATGAAAATAGTGAATGAAAACAAAACATTTTTTGAAACCAAATACCACCTCAGTTTTGTCGGCATGTTTGAAGATGTCATTTTCATCTATTTCAGCATTTTCTCCTTGGATAATAGCGGTAATTTTTTAGCAAATGATGCAATCTTTAATAGTGATTTTAGTTTCATGCTCTTGCTGTATCAGTAGTAGTTATGTGTGTATATATATATATATATATATTGTTTTTTTTAATCAGCTTGAATTTCAATTTTTGATGTGGCAGGTTTTACCGATATTTCCTCGCCTTGTTGATCTCCCATTGGAAAAGTTTCAAAGAGCACTTGCTCGCATACTGCAGGTATATGTGAATTCCCAAGCTGGATTTCATGTGTCAGTTATGCTTATTATTGTTGTATGCCTTTGGTCTGGGGCATTGATTGCACCTTCATTGGAACTCCAATAAAATGTGAAATTTTAACAATTTTTCTAACTGTTCTTTATCTTTTTCCTTTCTAGATAGCTAAGCATTTAATACTGTTCATGGCAGGGTTCAGCTCATACAGGTCCAGCTTTAACACCTGTAGAAGTGTTGGTTGCAATCCATGGAATTGTTCCAGAGAAGGACGGCCTTGCACTTAAGAAGGCATGTCTTCTATAATATACACTTATGCTTCAAGCACCCTTTCCTTTCTCCCCTGCATCTGTAGGCAAAAGTAAATACGATATTTTTATTAAAAGAGTGGCTTTATGGAAGACTTGACGATCTATGAAATATGTGATTTATTAATGCTTTTGGAGGATGCACATTCTTTTGTAAAAGTCAAGGTGTGTTCAGGATAGCTGGAAAAATTAGATTATTTTAATAATCAATTACATTTATAATTGATTATAATCAAAATCAGTTTTTGTTTAGATAAGTTTGCTGAACAGTAATTTTAAAATAATGTTGTTTAAATGTAACAGAAACCAGTTTTTAGAAATATAATCTATAACTTTCATCTTTCCTAAACACACTTAAAATAAAAACGTTTTATATGCATAATAATTAGGATGTAAACATGATCCTTGCTAGGCAGATTATTTCTTAACCCGATTCATAGTTTTAGTGGAACTAGCTCTGGTAGGTTGTATTTGTATTGATTTACAACCATGTATTGTTGTAATTTTAGTCATTATATTTCTTAAGAATGTTGTAGATTGAATTGTCCAAATTTTTTGGTATATAGTCAATATAGTTTTTAGGCTCATTTTGTCATTGTGATGTACTTTTCACATTCCGTGTTTCATTTCTGGGGAGAAGATGTTTTGTGTTTTGATGCACGGTTAATTGTTCATTGTTTTTCCTGATCTTTCTCCCGCAAATAAGAAATAAACAAACTGGTTCTTTTTCTCAATCAAAACACCCATAAGCATTGTTGTGTTGTATCTTGGTGCAGTTAACAGTTCTTTTCCAGATGCCTTTTTCGTATAAACTGGTTCAATTTTTCGTGTAACATTTTCACAATTTTAAGACAATAAGACGTGCATTATTACTGTTAGAAATTTTAAATACCTTTTGCCACTCTTTAGCTGCTTTTTGTCTTGGTGTAGTATTGTTTAGAAACGATGTAAATCTAATTATTATTTATCTTGTGTGTGAAAAGCTCTAGCATTGTTTAGACATACAGCATCAACTATATTCCAAACGTTTTTCCTCTACTTTTAATGTATCAACTATGGCTGTATGATTGTATTCATCGCTAGCCATATTTTATCAACTAAAGAGAAACCTAAAAAATGTGAGTTCCGAATTGTTTTGCTCCATCAGATAACAGATGCTTGCTCGGCTTGCTTTGAGCAACGGACGGTGTTCACACAACAGGTTCTGGCGAAGGCATTGAACCAGATGGTAAGGAGATTCAGTGTATTGGCCAATAATATTGGATTTACTTCAAATCATCATGGTTTGTTTAAACTTTCAGGTTGATCAAACTCCACTGCCACTACTTTTCATGAGAACAGTTATTCAGGCAATTGATGCTTTTCCTGCACTGGTAAATTTCTTTTTTCAACTATTGGGGTTCATGCATTGCTGCTTTTGTTGAGGCATTTCTTGTCTGTTAAGATATTGTGTTGAAGTTGAATTCTTTAGATGATATGTGGTATACTGATATTATAAGGAATGGACTATTATGAATACATTACACTATGATATTTTGCTGGCTAAGCTATAGTTTCAATTTCTACCTTTTTATTTTCAAGAAATTGGTTTAACCAAAGTGTCAAACGTATTGATTAAACTAATTTCTTGATAATTGGCTTAATCCTTTATTTTCAATTATATTCATTTAGTAAAAAACATCTGAATCTGACAGTAGATCGGTAATAACAAATATAACTGAGTAGTGCTTTTAGTAATGTTATAATTGATTTTCTCAATTTCCCTATTTATTTTAAAAAAAAATCCTGTCTTTCAGGACAGGTCTGTTTTTATGTCGATTACAATAGGGATGACATGGAGAAAACATCAACTTATACATCTAATGCTAAAGAAAAAGGGAGGAAAATTTATACTTCTAACGTCGATGTTCTATTTGTAGGTTGATTTTGTTATGGAGATACTCTCAAAACTTGTGACTAGACAGGTATGCTTATCTGGAATTCAGCTAACTCTGTTATATGGACTGCTGATGTTATACTTTATGCCAAGTACAGGTGTGGCGTATGCCTAAACTTTGGGTTGGTTTCTTAAAATGTGTATATCAGACACAGCCACGTTCTTTTCATGTATTATTGCAGGTACTGCATTTCTCAACTTGCATAACATCTTGTTATTTTATTATCTTGAGTCATAACTGTTGAGGCAAAAGAAAACCAGAGAGGTGATAAATCTGTGTGTCTAAACTACGCAGCAAAGCTGAATTATAGATAAAAAATTATTTATAGACAAGTCCGAGTTTTCCTAATTATTTACATATTTTATTAGCCTATACTATGAATTTAGACACTATTTAGTACTTATATGCTTTCAGTTAAGACTTAAGGGAGACACTTGCATTAATATGGTTGAGGAAAATAAGATCCTTAACTCTGTATTTGCAGTGTTCAGAGAATAATTAAAATAAGTAGAGGAACCCTTATTTCCTCAACTCTTTCAAACCATGCTCTCAAATTCTGATTGAGGCCATATAAGGCTTTTTTATAACCAACAAATGTTTATGGTGGCATGTGGCTGGCTTTTTCCGGCAGACAGGTTGAGGTTGTCTGTCCTTTGTCGTTGGTGAGGGCAGTCCAACCTCAATTGATGGTGGCTGCTCAGACTACCTAACAACGGTATGAGAAGTAATGAGAAACCCTTGCCCCATCTTTTTATTTAAAAATAATTAGGTCCACAGTGGGTGTCCTTCTGATACCAAGTTAAGAGACATTTGGATTATTATGAATGTTTGAGGAAAATAAGACCCTCAGCTCTTTATTTATAATGTTCAAAATCAAAATATAGTTACAATAAATAGAGGATCCCTTAATTATAAGGATTATACATTTTGAAATAGAAGATAATATAAAAATAGTCACTAGATATAAATTCAGATTAATAAAATAAAATCTTCAATACTTTCTAATGCACTCTCAAACTGGAGCATACAAGTCATATGCACCAAACTTTCTAGACATGCTTTCCTTCGTATTCCTTAACAAGTGGTATTGGAGTTGATGGTGTGACAGGCAAGGTGTTTTGTTGATGTGAGTTATAAGTGGTGCAACTATGTAGAGTGTATTGGTGACAATAACCAAGCTCTAGGGCCAACATTGAATATTCTTGGATGGAAAGGTTTATGCTTGAGGAAGAGCTTGCCTTGTGGAATGGACTCACACTTGAGAAGTGATTGTTATAGTGCAAGTGTGATGGAGAAATCTCAAATCTTACTTACATGAACATCTGATAGAGATGGACTTGGTTGAGCAACATGCAAGTAACAAGGACTCTTGTACCTATTGTCTTAAGGTTTGGGTTAGATCATAGTAGTTAAAAGCATGCGATAGCGGCTGAGCGGAGCGGACCCTCACTGCTCCGATGGTGATCGTCGTGGAACGGATGGGTTGAGCGGTAGTTGCGGCACCTTTCGCAGTCCAAATAGTAGTGAAACACAGCAACTTGTGGCCCTCATGTGCGCTCCTACTTCAGTGACAAGATGGATAAGAAAAGATGATGTGAACGACGTCATTCCTGCTATTTTTTTTTGAAGAAAAATAAAAGATACCGAGAACGACGTCATTTTGGTTAGTTTAAGGGTTTTTTAAATGAAGGGTAAAAAGGGAAATCACTTTTTCTCCTTTTTACCCTAGAATAACTTCTAAGAAGTAGAAATCTTGTTCCCGCACGACCCTTCTCTCTTGGTGAGGTCGAGTGTGACACGACTTTGTCTCCGGCGAGCTTCATGGGCGTGTTCTCCACGAGTTGCTTCTTCTTCTTCACGGGCCACTTAAAGGTTACTTTCTTCTTCTTCCGTTTCAACCTTCTACATCCTTCATAGTTTAGCCTTTTCCTTCCACTGATTGAGTGCCTCAACTTAGAAACTTCCACCACCACCAGCGATCCTCCTTGAAACTTCCACCGAGTCTCTCGGCAACCCGCTGCACCTTCCTTCTTCTTCATCTTCTCCCCTTTTTATATGTAAATAATCTATCTTGTATATGCAAAACTATTGAAATAAATGTTCTATTATTTCTTTCAAATAATGTTTATGTATTTCTTTGCAATCAATTCTTTATTTTGCAATACATATTTTTTATGCATTTAGGAATATAAATCTACATAGAAATCAAAATAGCAGTCATCCTGCTACAGCTATCCCACTTTAGCGTTTTTGAAGAGTGGCTGCTCCAGGCTGCTATTCATAATTAACTACTATGGGTTAGATCTGGTGTTAGGTTTACTTGTGTGATTTCTCATGATCCATTAATAGAGATCTCCTTGGTGTTTTGCCCCGTTGTATTTCTGGACCAGAATATCTTTCAAAATTTATAATTTCAGGCTAAAAGAAGTCCACAGATCTAAGTGGCGCCAAAAGTAGTCGATTAGATGAGAAGGCAGATGGGGCGAGTCATGAACTATAACCCATGTTCGCACTTTTACACACAGTTCCACTTTGCCTTCACGTATTTTACGTTATTTTCTGCATCACTTCTGAAGCAGTCCATTGTAGCTGTCGTGTATATAAACTTTTGGACATGGTGTTTTACATTAAACACATTCGTCCAAACACACTTAGTAAGCCAAAGTTGAATCCCTGCCTGTATCTAGTTAGAAATTGCTGTTAGAGCGATAGAAGCCAAGACTACAAGGGCAGGACAGGAATCCCAAAAAGTTAGTCAAATGCCAATCCTTTTGACCAATATTGAAATTTAATCAATTTCTAGACCTTCCCGGACTTCAACCCACAGAAGCAAATTTTCTTCGAGCATCACTAAGGGTGAGGCTATACAAGAGGCAAGGAAATGGGTCTTGAAGATGGAGATAATGAGAAAATGGAGTCTTGGATTCTCGGTAGATTTGCACAGGCATTGTGGCTCTGTTTCAGGTTATCTGGGGATATGAGGCTTGCATTTGACCTGGGAGGGTTTGAGATTATCTTAGGGCTGCTGTGGTGAGGTTGGCTTGATCAAGATGCATTAATCAGTTGAAACACTATTGGGGCTTTATTTCACAAGTCAGAAGCCTAACCTTGAGGACAGGTTGAACCTTTAGTGAGTAGCTCTTTTAGATATGTCTTTTAGAGCATCTCCAGCAGAAGATAAAGTTTTTTATCTTTACTCATTTTTTGGTAGACCCCACAATTTAAAGATCTATTCCATTTTTTACTGAAATGGAAAATCACATTTTGTGATTTTAGAACACTTTTAGTGGACTCCACAATGCTTGTTCTTAAATATTGGGTTGAGGAGAGACAAAATAAAAAATTATTATTTTTTGAATAGTGGGTTGATCTTGCTTGATCTTATTGAAAGACGACTACTTGGAGATCAACTCTTTTTCTCCAATGGTTGATCTTGCTGAGATCAGATTTTGGCTTCAAGATCAGTCTTCAAAACAACCATTGAAGATGCTCTTATTTTTCAATATCTGTTGGATTTTAGTGAGTTATTTTGTTGGTTATATCTATTTTATTGGGATGAGATACACAACATTAAGGTAGAGATTGTCTATGAATTCGAGGAGAGATTGAGAGAAAAGGAGATGTCATTTTCATTTATGAGAGAAATAGGACCTTTAAACATTGGGAAGTGCTGTCACTAAGTTTGCCAGTGTTCCATATCATCATCTGTGAGAGAATTGGGACTTTTGAGCATTTAGAGGTGTTGCCACTCAGTTCTGCATCATCTTATCATTTGGGTTTATTCCTATTTCTTCCTAATTAGATACTAGGTTCTATTAGTGGCTAATGATATGATGCTACTGAGATGATGCATGTGTGGCGTAACACCACTGGGGTGTTGTCAAGCTGGAGGGGTTCTAAGGGTTGGCTGGAGGGGACTTTGGTTGGCTGTGGCTAATGAAGGTACACAGAGCTGGCAAATCTTTCTGAAGGATATCACAGCAGATGATGGCAGAAAATCAAAGTGAGACAGCTTACCAGAAAAAAAGTATTAGCCAATGAACAATGGGTCCATTGGATATGCATAGGAGAGTTGCCTCTCATTAGGTTCTAAATAGTAATATAGCATGTTACAGGAAGACAAAAGGAAACTTAAGTTCGTGTGAGTTGTGTCTATACTACATAACAGTGAAAACTACATGAATCTAAATTAATAAATACACAGATTAAATCTCGTAATTACTGTAATTGCATGACAATATTTCTAGTTTATACATTTTATCTACATGCCATTTAATAGTTTCAATAATAACCCTTTTTGCATTCTCCTCACAGTTGCCTCCTCAACAACTGGAAAGTGCACTCAACAGACATGCTAATCTCAGAGGTCCTCTTGCTTCTTATGCCAGCCAACCAACTGTAAAATCATCACTTAGTAGGTAAGCTTTTCTAGATATGATTATTTGAAGAGCTTAATTGCATTTTGTATTCATCTGTCATGACCTCTGATTTTGGTATCTAAATACTTTCTTGCTCCACCAAAGTCCCCCTAACTTTTCAAATTAAATATATTCAGCCCTGCCGTCAGTTTGCCATCTAATTACTAAAGAAATAACTGGCACAATAATAGCCTTATGGTGCAACGCATGATTTTTAGATGTACGGCATAACAAAATGCTTGTATTATGATTAAATGATTTTGTTTTGGTATAGAATGGTGGCAATCAGGAACGGAATCAGACATAGAGTTGTCAAAATGAGCTGCATGGCCTGCTGGGCCAAGAGTGAAAAATGGGCCAAACCAGACCGTATTCAATATGGACTGCCTTTTTCTAGCCTAACTAGGCCCTGTTTTTCTTTTCTTTTCCTAAATTTATATAAATTTTAAATAATGTTGGGTCCAAATAGGCCCAATTATATATGGGCCTAGATTTCTCAAGCCATCATACACCTAAATTTCTTAAGCTCAAACAGACCAATTTCATTGGCTAATAGGCTTGCCCATCTTAGAGGCTCTTCTAGACATATATCGTTGGGGTAGGGGTGAAATTTTATATATATATATATATATATATATATATATATATATTATAAATGGTAATCATGAATTCTACATGTTATCAATAATTTTCATCAATTTATAATAAAAATTAATATATATTAAGATTAATTTTTTTAACAAAGGTCATGTTAATTATTACAAAAAATGTTATTTATACTATATTATCTTTCAACTCTAATGTTATTTATACTATTATCTTTTACAACAAAGTAGTTAATAATTATTTAGGAAGGATTTCTTTTTAGATTGTTTATAGAAAGTAAACAAAGAAAAATGTTTTGTAGTAGCAATAGATATTGGCATGAAACGTAGTTTTGAGCAAGGTAGTCTTTGAGCTCCCTTTTTGGTAGGTAAGAGCAGGTGGATATGGCAAAGACTCATAATGTCTTCGTCTGGTGAGTCTGATCATAGTGGTGGGTAGGTTCTTTGATGGATAGGGAGGTTAGGCTGATGGGTAAATCAGAGGGGGAGGAGGGGGGGGGGGGGGGGGGTGTGTCCCCTCAGCTTCTCATTCTGGAGGCTGAGGGTGTGGGTGAGGGTGGTCGTTGGGGGAGGGGTGAGGGTTGCGAAGAGGAAGAGAGGGTCGCCTGTGGTGACTGGGAAGGGTAAGCTGGTGAAGAAGAAGAAAGTTGGTGGTGAGGTGTTGCAGGCCAAGCGGGAAGAAGCGGGAGAGAAAGAACGGTTAATATAAATATTAACATTACTTTTTTTCAACAAAATTCATGTTAATTATTACAAAAAATGTTATTCATACTATATTATCTTTTAACCTTAATGTTATTTATACTATTATCTTTTTTAAAAAAAGTAGTTAATAATTAGTACTTACTGACGAAGAATTTCTTTTTAGATTGTTTATAGAAAGTAAAAAATGAAAAATGTTTTGTAGTAGCAATAGATTAGCCTGAAAACAAATTATGACCAATTTTTTATGTAATATATGTTCGATTTGTTTTCTCTGTTTACACCCATGAACTTAAAATAAAAAACTCATTACAAAAAATGCTAAGAATAATCAGCGCAAGGAGGCAAAAAAACAACAAAACAACGATAATATACCTAAAACATATACTGAGAAAAGTGATAGAAAAAGAAAATATTTATTGATTATCCCTTCAACGTTCAAGTTATCAACTTCGTAAGTTTGTCCATCAACAAAACTTAATGATAAATAGTGTTGCATTCTCAAATTAATTATAAAGGAAAGACTAATAAAATCATTTAATTGCAAATGGAATCATTTATAAATATCTAAAAATGTAAACTATTAAAAAGAAGATAAATGATATTTAAATATTGTATGAAAATGCAATTATCTCTACAACAAAGACTATTACAAGAGGAATAAACCATTTTTAAAAACAAAAAATAACATTATTTTCACAATAAATACTATAAAAGAATAATAATTTATTTTATAAAAATAATAAAAAAATAAAATTCCTCAAATAAATATAATTATATTCATATTTAAACATATTGCATATAGATAAAAAGTTTTAAAATGATAAGTAAAACAAATCTTAGTAATTATCCTGATGCTAATATAAGAAATAAAATTAGGAGGGAACCACAAGTGCGTCTGTCTCTGGCGGCAATAAAAATAAACTCTAAGCCATCATGCATCCAGTTCAACTTCTCACCACTAGTCGATTCTAACGGTTCATATGATTAAATAATTTACCCAAAGCATAAAAAAAAATCATTTTGCATTGTAATTGATTTTAATTCTACTATTCATAATGGTCTTATGAATTGACAAACTACGCGTTAGTTATTCATATATTAGCAATCGGATGGCAAGCTGATACAAGTTTGGTTTCAAGTTTCAAATTGTTGAAAAAAACATTGTTTTGGTTTCAAATTTAGAACATTATTTCAAATCTTAACCACACCTGAATAATGTCAATAGTGGTAGTGGTGGTAAAAAAATGTGATAAATAACGTTAAGTCATGAACTTAAATAACAATAGAAATCTGAAACTTTTGTTAAACACGTTTGTTTTTAAAATACGTTTCAAAGAACAAAACGAAACCACCCCAAATGAAACCTTGAAGTAAAAAATAATTAGAGGACCAAAGTTACTCATAAATAACATAGATAAATATTACTCCAGTCCTTTGTATACCTTTCAGACACAGATAACTAATATCAAAATCAATAAAAGTAGTATAGTTGTTTAATTTTAATTGATAATGTCATAGGTTTTAAATTTTATTCTAAAAATACCCAATGAATTAAATAGTTTAAATGCTGATTATATTTAATGACACTACATATAATTCAATAAATAATTTTTCCCTCCAATACTCTCTTTCATTGGTATTAGAACAATAAGTGCATCCACTTACATTGGTAATGAATGAGTATTTCATTAATAAATTTTACGATAAATTAAAAATATAAAAAAGAAATTAACAATTAATATATCACAAGGTGGGTGTGGATCTATGTTTCCCATTATTATTAGCACAAAAAAAAAAAACAAACAATCTTTTTCTTGTACTCCCTCCTGTCTATTATACAAGAAACATTAAGTCCATTTTTGCGTGTTAATTATAAGAAATTTTAACCCTCTTTTGTTAATTTTCTTTTATAGTCGTAATTTATTGTGAAATTTATTAATGAAGTATCTAATAAGTCTCTATGCAAGTGCGTGCATTTACTGACCTATTAATATGATATAAACTACACGCATTGGTGGTAGAAATTATCCTTTGAATTAAATGCATTGTCATTGAATATTTCAATTGCTTAAATTATTTAATTTTGTCATTTTAAATTTCTTCCATTAATTAAAAAAAATAACTTATCTATTGTTACTGGTCTTGAGCAATTATTTATTTCTTCCTTATACAAAGGACTGAAGAGAGTTTAAGGTACTGGAGGGAGTATTCAGCCTATCTGAGCAGAGAGGCATTCTTGAATGTCATTTCATTTTGAGTGCCTAGTCAGTACGTTATTTAATCTATAAGATGAAGCATCGATCCTTAACTGTTAGAGAGCTTTCTATTGTTTATATTCTTAGCCGTGAAAGAACTCACTGTCTTATAATTAATTTGTGACCTCCCAGCCAATCAAATAACTAAAAAAATGTTTCTTGGTAAGTTTGGTAGAATCTTCTGCAGAAAAATTTGGGTACACAGGCCACATTTTTTTCCTTTTCAGTCAGGAATTGTATACTATGTATTTTGTACATTCCTGCTCGAGAAAAAACTCTATCTGAAAATTAGAATGTTAATTTTAAGCTTGTAGTATTATGCCAGGAAACAAATCAATTAATAAAAACTAGAAAGAAAATGAAATTTGAGTGGGTGGGACTTGGGAGGCACTTTTGGCCAAAAAACAGAGGGAAGAACTGCCCGTATTCTATATATTTTCTAATGATGGCAAGATTTAACTCAGTTGGTTAAATAGTATACGTGAGATATTAGAAACTCTTATTGATTATTATGGATTAACAAAGAGATTAATGGTCATGCACTATATCAGTGAAAAATAGTTTTCCACTTATATTCCAACGGACATTTATTGATAAAATCAACTTCTTACCATATATGAAATTACTATGTATGAAAGACTGACTGAATAATTTTAAAAAATTCTACATGTTGTGCATGATCCTTTTTTCTCTAAATAAAATGTCTAATGATTTTATTTTATGTTTTTGGTTTTATTCTCAAAGTAGTAAATATGCATATTTAGGTACCGAAGGTCATAAGGATGAGATGTTTATCTGATTATTTTTAAAAATTCTAGCAGAAAAAATATACGCACATTTATAGTATACTCTCTAGTTTTAGTTTCTTCTTGGCATTCTGTTAGAAGCTAGGTCTAAATTTCGTGGTAATCAACTAAAGAAGCGTATGCATGTGCAGATCAACTTTAGCAGTTCTTGGTCTCGTAAATGAAACTCATCTGCAGCAACATTTGTCAACATCATTACACTCTTCTGACACAAGTTCTTCAGTTCACGGAGCAACTCTGACGTGATAGTAAAGTGACTAATAGGAATTTAGTAGCTGGACCAATCGAAAATGGTCGACGAGATTGATCGACTTTTAAAATTTCTTTGCATCGAAAGAGAGGATACGCAGGTGACTTTGAACCCGAATGCAGCCTCTTCAGAATCAGTGCGGCATAAGGGCATGCTTACAGTCGGATCATAGTCATACTTTTCAGAAAATCCAGTGCTCCAGGAAATTCACCCCCAGCATGCTTCTAGGAATGTATAATAGTTTTCTTTCTTTTTTTTTGGTTATTTTATTTTTTAATTGTAATATTATTCATTCAATTTTGATGTTATATTCCTGCCTTTTCTGGGGTAAGAACTATGCACTATCGTCGTTTATGTGGTTGCATAGTCCTCATCTCCAGACTATATGATAAAGTTAGAATGAAATTGAGTCTCTGGAAGCCCCTTTCTAAGGTCATCTCACTCTAATTTTCATGTCACTAGAAATGACAAGCTAAAACAATGTAAGTTATACCTTCAGATATAATTATTACATTTAATTTAGAAGCAGCTAAAAATGCAAGAATGGGAAAAACACAACGGGTATTTCAACCCAGTAACTAACCATTACTTTTTATTTTATTATTATTATAAAATATATCTAATATCATAGTAATAATTACTATTCTTGTGTTTACCCAATTATCAACTTCAAAAAGCTCCTTTTATTCATTCATTCATTCAATTGCAGCCTTGAAAAGTTTGTAATAAAAACAAAAGTTACTTTTCATTTTATTATTTTAAAGTGAATTAGAATTTCGTATGGTTGTTTTTAATTTTTATTTTTAATTACTACCTAAAATAAAAAATGAATTATTTTGAACTTAACTACATATTTATAAATTTATTATTTAAATTATGAGTTTAATTAGTATGTACCGTTAATGTAAAAAGTTTACATTGACATTAAATTACAATTCTTCATTTATGATAAGTTTGTTGACTTTATCAATTAATACTTTAAAAGTCATATCAATGAAGATATGTGATTAAACATTAGAATAAAATTCTTTTACGCTATTAGTGTATATTAATTAAACTCTTAAATTATTTATTATGTTAATTTTTTAAATATTTAAATAAAATTTTGGTCTTTTTTTTGAAAAATTCACTATTTTTTCAAAATAAAAAGACTTTAAAGTTGATAGTTTGGGTCATTTTATTTTAATATTGAAACATTTAGTAATAATCAACATTGATTTAATAATAATCAACACTTTTAATTTGATAAAATGACAAAAAATGTAGATTTTATATAATTTGGGAACCAAATATTTATTTTAAAATAAGAGACTAAAATTATGAGTTTTAAAAAATAAGACTAAATATCTCTATTTTAAAATAATGGGACTAAAATTATGGAGACAAAAATTACATTTATATCTAGAAAAATTATGTCAAAAGATGAATAATGCCCTTAAATTTTGACAAATGAAATATAAAATTATATAAAAATTCTATTTTTTAGGATAATAGATGAATAACTTCCTTTGCATGACTATAATAAAAGCAAATCATCTTCACATGAAGGGCTCAAATTGAAGAAATGTTTAATAAATGAAGATTTGTTAAAGTGAATGAACAAAGTAGATGATGTTTGATAAGAGACAATCTTAAGTGATACAATATAATATGTTATTATTAGAACTAACATTATGTTATGTGCAAAACAAACAAAATAAATATTTTTGTAAAGCTTCAATGTGAGAAAAAAGGAAGTTCACATTTTATAAGATGTGTCACTCTTTATCATAACATTGTTCATCTTATTGTTAATTAGATAAGAGGGTTGCTGATAAAGTCGAATAGTCTGTGGGTAAGGATTCTAAAAGCAAAATATTGTCACATAGACAGTAACTGAGAGGTCAGAAGGAAATATTACTTTAGGTCGTGGGTGGATTTAAATTTAATTAGGTAGGAAGGCCTGGAGTAGTGGGATTGGTGGGACACTAATGTGAAACAATGCCTTGGGGCAGGGAATGAGGTGGGGTTTTGGAGGGATTGCTGGGTAGGGGATCAAAGGTCATGAGATAAATATAAATACTTATACGGGCTAGTAGTACACAAGCGTATTATTGTGAGGAAATGTTTGAGGGGGAACTGGGGTAGTGGTGAGAGTCTAGAAGACGATTGTTTGCATGGGAGGAAGATATGCTTTTCGCTTTAATGAGTGAGCTAGGGATGGTCATACTAAAATCGGAGATTATAGATACATGGGTGTGGGAGGCAGATGGTCAAAAGTGTACTCGGTCTCTTTCGCTTACAAGATATTGTCAAAAGGGGGTGAGCAATAGTATGATAAGTTGTCAAATATAATATGAACTAAAGGAGTTCCTTCAAAAGTGCAATTATTTGCATGAAGACTGTATGCTGACAGGTTAGCTATGCGAGAGATCTGGTGCACCAAGGGATATTGCAATATGATGCAATGGCGTGTGGTTTGTGTAGTAGGTTAGCAGAGTTTGGGAAGCTCTTGTTTGGGTAGTGTGGTATGGCTACCAGGGTTTGGTCTCAATTATGTTTTTGGTGGAGGTTGCATACAACATTATTAAATGATGTTAGAGGTCATACCTTTCAATTTCTAAGCCTTGTCAGTGGCAGTAGAGAGAAGCAACATGCATGGTCTTTTGTCTAGTTTGCAGGATTGTGGTAGCTTTGGAAAGCTAGAAATGCATTCGTTTTTAAGCAACTAAGCTTGTGGAAATTATGTGTGTCTGCCAAGTTAATTATTTACTCTTTTTCAGAATTGATGGTGAATCTCTCTTGTAGCATTAAGGGATAGTGAACAAATTATGTTTTGATTTTTTATTTCAAAAATGTTATTTGTTTCGACTAAATTGTAATCTTAGAAGACACTCATGGTGTTTTCTCCTCTCTAATAATATTTTTGGCTTATAGAAAAAAATATCATTAAAATGAGAAGAAAACTCATAAGTTTTAACTAAAAATAATGAGTCTTAACAAAGTATGTTACAGTCGGGTCTTACTAGCATTTTATGTTATACAAAATTCAAGTGTATTTTGCACACACATTTAATGATGGAGAAAAATTAGATTTGACATATTATAAATAATGTGAACAGGTGATAAATGTCTTAAAATATAATATGATACAAAGATGATTGAGAAACTTTTAAAAATAAAGAAAGATAAAAAATTGTTAATGTGACAATCAAATAAAGTAAAATTGTAAACATGTTATTCTCATAGTCACTTCTAAAATATAATTTCATTTATTAACACAATTTGGTTGTTGCAAATTGATAGATAATCATATAGTCTTAGAATTTTTATCACAGATGCATTTAGAATAATTGTGACGAATATGCATGTCATTTGATTATAAAATTTGTCACTTTTTGACCTTAATTATATATATACTTAAAGTAAACAACATATAATATAACTCCAAGGGATGGTCCAGAAGAACAAGAGAAAATTTCAACATAAAAACACATCACATAATGTTTTTTTTTGCTATCCATTAAAACTATAAGGTTGAGTTTTTTCCCTCAACAGTCTATTGGTGTAGAAAAGTGACAAATTGTATAAATCTTTCTTCCTCCATCATTCATCTTCTCTTTCTGCATCCTTGGAAAATGGTTAACGTACACCTTGGCATTTGAAAGATCCATAAGACCATTGCATATGTGTCATTTTTAAGTTGACATGGCAAAAATTATAATTTACTAATTTAAAAAAATTCTAAATGACCTTTAGGACTTGGGGCTTGAGGCTTGCTCATTTGCCTTTACTCTTGAAGCTTCTGTTCTGTTCGCTGTGTGATTCTCTTCCCTCGCTTCTTCTTCTGGCTTCGTTTCTCGTTTCTTCTCCCGCACCTTCTCGGTTTTCTTCTCACTTCAGCACCTTTTCAGTTCGCTTCTTGCTTCAGCACCTTCTCGCTTCACACCTTCACTCCAGTGGTAAGGTTTGTGTGCTTATTAGAGTCAAGGTTCGCCTTTTTTCACTATTTCTCGTTTATATTGTCATTAGTGTTTAATTTGATATATCGTGACTTTCATATTATTATTGTTTTCTTAATGCAAACTCTGTATTATTCTTAATTTGATTAAGCGCAAGTCTTTCATGGAGCACCATTATCAGCATTTCAGTATTTTGTAAAGGTGAGGGAGGAACTTTCTAGTGGCTAGGCAGGAAATTGGAATTCTTACATTTGAGGCATTTGATCTGGAATAAGTATGAATTGAATTGTTAATGACACAACAAAAGACCACATAATCCCTTGGCACTTGACAACATTGTGTAAATTGGAAGTTTAATAATGTTTTGTGTTGGATTTCAACTAAACTATTGTTTTGTTTTTTAGGGAGGAAAATTAGCAAGGATTATGAATAGCGTATTAGCCTTTAAGTCCTATAGTGAATAATGGAAACAGACAGGGCGTAATGGCGTGTGAAAATTTGGTGGAACTATCGAACCAACAATTTCGACAAAATCTTTTGTGAGAAAATATTATGAGTCATTTACTAATTCCTTGTCGAGGGATTCGTTCATCAATGAAAAATCCATGAGTACTCTTTCCTCTGATGTTGAGTCTAATAAAATGGTTGGTAAGCTTTATCTTTGTAATTTGTTGGTTGTCTGGATTTTTGAATAAAAAGAATGACTAATTGGATTTTTATTTAATTTTTTTCATTTTTACACTTGTAATATGAATCTCATTCTTTGAGTATGCTTGTTCGTGCAGTACTATTAGATAAGAAGCCTGAAGAAGTTCCATTGGTAAGGGACTATGTTGTTCTTTGTTTCACAAAATAATTATATTTGTTTAGACAGGTGGTGTATGAGTCTGTGCATCAACATTATTATTACTAGCGAAAACACAGGCGCTGCCGCGCCTCTGTATTGACATTTCTATTTTAATATGTTATAACAATTGTATGATTTTAATTTAATATCTTTTGTAAATTTTTATATTTTGAAATATAAATTGTTATGTGACATGTTTTGAAATATATTTTGTTAATTTTATATTTTTTGTTTATGATAATATGGTAAAAACATGTCACATCATCAATGGATATGTCAAATATGCAATGAATATGAAAAAATAGAAAGAGGAGAGTTTGAATAGAACTCAAAATATTGTTGCATCTATGTATTTGCATGTTTATTAAAAATATTTATCATTGAATGTACGCATATATTAATAGAGAGAAGTTATATTTGTGAAAGTGGGAATAATCATAAAATGTTTAGAAGGTAAAATAGACATAAAATATGGACACCAAAATATCATATTCTCATTATATAATATATAGTATATAATATAATATCATATATTATACATGATAGATATAATTGGACAATTATGTATGTTGAATATCAATCTTTTAAAGTAATTTTTTGCTTAAAGTTATAAGGTTGGTCTAGTGAAAAAATATATCTTTGGGAAATAAGAGATAATAGGTTCAAGTTTTTCTTTATAACAAATTAGATTTTTTCTTTAATTTCAAAATAAGTGTAAGGGTAGAATAGGTATTATGAAAAATAGACATCAAAATGGGGTATTCCCTTTATTAATAGTATAGATAATGCATGTAATAATTGTATGGATATTTCATATTTGTAATCATTGATAAGGGCTTCTCCCCTTTTGGTTTCTGGATAATGTTGTTGCTTCAAAAGTTATGAATTAACATTCCTATCCTAAATGCATAAAAGGAACTATGCACTATTCTTTGCACTACTGAATTTCAATCTTGTAATTTCTAATGCTAGAGAGCTTTTAAGATTAGTTGCTTTAAGTTGTTCTTTTGCATAGAACAATTGGTTGAATTTGTCTTGAATAAGGTTGTAGAGGAGTTTGAGCATTGCATTGTAAGCCAGGGTGAACAGGTACAATACTTTTCACCTTTTAATAATGTCAAGTCATAAGTTTTTAGGTGATAGTGGGCAAGTTTTTGTGCCTTATATCAATCCACTCGTAGGAGAGAAAAACTTGTTCTTGATATTATAGATTATCAGGACAACTTGTGTCCTTAGTTATTTATTTATCATTTAACCTACAAAAAATAATTTCAAGAGCTGTTGTGTCCCAAAGCAATGGATCTATATCATAGTTTGTTATGACAAATACAAAGGTAGTTCGAGTCTCAAGTTTAACATATTTCAAGACCTTCATGGAACTTGAAAATGCTTGGACTCATAGTTTGTTATTGTCTAGATGGATAACAAGATTCCTATTGTAACAAAGAAATAGGGATTCTTCTATCAAAATTGTGTTGAAGATGATAAATTGGAAAGACAACTTCTAAAGTAGCAAATGCTCTTTGATAAGCATCAATGAGATATTCAAGTAGGAAGCAACTAAGATAATATTAATCTTTTTAACTTTGCCTTTTTTATTATATATTAGTAAAATATTACCATCCTTATGTTCTTATAGGAACTAAAGCATACAATTCATACCGTTAAAGTATTGGGATGCAAACAAAGTTTCACATTGGTTAAATAAGAGAAAGGATATGAGTTTATATATACTAGAACATTTCCATTGTTTAAGAAACCTTTTGGGAAGTAACCAAAAGCAAAATCATGAGGGCTTGGGTCCAAAGCAGACAATATCTTACTAATGTGGATTTGGTGTGTGTGAACTATGAACATTTATACGGTTAACTATGAATAATATTTTGTTAAATAAAATTTTCTAAAATTTTACCAATATGGCAAAGTCACCTTGAACCAAACTTGACTAGCATTGAAATATTATACGGTGACTTAAAAATGTTTTTCTTAATGAATTGTTAGAGTAGGATGAACTTAGGAGAAAACTTCACACTAATTCTTAAGTGCTGAAATGTTTTATCAAATTGAATTTTCTAAAGTTTTTGCAACATCAAGGAAAAATCACCTTGAACCCAACTTGATTAGCATGAAATTATATGTGTTGACTTAAGAATATATATTTTTTAAATGAATTGTTTGAGGAGGATGCACTTGAGACAAAAGGTTAAACCAATTCTTAAGTGGTGAACCGTGAATATTTACATGGTTAACTATGAGTAATGATTTGTTAAATTGAATTTTCTTAAATTTTACCAATAACAATGCAAAATCACCTTAAATCCAATTTGATTAGGGTAGAAATATTATATAGTGACTAAAGAATATGTTTTTCTTAATGAATTATTATAGTAGGGTGAACTTGAGAGAAAATTTTAGATCAATCCTTAAGTGGGGAACTGTAAACAATTGTTAACTATGAGTAATGTTTTGGTAAATTGACCTTTTTGAAATTTTACCAATAGCAAGGCAAAATCACCTTCAACTCAACTTGGTTAGCATTGAAATATTATATGGTGACTTAAAAATATGTTTTTCTTAATGAATTTTTAGAGTAGGATGAACTTGGGAGAAAATTTCAAATTAATCCCTAAGTGATGAAACATAAACATTTATATGGTTAATTGTGAGTAATGTTTAGTTAAATTGAATTTTTTGAAGTTTTAGCAACAACAAGGAAAAATTACCTTGAACCCAACTTGGTTGCATGAAATTATTATGTGTTGACTTAAGAATATGCTTTTTTTAAATGAATTATTTGAAGAGGATGCACTTACGACAAAATATTAAACCAAAACTTAAGTGGTGAATTGTGAACATTTACATGGTTTAATTTTGAGTAATGTTTTGTTAAATTGAATTTTCTTAAATTTTACCAATAACAACACAAAATCACCTTAAACCAACTTGATTAGCGTTGAAATATTATATGGTGACTAAAGAATATGTTTTTCTTAATGAATTATTATAGTAGGATGAACTTGGGAGAAAATTTCAGACCAATCCTTAAGTGGGAAACTGTGAACATTTACATTGTTAACTATGGTAATGCTCTGTAAATTGACTTTTCTAAAATTTGACCAATAACAAGGCAAAATCACCTTGAACCCAACTTGGTTAGGATGAAAATATTATATGGTCACTTATAAATATGTTTTGCGACATGAATTTTTTGAGGAGGATGCACCAAAAAGAAAATTTTAGACCAATACCTAAGTGGTGAACCATGAATATTTACATGATTAACTGTAAGTAATCTTTTGATAAATTGGATTTTCTGAAATTTTGAAAAAAACAAAGAAATATTACCATGAACCCAACTTGGTTAGCATTGAAATATTATATAGTGACCTAAGAATATGTTTTTCTAAATGAATTGTTTGAGGAGGATGCACTTGTGAGAAAACTTCCGACCAATACTTAAGTGATGAACCGTGAACATTTACACGATTAATTGTTAATATTATTTTGTTAAATTATTTTTTTTGAAATTTTACCAATAATAAGGTAAAATCACCTTGAACCCACCTTGGTTAGCATTAAAATATTATATGGTGACCTAAAAATATGTTTTTCTTAATGAATTGTTAGAATAAGATGAACTTGTGAGAAAATTTCATATCGATCCTTAAGTGGGGGAACTATGAACATTTACATAGTTAACTGTGAGTAATGTTTTGCTAAATTGATTTTTATGAAATTTTACCGATAACAAGGCCAAATCATCTTGAACCCAACTTGGTTAGTGTTGAAATATCATATGATACTTAATAATATGTTTTGCTAAATGAATTGTTTGAGGAGGATGCACTTGGGAGAAAACCTCAAACCAATGCTTAAGTTGTTAACCTTAAACATTTATACGGTTAACAGTGAATAATATTATGTTAAATTAAATTTTTTGAAATTTTACCATTAATAAGCCAAAATCACCTTGAACCCAACTTGGTTAGCTTTGAAATATTATATGGTGAGTAAAATATATTTTTTTCTTAATGAATTTTTAGAGTAGGATGAACTTGGGAGAAAATTTTAGACTAATCTTTAAGTTGTGAACCATGAAAATTTATATGGTTAACTGTAAGAAATGTTTTGTTAAATTGAATTTTCTGAAATTTTACCAATAACAAGGCAAAATTACCTTGAATCCAACTTGGTTAGCATGAAATTTTTATTTGCTGACTTAAGACTAAGTTTTTTTTTAAATGAATTGCTTGAGGAGGATGTACTTGAGAGAAAATTTGAAACCAATACGTAAGTGGTGAACCGTGAACATTTAAGTGTGAGTAAAGTTTTGTTAAATTGAATTTTCTAAATTTTACCAATAACAAGGAAAAAATCACCTCAAGCCCAACTTGATGAGCATTGATATATTATGTGGTGACTTAAGAATATATTTTTCTTAATGAATTGTTATAGTAGCATGAACTTGGGAGAAAATTTCAGATAATGCTTAAGTGAGAACTGTGCATTTACATGGTTAATTGTGAGTAATGTTTGCATAAATTGACTTTTCTGAAATTTTACCAATAAGAAGGCAAAATCACCTTGAGCCAAACTTAGTTAGTATTGAAATATTACATGGGGACTTAAGTGTGAACTATGAACATTTACATGATTAATTGTAAGTAATGTTTTGATAAATTGAATTTTCTAAAATTTTACAAATAACAAGTCAAATCACCTCGAACTTAACTTGGTTTGCATTGAAATATTATATGGTTACTAAGAATATGTTTTGCTATAGGGATTTTTTGAGGAGGATCCACTTGGTTGACATGAAATTGTTATTTTCTGATTAAGAATATGTTTTTTTAAATGAAATGTTTGAGGAGGATGCACTTGAGAAAAACTTCAAACAAATGCTTAAGTTGTAAACTGTGAACATTTATATGGTTAAGTGTGAATAATGTTTTGTTAAATTGAATTTTCAAAAAATTTTACCGATAACAAGGCAAAATCACCTTAAGCCCAACTTGATTAGGGTTGAAATATTATATGGTGAGTTAAGAATATGTTCTTTTAATGAATTGTTATACTAGGATGAACTTGGGTGAAAATTTCAAACTAATCCTTAAGTGTGAACTGTGAATTACATGATTAACTGTGAGTAATGTTTTGTTAAATTAACTTTTATGAAATTTTACCAATAAGAAGGCAAAATTACCTTGAGTCCAACTTAGTTAGTATTAAAATATTATATGGGGACTTAAAAATATGTTTTGCTAAAAAAATCATTTGAGGAGGATGCAATTTGGAGGTAACTTTAGGCCAATGCTTAGGTGGTGAACCATGAACATTTATATGGTTAACTATGAATATTATTTGGTATAGTTAAAGGCTTAATTGATTTGGTTTTGGTTTTTAGTTTTTGAAAAGAGTTTTCAAGAATAGTTTTCAAAAACTGTTTTCGGGAAGAAAAGAAAAAAAAACTTGTTTGACAAGTTTTATTTGAAAATTGTTTTGAAGATGTAAAAATGGAAAAACTTGTTCATATTTATTAGAATTTCATTAATGAAAGGAAAAAGCAACATATTCTGATTGTATTTTGACTTTTCGAAACAAAAATAGAAAACTGAAAAATAAATCTACTTTCAAATGTTCCTGTTTTTTAGTTTTTAAAAACTAAAAAACCAGAACTATTTTCAAAAACTATTTTCAGAAAACACTACCCAAACAAGTTTTTTAGTTTTTAAAAACTAAAATACTGAAATCAGTTTTATAAAACTGTTGCCAAACAAACACTAAATTTTCTGAAATTTTACCAACAACAAGGGAAATCACCTTGAAATCAACTTGGTTAGCGTTGAAATATTATATGGTCACTTAAAAATATATTTTTCTTAATGAATTGGTAGAGTACGATGAACTTGAGAGAAAAATATTACAACTTAAAAATATGTTTTTCTTACATGGTTAACTATGAATAATGCTTTGTTAAATTGAATTTTCTAAAATTTTACCAATAACAAGGAAAAATCAGCATAAATCAACATGGATTAGCATTGAAATATTAGATGGTGACTGGAGAATATTTTTTTCTTAATGAATTGTTTTATTAGGATGAATTTTGAAGAAAATTTTAGACCAATCCTTAAGTGGGGAACTGTGAACATTTACATGGTTCACTGTGAGTAATATTTTGGTTAAATTAATTGTTTTAAAATTTGAACAATAACAAGGCAAAATTAGCTTGAACCCAACTTACTTAGCATTGAAATATTATATGGCATCTTAAAAATATGTTTTTCTAAATGAATTGTTTGAGGTTGATGCATTAGAAAGAAAATGTTAGACCAATACTTAAGTGTGAACTGTGAACATTTACACAACTAACAGTAAGTAATACTTTGATAAATTGAATTTTCTAAAATTTTACAAATAACAAGTCAAATCACCTTTAACTCAACTTGGTTTGCATTGAAATATTATATGGTTATTAATAATATGTTTTTCTATATGGATTGTTTGAGGAGGATCCACTTTGCTGACATTAAATTGTTATTTGCTGATTGAGAATATTTTTTTAAAATGAAATATTTGAGAAGGATGCACTTGATAAAAACTTCAAACAAATGCTTAAGTGGTGAACCGTGAACATGTATATAGTTAACTGTGACTAATGTTTTGTTTAATTGAATTTGCTAGAATTTTACCAATAACAAGGCAAAATCACCTTAAACCCAACTTGATTAGCTTTGAAATATTATATGGTGAGTTAAGAATATATATTTTTAATGAATTGTTATAGTATGATGAACTTAGGAGAAAATTTCAGTCGATTCTTTAAGTGGGGAACAGTGAAGATTTACATGGTTCATTGTGAGTAATGTTTTGATAATTGGCTTTTTTAAATTTTACCAATAACAAGACAAAATGACCTTCAACCCAACTTGGTTAGCATTGAAATATTATATGGTGACTTAAAAATATGCTTTGCTAAATGAATTGTTTCAGGAGGATGCACTAGACAGAAAATTTTAGACCAATACTTAATTGTGAATTGTGAACATTTGCATGATTAACTATAAGTAATGTTTTGATAAAATTGTGAAAATTTTAGAAATAGCAAGGCAAAATCACCTTTAACCGAACATGGTTAGAATTGAAGTATTATAACTTAAGAATATGTTTTTCTAAATGAATTGTTTGAGGAGGATGCACTTGGGAGAAAACATTAGACCAATGCTTAAGTATTAAACCGTGAATATTTACACGGTTTACTGTGAATAATATTTTGTTAAATTAAATTTTATGAAATTTTATCAATAACAAGGTAAAATCACCTTGAACCCAACTTCTTTTGCATTGAAATAATATAAGGTGACTTAAAATTATGTTCTTTTGAATTAATTGTTAGAGTGGGATGAACTCCGGCAAAAATTTGGACAAATATGTTTTGATAAATGAATTGTTTGAGGAGGATCCACTTGGTAGAAAACTTAAGGCCAATCCTTAAGTGGTGCACTTTGGACATTTACATGGTTAATTGTTAATAATATTTTGTTAAATTTGAATTCTATCAAAATTTATCAATAATAAGAAAAAATCACCTTGAACCCAACCTGGTTAGGGTTGAAATAATAGAAGGTGACTTAAAAATATGTTCTTCTTAATGAATTTCTAGAGTAGGATGAACTCCGGCGAAAATTTCATAATAACCGTTAAGTAGTGAACCGTGAATAAATATATTGTTAACTGTGAGTAATCTTTTGTTAAATTGAATTTTCTAAAGTTTTACCAATAATAAGGCAAAATCACCTTGAACCCAACTTGGTTAGCATGAAATTTTTATGTGGTGACTTAAAAGTATGTTTTTGCTAAATAAATAGTTTGTTGATTATGCACTTGAGAGAAAACTTCAATCCAATGCTAAAGTGGTGAATCATGAACATTTACATGGTTAACTGTGAGTGTTGTTGCGTTAAATTGAATTCTCTAAAATTTTACCAATAACAAGGCAAAATCACCTAAATTTAACTTGATTATCGTCGAAATATTATACGGTGACCTAAAAACATGTTTATCTTAATGAATTGTTATAGTAGGATGAAGTTGGGGGAAAATTTCAGATTAATCCTGATGTGACCATGCCTAGTCAAGGACCTATCACTAGGGCCATGGCTAGAAGGATTGAAGAAGAGCTAACCCTTGCAGACAAAGGAAGACTTCACCTCCTATGGAGAGTGAAGATATTAGGCTAGAGACTTTAGTTAATAAAATGTAATTTTCCTTTATTTTAATTTTGAGGAGCATTAGGAATTTAATTTGGGACATGTATTTAGTCCATTTTTTTATTTTAGGAGGTGTCTTAGGAATTTAGAGGGTGCATTTAGCTTTTTGGGTCTTTATGAAGGAAATAAGGAGTAGCCTTGATATCTACACCCCTCTTTTCGTACATAAACCCCCTAAGCTAATAAGAAGGAATCTTGGCCCTTGGTTTGAGAAACTTGAGCACCAAGATTGATGATCTAAGGAGGGAATTGTTTCTCAATCCTCCTTCCTTAGATTTCTCGTTTTAATCCTAACCCTTCTTTTTTAGGTTATTTTGTTCAAGAGGTTAGCTACCTCTATAAATAGGAGCTCCTCCCCTCACTTGTATTTTTTACACTTGAATTTAATCCTAGAGACCATATTGGTTGTGAGGTTCTTACCTTTGAGTGTCCCCCCTTCTCCTTTGTGAGAGCTTCTAAGAGTTATCAAGGGACCCCTCCCTTGTGGCCTCTCCCCTTTGACTTATCAAACCTAGTATTTGTGGCACCTCACCCCATTCCTTTCCTCTCCATAAATCCATTTCCCTTTCAAGTGACCTTAGAAAGGATCCTTTGGGCACGTGATCATCAAAGATCACATCCAATCCTTAAGTGGTGAATCGTGAACATTTATATGGTTAATTGTGAGTAATGTTTTGTTATGTTGAATTTTCTAAAGTTTTACCAATAATAAGGGAAAATCACCTTGATCCTAACTCGGTTAATAGGAAATTATTATAGGCTGACTTAAGGATATGTTTTTTTTTTTAAATGAGTTATTTGAGGAGTATGAATTTGAGAGAAAACTCAAACCAATGCTTAAGTGGTGAACCGTGAGCATTTACAGGGTTAACTGTGAGTAATGTTTTGTTAAATTGAATTTTCTAAAATGTTACGAATAACATTTCAAAGTCACCATAAACCAACTTTTATTAGCGTTAAATATTACATGGTGACTGAAGAATATGTTTTTCTTAATAAATTGTTATAGTATGATGAACTTGGGAGAAAATTTTATACCAACGCTGAAGTGGGGAACTGTGAACATCTACATGGTTAACTATGAGTAATATTTTGGTTAATTGATTTTTATAAAATTTGAATAATAACAAGGCAAAATTAGCTTGAACCCAACTTGGTTAGCTTCAAAATATTAAATGGTGACTTAAAAATATGTTTTGTTAAATGAATAGTTTGACGTTGATGCACTAGAAAAAACATTTTAGACTAATACTTAAGTGTGATTTGTGAACATTTACGTGATTAACTGTAAGTAATGTTTTGATAAATTAAATTTTCTAAAATTTTACAAATAACAAGCTAAATCACCTTGAACTGAACTTGGTTTGCATTGAAATATTATATGATGAATTAAAGAATATAATTTGATAAATGAATTGTATGAGGAGGATTTACTTGTAGAAAATTTTAGACCAATCCTTAGTGGTGAACCTTGGAGATTTACATGTTAACTGTGAATAATATTTTTTTAAAATTTGAATTTTCTAAAACTTTACCAATAACAAGGAAAAATCACCTTGAATCCAACTTTGTTAACGTTGAAAATAATATAAGGTGACTTAAAATTATGTTCTTATTAATGAATTGTTAGAGTAGGATGAACTTGGGAGAAAATTTCAGGCTAATCCTGTAGTGGTGAATCATGAACATTTATATGTTAACTGTGACTAATGTTTTGTTAAATTAAATTTTCTAAAATTTTACCAATAACAAGGGAAAATGACCTTGAACCCAACTTGGTTGGCATTAAATTATTATTTGTTGACTTAAGAAAATTTATTTTATAAATGAATTGTTTGAGGATGATGCACTTGAGAAAAACTTCAAACCAATGCTTAAGTGGTGAACTGTGAACATTTTTATGCTTAACTCTAGGTAATGTTTTGTTACGTTGAATTTTCTGAAGTTTTACCAATAACAAGGCAAAATCACCTTGAACCCAATTTGGTTAGCATTGAAATATGATATGGTGACTTAAAATATCTTTGATAAATGAATTGTTTGAGGAGGATGCACTAGAAAGAAAAATTTACACCAATACTTAAATGGCGAACCGTGAACATTTAAATGATTAACTGTAAGTATTGTTTTGATAATAGAATTTCTGAAGTTTTACTAATAACAAGGTGATATCATCTTGAACCCAACTTACTTAGTATTGAAATATTATTTGGTGACTTAAGAATATGTTTTACTAAACGAATTGTTTGACTAGGATCCAATTGGTAGAAAACTTCAGAGCAATCTTTAAACGGTGAACCATGGACATTTATATGGTTAACTGTGAAAAATATTTTGTTAATTTTGCCTTTTCAGAAATTGTAACAATAACAATGCAAAATCACCTTGAACCCAACTTCGTTAGTGTTGAAATAATATAAAGTGACTTAAACATATGTTCTTTTTAAAGAATTGTTAGAGTAAGATGAACTTTGGCAAAAATTTCATACTAATCCTTAAGTGGTGAAACGTGAATATTTATATGGTTAAATGTGAGTAATGTTTTGTCAAATTGAATTTTCTAAAATTTCACCAATAATAAGGAAAGATCACCTTGGGCCCAAGTTAGTTAGCATGAAATTTTTATGCATTGACTTAAGAATATGTTTTTTTTAAATCAATAGTTTTCTACCGAGGAGGATGTGATTATTAGTAAAGTGACTTAAACATATGTTACTTTTAATGAATTGTTAGAGTAAGATGAACTTCGGCAAAAATTTCATACTAATCCTTAAGCGGTGAATCGTGAATATTTACATTGTTAACTATGAGTAATGTTTGGTTAAATTCAATTTTCTAAAATTTTACCAATAACGAGAAAAGATACCTTAAGCCCAACTTGATTAGTGTTGAAATAACATATGTTGACTTAAGAATATGTTTTTCTTAATGAATTGTTACAGTAGGATGAACTTGGTAGAAAACTTCAGACCAATGCTTAAGTAGTGAACCGTGAATATTTATACGGTGAACTGAGAATAATATTTTGCTAAATTGAATTTTCTAAAATTTTACCAATAATAAGGAAAAATCACCTTGAACCCAACTTGGTTAGCATAAAATTTTTATGTGTTGACTTAAGAATATGTTTTTTTTAAATGAATAGTTTGAGGAAGATGTACTTCAGAGAAAACTTAAAACCAATGCTTAATCGGTGAATCGTGAACATTTATATTGTTAACTATTAGTAATGTTTTGTCTAATTCAATTTTCTAAAATTTTACCAATAACAAGAAAAAATACCTTATACCCAACTTGATTAGTGTTGAAATACTATATGTTGACTTAAGAATATGTTTTTCTTAATTAATTGTTATAGTAGGATGTACTTGGTAGAAAACATCAGACCAATGCTTAAGTGGTGTACCGTGAATATTTATAGCATTAATTGTGAATAATATTTTATTAAATTATTTTTTTTGAAATTTTAAAAATAACAAGGTAAAATGACATAGACCCTAACTTGGTTGGCTTTGATAAACATGTTTCGCTAAATGAATTATTGGAGGAGGATCCACTTGGTAGAAAACTTCAGACCAATCCTTTAGTGGTGAACCATGGACATTTACATCAATAATATTTTGTTAAATTTGAATTTTCTGAAACTGTATCAATAACAAGACAAAATCACCTTGAACTCAACTTGGTTAGCATTGAAATAATCTAAGGTGACTTAAAAATATGTTCTTTTTAATCAATTGTTAGAGTAGGATGAAGTTCAGCGAAAATTTCATACTAATCTTTAAGTGGTGAACCGTGAATATTTATATTGTTAACCATTAGTAATTTTTTGTTAAATTGAATTTTCTAAAATTTTACCAATAACAAGGCAACATCACTTTGAACCTAGCATGGTTAGCATGAAATTTTTATGTGTTGACTTAAGAATATGTTTTTCTTTTTAAAATGAATATTTTGAGGAGGATGCACTTGAGAGAACACTTCAAATCAATGCTTAAGTGGCGAACCATGAACATTTACATGGTTAACTGGGAGTAATATTTTCTTAAATTGAATTTTCTAAAATTTTACCAATAATAAGGCAAAATCACCTTAAACCCAACTTGGTTAGTACTATATGGTGACTTAAAAATATGTTTTTCTTAATGAATTATTATAGTAGGATGAACTTGAGAGAAAATTTTAGATTAATCCTTAAGTGGGGAACTGTGATCATTTTCATGGTTAATTGTGAGTAATGTTTTGGTAAATTGACTTTTCTGAAATTTTACCAATAACAATGCAAAATTAGTTTCAACTCGACTTGGTTAGCATTGAAATATTATATGGTGATTTAAAAATATGTTTTTCTAAATGAATTGTTTGAGGATGATGCACTAGAAAGAAAATTTTATACCGATACTTAAGTGGTGAACCATGAACATGTACATCATTAAAAGTAAGTAATGTTTGATAAATTGAAGTTTCTCAAATTGTAAAATAACAAGGCAAAATCACCTTAAACACAACTTGGTTAGCATTGAAAAATTATATAATGACTTAAGAATATGTTTTGCTAAATGAATTGTTTGAGGATAATGCACTTTGGAGAAAATGTCAGACCAATACTGAAGTGCTAAATCGTGAACATTTACATGGTTAACTGTGAATAATATTTTGTTAAATTAAATTTTTTGAAATTTTACCAATAACAAGGAAAAATCACCTTGAACCTAACTTGGTTAGCGTTGAAATAATATAAGGTCACTTAAAAATATGTTCTTCTAAATGAATTGTTAGAATCAGATGAAATTCGGCGAAAATTTCATACTAACCCTTAAATTGTGACTGTGAACATTTACATGGTTGACTATGAGTAAGGTTTTGTAAAATTGAATTTTCTAAAATTATTTGAATAACAAGGCAAAATCACCTTGAACCCAACTTGGTTAGCATGATATTTTTATGTGCTCACTTAAGAATATGTTTTTTGAAATAGATAATTTGAGGAGGATGCACTTGGAAGAAAACTTCAAACCAATGCTTAAACGGTGAAGCGTGAACATTTACATGGTTAACTGTGAGTAATGTTTGTTGAATTGAAGTTTCTAAAATTTTACCAACAACAATGCAAAATCACCTTAGAACAAACTTGATTAGCGTTGAAATATCATATGGTGACTTAAGAATATGTTTTTCTTTATAGTATGATGAATTTGAGAGAAAAATTCAGAGTAATCCTTAAGTAAGCTTTACATGGGTAATTGTGAGTAATGTTTTGGTAAATTGACTTTTCTAAAATTTTACCAATAACAAGGCAAAATCACCTGAACATAACTTGGTTAGCATTAAAATATCATATGGTGACTTAAAAATATGTTTTACTAAATGAATTGTTTGAGGAGTATGCACTAGAAAGAACATTTTAGACCAATACTTGAGTGGTGAACCGTAAACAATTACATCATTAACTGTAAGTAATGTTATGATAAATTGAGGTTTCTGAAATTTTACAACTAAAAAAGAAAAATCACCTTCAACCCAAATTTGTTAGCATTGAAAAATTATATGGTGACTTAAAAATATGTTTTGCTAAATGAATTTTTTAGGAGGATACACATGGGATAAAACATTAGACCAATGCTTATGTGGTGAATGTGAGGATTTACACGGATAATTGTGACTAATATTTTCTTAAATTAAATGAGTTTAATTGGTATACACTGTCAGTGTAAAGATGAACTTCGGAGAAAATTTCAGACCAATTCTTAAGTGGTGAACAATGAACGTTTACTTGGTTAACTATGAGTAATGTTTTTTTTAAATTGAATTTTCTAAAATTTTACTAATAACAAGGCAAAATCACCTTGAACCTAATTGGTTAGCATGAAATTATTATGTGCTGACTTGAGAATATGTTTTTTTCCCCCCAATGAATAGTTTTAGGAGGATGCACTTGAGAGAAAAGTTCAAACCAATGCTTAAGTGGTGAATTGTGAACATTTACATCATTAAATGTAAGTAATGTTTTTCTAAATCAATTGTTTGATGATGATGCACGTTTTAGAAAACATCAAATCAATGCTTAAGTGGTAAACCGTGAACATTTTCACACTGTTAATAATATTTTGTTAAATTAATTTTTCTTAAATTTAACCAATAACAAGGAAAAATCACCTTGAACTCAACTTGTTAGCGCTGAAATATTATTTGGTGACATAAACATATTCTTTTATTAATGAATTGTTAGAGTAGGATGAACTTCTTCGAAAATTTCAAAATAATTCTTAAGTGATAAATCATTAACATTTATATGGTTAACTGTGAGTAATATTTTGTTAAATTGAATTTTTTAAAATTTTACCAATAAATCAACTTGAACCCAAACTTGTTAGCTTGAAATTATTGTGTGCTGACTTGAGAATATGTTTTTTTTTTCAAATGAATACTTTGAGGAGGATGCACTTGAGAGAAAACTTCAAACCAATGCTTAAGTGATGAACTGTAAACATTTTACGTGGTTAACTATGAGTAATTTTTGTTAAATTGAATTTTCTAAAATTTTATCAACAAAAATGGAAATTCACCTTAGAACAAACTTGATTAGCATTGAAATATTATATGGTGACTTAAGAATATGTTTTTCTTTATAGTAGATGAATTTGAGAGGAAATTTCACAGTAATCCTTAAGTGGGAAACTGTGAACATTTACTTGGTTAACTGTGAGTAATGTTTTGGTAAATTGAATTTTCTAAAATTTTACCAATAACAAGGAAAAATCACCTTGAACATAACTTGGTTAGCATTAAAATATTATATGATGACTTAAAAATATGTTTTGCTAAATGAATTGTTTCAGGAGGATGCATTGGAAAGAAAATTTTACACCAATACTTTAGTGGTAAACCGTGAATATTTACATTATTAACTGTAAGTAATATTATGATAAATTGAAATTTCTAAAATTTTACAACTAAAAAGGCAAAATCACCTTGAACCCAACTTGGTTAGCATTGAAAAATTATATGGTGAATTAAAGATATGTTTTCCTAAATGAATTTTTTTAGGAGGATGCACATGGGAGAAAATATAAGACCAATGCTTATGTGGTGAAATGTGAATATTTAAACGAATAATTATGAATAATACTTTGTTAAATTAAATTTTCATAAATTTTACAAATAACAAGGAAAAATGACCTTGAACCTAGCTTCTTAGCATTAAAATATTATATGGTGACTTAAAAATAAGTTTTTCTCAATGAATTGTTAGAGTAGGATGATCTTGGGAGAAAATTTAGACTAATTCTTGAGTGTGAACTGTGAACATTTACTTGGTTAACTGTGAGTAATGTTTTGTTCAATTGAATTTTCTAAAATTTTACCAATAATAAGACAAAATCACCTTGAACCTAACTTGGTTAACATGAAATTATTATGTTATGACTTGAGAATATGTTTTTTTTTTCTTCAAATGAATAGTTTTAGTGGGATGCACTTGAGAGAAAACTTCAAACCAATGCTTATGTGTTGAATCATGAATATTTACATTATTAAATGTAAGTAATATTTTGCTAAATCGATTGTTTGAGGAGGATGCACATTGGAGAAAACATCAAAACAATGCTTAAGTGGTAGCTGTGAATATTTCTATGGTTAATTGTAAATAATATTTTGTTAAATTAAATTTTCTTAAATTTAACCCAATAACAAAGAAAAACTATCTTTAACCCAACTTGGTTAGCATTGAAATATTATATAGTAACTTAAAAATATGTTTTTATTAATGAATTCTTAGAGTAGGATGAACTTCTTCAAAAATCTCAGACTAATCCTTAAGTAATAAATTAATATGGTTAACTGTGACTAATATTTTGTTAAATTGAATTTTCTAAAATTTTACCAGTAAATTAGCTTGAATCCAACCTGGTTAGCATGAAATTATTGTGTGCTGACTTGAGAATATGTTTTTTTTTAATGAATACTTTGAGGAGGATGCACTTAAAAGAAAACTTCAAACCAATGCTTAAGTGGTGAACCGTGAACATTTACATGGTTAACTGTGAGTAATGTTTGTAGAATTGAATTTTCTAAAATTTCACCAAAAACATGCAAAATTACCTTAGAACAAACTTGATTAGAATTGAAATATTATATGGTGACTTAAGAGTATAATTTTCTTAATGAATTGTTATAGTAGCATGAACTTGGAGAAAATTCCAGACCAATCCTTAAGTGCGGAACTGTGAACATTTACATGGGTAACTATGAGTAATGTTTTGGTAAATTGATTTTTCTGAAATTTTACCAATAACAAGACAAAATCAACTTGAACCCAACTTGCGTAATATTGGAAGATTATATGTGACTTAAAAATATGCTTTTCTAAATGAATTGTTTGAGGAGGATGCACTAGAAAGAAAATTTTAGAACAATACTTAAGTATTGAACCGTGAAGATTTGCATGATTAACTGTAAGTAATGTTTTGATAAATTGAATTTTTTGAGATTTTACAAAAACAAGGCAAATCACATTGAACATATCTTAATTAGCATTGAAATATTTTAAAAATATGTTTTGCTAAATGAATTGTTTGAGGAGGATCTACTTGGTAGAAAACTTAAGACCAATCCTTAAGTGGTTAACCTTGGACATTTACATGGTTAACTTTAAATAATATTTTGTTAAATTTGAATTTTATGATATTTTATCAATAACAAGGAAAAATCACCTTGAAACCAACCTAGTTAACATTGAAATAATAAAAGGTGACTTAAAATATGTTCTTCTTAATGAATTGCTAGAGTAGGATGAACTTTGGGGAAAATTCCATACTAATCCTTAAGTGTTGAACTGTGAACCATTTATATGGTTAACCGTGAGTAACGTTTTGTTAAATTGAATTTTCTAAGATTTTACAGATAATAAGGCTAAATCACCTTGAACCCAACTTGGTTAGTATAAAATTTTTATGTTCTGACTTAAGAATATTTTTTTAAAATGAATAGTTTGTGGAGGATGCACTTGATAGAAAACTTCAAACCAATGCTTAAGTGGTGAATCGTGAACATTTACATGGTTAACTGTATTTCTAAAATTTTACTAATAAAAAGGAAAAATCACCTTAAATCCAACTTAATTAGGGTTGAAATACTATATGGTGACTTAAGAATATGTTTTTCTTAATGCATTGTTATAGTATGATGAATTGAGGAGAAAATGTCAGACTAAGCCTTAAGCGGAGAACTGTGAACATTTACATGGTTAACTGATCGCTTTGGTAAATTAACTTTTTTGAAATCTTACCAACAACAAGGAAAAATCACCTTGAACACAATTTGGTTAGCACTTAGATATTATGCGGTGGCTTAAAAATATGTTTTGCTAAATGAATTATTTGAGGAGGATGCACTAGAAAGAAAATAGTAGACCAATACTTAAGTGGTGAATCGTGAAAATTTACATCATTAAATGTAAGTAAAGTTTGGCTAAATCAATTGTTTGAGGATGATACACGTTGGAGAAAACTTGAAACCAATGTTTAAGTGGTGAACTGTGAACATTTACATGGTTAACTGTGAATAATATTTTGTTAAATTAAATTTTCTTAAATTTAACCAATAACAAGGAGAAATCACCTTCAACCCAACTTTGTTAGCGTTGAAATATTATATGGTGATTTAAAAATATGTTTTTATTTTTGAATTGTTAGAGTAGAATGAACTTCTTAAAAAAGTTGAGACTAATCCTTAAGTGGTGAACCGCTAACATTTATATGGTTAACTGTGAGTAATATTTTGTTGAATTGAATTTTCTAAAATTTTACCAATAAATCACCTTGAACCCAACCTGGTCTGCATGAGATTATTATGCGTTGACATGTGAATATGTTTTTCTTTTTTCAAATGAATAGTTTGAGGAGGATGCACTTGAGAGTAAACTTCAAACCAATGCTTAAATGGTGAACAGTGAATATTTACATGGTTAGCTGTGACTAATATTTTCTTAAATTAAACCTATAACAAGGAAAACTAACCTTGAATAAAACTTGTTAGCATTGAAATATTATATGGTGACTTAAAAAATGTTTTTATTTATGAATTGTTAGAGTAGGATGGACTTCTTAAAAAATTTCAGACTAATCCTTAAGTGTGAACCTTTAACATTTATATGGTTAACTGTGAATAATGTTTTGTTAAATTGAATTTTCTAAAATTTTACCAATAAATCACCTTGAACCCAACTTGGTTAGCATGAAATTATTGTGTGCTGACTTGAGAATATTTTTTTTTTCAAATGAATACTTTGAGGAGGATGTACTTGAGAGAAAACTTCAACCCAATGCTTAAGTGATGAACAATAAACATTTACATGATTAACTGTGAGTAATGTTTGTTGAATTGAATTTTCTAAAATTTTACCACAACAACACAAAATCACCTTAAAACAAACTTGATTAGCATTGAAATATTATACGGTGACTTAAGAATATATTTTCTTAATGATTTGTTATAGTAGGATGAACTTAGGAGAAAACTCTAGACTAATCGTTAAGTGGGGAACTGTGAATATTTACATAGGTAACTATGATAATGTTTTGGTAAATTAACTTTTCTGAAATTTTACCAATGACAAGGCAAAATCACCTTGAACCCAACTTGGTAGCATTGAAATATTATATGGTGACTTAAAAATATGCTTTGCTAAATGAATTGTTTGGGCTAGAAAGAAAATTTTAGAACAATACTTAAGTGGTGAACCATGAATATTTACATGATTAACTGTAAGTAATGTTTTGATAAATTGAATTTTCTGAGATTTTACAAATAACAAGGCAAAATCACATTGAACCCAACTTGATTAGCATTGAAATATTACATGTGACTTAAAAATATATTTTGCTAAATGAATTGTTTGAGGAGGATCCACTTGTTAGAAACCCTGAAACCAATGCTTAAGTGGTGAATCGTGAGCATTTACATGGTTAACTGTGAATTATATTTTTTTAAATTTGAATTTTATGAAATTTTACCAATTACCATGAAAAACCACCTGGAACCCAACCTGGTTAGTGTTGAAATAATAGAGAATGACTTAAAAATATGCTCTTTTTAATGAATTGTTAGTGTAGGATGAATTTAAGCAAAAATTTCATACTAATCTTCACGTGGGGAACCGTGAACCATTTATATGGTAAACTGTGAGTAATGTTTTATTAAATTGAATTTTCTAAAATTTTACCAATAACAAGGCTAAATCACCTTGAACCCAACTTGGTTAGCATGAAATTTTTATGTGCTGACTTAAGAATATGTTATTTCTTTGAAATGAATAGTTTGTGGAGGATGGACTTGGCAGAAAACTTCAAATCAATGCTTAGGTGGTGAACCGTGAAAATTTATATGGTTAACTCCGAGTAATGTTTTGTTTAATTGAATTTTATAAATTTTTACCAATAACAAGGTAAAATTACCTTAAACCCAACTTGATTAGCCTTTAAATACCACATGGTGACTTAAGAATATGTTTTTTGAATGAATTGTTAAAGTAGGAAAAACATGGGAGAAAATTTCAGACTAATCCTTAAGTGGGGAATTATGAACATTTACATGGCTAACTTTGCGTATTATTTTGGTAAATTGACTTTTCTAAAATTTGACCATCAACAACGAACGACCACCTTGATGCAATTTGGTTAGCACTAAGATACTATATGATGGCCTAAAAATATGTTTTGCTAAATTAATTATTTCAGGAGGATGCAATAGAAAGAAAATAGTAGATCAATACTTAAGTGGTGAATCGTGAACATTTACATAATTAAATTTAATGTTTTGCCAAATGAATTGATTTAGGATGATGCACGTTGGAGAGAACTTCAAACCAATGCTTAAGTGGTAAACCATGAACATTTTCATAGTTAACTATGAATATTATTTTGGTAAATTAATTTTTCTTAAATTTAACCAATAACAAGGAGAAATCACCTTGAACCCAACTTTGTTAGCATTGAAATATTATATGGTGACTTAAAAATATGTTTTTATTAATGAACTATTAGAGTAGGATGAACTTATTCAAAAATTTCAAACTAATCCTTCTGTGGTGAATTATTAACATGTTTATGGTTAACTGTGAGTGATGTTTTGTTAAATTGAATTTTCTGAAATTTTACAAATAAATCACCTTGAATAGAACTTGGTTAGCATGAAATTATTATGTGCTAACTTGAGAATATATTTTTTTTTTTTCAAATGAGTAGTTTGAGGAGGATGAACATGAGAGAAAACTTTAAACCAATGCTTAAGTGGTGAACCGTGAACATTTACATGGTTACTTGTGACTAATGTTTGTTGATTTGAATTTTCTAAAATTTTTCTAATAACAATGCAAAATCACCTTTGACTTAACTTGATTAGTGTTGAAATATTATATGGTGACTTAAAGAATATATTTTTCTTAATGGATAGTTATAGTACGATGAACTTGAGAGAAAATTATAGGCCAATCCTTAAGTGGGGAATTGAGAACATTTAGAGGGTAACTGCTAGTAATGTTTTGGTAGATTGACTTTTCTTAAATTTTACCGATAACAAGGCAAGATCGCCTTGAACCCAACTTGGGAAGCATTGAAATATTATATGGTGACTTCAAAATATGCTTTGCTAAATGAATTGTTTGAGGAGGATGCACTGGAAATAAATTTTTTTAACAATACTTAAGTGGTGAACCGTGAAGAATTACAATATTAACTGTAAGTAATGTTTTGATAAATTGAATTTTCTAATATTTTACAAATAACAAGGCAAAATCACCTTTAAACCAACTTGATTAGCATTGAAATATTATATGGTAACTTGAAAATATGTTTTGGTAAATGAATTATTTGAGGAGGATCCACTTGGTAGAATACTTGAGACCAATCCTTAAGTGGTGAACCTTCGACATTTACATGGTAAACTATAAATAGTATTTTGTTGAATTTGAATTTTATCAAACTTTACCAATAATAAGGAAAAACCTCTTTGAGCCCAACCTGGTTAGCATTGAAATAATAAAAGGTGTTAAAAACATGTTCTTCTTCATGAATTGTAAGAGTAGGATGAATTTCGGAAAAAATTTCATACTATTCCTTAAGTGGGGAATCGTGAACCATTTATATGGCTAACTATGAGTAATTTTTTGTTAATTGAATTTTCTAAAATTTTACCGATAACAACGCTAAATCACCTTGAACCCAACTTGGTTAGGATGAAACTTTTATGTGTTAACTTAAGAATATGGTTTTTCTTTTAAATGAATAGTTTGTGTAGGATGCACTTGAGAAAACTTCAAACCAATGCTTAAGTGGTGAAGTCTGAACATCAACATGGTTGACTGGTAATGTTTTGTTTAATTGAATTTTATAAAATTTTACCAATAACAAGGCAAAATCACCTTAGACCCAACTTGATTAGCACTGAAATACTATATGGTGACTTGAGAATATGTTTTTCTCAATGAATAGTTATAGTAGGATGAACTTGGGAGAAAATTTTAGACTAATCCTTAAGTGGGGAACTGTGAACATTTACATGGTTAATTGTGAGTATTGCTGATGCATCCCTCCCAAGCCATGGTTGAAAAATTCTTGAGGATGAGAATGCCGCCTAGGATCTACTCTTAGAAGTTCTTGAGGTTGAAGAAACGGAGGTGAAAGACTAGGAGATGAAGGTGAAGATTGACGCCACTTCTTCAATGAAGGAGAAAAGACATGGTGAAGCTAGCCACAAGGGAAGGAATCCTTGATAATAGTATGCAAGACTTTCACAAGAGTGGAGAGAACATGACACTCTCTAAGAACAAAGAGCTCTCAAATTTAGAGAAAGGTTATTTTCATTCAAATGAGTGATAAAAATTACATGAAGGAGGGAATGCTCTATTTATAGAGCAAAACATGAACCATAGGCTTAGGATACTCAACTTGAACGTCCACTTGGCTTAATTACGGGTTAATTACTTAATTTAGTATAATTTAGCATGTGCTCAATTAACACTAATTTAATCCAACTAAAGATCCAAACACGGCCCTAAAAATATGGATGTATGTTCCTTCTAGTTTGAATTTGAATTTTGGAGGGAAATGACATGGCACCTCCAAAATTCAAATTCAAATAAGAAGTAACAAGAATAATCCATGTAGCAGTGAGAAAACACATGTGGAGTGAAACAAGGGAGCAAGGGGCCCCATATGTCTCCTACATGCTTCATGTGTTGGTTAGAAGGGCGTGCAAAGGAATTAGAGGTGTAGAAATAAGATCTTACACGTCCAAACTCTCTTGGACTAGCCCAAACTAATTAACGCACTCCACAAGGAGACTAATTACACCTCCTAAATAAAATAGACCCTATAGGCCAAAATACAAGGCTGAATATAAAACTAACTACACCCCTAAAATCCTAATGACATAAGAGTGCTTATACAAGCCTAAAATATGGTTAAATGAATACAATTAAATGGAACATGTCCTAAATTAAGTTCCTTAAAGCTTCATCCAAGTCATGATCCTTTCTTATTGGTCTTATCTCAAGCCCATGCTAGGCGTGCATGCATCATATCTTCTCCTTTAAGGAGGATTGAACCTCAAATCAAGTGGTCTTTCTTCCTTTTTTTCCAATCCTGCAAAAGCACCCATATAGGAATGAATATATAATTATATACCCAGATGTTAAGGGTAAGAGGCCTATAGGGAGGGCTCATAGACTTGGGGTAGTGAGGGTATGCACTAAGGTTTGAAAAATGTTTACTGTGCCTATGCCCCCACACAGCAGTTCCCCAAGTGACTCTAAGTTCACTAAAGGCTAGTCCCATTCAGGTAACAAGTAGATAAGCTTAGGTACCTTGGAGCACTCATCCAAGAAAGCCAAGTAGGCTTTATCTTGTTGTTCACCCCATAAGATGATGATGGGCCTAGGGGTGGACCTTTCTTTCAAGTCTCTTTGAATGGGCCATGAGATTGGCTACAGATAGAAAAATTTTTTAGCCTAATCTCCTGACCACACTTAGCCATATCCACAAATAGTGTTTGAGGTTGTGCTTCATTGTGCTCAAAAGTTATGGGCACAACCTCATTTCCTACTTGCAACACGGGAAGGTTATTTTCAATTAGATTTTCCTTGGATGGCAAGATAAATATCCTTGAAGAACAACTTCCTTTTCTTTCAAGTGTTGAACTTGAGGTTCTTGTTTGAGCTTTATGAATAAAGGTTCAAGTTCAACACTTGGTGAATTTTCTTCTTTATGTGCAACTAGAGGTTGTGGAAAGATGTGTTCAAATGATTGAGACACAACCTCCACTTGCACTTGTCCTAAGAAAGAAGTTTTTTTAATAAGATCCTCCTTAGGACTTAAGGAGTAATCTTCTTGAAGACCTTATTCTTTCTCACTTTTGACCAAGTTTTGAACTTGAGGATTTGGTCTTATAGATGTAGGGTTAAGTTCAAAACTTGGTGAAGTGTCAAGTAGGACTTCACATTCACCTTTCTCTAAAAAGTCCTTTACCAAGCATTTGTCTTGACAAATTTGTCTCTCAAAAGGTAACGATTCAAGTCCAACACTTGTTAAAGTGCTTGATGAAGAATCATTCTCAAGGAAAGTTTGAGATTGTGAGTCAGTGTGCTTCAAAAATTCTGGACGATCTCAAACTCAACTTTTGTTTTTAAAGATTGGTTATAAGGTTTCCCTAAGCTAGAATTTAAAGCTAACTCTTGGCTAGGATTACTTTCCTCACCAATCTCTTTTTCTAAATTTTTATTTTTTAAATTTTTAAAGGTGTGTGTGTGCTTTTTATCTCCTCTCTCCTTTTCACTCCTTTTATTCTCTTTCCCCCTCTTGAGTTTTCTTTCTTTTTCCTCTTTTTCTATTCTTTCTCTTTCCCACTTTTCCTCTCTTTTTTCCCAATATTCATTTCTTCTTTTCTTCTCACTCTCCCAATATTCTTCTCATTTTGCCCAATACTCCTTTCTCTCTCTTTCTAATATATTTCTTTCTTTCTTTTCTCTCTCCCATTTTTCTTCTCTCTCTTTTCTCTTTTTCCTCTCGTGCTTTTCTCTCTCTTTCCTCTTTTTCTCTTCTTTATTTTTCCTCTCTTTCTTTTCTTTCTATTCTCTGTTTTCTATACTTCTCTTTTATTTTTCTTTCTATCTCTCTACACTTCGCTCTTTATTTTTCAAAGTGCTCATAAGGATAGGAAAATGAAGTGTAAAATAAGGGAGAATTTTGGTCATGGTAACCACTAAGGAGGGGTTGGTTCCTAGAGTTGAACTCACTCATTTCATCCTTTTTTTGGTTTCTTTACTAAAAGTGTATGAGTCTTTGGAACTCAACACCACCTAGGAAAATGCAAGAGTATACACAAACTAATCTAAACGAAAACCTATTAGTGCAAGAGCCTTTGGAACTCTTAAACACTCACTAAAAATGCACGTAACAAACCAAGGTAAAGTAAGGCAAAATCTAAAAGAGATAAGGAAAATACAACTAAAAATTATCACAAGGAATAACTAAAAATATTCAAGTCTCTCCCAAACAATCTCTCCCAAGGTGTTTCACTCTTTGTCCATGCTCTTCCTTTTGTTCAAGTCCTTTTAGCTATTTCAAATCTTCCTTAAGATGCTACCCTTGTGGAAGACTTCCTTACTCAAGGCTTACCTACTCAAAAGTGGCACCCAACCAAAGCAAGAACCAAAGAGATAGGACAAGCACAAAAAGGCAAGAAAAAACACAATTTAAATGGCGCACTATCCAAGTGGAAGGATTAATAGAAACAAGACACAAAGAAATTCAAGCAGACAAACTGAAAATAAAGTTATAAAGAAGGCTAAGAACACAAAGGAAAATCATAGAATGGTTCTAGATTTAGAAGAAGGACTAAAAATAAAAAAATGACTAAAACATTTTCAAAAATTGCACCAATTATAAAAGTGATGGCCGAATGCTATGTGTTCAAGATTCAAGCTATTTCAATTGATTTTAGGTCCTCTTTGCACTTTAAATGATTTCCTATTAGGTACACCAATTTTGTCTACGTATTTCTACAGGAAGACCTAATAGACTTGGGGTGGTGAGGGTGTGCACTAAAGTTTAAAAATTGTTTGTTGTGCCTATGCCGCTACACAGAAACTCCCCAGGTGACTCCAAGTTCACTAAAGGCTAGTCCCATTCAGGTAGGAAGTGAGACAAGCTTAGGTGCCTTGGAGCACTCATCCAAGAAAGCCAAGTAGGCTTTATCTTGTTGTTCACCCCACAAGATGATGGTGGGCCTAGGGGTGGACCATTCTTGCAAGGTCTCTTTAATTTGGGCTTGAGATTGGCTAAGATTAAAAAGGGTTTGTAGCCTAATCTCTTGACCAAATTTGGCCATATTTACATGGTTAACTGTGAGTAAGAGAACTTTAGGTGGGGAACTATGAACATTTACATGGTTAACTGTGAGTATTGTTTTGGTAAATTGAATTTTCTAAAATTTTACCAATAATGTTGCAAAACCACCTTGAAGCCAACTTGGTTATCATATAAATATCATTTGATTACTTAAAAATATGTTTTCCTATATGAATTCTTTGAGGAGGATGCACTAGAAAGAAAATTTTATACCAATACTTAAGTGGTGAATCGTGAAAATTTACATAATTAACTATAAGTAATGTTTTGATAAATTGATTTTTCTGAAATTTTACAAATAACAAGGCAAAATCACCTTGAACGCAACTTGGTTAGCATTGAAATATTATATGGTGACTTAAGAATATGTTTTGCTAAATGAATTGTTTGAGGAGGATCCACTTGGGAGAAAATTTTAGACCAATCCTTATGTGGTGAACCTTGGACATTTACATGGTCAATTGTGAGTAATGTTTTTCTGAATGAAAATTTCTAAAATTTTACCAATAACAAGGCAAAATCACCTTCAACTCAACTTGGTTAGTGTTGAAATATTATATGGTGACTTAGGAATATGTTTTGCTAAATGAAAAAAAAAATTCAAGTTAATACTTAAGTAGTGAACCGTGAACATTTACAAGGTTAATTGTTAGTAATGTTTTGTTACATTAAATTTTTAAAATTTTACCAATAACAAGGAAAAATCACCTTGAACCCAAGTTAATTAGCATTGAAATATTATTTGGTGACTTAAGAATATGTTTTGCTTAATGAATTGTTTGAGTAGGATGTACTTGGGATAAAATTTCATATCAATCCTTAAGTTGTCATCTGTGAATATTTATATGGTTAACTATGTGTAATGTTTTGTGAAATTAAATTTTATGAAATTTTACCCGCAAAATCACCTTGAACTCAACGTGGTTAGCGTTAAAATATTATGTGGTGACTTAAGAATATGTTTTGTTCAATGAATGGTTTTAGGAGGTTGCACTTGGTAGAAAATTTGATATCAATCCTTAAGTGTGAACCCTTATCATTTACATGATTAACTTTAAGTAAATTTTTTTAAGTGAGATTTTGAGAAAATTTTTTGGAAACAAGGCAAAATTAGTTTGACCCAACTTAATTAGCATTTAAATATTATGTGGTGACATAAGAAAATGTTTTGCTTTATGATATTTTTTACGAGGCATATTAGTGAAGTTTTCAAATCAATCGTTATGTAGTGAACTATGAACATGTACATGGTTAAATATGGGTAATATTTTTTTAAACATAATTTTTTGAAAATTTTCCCAAACAAGGAAAAATAAGTATGAACCAAATATTGTGACATGTCAACATGTTTAACATTATCGAAAAGAGATCATAATTATTTAACATCACATTAGTGTTTATATAGCCACATATAAATAACTGTATGTTACAATAATTAGATAAGATAATTACAACCCATGTAGTCTAACACTTTTCATGTCTTGGTGCCTATACATTAAGTTCAAATTATACGTTGCAACATACACCTATGTATCATTATCAATACTAATATTACAATTTATTGGAAGATTCTCCTTTGATTAAGTTGTTCAACCTTTTAAGCAAGTTTGGATTTGTTCAAACAAATAAAAGCATCGTCATTATCTATGATAATACATCTTATTCAATTATGCAAAACATCTCCATATGTGTATTGTCATATTTAGTATTAGATAAGTTATTTCAAATATAAATTACATCTACTAGGTCAAAAACAAAAAATCTTAAGACAAAGGTGGCAACATTCTAGAGATATTTGAACTTGGTCTGGAATAGAATATTGGACGGTAAGAATTATCTTTGGAGAAGTATGCATCAACCATAGGTTGTAGTCAAGTAATTTGCAACTACTTATAAAGAAAAGGAGCACATATATAAATATATGAAGACAAAAGGATATTCTCTCATTAGCATCATGTATAAGGTTACTCCACATGACTAGACATTTGCAAGCTAATTTTAAATGCAAGAAAACATAACAGAAGCAACCCATTGAGATACCCAACATGAAAACTAGTAAAGTTAAAAATCAAAATTTTTAATGTTTAAATCAATTTCACTCCAACACTTTTCTAATGATATTGAAGATTGAAAGGGGTTACACATAAGTATATGGTGAGCTAATGGAGTTGTTGAGATTAGCAAGGATATTGAAGACAAAACACATCTAGCTAAGCTGAAAGTGAGCATTCAGATACATTTATGAAATTTTAAAAATAATTTAAAAAAAAACAAAATGGAAGAGTGCAAATGAAATAAGGGTGAACGAAGCAACTTGGGTGACAATGATGTCAATTTATTTCATTAAGAACTTGACATTTTCTTTTATTGATGCACAAAAAAGAAACTTTTTACACTCTTTAATGATAGAGGAGTAGGGGGGAGAACAATGAGGGCAGAGTCCCCTCCCTACACCCTTGCCTTGGAACCTAACAGTTCGTTGAGAACTTTTATAGTACAGAAAGATAGTAGTGGACATATATAAGACAATAATATAAATTGTGATTTGCCAACTAAGTAACTAAAAGTACACATTTGACAAGGGATGCAAAAGATAACAATCATAGTCCAACTATTCTAAAAGATATAAAATTAACATACAATACAAATCTTAAATCAAGAGTAAATCAATAATCTAAAAATCAACATTAGTTACTGTAGACTTAAAAAAATATATGTTATCTAGTTGTTGTGATATATAAAAAATTTGAAAGTGCACAAAAAAATTAAAAATGGGAGGAAATTACAAAGGTATTTGAAGTATCTAAGATGTGTCCAACATGGATGCAAGTACAATATGGACATAACTATAATTTTAGAGTGTTTGCTGCATTTCCTTACTATGTAATAAAACAACCTTCGTTTGGATTGCAGACCAAACTGACTATTTAATTGGATGAAAAACTAGACAATTTTATTACTTTAAATTCTTATAACACAAATAAAATTCAAGAATTCTCTATCTCATAAAAGATGACAAGTTAAAAAAAAAATTGTTCATTTAAATTGTGATGATAATAAATCTACATAAAAAAACAATACCATGAAACAAAGCCTTAAACAATAACAGAAACAATATATACTTACAACCCAACAACATTTTATCCTAAAACAAAAAATGAGGATTTAATACAATAACAGCCACTCCAAGAATGAAGATATGATAGTAATATAATAATTATTAGTCAAAGTATAAGAGATCACTTATTTGATTGGTTAAAGATAACATAAGCCAAAGTATACTTTTAAACCACACTAAAAAAGGAATAAGGTAAAAAAGTCATCATTGAAGACTTTTATACACAGGGAATTTCATCAACAACTAGGAAAATTTTCATAGTTGAGACACTTCATCAAATGTCTAACCTACTTTATTTTTCATGTTTATCACGCAAACTGGAAAAACTTAAAAAATACTTATCCACAATAATATTCAAATATAATTACCTTCATTCATCAAAGGGAATTTCATCAAGCACTTAACATACTTTATTATTCAGGTTTGGCATAAAAAATGAAAAAACTAAAAACATCCTAATTTAAAGCACAATATGCAAGAGCAAAAGTGAGAAACAAAAAAAAAAGTCCCCCTTTGTGAGTGAAAAAGACATTGGTGCGGGAGAACCGTCGAGATCAAGGAATGATCTAGGAGAATGGTAGAGATCTCCAACCATAACCATGAACTATACAGAGAATGAACCACACAATGCTGATACAAGAGAAGAGAAGATGTGAGGTAAGAAGCAAAGCAATAAGAATCGACAAATAAGAAGAGAAAATTGAGCAAAGCTTATTGAGAAAAACTCGATCATGTCTCAAGGATACCCAATGTAATTTTTAAAAATATAATTTGTAATTTTTAATGTTGGTTTCATTTATAATTTTTAAAAATAATAAAATATAATTTTTTTCACATATAACGCCATCATAGGTGTATAATGGAGGGATGCCCAATGTGAGTGTATGTTCTATAACTACTCTTTTTCCTTCCCTCCTTCTCATTCCTCCTTCCTTTCGGTCACCAACAATAAAACTATCATCATAGGATTCCCAACCAGTGACTATATGGTAATTTCCAAATCTAAAATTTTCTTTGGCTAATAAAATACAGGAAAAAAAAAAGTGGAGAGACTCATCGGAATTTAAATTTTATTTTTGAAATCTCAATTTGATACTCCCATATCAAATTAACATAGAGAAATGAATAATCTCATTTCAAACAACTTATTTACAATTTCTTCAATTTTTTCATTATTTTTTTAATAATTTTCATTAATAGATACATCTCATGTTATAATCCGTTATTCTTCAATAATAATTTAGTCAAACCGTTATTTGATTTTTAAATAAACCTTTGATATTAAATTTAGCCAATCAAGTCGGTCTCTATTGTTAGTCAAACACTAACTCCATTAGTTGACTTCTATGTCGCACTTTATAACATTTAAAGACATGTATTGTATATAGTAACAATGTGTCATCCAATCATGCACGCGTTGAGAGGATCAAAATGAAGATTTCAAAATGCTTCTTAATATTGGATTGGATTATTTTTAATTTTTAATTTTTAATTTATCTCATGCTTTTGTTCCCTTAACCAAGTAGTTTGTCGGTCTAGTTTACAACAACTATAATAATAAAAAAAAGTCTCACAAGTCACAAGTATTTAAGGAATTTATAAATTAAAAATAAAATTGATAAATTAATGTTGTTTAGAATATTAAAAACAAATGCAACATTTTTTTAATTTTAAAATCATTATCATTTTAAATTTTATTTACGTATTTTTATCACTTAGAAATTAAAATACATTAACTTTTTAAATTTAATATTTACTTTTATAATTTATTAAGTATGAATATGAACGGATTAAATAAATAATTTAATTGAACACTAATAGATTTTTAAAACATGAATAATGTTAATTTATTTTTATATTCTATAAAAAAATTATTTTTGTATTTAAAATTTCAAACAGTAATTATCCAAAATTGTAAAAACATAAAAATACAAAATAAATTTCTCTATAACTTATAGTTTTTTATGAAATGAATGTGAAGAAAATTAGTAAATAAGTTTTTCTATAAACTAAAATTAGCTTATCTATAAACTCCTGTAAAAGCTCTCATATAACTTAAAACTTTTTACAAATTAGTTATAAAAAATCTCACATTGTTTATAAAATTTTATGTAAAGTTTTTTAATTTTCTTTTTCTAGAAGAACTTTTGCAAAAACTAATTGAAAATAAGCCCTAAGATAAATGCAGCAAATGCTTTCGAGGAAACAGCCTCTGTAGACTTAGGGCGTGCATGTATGATGCCTTGACATAATTGTGTATGATAGTTATTGAAACGAAGTAGACAAAATTATTTGCTGGTACGTCAGCGTCAATTTTGACCCGAATCAAAATGTTTCATGCGGTGTACAGGGTAGAAATGGTCAAAATTCATTATCATTTTTCCCATGGGATGTGTTATGTGTACAAATTGCTCTAAGGAAGGTCTCATGCATAGACGTAGAGTAATTACGGCCAAGTATTTAAGCCTATGTAGTATGTAATAATACAATCCTATGTCTAGTTTCGCCAATGTGGCATTTTGGTCCCCCACCAAGTACAGTTCAAATAGGCATATATGATTTGGCCATTACGTCTTATTGTCTTAATTTTTCCATTGCTTTTTCTCCTTTTAACATGACAAGATATTGTCTACTGTAAGTTATAAAATGTCATACATGTCATGCGTGTTTCATATTATGATACACGTCAATTTATATACAAGTTCATCAAAGCTAAGCTAGTACTGGGAAGAATACCATCAATTGAAAGAATAAAAGAAATATTAAGGGTGGAGTACATTTGAGAAATTACCCTCTGCATATTTTGATGTGTGGCCTAAATCAGAGACAGTGTTGGTCGACATCAAATTAGCCACCAGATGAAACATCATCCACCTATACATAGATGTATATAATGTTGATAATCAAACAAGTCGATTAAAACAGTTTTTGGTTCTTCTTGGGGGGCATATTTCTCTCAAAGAAATAAGGCAGCATACTTTACAACAGCAAAAATTTTCCCTCACAAAATATTTTTGTGCAAGAGACATGGGGAACAAAATCAATAACCTGTTCCAGTCTTGCCCGGCGACACAATGCATTAGTGCCAATGGTGGCTAACTCATGCATCCATCTATTCGGTGATGAACCAATACCAACTATGGGCAAACTGTCATGAACAAAAGCTAAGTTAAAATTTCGTCTCCCATGAGGTTAAAGCTATTAAACCATTAAAAATTTCTCAAACATGAAATTCAAGTAGGTGCGAGGCCCAAGAGGAGACAAACTTTCTCATGTTAACAACATTCTATTTCTATAGCATCACTTTAAAAATTGAATTTACAAGTTAACGACATTCTGCATTTGTTTTACGAATTACAGATAAAATTCTATATGCCACATTACAAATCACAGATCATACCTACCTATCACACACTCACAATAAAATTGGTGGAGAACTACTTGACAGGTATGATAGCATCTAGATTTTTCTGAAGCACCCAACCTTTTGGGTAAACTATATTATGGACGTCCAAATGGACATGCCAATTCAATATTTTTGAACAACCAGAAGGTGAACCTTCCATTTGACTTTCATCTTCCACCAATTGTTCTATAAAGGTGGTCTCCTGTCAAAACCAAAAGTCATATCAGTTTATTGATTATAAGAATTGCAGATAATAATAAATGGCTAAAAAATAAAAAATAGTAAGGCCAGCTGAGCATATTAAAGGTTGGGACAGATTAAGGAATGACAATAGAAGGCATACTTGGAAACCCTCCTTCACTGTGTCTAACTGTCGTATGGGATTTGAAGAAGGGTGTCGCCATCGTTTTGGATCCCACAAGATTGTGCTATTGAATGCAAATCCAGACATATCAACATGAAATCTGCGAAGTCTTTTACTTTTCTCATTTGTATGCCATCCAATCACTTGGCTTGCATTGCATACAGGACCCTCCAAAATGGCCTTGTTCTTGCTTGGTGCGAGCATTGCAACAGGCCAAGTGCCAAAACGGCTATAAAACCAGTTCAACATTAGAAGATACGAATATAAATACAAGAGAGGACAGCATTCATTATTCTATATAAAAATCGTTAGTTCATTTAGGTATCAGGTAGTGTTTGCCCTGGCTTTATATATATATATATATATATATATAAAGAAAAAACATCAACGTTACTCCAGAAATTTAAGTTAAAAATGAAATCTTCATAAAGATAAAGGTGCGCAGCAATTCTTTAATTCTTTTGTAACTCCAAAATTGCTTTTAAACCATACAATACTTTTGTGCGAAAAGCTCATCCAATTAGCCGCTATGGAAGCTTTTTGTTTTTTCTTCATTAAAGAAAATAGTTAATTTTATTTTTGAGAATTCATTAGAATGTGTTCGACCCTGCTTCTCCATTTACGGAGAAAAGCCCAAAAGGTGTTAGGTCAAACACTTTTCAACTATGAAAGTGGCATTTTCCAAGACAATTTTGGTTCTATTTCTTCAACAAAAGGGAAATGTAGTCAAGACATAACAATAAAAGGGATAACATCGTAGTCAATGACGGTTGGCTCAACTAGTAAAATTTTTTTATCTCAACAGGCGATCCTTCACTGGTAGGTCATTAATTAGTACCATTATGTGCCATCATTGAGGCTTGTGACTTGCTCTAAGCCTCTAACCTTGGAACAGAACCTGCTTCCCCCCTAAACATTACTATAAAAAAAAAGAGGGGAAAAGTAAAGGTGCATTGGTTAATTTTATGTGTTCAACCTGGCATGTTTTCTCTAATGATTATGTAAAAGGCACCTTATTTTGTTTCTTGTTCTCAAGAATTAGCAAAGAAAATGATGAAAACAAGATTTTTGTTGTTTTCACCCTTTCCCTAATGAATTCTTGAAAACGCGAATCAAAGTAAAGAGAAGATAACATCATAGTTATTATGAATGAAAACATATCAAATTATCAATCGAGAAAAACAAAAAAGGAAAGCTCCCTAAATCTTGAAGGATGCACAAAAAAGAAAAATCTTTTCAGTCTTAAAACAAGTGTAGAAAACAGAACTCTAGAATACAAGCTTCAAAATGATGGTTAAAGTTACCAAATATATAGTTCAAGGCTTAAAGAAACCACAAAACAAAAAGTGTTTCAGCATTGTTTTCTGCTCTACAGAAAAAACGAGTTCCCAGCAATTTCGGAGCAAGAAAAATCAACAACTCAAAAATTATATTGAAAGCTTTGTCATGCATATAAAAAAAAAAAAGACAATCACAGTCACATGTAAATTCTGCCTAGATTGAATAAACTTCTCTCAAATTAAAATCAATTTATACACTTCAGCTATTTAAGAAACTCTCATCTAATTTCTCCAAAGTTTGATTGATTTTACTTTCCTAGTTCTTTTCTAATAAATGCTTGCTGAGAAGTTGATCTAAATTGGGCCTGTATATTTTTAAAGGTAAAAGAAAGTATGAATGACAGCAAAAAAGGACAGTCGTAACTATTTCATTACCTAGAGAAGCCAAATATCTCAAAACAAAATATACAAATTTAGTCATGTAATTATTAAAATCTTATCTAAAAAAAAAAAAGAACTAAACTCCCAAATTTGTTCCTTACGACACATTTAGTCCCAAAGAATTGGAACCCCTCCCACGGGGTCCCTTCCCCAAGTTACCAACAAACATGAATTATATCTCAATTATATAATTTTAGATGCTTACATGAAACGAACTACCGGAGCCAAATGCCACCAAAAAACAGGTGTGCCAACCGCTTGGAGACAAAGGAAACTAACTTAAGGCAACAAACAAAGAAGAGGTAAAAACTCCGTCTAATACGCTCAACAACCAACCCTCCCAAAAATCGAAGCTAACACGGATTAGATGCAAAATGCAAACCCGTCACCACGACAGAACTAATTAGAAACCTGACGGAGGTAAAAAACAAAAAAGCAACAGTCCGATCAAGTAAAAGAATCAAAGTAAGTACCTGATATCTCTCAAGGCGTCAAACAACTCGAGAGAATACACATTATCATCATCCGCAAAGTAAACAATCCCATCGAGCCTATGACGCTCAATGTGTTCCAACGCCGTATTCCTCTGATGAACACCTCTGTCCTTCACATCCGTCGAATTCCTATTGCAAACCAAATGCCTATACATCACGCCGGTCTTCCTCAGCACCTCCGCCGTCTCCATCGACGCCGCGTTCATCTCCACCACAATCCAAACCACCGGCGGCGGCACCAGCCGCAGCACCTGCCCCAACCGGTTCAGGAAATACGCCTGAAACGCGCGCCCGTACGTCGGTGTCACCACAATCAGCGGCTTCCTCGGCGCGAAATCGAACCTCTCGCTCTGCCTCACCCACTCCGCGCTCAGACTCACCGGATCGATCACGAAACCCTCCTCAACGCGATTCCGCAGAACGCGATCTTTGCGGAGCAGCTGCTGCGCGTTGCTCGCGCGCGGCAGAGGCGGCTTCATCTCGAACGAGTTTTCATGCGTGCGAACGTCCTCCGCCACGTGGCCGAATGGGGACATGCCTAGCAAGAAACCTACGAAGAAGCACAGGAAGCACCTGAACGCCACGCGCCTCCACTGGCCTTTCCGACCATGCCGGCGCGTGAAGACGCCGCCGACTAGTCTCCGGAACGCAGCCGCAAGTGCCGGCAGCGGCGACGAGTACTTAGCGTTGGCGGAGGGGAGCTTGTGCGACGGAGAGGAAACGGAAAACGAACCGTTCAGGTACTGGCGATCGGCATACGCGGGCGACAGAGTCCGTCGAAAGGAGGCCATTAAGTTATGCTTGAAGCAGAAAAACAGTTGAAAAAAGGAAAATGCAATAATGGCGGTAACTGAAATTGAAAAGAGAACTAAATGAGGTTGAAAAGAGATGGATCGAGACTAGGGATTGAATGGGTGAAAGTTTGTTACGAGAGATTTTGGAGAAACCGGAAAGATAGAGAGCAGAGATCTATTGCTAATGTTTAGTTACCAGTTCCTTCCTATTTTCTGTATTTCTCTACTCTCTTTTCTCTATTGTGTGAGATGAGAATTGAGAAGAGAAACCAAAAAAGGCTGCAACATGTGGATCCGGTTTCAGTTCCGGTTCGGGTGAAAGATCCGCTCCACCCTTCGTCAAAACTGAAAAGACAAAACACGTACCAACCTATCAAAACAATCAAATACAGAGTGGTGAATAATTTTATTGCTTCAAAGTTATAGGTGTTACATAATTATATTTTAAATTTTTAAGTAAATAAAATTTTGATAAGTTTTATGTGTGCAACTTATCATTTTTGAATGTCTTTGATTGAGTAATACAATATGCAGTTTGAGAGAGGGGGAAGGAAAGGAAAAAAGAAAGGAAAATAGAGAGAAAAAAAAAAGAAATAGAGAAAATAGAGAGAGAGAAATGAAACAGAGAAATAACTAAAAAGGAACCAGAAAAATAACTAAAAAGGAAAACAGAGAAATAACTAAAAAGGAAAACAGAGAAATTGAAAATTAACAGATCAAAATTATACGATACTGAATCTGGCAAAGCCGGTTAGACATCTTCGTATAATTTTGAAAACTAAGTAAAACTATACAAGGATCAAGTTTATAAGATGCTGAATCTGGCAAAACCGATTAGACATCTTCTTATAAACTTGAAAGATAAAACTATATATATGATAAGCCTTTAAATAATAATCGCATATTTAATAATTATTACTTAAGGCATCCGAAGATACCTTATAGGAAAACTACTCCATACTTTTAATAAGTTATGCTCAAGTTATAAAAGAAATACTTACAACAGGGGAGGAAAAGAGGGGAGAGGTGTAGAGAAACTTCTGATTTTATTGATGAGAAGAAATTTTTACATGTAAGAGAAGGGGTTTAGAGAGACGAGAGAGTAAGAAAGAGAGATGAGAGACCTAGAGAGAGAGAGGTGTGTGTAAGAGACGTGCTCAGCATAAGAGATTTATGACCCTTTTTATAGAAAAATTTTGTCATCGAAAACTGGTCAGAAGGTAAGCTTGTGACTGGTAACCTGTTTAAACGATTACTTGGTAATTGGCAACCTGTTGTGTTGGTAATTTTACCCTTCAGTCTATTACCTCAGTAAAGATGTAAAATTATTGTGTCAGAGGTAAAACTTTAATTGGCTCGTTTGACTCAAGCTAGAGTGACCAAATCAGCGATTTCTTCATCCATCTGTTCGGGAAGACTTGGGTCTTTAGTGTCATCACAGTCGGATGGAAATGATGATAGTTCAGGAGTGTTCTGGCCGTAGAAACCAGTTTCTTCGTAGATTTCTTTGTACAACCTTTCTTTTTCAAAATGTTTTATAAGTGAAAGGTTGACTCTATTGGGAATGGATGGAATTTATACCCATCATCTTCTTCAAGTATAATTTTGTATTTTGGGTTTCTTTTAGAAGAGTAAAATTTTCAGAATCTCTTTTAGAGAAGTTCTAATTTGACCCTTCTATGTATGCTTTCCAGAGGTTATATTGATATAGCTTATCTTTGTTGAGAGCTAACCTTTTGAGAGGATCATGCTCAAAAGAATTGTGGAACTCTGGATTTGTCTCTGTAAACAACTTTATAATGTGGGTGGCTATACTATCAGGATTAGTTGCACTTCTTGGAGAAGTGGTAATCTGTAAAGCCACTTGTGTCATGTGCTCAGCCTGGATATCATTTATGACTGAGTTTAATACAGGAGACAGAGCTGAAAATCTGTCTGTAGGTGGAATTGTCACAGAGTGAAGACATTCAGCTTCTAATAACATTATGGGAGTTATCAATACATCCCTGTATAACTGTGACTGGAAAGATCTCAAATCCATATGAGCTCTTCGGATAATAAATTTTATCTGACATGTACAGTCTTTGTCAACAGTTTTACAATACTTAGAAGATCCCAAACAAGGATTTCTGTTATTGAAATAAGTTTGTGTTTTTACAAATAAACCATTGTAATTTATAGTTTCAGAATGAACCTCAAACAGAAAGTCCAGTATTAATCCAAATTTTCCCAGGAGGATATTTGGATTTATTTGTTGATGGATACTGCAAGCAGCAGTAGCATATGTTTTGTTTTGAGCAGGAGGCTCAAACTGTAGGGCAGTCTTTATTTTTTCTTCATCGGTTGTTTCCAAACGAACTGCCATTTCAGCTTCTTCTTTTGAGTAGAAGCTTTTGTATGTAGACCAAAATTGGTCTTGTTTAGCCTCACTAAGGTCTTTAAATGAGGTGTAAACACCTTTGTTCTTACCTATAATAAGGGGAAAATGTGTAAAACCTTTCCCTGAATGAGAGGCAGGAGATGCTAAAGCTACTCCTTTATTGTCTTGGCAACAAAAACTGTATAATGCGCTTATGATGCTTTGTTTCACCTTTGTCACTTGGTGTTCATTTTGTGTTGTGTATTTTGGAATATTCCAAATGTTATCAATTAAAACATTTAATTTGACATTTGTTTGATCTCTTCTAGGATATTGGAAGATATTTGTGAGGATCGGCAATTCTTGTTTGGCGAACTTTGTATATTGGTCCGCCACAAATGGGGATTTTACTTGCTTGGGGCCAACGACACCCTTCTTTGTATTCTCGAGCATGTTGACCTGAAAGGTCTGTGTATGGGTGATATCTTCACCTGATGTACCTGGACAAAATGTTAGCACAAGTATTTTCAGAACCTTTGATGTGTTCAAAGTGTATGATTTTTCTAGAAAAATTTATGTAATCTTTAAAAAGTAACCACCTTTTATGAGGCTTTTTGTCGTTATTAATTTGATTTTTACCATAAGAAATTATGGCTTCACAATCTGTTCTGATTGTTATTTGTTGTTTATTTATAAAAAATAATTTAAATGCATCTAATGCATGTATGATAGCATTAACTTCATAGTCAGTGCTAGTTTTGTAAATTTTAGGTTTCGTTGTGTATTTACCAAAGGCATATCTACATATCTATTCTTCTGCCTTTGGTATGTGTTTATTTTTCTTTCGTTTGAGGATTGCTCCCCATCCGAGTTCACATCCATCACATTCGATTATCAAATAATCTGAATCTAATGGTAATTGTAAAATTGGTAATTTTGTTACCATTTGTTTTATTTTTTGTACTAATTTTATATCTTCAGAATTAAATTTTGTTTCTCCTTTTAATGTTGTTTTATTGTATAAGGGAGATGTATATTTTCCCAAATCAGGGATAAAACTTCTGGCATAATTTAAAAGTCCTAAAAAGGATCTAAGTGTTTTAATATCTTCCATTTTATCAGGAAAATCTTGTATTTTCTTTGATATATGTGGCTGGAGTTTAATAGTTCCATTGCCAATTTCTGTTACAAGAAATTCTATGAAATTTTTACAAATTTCCATCTTTGATTTTTAAATTATTAACCCGTAATGTTCCAATTTGTATAAAACTTGTTTCAAATGATAAAAATGATAATTTTTTTTAGAGAAAACTAGTATGTCATCAATATACACACAAGTGAAAGATTTAACATCTTTAAAAATATTGTCCATTTTCCTTTGGAAAACGGCAGAAGCATTTTTTAGTCCGAATGACATAACATTCCATTTGAATAGTCCTTCAGAACAAGAGAAGGTTGTCCATTTTATAGATTCAGATCCATTTTAACTTGATGGAATCCACTTTTAAGATTGAATTTTGAAAACCATTTGGCATCTTGTATTTGATTTATTAAAACATCTTTAGATGGGATTGAGTATCCATCTTCTACTGTGTTATCATTTAATCTTTTGTAATTGTAAACTATCCTAGATTTACCTCTTTTTTGTTCAGAAGATTTATTGACTATAAAAGTCGGACTTCTGTATGGACTAACACTTGGTGCTATTACTTTTAATTTTAACAGATTTTGTATGTGATTTTGACATTCTTCTTGTTCCCAATTGTTGAATTGAATGTCTTTTGTTTTAATAATTAAATCTGGGTTAATTATTTGTAGTTTACAGATTACGGGATCTCTGTCTCAAAATTTTGTAGGATCTTCTCCTATTATATTTGTTTTATTTAACCTATCAAGGATTTGTTGTATATTTTCAAATTTTATAGATTTTGAAATTTTAATTGAGGAAAAACCTTTGACTATGTTATCTAATATTAAAAAGGAGTATGCCTCTACTTCTTCATCTAATGTGTATGAGAAATTCATAGTACAATCACATGTACCAGGAGAATTTGAATTTTCACAAGGACACTCGCTAGAAGGAGTATCTTGTCTTAATGAATCACCACTGACTATTGGTGTCATTTGGGTTTTGTCACTAATCATACATAATCTTTATTTATATTGACAGATCTATTTTGACCTAAAACGAAATCTAGGCCGATAATCATACTTTGTTTTGAGGGAACTAGGTTTTCTGCCCTCATTGTTTTTATAAAAATTTTATGACCAAAAAGGTCACAATTTGTACTAAATTGAAGAGTAAGATTGTTAACTTCTTCATCATTTATCATAATTTCTCCAAACATGGTTCTAGTTTTTTGTATATGTTTGCTCTTTGTTATGTTTTGTTGTGGAACTACAGTTTTACATATAACTGTTTCTGAGTATCCTGTGTCCAGTAATGCTTGTATGATTTTTTCTGTTGATGGGGTATTGTTTATTTTTGAAAATGTTAATTTAACTAATATTTTTAAAGTAATTAGTTGTTGTTTGTTGCAAACTAATGGGATATATTCCATAGTTCCCATCATATTATTCTGTATAGAGAAGTGGCTTGACTCTGAGAAATCTATTTTAGTTTTCCTTTTTATAGTCTTTTCTAAAAGAATAATTTTTTCTTCTAGATTATTTACACGAGTTTCTAATACTGAAACTCTAGTATCTGTTAAGTCTTTGTTATATAATTTATTTGTGTTTTCTTTCTTTTCGAAAGAAGGTATTTCCTGTATATTCATGTGTTCTTTGACACATTTAATACAAAATTTTTTGTAGCATAGTGGGCAATGAGCCCTTTGGAATATGTGAAAATACCTTTCACAGTATTTACAAGAATTGATTCTATACCAGAATAAAATTATATTTTGTGTATACAGGGGTTTGTTTCTATGGTTTTCGTTAGACTATATCCTAAATCGTCTAATTCTTTTCCCATTTCATTGTATTCATCTCGCATAGGGAAATCATTATTATCTGGGTATAAATGAATATATTCATTGTTTGTAAATGCATTTATGAGGTCATAATTTTTATGAACCTTTTCTTGGTTCATTTCCTCTGTGTACTTTGTTATACTGATAACAGATAAGATTTCGGAGTCAGTAGAAACTTCTTCATCAATGGGAAGAAGATTCATATGACATGATTTTATTAACTCTGCCTCTTTTGTGTAAAGATTGACGATGTTTGGACAATCTCTTGAGAAATGTCCTGGTTGGCTACAAGCAAAACATTTTAATGTTTGTTTGTAGGTTTTGTTATTTCTAATTTTCCTAACATGTCTATTAGGATTTAAAGTAGGCTTTCTGGCATTAGAAGCCCTTATTGTATAAGTTTTTCTTGGACCAAGAAATTTTTGGGTATTATTGTATCTAGGTTTGTTTCTAGATATATTTTTCTTATTTTTAAACCTATTTTGTGCATACTGTTGGGGTGTATATATTTGTTTGCATATCCCAGCATCTGAATGCTTAGGTTGTTTTTGTATAACAATATGGGAGCAAGTGTCTTCCATTATTTTCATAATGTGTTGTATCCTTATTGAGAGGTTATTCAACATGGGCGTAACCTCATCATTTTTCCAAGTTTCTCTGATCTTTTGTCCCAGTTTTCCTGGAAGTTTGAGAAACATTTTGTCTCCTATATTAACATCATGAAAGCAACCGACTATTGATGCATACAAGAGATAATCTTGACAGTATTCTTTTATTCTCCCGAGATATTCAATGGATAATCTTTCGAGATGTTCTAAATAGATTTGTTGTCTAATTGTGTTGCCATCATTGGCAGATTGTGAAGTAAACAATCTTTGTATAAGGGAACAGAAATTGTAAATATTTGGTCCTGATTCAATAACCAGTGTATTTAAATCATTAGGGAATTTTTTCTTAAAAGATTCCCATCCTGACCTAGCAATATTACCTAGGTATGTTTCTCCTTTGGTGATCATTTCTTGAGAAGATTGTACATCTTTCTCATGATGTATGCCATAATCTCGGATTACAGCAGCAGTCCATTGCTCAATGTATGTGGGGAGGAGTTGGGGATTTATTCCTCCTATGTTTAGAAGTAAATTTGGGATTTGGAAGTTTGGTTCAACTGGTAATCTTTTACCATGCGACACATATTTATTATCACTAAATATAATATTTTGTACAGTTTCTCGAGAAAGAAATCCTTGAGAATAATTTTGTGTACCGACAGGATCTAGCCAGTAATTTGTAAATGTAGATCTTTCATATTCATTTATGAGACCTACTTTTGTATTTTCAGATGTTGTTGACAAGACATCTTCATCTTCATTTTCTAAATTATTTGTAAATTGATAAGAAAATTCTTCTTCTTCAATTTGTAATTTGTTCAAAAATGTATTTACTATATCATCTATTTCATCATTTTCTTGTCTTACAACTTCATTTGTTTCAGAGGGAAAGTTTTCCCAGGTTCCCAGTTTAGGTTGTCTAAAGTAACTTGTCTGAGCATGGCTATGTTTGCTTGATGATGATTCCATTCTTCATCAGTCATGTCATCATCTCTTTCGTCATCACTTTCTATGATGTTCATCATACAAATATGATCATCATTAGGAATAGTAGATATACTATCCCTTCTATTTTGTTTTAAATCCATAATTGGAGTATTTCTATAGTTTGTGAAGCTTAAACTAAGGCCTCTAGATCTATTATGTAAAATAGCAGAATTTGGATTTGTAATGGGATTTCGTTCTTCCCTTTGTAAATGAGTTTGCCATAGATGACCTTCATTACTTCTTGTAAATGCCTGAGCTGGCAAAAATTGTGTACCAAAAGAGCTAATTGCTTCTTCTAATGGTCTTGTGTTAATTCTATACATGGAAGAAATATAATTACTTATTCTTCCTATGAAAGTAATGTCTAGGTATAGGCTATCTCCTATCCAATTTGTTCCAAAACCTATAGTTTGTACTTCCAGACTAATGTGGTTTACAAAGTTTGGAAGGGTTAGTGTGAAGTTTGGAGCAAGGTATATGAGTGAGATAGGCTGATTTAAGTCAACCTCTAAGATTCCAATGATACTTTGTGAATCATTGTTTTGAAATCTTGTATCATGGAGAACTATCAAAGCTCTCGCACCTATCATATGTCTAACTAGAGATCTAAATCCTATGGTTATTAACCCCATATGAACATATCGTCCATGTTGGGCTAGGAGTTGTCTAGCAGTTTGTTGAGATATTAAAGGAATTATCTCATATGTATTATCAGGGAGGTGGAAATCTTCTGTCCTCCTGTATCTGTAAAGGCTTGTTCTTTCAGAACTTAGTCATCCTATATTGTATAATTGTCTAGGATTCAAGGAATCAATCCTTGAATTTGATCCTATTTCTGTGTTTTGGTGTATGTCTACTAAGTTTTCCAGTTTTCTGATATTAGTAGTTCTTCTTCTGTTTAGAAATCTATCTAAGATTCCTGGGTGTTGTATGAGATCTTGTCTCCTAGTTTGATGTTCTCTTAGTCTTCAAGAAGTTCCTGGAAACCTCTCTATTGTTTGATTTCTATTGGTTGTACTATCCATAGAAATATCTTCTAATTGTGTTTGTGAAATATTATTCTATCTTAAATTCATATTTAACTAATGATTGTATTTGTGTTAGAGGTATTATCCTCTTGTTTATACCTATTTGTATTAATAGTTTCAGTTATATTTGTTTTTGTAGTTACTTTAACAAATTTATGGGTATTTTTACATACTGACTTAGTATATGTATTTGTGTTCAAAGAAAGTTTAGAAACTTTGTTTGCTAAATCATTTATTTCTTCTGATATATTTTCATTTTTATTTGTGTCTATTAGTTTGCTAAATTTATGGGTATTGTTCGAAGGTTCAAAAACATTCAGTTCAACAATTGGGAACAAGAAGAATGTCAAAATCACATACAAAATCTGTTAAAATTAAAAGTAATAGCACCAAGTGTTAGTCCATACAGAAGTCTGGCTTTTATAGTCAATAAATCTTCTGAACAAAAAAGAGGTAAATCTAGGATGATTTACAATTACAAAAGATTAAATGATAACACAGTAGAAGATGGATACTCAATCCCATCTAAAGATGTTTTAATAAATCGAATACAAGATGCCAAATGATTTTCAAAATTCGATCTTAAAAGTGGATTCCATCAAGTTAAAATGGATCCTGAATCTATAAAATGGACAGCCTTCTCTTGTTCTGAAGGACTATTCGAATGGAATGTTATGCCATTCGGACTAAAAAAATGCTCCTGCCGTTTTCCAAAGGAAAATGGACAATATTTTTAAAGATGTTAAATCTTTCACTTGTGTGTATATTGATGACATACTAGTTTTCTCTAAAACAAAAAATGATCATTTTTATCATTTAAAACAAATTTTATACAAATTGGAGTATTATGTGTTAATAGTTTCAAAATCAAAGATGAAAATTTGAAAAAATTTCGTAGAATTTCTTGGAACAGAAATTGGCAATGGAACTATTAAACTCCATCCACATATATAAAAGAAAATACAAGATTTTCCTGGTAAAATGGAAGATATTAAAACACTTAGATCCTTTTTAGGACTTTTAAATTATGCTAGAAGTTTTATCCCTGATTTGGGAAAATATACATCTCCCTTATACAATAAAACAACATTAAAAGGAGAAACAAAATTTAATTCTGAAGATATAAAATTAGTACAAAAAATAAAACAAATGGTAACAAAATTACCAATTTTACAATTACCATTAGATTCAGATTATTTGATAATCGAATGTGATAGATGCGAACTCGAATGAGGAGCAATCCTCAAACGAAAGAAAAATAAATACATACCAAAGGTAGAAGAACAAATATGTAGATATGCCTCTGGTAAATACACAACGAAACCTAAAATTTACAAAACTAGCACTGATTATGAAGTTAATGCTATCATACATGCATTAGATGCATTTAAATTATTTTTTATAAATAAACAAGAAATAACAATTAGAACAGATTGTGAAGCCATAATTTCTTATGGTAAAAATCAAATTAATAACGACAAAAAGCCTCATAAAAGGTGGTTACTTTTTAAAGATTACATAAATTTTTCTGGAAAAATCATACACTTTGAACACATCAAAGGTTCTGAAAATACTTGTGCTAACATTTTGTCCAGGTACATCAGGTGAAGATATCACCCATACACAGACATTTCAGGTCAACATGCTCGAGAATACAAAGAAGGGTGCCGTTGGCCCCAAGCAAGTAAAATCCCCATTTGTGGCGGGCCAATATACAAAGTTCGGCAAACAAGAATTGTCGATCCTCACAAATATCTTCCAATATCCTAGAAGAGATCAAACAAATGTCAAATTAAATGTTTTAATTGACAACATTTGGAATATTCCAAAATACACAACACAAAATGAACACCAAGTGACAAAGGTGAAACAAAGCATCATAAGCGCATTATACAACTTTTGTTGCCAAGACAATAAAGGAGTAGCTTTAGCATCTCCTGCCTCTCATTCAGGGAAAGGTTTTACACATTTTCCCCTTATTATAGGTAAGAACAAAGGTGTTTACACCTCATTTAAAGACCTTAGTGAGGCTAAACAAGACCAATTTTGGTCTACATACAAAGACTTCTACTCAAAAGAAGAAGCTGAAATGGCAGTTCGATTGGAAACAATCGATGAAGAAAAAATAAAGACTGCCCTACAGTTTGAGCCTCCTGCTCAAAACAAAACATATGCTACTGCTGCTTGCAGTATCCATCAACAAATAAATCCAAATATCCTTCTGGGAAAATTTGGATTAATACAAGACTTTCTGTTTGAGGTCCATTCTGAAACTATAAAATTACAATGGTTTATTTGTAAAAACACAAACTTATTTCAATAACAGAAATCCTTGTTTGGGATCTTCTAAGTATTGTAAAACTGTTGACAAAGATTGTACATGTCAGATAAAATTTATTATCCGAAGAGCTCATGTGGATTTGAGATCTTTCCAGTCACAGTTATACATGGATGTATTGATAACTCCCATAATGTTATTAGAAGCTGGATGTGTTCACTCTGTGACAATTCCACCTACATACAGATTTTCAGCTCTGTCTCCTGTATTAAACTCAGTCATAAATGATATCCAGGCTGAGCACATGACACAAGTGGCTTTACAGATTACCACTTCTCCAAGAAGTGCAACTAATCCTGATAGTATAGCCACCACGTTATAAAGTTGTTTACAGAGACAAATCCAGAGTTCCACAATTCTTTTGAGCATGATCCTCTCAAAGGGTTAGCTCTCAACAAAGATAAGTTATATCAATATAACCTCTGGAAATCATATATAGAAGGGTTAAATTGGAACTTATCTAAAAGAGATTCTGAAAATTTTACTCTTCTAAAAGAAACCCAAGAAAGTGATGGGTAATAAATTCCATCCATTCCCAATAGAGTCAACCTTTCACTTATAAAACATTTTGAAAAAGAAAGGTTGTATAAAGAAATCTACGAAGAAACTGGTTTCTACGGCCAGAACACTCCTGGCCTATCATCCTTTCCATCCGAATGTGATGACACTGAAGACCGAAGTCTTCCCGAACAGATGGATGAAGAAATCGCTGATTTCATCACTCTAGCTCGAGTTAAACGAGCCAATTAAAGTTTTACCTGTGACACAGTAATTTTACTTCTTTACTAAGGTAATAGACTGAAGGGTAACATTACCAACACAATAGGTTGCCAGTTACCAAGTAACCATTTAAACAGGTTACCAGTCACAAGGTTACCTTCTGGACCAGTTTCTGGTGACAAAATTTTTCTATAAAAAGGGCCATAAGTCTCTTATGCTGAGTAGGTCCCTTACACACACCTCTCTCTTTAGGTCCCTTACACACACATCTCTCTAGGTCTCTTACATTCTCCTCTCCCTCTCTTACTCTCTCCTCTCTCTAAACCCCCTCTCTTACATGTAAAAATTTCTTGTCATCAATAAAATCAGAAGTTCTCCTGCACCCCTCCCCTCTTTTCCTCCCCTGTTGTAAGTATTTCTTTTATAACTTGAGCATAATTTATTAAAAGTATGAAGTAGTTTTCCTATAAGGTATCTTCGGATGCCTTAAGTAATAATTATTAAAGATGCGATTATCATTTAAAGGCTTATCATATGTATAATTTAGCTTTCAAGATTATACGAAGATGTCTAACTGGCTCTGCCAAATTCAGTATCGTATAATCTTGATCTGTATGTTTTTGTATTATCTTTTCCTTTCCTTCCCCCTTTCTCTTTCAATTTAATTTACTTATCAATTTAATTTAATTTATCTTTTCTTTTCTCTCTCTCATTTCTCTGCCTCTTTTGTCATTTCCTCAATCAAAGACATTCAGTACTTTAAAGATAAATTTATACACGAAAACAAAGTATTATCATTTTTAACTTGTAAAGAATAAAATGGTATTTTACTCGTAAAATAAATAATAAATTGTCTAAGTTTTATAAAATATTTTTTATTGAAAAAATTAACATCATTTAAAATATTTATTACCTCCTATATTGTCATATCGTTTGAAACTTAACCAAAAAAAAAAAAACGTATCATTTGAATAAGTTGCAAAATAAGTATTTAATTTAGTCATTTGAAAAAAAATTTAACTTATTCTCTTAGTTACACTATAAGAAAATTAGTTATGACAGTGGGTTTTTTTTTTTGTAGACTACAAAGCTCATTGTAATTCATTGGCTATAGTCATTAACTCATTGTAAAATAATTTAGTCAACTATCATAAAATTAAATATAATTTTTTGAATATATTTAAAATTGAGAGAGGTTACAATAAAACACATTATAGTGATTTTTTCTTACTAAAATTAAAAAATAAATTATAGTGGTGTTAATGATAAAGTGTAAGTAAGTTATGATAAAAAAAACATATAATATTTAATTAAGTTATTTTAATCTAGACCATATATTCTAATTTAATAGCTAAAGTTAAACATTCTTACTCACATATAAAAGTAGCTTTCTCACGTAAAATTATACGAATGTGAGTGCTCTAAGACTAACCTTATCCACGCCACATTGCACACTACATCCAAAGGTATAGCCAGAATCTTAAGTTAGAGGGCTAAATATAAATATATTTTGATTAAAAAAACTAGTAAATTGAAGTGTGAGTCAAACAATAAATATTATTACTAAATATTTAAAATTGTTAAAAAGATAAAATAACTACATAAAATAAAACAAAATAAAAAACAAATAAATTTAAAGTAACAAAAAATATTAGATTATAAAAGAGTTTTGGGTTCTTTCATGTTACAAAATCTATCTATAATTGAATTCACACTAAACTTCTTATCAATCTTTCTCTTAATAAATATAATGAGTCAATGCTATAGAAAATCATCTTTTATTTTGTTTCAAAGCTTAGTTTTGATGATGTTCATATCAAAAAAGGAAATAGTTGTTGTAAAAACAGATAAAGTCAAAACAAATTTTATCAACTTGTAGGAAAGTGGATAAATGTCTATTTTTCTTGTTTCCATTAATCATTGACACAACTTTAAAGTGCTAGAATTTTTGTGAAATTCTTTACTATTAATTATCTCAATCTCAAAGTCATGCGATTGCATTATCCATTCTTCTTTCTCAACTTTTGTAAAGTCTTTAGGATATAAATTGTGAACAAGTTTGCAAATATAATTAATTTGAAAACATATGGAGCTTTTCTTGAATCAAGAGTGAAACTAAGATTCAAAAATTAATATTATTTACAAAAGGTGATTAAATTATTTAAAAAATAACTCCTAATGAACTTATAGTACTTAATAATTATTTATATAAATTAAATGTTAATAATATGTTTATTGAATTATTTTATATTAACATAGAATTATGTCTACCGAGTTTAGATAACTCAGATATTTATAGTTATATAATTATATATTTTAATATTTATTTATATTAATATTTCAATAGTTCATTCCATTATCAAATTTTAATATGTCAAATTTATAATGACGATTATTTTTACAAATAAGATAAAGTATTTATAGAATTGAAGAATACTAACAAGTGTTTTTATTGTATTGGTTAATGAACTAAAAGAGGAAAGTATTTAATTTATATATGCAAAAATCTGTTTATTTTTAATTCTTTCTGTATCTACTTAGTCCGAGAGTAAGTATAAAAATTTACTTTTCATTCTCACTCTTTTTTTTTTTCTTGACATCTAATGGTTAATATGAGTTACTTATTACAACCATTAAATTTTAAGAAAATGAACGGATAAGATGAGGAATAAGTCTTTTATATTTACTCTTGGAGTAAATGGATCCCCTCCCATAAATATATATGTAGAGAAATGCTAAATCATAAATAATTTGCGTAAGATATATATGGATCCCCTCTTATTAGATACATATCAAGAAAATTTAATAATAACCATAGTATTTTATTCACTAGCAAAAAAAAAAAATCATAGTATATTAATAAAGAATTTAGATTAAGTTGTTCATGAAACAAATTTACATGGTTTTCTCTTATAGGATTTCTAACATAACTCTGAGCGTGAACTGCTAACAACTTTGTTTAGTTTCCACAAACATCGTCGTTGCCTCTCTTATCTCCCATGAACACAAATACAAAATTTGAGAAGTAGCAGCTTGTGTGTTTGTGGGAGATGAAAATGAGGTAATGGTAGTGTTTCTGGAATATGAAAGAGGGGGCAATGACAACATTTGTGGGAGACAAGATAGAGTTGTTTGTACTTTGTGCCGTTTGTCATGTGAGAAATCCTACTGTAGAAGTACGTAAACTTGTTTAATGTACAATTTAATTTGAATCATCTATTACAATCTCACAATTATTGTTAAGTTTTCTCATTTCTTACCGTAATTCTTTTTCTTGCTTGATAAGTCTTCACATATAGAACATATTAGCTGGGGGAAAAATTTATTGTGAGAAATAAAAAAATTTAATAATAACCATATAATTAAATTTAATGGTTTTGATTGGATTATTTACTAAAAATAATAAAATATTTAATAATCAATTCAATTAACTCCGCTAAATTTAATCTTAGTGTTATTATTTTCATTCTTATGATAAATTTTTATTTTCACTAGATATCCTTTTATATATATATATATATATTATTTGTATCATTGTTTAAAAAATTAGCTATACAATATTTTTAAATTATATATTAACATAATCTCAATAAATTGATAAAAATTTATATATGTAAAAAAATTTATCTCTACATTATTGTATTTGATAATTTAACTACATAATTTAATTAATAAATACATATATTGGCAATCTTTATCCAATTCAAATGGTTATATATCGTAAAAATATTGACATTGAGAACTCATACACATATAATTTTTAATTAGTTGACAGTAAAAAATATTTTATACTGAAATTATATATCTATTATTTTTTATGGTTTAATAAATTATTTTTATTTTTAAATAATTAGTATAAATCTTATTTTAAATGAAAAAACAGTATATGCAACAATTTATTATTCATTTTTATTTTACTAAATATATTATATTCAGTCAATATATACATATATGTAATAAATATAGCATTTAAAATGTTTATAAATATAAAATTAATTGGCTTTAAATAGATGTTGTGTATAATTAAGAATATATTAAATACATTATCTTTAATAAAAACAATAATTTAAATATTTTACGATTTTATTTCATTTGACTACATACTATATATTTAATAAATATAATATCTCCTTTTGTTAGAAATTTAATTTTTTTATAATATATTAATTGTATTATTTATTAAATATAATATATAATTAATATTTTATTTACAAATGTGAGTGATTAATTTGGTGGTTTTGTCATATGTGTATTATGAAATAAAATAATTTATTATAATAATTAAAACCTATGCATTTGTTTAATTAATATGCATTTTTAATGTAATAAGTTTTACACTAACCGTCTATAGGTTTAACTCAGTTGGTTGAACAAGATGGATAAATTGTTGTAAACTTTCAACTCCTATTAAAAAAAATTACATTGATATTTAATCTTAATTTTTTATTCAATCAAAACTCTTTTATATTATTAATCATGAATTTATCTATATATAATTATGTACAATAATATTATACTTATTTTTGTTTGTTAGAGGATCATTGTCTCGTTATTACAAAGTATCAATCTTAATGATAATTTTTTGCCCAAAAATCTAATTTACAACTTTAATACAATTTCCTTATCTGATAAATTTTTCCCTATTTGTAAGTATATACATCACATGCATCCACACCTATCCACCTGACACAGTCAAAGTTATATATTAGAAGGAATTAATCACAAAATAAGGAAATTCGCACGTAATTATATTGAGGTGAAAATCTGTAGAAAATAATTTGAGCAAATTATACTCCCCTCTCCATGGAGATATTAATATTCCTTCCGTAAGTGACTGTCATTTTATATAGTTAAAAAAATTATTAATTTAATAAAGGAGAGCAAATTAATGTGACAAAACAGAAGTGTATTGGGACACTTAAGAAATTAAAGGAAAAAATATTTCATTGAGATGCACAAAATTGAGTTCACTTATGTCATATTATTATAGATATCACTAGAAAACTAAAGTGACATTATTATAGAGTTAGCAGAAAAATAATTAATATTATATTAAAAAATTTTAAATGCAACACTTATTATACAACATTTTTTATTATTAATAGAAAATAAATTGATTATATTAGCTTAGTTGGTTGAGTAAGATGTGTGAGGTGTTGTAAATCTTTCACACTGTCTTCAACTCCTACAAGGAGGATAAAAAAAAATTATATTAAATTTTAATTAGTATGCACTCACAATGTAAATTATTTAACACTATCATTAAATCACAATCTTTCATTTATAATAAATTTGTTGACTTTTACCAATTAATATTTTAAAAATCATATAATCGAAAAATTGTGATTGAATATAAATATAAAACTCTTTTATAGCATCAGTAAATACTAATTAAATTCTTTATATTATATTGAAAAGTCAAATGATACCTGTTTAGGGTTTAGGGTTTAGGGTTTAGGGTTTAGGTTCATTGAGTTTGAGTCATAGTAGTTCTACAAGGTAAACATGATTATGTTTACTCAATGATACCTGTAATTAAAACAAAAATATTAAAAAGTTAACATGAAAAAAATTGTCTTTATACTTATATTAAAAATTTTAAAAAGTTAAATACAAGATTTATTTTAGGATAATTTCTCTAGAGATACAACACATTTTGGATAGTAATATACTGAATGCGAAAATGAAAAAAAAAAATTTAAAGCGATTTTTATTATCCAAAAAGAATTTATTACATAAACAGGATCCTATAAGGTTAGCAAAGAAAAGTGATTAGAAAAATAGAAATCAAAATATTAGATACTTTTAATACTACGTATATCAAATGTGTTACTCTTCAATATATATATATATATTAATTACTACTATATTTAATAGTACATTTTTATCATATGTCATAAAAATTATTAGAAAATATACATTACTCGTTATCAGCGGTAAAAAAATACTCGTTTTCCATGTAGTATGTTTAGGTCGATTAAAATCTAGATTATAATATATTTTTAAATTATAGACAATTTTAATAAACAAGCAGAATGTCTGTACACCCAACATAAATTTTTTTTTAAAAAAAAGTTGTTTTTGAGAAGTTGAAAATTTATAGCTTACAAGATCATTGTTTTTTATATAAGTAAATGTTAATTTCGCTAGTAATATTAATTATTGTTAACGGTGAAGATCCAATTTATGACTTTTTTTTTATTTTTTTTTCTTTCTTTAAGCTTATGATGATTTTTTCAACAATTAATTTTGTTGCATCTAAACAAAATTAATTATTTTCAAATCACTTTGCAACAAACTTACTAAAATAAAAATTTAATTCTTATTATAATTGGTTATAAAGTAATCAATTATACGGAAAAGTTTTCGCTCCCCATCCCTGCCCCAAAAAAGTGAAGGTGAATATGAAATTTTAATCATCGTTATGAAATCTTTTGAATTCGAGTATACCTGCACATACTCCATTATATTATTTTTATAATTTATATTTAAATTTACTTATAACTTATTAAATAAATTATATGTTAATTTATGAATTATTAAATAAATTATATGCTAAGTCATTAATTATATTTTATTTTTAATGGTCCACAGATGTGTGAGTTTATACACAAAGATGTGAGGCTTTATTTAATTATATGTAAAACCTAGAAGTGGGACGGGGGTGGGTGCTGGGTCTAACAAACCCATACTCATCCCTATTCCGATTATCTTAGGCGGGGACCGGAGCAGGGATTGGGCGGGGAACAACAATGCTGGTTTTTTCCATTAAAATTGGGGCGGGGCGATACCCGTGGGGACAAGCATGATTGTCATCCCTATGTTTTTCTCTTATTAAAATAATATAATTTTTCCAAATTTTCCAAACACACTATTAATAAACAATGTCTTTAAGCGATTAAGAGCTTAGAGCTTTGATGATTAACTTAGGTCTCGTTTGCAGTGGTTTTGAATTTCTAGTTTTGAAATGTATTTTAGAAATAGAAACATGTTCAACACAAATAGTTTTAATTTGGTTTTTTAGTTACTTTAAAAAAAATTTTCACCAAATTTCAAAAACAAAACTTGGTTTTTAAATTTATGTTTTTGATTTTATTCAAATTCATCACTTGACATACTTGTGACTATTGACTACCACCTCTAATTAGTGGTCATTAGTTGCCGCCGTCGATTGACAATCATCGACTGTCACCTCTGAGTCTCTGATAGTCAGTCTTCAACCGCCAACTCTAATGGTTAGTGATCGACTGCTACCTTCGACTACCCGATCATTGATTACCACCTCTGACTAACGGTCTCCAAACACCACCTTCGACCAATGGTCTCTGATCGCCACCTTCAACTGGGGGTCACCAGTTGTCACCTCCGATCAATAATCACGACTACCTCCAATTGACGATCACCGGTCACCAACTTTAATCGAAAGTCACTAGTTGTTATCTCCAACTGTCAATCACTGGTTGCACCTCTTATTGGAGGTCATTGATCACAACATCCGTCTAGCGGTCACCCGTTACCACACCCAATAAATGGTCATGACTATCAATTTTTAGTCTCTAAAGAAAAATATTCTAATTTTATTAAGATTTGAAAATAATGTTTTAAATTTAAAAATCAAAACAATGTTATTTATAAACTTTTGAAAACATAAAACAAAACTAGTTTTTATTTTTATAAATTTCAAAATTAGAAACAAAAAATCATAATATATATATATATATATATATATATATATATATATATCAGTTTTTATATTACTCAAAACATAATATATGCAAACAAAAATTCACGCAATGAATTCTGATTTATTTTTTGAAATAAAAATATAATCATGTTCTTTTAAGTATTAGAATATTTAAAAAATGATAAAATTGTCCAAATCCCACGTTTGATTAAAAATAAGCAACTGTACGATAAAAAATATTAGCAATCATCTATACAGACCTAAATTAGGCTTGTTGCATGTGAGGAGAAATACACTTTTAAGTAGAAAACGTTTGAAATTCTAAGTTTGAATTTTTTATGTATTATTGTTTTTCTTCTACAACACATTTGACCTTTTACTAGATATAATAATTATATGAGCATTTCTTTGCTGAATATAATAGAGGGAATGAAAAAATAAAAAAAAATATTAATATAACTTTGTTAAGTGTCGGCACATCCTCGTCCGACAAAAAATGAATACAAATCAATATACAGGATGTCATGCTTTTCTAATTTATAATAAAAATATACAAGCTCATATCCTGTTGTCATGATATCAAACTGCAAACAATGTTAGCCCAGATTGTACATACGCACGTTGCTATCTGTCTTTACTTTTATAACTCTAACACATTCCCAATCTTAGAAAGTTAAAATTATTTTCGCTGTTTTTTTTCTTATTTATCAACTTATTTTCAACTATGAATATGTAGATTTTATCATTAAGTCAATTTTATAACTCCTAATTATTTTATATGTTAACTATATATTGATTATATTCTTTATATTGGCAGAACGCAAGTTGTTCTTGAACTAGTGTGTTCGAATGTGAAATTTCAAAAAAAGAACTTATTTCATTAAAAAATTTTAAGTATTCTATATTTTAAGTATGCTATAATATGAAATACATTATTTTGAACGATGGATTTCGTGTAAGTTATAGCACCGGTCCTAGAGTAATTTCCTTAAATTGCGGCTCTCAAAAGAAATAAACACTATACTTCTCTCTGTGGTCCTCAACAGGGTTGTTGTTACAGCCAAGAGAACGCAGAATTCAACACCTTGGTCTCTCAAGTTGGACAATTTCTTTCTTCACCTTTGGAATTTCTCCTGCACACAATTCCAAGGCATATTTTTTATTCCGAATTAAACTTTCTAGAAGTGTAAGAAGAAATTATGGAAATGTAGGGAGAAATTTTCCTCAAGTTGATATACTAAATAGTGAACGTTCTTTCCTTCATTGATTTGCCTTCACTTAATCTCTTACCTTTGGATTTTGTTAATTTCTTAGAAGTAGTTAGAACATAAACATTTTGCAAAGCTTCTTCATGGGAATCCTAGTCTTAGAAATAGTGAAAGTTCTTTCCTTTATTGATTAGCCTTCTCTTAATCCCTTGCGTTTGGATTTTGTTAATTTCTTAAAGTAGTTAGAAAGAACATAAACATTTTGCAAAGCTTCTTCATGGGAATCCTAGTCTTGAGAAGGCATGTGTTCGGTTTGCTTTTTTAAAAGCCTTTGAACAAAAGTTTGCGAATTTAAAGGATTAAGTAGAAAGAACTAGTTTATGTCATTGAAGTCAAATTACGTTCAACGTAGTTTTTCTCCAAACACGTCTTTAGAAGCCAAAAAAATTGTTCTTTGATAGCTTTTTAAGTAAATACAAGTTTAAAACATTGCTTAATTAAAGTTGATGATAAGAGTTGTTGTCCAAAAACTTGAAGTTTAGCAGGAAGTTGCTGATGATATGAGTATTATACACAATTCAGTTCAAAATTACTTCTATATGTAGATCAAACTCCAATTTTTACAAAAATTAATTCGGTAGATTTTATATGTTTGCAATTCTCCTTATTAGGTGGCTCATAAAATTTTATATGATAGCATATAATCAAATTCACTGCGTGCTTTGATAATTTGAAAGATTTTTTATAAAAGTCCACTCGTGTGCGATGCAACAAGCAAAAAATATATATGGTAAAAATTAGAGTAGTTATTATCGATATTTATTTGAGTTTAATTAGGATACATTAATAGTATAAAAGAATATTACATTAATATTTAATTATATATTTTTATTTATATAATTTTTAAAATATTAATTGATAAAGTCAACAAACTTACCATAAACTAAGAATTGTGATTGAATATCAATATAAAATATTTTACACTAACAATATATATTAATTATACTTTATTTATTTAGAAAAACATAAAAAAAATCTTTTAAAAAAGTGATATACAAAACCAATGAGATTGAGTCAATTGCATGTGAGTAACATATTAACAGCCTAAGACGTCCGTCTTAAGATAATTACCCTTAATTAAAGGTACAAAATTGAATAACTTTAAAAATATTTATTTCACCTTTATGACATACATACTATTTTTTTTATAACTTTCACATGAAAAATTTTATTTTTGAGAACAAATTTATTATTTAAAAATAATTATTATTATAATTTACCAATTTATATTTATTTTTTTATCTTTTTAACTCGACAGGAATTGTTTCCTCCTATCTCTATGTAAATGAAGAATAAGAGTTTACTTAGTTATTTATTGAAAATATTCATGTCAATGATTTTTTTATTTTGTTAATAATTTTTCACGTTAAAAATTTTATAATATTAATCTAACATTTTTTTATTCTGATAGAAAATAATTTTTTTAAAAGTGTCATCTAGAAAGAGGTTTTAAAACATCAAACCATCACAACTTATTCTAAGACTTAAAACTTAAAGAGATGTCACATCCTATTAACCATTTCTCTAACAAAAGTCTTGTTCTCATTAGTAATTATTTATTAAATTATAAACTAATTATATTTTTATAATATAATATTTTGAAATTATAATGATAAATTTTGATATAATATATTATTTTTTAGTAATTTGTATTTAATAGTGCCCTTATAGAGAAGTTTGGAAACATTAAGTTGTAATAGCTTGTGTCCTATAATTTTAGATTTAAAAAATATAGCATCTAATTAAATTTTTTTATAAATATTATATATATATAACAGACTTTTTTTTGAATAAATTATAAAATTTGATTTCAAATAAAGTTTATAATTTATTAAAACCAAAGAAAGACTTGAGTCTTGACTCTTGACCGTTTCCTTAAAAAAGGTTCAATTATATTAATTCAGATTTTTTTGGTTTTATTATTGTCGTTAACTTTCTTAACGGTCATGCCACTGCGTAAATACCAATTTAGTAGCAAATTAAACATAAGCAACTGTAAAGAAAAATATATAAAGTTAAACTAAAAAATTACAAAAAAATGAATAAATAACCACTCCTAGAAATCTTAATATTACATAGGATTTTTCCTGAGAATTTTGGTTAAAAATTACAAGAAATAGGTTTCATGCGGATTCAGGTGCAAATTTAAATCTATAGTTAAAACCTTTGTAGATAATTATTTTATGCGGATTTAAAAATGGCCGGAATTTGCTTCGGATTTTTTTGCAAGAAAATCCGTTGGAAACATATATTGATTTTGTAAAGCTGAAGGAACCTTTTGCAATTTCATGAAACTTTAGGTATATAGAAAATAAAAAAAAATTATAATAATTTATAATATTTCATAGTTTATAATTACATCGATCTTTTCATCTCGTTTAGGGTTTCACATACCTCCCCTAAATTTCCTATCCTTTTCGTTTTGTTTAGGATTTCACCACACTTTTGCCCCATATCCCATATCCCATATCCTTATATCATCATGCCTCTCCCCAAATCCCCCATTCGGTCGCTTGACTCCCCATAAAATCTTAGTTGTCACGCTCTTTTCTGTGATGATCTTCGTCATGCATACTCTCTTTAACGACTTGTGGTTGTGCCTCCCCCTCTCTTGAAGGAACTTGGTCGCTCCTCTTCCTCCTCCAAGGACTTTTCTACAGTTCACAACAACTAACTTTTGGGTATTATATTCTCTTTCTATAGCATCATATTCTTGAAGATGACCTCCCTTTATAGCATCAATCTTCCTCTGGGGTGTGTCAGTAGTCCCATTTATACTTAGCTTTTTGGGAAAAACAATTCTACATTTGGAACAGTGAAATAACTATGTTTGCAATGGGTGATATTGAGTAATATTATTTTTCCTTTGAATTTATTTTCTCTGTCTAGGATGCTATTAATAAGGTTGGAACTTGGAAGTGATTCAAATAAGTTCAACCCTCTTGTATGTATCTTTTTCATCACTACTAAATATTTTGAACTTATAATTTCATATATAATATCACATCATATTTCTTATGCATAGTAAACAAAGTTTTGAATAGAACAATTAGCTTTTATCTAGATTCATGTATGAATGTTAATGATAATTGATAACTCATTAAGTACTTTTGGTGTTGCAATTGAAACCAAAAACTTTATGTTACTAGTGAAGTTGCTTTCAAACTAACCCTTAATAATTCTATGATGGACAAGGTGAGCTCATTGTCATAGTATATGTCGATGATTGTTGAGATGTGTCGGCTACAACATAGAGGATGGAAATTTGGAAGCAATTCAGCTAATAGTTGATTTCAAGCTCAATTTACCATGTTAGTTTGTCTCAATTTGTTTCCACATTTCTTCTATTCAACACTAGCCTTGTTTTAACTTCTCATTGTGGTTTATCATGATGATCACAGGTCAACCTATATTATGAACAATATTATGAAGCCTAATCTAATCTCTTAGTGGCAAAAAAGCAAAATTATTTCATCCTCCATAAGAGCTTGAGGGAGAATTGTTAGTGTATACTAATCATATGGGGCAACCCCAATGCTAACTTTTTTACAACAACCAACTAATTGTCAATTGCTATTAGTCTATTAGAATTAGTTATAATAGCATGGTAATGACCAATCACTCATTTTCTCTTTATATATAAACCTCTCTGTACTAGTTTATCATTATCCATTAATGAAAATACTCATTAAGTCTCTTAAACAACAGTTTCATAAAATTCTCTCAACTATAGTTTTCTAATATTTCCTTTCCTATAAATGATGAATTCAAATTTTATAAGTTAGCTTAGAAAATGACAAGTATGCAAAAGTGGGAAAAATTTAAGAAAGTACTTTTCCTTTTGGTTAAAAAAATACTCTAAAAATTAAGAGAAAAAAATAAATACTTTTGAATGGTTTATCATGCTAGAAGGAACTGAAGATTAAGAGTTATTCCTCCTTATTAGACAAGTTTTTTGTTTGTCATTATCTATAGTTGTACCAGAATTTTGAAATGATGGTTCTAACTTGTAATTAATGACTTTGTAAATCTAGCCAAAGAAATGAAGAAAGGAATTGAGAATAAGTATATAAATGATTCTGTCTTCTACATCCTTAATAGAATTTAATTTAGCTATGAACTACTTCAGCAAGCAAGCACGAGTTGCTACTTGTAGTTGATATAAAGCATGCTGATCAAAATTATGGATTTTGGCTCTTCATGCCATCTGCTAAAGCCTAAAAAAGAGTGTCAACCTCATGGCTAGCAAGAACGTATGCAATTCTTATTTCCTAATCATCAATTTCCTTTTCTTCTTCCTATTGATGCCAATTAAAAAATAAGGTATCAAAGAATATTTTGAAATCAGAAAGCACAAAGTTAAAAGAGGAAGAGTTTGGAAAAATTTATGGGAGTTATTTCAATTGCTTGGCTGAAGTTGCTGGTCTGATCCACATCATGAGACTTCTTGAACTTATTTTGATACATGCACGTTAAAGGAGGAATTCTCTTGTTTTGAGGGTTTCTAGAGAAGTCAAAACTACCTTACAATGACATGATTGTCTCAACAACAACTACAAGGGACTCGATGTAGAAAGAAAATGGAATTTACCATGCCATTCTTATTTGTTTAATTTTCTGTTAATGTCAAATTCTTATTTAGATGTCTACTTTGCTATTAATTGGTGTCTCTTGTCATTTATCAACCTTAATTTTAGAATTTGTGAAACTAGTAGTTATAAGCTTGTGTTGTCTCTTGTCATTTATCAACCTTCATGTGAATTTGTGAAACTAGTAGTTATAAGCTTGTGTTGTTCCATGTTGGCATTTGACAGACTTTTGATGGTTCTGTTGTTGGAAAAATTGTTGATTAAGGGAATACTAAGTTTAAAAAATTAAGATAATTTGGTGATGGGAACATTCACTTTGGCAAAATATTGTTTAGTTAAAGAAGAATTTATAATATAAAAAATAGAGTCCTCTTAATTTCTACTCAATATCTTGGAGTTCTTTGTAACTATGGTCATTTATCTGTTTTCCTTTGTTGAATTTACACACAAAATAAAGTCACTTATTTGTCATTTGTATTATATGTGTAGTTTTAGAATGGTAAGATTCTAATAATTTTTTAGACTGAGATCTTGTAGTTTGTAAGATATCATTGATTCAAATTATTATCATTTGGTATGTTGAGAATTAATATATACATATATATATATATATATAGATATAGAGTTGAGATCTTTATTTAAAAAACAATCAATTGTACTTAATATATTTTAGCTAAATTCTGGTTTTTGGAAATAATTTTAATTGCAAGGCTAGGTTCTAGTGTAAGATCTTATGGAATATATTTATTAAATTAAGTCTATTCATTAAATAAAAGGAACCAATAGTAATTACAATATTTAGTTACTGACATAAAAATAATTTTTTGCATACATTTAAAATTAAAAAATAAGTAATAGTAATTACTCTATTTAATTATTTTCATTGATTCAATTATAATTAAACTTAAATATAGAACTGTTAAAAAAGTGATCAATCTCATTAATATGTAAGTCTACAAGAGGCAAAATATATATATATATATATATATATATATATATATATATATATATATATACACACGCAGAATAGGAGAGATGGTATGCATGCAATAGTTGAACCGGATTTACGCGGTGGTAGTCCGCACAATACCGGATATCAAGAGCTCGGGGCGGTAGAACCTGCCAGTTAGAGCTCAGGTTTTTACAAATATGATTGAAGAGTAAAGCAGATAATAATACAAAATAGTTGTATTGATTGAGAGAATTACAAAGGTAGAGAGAAGGGGGAGAATGACTCACTCTAAAGTCTGGTCCTAAAAACTTCTCCTCCCTTAGTCTTTTTGATTGATACAATTTATAGAATTCAAAAATTACTATTTCAACAGTAAATTGTACTATTACAACAGTAACTTAATTTTCTGCTATAGTGAACAGTGTACAGTACTGAGCAGTGAATGGCGGCTCCGCTACAGTGCTCGAAGATGAACAGTGCCTTTCCGCAAAAATGTGTAGGGACTTAGATCAGTCTTCATCACTCTCTTCGATCTGGTAAAATGAACCGGAGGAAGAGGATGGGGACGAGGCTTCTTTCTTTTTCTTTCCTTTAGACGAACTTGATTCGGAGTCTGTCTCAAGGAGATTCAGGATTTGATGAAGATTTGCAGCTAAGGCTTCATCATCAGTTAATGTTGCAAGAGCAGCTGCAATCTTTGCTTTGCGATTGAGGAACTGGCAGGTCTCGGGGTCTGCCGGCTTAAGGCTTTTTGGGTTCTTTTGGAACCATAAAGCCACTCCATCAGTATTAGCATGGGAGACATTAAATTGATCCCACCATTTAACCCAGGCTTGTTTTCCTAACATTGGAAGAAGCTTCGGGTTTGTGGAGTTCTTCTGGTACTGATGTTGCCAGGCGAATATCCAAGTCAGGGAGAAAATTGAGAAGAATCGAAGAGATGGGTGGAATGGATTATTTCCTTCTTCAATTCTTGCTTTGAACTGATTAAATCCGACCTTTACATCTTCAGGAAGGATAGATTGGATGGGTCCGAAGAAATCCCACCACTCAGCGAACCACTGAGGGAAGAAATAACGAACATTTTTCTTAAAATAAATCAGCCACGAGTGCCGATGATGTTTGTTTTGAAACCAAAAAACATTGGTCCAAGCATGAATATAATCCCAGCATGTATAACCAATCGGGTCAAAAGGCTGGGAAAATTTTCTTACTTGATTTGGTTTGTTTTCAAAATCTTTAAAAGTTAAAACTTTTAAAATTTGAAGGGTCAAATGGGTGATAACCTGGTTATCACTTTTATCAAAATTGTGTTTAATTGAAACAGATTTTGAATCTACCAGAATAAATTCATAAAATTTCCTAGTCTTGTTAAGACTAAGAGGTTTAAACAAAAAAGTAGGTGGAAAGACTTTTTCGCAAATTTTATTTGGATTGGAATCCCAGAATTCGAGTTCCATTTGGATAGTCGGGAAAAATCTTCCTTCTTTTGGTAGATAGGAAGAAGGTTGTTTTTGGGCGATTGGTTGAGGCTGCTCAACCAATTCTTTTGGATGCAAATTTATCTTGGATTGAGCTATTTCTAAAATAATGGATTTCAGATTTTGATTCCAGAAGGGGTCATTAGGTTCTTCTGAAAATATTTGCTTCCAAGATTTGGATGGAAGATTGGTAAGCCCACAGTCTTGAAGGGCTTGAAGAGTAGGAAGGGTCATCGCATAATCAGATGGTTTGGTTACCAGGGTAGTGGACCCTTTGGTTGTTTGTGGGGTAGATGACCCTGCTTTGGTGATGGCTTTCTGAGTTGATGACTCAGATTTCATAATGGCTTGTTGAGTCGATGACTCAGTCTGGGTAGATGACCCTTGATGCCCAGTCTGTAAGGTGATCTGGGTAGATTGAGTATCCTCTATTGAGGAGGATGATTTATGCGCCTGGGATGATCCCCGCAATGATTTCCCGCGACCTCTAGAGGAGGCGACTTTCACTCGTAATTTTGGAGGTGTCATATCATACTCTTTGACCCTGAAGAAATTCACGAGTCAAATAGTCAGGGAGAGTGTTTGAAGTTCCTTTGATGTATTCTATCTCGAAGTAAAAAATACTCAAGATTGCTTGCTAACGGGCAAAAATTTGTTTTGATGCAAGATTTTTTACATCTTTTTGCACAATTTCTTTGGCTGACTTGCAATCAACCCGAACTAAAAATTTTTTATTTAATAAATCAGATTGAAATTTGGTTATACACAGAACAATAGCCAAAACTTCTTTCTTAATAGTTGAATAACTTTTGGGCTTTGTTCGAGTGTTTTGAAGTAAATGCAATGCAGTTTTCTGTATAATGCATGCGTTGTTTGAGGACACCACCATAACCTATGTCAGAGGCGTCGGTTTCAACAATCTTAAGGAGATTGAGATTAGGTAGATACAAACAGGGTAATACTTTGACCTGCTGTTTGATTTGTTTGACTAGATCAGTGTGGATATCAGTCCACGGAGGGGGAGACTTTTTGAGTCTGTCATAGAGAGGCTTGGCAACATTACTGAGCTGAGGGAAGAAATCAGCAACATAATTTAAACAACCCAAAAATTGTTGAAGTTGTGGTTTTTCTAGAATTTGATTGGGGAATTTGTCAGCAAATTCAATGACGCGACAAATTGGTTTGACGGTTCCCTGAAAGATGTAATGACCAAGGAATTTGATTTTTGTCTGGCAATACCATTTCGTTTGATAACTTTGAAAAAGATTTCAAGATGTTTGAAATGTTGGTCAATAGATTGGGAAAAGATTAGGACATCATCTATATAGACAATGCAGAAATTTGAGTAAGGATTGAAGATATCATTCATGATATTTTGAAACTCTGATGGAGCATTCTTGAGACCAAAGGGCATTAGATTCCATTCATATTGCCCAAAGGGAACAGTGAAGGCCGTCTTGTAGCGATCACTAGGATTGATTTGGATCTGCCAGAATCCAGATTTCATGTCAAATTTTGAAAAGATTTTGGCCGAATGTAATCGGGCAAGTAAATCCTTTTTATTTGGAATCAGATATCTAATCCATTGAAGAGCTTGATTGAGTGGTTTATAATTGATGACTAGCCTCGGAGCACCTCGCTCAATTTCAGAGGCTTTGTTGACATAGAAAGCAGCGCAAGACCAAGGGCTTTTCCTCTTTCTGATTAACCCTTTGGACAAAAGGTCCTTGATTTCATTTTGACAATGAGTGACAAGATCATGACTCATTTGGATTGGCCGAGCCTTAGTTGGGATCTGTCTATCCGTAAAATCTTTTTCGTAAGGAAGACTAACCATATGTTTTTTCCTATCCCAGAAAGCATTAGGAAGGTGAGAACAAATGGTAGATTGAAAATGATCAGAAAGATTCTTGATACGTTGTTTTACATGAGGAAGAAAGAGTTGACTCTCAATTTGTTTGAAGGAAATTTCTTCTTTTAGAAAATTGATTTGATTAAGTTTAAGATCAATTTGGTTGATGTTCCTATAGACAGGTTTGTCAAGGAATTTAAATACGATTGTCGTCCCTAAGTGTTGGGTGGATATACCTACACTGGAAATATTGATTGGGAAGATAGATTTGATGAATGGTGTTCCTAAGATTACATCATTCTTAAGATTTTTAATCAGAAGAAACGGAGTTTCTACCTGGAGATTGTCTTTTTGTATGATTGCCGAAGGAAGCTTATACTGGATTTCTAGTTTAGATCCACTAGCAGTCCTATGCCGTTCAGAAGTTTTATGGAAGTATTTAGTTGAAATAAGTCCTTCCAAAATACAGTTTGAATCAGCTCCAGTATCGAATAGAGTGATCGTTTTAAGAACAAAATCGTCTATGACAATGGTAACATTGATATAGAATTTTTGGATGCTACTCTGATTGATTAGGTTGTTAAAGAGAGTATCTTCATTTGATGAATTATGATCAAACTCATAATCCTGGTTACAGTTTTCATGGTTATCTGGAACCATGTTATCAGATAGAGCTGCAGTTATTTGAGATATGATAGTCTCGTGCAACTGTGATTGTGTTTTGAGTTCTCGAACCTCAGATTTGAGAGAACGAATTTCAGCCTAGAGGTCCTGAATAGTGACTGGCTTGGCTGAAGATTTTTCCAGTCGTTTGATAGTTTGAGTAAGATCGAACTTGTTATTGACAAACCTATTATCTGAACGCGTAGGTTTGGGTTCAGAAAGGATTGCCTTTAATCTCTCAAGATACTCTTTCCTATCTTGAGGGTCTTGGATGGATTCTAGAGCGTCAAGCAATAGATTTTGCTCATCATTGTGAATGACATTGATGATTGGAGATTCAGAACTTTCGCTACTAGAGGAGAAAAGATCATCGTTGGCTTGGATGTCGTCAGAAGATATCTTGACATTTTCATCTTCTTCTTCTGAGGAATTATCAGAAGAATTTATCAAAAGATTGTTAAGTTGATCCTGGACAATAGGATAAAGATTGAGTTCGCGAATCTTAGAGGAGACTCGACAAAATCTAGCTAAGTGACCTTTGCGACCACACTTATAGCAAGTTCTAGTTTCTCTAGAAAGATTGGTATCCTTTTGAGGATGATTAGTACTTCGTCGAGGAAGATTATGATCTGGAGGCCTACTGGGCTTGGAATTAAGATGACGAGTCTTGAACCTAGAGACTCTGCGATGAGGTTTACTCAGCTGGTGCTGAGAAGGTTTTCTATGTGTAGTCTTTCCCGGATTCTTAGAACAAGGAAGACCGAATTGTTGGCAGAAATTTCCCAAATCTCTGCGATTCTGAGCCTTTTCTCTGGCTAATTGTTTTTGGATGTTGTCGTCCTGACAGATTTTAAAAGCGACCTTTTGAACATAAGCTATGATATTACCATAACTTAACTGATCATAAGGGATTTCTCCGTTAAACTGGGAACGGATTTTTTCCCTAACTTTGTCTCCTAAGGATTTTGGGAGTCCAGCTAGGAAGGTTTCTTTCCAAAAAGGTTGGTGACAGTCATCTCTAGTGTAGACTCGAGAAAGGAAGGTATCCCTATAATACTTAAAATTTCCTAAGGTCTTACACTTAAGAGTAGAAAGGAGATCTCCAGAACGATCTTTGTAGATAGAAGGATCTCCGATAAAATGTTTGACAATGACCATGATTAAGGTATTAACGGCGTCGGGAATAGGCTTCCCTTTGCCAGTAAGGACGTTTCCTTCAGCGTCCGTTTTGACTGCCGTAAAGATTTCATGTTTCTCATTATCGGAAACATAATTATCCCACCAGCCTTTGAGTTGGCCAGAAAATCCAGCGGTCAGGATTTCTACTATAGTCTCATCAGTGCTATCTAAAGCAGTCTGATATGCAGTGGAGACCATAGTCATATGTTGAAGAGTATTAAGAATGTTATACTCAGTTTGACCATCTATGTTCCATTCATAGATTTGATTAGCGTTGAAAGATCTCAGACTTTGATCATTCTTTTCCTCAAGGAGAAGATCAGGAGCAATAGCTCGATTGTAATAGAGTTTAGAAGGTTGCTTCCAGTTGAGAGCCTTGCTAATAACAGGATTGATTTGAGGAACGGACTTACTGCTAGATGCAGCATCCTCAGACTCAGAACCTATAGAGGACGTTCCTAACTTATTAATCCTAAGAGATTGGTCTTTTTGGGAGACACTCCTAGTGATTGGTCCTAGCTTAACAGATCCTACCTGTGAAGAACTAGGGGTATCAGGGATAACTACACCTTATGAGTTTTTCAACCCGACAAGGTTTACAAAACCGCAGTTTTCAAAACCCCTGAATTCCAGGAAATTAGACAATCCGAGGCTGGTAAGGTAGAAATTATCTTTGATCGGAGAAATTCTTTCTCTTCAAGATCTGAATCTTCTAAATCGGCCTATACTAGTGCCAGAAGATCTTTTTCTATAGCTTCCCAATCAAATCGGAGTTCAATTCCCAGAATTATTACTCCAGAAATTAATCTTCAAGGGTTAGATAACTCATCTTCTATCCCTCGAAATATCTACAGTAGGGTTGAGGAAGAAGTCTCTTGAGAAATTCATTCTCCTACTCAATCTGAAATGCAGTATGGTCAACTATGAATAGTTACACCATAGACAAACCAACCCTTCGTAAGGAATTCTACTCTGAGACTTGGACCTCTCAGAGGAAATGGTTTCTTAGTAATTTTAAGGGTGACCATAGGTCAAAAATCATCGATTCTTTTTATGAATTTCTTAACAAAGTCCAAACTCATGTCTGTTTCTTTGATTGGTTAAATGTCTACCTTTATAGGAACCAAATCTATCCTCCTTGGATTATTACAATCACAGAAGACCTTTCTGTTAATACCATAACTGTCTGGCACCGTAAGAATGGCAAACTCATTAAGTCCGACTTACCTCCGTCTAGCAGTTATTTTATTCCAGACTTAGGGGATGAGTACTTAGCTTCACCCTTTAAGCACAAATCTGATGAAACCATAGGAGCTCAAGATATTAAAGCCCTTATGGAACAAAACAATTATACCAATAAATACCTCCAAGTTTTAGGAGAAAACCTTGTAGGAAAAGCCTCATCCTCAGGAACTAAAGACGATGAGACCTCCTCCATTTCCAAACCTTTGTTCAAACCTTTTAGTCTGACAAATGAGACTAGAAATAAATTTATGCTTATTCATCAAAATTGGACCAAAGCCTTAGAAAAATCCAATCAACTTAAGGATAATTCTGTAGTTATCCCTGATACCCCTAGTTCTTCACAGGTAGGATCTGTTAAGCTAGGACCAATCACTAGGAGTGTCTCCCCAAAAGACAAATATCTTAGGATTAATAAGTTAGGAACGTCCTCTATAGGTTCTGAGTCTGAGGATGCTGCATCTAGCAGTAAGTCCGTTCCTCAAATCAATCCTGTTATTAGCAAGGCTCTCAACTGGAAGCAGCCTTCTAAACTCTATTACAATCGAGCTACTGCTCCTGATCTTCTCCTTGAGGAAAAGAATGATCAAAGTCTGAGATCTTTCAACGCTAATCAAATCTATGAATGGAACATAGATGGTCAAACTGAGTATAACATTCTTAATACTCTTCAATATATGACTATGGTCTCCACTGCATATCAGACTGCTTTAGATAGCACTGATGAGAATATAGTAGAAATCCTGACCGCTGGCTTTTCTGGCCAACTCAAAGGCTGGTGGGATAATTATGTTTCCGATAATGAGAAACATGAAATCTTTACGGCAGTCAAAACGGACGCTGAAGGAAACGTCCTTACTGGCAAAGGGAAGCCTATTCCCGACACCGTTAATACCTTAATCATGGCCATTGTCAAACATTTCATCGGAGATCCTTCTATCTACAAAGATCGTTCCGGAGATCTCCTCTCTACTCTTAAGTGTAAGACCTTAGGAAATTTTAGGTATTATAGGGATACCTTCCTTTCTCGAGTCTACACTAGAGATGATTGTCTGTCACCAACCTTTTTGGAAAGAAACCTTCCTAGCTGGACTCCCAAAATCCTTAGGAGACAAAGTTAGGGAAAAAATCCGTTCCCAGTTTAACGGAGAAATCCCTTATGATCAGTTAAGTTATGGTAATATCATAGCTTATGTTCAAAAGGTCGCTCTTAAAATCTGTCCGGACGACAACATCCAAAAACAATTAGCCAGAGAAAAGGCTCAGAATCACAGAGATTTGGGAAATTTCTGCCAACAATTCGGTCTTCCTTGTTCTAAGAATCCGGGAAAGACTACACATAGAAAACCTTCTCAGCACCAGCTGAGTAAACCTCATCGCAGAGTCTCTAGGTTCAAGACTCGTCATCTTAATTCCAAGCCCAGTAGGCCTCTAGATCATAATCTTCCTCGACGAAGTACTAATCATCCTCAAAAGGATACCAATCTTTCTAGAGAAACTAGAACTTGCTATAAGTGTGGTCGCAAAGGTCACTTAGCTAGATTTTGTCGAGTCTCCTCTAAGATTCGCGAACTCAATCTTGATCCTATTGTCCAGGATCAACTTAACAATCTTTTGATAAATTCTTCTGATAATTCCTCAGAAGAAGAAGATGAAAATGTCAAGATATCTTCTGACGACATCCAAGCCGACGATGATCTTTCCTCCTCTAGTAGCGAAAGTTCTGAATCTCCACTCATCAATGTCATTCACAATGATGAGCAAAACCTATTGCTTGACGCTCTAGAATCCATCCAAGACCCTCAAGATAGGAAAGAGTATCTTGAGAGATTAAAGGCAATCCTTTCTAAACCCAAACCTACGCGCTCAGATAATAGGTTTGTCAATAACAAGTTCGATCTTACTCAAACTATCAAACGACTGGAAAAATCTTCAGCCAAGCCAGTCACTATTCAGGGCCTTCAGGCTGAAATTCGTTCTCTCAAATCTGAGGTTCGAGAACTCAAAACACAATCACAGTTGCACGAGACTATCATATCTCAAATAACTGCAGCTCTATCTGATAACATGGTTCCAGATAACCATGAAAACTGTAACCAGGATTATGAGTCTGATCATAATTCATCAAACGAAGATACTCTCTTTAACAACCTAATCAATCAGAGTAGCATCCAAAAATTCTATATCGATGTTACCATTGTCATAGATGATTTTGTTCTTAAAACGATCGCTCTATTCGATACTGGAGCTGATTCAAACTGTATTTTGGAAGTACTTATTCCAACCAAATACTTCCATAAAACTTCCGAACGGCTTAGGACTGCTAGTGGATCTAAACTAGAAATCCAGTATAAGCTTCCTTCAGCAATCATACAAAAAGACAATCTCCAGGTAGAAACTCTGTTTCTTCTGATTAAGAATCTTAAAAATGATGTAATCTTAGGAACACCATTCATCAAATCTATCTTCCCAATCAATATTTCCAGTGTAGGTATATCCACCCAACACTTAGGGAAGACAATTGTATTTAAATTCCTTGACAAACCTGTCTATAAGAACATCAACCAAATTGATCTTAAACTTAATCAAATAAATTTTCTAAAAGAAGAAATTTCCTTCAAACAAATTGAGAGTCAACTCTTTCTTCCTCAGGTCAAACAACGTATCAAGAATCTTTCTGATCGTTTTCAATCTACCATCTGTTCTGACCTTCCTAATGCTTTCTGGGATAGGGAAAAACATATGGTTAGTCTTCCTTACGAAAAAGATTTTACGGATAGACAGATCCCGACTAAGGCTCGACCAATCCAAATGAGTCATGATCTTGTCACTCATTGTCAAAATGAAATCAAGGACCTTTTGTCCAAAGCGTTAATCAGAAAGAGCAAAAGCCCTTGGTCTTGCGCTGCTTTCTATGTCAACAAAGCCTCTGAAATTGAGCGAGGTGCTCCGAGGCTAGTCATCAATTATAAACCACTCAATCAAGCTCTTCAATGGATTAGATATCTGATTCCAAATAAAAAGGATTTACTTGCCTGATTACATTCGGCCAAAATCTTTTCAAAATTTGACATGAAATCTGGATTCTGGCAGATCCAAATCAATCCTAGTGATCGCTACAAGACGGTCTTCACTGTTCCCTTTGGGCAATATGAATGGAATCTAATGCCCTTTGGTCTCAAGAATGCTCCATCAGAGTTTCAGAATATCATGAATGATATCTTCAATCCTTACTCAAATTTCTGCATTGTCTATATAGATGATGTCCTAATCTTTTCCAATCTGTTGACCAACATTTCAAACATCTTGAAATCTTTTTCAAAGTTATCAAACGAAATGGTCTTGCTGTTTCCAAAACCAAAATCTGTCTTTTTCAGACAAAAATCAAATTCCTTGGTCATTACATCTTTCAGGGAACCGTCAAACCAATTTGTCGCGTCATTGAATTTGCTGACAAATTCCCCAATCAAATTCTAGAAAAACCACAACTTCAACAATTTTTGGGTTGTTTAAATTATGTTGCTGATTTCTTCCCTCAGCTCAGTAACGTTGCCAAGCCTCTCTATGACAGACTCAAAAAGTCTCCCCCTCCGTGGACTGATATCCACACTGATCTAGTCAAACAAATCAAACAGCAGGTCAAAGTATTACCCTGTTTGTATCTACCTAATCCCAATCTCCTTAAGATTGTTGAAACTGAAGCCTCTGACATAGGTTATGGTGGTGTCCTCAAACAACGCATGCATTATACAGAAAACTGCATTGCATTTACTTCAAAACACTTGAACAAAGCCCACAAAAATTATTCAACTATTAAGAAAGAAGTTTTGGCTATGGTTCTGTGTATAACCAAATTTCAATCTGATTTATTAAATAAAAAATTTTTAGTTCGGGTTGATTGCAAGTCAGCCAAAGAATTTTTGCAAAAAGATGTAAAAAATCTTGCATCAAAACAAATTTTTGCCCGTTGGCAAGCAATCTTGAGTATTTTTTATTTCGAGATAGAATACATCAAAGGAACTTCAAGCACTCTCCCTGACTATTTGACTCGTGAATTTCTTCAGGGTCAAAGAGTATGATATGACACCTCCAAAATTACGAGTGAAAGTCGTCTCCTCTAGAGGCTGCGGGAAATTATTGCGGGGATTATCCCAGACGCATAAATCATCCTCCTCAATAGAGGATACTCAATCTACCCAGATCACCTTACAGATTGGGCATCAAGGGTCATCTACCCAGACTGAGTCATCGACTCAGCAAGCCATTATGAAATCTGAGTCATCAACTCAGAAAGCCATCACCAAAGCAGGGTCATCTACCCCACAAACAACCAAAGAGTCCACTACCCTGGTAACCAAACCATCCGATTATGCGATGACCCTTCCTACTCTTCAAGCCCTTCAAGACTGTGGGCTTACCAATCTTCCATCCAAATCTTGGAAGCAAATATTTTCAGAAGAACCTAATTATCCCTTCTGGAATCAAAATCTGAAATCCATTATTTCAGAAATAGCTCAATCCAAGATAAATTTGCATCCAAAAGAATTGGTTGAGCAGCCTCAACCAATCGCCCAAAAACAGCCTTCTTCCTATCTACCAAAAGAAGGAAGATTTTTCCCGACTATCCAAATGGAACCCGAATTCTGGGATTCCAATCCAAATAAAATTTGCGAAAAAGTCTTTCTACCTACTTTTTTGTTTAAACCTCTTAGTCTTAACAAGACTAGGAAATTTTATGAATTTATTCTGGTAGATTCAAAGTCTGTTTCAATTAAACACAATTTTGATAAAAATGATAACCAGGTTATCACCCATTCGACGCTTCAAATTTTAAAAGTTTTAACTTTTAAAGATTTTGAAAACAAACCAAATCAAGTAAGAAAATTTTCCCAGCCTTTTGACCCGATTGGTTATACATACTGGGATTATATTCACGCTTGGACCAATGTTTTTTGGTTTCAAAACAAACATCATCGGCATTCATGGCTGATTTATTTTAAAAAAAATGTTCGTTATTTCTTCCCTCAGTGGTTCGCTGAGTGGTGGGATTTCTTCGGACCCATCCAATCTATCCTTCTGGAAGATGTAAAGGTCGGATTTAATCAGTTCAAAGCAAGAATTGAAGAAGGAAATAATCCATTCCACCCATCTCTTCGATTCTTCTCAATTTTCTCCCTGGCTTGGATATTCGCCTGACAACATCAGTACCAGAAGCACTCCACAAACCCGAAGCTCCTTCCAATGTTAGGAAAACAAGCCTCGGTTAAATGATGGGATCAATTTAATGCCTCCCATGCTAATACTGATGGAGTAGCTTTATGGTTCCAAAAGAACCCAAAAAGCCTTAAGCCGGCAGACCCCGAGACCTGCCAGTTCCTCAATTGCAAAGCAAAGATTGCAGCTGCTCTTGCAGCATCAACTGATGATGAAGCCTTAGCTGCAAATCTTCATCAAATCCTGAATCTCCTTCAGACAGACTCCGAATCAAGTTCGTTTAAAGGAAAGAAAAAGAAAGATGCCTCGTCCCCATCCTCTTCCTCCGGTTCATTTTACCAGATCGAAGAGAGTGATGAAGACTGATCTAAGTCCCGCACACATTTTTGCGGAAAGGCACTGTTCATCTCCGAGCACTGTAGCGGAGCCGCCATTCACTGTTCAGTACTGTACACTGTTAACTGTAGCGAAAAATTAAGTTACTATTGTAATAATACAATTTACTGTTGAAATAGTAATTTTTGAATTCTATAAATTGTATCAATCAGAAAGACTAGGGAGGAGAAGTTTTTAGGACCAGACTTTAGAGTGAGTCCTTCTCCCCCTTCTCTTTACCTTTGTAATTCTCTCAATCAATACAACTATTTTGTATTATTATCTGCTTTACTCTTCAATCATATTTGTAAAAACCTGAGCTCTAACTGGCAGGTTCTACCGCCCCGAGCTCTTGATATCCGGTATTGTGCGGACTACCGCCGCGTAAATCCGGTTCAACTGTTGCATGCATACCATCTCTCCTATTCTCTCCTGTTAGTTTGTAGATCCGTGGGTTTCTATATATATATATATACACACACACAAAGGATTAATTGTATTTGAGTACATACCGATATAAATTTTGCATTCCAGGTTTTTATTATAAATAAAATTATGGTATTAGCTTTTCTACCGGTATTACAGTTATATTTCAGTAATTCATCTATTTTTTTATTTATTTTCGATGAAGGGAATCCATCGGCAATCCGAGGGGATTAAGCATATGGGTCTAACTTCCCAATTTCTTACCAATGTGGGACTGAGACTTCAATTCTTGCAGTCCAACAATCTCCCCCTCAAGTGTGAGTCCCTTCCACATTATATAAGAGAAGGTGACACCACCTTCAATTCACACTTACACTCCAACAATCTCTCCCTCAAGTGTGAGTCCCTTCCACATTGTAAACTCCCCCTCCAGTAATGACGACCCCTTATTCACACTGCCCTTAAACACAAAGGGACACGCCTCCTGAACCCCTTAAACACAAAGGGACACGCCTCCTGAACCAATTTCTTACCAATATTTTCGATGAAGGGAATCCATCGGCAATCCGTGGGGATTAAACATATGGCTCTAACTTCCCAATTTCTTACCAATGTGGGACTGAGACATCAATTCTTGCACTCCAACAATCTCCCCCTCAAGTGTGAGTCCCTTCCACATTATATAAGAGAAGGTGAAAAACATATGGGTCTAACTTACCAATTTCTTACCAATGTGGGACTGAGACTTCAATTCTTGCACTCCAATAATCTCCCCTTCAAGTGTGAGTCCCTTCTACATTACATAAGAGAACGTGACACCACCTTCAATTCACACTTACACTCCAACAATCTCCCCCTCAAGTGTGAGTCCCTTCCACATTGTAAACTCCTCCTCCAGTAATGACGACCCCTTATTCACACCGCCCTTAAACACAAAGGGACACGCCTCCTGAACCCCTTAAACACAAAGGGACACGCCTCCTGAACCCTTGTTAGGAGGATTCACCGTCAACCTTAGCCAATCACAACCATCAGCTCTGATACCAGTTGTTGGGTACAAACTAGAGGGAGTTAAACACCAGGGAGATATACAACATGGGTCTTTCTCACTTATATATTACTCAACTTCCCAATTTCTAACTAATGTGGGACTTCAACTCACACTTGCACTCCAACATTAGTTTTAAAATATATTACTTTTAGTCTCTGTAATTTAGAATTTTATTAATAATTAGTTAACGTTAATTAGTTTGCAATAAATTCTTGTTTATTTAAAGTTTTATTCATTTTTCTTATTAATTTTTTTTAATATTTAAATTTAATTAATTAAATACATTATCATATAAACTAAATGTACGCAATTATATTGGATTTCACTTAATAAGATTATATTAAATTAAAATAAAAATTAATTAGAAATTTAAATAATAATACCTTTTTAACATATTTTGAATAAATAAATCCATATGCTCGTGCAGGCTTATTATTAGTTTACTAATTATTTAAAAATTAATTAACATTTATTATTATAAAATTTAAAAATTCCGGTGGATTTCTAATTCACAGTAAAATCCGTAGGTAATTCCTACCAATTTTGAATTCACAGAAAAGTTTCTTGCCACTTTCAAAATTCCGTAAAAAATTCTTGTAGATTTCAATTAACAGAAAAAACTATAGGAAATTTCTTACGAATTTTGAAGTCTGTAAGAAATTTCTTACAGATTTTGAAGTCCGCAAGAAACTTTTCTACAAATTATTTTCCCCAATAAAAGTTGCAGGTAATTTCAGCAAATGTTTTTCCTCATAAAAATCTATAGGAAATACTTGCAAATTTTTTTTTGCATGAAAAATCACAAGAAAGAAGTATTTTTCTAGTAGTAAACACAAAAATGACAGTATATATGTTAAGAAGACTAGTGTGATTCTTCCCAAACTAAATCAAAATCAACTAAACTAACAATAATGCAAATATAAAAGCATTAATAGATCTAACATGGGATTACAAATACCAAACAAAAATATAACACACTTAGAAGCATGAGTTTAAAAGAAAGGAAAGAAAAAAAAAATGTAAAATGAAAATGATTACTACCAAATGTTAGAAAATGAAGTTGAATAAAATGACTTCTACGTTGGTGTGTATTATGACTCGGTGTCCTTGCAATGTACTTGTTTAGGGTTATGGAGCTGCTATGTTGCATCAAGAAAGGGATAAGTTTCATCACTTATGTATGGTGAATGATGAAGTTGCCAATGAGTACAAAAATCTGGTACAAGGATTCTCCAAAGTTACAAGCATGAAACTATTATGATACAAACATGTGACATGAATGAAATTTCTATGAATGTTGTAAGGATTATGGATGAAAAATTGTCTTATGGTGTTTGAGACTTTGGATATGATGAGATCAAATGACCTTCATGGAGGGCTGTAGATCAAAACCAACATGGCATTTTTCGTTATGTTTATAGTGAGAACATGTTCATTAAAGTGAGAGAAAAATATTTGTTGTTAGGTCTCGAAGTTCTTATTTCTAAGATATTTTTTCCCTTCCTAATGGTATATGCAGGTTCTACCTTTTATTAGCAAAAAGAATGGAGAATTTGTACAAGGTATTTTTTAGGATGAAAGTTGTGTCCAAAGTTGGTGTGCCCATGACTATGAAGAATGGTGAAGGATTCTATATCTTTATTTTTTTTTTTAAAGGCAAAGAATATATTCATTAAAAGAAACAAAAAGTTTCTTAGATTACATACAGGTTACATACTTCTTCGTATTCTATTGTAGCATATCATAATTTAACCGCTTATCTCATATTTAATAAGCACATTCTAGGGTTAGCATAGCAGTCCGAGAACACACACCCCCTATTGAACCAAAGGAATATGATAGCCATTTCCACGAGATTACCTTTATAAACATCAGAATATCGACTGAATCCTTCGGTATATTATAAAAAACAATCTGATTTCTAGTAATCCAGATACCCTAACACCCAGCAAGCCAGAAAACATACCTACACTTTTTCTTTCGCTTTCCAACCACCCATGCTGACGATGAAAGGAAAAGTTGATACAGATCCCCCGGAATAGGTCCTTGAATTCCCAGCCAACTAATCATATTGTTCCACATAGATTGAGCCTTGACACACCTTAAGAAAATATGATTTCTACTTTCAATAGCACTGTTACAAAACACACACAGAACATCCTCTCTTGGAATAACAACACCTTTCTTCAATAGATTATCGGTGGTTGGTAATCTATCTAACAGTAATCTCCAAGACAAAGCAATTACCTTGGAGGATAGTCTATCTTTCCACATTCGTCTCAATTCTTTGGGTTCCACCTCAATTAGTCTCAATGAAGTCTGTTGCGTGCGCAGAACCGAATAAGCCTCAGCGACTGAAAAACCTCCATCCCTACTAGACCTCCATCTCCATCTGTCCGATATGTAATCCACAATTACCACTGGCTACAACACACTTTGTAAAAGACATAACTGATCTTCTTCCCATACAAATAGCTCCCTTCTCCATACCCATTTTTACCCCCCTGATATTTCCTTTTTCTCGTTAATAGTGATGCACTTATCTACCGATAACCCATATAACCTGGGAAAATTTAAGCTAAGAGGTCCATCTCCTGTCCAATTATGCTCCCAAAATAAAGTATCCTTTCTATTCCCTACTTTTTTAATGACATTATTCCCAAACCAGTCTGGTATCACCGCTTTCGGTCCATCAATATCCCATAAATCCCTCCACCACTGAGAAGTTCAAGAGAAATTCGCCGGTCTTTTATTGAATTTGTATGATTGGCCATATCTACACTCCAGCAAACTCCCCCATATTGCATTTTGCTCTGTTAATATCCTCCATCTCCACTTTGCAAGCAAACTCAAATTAAAGTTCCATAGGCACTTTACCCTCAGACCCCTTCTTCGTTAGTCCGACACACATTTTCCCAACTAACCCACGCAATTTTGGTGTCCTGGTCTTTCCCTCCCTCCCCCACAGAAAGGAGCGTTGTAATCCGGTGATGATTTTAGGACTTTCTTGGGCACCTTGTAAAATGAGAAGAAATACAGTGGAAGGCTAGGCAATACTGAATTTATCATAACTAACTTCCTGTGAACGACATATGTTTTTCCTTCCATGCTGACAGTTTCCTCTAAAATTGTTCGATGATTGGTGACCACATTTCTACCTTCCTTGGGTTCGCTCCCACCGGAATCCCAAAAAATTTAAATGGTGGTGATGAAACGACACAATTCAAGAGACTGTTCATAGCACATGTAAATGAATCATCCACATTTAAACCAAAGACTTGGCTTTTGCTGTAATTCACCTTTAGCTCCGATGTCATCTCAAATCCACGAAGAATAACCTTCAAGTACCATACTGATTGCATATCAGCTTCCCTAATCATAATAACATCATCTGCGTATTGCAGTATTGAAAACTTTGCCTCGTCACCAATATTGAGCTCTTTAAACACCCCTTTTTCTATAGCTGACCTGAACAATCCAGCTAAAGCTTCAGCTAGAAACAAAAAAGGAGAGAGTGGGTCTCCCTGCTTCAAACCTCTCCCTGGCCTAAATTCATCTGTTGGACTCACATTTACTAGAATTAACACATGGTTATTCCTGACAATACTATTCATCCACTTTCTCCATCTATTCCCAAACCCCATCGTAGCCAACATACCTTCATGAGAGAGGTTGTGTTGTAGAGTATATGCTTCTGTGGCCATGAAAAGACTGATATTGATAAAAAAAAACCTTATTAAAATTGAGAGAATAAAATGAAAGAAGATTTTGGACCATATTCAAAATAGCTAACAAAAACACTTTTTCTTTATTTTTAAGTATGTTTTTGCCTCTTTTCTTTGCTTTGTAGACACTCACATTCCTACGACTATTTGATCTTATTTTCTATCTTTCATTTTTTAACCGTTTATTTTTATACTTTAGCAAATATTTTTCCTTTTTTCATTATTATGTATATTTTTAAGTTTTTGTTTAACTATTTTTTCATTTTTCTAAAAAATTGGGACAAAATTAACTGCTCACAAAAGTTAAGTTATATATATATATTTGGTATATAAACAAGATTTTGTCCATGTGGTCTTTTAAAATTTTCACCATTTTCTTCTTCAAATTAAAAAATAGAAATTTTGAGAAAACCTAATAGAAATAGTTAATCTTTTACGATATGATAAACCAAAGTTTGAATCCATATATTTATATTTAACATTAATTTGAATCCTTGACAGAAGAGATATTTATGTTTAATATTATCTTATCATATCTTAAAAGGATATTTCATTTGAAAAGAAAGAAGGGAAGTTATCTTTTTAAGATTTTAGTTAAGGTAAAAGCACGCATTTTTAGTATTTATAACATTTTTAAATACAGTTAAGTTAAATGGAGAATCAATATACTCAGATTTTGATTATTAAAAAAATAAAATATCTACAATATTAATACTCCCTTTTAGGAAAACAGACATGAGAATAAAACAAACAGTTGTCATTATTGTTCAAGAAGATGTACAAATAGTTGACATTATTGTTCAAGAAGATGTAGAACACATGTTGACATAAGAAAAGAAAATAAACGGATGCTAACATTAGAAAACAAACAAACATTGAGTAGATGTTGAAGATGAGACAATGAAATAGTACGTGTTTTAATGTATTTGGGTAAATTTATTAATTTGCACTTATCACTTTTGTCCAATTAACATTATTTGTTTATTTCAAGGAATATTTTCTCATTTATAGAATGAGACAATTTCAAACAAGCAAAAAACAAGTCACTAGAAGTATGGATATATAGGATCAACACTCCTAAACAGTAGAGTCTATTTTTTGGAAAGATAGTCAAAGTGTTTTATCATATAATCAAAAGTGACTAATTAATGAAAAATATTTAATACTTCAACATATTTATAAGACAAAATTATCTTAAAAGGCATAAAACTAATGTTCATAAATCACAACAATAACTTCTTTTTTTGAAGAATATATATATATATATATATATATATATATATATATATGAAGTCATGAAAACTTCAAATATCAAGAATTCTTGAACAACATCTTGAAAATTTTCTCTTGGTATAATTTCTATTTTGTAAAAGGCTTCATAGCTTTCCTTCTATGTAAAAAGGTTTTATTGCTTGTAAAGCTATTAGAACTTTGTAAATATCTAAATCTAATAATTTAGAAAACAGCTTAAGAGATGCTAGTATAACAACCACTTGAGGATAAGTTAAAAGTAACTTGAAAAACTACCTGTATTTTTGGAAAAATATTGCCTTATTTTGCTCTCTAATGTAAAATTGTATTTTCTTTAGAAAAGTCTTGTGAACCGTCTTTATAAAGTTGTGTCTTGTGTTCCTCTTAAAACCTTTTTTTCTTTTACTAACTCTTATTGAACAAACATATCTTCCTTGCGGAAAGTGTTTGCAAAAAATTTTAAATCACAGTTCAACTCTCATTCTAGTTTTTTTGTAAACTTACATATATATTTTTTTTTCATCAAGAGGATATGATTTTCTTATTTGACACCAACCTGATATCCCTGTTATCATATTAGCCTATTTTCGAGTAAAGTGATATACGTAGTTAGTATTGACTCTGTTGCAAATAAGGGTGACAATAATTGAGAAGCATTTTATGAAGACTATAAATAGATGATCAAGAAAAAAGTGTAATGAATTTAATATTCTTTCTTTCTTGCTGCAATCTCTAATAAGATTTACTCATCTTGAGTGTTCAGAAGCTTTAGAAAAGACAACCTTCTACTAAGCCAAAAATACATATTCTTCATTTTGTGAAGTTAGTTAGTGAACAAAACCTTCTTATCCTCTCAATGAGAGTTATTATTGTAATTTTTTATTCATTTCTTATAGTATTTAGTCATGAGTGAGTAGTTGTTTAAAGAATACTTGGATGAAAGTCAAGAGTAGTTTAGTGTCAAATAGTATATGGTCTTAAACTCAGGGGGAGTTTAAAGTGATGTAGAATTTTTTTTGTAAGCTAGAAATAACAATAAGAATATTTTTTATTTCTATTGAAATAGAGAAACCTTCAAATAAGTGCTTAGAAGAGAAAAATACGTAGCTTAAGTTCAAGCGATTGATGTAAGAACAATTGTTCTTACTGCCTTCTATTACTTCAAATTTTTATTCTGTTTGTTTTACTTTTATTAGAACTATAAGAAGGTTCTTATTTTGAAATATCTTCTTAAACCATTTAATCAAGTTTCTTAATGAAGTATTTCGAAAAATTTTACCAAAAACTTTTTATAACTCTATTCAACCCCTTATAGAACAACCTTATTTCATTAATAATTTTTGGTATATATATATATATATATATATATATATATATGTATATAATATGCTTACTAGTTATTGTTCTCAATTTCTACTAGCAATGTTTGTTAATTCTTCCTCCAAATGTTATATAAAAAGAAGGAAACAAGATAAGATAAGAAGATCTCACTCAAATATTTTCATTTTTCTCTTTTTTTCTTTCTTTTGTTCATTCATATTTTTTAAATTTTATTCTTATATTTTTAAATCATAAAATTGTATTCTTAATTTGTAAAATTATTAAATTTGTGCTTCGCCATGGGTGACTGTTAACTGACAAACATTGACTGATACATAACAGTAATTTGATGTTGTTAGAGACTCTATTTTTGTGATTTGAAGGCGAATTGTGATGCAAGATCATTTGCATTTCCCATGTCATCTTCATCCAAGGTTTCACGCTCCAAGAATGTGGAAGATGGAAGGCTAGAAAGTGGTGGTGGGTTGCCACTTCTTTCAAGGAGAAAAAAGATAAGTCTTTACTCTAAGATGCTTGCCACAAGGGAGATGATACTTGATAAAAGCTTAGAAAAAATCTCCTTAAAAGAGAGGAAATTCAAAGACACTTTACTAGATAAAAAATGTTTTCAAAGGAGACTTACTTCTTATTCATTCAAGTGCTCCCCCGCCCATACAAGAGAGTGAGGTGGGTATATATAGGGCGAAGAGGGAGTTTAAGCGTGATTCCCTAGGCAATGTAGGACCTCTCTTAATTAGCTCTTAAGGATAATTAATCAAGTCTTACACTCCTTTAAGCCACACGCCTAAATTAATCAAGGAAAGAAGTGACAAACCAACATAAAGGATGTGGAGAGGAGCCTAACATCAACAAGCTAAAGTTCACCTACTACATACACTCCTCAAACTAACTAAAGGCACTTTCGTGTACTAAACCAATGTAAATGACCAAAATACATGATCCAAGGAGAAAATACAAATGCAAACAATATTTACAAGGAAAATAGATAAAAGACTATGACCTAAGGTCTTCAGTGAGCTTCATCTTTACCATGTCTTCCTCCTTCCTCCTAACCAAGTTCCATTCTTGGCAGGATTGCATAAAATTGGATACTAAGAAAATAATTGTAATGAGTTAAACTACCTTAAATCACAAAATTAAAACATGTTATATCATTAAATCAATGTCACGTTTCAATTAACGTTTGTCACTTAATAGTCAATGTTTCAATAACAATTACACATAAATTCAATAATTTGAAAAATTATGGGCATAAGGTGATGATTTAAAAATAGAGACCAAAATGTCAAAAAATAAAAAAGCAAGGGACACACAGTATAATTAAGAAAAAAAAACCTAATGTATGAAAATACTTATAGGCCATTTAGTTTAACCTTTCTCCATCTTAATAGAAGGAAATTTCTTTTAGCACCTTCGATTTGTTATTTGCAATCTCCAAAAAATAAAATGCCAAAAATATCCTTATTTTCTAAATCAATTAATCCAAAACACATGAAAAAGATTATTTCCAAATCAATTGATTTGGAATTGAGTACTGATTATGTTTTCTAGATCATTTGGTCTGAAATCTGTCTTTTTATATGTTTTGGATCAATTGATTTGGAAAACATAATCAATATTTAGTTACGGATCAATTGATCTAGAACATATAGCATAGAAGTCTCTCAATATTACAATTTAAGGGGAAAATGCATGTTGTGTAGAGAATAAATCCAAATCAATTGATTTGGAATAACAACTGAAGCGAAAAAAATGAATTTGATATGTATTTGTTGTGTGTGGAAGAAGGGAGATTATAAAAAATGGAGGTTAGGACATCACTAGGAGGTTGTGCCATCGTAGATGGAGGTTTTACAGAATTTGTACAGTGAGAGTGAAGACATTGGGAAGAGGATATGGAAGAAAGAAAGGAAGTGTGGATGAGGTATGGGTAAAAATTTTAAAATCTTAGGTTAAAAGTTAAGAAAGGTGTTTTTAGATTTTTTTTAAAAAAAATATTAACCTATGAGGATGTGAATAACAATTTGAAGGTGTTAAAAGAAAATGTCTATGTCTATAGAAAATAAGGTTAGGTTGCAAACCTTTTAACCAAAATTTGAGGGATTTTCTTTTAAGACCTATCAAATTTATATTGACACTTACCAAGATTTGTAAAATATCTCTCTCTTCTCTAGTGTGCCTCCACCCGCAGCTCCCACCCACCACAATCCCCACCCCGTGCAACTCCTCCCCTCACCTTGTAGCTCCCACACCTAACTAATTTCTATTTGAATTTACAAAGATTTGTAAAATATCCAAATTTCCTTAATCTTTCTCCTTTTTTCTGGTGCACCTCCCCATGCAACCCTCACACACCAGAGTTTCCAACCTTGAAACCTTCCCCACACTCTTGTAAGCCCCTAGTGCTCCACCCCTTGTGTAACACCCAAAATTCTTAATAAAAGGATTCATGAAAATGCGGAAAATTTTCAAAATCTAATCTTATATAAAGAACATAATTTTCTTATAACATTTCAAGCCAAAATATAGTTCATTACAAGTTTCATTTCAAAACATAATACATTAATTTTTATAGCTACCATTTTGATAATTCTAACTCAAAACAGTTAATTCCTTATAATTCTAACATTTTTAAGCATCAAAAGAGTAACTTGTTTAAGGGTTCAACGTATTCAGAGTAAATCCTCTGAATTTTAGAAAATTCTTTAAAATTGCAAATAAATTATGAAATTTATAATTTAATAATACTATAATTTTTATTTTACAACTTTATACTACTTTTTAATAATGTATCACTAAAATTCTAAGATGGATATAATTTCATAATATCTATTTTTAGTTTCTAAATTGAAATTCAAACATATCATGTAATAATCTAGTCATTAAAAATAGGGATGTTACAATTCTCCTTTCCTTTCTAGGAATTTTGTCCCCGAAATTCACCGGCTTTGAAAGAGATGGGGTGTACTTCTCTCATATTGCTTTCTAACTCTCAGGTTGCCTCTCCGTCTGCATGTTGACTCCATAATACCTTTATCAGAGGTATCTCATTTCTTCGAAGTGTTTTAGTCATTTGATCCTCGATTCCCATCGGAAACACATTAAATGTAAGGTTTTCTCGTATTTTTACTATATCAGGTTCTATAACATGAGAAAGGTCAGAAATGTTTTTTCGGAGTTGAGAAACATGAAATACATTATGAATGTTGGAAAGGTTAGGAGATAAAGCAATTTGATAAGCAGCAAAACCGACTCGTTTAAGGATTTGATATGGACCAATGAATTTAGGAGAATGTTTTCGAGATTTGAGGGCTTTACCAATCCTAGTCATTGGTGTAACTTTCAAGAAAACATGTCCTCCCTCTTGAAAAACTCAAGAGGTTTCCTCCTTTTAACAAAGTAACTTCTCTACCTATCCTATGATATTTTCATCTTTTCCCTGATCATTTTAATCTTATCTGATGCTTGTTGGATTATCTCTAGACCTAAAATGAAAGGGCTTCCAGTTTCATACCAACAAAATAGGGTCCTACATTTTCTCCCATACAAAGCCTCATATAGAGTCATCTTTATGCTAGAATGAAAACTGTTGTTATAGGTAAACTCTATCAAAGGTAGGAATTGGTCCCAACTTTCTGCTTGCTCTAAGACACAAACTCTCAGCTGATCTTCTAGGGATTGGATGGTCATTTTAGACTGTCCATATCTTTGAGGGTGATAAGCTGAACTTAGTTTGATCTTAGTTCCTAAGGCTTGTTGTAAACTATTCCAAAACCTAGAGGTAAAGTGAGGGTCTCTATCATATATAATACTAGAAGGTACGTCATGTAGCTTGATAATTTCATTTTTGTGCAACTGGGCTAACCTCTCCATAGAATACCTAGTATTAATAGGTAGAAAATGAGCAGATTTTGTCAACTTATCTATAATCACCTAAATCGTATCATAGCCAGATGTATATTTGGGCAATCCAGCCACAAAGTACATACAGATGCTTTCCCACTTCTATTATGGGATGTTTAAGGGTCGCAATTCACTAGAAGGTCTCTAATGTTCTACCTTTGCCTGTTGACACACTAAGGAATGTTCAATAAATTCAACTGCATCTTTCTTCATTTTAGACCACCAAAACATCTTCCTTAAGTCTTCATACATTTTTGTGGCACCTAGATGAATTCTCAACTTACTTTTGTGAGCTTCTTCCAATATCAACTTCCTCATACCTTCTTCCATAATCCTATCCTTAAACTTGATATTCCTATTTGAATCCTTATGAAATTAGAACTCTTTTCCTTCATCCTCTTCATTAACTTTCCTTGTAACAATAAATCTCTTCCTTGTGCTTTTCTAATTTGTTCTAGGAATCCACTTGAGATTTTCAACATGCCTAAGTAAATACTTTTGGGCCTTACTTTCATAGACAAATTCAAATCTCTAAATGATTCTATCAATTCTAATTCCCTTACCATCATCATAGATGCATGTAAGAATTTTTTACTTAAAGCATCTGCTACAACATTTGCCTTTCCAAGATGATATTGTAACTCAAAGTCGCAATCCCTAAGGAATTTCATCCATTTACGTTGTCTCATTTTCAACTTTTTTTTTATCAAATAGACATCTCAAGCTTTTATAATCATTGAATACTTCAAATCTTGCCCATACAAGTAATGTCTCCAAATTTTTAGGGCAAACACTACTGCAACCAATTCCAAATCATGGGTAGGTAGTTGACTGCATATTTTGAAAGTTGTCTTGGAGCATAAACTACTACTTTCCTTTCTTGCATAAACACAGTTCCTAATCCTTGCCCTGAAGCATCGCAATACACCTTAAAATTTTTACTAGGATCGAGTAAAATCAAACAGGTCAGATGTCAGCTTTTCTTTCTAGAAACTATTTTCACATAACTCACTCCATCCAAAGGGTTGACCTTTACGTGTTAACTTAATTAAAGTTAATGCTAATTTAGAAAATCTATCAAAGAATTTTTCTATAGTAGCCCACCAATCTTAAGAAACTATGAATTTCTATGATATTGGTTGGTTGTTCCAACTTAACATAGCTTTAACCTTGGAAGGGTCAACTGCAATCTTATCTCGAGAGCCTATATGTCCTAAAAATTGAACTTGTTCTAACCAAAATTCACACTTTGATAACTTCTCGTAAAACTTTATCTCTCTCAAAATCTGTATTACTATCCTTAAGTGTTCCTTATGTTCCTCTAGGCTCTTGGAATAAATTAGGATGTCATCAATAAAGACTATTACAAATCTATCAAGGAATTGATGAAAAATACGATTCATATAGCCCATGAAAATGGCAGAAGCATTGGTTACCCAAAAGGCATCACCAAATACTCATAATGATCATATCTTATCCTAAATGCAATCTTTGAAATATCTTCCACTTTGACTCGAATATGATGGTAACTAGATCTCAAGTTGATTTTGGAAAATACCAAAACACCCCTTAATTGATCCATCAAATAATCAATCCTAGGAAGAGAATATTTATTTTAATGGTGATCTTATTGAGTTTATGGTAGTCTACACACAACCTCATGTTGTCATCCTTTCTCTTAACTAACAATATTAGAGCACCCCAAGGAGAAACACTAGGTTTATTGAATTTCTTATGCAACAGTTTCTCTAATTGCTTATACAATTCTACCAGTTATAAAGGTGACATTCTATAGGGAGCTATGGATATAGGTCTTGATTGTGGTACTAAATCTATGATAAATTCTATTTCTCTATCTAGAGGTAATCTAAGAACATTTTTAGGAAGGGCATCAAGATACTCACAAACTACAAAAATTTTACTAACATCTGGAGTTTCCTCTACTTTCAAAGAAGTTAAAATTTCATGTTTATTATGACTTTTACAAAATTAAACTTGATACATAATTCCTTAAAAATTTCATAAGATATGAATATATTCTATCATGAATACTCAATGTATAATTATTGATATTTTGAATAACATATATTACACAAATGTAATTTCTGAAAAATAAGTCAAAGGATAAAATAAGTAGTGAATAATAACGGAGGACCAGAATATGGTATTTAGAGAAAAAATAAATAACAAAGGAGCAGAAGATAATATCTGGAAATAATTAAGAAATGACTAGAATTAATATTTGAAAATAATAAAGAAATGATTAGAAGTAATATTTGGAAATAATAAAGAAATTATCAAAAGTAATATCTAAAAAAAATAAAGAAATAACAAGAAGTAATATCTGGAAAGAATAAAGAAATGACCAAAAGAAATATCTAGAAAAAATAAATAATTGACAAGAAGTAATATATGGAAAGAATAATATTCAATAAAAGAACAAAAGCGATAATCATAGTAAATATATATAAGTTTATCAAGATTAAGACAAACAAGGTTTATAAATCTCACTCCTCCCTTACCTTAATAAGAGCTTCAAGAAAAGTAGTGAACAACCTTTGAATCCTAGTTTCAATACCTCAAAACTTCATTTTTCCGATCCATTTTAGCATATGAACTCTCTTTTTTATAGCCAAAATCTATACTCGGTCACTGAGCAAATTTTAGCCGCTAAGCGACTGTCAATGTATTTTAGTTACTTTTGTCTCATATTGCTTAGCGACAAAGCTTTGCTAAGCAAAATTTGGGTCGGTCGTTGAACGAAGAAGCTTCGCTTAGCGAGTAACAATTTTTAATAGTGAAGAAAACTCATTTCGCTTAGTGAATTTTATTTTTTTTAAAAAAAAATTATTTCAGAAAATTTTTTAAAATTGCAATAAATTTTGAAATTTATAATTTAATAGTACTATAATTTTTATTTTACCACTTTATACTACTTTTTAATAATGTATCACTAAAATTCTAAGATGAATATAATTTCATAATATCTATTTTTAGTTTCTAAATTGAAATTCAAACAGATCATGTAATAATTTACTCATTAAAAATAGGGATATTACACCTTGCAATTGCCCCTCACCATGCGACCCCCTTCCCTCTTGCAACCATCCTCTCCTAACTAAGCATAACCTAAAAATTGGAATAAATATAATATAATAAATTTCATATCTGAGTGTTCGAAAATATTTTGTTTCAGATAAGTTGATCTGAAATTCGAATTATTTTTTACTCACAAATGAACTAATCTAAAAAGTACAAGTAAGGAATTTTAGATCACTTGATCGAGATCCGTTAGTTATACATTCTAGATATCTTGATAAAAAAATCAAATAATTTTTTATATTCTGGATTAACTGATTTGGGACATATAAAAAATTTCGAGTCATTTGATCTAGAAATCAAATACGAATATTAAGTGAGAGGAAAAATTGGTAAAAAAAAAAAAATCAAATTTTGAATGTTTTTTTTTGTCATTTTTTTAATCTATAGAAGTTAAAAGTCTTAATTCAAAGTATAATATATGATTTAGGGTGTTGAATATAGCACTGTAAAAATAAATTATTTAGTAATAAATTATAATATGAATTAATTTATATTTAATTAAATTTGTTAAAAATAATTTTAAAATAATTAATTTTGTTTGAATAAAACAAAAATTGGTTATTATATAAAAAAGTGTTTGAAAAATAATTACAAGCTATAAATTTGTAGATGCATGAAAAAAACTTCTTTTAATTTCTTTTAAAGATGAAGCTATTTATATGAATATGAAACTTTATAATTTTATGATTATTTTTCTTTTAACTTCATACATATTCTTAATGTAAAAGATCTTTTGTCATCAAAACAAAATGAATTATATTGAAATTAATTTTTAACACACTTATCTAAATAAAAACATACTTTGATTATAATCATTTTATTCATGTAATTAGTTATTAAAATAATTTAATTATCACAACTATCTTACACACCAATAGAACAAGTTATTTATGATAAGTCTGTTAATTTTACCGATTAATATTTTAAAAGTAATATAAATAAAAAATTATAATTAAATATTAATATAAAACTCTTTTACAATGTAAATGAATACTAATTAAACTTATAAAATAATGATATCAAGTTGATCGCATTGTGATTCAAATATTAGAAATGCTATTTTACGAAAATATTCAACACGACACATAAAAATTACAATACGAGCCAATATGATTTTTTAAATAAGTTAATATTAATTAAATTTTAAAAATATTAATTTATTTTGATGAAAATTACAATTCGACGAAATCATTTTTTGAAGAAATATTACTGCACGAAGTGTACGACTCTGAGGTGTTCTTATTTTATTGATTAATTTTTATTATTTCTTACTCTTTGTGGCTTTTTGGTAGATTTTCATTTCCTCATTTTTTGCGTGAGCTATTATCCTCTGAAATAGCATCACTCTATAAAAAACTGGCCGTTTCTTTTAATTTCTTATTTTCTATTCGCACTTTAATATGTTCTGCAAAATCAATCATATTTTCACCTTATTTTATTTTAATCTATATTCAGGGTGTTTAGTTTGTATTAACTAATATGAAATATTCATTCTAAATCAGTTGATATTAAATTCTTTAAGATATATATTTTAGATTAATTGATTTAAAATATATTATATTAAATCTATCAAATAATCTGGAATTTAGTTGCAAGAGATGACCGATTTTCTTCTAGCCAGGTTGATCCGTAATTTACATAATATATTACAAATTAACTGATATGTAATTTCATTAGTTCAAGTAATCTAGAATTGTACACAATTAGCATTTTAGATTGGTTCATCCAAAAGTATAATATCATACTCATGTTTAGAATCAACTGATCTAGAACCTTAATTATTTTGTGTTCTGTATTGCTATATTTATGCATGATCTTGCTCAATTGCTCCTCTTGTGACATTAACTGCAACATACACTATTATATATCCCTAATCATTGTACGTTCTGCAAGTCTTTAGGTTATTGTTAAGTCAATTTATGCGTTATTTAGAAAGGAAAAAGACAATTTCCTTCATGTATGACTTTCTTAGTGTTTCTTGTTGATTAAGATTGGTTTGCAATATTCTTGGTGGGTCATTTCTTGGCATTTCAACTTTAGTTTGTAGTGTTTTGAATGAACTAATCTAGAAGTAAAAAAAATTAATGTTCTGGATTAGCTGATCGAAAAGGCTAATGGTGCATAGTTTCGGATGAATCGGTTTGAAATACAAATTTGTTACATTTTCGAATCACTTGATTCTGAATGTAGTAATGTATTAAAAATCAACTAATCTAGAATATATTATGTACATTCTTCATCAGGTAATTCAGAATACAATTTCCAAGTCTACTGTTGCATTCCAAATAGGTTGATTCAGAATGTAAATGATGTATTCTAGATCAGTTGATTCGAAATATATTATGTACATTCTAGATCACCTGTCCGATATACAATTGCCAAATCCAGTTTTATATTTCAGATCACTTGATCTGGAATAATTTATGTGAATTTTAAAAAAAAATCTTGCAAAAGAGAAGACATAATAGAGGAAGTTCTTAAAATGGAGGTGAAAAAATATATTATATGTTTGAAGAGGGTGAGGGTATGAAATGGAAAAGACAACATCCTCTTTCAAAGAGGTGGGTAGAGATACACGTGTAATTGTGAAGTTGGGCAATGCTTTATTAAAAAACTTTGGATAAAAGAGGTGAGTGTGTTTTGAAATTTTACAAAAGATTATAAAAGATGAGAGGGTGTGAATAGAAAATAATAATAGGTGGTAAAAGAAACTGTATTTTGCATGTGTTTAGACCCGAACCAATTAACAAAGTCCACAGACCTAAATTGGTAATCCAAGAAGAAAAACATTTGTTACGATTGAATTTAACAGGGTTATATTTTTTACGTAGATAGATAAAATAACATTTAATCATATACCATATTATTTTATTTATTAATATAATGTGACAAATGACTATTAAATGTGTGTTTAAAAATATTTTATTAATATATAGAAATGAAATTTTTAAGAGTTTATTATGTTTTTTTTTAAAGAGGAGACAATGAAGATCTGCTCTCGAATCCACACTCTTTTATACTTATAATTGACAAACGCCATCACATGAAATTGTAGAAGTGAGGAGACTTGAAGAGAAGAGGTTACATATAAAAATCAAGCATAACTGAGATTTAATATGTTGTCGGAAGAGTTTATATAAAAATCCTATTTAACTTGGTTATATAAAAATAACTTTTATTTATATGGTAATGCTAAAATTTATGCAGGTGCAGCTACATGAATTAAGGTATCCGACTCATATTGACAGATTTATTCTTTGTTGTTGCTGCACGCTTTTGTTACGGTTCCCTCTCAACGCATTTGTTAAGAAATTCTAATAATGTAACAATAAATAAAAGTTTGCACCATAATAATACGGTTAATATACATTTTTGGTACTATCCTATGTATCAATTTGTTGAATCCAATAATGTAAGTTGTGCAATTAATGTAAATAAATATTATGCCTTTTAATCGACGGTTAGTTCTTATGTGACTCTTGAATGTTGTCTTAGCTTCTAAGATACAAGTTTGACCAAGTTGATACGCACGGAACAGGTGATGGGAGTGTTATCGACCATAGGCACGTATACTTCTGTATCACTCAATGCCAAGAACAATGCATTACGCATAAACAGCATGACTTGGTCCAAATTCAACTCAAAACGCTTTACATAAAAGTAAAAAAAGATCGACTTTTTCTCTTATCTTAGTCACTGGTTTTGCTGTTAATAAGTTATTGGACCCTCAATCGGATAACTTTTATATAATCTTGGGCTTTTACAACTCCAACTTGAATTTTCACTTTGTTGCAATTCCTATGCTGGCATGGAAACGCGATAAACTGATCATTAACTTCCGTATCCCAGATTTCTAGGTATACGTGCAGAGTGCTAAAAAATGTCACTTTTCTCGTTAGCGTTTAAAAAACCTATAACCATTGCGTTTGACTATCAAGATCCCAGACCATCATCATTATTTCATGTGTAGCTGAAAATTGAATAATGAATAATAAGATATCGTCAGTATGATGATGAATACTTTGCACTTTGCAAATCCCACTCACAGATAATAAAGGAAAAAATATGCCAATTGTATTAGTATATATGTTTGATAACTTTGTTCCATCTCTTTTTGTTTGTGTTTTTTTTCTTGAATGAACTAGTTTTAGTATGTAGCATAACATTGATTGGTGTTTATAGTTTCTTGGATTTCCTTTTCTTCTCGTTGTCGCGCACTAATGATCTAAATTCAGTTATAAAATCCATAAGAATTGAAGGAATTAATGATGGTCAAGTTTTAACAGTAGGCCGGCCATCCGACCCCAGCAAGAGAGATGGTCAAACCACGACAACAAATGGAATTTGGTCAAATGCTACAAAAATTGATAAAATCTGAAACAACCACTACTACATTGGGGAGGCGGTGGCATTTAATTCGCAATTTGACATATTCTCTTTGCTTTACTTTTACTCAACTAACACAAAATTATATGGCAAAGCAATCATGTTCGTTTTAGAAGTTAATAAAAGTATCATTATTATTAGATACCAAGGGCAGGAAACTAGCTAGTCTCCCTACCACACTGAATCAAAGTTCTAATTTTATTGACACATATGTTTATATTTAGTTTATCAACATGTTTCAAACGTAATTTATTGGAGATTATATATGAGCAAAATGCACTTATTTTTTTTATATTTTCGTTTTATTACCCTTTTTCTAAAATTAAAATAGTCAAAAAACTTCATTAAAATAATTTTTTTTTAATTTTGAGATGAATATTTGAACTTTTTTTTATTGATTTGAGATGTGAGTTTTAGTAGATTTATATTACTTTTTTTTTTAAAGTTGAAAGATGTATATTTATTCATAGAAGTAAAGTGTTTCACAAACTATACAATAGCACAAAAGAAAACTTCACATGGATCTCCTTCTCCCACAGAATCCCAACATACTATCTGACTTGCTAGACATAATATATATATATATATATATATATATATATATATATATATATAATCCAAATCAATTTGACCCAAACTAACATTCAATCCTTACAAAATTGTCAGATACGGTAAAGAATTAGTTCATCAATTCTACAATCTACATCCTCTATTAAAATCAAAACAATAGTGTACTCATTTTCAAGAAATAGTCTGCACAAAACCAAAAATATCAAGATACTTCAAAGTTTTATTATTGAAAACTAAGGAGTTTCTTAATATTCATAATTTAAAAAAAACTACATGTCAAAACAAATATCTATTTTCTTTCTAAATCTACCTACTATCCAGGAACCAATAATATGAAAAAATGAACTAAAATTATTCAATAACCGTTGTTGGATCACAAAATTTAGAAGTAGATTTATATTATTTACATAAAACCAAAATCAAACTCATTCATATTGCAACTAAAAACAAACATAAATAAACATGAAAATTAATCTTGTGTAATAAAAAAGTACTTATATTAATTAATTTAAATTTTTTTATTATTTTTAGGATTTATTGTTTAGGCTGCTTTTGCGTTTTATTTCGAAAGTTGGATTCTATTTTCATTTATATAAATATATATAACAAGTTTCATACATTAGTTAAAAATGATGGCTCAAATTTGAGTCCAAAAATCAAAGATAATTATTAATTTATAATAATAATTTTGATTCGCTTTAAAAACATAAATGACAAAATTAAACTTTTTAAAATATAAAATTGAATATAATAAAAAATATAAAATATCAAAAGTGTATTTAGTCATTATATATTGATTAATGACACAAATAAAATATATATAGTATATAAATGAGAATGTTACAACTCACGAAGATAAAGCAACCGAGCTAAGGATTAAAAGTGCACATTCGTGAGCAACTGACTATATCATTTAACAGATAATAGAATTATCTTCAGTTAGTATATTATATTATCTTATCTTTGGTTTATTTTATTTTAGATTCAGTTATTTAAATATATCATTATTAGTTTATCTTAAAGACACAAGATTAGAATTTTGTTAGCTCATGTCTCTATAAATAAGTTTATTATGCATATTTCAAGTATATGAACATTGTGAATTAATTTAAGCGATTGTCTCTTGTGAAGTTTCGGAGCTTGACTTGAATAAAGCTCTAACATTGGTACTTCCATTAAGAGGGATAATGTTACAACTCACGAAGATAAAATAACAGAACCAACGATTAAAAGTGCACCTCACAACTTTTATTTTTTTAAGTAAATTTTGTGAGTTGAATTCCGCCCTACTTAAATTTTAATACGATGACAAAGTTTATTATAGTAAATGCTGAGTCTATAATAGCACCCGCAAGCATGAGAGAAATAAGTTAAAAATTTAACATTAATCAATAATATAACTAATTAAAATATATAAACTACAGAGTTCCTTTCCACTTTTATAAAAATTGATTATTAAAAATATAAAGAACTTAAATATAAGTTCTATTTTTTTTTTATTTAGATGATAACAAATTTCGTCGATGTAGTTTAGAGAAAAGTAAAAAAAAAAACTTATAAATGTCCTGTTTCAGGTGATTTTGAGTCTCTGATTTTTTGTTTTGAAATGTATTTTGAAAACAAAATCGTATTTGAAAAAAATGGTTTTATTTGGTTTTTTAGTAATTTTTGAAATAGTTTTCATCCAATTTTAAAAATAATAAAATTTAATTTTTAGATTTTTGTTTTTATTGCATTACTTAACATCATTCGTCATAATTGACCATTAACTTTGACCAATAATCATCGGTCATCACCTCTGGCCAACGATCACTAATTGTCACATCCGATTATCGATTATCGGTCGCTACCTCCATAATCATTCACGTGTTTTCCTAAAGTTTATGTTAAATCCATATCCTAATTAATAATAAGCTAAAACTTTTCTCCCTAATTTCGCATGTTTTAAGATAGATTTACGTTGTATCATTCAGAAAAAGAGCTACACATGTTATATCCAAACTGAAATATGAGTATGCTAAATGTTTGTAAACGAAAAAAGTTTGTGTGTTCCCTGGTCTCTGTCTTGTCCTAAGGTAGTGGCTCTATTCTGTGTCATTATTGGTTTCCATTACGTATTTCTAGTTTTTCAAACAACACTTAAACAGGCAAGTAAGTTGAAAAAACAAAAATATAGCAGTGCCTCAAAAGTAGAGTAACCTGTTCTCTCTCTCTGGGTTGTTACCCGTCTTGTTTGAAGGCAAACAAATGGTTTGCATAATCTTCTTCCAAAATGAAGGGAGGGCCATGTTCTCATTTGAAGTACTGAGATGACTTATTTTTTCAAAAGAAGAAAAAAAGAAGCTATATCCATTATCCACGACCTAAAGCGATAAAGCCTAAAAGGCACCTTTTGCCAGGCATGACAATTTTTTTCTGCTTGCATTCTTCTTCAAAGTTACATTCTCCTATTCTATAGCTTTCGTGTATGACAGTTTAATGGATGAGGCAGAAGGCATGAAAATGGTCCAACTGTACTACTACACATGCAGGTAAAGTAGAAGGGACCCTTTTTGGAAAGAAACCCATCGCGCCAATGCACATTATTCAATTAACTAATTTATTTTATACCTTTTTTTTTTTTTGCTCTGAAATTATTTTCTTCAGTTTTATCTTTCTTAAAATATATATTAAACATCAAATAAAACTTATTCATTATGCAATATACTATTTTTATATCTATCAAATGCTACTATATATCGAGTAACAGATTAAATACAACTGTGTAGCTAGTTACCAAATAACTTGATAAATAGCGCATGATAGGTTGATAACAAATAAGTTTGAATATATTTTGCTCCGGCCTCATGCATGCAAGGCGATACATAATATAGACAGGACTAAAACTACTCAATATTATTACAATATAATTAAGTAATGTTCATGATAAAAATATTATTTATTTAATATTTGTTGGCATTTAAAGTTCATACTAAAGAATGTGTAAAAATATATGTTACCTTTTGAAATGTAAAACTGAAGATAATATGTATATCTAGAAACAGCTTGAGTTAAGGGCAAAGTCACCCAACGTGTAACTCATCAAATTAGAGTGGAGACGGAGTAAGTTCATGCGAAATTGACTGCAATGGGGCACGATGATCTATGCTATGCTAATGCTACTGCTCAAGACCACACGATGGGCATCTTTTCAACGTTGAGTAGTACTTGCACACATAGTAACCTATTCTATTGGCAGCGTGCTCTTCTTTCTTCGTCCTTTTACTCCAATTATTCATTCCTCCTCCTACTTCAGCTTCTTCCAGTCAACACGGCGTACGATAGCCTTAGCCTCCTCATCCTCACATTCCTTCCAGATACATAATGTCATTAATTTTACATTTTTACCAGAATTTTTAACTGTTGTTTGGCAAGAACTTTATAATTTTTTTTAGTATTTTAATATTTAAAAATTAAAAACTCATTTGGATAGTATTTTTTGAAAACAGTTTCTGGTTTTTTAATTTTTAAAAATTAAAAAATAGAAACAATTAAAAGTAGCTTTATTTTTTAGTTTTCTATTTTTATTTTGAAAACTCAGAGTACAATTATAATATGTTGTTTTTTACTTTTTATTAATGAAATTTTAATAAATATGAACAAGTTTTTTCATTTTTACATCTTCAAAATAGTTTTCAAATAACACTTATCAAACAAGTTTTCTTTTTCTTTTCTTCTTGAAAATAGTTTTTGAAAACTATTCTTAAAAACTCTTTTAAAAAACTAAAAAACAAAATCAAACCAATCAAGACCTAACTTTACAGTTTTGTTTCATTGCCACCAGATAACATGAAATAAAAAAGTAAATTATAGCAATAATTTCTAAAACTTAGTATAATTACATATGTATTAACTGTTTTTTTGAACCATTTCTTTCACGCCCCTAAAAGATAAAGATGATCATTTAGTTTAGTTTTTATCATAAAAGTCACCCAAATCAAACAAAAACATTAAATATGATTTCATTTAATTTGAAAGTATTATAAAATCTTAACTAAATCAAACTAATTGCTAGTGGTTAATATGGTTTTGTATGGTTTTTCGATTTTGAAAATATGTTTATTAAGTATTATTTAGTATAATTTCTAATACTTCTAAAAATACTTAAATAATTTGTTTTAATTTGAGAATTATATAAATATCTATCGTTAATTTACTAAAAATCAACATCTCTCTAAACCTATCCAGAAAATAAAATTTTACCACATAGCCAATCAACTAGTAGGAATTATAGAAGTGCTACTAACCATTATTTATTTTTTGCATGACTATATTTATAACATAAAATTAAATATTATTTGTGAGAAAAAAAAATATAGGAATTATGTATATTACAGTTTGATTCAGTTTGAGTTGATTTTCAAATCTTAAACCGCAAACCGAACCAAACTGCGAAGATTAAAAATTTTAAAAAATTTAAGACACATCAAATATATATTGCTAATTAATTTACTTTTTCAAGAAATAAGTGGATGTCAAACCTCTATATATATATATATTATAAAAACTGAGATAAATTGAAAAATGGATAATAATGTGACTAGTTTCATATTCAAAATTATTTTTCTTCAAAATCATCACTTTCATATTCAATAATTGCTTTCTCCCTAAATTATTCTTTCTATCCTGCCAAACAAGGAGGAGATTCAGTTATGATAATGATGGGAATACACTACTCTTTAATATACTTTCTTATTATATATTACAAAATTGTGTACGTTTTACTATTTATCTAATACTCTTCCAATATATATAAAATTATAATTATGTAAAATTAATATATATCTATTAAAAAAAGTATTAATTATTATATTATAGATTAAAATGTCCCATTAACCTTATACCGTTGGAATTATCAATATTTTTTATTGGTAGGTAGTTACTCATTTGCTTATATATTTATAAGTTTTAATGTATTAATAAATGTAAATAAGAATATTAATTAAAAAAAATTATGAATGTAGTCTTGGATTCATATAACAATTATAATTTTAGAGTAAAACTAAAATGTTAAACAATTATAGAGAAAGTAATTTTTATTTATAATTTTATTTTATTCAATAAATTTTAATTAATAAAGTGTGAATTTGAAGGTTTATGAAAGAAAATACTAGTATTAAATTTCGATAAACATTAAGTACATTCTATTGAATATTTTGAATGATTTATAATATAGCTTAATACCACAAAAGTGTCCTTCCAATAATAGATCGATATGACTTTTATTAATGTTGTGCTACTTAGTGAGAAATTAATGTAGTTCTCTATGGGTAGCGAACATTGATATAGATGATTATTGTAATTTTAGATCTTCATCCCACAAAAAGAACATTTATACGAAGTGTATACAGTGTATAACTCATGTGAGGATCACAACTCTAAATGTACATTGATACCACATCTTGGCGCCTGACATCCACCTCGACATCATGACTACCTCTGCACAAGCTCAAACACATTTTCTTAAAAAAGGTAACTAGGGGAAAAAATCCTAGAAAAACAAATATAAAATGATAGTTAAGTCTTACTTCAAGGAATGATATTGATGCATGCTCCCCAAGCAAGAGCCCTATCACTAGGGCCATGGCTAGGAGAATAGAAGAAGACATGGCTAGAGTAGAGGGAGGAAGATCTCACCTTCATATGACCATCAAGTTATGCAAGTCATGACTTATTTACTTGTAATTTTTCTTTTAGGAACCTAGGATTTTATTTTGAACATGTATTAGTCCATTTAATTTTCTAGGAAGTGTCTTAGTAATAAGAAGAGATAAGATTAGCTTTTGGGCCTTTATCTAGGAAATAAGGGGGTAGTTTGATAACTACACCTTCTTTTCCTAAATAAAACCCAAAACTAATAAATGAGTAATCTTGGCCCTTGGATGAGGTAGCTTAGGCACCAATTCTCATATAAAGGAGGGGATTGATTGGACTTTGGGCTTCAATCCTCCTCCCTTGGATGACTCCTTTTAATCCTAGCCTTTCCTTTCCTTCTTGACTTGTCCAAGAGGTTAACTCCCTCTATAAAAAGGTACTCCTTCACACTCTTGGTTGTTTTATACTTTATTGAATGGAAAAACCTTGAGTTGGCCAAAATTCTCTTAGTGTCCACCCTTTTCTCTTTGAGAATTCCTTAGGTTTTTATCAAGGGTTCCATCCTTTGTGGCAAACTTTCCCTCTTAGGCTTATCTTACTTTAAGTGGCGCCTAAAATCACCTCACTTCTTACCTTTCCACAAACCATTTCACCAAAGAAGAAAACCTCTAGAAAAAGATCAAGGGAGGCATGCATTAGATATTATTCACATTCACTCTCTCACTCTTATCCCAACATTAACTTGGGCGTCAGAGTCCCTTTTGTAGGTACTCACTTGTCGCTATGGAACCTGAGACCAGAGAGTGTACAAATTCTACCAAACTCCTATGAGAACATTTGGCGCCATCTGTGGGGATGTAAAAATTCTTATGCCGCTGACAATATATAGTACAAATAGGAGTGACACATCCCAATCCACCATGAAAGTCCAACTACACGATCTCCAAAATCAACCATTCAAGGATGGAAATGACAAAGACGAATACCATCAATGGAACAACTCGCCCTGAAATGCCCAAAATGACGAAAGCAAGCATTATTATCAAAAGAGCTCGGCACAAGACATGTACAATGATGAAGCCTCTCAAAACGACTACACAACAACTCGCTAGCAAATGGTAGACAACAAACCATTACACACAAACTAACTCGATACTCATGTAACTCAGCACAACTCCATAAGGTCAGGTGTGTCCCATGCAAAGCCCAAACTTAGCATTAGGATCACGAAAGAGTCACCTTGAGCATGACTAATAATATCCAGGACAATATATAAGGAAAAACCATTACCATATATAAATGGTAATAAGGAAAAACCATTAGACACATTTATTTCTTAGCCCTTATTACCATATATAAATCTAAATATTATTTTTCTCACCATCTCTTTAACGAAATATTATCTTTCCTTATTACTATTTATAAGCGCAATCAATTATTCCTGCTACCATAATTACATGCTCTTATTACATGCAATCAATTAGCCAGCAGGGAGAATGACAATCTACTTTATATCTAGGACAAAATTAGTCATATTTATTACTTAGCCTTCATTACCATCTATAAATCTAAATATTATCTTTTCTCAATATCTCGTTAACAAAATATTATCTTTCCTTATTACCATTTATTGGCAATAAATTATTCTTGCTACCACAATTACAGATTTTTATGACAGGCAATCAATTAGCCAGCAAAGGGAATGACAATCTACTTTATATCTAGGAAAGAATTAGCCACATTTATTACTTAGCCCTTATTACCATATATAAATCTAAATATTATTTTTTTTCATTATCTCTTTAACCAAATATTATATTTCCTTATTACTATTTATAGGTAATTAATGATTCCCCTTACCACAATTACAGGCTCAAAACAAGGCATCTTAACAGCGTGTAAATACACATGATATTGTACCCGATGACACTTTATTTGGTGGACTTCCCAGAGAATCTCACCCCTTTTCTCTAGCAAGTACGTTATGTACCACTTAGCACCTTCCCATAGTTTGGAAACTCGTCAAATCTCAATAACTCCTCAATTTAGCACCTTCCCAGAGTTCGGCAACTCGTCAAAGCTCAACAACTGAACAACTCGTCTCCTCTCAAGAGCTCGACAACTTGCCAACTCAACACTCTTTGTCTGACGAGACACTCATCACCAACTCGACGCTTTTTGTTTGATAAGACACCCATTTCCAACTTGGCACTCTTTGTTTGACGACACACTAATCGCCAACTCGACGCTCTTGTCTAATGAGATACTCATTACCAACTTGTCACTCTTGTTTGACACGACACTCATCGCCAACTCGGAACTTTTTGTCTAACGAGACAATTATTGCCAACTCGAAGATCTTTTTTTATGAGACACTCATCGTCAACTTGACACTCTTGTTTGACGAGACACTTTTTGCCCATTTGAGTACTCTATGTCTGATGGAACACTCTTTGCCTATCTCAACACTCCCTACCCACGCGATACACTCTTAACATGCAATCTTAACATGCTCGTTACACAACCTAAGATAGCAATCACGACAAAATATGTATACGCACTATCATAGCTTCTTCGGTCTTCCCTTGACTGGTCGACCTTGCGTTAGGGGGGATATATACCCCCGACCCTAAACTCATGTCAGGACCACAATTCTAAATACACCTCAACACTAACACCCACCTCAACATCATGACCATCTCGGCACAAGTCCAAAATCATCTTCTTAAAAAAGGTAACTAGGGGCAAAACCCTTAGAAAAACAAGTGTAAAAGGATAGTTAAGTCTCACCTCTAGGTACAATATTCTATTCACATTCACTTTTTCACTCTTATCCTAACATTGTCTTGAGCGTCGAAGTCCCTTTTGCAGGTACTCACTTGTTGCTTTGGAGCCCAAGATCCGAGAGAGTATGAGTTCCGCCAAACTCCGGTAAGAACAGGAAGAAATTTAACTTTAGTTGCAAAGTCTTTTCATCCTTATTCGACTTATGCTTGGTGGCTTGTATATTCGGAATGTCTGAGTATCAGATTCTCCCTCCCCTATTAAGGATGTCTTGGCAAAAATGTAGAAAAGACCTAATTAATTAAGTGTTTGTTTGACAACAATTTTATAAAACTGTTTTTGAAAACAATGTTAGTTTTTTAGTTTTTAAAAACTAAAAAATAGGAACAAGTTTTACTTTTCTGTTTTCTATTTTTATTTTGAAAACTAAAAATATAATAAGAATATGTTATTTTTTTACTTTTCATTGATGGAATTTTAGTAAATATGAACAAGTCTTTTCATTTTCACATCTTCAAAACATTTTTCAAATAACATTTTTCAAACAAGTTTTTTATTTTCTTCTTCTGTAAAACAGTTTTTAAAAACTATTTTTAGAAACTCTTTTTAAAAACTAAAAACAAAACCAAACCAATTAAGCCACACTAACAGTTTTATAAAACTTAGTTTTTTTAGTATTTAAAAATTAAAAACTTGTTTAATTATTTTTTGAATAACAGTTTTAGAAAACAATTCTGCTTTCTTAGTTTTTAAAAACTAAAAAATAGAAACAATATATAGGGAATTTTGCTTTTCAGTTTTCTATTTTTATTTGCGAATATGTTATTTTTTGCTTTTCATTAATGATATTTTTGTAAATATAAACAATTTTTTTTCATATTCATATCTACAATTTTCAAATAATACTTACTAATCAAGTTTTTTCTCTCTCTAGAAAACTGTCTTTGAAAACTATTTTTGAAAACTTTTTTCAAAAGCTAAAAAAACAAAACTAATTAAGTAAAACAAAATAGTTTTAAAATAATACTTACCAAACAAAACTATTTTTGAAAACTTTATTCATCTCTACCTTTTATTTTCTTAAAATCTAAGGATTGTAATACTAATTAATCTATCAATCATTAAATGGGATGACAAAAATACTCATACCCATGGGTAGTGCCCTGAGTCTGCCTCGACTTTGATAGGTATTACCTGCTTTGACTGAGTATAGATATGGGCATGGGTATGTGACTATCCACACCAAACCCGTATCCATCTCATTATAATTTAAATAATTATATAATAAATTTAAAGTTATATATTGAATTAAAAATATTAATTGTTAAACTTTGATTTATAATTTCTTGTTATTAGTTATTATTTGTATACTTTTTAAATTAAAATATAATTAATAACTTAATATATATAATTTATTAATAATAAATTATAAAAAATAATATAACGAGTACTCGTGGGTATATCGAACTCGAAAATACCAGACAGAGACGGGAATTAAAATTTATGCTCACTCTTTCTAAAACCCTAAACCCGCACTGTCTCACCCCGTTATCATCCCTGATTAGATCTCTTCTCATTTTACTTTATTGAATAGTATTATTTTTTTAAATATAATTAATTAATTAATTAATGGTATAGTTGGAAAACTATTTTGTTTGGACCTATTTATGTAGGCTTATCTAGAAGCAATTTTAAAAGAAATACAAAGAAAAAAATTAGCTTCTCCAAGGTTAAAATTAGAATATAATAAACTAATATGAAAAAGTTATCTTATATAAAATTTTCAAAGTATATGAAACTTTTTTATAAATTAGTTTATGAGAAAATCCACGTCTTTTACCAAAATTATAAAAAAACTTTTGTAATTTTTTTCTTTTATATTTTTTTTCTTAAAAATTCTTCTAGAAAAGTTAATTGATGCCTAAAATCACATGACTTCCGCACTTAATGTGGTAGCTAGTATACATAGCTTTAGAAAATCACGCTAACGTGTAACTAAACACATACGTACCTAATTGAGATTTACTTTTAATAATTTTTCATTTTGTATATCAAGTTTTAAAGAGTAGTTTAGAAAAAACTAATTTTTAAATGAAATTTGGTGCAATTATGAGAATTTAATTAACATGTAATTACATTTTATACTAACGTTTAATCACACATGAATTTACAATATTAATTAAAAAATCAATAACTAAAATAAAATATTGTTATTGAATATAAGTAAAAAATATTTTTATAGTATTAAATAATAATGCATACTAATTAACTTATTTTCCTAATTAATCCAATATAAGTTTTTTTTCATATTCAATATAAGAGAGAGTAATGCTCACGAATGAATTTATTATATTTTTAATAAATTTTACTGAACAATTAGAAATGCATTTAAAAATATGTTATCAAAACTTTTTATATGACAATCATTTAGGGCATGTCTGGACATCCAAACCTGAATTTACCCTATGTGAAAAGTTACATTTATTTTTGTCAATTCACTAGAACATGATTTTCGACCAAATTGATATTTGTCCAAAATTTACGTGTCTCTTGGTTTTCCGTTGAGCCTTAAAAGTTAAAAAATAAATTACATTAAATCTACTTTTAACTAAACTTAAAATTTGAAAATTATAAATTAAAGTTGATATAGCACATCAAGTAAAAAGACTGAGGGAGAAATTGCGGTTTAAAAATTTTCTTACTAACTGATGAAAAGTAATAGTTAATAATATTAAGGGATGATATAACATTTAAAAATTACAACAACAGACGCACATGTTCAATCACTTGAGGTACACAGTTTGACTACAAACTAATAGTTAATAATATTAATGGATGAAAAGTAAATATTTTTTGGTTTACAAATTAAATGAAACTTGAGTTTGTAAAAGCGAAATCTGTGGATAATTAAGATGTGTGTTAAAAAAATGTAAAGAGTATGGTACGTAGTAACACGTAGTCTTATAGTAGAATGATTGTTGGTAGGGTGGGTGGTGGGTGGTGAGTGGTGAAGTTGTTGTAGGTAGACAAGACAGCTAGCAATTAGCAAATGAAATCCCTATGGGATGACTGATGAGTGGAATAAATTGAAAGCAAGAACGGTGGACGCATGAATCTGTAGACTGTATGTGTGTTAAAAAAGGAACATGCATTCTGCCAGATCTGAGCCGTGCGATAAGACTTCCCTCCAAAATCATTGGCCGTAAACGAAGACTTTGGGTTGGGAGCTTTGCTGCACATCGGCGTAAATACAGGACTATACCATTAGGGAGGGCCATTCTCTTCGACAACCAGCCACGCTCAAGTTAACACGCTTCAAGAATTTGTGTTTTATTATTCAAGACAATCATGTCCCATTCATAAAATACGTTTTTACCTTCTATACTTTTCATTAAAATTGGTTTTAGTTTTTCTACTTTTAAAATAATTGTAGTATTTAAATTTTTAAAATATATGAATTTCATCTCTACACTTTACCAATATTAGTGTTATCACAATGTATTTATTTTTTTTTCACAATTATAAACAATAACAAAACATATCGATATAAAATACTTCATTTTTATTTTTTTTAAAAGCCCTGTATAATTATATTGACAATGAAACAAAGTGTTTCGCTTTCTATACATCAAGCAAAAGATTACAAAAAACCCAACCTCCTAAATAACCACCAAAGTTCCAACTCATGTATGTATCTCTTTAACAAATTAAGCTCTGCAGACATAAATCACATAATTTTTCTATATTCTTTGCAAAACATACTAAAGGATTACTACACCAATCTACAAAAGTATAACTCTTACCAAAACGAAAATGGTATGATAACCATTTCTAAGAAATAACCTGGATGAAAGACAAGATATCTAAATACTCCAAAGTTTTATTATTAAATACTATGAAGTTTCTAGATATTCATACATACAACATGCCAAAACAAATATCTAAACTTTCTTCTAGCCTACCCAACACTCATAGTCTAGTCATATGAAACAGTTGTATCAAATCATCAGGCAAGGGAGAAAGAATACCTAACCAATTCGTAGCCTTGTACCACAACTCTTGCAAGACTCTACAAGATAGAAAAAGGTGCTTGCACTCTTCTTTATGCTGTCTGCACAACACACAATTTTGCATGTCTTGTTGAAACATCATTTATCTCTTTGTAAGCTGTCAATTGTTGGAATACTGTTGAACAATAATTTGCATGAGAAAGCAATTACTTTTGATGGGAGGCTATCCTTCCACAACCACTTGAACACTTGGGGCTGCAAAGCTACCCTGCTTTCACCCATTGATTCTGCACATAATGTCTTATATGCATATGCCACTGTGAATATTTATTTGCATCTAAGCTCCACTCCCACCTATCTATAGAATTCTAATCAATTTGCACATTTTGCAATAAACCCTCCAAAGTGTGTAGTAGAAACTTCCTCCCACACAAAGAGGTTCCTCTGCAAGTCCATTTCCACTAAGCTTCCCCACCCACAACACCTTTCATTCGATGGACAGTGACATTCTTTTCCTGAGCCACAACATAAACTCTCATAAATTTTTTGCCTTAGTGGTTGTCCACCTATCAAGTTGTTATCCTAAAACAGTGTATTAAACCCATATCCTATTTTCCTTATTATATTGTTTGTAAACCAACCTAGATGTTCACCTCTGTCATTGTTAATGACCTAAATATCCCTCCACCAAATGGAGAATTTTGACCATCTAGAAGTTTGATACGAGACGTTTTGAAAAGACCCATATCTACTTCGTAATAGGCCACTCCAAATAGCTTTTTATCCTATAAAAATTTTCACCTCCATTTTTCCAACAGACTTAGATTAAATTTGACCAACCATTTAACTCCCAGTCCTTCTTCTTGTTTAGGCATACACACTCTCTCCTAATTGACCCACACTATCTTCCTCTTCTCTGCATCACCCTCACAAGAAATTACGCTGTAAGAATATTAAAGATTCCACCATTTTTTTCAAAGCTTAGTAGAAGGGAAAAAACAGAGGTAAACTGATAAGAACAAAGTTGATCATCACCAACTAACCTCCGAAAGATGTTCTTTCCTTTCCACCCTGCTAACCTTTTTTTAAAATGTTTCACTATAGGTCCCATACCTCTAACTGCCTTGGATTAACACCAACTGGAGCTCCCAAAAATTTAAATGGAGGAGAATTAATAGAGCAATTCAAAATACATCCCACCCATGTGAAAAGAGAGGATCGACATGTAACCCATAAAAGTGGCTTTTGCCGAAATTAACTTTCAGTCTCGATACCAATTCAAATCCTCTTAAAATTACCTTCAAAGACCATATTGTTTGAAAATTCGCTCCCCCTATCAGAATTGCATCATCTGCATCCTACAATAGTGAGTAGTTTGCATCATCCCCCAATTTAATTTGATTATAAACACATTTGTTAATTGCTGATCTGTATAGTCCTGCTAACCCCTTTGCCATAGCCAAGGACAAGAATGGTGAGAATGGATCTCCTTGTTTTATCCCCCTGCCCGGCTTGAATTCCTTGGTTGGACTTCCATTCACCAGAATAGATACAAAACTACTATTGATTATATTGTTGATCCATAACCTCCACTTTTGACCAAATCCCATCCTACAAAATAGTCTAAAAATTGCCAATTGACTGAGTCATAGACTTTCTCAAAATCCACCATAAACAAGAAGCATGATTTTAAGCCTATGCATTGAGTCAATGAGCTTGTTAGAAACAAGAATCCCATTAAGAATGGATATTCCTAGTAGGAAAGTTGTTTAACACACAGAAACTACCCCTCTCAACACTCTCTTTAGCCTCACAAACAAAATTTTAGATATAATCTTTACAAACTAGAAATCAGAGAGATTGGCTGATACTGAGAAAGATGTTGAGGACGCTCCACCTTTGGAATCAAAGAAATAAATTATGAATTAACAACTTTTGGAAGAATCCTTGAGCCATGAAACTTTTGCACTGCTTTTACTAAGTCCTCAACAATTACCTCCCAACATGATTTGTAAGAATCCCCATGTCTTTAGATACTTGTTGAAAATTATTCAGCACCGATAATTTGGCCTATTCAATAGATTCAACCCATCCAACGTTAGAATTTATAGCCAGGATACTATTTTTAACACATCTTATCCTGGAACACTTATGAAAAAAATTTGTATTATTGTCACCTTGAACAACCCACCTTTGTCTAGATTTCTATAACACAAAGCTCTCCAAAACTCTAACTTTACTGCAATATTCACAAAGAAATTCATTCCTTAACATGTTTGATGTAACATATCCATCTATTAATTTTTTATCAACCTCTTCCATATCCCTAAGCTTACCCATCAACCGCCCTTCCTTGAATTTCAGCACCTCTGAACACCATTTCTTAATTGCCACGTTCAAGTCTTTTAGCCTATTTTAAACAGAAACATATGACTTCTCCTCCTCTCATAATTTAACCAGAAATTTTTCACCAGTTCAAAAAAAATGGGTGTTCTAACTAATGATTAAAGAACTTAAAATGTTTAGGTCCCCAATTCAACACATTATCCTTAAGTAGAATCTAATAATGATTAGAAAATTCCCTTGTCCTATCCATTATGAAGAAATATGCCATACATTACACGAAAACTGATAGAGAAGAAATCTATCTAACCTACTCGCTGGGGATCCATCTGCCAAAATCCAAGAAAATTTCTTTCCATATACAAGGACCTACACCACCTATATTTTCTATATGAACTAGCTAAAATGATCCATCTCCCCTTGCCAGTGATAATTCAAGGAACTTTTTATTTCTAGTCTATTGGTTACTACATTAAAGTCTCCACCAAGACACCATTGCGCATAGGGGAATCCCCTTTTAGTCATGATGATGTCTTCCCATGCCTTCATTTTTCCATCTTGAGAGCAAGGAATGTATATATTAATTAACCAAGTTATTGCATTCAGACCCACACCCATAAAGCCTATTCCCATAAAGCCATTTCGTTCTATCTAACATTGAATATCCAACATGCATTTTCTCCAAATGGTAAGCAATTAGCCATTTAGTGCATTTGATGGGTTTTACCTCCATTCACATTCTTCATTACCCCATATTTCCCGCACTTCCCATAAATCAATTTTACTACATTTAGTTTCCTGTAGAAAACACACATCAATTTTGTTTACCTCCAAATTTATTCTTAATCCTCTTCACTTGACTCAATCCCGAAACCCCTTGATATTTAAAGAAAGAACCTTCATCACAGTGACTGTATATTCCTCCTTCTAGCCAATTCTGCCTTGTTGGAGATTCTCTTGGGAAAGCAAAGAAGACCAATTATTTGTTGTAATATCATGGTTTTGATGATGAACACTAGCTATACCTAGGATGAGATGCATCATATAGGTTGCACTATTATCTTAATTCAAATGAACTTAGTTTTTCTTAAATATTTGATGATATCTTAGTGTGATTAAGTCATCTTGCATAAATGAGATTTGATACCTCCAAAAGTTTTTCGAATTCATTAAGTTTCATGGATGTAGCATGTGCATAAAGATAATTGACTCATGAAATGACTTAATAGATTAAGAGAAGAAAAGCCGCTGTTTTAATTTGTTAAATTAGCCCACAATTGATTAATTTGCATCATTTAATCGATTAAGTACTTGTTTCAATCAATTAAAATGATCATGCAGACTTAATCATGGTTGAAGAATAATTTAATCGATTAAGCACTTAAGATAATTGATTAAATTGCTCTAGATTGTTCTGCACTTGTACGAAGAACAGTTTAATCGATTAAATTAGAGGCTAAAATTTTTTTATATAAAAGGATTAAACTCATTTTCAAAATAACGAATAACACATTTTCAAAATTCTTATGAGTTGGATACTTTGAGTTTCTAGAGAAAAGAAAAAGGCATCAAACCTCTGCAACAACAAGTCTAAAGCAAAATAAAAAAGATACATCAAGATTCAAAGATAGAAAAAAGTCTTTGAAAGTGTTATGCTGATATTTATTCTTGCGTTGTAATCTATGCGAATCATTATAGGTGATATCATTCTTTAATCTTTGTTTTACTGTATAGTGATACTAGGTAGGTTTCCTAGTAAGTAGAGATCATTGATGGGTTCTTGCATGAGGTAGAATCAATATCTTCATAGGTTATTCAAGGGTGTAGGTATAAGTTTCATTTGTATTTGAGTTTTGTTTGTAAACTCTTGTTGATTCTAGTGATTGGTTCTGTTCAAGGTAGGTTTCCTTGAATTAGGACAACTGGATGTAGCCTAGGTTATAGGGTGAACCAGTATAAATTGTTGTGTGTGATTATCTCTCTATCTTTACTCTTTTTGCACATCTTAAATTGTTTCCGTGCATGCACAAATTCATATATCAAACTAAAATTTCATCTGATATAATTAGTTGTGTTAAATCTGTAATCTTGTCATAAAAAGACAGTAATTGAAGTCATAATTAGCTACAAACCAAATCAATGCATATAGCTTTTATCTCAACATATTATTTCTTAAAGGTTCTCAATATCTGTTTTTACTCAAAACTTAGAAAAAAATTTTAATATTCAATTCACCCCCTCTTGAATATTGTTTGTAATCATTAAAATCCCTTTTCAATTGGTTATAAGAGATACTCTTGATAGTCATTAAAGTTTTTTTTAAAAAGATCCATAATGACTACAAACAATCAAACTTTTGCAGAAGGTGCTTCCATTAATAGACCACCTATTTTTAATGGAGAAAATTATGATTTTTGGAAAATAAGAATGAAAAATATTTGTTGAGTCAATCGATAAAGGAATTTGGGATGCAATTGAAAATGGTCCTTTTATTCCTACTATTAGAATGGAATATAGAGATGTTGAAAAGATTTTCTTAGTTGGAGTGCTGAAGAAAATAAAAGAGCACAATATGATATAAGATGAAAAAATATACTTGTGTCTACCTTAAAAGTTGATGAGTTCTTTTGTGTGTCATAGTGCACAAATTCAAAAGAAATGTGGGAGGTTTTGCAAGTCACTCATGAGGGAACCACAGATGTGAAAAGAGCAAGGAAGAACACCCTAATCCAAGAATATGAAATGTTCAAGATGATGCCCAATGAATCAATTTCAGATGTACAAGAGAGATTCACTCATATAATGAACCTCCTTATTGGGTTGGGAAATGTCTTTGAAAAGGAAGAGCTAAATGTCAAAGTATTGAAGAGCTTGAATAGAACTTGGCAAGTGAAAAACACAGCCATATCATGATCTGAGAATCTTGCGGAGATGAACATGACTACTTTATTTGGAAGCTGACAGAGTACGAGCTTGAGCTAAAACATCTTTGAGAGGAAAAGGACTTTGATAAGAAGAAGAAGGGTATAGATATGAAAACTTCACAACAAAAGGACATTGATGTTGAATCTACTGAAAAATCTGAAGGTGAAGCAATAAATCTACTTGTGAAAAGGTTCTCAAAGTTTATGAAAAAGAAGCAAAATGGAAAAGGCAAAAATCTAAAAAACTCATCAAAGAAGAGTGAGGTTGCACCAACCACATACATTTGTTTTGAATGTAGAAAGCAAAGTCATATAAAAATAGAATGCCCCGTCTATTTGAAAAAGAAAGAAGCAAGTGAGAGAATAGAAAAAAATGGATTTAAGAAAAAGAAAGCATACATCACTGGGGAAAAAATGACAACAATTCATCTACCCAATCATCTAGTGAAGATGAAGAAGTAAACCTATGCTTAATGGATGAATAAGATGACTGTACAAGCTATGTAAGTGTCTCTTCAAATGAATCTATTGAAAATTATGATACTTTGGTAGAAGCTTTTAATGAAATGCATGGAGAGGCTAAAAAATTGTCTTTTACTAATAAGAGATAAAAAAATCAACTTAAATATCTTCAAGATGAAGTCAACTCTCTTATAAAGGAAAAGGAGACTTGGAAAAATTCTGTTTGTGAAAATTGCAAAACTTTACAAAATAAAGTCTCTTATTTTCAAAATTTGCTTACCAAATTTACAAGTGGAAAACTAACTTGGATGCATTATTAAGTTCACAAAAAAATGTCATGAACAAGGTTGGTTTAGGTTTTGAAAAATCAAAAGTAAATAAGAATCTGAATAAGCTTTTCTCTTATAATAAAACCTTTTACTCACACTTTGTTACATGTCATTATTGTATGCAAGAAGGTCATAAGTTAAATACTTTCCATATAAGAAAATTTGGTGTTCCTTCTGGAAAATTTAAATGGATTAAGAAAGTGAAGAGTGTTGCTACTAACCCCCTAGGACTCAAAATTGTTTTGGTACCTCAATCTACTCATTAATTGTGTCTTGTAGGTGTGCCAGAGAGCCAAAGTTGAAAAATGGTATCTTGATAGTGGCTGTTCAAGGCACATGACTGGAGATAAGACAAAATTTGTCTCATTTAAAGCAAAAAGTGGAAGTTATGTCTCATATGGTGACAACAACAATGGAAAAATTCTTGGAGTAGGAAAACTTAGTAATCCTAACTCTATTTGCATTGAGGATGTTCTATATGTAGAAGGCCTTAAACATAATCTGCAAACTATTAGCCAATTATGTGACAAGGTGATGCATTCTCCCCAAGCAAGGGCCCTATCACTAGGGCCATGGCTAGGAGAATAGAAGAAAACATGGCTAGAGTAGAAGGAGGAAGATCTCATCTTCATATGACCATCAAGTTATGCAAGCCATGACTTATTTACTTGTAATTTTTATTTTAGGAACCTAGGATTTTATTTTGGACATGTATTAGTCCATTTAATTTTCTAGGAGATGTCTTAGTAATAAGAAGGGGTAAGATTAGCTTTTGGGCATTTATTTAGGAAATAAGGGGGTACTTTGATAACTACACCCTCTTTTGCTAAATAAAACCCAAAACTAATAAATGAGTAATTTTGGCCCTTGGATGAGGTAGCTTGGGCACCAATTCTCATCTAAAGGAGGGTATTGATTGGACTTTAGGCTTCAATCCTTCTCCCTTGGATGAATTTTTTTAATCCTAGCCCTTCATTTCCTTCATGACTTGTCCAAGAGGTTAGCTCCCTCTATAAAAAGGTGCTCCTTCACACTCTTGTATTTTTTACACTTTATTGAATGGAAAAACCTTGAGTTGGCCAAAATTCTTAGTGTCTACCCTTCTCTCTTTGAGAATTCCTTAGATTTTTATCAAGGGTTTCATCCCTTGTGGCAAACTTTCCCTCTTAGGCTTATCTTACCTTAAGTGGCGCCTAAAAGCACCTCACTTCTTACCTTTCCATAAACCATTTCACCAAAGAAGAAAACTTCTAGAAAAAGATCAAGGGAGGCATGGATCATTTGCTCTGATACCAAATGATTCATGCCTCCCTTGATCTTCTTCTAGACGTTTTCTTCTTTGGTGAAATAGTTTATGGAAAGGTAAGAAGTGAGGTGGTTTTAGGCGCCACTTAAGGTAAGATAAGCCTAAGAGGGAAAGTTTGCCACAAGGGATGGAACCTTGATAAAAACCTAAGGAATTCTCAAAGAGAGAAGGGTAAACACTAAGAATTTTAGCCAACTCAAGGTTTTTCCATTCAATAAAGTGTAAAAAATACAAGAGTGTGAAGGAGCACCTTTTTATAGAGGGAGCTAACCTCTTGGACAAGTCATGAAGGAAATGAAGGGCTAGGATTAAAAAGAGTCATCCAAGGGAGGAGGATTGAAGCCCAAAGTCCAATCAATACCCCCCTTTAGATAAGAATTGGTGCCCAAGCTACCTCATCCAAGGGCCAAGATTACTCATTTATTAGTTTTGGGTTTTATTTAGCAAAAGAGGGTGTAGTTATCAAAGTACCCCCTTATTTCCTAAATAAAGGCCCAAAAGCTAATCTTACCCCTTCTTATTACTAAGACACCTCCTAGAAAATTAAATGGACTAATACATGTCCAAAATAAAATCCTAGGTTCCTAAAATAAAAATTACAAGTAAATAAGTCATGGCTTGCATAACTTGATGGTCATATGGAGGTGAGATCTTCCTCCTTCTACTCTAGCCATGTCTTCTTCTATTCTCCTAGCTATGACCCTAGTGATAGGGCCCTTGCTTGGGGAGAATGCATCACAAGGGCTTTGATATCTCTTTTTCTTCTAATAATTGCTTGCTACATGATTTTAAGAGTAAAACCAAGTTTATTGGAAAAAGAGTAGATAACATGATGCATTCACCCCTAGCAAGGGCCTAATCACAAGGGTCATGGATAGGAGGATAGAGGAGGAACTAGCAAGTGGAGAAGGAGGAAGACATCAACTCCTTTTTGAAGTGAAGATTAGTCCTTCTATGTATATAGTTTTAGCTTGTGTATTCTTGTTTAGGGCATAGTTCCTTTCCTTTCTTTGTATTTGAGTTTTTGCAGTGTATTTTGGCTTTGTTTCCTTTTAATGTGTAATTAAGAGGTTCATTTAGTGCTTAAAGGGTTTGAGTTGATTAGTTGGGCTTTAGGAAGGTTTTTGGTCTGTGTTTCTTCTAAGAACACCTAAAAAATAATCTTAACACCCTTCTAACCAACTAGGAGACATGTGGGCCCCTTTGTTCCCCTAATTGGCGCCTAAACCTCTTTCTCCTCTACATGGGCACTAAGTTGGTTGGTTTCTAACCAACCAACCAATTTTTAATTTGAATTTTGGAGTGCCATGTGGATTCTCTCCAAAATTTATATTCAAATTAAGGGAGCATAGATCCACTTAATTAGAGCTTTGTTTGGATCTTCACTTTCCTTAATCATGTGCTAAGTTGGCTTTGCCTAACTAACACATGATTAAGCCCCCTTGGGCCTTGATTAGTGAGGTAGACGTCCACTCCCACTCCTAATCCTTCTTAGCACTATAAATTCATGCTTTCTCCTCACTGGTAAGCTTACACTTGATTTTATGAAAATTGTGAGTTGCTTCTAAACTTGAGTGTCTTCTTTCTTTCTTCTTTAAGAAAAAAACTCCTTGAGATTTTATCATGGGACCTCTCCCTTGTGGTAAGTTCCTCCACCAAAGGCTTATCTCCTCCTGAGTGGTGCCTCCACCTCCTTTTCTTGCTTTCCCATCCACCATTTCTAAAGTATGAAGAACCTTATGAATAGATCAAGGGAAGTGCATCTAGTGGATGCATCATAACATCTACATGATGGATCTAGTAAAAACATCTATTGATAAATCTATTTGTTTAATCTTGAAAAATAAGTATGCATGGCTTTGGCATAGGAGACTTACACACATCACATGAATTTTTTAAAAATATCTCAGCCAAAGATCTTGTAATTGACCTACCCAAATTAAGGTTTAAGAAGGATAAGCTTTGCGACTCTTTTCAAAAAGGCAAACAAATCAAATCTTCTTTCATATCCAAAGAAGTTGTTTCAACTTCAAAACCTTTGGAATTATTACATATGGATTTGTTTGGGACTTCTAGAACCATGAGTTAAAGAGGAAATTACTACGCACTTGTCATTGTAGATGATTTCTCAAGATTTACTTGGACTCTTAGAAGCGATCATGTAGGCGAGTTCCAAAATGAGTTCTATAAAATTTTTCGTGAAGAAAATGAAATTTCTCATAACATTTCAGCACCTAGAACTCTACAACAAAATGGAGTTGTAGAGCGAAAAAATAGGTCTCTTAAGGAGCTAGGAAAGACCATGCTAAATGATTCAAATGTCCCTAAATATACTCCTTTATATCCTTTGCATCATCTGTCTCCAGCAAAACCAGATTCATACTCATAGGAGTTGCTCTAATTCCAAATAACCCTTCTTGGTGCAGCTTCTTCTGTGTATCATAAGTACTTCCTTTGTTAACCACTTTATCAACATAAGCCTTTGATAACTTTGACTGCACCTTTGCCTTCTATTTGTAGGAGATGTTATATGTTGGAATTTTTTACTCACTTTTCAGTAACCATTTTGCTTTCGACAGGTTCTTTGGTATTTCTAACAGCATTTTCTCAGGAAGGTATTTTCATTTTGTCAGGACCCTGGTTAACCCCTTGACTTCATTTATTTAGGCCTCCTTAAGTAACCTTCAAATGAGTCCTCTGCCTCTCTTTAAACCACCTTGTTTTTTCAAATTTTTGATAGTTTACCTACAACTTAACATCCCCTATGTAGATTTTATTAAGTTTAAGGGTCATCATTCCAATATCCTTCACCTCCTTAAATCTTAAAAAGCCAAATCGCTGACCTTTTTTATCCTTCTTGTTTGGAATCACCACCTCCTTTATTTTTCCATAATATTTGAAAACTTCCCATATATCCTTAGCTCTATATCCTTAGCTTTATCCACTTCTGGGACATGTGTAAAGAAGAATGATGTTACCTCTTCCTCTTTCCCACCATTCCTACGTTGGTGCATAGTTGGGATATGTTAGTTATACTTGAGCTCAACATCTTTTTCAAACCTTTTCTTGCCTCTCTTGACCTTTCTCCACTCTCTCTCTCCTTCACTCATCCGTGTAATTCAGTCTCACATATATAATACTTAATTTAGCAATTATGGATTGTGTTGCAAAACATATACTTATTTATATATATATATATACTTATTTTTTTAGATAAATAATTTTTAGTTATTTTAAATTGTTAAAAATGATAATTTAAATATATATATATATATATATATATATATATATATATATATATATGTGTGTGGACTAAAATCTGTTAACTAGAACATATTTGATAATTCATTTATACATACTATTTGAAAATGTGGTTCAGACTTTCGTATTTTTATATCAATAAATGAATTTCATTATCCACTATTTAAAAAATTATGAATTTAGTTTCTAATTGATTATTTATAAAAATAAAAAACACTCAAAATAAGAAATAAAATAACATATTTTTAATGTTTGAAGACGGAGTTGATTGATATAAAAGTACATAAATCTTGACCATGTTCGATTAAAAATATAAAGAATAAAAATACATTTTATTCTTTTATTAATTATATGCTTATAGTATACTCCAATTCTATCCACATTTATAATTTTTAGGGATGAAAAAAATACTTAAACATTTTCTTAAAAGAATATTTCGTAAACATATATGTCTCATAAAATCAAATTATCATCATCATTTATCTCTTTCCTTTTTATTTGGATAAAAATGTCATTTAAAATTAAAAAAAAGTATTAATGATCAAGAGATAAATGGAAGTGCTGTTATTGAGCCTTTAGAGTATTAATGTTTTGTTTGTAGGCATGATAATGGGACAAAGATAAGTATGACATTTTCATCATCATCTCTGCTTCTGAAACTCATCCTCATACTCATCCCAATATTTAGCGAGTATGAGATTTATGTTTCCATTCTTGTCATCACGTATACCCATACTCGTCCTATACCCACAAAAAAAATTATAATAATATTTTAATAAAAATAAATTTGTTTGGATATAATGATATTAATTAAAAAGTTATCAAATAAATGCAAAGTTCATAATTTGTTAATTAAATACGAAACCTTTCATTTTTTAAGACAAATGAATATTTTAGTTATTAAAATAAATGTGGGTAGGGCGGGTGTGGGGATAGGGTGAGTATGTATATTCCCATATCATCACTGACTTCACAAATCGGGTATTTTTCATACTCATGCCTGGTCAAATAAGAAATTTTCTATCAACTTTGGGCAGGTTCAGGGATTACCCGCGTGTATGGGTTTATTTGTCATCCCTACTTGTTTGTTTTAGTAGAAATGAGAGAAGGGGACTAGATGAAAATTATATTGTATATTTAATAAAAGGAGTTTAACACCTGCATTGACAGTGTAAAACTTTTTTATTTATGTGAATTTTATAATATTAATTGGTAAAGTTAACAAACTTATCATATATAAATTATTGTGATTGAATGTCAGTGTAAAACTTTTTTACACTCAAAGTGTATAAGTGTTTTTCTCTAATAAAAAAGGAGAAAAAACAGAAATAAATTTTAAAATGTGAAACTTATAACACCATTTCACTTGAGGCAATTATGGATCCATCCTCTTAAGTTTAGTATAATTACATATGTACTTCTTTTTTTTAAAAAAAATTACACGGACCTTCCTTATTTTTACATACTTATTCCAGTTGTACTCCTCCTTTTTAAACTACACCAACCCCGTTTATTTTTGCATTATTACTTTTTATTTTATGTGAATGTGATATAATAATTTTTTCCAAACGTCGTAATAGTGCAACAACAATGGAGGTGAAAGGAGTGTCAACAGTAAAGTTTGAAATGCATACGTAATAGCATACAAAACGTAGGTGTATATGTATAATATCATACAACATTTAGGGAGTACATGTGCAATATCATACAACACTTAAAGTTGCATGTATAATATTTTTTATAAGCTATTTTTACGATCAAGCAAAGCGTAAAACTAAGGTTCAATCCGTGCACTTATTTTTTACACTTACCACTTCTTCCTTGGAGAAAAAAATAAGTATATGAGTATTGTAGTTGAGTTATAATATATATATATATATATATATATATATATATATATATACAAAAATGCATGTAGAATTGTAAAAACATTATACTATGTCAGTATTTGCATGCTATTTTATTCACACTTAAAATGTGCCTTTCAATTTTTTTAAAAAAAAAATATTTCCTACATGACATTAATTGTTTTAAAAATAAAATTTATCACTTTTCAAGAGATAAGTTAAGCGAGTTAAATAAGATATTATATTTGATAGATTATAGATTGGTATCTTAAAAGTGAGGTAAATATAATTTTTAAGTGTTTATAAAAGTAGAAGAGAATAAAAGTTTTCGAAATGAGGATATCATTTATATTTGGTTTTTGCTAAGAGTTTTACAAAAATGTTTTTAGTATTTAAAAGAAAAAAACTTGTTTGTTTAGTATTTTTTTAAAAGAATTTTTTATAACTATTTTAATTTTTTAGTTTTTAAAAACTAAAAAAAGGAAACAACGGTAAGTATTGTTTTTTAATTTTGTATTTTTGTTTTAAAATCTTAAAATAAAAGAAGAATATGTTGTTTTTTACTTTTTATTAATAACAATCTATAAATATGAATAAGTTTTTTTATTTTCATATTTTCAAAACAATTTTCAAAAAATTTATAAAACAAGTTTTTTTTTCTTCTTTTCAAAAACAAAAAATTTTAAAACTATTTTTCAAAACTCTTTTAAAAAACTAAAAAATAAAATTAAACCAATTAAACCCCTAATCTAATATAAAAGTGGATGTGAGGTGAACCAAGTTAAAAGCAATAGTAAAATGGACTCCAATAATCAAATTATGTGTGTACTCTTGTTTTAAAAAAATAGTTCCCATGCATATATCATTAATATGTGGCATCATTAATTTGTAGTTTCATAATGAATAAAAGAGTTAATATCCAAAAATAGTGCAACAAGTTAGTTAAATTTTTTGGAGAGATATCACATTTATAAATTTATTTCTCACTTTCAGTTAAAATGAGTTATGAATATCTGTTATTATAGTGAACGAAAGTGATAACTTGCTTGTGTTTTTTTTTTCTTTCTAGGATCCATGCAAATATGGATCTTTGGTGTCTATTATTAAAGACATATCTTATACTTTAACTTTTTTTTAAAATTTAAATAAAATTGTTTGACTTATAAAAAAACTAATAAAATAGTTTTACTTGTTTGCATAATCGGTTATGATATTGTATTAGATAGTAAATAAAGTCTTAATTGATTACAATGAATTTTAATAAATTATATATTTTAATATATAAAAAATTTCAACGGACTTTATTCGTGGGTGCATGGATATATTGGGGAATTCTCAAATATTTGATTTTATTTTTTTTCTTATCACCAAATTACTTTAATTTAAATACTTAATTTTTTTTTTCATTTTTCTTTTATCTATTCCAAAAAACACGTACCGCTTTTCACTCCATTTCTTTTATTCAAACCCATATTGTTAAGTGCAAAAACTTTTGCTATCTTGAAGTAAGAATAAAGAAAGTTAGAGGAGCTAGAGAATAGGATTCGTAGGAAGGGAAGTCTCTTAATTTGTCACGGCCGAATAATAACAAAACAGTTTGAGGTTATTACACCGAGAAGGATTTGTTTCTTCTAATTCAGAAAGATTCACGCTTCTTATGGTAAAATGCTAAAAGCAAAGAATGTCAAGTGGCCAAAATAGCCATAGGTCACAACCTCCTCCATTCACTATCAAAAGGGCTTAGGCCACTCATTCATTGTTCCCTCTAAAGAAATGGGGTGTGATAAGATATTAATATTAGAGGGAAAGTGAATATATACTTATTGCCAGATTAAGGCAATTTTTTGGTTGAATCTTTGGTAATGCATTTGAAAATCCTCATAAAACAAATTCTGTGATATTTTAATCCTTCTTTATACTATAGCTACTTTTTGGTATCTTTTATTGTTGAATTCTTTACGTTTATTCAACCAACATCATGCCATTATATAGTTGGCTACATGGGGCGGCGGCCGGCGGCCTCGTCATGCCTATTTTAAATAAGTGAAAATTGACAGCATATATATAATATTATGCAATTGATGAACTATTCTCATTGCGTAGCATGCAAGACATATGTATCATCGTCGATCTCCATAGTTTTTTATTTTTTATGAACATATATACTTTTTCCTACTACATTCGTCTCTAGAGTTTCTTATTGAAGAGGTTAATTATACAGAAGTATGTAATTGCAGGAGAGGTTGGAAAAGATTGCAGCATGAGAAATCCAAATTCTAATTTATTATGTTGTATATTATACTGGACCGAGATTTCACTCAGAGATCATCTTGGTATCTTGGTCAAATTCTAATAATTCTCTAGTGCGTTCTCCTAGCAAATTAACGTGGTAGATTAATTTAATTCACTGATTAAATGACTTAAACATATTAACGCGTCATTGAGCCTTTGCTAATCAAGCCCATGGACCCTCAACTCATACTTGCGCCTATAAATATCATGGTAGGTTAACAGGTAAATGATGTTGTTAACTCTATTTATTACACTTGTACTCGCTCTTATTAGACCTCAGCTTAAAAATTGACTTGAACGTTAGAGTGACTTCTACAGGTCACCCACTTGTTGTACCATTATGTAAGGAGAAGAAGGCACCCTAGACAGGTTGACTAAACCACAAACCTCACCTTATTAGACTATTCATATATTGTTCTGGAAGCAGGAAAATTGGTGTTCACCGTGGACTTGGTAGAACTTTTCCCTTGGCCACGTGGTCAACACTAAAAGACGTATTATTGAAGAGGCTAGCCCAGCCAAACCAAGTGTAGCGCCTCCCTTAGAAAGGAAATGTGTGAAGATACCAACCCAAGTGTCTTGATCGCCTAACTCCAAGATGAGATGGAGAGAATGAGACAGCATAATGAAGACAAGTTGGAAGCACTGCTGAAGGATAACGTGGACATCAAAAGTCGGCTTCACCAGTCAGAAAACATTGGTGACGACACATACCGACCTTCCTGAGAGACTTGGTACACTGTTGAGTTCAAGCAACCTTCTCGAAGTCAACTAGGAACTCGACTGACAGTAACTTCTCAGACTAAAGCTAAGAATGCCTTGGCATGCCCACCTCGACAACTGTTTGTTGATGGCCTTATGGATGTTCCATTACTAAGTAACTAGAAACCACTCATGATAGGCTGTTATGATGGAACAACTGATCTCGGTAAGCATCTGAATGTTTACATCACTCAAGTCAGTTTGTACACCATGGACAATGTCATTCTTTGTTGAGTATTTCTGACTTCACTAAAGGGAGGAGCGTTAAGTTAGTTCACTAGACTCCCACCTCACTCCATTGACTGTTTTGAGACTTTGACTACCAACTTTGGGATTCACTTGGCCACCAGCCAACCTCATCATCTCACGTCCATAGCACTTGTTGGTTTGACATAGGAAAAGAAGGAGCCTTTGAGAGTTTTCGTGGACTGATTCAACAAGGTTGCCATGAGTGTAAGAAACCTCAATGTTAAGGTTGCCCTCCACCACATGGTGACTACACTCCGACTTGGAAAATTTGCAGATAGTCTCTGCAAGAAACTGACTACAAGTATAGACAAGTTAAGAAAGAGAGTAGTTAAGTACATGTAGATGGAGGAATTATCACAGTTCTTCAATCAAACTCTAGTAGAGCAGTCCAAAAAGGAGAAGAATGATGACAGGAAAGCAAAGGACAAACGAGATCGATCCCAAGAACACCGAGGTCCCGGGTTCACCCATTACACCCTGCTAGTTACCATAGGCTAGGATACTAGATGAGGCCCTTGCCTTTGAGGTCATTTCCACCCTGAAAAGACTACCTATGCCTCAAAATGTTGACCAAAGAAAACATTATCGCTATCATCGAAATTATGAGCACATCACTGATGAGTGCAACACCTTGAAAGATAAGATTAAGAGTTAATTCAATAGGACATTTGCAAAGGTTTGTCAGCTAAGATAACCGAGAAAGGGAAGAACGTAGAGAAGAGCATCGAGAGCTAAGACAAGATAGATCCCGGAAGGAAAGAAGACCTCGAGATAGAGAACATAGGGATGATTGTGGAGCACCACAAGCTAACCATCCTTTGAGAAGAGTCACAAATACTCCTTTGAAAAGAAACTTAAGAGTAATACAAAACATAAACAATGTGTCCCTAGGCTCATCTCAGCATCGACTGGATTATCCGGCCATTAACTTCACTAATGAAGATTTTAAAGGTCTAGACCCATAACAGGACGATCCAATGGTTATAATTGTAGAAGTGGCCAATTTCGTAGTCCAGAAAATACTTGTAGATCAATGAAGTTCGGCCGATGTCGTATATTGGTCGACCTTCAAACAACTCGGAATTCTGGAAACCTTGATTCAACCTTTTTATGACCAGTTAATAGGATTCTTGGGCGAGCGAGTTGACACCCGAGGCTATGTTGATTTGTACACTAAGTTTGGCACTGGCAGGAGAGACTACAAAATTATTCTGGTCTGTTATATCATAGTGAATGCTTGTACCTCTTACAATATCTTGTTGGGAAGATTGTCCCTTAACAAACTAGAGTGCAATAGTCTCAACACCCCATCTCACTATGAAATTATCCTCGGGCAAATGAGATGTTGTAACTATCTATGCTAATCAGAAAATGGCTCAAGAATGTTACCTGACCAACTTGAAGATACCCTCTATTATTGACCTCTTGGATTTTTCAAAGAGACCTTGGTCGGATATGATTGCAATGGTAGACCTAGACCTCTTAGTTGAAGATGCCACCAGGGTCGAGCCCGTTGAGAGCACCAGGCCATTTCTACTAAAAAGTAAAGACCGAATCACCAACATGGGGGCATAACTGACTGAAGAAGGCAAAACCATGATCTGGGATGTTCTTAAGAAAAATAATGACCTCTTTACATGGACTTTCATTGAGATGCCAGAGATTGACCCAAAGATCTTGTGCTATAAGTTATCTGTATGCCCATAGGCCAAACCCGTCTTGTAGAAGAAGAGGAATGTGGGTGAGGCAAAAAGGAAAGTAACCATGGTTAAGGCTGATAAGCTTTTGAAGGACGGGTTCATCCGAGAAGTTTTGTACATAACTTGGCTCGCAAATGTAGTAATGGTTGCTAAGTCAAATGGCAAGTGATACATGTGTACTTATTACACAGACTTGAATAAGGCATGTCCAAAAGGCTGGTACCCCTTACCGAACATAGATCGGCTTGTTGATGGGTCTACTTGACACCAAGTTTTAAGCTTTCTCGATGCATACTCTAGATATAACCAAATCCAAATGTTCCCCTCGATGAAAATAAGACAACCTTTATCAATGACAACGTGAATTATTGTTATCATGTGATGCCCTTTGGATTGAATAACGTTGGAGCAACCTACCAATGTTTGATGGAAAAAGTGTTTCGAGATCAAATCGTTTGGAACATTGAAGTATATGTGGACGATATGGTGATCAAATCTAAGAGCCACCACAAGCAGAGAGCCGACTCGGAAGAAATTTTTGCCTCACTTCAAAGGTACAACATGCGACTCAATCCCGATAAGTGTGTTTTCAGAGTAAAAGGTGAGAAGTTCCTAGGCTTTATGCTGTCGCAAAGAGGAATTAAAGCGAATCTCGACAAGTGATGAGCTGTTCTCGATATGAGAAGTCCTCGAGATCAAAAGGAAGTGCAAAGACTAGCAGAAAGATTAACATCCTGATGAATTACATTTTATGCTCACATTTACTGTCTTGTTGAATCTTATAAAATCTTCTTCCTTCCTTATTTGTTGAATTTAGCATGCATTTATATTTTTCTATAGAAATAACAGTTTTTACATTTTTTACATTATATTTTTCATTTTTTCTATTCTGACACTATCTAATGCTTTGGCCATACCATTTTCAATAGATATCATTTTTGGCTGATTCTTTTTGAATTGAATTCCTGACTTCTAGGGCTTTAATTTGGACATATGGAGCATGGTGTTTGGAGTCTAGAACTATTTTTGGCAATTTTTAGAAGTTCGGGCAGAAAACTCTAGTTTTGCGTATAGGCTTTGTTTTTCATTTTGTTTTTTTTTTAGGCCCATTAGGCACATCCTTGACCCACTTTGTTTGTAGTATAACCCAAGGGGCCGAGAGGAACCAGTACAAAAGTTCACATTTTGAGATTTTCATTTTTTTAGAGGTTTTGTGGAGTGAAAGGGAGAAGATTTTTTTTCGCTTTTTAATTTTCTAGTTTCAGTTTCTATTTTCAATTTCAATTTTTAGTTTCCGTTTTACATTTTCATTTTGAGTTTGATTCTTAACCTTACCCGTGTCTTGTATTACAATTCTATATCAAGAACTGTATATGATTTCGTAAATCATCATTAACAACAATCTGTTTGATTTCATTTTTTGTGATCTTGAATTGTTGCGATCTTTCAGTATTTGCGAAGTTTATGCTTCTTAATTTTTTAATCTCTGCAATTCATATTTCCTGCGAATTTGTTTTTTTCTTATGAATTTATTTTTCTGCACTTTCTTGTTTTGGAATTTCTGCTATCTTCTGTATTTCTTGTTCTTGATATTTGTTGTTCTTCTATTTTTAATTCAAGCTATAAAAATCCCCCATTGTTAATTTGTCTTAAAAAGTACAAAGCTAAAGAATCAATCTTTGTAATGCGTCTCCTTTTGAGAATCGATCTTGGTTGTCCCTATATTGCGTTTGGGGAGCTCTATTGTTTTTGAAAAGCTTATGCGATTTGAGCTTTTTCTCATCTCTGTCAAGATTCCTATCAAAATTGGCCGAGAAGACAAGACCAATGGCCAAGCTACTTTGTAAAGGCGACAAATTTGACTGGAATGAGGCATGCAAGAACAGGTTTTGAGATCTCAAAACATACCTAGCTATGCCCCCTCTACTTCAGAAACCTGAGATGGGGAGAGACCTTCTCCTTTATCTTTCTGTGTTGGATGAGAGGATCAGTACTGTAATAGTCCAAGAGCACTTTGCTAAGAGAATCTCCAACAGTTTCACCAATTTGGGTTGGACAATTGTCTGCACTACCAAAAGAATATTGTCTCTCTTCCCCAACTTCAGGGAGCGGCCATATTCCAGCTTCAGCTCAGAGAAATCTTGACCATCGTCCCCTCCGATTTCTCAACTCTAATAGGTTTGACCCGATTGTAACTTTCTTTCAATTGTCTTTAACTTGAACTTTTGTACTTCAAGTTTTGGATCTCAAAGAAAATTATCGATATTTCAGAGAAACTTGGATGTTAGTATACTTGTCAATCTTGTAGAATCTTCTCTTAGTTGGTTCTTATTGGGATTTGGCATACCCATAGAATTTAAAAGGAGTATCTCTTTATTCACAATAAAAAATGTAAAACATATTTAGTTTATGGTTTGAATGAATGAACATAGGTGTTTATGTTGTTTGTAACTCCTCTAGCTAATTACATTTAGCTAGAGAAACAAGAAATAAAAATTATCTTTGAAAGCAAATTGGAAGATTCTTGTCAAAAATCATTTTCAAAACAAAAATCACTTCACAATAGTGAAAAATTATCTTTGAAAGCAAGAAATAAAAAAGGTATAATTAACAAATTGGAAAAGTGATATATGATATTCTTTTAATCCTTTAAAAGAGTTTTTTTTATTGGCAAAAAAGTATTATTAATATTAAAAGTGAAATAGAAAGCACAATATATGTCTCCGATTAAAATAGAAGAAATACATAGAGCAAATAACTACAACACAGATACAAGAACTCAACCCATTAGACATAAAACATTGGATTCAAGAGGCATGCCCCATACGAGTGCATTATAAATTTAGCTGCCTGACACCTTTCCCACAAACTCAATTGTGTAGCTTGAACAATTTTATGAACATCAACAACATGATCATTGAAAATTGCGTTGTTGCATGGCTTCCAAATATGGCAAAGTCCCACAAACCAAATAGAAGACCTTGGATTCCTTCATTGCTTAGAGTTGTTGACCAAACTAATAAATTGAAAACCATGATTTCTGACTGTACAACGTAATGCTGTAAATATATCCCACCAATAGCAAAGTTGTTCCCTTACCTTAACGGACACGTCACACAATACAAACAAGTGAGCTTCAGTCTCTACCTCTTTGCCATACAGCCTACACAGTGTTGCTTAATGATGAAGAATACCACACTTTAGCAAATTGTCCTTTATTGGCAATTGGTCTGCGTCTAATTTCCATGTCATTAGTTGCATCTTTGTTGTATGTTTTTGCACCATTGTAGGTTAAAAAAGGGATCCTTGTAGCCACCCGTGTCAGCTAATAAAAGCCTATAGGCAGATGCTACAAAGTAAACTCCTAAACCATTTGCTTCCCAAACCCACTTATGTTGCACCCTTTTGACAATACTATCGTCCTCAGTCTCTTCTTTAATCCCTCAAGCAACTCTGTCTCCCAAACAAAGACATTCTGATTTAATGCTAACCTAAATAGGCGTGAATATTCATACTACAAACTATGATTGCCTAACCACCTATCTTTCCAGAAACTTAATACCTTGTCATCCCTAACCCCCCACCTCACTGACCTTGACCACCACTCCTTATGACCCGCTCCTTCCTCTTCAATAGAGTCTAAATTAGCCCACCACCAAGAACATTTGTATCTCTCACCTCCCAAGACCCATCCACCCTTTCATACTGTGATTTCAAGATTTGTAGCCACAAAATCTGTAACTCCACCTTCATCCTCCACTTTCACTGGCCTAACAATGAAACATTAAACTTGGTCATATCTCTCAAATCCAACCTCTCGTACTCTCTTTTCCTTACAAACCATCTACCAAGACAACCAATTAATTTTCAGTCTATTCCTTCCCTCACCCCACAAAAAAGACTGAAGTTGAGAAATTATACCTTTAGGAGCCTTGAAGAAAGAAAGAAAATAAACTAGCAATACAAAAAAGACTGCTTTTAGGAGCACAACCCTTCCTGACACCGAAATGAATATATTTTCCTAAGATGATAGCCTTCATTTAATAACTTCCACTACTGGTTTCCACATTACCAACCTTGATGGGAAGCTCCAATGGGCAGACCTAAATACTTGAAAGGGGTGATACTCACCTTACAATTTATCAGGCAATAAGCCATTGACAACCATTCCTCCACCACATTCATCCCAATTAATTTGCTTTTGTAAAAATTCACCTGGAGTCCTGAGAGTGGTCCAAAATTCTACACCATTGTTTTTACCACTGCCATTGACCTTTACTCTCTTCTTGTTACTAACAGCATATCATCAGTAAGCTGAAGGTAGGACACACATATTCCATCTTTCCCAACTTCATATCCTTTCCATAACCCCATCCCAACTGCATTCTTAACCAATTGGGTCAATCCCTCAACTACAATGAGAAATAGAAAAGGTGAAAGTGGATCACCTTGTCATTTAGCAATATAGATATATGTTTCGTTATAACACATTCTCTCATCCACCTTATCCACTTAACATCAAACTCCATATTTTCTATCACGTCCCACAAATACTGCCAACTAAATGAGTATAAGCTTTTTCAAAATTTGCTTTCAAACACAACAATTGCATATTTTTCCACCACATCCCACAAATACTTAAAGAGAGTCTTAGAAGTATAATCTACAAAATACTTTCCTTAATGGTTAGGAATCCAACGATGTTAATAGAAGGGCGGATATTCAAATAATGAACTTGAAAACACACCATAATTGAGGACTTCACACTTCAAGGAGTGTTAAAAATCAAACTAATCTAAACTAAAAATTGAAATTGATCCAAAAAATCAAGATAAAAAAAATTAAAAAAATGATTGAATTTGTTTGATTTATTAAATTGATAAACCACATGGTTCAATTTATTTGCGGTTTAAGCTTTGAAAATCAACCCAAATTAAATTAATCGCAATATACATAATTTTTATATTCTTTCAAGGAGTAATGATACATGTACACCATTAAATTTATCCACCTCATCAACACCCCTTATTTCTTTCTATCTCTTTTGTCTTATCATATAATAAAATTAGCCCACTTGTGACCTGCCAAAAACGGGACAGGGTGGGTTGGCCCACCATGCTAAGGGCGAACTAAGCTATCAGGCCTGCCCCATTTATAGGTGGGCTAGCTCGCGAGCTTTCCCAAATTTTTTAATTTCAAATTTTGATTTTTTATTTTTTCCAAACCATTTTTTTTGCTCAAATATCAAAATAAAAATATCTTAACCAAATTAGACTAAAAATTGTAAAGAAAAGTTGTAATATTAAAGTCAATTTCTAATTTTTATTTCTAAATTAACTAAATTTTAATATAATTTGATTAATTTATAAAGTAAAGTAGTAATACTAAAGTTTGATGATTTAATATATTAATTCTCTTACTTTTAATTTTTATTTTAAATTTTAATTAATTAATTATATTTTATATTTATAATATAATTAAAATGAAAATTATTATTAATATATTATATTTAGGGTGATGGGTCGATGGGCCAATCTACCCTGCCTCTAGCCTGACAGGTTTGCATGCTAGTCAGGATGGGTCAAAACAAGTTAGCGGGCCAAAACCTTTGTCCTGCCTGCCAAAATTGTAGCACGTCGTCGGACTTGACGCATTTTGCCGTCCTATTCATACCTATATATCTTTTTTTTTTCTTTCTGTCACTAGGTGTAAAATAGCATATAAGTGTACATGCATAAATTTTTCTCTCAAATAATGCTTAGTTTAGAAAACGTAACCTGATTCATGTTATAAACATAGTCATTCATGAATAAATAATAAATAGTAATAGATAATAATAGTACTGATTTCTACTTGTTAGATATGTAATGAAATTTTATTTTTTAGGTAGTTTTGGAATGAAGTTAATTCTCAGTAAATTACCAATAAATATTTAAGTTATTCTTAAAGTAAAATAAACTATTTAGCAATAGATTTTCAACATTGCAAAAAGTAAATCTAACAAAACCGCTACAAATTAGTTTGGTTTAGTTCAAAATTTATGTAACACTTTCAAGTTAAATTAATTTAAATCAAATCACACTTAATTTTTTTGTTTTGTTGGGTAACTTTTGAGTCATAAATGAATCAAACCGTCATTGTTCTCCTACTCAACTTTTTAACTTTTTAACTTTATAATTGAACTCAACACTTTCACCAAAATTTTATTATTGGTTAAAATTTATTGAAAACTAAAAAATCACAATAGAGTCATTAAATAATAATTAATTTGAAACTCACAATTTTTTATAGCTTCAATAAATTTTAAATAATAAAAGATTGTATTTTAAAAATAATTAATGAATATCTTGATAACATTTCTAAAAAATAATGAAATTTTTGTTAAATGTTCAAGGTTATATGATGCATCCTTGGAATGAAAATCCCATGATCTCTTCTTGCTTGGTTCCTTTGAAGAACATGAAGTATGGAAGAGGTGAAAAGGAAGTGGAGGCGCCACTCACAAGAGGAGATAAGCCTAGAGTAGAAGTTTGCCACAAGGGAAAGAGTCATTGATGAAAGCCGTAGAAGAATTCTTAATGAAAGGAGAGAATAAGACACTAAAAAAAGAAGCTCACAGGTATGCTCCATGTCCATTCAAGTGTCAAGAGATACAAGCACGGTAGAGGTGCTTATTTATACGAAACTAATGGGCCTAAGGAGGACAAGTGGGACATCTAACCACTAATAGGATTAGGAGAGATTAATCAAGTGTTAATTGAGCTAGAGCCAATTAGCACTTGATTAATTCCAAGGAGATCCAAACAATGTCCTATAAAGTGGATCTTTTCCCCTTCAAATTCAAATTTAAATTTGAGAGTGCCATGTCACTTTCCTCTAAAATTCAAATTTGAATTTGAAAAAGTCAACTAGGAAAGAGAGAGGAGTTGGTGCTAATCATGGGGAACAAAGGGGTCCCATTTGTCTCTCATCTACTATGTGTGTCTTATAAGGGTGTAGGACATAATAGAGGGGTGTGGTTATCAAACCTTACACTGTCATGCTTCCCCAAGAAGCCCAACTAATTCACACACCTCACAAAAGTCTAACTACACCTCCCTTCTACTAAAATAGAACAAATGGGACAAAATACAAGGCCAAAAAATAAACTAACCACACCTTCATGAAGCACAAAACAAGGCGCAATATAGATGGGAAGAAAATGAAGACTATAGCCTAATTTCTAATGATCTTGACTTCCATGAGGAGTTGAGATCTTCTACCTCCTTTATAGCCATGTCCTCTTCAGTCCTCCTAGCCATGACCTTGTGATGGGACCCTTGATAGGGAGGATTACATCATCCCATCCCTCTTGGGAATGATTTCACCTCAAATTAGTAAGGTCCTCATCATTATCAACACTTGCAAAAGGAGACAAGTGACAAATATTAAAAGTGGTGCTAGCTTCATAGTCCTCTAGAAGGTCTGACCTATATGCATTGTTATTTATCTTCTCTAGGACTTGAAAGGAACCATCTCCTTTAGGGCTTAGTTTTGACTTCCTCTTAGAAGGAAATCGATCATTTCCTAGATGGAGCCAAACTCAATCCCCTTCATTGAAGATTAATTCCTTCCTTCTGCTATTGGCAGAAGAAGGATACCTTTTTTATTGATGATGTTAGATTTAACCCTCATGTAGTTTCTTTATAAATGCAACTCTTGCCTCTCCATCCTTATGAAAGAAATGAGAAGTAGGGAGAGGTAAAAGGTCTAAAGGAGTAAGAGGATTAAACCCACACACAACCTCAAAAGGGGAATGCTTGGTGGTTCTATGAGCTATGAGCCACTCTATTATATGCAAACTCAATATGGGGAAGATACTCATCCCAAGACTTATGGTTGACCTTCAGAAAGGCCCTTAACATTATGGATATAGATTTATTCTCCACCTTAGTTTATCCATTAGTCTGAGGATGATAGGTGATAGAAAAGAGTAGCTCAATTCCTAACCTAGACCACAAAGCTTTCCAAAAGTGGCTAAGGAACTTTGTATCTCTATCAAACACAATAGTAGAGGTATTCTATGCAATCTGACAACCTCTTTAAAGAAAAGTCTTGCGATGTGGCTCGCATCATCTACCTTGTGGCATGGAATAAAATTAGACATTTTTCTAAAATGAACCATAACCACAAAGATAGAGTCTACACCTTGTTGGGTTATAGGAAGACCAAGGACAAAGTCCATACTGATATCCATCCAAGGTGCAGAAGGAGCAGGTAAATGTGTGTATAATCCATGAGGCATTACCTTAGACTTAGCTTGTAAACAACCTATGCATCTTAAGCAATGTCTTTGGACATCTCGTTTCATATGGGGCAAAAGAATTTTTCTTTCAAAAGCAAAAGGGTTTCTTAATTCCAAAATGCCCTATGAGCCCACCTTGATGGCTCTCTTTTATTAGCAATTTTCTTATGGATCCTTGGGGTATGAAAAGTTTTCCATCTTTGAACAAGCACCCCTCACTCAGAAAATAACTCTCACGGGCTCTACAAGATGAGGCAGCAAAAATGGGACCAAAGTCCCTGTTAAAGGGATACATGTCCCTAATCTCATCGAATCCCAAACCTTGAGCGCTCAGAGTAATAAAGAGAATGTGCTTCTAAATAAGGCATTAGCTACCACATTGGCTTTCCCCTTTTTGTGTCTAATGACATATGGGAATATTTCAAGAAATTCCACCCATTTTCCATGCCTTTTGTTTAACTAGTCTTTCCCTCTTAAATATTTAAGTGACTCATGGTCACTATGAATAACAAACTCCTTGGAAACAAGGTAATGTTCCCAAGTCTAGAGGACCCTTATCAAAAAGTAAAACTCTTTATCATAGATGAGGTAGTTGAGGGTAACACCATGATTCTTTTCACTGAAATATGCAATAAAGTGCCCACCCTACAACAAGATAGCTCCCACACCTATCCTAGATGCATCACATTCTAGGTCAAAAGTTTTAAAACAGTCAGGAAGAACTAAAACTAGTGCACAGGTAAGTTTATCTTTGATAAGTTAGAAGGCTTTTTCATGCTTCTCACCCCAAAGGAATGGGACATCTTTCTTCACCAACTCATTGAGTGGTGAAGCAAGTGTGGAGAAATTAGGCACAAAGCGCCTATAAAAACTTGCCAAACCATGGAAACTCTTTCTCTTAGTCACACTTGTAAGGGTGGGCCATTCTTGGATGACTTTGATTTTCTCGGGGTCCACATAAACCCCTTGTGCACTAATAATGTACCCTATGAAAACCACACTCTCTATACAAAAAAGTGAATTTTTCAAAGTTTGGAAAAAGGTGGTTGGTCCTAAGAATGCAGGAAAATTGTCTTAGATGTCCTAAGCAATCATCTAGGCACCTACTATATACAAGGATGTCATCAAAGTGGACAACACAAAATTTACCAAGACAATCCCTAAGGACATGATTCACTAAGCGCATGAAGGTACTAAGGGCATTGGTGAGACCAAAAGGCATCACTAACAATTCATAAAGACCAAATTCGGTCTTAAAAGCGGTTTTCCATTCATCACCCTCTTTAATTCTCATATGATGGTAACCACTTCTAAGATTAATTTTTGAGATGATTTGTGCCCCATGTAGCTCATCCAACATGCCATCAAACCTAAGGATTGGGTGTTTGTACTTAAATGTAATGTTGTTGATTTCTCTACAATCAACACACATCCTCTATTTGTCATCCTTCTTGGGCACCGACAAGATTGGCACAACACAAGGGTTGAGGCTCCTCTGAACCCAACCTTTCTCCAATAGATCTTGAACTTGAGACTCAATTTCTTTAGTCTCAAAGGGGTTAGTTCTATATATAGGCCTATTGGGTAGGTTAGCACTAGAAACAAGATCTATTTGATTTTATATTCCCTTTAGAGGAGAGAGACCATTAAGAACCTCTTTAGGAAATAAATCACCACGTTCTTCAAAATAATTTGAACCCCTTGTGGAAGAGACTCAATCTCAAGATCTATGGCAATGCAAGAATTTTCCTCTTTGCAAAGGAAGAGATACAAAGGTTTGTCAAGCAAGAAAGAATTTTTTATATCTTCTTTTTATGTAAAGTGGCTTTCTTTCTTCACAACCTCCTTGGAAAAAGCACTACTTTCCAACTCTTCCTCCTTACCCTTTTCAAGCTTTAGGAGTGAAACTTGGTTTTTTGAACCTTTTTTTTTCCTCATCCCTTTTTTGCTTCATGAGAAGCCGATCCTCTACCACTTGGGTAGGAGTAAAAGGATACAACTTAATATTTATATCCTTGTGGTGAGGATAATCTCATTATAGTAACCATGATGGATGGATTTCTTGTCAAATTGTCATGGTCTCCCTAACAAGATGTGTCCAGTCTCCATTGGAACAACATCACATAAGATCTCATCATTGTATGTTCCAATAGAGATAGGAACTTTGACCTGTTGGTTGGCCACCATTTCCCATTACTCATTGAGCCATTGAAGTTTATAAGGTTTTAGATAGGGATTTGGGGTCAAGGCTAACTTTTCAACCAACCTAGAGCTGCAACAGGATCACTGTCCACAATGAGAGAACACACATTGTTTTGAACTTTGCATCTAGTGTAAAATATGTTCTCTCTTTGGGTTGGGTCAAGCTCTAAGGGTTGGCTTCCAAGAAGCCTTCTTACCATAAGGAGGTTCCCTTCACAAGCATAGAACTCTTCCATGTTATGATTTAATGCATGACCCCCTTCTTCCTCACTCTTACTAAAGTTGGAAGGTGAGTTATCCTCACTGTTATATATGTCTTGGCCCCTCATAATCATGGTATCTCTAGTGGGGCATTGAGAAGAAATATGGCCTCTTCCAAGACAATTAAAGCATTTGATACTACTAGTCTTAGAATTAGAACTAGTAATAGGGGGTTGTTCTCTATGATGAAAGGGTCTATGTTTTTTATATGCTTTGGGATACTCCTCCTTAGGGAAGCTCTTAGAAGAGCTCCTCTTGACTTGATCCTTCTTTATATAAGGTTTATATTCTTTCTTTAATCCTTTTAATTTTTCACCTTAATACAAAATTGGACCAAGTCATCTAGGTCTGTATATGGTATAAGTTTAACTTTATCTCTAATGTCTGAACTTAGACCACATAAGAACTTAGCAATGGTGGCCCTAGGTTCCTCAATGATTCCTGCTCTTATTATGAGGAGTTCCATGCTTTGTCTATACTCCTCAATACTTGGTTGTATTACCTCGTCGACTAGTGCATGGCATGCCATTGGAAGCTAAGGGTTCCCAAGGAGACTTTCCTCTCCTTTCTAACTTCATAACACTTAAACAATTGTTCTATGTTGATTTCCCAATCAGGGTAAGGCATCCACATCTTCTCTCCCATGAAAGGGAGGAAGATCAACCTTTTGCTCCCTAGGAAGGGGCATATGATCATTTATGTTAGGATGTTGGTTGACTCTCCTCCTAGGTCTCCCCATATAATACTCACTTCCAATCTCACTATACATTGACGAGGGAGATCCATGCCCTTTCTTCTTTTTTTGCTATTTCTCTTTTTTCTTCCTCTCTTCTTCTTCTTTCTTTTCTCTTTCCTTTTTGCCTTTCTCATCTCTCTCCCTTTTTTCTTTTCATTCCTTCTCCCCTCCTCCCTTTCTCCTCTCTCCCTTCTCTCATTTTCTTTCTCCTCTTTCTCTTTTTCTTTTCTTGCTTCCCTCTTCTTTCTCTTTTATTTTTCTCTCTCCCTTTCTTTCTTTTCTTTTCTTTCTCTTTCTCTTCTCTCCTCTTTTATTCTCTTGCTTCCCTCTCCTTCATAACATTACTCTCCTCCATTCCTCACTCATTAAATTCTATAACAAAGTGATCAAGAGGGGTCACCTTGGGGGATCCCCCTTGGTTCACACTTTTGCTGCTGCTAGCACTAGTGTGTGACGGAGTAGTCATGTGCAAGGATGCTAGAAAATAAGGGTAGGCCACAAGATTCAATCAATAACTTTTCTCACCTAAAAGACTAGAGTCTTTGGAACTCAAGTCTTACCTACACGTTTTTGCAAGAAAGTAAAACAAGAAATGTAAAAGAGTAGGGTCCTAACGTGCTCCTAAAGGTATGAAAAATGGTGTACCACTTCCTCCTCCATACCTCAAAACAACGAGAAACTAAAAGAGCCATTAGACACAAAAATGAGTGACCCTTAAGGGCATCCAACACTCATTGGAAATGCCTTCAATTACAAGGAATTAGGTGCAAAAAGAAAAAATAAAAGTCTTCAAGCTCCACTCCAAAGCTCCCTCAATGTGTTTCTCTCCATTCCTTGTTTCTCCCTTTATCAAACTCTCGTTGGCTTGGTCAATACCTCCTAAAATGCTACCCTTGTAGTAGGCTTCTTGTCCAAAATTTTCTACAAAAGAAGTGGCACCACACCAAGCAAACCAAGGAAACAAGAATATAAGCATGTAAAAGCAAGAAAAAGGCACAAAAAAATGGTAGGAGACTTATCCAAGTGGAAGAGTAAATTGAGACAACTAGAAAGAATATAAAGGAAGACTAACTAAAATTAAAAAATAGTGAAAGAATATAAGGGCACTAAAAGGTCCTAGATAGGTACTAGAATAGAGTAGGGACTGAAAAGAAAATGACACAAAATATTTTCAATAATTGCACTAAGCTTCTAAGCTATGGCCAAATGGTGTACTGCCTAGGCAAGCAAATTAAACCAAATTTTAAACTCCTTTTGCAAAAATTTTTTTTATTTGCTATTAGGTGCACCTAACTTCACTTTTTAACTTTTAGTACTTTTCACTTTTGTTTTGTTTTAAACTTTTTTTTATGTTTTTTTATATTTTTTTTTTACCTTAGATGTACCTAAGTAATTGTTTTAGATTGAAAATTTTGTGAGTAACAAAGAGGCCCTATTTTCTTTCCCAAAACCACAAGCTAAGGCACATAAACTTGTAATAAAATGCAATTAAAGAAAATACTACAAGCAACTCAAGTGTACTAAATTTAGAAGTGACTTGGGTAGTGTTTTTGAGTGTTTAGTTTGTGTTTTCACACTTCCTTGTTTGCACAAGTTAGGGTCTATTCCACGTCAATTTCTCTTCCACTCCAAGAAATGAATCACTTCAACAAGAGCTACTAAACATTTACAACATAAAAAACATTGAGATTGAAATTGAGCACTAAAAATTTTTTTGGGATTTTGTTTGGAGGAACATGCTTAGGCTACAAGCATGTAAGACTTCTTTAAAGACTTACTCAAGAGGTAAGAACCTCTTAGATGCTCAATTTCAAAGAAGGATCCAAAACACTTTTAGGAAAGAAAGCAAAACAAATATAAGAGGTAAAACCTAAAGAAAATATTGTGACAAATTATGGCTAAACATGACTTCTACTAAGACAAAACTTAAGAATATAAAATTAAAAGTAATTCCTAATGCAAGAAACAATAAGACCGAATTGAAGCAACATAAGAAACAACACAAATGAGTCCAAAGAGCATAAACCACAAGGTTGTGGAATCCGCCATAGAGCTGAGGACTTACGATTTTGAGTGCTTTCATGAACATCATTCAATAATTCAACTCAAACAAGCTAGGTAAGGTAGGAATAGATCATAATACTCAAAATAAAAGATCAATGAAAGAACTAAGCTATTTGAACTGAACAAAATCAAGAGATTAAGCATTGAATTCAAGAAATAAAAAAATCAAGACAAATTATGCCAGACAAGTAAAAGATTGAAGAACAACATGAATTCAGGTTACAAAAAATAAGAGAACAGAATGGAGTAGAACGAGAAATGGAGAAGGTAATTCGAAATTGAGAAGAGATTTAAGGAAAAAGATGAACTTTAAGAAGGCAGCTTTGATACCATATGATGCATCCTTGGAATGAAAATCCCATGATCTCTTCTTGCTTGGTTCCTTTCAAGAAAATGAGGTATGAAAGAGGTGAAAAAGAGGTGGAGGCACCACTCATAAGAGGAGATAAGCCTAGGGTAGAAGCTTGCTACAAAGGAAGGAGCTCTTGATGAAGGCCATAGAAGAACTCTCAATGAAAGGAGAGAACAAGACACTCAAAGAAGAAGTTCACAAGTATGCTCTATGTTCATTCAAGTGTCAACAGATACAAGGGGGTGGAGGTGTTTTTTTATAAGAAACTAATAGGCCTAAGGAGGATAAGTGGGACGTCCAACAACTAATAGGGATTAGGAGATATTAATCAAGTATTAACTGAGCTAGAGCCAATTAGCACTTGATTAATTCTAAGGAGATCCAAAAAGTTTCCTATTAAAGTGGATCTTGTCCCCTTCAAATTCAAATTTGAATTTGAGAGTGCCATGTCACTTTCCTCCAAAATTCAAATTTGAATTTGAAAAAGCCAACTAGGAAAGAGAGAGGAGTTGATGCCATCCAACTAGGAAAGAGAAAGGAATCGGCACCAACCATGGGGAACAAAGGGGTCCCACTTGTCTTTCATGTGCATGTGTGTCTTAGAAGGGTGTGGGACATAATAAAGGGGTGTGTTTATTAAACCTCACGCTGTCATGCTTTCCCAAGAAGCCCAACTAATTCACACACCTCACAAAAGTCTAACTACACCTCCCTTCTACTAAAATAGAATAAATAGGCCAAAATACAAGGCTAAAAAATAAACTAAACACACCTCCATGAAGCACAAAACAAAGCGCAATATACAAGGGAAGAAAATGAAGACTATGGCCTTATTTCTAATGATCTTGACTTCCATGAGGAGTTAAGATCTTCTACCCTCCTCTCTAGTCATGTCCTCTTCAATCCTCCTAGCCATAACTCTTGTGATGGGACCCTTGGTAGGGAGGACTGCATCATCATATAATTGTTGAACAGAAATATTTTGTGGGAGGATTTTCTATGCAAATATATATCATAACATCTTAACAATTAGTGGTTAAATTAATCGATGATGGAGTAAAAAATATAAAGAACAAAGAAACAAAGGCTTCAATTTTGTTTTTGGTGTTGTATCAAGTAAACGAAGTTAATTTCGTGATTATTCTATTAACAACTTTGTGGTTATATACCACATTACATGAAACATAATAGGATAAAATTAAGGAAAGATAATAGACTAAAATCAAGGAAAGATGATAGGCTAAAATCAAGGAAACTACTTATAATATGAAACTGCTTTTAAAAATAATAGATATTGATGCATGCACGCCTAGCATGGGCTTCAATTAGACCAATAAGAAAGGATCATGACTTGGATTAAGCTTCAAGGAGCTTATTTTAGGACATTTCCCATTTAATTGTATTAATTTGACCATTTTTAAGCTTGTATAAGCACCCTTATGTCATTAGGATTTCAAGGGTGTAATTAGTTTTATTTTTGGCCTTGTATTTTCATCTATAGGTTCTATTTTATTTAGGAGGTATAAATAGCCTCTTTATTGAGTGTGTTAATTAGTTGGGCTTGGCTAGAAGTAGTGTGGACATGTGGTATTTATTTTCACACCCCTAATTGCTTCTAAAACCCTTCTAACCAACACATGAAACATGTAGGAGACATGTGGACCCCCTTGTCCCATTGTTTCACTCCACATGTGCTTTCTCACTCCTACATAGTTGATTCTTATTCCTTCTTATTTTAGTTTGAATTTTGGAGGTGTCATGTCATTTCCCTCCAAAATTCAAATTCAAACTAGAGGGAAATAGATTCATAATTTTAGGGTTATGTTCGGATCTTTAGTTGGATTAAATTAGTGTTAATTGAGCACATGCTAGATGAACACTAAATTAAGCCAACTAACCCTTGATTAAGCCAATTGGACATTCACTTAGGATTTTTAGGCCCATAGATCCATGCCTTGCTCTATATATAGAGCATTCCATCCTTCATGTAGCTTTTAACACTCATTTTAATGAAAATACCTTCTCTAAATTTGAGAGCTCTTCTTCTTAGAGGGTGTTCTTGTTCTCTTCTTGAGTGACATTCCTTCGTGCTATTATTAAGGGTTCCTTCCTTTCTGAATAGCTTCATCGTCACTTATCTCCTTCATTGAAGAAGTAGTGTCAATTTTCACCTCTATCTCCTAGTCTTCCACCTCTATTTCTTCAACCTCAAGAACATCTAAGAGTAGATCCTAGCTGGCTTCCTTCTACCTCTTCATTCTTCACTTATGCTTGAGGGAGGGATGCATAATTTGGTATTAGAGCTTAGGCTCTGATAGAGGTTCTTAATCTATCCTATTTTGTATTTTTTTTTGTTCATTGTCTTGTGATCATCTTTTTCTTCTACTCTATTCTATTTTTCTTTTCAGAACCTTTGTGTTTTTTTGTTAATTTTCCTTGCTTGTCTTGTGTTAATTGGCTTGCTTTTGTGATTTTATTCGGTTCATTTTATTCTAAGTCTTTTCTCTTCATTTTAATCGGTGCAATTGTGTTGTATGCATTTTCTTTTGAGTTTAATTGGTTCAAATTTCTTATTCTTCCTTTTAATCATGTAGTAATTTGTTTAGGACTCATTTCCACCGTTAACCTTTTGTTTTCAAGTCATCTTGTGGATAATGAAGTTCCTAAGAAACACCAAACCCTGAACCCACACCTTCTGTTGCTTATTTTAGGATTTATTTTTAGTTTTAAAATCTCAAATTATTTTTCATTTATAGTTTTGTTTAGTCCTTAATTTTGTCATATCAATTTCCTTAGGTTTTACTAATTTTTTGTGCTGATTTTGTGTCTTGAAAAAAAAAAGTTGTGTTCAATTCTTGAATTGAGCTTCTAAGGGAGTTCTTCTCTCTTGTTTAAGTCTCTTAAGAAGTCACACATGTTTTTAGTTTAAGCATGTTTCCTAATTAAAATTTCAAAGAAAATTATAGCTCAATTTCTTCTCTAAATTTTTTAGTGTCTTGTTGATTTAGTAGCTTTTGTGTGCTAGTTTGCTTGAAGTGATTTTTTATTTGGTTGCTCCAAGGTTTGGCTATGGAATTTGAGCACAAAAACTTGCACCAAATAAGTTAGCTCTTGCTTAACCAAATTCTCAAAAGCTATACCTAGATAACTTCCTTTAATAGTGCACTTTGAGTTTCTCTTTGTATTTTCTTAGATTGCACTTTGCTTTGAATTTTATGGCGTTTGCTTATTCCTTTCTCAAGCGCTTAGAATCATTGTTTTCCTCTGAAATTTTCAAATCAAAATTCATTGGGTGCATCTAAAAAAAGGTTTAAAAAAAAGAACAAAGAAGTCAAAAGAAAATTAGAAGAAAAGAACAAAAGTGCAAAAAAAGAATTAAAAAAATAAAGTAAAATTGATGTACCTGATAAAAAATTTAAATAATTGCAAAGAGGACCCTAATTTGATTGAAATAGCTTGAGACTTGTTCATATAGCATTCAGCCATCATTATTCTAATTGGTGCAATTTTTGAAAATTATTTGTGTCATTTTTCATTTTAGTCCCTATTCCTATCTAGAACCTTTCTAGGATTTTCTTTGTGTGCTTAGCCTTAATTCTTAGCCTTTAATTTTAGTTTTTCTTATTTGTGATCCTTGAAGTCTTGTCTCTACTATTCTTTCCATTTGGAAGTATCCATTAAAATTGTTCTTTATTGTTTTTTACTTGTTTCTACCTCTAGAGTAAGGAAACCTTCCACAAGGGTAGCCTATTAAGGAAGGGTTGAAATAGCTAAAAGGACTTGAACAAAAGGAAGAGCATGGACAAAGAGTGAAATACTTGTAAGGAAAGCTTGGAGAGGAGACTTGAAGAATTTTTTTTCCATTTCTTTGCTTTTATTCATTGTTGTGTATATGGCCTATTAGCAAATGATGCATCCCTCCCTCAAGCATACGTGAAGAATGAAGAGGTAGAAGGAAGTTGCTTAGGATCTAATCTTAGAAGTTCTTGAGGTTGAACAAATAGAGGTGGAAGACTAGGAGATGGAGGTGAAGATGGGCGACACTTCTTAAATGAAGTCATGGTGAAGCTAACCACAAAGGAAAGAACCCTTGATAATAGCATGAAGGACTCTCACTCAAGGAGAGAACTTGAACACCCTCTAAGAAGAAGAGCTTTCAAATTTATAAAAGGTATTTTTATTCAAATGAGTTTTAAAAGCTACATGAAGAAGGGAATACTCTATATATAGAGCAAGGCATAGATCTATGGGCCTAAAACTCCTAAGTGAATGTCCACTTGGCTTGATCAACGGTTATATGGCTTAATTTAGTGCTAATTTTAGTGCATACCCCAACCAACCCAAGTCTATGAGGTCTTCCTATAGACCTCCAACTCTTAACATCTAAGTATATAACCACTTACTCATTCCTATGTAGTTGCTTTTGCAGGATTGGAAAAAAAGGAAGAAAGACCATAAGATTTGAGATCAAATCCTCCTCAAGAGAAATTATATGATGCATGCACGCCTAGCATGGTCTTGAGCTAGGAGATAAAAAAGAAGCATGACTTGGATAAAGCTTCAAGGAACTTAGTTTAGGACATGTCCTATTTAATTGTATTAATTTGACCATTTTTAGGCTTGTATAAGGACCCTTATATCATTAGGATTTCAGGGGTGTAGTTAGTTTTATTTTTGGCCTTGTATTTGGCCTCTAGGTTCTATTTTCTTTAGGAGGTGTAAATAGTCTCTTTGTGGAGTGTGTTAATTAGTTGGGTTTGGTTAGAAGTAGTGTGGACGTGTGGTATTTATTTCCATACCTCTAACTGCTTCTAAAACCCTTCTAACCAACACATGAAGCATGTAAGAGACATGTGGGCCCCCTTGTCCCCTTGTTTCACTCCACATGTGCTTTTTCACTCCTACGTAGTTGATTCTTATTCCTTCTTATTTTAATTTGAATGTTGGAGGTGTCATGTCATTTCCCTCCAAAATTCAAATTCAAACTAGAAGGAACATAGATCCATATTTTTAGGATCATGTTTGGATCTTTCGTTGATTAAATTAGTGTTTGTTGAGCACATGTTAAATTAATACTAAATTAAGCCAACTAACCCTTGATTAAGCTAAGTGGACGTACACTTAGGAGTTTTAGGCCCATAGATCCATGCCTTGCTCTATATACCGATCATTCCCTCCTTAATGTAGCTTTTAACATTCATTTTAATGAAAATACCTTTTCTAAATTTGAGAGCTTTTCTTTCTTAGAGGGTGTTTATGTTCTCTCCTTGAGTGAGAGTCTTTCATGCTATTATCAAGGGTTCCTTCCTTTGTGGCTAGCTTCACAATGGCTTATCTCCTTCATTTAAGAAATAGCGCCAATCTTTACCTCCATCTCCTAGTCTTCCACCTCCATTTCTTCAACCTTAAAAACCTCTAAGAGTATATCCTTGGCGACTTCTTTCCACCTCTTCTTTCTTCACTTATGCTTAAGGAAGGGATGCATCAGATATCCTAAGCTATATATATGGTAACTAATTTATGAACCTGGATACTATATTATGGCTAAGTACATATGTTCTATCATACCCCTGCAGTCGAAGCCGAAGGTTGGCGTACGCTGAGACTATTATGAAAATTTCAAACAAAATCAATGGAAGACCCTTTGTAAAAATATCAACAATTTGATAACATGACGATACATGTAAGAATTAAACTTCCCCTCGACCAACCTTTTTGCGGAAAAAATGAATATCCATCTCAATATGTTTGGTGTGTTGATGTTGAACTAGATTTCCAGAAAGATATATCATACTAACATTATCATAATATACCAATGTAGCTTTTTGAAATGGACAATGAAGCTATAGAAGAAGGTTTGATAGCCAACAAGACTTAGAGACCACATTAGCAACACCTCTATTCTGCCTCCGAACTAGATCATGACAGAGTAGCTTGCTGTTTAGGGGACCCAGAAATCAAATTATCACCAAGAAACACACAATAACCAGATGAGGAGTGTCTGGTGTTTGGGCACCTACCCCGGTTAACATCTATATAAGAAAGAATAATGGATATGGATGATGGATAGAGATGCAAGCCATGATCAAGAGTACCATGTATGTACTGCACAATGCGCTTAAGAGCATGCATACGTGCCTCCTTCAGGTCATGCATGTATAAACATACTGGTTGCACAACATAAGCAATATCAGGTCTTGTGAAAGTGAGAACTGAAGCACCTCTCCAAGGATTTGATACTGAGAAGGATTGTCATATGGTGTGCCAACATTACCACCAAGCTTTGGTTTAGTATCAACCAGAGCAGGAGACAGTTTACAGGATGTCATGACAGCCCATTCAATGATATCGGCTTCATACTTCTGCTGGGATAGAAAAAGACCACTTGCATGATGGGTGATGGCTATACCTAAAAAATAACTTAACAACACCAAATCCTTCATATCAAATTTGGAGCTAAGAAGTTATATGATCAATGTATAGGTAGCAATAGAGGAGGCTGTCAATATAATATCATCCACATACAAAAGAATGTAAGTTTTAGTTGTACCGTTCTTATAAATGAAGAGACATAATTAGCAAATCGTAGATACCAAACACGAGGGGCCTGTTTGAGCCCATATAGAGATTTCTTTAATAGGCATACATAATGAGGATGACCTAGGTCCTTATAACCGATGGGCTTATGCATGAAGACAATCTCTTTGAGTTCTCCATGCAGAAACACATTCTTCACGTCAAGTTGGTAAATAGGTCATGCATTAGATATGGTTAAACTTAGGATAGTGTGAATAGTTGCTAGTTTGACTACCAGAATAAAAGTGTCTCCACAATCCATACCAACCTGTTAAGTTTTTTCCATCACCTACAAGTTGATCCTTATGCCTCTTAAACACACTATCATAATTTTCTTTATGAGTAAAAATTCATATAGACTAAATCACATTAACATCAAGTGAACGAGGTACTAACACCCATATCTTATTTTTAATACGAGCATTAAATTCATTATCCATGGCCAATTTCCAATTTGGTTCACGAAGGACAAACATAGGGTTACGTGGCAAGGGAGATTTAGTGACAACAATGTGAAGGTTTAATTGTTGTTTGAGTTTGAAAATCTCATGTTGACTACGCATCACAGGTTGCAAAACTGAAATGGGTGAAGAAGTGGAGGCTGGGTTGGGTAATGGTATTTGAGGAGTAGGTGGGGTACTAGGATAGGTACTTTGAGAGGTTAAATGGTTGATCACGTAAAGAAAGGGACTATCATCTATGAAATTGTAAGTGTGAGGTTGTGGATTGTGTAATTTAGCACATGGGAATTGAGTCTCATAAAAAATCACATGACTACTGAGTATGATTTTACGAGAGACAGGGCTTGAAGTTTATTTATGGTAGTAAAGGGAAATAGTGGATAACATAGACAACCAAACACCTTAAGATAAGAGTAGAAGGGGTTTTTTTTATAAAGAATCTTGAGTGGTGACTGATATGATAATTGTTTATTTGGAAGAATGTTAAGAAGATAAGTTGTCATTTGCAAAGCATGATGCCAAAATGAAAGTGGTAAAAAGGTATGTACAAGTAAAGTACGAATAATGTTATTAATGGTACAGATTTTTCTTTTGGATTTCCCATTTTGTGATGATGTATATGGACAATAAAATCGAAAGACTAACTTTCTTTTTACAAAACTCCCAAAATGGTCCATTATCAAATTCCTTACCATTATCACATTGTATGTTCTTTACATCGCGTTCAAATTGAGTGCAGATGAATGCTCTAAAGATAGAAAAGCAGAAAAACTTGACACTTTTTAGACAACAGAAATGTCTACAAAAAATTAGAGTAGTCATCTAAGAACAAAACAAAATAACAATGTCTCAAAGAACTCAAAATAGAAGATGTCCAAATATCAGTATGTATAATATCAAAAGGAATAATAGTTTAAGACTTAGAAGAAAAAAATGGTAACTTAACATGTTTGCCAAGAGAACAAGAATGACAAATATGAGAACTATGATTTTTATGACACTCAATAAATTTATTCTACCTAAGAGAGTTTAAAACAAATGATCCTAGATGACCTAAACAAGCATGCCATAATGATGGAGTTGAAACAATAAAAGAAGATGGTGAGGCGACTTGAGTGGTGGTAGTGGTTGTGATTGGATAAATGTCCCCCTGACTATCACATCTCATTAGATGCATCTCCGTCTTGAGATATTTCACAAAAAAACCAACAGGATCAATTTCAACAGACACTAAGTTATTAGTTGTAAACTTTTGAACAGATACTAAGTTTTTAATAATTTTATGTGCATGAAGTACATTTTTCAAGGATGAGGAAGGATTTGGGGAGGCAAACTAGTGTGACCATAACCCTGAACTGGAATTGAATGACCATTACCGACAAATATACCACGATTACTACTTAAATTAAAATCAGGCGCGAGAGTATCTTGGTCGGATGTCATGTGGAAAGTGGCGCCAGTATCCATCTACCAATTTACATCTGAAGGATTATGTTCAAGAATGTGCATTACGGCTGCGATGTTGGTTGGAGTTTGTGAAGTTACTGTCGTTGTGTATGTCTGTGGTAGTTTTGGGTCAAGGATGGCTAGTTGGTGTTGTTGGTTTTATTGAAACATGGGTCTGACCCAATGTGAGGAGGGTGACAAAAGGTATCGGCAAGGTGGAATAGCCCAAGGCATCCATGGTCACTGCCACTATCCCACAGGGCACTAGTACTGGTGCACTTGTTGTTGCAAGCCAGATTGCCGCTGTCAGCCACCATTGCGGCCACCATGATGGCCACCATCGTCATTCGTGCCTGTACTCCGATTACTGTCATTGTTTCTACAACTATTTTTACGATTTTGGCTTTTCTTATTACCATGGTTGTTGCGACTTTGGGAAGTCTTGATAGGAGAGTGAGAGTTGTCAGTATTGTGACCCACCATGGTGGAACCCATGCCAGTTACAACCTTCTTCGCGAGACCAGTTTCTTCTAAAATGAGCATAGAGCGAGCTTGATAGAATGGTAGGAGAGGATTGCTTTGGCGAATAAGCATTGCAACTCCAATGTAAGTCTCAGTAAGGTCAGCCACCATTTGAAGAACAAGACAGTTATTTGTAACTGGTGCACCGACATTCTTGAATTGATATAACAACTCCTTGAGTCGTTGACAATACGCAAAGACATTTTGAAAATCCTCCATGTCTGTATGGGAGAATTCTTGTTCAAGAGTGACAGCCCAAACATTCTTATTATTCTGGAATATATCACGCAATCTATTCCATGCCTCCACTATCGTTGTAGCTGGTTCAAGAATCATATCCAACACGTCATGAAAGATTGTTGCATAGATCCATGAAGAACCGTAGCATCAAGGGTTGACCACAACTCCTTTTCAACATCAGTGTTTGGCATTGTCTCTTTGTCTGAATTCGATGGAATGATGCGGTGAAGTACCCTGTGGGAAATGCATGAATCTTGAACAGTTCTGCCTACGTGGCATATTGGACGTTGTCCATCTCCAGGATGATGGAGATATGGTTCTTGATGTTTGATACAACAAGAGCTGAGTGAAAATAGACAGGGGAAAGGAGAAGGAAAAAAAAAAGGCAGAGGAAAGCATAGGAAAGTGACAAAAGCGGGAGAGGATTTCAATCCCTTAACTCTGATACCATAAAGGAAGATAATTTCGTAACTATTTCATTAACAACTTTGTGGTTATATACCACATTACATGAAAAATAATAGGTTAAAATCAAATAAACTATTTATAATATGAAACTGTTTTTTAAAAATAATAAATATTTTAAGCTATATTTATAATAACTAATTTATAAATATAAATACTATATTATGACTAAATAAATAATATCATATATTCTATCTTCAAGATTAAAAAAAACCCTGCAAGTTTATCTTGGGTTTACGCCTTACAAGTACAGAGTCAGAATGTGGCAACCTTACAACAGGATACCTCTTGTACAGCCCCAAAGAAGTTATAGTAATAGTAAAAAGATTAAATTTAGGAGGGTGGGTTTAATGTCCTTGTTGTCTGGCACATGAAGGGCACCCTCATTTATGCCTTGCCCGTGTACATTGGTACCAACCCCCCACTTATACTGACCAACTTTCTTACATCCGAATTATGTAGTTTGCTATTGATTTATATTTTTCACATGCTAATGCTACTGGCTTAATAAGTTATATATTTGTCAAAATATTATATATTTTAGTGAGAAAAAAGAATGTGTACTACGATCACATTAAATTACAAATGTTTATTTATGATAAGTTTGTAATTAATTTTTATTAATTAATATTTTAAAAGTTATGTAAATGAGAAATCATGTTTGAACTGTCTATGTAAAACTCTTTTACCTATCAATGTATATTAATTAAATTCTATTTTTATTGATATACATTAGTTATTAATTTTTCGTCACAGAAGAAAATCAAATTTAGAAACTTGATTTATTTAGTTTTATTTTTAGTTTTTAAAAAATAATTTCTGAAAATTTGATTTTGAAAAAAAGAAAAAATAACTTATTTAGTAAATATTGTGTAAAATTTGTTTTTAAAATATGAAAATGAAAAAACTTATTAATATTTAAAAAATATTATTAATAAAAAAACTAGTATTTTTGTATTACATTAACTCACTTTTTTTAGTTTTAAAAACTAAAAAACAAGCTAAAAATGCTTTGAAAATAATTATTTTAAAAAAACATTAACTAAAAAATTTTTTTAATTTTTAAATACTAAAATAATAAAAATAAATTTATAAAATCAATGTAAAACAAACACTTAATTATCTCTCTATCTTTTCTCTCACATTTTCATGATTAGAATGATTCAACTTATGTGTGGGAATATTGAATAATTTGGATATTTTTATATATTGCTATTTAAATCCTTCATTTGATTCACCGTTATTTATTTCTCTTTAATTACAACATAAATTAATTAGATTCGCGTATATATATATATATATATATATATATATATATATATATTTCTTTTTCAAATTTTATATTCATGATATTGTATTTTTTATTTTTAAAATTCAATCATTTTTAAGCTTAAAAAAGTAATTTATTGATTTAAAATAGGAATATAAAATATAAAAAATTAATAAAATAGAGGCATTAAGCCTATATTCATTTTATTTTTTCAATAAACACATATAATTTAATGAGTTTAATTAATATACAAAATATTTTATAATTACGTTTAATCACAATCATTTATTTATTTACAATAAGTTTAATTAGTATATAAAATTTTTACACTTGACACTTCTATGCCTTTAATTTAATTACTAAAATACGTTTGAAACTTATTTTTATAAGAATACTAGCTTTGTTTAGTAGAAGAATTTACATGCAGACTCCTCTCTTACCATTTCTTTACTTCTTCGTTAGGTCTAGGGGTGCATTTCAAACATAAATTCCTGGCCAATTTGCAACATTTTATGCTGAAACGGATCTACAACTGTAGGATCAATTTCCTAGAATGCACAATATTAGTATGCTGAACTTTTATATTATAAATTTATTTTCCAGGATTGCAAATAATTTATTGCCAGCTAGACATCCTTGGAGGACTATTTATGGTATAACCCTTTTTGGAATATTTGGCAAACGAGAAATTAGGTGGTGTTTTCTAACCAACATGCGGCGGAATGTGCTAATCCTTCTGTACTAGAATTAATTTTATGAGATAGGAGATTCAAGAACAAGGGTCAGTAAGAAACAAATGCAAGATATGAGTATTAGGTGGTCATCCCCTCCCTCTAGATGGTTGAAATTTAATATAGATGGATCTGGGCATAAGGGTGGTGTAAATTTAACATGTGGCAGTGTTCTCAGAGATAGTAATGGTAGGTTGAGTTATGGTTTCTCAAGAAGGTTGCTGAGATCTGGGGGTTATTATTACAGCTGTTAAACAAGTTTCCAATAGGGGTTTCTCAGCTATTTGAGAAGTTTGAAATTTAAACTGACTCTTATCTACAGTCAACTTACTTAAGGAATTAGTTCTTCATAAGCACCCTCTTTGTGGGCTGATAAGATATGGAGCAAGAAGTAAGTTTAATATTTCTCAGTCTCTTGTTGTGTGTCAGGATCCGATCCTCCCGATAATATTAAATTTACACTTTTATTTGATTTTGTAGCCATTGTGTCAGCTATTAGATATCTTTTTACTATATATAAAAAAAAAAACTCACTTCTTCCTCAGTGACTTAAATAAATTATCGTAAAGTTTATTTCCCTCTTGTACTCCTTGCATACAGCTTTTTTTTTTTCTAAATCGAATACGTTCTATTCCCGATATTCGGTGTTTGGATAATGTTTTAAATATAATTAGATTTGGTTAAAATTGATTTTGAAATTATGTGATTTATATTTGAATGTTTATTATAAATATAAATTAGAAGTAAAATTTAATGTAAAATTTTTAATCCAATACAAACCCTACTTCAAAGAAAATATAAGATAGTTCAGGTTAAACAACGAGAAAAGAAATGAAAAAATATCGGATGTTCAATCATTATTATTAACATTACTAATAAAACTAATATTTTATTTATAAAAAAATTCTATATTCAAAATTAACTCTAAATTTATTTTTAATGTGAAATCAAATATATAAAAATTTATCCGAAATTAATTTTTTATGCAAAACCAACCATCAACATTAATTGAGTGATGTTGACATCTCACAATTTACACTGACATTAAGAAGTCTATGAAAATCTCATGTAAATTGTTGCATAGATTGTATCTATTTTTTTATCTACTCAAAATAATTGATAATGTAAAGAAAAATAATAAGTAATTAAAAATATTATTTATCAAAAAAATTATAGAAACTATTTAATCAAACTCTGACATAATACGTGTCTCTTTTGATAATATTGCTGTTACATTCTCTAAATTAACCTTGTTTTTTGGAACCAAATATTAAAGTAAACAAATATTTTTAAAGGACCAAAATTGAGTTTTTTTAGTAGTCAAGTTATTATTTAAATTTAAAAAATATTTCAAATCCATGTATAAATTCATATTTAAATTAAATAATATAATATAATATGGTTGATAACCAGTATATGGTTAAAAGAAGTTTTTAACTTACTGTAACTCCATCCAAAAATTAATCTCTAAAAAAAAAAATTATCGTGTAAAAAATTCTGATACTAACATTCAATTATAGTATTTCATTTATAATAAATTTATTAATTTTAAAATTAATACTTTAAAAATTATATAAATGAAAAGTTATAATTAAATAGTATTACAAAACTCTTTAATCTAAATTTCTTGCTCAACCAATATTTTTGGCTAAAAAGACATTTAAATTATGTTTCGTTTCTCTGTTGACATCTCTCTTTCGACATTAGATGGTGCTTCATATATTATACCCAGAGATGCATATATATGGTGTATGTTACACATGTTACACATCTAAGCTATGTAGAAGGGGGAAAAAGTGGCAATACGGAAAAAAAAGGTGGACATAAAAACAGCTTTCACTTATGTAAATATATGATGACAACAGCAACTTGCAAAAATCCTCATAAGTGGAAATCTTTTATGCAAGTTTCGGTAGCTAATTTTACCCTGAAAGTTATGGAATGGCAATGCATGCACTTTATTCTAAAGTCACGTTTTAATTAAGCTATGAAATTCGTTAATGGCCTATAAATATTTAATTGAAGCATGAATGATGCATCTTATAGGACAGTGCATAGTTGGCAATAGTCAAAATATGGCGAATGGATTGGCAACATATTTTGAAAAGCTATACCATATTTGTATGCCTTTCCGAGGAATATGTATAATATGAAAAACGAATAGGCATAAAACTTTACCTTGAGGTCAACAACACAAGAGATATAGCGATATATAAAGTCATAGTAGAAAAATGCACGGGTTGTGATAAGCCCCTCTGGGGGGTTGCATATATCCACGCAATCTGTGTTGGAAACTAAAAATGTTGGATACCCATTATGAAATCTAGGAAATGTTGATGCTGTACCTGTACCACCCATTATAAAGACAATTCTTTGCCACAAGTGCATAAGTATTAAGTAATACTAGGATAGATATACAGATATTATTTATCTATATACAAGTTGAAAAATAGAAGATAAGGTGAGAGATGAAGCACTAGGTCGGAAGAAGACGACAAACATGGGCTTAGGCGTTCCACTCTAAACTGCAAAATATGAGATGGGCCCTGTGACCTGTACCATATCTTCTCATACTCAGTGTTGTATATGTAAAGAAATTAAAAATTAAGAAAAGAAATGTGTGTGTGTGTGTGTGTTCACTTCACACTTCACATTTCACATTTCGCACTTGACACTCCATAGTAGTGGTCTTGGAGGAGAAAATTAAAGAAATGGAGGGTAGGCTTCAGCCTGAGGTGGTGGGGAAGTGGTAATGCAGAGGCACTGTTCCAATATTTTTGTCATCTGAGAAGTAGACAGAGGCAATAATAGCTGGATTTTGTTTCTGCAGTTCCAAACAGGGCCCCTCCAATACCCCCCATCCAAACCCTTCTTCAGTAGATACTTCTCTCATACCAATTATTGTTATCATTCTTTCACTGCTTTCTCTGAGCAGATACCCCTCTCCATTTGCGTGTGCCTTTGTCTCTGTCTCCTTGTCTTCAACCTCCTTCTTCCTTTATTTATCGTACACCATTAACCATATCAAATAAATAAATAAAACACACACACGCACACACGCCACTCCATTAGCTAAACACCCACCCTTTTCATTATAGCTCCTCACTCCACCAACACCCACTTCCCCTTTTGCACTTTTGCTTATAATCCCACTCATAACTTTAACTAATCAATCATTTCTTAAACGGAATGTCACAGCTTATTAATTATCCATTCCTAATCTTTGCCTTTTAGTTTATATAAATATACACTATCCTAAACATGCACTTCATTTCATAAACTTTACCAACAACTACTACTTGTACCTTATAATAAGTTTTCTTGTAATTTCTTATACGCCATAAAAAAGTTAATAAATAACTGAAATTAATATTGAAAATAATAGTGCTCAACAACAACAAAAAAAATTATTATAGATAGTAATTAATATTACATTAAAAGAATAAAAATTATACTTATTTTTTCTAACGTAATTAAGGAATAACATTTAATGCCTCACTATATATACATCATGTTGTGAAAATCAAAGTTTACTCCAATAAAAATAGTCTTAATCACTCTATTATAAATAAATGTATAATTAAAAAAGTGCAATTATATATTAAAGTTTTAAAATGACTAAAGTTCTTTGTAAAAAAATAATAACCATACGTCATAGATTAAGAAAGAAGGGAGTAGTAAAATAAGTTATTTTCTATTTTCGCAAAGTAAGTTAAGAGAAAAACTTATAAACAAGTTAGTTTTATAAATTTAAGATGTAAGATTTCTCAAAATGTATGTTTAAAAGAAAAAATGACAGAGGATTTAAATTAGAATCTCCAGTTAAATTTTAATTTTTGTGTCTTTTGGCGTCATTGTCCGTGTCTATTTGTTTCCTTGCTCATAGTCTCTTTATTTGTCGTACAGACACTATGGAAAAGAGCATTAAGTAAGAAGCATATCTTTCTACGCATTTTTTATTGCCACTGTCGCAATTCGTCCACCACTAATCATTCTGCCATATGTGCATCGTGCATTGAAAAACATTATCAAAACATATCATTTCGTAAATGTAATGTTTCTCGCATACAGACATGTGTCACTCAATCATATACAGTGGTCCTCATAAAAGTTAACGAGGGAGGAGAAGAAATTGTTGACGAAACAGAGAACACGGAGGGTGAGAGAAGCGCAAAGTTAAATAATACACTACACCGTCATGGGGCCATTTTACATTGCATCACACGCACATTACGGAATTGTACGACAAGGAGTGTACAATTAGAGGTAGATCTCTCAAAATTTTAGATATAAAATCAATCCTAATGTATGACCATCGTTATCATACCATGATTGATAAAAACCATTTTTCATTTGTTTATTTTTTATAAAAGAAAAAGAATTGAAAGCGAGTTTTAGCCTTAGTTTGGATGGGTATTTTATTTCTTTACCATATTTAGACAGTCAAGAGTTATACCCTTTGTGTAAGGAAACAGCACGAACGTTACTCTGAAATAGAAATCCCTTTTGTTTTCCTTTAATAAAAACCGACATCTGAACCCAATGCCTTCTCTCTTTCTTTGAATGGTCCTCAGGGAAAGTAATACTATTTTATTTTATTTTTTCTCCCCTCCTATTATTTATTTACAGTGTATAAAGTTGACAATTCAAAAAACCATAATACACTAACCAGTTATTATTATATATGAAAAAGGTAGGTTATCCTGATAATCTTAACCCTTTCCTTAGAAGTGATGAGTTAAAAAAAGAAGAGGAAGGTAAAGATGATCAACGAATGGAGGACAAATAGGTGGGCAATTAAATAAATATTGTTTTGTCGTCCACAGTAGAAGTAGAAGTAGAAGTAGAAGTAGAATCCAATCTGGAATGTCTGTTTGGATTGGCACCAAGGATAATTAATTGATAGTGTGTATAATGAGAGGGTCGGTTTCAAGAGAAGGTGTTTTGGCAAGCACATGATCGGTGACAACAGTGTCTGGAACTGGAAGTGGAAGTGGAAGTGGAATTATGGGGGTGAAAGTAGTAGGTAATTTGGAAGGAGTGGAATTAGCATTGGTAAGGTGGTTGGCCCTAAGGACTTGGGCGTTCCAGTCGGTGGTGGAGAGAACGAAGAACATGAGGGAAGCGCAAGAGGCTTGGGCAGCAAGCAAGCCAAGCCAGAGGCCGGGAAAGCCCATTTTGGAGAGAAAGCCGAGAAGACAAGCGACGGGCATGCCGACGAAATAAAAGGAGCCCAAATTGATGTTGGCACCGATGGTGGGCCTGGCGGAGCCTCGGAGGACGCCGCAGCCGGTGGTCTGGGGGCAGTTGCCGAGCTCACAGAGGCCGAGAATGGGGAGGGCGATGGAGGTGAGATGGAGGATTTGTTGGTCAGAGGTGAAGAACCGAGCCCAGTGGTGGCGAATGAGGGTGGTGAAGAGGAAGGCGGAGAGGCCGAGGGCGAGGGCACAGGCGAGAGAGACGATCATGGAAAAGCGGGCTTGGGCGGGACGGTTGGCGCCGAGCTCGTTGGAGACACGGGTGGAGACGGCGAGGCTGAGGGAGGAAGGGAAGACGTAGACGAGGGAGGTGGTCTGGATAAGGATACCCATGGAAGCAACTGTGGCTTGGGGGTTGAGGAGAAGGCCGCAGAGAATGATCATGAGTTCGTACCACCACCATTCGAGACAGACTGAGACGCAGGTAGGGACGGCAAGTGCAAGTAGGGAAGACCATCCCCTGAGGCAGTCGGAGGTCGGGGGAACCCAGGAGTCCTTGTACACTCCGGAGAAGTAGATGAAGGAGGAGAGGAAGAGGAGGAGGTTGAGGTTGGTTAGGACCATGGCTATGGCGACCCCTGAGACCCCCATTTTCAGGTGTACTACGAGGAGGAAGTTGAGTGGGATGTGTAGGAGGACCGAGAGGGCTGAGCAGTAGGTTAGTGGCAATGTGATTGACTGTGTTCTCAGGTAGATTCTTAGAGGGTGTAGTAGGGAGAGTAGGAAGAGGTCTGGGATTGAGAATAGGATGAATGTTTGTGCTGTTGATGATATCTGCTTGTCTTGGCCCCACCATGAGAGTATGGTCTCCATCTTTATCCATGTCAGTGATATTGGTATTGAGCTTGAGAGTAGCAGCAGTATTGTTCTCTGCAGCGTTAGCCCCAGTGTCTTCCACTGCTTCGCCCCGTATGCTTGCCCGCATATCCCTTCCATTCCCATTGCCAGCCCCGATATCACTGAATACCCCGTTATGTTCGCGAACCCGATCGACAGCGACCCTCCCGCCAGCTCCATCTCTCCCAGGTACCCCAGGAACACCATCGATATCATCGCTCTACAATACAGTATCAATCCCGTCACTGCTGTTGGCCCTGATATCTTCCCCAACGCCTTCATCTCCGCTATCACCTGCACACAATTAATTCATTAATTTACCTTCCTCTCTCACTAATTCTTTTTATTTCCATTCACACCTCATTTTCTTATTACCTCCTTCCGAGTTGGCCATCTCTGTAGTTCATCTTCAACTTCCTCCTCCCCTCCAACGCTCTCCTCATTTATCACTTTCGTCTCCCCACTTATCATCTCGTTTTTTGTGGGACACACAAATGGGGATGCTTTTGGATTACACATGATCACTATAGCTATTACTACTTCAACCCTCTATATATGCTTATCTATATCTACACCACCCCGGAGACCTGTAATATTACTAAGCCTTCAATATACAACACCTGCCTCTCATACTCTTTCTTGCCTTACTGATCCTGCACTCTGTGTTTCAACTTGTTTCAGAGAATACCAAGCTTTTCTCTATGGGAGCCAGGGAGAGGATGAAGGCGAGACTGTCTTTTTATGCATGAAAAAGACTGGGCCCTACAAAAGTTACGTGTCATTATACAAGGATATTATAGTGTATATGACGGGGAATTATTCTTTTTATTTTTTTTTCTTAGAAAAAAGAAACTTTTACCAAAACAAAAAGAGTGAAAGAGAAAGAGCAAGCTTGAACGGAAGAAATGCTAGGGAGGCAACCGCCCTTCTCTTTGTCTAGAAAAATTCAAGAATGGGATATTATAATAATGTTTTAGTAAAATGGTGAAAAACAATTTTTTTGGGTGTGGCATCTGGACAACGGCACATACAGCTCTCCTTACCTTTGAGTGTGGAGAGGAAACAGGTTCGGCCTTATCTATTCTCTAGGAAGGCGAAAATCATGAAAAGGAATGGACGGATTTATTCGACTGAATGGTTATTTTTAGCTGTCAAATCCATGACAGGCTTTGATTTGATAATGATGGCATAATTGTGGTTTAAACTCCCTTAGTTACTAATGGACGGGGATTGTATCTGGATAATCTTTTAAAACACCACATTTGGCTTTTGATTTCACTGTACCCAGAATTTTATCCTCAAACCGGTAGTGCCAAGTGGAAGTGATGGATCATGGGGAAGCCAATTCACCAAACAAAATATTTTCCTAATTGTCAAAGGGAACATATTATTATTTCAATTTTTATCGAACAAAGCTTACCGAACTCGCCTCGGTATCGATCATATTTCGGCTGCCACTCTTCATCAATTTTAGTTATTAAACAATGCAGATTCACATAATGGATTATCTTAAAACAATGATTAATCACTTTAAATGTCATGAGAAAGTCATTGGATCCTAACTAATCAAAGTTCATGGATCTGAACCCAAGTTAGTGCCTATACATACTCTAGTAAGATCACAGGTAATAGTTGTTGCATTTATTGCACTTGTACTTATCTCAAACTGACCTTAACTTGATCTAACTTGAACATCAAAGTAACCTTTACAGGTCATCCCCCCTAGTTGCACTGTAGCATTGGAGACAAAGCCGCCACTCACCAAGGAGACTATTCCAGACCCCACATAACTAGAACATAATCCACTTTGCTCTTGGAGCAAGAACATTGGCGCCAACCGTGAGGTCTGTTAGAACCATTCCTAGGACAACATGGTCATCACTCGAACACGACCAGTAGAAGAGATTAACTCCTACTAGACTAAACGCACAGCATCCCCTAGAGAAGGAATGTCTAAGAACACTAGCCCTAGTGCTTTAGCATTAAGTCATGCATATTAGCTTAATTAATCACCTTAAGTGTCATTAGAAGTTCATTGGGCCTTAACTAGTCAAAGTCCATAGATCTAAGTCCAGGTTAGTACCTATAAATATCCTAGTAAAGTCACACGTAATAGTTATTGAAACTGTTGTATTTATTGTACTTGTACTTATTCAAACTGACCTTAACTTGAACGTCAAAGTAACATTTACAGGTCACCCCCATTGTGCCTTAGCAATTGAAACGAAGCAGCCATCGACTAAAAAGATCATTCTAGACTCCACATAATTAGAACATATCCACTTTGTTCTTGAAGAAAAAACATTATTATTATTATTATTATTATTATTATTATTATTATTATTATTATTATTATTATTATTATTATTATTATTATATTCCCTTTTTGTTTTGCATGAGTACTTTTGAAATGACAAGGGCAGTACACGATGCTTATGCGTTGGCATTTGTACTCTGAAAATTCTATTAGTGTTAATTTTTTTATGATATTTTTACTGATAAAGGGGAATGGTAGAATAAAATAAGTAACCAAACGAAAAAACAGAGAAAAAAGGAGTTGTAAAATGAATAAACTCTTTGTACAAATTTTAACAACATATTTTGTTTGGTTATGGACAGTGGCTACTACTAGTTGCTAATTTCATTGTAGTGGCAAAATGTTTGGCATTGCATGTTGTTTGAGGCAGCAAAGCCATGCATGTCCCGTTCTTCCGCAGCCCATGTCATGAATTCCATTCCTAACAAAACCATTGTCTATATATAGAGAGAGCATCTGAAGCACCCCGATGGGCGAAACATTCCCTTGACTACTTTATCTAACGGATGAAGCAAGTTTTTTCTTGCAGACCCCACACGGTTCTATGCCTCTCTTTGTACTCCTACTATTATCACTTGTTGAATGTTTCATCCCTTGCCAAGCGGATATGTTGAAATATAGTGGACGAATGTCCACTAGACCATTTTCTCAAGTTATATGTAGATTGCAATTTGGGAAATATCTTGCGGAGAGAAAATGAAAACTTAAGCGAAACAGGATTACAAATCTAGTAAATAATAGGTTGTAGTTTTGTTTTAAAATTTAAACAGAGATGATAGATCCGGCATGGCATGTAAAAAAGTACTTGTGTTTCATGCTTGGGATTTTACCTTGAGCAACAAAAGGTTAAATCCAATTCAGTATATATTATATAGTCCTTTTTTACCCACTTTCCCATTCATAAAGGTTATCTTCAAGGATATAATATATTCACATATGCAAAATATATGGAGGTAGGTGTTGGGGACCACCAGTGGTGTTAATGGAGAATGATTGTAGCTGGCCGTATGGAGAAGAGACAGATGGTAGATGGGAGACACTAGAGAGAAATACGTGCTCCAATTACAACCATTTAATCTGTATCACAAGATGATGAAATTGAGATGAGTCTGTCTGCGTATATGAGAGCATGGCGTTATATATGAGGAAACAGAAGCACCTCTGTTCTCGCCCAAACACTCTGGATAAACTCTTTCATTTCCCTGCCGTCAGAGCAACTTCAGCCATTAGTATTTCATTGCATAATAATATATTAAAATCCCCTGTAACTCGAGGCCATCCCATGTCAGATTCCATGTGTTTGTAGCTCACCCAGTTGATGTGAAATGAAAGATATGTATCATGCAAGGGAACCAATGCTTGGGAATTAATTAATAAAGCAACAGCAAAAGTTCTGACGATGGACAATCTGGAAAAACCAGTCTCATCCAAACACCCAAAGAATGAATATGAATGGGAAGAAACCCATCTCGAACTTGGCACCTTAATTGGATTGGCTAACTGCAGCAGAGGAAGCTCTAGACTGTAGAGATACCTCCAACCCAAGGGATTAGGTTAAATGAATTGAAGCAGACACGAGTTCAGGATCACGTCACGATGGCGTACATATTTACTGTTATTATCAATCAAAAAGGATATCTTCAAACAGGTTGTCATAGTGGATATCAGCCATAACTTTCTTCGACGTAGCAAACTAACAAAAAGCTAGATTCCGGAAAATCATGATAAGAATGTGGTTTTAACTTTGACATTAACAACGATTTTGCTACTCTAGAAGCTCGAACAGATTCGCTAATTGTATTCCTCTAACCTTTTCCACAAACGTGTACAGAGATGGGATGTCCGAGTATTCGTCACTGGGACAAACTATTCTAACCAACCCTCCCTCTCCTCTATCTCCCATTCAAAGTCAATTTGCTCTGTTTTGGTTTAATTAAGAGATAGAGTAACATATAACTATTGACTTCTATCCTTAGACGACATCAATTATGATTTATGGGGACATAAACTAACGTGTATGGACGAAATCCAGAAAGATACCTGTTAGAACTTTGCACAACAGTAGAATACGCATGGTGTATACAATCTATCTATATCTACTACAGAAAGGCGTGCCCAATATTTACCAGTCTTTTAACAAACGAGAAAATTAATAATCAGGACCTTTTTTATATATAATAAAAACAGCATAATAAACAACAAATAACCAGAAATTGCAAATTAATAATCAGGCGTGCCCAATCCAATTCATTCATCTAATCCTCTCATCAACAGTAAAATTGCAAATTACAAATAACCAGAAAAATCTAAATCTTAACCTTCACAGAAAATATTTTGCTGGCTAACTTGACGGATAAATTCCAGTTGCGCAGTTGGCACGTGGTTCGAAGATCAGATCACTAATAGTTAGGACAATGATGATAGAAAGGTTGATATTTTTAAATTCTCTGAGTCTTAGGAACAGACATTGTACGAAGAATTGATAGCAAATCAGACTTTCATGAATATGAAGTGTATTAAAAACGAGAATTTATTCCATGTTCAAAAGAGGTAAGATAAATTAAATGTTAACATTAAATGAGTATTATAAATGAAACCCATCGTTCAAGAATTATTTTTATTTAATGTACTATACCTCCAAAAAAAAAAAAAAACGGGGGCATTAAAACCATGTCTCGATTAAGGCTTCCATCAGCATAATTAACATATTCACTGTTGGCCACTAAGCACATTCATCTAACTGATACAAACAAAACGTACAAATTTTAAGATTCCAATACATCATGCTTGAAGCATCAACGCACAATCAGCATTGCCTCAAAATAAAAGAATTTTTCATGAGGAATAATTCCCAAACAGCAGCAACTCATCCCAGTTGGAAAGAGGATGTTGCCCATGAGTAATTTTGGAACCTACAGAAGATGCTCCAACTACTTTCCCACCACAATAGTCCTTTAAAAGCAACATCTTACACAGGTGGTACTGATTTACAATGAAGAAATTCTCCACTGATTGCTGATAATCTTCCAATCAGTATTTTGATGACAGATTTTATGATTATATTTGAGTCGCCAGGATGTTTGGAAAAGTAGTGCTATGAGAATTTCTTCTTTTACATTGTTCCTTATACATCAAGAAAATTCATCCTTTCCTACAGCCAGTAGAGGGTCCCCCATGGTTAACAAAACAGAACATTCTCACTGGTCTATACAGACCACTTACTCATCAGGATTACAAAGGAGAGAGAAAGTCAAAAGCTTTCAAGACGTCAGAAACTAATAGCACTCAAAAATTAGCTCATCGGCTATAAGTAATGACCAATAAGATGAAAACACATCCATGTAATCAATTATTCATATTACAAAAAGATTGGGCGGGGGTTACCTCGATGAATGGAAGGCTCAATAAAATGGTAGACTACAATCAACCAGAAGTAAAAATGACTATTTACAAATTATTGCTACCTGTTCATTTTCACCATCCATCTTTCAAAAGAAATCCTTGCCAAATGAAGAAAGAGCATGATACCTCATACTTGGCTTCTAGGCTTTTGACCACCAGATTGGGGAATAGCAAAGACAGCTATCAATCCACTGACAAGGGCTGCAACAGCTGCCACAGCAAAGGCTGGAGAGTTTCCTCCACCAAATAGCTGATCCCATGGTCCACTTCCCAGGGATACCACCATCTATTTTAAACATTGATATACATAAACTCAGCAGCTCAAAATATGTAAATCCTATGCACAAATAAGATCCTTTCATACAAAGTTTGTTTACCAAAAAAAAAAAATTACCATTAGCTTAGAAATATTAAAAAAAATCATAACTTTTATTGTTTTAAAATAATTCTATAATCCACGTATACGAGCACAATTGAAATCTGTCAATCAGTTATTTGAAACGTGATATTTGGAAGAAAACAAAAGTACAAATCAAAATTTCATTAAACCAGCAATCCTGCATGATAGTACAAATTAGTCATGCGACTCTGGCAAAATCTTATCGCCTTACTTTGACTCAAACAATATTGAATTTCAGATCATGATGGATCAAGTAAAAGTGAATTACTTGAAATCATTAATTTAAGTACTTTCTACAGCAGCATGAATTGCTTTTCCATGGTAGTAATAATTCAGGCTCAATGAATGAGCAAAATCAAAGTGGAGCCTGATCCAATGACATAGATCGTTATGTGAGTCACCGTATAGTGCATTTAATTGATATATATATATATATATAGTGAATTTGTCAATGTACATTCATTTGCTTTTTAGTTGAAATACATTAGCAATCTACACAATCAGTGCACGCTAAGATAACTTCTAATTATAACTTGCTAAGACAAGTGAGTATATGTTAATAAATCCCATAAACATTTGGTAATGTACACACACTTGTTTTTTTAGTTAGAGTACATTAACAGGCTACACTGTTCGCGCATTTTGAGATCATTTAGTTATAACTCGTTCTCTACTCCAATGAAAAAAAAAAAAATAGTGTGTATGTATTGTTTCTCCATGTGACATCAAGTAGAATAGGTAATTTGAACTTCATAGTGAATTTTTTGTCCTTCAATCCACATTTCTTTATTAACTAATTTTAAAGGCTTTAGAAGCAGTAAGGGCTTTATTAAGATGTGATAAATTTTCTGTTTTCAGGTCCATTCCTCTGGAACAAAAAGCTCATACTGTGTCAACAGCTCTTATAATCTTCCGTTTGAAACAAATCTCCAATGACTCCTATCTCCAGTGCTTAGGTCATGATTTCTTAATGAAATCTTCTCAAGAGATATGCAAAGGGATTGGAGATAATTATTGTTCTGTTTTATGGATATATAACATTTATTTTTGTGCCTACTGAAATAGATTTCTTGTTGTACTCTTGTAATAATGGACAGCTTTTAATTGTCTTACACTGTACACAGATGAAAGGTTGGAATAAGTTACCAAAGGAAAAGTTAAAACATAAGCATGGACACCTTTAAAAAGGATCCATGAACCAGACCCATATCTTGACACTTGAATCAAGCATGACACGACTCTCTAAATTTCTGTCACAGTTCCCATGCCAAAAATTTCATTTAGTTTCAAAAACATCTCAATTGATGGCAATTTGACCCCAGCATGAAAATTACTGCACTCAGTTTTACTCAACAAATGCCTAAGGAGGGAACTATAAACCATGTTTCTTGTTTGGGTTAAGAGAAATTCACAGTACAGAATCGAACCTATAATTGCACTACCTGTTGTCATTATGGGTATCTCAACACATGTATCTACATCAATAAATCGATTATTCATTTATATATTTCTCTTCATCATGAGAAATTGTGATTGTACAGTGTACACCTCAACTAGGACCACTTATTGTAATAGACTAAGTTTATGTATACCGGTGGGTAATTCACTATATTTGTTTTCATAATTTTAATTTACTTATATACTTTAAACTAAATTACATTAAGTTATTACTTATATTTTAATTCAGATAGTCTAGAAAAATTATGAAACACAGAAATTAAAGATAAAAATTTTCAGAATTAAATTATATTTTTATTAAATATAAAAGTTAAAAGATTCTTATTTACTATAAATACAATTATTAATAAAAAAATATAAAGTTGGTGGGGCCAGGTTTTGATACGGGTATAATTCTATACCCATACTCATCCCCGTTTATTTAAACAGGGTATTACCTGTACCCGTGTCTGGTCAAAGCAGGTCTTACCCGTCAAAGCCGAAGCAGGGGTGGCTATACTCATGATCATGGTATGAGTTCGTTTGTCATGCCTACACTAGAACCACCGCGGCACATAGCAAAACCACTGTCCAACCACCATCACACACACCAAAATGACAAAACCACCACGTTTTGATCACCATCGTTGCAGACCAGAACCACCGCACCATTCGCATAAACCAGAGTCACATTTGTGTACTATGAGAGATAATTTTTTAAAATTTTAAGCGACCCCTACTCCCCTATTTTCACAATTTTTTTGTTCTTCCTAAGTTTCTATTAATATTATTTTCAAAAATTAATGTTATTAATTATTTATATATATGTATATTTATATATGTGTGTATATATATATATATATATATATATTATATTATATTCTCTATTTTCTTATTAACTTTTAGTTTTCCCTTGTTTGGTATATTTATTGCTTGCTTGTTATTTTTACAAAAAAAAAAAATTTCAAATTGTTTTCTATAGAGAAGAGATGAGTACAACTTATCAACATATAGAACAAGAGGATGAAACAAAACCTCTATAGAAATAAGTTTCAAAACTAAAACTCCTGATGATGGAAACATGATTAAATGCAATTTATGTGGTTCTTCATTAAATGGATTTTACACTCTAGTAAGGCTCATTTGCTAAAAATCTAAGGAGTTAAAGTTTGTCAAATGGTGACTTAATAATTAAAACTTGTTGAATTTAAAAAGTTGAAAAATGAAACAACATTAAAAATAGAGAATTCAAAGAAAAAATAAGTGTCCCTCTACATAAAGGAAAGCAAACAAATAGTAATGCTAAATTGTTAATTCAAAACTCAAAGGTCCTTTAGTATCTTCTTTCAATGTGCAAGAAATCTTTATTATTATTGGAATGCATTTTCTTATGTTGCGAATACTTCTAATCTCAATGGATATGTACCACTAGGTTACAATAAGTTGAAAACTAGCAGCCTTGCAAAGGAAAGAAACCATGTGGAGAACCTCTTACGGCCAATAAGAAATTCATGAGTTAGAAATGTGTGACAATTGTTAGCAATGGGTGAAGTGATACTTAGATAAGACCTCTTATCAACTTCATGCTTGTCATTGAGAGTAGACCAATGTTTCTAAAGATAGTAAATGGCTTTGGCGAGATAAAGGACAAAATATTTTATCTCTGAAAGGAGGAATGTTCTCAATCTTCTCAAAGAGACAAGAAACCAGGGATATTCATTCTTTATTGATGGTAACTTAATTTCCAAGAAAGAAACAAAATGTTGTTGCATGGTCCAATATAGATGCAAAATGTCAAATCATGACTTCAACCTCCTATTAACATATTTGTTGAAGTTGTTGCTAAAAGAATAGAAGTTTGGAAATGTTACACTAATGAAACCTATTTATGATAATTTTTAAGTTTCCTTGCACATTGCTTCAAATCCTGTACTTTGGTCAACTCTAACAATCATTTGGTAAATATCTCTACTGAATCTTTGAGGGGTCCTAGAATTGATTATCTCTATAACACGCTTGATGATTATGATTTTTATGTTCTAACTTGAAGTTGAAGGAGGGTCTAAGATAGTATAGATACTTTAAGTTATGGTAACTAAGCAATGTTACATATTTTTATATATATCCTTAATTTTAATGATAAAAAAAAATCCTTAATTAAGGTAATTTTGGAAAAATTAGAAATTATTTTCTCTGTAATTATTATCCACTCTATAGGATAATTTAAAAAGGAATACAAAAGCAATACCTGCGGAATCACAATTGCAAGATTTAGGACTCCCATTGACAATCCTAAAAGTACCAACAATTAATATAATTAATAGAATAATAGCCATATAATCATATATCCAAGAAAGAGAAAGGCATCAATCCTGCCCACCTTGGCCAAGCCCCAATGACTGAATATGTGTGGAAATTAAGGCATATGGAACGCTGTAAGTAATCTGAAATAATTGATCCAAGAAGTCAGATTAAATTATGCAGAACTCTCAAATAATAAATACACAAACTCATGCACAATTTTCATGGGATCATTTCCAAATTTTCATTTGTGACATAACGATCCTTAAAAGGAGTAAAAAATATGCTAGCTTGAGAAAACAAGATTGTGCTGCCAAGATTGAGTCAAGACACTGTATGAGCCACATATTTTTTAAAAGAAAAATTGAAGAACAATAATTATTCTAGTGTTTATTTTAACATAGTAGAACAGAAGTCTGTTTGAGTTAAAGAGATCATGCAGTCAATTAAGATACTTCCTATGTATGAGCCACTAAAATGATCCAAAAAGAGATAATTTGAATCTTGCTTTAAGGAACATAGGAGACAGAAAGGGTGCCTTCAATATTGACAAAAAAGAATGAACAAAATGCTTTTAGAGGGAAATAGGGCAACTCACTGCAAGGGGAAACCCAAGAATGGTAAAGATTATCAATGCAGCTATCAGAATGCCAATTGGTGGTAGATCTTTGCCTACATAGCCAATTTTATTTGCCATGTAGGTTACAACAAGCATTGCTACAAAGCAGACAGCCATTAGGATATTTGAGACTCCCCACACAAAACCAGCGCCCCGCTTCCTGCATAGCCTCTCCATTAGTACTGAAGTTATTCCAAGAACAACTGAATTAAGCAATAAGCCAAGCGCCCCCATTCTAACTCCAGCATCATAATTAGGCCCTTCATTTGGCTCACCACCATATATCTCTCGACCCATCCAATCAGTATCAAATAGAAGAAATGGAAACCACCCAATCCATGTTAAGGCAGTAACTGACAGTATTGTCCATATAGGGGTTGAAAAATATCTGAATGTCCCAAATAGCTCCCACATGAAAGCTTCTCCTGCAGCACCTGATTCCCCTGCAGCTTCTTCAACAGGGTGTGCCGAGCTAGAAGTTAGAGGCACTTCAGGAGCTGCCATGATGCTTATATAAGTGGTGACAGCGATGAAACCAACATCGAGAAAGAAAGCAGACTTGAGATTTGCACAACTAATATTGCAAGCAGGGGTAAGTGTAAAAGAAAAGACCTTGTACCAACTACTGTATGCTCCAGCTGCATATCCAAGAATATTACCAATAGCCATAAACAGCGAGAAATAAGCATTTGCAACACGTGTCCTTCGATGATCCTTGCCTAGAATTCATGCATAGATAAACAGAACATGAAGGGTGTCAATATATTGTTTATTTTTCATAGTTGATATTTTAAACAAATTACAATTAACATAAAAATACTATTATGTCCTCTGTAAAATTATGTTACATAAATACAATAAAATATTTATCTATCTTATAAGACCAAAATACTCCCTTATAAGACATGGGCAATCCTCTCCCATTGAGCTAGCTTTTAGTATTGAGCTAGGCTTATCCATTAATGCTTTGTTTTGGTTGTGAGGAGATAAATAGAGTAGATACTAGATAGAATTAGAAAAGAGATAATTAGAGAGAAGAGAAATAATACAGAATGTGGTGTTGTTTGGTGTAAGAGAAATAGAAAATAGAGGGATAGAGAGAACAAAGGAAATAGGTGAGAAATGGTACATGTAGGCCCCACCTTTTTTTAAAATTATTTCTTCTCCTTCTACCAAACATATATAATATTTCCATCTCTCTTCCTCCTCCTATTTCTTTCCTACCAAATAAGGTATTGCAATATATTATCCAAGTGGTAGCATCCACTGTGAACTATCCCATAAAAGTTCTGCTATCCCATAAAAGTGGTAGCATCTATTTCTCCCTTCTTTTTCACTGGCCTTCTCTTCCACGAAAGCATTGTAGCAACATTTTCCAGTGAACTGCAACTGCTGGTGACTCCAATAAAATTCCAAACTGCATTGCAACGACCTTCAAGTGCTAGTGACCTTTTCCAGCAACTTTTTCAGTGACCATCCATAACTTTCCTAGCAATGTTTCCAACAAATTATTGAGTGACCTCTTCTAGCGACATCACCTTTGACAATGACCTCCATCAAATCATCATCTAAATCCATTTCCATCTGTGTCAATCCTTAGCTTCTATTAGAGTATCCTGTGAAAATAACAATACTTAATGTACTTAGGAAATACTAGACTTGTGTATCTGATGAATTACACATTCATGTATCTAGGAAGTTGCACCCATTTAATCTTAGACAAGGAAATAAACCCCACTTAGTGCATTAAGAGCCTATATGCATGGATATTCAGTACAACATTCAACTAAATATGACAAAGCCTTTTCGTTCAAATTTTCTCTCTACAATATTCTCTTCTCCATTTCGTAACTCCATCTTAAATCTTCCCCTCTGAAATTAACATGGTATTAAATCCTATTCAGTCTCAATGTTAGGTTGGTTGCAAATGTCTACTCATGCAAACTTCAAATCCAAATGTCCAATCCTAGGCATGAAGGATCTGTTAAGATGTCCAGCATTAGTTGGGAAAATGATCAAAATACTCTTCATGAGAGATTGACAACGCTACCCCCTTGAGCTAGTCCATAGCCACCTCCCTTGACTTCCCCCACATCCTCCAAAACCTACTGGAAAAAAAAATCCGGCTCCTTGGCTTCTAAAAATCTCTTGAACAATCCAGACTAGTATTAGACACCATGTACTCACTTGACTATGAGGGCTCTGGATGGCTCCTAAATCAAAGAGATTGAAAAAAAGATATCTCTACATTTGTAACAAAGAGTTTTCTCGAAATGACACGGTTTCTGAAGTACAATGGAAGAATGATGTAAAAATAGAAAGCAATGCAAAAATATACAACCAAGATAAAGAATTTTTAAAGGGAGTATCCTCTGCATAAATATCCCTTCACATCTATACGAGACAGATAACTAACCATTAACTTAAATGTATATCACAGACTCTTAGCACTCATATTTATAGATGAGTTAGGCTCACTGTTGTTACATTTACGACAACTAATAAGTTATAACAGAAATCTGAAAGACTAATTGAATTCTATCTTACATTTAGTAAACTAACACATCAGCAATACAATAGAAATTATATATGTTGGAAACTGGAGAATATTACTCTCTCACTAAGTAAGAAATCGGTTCTCTAATTTCTGCATTAGTAGTACTGCAGTAGGTAAACTGTTATGTACCAAATTCAAATCTCAACACCTCAAATATAGGAAAGAGATATAGCAAGTTTAAAACATATACAAGCATTAAAAAACTCAAACTAACTGCTAATAATCTAACACAAGTAGACATTCAAAATACTTCCGACAAATAATTTACCATACTAATTGATGTGCAAGCCAAACATGAACCATAGTTAGGCATTAAAATCATTCAGTTTACATGGGATATGCATCTTGAATAAAGATCAAATGAGACTACAAGAAATAGATTATGATTTATGAACAAAACCTAGCTTTACCCTCATAGTTGTTAAATATAAGTTTGTATTTAATGTTAGTTGTTAATTGAGCTTCATTTTATCTTTCATTTATGATTGTAGGCTGTTGAAACTCACCCTTCTGATTTCTTTTGTACTTTGATTTATCTTTAATACTAAGATGTTCTGAGCTGAGTGTAAATTAATTCACTCAAACTTTTGTTATATTCAAGTTGGTTTCAGAGTGAGAATGATCCCGCTCTTAAATCTAAAGTCACAGTAGGTTGTCCGCTGCCAGCGTCGACAACTTTTTGTCTGATGAATTCAGGGTTAGCTGTGCCTCGACTTGCATGGCCCAACCTAATCGGTCGCTCCTCCAACAGACTCCTCATGCGCCACAATACACTTCACCAAACAGGAGGAGCTTTAGCACCATGCATTGGCCAGACGACCTCTGTTCGCCGCCGTTCCGCCATCGTTTGGTTTGCCAGAGCCTACTGGCTTCATTGCCATTCTTCGTTTTTTAGTTCGAGCAAGCTTCCTTAGGCTTAGCTCAAATCTATCTCAGTCCTCTCTTTGCCCTATTTTTCCAGATCTGAAATGGCTTCCTCTACTTCCTCTAGTGTCAGCTCTCGTTCGATTCTTCCTATACCTGGGGCTGATATTATCACAACAGAGAAGCTCAATGGTAAGAATTATTTATCATAAGCTGACTCTGTGGAATTCTGGTTCCTTGGACAGGAACACCATAAGCATTTAGAAAAAGAAAATATTGAGGGATCAGCTTAGCAAAAAGCTCAATGGAAGAAACTAGATTTTCAACTTTGTGCTCTTCTATGACAATCGGTAAAACCTAAAATATTAAGGAACCTCAAACCATTCAAATCCTATTATTCTTTTTGGAAGAAAGCTCAAGATATTTACTCTAATGACATCCAACACTTATTTGATTACGTTCAGAAGCTAGCCTCCTTGAAGCAAAATGATTTAAATATGATGTTTTATGTTTCCAATGCTCGGGCCACTGCAGAAGAGTTGAAGTTTATCCTAGAAGCTGACTCTATGGAAGAAATAAGGTGGCATTTGGTTTCAGAAAGTGTTTTTTGTTTTCATTCTCTATTTTCATTTTCTGAAAATTGCTTTTATTTTCAAGTTTTTCAGCATTCAGAAAATATGTTTATTTTCACTTGTTATTTAATCAATTTTAGCAAAAATATTATAAATTATTTATATATATAGTTTAGAATACATTTATATATTTATTTTTTATATAATTACAATATTGTTATTAAGTTTTCACATAGTGATAACTTTTGAAAACAACTTTTTTCTTTTTTTTCTGTTTTCAGTTGTTTTTTGAAAATGTTTTCAACAAAAATGTTTTCTAAATTGTAACGAAACATATTTTTATTATTACTTTATGTTTTCTCTGAAAATGAAAACAGAAAACTCTCAAAACAAACGTCACCTAAGGAAACGACTTGATAATCTCTATATGGTTATGATTCTTCGTGGTATGAACCCATCATTCAATCACATCCGTGATCAAATTCTGACAGGACAAGATATTCCTACCATGGAGAGTCTAACTACTCGACTCCTCCGTATTCCTACCTTAAATAATGAGGGCACCTCCCTTGAAAGTAATGTGAAATCTTCTGTTATGATGTCTTATAAAGAGAGAGGAGGACGTGGTGGAAGAGGTAATCATCCTCAATGTACTCATTGCAAAAGGATAGTCACACTCATGAAACGTGTTACTCACTGCATGGTTTTCCAGATAAGTTTGCACATGTATCAAGGTCTAAGAAACCTGAAGAAAAGAAATTATCATAAAGAAAAATATCAAGGATACCAAGAATACTTGAGGTTGAAGTCTAATAGCCTTGTTGAACCCTTTTTTGAACCTAATGTCTCAATGACCTACATTTCTCAATATGTGGAAAGTCAAAATCTATGAATGGTTGACTTTGGTGCTTCAAACCATATCTTTAGTAATAACTCTTTGTTTTCATCTTTGTCACCTCCCAAATTTCTCCACCTTGTCACATTAGCCAATAGGTCAAAAATTTCAGCTCAAGTAGTGAGTTCAATATTTGTTTCTCCCTCTTTAAATTTAACTTCTATTTTGTATATTCTTTCTTGTTTTAATTTACTTTCTTTGAATCAATTAACTAAATCATTAAATTGTTTAGTCACATTTAATTGTGATTCATTTGTCATTCAGAAACATGGTATGGTCCAGCAGCTTGGCGCAGGACATGAATTAAGGGGTCTTTATTACCTAGAATCTAGTCATTCACTGTCTTGTCTTGCATCTATTTCTCCTAAATTATGATCGTTTTCGACACTCAAGTTTAGCCAAATTAAAGATAATGGCTCCTAGTGTTAAGAAAATCCAAACTTTAGAATGTGAAGCTTGTCAACTAGGCAAACATGTTAATGAAAGAAAAGCCTGAACTTTTGTCCATATTTGTGTCCTGCTTTCATGAAATAAAAAATCAATTTGGAAAATCAATTAAAATTTTTAGAAGTGATAATGCAAAGGAATATTTTTCCTCTGAACTCTCTTTTTTTTTGTCCTCTCAAGGAATCTTACACCAATCCATGTCCCCACACTCCTCAACAAAATGGGATATTAGAAAGAAAGAATTGTCACTTTATTGAAACGGCTTGTTCTTTAATGCTTAATGCAAAGGTTTCATTACACCATTGGAAAAATTCGATTCTTTCTACTTGTTATTTTATCAATAGAATGTTCTCTTCCTCTTTGGATAATCAAATTCCTCATACAATCCTGTTTCCCACTGAACCTCTGTATCATGTATCATCATGCACGCGTATTTTGGCATACGTGTTTTGTTCATTATCTATCTCCAGGTAATGATAAGTTGTCAATTAAATCCATCAAGTGTGTCTTTCTAAGATACTCTTGTCTTCAAAAAGGTTACAAATATTATTCTCCTAATAACAAGAAGTATTACATGCCTGCTAATGTTACCTTCTTTAAGGATACTCCCTTCTACTACTCCTCCATTTCAAACTCCATTTTCATCCAAAAGGTACTGTCCACTTCCACCTCTCATCCTGAAATTGTCATCTCTCGTGGTATCTCTTCTCAATCCGATCATGTAGATATTCCTCCAACTCCAAATATCACTAACACTAATCCTTCACCCTCTGGTACTATTCAACGCATGACACCTACAGCTAGTTTCATTGTACTTGATGATTCTTTTGGCTCATGTCCCTCTCCATCTGCTTCTTGTACAATGGCTCCTAATCTTCTTCTATGGCCAATCACAACTCAAATTGGTCTATTGTTCTCCAAAAAGGTATTTGCTCCTCTCGAAACCCACACCCTATCTACAATTTCTTGAGTTATCATCGTTTATCTCCTTATTGTTCCTTTGTCAATTCATTATCGTCTATCATCATTCCTAAAAATGTTTGTGAAACACTTGATCATACTGAATGGCAACAAGCCATGATTCATGAAATGTAGGCCCTTGATCATAATGGTACATGAGAGTTGGTTCATCTTTCTCCAAGGAAGAAAGCTGTTGATTGCATGTGGATCTATGCTATTAAAGTTGGTCCTAATGGTGAAATTCATCGCCTTAAAGCTCGTCTTGTAGCCAAAGGTTACACTCAGATTTACAGACTTGATTATGAGATACTTTTTCACCAGTGGTCAACCTCACTATCATTCGTCTTCTTATTACCATGACAGTTATTCGCCATTGGCCCTTGTATCAGATGATGTTAAAATTGCATTCCTACATGGTGAGTTAGATGAGGAGATTTACATAGAACAACCTCCTGGTTTTGTTGCTTAGGGGGAGTCTGGTCTAGTGTGTAAACTTCGACGGTCTCTCTATAGTCTTAAACAGTCTCTAAAGGCTTGGTTTGGAGAATTCAGCAGGATTGTCCAAAGATTTGGAATAAAAAGGAGTGAAGCTGATCACTTTGTTTTTTACTATCATAAATCTTTTAGAAAATGTGTTTATTTGGTTGTTTATGTTGATGACATTGTCATTACAGGGAATGATGAAGTCACAATATGTCAACTAAAGTAACATTTATGCAATCACTTTCAAACAAAAGATCTCTGTTATTTGAAATATTTTCTTGGAATAGAAGTAGCTCAATCCAAAGAAGGCATTGTAGTTTCCCAGAGGAAGTATGCCTTGGATCTTCTAAAGGAAACCAAAATATCAAATTGTAAGCCCATTAACAATCCTAGGACCCATACAAGAAGTTAGTGGCTGATACGGGAGACTTATACTCAGATCCAGAGAGGTATAGAAGGCTGGTTAGAAAGCTCATATATCTTACTATTACCAGACCAGATATTTCCTTGCAGTTGGAGTTGAGTCAATTCATGAATTCACCTTGTATTAATCATTGGAATGGAGTAATGGGTATTCTTAGATCCATAAAGAAGGCTCCAAGTCAAGGTCTATTCCATGAGATAAAGAAAATAGCTAAATTGTTGGATACTGTGATGCTGATTGGGCAGAATCTAATATAGACCGTTGCTCTACCACGAGTTATTGTGTGTACCTTGGTAGTAACCTTATCTAATGGAAGAGCAAGAAACACAATATTGTTTCTCGATCTAGTGCAGAAGCTGAATATAGATTTATGACTCTAGCTACATGTGAGTTGGTGTGGGTTAAACAACTCATACAGGAGTTGAACTTCTATGAAATTTCTCCAATGCAATTTTGTTGTGATAATCAGGCAGCTCTCCATATTGCCTCCAATCTGGTGTTTCACAAAAGGACTAAGCACATTGAAGTTAATTGTCACTCATATTAGAACCGAGTTTGTTAACTCATATGATTAGCTTGCAAATTTATTAACCAAACCCTTGAAGGATCCTCAGATTCAATACTTGATTTGCAAGCTTGGAACATATTATTTATATGCTCCTGCTTGAGGAGGAGTGTTAAATATAAATTTGTATTTAATGTTAGTTGTTAGTTGAGCTTCATTTTATCTTTCATTTATGATTGTATGTCAGAGGTAGGTGGTTGTTGAAACTCACCCTTTTGTTCTTTGGTTTATCTCTATTAATAAGATGTTCTGAGCTGAGTATAAATTAATTCCCTCAAACTTTTGCTATATTCAAGTATAGTCATTGGCTATATATGATAATAAATTATTCATGGTAGTTAGCGCTAAATTTTTTCCTTGCCCAGATATAAATGAAAACATTTGGTGCAATTCTGTCTCTAACTAACAATTTTGAGACCTTATCCTTATAAAACCCCTCACAAGTGACACAGCTTCATTCTATGTATTAAATGAAAATCATTGAGTTGCAAGTCTACACCAAAAGCAAAGAAATTTTCCAAATTGCACATCAACTTTTCATCAACTACTTTATCACACAATTTAGTATGTTGAAAATTGGGAGATCAACATTAAGTAATGCCCATTTTAATGTAGAAATTAGTCATTATAACTAGACATGTTACTTCAATAGTAACCATGTTGGTGCCAGATTGATTATATATATATGAGAGCCTACGTATATTGAAGAATCAAGAAAAGAATAATGGCAGGAGAAAACAAACATGTAATTAATATTAAGGGGAGGGCTTTGAATTGGTCGCGAAGGATAGGAAATTCATACGGAAGGAGGAGAAACTTACCAGTGATATCAGCAAGCAAAGCTCTACAAGGGCCCTGAGTGACGTTGTTAGCGACGTCCAAAATCCAAAACCCCAAAATGAAAAAGCCAACAGCCCAGGGGCGATGTATGGTGGTGTCGCCGAACAACCAGCCGATGTCGGCGGAGTGGCCGATGATCATAACAGAGACGATGATAGACAATGCTCCGCCCAAGATAAACGGTCTACGGCGGCCGAAGCGGCTGGTGCAGCGGTCGCTGAGGAGGCCCACGAGGGGCTGAACGAGGAGCCCAGAGAGCGGGCCACAGAGCCATATGATGCTAGCCCACACGTGCGGGATCCCGAGCTGCTGCACGTAGGGCGTCAGAAGAGAGAGCTGCAAGGCCCAGCCGAACTGAATTCCACCGGCAACCGAGGCTACCCGCAGCAGCAGCCTCAGCGGAACCCTAGCCGGGACAGCCGGTCGAGCTTTGGACCGACGGTGCTGTTGAGTTTCGTGATTGGCCATTGTGTCTGAATCGCAAGTTCCGACACCCTTCTGTCCCCATCTCTAGCTCGTTTGCAATCTCCCTGTGACCGTTTCCTCCGGGGCATCGCGCAAGACCAGGAGGAGAGAGAACTGGCTGTTCCGCTCGAGATGGTGCACTGTACCACACAAACTGCCCTCCCTTCACCATTTATTTACATCATCCTGTTACAATACCCACCAACCGTTCTCTCCGCTCAAATCTTATTTCCCTTAATTACATTTTTCATTCTTATTTTATTATATTTTTTAATTTTTATTTTTAAGTTGTAACATTTTATTTTTTATTTTAAAGAGTTTAACTAATATGCTAAAAAAATTTTATATTGACATTGCATACTAATAAAAAGATGAGTATTAGTATATATTGTCAGCGTAACATTTTTTTTATACTGATATTTAATTGCAATCATTTATTTATCATACATTTATTAATTTTATCGATAAAATTTTTAAAAAAATTTATATAAATGAAAATACATAATATTTAATTAATATACATTGTCAGTGTAATATAGCTTGCACAATTTTCTAAAGTGATCGATTACTCATTCTCAGACTAATTAAATGATCATATGGCTTTATGGCAAATAGGTGATAATGATTTCACAATATTGTGGTACTTTATATAGTTTTGAACATGTTTAAATGTTTAGATATTTGATTTTTTATGTAAGGGGTTCACTTTTTCTTAGGTATTGTGTGGATAGTGATAAGGTAATAACATAAGTTTGCAACAAAATGTAAATAAAGTATCGGAAATCTCCCTAGAATCTATGAGTCAAAATAAAAATATAATACTAATCAATGATCACTCTTTTAAAATAAGACATCAAGATTTTAACGTGGAAAATCCCTCAAAGCAAGGGTAAAAACCACATGTCATCTAGACCAAAGAAATAGCTTCATTATTATTAATAAATAATACAAAAGAGTTTCAATCAAGTGCCAACAACATCAATGTCAACACCAACTTCAAACAATAAAGCAATAAGCTTATAAATAGAAAACAAGAAGATGAAAACCCCCAAAAATATTGTTGTCATACGAACTGATTATCTCCCAACTTAGACCAGCTTTCAACAATCCGAACGGTCAGAATGAAGAAATATACAATTTGAACGTGTAGTTCAGAAATCAGCCCGATCAAACGGTGAACGAATCTGCAATGTTGAATTTATGGTTACAGCTCTATGTAAAAACGGAAATAATTTTCTCTCTTCTTTTCTCTCAAAACAATTGGTGTGTTTCACTAACGTCTCTCTGCTCTCTGTCTACTCTCTGTGCTAAAGCACCTTTTCCACTTAGCTTAAATAAGATATTAAGTGGGTTTCTCAATTTAGACATTTTCTCCACATAGGAAGGAAGCTCAATACTCAACAAATCTCCCCTCACGACTATATGGATAGAACTGCCAAATCGGTGATCTCACAACAGACTTCAAACTTTCCTCTTGACAGTACTTTAATATCATATTAGCATCATTATCACCATTATCATTAGTATGAACTTTAACCAATTCCAGCAACTTAGCATCCAAAACATCACCTATCCAATGATACCATACATCAATATGTTTGGACTTAGAATGGAAAGTTGAATTCTTATCAAGATGGATATCACTCTGATTGTCAACGAGTAATGGATAGCTGTCTTGCACAAAATCAAGCTCCCGCAAGAATTTCTTCAACCATAGCAACTCCTTGCATGCTTCAGTAATTGCAATGAACTTCGCCTCAGTAGTAGACAAAGTCATACACTTTTGGAACTTAGATTGCCAAGCCACAACTCCCCTTTCAAACTTAATCAAATAATTCGATGTAGACCTTCTGGAATCAATGTCTTTACCCATATCTGACTCTGAGTAGCCCACCAAAATAGGCTTTTCACCTCCCAAACAAAGCTTCTTATCAATAGTACCATGAATATACCTCAAAATCCATTTCAAAGCTCTCCAATGCTATCTACCCGTGTTTGACAAAAACCTACTGACTATACCAACAACATGAGTAATATTAGATCTCGTACACAACATTGCATACATCAAACTACCCACTGCGAAGCATACAAAACTCTTTCCATGTCTAATTTTTTAGTTTCAATTGAAGGACTATACTTAATACTCAGTTTAAAATGAATCGCAAGAGGAGTGCTCACAATCTTAACTTTTTCCATTTGGAATCTCTGCAAAACTCTTTTAATATAGTGTTCCTGTGGTAACCACAACTTCTTTTTCTCTCTATCACGGATGATTCTTATACCAAGATCTGCTTAGCAGCTCTTAAGTCTTTCATGGCAAATGACTTGCCCAATTGTTTCTTCAACTTGTCAATAATAGAAACATCTTGCCCAATAATAATCATGTCATTAACATACAATGACATGGTAATAAAGTCATCATTGGAAAACTTTCTAACAAAGACACAATGATAAGAAGTAGTCTTCTTGTAGCCCTACTCACATATAAAAGATTCAAACTTCTTATATCACTGCCTTGTAGCTTGCTTTAAACCGTATAGACTCTTTCTCAGTCTACACACATAGTTTTCCTTGCCTTTAACCTGAAAACCATAAGGTTGCTTCATATAGATCTCTTCCTCCAAATCACCATGAAGGAAAGCAGTTTTTACATCCATTTGATCTACCTCTAAATCAAGAGTAGTTGCTAAACTCAAAACTGCTTTAATGGATGACAGCTTCACCACATATGAGAAAATCTCATTGAAATCAACATATTTTCTCTGTCTAAAGCCTTTTACTACTAATCTAGCTTTATACCTTGAAGACATAGAATTATTCTCATGTTTCATCCTGAATATCCACCTATTTTCTAATGTCCTTTTACCCTTAAGCAATCGCACCAAGTCATAAATGTGATTATCATGCAAGGATTTCATCTCATCTTGCATTGCATCCAACCACTATTGGTTTTCTTCATTCTCCAAAGTCTCTTCAAAATACTCAGGTACTCCATCATCAGTTAAATTCACATATTCATCAAAAGAATACCTAGTAGATGGTTGTCTCTGTCTATTAGATCTTCTAAGTTGGACTTGAGAGGATTCAAGTACATCATAAACATTCTCATCAAGTAACCTCTCATGCTCCTCCTAGTCATCATTAATAGGAACATCTAATTCATCTCCAAACTGTTTATCAACACCAGCACTTTATTGTTCACCATGTTCAACACTACCTTTAACATTATCTAGATCAAAAATAGGCGATCGCATAGGATCAACATCTTTCAAATTTCTATCTTTTTCGAGTGTAGTCTTCTCCACCTTATTAATGTCCTTAATGGTTTGGTCTTCCATGAATTGTACATCATGACTGCTAACAAGCTTCTTCTCAATAGGATCGTAGAGCTTGTAGCCAAATTCATCTTCACCACAACCAATGAATATGCACTGTCTTGTCTTCACATCCAACTTGGATCTTTCATCCTTTGGAATATGAACAAATGTTTTGCAACCGAAGACATGCAAATTATCATAACTCAAATTTTTTTCAAACCAAAATTTATTTGGAACTTCACTGTTCAGAATAACAGTAGGAGTGAGATTAATAACATGTACCGTTATGTACAGTGTCTCACCCCAAAAATGCTTAGGTAATTTAGCCTCTGAGAGCATACATCTCACTCTCTCATGCAATGTCCTATTCATCCTCTTTGCTAAACCATTTAGCTGAAGAGTTTTAGAAGAAGTCTTCTCAAGTGCAATACCATGTTGCTTGCAATAAACATCAAAGGGTCCACAATACTCACCATCATTGTCAATACGAATGTGTTTTTGCTTCTCGTCTGACTCTCTTTCAATCAAAGCATGAAATTATTTAAATTTCTCTAGCATTTAGTCTTTTCTCTGCAAGGCATAGACTTATAGCTTCCTGGAACAATCATCAATAAAGGTAACAAAATAAAGTGCATCACTAAAGGATTTTACCTTAAATGGACCACAAACATAAGAATGCACCAATTGCAACAACTCTGACTTCTTTGAGGGAGCATGCTTCTTGAAGGACACTCTAGTTTGTTTGTCAGCCATGTAATGAGAACATCTCTCCAATTCTACATTTTTTAGTCCTTTGAAGAACATCCCTTTTAACTAAGCAATTCAACCCTTTTTCACTGATATGACTAAGCCTTCGATGCCACAAATATGCCTTCACATCTATGACATTCACATTATCTTTAGTAACCAAAGCATTTGTCCAATACAGTTTAGAAATCTTCTCCCCTCTAGCGAAACCAAATTACCTTTGGTGAGTTTCCACTTTCCAGAACCAAAATGATTATCATAACCACTATCATCAAGCATTTGCACAAAAATCAAATTAAAATGAATATCAGGAGCATGTTTGAATCCCCTAAGCAATAACTACACTCCTATGTTGGTTTGCAGGCAAACATCACCAACACCAATCACCTTAGACACAACATCATTACCCATCTTTAATACTCTAAAATCACCAGAAGTGTAAGATGTGAAAAACCCCTTCCTTGGTGTAACATGCAGTGTAGCACCACTATCAACAATCCACATGCTCTCATCTGATACAAGATTAACTAACTCATTGTCACGGAGATTAACAACATCACCACAAGTAGCAGTAGCAACACGATTATCATCATCATGATCCTTTTCTTTCTGCTTTCCCATTTTATCTTTGTTCTCCTTTTTCCACAGAAAATCATATTTTTTTATGTGTCCTATCTTATGACAATAGTGACACTTCACATTCTTGTATCTGGACTTGGACTTACTCCTGCTCTTTTCTCTACCACCCTTTGGTTCCTTTCTTTGACTTCTCCCCTTGTTTTCGATGACAAGTACTTTAGGCTGAGATGAAGATCCATATGCCTTCCTTCTTATCTCTTCACTAAGAGCACCATTCTTTGCCGCTTGCAAAGAATTAGGGGTTGAGTTTGTAATAGAAACCCGAAATGTCTCCCAAAACTCAGTAAAGTATTCAGTGGCCATAGTCCTAATCAAATTTGATACTCATACCAGATAACTGATCTAGGAGTCCTTGAAATTTATTCAAGTGATCTGAAATAAAAGAACTCTCCTTGTACTTCAAATTCATCAGACAGTTCAACAAATACAATTTATTATTCCCTGACTTAGAAGCATACAAGGACTTAATCTTCTCGCACAATGTTCTCACATGTGTCTCATTATTAATGTGATTATAAACATTGTTTTCTACAAATTTTTGAATAAAACCACATGGTGTTTAAATCTCACTTTTTTTTAGACATAGAATCCGCCTTCTAAGTAGCAAAAACAAAAATATGCATTTTCTTTACAAATAGCAAGTCTTTCATCTTGCCTTTTCACAAGTGATAATTAGTATCATTCAAAGCAACCAATTTTGTATTTGCCTCCATCATTCAAGCAAGTCAAATAGTCCCTAGACTAAAACCAAAGAGTTTCGATAATGGGGGCAATAAGGCAAGTTTGTAACAAAATATAAACAAAGCATAAGAAATAAACTTCCCTATCTTGCAAGAATCTATTGAGGTAAAAACAAAAGTATAATACCAACCAATCACCACTCTTTAAAAATAAGACACCAAACCAAAATTTTAACGTGAAAAACCATCAAAGCAAGGGTAAAAACCTCGGGTCGTCCAGATCAAAGAAATAAATCCACTATTATTAACAAATAGTATAAAAGAGTCTCAATCAAGTATCAACAACAACATCAATGTGAACATCAACTTCAAACAATAAAGTAATAAGCTTATAAATAGAGAACAAAGAAGATGAAAACCCCAAAAACGTTATTACCATACAAACTATATATCTCCCAACTCAGACCTTTTTCAACGATCCGAACGGTCAGAATGAAGAAACATACATTCCGAACATGCTGTTCAAAAATAAGCTCGATCCAGTGGTGAATGAATTTGCAGTAGTGAATTTACAGTTGCAGCTCTGTGTAAAAACGAGAATAACTTTCATTATTTTTTTCTCTCATAACAATTGGTATGTTTCACTAATGTCTCTCCGCTCTTTGCCTATTCTTTGTGTCAAAACACCTCCACTTAGTTTAAATAAGATATCAAGTGGGCATTTCAATTTAGATTTTTTTTTTTACATAGAAAGGGAGTCCAATACTCAACAGATAGGTCAGAAATACTGGCAATTAAGGTCACACTTTTTGTTTATTGTTAATACTTTTTGTATAGTAGTGCATATGCTTTCAGGATTGTTACGATTTTGGTTTGGATTATAAAAAAATGTAGGAGAGGAATATGAAAGCGGAATTAGGAAGATGAATGGCGAGGAAATATTTGAGTAAATGAATTAAGAAGTCAAGTTAACTTAAATAATCAAATTTAACAGTTTCTCACCAATTTAACATTTTAAAAAATTAAGGGTGATTTCAAAAAATAACTACTACACACTCGTACATCCAATATGTCTTATTTTTATTCAACAATAAATAGTTAGTTAATTTAATCTTGATATGATAATAAAATATTTTACTATTTGATTACACATATGTGAACAATTTACAATTGTGACCTATATAAATGATGATTGTTATGAACTTGAGATATGTACGTGAACGCATAGTAAATGCATACGACTTAAAAGTACCAATGTTTTGTGAAGACATTACAAACCTGATAAGATTTAACAATGTTTCACGACTAAAACACATGAAAATTGATAAAAAAAAATGATATTAAATAGAAGTGACATGATAGAAAGTTTAATGTATTATTAAACATACAATCCAAAATCTGTATTCATATGAAGACATAAACTAGAATGTAGTGTTTATTTCTATTTACATTTATTTGGACAATAACAAAATAAGTCTCGTAAAATATAGAAAGTGTGTTTAATTAAAAAAATAAAAAAAAAATCTATAAAGTGTTTTCTGCATGATAAAGAAATAATATTAATATTAGATTGTTAAATATATTTAATAAAATTCATTGAAAAAATTTCAAAAACAATGTCAAACTATTCTTGAGTTTTGCAGGATAAAAAATAATATTAATTTCAAATTGATAAATATATTTTATGAATTTGATATTTTTGTTTTATACGCTTAAATAAGTTTTTATCATGTATTAAATCTTTAACTTTTTTTATTTGTATTTAAAAAATGCTTCTATAATTGTCCATAACTAAACAGAATCTAGACAAATTAATATAAGTCAATATTTCGTAACGATTCAGATTAAGATTTATTAATGATGATGACATATGAATGAATAATAGGCCAATTACCAATCACTCTACCTGTTTTTCCCTCTCTTTTTCTTGCCCCAAACATGACTTTTGATGATAACTTTACCCTCAACAAAGGATGTGCCTAGCTTAATCTAGACTGTTTTACTGGTAGTATAATGTCGCACTGTCACGATTCATGAAAAACTTTGGTGAACATAGGAAATTTAACAGTATTTTTCACTAATCAATAGTAGTATCATGTTTGAAGTTTAATGGTGTGTTCGTTTTAATAGATTTGAGAAAGAGCTAGAAAAGTGGGGAGAGTGATAGAAGAAAGAATGGAGTTTATGTTCTTTTAAAGATGCGGGCGGGGAACAGAGAGAAGAAAGAAATTAATGGTGGTTTTCATTAAAAAAGATATCTTTTAAAGATAGATTTTACAAAAGAAATTGAAAAAAAAGTGTGCATCCATTAAAATAATAAAATGTCTATGTGTAACTCTTACTTGGTATAATATAAATATGTTATCAGGTGTAAATATGTTTTTGTAATACACAGTTAAACAATAAATACTGTCAAGATTTTCTTTTTCTAACTTAAGTATTTTATTAGTTGTAAACAATAACTTATGTTATCAGGTGTATAGTAAAATCTTGACAGTATTTATTGTTCAATAACCAATTGGTTCAATTGGTTATTGAACCAATTGATATCTTTTAAAATTGTAAAATCTTTTAAAATAAATTATAAATATCAATTTTAAAAGATACAAATAAATTGTTTACTATACATCTTTGACATATATTTATTTTCAATCAGAAAATTAAGATTTACATGATAAAAGAACCGTCTTTGGAAAGAACAGAGCTCTGATACCAAAAAAGAAAAATAGAAAGAAAGATAAAGAGAAAAAAGAGAAAGAGAAAAATAAAGAAGATGAGAAAGAAGGTGAAGAGGAAGATGAGAAAAACTTAAAGAAAACATTCATATTAACAAATCAACATTATACGATACTGAATCTGGCAGAGCCGGTTAGACATCTTCGTATAATATTGATAAAACAAGTTTATAAGCTACTGAATCTGGTAGAGCCGGTTAGACATCTGCTTATAATGTAGGACCAGAACATAATTTCTAAAGACTAACTAAAAGTTAGTATAGTTAGGAATTATTGAGCAATCAATTAAATGACTGAAAATAAAGATTAGAATAATTAGTACATTAATGAACAATTAAACTTATAAATAAAAATAAGTATTATAAGTAATAGAAGTAACAACAATTATAATTATCAGTCTATTAAAATTAATATTACAAAGACTTATAAATTTCACTACCCCCATTACCTTAATAAAAGTTTAATTATGAGTGGTGAAGAACCTTGAAATTCACTTGATTGTAATTTTGTGAGTGATAAGAGTGTAAGCAAGAAAAATAAAATAACTTTATCAGACAAAAGTATTATGCAAAATTTATAAACAAGAAAGGGAAAAGAATTGCAAATATCTTTTGTAATGAAATGCATGGATGAAGCTTGTATTTATAGGCCAAAATTAATTTATTTTTGAATTAAATGATTGGATGGTTATAAGATAATGTTACTAGAGACAAGGTAAGTTGTTAGAGTCAAATCAACATTTACTTGACCAATTCTCCCTTTAAGATAAGATTAGAAAAATTTACTCTACAATTCATTAGAAATAAAGTTACTTAGATAATGATTATTAGGTAAAATTAGAAAAATTTACTTAACATTTATTTATTTATTTTTCTTAATTAATTATTATTTTATTATTTTTAATTAATTTTGAAATAAAATCAATTTACCAAAAATTGCTATATAATTTTATAAGTCTTTCATAAAAATTTCAGCTCAAACATGATCATTTATTTTTTTTTATAGCAGTTCGGAATATACCGATAATTTTATAAAAATTGTCTCAATTAATTCCAAAAAAATCTCAAAATTACAATAAATTATGTAGTTTCTATTTATAATTTAAAAATAATTTTAAACTCTCGATATTATATTTTATTTTATTGCTTTTTAATAACATATTACTTAAATTTAATAATAGAGATGTTACACTTACTAGATTTGGACAGTAAATTTAGGGTTTTATTTTGTCATAAGGGTAAAGGTGGAATATACAAAGAAAATGTGTCATATCATCTTTGGTAGTTTATGGTCTTCATGTGTTGCCGAGATTATCCTGTAAGCTTCAGTCAGACTGTTGAAGCCTCCCTTATCTCGTGGTCAAGGGCCGCCCTTTGGTATGGTTGAAAGGTGTATCCACCATAAGTACCCTTCAGCATGACTAATAGGTGTATCCAACACGAGTGTCCATGACGAAAAGGTATATTCAGTATAATTGATAAGATAAAAAAATTTATCATACCATACATGAAGTGAGGTTGTGTTTAAATGACATAACATTGTCAATACATAAACATTTTTCTCATTAAAAAAAATAGAAAATGTTATAACATTGTTATGCCAACACATGACAATAACTAGAGATTTTATTGTTGTCACATAGGAGTTTTATGCCAAAAATAATTTATACATTGACAACTATGATATTTAAATATAAAAATTCATATAAATAACTCTTTTTTTATTACGATGATACTAATTATATAATATATTAATATTACTTAAATATTTTATTTTACAAAAATTTTTGTTCATCTTAAAATATATGCATTATGAAATAAATAATAAATAGAAAAATTTAATCATTTAAAATTTTGCTAAAATGAAATTTTAATTATTTTTAAAATTATTGTAAAATTTATAGTTTTTTATACGTCAAATGTTAATTATTAATGTGTTAACTTTTGTTAATGAAGAGATTCAAATTCACGATGTTAAATGAGAACAAATTTATTATGCTTTATTTGAATGACAACTTTTAAGAGGAAAGAAGTAGAGTAGAAAATAAATAGATTCTTAAGTAGCTGGAGAAATGTAAAAAAGAGAAACAAAGGATATTAACAGATCAACATTATGAATCTGACAAAGCCGATTAGACATCTTCGTATAATATTGATAAAACAAGTTTATAAGCTACTGAATCTGGCAGAGCCAGTTAGACATCTGCTTATAAAATTGATGAAAAGTAAATTTAATTAACATATGATAAGCCTTTAAATGATAATTGCATCTTTAAATATTTATTATTTTAGGCATCCGAAGATACCTTAAGAGTAAATTACTCCATGCTTAAAATATTAAACGCATAAAAATTAAAATAAAATACTTACAAAAAGGGGGGAAAGAGAGGGGAGGGGTTGCTAAAACTTCTGATATTATTGCTCAGAATAAAGATTTACAAGAGGAAGGAGAGAGGAGAAGTGTAGAGAGAAGGAGAAGAGTACCTGTAGTTAAGAGAGTATACTGTATTTTGTGAGGACAAAGATTTGTATCTGTAGTTTTCATTAGGCAATATCCTAGATCGTCTAATATTTTTCCCATTTCGTTATATTCTCCCCCCATTGGGAAATTATTATCTTCATTGGGATATAAATGACTATATTCATTATTTGTAAATTCATTTATTAAATCATAATTTTTATAAACCTTTTCTAGGTTTATTTCATCTGTGTATTCTGTTATACTAATAATAGATAATATTTCAGAGTCAGTAGAAACCTCTTCATCAATGGGAAGAAGATTCATATGACATGATTTTATTAGAGCCGCTTCTTTTGTGTAAAGATTAGCAATATTTGGACAATCTCTCGAAAAGTATCCTGGTTGACTAGAAGCAAAACATTTTAATGTTTGTTTGTAGGTTTTGTTATCCTTAAATTTCCTAACATGTCTATTGGGATTTAAAGTGGGTTTTCTGGCATTAGAAGCCCTTATAGTATATGTTTTTCTTGGAGTTCTTGGCCCTAAGAATTTTTGTGTATTATATCTTTGTTTATTTCTAGATATATTTTTCCTGTTTTTAAATTTATTTTGTGCATATTGTTGGGGTGTGTATATTTGTTTGCATATCTCAGCATCAGAATGCTTAAGCTGTTTTTGTATAGCTATATGGGAACAAGTGTCTTCCATTATTTTCATAATGTGTTGTATTCGTATAGAGAGGCAAGAAAGAAAGATAAAGAGAAAAAAGAGAAAGAGAAAAATAAAGAAGATGAGAAAGAAGGTGAAGAGGAAGATGAGAAAAACTTAAAGAAAACATTCATATTAACAGATCAACATTATACGATACTAAATCTGGCACAGTCGGTTAGACATCTTCGTATAATATTGATAAAACAAGTTTATAACCTACTGAATCTGGCAAAGCCGGTTAGACATCTGCTTATAAACTTGATGAAAAGTAAATTTAATTAACATATAATAAGCCTTTAAATGATAATCTCATCTTTAAATATTTATTGTTTTAGGCATCCGAAGATACCTTAAGAGTAAATTACTCCATGCTTAAAATATTAAACGCATAAAAATTAAAAGAAAATACTTACAAAAAGGGGGGAAAGAGAGGGGAGGGGTTGCTAAAACTTCTGATATTATTGCTCAGAATAAAGATTTACAAGAGGAAGGAGAGAGGAGAAGTGTAGAGAGAAGGAGGAAAGTATTTGGAGGTAAGAGAGAGGAGTGTTTTTTCCGGACCTGCTCCGCATAAGAGACTTATGGTCTTTTTATACACAAAGTTTGTAACCGAAAACCGGCTGAGAAGGTAACCTGTTAACTGGTGACCTGCTGTGTAGGTTCCTCCATGACTGGCAACCTGTTTTGTAGGTAAATTTTACCCTTCAGTCTATTACTTCGATAAAGAAGTAAAATTACTTTGTCACAAGTAAAATTTTTAGCTTGCTCTTCTTACTCGAGCAAGTGTAGGTAATTCTTGTATTTCTTCTTCCATTTGTTCTGGAAGACTCTGATCTTCAGTGTCATCACAGTCAGATGGGAAGGATGACAGTCCAGGAGTGTTCTGACCATAACAACCAGTTTTTTCATATATTTCTTTGTATAACCTTTCCTTTTCGAAATGCTTGACAAGAGAAAGGTTAGCTTCAATTGGAAATGGGTGAAACCCATTATCTTTTTCCAATACAATTTTGTATTCGAGGTTTCCTTCAACAGTATAAAACTCTTGGAATCTTGTTTTGAGAAGTTCCAGTTGGATCCTTCAATGTATGCTTTCCAGAGATTGTACTGATATGCTTTGTCTTCATTTAAGGATAATCCTTTAAGTAAATCATGCTCTAACAGGGTCAGAGTATGAATCTCAAGATTTATCTCAGTAAATAACTTTATGACATGAGTAGGTAAACTATCATGAGTGTGAATACTTCTAGGAGAAATAGTAATTTGTAGAGCCACCCGCTGCATGTGTTCCGCCTGAATATCATTTATGACAGAGTTTAATATTGGGGACAGGGCAGAAAACCTGTCTGTAGGAGGTATCACCAAAGAATGGAGACATCCTGCTTCCAATAGTAACATGGGAGTTATCAAAGCATCCCTGTATAAGTGTGCTTTGAAAGAACTCAAATTTATCTGAGCTCTTCTTACTATGAACTTCAACTGGCATGTACAGTCTTTGTCCATAGTTTTACAATAATCAGAAGATTCAAAACAAGGATTTCTGTTATTGAAGTATTATTGTAATTTTACGAATAAACCATCGTATTTTGTTGTTTCAGAATGGACTTCAAACAGAAAATTATGTATTATCCCGAGTTTACCCAGAAGGATGTTCGGATTTATTTGTTGTGAGATACTGCAAGCAGCAGTAACATATGTTTGTGTTTGAGCACGAGGCTCTAGTTGTAAGACAGTCTTTATTTTTTCCTCATCAATTGTTTCCAATCGAACTGCCATTTCGGCTTCTTCCATTGAGTAGAAACCTTTGTTAGTAGACCAAAACTGATCCTGTTTAGCCTCATTGAGGTCTTTGAAAGATGTATAAACACCCTTGTTTTTGCCTGTTATCAAAGCAAAATGTGTGAAACCTTTCCCAAAAGGAGAGGCCAAAGATGTCAATGCTACTCCTTTATTGTCATGACAACAAAAATTGCATAATGCACTTATAATGCTTTGTTTCACCTTTGTGACTTGGTGTTTGTTTTGTGTAGTGTATTTTGGAATATTCCAAATATTGTCAATTAAAACATTTAATTTGACATTTGTGTTGTCTCTTCCAGGGTACTGGAAAATATTTGTAAGGATTGGCAACTCTTGTTTGCCAAATTTTGTAAATTGGTCCGCCTGAAAAGGGGACTTTACTTGTTTGGAGCCATTGGCTCCCTTCTTTGTATTATCCATCATACGGACGTTTGTTTCAGTGACCTAACAGGTCTTTGTGGATGTTCAAGCCTTTACTTGATGTATCTGGAAAGTATATCAGCACAAGTATTATCAGAACCTTTTATATGTTCAAAATAAATAATTTTTCCTGAAAAATTTATATAATCTTTAAAAAGCAACCATATTTTATGTGGCTTTTTATCATTATTAATTTGATTTTTACCATAAGAAACTATGGCTTCACAATCTGTCCTGATTGTTATTCTTTTTTATTTATCAAAAATAATTTGAATGCATCCATTGCGTGTATAATAGCATTTACTTCATAATCTGTGCTAGTTTTGTAAATTTTTGGTTTTGTAGTATATTTGCCAGAGGCATACCTGCAAATTTGTTCCTCTGCCTTGGGTATGTGTTTATTTTTCTTACGTTTAAGGATGGCTCCCCATCCAAGTTCACATCCATCACATTCAATTATTAAGTAATCTGAATCTAATGGCAATTGTAAAATTGGTAGATTTGTTACCGTTTGTTTTATTTTTTGTACTAATTTTATATCTTCAGAGTTAAATTTTTTTTCTCCTTTTAATGAAGTTTTATTATATAAAGGAGATGTGTATTTTCCTAGATTAGGAATAAAGCTTCTTGCATAATTTAAAAGTCCTAAAAAGGATCTAAGTGTTTTAATTTCTTCCATTTTATCTGGAAAATCTTGTATTTTCTTAGAAATATGAGGTTGGAGTTTTATAGTTCCATTACCTATTTCTGTTCCAAGAAATTCAATGAAATTTTTACTAATTTCCATTTTTTATTTTGAAACTATTAATCCGTGATGTTCCAATTTATATAAAACTTGTTTTAGATGGTGAAAATGGTCATCTTTTGTTTTAGAAAATACTAATATGTCATCAATATACACATGTAAAGGTTTTATCATTTTTAAAAATATTATCCATTTTTCGCTGAAAAACAGCACGAGCATTTTTAAGATCGAATGACATAACATTTCATTCAAATAAACCTTCAGAACAAGAGAAGGCTATCCATTTTATTGATTCTGGATCCATTTTAACTTGATGAAATCCACTTTTTAAGTCGAATTTAGAAAACCATTTGACATCTTGAATTCGGTTTATTAAAACATCTTTAGATGGAATTGAATAATCATCTTCTACTGTGTTGTCGTTTAGTCTTTTATAATTGTAAACCATTCTTGATTTACCTTGTTTTTGTTCAGAAGATTTGTTGACTATAAAAGCCGGACTTCTGTGTGGACTAACACTAGGTGATATTACCTTTAGTTTTAGTAAATTTTGTATATGATTTTGACATTCTTCTTGTTCCCAATTATTAAATTGAATGTCTTTTGTTTTAATTATTAAGTCTGGATTTAGTAAATTTTGTATATGATTTTGACATTCTTCTTGTTCCCAATTATTAAATTGAATGTCTTTTGTTTTAATGATTAAGTCTGGATTAATAATTTCTAATTTACAGGTTACGGGATCTCTGTCCCAAAATTTTGTAGGATCTTCTCCTATTATGTTTGTTTTATTCAACCTATCAAGAATTTGTTGAATATTTTCGAATTTGATGGATTTTGAAATTTTTATTGAGGAAAAAGTCTCAACTGTATTGTCTAGTATATTATATAAAGAAGAATAATCCTCTTTTGTTTCGTCTAATGTGTATGGGAGTTCCATAGTACAGTCGCATGTACCTGAAAATGTTGAATTTTTACAATTACAATTATTAGTGATAATATCTTGTCTTAATGAATCACCACTAACTATTGGTGTCATCTGTGTTTTATCACTTATCATAACATAATCTTTGTTTATTGTAACTAATCTATTTTGACCTAAAATAAACTCTAGGCCGATTATCATGTTTTGTTTTGAGGGAACTAAATTTTCTACCCTCATCGTTTTTATGAAAATTTTATGACCAAAAAAATCACAATTTGTGCTAAACTGAAGAATAACATTGTTAACTTGTTCATCATTTATCATAATTTCACCAGACATTGTTCTGGTTTTTTAGATGTGTTTACTTTTAACTATGTTTTGATGTGGATTTATAGTTTTACATATAATTGTTTCTGAGCATCCTGTATCTAATAATGCTTGTATAGTTTTTTCTGTCGATGGTTTGTTATTTATTTTTGCAAAAGTTAGTTTAACTAATACTTTTAAAGTTATTAGTTGTTGTTTGTTGCAAACTAATGGGATACATTCCATTGTTCCCATCATGTTATTTTGTTCGGCTGAGTAACTAGACTCTGGGAGATTGATTTTAGTTTTCCCTTTTATTAGCTTTTCTAAAAGAATTACCTTTTCTTCTAGATGATTTATGCGAGTTTCTAATACTGAAACTCTAGTATAGTTAAATCTTTGTTATACAATTTATTCATATTTTCTTTCTTTTCAAAAGAGGGTATTTTTTGTTCCTGTATATTTAAATATTTTTCTACATATTTAATACAAAAATTTTTATAACAGAGTGGGAAATGTGCCCTTTTTGATATGTGAAAGTGCCTTTCACAGTATGTGCAAGGAATTGATTCTGTCCCTGAATAAAACTGTATTTTGTGAGGACAAAGATTTGTATCTGTAGTTTTCATTAGGCAATATGCTATATTGTCTAATATTTTTCCCATTTCGTTATATTCTCCCCCCATTGGGAAATTATTATCTTCGTTGGGATATAAATGACTATATTCATTATTTGTAAATTCATTTATTAAATCATAATTTTTATAAACCTTTTCTAGGTTTATTTCATCTGCATATTCTGTTATACTAATAACAGATAATATTTCAGAGTCAGTAGAAACCTCTTCATCAATGGGAAGAAGATTCATATGACATGATTTTATTAGAGCCGCTTCTTTTGTGTAAAGATTAGCGATATTTGGACAATCTCTCGAAAAGTGTCCTAGTTGACTACAAGCAAAACATTTTAATGTTTGTTTGTAGGTTTTGTTATCCCTAAATTTCCTAACATGTCTATTGGGATTTAAAGTGGGTTTTCTGGCATTAGAAACCCTTATTGTATGTGTTTTTCTTGGAGTTCTTGGACCTAAGAATTTTTGTGTATTATATCTTTGTTTATTTCTAGATATATTTTTCCTGTTTTTAAATTTATTTTGTGCATATTGTTGGGGTGTGTATATTTGTTTGCATATGCCAGCATCAGAATGCTTAAGTTGTTTTTGTATAGCTATATGGGAGCAAGTGTCTTCCATTATTTTCATAATGTGTTGTATTCGTATAGAGAAGTTATTCAGCATGGGAGTAAGCTCATCATTTTCCAGCTTTCTCTAATTTTTTGTCCCAGTTTTCCTGGAAGTTTGAGAAACATTTTGTCTCCTATATTAACATCATGAAAGCTACCAGCTATAGATGCATACAAGAGATAATTTTGACAGTATTCTTTAATTTTACCAAAATATTCTATAGACAATCTTTTGAGATGTCCTAGATAAATTTGTTGTCTAATTGTGTTGCCATCGTTGGCAGATTGTGAAGTAAACAATCTTTTTATAAGGGAACAAAAATTGTAAATATTTGGACTTGGTTCAATAAGCAATTTTTGGATTACCAGAAAATTAAATTGTAAATATCAATTTTAACTGACCGTCCTTGGAAAGAACAGCGTTCTGATACCAAGAAAGAAAGATAAAGAGAAAAAAGAGAAAGAGAAAAAAAGAGTTTTTTTTACCTTCTGATAAGCCTTATGATCTTCTATATTCTTTAATATTTATTGTTTTACAGTGTATTCCGTGGATACCTTATCTACTATTTCTGTTTTTCTGCTTCTGCTACTGTTTATTTTCTGCTGCTTTTCTGCTCTTTTACTTTCTGTACTCCTGATTTCGCACTCTCTTACACACTATAAAATTTTACGAAGATAAACAAATTTCTTTTACAAATAAATGGCTCATATACAACCTTTTAAAGGAAAAGACTACAGCTCAGCTCTTGCAAATCTTTAACAAAGTCCCCTCCAGTGGGATATATAAAACCTACTCATGATACAAATTTTGTTCACACAATATTAATAGGACAAAATAACACAATAATAGCTTTACTAGAAGAAGTTTCTAGAAAACTATCTAATCTTATAGATTTAAACAAAAACAAAAATATATCCGATGATATAAATGATCTAGTTAATAAAGTTTCTAGACTATCATTAGAAACAAATACATAAACTAGAACAGTATGTAAAAATACTCACAAATTTGTGAAAGTAATTGCAAAAACAGACATAGCTGAATCCAGTAATAGGAATGAGACTAAACAGGAGAATACCTCCAACAAAGAAAAAACTATTAGTTAAAATATGAATTTAAGACCAAATAACAGTTCACAAACACAATTACAAGATATTTCTATGGATAGTACATCCAATAGAAATCAAACATCAGAGAGGTTTCCAGGAACTTCTCGCCGAATAAGAGAACACCAAACTAAGAGACAAGATCTCATACAACACCTAGGAATCTTAGATAGATTTCTAAATAGAAGAAGAACTACTAATGTCAGAAGATTAGAAGACTTAGTAGATATACATCAAAATACAGAAATAGGATCCAACTCAAGAATAGATTCTTTGAATCCTAGACAACTATACAATATAGGCTGGTTAAGTTCTGAAAGAACTAGTCTCTACAGATATATGAGGATAGAAGATTTTCACCTTCCTGATAACACATATGAAATAATTCCTTTAATATCTCAACAAACAGCTACACAACTCCTAAATCAACATGGGAGATATGTCCGCATGGGATTAATTACTATAGAAGTTAGATCCCTAGCTAGACATATGATTAGTGCGAGGGCTTTGATAGTTCTCCATGTTATAAGATTTCAAAACAATGATTCTCAAAGTATTATTGGAATCTTAGAGGTTGACTTAAATCAGCCCATATCATTAATATATCTTGCTCCAAACTTTACACTCACCCTTCCAAACTTCGTTAATCATATTAGTCTAGAAGTACAAATTATAGGTTTTGGAACAAATTGGATAGGAGATAACCTACACCTAGACATTACTTTCATAGGAAGAATAAGTAATTACATCATCCTGTAATTGTAATTGTAAAAATTCAACATTTTCAGGTACATGCGACTGTACTACGGAACTCCCATACACATTAGACGAAACAAAAAAAGGATTATTCTTCTTTATATAATATACTAGACAATACAGTTGAGGCTTTTTCCTCAATAAAAATTTCAAAATCCATCAAATTCAAAAATATTCAACAAATTCTTGATAGGTTGAATAAAACAAACATAATAGGAGAAAATCCTACAAAATTTTGGGATAGAGATCCCGTAACCTGTAAATTATAAATTATTAATCCAGACTTAATCATTAAAACAAAAGACATTCAATTTAATAATTGGGAACAAGAAGAATGTCAAAATCATATACAAAATTTACTAAAACTAAAGGTAATATCACCTAGTGTTAGTCCACACAGAAGTCCGGCTTTTATAGTCAACAAATCTTCTGAACAAAAACGAGGTAAATCAAGAATGATTTACAATTATAAAAGACTAAACAACAACACAGTAGAAGATGATTATTCAATTCCATCTAAAGATGTTTTAATAAACCGAATTCAAGATGCCAAATGTTTTCTAAATTCGACTTAAAAAGTGGATTTCATCAAGTTAAAATGGATCTAGAATCAATAAAATGGACAACCTTCTCTTGTTCGGAAGGTTTTTTTGAATGGAATGTTATGCCATTCGATCTTAAAAATGCTCCTGCTGTTTTCCAACGAAAAATGGATAATATTTTCAAAAATGATAAAACCTTTACATGTGTCTATATTGATGACATATTAGTATTTTCTAAAACAAAAGATGACCACTTTCACCATCTAAAACAAGTTTTATATAAATTAGAACATTACGGATTAATAGTTTCAAAATAAAAAATGGAAATTAGTAAAAATTTCATTGAATTTCTTGGAACGGAAATAGGTAATGGAACTATAAAACTCCAACCTCATATTTCTAAGAAAATACAAGATTTTCCACATAAAATGGAAGAAATTAAAGCACTTATATCCTTTTTAGGACTTTTAAATTATGCAAGAAGCTTTATTCCTAATTTAGGAAAATACACATCTCCTTTATATAATAAAACTTCATTAAAAGGAGAAAGAAAATTTAACTCTGAAGATATAAATTTAGTACAAAAAATAAAACAAATGGTAACAAATCTACCAATTTTACAATTGCCATTAGATTCAGATTACTTAATAATTGAATGTGATGGATGTGAACTCGGATGGGGAGCCATCCTTAAACGAAAGAAAAATAAACACATACCCAAGGCAGAGGAACAAATTTGCAGGTATGCCTTTGACAAATATACTACAAAACCAAAAATTTACAAAACTAGCACAGATTATGAAGTAAATGCTATCATACACGCAATGAATGCATTCAAATTATTTTTGATAAATAAAAAAGAAATAACAATCAGGACAGATTGTGAAGCTATAGTTTCTTATGGTAAAAATCAAATTAATAATGACAAAAAGCCACATAAAATATGACTGCTTTTTAAAGATTATATAAATTTTTCAGGAAAAATTATTTATTTTGAACATATAAAAGGTTCTGCTAATACTTGTGCTGATATACTTTCCAGGTACATCAAGTAGAGACTTGAACTTCCACAAAGACCTGTTAGGTCACTGAAACAAATGTCCATATGATGGAGAATACAAAGAAGGGAGCCAGTGGCCCAAAACAAGTAAAGTCCCCTTTTCAGACGGACCAATTTACAAAATTTGGCAAACAAGAGTTGTCAATCCTTACAAATATTTTCTAATACCCTGGAAGAGACAACACAAATGTCAAATTAAATGTTTTAATTGACAATATTTGGAATATTCCAAAATACACTACACAAAACGAATACCAAGTCACAAAGGTGAAACAAATCATTATAAGTGCATTATACAATTTTTGTTGTCATGACAATAAAGGCGTAACATTGACATCTCCAACCTCTCCTTCTGGGAAAGGTTTCACACATTTTGCTTTAATAACAGGCAAAAACAAGGGTGTTTATACATATTTTAGAGACCTCAATGAGGCTAAACAGGACCAGTTTTGGTCTACTTACAAAGGTTTCTACTCAATGGAAGAAGCCAAAATGACAGTTCGATTGGAAACAATTGATGAGGAAAAAATAAAGACTGCCTTACAACTAGAGCCTCGTGCTCAAACACAAACATATGCTACTGCTGCTTACAGTATCTGACAACAAATAAATCCCAACATCCTTCTAGGTAAATTCGGGATAATACAAGATTTTCTGTTTGAAGTATATTCTGAAACAACAAAATACAATGGTTTATTCGTAAAAGTACAATCATACTTCAATAACAGAAATCCTTGTTTTGAATCTTCTGATTATAGTAAAACTGTGGACAAAGACTATACATGCCAGTTGAAGTTCATAGTAAGAAGAGCTCAGATAAATTTGAGTTCTTTCAAAGCACACTTATACAGGGATGTTTTGATAACTCCCATGTTACTATTGGAAGCAGGATGTCTCCATTCTTTGGTGATACCTCCTACAGACAGGTTTTCTGCCCTGTCCTCAACATTAAACTCCGTCATAAATGATATTCAGGCGGAACACATGCAGCAGGTGGCTTTACAAATTACTACTTCTCCTAGAAGTATTCACACTCATGATAGTTCACCTACTCATGTCATAAAGTTATTTACTGAGATAAATCCCGAGATTCATACTCTGACCCTATTAGAGCATGATTTACTTAAAGGATTATCCTTAAATAAAGACAAAGCATACCAGTACATTGAAGGATCCAACTGGAACTTCTCAAAACAAGATTCCGAGAGTTTTATACTGTTGAAGGAAACCTCGAATACAAAATTGTATTGGAAAAAGATAATGGGTAATAAATTTTACCTATTTCCAATTGAAGCTAACCTTTCTCTTGTCAAGCATTTCGAAAAGGAAAGGTTATACAAAGAAATATATGAAGAAACTGGTTGTTATGGTTAGAACATTCCTGGACTGTCATCCTTCCCATCTGACTGTGATGACACTGAAGATCAGAGTCTTCCAGAACAAATGGAAGAAGAAATACAAGAATTGCCTACACTTGCTCAAGTAAGAAGAGTAAGCTAAAAATTTTACCTGTGACAAAGTAATTTTACTTCTTTATCGAAGTAATAGACTGAAGGGTAAAATTTACCTACAAAACAGGTTGCCAGTCATGGAGGAACCTACACAGCAGGTCACCAGTTAACAGGTTACTTTCTCAGCCGGTTTCTTGTTACAAACTTTGTGTATAAAAAGACCATAAGTCTCTTATGCGGAGCAGGTCCGAAAAAAACACTCCTCTCTCTTACCTCCAAATACTCTCCTCCTTCTCTCTACACTTCTCCTCTCTCCTTCCTCTTGTAAATCTTTATTCTGAGCAATAATATCAGAAGTTTTAGCAACCCCTCCCCTCTCTTTCCCCCTTTTTTTTAAGTATTTTCTTTTAATTTTTATGCGTTTAATATTTTAAGCATGGAGTAATTAACTCTTAAGGTATCTTCGGATGCCTAAAACCATAAATATTTAAATATGCAATTATCATTTAAAGGCTTATCATATGTTAATTAAATTTACTTTTCATCAAGTTTATAAGCAGACGTCTAACCAGCTCTGCCAGATTCAGTAGCTTATAAACTTGTTTTATCAATATTATACGAAGATGTCTAACCGGCTCTGCCAGATTCAGTATCGTATAATGTTGATATGTTAATATCCTTTGTTTCTCTTTTTTACATTTCTCCAGCTACTTAAAAATCTATTTATTTTCTACTCTACTTCTTTCGTCTTAAAAGTTGTCATTCAAATAAAGCATAATAAAATTGTTCTCATTTAACATCGTGAATTTGAATCTCTTTACTAACAAAAGTTAACACATTAATAATTAACATTTGACGTATAAAAAAAATATAAATTTTACAATAATTTTAAAAATAATTAAAATTTCATTTTAGCAAAATTTTAAATGATTAAATTTTTCTACTTATTATTTATTTCATAATGCATATATTTTAAGATGAACTAAAATTTTTGTAAAATAAAATATTTACGTAATATTAATATATTATATAATTAGTATAATCGTAATAAAAAAAGAGTTATTTATATGACTTTTTATATTTAAATATCATAGTCGTCAATGTATAAATTATTTTTGGCATAAAACTCCTATGTGACAACAATAAAATCTCTAGTTATTGTCATGTGTTGGCATAACAATGTTATAACATTTTCTATTTTTTTTAATGAGAAAAATGTTTATGTATTGACAATGTAATGTCATTTAAACACAACCTCACTTCATGTATGGTATGATAAATTTTTTTACCTTATCAATTATATTGAATACACCTTTTCGTCATGGACACTCATGTTGGATACACCCATTGGTCATGCTGAAGGGTACTTATGTTGGATACACCTTTCAACCATACCAAAGGGCGGCCCTTGACCACGAGATAAGGGAGGCTTCAACAGTCTGACTGAAACTTACAGGATAATCTCGGCAACACATGAAGACCATAAACTACCAAAGATGATATGACACATTTTCTTTGTATATTCCACCTTTACCCTTATGACAAAATAAAACCCTAATTTTACTGTCCAAATCTAGTAAGTGTAACGTCTCTATTATTAAATTTAAGTAATATGTTATTAAAAAGCAATAAAATAAAATATAATATCGAGAGTTTAAAATTATTTTTAAATTATAAATAGAAACTACATAATTTATTGTAATTTTGAGATTTTTTTGGAATTAATTGAGACAATTTTTATAAAATTATCGGTATATTCCGAACTGCTATAAAAAAAATAAATGATCATGTTTGAGCTGAAATTTTTATGAAAGACTTATAAAATTATATAGCAATTTTTGGTAAACTGATTTTATTTCAAAATTAATTAAAAATAATAAAATAGTAATTAATTAAGAAAAATAAATAAATAAATGTTAAGTAAATTTTTCTAATTTTTTACCTAATAATCATTATCTAAGTAACTTTATTTCTAATGAATTGTAGAGTAAATTTTTCTAATCTTATCTTAAAGGGAGAATTGGTCAGGTAAATGTTGATTTGACTCTAACAACTTACCTTATCTCTAGTAACATTATCTTATAACCATCCAATTATTTAATTCAAAAATAAATTAATTTTGGCCTATAAATACAAGCTTCATCCATGCATTTCATTACAAAAGATTTTTGAAATTCCTTTTCTCTTTCTTGTTTATAAATTTGCATAATACTCTTGTCTGATAAAGTTATTTTATTTTTCTTTCTTACACTCTTATCACTCACAAAATTACAATCAAGTTAATTTCAAGGTTCTTCACCACTCATAATTAAACTTTTATTAAGGTAATGGGGGTAGTGAAATTTATAAGTCTTTGTAATATTAATTTTAATAGACTTATAATTATAATTGTTGTTACTTCTATTATTTATAATACTTATTTTTATTTATAATTTTAATTTTTCATTAATGTACTAATTATTCTAATCTTTATTTTCAGTCATTTAATTGATTTCTCAATAATTCCTAACTATACTAACTTTTAGTTAGTCTTTAGAAATTATGTTCTGGTCCTACGTTATTATTTAATTTATTTTCCTGATATTATCACATGGTCCTTGTTATCATTTATTATTTAATTTATTTTCCATATATTATAATCTTATCCTTTGTTATTATTTATTATTTTATTACTCTCCAGATACTATAATCTTATCATTTAATATTATTTATTATGTTTTTTCTTTAAGTTTTATTTCTTTCTATCATATAATTTAAATTATGATTAATTTTGGTTTACATATTTCTATATGATCTATCATTCTTTAAATTAAATTATTAATAATCATCTCTTTTTTTATCACGTGTAGTATATTCCATTCAAAATCGTGCTATAAAATTATTAATAATTAAATATTTATGGTAAAATAAAAATAAAATAAAATAATAAAAGTAAGTCTATTTTTATAAACAATATAAAATATTTGAGAGATTATATGTAAAGTCAAATTATGAAAATTTCATAATAAATATGATAATAAAAAAAATATAATTTATAAAAGATAGCTTTTAATATTAAAGATGAATTGATTTTATATTGATGTATCATTACTATTGATTCTGAAGTAAAAATTTTAAATTGAAAAATTAATTTTATATCTATCTTATTATTAGAATTATTTTTACTATCTTTTAATTTTCTGAGATTAATTATTTATAGAATTATAAATTATTCTATGAATGATAATTGCAATAGAAGTACAATGTACCTTTGTATTCACCAAGGCACATGAGTATCAGTGTTGGGAAGTCATAGTTTGATACACTGCAAAATAAAAGGTAGGGATCGGGTAAGGCCTAAGAAGATTTTAATCAAATAGGTGGATATTTGGATAATCGAGATTAACGCCTTGGATTAGGGTATTCATAGGCTAAACTTGAAAACTTTCATACCTACTCAACATAGTCAAGGTTGAGTAGTGCATATGTCTCTATTATAAGCTGAAAAATTGTTGGATTTCTCGAGAAAAACAATTATTATTGTACCAATGTTTTTGTGAGAAAGATATGCAGTTGCCAATTACTTCCCAAAGAAATCCTTGATAATTAGAATGAAACATCAAAGATAAGATATGGTTACATACACTGAGTAAAGTGAGATAGAATTATAGGTCAAACCTTAGGCCCCCGTTGTTTGTTAAGTCTATTAAGATTGACGTTGATGTTTATAAAAATCTCACTCCTTTGATTTTTTTTGTTTTCATATATGATTGTGGTGTGAATAGAAGATGAAATTGTTCAACATACTATGTTGAAGGATTCAAAGGATTTTCTTTGAATGTGATGACTCGTAAACAATTTATTTTTTTATGCTTTTAGATAACTTTAGGTTTGTAAATAGTCCTCTACTCTGACTTATTTGAGAAGATAGTCATAATAATTAATGTATCATATACGATAATATTTTATAATAACTATATTTTGACTCATAATGTTTATAACATGATTATGATTCTTTAGGTAAGATTTTTTTAATACTAATTAAATATATAAAAATAATAATTTTGTCACATTTTAATAAATGTATTATTAATATTAAGATCGTTACAGTGAGTACCACAAAAACTGCAAAGTAATTCAAGTTTGACATTCATTCATTATTATATTCTCGTTTTACTGACAAAAGCATGAAATTCTTACCTTTGACTTACTAAATGTCAACTACATTCTGACTTAACTGTTAGAATGTCTTTACAAGTATCCACCTGTTCTACTATCTGGCTTCTACTCTTGAGCTAGTACTCAAGCCGAAGAGAAGAATCAAGGCTCGTATTAAGGCATCCTTGATGGAGCTGGTATTTGGACATTTTTGTGCAGGAGAGAGGAAGCAGGACGAGGGGCCCATATTGGACCCAATATAAGGGCATCTTTGTGTAGGTACATCAATTAATACTAAGTCATGTAAATAGTAGGTGTTTTGATTGAATAATAGTGTAAAAGTCATTTAAACTTTTTTAAAGTATAGTGGATCAACATTTAACTTTTTCTTATTTGAGTTTAATTTATATACACTGTCAATGTAAAAAATTTTATAGTGACATTCAATCACAACCATTTCATTTATGATAAGTTTGTTAACTTTACTCATATAAACCAAAAGTCGTGATTGAATGTGAGTTTAGAACTTTTTTACACTGTGAATGCATTCTAATTAAATTATTCTTATTTTATCATGAGCCACCACTTAATAATTAATAATAATAATAAATTGTGTAATGTAATGAGCGATATTGGAAAAAAAATGTGAGTAATGGTTTTGTGGATGAGACAATGGCATAATGCCATGTAAAAGATACGATGATGTCAAAAACAAAAAATCCAGAGAGACCGACAGATGCTGTATAGGAGTAGCTAAAGTGCGAATTTGATCCAACTTGGATTTATGATGGTGGCAGATGACAAGTTGCCAAATCAGTGGGCTAGCTATAAACTGGGATTGGCATGCCAGCCCAATATTGTCTGCCTACAAACATTAGGCTAGCTATAAAGTAGCAGAAAAATCAAATGGCAGAGCACTTATAATTTTCCTCCATAACCAGAAAGTTCGCAATAACTTTCTCGTAATGTTACTTAATCGAACAAGCCGCCGCCTCATGGTAACCTGATAAGGAAAAAAAAAAAAAAGAAAACAATTCAGGCCTCATACTTGATAGTACCGAAGTATCTGGTGTCTACTAGATAGTATGGACAACGGAATGGACCAGTAATAGATCAAAACATCAAAATTAAAAACTAGGACACATGCTAGCTAACGCACTTTCTATTATAAATTACAAAACATTTATTAAAAATTATCAATTTCTATAAGTCTAATTTTTCATTTTTAATATATAAGTATTTTTTAATTTTATAATCTTAAAAAAAAAATAAATTAATCCTTCGTAAAACATGTATTAAAAATTGGAGTGCCAATTTTTTATTTTTTTTCAGCCGTTTGGATCAGATTTGAAGTCCTTCAAATTAAAATAAATATAAAAAAAAGTTTAATAGACATATATTATCATGCTAAAAATTCTTAGACTATTAAACTAATTTTCATAATATAATTTTTATAAGTATTATAAAAATAATAACCTAATCGTATATAACAATTTATGCTGATTTACCAATACAATTATTAGATATGGTATTAGAAATATTGGGGTGTATAAATTAAGTGAGAAATTGAAACAAGGGCATTCGAGGTTGACCCCCACCGCCATTGCTCACCCATCCCTCAACCGTTACTACGCCACTTTCCCCCTGCTAAGAAAATTCCTCCCCATCCGTAGTTCACACTATATAAATTGCAATTGCCACATTCTCAAAACTCAAACCAATAAAACCACCACTCCTACACTAGCCAATCACAATGTCAAGGGCATTCGAGGCATTCTACCAGGAGTGGCTTGCGCGTCAAGAGAGCTTGCTTCTCAGCGTGACGCCCGATGGTGATGAGCAACAGCAGAGGATGTGGATCGAGCAAGTGCTATGCCACTACCAGCAATTTCTGGAAGCGAAATCCACCGTGGCAAACCACGACGTTTTCCTTCTCTTTTCCCCACCCTGGCTTTCCGCCTACCAAACAGCTTTGCTCTGGATTGGGGACTATAAACCCTCCCTCATTGTACGTTTAGTAGACGGCGCTGTGAAGGATTTAACGGGGGAGCAGAGGGAGCAGGTTGAGCGAGTGAGGGACGAGACCAAGCGAGCGGAGAGAGAGGTTTCTGAGGCAATGGCCGCCGTTCAAGAGAGCATGGCGAGTCCGCACATGGTGGGCCTCGTCAGGCTGCTCCACCCCGACCACCAAACGGCGCTTCATGGATTGAAGACCGCTCTTACGAAGGTTTTCCATAGAGCCGATGAGCTTCGCGCCTCCACCATGATGAAGCTGCTGCAGATCTTCACCACCCCGCAGACTGTTCAATTCCTTCTCGCCACCATCCACTTTCAGAAGCGCCTCCGCAACTACTCTTTCCACACAGACCAGGTTGGACCCTCCCAATGACTTCATCTATCACTATTTATTCGCCATTTTTCTTCCCTCAAACAATATCCCCTATTTCTTTCCTTTTCCTTTCTTTTTTCATTTATAACCATCCAACCATCTTCCATTAAGTTCATACACAATAAGGATGAAAATCCTGTATCACATTTCGTTTCCCATCTATCATCAACAAGCGCCAACACCACCTGTCCTTTATTAAGGAACCAAATTCTCATTTCTTACTCTCCCCTGTCAATAATCATTATATTATTTAATAAACTACATAAAAAAATATTAAATAATATTCTTGATTTAAAGAACACAAGAAACTGAATACTAATTGTGCATAGAAGATGAACTGTAGAAAAGGAAATTCGTTCATTAATGATTAGCAATAGGAAAAGAGGACACACAATGAATACCAAAATAACAGAGGATTACATAAAAAAAGAGTTAGATTTTCAGAACATATTTTTACTATTTCTCTTTCATTTTTTAAAAATAAGAAACAAAATATAAATAATGTGACATTTTTTATTTTTATTATTAAAACTTGAACAAAATAACGTTGAGAAGTTTGAGTTGTTTTTTTTTTTTTTTACTTTACATATGGTAAAATTGATTCTCTATATAATGTATAATTATTGATGAAAATGCTCTATTTTTATTTTTATTTTTATTTTAAAAAATTAATTTTGTTCCCTGCGCGGTTTTGTTAACCACTAAGTAAGGCAATTTTAGTGGTATCCAAGAAGCACAGTTTGCCGGCGGTTTCAGTGGTTCAGAGTAATTAGAAATTATTAAAGTTTCATTTAATAAGTTAGAAAGGAACGAAAAAATATTACTTTAAAGCATTTGACTTCACGCATATGCAGGTGAGTTTTGTGAAGTGCGAACTAAAAGTACAGTCCTCAATAAATAACAAATTACTTTTCCTTGACAGAAAAAAAAATTATTGAATCGCATAAATTAAAAAATAACATAATTTAATTTTGATATTTAATAAAAAAATATTTTTAAAATACTCTTCCTGAAAACTTTATATTATGCATTAAGAAGAATGACTAAAAATAGAATATCAATTAATTAAAGAGTAATTTGAATATTTTTTTGGTGAATTAGTAATTTTTAAAAAATGACATTAAATAAAATAAATAATTAAAATTTATTTTTGGGACACCTTCTATCCCAAACACTTTATTTATTAATTAAAAAAAATAAAAAAATTGTTATTATTAAAATAATAGACTTTACATTTAAGTAAAAAGAATTTACATCTCCTAATATACACTTATTTTTAAAAATTATAATATAATAAAACATAACATACAAGTAAATATATTAGGTTTTACAAATGAAATTTACAAGATTCTCAATTACTAAAACTCATGAAATATTGAATAATTCATCTTCATAACATAAAAATATTAAATTATTCTCTCTAATCCAAAGTCACACCTAATAAGAACATCCCAACAGAAAGTTAAAGAAAAGTTGAATCATTCATCACCAACAATATTATCATGATCTTATAGGCCTGAAAATAACATTTAACCAAAACAAAATGCAACAACAAATAGCAAGGAGTGAGAATACGTCTCACGCATGTTAAAACACATAAAGATAATGGACAGTCAACTAAAGTACAATACATAAACATACAAATTCATTCCATACCCATGACAGAAATTATATGTCCACACACATAAACTTATTCATGCTAATGATGTTCATGCATGCTCTCTTAGGTACACGCCCGAATCATGAAATTAAGCTAGGAAGAATAAAGAGAATACATGGCAAGGATGGAGCATAGTAAAGATATTTTAGGTCATAGTCTTAGAAATACTTGTAAATATTGTGTATTTTATTTAGTAATTTTGGTGGGTGCATTTAGTAGTTTGTGAGCCATATATTTTCAGTCATTTTCCCTTTATTTTAGTGGGTGGAATGTCATTAGTTATTTGTGTGAAATGTATGGTAGAAGGTGGATAGATTTATTTTCCACACCCCTTTGTTTGATTTTGATACTCTTTTAACATCCACATATGCATGAGCAACATGTGAGATCCTTATGTCCCCTCCATGTGGTGCCTAGATCACTCTCTCTCCTAAGTGACATCTATTTGTCTCTTAATTCAAATTCAAATTTGAATTAAAAGAACTAGATCCATATTATTAGGATCTAATGTCACATAAGGAAACATAGATCCACTTTCGTAGTACGTTGTTTGGCTTGGCTAGTTTTTAATTAGTCCTTAGTCTATTGTAGCTCATCTTGAACGTCCAAGTTAGCTTAGGAAGTCATAAATAACATTCACCTTCTCTTGTATCGTTTTAACACTTTTATGAATGAAATCTATACTCAAACTTGAGAGTTTCTTCTTAGAGAGTTCATGTTCTCTCTAAATTGTGAGAGTTTTTCTATGACTTTTATTAAGGGTTTCTTCTCTTGTGGCAAAATTTTACCAACCATGGTTTTCTTTTATGAAGTGGCGCCTATTCACCCTCTATTCCTAGTCTCTCTACCTCTATCTTCAACCTTGGAACTTCTTTGTAGCAAGATCATGGGAGTAGCAATCCAAGATTGCATCATATGATATCAAAAGTCTACTCCTTAGAGGTTCTTCTTCTCTACCTTATTTTCTAATTTCCTTGTTGTACTCTTGTCTTGTTCTCCATGTTCTTGAATTTTTTTCAGCTTAATTCAAGTTGTTATATAAATTCCTTAATTGTCTTGTAGTTTTGAATTTTAAATTTTTAGATGCAATATTCTTGTCATTTTATTTCTTTATTCAAAATTTATTGTTACTTCATTGAATTAGTGCTTATTTCTCTATTTTAGGATTCCTAATCTTGTCCTTATACCTTTTATTTTGTGTATTTATTGTTGAGAACTCAAAAAGAGCTTAGTTGTGTTCGCCACACCTCTGTGGAAAAACCCACAGCGCTGTGGACTGTGCATTTTTGCTTAAAAAATTATGTTCTCTATTTTTGCGTTTTGTCTCTATTTTTTCAGGTCTGATTTGACCTTTTTAATTTTGATTTTATAATCTCCATGTCTTGTTTTTAATAGTCATATTTAGTTCTTAATTTTGTCAAATTAATTTTCTAATTCTAGCCTATTTTATTTTGCTTAAAAAGTGTGTTGTTGCCTTATTTGAAATTGAGCATCTAAGAGATTCTTACCTATGAAGTGATTTCATGAATCAAGAAGTCTCATATGCTTGTAGTCTAAGCATGATCTATTAAAAAAACTTTCAAAAAAATCTAGTGCTCAATTTCTTCCTATTTCATCTTATTGCTTGAATTTTAGTATCTTTTTTTGTGCTACTTTTGAGGTGATTTTTGTTTGTTTGTTTGAGCTGTTTGGAAGTGTATTTTTCCAGCAAGGATGTTGCTCAAAACAAGCTACCTAATACAAAAAGCCAACACTCTTATTCATACCTTAAGTCATATTGAATTTTAGTGCATTTTGAGTTACTTTTGGCATTTTCTTAAGTTACACTTTTAGTTAAATTTTGCGTGCCTTCCCTTGCTTTGTTCAAGAAATTTTCACTCTTTAATCACTCTCCAAGTTCAGTTAAAAAAAAAGAGGAATTAGGTGCAGTGCAGGTGCAAAATAAAAAAAAAAGAAAATAGAAGAAAACAAAGTGCAAAAGTAATACAAAAATACAAAAAATAAATAGCAAAATTTGCTGCACCTAATAGCAAATTAAAATCTGAAAAAGAGTGCTCTAATTTGATTAAAAAGTGCTTGAACTTGCAGCTATTATTCATGGCCATAATTGATTAAAATTGTGTAGTTCTTGAAAAATTTTTGAGTCATTTTGCATTTTAGTCTCACTCTACTCTAGAACTTTTCTAGGATTTTCTTTAGTTTGTGCCTACTTTTTTTGCCTTAATTTTAGTTTGTCTTTATCTTGATCTTTGAGTCATGTCTCTAATCATCTTTCCACTTGGATAGTGTCCTTTCTTAATTGTGCATTTCTTGCTTTGTTTACTTCTACTTTGCATCCTTGGTTGCTTTGGTGTTTGTGCCACTTTGTGTAAGGAAGCCATTAGTTTGGGAGTCTTCCATAAGGGTAACGTATTAAGGAAGAGTTGAAAAGTCAAGAAAAACTTGAACAAAAGGAGGAGCAAGACACATAGAAAGTGATACACTTGGTAAGGAAAGCTTGGGAGATAAAACTTGAAGACTTTTCCTTTTATTTTTGTTAATTCCTTGTATTAAAAGGGTTTTTTCAAGTGTTGGATGCCCGTAAGGGTCACTTCTTTTTATGTGTAATAGTTAATTTCTCGTTTTTAGGTGTGAAGAAGAATTGATACACTTCTTCATACCTTAGGTGCACGTTTAGGTCCCTTCTCTTTTAGTTCTTGCTTTTAGTTTCTTACTTTAGGCGTTTTTAGTGGTGCATAGAGTTCCAAAGACTCTTGCACTTGTAAGATCATGTTTAGGTTTAGGTTTTTGTATGTTATACGCTTTTAGTTTGTGTTTGAGTTCTACAGACTTTTACACTCTAAGGTGAGAAACCAAAAATAAAGGGTGAGATGAGTGAACTCTATTCTTGGTACAAATATCCCCCTAGTTCTTTCCACAACCCAAATTCACCTTTATTTTCCTACTCATATAATCATGAGAGATTAGAAAAAGAAAGAGAGAAAGAAAAATGAAAGAGAGGTATAGAAAAGAGAGAAAAGAAATAAAAAGAGAAGAGAGAAAATAAAAAGAGAAACAAGAAAAAGAGAAGAGAGAAAGAAAAGAGAAAGAGAGGAAAAAGAGAGAAGAGAAAGAAAAGAAAAAGACAGGAAAAAAGAGAAAATAATGGGAAGAGTATTGGAAAAGAAATGAAGAGAGAAGAAAAAGAGAAAAGAAAGAGAAAAGAGATGGGAGAGAGAAGCAAAAGATAGGAAGTAGTATTGGAAAAAAGGAGAAAAAGTGTGGAGGGAAAGGGAGAGAAAACATACACTCACCCTTCAAAACTTAGAAAAAGAAATAAAATAAAAAGAAAAGAAGAGATTTCTAGGAAGACAATTCTTAGTAAAGATTCGACTTTGGCTTCAAAAGAGGACCTTAGAATAGAACAATCTTCCAACCAATCACTAAAAACACAAGTTGAAATTGAGATTGTGCCAAAAACTTTTGAGCATATTGAATCATAATCTCAAGTTCAACTTAAGCATGATTTTCCAACAAGCACTTTAACAAGTTTTGGACTTGTGTCATTATATTTTGAGATTAAAGAATCTCAAGACCAACACTTGGAAAAAGTTGAAAGAGAAGTAAAGCTTTAGGAGGGTTACTCCTTGGATTCCAAGGGGGACCTTACTCAAGAAACTTCTCTCTTAGGGAAACTTGAATGTGAAGTCTTATTAAACACTTCACCAAGTTTTGAACTTGAACTTACATCTATAAGGTTCAAACAAAAGCCTCAAGTTCAAAATTTGGATAAAAGTGAGAGAGAAGAAGGTCTTCAAGAAGATTACTCCTTAAATCCTAAGGAGGATCTAATTAAAGAAACTTATCTCTTAGGACAAGTGCAAATTGAGGTTGTGTCAAAAACCTTTAACACATTATTCCAGAACCTCTAATTGTACTTAAAGATAAGATTCCATCAAGTATTGAACTTGAGTCATCATTCACAAAGCTCAAACAAGAATATCAAGTTCAACACTTAAATCAAAATGAAATGGAAGTTGTTCTTCAAAAAGACTTTTCCTTGCCATCTAAGGAGAATCTTATTGAAGACAACTTTCTTACTAAACAATTGGAAGTTTCTCTTCAAGAAGACTTTTCTTTCCAATCCAATGAGAATCTTATTTAAGACAAATTTCTTACTAAACAATTGGAAGTTTCTTTTCAAGAAGACTTTTCTTTTCCATCCAAGGAGAATCTTATTGAAGACAATTATCCCTTTGAACAAGTGAAAGTTGAGGTTGTGCCTACTCCCTTTGAACACAATGAACCACAACCTTAACATAAATCAAAATATCAATATTTAATGAGTCATTACACCATCTCCAACCACAGCTAGGATGACACCTCATCAAATACACCCTGACCATCATCATCAACACACTATATGTCAAGTTGAAATCAACATCAATATCACATAGTGAAACAAATATCCAATTCACAAACCTCAAAAAACTTTCAAGCATTCAGTTATTCACCACACTCACAATTATAAGATATATTACAATAATCTAATAACGTCATCATAATCCACCACGTCTGCAACTAGGATGACACATCATCAGGAACACACCCTGACTATCCTCAATCATCAACACGTTATACATTCAACTTAATCAACACAAATATCATACAGTGAGTCAAATCATCAGTCCATGCTCCCTAAACAACTTTCAAACATTTAATCATTCATAGCACTCATAATTATAAGATACATCACAATATTTCACACCACAACAATCAACACCATTACAACTCACACTATCTCTTCTTATCTTATTCTTTTATAGCATCATGTAGTCTAAATACAATATCTATAGTTATACTACTGATATAAGGGTAGTATAAGTTTTTTTAGAAATATTATACATTTATCTAAGACTTTTATGTTGATGTCCATAGTTAGTTCTATCATCTACTATTTTTAAAAACTATAAACTCGATGCTATTAACCCTAAATATGAAAGCTTGACCTTTACTTACTAATTTATTCATAACTTGATTTATATACATCCTTTTTGAGTGATTCCAACTCCAACGCAAACCTAACATATGAGGCTGCAAATTTGATGAAAAACACAAAACCTAATGAGGTTGTTTAGGTCACATGATAAGGCTTGCAACACACAAACATATGTTTCACTCACTAGATTACACACTCAACTTATAACTCACATAAAATAGTTAATTCATAACATTTCTATCTTATTCTTAAGACTAAACTATAGCCCCAAATATCTAGTTTCTAAAACAACAAGTGAAACTCATTTTTGTTAACTACACAGAAAGATATTACAAAAACACTAAGATATGTTAATACAAAAATTTCTAGATAACAAGTATTCAACTTATAAGGTTCCTAAAATATAATTCTAGCTCCAAACTCTCAAACATTCTATTTCTTTATCTCTTTTGTTTATTATCAACACACTCTATAATTGCAGTGATAATCATTAATTTTCCATCAATCCTCTCAATGGAAGAAAAAATTCAACACCTAACATCTAACTAATCCTTTAGGTATGAAGAATGGTTTAAACAATAGAGAAGTTACTCCTCTATCTCATTAATTAATAGGCTAAATTACTACTGTGCCCTTATATTTAGGGGGTAGCTCACTTTGTGCCCTTCAATTTTGTTTTGCGCACCTTTTGCCCTCCAACTTTTTCAAAAGTTTAATTTTTTCCTTTCCGTCAAATTTAGGACATTGACTGTTAAAAATGAACGTTGACTTACGTAATTAAGTAACGTGACATAGTTATATTGTAATTAAGAGTTAATTAAAGTTTAATTAATTATTTGGAAATGCTAATCTTGGGGAAATGAAAGCTAAAGCTAATCCACTAGACCAAAGGTTAGAGCCTGTTTTGTTCTGCAATTCCAATGAATTTAAACTAATCAATAGCAATGTTAATTTTAAAAATATAGAAAAGTTGAGCAAGGCTGGAATTGAACCGAGGTCTAGAAGTTTAATTGCTAAAGTCATACCCCTAGACCAAAAGTCAATATTAGTTTTTTTTGTGAGATTCAAATTTAATTAAACTAATCATGTGACAACATTAATTTTAGATTGAAATTGGACAAAGTAATATTTGAACCTAGGACTTGTGAGAGTTTTAAGACAATACCACTAGATAGTAAGCCGACTTTGGTTTATTGTCTCTTTTCCTTTGTTTTGTTTTACTATTCTTGGTCATTTATATTGTAAATTTTTTAAATAAAGAAACTTTTTTAAATTCTAAAAACTACTTAGCTTGATTTTATGTTAAATCTATTTGAATAAGTTTATTTTTTTAATTTTTAATTTTATATTTAAGTTTTAGTTGTTACTTTAATTTATAGTTTTTAACTTTTAATTTAAATTTTAATTTCTATCTTTTATTTTTAATTAGATTTTATATTTTATTTGTATATTTTAATTTTAAATCTATTGTAGGTCATTTTATGTTATATATTTTATTTGTGATTTTGAAACTAAAATTAAGAATTAAAAGTTGAAATTAAAATTAAGGGTTAACAACTAAAACTAAAATCTACTTATATTAACAACAATATAAAATTTAAAATCTAATTAAAAATAAAGACATAAATTAAAATTGAGAATTAAAATTTAAAATTAAAATTTCTCCATTTAAAAAATTTGTAAATTTTAATATATTTTTAAAACTAATCTTACCATGATTAGTTTAATTAAATTTGAATCTCACAAGAAAAATAATATTGGCTTTTGGTCTGGTGGTATGACATTAGCATTTAAACTTCTAAACCTGAGTTCAATTCCAACCTTGCTCAACTTTTTTATATTTTTAAAATTAACATTGCTATTGATTAGTTTAAATACATTAGAATTGCAAAATAACATAGGTTCTGACTTTTGGTCTAGTGGAATAGTTTTAGTTTTTCTTCTTTCAGGACTTGAGTTTGATTATTGCCATGATACATGTTTTTGATATTTTTAAAATTAGCATTTTCAAATAATTAATTAAACTTTAATTAACTCTTAATTACAATATAAACCTTCCACGTCCTAATTTGACGGAAGGGCAAAAATTAAACGGAAATTGAAGGGCACAATGTGAGCTACTCCCTAAATAGAGGGACATTGGTGGTAATTTGGCACAAAGTGAGCTACTCCCTAAATAGAGGGACACTAGTGGTAATTTAGCCTAATTAATAATATAATTAAGTTCTTCACTATTTAATAATCAGTAGCATTCATAGAAACAAACAAACTAATCAATTTCATAAACACATGAAAGTTTAATCCCTAAGAAGACTTAGGGTTCACTTCCACTACCCTATTTCTTATATAGAACCCAACTTTAACGCAAAAGACTAATTAATATTATCCAATACTTTGTTAAAAAATACTAATCTCTAAGGTATAAAAGGGAAAATCTCAATGTCAACATAATTATTACATCCAAATAATCTGATAGTGAACATGTACTCCCACAATCAAACAAAATAAATTAATATATACATCTGATAATTATTCATAAGTGTCAACCACACCTAAATCTCACTTTCTCTTATGTCTCATTCAAACACATATCCAATCAACAAAATAAATTATTACATTAAACTAACCATGCATAAATTATAATCTAGAAAACCATATCATTGTATAAATACAAATCTTCAATTACATATGTCTACACAGGCATATACAAAACATATTATCAACCCTCGCTACGTGTGTTCATAACCCTTCAATAACATACATGCAACATTAAAACCTATCAAAGCTTAAGAATCAATTCACTACCCATTTACTCTATCATGCCACATGAGAGATAATTTTTCACCCCTTACCTCGATGAAGAAACAGAGATAAACGAAGATTTTCCTTTGCTGATCTAATGAACCCTTGCCAAAATAGAGTTTTTTATGTGCTGCCATTTTCTCCCAAACTATACCTACAAATGCAGATCCGAACGGTCATAATGGAGAGTTACACTTCTGGAACCCACTGTCCAATTTCAAGCCCGATCCAACGGTTAACTAATATGCAATGATGAGATTACGAAAACTATACAAGGTTGGTGCAAGAATAACTTTCTCTCTTCCTTTTCTCTCTATGACTTCTCTTTTTCTTTCCCCAAACTTCATGAAACTCTAGGGAAAAAAATGAGGCAAGAGTAGTTATGTCCCTTCCTTCCCTTTTCACATGACAACACGAATAGGCTTAACTCATTCAACTCCTTTACCTTTTCACTTAACCTCTTAACTTATAATATGCAAACTCTTATTAAAAATATATAATATAAATATACCTCTCCTTATTGTTATTGTTTCAAAAAATATTTATTCTTTTTATCTTAACAATATAAATATATATATATATATACTTTAGTTTCTTTGAAATAATTAATTATAATAAATGACTAAATTTCTATTAACTAATTCAATTAATTTAAAAAAACTAAAATGCCTCATTTATGAAAATTGGATTGTTATTGTTTGTATTCTAATTTAAAAGAAAATCAATTTTTCAATTATATTTAAGTTGTAGAAAATTAAGGCTTATTTGATTTAATGTTTAAATAAATGGAGAGACATTCCTATACATGTTATGTGAGAAGTAGAATTGGAGGTTTTTCAACTTAAATATTCAACATTCTTGTGTCTTACCTTAGCTTAGAAAAATAAGAGAGAAACTGAGTTTTTATCTGTGTTTTAAAAAAAAGAACAAACTAATACAGTGATAAATACGTACTAGAAATAATCAAAGCTTCAAATAAAATGAAGTTCATGAAAAAAAAATGTGTTAGTTGAGATGAATTTTGAGCTTTTTGTTTGGTCCTTAATTAGTCCTGATTAACCTCATTTACTGATGCTGAACTTCTCTTCTTTCCTCTGATCCCAGGCTGGATGGTAGGATATACTATGACAGTCAAATTTTCTTAAATGAGGTGATTTTGTTATTTTAAATTAATTGTATTAGTTAATAGAAATTTAGTTATTTATTATGATTAATTATTTTAAAAAGGATAATATATATTGTTATTAGAGAAAAGAATAAAATAGATGTTTTCGAAAACAATAAAATAGATGTTTTCGAAAACAATAATAATAAGGAGAGGGTATATTTATATTATACTTTTTCAATTACCACTTGCCATTTTCAAAATTTTTATAAATACTCATTTTACTCCCTCTACCCCTCCCTCTCTTAAATATTTTTTCATTCCTCTCTCTCCTCCCATCCTCTCTCTCATCCCCTCTACCCCTCCCTCTCTTCTTAGTATCATATGATGATCATCTGGAATGGTGAAATAAGTCCACATTATTTAATTTATTAATTTTTTATTATAATAATTACATATTTATTATATTAATTTATTTAATAAATTTTAGTGTACTTAATTAAATTAATATTTAATTAAATTTTAGTGTACTTAATTTATTATTTTTAGTATAATGTAGTACATGTCATCTGGAATGGTGAAATAAGTCCACATTATTTAATTTTTTAATTTTTTATTATAATAATTACATTTATTATATTAATTTATTTAATAAATTACATTTTAGTATAATTATTTAATTAAATATTTGATCATGTAACATGTAATTAAATATTTAATTAAATTTTAGTGTACTTAATTTATTATTTTTAGTATAATTATTTAATTTATTAATTTTTATTATAATAATTACATGTTTATCATATTAATTTATTTAATAAATTACGTGTTTATTATAGTTATTTAATTAAATATTTATTTAGTATAGTTCATTACATGTAGTATATCCATGTATTTAATTTATTAATTTTTTAGTATAATAATTTAATTTCTTTTTTTTAGTATACTAATTTAATTAATATTTTGTGTACTCAATTTATTATTTTTACTATAGTTATTTAATTTATTATTTTTTATTATAATAATTACATGTTTATTATATTAATTTACTTGATGAATTATGTGTTTAATATAATTTAATTAAGTATTTGGTTAGTGCAGTTAATCACATATAGTATATTCATGTATTTAATTTATTAATTTTTTTAGTATATTTATTTAATTTCTTATTTTTTAGTATAGTAATTTAATTAATTTTCAGTGTACTTAATTTAATTTTTTTATTATAATTATTTAATTACTTAATTATGTATTTGGTATAATTAATAGTTTACTCTTTTTTTGTAGGTCTGTGTTGATCTTAAATGCATATAGCACACAGACCGAAACTGCAGTTGATTGGAGAACCTCACGCTCAAATTGAAGATTACGTTACAATTGTGAGTTATTTCCATTAATTAGTTGAACATTTGAGATAATCGACACAATCCTTATTTGTGCCTTTATGGAGAAATGACACAAGGAAATATCTAGTTTCCATCTACCTATCGGGGAGATGACTGTTACACTTGATGATGTGTCCTGCTTGTTACATCTACCTATGATGGGTTTGTTTTGCAGTTATGAATACATGAATATGAATATGGTAGTTCTCGTTCTAATAGAGTTATTGCGTATCACTACATGAAGCCTTTAACGAGGTTACCACTTGTAGATGGGGTTTGTACGTGTGTCTTGGCTAAGAGAGGTGCATGAAGAAAGATGTGCAAGTAGTCAAAGGGAGCAGGCTCCTCGAGCATATTTGTTGCACCTTGTTGGGTGCACAATATTTGTAGAAGAGCAACACCTATGTTTGTGTAATGTATCTGAAGTTTTTTAGTGACCTTGAGTAGACAATTACCTATTCTTAGAGTGTGGCTGCATTGACATATTTGTATCATCATCTTGATGATGCACGCTACAATAGGACGAAACAATGCGTGTGTTACGCGACTTTAATGTAGGTTAGTACTTTTTATAAAATATGGTATGTTTATACAATTTTTCATGCATTACGTATAACTGATACGAGTATATTAATATTTTATGCAGGCTTGTATCTACAAACACTTTCCGATGATTGGGGCAAGATCATTAGCTATTGGATACAATGAGGCAAAGCCCCGCACCTTGCATTGGAATGTTGCTACAGATAGACAATCAACCCTTGAATACAAACAATAGTTGGACCAGCTAACTTTTGAAGCAGTTATATGGTCATCGTATGATGAACACAAAGTTTCATTTGAATTCTAACATATTAGTTTGTTCTCTGACTGGATTTGGGTCGATGAATATACGTAGTTGCATCTCTCTGAACGGGTTCACCAACAATTTAAGCTTGTCTAAGGAATTCCCAAAGATCCAATATTTTTCAGACTTGAAGCAACCACACCTGATGAAATGGACTAGCGGTAGGTCGAGTTTGGACAACATTTAGCGTATATGAATATTCGGGTGGTTAACCCATCAGACTGTTCTCGTGACTATATGTCGTGGTATTTTCAAGTGTCGCATCCATATGTTTGTCCACCATAAAAAATTAACCACAGGTGGTTCCAGAATCGACACGTGTCCAACAAAAGACTCATCATACAGGGTCGAACAATCACATAGATAATAGCAGTCGAGCTGTTGAGGATGATGTTTGATTTGATATAAATATTTACATATGTTGCATTCACATTACTTCAATAATTGTTAATTTTTTGTTAAACGATAATCGTTTCAGGACTTTCCACAAGAGATGATTAGGCATCTGCAACATATGATTGACCTTTAGATGGTACTACAAGGAACACCAACTTAGGAAAAAATCCAACAACTTATAGCACTAACACTTCATTAGCTATGATTGCGCATTGCGTGCTTAATAATGACATGTTTGTCTTATGTACTTTTTCTTTAACAAAATATGATATTGTTGTGAAAAAAGATATTATATATGTTTAAAAATAATTTATTCATAATAATATTTTCATAGTAATTCATTTTATACATACAATTCAATCATCATCTAACTGATGTACTATTGCCTAACATATAAAAACTGGTGAATGCGACTAACGTAAGGTGTCAACCAATCATGTAAGGCCAGATGACAATATGTTTTCCACAGAATATCTGTATCTAGCATTGAACAATGCTTCTTTAGGTAGACCTACAAACAAACACAATATGATATAAATGAATTATGTATAATATCATGTATGTTTTAGTTGAGTAATGTAAAAACACATGTGTTATACCTAAACAAAGTGGTTCTCATTCACATGAGCTATACAAATGAATCAACGAGTTGAGGTATCAACGCAAAGAGAACTTTTTAAGGGGCAAAAGGTTATGCATTGCTTTATAGATAAAGAAATCAATATAACATTATATCAAGTTGCAATGACATATCCCATGTCAGGTAAAGTCATCCATTTGTCAACATTGATATGCAAAAAAATGGTTATTGTTAACAAATGCATACATTAAAAAGACGATTTTAATGATCATAATATATATTTATATCATGTGTCGATTATCAACAAGTAATGAATTCCATAAAAGTTGAAATCGATCGTCACTACCAAATATAGTTGTGTACTTAGAGCACCAACTGTTAATCAACAAGAGCCAAGAATCTTCACCCAAACCCATAAGTCTAGCAATTGCACGATAGCCACAATAATCATTAACCACAACATCTATTATGCTTTGAAAATATGGATGCATAAGATCAGACAATTGATTTATGAGCATAATCTTCATGTTAAGTTTATTACCAACAGAATTTGATGACTTTTGTGAAGGATAACTATGATTATCTAAAACAAATGCATTACATTGTTCAAAATAAGATGGGTCACGCTTTGTTGATCTTTTAGCTTGATGTGCATGACCTTTTTGGTTTCCTTTGGTCTTAACCTTTTATTTTGGAGGACATATTGAAGTACGATCAGGATATACTATTTTATTTAATTTGTCTCTGATACTGATTTTTTGAGAGAAGTCAACCTTGTTAAAACACTGATAGATGACATTAATCTGTGGCTAGATTGCCAACTCTTCATCACTACACAAATCACCAAAACTAAGTTGCCTCCATGTTGGATGAAATGCACCAATAAGAATACTTCCAACCACATATGTGGTTAGTTCACATGCATACGGAATACTATGCGTAGTCCTCACTACACACCTATAGTTTGAACTATTTCTACCAACAAGTTGGACCCGTTCATATTCTAGTGAGATTCATAGCATACCTTGACACAAAGCCACACAAATTCTTGTATATCGTGAGATTAAATGCATGTCTAACAAAATAGATACTTTTCTGAAAATATGCTTTAATTTAGGTATTTGCAATTGCAACATACTGTCCATGGTATCCCAACTGATATGAATCCTCTGTCAGTTTAGGATTCTGAAAGGATCCTAGGAATTTAGCTTGCCGCCTTAACAAAATTGATCAACGTGGAATGCAAACAATTGCCAAAAATAAACTGATTAGAATTACTATCAAACTCTTAGACATAAAATGGAAATTAAAAGTTATTGAAATTCAACGAGTAAACGAGTTTTCGAATAATGTAGGACTTTCCTGTGCAATTGATCATAAAGTTTACTGGGCAGAATTGGGTATGAATGGAAAAGACAGAAAATGGAATAGGAATTGATAGACTCCACACTTCCAAGGATGGAAGATATGTCTATGAGATTGCACACACAAAGGGGTGAATTACCTTTAATAAATCTCAAAAGATTTTGGATTGTCAAGAACCCAAAGGAGAGAAAACCTCAACTAATTTTTTTATTTCCAAAATATTATGTCTTACATATCATTCTTGCCCAAATTTATATGCCTAATAAACTCAGCTTATGTAGGTTTAGTGGCTTTCTAAATTCAGCTGAAGTTACAAAATAATAAAAACTAATAATGGGCAGCTTAATAACAAAGTGTAACTGCCAAAGCAAATTAAACATTTATACTAATTAGAATTGATAACCTAGGTGGCTGCAACTTTAATTAGACAATTCTGGTTGCCCACCATTAACTAAGTAAACTCCAAGAAAATGAGTTTAATTTATTCTAAACTTCTCTTCCATTAAGGTCAATCATTGTTCTCTTCAGTCCTGATACAATTAACAATTTTAAACTTTATTTCTTTAATGTTTGTGATGCACTCCCTTGATCTCTTCAACCAAGGTTCCTTCCTTTAAGAAAATGGAGGATGGAGAGGTTAGAAATGGGAGAGGGTTGACGCCACTTTCTAGGAGAAAGATGAGTCAAAAAATTTTATGCTGCTTGCCACAAGGGAGAGGTTCCTTGATAAAAGCTTTAAGGGAGAGATTCCTCAAGAGAGAGGATTCTCAAAGACACTCAAGAATAAATTGCTCAAAAAGAGTCTTACTTCATTCAATCAAGTATGATTTGTACAAGAGAGACTAGGTGTATTTATAGCCAAAAGAGGGAACAAGACACTCAAAACTAGGCAATGTGGGACTTGGGCCTAATTAGTATTAGGAGCACTAATCCCTCTTAGGCCTACTAAAAGTGTGCCTAGCCTTAAGCTAGGGAGTATCACGGCCTAATCAAGGGGGTGTGGAAAGAGATCCACACTCCTTTGTGTTATTAGGCCTTTTACTCCCCTCACCTCCCTTCCTAAGCTAATTACACCCTAAACTCTAGAAACTAAAATAAATGGCCAAAATACAAGGCCTAAAAGGGAATTAAAAGCTAATTAATATTTACAAGAGGAATACTAAGGACTATGGCCTAAAATATCTATCTCCATCATTAGCTGGGGTCTTGATGAGTCTTTCCGGGCCAAGTCCTCTTCAATCCTCCTAGCCATTGCCCTAGTGAGAGGGCCCTTGATAGGTAGGATTGCATCATCTCCTCCCCCATCAGAAGGATTTGTCCTCAAATCTGAAAGGTCGTCCTCTTCCATGTCAGCACCTAAAAAGGGGGTAAGATCACAAACATTAAAGGTGGTGCTAACTCATAATCCTCGGGAAGGTCTAACTTATATGCATTATTATTTACCTTCTCAAGGATTTGGAAGGGACCATCTCCTCGAGGGATAAGTTTGGACTTCCTCTTAGAAGGGAAACGATCCTTTCTTAGGTGAGCCAAATCCAATCGCCCTTTTCGAAGATGACTTCCTTCCTCCCCTTGTTGCTAGATGAAGCATACCCCTTAGATTGGGTTTCAATATTAGTTTTGACCCTCTCATGTAATTTTTTGACAAAATCAGCCCTAGTTTTCCCTTATTTATGAAAACTTCGGGTGTTAGGGAGTGGTAACAAGTCCAGAGGGGTGAGAGGATTAAAACCATATGCAAACTCAAAAGGGGAGTGCTTAGTGGTTCGATGAACCACCCTATTATATGCAAATTCGATGTGGGGGAGATATTCATCCCAAGACTTGTGGTTGCCTTTCAAGAGTGCCCTCAAGATAGTGGATAGGGATCTATTTACTACCTCAGTTTGTCCATCTGTTTGAGGATGACAAGTGGTAGAAAATAAGAGCTTAGTTCCTAGCCTTGCCCAAAGAGTTTTCCAAAAATGGCCGAGGAACTTAGCATCCCTATCAGAGACTATCGTTGAAGGTATTCCGTGCAAGCAGACAACCTCACAAAAGAAAAGCCTTGCTATGTGACTCGCGTCATCCACTTTGTGGCAAGGAATGAAATGTGTCATTTTACTAAAGCGGTCCACTACCACAAAGATGAAGTCTACATCTCGTTGGGTTCTTGGGAGCCCAAGGATAAAATCCATGCTAATATCTACCCAAGGTGTAGAAGGAGTGGGTAAAGGTGTGTAAAGTCCATGAGGCATTACTCGGGACTTAGCTTGTAAACAAGCTATGCATCGCAAGCAATGTCTTTGGACATCTTTTTTCATATGGGGCCAAAAGAATTTTCTTTTAAAAGCATTAAGGTTTTATCAATTCCAAAATGCCCCATGAGCCTACCTTCATGGCTATCTTTTGTTAGCAATTTCCTAATGGATCCTTGGGGTATACAAAGTTTGCCCTCTTTGAATAAGTATCCCTCACACATGTAGAAGCCATCTTTGGCTTTGGAAGATAAGGCAGTATAAATGGTTCTAAAGTCTTGGTCAAAAGGATACATTTCTTTTATGTCATCAAATCCCAAAATTTGAGCACTGAGGGTGGCAAGGAGAGAATGCCTCCTTGAAAGAGCATCGGTCACCACATTTGTTTTTCCCTTTTTATATTTGATGACATAAGGAAAAGTTTCAAGAAATTCAACCCATTTAGCATGCCTCTTGTTCAACTTTCCTTGCCCCCTCAAATACTTAAGTGACTCATGGTCACTATGAATGACAAATTCCTTGGAAACAAGATAATGTTCCCAAGTTTGGAGGGCACGGATTAAAGCATAAAACTCCTTGTCGTAAGTGGGGTAGTTGAGGTGGGCACCATTGAGTTTTTCACTAAAATAAGCAATGGGGTGCCCCCCTTGCAACAGCACAGCTCCTACACCTACTCTCGATGCATCACATTCTAGCTCAAAAGTTTTTGAAAAGTTGGGGAGGGCTAGAACGGGTGCATTAGTGAGTTTATCCTTGAGCAGTTGAAAAACTTCTTTTTGTTTTTCACCCCACAAGAAAGGAACTTCCTTCTTCACCAAGTCATTGAGTGGTGAAGCTAATGTGGAGAAGTTAGGCACAAAGCGCTTATAAAATCCTGTGAGACCATGAAAGGTCTTGATCTCAGTCACACTAGTAGGGTGGGCCATTCTTGATTTTTTGGGGGTCCACTTGGACCCCTTGGGCACTAATGACAAAGCCCAAGAAAACCACACTAGGAACACAAAAAGTGCATTTTTCTAAGTTTGCAAATAGTTTATTCATTCTAAGGACAGATAAGACCTCCCTAAGGTGTCCTATATGTTCTTCTAAAGACCTACTATAGACTAAAATATCATCAAAATAAACAACTACAAACCTACCAATGCAATCCCTAAGTACATGATTCATGAGACGCATGAAAGTGCTTGGAGCATTGGTGAGCCCAAAAGGCATCACCAACCATTCATAAAGACCGAATTTGGTCTTAAAAGCGGTTTTCCATTCATCTCCTTCTTTGATTCTTATTTGATGGTAACCACTTCTAAGATCAATTTTTGAAAATATTTTGGCTCCATGCAATTCATCAAACATATCGTCTAGCCTAGGGATTGGGTGCCTATACTTAATGGTGATGTTATTGATGGCACGACAGTCCATACACATCCGCCATTTTCCATCCTTTTTGGGCACCAACAAAACAGGAACCACAGAAGGGCTAAGGCTCTTTTGAACCCAACCCTTCTCCAACAAGTCTTGAACTTGAGACTCAATCTCTTTGGTCTCAACGGGGTTTGTCCTATACGCGGGTCTATTGGGCAGACTTGCGCCAGGAACAAGGTCAATTTGGTGTTCTATTCCCCTTAGAGGTGGTAATCCCCTCGGAACCTCTTGAGGGAAAAGATCATCAAATTCTTTTAAAAGATTTTGCACCCCTTTTGGAAGAGACTCAATTTCATGACTTGTGGCAGTGCCATAAGGTACCTCTTTACAAAGAAGGAGATAAAAAGGTCGATCAAGCAAGAGAGCTTCTTTAATATCCATTTTTGTTGCAAAATGACTCTCTTTCTTAATTACCTCTTTGGAAGGGGTACCTCCTTCCAACTCTCCCTCTTTACCCTTTTCAAACTTTAGGGATGAAAGCTTCTTTTTTTTTACTTTGAACTTTTTTTTCCTCATCTCTTTTATGTTTCATGATGAGTTGATCCTCAGCCACTTGTGAAGGTGTGAGAGGAGTCAACTTTATTCTTTTACCCTTATGAGTGAGGATTATCTCATTAGAGTAGCCATGGTGAATGACTTGTTTGTCAAACTGCCAAGGCCTCCCTAACAAGATATGGCCAGCCTCCATTGGAACTATATCACATAAGATCTCATCTTGATACTTTCCAATGGAGAACGACACCTTCACTTGTTGGTTTACAACCATTTCCCCTTCCTCATTAAGCCATTGGAGCTTGTAAGGTCTAGGATGAGGAATTGGGTGTAAGGCTAGCTTCTCTACCAACCTTGAGCTACAACAATTGCAGTAGGATCCACTATCCACAATGAGAGAACAAGTTTTGTCTAAAACTTTACAACGTGTATGAAAAATGTTCTCTCTTTGGGAGTGGTTAAGCTCAAGGGGTTGGCTTCCAAGAAGGCGCCTAACCATTAAGAGGTCTCCATCACAAGGATTTTCAACAATGTCATGCTCATGATACTCATGACCCCCTTCTTCCTTACTCTCACTAGAGGAGCAAGATGAGTTAGTCTCACTAAAAATCTCTTGGCCCCTCATGATAATGGTTTTCTTATTGGGGCACTGAGAGGCAATGTGACCTCTCCCAAGACATTTAAAGCATTTAATACTACTAGTCCTATTGTTAGAACTAGTAGGGGGTTGTCTCTATGATGCATGGGTTTATGTTCTTTATGCACATGCTTGGATGGTTCCTCTTTAGGAGAGCTCTTGGAAGAGCTTCCCTTGCCTAGGTCCCTATTTGCATAATTGTAGAATGGAAATTCTCTTTTTGCTCCACCTTTTCTTTTTAATTGATTTTCCACTCTTATGCAAAGTTGGACTAGGTCATCTAGATTATTATATGGTAAGAGCTCAATTTTGTCTCTTATGTCAAAGTTCAAACCACTTAAAAATCTAGCTTTGGTGGCCCTTGGTTCTTCAGTGACGCCCGCTCTCATCATGAAAAGCTCCATGGTTTGTCTGTACACCTTAACACTTGAGTTGTACTGTTTTAATCTTTGGAGTTTATCCAAGAGCTCTCTTTCATAATAAGAAGGGACGTGTCTTCGCCTCATAGCCCCCTTGAGATCATTCCAATAATCCACCGGAGGGTTACGAAGGCGACGCCTCTCATTGACCAAGGAGGTCCACCAATACATGGCATGCCCTTGGAAGCTAAGGGTTGCCAGCGGAACTTTTCTTTCTTCACTTATGTTATAACAAACAAAGAGTTGCTCTACCTTCATTCTCCAATCAAGGTAGTGATGCATTCTCCCCAAGCAAGGGCCCTATCACTAGGGCCATGGCTAGAAGAATAGAAGAAGACATGGCTAGAGTAGAGGGAGGAAGATCTCACCTCCATATGACCATCAAGTTATGCAAGCCATGACTTATTTACTTGTAATTTTTATTTTAGGAACCTAGGATTTTATTTTGGACATGTATTAGTCCATTTAATTTTCTAGGAGGTGTCTTAGTAATAAGAAGGGGTAAGATTAGCTTTTGGGCCTTTATTTAGGAAATAAGGGGGTAGTTTGATAACTACACCCTCTTTTGCTAAATAAAATCCAAAACTAATAAAGGAGTAATCTTGGCCCTTGGATGAGGTAGCTTGGGCACCAATTCTCATCTAAAGGAGGGTATTGATTGGACTTTGGGCTTCAATCCTCCTCCCTTGGATGACTCCTTTTAATCCTAGCCCTTCATTTCCTTCATGACTTGTCCAAGAGGTTAGCTCCCTCTATAAAAAGGTGCTCCTTCACACTCTTGTATTTTTTACACTTGATTGAATGGAAAAACCTTGAGTTGGCCAAAATTCTCTTAGTGTCCACCCTTCTCTCTTTGAGAATTCCTTAGGTTTTTATCAAGGGTTCCATCCCTTGTGGCAAACTTTCCCTCTTAGGCTTATCTTACCTTAAGTGGCGCCTAAAACCACCTCACTTCTTACCTCTCCACAAACCATTTCACCAAAGAAGAAAACCTCTAGAAAAATATCAAGGGAGGCATGCATCATTTGGTATCTAGAGCATTGGTTCTAGAGGTCTAAACTCTCTTCCTATCTCATTTATTTTTTCTTTCCGTTTTCCTATTTTATTTTATCTTTAATTTCCGCATTTTTTTCTAGCTTTCCATTGTTGTTTATCATTTCCATTTATATCTTGAGTTTATTGTTTTTAGTTATAGTTTATTTGCACCATTTATTTTTTGCTTGATGCAATTTATATTGTTCTTTTCTTTGCATCTACGTCTCTCCCATATTCATTAATTTCCGCTTAAGCTTTGAGTTGGGTGCTTTCTTGCTTGAATTTTGGTTTTGAGAATTTCTTGCTAAAAATCCATGCCGTTGTGGTGAATTCCACAACCTTGTGGTCAAGAAATTTAGACCAAATTCTTGTGTTTCCTTGCACCTAGTTGCCTTGTTTTTGCTTTATTTTTAGCTTTTATTTTTCACTTTTATACTCTTGTGTAGTTGTCTATAAGTCATGTTTATAGTTTCCCATTTTGTCTATTAATTCCTTTTAAGTTTAGCCTCTTTTGTTTTTACAAAAAAAAAAATTTGAAACTTCTTAAATTGAGCAACATAGAGGGTCATACCTCATGTCTAAGTCTCTTTAGAAGTTCATGTGCTTTTAGTTTCAAGCATATTCTTAAAAAAAATTCAAAAATAGTTGCTCAATTTCCTTTGTCTTTATTTTCCTTATACGTATAATTTGTAGCTCATTTGTGTGGTAAAGGTAGTTCTTGTTTGTGGGTGCTTTCACTTAAGCTATAAGTTTGGTATTTGTGTTTAACAAATTACTAAAAACTTAACAAAGCTTGAGTCCAGCGGCACACCAAACTACTAAACCATTAACACATCTATAGCTACTTTGCATTTTGAAGTCATTTCTAGTAGTACCTAAATTGTTGTTTTTAATTTTCTTTATTGTTCCAAGCGCATAACTCTTTTTTATCAAGCACTAAATTCACAATCAATTTAGGTGCATCTAGTAAATATTCAAAAAAAAAAAAACAAGAAAACAAAGTCTAAAATAAAATACAAAAAAAACAACGAAGGATTAAAAAAAAAGAGAACAAACAAAAGAAAAGAAAGTTTGAAAAAAATTCATTTGATGTACCTAACCTAAAATTAGCAAGTGCTTCAACTTTGAACTTGGAACCTTAAAAGAAATTTTATTACTTTTGGTACACTAGAACCTGATATTTGTGTTCTTCTACTATTTAATCTAGTGTCATTCTTAGGTATTCCATTGTGTGCTCTCTTTCTTTTGTTTACCTTTTAGTTGTTGCTTGTCTTTTAAATCATCTTTCTAGTTTGTCTTATATACTCTTACCATTTGGTTAAGTGTCCTTTTGATTGGTTATCTTTTATTGCTTTTTGAGTTTCTATTCGCACCTCCCCTTGCTACTTTTGGTTTCTTTGGTTTGTGTGTTAGTGTCACTTTTGGGAGAAAGCTTGAAAAAGGAGCTTACCACAAGGGTAGCATATTTTGGAAGGTTGGACTAAGAGCCTAAGGGATCACCTCAAAAGGAAATACACCTAGCCGTGAGGACTTTGATTTGAAGGAGCATTTGGAAAATCATTTTTTGAAGACTTTACTTTTTCTTTAATTTGGGTGTATTAATTTTGTAGTTGGGAGTTTGAGTGCCCTTAAGGCCCTCTCTTTGGTTGTAATAAAATTTAATCAATTTTTTAGTTTCTCGAAAATTAGGTGAAGAAGGAAGAAGTGGTACACTTCCTTCAACACCTTAGGAGCTCGCTTTAGATCCCTTCTCTTTTGAATTTTTGCTTTAAAATTCTTGCTTTATTTTTCTTATTCAAAGCGCTTAGAAGGCTAAAGAGTTCCAAAGACTCATCAAGCCATTTTAGGCAAGAAAACATAAAAAGAGATGAGTGTTTGTTTGTGAAAATTTTTTAGCCACTTTTTTCCTCTTAGAAATTCAAGCACAATGACATCACACACCCACTCTAGTGCTCATAGTTATTCATCAAACAAGAGTGTAAACCAAAGAAATATTTCTAAAGATTACACTCTAGAAAACTTAAACATGGACTTTAGGGAGTGGATGACAAAAGAACAAGAGAGAAGAGAAGAAAAAAGGAGAGAAAAAGAGTCCAAGGAGAAAAGAAAAATAAAAGAAAGAGAGGAAGAAAAGAGAGAAAAAAGAGAGAAGGAAGAGAGAAGAATAAGAGAAAGGAGAGAAGATGAAGAAAGGAGAGAAAGAAAAGAAAGAGAAAGAAGAAAAGAGAAAGAAGAAGAAAAAAGAAAGCATGGGAATGGTGAAAATTACAAAATGAAAGGGATAGTCTTAGGTTCCCCATCTAGACATACCCATAGGAGTGAAACTCTCATTCATCCATGCATAATAATGGGGCCCCTCCAAGGGAGCCCAAAATTGATCTCCCCCCATTTCATGGGAGGGAAGATGTGGAAGCCTACCTTGATTGGGAAATCAAGGTAGAACAACTCTTCACTTGCCATGAGGTAAGAGAAGAAAGAAAGGTTCCAATGGCAACCCTTAGCTTCCAAGGGCATGCCATGCATTGGTGGGTTGGGTTAACCAATGAGAGAATCCGCACCAATATGCCTTCCATAAGATATTGGAATGATCTTAGAAGTGCTCTAAGAAGAAGGCATATTCCCTCTTGGTATGAAAGAGATCTTTTGGATAGACTCCAAAGGCTAAGGCAAACCAACCTTAGTATAGAAGAGTATAGACAAAAGATGGAACTTCTTATCTTGAGGGCGGGTACCATTGAGGAACCCAAGGCCACTATGGCAAGGTTTTTGTGTGGGTTGAGCCCCGAAATTCATGATAAGGTGGAGCTCTTCTCATACAATTCCCTTGATGAGTTAGTTCAACTTTGCATCAAGGTGGAAAATCAACTTAGAAGGAAAACTTTTAAAAAGGATAACCCACCTTATGTAAAGAGGGACCAACCTACGGGGAACTCTTTCAAGAGTTACCCCAAAGAGGAACATCCCAAGCACTTCAAAGAGCATAAAACATCACATATAGAGAGAAAAACCCCTACTACTAACTCTCACGAGAAAGTTAGTAGTATCAAATGCTTTAAATGTCTTGGGAGAGGCCATATTGCCTCTCAATACCCTACTAAGAGAAACATCATCATGAGGGCCCAAGATGTTTATAGTAGTGAGTCTAGCTCACACTCCTCTAGTGAGAGCGAAGGAGAAGGGGTTCATGCATACCAATCTGATTGTGATGAAACCGCTTATGCATGTGAGGGAGACCTCTTAATGATAAGAAGACTTCTTGGAAGCCAACCTTTGAAAGTGTCCTCATCTCAAAGGGAGAACATATTCCACACTTGCTGTAAGGTGAATGACAAAATATGTTCTCTCATTGTGGATAGTGGGTCATGCTACAATTGTTGTAGCTCAAGGTTGGTGGAAAAGCTAGCCTTGACCGCACTTCCCCACCCTAAGCCTTACAAGCTTCAATGGCTCAATGAGCAAGGGGAAAGGGAGGTCAATGAGCAAGTCAAGGTTCCAATTTCCATTGGGTCTTATAAAGATGAGATCCTGTGTGACATAGTCCTAATGGAAGCTGGCCATATCTTGCTAGGAAGACCATGGCAATTTGATAAGAAAGCCATACACCATGGTCATTCCAATAACATCATCCTCACTCATAAGGATAAGCACATTAAGTTGTGTCCTCTAACACCTTCACAAGTGGCGGAGGACCAACTCATCATGAAACATAAGAGAGATGAGGAGAAAAAAAAAAAGCAAAGCTTTACCCCTAAAGCTTGAAAGGGGTAAAGAGGTTGAGTTGGAAGTTGGTGCCCCTTCCAAGAAAGTCATTAGTAAAGGGAGTTTATTTGCGACAAAATTGGAATTAAAGGAAGCCCCCTTAACTAACAGACCTTTCTATCTCCTCCTTTGCAAAGAGGCATCCCCCATTTCTTCCACCTCCACTTTTTTCCCTTCTAGTTCTAGCACTGCCATAGAATTTGGACCTGAGAACCTACCTCAAGAGGTTCAAGAGCTTTTAAAGGAGTTTGGTGATATATTCCCTAATGAAGTTCCCAAAGGACTTCCTCCAATTAGGGGTATAGAACACCAAATAGACTTGGTACCTGGGGCTAGCCTGCCTAATAAGCCTGCTTATAGGACTAATCCCATGGAGACCAAGGAGATTGAATCTCAAGTCCAAGAACTATTGGAAAAGGGTTGGGTTCAAGAGAGCCTAAGCCTTTGTGCTGTGCCAGTTTTGTGGGTGCCTAAGAAGAATGGCCAATGGAGGATGTGCATTGATTGTCGAGCAATCAATAACATCACCATCAAATATAGGCACCCTATCCCTAGGCTTGATGACATGCTTGATGAATTGCATGGGGTCCAATTATTTTCAAAAATTGATCTTAAGAGTGGTTATCACCAAATCCGCATCAAGGAAGGTGATGAGTGGAAAACCACTTTTAAGACCAAGTTTGGGCTGTATGAGTGGTTGGTAATGCCCTTTGGGCTTACCAATGCCCCAAGCACCTTCATGAGGCTTATGAATCATGTCCTTAGGGATTGCTTAGGAAAATTTTGTGTTGTTTATTTTGATGACATCTTAGTGTATAGCAAGAGCCTAGATGAACATGTAGGCCATCTTAAGCGCGTCTTTTGCATTCTTAGGTCACACCAACTCTATGGAAATCTTGAAAAATGTAATTTTTGTGTGGAGAGTGTGGTGTTCTTAGGTTTTATAGTTAATAAAAATGGGGTTCAAGTAGACCCCGACAAAATCAAAGCCATCCAAGAATGGCCCACCCCAAAAAGTGTGACTGAGATCAAGAGTTTTCATGGTCTCGCGAGCTTTTACAGGTGCTTTGTGCCTAATTTCTGAACACTTTTCTCACCAATCAATGATTTGGTGAAGAAGGATACTCCTTTCCTTTGGGGTGAAAAACAACAAAAAGCCTTTGAACTTATCAAAGAGAAATTGACCCATGCACCAGTTTTAGCTCTTCCTGACTTTTCTAAAACTTTTGAGCTAGAGTGTGATGCATCGGGAGTGGGTGTGGGAGCTGTGTTGTTACAAGGTGGTCATCCCGTGGCTTATTTTAGTGAAAAACTAAATGGAGCCGCCTTAAACTACCCCACCTATGATAAATAGTTTTACTCTTTGATAAGGGCCCTTCAAACTTGGGAACATTATCTTGTACCCAAGGAGTTCATCATTCATAGTGACCATGAGTCACTTAAGTATTTGAAGGGTCAAGGCAAGCTTAATAAAAGGCATGCTAAATGGGTAGAATTTCTTGAGACTTTCCCTTATATCATCAAATACAAGAAAGGAAAACATAATGTGGTGGCTGATGCTTTGTCTCGTAGACATACCCTTTACACCACCTTAAGTGCAAAGATTCTTGGATTTGATAATATTAGAGAAATGTATCTTTCTGATAAGGATTTTGGATCCATTTATGCTGCCTTTACATTTGCATGTAAAACCCAAAATGGGTTCTTTGTGAGTGAGGGGTACCTTTTCAAAGGTAACAGACTTTGTGTACCCCAAGGATCTATGAGAAATCTGTTGACAAAAGAGAGCCATGAGGGTGGGCTCATGGGGCATTTTGGAATTAACAAAACTCTTCTGCTTTTACAAGAAAAATTATTTTGGCCCCATATGAAGAAAGACGTCTATAGACATTGTCGTAGATGCATTGCTTGCTTGCAAGCTAAGTCTAAGACAATGGTTCATGGATTGTACACACCCTTACCTGCTCCTTCTGCACCTTGGCTGGATATTAGTATGGATTTCATCTTTGGCCTGCCTCGAACCCAACGAGGTGCAGACTCTATCTTTGTAGTGGTAGATAGATTTTCAAAAATGGCTCACTTTATACCATGCCACAAGATAGATGATGCGAGCAACATTGCGAGACTTTTCTTTAAAGAAGTTGTCCGTTTACATGGAATTCCCCAATCCATAGTCTCTGATAGAGATGTGAAGTTCCTTAGCCACTTTTGGAAAACATTGTGGGCAAGGCTAGGAACTAAACTCTTATTTTCTACCACATGTCACCCCCAAACTGATGGGCAGACTGAGGTAGTAAATAGATCTCTATCTACTATGCTTAGGACACTTCTTCGAGGAAATCACAAGTCTTGGGATGAATACCTACCCCATATTGAGTTTGCATACAACCGGGTGGTTCAAAGGACCACCAAGCATTCTCCCTTTGAAGTTGTTTATGGCTTCAACCCCCTTACTCCTCTTGATATCTTGCCCTTACCCTTCCCTTCTTCTGTTCACAAAGAAGGAATAGTAAGAGCGGATTTTGTTAAAAAATTACATGAAAGGGTAAAGGTCAACATTGAACATCATTCAAAGGAGTATGCTAGTAAAGCCAATAGAGGCAGGAAAGAAATTATCTTCAATGAAGGGGATTGGGTATGGCTTCATTTGAGGAAGGATCGCTTCCCTACTCAAAGGAAGTCCAAGCTTAGCCCTCGAGGAGATGGTCCCTTTCAAGTCCTCAAGAGAGTGAACAACAATGCATACATATTAGATCTCCCTGAGGACTATGGTGTCAGTACTACCTTTAATGTTTGTGATTTGATCCCTTTTGTAGGTACTGATGAAGAAGAGGATGACCTATCAGATTTGAGGTCAAATCCTTCCCAAGAGGGAGGGGATGATGCATTCTCCCCAAGCAAGGGCCCTATCACTAGGGCCATGGCTAGAAGAATAGAAGAAGACATGGCTAGAGTAGAGGGAGGAAGATCTCACCTCCATATGACCATCAAGTTATGCAAGCCATGACTTATTTACTTGTAATTTTTATTTTAGGAACCTAGGATTTTATTTTGGACATGTATTAGTCCATTTAATTTTCTAGGAGGTATCTTAGTAATAAGAAGGGGTAAGATTAGTTTTTGGGCCTTTATTTAGGAAATAAGGGGGTAGTTTGATAACTACACACTCTCTTTATGCTTATGTGTGCTTATCCTTACTATTTCCTTCACTTTTGGATCTTATGTCAGGTGTCCTGGATACCCACTAACTAATTTTGGTGTCACTTCTTCAAACAGCCCTTTCACACACGTTACAATAGGCTTGAGGTTAATTGCAATACTAAGAGGGGAAGCTAAAGTCTGGGATAAGAGAAATGTAGTCGAAGAATAACAAAATATTGATAGAAAAGATATTGATGAAGAAATTAGAGAACTTGGAAAGTTTAGAAAACAAACGGGGTGAGAGTGATTCAGTTTGGTAAGGTTGTTCTAAGATTAGGGGGGTGATGAGAGAAAAAAGAGGGAAAGGAGTTAATTTCTTTGGAGTAGCGGTGCTAAGTGTAAATGTTATGGTTCCAATAGCAATCCCCTTCGTATTTCCTTATCTTAGACCTTGGAATACAATTCTAGGCCCAATTCGTTTGGGCTCCATTTTGGCAGAAAGTATTTCAGCGCATTGTGAAGAAAAGCCCAATTTCTATTACGTTTGTATTTGATTGAAAACAATTTTTTTTCGTTTGTACTTATTTATGTCAACACTTGGTGTAATTTAAAAGTCAACTTTTAAACAAAATGGCTGTTAATGAAAAATGACTATACTGTATCTTACCAATATATTTTAAAAACAATTATTACAATTACATCAATTCGATTGTAATCTAGTTCAAATAGGCACTTGAGAATTAAATATTCTCGTATTTTTAAAATATGATAGTATCACGATTAAGAAGATAATACATGTTTCAGACCCACTATTTTTTGTTTAGGCATTACGAACTCATAAGTTTTGCTCGTATTAATTGTTTATTTGATTTTCTTTCCAAAACCATACAACACTACAATAAATACTATTGCTGATTTTTTTTTTCTTTTTTATAAAGAGAATGTGTATGTTTATTATTTAAAGAGTAAAAGTATACACATTATATTTTGGCTTAATTGTACTTTATGAACTCAATTTTTATAAATCCACAATTTACTTCCTAATGGATTACTTCCTCCATAATCCTTTGTCCACCATGAATTGAACCATTCAATTTAATCTTTTTGCTGGAGTAAGAAATATGAAAGGTGATAATGAGTTTCCTTGTTTAAGTCTCTTACCAACCCCAAACTCTTTCAAAGGGCTTCCGTTTCAGTAAAACTGATATTTTTTCAAGCTCACACATTCTTTTATCCATTATATTCATTTTGCACCAAACCCCATCATGTCCATCACTTGCCACAAATTGTCAGCTCACAGAATCATAAGCCTTTTTAAAATCTGCTTTCAAGCAAATCAGCTCTTTCTTATTCCTTTTCATGTCATCCACCACCCTATTAACTATTAGAACTCCATTCAGAATGTCTTCCATGGATAAACATCGTTTAATTCTCTGAAATGACCGAATGAATCACACCCCTCAAATGGAATGGGAGTTCCTTAAAGTGATGAAAGTGGTAGTGTTAAATTTTGAATTAGTTTCTGTGCTCAATGTTAATTTTTACAAAAGTCAACTACACGACGTGAATGTGAGTGAGACAAACTTGGCAAGTGTGGGAGCTTTCCAATTCAAGTACTTAAACCTCCCACTTGGGGCAAATCCTTCAAGACTGAGATGTGGAAACTAGTGGTAGAAGGAGTATAGAAGCGTTTATTAGGATTGGAGATCAAATATGTGTTCATGGTAAGGAGAGTGATACTCGTTAAAGTTGTATTGTTTGCGATACCAATCTACTTCGTTTCACTTTTCAAGGCTCCCAAAGGTATAATTTTTCAACTTCACTCTTTGTTTCACAACTTTTTATAGGTTACATGAATGTCTTGGGTGAACTTGTGTAGGTCAAAGGAGGATGAGGACTTGGGTTTGAGAGATGTGAAGAAGTTTAACTTAGCTTTGTTAAGAAAGTGGAAATGAAATATGGGAAGGCAACCAAATAACCTATGGCTGAAAATACTGAAATAAAAATATGAGAGTGCAGATGGATTGTGGGAGGGGAAAGGTAGCAACTGCTCACAGTGGTGGTCAGATTTAGAGTTTATCAAAGTACAGGGTAGGGGCAGGCGAGATTGTGGTCCAGTAGAGTTATTTACCACATTGGGAATGGATGAGACATTCTATTTTGAAAGGATAAATGGGCAGGGGAGAATAGCTTACAACTGGATTATAGTGGATTGTTTAGGCTAGTGGATAATGAGAATGTATATGTCAGAGAAATGTCAGATAAAGGTGAAATGAGGTGGAAATGGACTTGGATGAGGGGGTTATTTGCACGGGAGTCAAAGATGTTAAAGGAGATGGAGAATAGAGTGGGTTGGGCAACATTGGCAGAGGGAATTCAGGATAAGTAGGTATGGGTAACGAACTGATCAAAGGTCGACACTGTCTTTTCAACATAAATGTCTTGTTAGCAAATCCGCAACTTTATCAGGATGAATTTTACAATCAAATATAGGCGAAAGGAGTAGCCTCCAAAGTTCAGTTACTGGTCTGGCAACTGGATGCTAATAGGTTACATACAAGTCAAAACTTGGCAAAGCGTGGGATACTTCAAAGAGATAACATCATGTGCGGGTTGTGTGGTGCAGAGCTAGAAACAGACTCACTTATTTTTGTCTTACACAATGTCTGCTAGAGTTTGGTAAGAGATATGAGCGTGGTGGGAATCTCTACTACATTACACACCATCAATAATCGTAAGCATGATCTTCAATTCATGGGTATGGTCAGTGAGAACAAAAAACTCGATAAGTTTGGTCTTTTGTGTGGTTTGCAAGTATTTGACATCTGTGAAAAGCATGAAATGCATTCATGTTTAAGGCAAAATCTCGCGATGCTCTTACAATTGTCCTATAGCAGTTTAGTTGATATCTTGGGAATAGTTAAGGATAATAAAGTTAACAAACCATAATTTCTTGGAGTGGGTTCTGAATCCATCTTTTTTGTATTTGGTAAGAGATATGAGCGTGGTGGGAATCTTTACTACATTACACTCCATTAAATTTGTAAGCATGATCTTTAGTTCATGGGTCTGGTTAATGGGAACAAAAATCTAGATAAGTTCGGTCTTTCGTGTGGTTTGCAAGTATTTTACATCTATAAAAAGCATGCAATGCATTCATATTTAAGGCAAAATCTTGTGATGCTCTTACGATTGTCCTATAGCAGTTTAGTTGATATCTTGGGAATAGTTAAGGACAATAAAGTTAACAAACCATAATTTCTCGGAGTGGGTTCTGAATCCATCTTTTTGTATTTAATGAGTAATTTTCATTTATTTGTTCTATTGGTGGGTTTGAGTGCTTGATCCTGGTAAGTAGTTGTTTTATTCTATATGTAATTCATTTTCAGGATGACATATCTTGTGCTATTCAAACCTTTTAATTAATAAATATTACTTGGCTTATAAAAAAATATAGGTTAAAATATAATTCGTGTCACTCTATTTTTTCAATTGCGAACATTTTATCCTTCCATTTTTAATTGCTGATATTTTGCCCCTTTGTTTTATAAATTGCTAACATTTGATCCACCTGTTAAAATCAAACTGTTGACTGTTAATTTATGATCGTTGACTTCACATGTCGCTCTATTTTATGACGTGGCATCGCTAATCTAGAGTTATGCCTATGATGTTCTTGATTTGTTCACTAAAAAAACATCATTCTAACCAAGCTTCATTCTATCCAAGGATGCTCTTAAGACAGTGGACTCTAAACATGGCATTGAGAAATCTCTCCAATGAATCCGTTATGCATTGTTTTGCAGCTACACTAGCCAGACAACTTCGCTTCAAACCCAACCCTGCACGAGTCCTTATCCATGGCTGGATAGTACAACCTTAGCGACTTCTCCGACATGATCAAGAATTAAAGGTCACAAAGTGTAATTAAGTATAATATTTTTAATTTTTTTATACATAAAAGTTAGTTTTTAGTATGATAATTTTTTTAGTAAAATGATTTGAACTTACAACCTCTTCCTTCTCCTTTTTTCCACATGTGAACTTTATCACTATATTAACTTATAAACATTTTTTCTTCATAATATAACCATAAACTATGACAAGAATATTTACTTTTAAATAATTAAGTTAATAATTAAAAATAATAATTTTTAGTAGTTGATAATATAGAAAGTTTTATACTAACAAAGCATGCCTATTAAACTCTTTGTTTTAAAACAATAATACTTATATATTTTTAGTATGGAAAAATAAATAAAGCAAAGAATAAAAACATATTTTATCTATAACGGATATAATTTTTTTTTACACGAAAGAGTTTAAACTTATTTAAATAAGTTTAAAAAAACCTAATTTAATAAAAAAATATTTTTAGAAAATGATCGAAATAAACTAAAAAAATGTAAGCTTAAATAAAACTATTGATGACATAGTTTGATTCTTTTTCAGTAAGGTGCGGGATTTGAAATGTAAAACAAAAAATAAACCCTTAAAATGGATAAATGGATAATGATATTTACATCTCCCTTATTAATAAAGAAGCTATTTCCTCTTTTTTTTTATCATTTCAAAATCTCAACTTTAAATATGTTTATCTTTTATTTATTTATTTATTTATTTTCTGTCTTAAATCTCATGTTTCATGTTTTTAAATATATTTCTTTTTTCTAAATTTGCCAAGTTTCTTTCTAAATTTAAACTACTACTTATATTTATCAATATTTTCTTAATTTAATATTTTTAGCAATAAAGTATAATATATCATATAGTACATTGATCAATTGGTAATGGTTATTTCAACTTAATCTCAATTATTAAATTTGAAATCTAGATAGACAACTATCTTAAACACTTAGGGATAATGTTCACATAAAATATCCTTATTACTACTTTCTTTTTTTTTTTATGGGAATTATGACATCTTTACTTCTTCCTGTATTATAAACTTAAAATACCCAATCCTTTCAACATGTATGCTCTATTAATATACTCCGATATCAAAGTTGATCTCATACACTATATTATAAAGTATCATTTATATATATATATATATATGGTAATTGGAAATTTATCATTTCCTCTTAATTATTATAGGCTGGTCAACGACGGATTGGTAATATCGAAGTGCCAAAATTGACTATTGACCGACAAGTTTTTTTGGCTCTTTTTTATGAAAGCGAAAAGTACGTTTCTTTCACATCATCTAATACTAATAGTGCGAATGTGATGGAACTAAAGTTCAAGTCAAATCGGATTGGACAACTTGCAATTTCATGGCATAAAATATAGGCAAAGTGAAAGGAAAATCAATTATTGTTTTTTTAGGATTTATTTGGTACCTAGAATGAGATAAAGAGGAATTGCAAATGTACGCTCATGTTTCCTGTAATTATAGACGTTTTTCTTTTTAAAAAAATTACACAAATTCTTTTATTTTTATATACTCATTACAGTTGTATCATTTTTAAAAAAAAATGTAATATCATACATAAATTTATTAAATATATACCTCTTAAATTTTGTATGATATTAAACATGTATTTTTAAGCTTTGTATGTTATTCCACATATATTTCTTATATTTTTTAAACTTTACAATCGATACTCCTTTCACCTTCCTTTTCGCAAGGTTACAAAGCTTGAAAAAAACTATTCATATAAAATAAAACATAATAATGTAAAAATAAACAGATATCTATGTTAATTTGGAAATAAGAAATACATTTATAATGAATACATAAAAATAAAGTGAGCTTGTGCAATTTTTTAAAAAAAAGAATGTATATGTAATTATACTAATACATAATTACTTCTAAATTCTATTATTAATTTCATTATATATTTGTACGATACGTATTGAATGATTTTATTAATTTAAAAATAGATGTATTTATTTTTTATTTAATTGATATATATAATTTATCTAGTGGTCTATTTCAATGAATCGAAGTGTCAATATATTATAGAACATAAATTTATTGTCTTTTTTAATATTTCCCACTTCCCTCTCTATTAATGTTCACTTTGTGCAAAATACGAGAGCAGTTTTCTAGTTTTTACATAAAAATTTAAAATAATTTAAGACTCTTTATAATTTTTAAATTTATAAAAATAAAAACTAATTTTAGTTTTAAATTTACAAATTTTTAAAAAATAATATTGTCTTAGTTTCCAAATTTAAAACAATGTTTTCAAATACTAATTTTACTAGAATCTTTCTTTCTTGAAGATCGAGATCGGCAAGTGATAATTGATGACTAGAGTTGGAGATGGAGGTCAATGCAATGATAAGAGATGGTGGTCACTGGTCGGTGCTGGTGCTCGAAGGTGGCAGTAGTAGGTGTTGATTGGTGATAGATGGTTGAAGGTGACAGTTAATGACCAAAGGTTGGGGTGGCAGTTAGTGATCGAACGTTGGAAGTGACAGTCTGTGACCAAAGTTTGGAGCTAGCAAATAGTGATCAAAGGTCGGAGGTGAAAACTAATGACCGAAGGTTAAAAGTGACTATCGATGACTGACAACCAGAAATGGTAATCAATGGTTGAAATTTGAAGGTAAGGATTGGTGATCAACATTCGATGGCAGTTGCCTGTGATCAACAGTCAGATGTGGTAGTTAATGATGACAACCAGAGTTGGATGTTGGTCATCGACAATCAAAAGTAGTTAGAATGGTGATGAGTGAGATTAAGTGATAAGTTTGAGATTGGTGACCGACGATCGAAAGCATGAAATAAGACTGTATTTATCTATGTGAATTGAATTTGTCTTGTATCTATGTAGGCATCTTTCAATCATATCTTGTGATTGAGAAATGTCCTGTGACTATTAAACAATAACTTTAAATAAATATTAAACAAAAATCTCAAAACCAAATGCTATTATTTTTTAAATTGGATAAAAACTATTTTTAAAATAATTAAAAAATCAAATTAAAACATTTTTTGTCAAATATTTAAAATACATTTCAAAACTAAAATTCAAAAACTCGAAACCACCGCGAATAGATCTTTAGAGTTTAATCATTTTTAGTCTTGGTTTGGATTTTCACCTTTTCTCCTTAATTATTTTTAGTAATTCCAGTCTCTTTTTTATCTATATTAACCATTTTAGTCCTTATTATTATATAGCAATACTAACTAATGGTGCGATATAGGAGTTAACAAAATAATATCTTATCATATTAACAAGGTATTTTATGAGACAATCAAGTATAATAATTTTTAATAAACTGTGTTTTGAATCCCTTAACACTTCAGACCAGTTGATAATGCCATAATAGTTCTTGAGAAATTAAAAATATAATTTACTTAAAAAATATACCTACCTAAAATATGAATGATGTGTCAAGTTATTGTGTTTTCAATGTTACTATTATATCATATCATAAGTTGACATTATTACTTAACAAAAATACTAAATTTTTTAATATAAAATACTACAAAAACAAAACAAAAAAATTATTTAGGGATTAAAAGTAAAATATTAAAAATTAAAGGATAAAAATTATTTTAAATCTAATAGTATGCGAGAAGATCTATAACTACTTAAATTAAGATAAACATAAATATCATAATATAATATAATATAATATATATATATATATATATAACGAGAAAATATTATTACATAAACTATTGTCCTAAATATCTCATAAATAATATAACAACATATAAAAGAGAAAAAGAGAAGAAGCAAGAAAAATGAGTAACCCTAGTTTGATCTTATTCAATAAGGAGTGCAATATATATATATATATAGAGAGAGAGAGAGAGAGTAAGAATGGGCTAAAAGAAGAAGAGCAGATGAATGGTGGTTATAGAGAGAAAAATGGTTATAACAGAAAGATTCTACTCTCCAAAACTTCAAAATAACAGAAGGAGTGCAACAGAAAGGAATGAGAAAAAATGCAAACAGAATGGTGCAACAGAAAAGAATGAAAACTGGTATAAGAGCTGAAAAGGCACGTGCTGCATGGCTTGCATATAGGGAAAACAATAATCCATTATCATTACCATGTTTTTCTTTCTGAGGTTTGCTTAAATTACAAGAGGCCCCCTCAAGCTGGGAATGAATATTACACATTCCTAACTTGTTGTAAGAAACTCTAAAAATTCGAGGGTGAAGGCCCTGCATAAGGATGTCAGTGAGTTGCAATGAACTCCAAGATTGACCTTCTCTCTAACAACATGGTAATCTATTTCTATGTGTTTAGTTTTCTCGTGAAAGACTTGATTACAAGTAATTTGAATTGTAGAGTCATTATCACAAAACAACAATGCTGGTTTCTCGTAGGGAATTTTGAAATCATCAAGCAAATACATAAGCCACTGAATTTTACATGAAGTTGATGCAAGAGCATGGTACTCTGCCTTAAATGAACTCCTTGAGACTGTAGATTGTTTCTTAGATCTCCAAGAGATTATAGAATCCCCCAAATACATTGAGAAACTAGTGATAGATCGTCTCATTTCATGGCATCCTACCCAATAGGAGTCGCTGAAACCCTTTAACTGAACAGAGCTGGATGAAGGGAGGAAGATACTAGCTCCAAGAGACTACTTTAGATATCTCAACACATAAAGCGTAGCTTTGTGATTGAGATCAGTGGGAGCAGAGATAAATTGACTTAGATTTTGAGCAGCAAAAGCGATATCTGGACGTGTAGAAGTGAGATAAATAAGCTTTCTAACTAGCCTTTTATAGGGAGAAGAATCTACAAGTTCTTTGCCTGATTTCGAAGTCAGCTTGGTCGTGTAATTGGTTGGTGTGGAAACAGGGGCACAAGCTAGCATTCCAACATCTGCTAGCAAGTCGAGGACGTATTTTCGCTATGAGAGGTGGATACCATTGTTTGAATGGGCTACTTCAAGACCAAGGAAATATTTTAGATCACCAAGGTTTTTCACCTTAAAGGTTTGGTCAAGAAGAGTTATGATATGTGATATCTCAGACAAGTCATCTCCTGTGAGAACGATATCGTCCACATAGATGAGAAAAGCTGTAACAGAAGAACTTGTGAACTTCAAGAATAGGGAATGGTGATAGCCATGAAGAATCAGAAAATTGGATAATCTCACTACCACTGATGACTTGCCTACTTGAGACCGTATAAAGACCGCTTCAAAAGGCAAACTCGATCATTTCGAGCTGCATTGTTTACATCAAGTTGCTTAAGATTCCAATTGAAAATGGATGATAGGGTAAGTAACATTCTCACAATATTGTTATCTAAGCAACAGGTGACCAAGTATCTAGAAAATCCAAGCCTTCAAGTTGGTTGTATCCCTTGGCAACGAAACGAGATTTATACCTCTCGATAGTTCCATCAACATTATATTTCACTTTGTAGATCCATTTGCAACCGATTGCAGCCTTGTTGGGAGGTAACTTAATTAAAATCCAGCTGTTGTTCATCTCAAGGGCAGCAAGTTCTTCCCTTATAGCTTTAACCCAACATTCTAACTTGGTAGCCTCAATGTATGATCATGGTTCAGTGATGACAGAGATAGAGTAAATGAAATGGCGAAAAGAATCTAAAAGTCAATTATAAGAGAGAAAATTGTGAAAAGGGTACCTAACGTTTGAGAAAGTTGATGCAGTTGTTGCCATATTGCAATGGAAGTCTTTTAAGTAATCGGGTGGTAAACAGGTTCTGGTTCAACGTCTTAAATGGATAGGCTGAGATAAATTAGTGGTATGCAGTGGCTCATGAGATGAAGCAAAAACATCAAGAGATTGATCAGAATAATCATGTGGCTTAGGGGTGTTTGGGAGATAAAACAGGTTGAAAGTGGTTAAGAGAAATCTAAGATGACTCAAGAAAATGATTTGGTGATTTGGCATGGTTAGAAGAGGCAGTCTGGTCATGGAAAGACTCTTATTCTGCTGTATGGTGTCTATAAGAGTAGTTCTGAGTTATAGGATTGTTAATGGATGAAGAAGGATTAATTTCTTATTCTCGGCTTTTCGAATGTAGGGAAAATGATTTTCATAGAACAATACATTCCTACTAACATCAATGGAATTGTTTTTCAAATTATACAATAGGTAACCCTTTGTGTGATCCTTAAAACCAATGAATATGCTTGGGTCAGCTCAAGCACCTAATTTCTTGTGGTTACCAGACAAAATGCCTTTAAAGCATATGCAACCAAAAATTTTGAATGTAGAGATGTCATATTCTTTGTTATACAACATTGTGAAAGGTGATGATTCATGTAAAACAGGAGTAGGAATGTAGTGTATGAGCATGATGGCATGTTGAGTGGCAAAGCACCAAAATGAAGGAGGTAACCCACTGTGGAATAACAAAGCATGGGTAACATTGAGAATATGCTGATGTTTTCTCTCCACGATCCTGTTTGGCTCTGGTGTTTCCACACAATTGGTTTGATGGATAACGCCTCTTTCTTGGAAGAAGTTATTCATAAAAAACTCAGCCCCATTATCAGTTCATATAACCTTCACTTTGGTGTCAAATTGTCTTTCAGCAGATGAAATGAAATGCATTATATTTTTCCTTGTTTCACCCTTATTGTTCATTAAGTTAACCCATGTATAACGTGTAAAATCATCTACTATAAGAAAGAAATGAGGCCCAAGCATGGAAGTCACAGAACAAGGTCCCCATATATCAATATGAATTAATTCAAAAGCCTTTGATGTTTTAGAAATGCTCAAGGGAAAAAGGAGTTTTCTATATTTGGAAAAATGGCATGTACTGCATGTGAAATCTTTGTTTACAGTGATAAAAGGGTATTATTTCATCATGGATTCAAGTCTTTTACCAAAAGGATGGCCTAAGTGGTAGTGTCGTAAATCTATAAGTGTAATGCTAAAATTAGGATGAACAACAGCAAAACATGTAGAAAGGTTGGTGATGGGTGTAGCATTTAAAATATATAATCCATTGCTTAACTCAACTATACCAATCTTCTCCAATGTACGCATTTCCTGTATAATGCAGGAGTTAGGGAGAAATATTAACTTGCAATGAAGAGATAAAGCTAATTTTGAAATGGAAATAAAGTTGAAAGTGAAATTTGGTATGTATAATACTTTGGACAAAATCAATTTATCACTGAAATTGACCACACCCGAATGTGTAGCATAAACATGTTGGTCATTTGGGAGTTTAACAAAAATGGGCTTAATGGGAGAAAAAGTAAAAAAAAAAAAGAGAAAGAGAAGAGGTTATATGGTCTGTGGCACCAAAGTCTAATACCCAAGGTGTCACTGTGTGGTGTGTGTTAGTGTTAAAAAGAATGACATTACCATTGAAAGGCTGGATCGAGGCAAACACAAATGAGCTTATCTGATTGAGTTGGGGTGAAGAAGAGGCACCAACTTGTGATTGTTGTATTAAGGCTATTAGGGAATGATATTGTTGGGCTGTGAGACGAAACTCTTGCTCCTCACTTTTCTGGGCAAGATTGAGATGATCAACAACTTTTCTTCCTTCTTCAGTCACTATATTGTTAACACTGGACTGTCCACTCTTGCCTTGTGACTTGAAGCCAGGTGGAAAACCATATTTTCGATAGCATGCATCCACGGTATAGCCATTCCTTCCACAATGAGAACAAGATTTGTTGGTTTTACCATAACTGAATTTATTTCCTTTTGAATCAGGCAAGTCGTGCTTCTTAAAAAATGAGTTCTTGATGTTCCCGATACGTGCATGTGGTTTTTCCTTCAGCAAAGCCATTTCTAGCAAATTCTTTGCCTACAACTGACATTCTTGTTGTACCACATAGGAGAAGATTTTAGTGATCTGAGGAAAAGGATCCATGAGAAGAATGTGGGATTAGATGTTGCTATATTGGTTGTTTAGGCCACGAAGGAATTGCATGGCCTGATCTTCGGTCTTTCATTGAGTGATACTAGGAATCACGTCGCATTCACATTTGTTCGAGCATTTGCAGACCAACTCGGGTCTGTAGTTTTCCAGCTCATCCCAAATTATTTGAAGCTTTATAAAATACTCAATAATAGAGAGATCTCCCTGCTTGATGAAAGATGCTTCATATTGTAGATCGAAAACACGTAGGAGATCACCCTGTGCATATCTAGATTTTAGATTGCACCAGATATCTTCTGCTCAATTCATCCACACTACGCTTTGTCTGATTGGAAGGGAAACAGAGTTCACAATCCATGAAGCCACCATGTTATTGCAGCATTTCCATGCACTGTGAAATCTGTCATCGAAGGGTGGTTGCAGAGCAGTCCCATCTATGAATTTTAACTTATTTTTTCCGCTAAAGGTTGTCTCTATGGATTTAGTCCATGTATGGTAGTTATTCAGCTCAAGAAGAGGTGATATGACAGGTGTTGCAGGATTTTTACTGGGATATTGTCGAAGCAATTTGCCCCTTCACTCATGATGGAAGAAAAGGACATGAAACCGAAAGAAAGAAAGGGGGGAGCAGCGCAACAAAGCCTCTTCAACAAAAAAGCTCTGATACCATCATAAATAATATAAAAACATATAAAAGAGAAGAAGCAAGAACAATGAGCAACCTCAATCTGATCTTATTCAATGAGGAGTGCAAAATATATATATACATAGTAAGAATGGGCCAAAAGAAGAAGAGAAGATGAATGGTGGTTGCAGAGAGAGAAACGGTTATAACAAAAAGATTCTACTCTCCAAAACTTCAAAATAAGATAAGGAGTGCAACAGAAAGGAAGGAGAAAGAATGCAAACAGAATGGTGCAATAGAAAAGAATGAAAACTAGTATAAGAGCTGAAAGGCACGCGATGCATGGCTTGCATGTAGGGAAAACAATCATCCATTATCATCATGATGTTTTTCTTTCTGAGGTTTGCTTAAATTGTAAGAATATACCATGTTTGCTGAATCACATCTAGCCCTACAAAATTAATCCGTTTTTTATCTTTTAGGGATGAAGATAAAAATGATGAAAATTTTGATAACAACAATAAAAATGACAATGTAATAATGATGGTGGTATATAGTAATGAAAATAATGAAATTGATAGGGATGATAAAGTAATGTGAGATTATATAGGTAATGATTGCATGTAACAATAATAGAAATAATGATCATATTAATTATAGCATAACTACACTAATTGTAGTCATAACAAAGTGAATTAGTGATGACAGTGACAAATAATGATGATTATAACTAGCACAATGATAATGGTTTGTAATAGTTATGGTGAGACAATTATCACAATGTGCATAGTGTTAATCTCAGAAGGAATCTTCGAGGGGTTAAATAAACTCACTTAAAATTTAGAACTTTTTCAAAAACAAGTTTTTCACTATTCTCTTTTCCTTTTGTCTTCAAGATTTTTTCAAATGTGTTTTCAAAAATAATTTTTAGAGTTTACAAAACCAACGTAAAAGTGCAGCGAATCAATCCAATTGAAAAAACTTAACTAATACCAAGATTGATTTTTAACTACAACAACTCAAGAACATGAAAACTCAAATTGAGAATGATTCAAGAACGAATCCTGCACACAATTTTCAATTCAATTCTACAGTTTTTATAATGCTAAATTTACTGAATTGAAACAAAGTATGGGAATAAAGAATTTGACACAGTTGTTTAACTAGTCTAGCCATAAAAAGGCTACATCTAGTGTAGATTCAGCACCTTGCTAAACATGTTTTCCCTAAAAAATTGATTACAAAAACTATGCACGTGGAATTCTAAAGAAAGACTTACAAACAACTAACAAGGGTTAAACTTTTGCACCTTACAAGAGCATGTTCCATAATGAAAATCCATCATATAAACGTTAACCTTAATTATGATACCCCATCATAAGATTTCAACAATCTCTATGAACACACTATTCAAGAGATTTATTAGTAATAGAAAATTTGCAAAGATTTGGGTTAGAACAACAACATCTCAATGTGTAAAATAGCCATGATTGAGTTCAACAAAGTTCTTATTTCTTGAAACTTCTCTTTTGCAGATTTTTGAATCACATGAAAATTTTGCTTTTTTCCTTTTGTTTTCTTGATGATTTTCTTTCAAAGATTCAATTCTAATTCATGAAAATCTCATTCTCTTCTTCTCTTTTTAAAAAATCTTGTTAGTTGTTTAAATTAAAAGTTAATTATAACAAAAGGAATCTATTACCTTTTAAAGGTAGTTGATTACTAGTGTTAAAAGTACTCAAGAATAGTTGCAACTCTCGGTGGTAATCAATTACTCTTGGAGGTAATTGATTAAACCAGATAGCATACCTTTCTAATTCTTTCCAGTTTCTACAAGTTACAATTTTCAAGTAATTGATTAACTTAATCTGATAAGAATTCCAAGTTGCTTTCTAGCTTAAAACAATATGGTAATCTTTTACCAACTTCAGTAATGAATTACCCTAAGGTCAATCATTGCAAAACTTAGTAATTCATTTACCATTGCTTCCTAACTTGAAAACGTTGGAGTGAATTCAAACTTCACAATGAAAGATCTCCAAAAAGAATTATAAATTCACATACACATGCCTATTTCTAACAACAATCAATACAAGTGCAACATCCATAGAAATGTGTTTGACATTACAAAATCAATTGAAACGCCTAGAAAGCAACAAAACCAAAACCTTAACTTCATAAGAGACATGAGGTGTTGCTTGAATAACATTAATGACAGTTTAAGTCCAACACAGTTGGTAGCAATAATTGTAACAATGATGAAAGTAACTATATAGTAATTGTAGCAATATTAGTGATAGTAGAATGGATAGTAACAAAATTATATCCAACAATGGTGATAAATTGTGATAATATTGGTGTTGAGTAATATGAGATAGGGGTTAAAAAAACATTTCTATTCCATCTTATTTCTTTCTAAACAAACATTCTTCTTGTAAAGAGAACTTTCAAGTCAATGGATTAAAAAAAAGACTAATGATAACATATTTAAATCAAATCTTGGTTTTTTTTTATTTTTTAAAATCCTAAATTAATTTTGGTTATAATATTTTAAATAAAATACTAATTTTAGTCTTTTATTCTAGAATAAAAACATTTAGGTGATGTTTATTTTTATTGTTTTTTCATTTTTATTTACATAAAAAATAGAAAACAGTAACAAAACTTTATTTGGCTATAATTTAGAAAATATTTTTTTGAAAAATCTTCAAAAAATAACTAAGAATAGAAAATAAAAAATTGTGTTTAGTGTTTTCAAAAATTAAGATTATGTAAAAACTTAATAACAATATTGTAACTATATCAAGACTTATATATAAATGTATTTTAAATTATATATAAATATTTTGTCTTATTTTTACTAAAATTGATTAATTTTACAATATTTTTTAAAATAGAAAAAATAAAGTGAAAACAAACATATTTTCTGAATGTTAAAAACTTAAGAATGAAAATTTTTTTCAAAAAATGAAACACAAAATATTTTCTCAAACCAATCACCACCTTAGTATTCTAATTTTGTAAAATATGTACATTTGATTATTTAGTTAAACCGAAAATGTTGATTATTAACAAAACAAGATAACTATGATGCAGATTAAACAAATAATCTCATACCATGTAACTAAATTTGGATTATTTGAAGTTAATATCTTAAGACTTTTGATTTCGCATAAGGACAAAAAAATATGAGTTTAATAAAATTAAGTAGATGATGTGTGAAGATGGGATATTTAAAAATTCAATCCATATTCAATCCAAATAAATTAAATGGATATGGATCGATATCCATTGTATTGGATTTTTTGAAAATATTTTAAAAATGGTTTATAATTAAAATTTTATTTTATTTTAAATTGAATTTTAGTAAATTTCAATAGAGAGATTTTATTTAATTTTTTTCTTATCAAAACTATAATTAATATTAAAAACTACTTTTAATTATATTTAACCACACAACTTATTTCATTCATAAAAAAATATTTTTTATAAATAAATATAAGCTAAAAGTCTAATTGAAATGAAGTTAAAATTCATAATAGTCATTTTAACATTTACCACAATGATGTGACTATGTTCATAGAGGGTGTGGGGCATTTGCTAGAAGATAAATTGTATGCAGAGTTCAAACACAACATTGTTGTTCATCTCACACAGGAGTGATATACGATTAGATGCACTTTCTATTTCAACGCTTATCCCACACTTTAGTTACATGTAATATAGGCTGTGGTTGAATCCCTGATGTTTTTTTATATTCTCTTATAGTGCACCTCGAACACCTCTGTGGGATATCTATAATACTGTATCAACATTAAAAAATAAAAAAAATAACTATTCTATAAGTAAAAGACAATATTTTATATAGTTACGGAAGAAAGTAAGGATAAATTCACTATTTAATAAACTACAATATTTTATCAATCTTTTCTAATTTAATTATTATCTTTAATATTTTAAATATAGATAAATTAGTATACTGTAAAAAATTTTACAGTAACATTCAATCACAACTCTTATCTATGATAAGTTTATTGAATTTACAAATTAATACTTTAAAAATCATATAAATAAAAAAATGTGATTAAATGTCAGTGTAATATTATTTTACACTATCAGTGCATACTAATAAACTCTTTTAGATATATAAGATATTTTAAGTTGTATTTTTTTGTAATTATTAGTAAGCTTTTACATAATATAATTTTTATTTTAAAAATTTTCATATCTTAAAGACATAAATAAAATTTGAAACATTTTATTGATAACTCTATGTACTCCTAGTTTGAATTTTTTATTTTTAAAAATATAGATAAATATCCAATCTATATCCAATTAATTGGATTGAATGTAAAATCCAAAAAATGAATTTAGGTATAAAATCAATCCATTAAAATGAATTTAAATAGATTGGATACAGATTGTATATGAATTGATTTTACATATACTAAATTTTGGTACACCTCTAAACTAAGAGACTAAATATCTTTGAATTGATTTTACATATACTAAATTTTGGTACACCTCTAAACTAAGAGACTAAATATCTTTATTTTAAAATACGATAATTAGATTGTAGATTTTAAAAAATTAAATGACTAAATATTCCTATTTTAAAATTAGAGTCAAAATTGTGAATTTTAGAACATGAGAGAATCAAAATTATATTTAAACCTAAATAAAATAAACTAATCCTATGAACTTACCGAATACAATAAATTAAAATGAAATAAAACTTGTTTCATTATATTTTATTTATCCTAATCACAAAATAAATCATTATAGTTACTAAACAATTTATGGATTTGGCTAGGTAACATCACTTGCAAAAGAAAAGTTAGTATAATGCAAAGGTAAATAGAAGTGCATGCATGCACTTTTGTAAACAAATTAAAACAAATTAGAAGTTATTACATATATTGCATGAATTTTTTTTTAAAATAAAAGATAAACAACTAACTTATCATAACTATACCTTAAAAAGAATAAAAAATATTGTTAGTAACTTTTCTTTTTCCTAATGTAATAGATTTATGCATAGATTTTTTTATATAATTTTATATATATATAAATAAAATGTATTCATCAACTTTTGCTATTGAAAAGCCTGATCAATCTTACCGGCCATCACAATGTTTGCGATAATATTTTGTCAAGAGGAGAGATAGGCATATTCGAACATTAAGTTTAACAGAATTATTTTTTATTCTTTCTATCTATTTTTTTAAATATAATAATCATAATAAATAAATAATTTTAATTATTAAATAAAAAATAACTCTCATAAACTTAATCTTAAAATCTCTATTTTTTATCAAATAATATAATTTGTGACTTTTCTGTATACGAAAAAATAAAAACTCGGGATAACTATCTAATTAACCTGTCTTTATATTAAGTCAACCTTGATGAGTTATATTATTTTTGAATTTAATACAACACTAATATTATTTCTAAGACGGAGTTAGTTGCGTAAATCAAACAACTTCATATGTAATAATATTATTACTGTAGAAATTTAAGATCTTTGCACTAATTATATAAAAAATTTGACACATTGTTTGATAAATTAAATAAAAGTTGTTTATATTTCTTTTAAAAAATATTTCAAAGAATTTATGATATATATACATAGTATTTAATTAATAATTGGATGATAGTTCACCGTAAAAAGGTCCAAACAATTTTTACAAAGCAAAACCTTCTTATAATCGTTTTGCCTATAGTTTTCCCCCTTCCTATACTTCTAACACTTAGGCTACCTCTATTGAATTTTTTTTAACGTTTAATATTTTATTTTTCAAAAATTATTTATTGGAGAATGATCTTTTAAAAATAAGGTTTCTTAAAATTATATATTTAATTTTATTTCAAACTTAATTAATTAAAAATATAATTTTTTTAATTTTTATCATTAAAATAAAATTATTCATAATATAATTAACATAACATTATACAAACTTAAAGAAAATTATTTATTATTCTTTAATATATCATAACTAATAGTAAGCTAAATTAGCTTTTATAAATAGTCAGGTAAGGATTTAATTTTCATCCTAATTAAGTTTTTTTTTTTAAATGATGGCAGTCATTAAGTCGGGCTCTATTATGTGGAAGTGGGAATGGCGAAAGAAGCTTTTTGTTTGAGAGGGCGGTGTGCTTACATCTTTGGAGGGTTTGATGCAAAATATGGTCTTACTTCAGCACAAAAAAGACACTTGGTTATGGTATGTAAACTCTAATGGTGAGTTTTCAGTTGTAGATGCATATAAGGTGCTTTTGGGTGGGTTGGTTAAAAATTAAAGTGTATCAACTGGTCCTCTTTTGTTTAGCCGTCTTTGAGAGGATAAACTGATGGGGGCAATAAGATAAATTTGTAACAAATGTAAACAAAGCAGCGGAAATAAATCCCCCTATCTTGCAAGAATTTATGAGGAGCAATAACAAAATATAACACTAACTAATCACCACTTTTTTTGGAATAAGACATTAAGATTTTAACGTGGAAAACCTCTCAAAGCAAGGGAAAAAACCACGGGTCGTCCAGACCAAATAAATAGCTCCACTATTATCAATAAAGAGTACAAAAAGAGTCTCAATCAAGTGTCAACAACAATATCAATGACAACACCAATAAAACAATAAGCTTAAAAATAGAGAACAGGGAAGATGAAGATCGTCAAACACATTGCTGTCATATGAATTGAATATCTCCCAACATAGATGTCTTTTCAATGATCCGAACGGTCAGAATGAAGAAACATACATTCTAAAGGTGTTGGCCAAAAATCAGCCTGATCCAACGGTGAAAGAATCTACAGTGGAGAATTCACAATTGCAGAGTGTCATGTCTCTTTTTCTCTTTTCAACTCTCTTATTTTTTAACTTAACTTAAATAAGATATCAAGTGGGCTTCTCAATTTGGGTCTTTTCTCCACATAAGAAGAGAGCCCAATGCCTAACAAATCTCCCTCTCACGACTATGTGGAGAGAACCGCCAAGCCGACGATCTCACAACAGACTTCAAACTTTCCTCTTGGCAGTGCTTTAATCATCATATCAACACCATTATCATTAATATGAACTTTAACCAGCTCCAAAAACTTAGCATCCAAAACATCACGTATCCAATGATACCGTACATCAATATGTTTGGACTTAGAATGGAAAGTTGAATTCTTACCTAGATGGATAACACTCTGATTGTCAACTAGTAATGAATAGCTATCTTGCACAAAACCAAGCTCCTACAAGAATTTATTCAACCATAGCAACTATTTGCATGCTTCAGTAATTGCAATAAACTCTGTCTCAGTAGTAGATAAAGCAACACACTTTTGCAACTTAGATTGCCAAGCCACAACTCCCCCTGCAAACTTAATCAAATAACCCGATGTAGACCTTCTGAAATCAATGTCTCCACCCATATCTGAGTCTGGGTAACTCACCAAAATAGGCTTATCACCTCCCAAACAAAGCTTCTTATCAATAGTACCATGAAGATACCTCAAAATCCATTTCAAAGCTCTCCAATGCTCTCTACCTGGGTTTGACAAAAACCTACTGACTGTACCAATAGCATGAGCAATATCAGGTCTCGTACACAATATTGCATACATCAAACTACCCACTGCAGAAGCATAAGGAACTTTCTCCGTGTCTAATTGTTCAACTTCATTTGAAGAACTCTATTTAATACTCAATTTAAAATGAGTCGCAAGAGGAGTGCTCACAGCCTTATCTTTTTCCATCTGGAATCTCTGCAACACCCTTTTAATGTAGTGTTCCTGTGATAGCCACAACTTCCTTTTCTCTCTATCACGGATGATTCTTATACAAAGAATCTGCTTAACAGCTCCCAAGTCTTTCATGGCAAATGACTCGCTCAATTGCTTCTTCAACATGTTAATAATAGAAACATTTTTCCCAATAATAAGCATGTCATCAACATACAATAACAAGATAATAAAGTCATCATCAGAAAACTTCCTAACAAAGACACAATGATCAAAAGTAATCTTCTTGTAATCCTGCTCACACATAAAAGACTCAAACTTCTTATACCACTGCCTTGAAGCTTGCTTTAAATCGTATAGACTCTTTCTCAGTCTACACACATATCCTTCCTTGCCTTTAACCTGGAAACCATTAGGTTGGTTGATATAGATTTCTTCCTCCAAATCACCATGAAGGAAAGCAGTTTTCACATCCATTTGCTCTACCTCCAAATCAAGAGTAGCTGCCAAACTCAAAACTGCTCTAATGGATGACATCTTCACCATAGGTGAGAAAATCTCATTGAAATCAACACCCTTTCTCTGTCTAAAACCTTTCACCACTAATCTAGCTTTATACCTTGGAGACATAGAATTATTCTCATGTTTCACCTTGAATATCCACCTGTTTTCTAATGCCCTCTTACCCTTAGGCAATCTCACCAAGTTATAACTATGATTATCATGCAAGGATTTCATCTCATCTTCCATTGTATCCAACCACTGTTGCTTTTTCTCACTTTCCAAAGCCTCTTCAAAATACTCAGGTTCTCCTTCATCAGTCAAATTCACATATTCATCAGAAGAATACCTGGTAGATGGTTGTCTCTGTCTATTAGATCTCCTGAGTTGGGCTTGAGAGGATTCAGGTACATCATAAACATTCTCATCAGGTGATCTCTCATGCTCCTCCTGGTCATCATTAGTAGGAACACCTAATTCATCTCCAAGTTGTTGATTAACACCATCGTTTTGTTGTTTACCATGTTCAACACTACCTTCTAGATCATGATTAGGCAATTACATAGGATCAACATCTGTCAGATTTCTATCCTTTTCGGGTGTAGTCTTCTCCACCTTATTAATGTCCTTAATGGTTTGGTCTTCAATGAACTATACATCACGACTTCTAACAAGCTTCTTCTTAATAGGATCATAGAACTTGTAGCCAAATTCATCTTCACCATAACCAATGAAAATGCACTATTTGTCTTCGCATCCAACTTGGATCTTTCATCCTTTGGAATATGAATAAATGTTTTGCAACCGAAGACATGCAAATGATCATAGGTCACATTTTTCCCAAACCAAATTTTATTTGGAACTTTACTATTCAAAATAATAGTAGGAGTGAGATTAATAACATACACTGCTGTATACAATGCCTACCCCAAAAATGCTTAGGTAATTTAGCATCTGAGAGCATACATCTCACTCTCTCAAGCAATGTCATGTTCATCCTTTCTGCTAAACCATTTAGCTAAGGAGTTTTAGGAGGGGTCTTCTCATGTGCAATACCATGCTGCTTACAATAAACATCAAAGGGTCCACAATACTCACCATCATTATTAGTACGAATACGTTTCAGCTTCTTGCCTGACTCTCTTTTAACCAAAGCATGAAATTGTTTAAATTTCTCTAGCATTTGGTCTTTTCTCTGCAAGACATAAACCCATAGCTTCTTAGAGTAATCATCAATAAAGGTAACAATAAAGTGCACCACTAAAGGATTTTACCTTAAATAGACCACAAATATCAGAATGCACCAATTGCAACAACTCTGACCTCCTTGAGGGAGGATGCTTCTTGAAGGATACTCTAGTTTGCTTGTCAGCCATGCAATGAGAACATCTCTCTAATTCTGCATTTTTTAGCCTTTGAAGAACATCCTTTTTAACTAAGCAGTTCAACTCTTTTTCACTCATATGACTAAGCCTTTGGTGCCACAATATGCCTCCATATCTACGACATTCACACTATGTTTAGTAACCAAAGCTTTTGTCAAATACAGTTTAGAAATCTTTTCTCCTCTAGCCATAACCAAGTTACCTTTAGTGAGTTTCCACTTTCTAGAACCAAAGTGATTATTATAACCACTATCATCAAGCATCTGCACAAAGATCAAATTAAAACGAACATCAGGAGTAGGTTTGACTCCTCTGAGCAACAATTGCACTCCTATGTTGGTTTGCAGGCAAACATCACCAACACCAATCACCTGAGACACACCATCATTACTCATCTTCAATACTCCAAAATCACCAGAAGTATAAGACGTGAAGAACTCCTTCCTTGGTGTAACATGCAGTGTAGCACCACTATCAATAATTCACATGCTCTCATCTGACACAAGATTAACTAATTCATTGTCACAGAGATTAAAAAGGTCACCACAAGTAACAGTAGCAACACGATTATCATCATCATGATCCTTCTATTTCTGCTTACCCTTTTTATCTTTGTTCTCTTTTTTTCTCTGATTCATCAAACAGTTCAACAAATACAATTTATTATTCCCTAATTTAGAAGCATACAAAGACTTAATCTTTTTCCACAACGTTCTCGCATGTGTCTCATTAGCAATGTGATTATAAACATTGTCTTCTACAAATTTTTGAATAAAACCACATACCTGTTGGTGTTCAAAATCCCACTCATCTTCAGACATAGAATCTAGCTTCTAAGTAGCAAAAACAGGAATATGCATTTTCTTCACAAATAGCAAGTCTTTCATCTTGCTCTTCCACAAGTGATAATTAGTGTTATTCAAGGAAACCAATTTTGTATTTGCCTCCATCATTCAAGCAAGTCAAATAATCCCTAGACCAAAACCAAATAGCTCTTATGCCACTCTGATGGGGCAATAAGATAAATTTGTAGCAAATGTAAACAAAGCAGCGAAAATAAATCCTCCTATCTCGCAAGAATCTATGAGGAGGAATAACAAAATATGACACTAACTAATCACCACTCTTTTTGGAATAAGACACCAAGATTTTAACGTGAAAAACCCCTCAAAGCAAGTGAAAAAACCACGGGTCTTCTAGGCCAAAGAAATAGCACCACTATTATCAATAAATAGTACAAAAAGAGCCTCAATCAAGTGTAAACAACAATATCAATGCCAACACCAATAAAGCAATAAGCTTACAAATAGAAAACAGCGAAGATGAAGACCCCCAAACACATTGCTGCCATATGGACTGAATATCTACCAACATAGAAGCCTTTTCAACGATCCGAATGGTCAGAGTGAAGAAACATACATTCTAAATGTTTTGTCCAAAAATCAATCTGATCCAACGGTGAAAGAATTTGCAATGGAGAATTCACAATTGCAGAGTTTCATGTCTCTTTTTCTCTTTTCAACTCTCTTATTTCAAAGCACCTTCTCCACTTAACTTAAACAAGATATCAAGTGAGCTTCTCAATTTGGGTCTTTTCTCCACATAGGAAGGGAGCCCAATACCTAACATAAATTGCCTTATAAATTTTTATCTTTCTCTTGGAAACTTCTCCTGGATAGGCTTCCCATAGTGGATAACTTGGTGAAAAGAGGTGTGGAAATTCAGCTGGAGTGGCAATTCAGTTGGAGTGACAATTATGTGTATTTTGTAAGGAGTATTTAGAGGATAGTAAACATCTCTTTCTTTCTTGCTCTTTCTTTCAGGCAGGGTGGTATAAGGTTTTGTGGTGGTTAGGAATTGAGTCACCTCTACCTGCTAAATTATCTCAAATTTTTCATCTAGCTAGTTCTTGGGTGGTAGGGAAGTAGAAAAGGAAATATAGGTTATTGTTTTGGCACATGGTGGCATGGTGTATTTAGATATCTAGAAACTCTATTATTTTTAAAAATTGAATAATGTAGTCTGTAGATATTATATCATTTATTCAGATGCTGTCATGAAAATAGTTGTAATATAAATTTGGATTTAGTAAAGATTATTCCTTTTGAGATTGGTATACTCAACCTTGACTTTTGTCTTTTATATATGTAGATGGTTGGAAGGTGATTTTGATAGTTGTATAGGTAGAATACATACTTGAAGTTTGGACAAAAGTGATGGTGATATATTTTGTGGTTGTAAAAATGTGATGAAACTTTTTCTTTCATTCCTTTTTTAATATAATATCGTATTGTGTTTGCCTTTAAAAAAAAAAAGAAGAAATAAACAAAACAATATATAAACCAGCGAAACATCAGAATACGTTACAGAATATTAAAATTAAATATAAGATAACAACAATGCTACAAACTAAGAGACATGCATCCAAAATGCTACGGTCCAAGATACATACAAAACATATATACCCCCTAAATCTAAGCAAAACAAGGTGTACTTGTTAATCTCAATTTTAGCTACCGTCCTCATAGGCCCTCATTATAAAATTCTGGCAGGGAACTAAGTGGAAGTTCTTGGGAGAGTTTAGTTTTATATATGTTTATCTTGAGAGTATCTTTTAATTATCATGGTTTAGTCTAACCTAGTCGTAGACTTATTTCCCACAATTGACCCACCCACCAGAGAGACACATGCTCTGGTCTTTGTGGCTTAGTAAAAAGGTGTGAGAACTGGTTGAAGGAAATAACCAATTATTGGGCGAGTTATATGATCTCTGACGCAACATGCACCATATATACATATATGAAACTTTTTCTTGTACCTTTAACAAGTGGGTCCGTAGTCCATTAATGAAACTTAATTCACGTGTTGGTTCTAGGAAGCAAAGGTGTTGTCGAATAATAGTAATGCTGCTTAAATAACTTTAAATGCGAACAAAATTGGAGCGTAGGCGCTGAATCACTTACCAGGGGCCATGCTCCTCTTTCAAACGACAAAGATAAGGTTTATCTTGAGGGTCAGAGTGGATCCATCATCTTTGCTGTCTTGCTGTTTGGTGTTGTCTTTCATATCACCTTCTATTTTATATTTAATTAATATATATATATATATATATATATATATATATATATATATATATATATATATATATATATGCCACTGTAGTGGCACTGACACCAGAGCTGTCTCAATATTCTACAATCCACAGATCCAATAATTCCTTACCTTCCTTTAGGGCTTTTATCTTCCTTGCACGGGTTAGATATTAATTATTAAGACCAGCACTTTTTCCCTGGTATTAAAAATGGAGAGTAAAAATTTACATATAAAAAAAAGTTAATTATATATTGTAAGTGTAAAGATTTTTATACTGACATTCAATCACAACTCTTTATTTATAATAAATTTGTTGACTTTACTCGTTACTACTTTAAAAGTCACATAAATGAAAAATCATGATTGAATGTCAGTGTAAAAATATTTTATATTAACAGTGTATACCAATTAAACTCATAAAAAAATGAGAGCGTTTTTTTAATTTGATAGAAAAAAAAGTATTATCAATGTTTTTTTTTTTTTGAAGAGCAAACAAAATTTTATTAGATATGTAAATATAGATAAAACAAAATGTTTCATCTTGTAAACATTTAGAATGTTCTACCCCGTACCCCATTATACACCCAACATCATAGCATCCCTATTTCAAATTCAACATACACATCCTAGGGTTGGCACATCAGTAAAAAAAAAACACATCCCCTGCTAATTCAAAAGAATACAATAACCATTTCAACGAAATTAACTTAATGGAAATCAACATATCAAGTGAGTCCACTGTTGACCTTTGAAAAACAATGACATTCCTAGATAACCAAATACACCAACACCCAGCAAGCCAGAACACATACCTACACTTCGTTTGCTGTTTACCCACCACCTATCCACTGGATAACAGAAATAACTGGTTCAAGTCTCCCAGGAAAGGTGATTGTATCCCAATCCAGCTCAACACTTTATACAATAGTCGTTGAATTTGTGGACACGTTAAAAAAAGATGATTTTTGTTCTCTGCACCATTGTTATAGAACACACAAACTGGATCTAACAAAAGATTATTCACTCTCTCCTAACCAAATTATCAATGGTAGGTAATTTGTCCATCAACAACCTCCAAGAAAATGCAAGCACCTTTGACGGTAATTTATCCTTCTACATTCTACGCAGCTCTTGTGATCCCACATGTCTCATACCTAAGTCAGTTGTTTCTCCTCTCAAGACCCTATACACCTCCACCACTGAAAATCCTTCACCCGTGTTTGTATTCCACACCCACTTATCTGAGTCATTGTCCACAAGGACCACTTCGTATACCAACAACTCTAAGGCGTGCACCAGATCCTCCTCCCACACGAACAATTTCCTCTGCCACGCCCACTTCCATGCTAACGGTGTGACCCCCAACACCCGTTTATCCTTAACAGTGATAAACTTATCTTCCGCTAGACTATATAGCCTAGAGAAAGCTCCACTCATCGGCCCATCACCTATCCACCTTTGCTCCCAAAACATAGTATCCTCTCCGTTACCAACTTTTCTCGTTATGCGAATTTCGAACCACCCTGGTGTTGGCGCCTTTAGCCCGTCAATCCCCCAGATATCCTTCCACCACTGGGAGGTGTGAGTAAAGGATTTTGGCCTCGCGGTGCATCTCTGTATCTCACATTATCTACTTCTCAATAGCAAACCCCATATGGTCATGTCGTCAGATAATATTCTCCACCTCCACTTTGCCAACATGCTTATGTTAAATTTCTCCAAGTACTTCACTCCTAGTCCTCCTTCCTCCTTCGGATGGCACACCTTGTCCCAGCTTAACCATGCAATTTTTGACTGTTGATCATTTCCTCCCCATAAGAATGATCGCTGCATATGCATTAGATTATTCAGCACCTTCTTAGGCGTTTTATAGAAGGAGAAAAAATATAACTGAAGACTCGACATCACTGAGTTCACTAGGACCAATCTTCTAGCAAAAGTCATATTATTTGCCTTCCAACCTGATAATCTTCTTTTGAATTGTTGAATGACCGGCCGCCATACTTCTCCCCTCTTGGGCTCACTCCCACTGGTATCCCTAGAAACTTAAAAGGCGGCGAACAAACAGTACAATTTAGCGTACTACTCACAGTGAAGGTAAAAGATTCAGTAACATTTAGACCATAAAAGTGACTCTTACCAAAATTCATCTTCAATCTCGATACCATCTCAAAGCCCTGCAAAATTACCTTCAATGTAGTAGGTTCACATGTTTCACTTTCTACTTATAAAAACACAAAAAATTTTAAAAAAATAATCTTTCCAAAATACATTTGTTTATAAAAAGTAAAAATAAATATATAATTATTTTTATAATAATTGTAATTTATTATTTTTTATTATATCATACTACTTTTTATCCTCAACTGAACAAGTTTAATTTTATTCTATATCTATGATTTCCATCTATCTATATCATGTATACCAATACCAGAAATAACCTGAATCATGTGCTGATCACCAAATAATTATGGACTAATTAATTTGGGTATGTATATTAGAATTCAATTCTTTTCATTGTGTGACAAAAGCTATTGCTTTATTTTAAAAAGTAGAACTTGATTGGTTAAATATTATTAATTGGGATCATTTTAATCATAAACTGGGGATTAGCACATGGTTTGGGACCAAACCAAACTGACAATAAATCTTATATTATTGTCATTTCCTAACAAAGCTTAATATGATGGAAATGTTTGGCTGAATAGTTGCATTACAATCAAATCAATTATTGTTTTGGAATATTTGACTGCACAGACAATGGCATAGGCAGAACATCTAGAAGAGCATGGATCGAGATACATATGTGAATGTGACGGTAATGCAATGAATAAAATAATTGAGGGCAAGCAATTATGAGGAATGGGGATTAACTTCCTGGTTATTCTACGATTGTTACGTGAAATTGAATTTTCTCATATAAATATTTTAATTGAAATTTAAAAAAAAATTAAAGTCGTGTACAACAATACGACTTTCCTGATTAGTTTAACTTTTTAAAACAATTGAAGACAAAAAAGTTGTGTTATCAATCACGACTTTGATTTTGTTTTCTGTTTTTTCTTTTGAAAAAAAAAATTAAATGAAAATATAAAATTTCATAAAAAAAGGTAAAAACTTGTTTTAAAACACAGTTTATATCATTTAAATTAAAAAATATATAGAAATTGTATTTAAAAACATAACTCGTTTTAAGTCATATTTTACAACACAACTTATTCATATTAAAATATTATCCATCTCTTATGTGAAAAAAACCCTGGTTACATTTTAGTAATTATATAATTACATGTCATAACTCATATAACTTTAAGATGAATATTATAAGGCCGATAAAATAATTTAGTATTAAATAACAATATAATTTTTTTTCATATTATTAACATTTTTTTTTTCATATAACTATAACTCATTCTGAATTTCATATCCGTAAAAATAATATAATAATTTAATATGTATCCATATAAATATTTTACGAAATTATCATTTTGCTTCTTTTTATTTTTTAGGAGAAAATAGAGGTTGATTTAGTTTAGGTGTACCTTGAACCAGGATTGTAGTCACTTGAATTTAAGGGTTGATTTCATTTTCTATGGATTCCATATCTCTTAATATGTTTATCCCTTCAAATAAATCATCATTCCTCTGCAGTCAATAAAAAATGAAAATTATCATTTCCTCCAGGAAAGTAAATGTTCTTTCCTTTTCTTTGTTGATAAGAACCAGAAGTCATTGTCATGAATGCTTGTACACGTGCAATATAAAAGTAATTCACATTATCATTATTCATTAGAACAACATTTTTTTTTTTTTGAATTTATATAAATTTAGTTCCTGGTGGGGAAGTTATCTCCACGCCGACAACGCAATTTCATTAAATATTTTTATTTTATTTCACAGTTTCTTAATTTTGACAAAATTTTGCATAAAATTTTAACAATGTCCGCTGATAAAAAATATTTAAAATATAACTTTTAAATTCTTATTACTACTACATTTTCTTTTCTATTTTCAATTAGCAAAGCTCTAAAGGTCTTTAAGGCTTTAAGTAAGCTAATTTTATCATAAAAAAATATATATTCAATTAAATTTAGAGAAGTCGTCTATAAAGATAATAAAATATTATATTCACCTTCCTCAATTAAAGTGATTGATACACATATGTTTGAGCGAATCAATTGTAGTATATTATTATATTTATTTGTACTTTTATTCTGATTTTGGTAGTAAATTTTTCCTTAATACAATCAACACAAGTGTCAACTCTAACATATAAAGATTATGTAAAATACCTTCCTTTATCAATCTTTCAATTCGAGGCATAGAGATATGCCCCAAGTGTCTATGTCATAACATAGAAGAAGATTCATCGATCCTATTACGTTTATTATAGACAATGGAGTTAACTAACATATTAGTTACACTTAACATGTAAAGTTGGTCACACAAAATTACAGAACCAACAATAGCAGAATTATGATACATCACCAATTTACATTCACCAAAATTAAAACTATAACCAAATTTTTCTAAAGCAAAAATAGAGATCCAATTCCTTCTCATAGAAAGGACATAAACAGCATATTTTAATAATAAAGTGTGTTTATAAGGCAAGCATAAAGAAACAACTCCAATGTCAGTAACAGGTACTCCAACTCCATATCCCATAACAATTTTTATCTTAACATCACTTGGTTTCCTCACACTTGTGGACCCCTGTAAATAATTCATAGCATGAATAGTAGTCCTGAGTCTAACCACTAGGAATTTGGAGGAATATCAACTATATTAGATTCGAAGCAAGTTAGTGCTAAGAGATTACCTCGCTTCTCCTCTTTCTTTTAAGAATATAGCAATTCTCCACCTTATGACCATGTTTCTTACAATACTTGCAAAAACATTTAAAAAATTTCTTCTTGGGTTCTAAATGTTGCTCTACTTTCTATGTACCCTTTTTCTTTTTCCTTTATATTTCTTAGCACCTTTAGTACCTGAATTAGAAGCAACAAATTTAATGTTATCAGTCTTATTCTTTTTCATTGACTCTTTCTCTTGGGTGATTATTGCAATATATTCATCCACTCCATAGTCATGCTTCTAGATGTTATATGAAGTCTTCATGATATCAAATTGAAAAAAGGTAAAAATTCAAGGATGTGATAAGTTAAGGTGTCTTCAACAACCTCAACCTTGAGAGCAAAGTTATCAAATTTGAGAATCTACATAGATTTGTGGGAGTTCGATAAACTCGATTCGTAGACTCGTAAGATTTTACTTTACATAAAAATAATAAAAAATATCTATAAATAACATACGATTAAACATTTCAACAAGATAATAAGTCAAAATAATAAAGCATACATTCCATAATACTTAAATAACTAAGTCTAATAATGAACCATTATCAAATAGTAAATTTCAAAGGCGATACTAATGGTAGAACATTCTCATTGATATTTAATATTGTTAAAAAATGAAGATTTGATGTTATTAGAGATGTTTGTTCTTCAATTTAAGAATGTCAGACTAAATAAAAGTATATTGAACCCTAAACACATACAAAATAAGCTGATTTGTTGAATCAACGACTTGATGGTAAACTCGAGAGTTTACAGAGTTTGCAGAGAGTTTACCTAGTTTACTCAGAGTTGTCTAAAAAGAGAGTTTATATACGAGTTAACTCGTAGAGGGTAATAGGGTTCGTAAATTCGTAAGAGTTTAAGAGTTAACTTGAGAGTTTGATAACCATGCTTGAGAGATTTCAACTTATTATAAAAGTGCACCAACTTCATGATGTGCATGTGCTCACGTACACTGCTGACACCATCATACTTGGTCTTTTCAAATAGAGTAAGATATTGACTCTTCTATGCCTTAGCAAAAGTTGTAAATTTTTTACTAATCGCTTTTAGAAAATCATTGGCATCATCAAGATCTGGAATGCTCTATCTGATAATTTCTCCATGGTGAATTTAATCACCTTCAGACACACCCTGTTGGAGTATTCTCATTTCTTATGAGAAATTCTTTGAGCCTTCAGAAGACTCATCAGTAAGAGGTGCACACCTCGTAGTCCTCAATGCCAATTCCAAATTTCTAATGGTTAAGTAGAAATCTAATAATTCTTTCCCGTCCTCAGAGTTTGTCCCATTCAGAGTTTTGATAGAATTAGGAAAAAAAAATTGAACATCACAATAAAGAAAAAAATGATTTAAAAGTTCAGTTTAGAGTGAATCTGCAAACAAATTACAATATATTATAACTTATATTAATAAAATCCTAGTAGTAATATGGTAACAAAAAATTCATTAACATAAGTTAAGAGAAATGTATTTTGCAACAACAAATTATACTAATAATAACATACCAATAAGGTTAAAATTATCACTAGTATAATTAATAAACATTTATTTCATAAAATTTACACAAATATATCCATGATAGGTGGAATTACAATTATGTAAATTAAAAGTATAAATCATGCTTATTGCCAAATAAATTTACATAATTTTAATCATATTAAAATATGAAAAAAAATGCATCGTCATGTCCACATTAGACGAGTCATCACAATACAAATAATAGAAAAAATCATGCACATAAGATATAACAGTTAAGATTGTACATAATTTAATAAAATGACTTATAATTATATTATAAATGATAATTCAATATTGAGAATGATACAATATAAATGAAGAATGTTAATAACAAAGATAATTATCACAATAAAATTTTGAAAGTAATATACAGAAAATTTTACCTTACGTCTCAAGTTAATTATAAAAAATAAATTTTGATATTATGAAATTTCAAAAAAATTATTAATAATTTAAAAGTATTAAATAATTAATATTTCAAGTAAAATGAAAAAAAAATGAACCGAAGAGTCTCACACAGCCCCACGTGCCGAGGCCTAGAGTGGACTTCCTAAAAAAGCATTCATCTGCAACCTTTAAACGCAACCACACTGTTCTGAGGTGTTTTTGAACGTTTTCGACAAATCGGATGATCTTGGATTCATTTTTATCATCCGGATGTGAGAAACAAAAATCCTCAAATCAATTTTGGGTTTCTTTGAAATGGAAACGATTGAAGAAACAATCAAGGTTGCGTTGGGTAACCTTTTGAGAAATTCGGACGATATCTTGCTTCTCTGTCGATGAAAAAACGAGATTTTTATCTTGAATTCATCCAAACTTGGAGAACACAAGTCCTCGATCAATCTTGTGTTTGATTCAAAAGCGGATGAGAGTCGAGGAGCGGAACGAATTTAAAAGGATTTCAAAAAAAAGTTTTTATTTTTGAATCAGATTCGAACCGGCTCGATTACGTTTCGAACGTTTTTGTTTGTCAATAAGAAAGCGCAAAAGCACTGAATTATATTATATCAGATCCTCAATCGATTTGAAAGATTGTATAATTCTGCTTTCAAATGATGCTTTCAGCTAAAAAAATCAATGAGAAATAAAAATTCTCTGCAAGTAGAATGTTGAATTTAAACAAAATAATAATAATAATAAAACTGCGTTCAAGCAATTGAAGAAGATAGGGTATAATTTCATGGAGGAAGTTTTAATCTTTTCACATTAGGGTATAATTTCATGCAGGAAGTTTTAATCTTTTTCACATTAGAATATTGAATTAAATAATAAATCTTCAAAATAATTTCATAAATTTAAAAAAAAATTAAAACAAATAAAGTTTATACCTTTACCAATTGATGGGTGCTTATTTGAATTGGGTTTATACTATAGACAACCATATTAATCGAATAAAATATAACATATATACGACACAGTATTTAAAGAGATGAATGCATATTTGAATTGATGTTTAATGAGATAAATAACAAATTTACAATGGGTTCTCTTAATTAAATTTTTTTTTTCTGAATGACTTAAGTGATATAATTCTCATTTAAATAAATAATAACCATATAGATATTACAAGATACAATCATAATCATATATATTAAGTGATACTAATATCTAATTATTTTTATTTTTTAACCATGATTGTTATCAGTTAATTAATTTGATTCTTTAATTTTTGCATAACGGCAAAAACAACCTTGATTATGTCTTAAATCAATCCTTTAATATTTTATGATTATTTATATTTTTATAGGAGTTGAAAAGTGTGTCAAGAAGTTGAAAACTGTCATGATATTTCTCTTTTGATGGGATGTACTTTTGCTTCTTTAAGTACACTTCTTGATATAAATACTTAAAAAGACAGTTAAAATATAAATGACTTAATGATGATTTAGAAACCAATTAAAATCAAGGGTAGCTTGATCCAACTGGTTCTGTAATCACACTGGTCATTAATGAAATTATCAAATTTGTACAATTTAATAACACTAAACTGTGAAGATATAAGTTTAGGAAATGAATCTGTTTGAAAAAGTTAATTGAGTATAAACGATATAATTTTTATAAAATATAATATTTATTTATTGAAAGACTTAGTAATAGAAAGAGAAAAAAAAGATTGGAAAGCATCTTTAACTCATAAGATAAGTGTAATAATAAAATAAAAGGTTGACATGTACATAAAAGGAAAGAGAAGGATTAAATCGGCAAAATTAATGAACAATTTGGGAGACAAAAATACAATTAAATGGCTGACTCGTCCACAATAATACAATTTTTGTCTATTTCCTCGTCAATCATACAGCCTTTCTTTCTGCCTTTTACTCCTCTTTTCTTCTTTTTCTCTTTAGAATATATTTTAAGTCCTGTACAGTCTCACTTCTCGACACGTCCCTACCATTAAGCATAAATCAATTTCACACGCGTAATAAGTTTTTTGCCGAAATTTATAATGGACATGAATTAGCCATTAACTGGAGTGTGGTTGTCTGGAAGGCCAGTGATAATGCATGCAGCTTATATATAAATGTACTATAAAAGTAATTGTTTATGGCTGGAAGATATAGGAGAGATGTGGTTTGTTTTAATTAATTATGACGTACGTTTGTCTCTTTCATTTGTTTCTCCTTTTAATCAGCTTCTCGCCTTAATTAAGTGGTCCTAGAAAATCATCCCTCACGGATTAATAACTAAAAAATGCACTAAATTGATTAGCTATTATAGCCTTTGATTTTTAATTGTATTTTCATCGGTGTACGTAGAATCTGATTCAGTCATATACATAATATACATGGTTGCGCTTGTGACGTGCTTCAGCTATAATTAAGTTTCTCCTAACTGACTTTGCTTTGGTAGTATAATGTATATAAGGGCTTATTTTAGGTAAGGTGATCAAAACAAACAAAACAAATTAAAAATAGCTAAAAAATAGAAAATCGTAAAAAAAATTAAATGGTTTGTATTTGTTTGATTTACTAAATTTTTAAATCGCGTACTTCGTTTCGGTTTAAGATTTAAAAATGAATCCAAACCGAAATAAACTTAGTATATATAATTTTTATTTTTTTTTTCTTCCAAATCATGTCTAGTTTAAAAGATAATATATTTATGTTATAAACATAGTTATACAAAAAATAAATAATGACTAGTAGCACAACTATAATTTATACTAATTAAATATGTGATAAAATTTTATTTTCTAAAGTAGTTTTGAAATGAAATTGATTTTCATTAAATTACAATAGATATTTAAATAATTTTTAAAATAAAATAAATTATTTAATAGTATTCTTAAAAGTATTAAAAATCATATTAAATAATATATTTTTAAAATAGAAAAAAGGAACAAAATCAAACACCTAACAATTTATTTGATTTAATTAAAATTTTATAATATTTTCAAACTGAATCAAATAAAACTCTTAGTTTTTTTGTTTGATTCATATAACTTGTATGATAAAAACTGAAAAAAATTGCAAATCCAACACCACTAGTTTTAGGAAATGATTTCTGACCTTTTTCTTTGTAACCAAGCTGAGTATTTATCTTTTTTATCCAGAGGATCGTGACACTGATGACAGCTTTAAATTCTTTCCTAAAGAAAAAAAGAAGTTATAAACCTATAATATTATATCATATTACTAACGACTATATGATGTTGCTGTGCAGCTGGGTAGATACGAAAACGAATATCCATTCTAATTTGTTGCATGAAAAGACAAAAGGTCTTTTAGTGACACAAGCAATATCTTTGCATGTGATCTAGCTATTGCTATGTTTTAATTAAAACATTAACCTTTCATAATTGGGTGGTAAAAGATTGAGTTGCCTCTTTAGCATCTAAATTTAATTGAAGATTTGTTGTTCCTGTTCTTCTTTTTCCTATTCTTCTTATCATTATTTCCAGCTTAACTCTGTTTTATATATATTAGACAAAAACATGTGCTTGTTAGTGGATTAGCACTAGGACAAAGGATTAAATTTTTTATTAAAGACAGCGAGCGAATATGAAAGAAGGTGAAATAATATATAAATTTGAAACAATATTTTCTAGAGATATATGGTGAAATAGTTTTCATTTCAATATATACATTTTCAGCGAATCTAACAATGAACAATGTTTATGACACTAACTCTCATTATGTGTGCCTATCAATGAAGTTGACAACTTGACAATGTTGTTTTGATGCCATAAACCCAATGTGGCTCTGTCTCTATCTATCCAAAATGAAACCCATTATAGGGCCCTTACTAGCCTATCTAGCTATACCACTTTGCGTAATACGAATTCTAAGCTCGAACTGTTTGAACGTGCCAAAGCAGTACTTAGACAGTTAAAAAACGAGCTTAGAGAAGCACAATCACTATGGAATATATATTAGATTAGGCTTAAAAATTCTCTAGGAATGTTTTGTTTTCCGTCCTTTATCTTTTTTATTCATTTTGGTTGATATAGTATTTTATTTTATTTTATTTTCACCTCAATGTAGCTAAGGAGTTGAAATTTTTTTATAACTATTTAAATATTTAATTTTAATAATAAATATTATTATTAATTAATGCACTAGGAGTCAAAATTTTTATTTTATTTTCATCTCAATGTAGCAAAGGAGTCAAAAATTTTTTATAACTATTTAAATATTTACTTTTAATAATAAATATTATTATTAATTAATGCACTAGAGATTCATCAAATACAAACCACCTTCACATTAGTAAAAAGTTGTCTACTTTAGGTTTAAGTTTCCATGAATTTTTTTTTTATTACCCCTCAAAAGGTCTCTTATCCTATGAAAATGTTTCAATATATATAGACTCATGTTTATCCTCTAGTTAATCGAAGTGGGACTTTATTTATATTTCAACATATATATATATATATAGAGATAATTTTCACTAAAAAGTTAACTAAATATAAATTCAATACTCTATTTTTTTATTATATATTTTTTTTTAAAATATTCTTTTCATACATATATGAAGAATTTTTGGAAGAGTGGACCCATACTTGTCCTCTCTTGTATCCCTTTACATTAAATTTGTTTATCAGGTTAAATCTAACAAAAAAAAGTTATATGGATCAAAATAAAATATAATAAAGTGAAAGAAACTAAAAATAAAAAAAACTCGTATATAAAGATTAAACAACAATTTAAGTTAAATTTATAAATTAAAACCTGCAAGCACTGCAAATGCACTTATCGATATATGGAGGAAAGATAAATAAATATGCAACAAAAATTTACTAATAATTGACAAAAATTATAAAATTAAACCTTAAACGTATATAATTTTGAACGAAGTTAAGGTCTGATTTTTTTTTTTCTGGCTATATTACAGTCATCGTAGATTGATGTTTTTCTTTTACAAGCAAAATGTAAAAAAGTTTCCAAATCTGTACAACAACAAAAAAATACCAAAACAGGAGAAACAGTAAAACTCCACATGTAAACAACTATATACCTCAAAGACAAAGGTACTTTATACAATCTCGGAAAATTACATACATAATAATTACATAAAACAGAATATCCTAGACATTACACTATTAACAAATATTGTAAAGGATTATAACACTAGTAAGAAAAAACATAACCTATGAAAATCAAACTATAGAGTATCCAATTTCACGAAGTCACTTGTATAAAAGATAGAATATCAAGAAACTCTAAGGTTTTATCTTTAAAAATTATGAAGTTTCTAAATATCTAGATGCCCAACACACCACATGCCAAAACAAGTATATAATTTTCTTTTTATATTTACCTACTGCCTAGGAGTCAGCTAAATGAAACAAATAATGTAGCTCATTTAGCAATGGAGTAACTATCCCAATCCAGCTCAATACCTTACACCAAAGAGATTGAGAAATTTTATAGGATAAGAAGAGATGGTTGTGTCCTTTGGATACTCTCTGCACAATGGACATAAAAGTTAGTTGCCATTGAATCTCACGCCTTTCCTCATCAGATTATCAGTTGTTGGTAGTTATTGAGTAATAGCCTCCAAGAGAACACAATAACCTTAAATGGAAGTTTGTCATTCCACAACCATTTGAATAAGTTAGAATCCTTAGTCAATGTACTCGGTTGATTAAAAACTTCAGATAATGTATTATATGCAACTGAGACAAAAAACAAATTGTTTCTTGTTGAGACCTACACCAATGACCGTTGAGTTGTTGATCCACCTATACACCTTGCAATAACTTATCCAATTCCAGAAGAAACTCTTTTTCCCATACAAAAAAAATTTCCTCCAAACCCCATTCCATGGAATTACACCAATCCGAGCCCCTCTAAGACTGTGCACAAAAATATCCTTATTCATTGCCAAAGAGAATAGTCTAAGATACCTTTCACTTAGTGGTCCACCACCTAACAAATTATTTTTCCAAAAGATGGTACCCATCTCATCACCTATTTTTCGCCAGGGTTATTGGAAAACCACCTAAGACATGGCATACAATTATCATCTACTACCCACACATCCCTCCACCATAGAGACCATTTCGGCTACCTTGGTACTAAATATGAGTGATGATGAAAAGCTCCATACCTACTCCTCAGTAGATTAAACCATATAGCTTCCTTGTCATTTAAGAATCTCCACCTCCATCTAGCAAGCAAACTGAGATTGAATTTCATTAGGTACTTCACCCCTAAACCCCCTTCTATTTTACTCATAATACTTTCTCCTAGCTGACCCAAGAAATTTTGTTAACACCTTCCTGACCCTCCACCAAAATTTTCTTTGTAATCTAGTTAAACAATTGATAACTTTCTTTGGTGCCTTATAAAAAGAGAAGAAATACAAAGGTAAACTCGTAAGAACTGTGTTCAACATTACCAATCAACCATCAAAGGGCATGTTTTTTGCCTTCCAAAGTGCCAACCTTCTTTTGAAATTGTCGACCACCGACTTCCAAGAGGATGCAACCCTAGGGTTAACCCCTATTGGAATACCCAAAAATTTAAAAGGTGGTGAACTCATTACAAATTTAACATACAACCCATATGTGAGAAGAGATGATCCACATTTAAACCATAAAAGTGGCTTTTATGAAAATTTATTTTCAATTCCGACACCAATTCAAAATCCCTTAAAATTACCTTAACCGTCCATACTGTATAAAAGTATGTTTCCCCCATGATGATTGCATCATCTACATAATGCAGTAAAGAAAATTTGTCCCCCTCCCCTACTTTGATTTTCTTATACCCTCCATTTAGAACAACTTTTCTAAACAACCCTACTAAACCTTCTACTACCACCAGAAATAAGAACAGATATAAAAGACCTACTTGTTTAATATTCCTTCGTGGATGGAATTCAGTAGATGGACATCCATTAACCAAAATAGATATATAGTTATTTCTAATTCACATCCGCCACCTCATATCAAAGCCCAACCTGCAATACATATAATCAAGAAAATGTCAATTGATTGAATCATATGCTTTCTCAAAATCTACTTTAAACATAAAGCACAAGTTTTGAAGTCTATGAGCTCAATCAATGACCTTGTTAGTCACCAAAACCTCGTCTAAAATTGATCTACCAGGAAAAACAACTATTTGACCCCCTAGAAATGAACCCCTTAAGCACTCTCTTAACTATCACGACTAATATTTTTTAGATGATCTTGTGAACACTTGAAATAAGAGAGATAGGCCTGTATTGAGAAAGATTTTGAGGACTAACCACCTTCTGAATTAATACTTTAAAGAAGGAGGAAACAAGTTTAGGGAGGTTCCCTAATTGATGGAATTCCTGGATTCCTTAAACCAAATCTTCTCCAATGATCTCCCAACATGATTTATAAAAATTCATCCCAAAACCATTTGGACATGGTTTCTTTCCCTCCTTACTATACCAAATTGCTTCTTTAATTTCCTCTTTAGTTAAAGGATCTTCCAACATATTCCACTTCTGTTATGAAATTTGATCAAAGATGATGCAATCCAACCTAGTTTGCATCATGGCTAGGAGGATTCAAGGAAGACATGCATGGATGAAAGTTCATTGAAGATTTGAAGCCATAGTCTTCATTATTTTTAGCTTGTAAATATTTTATTTTATTTTAATTAGCTAAATAAGAGCGTATTTTTAATTCCCTTAAGACCATGTATTTTCAGCATTTTCATTTTAGTTTAGAAGGTATAGGTGTCTTCAGTTAAAAAGGATAAGTAAGCTTAGAATTGGGGCATAAGTCAAGACTTGATTTTGGGCTAGCCCATGCACTTTAGGAGTTGCTAATTGCACCTGTGAGGGTGAACTTAGGTGCCTCACTTAAGGCCTAAGACTTGGGTTAATTATTCTTAATCCTAATTAAGCTCAAAACCCACATTGCCTAGAAAAGTGTGTCCAAGCTCTCCCATTGGGTTATATATACTCATTCCCCCTCATTGTAAATCTTACCTTTGAAGTTGAATGAAATTAGTCTCTTTATGAGCGCATTCTTAGCAAAAGGTCTTAAGGATCCTCTCTCTTGAGGAACCTCTTCCTAGTTGGTTTTTATCAAGGGTTCCTTCCCTTGTGGTTAACCAAACACTTTGGCTTATCTCTCTTTGAGAGTGGCGCCCCACCTCCATTTTCTTTCCCCTTCATCATCCATTTCATGGTGCTTGGAATCTTAAGGAGAAAGATCAAGGGGAGTGCAAAAGCATTTTGCATAATTTGGTATCAAGAGTCAACTCCATGATGTCCTTTTCTAGTCATAATTTTCTTTAATTTTTTTCCAACTTTTCTTCTTAGTGTTCTTGTTGTTTTCTTTATTTTTTCCAGCTTTAATTCTTGTCATTTAATTCCTTTTATGTCTTGTTAGTTTATGTTTTAATAGTTTTCATTTTATGCAATTTATTTCCTAGTCTTTATTGCTTTCTAGATTCAATTTATCTTATTCTTTTCCGTTGAATCTTTGTGTGTTTCCTTTAGCTTTAATTCTTTAATTTCTACCCAGCTTTTTATTTTTTTTCCTTAATCTTTTGCAAATCCTAAGAAGTTCATTATAATGAATTGACAAAATTTGTGAAGGAAGCCACACAATTGTGGTCTTGATCTTTGGATGCACATTGTTCTTATTGTTTTAGTTTTTGATTCTGTTTTCTTGCACCCATCTCTCTATTTTTACTGCACCTATTTCTCTATTTTTGGGTCTTGGTCTTGGTCATTTTGTGTCACTTGTTTTCAGTTTTTAATCCTCCTAAGTTGTGTCTTAGATTGGTCATGTATTAGTCTTTATTTGTCTCTTAATTCTACATTGTTTTGCCTTTTATTTAGAAAAAAAAAAGTGTGTTGTGCTTCTGTAAAAATTGTGTTGATTCTTATGGAATTAAGCATATGCTATTGTTTATAATTTCTAGAGTCCTACATGCTTTAGATCATAGCATGTATAAAAAAAATTCTCAAAAAAAAATTGCTCAATTCTTTTTAGAGTTCATTTGTTCATTTTTGTCTTAGTAACTTAATTTTTGTACTAGCTTTTTGGCGATTTTTTTTATTTGGCTGAATTGGAGACCCATTTTTGTGTGTTAATTGGGCTGAAACAATAAGCATTTAAGCTTTCTTAAAATACTACTAATTCTCCTCTTTATGTATTACTTTTAGTCACCTTAGTTCTAGTACATTTTAAGTTACTTTGTTTTGCACTTTTTGATTCAATTTTGTGATTGTCCATCTATTTTAATTCAAATGTCTATCCTCATTAAACTCCTTATCATATTTTTTGTTAGAATTTTGTTAAGAGGTGTAGCAAAAGTATTTTAAAAAAAGAGAAATCAAAAGAGTAAAATAAGTCAAAAAAAGAGTTAGTAAAAAGTGCTAAAAAGAAGTAAAAAGAGTACAAAAAAATTTAGTGCACTTCAAAATTATTAAACCATTCAAAGGAGTATTAAAATTTATTGAAATTTGCTTGAATTTCTTTGCATATGATTCAACCACCTTGCTTTAAAATTGTGAAAATAATTTAATTTGTTGAGCCTATTTTGTTTTAAGTCCAATTCTATTTTAGGCCTATTATAAGAATTTCTTTTGTGTGCCAACTTTTTTTCTACACCTTTTATTTCTTGATTGTCCTTATTGGTTTTCTTTGTGTTTTTCAAATAAATTCTTTCCACTTGGATGTGTGCTTATTTTTTTAAGTACTATTTATTTCTTTTTGCTTTCAAATTCTACTTCCCTTTGTCTCTTGCTTGGGAGCTTGTTTTCTCTTGGTAGGTAGCAAAACTATTGAAATTTCCACAAGGTAGCATCCTTAGGAAGTGTTTATTTAAAACCAAAGAATAAGAGACTTGAAAAGGAGGCCAAGACTAGAGTGATACACTAGGGGAGGACCACTTGAAGAAATGAGCTACATTCAATTTCTTTTAGTTTGATTTTTTTAATTTAGGTGTATTTTTATAGGACATTTTAATTAAAGGTGTTGGATACTCATAAGGATCACCTCTTTTCTATGTAATAAATCTTAGTTTCCCGTTTAGTGTGGATAAGGAATTGGTACCCCTTATTCATACTTAGGAGCACGTTAGAATCCTTTAACTTTGTTTTTAATTTCATTTCTTGCTTTCATGTTATAGCAAGTGTTAGAGTTCCAAAGGCTCTTAAAACTTTAGGGAGAAAACAAAAAGATATGAGTGTTTTGCATATTAGTTCCCTAGGCCTTACAGTTTGAAATGTTTTTACACACATCTAGGAGTGTTAGGAGTAGTAATAAAACTAGGGAAAACATAAGAGAAGAATGTGAGAATAGAATAAAAGAAGAGTATAAGAAGAGTGATAAACCAATCTTGCCCACGTATCCATACTCTGTTGATTGGGAAATAGTAGAAAAACAATGTAGGGAATTTTGGAAAAATGAGAGAAAACAAAAAGAGAGGAGGAAAAGAGAACACAACAAACTACATAGAGAAGAGAGAAAAGAGAGGAAAGAGAGAGAAGAAAGAAGGGAGCGAAAGCTAAAGGGATGGGAGGAAAGAAGAGAAAAAGAGAGAAAAGAATAGGAAAAAAGAAGAGATAGAGAGAGAAAACAATGAGAGGAAAGAAAAAAAAAGAACAAAGAGAAAAGGAGAGAAAAGAGAAAGAGAGGAAAAAGCAAAAGAAAGAGAAAGAGAGAGAAAAGAAGAGAAAGAGAGGAAAAAGAAAGAGAAAGAGAAAGAGAGAGAAAAGAAGAGAAAAAAAGAAAGAGAGGAAAAAGAAAAGTAAATAGAGGGAAAAAACGAAAAGATAAAGAAAAATGAGTTGGAGAGAAAAAGAAAGGAGGAAGAGAAGAAAGAAAAGGAGAGTGATGCCTTTAAGAGCACTCTTAGTGAAGTGTCTACCTCCATTAAGGACTTAGAAAAGCCTAGCTCAAACCTTGACCTTCAAATCTCTTCTAGTGATATAGATGAACCTAAGAGACATCTTAGGAATAAGACCACCCCTTCTAAAAATAAAAGAGACTCCAAAAGAAAAATAGATAAAAAACCCTTAAGTGAAAGTGACACCTCTTCCACTAGTTCGAGCACTCATTCTAGAAGTCCTAAATGTTTTAAACCTTTAGAAAAAGAGCACATTACCTTGTTTTGTCCCAAAAGAAAAAAGACTTTAAGGGGAACATCAAAGGAAAAGGGTACTTATTCATATGATAATCTCTTCAAAGTGAAACGACTTCTTGGAAGCCATCCTTGTAAGGACACCCAAACACAAAGAGATAATATTTTTCAAACAAGATGCAAAATTTTGGGAAAAACTTGTTCTCTCATTATGGATGGTGGATCATGTTGCAATTATTGTAACACAAGGGTGGTGGAAAAACTAGCACTTTCTACTACTCCTCATCCTTCACCTTATTCTTTACATGGACTTAATGATGAAGATGATGTAGTAGTAAGAGAACAAGTGGAGATTAGTTTCTCCATAGGGAAGTATCACGACAAATTTTTATATGATGTAGTCCCTATGAAAGCTAGTCACATGTTGTTGGGAAGGCCATGACAACATGATAAGGCAACTTTGCACAATGGCCTTACTAATAAAATCACTTTCTCTCATAAAAGGAAAAAGATTACCTTACTTCCTCTTACCCCTACCGAGGTTATGGAGGATAGAAGGATCATGAAGTTTAAGAGAGGGAGATAAAAATGAAAATAAGGTTGTTGGTATGAAGACCGAGTCTAAGGAAGATTCATCTTCTCCTTCAAAGGAGCTTCTCTATATAGGAAAATCTTCCTGCCACCCCTTACAAAAATAACAAGTTGAATTTTAGGATGTGCCTATATCGTTTGAGAAATTTGATCCACACCCTCAAATCCAACTTGATGAGTGCTCCATTACACCTAAACTAGTCTTGCCTACTATTTCAAAACCTTTGAGGCTAATATCTAGTGCAATAGGAGAAGGATGGGGAGCAGCTATGTGGAGGCACAAGCACACTGAAATCTTTTCAAACCTTAGTGTCAAACTCCACTACCCCATTCCTAAGAGGTCTCTTTATAAACCTCTCACTCCCCCCAAAATCACTTGTCTGCATATACTTACTGATTTCCTTATTTTCTTGCAGACTTTGAAAAAGAAGAAGAAAGGCATTAGGATTTGAGGTCAAATCCTCTTCAAGGGGGAGGAGATGATGCAATCCCACCTAGCATGCATCATGGTTAGGAGCATTCAAGGAAAGCATGACATGGATGAAAGTTCATTTAAGATTTGAAGCCATAGTCTTCATTATTTTTAACTTGTAAATATTTTATTTTAATTAGCTAAACAGGAGCATATTTTTAATTCTTTTAAGGTCATGATTTTCTGCCATCTTCATTTTAGTTTAGAAGGTATATGTGTCTTTAGTTAAAAAGGATGAGTAAGCTTAGAATGGGTGCATAAGTTAAGACATGATTTTGGGCTAGCACATTCACTTTAGGAGTTGTTAATTGCACCTGTGGAGGTGAACTTAGGTGCCTCACTTAAGGCCTAAGACTTGGGTTAGTTAGTCTTAATCCTAATTAAGCCCAAGTCCCACATTGCCTAGAAAAGTGTGCCCAAGCTCTCACATTGGGTTATATATACTCATTCCCCTTCATTGTAAATCTCACCTTTGAAGTTGAATGAAATTAGTCTCTTTGTGAGCGCATTCTTAGCAAAAGATCTTGAGGATCTTCTCTCTTGAGGAACCTTTTCCTAGTTGGTTTTTATCAAGGGTTCCTTCCCTTGTGGCAAACCTAAATACTTTGCCTTATATCTCTTTGAGAGTGGCGCCCCACCTCCATTTTCTTTCCCCTTCATCATCCATTTCATGGTGCTTGGAACCTCAAGGAGAAAGATCAAGGGGAGTGCAAAAGCATTTTGCATCAAAAGACCACTCCATCAACATTTAACTAACCAACTATTTTTCTAAGAAAACTTGTTTAAAATGGTCCAACACTTTAGCCTTCACCTTTGCCACCTCCTCAAGCCACCCTTACTCTGTATTTATAGCCAGACTTTCATTCTTGGAACATCTCAATTTATAGCAATTTGAAAGAATCTTAAGTTATTATCCCCTTCCAAAGCCCATCTAATTATGGATTTCTGCAAGATTTAATATTCCCGGACCCTAGCCTTACTCCAATTTTCAGAAAGAGTCCTCTTTCACAGCTCGTTTGTTTTGACATAACCATCAAGTAGTTTAATGTCAACTACCTCCAACTCCTTCAGTTTATCATGTAACACCTCTTCCTTACTTAAGAAAACCTCTTTGGTCCATTATTTTAGTAAACCCTTCAAACTTTTCATCTTATCTTTGAATCGAAGCATAAACCATCTTCCGCCCACCTTGGTATTCCAGTTATTCTTCACCAATTTAGTAAAAGAACGACGTTCTATCCAGTGATAAAAAAGTTTGAATGGTTTGCCCCCTAGTTTTTCCTATTATCTTTTAACAAAATCTAGAAGTGATAAGATAATTTCCTTGACCCACGCCACTAATCTAAGATTTTCCAACAATCACCCAAACTTTGTGAAATTAGAAAGTGATCTAACCTACTACAAGAAGAACCACCTGGTGATATCCACGTGAATTCTTTCCGATAAACCAGGACATCAACAACTTCCATGAATCCAATAAAGTGTCGGAAGTCTGTCATGTCATCCGTCGAGTGATAATTAAAGGACCCCTTCACCTCAGATGGACGAGCCACTACATTGAAATCTCCACCGAAACACCACCAAGGATCCAAGATTCCCCTTTTTCTCATGCACATATCATCTAGAGCTTTTCCTTTCCCTTTTTAGAACACAAAATATATACATTTACCAAAACACATAAAGATTGTACACATTCTTCACAAAAACCACCCCTAAGAAACTTTATCGTGGTAACATAAATTTAGCCTCAAATGACCATTTCTCTAGATAGTGATAGATCACCTCTCAGCCCATCAACTGGTTTAATTTGCCATTCACATTCACAATTTCCCCACACTTCATGGTTCAATTGATCCATACTTCATTTCTTGTAATAAGCATACATGTATATTTTCCCATTGTAAAGTTCTCCTTATTCACCTATGTTTTACCCTCTCTCTAAACCTTTGAACATTTAAAGAGAATATCTTCACAGGTTAATTTGCATATTCCTCCTTCCAACCATTTTAGCTTGATCCCTAACCTCTATGTTTTCAATCTCAATTATATAAACTACATCTAGTCTAGTTCCAACAACCCCCAAAATCTTGAATCACCTGCCACATTTTACTTGACTCACAAAAATTCACCTCATTCACCTCTAGCCCAATAACCTCCTGATTTAGAGAAGTTGAAGTCAAGGTATGTTCAATTGGGTATCTGGAAACAAATAGAGAATATGAGTTCAGCTCTTCAGAGTCTCCCTTACTATAGACTTTGCACAATCCACGATCCATTTCCCAATGAGTTCGCAAACATCAATGCTTCTACTTCTAATTCTTCTCAAGACTCCCACCCACTTTTGGTTCTTGTTTGGCCCATCTACAAATTTCTGAGCTTCAATGAATGCCCATTCATTGTTATCGAAAGAGATAAGTCATGAGACATACTTGCCTTTTGTGTTAAAGTTGTTTCCTTGTATATCTGAGTCCAACATTTGGACCTGTTGAGTCCAGCACCATTAAAATTACTTTCTACACCCTTTTCCATTGGGCTTAGGCCTAGTCTTGTAAAAACCATCGAATCAACCTCCTTTCCATGTTTAAATAGATTTGATTCTTTTGTTTTGTTCCTCTTCAATTTAGGTGAATCACTCAAACCTATGCCAGGGCTACCAAAATTTAAATTCACATTTGAATCTTCTCTATGATTCTCATCCAATCCCCTCCTTGTACCTGATTCCTTCTTACAACCCCCAACCCTTGTTTAATAGTAATAAAATCAGTTTTATCCCCCCTCCCCAACCTAAGGTTGAGCTCTCCTTAAAGGAATAATGCTCCCTACCTCTTCCTAATTGCACCAATTATCCATAGGCCCCTCCTCTATTATTTTTAATATAAACAATCTTTCATTGATTTGAACACAAAAAAAATTAATAATATCCTGCATTTTTGTGTTCACTGCAAATCTTGCCACATCCAACCTTCCCTTAGTTTCTATTACTTCATCCACATATAATAATCCATCATTAAACAAACAAATCATTCAAAAAAATTCTTCATTCCATACATGAGGTGAAATACCAAAACATTTGATCCAAACTCTTCTTTCTCTGTCTATGGGAGATGGCTTCCACTATGTAACCTCTGAGAACCACAATTTCACCCATTCAACTTTACCATTCATATAATCATTAATATCTTTTTCATCATCAGTCTCCAACAAAACCAAATTCATCCCCATAGGAGTTGCTTTGATTCTGAAGATACCTTCTTAGTGTAGTTTTAGCTAGGTTATGTATAAACTTCCTTTCTTATTAAATTTGCCAACATATTCCTTAGTCAGCTTAGATACCACTTTTGCATAAGATTTGTAAGAGAAATTAAAATATGAAACTTTTGCTATCCTTCCAATATGTTCAGCCTTACTATTAACCCTAACAAGTGGTGTTTTGAGAATTTTTGCATATGATTACTTCTTCGCATCTCCTTGCTTAACCGCCCCTGCATCATGCTCTTTAAACGTTTTGTCTTACTTCTTCTCCTTCGAATTACTTTTGCCAAAAAAACAAACATCTCATTGCTCCAGCCAATTTACCAAACCTTGGGTAATTTACCCAAAGCTTCAGATCCCCTATGAATATCTTATCGAACTTTAACACCATGATTCTTACGTTCTTCACCTCTGCAAAACCAAAACGATAACCTCTCTTTTCTTTCTTATTTGGAATCACCCTTCTTTAAGATTTCATACATCTAGAAAACCTCCCACAAGTCTCTAGCTTTGTAATCTTCTGGGAAATGAGTGAAATAAAAGGAGACTTCCTTTTCCTTAATTTCACTAATCTTGTTTTTTTGTCAAATATAAGCCTATTTATCCTAACCTCTCTCCATTCACCGTCGCACTCCCCTATCATGTGCTTTTTGTCATATATTGATGTTTTTTTTCATCATTAATAAAGCCCATATAGTGTTTGAAAGTTAAGGATCGATTTATCTTAAACCCATTTTTATTTTAATTTTTTATTAAAAAATTCATTTTTAACAAAACATGAAAATAACAGTTTTTTTCTCACTATTTCTTCTACAAATATTTAAAAGTAGAAAATAATGAAAACTTGACTTAAATAGTTTTTTAGTTCCCATAATATAAGGCTATATTCATTTTGATTCATTTAACTTTAGGTTTTTAATAGATGTGGTGGTTGATTCCCGAGTACCCTTGACTAGTCACAGGGAATGCAGATGAATGGGACAATGTAGCAAACGTGCAATACCCAAATATTCACAAACACAATCTCAACAACTTATTGTGCGCACACAATACACAATTTCACATATTACTCAAAGCATGCATCAACTAAACACATTGTCATACATTTAATAAAACACCTCATCACTACACATTTATAATCGACATACTCGTTATCTCAAATAGTTCATTCATACCATCAAAATATACGTTATCACACATAGGTCAATAATAGAATTGATATGCACATTATCCCAAATAGCTCAACTATAAAATCCAATTATACAATATTGTAAATAGTTCAAATCACAATCAACAAATACACTAACTCAATTAGCTCACGTTACAATCAACAAATACGCTAACTCAATTAACTCAAATCAAAATCAAATATGCATTATCTTAAATAGCTCAAAACATAATAATCTCAAATAGCTCAAACCTGTCAACTACCAAATGACTTACCTATTAAAAAAAATCAACAAAAGAGTTTCTGTTACCTATTTCTTGTTTTCAGAGTTGACATAAAAGAAAAAAAGGAAATTCACCTAAAGAAATTTCACAAGAACCTGACAAAAATTCCATATTAAACAAGAACTTTAGAAATTAGGATTTTCAAATAAAGTCCCTTTTAACGAGAACAACACGATCGAAAACAATAAAAAAAGTTTCGTTGATTCAAGATCAGACTTATCTATAATACCGATAATTCAGCAACAAGAGTTATAGAACAGACGGTGTCGGAATTTGTCAGCTCAAAGGCCACCATGCAAGCAATGCTCACCCACAACAAAAAGAGAGAAATGGTGGTTCTCAGAAGAATTTACGAAGAAGAAGAAGAAATTTAGAAAAATGAGGAAGAAATAGTTTATATAGCACAAAGGTGTATTTAGTAAAATTAGTTTGTTAAATGCAATCCCCTTCCGATAACGGATTATCCAAAAACTTCCCAAAACTCAACTAAAACCCTCTGAAACAAAAAAATAATAATTATTTTCTTCTCCTTCATCCTTCTATCATCAACTGAATACAATCATATAGTATTATCAAACTAATAAATCCATCACATCTCAAATCAATTAGTAATTTAAGTAAAAACTTAAATTTAATTTTCTTCACTATTTATTCTATGAATTTATGATCTATTAAATAAATAGGTCCTTACACAATACTTTAATGTTATTATTTTGTAGGGGTGAGTATACTGACCTGAGTTTGCAGACCTCCAATTTGTGCAAGTTTTGAACCTTCTTTTTTAAAGAATTATAATTATAGAGAAATTAGAGTTTAGTCCATGAAACTCGTGGACTTTGCAAGTTAATTCCACAGGCTCACGGGCTTGGCCCGTAGCCCGTTTAAAAAGACAAATTTGTCATTTAGACTATTAGTTTGTGTTAATATTATGATTTTTTTTTTGTAAATTGTGATAATAATTTTAATATTGAAAATATTTAATATTTTAGATTATTATAAATAATGATATGATTTTTAGTAATAATATATTATAATTTAGTTAATTTAAAAAATATTAGATATTTAATTATTTTAAAAAAATATATGTGTGTATGAGGACCTACAGACCGACCTATTAAGCCCACAGACTTCACAGACCAGATACAAACTCTTAAAAGAATATATTTATTTTAGTGGATCATATTTATCCAGCTCGTTTAAATACGAACTTTGCAAACTAAACTTAAACAAATTAGACTTCTCCTCATATTCACCCTTCTGATCCTAACTTCAAATACTCTCTCTCTTTCTATAATCGATTCTCTCTCCTCCTCTCTTTGTTTCTTCTTCTCTTTTTCCTATTCCATTAGAATAATAATAGTAGTAATAGTAATAATAATAATAATAATAATAATAATAATAATTATTATTATTATTATTATTATTATTATTAATAAGAAGAAGAAGAAGAAGTTGCATGTGCACGGTCTATGAAAACCTTCTCCAGCATCGCAGAAGTAAAATTTGTAATTTTTTTTAACTTCTCCGGCTGTGTACCGCTAGAGAAGTAAAAAAAAAAATTTTTACTCCTCTGACATTGCATCGTTGGGGAAGTAAAAAAATTTGCAAATATTTTTACTTCTTCGGAAGTGCACCGCCGGAGAGTAGAAAAATTTGCAATTTTCTTTTACTCTTAGTACACTATCGAAGAAAGAAAAAAAATTACGCCAAAGAGTAAACAAATTTACAAATCCTTTTTACTCCTCGACAACCGAAAAGTAAAAAATAAAATATATATTGATATTTTCTCAAATAAAAAAGCAAGAGAAGCCAAATTCCCAGATGTTATTGGTTTTTTGTTTATGGTTTCGGCCTCTAACCAAACCGAAACCTTGATATTATGTGCTTCCAGTTTCAGCATGTTAGCGGACTGAAAGTATGAAACCTTGTTGTTTTGTGCTTACAATTTCGAACCATTTTATGATGGTTGTTTTTAAATTTTATGGCTGATACCTATGTATCAGGTGATCTTGAGTTTGCTATCTCGGTTTGAATATGCCGATGGCGTATGCAGTATTTATCTTTTTCTCTTCTCTCGTTCACTATTTAGTCTCTTTCTATTATTATCAGTAGGGCCATAGTTGTTTTATTCTATTTTTTCCTAAGACAAAAAAATTAAAAAAGTCCATTGCGGCGGCTTGCCTCTTCCGTATCTCGCCTGCTCTCTTTTTTTATATATAGAAGTAGTGATATTATCAATATAATTTTTCGTTTTCAAGCCAGTAAAATCCAAAATAGAATCCTTTGTAAAGGACAAAATAGTCATAGTTGCTTCTTATCGACCGATTAATATAAGTGGATTTATTTTTTAAAAAAAAATTGTTTAGGTGAGGCTGTTTTAAAAAATATTATTAGGATGGATCTATTTTTAGATTTAATTTGATCAAATTGCAATTCGTAATTGTGGTTTAAGTGTCAGCTGTGTGCTTACATGGACTCTGAGTAGTAAAAATTACTCAACAAAATGCAACTCGCACTTGCAATTCTAAGCCGTCAACATTAAAACAGCAACTCGCAGTTGCGATTTGATGAGTCTTGGACCAACGCCCCTTCTTTGTCCCATGCTTACAGTTTAGTACATACTTCTTCTGGAACAATTAAACCGTAGGTGCCAATTAAGTTTTACCTATTTTTATTTTTTTTCACCTTTCAAACGGACCAATGCATGTGCAATATAGTTTTCTAGACGGGTTAGACGGGTAAAATTGCAAGTGAGACTTGCATTTTATATGGACATTGACCAACCATTTCTTTTAACCAACAAATATCTAAGGATGAATTTTTAGGCACTCAACACTGCAATCAAGACTTGTGGTTTCACAGTTGTCTCTTTCTTTTCCGCTACAATATAGTGCACCTCTCTTATGTACAATAAAATGTTACGAGTATATAAATCAAATTGTGGATACTAATTGCGATTTAGATTTCATAAAAAATATATATATATATATATATATATATATATATATATATATATATATATATATATATATATCTTTGTTGTACGTGCTAATAAAATGCATACTACGATACAACTAGTTTTTGCTTTGTCGTGATATTGTCATTTCTTTTAATTTTGTTACTTTTTAAAGTTTTATAGTATAATTTTTTATGTAAATAATTTAACTTTTAAAAATTATTTTTTCCTTTTTTAAAGTTTCATAAAATTATGTTTTTTTAAATTTTTGTTTTTCAAATTTACTATCTTTTTAAAAAAGTTTCTTCACTTAACTCTGTTTTTTTAAATTTATTTTATTTTTTTGTTAAAATTTCAAATTTTTTTAAAAAATTATTTTTTTTAGATTTTACGTTACTTTTTAAATTTGTTTTTAATTTCAGTTTTGACTTTTTAAATTTTGTTATCTTTTTAATTTTTTAAAATATGTTTCAAAGTGACTTTTTGTTATTTTTTTATTTTTTAAAATTTTTTTAAAGTTACTTTTTTTACATTACAGCTTGAAGTTATTTTTTTAAAATTTTTTTACTTTTTAAATTTTTACATTACATTTTAATTTTTATGTAAAAAGTTTAACTTTTAAAAATTATCTTTTTCCATTTTTAAATCTTTCTTAAATTTATGTAAAATTATGTTTTTTTTAATTTATCTTTTATAAATTTACTCTTTTTTAAAATAGTAACAATAATACTTAAATTTGAAATTTAAAACAAAAAAAATATTTTAAAGTAATACCAAAATAATATAACAAAGAAAATAACAAATAAGAAAAAAAATATAACAATACTATATAAGGAAACAAGTCTAAATATTTGAAAACAAGCTGAAAATTTTGAAACTTGATTGTGATTTTGTGGGGCAAGTAGGGTTAAATTTATAGAAGGAAATTCCCACATAGATCCTAATCTGCAAGTCTTAATTACAAATTCAGAGTCTTAAAAATCTGCATCGCTTTGTATCTGTTGGTTAAAAGAGGAGGTTGGTCAATGTCCAGATAAAACGCAAGTCTCACTTGCGGTTTTACGGAACTGCGTTACGCATGCATTGCTTTGTTTTAAAATGAAAAAAAATAAAAATAGATAAATCGCAATTGGCACCTACAATTGAGTTGGTCTAGAAATGTGTGCTAATCTGTAACCATTGGATAGTGAAGGGACATTAATAAAAAAATCAGTCAAACTGCAACTCATAGTTGCAATTTGAACGTTGATCAGACTCACAACTATAACTTGCATTTTGTTGAGTAATTTTTGGGACCCTTGAGATCACATAAGCATACAGACCTTAGCTTAAACCGCAATTATGTGCTTAAGTGACCTCTAGGTGGCAAAAGTTGCTCAATAAAACGCAAGTTGAACTGCAATTGCAAGTTGTGCTTAAGTGGCCTCTAGGTGGCAAAAGTTGCTCAATAAAAGGCAAGTTGAACTGCAATTGCAAGTTACAGTTTGATCAGGTCAAACCCAAAAAAAAAATCATCTTGATAATATTTTTTAAAAGAAACTCACTTAAATAATTTTTTTAAAAAATAGATGTACTAAAGTTAAACAGCCTAGTTATCAAATAATATTTCCGCAATGTAGTTATATGCATAAGCTGTGACACGTATCATTTTGCTTAATATTTTATTTCTTTTTCCTTTTGTACAAACAATATTTTTATCATTCAATTTTGTCAAAATACGTAAAGAAAATATAAAAAAAAATAAATTAAAAAATTATATTTTCACCATAATAATTGACTCATTTTCTTAAAATAAAAAAGAATACAAAAATCAAATTACAAAATACAAGAAAATAGATATGGTTTTATAATAAAAATAAAAAAATAAAAAAGGTCTTTTGTTCTACCACCCTAACCACTAAGCTTAGATCATGTTTCTACAAAATTAGTTTTCTAAAAGTTAAATTTTCATTAAATGAAAGCACCCATCTTTCTTAAATAGAACACTTCTTCAAGAATTTCCAATGAACTCATATAAATAGTTACTAAGCTATGAACCACTGGAGACACCGTGACTTCAGTGTCTTCAAGTTACCTTCAAGGTTCAATAAACACCAATCCAGCACCAAGTCAATCTAAGAATGAAGCAACCAACCATGCACCTATATTACGTGATGCATCAAAGTAGTATATATCAATATATTTTGGGTGCCTAATATATTTGAATCAGTCTTGATAATTCAATATTTGAAGTGAGATACTTTTATGTCAAATATCTATACTTTAATTTAGGTACTAATTAATGCAAGATAATTAAAACAACAAAAAACATACTTCTGCCGTTCTCTAAATTTCAAAAAATTATTACATTATTCTTAGACATGTTTCCAACTAATAATCATCATTATTTGATTAGTTGGACAAATTGATTAATTAATTATATATTTAATGTATATTAATTGATTGGAATACAAATGAGGTGATGGTAAAAAACTATGTAATAGTTTTTCCTAAATTTGATTTAAAATATCCTAATTTAGTGAAATATCTATACCTCCAGGGGCAGAGATAGGGAGCATGGCTCCCCTCCAATTCCATATTTACTTATCTACGTATATATAAATTTTTTTCTTCTTAATTTTATATTATTTTATTTTAAACTTGTTTACCTTTACTTGTTATACAAGTTTAAGTTTTATTTTTCTTTTTCTACTTTAACTTTATCTTCTATCCCACTCAATGCCTAACACTATCTCAATCTTACATTTTCACTCACGTACTCACTCAGCTCACGATACACGCTCTGCACACACCACGCTCATCACTCATGTTTCATTCTCAATTCCATTTTACTCATTTTTAACTCCATTTCTCACACATTTCAAGCATTGAGTAATGTATACACACTCTCAATTCCATTTTACTCACTCAACTTTATTTCTCAAATAACTAATAAACTAACCGTATTGTTTTTTAAGCTTGAAATTGGGTATTTAAAATTGGAAGCTCTTCTCCAAACTTTAAGTAATAATACTTTGCATGAAGGTTTTTTCTAATTCTTTTTTATATTTGTTTATTTGGTATTTTGGTTGATTAACTATTTTATATCTCTTTTTATGTTACTTTTTTTATTTAATGTTATATTATTTTGTAGTTTTATCATAAATTATTATTATATACCTATATTATGCAAGACTATAAGTTATTATTGAACAATTTATATTTGAAACACCTATTTTATATAATTTTTATACTTTATTTTAGGTTGAAAATGAAAATGAAGAAAACTATTTACTCATTTTTTCAAGAGAGAAGAGAGACAAAATGAAGATGCACAACCTTTATTTGAAGCAACAAATTTAGATTTAAATACTAATTTGAAGGTGTTAACAAAGTTACACAACCATGAATGTCAACTGTAAAGAAACTTGATAATAAGTCACTTTCTTTCAAATCATCAAAGATTGGACAAGAAAAAATCAATATTGATACATTGGTTCGTGATCATGGAAAACGTCCACAAATTTGGAATTATCCTATTAATCAACAAGATGAAATTCGTAGAGCATATATAAAGTTTGGACATATCAATTTTTAATGGATGTCTATCCACTTTCTAGTCAAGAAGATCATCCTAAACGGTTTCAAACTCATTGGTTTAAAACTTTTACTTGGTTAGAGTACTCTCCAAAAGATGTTGCATTTTGCTCTCCATGTTACTTGTTTTCTAAAAAATCAAATCCATTCATATTAAATGGATTTCAAAATTGGAAAAAATTAAATAATGGAAAAGATTGTGCACTTTTATCTCATATAGGAAAAAGTCCAAATTCACCTCATAATGTTGCTCTTAAATGTTATGAAGATTATAGGAACCAATCTTGTCATATTGACAAAGTGTTATTTAAACAATCTTTTCAACCAATTTTGAATAATCGGTTATGTCTTAAAACCTCTATAGATGTTGTTAAATGATTGACATTTCAAGCTTGTGCATTTCGAGGACATGATGAAAGTTTAGAATCTACAAATTGAGGTGATTTTCTTGAAATGATAAAGCTTTTGGATTCTTATGATTAAAGGGTAGAAGAAGTTGTCTTGAAAAATGCTCCTCAAAATGCAAGATACACTCCACCTCTATTCAAAAAGAAATTTTACATACATTTGCTAGGAACGCACAAAAGGAAACACGAGAAGAGATTGGTAATGCAAAATTTTGTTTAATTGTTTATGAAGCTCGCGATGAATCTAAAAGAGAGCAAATAACTATTGTTATTAGATTTGTTGATAAGAATGAATATGTTAAAGAAGACTTCTTGGATATAATACATGTACAAGATACTACATCATCTACTCTTAAGCATGAAATTTTCTCAATATTGTCTCATCATAGTCTTAACATTCAAAATGTTTGGGGCCAAGGGTATGATGGTGCTAGTAATATGCATGGTCAATGGAATGGTTTACAAGCTTTGATTCTTTAAGAATGTCCTTATGCATACATGTACATTATTTTGTTCATCAATTACAACTTGCTCTTGTTGCTTTAGCAAAAGAAGTAGTTTATATTCATGCTTTCTTCAAGATTTGAATATGATTGTTAATGTTATTTGCTCTTCTTGTAAACATAATGACAAGTTGCAAGCTGCTTATGCAAATGAAATTGCTTGTTCGGTTGAAAATGATGAGATTCTGACTGGAAAGGGAATTAATCAAATTGTGCCATTACAAAGACATGGAGATACTCAATATGTAGTATTTTATGCATGTATAACGCAACTGTTTCAATTCTTGAAGATTTAGTTATTAAAGAATCTACTTATTCTCAACGAGGTGATGTTACTTATGCTCTTAGAACATTGATCTCATTTGATTTTATTTTTATTCTACATGTAATGAAATAAATTATGGGGACTACTGATAAACTTTGCCAAGTTTTGCAACAAAAATCTCAAGACATTTTGAATGCTATGAGCTTGGTTTCTAGCACAAAATAACTAATTAAAAAACTAAGAGACTTTGGATGGGATGCACTTTTAGAAAAAGTTCAATTTTTTTGTAATAGTCATGTTATTAAAATTCCTAATATGAGTGCTTCTTTTGTTGAGATAATTTTATCTCATCGTCAAAAGGCTTCTGTGACAGTTAAGCATCATTATCTTAAAGATATATTTAATGCTATCATAGATTATCAGTTGAAAGAATTGAATGGTAGATTCAATGAGTAAGCAAATGAGCTTCTTATATTGAGTGTGACTTTAGATCCTAAAAATGCATTCAAGTCATTTAATACTTGTGACATTTGTAATCTTGTTGACAAATTTTACTCTTCAGATTTTTCTATCCAAGAAAAAATTCAATTAAAATATGAATTGCAACACTACAAGTTTGATGTGCCAAAAGATGTAAATTTCTAAAGTTTTGACATTATTGGTGAATTATGTCAAGGATTAGTTAAGACAGGAAAATCCAATATTTTATCCCTTAGTTGATAAATTGCTACAACTTGTTTTGACTCTCTGTATCAACTGCAACCACAGAGCATGCCTTTTCAAGCATGAAAGTTATCAAAACAAGGTTACAAACAAGATGGAAGATGATTTTCTCTCTTACTACATGATAGTTTATATTGAGAAGGAAATTGTTGAAAAATTTTCTGTGGATATAATAATTGATTTTTATTTTATAAAAAAAAACACAACTTCAAAATTAAAGATTTATATTTAATATTTATTGCTCGACAAAAGCATTCTAGCAACTACAAATTTATTTTGTTTTCAATATTATTAGATTAATTATTAAATTACATATTGATTATTGGATTTTATATTTTTATGTTTCATCTTTATATGGAGTATATAAGGAGTTGTTATTTGAAGGATAATCTTTTATTTTCTAATGTTTGTTGATCTTTTGCTAATGCTAAATAGGACTATATGCAAATTAAACTTTTTGATAAGTACTTGCTATACTCAATTATATTGTTATTTTATTTTTGACCCTTAATTTGAGGTTCATTCAATTAGAAAATTATCACTTAAGAAATTTTCTTATTAGTAAAACATCTATTAATTAGATAATTAATGAATTATATGTTATTTTACTTAACATTCAATAAATAAAATCTCTCATTTTGTTTCTTATAAAAAGCAACACACCCATTTTCCCATTGAAATATAACATAGTAGTTTACCCTAAAAAAATACAACACAGTACGTTGTTACTCCTTAATACTAAGCTGTTTTTGGTGTAGTTTCCTTTCTTATTATATCGACAAAGGATCTTGTTTCTTTTGTTTTTAATGCAGTATATTTATTTTGTATTAATTAAGTTTTTAGTTTCTTAAATTTGACTAAATTTTAGTTTTGATTTTTAAATATTCCTAGATTAGAGACTACAAAATGAATCTACATAGAAAAAGAGAAGGGATTATAAAGTATTTTTATATTCTACCTAACATGCAAAAATGCTTTCATACAGACGGATAATTATAACCCTCGTATGAGTAATTATTGTCAATACAAGACAAAAGTTATTATTATGTATTTGTCTCGACTACACACATTTTATTTTTTTGAATTATATTATATAATACTTATAATTATAGTTTTGAGTAAAAAATATTATTAAAACTGTTAATTATATTATAATTTATAATAAATAATATATTATAAAAAAAGAGAAAGATAATATATTTTACAAAAATTTAACAAGATAAAAATATAATTTTCAAAAAGTGATTGGATTATTTATAGAATAATTTATAACATTTAATAATTCTTTGTATAACTTAAATATTCTTATAATCTATATAATCAATTATTTATTACCTTACAACAATGTTTTTTTAAATACAAAATTCATTAAACTCATATTAGTCACTTGTTACAAGAGATGACAATGAAAAATTAAGGCTTACAACCATCAACATAATATAAGTACATTCTTAAGAGACTCCCCTATATAACACCTAGCTAAAAATTTTGCACATTAGAATATTAGGCAGATAAAACATTATTCTGCCAAGGGACCCCCACAAAACTGTGATTCACAAACCACACTAAATCTTAATTCACTTCATTCACAAGATCGAATGAGAGGACCATTCAGCAAAAAATACAGTTGAGACCTTATAGTACCCTTTGATCTGCAACCAAGATCTTTGCAAGGTCATCTGCCAAACTTCTCCAATAAGAAAGCACCTACTTGTAAAGACTACTACGTTCCTAGCAAGCCAAATACCCCACAAAACTAACAACCAAGTAACACTGAGAATATAAGCAAATTCCTTTCTTGGTGAGTTACAAATACCCAGCAAATGCCAGAAACTCTTTTCACACTTCGCAGGCAATACAGACTTATACCCTAGCCACATGTAACATTGCATCCAGACAAAATAGCTACATTTATAAGAGAATAACAAACGGTTTACAAAAGCCGCAAAGGGGGCAGGATGCCTCAGTCAAGGGGAGAATAGACCGCCTAGCCAATTCAAACTTTTGAGGGAATTATGTTCAAAATCATCTCCCAAGAAAATGCCACCACTTTGGATGGAGCCTTTGATTTTCATAACCTGCTGAAAAAAGGAGAAACATTAGCCTGAACCATCCCTCTGACTAATCGATATACATCCTTTACCAGGTAATTCTCAAAGATCCCCAAACTCGCCCCTGATTCCCATCCATTGTTCACCTCCTACCTCATGGCAACCCTTTCCAATACACCCTCCAACTCCCTCACCGACTCCTCCTCCCAACCAAAAATTTTTAGTGCCCTCCTCCAACTTAGGCTCCAAACCTATTTATTATTACACCACTCCCCAACCTCGGAGATAAACGTCTCTCTTTGGGTAGATAGACCATATAACATGGGAAATAAAGATTTAAGCCCCCCAAACACCTTTCATTCCCATTCCCAGAACTTAAACTATGAGTCATTTCCTACCAAAGGTTGAACCTCACTAGAAAACCAATCACCACTCCCCTCCTCGGAGTAATTTTTAAGACATCATTCCACCATTGAAATCCTCTACTCGTACTCGTAGCTGCTAGGTTCCTTCAAATATCTCCACCATATCTTGCCTCCAACACTTTGATCCAAAGAGTCACGCTGCCCTAAAGTATTCTCCAATTCCATTTACCCAATAGAGTTTTATTAAATGCCTCCACTTTTTTTATTCCCAGCCATCCATTACCTTTTTCTTTACACACCTGCTCCCACCCATAGGAATCTCCTTTACAAAGACTGAATGGTGTTAGACACCTTGTTGGGTACCCTGAAAAGAGACAAGAAAAAAGAGAATCAGAATGGGTGGATTTAATCAAACAAATGTGCCCTCTGAATGGTAGTTCTAGGCTCGTTCACACCTCCTGTTTTCCCCCACAGGAATCCCAAGATAGAGAATGGAATCGACAACACTCCACAATTTAGGATCTTAGCAAAAGACCACACCTTTGGCAACTTCACCCCAATCCCCCCAAGCTATTTTTATGGAAATTAATCTTAAGACCAGAAGCCAACTCATAACACCTCAAAGCACTCTTAAGTGTGAACACATTTTGGAGCTTACACCTCAAAGCCAGCTAGTTGGATTACAACTTGGAGATCCTGATTATCTAACTTGATGCCCGAGATAAGATTTACTAATAAAGCCTTCCTAATCAACCCACCTAACCCCTCAGCCACAATTAAGAATAAAAAGTGGGCCATAGGACCACCACTCATCTTCCAAAGAGTAGACATCCTCACATTAAGTAGGTCGAATTTCACCTTATTTCAATATCCAAACAAATGACATTCTTTAAATTTATTTAGAAGATAATTTAATACACTTTATTATATTGTGTTATAGAGGACTAAGATAGATGGATGAATCTATTTTAAAATTTAAATATATTTTAAAAATTTTAAATTTATTTTAAAAAAAATTAAAACTAATTTTAAAATCTAAATTTATTTAAATAAATAGAGATAAAATTCATATTCATTTAAATCAATACGCATTGAATGTGTAGTAAAGAGAAAGAAAAAAAAGAACATTATAAAGTATATAAATAAAAAGAGTGGATGAAATAAGATTTTGGTTTAGGGAAATGGTGACGTCAGTAATCATCATGAGACGTATATGTAGGCTTCATTTCTTCTTCTTGAGTGTGAATGCTTAAGGTGTATGAGTTGAAACAGAAAGAAGGAAATAAAAGTAGTCCAAACATGTTCGCCGCCTTGCAAGTCCTTCTGGTGTCACTGTTCATACTAACCGGCGCCCAACCCCTGGACGAGCGTGAAATCCTTTTCAAACTAAAAGCCTCCCTAAACAAGTCAGAGTCCAAAATCTTTGACTCTTGGAATGCCACCAATTCCGTTTGCGCCTTCCGCGGAGTCACTTGCAACTCCCTCCGCTCCGTCACCCAAATCAACCTTTCCAACCAGAATCTATCAGGTGTTCTCCCCTTCGACTCGCTCTGCTACCTCACTGGGCTTCAAAAACTTGTATTCGGTTTCAACAACTTGCACGGCTATGTTTCAGAGGACATTAGAAAGTGCGTTAACTTACAGTACTTGGACTTGGGGAACAACCTTTTCTCTGGTCCCTTCCCCGACATATCTCCTCTCAGCCAATTGAAGTACCTGTTTTTAAATAAAAGTGGATTTTCAGGAACTTTTCCGTGGCAGTCGCTGTTAAACATGACGGCTTTGTTACAGTTAAGTGTCGGAGATAACCCCTTCGACCTCACGCCGTTTCCCAAAGAGGTTGTGAGCCTCAAAAGCCTCAATTGGCTCTACCTATCAAATTGCACCCTCGGAGGGAAACTTCCCGTTGGACTCGGCAACCTCACCGAGCTCACCGAATTGGAATTCTCCGACAACTTCATCACCGGCGATTTTCCCGCCGAAATTGTCAACCTTCGGAAACTCTGGCAGCTCGTGTTCTTCAATAACACTTTCACGGGAAAGATTCCGACGGGCTTGAGAAATCTCACGAGACTTGAGTTTTTGGACGGCTCCGTAAATAAACTGGAAGGTGATCTCTCGGAATTGAAGTACCTCACCAATCTGGTTTCCCTGCAATTTTTTGAAAACAATTTGTCGGGGGAGATTCCCATTGAGATAGGCGAGTTCAAACGCCTCAGGGAGCTGTCTCTGTACAGGAACAGATTGACGGGTCCCATTCCTCAGAAGGTTGGTTCCTGGGCGGAGTTTGATTACATCGACGTGTCGGAGAATTTCTTGACGGGGACAATTCCGCCGGAGATGTGTAAAAAGGGAACGCTGACCGCTCTGCTGGTGCTTCAGAACAACCTCACCGGCGAGATTCCGGCCGTCTACGGTGACTGTCTGAGTCTGAAGCGGTTGAGAGTGAGCAATAACTCACTGACCGGTAAGGTGCCTCCCGCGATTTGGGGGCTGCCGAACGCGGAAATAATCGATATTGAATTGAATGAGTTGGAAGGTTGGGTTAGCGGGGATATAAAAAACGCCAAGAAACTGGGGTTGATATGCGCGAGGAGGAACCGTTTGTCCGGTGAGATCCCTGAAGAAATCTCAAAAGCGACGTCGTTGGTGAGTGTGGACCTGAGCGAGAATCAAATCTCGGGGAAGATTCCAGAAGGGATCGGCGAGCTTAAAGAATTAGGTAGCCTTCATTTACAGAGGAATAAGTTATCAGGTTGGATACCGGAATCTCTAGGTTCCTGTAAATCCCTGAACGACATTGACCTATCGAGGAATTCATTTTCTGGAAAAATACCTTCTTCCTTGGGTTCTTTCCGCGCTCTGAATTCTCTGAATCTTTCGGACAACCAACTCTCGGGTGAGATCCCGGAGAGTTTAGCGTTCCTGAGGCTGAGCCTCTTTGATTTATCGCATAACCGGTTAACTGGTAAAATTCCTCAGGCTCTAACCCTGGAAGCTTACAACGGAAGCCTCTCCGGAAACCCCGGTTTATGCAGCGAGGACGCGATTAGCACCTTCCCCCGTTGCTCTAATTCCTCTGGCATGTCCAAGGACATGCGCACTCTCATCATTTGCTTCACCATTGCTTCCATATTGTTGCTCTCGTCTCTGGGCGTTTACTTGCAGCTCAAGAGGAGCAAAGAGCAGGGGGCTAAGTACGGAGGAGAACGTTCTTTGAAGGAAGAATGCTGGGACGTGAAATCCTTCCACGTGTTAAGTTTCTCTGAGGGGGAGATTCTAGATTCCATTAAACAAGAGAATCTTATAGGAAAAGGAGGTTCCGGTAACGTGTATCGAGTCACGCTTTCCAATGGAAAAGAACTTGCCGTTAAGCATATTTGGAACACCGATTTACCCTCTCGGAGAATGTCGTGGAGTAGCACTCCCATGCTTGGTAATAAGCGCCGTGGAAAGTCAAAGGAGTTCGACGCCGAGGTTCAGGCTCTCAGCTCCATAAGGCACGTCAATGTCGTGAAGCTTTACTGCAGCATAACCAGCGAGGATTCCAGCTTGCTGGTCTACGAGTATTTACCCAATGGGAGCTTGTGGGATCGACTTCACACCAGTAGGAAGATGGAGCTTGATTGGGAAACAAGGTATGAAATTGCGGTTGGAGCAGCCAAAGGATTGGAGTATTTGCATCATGGTTGCGAAAGGCCCGTCATTCATAGAGATGTTAAGTCTAGTAACATCTTGTTAGATGAGTTTTTGAAACCTAGAATTGCAGATTTTGGACTTGCTAAGGTTGTTCAAGCCAACGTTGGCAAGGATTCTTCCACTCGTGTCATTGCCGGAACTCACGGCTACATTGCTCCTGGTTAGTGTCTATCATTTTGGATGATAAATTAATAATAGTTAATTATGTCATATATTATTTATCAACTATTCTTCATGTTTATTGATGTTGGTGCAGAATATGGCTACACGTACAGAGTGAATGAGAAGAGTGATGTGTACAGCTTTGGTGTAGTCTTGATGGAGTTAGTAACTGGGAAAAGGCCAATTGAACCAGAATTTGGGGAAAATAAGGACATAGTGAGTTGGGTTCATAACAAGGCACGGAGCAAAGACGGGCTTATGCGTGCAGTGGATTCAAGAATTCCAGAGATGTATAAAGAGGAAGCTTGTAAGGTGTTGAGAACAGCAGTTCTGTGCACGGGAACTCTTCCAGCTTTAAGACCCACCATGAGAGCTGTGGTTCAAAAACTTGAGGATGCAGAACCTTGTAAATTGTTCGGGATTGTTATTAGCAAAGATGGCAGTGAAAAGAAAATAGGAGTCAACGACAAGTAATGTATTTCATTGTCCATGGTCTTTTACAGCAGGCTGAAGATTGTGGATCTTAAGGGGGAACCAACCTACTCCACGAGTTAGCTAGAATTAATGTAAATTTTGCTTGGAAGAGGGAACATTGTAAAGTATTAGCTTGACTTCTTTAATATGTATTTTTAAGTAGAAGACCGGTGTAGTAAAAGGGTCTCCATCTAGTACTCCCAATAAAAAAAAAAGAAGCAAATTCCTTCTTCCTTAATTAATAATTAAATAAAACTGGTAGTGTTCAAATAATTGGTTTTATCAGATCCTGGTGGATCATAAATATTGGTATTTATAAGATGGCTGTGACTAATGCATATTCCTTCCGTCTTTTCAATTTAGAATACCATAAAATCCAATGCAAACTCAATAAAGATAATGGTGCGATTTCATAGGGCAACTGCTAGAGACCGGTGAAGGAATGACAACACTAATTGAACGCTTAATTTACATACATGAAAATCAGGAAATGTCAGATAACTGATATCTGACTCCAAAAAGTATGTTCATGCATCTGTGATTTTTTTCCAATCATTTGTCGCTATCTCTGCCTCTTTAGTCTTTGAGGTTGGGAATGCTAAAGCTAAATTCAGTTCATTTTGCTTTTATTCAAACACGGTCTACTTTGTGGATTGACGTGGCCATTAATGGATGGTAAAGTAGTAAAATCCTTTTTAAAGATAAACTAAAAAAGAAACACTAGGTAACGAATACTATTAAAACATTAGTTAAAGAAAATAATAGATAATAAGTAGATTAAATTTTATGAAGCACGTTGTTGGTGTATCTACAGATGGTCACAGCCATCTTTTAAAATGGGCCAAATTTTTTAACAACAATTTAGCCACATCACACCAACAATTGTTCTATAATCGAGTACATCTCAGTAATTAATGTCTACCACGATAACAAGGGCATAACCTGTAATTACATGTACTTGGATCCGGATAAGCAAGTCTATGAGCTTCGGACTCAACCTGAAGCCTACATATAAGAAAGTAAGTCTTTGTTCGTGTACTATGCTATAAACCATTTCCGAAATCTATATATTGTATCTGATGGAGTCAATTTTATAAAGTCACACCCACACTGAGAAAGAGAGGTACTCAAATTGGAGCCCGTAATACTTGAAACAATAAGAGAAAAAGTGAAATAGTAAAAAAATGTTAGGTCCCGGTCAAATACAAGAACAGTGTATACTCTAACTAATACTTTTAAGGCAATAATTAATGAGACCTATTAATGGAAAAAGTGGGCAAAAAAAACAAGCACTGGTTTATGACCCAATAGCCACTAGATTTTAATTTGTTGGCTATGACTATAAAATTACAATTCAAGTGGACATGATTCTCTTTATGAATATATTAATTTTTTATTAATAAAAAATTCAACTATATATCAACTTTTAACTATTTTCTCAATATAAATAATCAAATAAGTTAAAACCTATATTCCTCTTATCTCTTAGTGAATTCAATCAATAATATAATGATAATCTTAACTTAATATTTGTTTAGTTTCAACAATATCTAATATCTGAATTTTTCATTGTATATGAGTACATATGTGTGTGTGATTTTTTTTTCATAATATAAATTGAGGATAGATAATATATAACAGTTCACACATTCTATTCGATCAACCGAATTGGATCTCATTGACAAGTATAATTATAAGTATAAGTGTGGATATAAGATGATGATATTTACACCTCTACATGGTTGTGATGAAAATTGATAATAAGAATAAATACAAACTGCACATGTCAACATAAATTATTAATAGATTTAAATTTTTTTTAATTATTTTATATCACTAAAATTTTATTTTAACATCTTATTACAAAGAGGTTATGATTTATTGTATTTTTTGTTAATTTTGTTGGTTGATTGCATTTTATTTATATAATCTTTCTAAATATGATTTCTTTAAAATACATATAGAAATAATTAAACAAATAAAATAAACGAATTATTGATAAATAGACATAATGAGGAAAATAATATAACAACTAAATTATTTTTAAAAAAAAGAGAAAATTACAATAATACTTTCTCAACTTTTATTTAATTACACATAATTTTACTTTTTTTCATTTTTCTATGCTAATTTCCTTTAAGTTTAAAACATTATACTAATACCCCCTATATGTTTAAAATATTATATTAACACTCATCTTAAACCTTAAACTAATATCACTCAAGGGTGTAAAAATAATAGTTAAAAAAGCAAGTGGTGCATAGGGATGGCAAAAAGGACTCAAATCCTAGGGTAACCGCAAAATACCCTCATGCATGGGCGAGTAATTACACACAATAAATGGATACTGATACGGGGATCTAGACATGCAAAAGAATGCGGGTACGAGGGTGAGCGTGGGTACTATAGTACACAACCTGCTCCACCCCGCATCTTATATATATATATATATATATATATATATATATATATTAGAGAGGGAATTCACTTTCTCCAAGAGTAAGTTTAAGAGACTTACTCTCCATCCTAACCCTTTATTTTTTTGAAATCTAATGGAAAAAATTAGTTACTCATTACAACCATCCGATTTCAATAAAATAAATAGTAAGGATAAAAAGTAAGTCTCTTAAACTTACTATTGGAGTAAGTGGATCCTCTCCTATTATATTATATAATTACAATTTTGAGTAAAAAATATTACTAAAAATATTTTTTGTATTATAATCTATGATAAATAATATAATTATAGAATAAAAAGAGACATGTAATATATATTACACAAATTTACTAAGATAAAAATATAATTTACAAGGATAATTGAGTTATTTATAAAATAACTTTTAATGAACTTACGTCATTATTTAATGTTATGATAAAAAAAATAGGTTTATGTGTAATCATATAAAATTTTAGGGAGTATCTTATAATTTTGTTCTATGTTTAATGTTGTGTTCTTTGGTTTTTATATTATGTTTATTTATGTGTAAAAGATATTGATTTATTGTCTCTATACATAAATAAAATACAAGTCATGGGTGCAGGTACAAGTAATATACAATGGGTACGGGGATGTGGATTAAAATTTCTACCCACGCGGGTATGGGTTGGAAATGGATACATTTTTTAAACGTGGATATGAGGATGAGTACTATAGTACCTTACTTAAACCCTACTCATTGTCATCTCTAATGGTGTTTGTATAATTATACTAAACTTTAGATATCAGTGTAATTTGCTCTAAAAAATGTATTGGGCATTATAAAATTATGATATTTAGAGGTTTAAAAAATATATTTAAACCTATTTTGTACATATTCAATGAGGTTGAAGAATTACTTCGCAATCCATAAGTATTATTGGTGTTGGTAGACAACCAATTTTATCCAATTTTTTATACTTTTTATTCGCATATGACTTTTACTTTGTGTGCTTAAAATAAATTCTTTTTAATTCAACTTTCAATAAAAAGGTCAAATAAAAAAAATAACAAAAATAGGAGTTTATTATTTACACTCACATCTTTGATAAGTACAGCCCATAAAGATGGGTACATTTAGTAAGCTTGATGGTGTAAACAACAAGAATATTTAACATAAATAAAGTTCATTGGGCTGAAAAGCAGAAAGAGGCATTGTATTTAGCAGGATTTGTGGTTACAGATAGCAGATCTTGAAAATGAATTCTTTTTGGACCTTAAGTGAAAGGAAGTATATTTTTAGGTCCTTAAGTGAAAAGGAGTATATTTAAAACTCTTGAGAGTGTAAACAGAAATGCACAACCCATGTTATAGGGTATATTTAGCCTAATGGGGTGTAAACTCAAAAAATGAAATGAATATGCATTTAACATAGTTAGACAACAAGCACTTGAAACGAATATGACGTTATGTGATTATATGCCTGCAACATTATTAATTATTAACAATGATGCCAGAATTATTTTTTTTATTTCTCTATTTCTAAAATTTAAATTTATAAAAGAAAATAAAAATAGAACTTAACACGTATACATGTCACTGCTAAAGAATTTTACACTATAATAAATTATAACGCTTTGTTTATAGAACTTTTAAATATTAATTAATAGAATCAATAAACTTATCAAATATAAAATATAATTAAATGTGATTGTAAAACTTTTTTAATTAGTAATGTATAATTGTTTTTCTTATAAAATATGTTAAATTTTAGTAATTATCTCTTCTTTTTTAATTTCTCTATTTTTATTTTTAACCATCACTATAGTTCTGTTTTTTTCTCATCGTAATGACATTTTCCTTTTTAATTAGGGATTTTTGAAAAACTGTTTAGGTTAATCACTATGAATGTATCATGTGATCTATTAACTTTATTATCTTAAAAAATAAGTCTTTAAAGGATACGTGTTCTTCTACAACAACTTTCCTATCATATTTCATACTTTTATTATATTTGTTATAAAATTTTTTACTTTAATATTTTTATTTTTATTTTTTATTTAATACTGTATGTTTTTTCTCATTTTTTTTATAAATTTATCTTTATTTATTTTTTTTCATATAATTAGAGTATAATTAACATATGATAGAGTATTAGTCATATAAAGAATTATAATTTGTAGTAGCCGATATAAGTAAATTTAAAAATAGAAATATTCTAAAAAATAAAGTTTAGAAGCTAAAAACTAAATAAATTTAAATACTGCTCATAATTTTAATAAGATATTTTATAATAGGGAAAGTAAATAGAAAAGTAAATAATATAAAAAACAAAAAGTGATGTGATATAAAGCATATGCATATCATTCAAATTAAAATTAGTCTAAAAATACTTTGTAGGAATATATTTTCTCTATCTCTCCATCGTTATTTCTTCATGCCTTTTTTCCCACACATGCTTATAGAACTCGTTTACCTCTTCTCTCGGATCTGAAGGCAAGAGCTTGTACGTTGAAGATACAAAGTACACATCTGATTTCTCTAATGTCCACCCCGACAGGTCTGATGCCCCTAAGAACACATTTACTGCCCCCACTTTCTCCTGTAACCCCTCTAACAACTCCTTCCCACACAAATAACTGTCTTCGCTAGGACCAATTCCAACTTGACTCACCCAATTGCTTCTCTACAATAGAGACATTTTTATCTAATGCAATCGCATATAACCTAGGGAACTCCTCCAGAACACAACATCCCTTCCTACACTAATTCTTTGACGCACATTCAAAGGCCACCAATCCCTCCTCCTTTGCCCCAAGCTCTCAATGGAGTTGAAATTTGACCACCAACTAGAACAAAGTTTGTATATCACCTCTTAGTTCCCATCTACATGCCTATACTTAGATTTCAAGACCCTAGCCCACAAACTCTCACCTTCTACCCTTAAATGCCACTTTCATTTCCCTAGTAAAGCTAACTTAAAAATTCCTAAATCTCGCAAGCTTAAACATTATTTTCTCTTTTGTCCTACACACTTGTATCCCAAGATATCCAATTGACTTTCTTATTACCTTGTTACCCCCCCCCCCCCCCCCCACACAAAAAAAAATGTTTAAACAAAGAATGAAGACGAGAAATAATACTTTTTGAAAACATTAAAAAAGGAAAGAAAGTAGGTTATCAATGCAAACATAATGACTTTTATGAGTATCACACGGTTTGTAATAGACACACTTATTTTCCCAGGATAACAATCTTCACCTCACCAAATTAATCATTGGCTTCCAAATTGCCAAATTCTTGGGGGCTCCACCAACGGGAAAACTAAGATAATTAAAAGGTAATAGCCCCACCTTAGAATTCAAGAAGAATGCTGCTCTCTCTAGCCAAGTCAGCTACACATTCACACTAATTAGTTAACTTTTATGAAAGTTCACCTTAAGCCCATAAATCAACTCAAAGTTATGTAATATCGCTTTGATAACTTGTATAGACTTTCAGTCCCTCTTTGCATGAAATAGTGTAGCATAACTTGCCCAAATCCCCTTAATTATCTACTATTGCCTTAATCATCTCACTTAGTCCTTCTATTACCAGAATAAACAACAATAGACTTGTCTAAGTCCCCGTCCAACATCAAACTCCTTTGTAGAACTGCCATTCACAAGCACTGAAAATCTTACCAAGCTCACATATTCCTTAATCCATTTTAGCCTAGATGACCAAATCTCATCCTGTTCATAATATGCAACAAAAACTGCCAGCTGACAGAGTTATATGCCTTTTCAAAGTCTACCTTTAAGCAAACCAAATCATTTTTGCCTTGTCTAGCATCCTCAGTCAACTCATTCACGATTAACACCCCATCTAGAATTTGCTTCCCAGCCACAAATGTTGCTTGAGTTTCTGAGATCAATGATTCCAATACACTTCTCAATCTATTAGCCAAAACCTTAGCTAGCACCATATACATACAACTAATTAGGGAAATTGGTTGATAATCCCCAATCTTACCAGAATCTGACCTTTTAGGGATAAGTGCTATAAAAGATCTATTTGAACCTTTTGGCAACCTTCCATTAGAATGGAATTCATTAAATAATGCCATGAAGTCCCCTTTTATCGTGCTCTAAAACTTCTTCAGGAATTGGAAATTTAGACCATTCGGACCAGGGCTTCTATTCCACTCACATTCCTATATTGCATCATGCACTTCTGCTTCTGAAAAAGGTTTTTCAATATCCTTCCTTTCCCCTCCATTAATCTGGCGAAAACCAATATTATCCATGTGAGGCTTGCTCCACTTACGTCCTTAAAAACATAAATAAAAATTATCTTTAATATTGATTTCAAGGATTCAACCTTGGATACCTTTTCCCTATTAAAAGAAAGGCTGAGAATCTCATTGTGTTTGCAATGTTTTACCCATTTCCTTGTGAAAGAACTTTGAATTGACATCCCATTCACCCAGCCATTTGACTCTAGATTTTTGTCTCAATAAATAGCACTTCAGTCACAACCACTCCTTATAACTTAGCATCAACTCCATTCATTTGCTCTTTCTACTTCATCTAAACCTCATGCTTCATTTTTTAGGTCTAACTTAAGAAGGTTCTCCCTTTCAATGGCTAACCTCTTCTCAATGTTCTTGAAGACCTCACGGTTCCCCTCCTTCAACTTTTCTTTAATTAGCTTTAATTTTTGTTTCAAAACAAAGGCTTGTTTTAATCAACTTCGAATTTTGTGTTTGCAGTTTGATATGTTAAAACTACAGCAATCCAAATCACTCATCCTTAGTTAAGTTAGAAAATTTGCAAGAAAACATATAAAATGAAATTACTAATTATTTTTTAAGTTTCTATGATTTGAACTTAATCTTTAATTAGGATTTTTAATTAATATGTATTAATTGATAAATAAACATTTTAGCAAGACTTTTTAATTTAATTTTATTGGATATAATTTGATGACAACAAGTAAAATGTAATTTTGAAATGAATTATTGTTTATACTTTAACTTTAATGGTTGCTACTTTTATATAACTTTGTTGGAAACGAGTAAAATCTTATACAATTTTGGAAATAAGATTTTTTTAATGTATTTTTTAATACTTAATAATAGAAATTTTAAACTGTAAAATCGAATCAAAGAAAAACACATTGGTTTAGTTTGGTCAAATTTTATAATTAATCTAAACTGAACAAAACCATACTGCACTTTTTTTTAGTTTGATTCTGACTAATTTTAGACTTAAAACTGTATTGTGAACACCCTTACTATTGCTAACACAAGTAGTTAACAATGAAAAAATGTTGGGTTCTATTGGGATCTTTATTTGGGTTATGGTTCTGCTCACCGTTAGTGAGAACAAGAAACTAGTAAAGAGGAGAAGACGAGAAAGGATGACAATGGGAAAAACATCGTGCCAGAAACAGTTTTCGAAGCCACCTTTGGGCAATGGTGGTGAGAGAAGGAAAAAGAAAAGGAAGAAGAAGGAAAAGGGAGTTTTCGTTGGTTGTGCTTGTCAATTAAAATCTCTTTCTACAACCAGACATACATTTTTTTTTTGCTTGGTTGGATTTTGAACATGCTTTTAAAACTTATGTTAAAAACTATTTATTTTATTTTCAAATGTGAGAATGATCACTAATTTAGAAACAATGTTGGAAATTTATGACAAATGGAAGATAATTACCTACTTATGCCTGTCTTCAATTTTACTATCAAGCGATTTTCCTCATCCTTCCAATTATGAATGTGATTGGTGGTTTCTTCTTCTCTATTAATTTTTCCTTATGTTATTGGAGTCTTTCTTGTGATATATTTCTCTTTTTTCCCTATGATCAATCCCAATTGTCCTCTACCCAATGGGTGTAGCTCAATTGACAACACACATTGGGTTTGTGGTGGAGAACCTAAGTTCAACCCCCGTAGAATACACTCTTAGGTAGGGATGAAAAGTCTTAAGTGTAACTAAATCTCAAGATGAGTGATAACAATATTGTTTATAAAAAATCCCAATGTATTCTCTTTCGAATCAATTCTCTTCCTTATTTATATTGTAGGTCCAATTTGGAGGAGAAATGAAGCAAGTTGTGTAGTAGAGGAAGTTCGCTCTAATTTCCTAATTTGCTTCTTTTCATTATTATTATTATTATTATTTTGTATTTTGTTTTATTTTTCACTTTCTTTTTTTTTCTTCTTTTTTTTATTTCACTGGAATGAGTTTTATTGAAAATGGATCAACAATCCAATCGTTATTTACTTTTTAGACCCCTAGTGTGTTATATACACCTCTATAATCCATACATTCATTTGGGTTGTGCATTTCATTGTTTACAATGTCCTTATGCACTAAGTACACTCATGTTCACTTTTTAGTCCAATAAACTTCTTTTCTAGCTTCTTGCTATTTATTTCAGTGAGTTTACTGGATGCACCCTTCTTTTATCTTCACAAAATAATATATCTTTTCATTGAGTGTACTTAGCAAATATAAGAGTGTAACTAGTAAGTGTTTATTTTTGTTATTTTTTATTTTTTAAACTTAAAAATATATATTTTAGAGGCAAAAAGAGTCAAATGTTAATAAAATTATAAAAAAAATAAAAAATAAGGTGTCTACATCTATCAAGATTAATGTTTGAGGCTTCCGAAAACATCACTCCTTTTTATATATTTCTTTACATATGTGTAGCAAAATATGAATTTGATTCATAAAACATGCTTAGAGAATATTCAAAATATTTATTATGGGGAGATATTTAAAGCGATCTACCTACTTCAAAAGTAATTGAAAAATACTTACTCTTCATCTTTAATTCATTCTTTAGAAATCTAACGGTTAAGATTAATTACTTATTATAACGACTATATTTCAAGAAAATAAATTGAGATAATGAAAAAAATTATTCTTTATTCTCACAATTTATTCTCTTGAAATCTAATGGTATAAACCATTAAATTTCAAGAAATGAATGGTGAGAAGAAAAAGTAAGGACTTGATTGGTTTCGTTTTTTTTCTTAATTTTTTAAGAGTTTTGAAAAATAGTTTCTAAGAGTTGTTTTTTGGAAAAAGAGAAAAAAAATCTTATTTATTAAGTGTTGTTTTAAAATTGTTTTGAAGATGTGAAAATGAAAAAGATTTGTTTATATTTACATAAATGTCATTAATGAAAAATAAAAAATAACATATTCTCATTGACATATTGTGTCCATTAAGGTGAGATTCTAATTATGTTTATGAATATGGTAAGGGCTCCAAGTTTTTTAGCTATAGGGGCATTTCTTAATTGTTTGTTTATCTAAACTCTTTTGTACTTTCACTTGAAGATATATCTTTTGCTTTTCAGTCCATTATTATCTTAATGAAATTACTTGACTTATAAAATATTCTTATTGACTTTGACTATTTTCATTTATTTATTTTGTCTTTAATACTAACTAATTATAATTTTAATTTTGTGTAATTACATTTCTTATCTCTTAATTATTATATTTGTATGATTTTAGTCATTTGTGTGAGTTATCCAATTAAGTCCTCTAGAAAAGACAATTCTCCAATTTTACTCTCGAAGTATTGTAATTGTGTAATTTTAATTAGTGTCTAAAAATAATTTTAATCATATAATTATAAATTAGAGGCATAAATACTGCACAATTATAATATATATATATATATATATATATATATATATATATATATGGGTGCACTACATGAGAATGATGTTCTTATGTGAGAATGGTAAGAATATTTTGTAGTCATCCAAATTTAAATAAAAGGTTCAGATTAAAACAACTCACTTAAAAATATCACGAGCATATTCCAACATATCACCCAATCAATAATTAATATTCTTCTCCCACCACCACTGTTGTCACCACCCACTATAACCGCCACCACGGGTGGTGGTGGCAACAACAACAGTAAAAGTGGTGGTGATAGCAATGACATTGGTAGTAGTGGCAGTGGTAATGGTGGCGACGATAGGGGTGACGTTAGTTTGTTGAGAGAAAAATATTACTTATTGGTAGGTTAATACGGTGGATGATGAACATTATATCTTTAAGTGAAGTGTTTTAATCTGAACTATTTATTTAATTTTGAATGATTATAAAGTATTCTTTTAATTCTCACATAAGAACTTCATTCTCATGTGATACGACCCTGTATAAGGTTAGTCTAGTAGCAATGTCCATATGTGGGGAGAAGGTGAGAATATTAGGGAGAATTAAATATTTAATTATATTAAATTTAATATAGTGAAGGAAATTAAATTTAAGTTTTTACTTAAATTATTAATTGAATTGAGTTGTGATGAGTTTATTATTAATGTTAATGTTATATGGTTGTATTCAATTAATGATAGAAGGATGTAGAAGAAGAGAATAATTATTACTATTTTTCTTCAGAGGATTTTAGTTGAATTTTGGAAAGTTTCCGGAGAATCCATTATCAAAAGAGAAGGGGTTGCATTTAGCAAACTAAATTTACCAAATACAACCCAGTACTATGTAAATTCTTTTTCTTTTAATTTTCTTATTTCTCTTCTCCTTCGGCAATTTCTACACCGTTCCTTTTCTCTCTCTTACCACTATCTTTTGTCCCTTGCATGGCAGTCATAATGCTGACGAAATCCGATGCAATTTCTTTCATAGCTTTTATTGTTGAATGGTCTCTATTTTAAGTAAGTCTGATCTTGAATCAACGAACTTTTTTCTGATCATTTTCAATCTTGTCGTTTCTGTTAAAAGTGAATTTATTTGAAAATCTTGATTTCTAAGGTTCCTATTTAATTTGGAAAATTTTGTCAGACTCCTGTTTAATTTGGGAATTTTGTCAGGCTTTTGTGAAATTTCTTTGGGTGGATTTCTCTATTTTCTTTCTGAGTTAGCTTTGAAAATGAGAAATAGGTAAGGAAAGTTCTTTTGTTGATTTTTGTCAATGGAATAATGATTTGGTAGTTGAAAGGTTTGAACTATTTGAGATAACGAGTTTTTTTACTATATTTTGAGCTATTTAAGATACATTTATTTTAATTGTGTTTTGAGTTATTTAATATAGTGTGCATTTGATTTTGATTTAAACTAATTTAGTTAGCGTATTTATTAATTTTGATGTAAGCTAATTGAGTTAACGTATTTGTTGATTATGATATGAGCTGATTGAGATAACATAAATTGGGATTTCATAGTTGAGCTATTTAAGATAGCATGTATGTCGATTATAAATGCATTGTGATAAAGTGTTGCAATGAGTGCATGATGATGTGTTGAGCTAATACTTGTTTTGAGAATTAGCACGTGATTGAAATGAATTATGGTTCTTGCAAATTAATGATAATGGATTAAGATATATGATGTGTTGTGTAGTTGATTATTATTATGAAAGTGATGTTTGATCTTGAATTGGACGATTTATTGGATAGTTTGGATGTGGCGGTTACAGTAGGGTAACTTAGTTTTGGTTGAATTGATTTTCTATGACTGGAATTGAATTATTTGGAATGACAATGTATTATTTGGAATTGTAATGTAATGCATATGATTGGAATGCATGATGAGACTATATTTATTGATATTGTTGGTTATGAGCAGTTACAGTTGGGTAACTTAGCCTTAGATGATATGTTTGATGGGGTACATTGATGTTAGGGACACAATTAGATTCAATGTAATCCAGAATATCAGATATGCAAGGGATATTTTTGTGATTTATGTTGTGGTCCTGGTACCAAATATGCAAGGGGGTGCCTAAAGGACATACTGAGAAAATGATTATGTGTCATAAGGTGTCAAGTAGCCATTAAACATCAGTTTGTAGTTATCAGATGACTATTGTTTAGACTTAAATTTGTGGTAGAACAGACATATTGGACGCTTGTCGCCAATTGGAAGGGGTCTTAAGTTGTCTCGGTGTTCAAATTCAATGTAGATACTTCGAAATATGTCATGTCTGAACATGTTTTTGTGTGAAAATCTTGTATTCACGGGAATATAAGTGTGTTTGATTTGATGGATTGGTTGTGAGTGTTTATGTTCAAGTGGAGCATAAGAATGATTAATTGGTTGTTTACTATCAATGAATGGGTATTGATTGTACTCGATATAAATGTTGTGTAACTTTCATGCTTTATGACTGATATAATGGTACATTGCATATTATGTAAGCTTACCCTTGCAATATTTGTGTTTTCTGTATGACTGTGATGATCGTGTTTTGCATGGAAGCAAATAGTAGTGATGATGCAAAGAGACGGGATGCTCTGAAGTGAAGTATGTCAGATTGTCGTTGTAAGTCTCTGAGGATCCTATTTCATTGTTGAATTTATATATAATAAAGTTGTGTAGACATATTGTTGTTTGAATTTAGAGGCATTGTTGTTAAGTTATGTAATCATTATGTTTTATATGGAAGTTGTGTGAATATAGTGTGAAGAGATAGATGAATTATTATATGCATGCTGTAAGAATGTAGACTTATATGTCAGTAGGCTGGTTAGTTTTGGCAGCAAAGATTCTAGTATCTGTAGGATCTCGCAGGGTGAATGCTCTTGTTAGATAAGCTACCCTGGGTCTTGCCAGGCAACGAGGTTCGCTGGACGAACTTAGATTATGTGTACTATGTTATATTTTATTTTTGAACTTTGAAAGTGTTGTAATGTATACTTTAATATTTGATATAATGTAATAGAAATTTTATATCTTAATATTTTGAAATATAGATAATAACAATTTAAGTAATTGTAAAGAGTATTTATGGTGTAAATAGTATATAAATTTGAGATGTTACAAGAGAGAGGTTGCGAGTTCGAATCCTTCCACTAACAAAACTAACATATTAATGACTAATATTTGTTTATAATATATATATATATATATATATATATATATATATATATAAATTCACACAATTGAAATATGGGGCTTAAATCGAATATTTACGATCGCGCAATTACAATATCCATTTACATATTATTCATGCACTTAACTTTAATTATTTGTAATTTTTAATAAATTAAAATATTTTTTGCTATAAAATTAATATAAAGCTTAGTGAAAATAAGTTACATATATTTTAAGAATAAATAAAAAATTTATAAAGAAAAATACAGTTGTAATCTCTCCAATTTGCAAGGCTTTTATTTTAAATCCTCTACTAATATATTTGATTACCACTTTTAGTCCTCATCTATTTTGATATTGTTTTTATGGTTATTTCTTACATAAAGTAATTCTATTTGTTTTAAAATAATTGTCATATTTAAACAAATAAATGTCATATTTAATTTTAATATAATATTAATTATTTATTTCACTAGTATTTCTAATAATATTACTTTAATTTCTTAATGTAATATTTATATTAAGATTATTTTTTTCAATATGGTATGATCTCATTTTGGATTAGAGAAAATATTAAACAATTCCTCATAGTTTAAAACTACTAGAACAAATTTAAAAAAAAAAAAAAACCTACCGTAACCCTAAAATAAAACATATTCTAAGTTTTTACCCTAAAATCCTCTTAGTTTTGTTCTCGCCCACCCAACAACACCCTTTGAAAAACTATAAAGCACTTTTTTTATGCGTAGCCATCTTCAACTCAATGAAAAGAACCCACCATCGATTTTTTTTTTTTAAGGCAAAATATTATGTATAATATTGATCTGGAAATTTTAGTCAGCAGTACAGAATGACAAGAAATCATCAGGTATACTGATGCATCTGTTTTCACCAAACATTACCAAGATATTAAAGGAGATCATTTACTCCCACTCAAAGAAAAACTGCGTGCTCAATACATCCACTTCATGACATACATACATATCAAATTATTACTGCACTATCAGAAAACTCATAGCCCATATTAAAACTAAAAAAGTATGGTAATAATTTTCATGATATAATGTTGATCGAGATCAAAATATCTAAGGACTTCAAAGTATTTCCATTAAATACTATAGAGTTTCTAGATATTTAGATTCACCAACACAAAGTAGTCCAAAATACAAATACAAATGCACCATCGACTCCTTTGAGAACCATTGATTCTAAACATCAAACCTCCTTTTTGTTGTCGTCATAAGTACTATGGAGTCCAACACCACAACAAAATTTGAGAAATTACAGATTATAATTAGCATTTTAATTATTTTTTAACAAAATGCATTTATTTAGAGAAAAATCATCGCATGTTCATAAATAGAAAGAAATTTTGTTATTAAAATGAACTTTGAACACCTTTACTAAAAACACGTTCATAAGTGGAAGTGTTTCCCTACCTAAGCACTTCAACATCAACTTGTGTTTATGGAAATTGAAGTCTAGCCAGGCAAATAAAAAATAATTTTTATCATCAATAAATATTATTTGTTATATTTATTAAAAATATTTTTATCTATATTATATTAATATTTATTTTAAAAAAACTAAATTAGTTTTTTTCAGTTGTTAAAAAATTAATAAAAATTATAAAAACTTTAATTGTTTATAAGAACTATTATTAAAGTAAAAATTATAAAAAATTAAATTTGTGAGTTGTTTATAAATAATGTGGGATATATTTAAAGTAAGATAAGAAGTTAAGTTATTGTTTATAAGAATTAGCATTATAAATGTTCTATTTTTTTTTTCTTTTACTTCTATAGATGGTCTAATTATACCTACTCCTTCCGTATTTGTGTGTGACAATTAGTTTTTGGATGCTTAGTTCAAAAATGTATATTGAATGTTTATGGTTAAAAACTTAAAAATATTTATTTTTCTTAAGCCGTTTTTTTCAATATATTGTGTTTTTTTACTTTATTGATTATAATGGTTTTATAACAAATATATATATAATTAAGTTATATAATTCCACATGAATCACATTATTAGTACGCAGTTTATAATTTTTATTAGTTTGTGTTATCATAATAATTTAAGTGGGATATGGAAACTTTACGTTTGACTTCGTTAAATTTATTCAAGTTTATAGAAAGTGTTGTAAAATAATGGCTAATAAAAATTTAGAGTTAGATTAAAGACAGGTATGACATTTTTTTATCAGCATATTCTAGTCTATATATCTCTTTTTCAGTCCTACCATTCAATGTTAAAAACTCTTTTCGAATATTATGATTTTTCTTTACATCGTATTTAAATAGTAAAATAGAAATAATTTCATTTTAATTTTTTTTGACAAATTCATTTTAAAGTTAAAACACAAGACTATGACAATAATCTCTATTTATAAACGGTCTTATCAATTGAACTAATTAATTTTCGATAGTCATTCTTTAAGATCTTAAAACATCTTATATATAAAGGTTATATTTGGTAAAATTAACTTATAAACTAGTTGAAGTTGAAGTATTTAATTAAATGAGTTTAATTGGTATACGCTGTCAGTATAAAGAATTTTTACACTAATATTTAATCATGATTTTTCATTTATGTAACTTTTAAAACAGTAATGAGTAAAGTCAACAAATCTTTATATTAACTGTGTATACAGATTAAACTCTTGATAAATTAGCTTGTGAATATATATATATATATATATATATATATATAATATAAAAATATAATTAATTATATATTAATTAAAATATCTCAAATAAATTAATGAGAATAAAAATGAAAAAAAAAATTATAAGTTAACTTATTTTTATAAGTTATTTGAAGTACTTTGTGAAAATATGTTGATTATGTATGATAAAATCAGTTAAAATTACAAATTAGCTAAAATATTAGAAGCTTATCCGCTAATAGAAGTGAAATGATCTAAAAGGATATAATTAATTACTATTTAATTAAAAAATATTTCAAGTAAATTAATGAGAATAGAACTGAAAATAAATTATTTTTTTACTGCTAGGTACAACGTCCATAATTTAATCAGATTGTGCATTCTAACTTGAAACGAAATAATTTTGACAAGACATTGTGACCATAAAAGATAGAAAACAAAGCAAGAGAGCATGTATTCCATCACTGTTTTTTCCACGTTTGTTTGAAAAAACTATTTTTTAAGGTTGATGCGATTGTAGGCATATATTCATGAATCAGAACACAAATAATATATACATATATACACAAAGATATGCACTCGAGCATACATACGCACAAAACGATATAGGAATTATCTGACAAAGATTGCCATTATATTTCTATCTGCAAAACTATTCTATCTGAAGCAGAAGCATATATGATTACAAGTACACTATATATGCACATTATAAAACTTATTCTATCCAATGCAAATAGATGGCGAGCCCGTTTGATTTAAGAATTTTAATTAAAGTTCAATACTTTCATTCAATATATATAAATATAATTAAAAGTTGCCATTATGATAAAGATTTAAAAGAGTTTAATTAATATATATTTTAAAAGATTTTTACACTAATATTAAATCATAATTTTTTTATGTGACTTTTAAAGTAGTAATAAGTAAAGTTAACAAATTTATCATGAATGAAAAATTGTGAATGTCAATATAAAAATCATCTTTATACTAACCGTATATATCAATTAAACTCTATTTAAAATATCGTGCTGTATAAAAATCATTATATGTTCATCAAACTACGTTGGTGGTGGTAGTTTAAAGATATGATGGCCAAGATGAGTAAAAACAGATGGCAATTATTTTGGAATTTTTTGCCATAATGTGCTGGGTTGGGATGCGGCCTTCCGCAGCATGAAAACTCAGCAGATGAGAAAGTGTGTGGTTTGGCCGTTGTTATAACATTTTAGCATATAAATTCTTTCAAATGTATGTTTTAGACATTCCGCAGAAGGAATATTAATTTTATTGATAGAGAAGAATTATCAAACCACAATGGCTGTCCATTCGTCAGGAAAGTATAACCAATTTTGTATTTTTTGTTTTTCTTTTAAGAGTAAAAGAAATTGTCGGTCCTTGCTGCAAGTGCAAAACAAGATTAAAGGGAATTGGCATGTCAGCAATTTAGCAAATATCCTTTTGCCAAATAAACGCACTCAAACTTTTAGAGAGTGGGCATCGTTGCTTGCTACTTGGTTTGCACTTCCATCATTGAGCACTCATAATGCATACTGAGATTCCCACTCATGCTATATATGGGCTAGCTCGTCAATCCCTTTTGGGCCTTCACGGAAGGGCCCACTAGATTTTCAAGTTCTTCGTTTCTAATAACTTATTCTACTTATGTTATTTAGTAAGCCCTGAGAAAATAAAGACAAAATATATTAGGGAACCATAACAATCCATACCAAGAAAAAGTAACCCTAGACGAAATATACAAATACAAAAGAGAAAGTTTATTCACGAGTCTGCATGTTTGTTTGCACGTCCATTAAGTCTAAAAGTTTACTGTTTACTGCATGTTTGTGTGCCAGTTTGACGAACTTAATCCAAAGCCCAAAGATAAAAATGGGTTGAATTGAACTCGTGAGTCTAAACATTCTAGAATTTTAAGAACACGTACAATATGTGCTGGGTTGTGTCTTGGGTTTTAAAGTGTTGAACCCGAAGAAGCTGATCCAATCTGAACATATATATTCTTCTTAAAATTTTGATTTGTTACTGAGAGCTAATGGAGAAATTAGAACTGAGAAAAATAGTTTAGTAATGCATCGATCTATTTATACATTTGTACATAGAAATATAAAAATATATGAATATGAGATTTTGAAAAACTGAAATGTTTGTAATCCAATTAATCCACATATTTGATAATATAGAAATATAAAAATGATGTTTCTAATTTGTGTCCTAAGATACATGTTAACAATTATTAGAATTTAATTTTCAATGTAATTTTTTATGTATTTATCATGTGAGAGAGTGCATATAGTTAAAGATTAAATCTGCTTTCTAATATTAATTTACTTCTCATTTTAACTTTGTCTTTTCACTTCAATAGTTCAATCCTCCTTTAACTTTTACTTCTACATTTTTTTATGTTACTTTCCATTTTAACTTTGTCTTTTCACTTCAATAATTCAATCCTCCTTTAACTTTTACTTCTACATTTTTTTATATTATTACTTCAGCATTTTTTATATTATCATTTTCTAAAAAGAATAAATTCAACACATATCTATTATTATTATATTAATAATAGTGTCTTTCTCATTTTATTTTTTTTATATTTTTTATTTTCTTCTTTATAATATTGTAATTAGCTTCAATAACAAATAAAAGGACAAATATAATAGTGTGAAAGAGATAAAATAGTGGAGACATTATTATATTTCACATTTTATTTGTCATTAAAACTAATCACAAATATTATAAATAAACAAATAATAACATAAAGAAAATAAAATTAGAAAGATATTTTTATTAATATAATAGATATGCGTTGGGCTGAATTTATTTTTTTATAAAAAATAATATGAAAAATTACAAAAGTAACAATATAAAAAAATGTAAAAATAAAAATTAAAGGAAATTGACGTGAAAAAATAAGGTCAAAATGGAAAGTAAATTGATATTAGAGAACAAATTTAATGCTCTTTAACTATATTCACTCTCTCACCTAATAAATACATCATAAGTTACATTGAAAAATTAGATTTCAATAATTATTAACATGTGTCTTAGGACACACATTAGAAAAATCAAAATAAAACATTATATAAAACACCAATAAGTCCAAATAATTCATATTTATATCTTTCAAAAAGAAATGATTCATGTACTTATTGATCATCTTAAAGTTCAACATTTTCCTAAAATAATGTACAAATCTAAAGCAATCAAACATTTTTTTTAATTGGTTTAGATCTAAAATATCTCAAACAACCCGAATAAACTTGACCTTTTTCAGAAAAAAAAAATGGCTTGTGTGTATAACATTTTATTAATATAATTTTTTTATGAATACAAGATCATAATAATTTAAAAATAAAAATTGGACGTAAATATATAAACTTAAAATAATTAATTAATATAACCATGAAGTATATCTAGGAATGTGATGCAACAAGGATCTAATTCTTCACAAATGGAGAGAATTCGACAGAAAGGCCTGACTATATAACCCACTAAAGCCACAAAGCGATCCATTCGATGAAGAAGAAAAAAATTAAAGAAATTATTCACAAACTTTTAAGCTGAAAAATACAGGACAAACGGTAAAAGGGACGGGAAAAGAGGACCTTATCTTAGGCACCTTTAGTTCTCCACTTTCACTTGTTCTGTGATAAAAACAAAACCGAAACCCTTTCTCAGATTTTAACCTTATGGGTCCCAAAGAACGAGTTTTGTGGCTGAGTTTATGTTTATCCTTACAGTAGAGATTGTAACAACCTTTGTTCTTATTCTTTTTACATGAAAAAACACACATTAGAATATAATGCATTTGCTTTATTTACCAACTATAGACTTATAGAATAGACTCAGGAGGGAAAGGAAAAATCATAAACAAACGAATGCTCTTACCTCTTAGCACGTACACTTAAAAAAATGAGGCATGGTCCCCTATTTATGTATCTTTGATTGAATATAAAATATAGTCCCCACCCTTATGATGTAAACGTTGTATACACAACTAACCTATTACTAATCAGGATTTATATTTCTCTCGAGCGTAAAATTCGAAAAAGCAAAGGAATATTTCAACAAAAGATAAAATGCAAGCATGAGGGAATCAGATAGAAATTGATCATATATGTGCATGGTACTCTTTACGTATGTCAAGAGACCCATTGCTATACGCCTCATTTTTTCTGTAATGCCAAAACAAGAATTGGGAAATGGAATCCATGTTACAAAAAATATCTGATATATATATACACACGCCGATGAGAAATATTTAATATGTAGAGAATAAGTGGACTTTACTGTATGAATTAGGTATTGAACGATATAAGAAAGAAGCGGAATTTACTGTGCAACCCAATAACTAATGCTTATCGTTCGATATTTCATCTCACTATATTTTCCCCTCCCATATTAGTTTACCGGAGAGGTGATCCGGGTGGAGCAAGTCTGTCACAAAGTAATATATGTAGAATTGTGATGGTTTCCAATAATATAGGAATGATAGGTGAATAGCAACTACCGAAATTCGTTCAATATAATGATAAAATCAGTTACTCTCAGTTACTATATGTATTAGTGACTAATGTTTCTACTAACTACACAAAGTCTTTAAAATCTTAGTCGTTGATTAAGAGTGTCTGTTTCGACACCTAAAAACTAACAACTAAAATCAATTATTGATTCTATAATTGAAAATTATTGAATTACAAACATAATTGAGTGACCTATCAGCAAAGAAATATAATAATATTTCTACGTCTTATTCTTTATAATCAATAGAGTTATTGATTTTCTACGAATATACCACTTTTTATCATTAAATAATAATATTTTTAGCAAATAAATTAGTGATTGATTAAGTATTTAAGTTGCTTAACCAGTCACAGATTACAACATTAATGTTTTTTATTTATTAAAGAAATCTAGTTAAAATGCAAATTATATGTCTTTAATTTTTTAATATAAATTAAGTAAATATTTGACAATAATTTTAGTTTATAAATTTATTAAAGTAAAAGATCATGAGACATTCAAACAAAATTTTGTAATATTTACAACAATTAATAAGTCACAATCTAAATAGCTTTATTTATCATGTATATAAAGATTCATAACAAGTTTGTTTACCTAAGTAGGAAAACATTCACAAAATGTAGTAAGTAACTTGAAGTTTATCTAGATAACTAAACAACAAGTATCAAGATTCATCAAAGCCAAATGTAAACATTTACAAAACTAGTAATGAAGTTACTAGTTACCTCGATAAGTACCCAAAATATCTATCAATTTAGTTGTTTTATGACAAAGCTAAATTCAAGAAGGTTGAAAGTTTATTTTTTCCATCAGTTGTTGCAAGAGTTTTTTTGTTTTGCTAAATATCTTTCTCATTAATTACTACTCTATCAAGAAATATTATTTCTCCAATTTCAATAACTTCAAAATTCTTTTTTAATTCTTCAGTCTCTTCCCTCTTCACTCAGTCAGTTAATGAAGAATTAGATGTATGATAAAATTGTATCTCAATTGCTTTGTTTGACTTCAATTCAAGCTCATACATGTTGCATTTTTTCAGTCCAGCAACTTGAGTCTAAACTTATAATTCATCAAGTGGTCAGTTTCCTGTAGCAAATGCAGAATGTAATAAAAAATTGAAGGACCAAGAATACACATTTATAAAACTATAAAATCGATTTTTAACTTGTCTACTTCACAAAGACCACATAGAATCAACTTAACACAAAAGGAAGTGACTACAAGAACATGGTGAAGTTCTTAGTTTGGAAAATATCTTAGGCTTGTTTGTAGAAAAAAATAAAATTTAGAAAACATTTTTTTTAAAGATAGTTGAATTGAGCATATGAAGTTTCTGGAAAATAAAAAGCCTAGAATTCAATGTAGCTAGTATCTAATCAAGGGTCTTGATAGTTGAATTAAACACATGTTGATGCAAGACAGCTTCTTATATTGTAATATTAATTTATTTAAATTATAAATATCCAGAATTTAGTGACCATATCTTCAAATATATTACATCTCATATTGAAGCTTCAAAAGAGAAATCATGATCAACTAAAATTTAATTCATCTGCACTAGTTGAACAAAGAAACAAGAACAATAGCTATTGCACTATTAACAAACTCAATCGAACTAAAAGAACACCTCTACAATTACGTTGAATTATCACAACTACTCGGAAGAAAAATTCTCACAAATTGAGTTAAGAGCAGTTATTTTACTACTAATAGGGCATATGTGACAATTGCAACAAATATTTAAATGATGAAAAGAAGATTTATGACATTTAAGGCACTCAAATTGATGCTAATGCAAAATTTTACCTCGAGGATAATGACAGGAGACCCTGTAAATAAATTTAATGTTCATGTGATCTTAATTACTACCATACATGAATCTGCTAAAAATTTAAACAAACTAAATTCACATAAAATTAATTTAAATTGTTTCACAAGCTAGTAGCTGTAGTAGATACTTAATCAGTCCATCAAGAGGTAAATTGGTTTCCTGCTGCAAACCGGTTATAATGTGTATTTTTCATCCATTTCAACATTTAACTTTTGACATGAAAATCAAAAGGAAATGAAAACTTACATAGTAAATCTTGCTTTTAATCAATGGTTAAAGAGCTCAAGTAGCATAGTTATCACTTGTAATAAGTAGTTAATTATATATAAAAACAAAATGCAATTGCAATTTAATAAACTTGTAATTTTTGTTCCACGTAAGACTATGTATCGAGTCAATATGACCATCATCGTATTTTATTGATTTCTACCACAAAACTACTCATAGAACTAAAATGCAAGTCTGCATAATAAGGACAACAATAATGTAGATTTATTCTTGTTAGTATGTAAATCAACTAGCAAATTCTTCATATAGAACATTCATGCACTTCTATCTACATATACTTAGTGTCAATTTAATAAAAAATTGCTAAATAGTCATGCAAAAGTGACAAAGTATGAGGTAACTATGAGAATAAAACACAAATAATTGCTATACATTCCAGAACACTACATCGAATTGTCCAAGAAAATGAAACCATACATGCATGAAAACATACATCAAATTGTGATAAACTATATAGATATACTTTTAACTATTCTATTTTTTAGTTTCTATGACTCAATAATTACAACTACTAACAACCTATATTCGCCACTTTCTAGCTTCCAAAAGAACCTAATCTCTTAAACTCCACCTATATAATTAGATAACTCTATGCGATCTTTAAGCCTTGGTTTCCACCCTCAACATTAACATAAAAAAAAAGTATCAATACATGCATAATCAAAGTTAACTGAAAAAGAAAATAATCAATGGAAAGTAGTACCTAAGAAACCAAGGAGAAACAATATTTGAGTCTCGCCAATGTAATCATTGAAAAGGATTATCACAAGGAACAATTTTTTTTGTACTTTTTTTAGTTACTTGAATATATAATTTTACATGATTTAAAGTTATTTTAACAATTTAAAAAATTAATTTAGTAATAAAGTTCACATGTGAAAAGAAAAGAAAAATAGGAGTTGTGAGTTCGAATTTCTTCACTACAGAATTATTAGCACATAAAAAAATAAGAATCTAAGGTGACGTTTGTTTTAGATATTTTTTGTCTTCATTTTCAAAGAAAACAGAAAATATTAATAAAAATATGTTTGGTCACAATTTATAAAACATTTTCGCTGAAAACATGTTCAAAAAACAACTGAAAAAAAACAGAAAAAAAATTGTTTTTAGTGCTTTCAAAAGTTAACACTATGTAAAAACTTAATAACAATATTGTAATTATATAAAAAATAAATATAAATGTCAAGTGAAAATATCAAGTGAAAACAAACATATTTTCTTTCTGAATATTAAAAATTTGAAAATAAAAACAGATTTTAGAAAATAAAAATATAAAATATTTTCCCAAACAAAACATCACCTACATTTGTGAATAAAAAATAATTTCAGCTTCCAACTCAATTTACCAAACATAGTCATCATTACTTAATTTACTTAAGACTGTGTAAAACCATCCTTGGATTCTTTCCTTTTTATTTTATTTTTTTACCTATAAGAATCAATTATTGTAAGAAAATTTACCTAATTCACGTCATTGGAGTCTTTACACGAATTAAGACCTCCGTCTGCCATGCTCAATCTTAACTAGAGTATGAGTTTAGTCCTCATATAATTTTGTCAATGTATTATTTTAATTAATGATGCGAATGTAGTCTAATTTATTTAAAGAAATTTAAAAAACAAATAATAAGTTGGTTGATGAGAACTAGAAGTGCATTTGTTCGTTTCCATCTTTGCTTTTATTATTGAAGTCAGATATATTTTTTGTAATTGGCTAGGATTGGAATCCATGAGAAAGATGTGGATCACACCCCCCCTGGGTGAAATATTAATTTCTGCATCAATATAGGTCCTGCTCACTGATACGTACATACGGTGATTAGGATCGGATGCGTGTGCATTAATTCTACATGCTGTAGTCTACCACCAAAGTGTATAGCAGGAGAATGCATAATTTTATATAACACAATGATTATTAAAAAGATAACACTTAATTTTCTGCAGTCGTTATCGATCACTCACTCTTAGATTTGTTTATTTTTTTCTTGTGTATTTCAGTGTCTCATAATTAACATGGATACGGGTGCAGGGTGAGTATAAACTATAAAGTATACATGCCCTGATGTTATTCTTTGATGAGGCAGTGATAGTGGAGTATAAACGTAAAGCCTCTTTACCAAAGGTGTTCACTTCTCCCAGCATAGTACTTGAGCAAGAACCTGCTTTTTCATCATCAAGGCTTGTCACTGCTTCCCCAACTGATCCACTCAACCATTCCGTCTTATATACATCTCTTACACCCATCTCCTTGTTGCAACCTTTTCACTAACCATATCACATCCTCTCAAAATGAATCATTATCCCTTCATCACCCTCTTCTCTACTATTATACTCATCGTTTCCGTTTCACTCTCAGAGTCACAGCTTATTATTGCAAAGAATCAGTCACAGTTTTTCTCTCTAATGAAGGAGTCTCTCCCGGGGAAATACCCCTCGAATTGGGAAGTTGGGAAACCCGTGTGTGACTTCACCGGAGTTACCTGCAACACCAAAGGCCACGTTATAAAGCTGGACCTTTCGTATTGGTCCTCACTTTCTGGAACGTTCCCACCAGATACATGCTCTTATCTCCCACGGTTACGCGTTCTCCGCCTCGGCCACACAAGGTTCAAGTTCCCCATGGATACCATCCTCAACTGTTCCCACTTGGAAGAGCTTAACATGAACCACATGTCCCAAACCGGCACGCTCCCTGATTTCTCTCCCTTAAAACATCTCAAGGTTCTTGACTTGTCCTACAACTTATTCACAGGTCAGTTCCCCATGTCAGTCTTCAACCTCACCAACCTCGAGGTCCTAAACTTCAACGAAAACGGAGGTTTCAACCTGTGGCAGTTACCATCAGATATAGACAGGTTGAAAAACCTGAGGTCCGTGGTGCTGACAACGTGCATGGTGCATGGCCAAATCCCTGCAACCATAGGGAACATAAGTTCCCTCGTGGATCTTGAACTCAGTGGGAATTTCCTAACGGGACAAATCCCCAAAGAGCTTGGTCAGCTGAAGAAGTTGCAGCAACTTGAGCTTTACTATAACTACCACCTGGTTGGGAACATACCAGAGGAGTTGGGTAACCTCACGGAGCTTGTAGATTTGGATATGTCAGTAAACAAGTTCACTGGCAGTATCCCTGCATCGGTCTGTAGGCTTCCCAAGCTTCAAGTCTTGCAGCTCTACAACAACAGCCTCACAGGAGAAATCCCAGGTGCGATTGAAAACTCAACAGCTTTGAGAATGTTGTCTCTCTACGACAACTTCCTTGAAGGACAGGTTCCCACGAAACTGGGACAGTTCTCAAGGATGCTAGTTCTTGACTTGTCCGAAAACAAATTCTCCGGTCCGTTACCAACCCAAGTTTGCAGGGGAGGTACACTACAGTACTTTCTCGTTCTGGATAACATGTTTTCTGGTGAGATACCAGACAGTTACACAAACTGCATGATGCTTTTGAGGTTTAGAGTGAGTAATAATCGTTTGGAGGGGTCCATTCCTGCGGGACTCCTTGGTTTGCCACACGTTTCAATCATTGATTTGAGTAGCAATAATTTAACCGGTCCAATTCCTGAGATCAGCAGAAATTCTAGAAACTTATCTGAACTGTTCCTGCAGAGGAACAAGATTTCAGGTATCATAACTCCCACAATCTCCCGAGCCATTAACTTGGTCAAGATTGATTTCAGTTACAACCTTCTGTCTGGTCCAATCCCTTCCGAAATTGGCAACTTGAGAAAGCTTAATTTGCTTATGTTGCAAGGGAACAAACTGAGTTCCTCCATCCCCGGTTCACTCTCTTCATTGGACTCTCTCAACCTTCTTGATCTCTCCAATAATCTCTTAACCGGAAGCATCCCTGAAAGCCTCTCTGTGCTGCTACCAAACTCTATTAACTTCTCACACAACCTTCTTTCGGGTCCAATTCCTCCAAAACTGATCAAAGGGGGTTTGGTGGAAAGCTTTGCAGGAAATCCTGGTTTGTGTGTGTTACCAGTGTATGCTAATTCATCGGATAAAAACTTCCCGGTATGTGCAAGTACCTACAAGAGTAAGAGGATAAACACCATCTGGATAGCTGGGGTGTCAGTAGTTTTGATCTTTATTGGGTCTGCCTTGTTTCTCAAACGTAGGTGCAGCAAAGACACTGCTGCAGTGGAACATGAGGATACACTGTCCTCTTCGTTCTTCTCTTATGACGTTAAGAGCTTCCACAAAATCAGTTTCGACCAAAGGGAGATCATTGAGTCGTTGGTGGACAAAAACATAATGGGGCATGGAGGGTCTGGGACAGTGTACAGGATTGAGTTGAAAAGTGGTGATATTGTTGCAGTGAAGAGGCTGTGGAGTCACAGATCCAAGGATTCGGCTCCTGAGGATAGATTATTTGTAGACAAGGCATTGAAAGCAGAGGTGGAGACCCTGGGAAGCATAAGACACAAGAACATAGTGAAACTGTACTGCTGCTTCTCCAGTGTGGATTGCAGTTTGTTGGTTTATGAGTACATGCCAAATGGTAATCTTTGGGATTCCCTGCATAAAGGTTGGATCCTATTGGATTGGCCTACTCGTTATAAAATTGCACTGGGGATTGCACAGGGTTTGGCATACCTCCACCATGATTTGCTTCTCCCTATTATCCATCGAGACATCAAGTCAACTAATATCCTTTTGGATGTTGATAACCAGCCAAAGGTTGCAGACTTTGGGATTGCCAAGGTTTTACAAGCAAGAGGAGGGAAGGATTCCACCACAACTGTTATTGCAGGATCATATGGTTACCTAGCCCCAGGTAGTTTCTCTCACCAAAGTCAATTACAATCATAATTTAAATCCCAAGAAACAATTCTTTTATGCAAATTACCATTACATGTTTTCCTTAAATGATAGAGTAAATAGTATATGACAAATTTTTATACAGTCAATTAATTTACAAATCAGATATGACAAATTTGTTAATTCTTACCATAATTATCTTAAAAATCATACCTAACTTGATTTTTTATTGGTTTATTATGTAACATTTTTTGTAGTGTATAGAAACTAAGCACCATGATAAATGCTCAAGTTTACATTGATTATCATCAGCCAAATTTTTTAAGCCAAAAGCACTGCTTGGATATTCTCATGGTACTGATTACTGAATGATGCCTTTTTACCATGCAAATAATTGATGTGCACAAAATGAATGTTAAAAATAAGTAGTACTTTGTACCGAAAAAACATAGGTAGTACTTGCGGGTTGGACAATTAGTCATGTGGTAACTTCTCTATCATCTTTTGGTGTTTTAGTCGTGCAAGTATATGTTGAATATTTATTTCCATATGTTTTCGCGGCTATCACAGAATTTGCATATTCATCAAGGGCCACCACCAAGTGCGATGTATACAGTTTTGGGGTGATTTTGATGGAACTGTTAACTGGGAAGAAGCCCGTGGAGGCAGAATTTGGAGAGAACAGAAATATTGTTTTTTGGGTTTCCAACAAAGTAGAGGGCAAGGAAGGAGCTAGACCAAGTGAGGTATTTGACCCGAGGTTATCATGTTCATTCAAGGATGACATGATCAAAGTTTTGCGGATTGCCATTCGATGCACCTATAAAGCCCCAACAAGTAGACCAACCATGAAAGAGGTTGTTCAACTTCTGATTGAGGCAGAGCCACGCGGTTCCGATTCATGCAAGTTGTCAACCAAAGATGTATCAAATGTCACAGTAATAAAGAAACCATATGAATAATAAATAATAATTATAATTTGAACAGCTTAAGGGGTAAGAGGAAGCACATTACAACTAAGATAAGCAGTCTCTCAAGATGTCACCGAGAGACTCATTGTAGAGTAGATAAAAAAATTAGTATAATCTTATTTTTCTAGACAAGTAGTTTGTAGATTCTATCTTTGACTCTGAGTCTTCTCCCTATAGTTGCTCCCTTTTACTGTCTGAGTTTTGACTTTTTGTAAAAATTTAAGTCAGATTGTTATCCAAGCTTTTCGGTAATGTACAGTATCTATATTTTATAGGACCCACACTCGAAAGCATTTGCCAACTTGGTTTGTGGAATTTTGGTTTTTTTCTTCTTCCTATCAATGCTTTTATTTTGAGCGATGCAAGATGGCTCCAATAAAAGGAGCATATGTTGTGAGGTCTGGAAGGTCGCGATTCGCAAAGAGATCCTTTTTTATATTTTATATAAAAAAAACAAAAATGGGTTCCAGATTCTGAATACAATATTATGGCATTATTTGTATGTGGAGGGGTCCCTTTACAAAGCTATCCACTGGAAAATAAAGATGAATGGAATGATTGATTGATTGATGAGCATCTTGTTGCCATTTTAGCCAGTGAAAGAGAAGAAAGCAGCACCATTTAAGCTTCTTTTTCCTCTTGAATCGTTTTCTAGTAGAGATTAATTGTTTTGATAGAATGTGGCCTTGGGGAATAGAGGTATCAACCGTCTTTAACCGTAGGAAGTGAGCCACGAACCTCCACTTAAAGTTGAAACTTGAATGAATGCCCCTTTGGCCTTTAATTTATTGAAGTGTCATATTTACATTAGACTAAACCATTCTCCTAATTACACAGAAACTTTCCAAACATCTCTCACCGCTAGCACAGTATAGTCCTAAATTAGAGCTCAAACAACAGTATTATGAAATGCCAAGAAGAGGAAAAACCAACCAAAATCATAATATTTCAATTTTCAAGTATATATTAAGACAACAAGATCATCATATTTATATAGGTTTAATGTGTATGAAAATCAAATGTAACGAAACCTTTAACATGTTCTAATAATGTAAAGGGCAAAATTATGAGCAGCACAAAATCAGTGGCACATGCGTGCTACCTTGTATGCAAAAATGTATGCAGAGTGAGTCACACGTGTGCGTACAATTATATCAAGGTTTCTGTACATTCATGTGCTTTGTGAGTGGATGGCGGGGTCGCCCTAGAAGAATGAGATTCACAAACGCAACATCTCTTTCTTTAGGCTTGGTGGAGAGCCCATAAAGCAAAAAAGTTAGAAGGTTCGATAAGAATAGTTTTCTTAAACAAAAAAGACAGAAGGCATCAACTTCCAAAGCATGCTTGGCTGTGAGAGGAAGCTAAACTGAGGACAGATATGTTCTCCTTAAGTACAATAGGAACCAAAGGAATTCAGATGAGACACTCGGATACCCAGTAGCAGATTTAATAATCAATGCATATTCTATTGATATATGGACTATAACCCATTACAAAAGTCAGAAGTATATATATTCTAAATATCTACTCTTGTCTCGTCTCATCTCATCAACAGTCCCAAAAGGGTGGAATACCTCACTTTCACTGAATTAAACAGTCACTTATCAAAAGTAATAGATGTTTGTTACAACAACATACCTGTCCTACAACCGGGAATTGTTAAATATGAATTTAACTCCAATGCCACGAGTGTAAAATGCCCAATTCAAAAAAAAAAAAAGAAGATAAATTAGCGACTGTGCATAACACACAAACCAAAATGATGCACTATAAAGGCAATAATTGTCAACCCGACCAGCAGCACAAATATTACACACATTATCTGTTAACATAATGAGTGTACCCCACCAGAGTCTAAAATCCTAGTTGGTAAATCTAACGTGGTTTTAGCTGAAAATGATTTGAAGTTTCAATTAGTGATTGATCATTTTGTCATTGTTGATATCATTGGGAACATTGACAGTCTTAGGCCCTTCTGAATTTGTACATGCCGAGTGTGCTCACCTCTTATCTTAGAGCAGAAAAAATTAGTGGCGCACCCACCTCTCCAGAGTTTAAAATGGCTCTAAAATCATTTCCTATATCTTTTTGTCCCAGTTGCCAAATTTTCAAAATTATAATATTCACATTTCACAGCGAAGTCTTTTTTTTTTTAAATGGAACAGTTTCTACACTTGTCAGGAATTGTTCTGTCTCAAAAAAGAAAAAAAAAAAAAGTCAAAACCTCTGTGGAACTATTGACGAAGAATTGGTCTCTACTCTATATTACAGGAAAGATATTAGGAAGTGTTTGTGGCGGATTTTTTGTTTTTATTTTTTGAAAACATTTTAAAAATTAATTAAAAATAGAAACAAATTGTTTATTTAAATGATTTTAAAAACTAAAACTACATAAAAATTTATATAATAATATTGTAAATATAAGAAAAACTATATATATGTATTTTAAAATAAAAAATATAAAGTGAAAACAACCTTTTAGCTACTCTTCATCTCCCAAAAATTATGAATCAAATGTTTCCTCTACTCCCACTATACCCTATTATAAGATTGTTTATTAAAAAAAACCAACTTATAAAATAATTAGTTAATGTAATTGTATTAAATATGTTAATTATAGATGCTATTCTTTTATTAAAAAAAATACTATTCTTTTAAATTTATCCAATTTTTTTCTTTTTATTTAATTATTCTCATCTAATTAATTAATAAACGTATATTAAGAGAAAAAATGTTTTATTAATAAAACTATTATTTAAAATTAGAGTAAGTTTGCCAATTGGTTAAGGTAGTTTGAAACAAAATTATTAATGCATTTAGAAATTAGGAAACGTCTTATAAAAAGTATAAATAATTAATTAGAAAATAGCTTATAATGGAATATGGGTAGAATTATCAAAATGAGTTAATTCGATAGATTAGCCCATGACACAACGAAATAAGTTAGGTTGGGTTTAAGAAACTTAGCTCTATATAAAATTAAACCTAAATGAGCCCCACTTCATGAACTCACAAGTCAAGGCAGGCTAAAAATCTAGGCTATATGGAATTTGACCTATTTGACTCAAACATTATTCAACTTTTCTTTTAAATATATATAATTTTAGACAAAATAAAAGAAAAACAGACCAATTGGGTTTAGCCCAACAAATCATGGGATTTGACTAGGCCAAAAAATGGAGAACTTCTCTCTGCACTCTAATAAGTTCTTTCTACACCTATATAATTTCTCAAACTGACAAAAAAATCATGAAAACAGTAAAAATTTAATTACCATGCACCTCTTTCTTTTCTCTTTCATCTACATCTCTCTCGCTTCGCATCTCTTTGAATAGCTTATCTTGCATAACTTCGTTTTTCTTCTTACTGAATCAGTGGTTTCCACAAGTTTGGACACCCCTGTAAAAAATTTACAATTTTTTTTACAAGTTCGGACATCCTTGTCCGAACTGAGTCCGAAAACACCTATCCGGACTCGTAAAAAAATTTACATTTTTTTTTTTACAAATTCGGACACCACTATCTGGACTTGTACAAAAAATTACAATTTTTTTACAAGTCTGGACACCCCTATTCGAGCTTGTAAAAAAATTTGCAAATTTTTTACTAAGAATAAAGTTATTTTTTTAGTTAGGGTATTTGAGATTTTTTCTACTTTTATAAAGGTGTAGGGAGAAATTATGGAGTGCAAGAAGAAATTCTTCAAAAAATGGTAGCCTATATAAAATTTTGAATTGGTTCAATTCAACCCATTTATGCTTGACTTGATGGATCAAGCCAAGCAGTCTATTTTAACCTGTTTTTAAAATCAGATCGATGATCAAACCGGTGAAGGTATCGTTCATTGGTTCAACCGTTATTGAACCAGCGTTGAACCGATCTTAATAAAATAATATTTTTTTAATATTAATGTACAATAAAAATTAAGATTATAAAAGAAAAAATGTATTAAGGTTGCAATTATAAAAGAAAAAAATTAGTTTTACTAAATACACCTTTGTATTGCTAAGTTAAACTCTATTTTTATTAATTTTTTAATTAAAATTTGATTAATTTAGGAAAACGAGGGATGTATTTAACAAAATCCAAAAATTTTCAAAAAAAATACAAAGTGGTTGAACAACCAGTTTTCATCGGTATTACCGGTTCTTGATCAGTTTTTCGGTTTTAACATCAATCTTTTGTTTCATCGGTTTTCAGGATTAACTGAACCGATTACTAGACTGATTCACCTATTTTCCAATTAAACTGACCAGTCTGTATGATTTTTATAACATAGATTTTAACTACTCTAGAGAAAAGGAGTATTTTATGATTAATGCTCATTTAGTCCTTCAAATCTTCAGTCCGAATGGCAAACAATTTTGCTTTGAGAACCATCTCAAAGATTGAGTACTTTTTTTGGATAATTAATTTCTTTCCATTACAATAATATTGTAAATTCAAAAAGGCAACCTATGAAAAGAAATGTTGGAAGGGTTATCAATAGGTTTTTTCTCAAAAATTAAGTAATTGAATATGATCTTCCTATTATTAGTAGTGAGTAACCATTAGCCACTATGTGCATTAAGGAGGGAACAACTTATTTTTTGTTTGGTTTTTACAAAGTAAATTGCTATATTTACTCTTAATTTTTTAATACATATTAAAAAATTGAAACAATAAAATTGTAACTAGAGAAAAAAAAGTAAACAAATAATATTTCAAAAAGTTCTTTTTGAAACATGTTTTTTTTTTAAGATTTCATAAAATATTTTTTAAACAAATGCATATTTTTTAATATTTCAAAATATACTTCCTAGATCAAAGGTCTATATTTTTATTTTTCAAAACAAATATGCATTTTAATACTACATATTAAGTCACTAAAGAGATCAATATCTTTAAATTTTAAAGTTCGATAAAAAAATTATACTAGTGTTATGTTTTTCACTTAAGATAAGCAATAAAAAAAGACACTTATTATACAAGGAACAAATAGACAACTAATAATGTTTCTCAATAATAACATAAGTTTCAATAGGGGGAAATGAGAAGTTAAAAAGCACAAAAAGGTATTGTCAATGCACAAAAAAGTTAAGTTCATTTCTCAACAAGAGAGATTTGACCATTTGTTTATTATCCGCTATCAAAGAAGTCAACTAGTACAAAAGGGAGAACATTAGAGTGTTCTATTATATCAAAAGTGATTAGTTTCATAAGGTGATTAGTTAATGAAACATAACTAATGTTGCATATTAGATACACCAATAAACATATGAGACAAGACACCTTAAGGTGATTAGCTTCATAAGGTGATTAGTACATTAGCCTTCACAAGTCACAACATTCAACTTTCTTGAAGATTATATATATGAAGACCTGAAGCTTTAAAAAATAGAGAGACACACACAAATTATTTTTTGAGTTTAACATTTAAAATCTTTCTTTTTAGAAGGCTTTCAACATCATATGTATATGATGAGAATTATACTTTAGTTTACTTAGATATCTTATACTATATATATATATATAATTTTAATTAATATTGTTATAATTAAAATTTAATTTTAAAATACCAATAGAATTAATTAGTTAAAATGGTGGTTAGATAGAATGATATTTTTTACCTAGACAATATAAGAAAATTTACAATAACTTATAGACTTACTTAACCAATTGAGTTAGTCCTCTTTAACATATATAAATATATAATGACATTAATAATTATAAAGAATAATTTTATCAGTTAATGAATATAAGATATAATGAAATTAATGATGATTCCAGGAATAATTTTTCAACTAATGATTATAAGTTGTATTATCAATAATTTAATAAATACATAGCCTTTGGTAAAGAATGAACAGTATCTCATTCATATACGTTATAAGAAAAAACTACGGGTGTACAAGAAAGTTATTAATCAGTACATTTGAAAGTGGTTATTTGTTGTTTACGATAGGAAAGAAAAAAAAAGTTACTGTTGAATTAGTATCCACTGACAATATAAAATAGTGTTACACTAAAGTTTAATTACAATTCTCTATTTATATGACTTTTAAAGTATTAATTGATAAAGTCAACAAACTTATCATAAATAAAAGATTGTAATTTTTATACTGTTAGTACATCTCTATGTTATAAAAATCGAATTTGACTAGTCGGTTTGATCGGAAAACCGATGAGTCGGTCTGGTAACTGGTTCGGTCGACCCTAAAAATTGATGGAACAAAACACTCGTATTAAAACTGAAAACCCGGTCAAGAATCGGTAAAATCGGTGGTTCAACCAGTTTTTTTTTTTTGAAATATTTTTCATTTTTCTAAATACACCCCTCATTTTCCTAAATCAACCAATTTTTAATTAAAAAATTAATGAAAATGGGTTTAAATTAGCAATATGAAAGTGTATTTAGTAAAATTACTTTTATTCTTTTATAATTACAACCTTAATACATTTTTTGCTTTTATAATCTTAATTATTATAGTACATTAATAATAATAAAATATTAATTTATTAAGACTGGTTCAATTGCTGGTTCAATAACAATTGACTCAATGAATCGTAAACCAGTACCTTCATTGATTCAATCATCGGTCCAGTTTTAAAAACATAGGTACATACTCATTAAACTCTTATTTTGATAAAAAAAATAAAAAAAGGTAGTACCCAAAAGTATTTTTTGTAGTATTAAAAATTAAATCCTAATTTCAAAATTTACTTTTGGTAATTGTATTGAAATTTTTTAATCCAAAATGAACTTTTTGAAATGCTAAAAAAATTAAAATTATGTTTCAAAAAGTAGATTCCAAAATATTAAAAATTATTCTATTGCACTCTGACCATGTAGGTTCTAAAATTGACAAGGAGAAAAAAAGGTTACCCATATCTTATTGCTTAAACTTTTAGGGCTCATTGTTGGACTAGATAAGATAACCTTTTCCTATCATATTTATATCTAATGTTTGTTGGATCAATATGATAGGATAAGTTATCATATCCTACCATTTAGTGTAATTTTTATCCTAAAGGGTGTGCTAGGTTAGGAAGTGAAGCGATAGGATTATTTTTTACTTTTCCATTTGCCCTCTCATCTTCTCTCTTAAGCTCAACTCTCATTACACTGACCTTTCCATCCTCAGAGTCACACCTCTCAATCTCTGGTGAGTCTTGTCCCTCCCTCCCACTCTTTCTTTTTTTCCTAATTCGCCCTAGTTGTTGGCTCTCTCTTTCTCTGTTGTTTTTCTTTCTCACATTTTTCTTTCTCCACCAACGGGCCTCCAAGGTACGCGAACATGTTTGTCATGCCCTATCGCTCTAGTGCCTCAACCAGTATGTTCCTACCCTTCTAAGGCTCATCGAGGTTGAACCGTGATGTGAAGGGTTCCAAGCAACGATGGTGGTTCTTATGGAGAAGGTGCTTAATATTTCGAGAGAACAATATGGGGATTGTGGAAGGGTGCAACGGAAAAAAAGGGCTTATTTGACGTTGAATGAAGGGCAATGGCAGTGAAGGCAAGTTTTGGAGCAATTGTTGTCGCCATTTTCTTGGACTTTAGCAAAAGGTATCCAAACAAACACATACCTTAATTCTATTGAAATTGCTAACAATTTTATTTTTTATAAAATAAATTTGAATAGTTTTTAATAAAAAATAAATTTTTATTTATGTGTAATTATTGAAATGCCAAAAAAATAACTTATCTTAAATTTACTATAAAATTATGTTTAAATTTGTAATAAGGGTAATTTTATCATTTTAATATTCTTTATATCCTATGTACCATAATTTATCCATCTCAAACGTAAGATGTGATAAAATAATCATATATGTCTTCTTATCCTAGTGTGCATCAAACATAGGATAGGATAAAAGTTTATCCTGCCCTTATTCTGTCTTGTCTCGATCCAACCCTTCGATGACATTTTACCATATCATATCTTGTGCACCAAATGGCCCCTCAATGTAGTATTTTCTTTACATGATGAAATTTACCAAAGGAGTCTAATGAAACTATGTTAAAATAAGTCGAATGAAATACCAATCGAGTTCTTGAAATATGGAAGCGTTGACACCTGTCATGCAAAAAAATTTTGCACTCCCCTTGATCTTTTCTCCTTAAGGTTCCAAGTTCCAAGAAATATATTATGGAGGGGGAAAGAAATGGAGGTTCCTCAAGAGAGAGGATCCCCAAGATCTTTGATAAAAACCAATTAGAAAGAGGTTCCTCAAGAGAAAGGATCCCGAAGACCTTTTACATAAGCTCAAAAAGAGATTATTATCATTCAATTCAAAGGTGAGGAATACAAGAGGAGGGCTAGAGTATATATAGCCCAATGAGAGAGCTTAAGCACACAAACCAAGGCAATGTGGGACTTGGACTTAATTAGGATTAAGACTAATTAACCCAAGTCTTAGGTCTTAAGTGAGGCACCTAAGTTCACCCCCCATGGGTGCAATTAGCAACTCTTAAAGTGAATAGGCTAGCTCAAATTATGCCTATCTACTTACACACATGCTAAGCTTACTCCTCCTTTTAAACAAAAAACACATACACTACTAAACTAAAAGAAAGTGGTTGAAATACATGGCCTTAAGGCATACAACCTCACGCCTAAAATATTTAAGTCAAAAATAAAATATTTACAAATAAAATGTCCTAGGACTATGACTTCAAGTCTTCAATTAAGCTTCCATCCAAACCAAGTCTTCCTTGAATCCTCCTAGCTATGATGCATGACAGGTGTGATTGCATCATCCCCTCCCCCTTGGAGAGGATTTGACTCAAATCCTGAGGCTTTTCTTCCTATTTTTCAAAGTCTGCAAGAAAATAAGGAAAATAGTAGGTATATGCAAACAAGTGATTTTGGGGGAAGTGAAAAGTCTATAAGAAGACCTCTTAGGAATAGGGTAGTGGAGTTTGACACTAAGAAAAAAGGTTTTAGCGTGCATGTGCCTCCACACAGCAGCTCCCCATCCTTCTCCTATTGCACTAGATGCTAGCCTCAAAGGTTTTAAAATAGTAGGCAAGACTAGTCTAGTGCAATGGAGCACTCATCAAGTTGGAATTTAGAGTGTGGATCAAAGCGCTCAAAAGGTATAGGCACATCCTCAAATTCAACTTGTTCTTTTTGTAAAGGTTGGCGGGAAGATTTCTCTATGTAGATAACCTCCTTTGAAAGAAAAGGTGGATCTTCTTTAGACTCATCTTCCATTTCATTTTTATCCCCCTCTCTCTTAAGCTTTATGATCCTTTTATCCTTCATAACCTTGATAGGGGTAAGAGGAAGTAAGGTAATTTTTTTCCCTTAGAGAGTGATTTTATTAGTGACTCCATTGTGAAAATTTGCCTTATCATGTTGTCATGGCTTTCCCAAGAACATGTAACTAGCTTCCATAGGACTACATCACATAAAACTTTGTCTTGATACTTCCCTATAGAGAACCTAATCTCCACTTGTTCTCTTACTATTACACCTTCTTCATCATTAAGTCCATGCAAAGAATAAGGTGAAAGATGGGAAGTATTAGTAATTGCTAACTTTTCCACCACCCTTGTACTACAACAATTGCAACATGATCCACCATCCACAATGAGAGAACAAGTTTTGCCCAAAAATTGTTCATCTTGTTTGAAAAACATTCTCTCTTTGTGTTTGGGTGTCCTTACAATGATGACTTTCAAGGACCCTTTTCACTTTGAAGAGATCATCACATGAATGAGTATCATCTTCATTTGATGTTTCCCTTAAAGTCCTTTTTCTTTTGGGATAAAACAACGTAATGTGCCCTTTTTATAAACACTTAAAGCATTTAGGATTTCTAGAACGAGTGCTTGAAATAGTGGTGGTGTGACTTTCACTCAAGGGTTTCTCTATTTTTCTTTTGGATGACTCTATTTTATTTCTAGAAGGGATTGACTTTTTCCTAAAAGGCTTCTTAGGTTCACCTATCTCACTAAAGTCAAGATTTATGTTAGGCTCTTCTAAGTCCCTAATGGAGGTAGATATTTCACTAAGGGCATTGTCAAAGGAATCACTATCATTTCCTTTGTCCTCTTGTTTCCTTCTTTTTCTCTCCAACTCTTTTTTTCTCTTTTTCTATCTTTTCTCTTTCTTATTCCTCTCATTCTCTTTATTTTTATTTTTCTTTTTCTTTTTCCTCTCTTTCTCTTTTCTCTTTTTCTTTTCTTTGTTGCCAATCTTTTCTCTTTGCTCTATTTCTCTTTTTTCTTTTTATTTTCTCTCTTTCCATTCTTTTTCTCTTTTTTCTTTTTCTCTTTTCCACCCTTTTCCTCTTTCCTTTCTTTCTTTTTGCCATCTTTCTTCCCTCTCTTTTTCTTTTTGTTTCTTCTCTTTTTCTCTTCTATATCTAGTTTTCTTGTTCTCTTTTTGTTTTCACTCATTTTCCCAAAATTCTTTTCTTTTTCCTACTTTCTCCCAATCAAAAGAGTATGAATATGTTGGAAAAGTGGGTTTATAACTAAATTAATAATCACTTTTATCATCCATTTCTTTTTCACACTCTTCTTTTATTTATTCTCATAATCTTCCTTTTATTTTTCTCTTTTATTTTCCCTAGATTTATTACTATTCCTAACACTCCTAGATGTATGTGAAGACATTTCAAAGTGCAAGACCTAGGGCACTAAGATGCAAAACACTCCTTCCTTTTTAAGTCTTCTCCCTAAATTATTAACAACCTTTAGAACTCTAACACTTAGCTAAAAATGCCAAAGCAATAAAATGGAAAATTAAAGCAAGGTTTAAGGTCTAATGTGCTCCTAAAGTATGAGTTAGGGGTATCAATTCCTCACTCACACTTAAATGAGAAACTAAATTATTACACACAAAAGAGGTGACCCTTATGGGCATCCAGCACCTCTAATTAAAATGAACTTTAAAAATACACCCAAATTAAACAAATAAGATTAAAACAATCTTGAATGTTGCTTCTTTCTTCAAGTGCTCCTCACCAAGTCTTTCACTCAAGTCCTGACCTCCTTTTCAAGTCTTCTCTTCCTTGGCTTCAACACTTCCTAGGATGCTACCCTTTGTGAAAGTTTCAAAAATTTGGCCACCTATCCAAGCAAAAGAGGCACCCAAACAAAGGAACCAAGGGAAGCAAGAATGAAAACATAAAAGTAAGAAAAGCACTAACAAAAATAGGTACACATCCAAGTTGAATGAATTTATTTGAAAAACACAATGAAATAAAGACAAGCAACAAATAAAAGGTGTAAAAATAAAGTAAGCACACAAAAAGAACCTAGAATGACACTAGAATGGAAATGGACTAAAAAGTAAAAGACTCACAAAATGGATCAAAGATTTGCACAATTTTCTTATGCTTATGGTTGAATCATAACAAATGAATTTGCAAGCAAGATTGATGAATTTAGACACTCCTTTAAACAAGTTAAAGCCACTAGAGATGTGCTAATAATTTTGTATTTTCTTTTTAATTCTCTTTTTCACACTTTTTTTAGACTTATTTTGTCTTTTGATTCTACTTTTTCTTTTCTTTTCTTTTTTTTGAAACTATTTTGCTAAATCTCTTTGCAAAATTTTAAAGCAAATATGACAAGGAGTGCAAGAAGGATAAATTCTTGCTTAGAAATTAATGGGACAACCACAAAATATTGATGAAAAGTGCAAATCAATTAACACAAAGCAACTTAAAATGTATTAAAATTTAAGGTGACTAAAAGCAAGGCGTAAAGAGGAGAATTTGTATGTCTTTTTATGTAGGCTTGAATTCTTAAGTTTCAGCCCAATTAACACACCAAATAAGGTCTCCAATTCAGCCAACTAAAAGCACCAAAAAAGGCTAGTACAAAATTACGCTACTAAGACAAGATGAAAAAAATGGACTCTAGGAAAAGAATTGAGCAATTTTTTTGGAGAAATTATTTTTTGAAACATGTTGTGACAAACTTTTTAGAGGATGTGGAACTCTAGAATTTATAAATAAGAGCATATACTCAATTCCATAAGAATCAACACAAATTTTAGAGGATCACAAAAAAAATTTTTTTTTGTAAAAATTAAAAGGTAAAACTATGGGATTAAAGTGACAAATAAAGGACTAAAACATGACCAATCTAAGACACAACTTGGAAGATGAAAAACTAAAAATAAATGACCCAAAAGTAGTGAAAAACTCACATTTAAACAAAGGAATTAAGTGCAGGAAAACAGAGTATACGTTGTTGGAAAAATAGAACACAAACACCAAATAAGAGTAACAAAGTGCATCCAATGAGCAAAACTGTATGTATGGTTTCCTTCACAAAATTTGTGAACTCATTACAATGATCTTCTTAGGATTGCACATGGATTAAACAAAATAAAAAAAGCTAGGCAGAAAATTAAAGAAACAAACCTAAAGGAAACACACAATGATTCAATGGAAAAGAACAAAATAAATTGAATCTAGAAAGCAATAAAGACTAGGAACTAAAATTACAAAAAATAAAACTCATAAACATAAACATCAACACATAAAAGGATTAAAATGACATGAAATTAAAGACTAGGAAAAAAATAGAAGAATAGCAAGAACAAGAGGAAATAGACGCTAGAAAAATTAAGACTAGGAAAGAAATAAGAACCTCATGGAGTTGGCTCTTGATACCACTTGATGCAAAAATATTTTGCACTCCCCTTGATCTTTTCTCCTTAAGGTTCCAAACTCCATGAAATGGCTTATGGAGGGGGAAAGAAATGGAGGTGGTGCGCCACTCTCAAAAAGACATGAGCCAAAGTGTTTTACGTTTGCCACAAGAGAAAGAACCCTTGATAAAAACCAACTAGAAAGAAGTTTCTTAAGAGAGAGGATCCCCTAGACCTTTTGTTATGAATAAGCTCAAAAAGATACTATTATCATTCAATTCAAAGGTGAGGTATACAAGAGGGGGGCAAGAGTATATATAGCCTCATGGGAGAGTTTAGGCACACAAATCAAGGCAATGTTGGACTCAGGCTTGATTAAGATTAATCAACCCAAGTCTTACGCCTTAAGTGAGGCGCCTAAGTTCACCCCATGGGTGTAATTAACAACTCCTAAAGTGAATGGGCTAGCCCAAGTTCACGCCTATCTACTTGCACCCATCTTAAGCTTACTTCTTCTTTTTTAACTAAAAGCACATACACTCCTAAACTAAAAGAAAGTCGTTGAAATACATGGCCTTAAGGGCATACAACCTCATGCCCAAAATATTTAAGACAAAACTAAAATATTTTCAAATGAAACATCCTAAAACTATGGCTTCAAGTCTTCAATTAAGCTTTATCTAAGCCAAGTCTTCCTTGAATCCTCTTAGCTATGATGTATGCTAAGTGAGATTACATTAATGTGGGTATCTAAAATAATTTTAGAGGCATCTAGGTCCTTGAATATTTTAGTTGTTTTTACATTATTTCCTGTTACTAACACCATTTAGTAAGTGCTTAGTCAACCGTTAAGTGTCATGCTGGTTGAGTTTCTCTCTCATATGTAGCATTCCACATCATTGTTTATGTCATAGGGATCCAAGTCATAGTGAAAACATTATTTTGGTCTTCGAAAGATTAAAGTGATGGCATCTATGTCCTTGAAACATTTTTTAGAGACACTTAGGTTCTTGAAAAATTTTTAGAGACATTTAGGTCCTTGAAAAATTTTTAGAGACATCTAGGTCCTTGAATTTTTCTAGCATTTGTATGTAAATTTCTTAATTACAAACAACATTAGGCAATTGTACATTCAATAATTAATTGCTATATTGTCAATTTTCTCTCTTATACATAATAGTTCAACTATTTACATGATACCCACTTTATTCAAAACATTTACGGAGGTTCTTATGGTGAAAATCAGTAGTCTGGTTCTATGTATTAGTTTGATATTTCACAGGAAGCATAAGAACTTTGAACAATCAAACTATTATAATATAATGAAGTTTCTCCTTCTTATTAGTTTGAGATTTTAATTTTATGCTAACAAAACAACTTGCAAATTCACTTGGTATTGATTTTTTTTTGCTTTCCTTTTTTAATGGAAAAGGAAATATGAAGGAAATAGGTATAAATTGGGAAATTAATTTTTTAGCGGTTAAAAACCTCCGCAATGTTTTTAATTTAAAAAATAAATAAAATAAAAAATGGGTGTCACATAAGCAATTGGATTGTCTCATATGAAAAAGAAATTGTCAGCATAGCAGTTAACTATTAACTATGCAGTTACCTAATGTCGTTAGTAACTGAGGGACTACATGCAAATACTAGAAAAATTCAAAGACTTATATGCCTTTAAAAATCTTTTAAGACCTAAATGTCTCTAAAAGATTTTATGAGAGAGGATCTGTTAGCATAAATGCTAACTATATAGTTACCTAATGTCGTTAGTAACTTAGTGACCTATACGCAAATGGTAGAAATTCAAGAACCTAGAAGCCTCTAAAAAACTTTCAAGGACCTAGATGTCACCACTTTAATTTTTTAAATACCAAAATAATTTTTTCACTCTAACTTAGATCTCTGTGATGTGAACAATGATGTGGAATTTCACATATGAGAAGGGTCCTGCCAACGTAGCACTTAACAGTTGACTGCATACTTACTAAACAATGTAAGTAACTTAGAAACTTGCAAACGATAGAAAGATTCAGGAGATAAATACCTCTAAAATTCTTCTAAGAACCTAGATGTCAACGCTTCAATCTTTTAAGGATCAATTTGGTATTTCACTCAAATAAATCTAATATATTTTATAGACAAAAGACAAAATGGAAAAAAAATAGATGGAAAATTTGTCTCTATACCACCATATTTTTGCTTTGTACTTTATTTTACATCCTCTTAAAACCTTAAACCCTAAAAGTTCAATCTAAAGCAAAAATGCACCTCCAAAATAGGTTGTAGGAGAAAATACGGGTGTGTAGTGAAAAAATACCCGATGAAAAGGGTTTAAAAAATAACCCAGATAAAACATATAGAATAAGATTTATACTTTTTTAGACAAGTAAGGGTATTTTTGTGTAATTAGTACTTAAGACAATAGAATTAAAAAAAGTGAATATAGCAAAAGAGAGAATGGATATACCATAAGCCTTCTATGAACCAGCAGTCCCAAATCTTTGGGCTTTGTTAATTAGATATTATATCATAATCTTATGCGGAAGGTTTTTAGGTCCCAGTCAAGCTATAAAAGTTTAATAAATTTCTGAAATTGGAAATTTTCAAGATTATTGTTGGTTTACTTCATTTTATAATATTGTTAATTGGAAAATTTATAGTAATTTTAAAATGAGCTTGAATAATTTATTTATATTATATTTTTCTATAATGATTAAATCAAAATTTAGGTTTGTTATTTAATTCCTTAAATGATAAATGAATATACAAAGCCGGAATAAAAGGATATTTCACTATTTATAGATATTTATAGAGATTTCACTATTCATAACAAAAACTCTATGTTACTTTTATTATAGTTTAGTCTTTAACTTGTTAAATTATATAATTTAATATTCGTTCGATAAATAACTTTTTTTTTTGAACGTTCGATAAATAACTTAATGAAGTGTTTATTATAAGTTTTTATTAACTAAGAGTTCATTCAAACGTCTCGTTACAACCCTAGTAAGGAAGCGGTAAGGTTAAAAAATAGGAAGTATAAGCATAATCGGAAAAATTATCAATAATTTATTCATATTTATATTATAAATCTCAAATTTATATTAAACAAAATTTTAAATCTAATTTAAATATAATTAGTTATTAAAATTGTTTGTTTTAGTTTTTTTAGAGATAACTAATATTACTGGAAACTATTATGCGATAAATTGCATACCAAATAGTATTAAAATTATTTTTTAAATTAAATTAGATTTTTATGTAAAATAATTTTAAGTCTAGGTTGGGAGGTTGTGTGGGTTGTAGATCTAAGTTGTCGGGTTGCTAATTATTTCTTAAAAAACATTTGTTGTTTGTTTCCTTCCACATTTGGTCGAATATCTCTGTTCACGCCCTTCAAGCTCATTCTCAAATCTTCCAAAATGTTCCCACCCCTTTTTCTCCTTACTTCATTAATTTCTTGCATACCTAATTCACTACAATAATTAGATGTTATGCGCTAAGATTTTTTGCCCAGGGTTTGAGAAAGGTTGGGGTGGGAAAGAGGAAAGGAAAATAAGGAAACCAAACCCTAACAACAAAAACATACAAAACACACCTCTGACATTGCTCTTCCATCTCGCTGTGTCTCGATGCACCAACTATTGTATCACTTGCCTTTCCCTTCACTTTTCTTCCACCCCTCTGTCTTACATGCTTCTTGGTTTTAATTTTACTGTCACATGTATAACAATTTTGACCACGGTCCACGGTAGAAATTAAACAGGATAATTGATAACCAAAGTACTTGAAATTCGTTAAAAAAAATAAATTAATTTTTACTAATATTAGTTAGCACTACTTTCTCAAAATTAGGTCTCATTAAAAAATAATAAAAAATCTAATCTTGGGACAAAATATAAGTTGACGCCCAAAATATCAATGGAGGATAGAAACAATCTTAAAAGTTATTAGTAAGAGATAAGTGTGCAATTAACTAATTAAATGTATGTTTGATTCTAGAGTCTAAATTATTATAAACTAAGCTAAAAAATTAAAATTGTTAGTCTTATTGCAAAGTTCATATGTGAAGAAAAGGAGAGAAGAAGAAGTCAAGGGTTCAAATCACTTCATTAACAAAAATAAATAACTAACACAATTAAACACTTACACATTTCCCTATAAAAAATTTGAAAAATTAAAATATTAAAGGAGAACACAACTAAAAACTTTAAAGTAAATTGCATTTACTTTGAATCCTATAACGAAAATCAAAGGTAATTGCAATACATCTAAACTACCTGTTTTTAAATTATGTGCCGGTTGATTTTTTCTTATTTGATATTTGAGAAAATGTATAGTGATAAGTTGTTAAATAAAAAAAAATACAATAGTTTTACCTATTAATTGGTATAACTCCTGCAACAATGTTTTGATTTTTTACAAATTAATTGGAGATGGATATCGAAGCTGGAAGCTCCTGAGAACATCTGATTTTTTATTTATCTTGTTTGTCACCAATCACTTCCTACCATGGGAATTCTTGCCCCTAAAGAGGGATCCCGATTTTAGGTGACTACACTCGTTGTGAGGATGGTGAGGAAAGCATTTTTCATTGTCTAAGCGACAACAGGGTTGCATAGAATATCTAGAAATCTCTTGTGTTGCTCGTATTGCATCTTTCTTTCAGGTCAATGATATTTGTGAGTAGATCAGGGATAACATAAAATAGCTAGGGGTGATATTTTGAACCATTCTTTAGCAAATCTGGAAGAGTAGGAACATAGTCGTGTTCGATAATAAAAATGACAGCTCTTGGAAGATTATCACTATGAGAGTGTTTCATCCTAGTAATGCTTCGGCTCAACAAAGTGTGAGATACATTTGCTGGGAAGCCCCCTCACAACATCAAGTCTCTATGAACACATATGGAAGTGTTATTAATGGTCGAGTTGGTATGGATGGTGTCATTTGAAAGTCAAACGGAGAGTGGATTCATGGTTCCATGAGTTCGTTGAGTGACAAAGATATTCTTTTTGCAGGATTAATGACTATTTTTCAAAGGACTCAAATTATGTTGGGATCTAAACATTAGAAATATTAAATGTATGATGGACTCCCTTCTAGCAGTGTCCTTGATTAAGGATGGATTGTCTTCTTTCCATCAGTACGCAACAATCATTTTCGAAGTGAAAGTCATGCTTGCAAAAGAATAGGTAGTTAATATCAAGCATGTGATGCATGAAGGAAATCATGTGACTGATCTATTGGCAACGAAAAGAGTTTCAAAATCTCTTCTTTTTATTGTGCTACAGGAGCCTCTCTGCTACAAGAATCTCTCTCCGAAATTTTATTGTGCTTGTTAACTAACTCTTTAGGAGTCTTGTTTCCTTGAGTTTAGTCTTAGTCTATTTTCAATTTTCTTTTCCCTTTTGTTTCCTTTGCTAATTTTTTCTTTGTAGTAGTAGGTTCATTCGTGCGTGCAGGGTGTTCTTAATCATCCAATTTGGAACCCGAGCTAGAGCATTTCTATTTGGTGCTAACATTGTGAAGCTCAGAATGTATTGGTAACACTTTATACTTAGGAAGAATAGTCATACATGCTAAGAAGAGAATGTGAGAGTCGATATAAGGAACTTGTGCAAGTCCCTTGAAGAATTTGGTGTTTTAATGTTCTAATTTTAATGGTGCAAATTACAAAATACCCGGTTTTTGAAAATTGGGAAAAGCGATAAAAATAGAAAAGGCAGATGATGAAAAAATGAAAACTGAGAAGGCATCTAAAACCAATAGATTAGAATTATGAGAAGAAAATATAACTATAAAATATTTATTACATTAGTATTTCAGCTTAAATCATTTTTAAACTTTAAAAAAAATTATTTTGGTTATTTCATTCTTCAATTTTCTTTTATGGAACACATAGGTAGATATACAACATCATCTATGTTTTAATAATAGCGTAATATCTCTAATAATACCTAGTTAAATTGAGTATTTTTCTAAAGTAAATATATATTTAAATTTATTTATCTTTTTAGTTAAATAATTTATGTACTAAATAAAAATTAAAATTTTATATTTAAAATTATATTTTATATTTAAAATTATATTTTATATAATTTAATTTAATTTTAAAATTAATATGTATTCAGTAAATTTTATTTTAATATATTTATTGTGTATCTATATTAAAAATTAAAAATAATTACATAAATATATTAACCAATTAAATTATTTTTTATAATAATATAATCAAAATACTATTTTTTAGGAAATATAGAAGCTAAAAATAATAAAATTTCAAATTTAAAATATTATTGAATATTTAACATGAAACTGTGTTAAATAATAAAAGTAAAGTTTTTTTTATGATTCACTCATAATGGTGTAGAGTAAAATTGGTGAATGATTGTGATTTCTATTATAATTTCTAATAGTTTTCCTCTTTAAGAGGATATAAAAATAAATAAAATAGTAAATGCAAATAAAAGAAATGGATGAAAGGAGAAAAATTCTCCATAAATTGATGTGGACTTGTATTTATATTTGAAGAAATATTTCATTGAGTAAGAAAGGTTAAATTGTATTTTTTTAGCCATAATATATTGGTGTGGAGTATCTACCATGGTCACCTTTAATAGGATATTCTTCCTAATATTTTTTTTTTTTTCGTTCACAAAGTTTGAACATGAGACTTTGTTTTATGAGCACTGAGTTTAGTATCATTCAAACTTTTTGAAGAAACTTAAATTTAACTATGATGTTTTTAATAAATCTTTACAATGCAGAATTCACAAACTCCTAAAAGTAACATTTTTTAGAGTTCTGTTTAGTGAACACAATATGACGTTTCCAGAAAATATTCTCTAAAAGTATGTGAAGTAAGTAAGGTTTATTTTTGCCACGAAATTCTAATGAAGGGTAGGTTAGTGATTTGGTCAAACCTTAAAAGTATTTTTCTTAGTTATTAAATAAGTGATTAAGTTAATCTCTAACAAGTAATTGACTCATTTGTTAAGGATTAACTTAATTGCTTGATTAGTAAGTGAATCGAAATTCTTTGCTATGGATTGTTATAATCACTTGATTAGTAACAAAGTCAATTATGTTTTAGAGATTGACCTAATCACTTGATTATTAATAAATCAATCACATGATTAGTAAAAGAACCAAAGGGGTAACTAGTAAACTATTTTGGTTCTTATAATAGTTAAATTAAAAATGTATCTAAAATGGTTATCCAAAGTAATTATCAACAACCATGGACTTAAACTACCCACTAAGTTCATCAACACAAAAATCCTACATCCTAGTTTGTCGTGCCAACCTAGCCATTTATTGTGACACCAAGCTTCAGCAATCCACTAAGTGGACAAACACATTAATCATTCATTATGACATTCAACTTGGTGTGTTGCGTCAACTAGTGACTAAGCCAAGAATTTTTTTTAAGGGTGATCAAATTAAAAAATCATCAATTAAATTGAATAAGTTAATTACACTATCTCTTTCTATTTTACCAATATTTTAAATTTATAACTTTATTTTTAAATCTTTATAGTATATCTCCCAAATTTTAAATCATGACATTGATTGAGTTTGTTTAAATTTTTATTAAAAAAACCTATTTTAACAAAATAAACACTTATTGTAATTTTTTAGATGATTCCATAAACTTTAAAATTTGTATCAAACGTAGAAATTGAAAAAACCGAAAACAACTTATTTTATTTATATGTTGTGTATCTATGATTAGGCCTAATAGAGAATACCTAATCGACCTGTAACATGTCTTCCAAACCTTATAAGCAAAGGAACAAGTAAAAAAGTAAATGATTTGTTGATTTGGGAAGCAAGCCACATATTTTTACTATACTTGATGACCAACTAGTATATGAATCCAAATTCAATTTAGTAGGTATCTTTCGAGCAAACACCTCCAACGAAACATATATGAGTGAAATATCAAGTGAGTCGTTGAAAGATTGAAACGTTGACACCTAGGTTCCTAAAAGAATTTTAGAGGCATTCGAGTCATTTGATTATTTCTATCGTTTGTATGTTAGTCTCTTTGTTACTGACACTGTTTAGTAAGTGCTCAGTCAGCTATTAAGTGTCATATTGGCAAGGTCCTTCTCTCATATGTGACATTCCAAGTCACTATCAACGTCACAAGGATACAAGTCAGAGTGACGACATGATTTTGGTCCTCAAAAGATTAAAGTGGTGGCATTGAAAGATTTTTAGAGGTATTTAGATCCTTGAAAGTTTTTTTAGAGACATTTAAGTCCTTGAAAGATTTTAGAGTCATCCAGGTCCTTGAATTTTTCTACCATTTACACATGGAATCTTCTATTACTAACGGCATTAGGCAATTGTATAGTCAGTAGTTAACTAATGTGCTTACCGTCTTTCTCTCTCTTATATGTGACAGCCAACTGCTTAATGACACCCACTTTTCTTTATTTTTTTTTTAAAATTAAAAAAAACTAGGAGAAGTTTTTAACCACCACAAAATAAAAAATAAAAAAAGCATCCCTTCAATCTTTTCCCCTCCTCTTCATATTTACTTTTTCTCATTAAAAAGAGGGAAGAATAAACATTAATACCAAGTAAACTTGCAAAACAATTTGTTAGCATTGAATTAAAATCTCAAACTAATATGAAGGGGAAACTTTATTATATTATAATAGCTTAATTATTCAAATTTTGCATGCTTCCGGTGAAATATCAAACTAATTCATGGAACCTAGTTTCCAAAATAATTTAACAATTTCGCTCTATTCCCCCACTGAAACCTCCTTGCCCCGACGCAACCTAGCTCTACTGTCCACCCTGCAATTTAACACAACCTCAGACCTCACAACACCTCTCATGAAAACATAGGGTTTCTTAAGGATACAATTTCGTAGTGGATTCACTGCAAGATTTAAGAAACGAAAAACTTGAATGAGTAACAAAAAAAGTGAATAAAAGAAACACATACAATAGATGAGAAAGAAATTTGAAATAGCGATGATGATGTATTTCGAAGTTGTATGACGATTAAGGGTTAATGACAGAGTAAGTTTATGTTTCTATTGTGTATTGTCGATATGTCGCAAGCCAAACAACTCAAACTATTTTATTATTTTAAATTTAAAATAAAAAATGACAAATCCAAAATAGTTAAATTATTTTTAGAATCAAATGTTATATTCAAGGAATGTAGATGCCTCTAAAAATATTTCAAGGACCTGAAAGTCTTTAAAAATCTTTTAAGGACTTGAATGTCATAATTTTAATCTTTCGAGAACCAAAATGTTGTTTCACTCTTAAAAAAATTAAACAAAAAATGTGGGTGTCACATAAGACTACCACGTATGAGATAGAAGGACCGTCAGCATAGCAATTAATTACTGACTATGTAATTGTCTAATATCATTAATAATAAAAGAACTTACCTGTAAACTGTAAAAAAATTAAAAGACATGTATGTCTCTAAAATTCTTCAAGAACCTAGGTGTCAATGCTTCAATCTTTTACTGACTCACATGATGTTTCACTTTCTCATATATATATATATATATATATATATATATATATATATATAGTATAAATAGAGATAACCAGAAAGTATAGCCATCATGATTCGTAAATACAATTTTTTCTTCTATCATACATAAATCCAATTCGGTCACTAACGATAGCATTGACTACTTTTGTTACATACCTTTATTGTGAAAAATGTTAATTTTATATCATGTATCTCGCAGTGATCGATTAGTCACCAATCAAACTAATGAATCATTAGTTGAATTATATGAATTAGAAATTAGTGAATTTATAAATTTTATATTAAATATGTTGCATATAGACTACTAGTCTGCGTCGGTATGTCAACTAAACTTAAATTTGGATAAAATGGAAAAAAATCTTTCTAAATTATTTTAATAGCGAGTTCAAATAACATCTCATGCAAAATTTGTATTTCTAGGTGAATTGAGAAGACATTTGTACTCTATTGACATGTTCATTTGAATTTTTTTTATTGACATCTATGTTTATTAATTTGAAATATTGTGATAAATGAATATCTAACAAAGTGTTCAATGAAATAAGAAAATAAATTATAACATCTTTATTGTTACATTTTGAGTTTGGTTCTTGAGCTCAACATCCCATGTTTTCAAGATCTTGTATTAAAGAGAAAATCAAGATCTCTAGCATGGAGAATGGGTTCTTGTAAAAGAACTCATAAGATTTGTATGGATTATTTGCAAAAAAAAAAAAAACACTTTTTCTCTCTAACTACTTACAGTGGAAATAAAAAAAAAATAGAACAAAAAGCTTTCAAATTCAAATAACAATAAATCACTGATTAACCAACAAAATAGAAGATTCTTGTGGTTTGGAATTATCCAAACTAGGATTGATGATTTCAATGGAGGAGAGCATTATTTAATTGGAAAAGTGAGTGGCTGAGGGAGTTGGAAGGTGTTTTGGAAGAGGTTCAGATGAGAAGTGATATGAAAGATGGTTGGAGGTAGGTGGATAGTTCAAGGAACAATGAAGGCTACTCTGTAAAAGAGACTTACAAACTAATTTGTGGGGAATACCAGGATTCTGACTCTTTTTTTTTAGAAGCATGTGAAAATCAAAAGTGTCATAAAAGGTATTGACTTTTGCTTGGAAAGTAACTCACAACTGGATTCTCGCCAAGGTTTAACTTGCAAAAAGGAGTGTCCCTCTTGTAAATGGTAATTTGTGTCCTATCTGTCATAGCGAACCAAAATTAGTTCTCACTTGCTAGTTTGTTGTAAATCAGTTTATCAAGTTTGAATGAATTGTTATAGTTGGTTGGGTTATTTAACTGTTCTGCCTTCTTCTAAGTGTTGTTCTAATTTTTGGCAACACCTTGGAATTACTCAAGCAAATGGAAAAGCTTCAAGAAGTAACTTGAACTTAATTTGGCTGACTACGTTGTAGGGTATATGGTTAGCTAGAAATGCATAAAGGGGAACCCTTTTGTGTGAAAAAATTTTGGCCAAAGACATTGCAAAGATCCTAGTTATGGGCTAAAGGCTATTGCAAAAATTTCTTGGTCTTCTTTTACAAGTGCTCAACACAACCGACTTATTGTTTTAGTATATTAAGAAAAGGGTAAAGTTTGTACGTGTTCTTCTGGTATGAAAGTTACTTTTAAGGGAGGAATCTTTACCTACATTGCATCTCTTATATTAATTCTATACTTTGCAAATTTCTCCTAGTCATTTCTTTCTTATGATTATGAGGTGTCTTGTGTATGCTGAATAAAATTTTGCTTTCTTAAAAAAAACTTTTATATTTAAATTATAAATTGTTATAATTACATCAATAAAGGAGAATAAGGTGTTCACAATACTATTTGATGTGATTTTGAGTTTAAAATTATTTTGAATCAAATTAAAAAAAAAAGTGTTGTGAGTATGATTTAGTTTAGATTAATTATAAAATTTGAATCAAATCAAATCAATCTTTTGTGATTTAGTTTAGTTCACTTTTACAGTTTAAAATTTTATTATTATGTATTAAAAAATTAAAAAGATTTATTTCTAAAATTATATAAAAGTAACAACTGTTAAAGTTAAAGTATAAATAATAAATGTATTTAAACATTATATTTTACTTATTGTCATCAAATTGTATCCAATGAAATTAAATCGAATAGTTTTGTTAAAATATTTATTTGTCAACTAATACATATTAATTAAAATTATAATTAAAGATTTAAGTCTAAATAATTGAAACTTAGAAAATAATGAATAATTACATATATTTTATTATGTATTTATTAAAATAACTAAGAAATAAGGATACTAATTTTATTTGATTTGATGTTATTTCAACGTCTTAAACAGTAAATTTTAAGATTTCAAATTTTCAAAAACTAAATCTCCAAGTTAAATAGTTTTTTTTAAGTACCGTTTTGAACACTTTTATAAAAAGAGAGAAACGAAGAAGAAAAAAAATAAAAAAGAGAAATTGTGATATGTGAAAAAGAAAACTAGTAAATACTTTAAAAAACTACTAATTTTTTCCTTACTAAATAAAAACTGAACCATTTAAACTTTCTTATAACTGAAATGGCAACGTAAATTATAGTAATGAGTCTAATGACTCTCCAGAACTCCATTACTTATGCACTGCAGTTCAGCTTGACAGTTAAGCCGAATAGCCAATAATAATTTCCCCATTACTGTTAACTTTCGGCCTATGCAGTAATTAGCCCATTAAAAGCAACAGGTTTTTTTTAATCTAAGTTGGATATGATACTTTAGTTATTCATTTAAAATGCACAATTGGCAAAATATATATAGGTCCAATGAAAAAGTTACTTCGAAAATAAATAAAAAAGTTCAATGAAATAGTTACTTTATTTATTGATTGGAGTAATATATGTATAAAATTTGTCTAATAATCATTATACTCATCATCGCATGTTAAGGTGTGTGGATAGTATTAGGAATTTTACTTCACTCTAGCATTTACTTTCTTATTTGTTTCTTGAAAAAGGAGTGTGCACAGGTTAGTACCTAAGTTTTATTATATTGATGTTATCGTTTAGTGGTGGGGGTGTAATGTAATATAGCGCTCAAGGCATACAACACAGAACATAAAACAAAACAGCTTTTATAAGTCTGTCATACATAAATATAGGAGGGCGGCTATTTCATTTATTGTTACCAACACATTTATTAGTTATTTAACCATTAATTAATTATACACATCTACCTTCTAACGTTTCTTTAAATGTAGCATCTTTTTGTTTTGCATGTTTAGCTGTTGAAGAAGAATGCAAAGATAGTTATAACAAACAAAATACCATATGTCTGCCATACCAGTTTTCTTGACGCCATTTTCTCCAACAGTTTCTACGTGAAACACATTTTTTACCTATATTTTCAAAAGTTCTAAACGCCATTCAACAAACTCTAATTAACTTTTTGTTTTTCAATATTTTTCTATTTTCATTTTCATTTTTCTTCAAATGTTTATTTTGTTTTAAATTTTTTGGAATTTTATTTTTTAAAAATAATCTCTTTTATTAACAAAAAATGTTACATGATATTATTAACAACGGAATGTTATCATGACGTCTACTGAAATATTTAATTTATTTAAATTTAAAAAATTAATTGATAGTAATAAATAAAGTATATCTTAATTTACATTTTTTTTTTCAAGAAGAATAATAATAAGTACTTCTATGGTTCTTTTAAGAAACTAAGGAAAAGGGACAAATATTTTGATTTTGATACTATTTATTCTAATATTTGTTTTAATTTAACTGTAAATATTAAATAAAATGAAAGAACCATAGGATGAAGGGTTACTTCAATTTACTTATATTAGACTAAGTGAATCTCATTCCTATATATATATATATATATTTATTTATATATTACAATTATTATATTTTATATTTGTATAAAATGAATGAATGTTGAGGATAAAGATCTGTAATTTTCTTATATTTACTTATCTTGGAGTAAGTTTTTTTTTTATATATTACTAATAGGAGTTGAAAATCGTGTCAATGAGTTTACAATAATTTATGCACTCTGTTAAACCAAATGAATTATTATTAACAATGGATGTTATCATATCAAACTAAGGACTTCTCACACTCATGCTTATTTAACATTAGTTTATGCATTTTTATGGTACATATACATACATGTGTATTTTTTTTTAGTTTTTAGTGTTGAGTTTCATAAATTTTGTTGTTTTTATTGTTATTATTATATTGTTATTCTTCTTCTTCTTCTTCTTCTTCTTATTATTATTATTATTATTATTATTATTATTATTATTATTATTATTATTATTGTTGTTGTTGTTGTTTTGTTGTTATTGTTATTATTATTATTATTATTAAAAAAATGAAAAACTACAAAATTTATGAAGATACAACAGGTATGATTAACATTAATAATAACAAAATTTATGAAATTGGATATTAAAAAATAAAATTGCACGTATATGTAGCATAAAAATGGGTAAAGTTAGGATAAATTTGGCATTTGATTTAGTGGTATAACTTTTTTTCTTGGGTGTGAAAAGTCTCAGGTTCAATTCTTGGAAGAGGGGACCCTTTTTTTTACATATATACCATAAAAATGCATAAATTAACATTAAGAGTGTGTTTGATTTTTCATGTTTAAAAATGCTACTCCAAGTATTCAATTACTAATTGATTTTATTTTTACATGTTTACCCTCCAGTAATTAATGCATTATCCCCCATTGATTCTCTCATCACATTATACATCCTCTCTCTCTTCTTCATTAATATAATTATAATATAAATGTATAATTTAAGAAAATTATAATTTAAAATTTATATACTTAATTATACAAGTATAATTTAAATATCAATTATAGTAATTTATTATTTAAATATGTAATTACATAAATTTATAATTTAAATATGTTACTAAAAAAATTATAATTTAAATAAATAATTATAATAATTTATAATTTAAATATGTAATTAATTTGTATTATTAAAATATGTTATAATTATTTTAAATACCTCATTGTTAATCTAATACTTAATGATGATCTTATTTCTCATTTTACAACTTCCAACTAGTTTTACCAAACATTTATAACTAGTTTTTCAGCTAGTTTTGTTAAACACACCCTAAGTGAGCCTTGGTCTAGTAGTATAATTCTTGTTTTTTATGTGAGATGTCTCAGGTTTGATTCTTGAAAGGATTTTTCTCTTGCTTGATACGTCCTCCATGTATCTCTATATATAGACATATCACGTGAGAAAGAAAAAAGAGGAATTGTTGATCCTGGTTACATTATTTATTAAAAGTAATTCGTACTTGGAGGAATACTTCCTCCATTGTGTGTTTTTTATTTTATTATCAATAATTGTTTTCTATCAACAAATGATATAATTAATAATAAAAGTATGATATCATTAACTCCATGTCAATTAAAATTGTTGATTCAATTTTCAGGTGTCATGTGATAAATACTTTTTTTTAAAAAAAAATTCAAGTATAAATTTTTTTGAAAATTTTATTTTTAAAAAAGGTATATATCATAACAATTATATGAAAGTTGAGTCAACAATATTAAATGATGTAGATTTGATGGTATGATATTCCCATTAATCACATCATTTATTCTTTTTATAAGTAAATGTTAGTTGTGTTAACAAAAAGATTCGTATGCCCGAATTCTCTTTCCCTCCTTTTCTCTATTTGCAAACTTTGTGAGCATACCAACCTTGTAATTTTTCTTTGTTAATAAAATATATTAGCATTTACCAATTTAAAACTTTAAAAATGTTAATAAAATAAATTAGCGTTTTAGTTTGACAAATCCAGATTTAAGTTTTGTGAGGATGCTTTATTTAAAGGTTCTTTAATTTTTATCATCTAGTACAATTTAAGTTTCTAAAACCTAAGAGTTATAGCTTAATTAGTTAAGTAAGATATACGAGTTCTCGAAAATTCTGACACCATTTTGAGGATAAAAAAAAAATTAAACTTTCAAAATATCATTTATTCCCTTAAAAAAACACTTATTAACATTGCTATACTAGGGCTTGTTAAAAAAAACGTAGGGTAAATAGTTAATTTTATCGTAACTATTAAGGATAGAGTAATCCAATTAAACCTGTACTTTATAACAGGACATCTCAATTATATTAATTATATATTATATACTAAAAAAGATGAATTTAATTATATATACCAGTATAAAAGAGATATTATGTTTCCTTGTCTTTCTAAAAAATAAAAAATAAAAAATAAAAGAAAATAAGGAAATTACAAAATTGTAGATTTTTTGTAATAATAGTTATATAAATTATTTGTGTACATTAAGTGTTTAAAGATGTATTATAGATATTATATATCTAAAGAAAAATATTTATATTATTACACATAATATTTAATCATAATGTTTTATATATAATAATTTTACTAATTAATATTTTAAAATTTAAAAAATTATAATTAAATCATATTATAAAATCGTGCGTAGTTATTAAACTCTATTTCATAAGAATATGATAGGCGTTCAATAATTTGGATTTATTCATTCGTATCACCACACCACATGGTGTTAAAAAGGCAATACAACCTTTTTTTCTTAACACCAACTTAACCAAACAAGGATATAGTGCCACTTTAGTTATAGATTTCACATTTGTGTAGAATTGTTATTTATCATTTATAATTGGCAAAAATTTGGAAAAGGGCGTGGTGCGCATCTGGTACTTTCAGTACCTATTTAACATAAGAGTTAATATTTATGTGGTAAAAGAGTTTAGTGGATGAGAGAAAATGTCATTTATATATAATAATAAGAGTTTAATTAGTATATATTAATAATATAAAAAAATTTCTTTTACATTAACGTTTAATCATATCTTTTTATTTAGATGATTTTTAAAATATTAATTAGTAAACTGAACAAAATTATCTTATTATAATTGGATGCTAATATAAATTTACAATGTATATCAATTAAATTTTAAAAAGAATAAAAGAAGATAAGTTAAAATGTCATTCTAAAAAAATGGGATAAAATTATGTTTTTTTAGATGATTGTTATACTTTTTTTATATTTTTTACTATATAATAGCAAATCACCTGACAGATAAAAAACCTTTTAGAATTATTTTTTGATGTTAGAACTTGGAAAAGAAAGATATAATGTGAAATAAGCAATCTTCCAATTCCATTTAATTTAAAATATATGGTTACTAAAATAATTAACTTAAAATACTATATATGTACCTTTATCTTAATATCTTATTTGATTTTAGTTTTTATAGTCATGGTCTATAAGATTAACTTAAGAATTTAATTGATATATTTAGTTAATTAAAAGATTTTTACATGACAGTTAATTATAACTTGTTATTTATATAATTTTTAAAATAATGATTAATAAAGTCAATTATTATTTATATAACTTTTAAAATACTGATTAATAAAATTAACAAAAATGAAAAATTATGACACGGGTCATAAGATTAAAAAATAAAACTCGGAATGAGAGGCATTTGAAAAAAATCTATGAAAAGTATGTTTATCTTAACATGTTATTTGATTCTATTTTTTATAGCCATATGTAAAATTAAAATGAACATACTTTACAAAATTGTAGAAGGAAGGAACATTATTCTCGGGAGAAATAACGACTCGGCCTAAGTCCGAGGCAAGAAGGAGAGGTAAAAAGTAAGAAAACAAAGAGAGTTGCATAACAAAATCTTTGGGCAATGCAATAAAAGCTTAATGGATACATTTTGGGAAGCAAGTCAAAAATTCCTGTGACACTGATCTCACGTCATTTCACGCTTTCACAGTCAAAATGGCCAAACAGCCACGTACCTCTGTGCAACCCCAAAGTGCCCCCCTCCTTACGCTATTGGCCTATTTATTTTTTATTTTATAGTTTATAATTTATAATAATATCTGCTATGCAAATGGGTAAATTTAAAAGAACCAGGTTAAGTCACAGGACACCATAACCATAACCACTGTCAACACGACCAAAAAATTATATATTTAAAAGCCCAGTAGAGACAGAGCCTCTAGAGAGAGAAGAAAAAAAGAAAGGGGTAGAGTGGTGCATAGGAGAGACAAAACGGTGAGTATTACCAGAAAGAGGAACAAAGAGAAAGTTGAAAATGGCCTTTCACCGGCCTTCCCGAAACCCAAAAAGCTCAATGCCTGTATAAGCTGCCTACTCCAACCAATCAAAGTTTCTATTTTTGACCCTCTCTCTCTCTCTCTCTCTCTCTCTAAATCCTCTGAGAGTGAGACAAAGAAACAAACCCCTTCAGTGTGAAAGCGGCAAGGCAAGGCTTGGCTACCATTTTTTCTGATTCTGTTTTTGCTACAATGGGTGTGTTGGAGGAGAATGACATGATGGTGCTTGTGCCTCTTCCCTGTTCTTGTTCTTGTTCTTGTTCTTGTTCTGCAACATGCAATGACCCTTATGCCCTTTCTCCCAAACAGGTACCTGCTCACCTTCCCTTTGTAAATCCAACCTCGTTTACCTCCCTTCATAGATGAGACATGGACATGAGTGAGCAGTACAATGTAGCTCTCTCTCTCTCTGTCTCTCTTCCATTGCGTCCAAAAAGGCAGACAGGATGGAGCCAGGCATAAACCATATTTATATATAATTTTATAAATACTACTATCTCTATATATTTTCCTCTCAATATATAAATTTTGTTTCTTTTTTTGGGTTTTCATCAAAAGCTGCTGCGACAGCAACCACACTCTCCCCTTCTCCTCCTTTTTATGTTTTTTTTTTCTCCGTGAGATTTAAAGCAAGAAAGAGGAGCATACGAATCGTCATCGATCATGGGTTTTGGTTATGCTACACTAGAACTAGAACCAATGCCTAGGATAGACAGTGTATCGAGGATTTCACAGTTTATTGACTTTGGCTTTTGTATGTAGCCTTAAAGATTTCGTTATTGATGATCACAATGATGATTTATGTATGTTTTTCCTCCATTTTTTTAATTGATTAATTTCTTTTTAAATTAGCTTCTTTATCGTTTTCCTTTCTTTTTAACTTGTCAATTTGTGATATCTGTTCTATCCCGTGTTCTTGCGTTTTTGTTTTCTTTGGGTGTTCAACATTGTTGAATCAGATGAGGTTGAAACTTGAAACGATTTCCTCCAACTCTGAACAAGTGAGATGTCACTGTTTTCTCCGATGTTTGAGAGAAATGGGGTACAGGAGGAGGGAAGGAGGAAAAGAAAGTCATTTGATCAAATGTGGTCCAAGAATGTCAGGGAGCACTGTGTGTGGAGTTGAATCTTTGGTCACTGTTCCAACTTTATTCTTCATTGATTCAGCACTAGTCGCATGATTTGACTCTAGTGGGGCCTGGTTTTTGAGACTAGTTTGTGAATTTGTCTGATTAGGATTTTCATGAATTGAGCAATGGCCATGTTCCTCCCTTTCTGTTTAGTTTATGATGAACACAATAACCTCCCATGAAAAGTGCAATTCAAGAGCTCTGGTTGAAGAATCACTGGACTACAGTGTTTTGGCTAACACGTTCTGAAATACAGAAAGAAACTAAAAAGAGAAACCTTTCTTTAGCTGCAAACATTTTTAATAAATTATTCAGAATTAATCTCACTCACCTTTTTAATTCATTTATTTTCCAATTTCACATTCCTTAATAGATCTTCTTCTGTGCAATTGCATTAGCTAGACTCCTGTATATATGTTTTTGTTTCGTCATACATCATACTGTATAGTTATACCTCATTAGTTCATGAATCAACTATTTGCATCCTGTGGTAGTGTTTCTGGTTTTAGTCTAGAGAGTTAGCGACACACCTGATGTCTACAACATGAATTGACACCAGCTTGTGTTCTTCCTTATAATAATATGCATCATTTCAAATGTTTAAACGCCCTTAGGATTGTATAGCGATTCTCTACACATATAATTTAGTCGCAAATACATCATTTTCAAACAAGAGTCTTCCTAAATTATTGGTTATGGGAAGAAATTTTCTACAGTTATTTACGTTTTGTTAGATGTATTACATGTGCTCCTAAACTTCCTGTTGCTTCTGTTTTATTACGTCAATTTTTCTGAATTGAAGCAACAGTAGAATAGTTCTTTTGTCCTTGACTCACTATTAGCTTCAGTGATTGTTTCTCCGCATGTTAGCCTTTATGACTCCTTCTGTTCGTGTTAGGTGAGTTGTTGTGTGACTGTGAAGGCAGGGAACAACTGTTTCCAATCTCTCTTGCATTATGAAGATTTTAACTGTTTTTAATCTTTCGTATTCAAAGTGACTGTCATCTCTTTAGTCTTTACACGGTGTTAAGTAATTCCTTCCTCCTTCACTCCAGTCTTTCATCACCTTGTCTATGAAGTTAAGGTGCATTTTCTGATACTGGATACAGAAGCCCTTCATTAGGCAATTATTGTATTGGAACTTTGTGGATGTTCACTATTTGGCAGGCTTCAATTTGAATCCGAATGATTTTTTATACTAGAAAGTAAAAATAAAAACAAGGGGGAAGGAGGATTATGAACTTGGCAAACAAATGGGAAGATAAGCATGACTCATCTTTCTGCTGAAAAATCATTTTTTATTTTTAAGATTTAAAGCTTAAAATCAGTGTTTCAAAAATTACAAAGGAGATTGTTCTACCAACTTAGTTTGTTTGTTTTCATCGGAAATGCAACCAAGCTCATAATTGTTCGCTGAAATTTCGGTTTAGGTTATGACCTTTTAGATTTTGAATATAATTCTTCACAGCTACAAAGGGAGAGGAGATTTAATTGTGAGAATGTATATATCTACTGGGTGTAGAGATTTTCTCTCTAACGGAAATAGTTTCATGGCATACACCACTTGGTAGTTGATAATCTATGCATATTCATAACAAATTTCTCTGTTTTTGTTCCCCAAGTTTTCCTTTCCACATCTGGAAATCTAGTCTATGATTTGATTCGGTTACCTTGAGACTTTGTTGTTTATCTAGGCAAAGCATATGATATTTGATACTCCTTACCAACCAATCAATAGTTTATTAGTTTATGAGATGGTATTTGTCCGCAACCATGTTCCATTAAAATTTCGCGACTTCTCCCTATCATAACATGCATGTGGTGCTGAAGAAAGCCAACAAATTTGCCGTTTCATCTGCCCTCCGTATAATTAATACATTTATTTATGGAACTCTGGTTAGAGTTAAATATCCAACACCTGCTAGCTTGAAGCCACAAGGAAATAAATCAATTCCTCGTGTGAAATACAGTTATATTGTTTTACCTTTCTTTTGCCCTCGATAGGATTTTATTTTTCGTTAAAACTTTAGAAGAGAAAATGACTATTCAATTTAATGCAGTAAAAACTTCTGGACTTAAAGTGTAGCAAGGAAGTGAATTGTGTCTATCTATTATCTAATGATGTTAACTCAATCCAAAGACAGTGTGATTTAAGTTTCTGAACTTTCAGGCGAAAGGTCCTGAATTGTTCTATATAACTGTTACTATAACTACTTGGCATTATTTATTGTTTTAAATAAGAGTAAAGAATCATCAGATAGATTCTTTTTTTATTAGAAATTATGTTTTAGTTGTATTGAAAATCATAGTGACTTCAAAAAGATAAAAGGAAAATCATTATGAAAATGAGTTAATAAAAATATTTTGATTTTTAATTCCTTAACTTTAACTCTTTAAGACATGGTATATGTATGCAATTTAAATTTCATGTGGAAAGAGAGCATAAACTTTCATTTTCCCATCCCTATGAGTTCAAGGGTTTTCTTTACGGTTATTTTCTGTCAAAAATTTTTTTTTTTCTTTGCGGTAGTTGTATGGCGAGTACCTTTGCTCTGGACGTTGCTATATAATCCAGAATTATGGGCTGGTTTAGTTACCATGCCCCAAACATTAGATATTGGATTCTAAAGTTCTTCCAGTTTTACATTTAACACTTCAAATTGGAGGGTTTTTTTTTTTTCCTTTAAAAATTTTGTTTTGGATCCTTGTTTCTATCTTTGCACTTAATGGTCACATCGGTTTTTTTTTTTTTTAAATGTCATGTAGTGATTTTTATTTATTTATTATAGTTGGTTTTTAAGCATTTTCATATCCATATCGGCATATCCTATGACACACCAAACAAATATCTTAACCTTAATACCATGAATGGGATGTTGGACCAACAAACTACAAAGTATGCTGTCGCTTTTATGTTGGAGCAAAGTGCAACTAATGGTTTTCAATTTTTTGTTAATAAATGGTTGAAGTTGATACATCTGACAAATATGCAAGCTTCATTATTCTCTCTACAATAGTTGAGCGTAGTCTGTCGCTTGCGTGACATTTTATTCTACCAGTAATTTCATATTCAGGAATATATCATCTTTGATAATTTGAAATTAATTTTCCATTTACTTTATTTATTACCGGCAGAAAAATATACACTATCGACCTTATCTATTTATCTGTTTATTATTTTTGTAAGTTTTAAAATAAAAACATGAAATAGAAAAGGGGGAGAGATAAAAAAGGTTGAATAGAAAAAATAAGTGAACAGTTGGTGGTGTCTAGGAAGGACATGAGGAGGCTTGACGCGACTGTAAGGGTGAGTATAGACGGGAGGGAGTTTGATATCAGGGTGACGAAAGTGGAGCAGGGGAATGAAATAAAACACAGCAGTGGGAACACTACCTATGGGTCTGAAATGAGTTCCTGTCCCGGGGAGGTGGAGTTCGATGAGTCGGAAGAGGCGGAGAAAAGGCTGGCCGAGCTGAGGTTAGAGATGTTCGAAAACGGAATATGGAAGGACGGGGAGGAGGAACAGCTCTGGGACGGAGAATATGGAGGCATGGATACCGGGACCGGCGGAGTTTCGGTGGACAAAGAAAGCAATCGGCCCATCTCACAAGGGCGGACCGCGCCGGAAAGAGGGAAGCGCGCATGCTCGGCGGTAGTGGCCACAACGGACGAATCTGTCAGGGACGCTCAGGAGAGCCGGATCGGGGAGCTAACAGGGAAAGGGACAACATCCCATCTTTCCCGCACAGGGGAATCGACCGAAGGGGGAAAGAGGCAGGTAAACGGGAACGATGGCAGGGTCAGAAGTAATGCAAAAATGGTGAAAGAGAAAGGTGGCTCAGAGAAAGGGGATGTAGACAGTGCCTCACGGGAGGGAAATGGGGAAGATAAAGAGGTGAACCGGCTGATGCGTGGGAAACAGGTGCTGACGGCGTGGAGCACGAGGCCTGACGGAACGTCAGATCAAGCGAGACAGCGGGACGCGTGGCAAGATCAAGCGGGACAGCGGGACGCGTGGCAAGATCTTGTGCGTCCAGGTGGGTACGGGCACGGAGACCGAGACACACGTCTTGAGATTCACGCATAGCTGGCACGTGGTGCCTTGGGAGACGCGCTGACCGTTGGAGATGGGCTTGAGACCGACGACTGCGCGAAGGCCCAAGACGCGTCCTCTGCTGCGCCGCAATCCAGCCTCAAGCGCGGGAGTCAAGATTGGGCCGTGGCCAGGAACTGCGCGCGGGAAATTTCGGATGCAGTCACTGTTTTTACTACTGGACACCGCAGACAAGTTTCCGGAATAGAATTTCGTAACGAACAGAAAGAGGCTACCACGGTGAATAATGATTACCGGAAAAATGATTCTATTTCTACACTACCATATGATTACAAGAAATGGGTTTTAGTAGGAGGAGAAGAGGTGTCCGGAGGAGGGGAGGGGCAAAGGAGAGTGGTATCAATATGGAAACAATTAAGGAGGAATAGTATGGAGGAGGGTGAAGTCAGGAGGCCAAGGCAACCAAATGAGCATGAGTCAAGAGAAGGAATTATGGAGGATGAAGAGGAGAAAATGTGGAGGGCGATGACGGGAATCGAAATATCGGGTCAACAATCAGACATAATATATATTCAGGAATTACGAAACATGGAGAGGAGGGACAAAGAGGAGCAGGAGAGAAGGGAAACGAGGAGTAATCAGTATAATTAAATGAAGATTCTGTCTTTAAATGTGAGGGGATTCCGGGATCGGATCAAGCGAAGAAGGATCAGGAGACTGTTAAAAAACAAAGACATTGATATTTGTCTATTTCAGGAAACAAAATGCAGGGAGGTAAAGGAGTGGGAGGTACAAGAGGTTTGGGGATCGACAGGGTGCGAGTGGAAAAGTTTACCGTCTATAGGGCTTAGTGGAGGTTGCCTGACAATCTGGAAGAAACAATTGTTCGAAGTCGTCTGGGTTATACAAGGGCAGAGATTCCTTGGAATTGGCTTTAGAGGAAAGAATTCTCCCGCAATAATTTGCGTGGTTAATGTATATGCTCCATGCACACTTCAAGGCAAGAGAAAGGTATGGGATGATCTAATGATGACAAAGCGAGGCTTCCCGGAGGTGAAATGGGCGTTGGGTGGAGATTTTAACGCAGTGTTGGACAGGAGCGAGTTTAAAGGGAGATCAGACTATCATTCAGTAATCGAGATGACTGATTTTAAATTCTTTGTTCATTCTATGGGGCTCCTCGACATCCCAGTTATCAGAAAAGGACCAACGTGGATAAGTCTGAATGGAGAGTCATCTAGTAGGCTGGACCGGTTTTTATTTTCCACGGACCTGATGGAGGAATGGGGAATCATAGCACAAAGGGTGAGCTCTAGAGAGTTCTCTGATCACAGCTGGATAATCACAGAAGTGAAGTCTCAGAATTGGGGTCCTAAACCGTTTAAGCTCTTTGACCACTGGTTACAGGAGCCAGGATTTATGGACCTAGTGAAAAGCTTCTGGGCATAACATCATGGGCAAGGATGGAGACTGTATCAGCTGGCATGTAAGCTGCAAGGTTTGAAGAAGAAGATTAAGATGTGGAAACAAGGAGATGGGAGTAAAGATGAGAAGTTCTTGGCTGAGAAAGTCCTGGAATTGGAGACCGCGGATATCCACCTAGGCCTAGGAGTCATTGGGAGTGACAGCCACAGACAAGAGATCTTATCAGAATATTGGGGGAAGGCAAGGAGTATGGAACAGTCCATTTTTCAGAAATCTCGGGTAAAATGGGCTCATGAGGGGGACAGGAATACAAGTTATTTCCACAGATGTTTTAAGGAGAGATGTTATGCTAACTCCTTACTGTCACTTACATCAGATGAGGGGTGAATGGAGGGAGTTCAGGATATTCGGCAACACGTGTTTAATCATTTCTCAAGGCTCTTTAACGAGGATAGACAGCCGAGAACAAACTTGGATGGGGTGTCTTTTAATCAGTTGAATGATCACCAGAGACAGAGCTTAGAAAAGCCTTTTTCGACGGAGGAGATAAAGGAGGCAGTTTGGGCTTGTGAGGGAGGTAAAAGTCTGGGTCCTGATGGTTTTGGCTTTCATTTCTATCAATCATGTTGGGAAATAATAGGGGAAGACGTGGTAAAGGCAGTTCAAGAATTCCATCAGTCAGGCGCTCTTCCAAGAGCAGTGTCATCGTCATTTCTTACGCTTATTCCCAAGGTGGCAAAGCCGGTCAGGTTAGAACAGTATAGACCAATCTCCTTAATCTCAAGCATTCAAAAGATTATATCTAAATTGCTGGCATTGAGAATGAAGAAAGTCATGAGGCACTTAATCTCAAAGTGTCAGTCAGCTTTTTTGCAAGGCAGATCGATCTTGGATGGAGTGCTGGTAGCAAATGAAATTGTGCATTGGGCGAAAAGGAAAAAGAAACCATGTTTTCTGTTTAAGGTGGATTTCCAGAAGGCGTTTGACTCGGTAAACTGGGATTTTTTGGATTATATGTTGGCGAGGATGGGGTTTGGGTGCACATGGAGAAAGTGGATGTTCAGTATCGTGAGGAACAACCAAGTTTCAATTTTAGTTAATGGAAGCCCGACGGAGGAGTTTAAGCCGGGGAGAGGATTGAAGCAGGGAGATCCACTATCCCTTTTTTTGTTTCTTCTGGTTGCTGAAGGTTTAGCTGGTTTGTTCAGGTCAGCGGTAGGGAAAGGGGTGTTTAAAGAGCTCAATATTGGGGCCGAGGCAAAATTCTCTATCATGCAATACGCAGATGATGTCTTGATGATGGGGGAAGCTGATCTGAAATCAGTATGGTATTTGAAGGTCATACTACGGGGGTTCGAGCTGTCATCGGGGCTAAAGGTGAACTTCAGCAAGAGCCAATTTTTTGGCTTAAATGTTGGAGCCCCATTTACAAGAGCAGTAAAAAATCTTTTGAATTGTTCTGTCTCATCACCGCCATTTAAGTTTTTGGGGGTTCCGGTGGGAGCGAATCCAAGGAGGGTACAAATGTGGGCACCAATCATTGAACAATTTCAAAGGAAATTGGCATTGTGGAGGTCGAAACAAATGTCGTTCGCAGGAAGGTTAGTCATGATAAATTCAGTACTGTCAAGTCTCCCATTATACCTATTCTCTTTTTACAAGGTGCCTAAGAAAGTCCTAAAAGTCATAACTGGCCTACAGTGGTCCTTTTTGTGGGGAGGGACTAGCCAGGAGAACAACATTGCGTGGGTTAGCTGGAATCAGATGTGTCGTCCCAAGGAAGAAGGGGGTCTCGGAGTGAAGTGCCTGTGGAACTTTAATCTGAGTCTGTTAGCAAAGTGGAGGTGGAGGTTACTATCAGAGCCAAATGCAATATGGGCGAGTTTGCTGGAGACTAGATATGGACACACATACAATTCTAATCAAAGGCAGCACAATTTAGCCTCAGCTTCGCAGTGGTGGCGGGATTTATGGGACATTGATGGGCCAAAAGCAGAGAGACCACACTGGTTTGTGGAAAACGTCAGGAGAAAAGTGGGGAATGGAAAGGATACATTGTTTTGGGAACAAAATTGGATTGGTGAGGACCCTCTCAGTTTAAAGTTCCCCAGGCTTTATGGGTTAGCGGCTGATAAAGGTACCAGTATTAACCACAAAAAGCTACTAGCTGAGGGGTGGAGTTGGGTATGGAGGAGGGAACTATTTGTTTGGGAAGAAGATCAGCTCAGCCAATTACAAACTATGCTACAGCCAGTGGTAATTACGGACGGCAGCTTGGATAGATGGATCTTGAGGCCTAGTAGGGATGGAGGGTTCTCAGTAGCTTAGGCTTATGCGGTACTGAGCTCGCATCAGAACTCAACGACTTATTCCGAGGTGGAACCGAATCAATTGAGTCGCATGTGGGAAGATAGACTCCCATCAAAGGTAATTGCATTTTCATGGAGACTATTGATAGATAGATTACCCACCATTGATAATCTGCTGAAGAGAGGTGTTGAGATTCCAGAAGAAGGGGTTCTGTATGTTCTCTGTAGAAGCAATATGGAAAGCAGGACTCATCTGTTCTTAACGTGTGCTAAAGCTCAATCAGTGTGGAGTAATATAATGAGCTGACTGGGAATCCAGGGACCTATTCCGGGGGATCTGCATCAACTGTTTTTATCATCATTAGCTTGGGTGGTTGGAAAGAGAAAAAAGAAGTGCAGGTATATCTTCTGGTTGGCTGCTTGTTGGGGAATCTGGATGACTAGGAACCAGATTGTCTTTGATAGAATTCAGGCAGAGTCAGTAGATACTATGATGACTATTAAGATCATCTCGTGGAAATGATTGTCATATTCTTTTGGGTTTAATAAGGGGTGTGTATTCTCGGATTGGTATGCTAACCCGAGAGAGTGCTTATTAAATATGTCTTAGGCGGATAAGGGTTAATTCTCATGTTCTAATTGTACATGAAGTAGTATGGTGTTTGCATCGTTGTACTTCAAGAAACTCTTGGTTTCTCATTCGAATAAAATCTTTGCTTTAAAAAAAAAAAAAAAAAAAAGTGAATGTGCAGTTACATTTGTAGTGGTTAAAATGAAGGCTTAAATATATTTTTTGATATAATAATAGTGATTTTTAAGTTTTATCTTTAGGCTCATATTATTTATATTTTCATATAATGATTCATTTTTTTTATTTATTTTAAATATTTATTTCACATGTCTTCTACCAAAGTTACACATTAGAACTCTTTCTTCCATAATTATTTTCTTTCCATCAAACATAGCTTTTTGCTTATCATGAATCCTTTTGCTACAAACTTTATCTATTGTCATGTATATCCTTTTCCAATTATTAGACACTACCATGACCATAGTTGTTAAATTTGAGTGTTAAATTGTAAGTTTGTACTAGTTTACAATTTTACAAAGAAAAAACATGTTAAAACATATGTAAACTCGTTTTATTTTGAAGTTGGAAAAAATTAGTAAACAATCAGGAAAACTTGTAAGCACAACTATAAACTCGATAAACTCAGTAAAACTTAAAAAAAATATTAGTGATTTTGATACTGTGTAATATTTTTCTTATATTGACACTTTGTTACTTTAAGTAGTATTTTATTACTTTTATCCTTATGGATGATATATACCGAAGAAAATAATAATATTTTGTTGCTTTAACCATTATAATTAATATTTATTTATGAACAATATGAGCTTTTTTGTTACTTTGATACTTATAGATAGTTTTTATTTATGATTAGATGATAGTTTTTATCTTGTGACATGAACAATGTTTGTTTTTAAAAGGTTTTTTAACATGAGATAAATTCTTATGAGTTTATGATTTTAGTTTATAAGTCGAGTTTATAGGCTCTTCACGATTTACTTAATCTCTCAAGTTTAACAACCTTGACCATCACACCATTGATTTGCAATAATCACTTGTGAGAGAAACTAATTATCATCTTTAATTTGCACACTCAATTATATATTTTAATTTTTTAATTATATAATGTCAAAGATTTATTTTTTAATCGCATTCAAAGATTTCTTTTTTTTTTTCTATTTGACAGATTGACCATGATTATAAAATTTAAAGTAAAGATGGACAAGAATTCGTTATGGAGAAAATATGATATTTGTAGAAAAATGGAAGGAGAATTTGTTTTCTGAAATTTTGGGAGGATATCAATGGCGGACTTTTACGATGTGTAGAAAAAAAAGAAAAAAATTTAAGAGTATTTTAACAAATATTTAAAATAAACCTGAGAAAAGAGTTACATAGATTATTGTACGAAGATGTAAATAATAGGAACCTATCTTTGTTAATTTTGTGTTTTAAAAAAATATTTTGTTTTTGAATCTTGTAAAATTTTATCTAAATAATTTTTATATGCTATCTAAAGTGTTTTAGAAATTAAAAATGAAATAAAAAGCTTAATAGAAACAAAACAAAAAGCAAAATTTAATAAGAACCAATTCAATATCGGTAAAATAATGTATAAATTAAAATAAGTTGGCTTCCTGTTGTTGGGTGAGGAAAATACCTTTGGTAGATTGAAATTTTTTCCTAAATTTAATGCATTCCGGGATTCTGAAGATGATAAGGTTAATGGGAACAACAATCAATGTTCATTCAAAAGACTAAGGGCACTCAGATCAAAGGAATCCGTAGTTAAGAGAATTCAGGCTCAAGGCTGAGGAAGCCTTAAAACAGAGCCATGAAGGACCATATTTTGCTCGAGGCAAGACAAAAATTGAAGGCTCGATCTCGAGAACTCAAATAAAGGGGTTACCTGCTTGAGCTTCGAACTCAAATAAAGAGGTTACCTGCTTGAGCTACCAGCCAATGCAACTCCTGAAATCAAAGTTTAGTCAAGATAAAGATACTAAAGTAAAGATGATCAAGTAATATAACTAAGGAAGAGAGATTGAAAGCCAAAAGGTCGAGATACTTAGAATGACAAACATCTTTGAAGATTCAAACTTTAAAGAAAGATTGAGAGTCAACAAACCAAAGGATCAAAAGTTAAAATAGGAAGTTACTATCCGTTAAAGTAGTTATGGGAAGTTAGAAGGTTTATAATAGTTTATTTTCATTGGGAATAAAATACTATTTTCTTTTAAATTTTTAGAACAAGTATATGTTGTAAGAAATCCTATAAATACTTTCACTCACGCCAAAATAAGGGATGAAACACTTACATAAGATCTTCTATAACTCAAGACACATGAGAAACTACGGTAATTAAAATGTATGTTCTTACCACCACTTTGAGGACAATTACTTTTGTTACAAATTTCATTTATTGTTTTTCTTTTATTTTGATGCCTTTACATGTATTTAATCTTTGATGTTTTATGTTTCCACATTTATCGCTTTTATTAACATTATAACTTTAAGGTTTTACATTTTGCTTTTAGGACTTTCAAATTTAAGGTTTTACTTTTTACATTTGTATTTATCATTTTATTAGGATTAGATCTTTAAGGTTTTTCTTTTGAAGATTTATGTTTTACTATTTACTTTTCCTACACATTTTATTTATTTCCTTAACAATCAATTATTCATTAACAACTTTGAATACATCCCACTTGGGATTCTTTTATGTTAATTTTGGAAGTTAAATGATAAAAAAATCATGTTTATATCAAATTTCAAGTCTTCTAAGTCATCATTCATGTTTATGGGTTTAATTATTAACTAAAACTAGTTTGACTAAAAAAAACTCACACACATGTATACCCTTTATATTCTAAAGTTTCTCAAATAAATATAAATTTATTTAATTTTAGAATCTAAATGAAAATTTATTTAATTTTAAATATTTATTTCATTAGAAATAAATTTCACCACAAATATCTGTTTATTGTTGTCACTATTTTTTACAACAATTATTGCTACTAGAAAATAGAATTTTGTGTCTTTTTTCACAATTATATATATTCATTTTGTAATCTATATTATTAATAAAGGGAATACCCCCTTTTTGACGTTCACTTTTGAAAATACCTATTATACCTTACACCTATTTTAAAATTAAAAACCAAATTATTTTATCATAAGAGGGACTTAAACCTACAATCTATCACTCCTCAAACATAAATTTTATCACTAGACCAACCTTATAACTTTAAATAAAAAATTACTTTAAAATATTAATATCCAACATACATAATTGTCCAACTATATCTATAATTTATGATATATGATATTGTATTATATATTGTATCTGTACTATTAATAAAGGGAATACCTCATTTTAACATCCACTTTTCAAAACATGTCACATAATAAATTATATTTCAAAATATAAAAATTTACAAAAAATATTAAATTAAAATCATAAAATTTTTATAACATATTACAATAGAAATATGAATACAGAAGCACGACATCACCTGTGTTTTTGCTAGTAAGTAATAACAATGATGATACCATTCTCGACTAAAGAAAATATCCTAAATACATATTTGATTATATATTTTTAATTTGACTTCTTAAATTTCTTTCTGCTCATAACACAATTGGATTTAAGATGATATAATCACGTAAAATAATTTTATATTATCATTTAATTACAATTTTTTTAATGACTTTTTTATATTATATTATTATATGTTTTATTATCACTAAATTACCTATTTCATCGATTTAATAACTACACCCTACACGTTAAATAATTTTCAATTTTTTTCTTGTCCTTTTTATTTTTATTTAAGAAATTAAAGAGGAATGGAATAACTCTTTTTTCCTAATCAAAATAAATGAAAAACACATATTTTGCTGCACAAATTTATTAAGTAATTTTACTCCTGAATCACTTCTTTTAACATCTATTATTCTCTCTTAAACTACCTAATTGCCCTCATTATCCTTGTGTTATTGTTTTCTTTGTTGAATTTATAAAGTATCTCTTTTCTCCTATTACACTGTTAAAACTATCATTATTATCTTTTTGCCGGTAACGGAAATTGAACAAAATTGTTGAAGATACGAAAATAATAAAAATTATAATATTTTGCATTTATATTCTATAGCTAAGAATTTTGAGCAAATTATTAGGAAGATTTATCCATTCAAATCGATTGCTGAATTCAGTTATCTAAACTGAGCCCATTAAATTGGTTCAATTTTTTTTATTGAATCCAAATCAAGTCTATGAGAACGGATTAAGCTCCTTGGATTTGCGAATTTGAAATTTAAAAACCCTATCTAACCCAATTATTATATATATATATATATACATATATATATATATATTAAAGTTAAATATAGTTAATGTTTTACTTTTGTGAGACGCTTAATAATTTGAACTCTTGAGTTTTTGGTTTGTCTCACTCTTTGCTTATAAGTCTCACTCTTAAATTCATTATTCAACTTTGGACTCTTAAGTCTCACAAACCTTAGTCGCTACTCTTTCGTTTCTCACTTTCTCTTCTGCCATAGTGATAGTTACCTTTTTCTCCAAATTTTCTCTACTATGTTGTGATAAGTACTTGTCTTCTTTGTTTAAAAAGGTAGAGTCTTGCATGTCTATATAATCAACATGTTAGAAGGGTCATATTTTGTTGGCTTTGAATGATTTGAATTTTTAATACTGTGTAGAGTAAGTGGTAACCACATAATTTAATCTTAATTTCCAAACTATGGAAAAAAATTTATCATATTTTGCTAATCCGAACTAACCCGATTATCATTAGTTCGATTTGGTTTAGATCAAGGAAAAAATTTCAATAATCTGATTCAACCCAAACCAATTAAAATTAATTAGTTCGATTTTTTTTTATCCCAAAGTTGAACAACCTGAACCGTGAACACTCCTACAAATTATGCTAATATCCACTAAATCTTTTTAAGATTTTTTTGTGTGAAGAAAATGGGCAAATCGTCCCCCAAATCAACTTCTATTAACATACAACATAAGTCATTATGATAAACAAATAACAACATATCTGCCACATGAGTAAAAATAAATTTTGTCTGGTTGGTAGACAACCCCAACTTTACAAACCTCTCAACAAGCACATTTGCTTCACACAGTATGTAGGAAAAGTGACATTGCAAAGTTTTTCCACTGTTCTCGTAAATGTTTTCTAGTACGGAGAAATACACATTCTCAACTCCACAATCCTCATCCAATATCTTAATGTTATTCAAAGAATTTGATTCAATAATTAGAGTATGAAACCTGCTGGTACACCAATGTTAATGCTTGAAGAATTGTCAGCCATTCAACCTTGTTAACTTCACAACAGGGAATATGATGAGAGAATCTAAGAGAAATTCACCCTTGTGATCCTGCAGGACACCTCCAACAGTCGCGTCATTCTATAAGATGAGTTGACAACCGCATTGTAGTTGATCTTAATTATTCTTGAGCTTGGGGCCATCCACGTGCCTCGTAAAGCATCCTAATGGTGTTCAGAGAAACTGATTCAATAGTCTTTTAACATTATATATACCGAACTTTCTTATATGAGTATCCATTATAATATGTTTTTTTCTGGGACGACAAATGTAAAAGTATAATGAATATTTGTGTAAAGTATTTTAATTAATTAAGAGAGTTATTAAAACATTTTCAATGATTACAATTGAAGAAATCTATTTTGGGTATCTTAAAGAATATTGAAATTTTTTTTAGTTACTAATGTTAACTTGATGTTTGTGCACAATTTGACTTGAATAGTTGAAAAAGTTAAAAGATTCACATTTTCATATTTTTTAATTTTAATTAATTGAGTTCAAATAAAAACATTAATAGAATTAATTGGTTATCAATCAATTTTTAATTTTAAAAAATCGTATTTTGCAGAAAATATCCAGTTACCACATAGATCGGTGTCCAATAGTTAATTTTTATAATAAGATATCTTGAGCTTAGAAAATTTGTAAGAAATTTTCATTAAGATATGACTTTAGTATAGAAGAAAAATAAAGAGATGTATGATAAAAAATTTTACAAAATGTAGAGAATGTGTAATTCATTTTAGATACTATTATTTATTTTCTTTTTTATCTCAACTTATTAATACAATTTCTCATTTACTATCTCCTCTAATGTTATACTATTTATTTTATTATTATACTACTTAAATAAATTTTTGAAAGAAAAATGATTTTTAAAAAAAATGGCAATAATTTAAAATAAAAAAGAAAAGTACAAAAATAAATGTTCAAAAACATTTTTATCTGCGTATAATAAAAAGTATATTATATACAGTGTCTTTTATATTATTTATATTTATCTATTAATATTACTAAATATTTTATTTTAATAAGTATGTTTAACAATTTTTAAATGTTTTTTCTTTTAATTAACCTACCACCCATTTTGTTAGACAATTCCTATATGTATTTTTTTCGTAAGAAAAAAAATTGACTGTAAACTGCAGATTTAATTCCTTGAAAATTTTTGTGTAATATTTTCCTGTTTTTTAAGCCAAAATGAAATATTGTTAACAAGAAGGAAAATAGAAAACACAATATGTGTATTCTCATGATACACAACATATCGAACAACATATAAATACCTAATTAAACAATCATAAAAGTCATCTGCAACAGAGTGTATAATCTCTCACACAAAAAAGAATTCATAATTCATTCATGTATATAAATGTATAGTTAATTTAGATGTCATATATCACTTCCACTAATTCAATTAAGTAGTCATGTATATGTCTATTAAAACTACTATATTTCTAATTTTTTACTTTCCAAAATGTGTCAAAATCCTTATAAATCTTAAAATTGATACCATAACCTCTAATATATTTTTGTTTTGTAATGTCTTGTTTTAAACAGCTCTTCACACAACCCACAAATGTTGCCCTGTCTAGCATCTTCTTTGTTTCTTGCTGCTGTGTTGTATGCTTTTTCATATTCACGTTGAAATGAAGGTTTAAGTGATATTTTTTAATAAAGCACTGACGATTTTGCTAACAATAATTCATCTTCTATATAATATAAATTGAGATAGGGTAAGTCCATCTATAACTAAGATCCGCCACGGCTGACTATAAATCATATAATTTTGTTCACTTTTATAAAAGTTATTGACTTAAATAAATTTTTATAATTTAAAAAAGAAATCATTTTTAGTCTTTTGAAATTTAAAAATATTTTTTTAATCTCTAAAATTAATTTGTTTTTGTATTAACAATGTCCATTTATAAGTTCTGGAGTCCGGTGTATTTGATTATGTCAGATGTTGTAAAATTAAAGATTGAGAGAGTTAGAGTTGAGGAAAATAGTGATTCACGAATACAAAAACAAGTTTCTGTCCGCAATTTTTAACAGCAGTAACAAGAGAAGAAAGACTAGTAGTGATTCAAGAATATTTTTGAATTTTAAAGACCAAAAGTGATTTTTGGTGAAATTTTAAGAACAAAAAACTTATTTAAACCAAAGTTATTTAAAAAATTAAGCTCATAAAAAATTATTTGAAAAATTAGAGTGAGGGTTTGCAAAAATTTTACAATAAAAATTAATCTCTTAACCAACTTTGCAAAAATTTAAAAATAATAATTTGTGTTGGATTTTCATGTTATATTATCTATAATTCAGGCTTTTTGACAAATGACTATTATGATGTCATGTTACATGGCCAAAATGCTTGTTATGCGAACAAATTTTTCACTTTTTAGATCTATTAATAAAAGGAATTCTCCATGTCCACTTTTCAAAATACCTATTCTATCATTTTTAAAAACAAAAAGAAAAAACTACTTTGTTAAAAGAGAAATTCAAATCCACGCTCATTTTTCCATATATGCATTTTGTCATTAGATCAACTTTATAACTTAAAGAAAAACTATTTTAAAACATTTATATTTGTAATCTATACTATTAATATAAGGAAAATTGATGTATACTTTTCAAAATATATATTCTACCCTTTTTAAAAAACAAAAAGAAAAAACTATTTAGTTAAAAGAAGGATTTGAAGTCATGACCTCTTCTTTCTCCATATATGGACTTTGCTACTGGATCAACCTTATAACCTTAAAAAGAACTACTTTAAAACACTTATATCCAACACACATACTTGTTTTACTATGTATAATATATAATATTATATTATCTATACTATTAATAAAGGAAATTCTCCCTTTTTATGACCACTTTTCAAAATACATATCTATTTTTTTAAAAAAACAAAAAGAAAAACTATTTTGCTATTATTATATAATGGGAATAAGACCTTTTGATGTCCACATTTTATGACTATTTTATCATTCTAAACATTTTGTGACTTCTATCATTCTCACAAATATAACTTTTCTAATACTAATAAATGGACATTTTCATAAGTTCTACCTAACTACAAATCAATCTTCCTTAAACATTATGAAATATATGTATACCTTTTATCATAAATATTTTTAATAAAAATGCAAATACACCGAGAGACAACAATTTGAATTCTATTCAAATTCTTTTCTCACTCAATTTTCTCAAATTCATTACAAATTTGTCATATTCGTTGATGATTTGACATGTTTCTATCATGTTATCATAAACAAAAAATTATAAAGGGAATTTCCCTTTTAATGTCCACTTTCCAAAATACCTATTCTACCCTTTTAAAAAATAAAAGGAAAAAACTACTTTGCTAAAAGAGAAATTCAAACTCATGACCTCTCCCTCCCAAATTTTTACATATATGATGGGATTTTCCAATTGATCAACCTTATAAGCTTAAGAAAAAAAACTATTTTAAAAATTTTATATCCAACATACATAATTGTTCTACTATCTATAATTTATATGTATAATAAATAATATTATATTATCTATACTATTAATAAAGGGAATTCCCCGTTTAATATTCACTTTTCAAAATACCTATTCTAACCTTTTTAAAAAAAAACTATTTTGTTAAAAGAGAGATTTGAACTCATAACCTCTCCCTCCCCTTTATAACCTTAAGAAAAAAACTACTTTAAAACATTTATATCCAACATACACAATTATCTTACTATCTATAATCTATAATATTATATTATATTATGTAATGGAAATAAGACATTTTGGTGTCTACATTTTATGACCATTTTATCCTTATAAACATTTTATAACTTCTCCTACTCTCACAAATATAACTTTTCCGATATTAATAAATGGACATCTTTACAAGTTCTATCTTACCACGAATCAATCTTCCTTAAACACCATTAGTATATGTATATATTCAATCATAAATATTTTCAATAAAAATGCAAATTCACAGGCAAAACAACATTTATAATTCTATTGAAATTCTCTCCTATCTCCATTTTTTCACATTCATTGCAAATCTGATATATTCATTGATGATCTGACATCATAAACAAAGAAGTATAAAAATTAACAAAATATATTTCAAAACATACTAAACTAAATACGCAAAATGACACGGTGAATTATTTATATTCTATCATGTTATTACAAAACATATTAAATTAAAATCCTAAAATTGTTATAATATATCAAAATAGAAATGTGAATATACAGACGTGGTATAATATAGCAAAATAGAAATGTAAATATACAGACGTGGTATAATATATCATAATTTCAAGTCACTTAAGGCCTTATTTTTTCTCCTTTTATACAAAATTTAGATACTTCGGTAATTAGTTATAGATTTACATTTGTTCATATTTTAATTTTGTTTTACTATTTTTCATTATTTGAATCAGGTTTTGAAGAAGGCTAGAAAAATTGTCGAAGGAATTGAAGCTTAATTTGTATTGTAGCGGTGCTCAAACACCGAATCAAGAATATTTGAGGAGTCTAGAGTCGACGTTCAGTGGCGGCAAAGTGGCCGCCCAGCGCCTGCAACCCGAGAGGGTGTATTTTTCGCTCTTCGGTGCCCAGCGATTAGGAAGTAGCCACCCAACATCCATGCTCAAACATACCCTATTTTAAAAGAAAAAAAGTCGCATCTTGGAAATATATGAGGAGTTACACCCAGCTACCCTAGGTTTCCTTCTAGCACGTTTTCTACCTCTATTTCCCTTTATTTACATCATATTTTATAACCTCATGCCACCAATCATGCTTTTTACCTTCATGGAAGGCTAGACTCTTTTGGTTAAAGTTTTTATGTAACTTTGTCATGAACTCTTTTGCATATTTTTCTTCATTAATCTAAGTTTATTACCCATTGTTAAAGTTCCTCCTTACCTTGCACTTTGTTTATACATGTTTTGTTGGATGAACGTGGGAGAGAGATTTTACTTGCAAAATGAGAAGTGCTCCCAATGAGATTTATTTCTTGGGAGAGAGTAAAGCCCATTGGCTATCTTAGACTTCTTTTCTTAATGTGAGTTATTTGACTTTAAATCCATAGTCTAAAGCCCAAATAACTTATTCTTGAGGAATCTGAGTAAGGGTGTTTTTATGTGTGATAGGAGCCTCAATGATGAATGATGATCGATAAAGTATTTATGTGCTAGAGGGATGACAAAGTGAAATCAAAATTCTACCAAGCTTCTCATCATATTACTCGTAGTTTATTTTTAGGCACTTTACTTTCTGCCACTAGAATAGTTAAAATTAAATTTCGTTATTATTTTGCAAGTAATAAGTATTAAGATTCTCAAAGTATCAATCTAGTCCTCATAGGATTTACCCAATATATTTATCAGATATTATATACGATCGGTGCACTTATAAAAAGTATAGTAGAAATTTGCTAAACAATTAATAAAGAGAATAACTCCTTTTGATATACATGTTTCTTATTTTTCAATTTATCCTCCACATACATAGTTATACTCATAACTAACATTACATAAAAAAATTTCATAGCACATTTCGAGGACTTTACATTCTCTGCAGGTGTGATAGATGAGGTTGGACTTGGGCAAAAACCACTGGATGGTGGATCATAACAACAACCACGTCTCTCCTTTAAGGATTTGGTAATGGGTAATAAAATAGTGCCAACAGTGAGGTCTATTATCGACATTCTCCTCGAGAATTCAACAAGAATTGAGTTTGAGGATGGCAATCCTTTAAAGCCTATGGTTTACATTGCTGACTCAATGTTTGACGAGCTTTGCACTCCATGGCTAGATGTGTTAGTTGTCAAGTTGTTGGGCAAAAACATTTGCTTTAAGATAATGCATGAAAGACTTGATCGATTATGGAAGCTTCAGGCTGGCTTTGAGATGATGGATATTGGTAATGCTTATTACATGGTGAAATTTGATGAAGAGGGTGATCAAAGGAAAGCAATGGATGAAGGACTATGGATAATTTTTTACTTCTATGATAGATACCCCATAGTCGCTTCTGGCAAAGCTGCAAGTTCAAGAGTAAGTGAATTGAACAAATCTGACATTGCAAACTTAGTCACTAAACTTCATTTCTCTAGCAACAAAAATTGAGAAAACACTTGTTTATATTCACTTTCCAAGTTTGAATCTAATATATTTTGATGAAAGCATGTTACTGGCTTTAGCTACTACAGTTGGTAGACCAATAAAAGTATATGCCAATACTTAGGATGCTAAGCGAGGGAGGTTTTTGAGGATCCGTGTAGAAATTGGCCTCAAAGTCGATTGTAGGAAGGGTTTGGCTCAAGGGATTTTGGTATAAAGTTAAATATGAAGGCTTACCACCATACATCCATAGGGATTAATTAACAACAAGACCAAGCATAGAAAGTGATCCATCATCAACTACGATGGTTAGAGAATTAAATGTCCCAATTATTGAGAATAGTTTTGTTGTCAATCACATTAATTCTCCCGTTGTCATTACAAATGGCAACAAAATCTGCTAACTTTGATGAGGGAAATAATAACGACCTAATTCATGGAAATTGGTTGATAGTCATCGCAAAAAATATGTCATCACAATACAAAGAAAAAGACGTTGAATAATGGGAAACAACCAATTAATGGCACAAGCAGTGTGAGAGAGAAAGTATCAAGTGCTTGTGATCTTCGGGTAGGGCATGGACCTTCCTACGTGCATGGAAAAGGCAATGAGGCCACCAACAAATTTAATAAAGTTGGGAATGGACAAAAAATAAAAGGCAACGACAAGACTATATTGTACCAATTGAGCAACTAATCAAGCATGTTGGACACAAAATTTTGGGTCAATCCACCCCTCTGCAACATGAGAAGCATCCCTTTGTTCATGATAATTCCACATTTGATGCTAGTGTGAATGGAGATGAGGTTGGCACTAATACTACCATTCCACAAAGTTATAATGACTTGGATGTTATAGAAGTTGGTAATGACATGAAGGTGTTTCTTCCTCCTTAATTGTTAGTTATATGTCATATGCTCTGATGATGTCCCTTAGCCAATAAAATACGTAAGTTTTTTATGATCTCTCATGGCTTATATGGTACTCTAGGAACCAAAATTTACTTTGTTTAAGGACATGCAAAATCATGATGATATCGCCTTAAAACCATTTTCAACAATAATTGGTTGCTTGGTCTCCTCCTTCATCAAGTATCGTTAAACTTAATACAGATGAGAGCTTATTTGGGAATCTAGGGAAATTTGGCTTTGGACGTATTTTTCGCAATGCTCATGGAGAATGGTTGCTTGGTTACAAAGGTTCTTGTGGAGTTACTTTAAACCTCAATGCAGAGTTGTTTGTTATTGCCACAACGTTCAACTAGCCAGGGAGATGGGTTACTCCAAATTGATTTGTGAATTTGATTCGAAGATAGCGTTAGAGTTAATCTTCAATGGAGTTAATGACCACCATCCTTATTGATGTGATCTTTGATGATCACGTGCCCAAAGGATCCTTTCTAAGGTCACTTGGAAGGGAAATGGATTTATGGAGAGGAAAGGAATGGGGTAACGCACCACAAATACTAGGTTTGATAAGCCAAAGGGGAGAGGCCACAAGGGAGCGGTCCCTTGATAACTCTTAGAAGCTCTCACAAAGGAGAAAGGGGGACACTCAAAGAAAGAACCTCAACCAATATGGTCTCTAGGATTAAATTCAAGTGTAAAAAATACAAGTGAGGGAGAAGCTCCTATTTATTGAGGTAGCTAACCTCTTGAACAAGATAACCTAAAAAAGAAGGGCTAGGATTAAAAAGAGAGATCTAAGGGAGGAGAATTAAGAAGCAATTCCCTTCTTAGATCATCAAACTTGGTGCACAAGTTTCTCAAACCAAGGGTCAAGATTCCTTCTTATTAGCTTAGGGGGTTTATGCAGGAAAAGAGGGGTGTAGATATTAAGGCTACCCCTTATTTCCTTCATAAAGATCCAAAAAGCTAAATCCACCCTCTAAATTCCTAAGACACCTCCTAAAAATAAAAAATGGACTAAATACATGTCCCAAATTAAATTCTTAATGCTCCTCAAAATTAAAATAAAGGAAAATTACATTTTATTAACTAAAGTTCATAGCCTAATATCTTCACTCTCCATAGGAGGTGAAATCTTCCTTTGTCTGCAAGGGTTAGGTCTTTTTCAATCCTTCTAGCCATGGCCCTAGTGATAGGTCCTTGGCTAGGCATGGTCACATCATCTCCTCCCCCTTGAAGAGGATTTGACATCAAATCCATGGGCTATTCGTCATTTTCAGCACCTACAAATGGAGACAAATCAGAAACATTAAAACTGGTACTTACCCCATAATCCTCAGGTAGATCTAAAATGTAGGCATTATTACCGATCCGCTCAAGGATTTGGAAAGGTCCATCTCCTCTAGGGCTAAGTTTGGACTTCCTTTGAGAAATAAATCTATCCTTTCTCAAGTGAAGCCATACCCAGTCGCCCTTTTCAAAGATGACCTCTTTCCTCCCCCTATTGGCGAAAGTAGCATATCTCAAGGATTGACACTCTATGTTAGATTTAACCCTCTCATGTAATTGTTTTACAAAAATGGCTTTTGCCTCTCCTTCTTTATGCACAGCAATAGAAAGAGGAAGAGGTAAAAGATCTAGAGGAGTACGAGGATTAAAGCCATAAACCACCTCAAAAAAAGAATGCTTGGTGGTTCTATGAACCACCCGGTTATAAGCAAATTCAATGTGGGGAAGGTACTCATCCCAAGACTTATGGTTTCCTTTAAGGAGAGCCCTCAGCATAGTGGATAAAGATCTATTCACCACTTCTATTTGCCCATCAGTTTGAGGGTGACAGGTAGTGGAAAAAAGAAGTTTAGTTCCCAGCTTAGCCCAAAGAGTTTTCCAAAAATGGCTAATGAACTTCATATCCCTATCTGACACTATTGAAGAGGGTATACCATGCAATCGAACAACCTCTTTAAAGAAAAGTCTTGCGATGTTGCTCGCATCATCCACTTTGTGGCAGGGAATAAAATGGGTCATTTTTTAAAATCGGTCCACCACCACAAATATGGAGTCTACACCTCATTGGGTTCTTGGGAGCCCAAGGATGAAATCCATGCTAATATCCTCCCAAGGTACAGAAGGAGCAGGTAAAGGTGTGTATAGTCCATGAGGCATTGCTTTAGACTTTGCTTGCAAGCAAGCTATACATTTAGAGCAATGTCTATGGACATCTGATGTGACCATGCCTAGCCAAGGACCTATCACTAGGGCCATGGCTAGAAGGATTGAAGAAGACCTAGCTCTTGCAGACAAAGGAAGACTTCACCTCCTATGGAGAGTGAAGATATTAGGCTAGAGACTTTAGTTAATAAAATGTAATTTTCCTTTATTTTAATTTTGAGGAGCATTAAGAATTTAATTTGGGACATGTATTTAGTCCGTTTTTTTTATTTTTAGGAGGTGTCTTAGGAATTTAGAGGGTGGATTTAGCTTTTTGGGTCTTTATGAAGGAAATAAGGGGTAGCCTTGATATCTGCACCCCTCTTTTCTACATAAACCCCTTAAGCTAATAAGAAGGAATCTTGGCCCTTGGTTTGAGAAACTTGGGCACCAAGTTTGATGATCTAAGGAGGGAATTGTTTCTCAATTCTCCTCTCTTAGATATCTCCTTTTAATCTTAGCCCTTCTTTCTTAGGTTATCTTGTTCAAGAGGTTAGCTACCTCTATAAATAGGAGCTCCTCCCTCACTTGTATTTTTTATACTTGAATTTAATCCTAGAGACCATATTGGTTGATTTTCTTACCTTTGAGTGTCCCCCTTTCTCCTTTGTGAGAGCTTCTAAGAGTTATCAAGGGACCCCTCCCTTGTGGCCTCTCCCCTTTGGCTTATCAAACCTAGTATTTGTGGCGCCTCACCCCATTCCTTTCCTCTCCATAAATCCATTTCCCTTCCAAGTGACCTTAGAAAGGATCCTTTGGGCACGTGATCATCAAAGATCACATCAAGTGGTATCTTGAGCCACTTTCTAAAGGTCAAGTTCTTTCTCAATTTTTTCTTTTGCTTTGTTGTTTATTTCTTTGATCTCTTTATTTTAAAGTCCTTCATTTTTTTTCATCTCTATTTCCTTTATTGTCTAGTAGTATAGCCTTTTATTCTTGCTATTATATGCGCTTTTTGTTTTCTATCTACGCGCCTATGTTCCATTTAATTTGATGCGATTTTATTTGTCCCTTTCTTTGCATCTTATTTTTGTGTTCAAGTTGCTTAATTTTCGCTTGGTTTTTTATGTTAATGTGTGTCTAAGAAGTTGTGACCATTAAACCCACATGGTTGAGGATTTTTCCACACAATTGTGGTGATCAACTTTGGCCACTTTGTTGTGCCTTTTGTTTTGAGTCTCTTGCTGAAATTGTTGCTCTATTTTTAGGTGTGTTATTTTTTCTTAATCTTGTGTTTTGTCAAATACTAGTCATGTTAGTTTCCTATTTTGTCTCATTTAAATTCCATAGGTTTTAGCCTCTTAAATTTTTTACAAAAAAGCCTTCAAAAACAGTTTGAATTGAGCTCCTAAGAGGTGAACCTCTTGTTGAGTCTCTTAAGTCTTTTATGCTTTTAGTTCAAGCATATTAATCTCTTTGTTGTTCTTAAATATTTCCTTAATTCAATCTTTATATGTTTCTTGTTTTATGTTGAATTATTAGTAGCTTTCCACTTGGTTTACCTTCACTATTGGTGCCTCTTTATGGAATTTTAGCTTGGGTGAATTGTGTTAGTAATTTGAGCAATCAATTTACTTCAAAATCAGCCCTAAATCATTCCTTAAGCACCATTAGTTCAGTGGTATTTGGAACTACTAAGTTGTTTTGCCTTTAGTTGCATGCATTGCTTGAAAATTGTGTGACCTTACTTTGTGCTTATTCACTCAAGTGTTATTATTTCAAGAATCCTCATTAAAATTTTAATTCAACAAGCTATTAGGTGCAGTAAAATGATTAGAAAAAGTTAAAAAAAAATAGAAAAAGTTCAAGTTAAAAAAAAAAAAGATAAAGAACTCAAAAGAAAGACAAATTTGAAGTTGTGTACCTAATAGTAGAAACATTTGATATGAGGAACCAATTGTGATTCAAAAAAAAAATTACTTGAGTAAGCTTTTTAGTTTTTGGTCACTTAAATTTTATTAAGTGTGCAACTATTGGTTTCATTTTTTTTGTTTGAGTCTTTTTTCATCTCTACTTTTAGAGCTAATCTAGGAAAGTTATTTGTGTGCTACCTTCCTTTATGAGCCTTATGTTTTCTTTCTTGTCTTCTTTACTTCTTTGAGTTTGTCATTGTTTAATCTATCCACTTGGATTTGTGAACCTTGTTGTTTGTTGTCTTGTGTTGTATTCGGCCTTGGTAAGGAAAGCTTGGCAAAGGTTCCATATATAAAATTTTGGCAAGTCCAAACAAGAGGAAACAAGGGTAGCATTCTTGGGGTGAGTTGATGCAACTCAAAGGGGCTTGATCAAAAGGAGACAAACGCCAAAAAAAAGCTTGGAGTGAAGACTTTGTTTTATTTTTTTTTATTCTTTGTATTGTGTATACTTAATTTTAGATTGGGAGTTTGAGTGCCCTTAAGGCCCTCCCTTGGTTTGTAATAATTCTGGTTAATTTTAGCGTAGCTCCTCGTTAATTAGGTGAAGAAGGGAGAAGTGGTACACTTCCTTCAACACCTTAGGAGCACGATTAGAGCCCTTTCTCTTTTACATTCTTGCACTTTTATTTTATTTTATGTTATTTTGAAAAAACGTGTAGAGGCTAAGAGTTTCAAAGACTCATCAAGCCACCTTAGGTGAGAAAAAAAAAAGAGAGGAGTGTTGCTTGAAAAAAAAAAGTTTTTGGCCTACCCTTTAGTTTTTAGCATCCAAGCACCATGACTTCCCACACACATTCTAGTGCACATAGTTGTTCATCAAGTAAGAGTGTCAACCAAAAAAAACCTTCTAAGGGAGACACTCTTGAAAACCTTAACTTAGAATTTAGGGAATGGATGGCTAAAGAACAAGAAAGAAGAGAAGAAAAAGAGAGAAAAAAAGAAATAAAAGAAAAGGAAAAACAAAAAGAGAAGGAAGAGTTAAAAAAAGAGATGCTGGAAATGAGAAAAGAGAAAAAAGAGCGAGAAGAGAGAAGGCAAAGAGAGAGAAGAGAGGATGAAGAAAGGAGAAGAAGGAAAGAACTAGAAAGAAAAAGAGAAAAAGAGAAGAAGAGAGAAGGAGAGGAGAAGAGAGTAAGAGGAGAGATGGGAGGGAAAGTGATAGAAAAAATAAAGAATTCGCATAAGATCCCCATCTAGGCATTTTAGCTCTAGTGAAGAAGAATACTATAGAAATCAATATAAGCATCACTCTCATTCATCATACAATCATCATTCTCCTCAAGAGAACATAAATCATGCTAGGGAACCAAAGGTAGACCTACCCCATTTTCATGGTAGGGAAGATGTTGAGACTTACCTAGATTGGGAAGTCAAAGTGGAACAACTCTTTCGATACTATAAAATTAGGGAAGAAAGGAAAGTACATTTGGCCTCCCTTAGTTTTCAAGGTTCTGCTTTGCATTAGTGGGATGGGTTAGTCAAGGATAGGGCCCGTAAACAAATGTTTGACATTCGCTACTGGAATGATTTAAAAACTTGTTTGCGAAGAAGGCACATTCCTTCATATTATGATAGGGATCTTTTGGATAGGCTCAAAAGACTTAGGCAACATAACCTAAGTATTGAGGAGTATAGACAAAAGATGAAGCTTCTCATATTAAGGGCCAATATCATTGAGGAACCCAATGCCACCCTTGCTAGGTTTTTGTGTGGATTAAGCTCTGACATTAGAGATAAGGTAGAGCTTCTTTCATACTCAAACCTTGATGAGTTGGTAGAACTTTGTGTAAGAGCTGAGAATCAACTCAAGAGAAAAAGTTTTAAAAAAGATTCTCCCTCTTACTCAAAGAGAGACCAATTTAAAGGAAACTCTTTCAAGGGTTTTCCCAAAGAGGAACCCAAGCATTTTCAAGATACAAAAGCACCTCATGTAGAGAGAAAACCCCCTACTACTAAGCCTACTGAAAGGCAAAGTAGTATCAAATGCTTCAAATGTCTTGGGAGAGGCCACATTGGCTCTCAATGCCCTAACAAGAAAAACATGATCATGAGGGGACAAGACATTTGTAGTGAGAATAACTCATCTTCCTCCTCTAGTGAGAGTGAGGAAGAAGGGGGACATACTTTTGAACAAGAGTGTGAGGAAGCTTTTCCTTATAAGGGGGACCTCCTTATGGTTCAAAGGCTTCTTGGAAGCCAACCTCTAGAGCTTGGCCACTCACAAAGAGAGAACATCTTCCACACAAGATGTAAAGTAAATGACAAAGTATGTTCTCTCCTTGTTGATAGTGGCTCCTGTTGTAACTGTTGTAGCTCTAGGTTGGTTGAAAAACTAGCCTTGACTACCATGCCCCATCCCAAACCTTACAAATTGCAATGGCTCAATGAGCAAGGGGAGATGGTAGTCAATGAACAAGTTATGGTTCCAATTTCCATAGGATCTTATAATGATGAGATTCTTTGTGACATAGTTCCTATGGAGGCTGGTCATATCCTGTTGGGAAGACCATGGCAATTTGACAAAAAAGCTATTCACCATGGCCACTCCAACCAAATAATTCTCACCTATAATGAAAAGCGCTTCAAATTGTATCCTTTGTCACCTTCTCAAGTGGCTGATGATCAATTTGCGATGAAACAGAAAAGAGTTGAGGAAAAACAAAAACAAAAAAAAGCACAACAAGCTTTACCCTTAAAGCTTGAAAAGGGTAAAGAGAGAGAGTCGGAAGGTGATGCCCCTTCGAAAAGGAATATTAGTAAAAGGAGCCTATTTACTACTAAACGTGATTTGAAAGAAGCTCCTTTGACTAACAAGCCCTTTTATCTCCTCTTTTGCAAAGAAGCATCAAATCCTTCTTCCATTTTGCATTCTTCTGCTGAGAGCACTGCCACAGCCCATGCACATGAGCACCTTTCTCAAGGGGTTCAAGATATTTTAAAAGAATTTGATGACATATTCCCTAATGAGGTTCCGAAAGGACTTCCTCCCATTAGGGGTATAGAACATCAAATTGATTTGGTGTCTGGCGCAAGTCTACCTAATAGACCTGCCTATAGGACCAACCCCATGGAGACCCAAGAGATTGAGTCTCAAGTGAATGAGCTGTTGGAGAAGGGTTGGGTTCAAAAGAGCCTAAGCCCTTGTGCTGTGCCAGTCTTGTTAGTGCCCAAGAAGAATGGCCAATGGAGGATGTGTGTTGATTGTCGTGCAATCAACAACATCACCATCAAATATAGGTACCCAATCCCCCGTCTTGATGACATGTTGGATGAATTGCATGGGGCAAAAATATTTTCAAAAATAGATCTTAGAAGTGGTTACCACCAAATAAGGATCAAAGAGGGTGATGAGTGGAAAACTGCTTTTAAGACTAAATTTGGTCTTTATGAGTGGTTGGTTATGCCTTTTGGGCTAACTAATGCCCCAAACACATTCATGCGCTTAATGAATCATGTACTAAGGGATTGCCTTGGTGAATTTTGTGTAGTTTACTTTGATGACATTTTAGTTTACTCTAGGAACCTAGATGATCATTTAGGACATCTAAGGCATATTTTTTCTCTTCTTAGGAGTAATAATCCTTTTGGTAACTTAGAAAAATGCACTTTTTGTGTAGATAGTGTAGTTTTCCTAGGTTTTGTAGTTAGCACAAAAGGGGTTCATGTTGACCCCAAAAAGATAAAAGTTATTCAAGAATGGCCCACCCCAAAGAGTGTGACAGAGATCAAAAGCTTTCATGGTCTCGCTGGATTTTATAGGCGCGTTGTGCCTAATTTCTCCAAGCTCTTCGCACCAATAAATGATTTGGTGAAAAAGGAAGTTCCTTTCCTTTGGGGTGAGAAACAAGAGAAAGCCTTCCAGCTAATTAAGCATAAACTGACTCATGCACCAGTCTTGGTATTACCTGACTTTTCTAAAACATTTGAACTTGAATGTGATGCCTCTGGTGTAGGTGTGGGGGCTGTCTTGTTGCAAGGAGGGCACCCCATTGCGTATTTCAGTGAAAAACTCAATGGTGCCCCCCTCAACTACCCCACCTATGATAAGGAGTTTTATGCTCTAATTACGACCCTTCAAACTTGGGAGCATTACCTTGCTCCCAAGGAGTTTGTCATTCATAGTGACCATGAGTCACTAAAATATTTGAGGGGTCAAGGTAAATTGAACAAAAGGCATGCAACGTGGGTGAAATATCTTGAATCCTTCCCTTATGTCATCAAGTACAAGAAAGGAAAACAAAATGTGGTGGCTGATGCTCTTTCTAGGCGTCATGCCCTTTATTCATCCTTGAGTGAAAAAATCTTGGGATTTGATGACATTCAGGCTATGTATCCGTCTGATAAGGATTTCAGCCCCATATTTGCTACCTCTGCATCTGCATTTGCATTAAAGGCCCATGATGGGTACTTCATCAGTGAGGGGTATCTTTACAAAGGGAGTAAGCTTTGTATACCCCAAGGATCAATTAGGAACTTACTTACAAAAGAGAGTCATGAAGGTGGGCTTATGAGGCATTTTGGGATTTCAAAAACCCTTATGCTTTTACAAGAGAAATTCTTTTGGCCCCATATGCGTAGAGATGTCCATAGGCGTTGCTCTAAATGTATAGATTGCTTGCAAGCAAAGTCTAAAGCAATGCCTCATGGACTATACACACCTTTACCTGCTCCTTCTGCACCTTGGGAGGATATTAGCATGGATTTCATCCTTGGGCTCCCAAGAACCCAACGAGGTGCAGACTCCATATTTGTGGTGGTGGACCGATTTTCAAAAATGACCCATTTTATTCCCTGCCACAAAGTGGATGATGTGAGCAACATCGCAAGACTTTTCTTTAAAGAGGTTGTCCGATTGCATGGTATACCCTCTTCAATAGTGTCAGATAGGGATGTGAAGTTCCTTAGCCATTTTTGGAAAACTCTTTGGGCTAAGCTGGGAACTAAACTTCTTTTTTCCACTACCTGTCACCCTCAAACTGATGGGCAAACAGAAGTGGTGAATAGATCTTTATCCACTACGCTGAGGGCTCTCCTTAAAGGCAACCATAAGTCTTGGGATGAGTACCTTCCCCACATTGAATTTGCTTATAACCGGGTGGTTCATAGAACCACCAAGCATTCTCCTTTTGAGGTGGTCTCTGGCTTTAATCCTCGTACTCCTCTAGATCTTTTACCTCTTCGTCTTTCTGTTGCTGTACATAAAGAAGGAGAGGCAAAAGCCATTTTTGTAAAACAATTACATGATAGGGTTAAAGTTAACATAGAGCGCCAATCCTTGAGAGATGCTACTTTCGCCAATAGGGGGAGGAAAGAAGTCATCTTTGAAAAGGGCGACTGGGTATGGCTTCACTTGAGAAAGGATAGATTTCCTTCTCAAAGGAAGTCCAAACTTAGCCCTAGAGGAGATGGACCTTTCCAAATCCTTGAGCGGATCGGTAATAATGCCTATGTTTTAGATCTGCCAGAGGATTATGGGGTAAGCACCAGTTTTAATGTTTCTGATTTGTCTCCATTTGTAGGTGCTGAAAATGACGAAGAGCCCATGGATTTGAGGTCAAATCCTCTTCAAGGGGGAGGAGATGATGTGACCATGCCTAGCCAAGGACCTATCACTAGGGCCATGGCTAGAAGGATTGAAAAAGACCTAGCCCTTGCAGACAAAGGAAGATTTCACCTCCTATGGAGAGTGAAGATATTAGGCTATGAACTTTAGTTAATAAAATGTAATTTTCCTTTATTTTAATTTTGAGGAGCATTAAGAATTTAATTTGGGAGATGTATTTAGTCCATTTTTTATTTTTAGGAGGTGTCTTAGGAATTTAGAGGGTGGATTTAGCTTTTTGGGTCTTTATGAAGGAAATAAGGGGTAGCCTTGATATCTACACCCCTCTTTTCTACATAAACCCCCTAAGCTAATAAGAAGGAATCTTGGCCCTTGGTTTGAGAAACTTAGGCACCAAGTTTGATGACCTAAGAAGGGAATTGTTACTCAATTCTCCTCCCTTAGATCTCTCCTTTTAATCCTAGCCCTTCTTTCTTAGGTTATCTTGTTCAAGAGGTTAGCTACCTCTATAAATAGGAGCTCCTCCCTCACTTGTATTTTTTACACTTGAATTTAATCCTAGAGACCATATTGGTTGAGGTTCTTACCTTTGAGTGTCCCCCTTTCTCCTTTGTGAGAGCTTCTAAGAGTTATCAAGGGACCCCTCCCTTGTGGCCTCTCCCCTTTGGCTTATCGAACCTAGTATTTGTGGTGCCTTACCCCATTCCTTTCCTCTCCATAAATCCATTTCCCTTCCAAGTGACCTTAGAAAGGATCCTTTGGGCACGTGATCATCAAAGATCACATCAATAAGGATGGTGGTCATTAACTCCATTGAAGATTAACTCTAACGCTATCTTCGAATCAAATTCACAAATCAATTTGGAGTAACCCATCTCCCTGGCTAGTTGAACGTTGTGGCAATAACAAACAACTCTGCATTGAGGTTTAACATAGAGCGCCAATCCTTGAGAGATGCTACTTTCGCCAATAGGGGGAGGAAAGAAGTCATCTTTGAAAAGGGCGACTAGGTATGGCTTCACTTGAGAAAGGATAGATTTCCTTCTCAAAGGAAGTCCAAACTTAACCCTAGAGGAGATGGACCTTTCCAAATCCTTGAGCGGATCGGTAATAATGCCTATGTTTTAGATCTGCCAGAGGATTATGGGGTAAGCACCAGTTTTAATGTTTCTGATTTGTCTCCATTTGTAGGTACTGAAAATGACGAAGAGCCCATGGATTTGAGGTCAAATCCTCTTCAAGGGGGAGGAGATGATGTGACCATGCCTAGCCAAGGACCTATCACTAGGGCCATGGCTAGAAGGATTGAAAAAGACCTAGCCCTTGCAGACAAAGGAAGACTTCACCTCCTATGGAGAGTGAAGATATTAGGCTAGAGACTTTAGTTAATAAAATGTAATTTTCCTTTATTTTAATTTTGAGGAGCATTAAGAATTTAATTTGGGACATGTATTTAGTCTGTTTTTTATTTTTAGGAGGTGTCTTAGGAATTTAGAGGGTGGATTTAGCTTTTTGGGTCTTTATGAAGGAAATAAGGGGTAGCCTTGATATCTACACCCCTCTTTTCTACATAAACCCCCTAAGCTAATAAGAAGGAATCTTGGCCCTTGGTTTGAGAAACTTAGGCACCAAGTTTGATGATCTAAGAAGGGAATTGTTTCTCAATTCTCCTCCCTTAGATCTCTCCTTTTAATCCTAGCCCTTCTTTCTTAGGTTATCTTGTTCAAGAGGTTAGCTACCTCTATAAATAGGAGCTCCTCCCTCACTTGTATTTTTTACACTTGAATTTAATCCTAGAGACCATATTGGTTGAGGTTCTTACCTTTGAGTGTCCCCCTTTCTCCTTTGTGAGAGCTTCTAAGAGTTATCAAGGGACCCCTCCCTTGTGGCCTCTCCCCTTTGGCTTATCGAACCTAGTATTTGTGGTGCCTTACCCCATTCCTTTCCTCTCCATAAATCCATTTCCCTTCCAAGTGACCTTAGAAAGGATCCTTTGGGCACGTGATCATCAAAGATCACATCAATAAGGATGGTGGTCATTAACTCCATTGAAGATTAACTCTAACGCTATCTTCGAATCAAATTCACAAATCAATTTGGAGTAACCCATCTCCCTGGCTAGTTGAACGTTGTGGCAATAACAAACAACTCTGCATTGAGGTTTAACATAGAGCGCCAATCCTTGAGAGATGCTACTTTCGCCAATAGGGGGAGGAAAGAAGTCATCTTTGAAAAGGGCGACTAGGTATGGCTTCACTTGAGAAAGGATAGATTTCCTTCTCAAAGGAAGTCCAAACTTAACCCTAGAGGAGATGGACCTTTCCAAATCCTTGAGCGGATCGGTAATAATGCCTATGTTTTAGATCTGCCAGAGGATTATGGGGTAAGCACCAGTTTTAATGTTTCTGATTTGTCTCCATTTGTAGGTACTGAAAATGACGAAGAGCCCATGGATTTGAGGTCAAATCCTCTTCAAGGGGGAGGAGATGATGTGACCATGCCTAGCCAAGGACCTATCACTAGGGCCATGGCTAGAAGGATTGAAAAAGACCTAGCCCTTGCAGACAAAGGAAGACTTCACCTCCTATGGAGAGTGAAGATATTAGGCTAGAGACTTTAGTTAATAAAATGTAATTTTCCTTTATTTTAATTTTGAGGAGCATTAAGAATTTAATTTGGGACATGTATTTAGTCTGTTTTTTATTTTTAGGAGGTGTCTTAGGAATTTAGAGGGTGGATTTAGCTTTTTGGGTCTTTATGAAGGAAATAAGGGGTAGCCTTGATATCTACACCCCTCTTTTCTACATAAACCCCCTAAGCTAATAAGAAGGAATCTTGGCCCTTGGTTTGAGAAACTTAGGCACCAAGTTTGATGATCTAAGAAGGGAATTGTTTCTCAATTCTCCTCCCTTAGATCTCTCCTTTTAATCCTAGCCCTTCTTTCTTAGGTTATCTTGTTCAAGAGGTTAGCTACCTCTATAAATAGGAGCTCCTCCCTCACTTGTATTTTTTACACTTGAATTTAATCCTAGAGACCATATTGGTTGAGGTTCTTACCTTTGAGTGTCCCCCTTTCTCCTTTGTGAGAGCTTCTAAGAGTTATCAAGGGACCCCTCCCTTGTGGCCTCTCCCCTTTGGGTTATCAAACCTAGTATTTGTGGCGCCTCACCCCATTCCTTTCCTCTCCATAAATCCATTTCCCTTCCAAGTGACCTTAGAAAGGATCCTTTGGGCACGTGATCATCAAAGATCACATCAACATCTCTACGCATATGGGGCCAAAAGAATTTCTCTTGTAAAAGCATGAGGGTTTTTGAAATCCCAAAATGCCTCATAAGCCCACCTTCATGACTCTCTTTTGTAAGTAAGTTCCTAATTGATCCTTGGGGTATACAAAGCTTACTCAATTTGTAAAGATACCCTTCACTGATAAAGTACTCATCATGGGCCTTTAATGCGAATGCAGATGCAGAGGTAGCAAATATGGGGCCGAAATCCTTATCAGACGGATACATAGCCCGAATGTCATCAAATCCCAACATTTTTGCACTCAAGGATGAATAAAGGGCATGACGCCTAGAAAGAGCATCAGCCACCACATTTTGTTTTCCTTTCTTGTACTTGATGACAAAGATATTCCACCCATGTTGCATGCCTTTTGTTCAATTTACCTTGACCCCTCAAATATTTTAGTGACTCATGGTCACTATGAATGACAAACTCCTTGGGAGCAAGGTAATGCTCCCAAGTTTGAAAGGCCCTAATTAGAGGATAAAACTCCTTATCATAGGTGGGGTAGTTGAGGAGGCACCATTGAGTTTTTCACTGAAATACACAATGGGGTGCCCTCCTTGCAACAAGACAGCCCCCACACCTACACCAGAGACATCACATTCATGTTCAAATGTTTTAGAAAAGTCAGGTAATGCCAAGACTGGTGCATGGGTCAGTTTATGCTTAATTAGCTGGAAGAATTTCTCTTGTTTCTCACCCCAAAGGAAAGGAACTTCCTTTTTCACCAAATCATTTATTGGTGCGAAGAGAGGGAGAAATTAGGCACAAAGCGCCTATAAAATCTAGCAAGACCATGAAAGCTTTTGATCTCCGTCACACTCTTTTGGGTGGGTCATTATTGAATAACTTTTATCTTTTTGGGGTCAACATGAACCCCTTTTGTGCTAACTACAAAACCTACAAAAACTACACTATCTACACAAAAGGTGCGTTTTTCTAAGTTACCAAAAAGATGATTACTCCTAAGAAGAGAAAAAACATGCCTTAGATGTCCTAACTGATCATCTAGGTTCCTAGAGTAAACTAAAATGTCATCAAAGTAAACTACACAAAATTTACCAAGGCAATCCCTCAGTACATGATTCATTAAGCGCATGAATGTGCTTGGGGCATTAGTTAGCCCAAAAGGCATAACCAACCACTCATAAAGACCAAATTTAGTCTTAAAAGCAGTTTTCCACTCATCACCCTCTTTGATCCTTATTTGGTGGTAACCACTTCTAAGATCTATTTTTGAAAAAATTTTTGCCCCATGCAATTCATCCAATATGTCATCAAGACGGGGGATTGGGTGCCTATATTTGATGGTGATGTTGTTGATTGCACAACAATCAACACACATCCTCCATTGGTCATTCTTCTTGGGCACTAACAAGACTGGCACAGCACAAGGGCTTAGGCTCTTTTGAACCCAACTATTCTCCAACAGCTCATTCACTTGAGACTCAATCTCTTAGGTCTCCATGGGGTTGGTCCTATAGACAGGTCTATTAGGTAGAGTTGCGCTAGACACCAAATCATTTGATGTTCTATACCCCTAATGGGAGGAAGTCCTTTCGGAACCTCATTAGGGAATATGTCATCAAATTCTTTTAAAATATCTTGAACCCCTTGAGAAAGGTGCTCATGTGCATGGACTGTGGCAGTGCTCTCAGCAGAAGAATGCAAAATGGGAGAAGGATTTTATGCTTCTTTGCAAAAGAGGAGATAAAAGGGCTTGTTAGTCAAAGGAGCTTCTTTTATATCACGTTTAGTAGCAAATAGACTCCTTTTACTAATATTCCCTTTCGAAGGGGCATCACCTTCCGACTCTCTCTCTTTACCTTTTTCAAGCTTTAAGGGTAAAGCTTGTTGTGCTTTTTTTTGTTTTTGTTTTTCCTCAACTCTTTTCTTTTTCATCGTAAATTGATCCTCAGCCACTTGAGAAGGTGACAAAGGATACAATTTGAAGTGATTTTCATTATGGGTGAGAATTATTTGGTTGGAGTGACCATGGTGAAAAATAGCTTTTTTGTCAAATTGCCATGGTCTCCCCAACAGGATATGACCAGCCTCCATAAGAACTATGTCACAAAGAATCTCATCATTATAAGATCCTATAGAAATTGGAACCATAACTTGTTCATTCACTACCATCTCCCCTTGCTCATTGAGCCATTGCAATTTATAAGGTTTGGGATGGGGCATGGTAGTCAAGGCTAGCTTTTCAACCAACCTAGAGCTACAACAGTTACAACAGGAGCCACTATCAACAAGGAGAGAACATACTTTGTCATTTACTTTACATCTTGTATGGAAGATGTTCTCTCTTTGTGACTGGCCAAGCTCTAGAGGTTGGCTTCCAAGAAGCCTTTGAACCATAAGGAGGTCCCCTTCATAAGGAAAAACTTCCTCACACTCTTGTTCAAAAGTATGTCCCCCTTCTTCCTCACTCTCACTAGAGGAGGAAGATGAGTTATTCTCACTACAAATGTCTTGTCCCCTCATGATCATGGTTTTCTTGTTAGGGAATTGAGAGGCAATGTGGCCTCTCCCAAGATATTTGAAGCATTTAATATTACTTTGCCTCTCAGTAGGCTTAGTAGTAGGGGGTTTTCTCTCTACATGAGGTGCTTTTGTATCTTGAAAATGCTTGGGTTCCTCTTTGGGAAAACCCTTGAAAGAGTTTCCCTTAAATTGGCCTCTCTTTGAGTAAGAGGGATAATATTTTTTAAAGCTTTTTCTCTTGAGTTGATTCTCAGCTCTTACACAAAGTTCTACCAACTCATCAAGGTTTGAGTATGAAAGAAGCTCTACCTTATCTCTAATGTCAGAGCTTAATCCACACAAAAACCTAGCAAGGGTGGCATTGGGTTCCTCAATGATATTGGCCCTTAGTATGAGAAGCTCCATCTTTTGTCTATACTCCTCAATACTTAGGTTATGTTGCCTAAGTCTTTGGAGCCTATCCAAAAGATCCCTCTCATAATATGAAGGAATGTGCCTTCTTCGCAAACAAGTTTTTAAATCATTCTAGTAGCGAATGTCAGGCATTTGTTTACGGGCCCTATCCTTGACTAACCCATCCCACCAATGCAAAGTAGAACCTTGAAAACTAAGAGAGGCCAAAGGTACTTTCCTTTCTTCCCTAATTTCATAGCATCGAAAGAGTTGTTCAACTTTGACTTCCCAATCTAGGTAAGTCTCAACATCTTCCCTACCATGAAAATGGGGTAGGTCTACCTTTGGTTCCCTAGCATGATTTATGTTCTCTTGAGGAGAATGATGATTGTATGATGAATGAGAGTGATGCTTATGTTGATTTCTATAGTATTCTTCTTCACTAGAGCTAAAATGCCTAGATGGGGATCTTATGAGAATTCCTTTATTTTTTCTATCACTTTCCCTCCCATCTCTCTTCTTACTCTCTTCTCCTCTCCTTCTCTCTTCTTCCTCTTTTTCTCTTTTTCTTTCTAGTTCTTTCCTTCTTCTTCTTTCTTCATCCTCTCTTCTCTCTCTTTGCCTTCTCTCTTCTCGCTCTTTTTTCTCTTTTCTCATTTCCAACATCTCTTTTTTTAACTCTTCCTTCTCTTTTTGTTTTTCCTTTTCTTTTATTTCTTTTTTTCTCTCTTTTTCTTCTCTCCTTTCTTGTTCTTTAGCCATCTATTCCCTAAATTCTAAGTTAAGGTTTTCAAGAGTGTCTTCCTTAGAAGGTTTTCTTTGGTTGACACTTTTACTTGATGAACAACTATGTGCACTAGAATGTGTGTGGGAAGTCATGGTGCTTGGATGCTAAAAACTAAAGGGTAGGCCAAAAACTTTTTTTTTTCAAGCAACACTCCTCTTTTTTTTTTTCTCACCTAAGGTGGCTTCATGAGTCTTTGGAACTCTTAGCCTCTACATGTTTTTTCAAAATAACATAAAATAAAATAAAAGTGCAAGAATGTAAAAGAGAAAGGACTCTAATCGTGCTCCTAAGGTGTTGAAGGAAGTGTACCACTTCTCCCTTCTTCACCTAATTAACGAGGAACTACGCTAAAATTAACCAAAATTATTACAAACCAATGGAGGGCCTTAAGGGCACTCAAACTCCCAATCTAAAATTAAGTATACACAATACAAAGAATAAAAAAAATAAAACAAAGTCTTCACTCCAAGATTTTTGGTGTTTGTCTTCTTTTGATCAAGTCCCTTTGAGTTGCATCAACTCACCCCAAGAATGCTACCCTTGTTTCCTCTTGTTTGGACTTGCCAAAATTTTATATATGGAACCTTTACCAACCTTTCCTTACCAAGTCCGAATACAACACAAGACAACAAACAAAAGTGAATAAGAAAAAAAGGTTCACAATTCCAAGTGGATAGATTAAAAAATGACAAACTTAAAGAAGTAAAAAAGACAAGCAAGAAAACATAAGGCTCACAAAGGAAGGTAGCACACAAATAACTTTCCTAGATTAGCTCTAAGAGTAGAGATGAAAAAAGACTCAAACAAAAAAAATGAAATCAATAGTTGCACACTTAATAAAATTTAAGTGACCAAAAACTAAAAAGCTTACTCAAGTAATTTTTTTTTTGAATCACAATTGGTTCCTTATATCAAATGTTTCTACTATTAGGTACACAACTTCAAATTTGTCTTTCTTTTGAGTTCTTTATCTTTTTTTTTTTTTAACTTGAACTTTTTCTATTTTTTTAAAACTTTTTCTAATCTTTTTGTTGCATCTAATAGCTTGTTGAATTGAAATTTTAATGAGGATGCTTGAAATAATAACGCTTGAGAGAATAAGCACAAAGTAAGGTCACACAATTTTCAAGCAATGCATGCAACTAAAGGCAAAACAACTTAGTAGTTCCAAATACCACTGAACTAATGGTGCTTAAGGAATGATTTAGGGATGATTTTGAAGTAAATTGATTGCTCAAATTACTAACACAATTCACCCAAGCTAAAATTCCATAAAGAGGCACCAATAGTGAAGGTAAACCAAGTGGAAAGCTACTAATAATTCAACATAAAACAAGAAACATATAAAGATTGAATTGAGCAAATATTTAAGAACAACAAAGAGATTAATATGCTTGAACTAAAAGCATAAAAGACTTAAGAGACTCAACAAGAGGTTCACCTCTTAGGAGTTCAATTCAAAATGTTTTTGAAGGTTTTTTTGTAAAAATTTTAAGAGGCTAAAACCTATGGAATTTAAATGAGACAAAATAGGAAACTAACATGACTAGTATTTGACAAAACACAAGATTAAGAAAAAATAACACACCTAAAAATAGAGCAACAATTTCAGCAAGAGACTCAAAACAAAAGGCACAACAAAGTGGCCAAAGTTGATCACCACAATTGTGTGGAAAAATCCTCAACCATGTGGGTTTAATGGTCACAACTTCTTAGGCACACTTTAACATAAAAAACCAAGGGAAAATTAAGCAACTTGAACACGAAAATAAGATGCAAAGAAAGGGACAAATAAAATCGCATCAAATTAAATGGAACATAGGCGCGTAGATAGAAAACAAAAGCACATATAATAGCAAGAATAAAAGGCTATACTACTAGACAATAAAGGAAATAGAGATGAAAAAAAATGAAGGACTTTAAAATAAAGAGATCAAAGAGATAAACAACAAACAAAAAAAAAATTGAGAAAGAACGTGACCTTTAGAAAGTGGCTTTAGATACCACTTGATGTGATCTTTGATGATCACGTGCCCAAAGGATCATTTCTAAGGTCACTTGGAAGGAAAATGGATTTATGGAGAGGAAAGGAATGGGGTGAGGCGCCACAAATACTAGGTTTGATAAGCCAAAGGGGAGAGGCCACAAGGGAGGGGTTCCTTGATAACTCTTAGAAGCTCTCACAAAGGAGAAAGGGGGACATTCAAAGGTAAGAACCTCAACCAATATGGTCTCTAGGATTAAATTCAAGTGTAAAAAATACAAGTGAGGGAGGAGCTCCTATTTATTGAGGTAGCTAACCTCTTGAACAAGATAACGTAAAAAAGAAAGGCTAGGATTAAAAGGAGAGATCTAAGGGAGGAGAATTGAGAAACAATTCCCTCCTTAGATCATCAAACTTGGTGCCCAAGTTTCTCAAACCAAGGGCCAAGATTCTTTCTTATTAGCTTAGGGGGTTTATGCAGGAAAAGAGGGGTGTAGATATCAAGGCTACCCCTTATTTCTTTCATAAAGACCCAAAAAGCTAAATCCACCCTCTAAATTCCTAAGACACCTCCTAAAAATAAAAAAATGGACTAAATACATGTCCCAAATTAAATTCTTAATGCTCCTCAAAATTAAAATAAAGGAAAATTACATTTTATTAACTAAAGTCCCTAGCCTAATATCTTCACTCTCCATAAGAGGTGAAGTCTTCCTTTGTCTGCAAGGGCTAGGTCTTCTTCAATCCTTCTAGCCATGGCCCTAGTGATAGGTCCTTGGCTAGGCATGGTCACATCACTTATGCTGCAATTGTTACTTCCATCATATCCTTGGTGTCGATGAATTGGGATATTATTTTTCAACATGCTTATAGAGAGGCTAACTCTTGTGCTAACTTGCGAAAAGTGGAGCTATATCTAGTCAATCGTTTTGTATCATTGATAATTATCCTTCTTCTATTGCTTCTTTTTTGTTAACTAATGCTAATAGGTGTGACCTTTGTGAGACATTATGATGTGATAATTTTTTATCACTTGCCCAAAAGGATCCTTTCTAAGGTCACTTGGAAAGGAAATGGATTTATGGAGAAAAAAGGAATGGGGTGAGGTGCCATAAACGCTAGATTTGATAAGCCAAAGGGGAGAGGCCACAAGGGAGGGGTCCTTGATAACTCTTAGAAGCTCTCATAAAGGAGAAGGGTAGGGGACACTTAAAGGTAAGAATCTCACAACCAATATGGTCTCTAGGATTAAATTCAAGTGTAAAAAATACAAGTGAAGGGAGAAGCTCCTATTTATAGAGGTAGCCAGCCTCTTGAATAAGACAATCTAATAAAGAAGGGCTAGGATTAAAATGAGATTCTAAAGGAGGAGGACTGAGGAACAATCCCCTCCTTAGATCATCAAACTTGGCGCTCAAGTCTCTCAAACCAAGGGCCAAGATTCCTTCTTATTAGTTTAGGGGGTTTATGTAGGAAAAAAGGGTTGTAGATATCAAGGCTACCCCTTATTTTCTTCCAAAAGACCCAAAAAGATAAATTCACCCTCTAAATTCCTAAGACACCTCCTAAAATAAAAATAGACTAAATACATGTCCCAAATTAAATTCCTAATACTCCTCAAAATTAAAATGAATAAAAATTACATTTTATTAACTAAAGACCTTAACTTAATATCTTTACTCTCCATAGGAGGTGAAGTCTTCCTTTGTCTGCAAGGGCTAGGTCTTCTTCAATTCTTCTAGCCATGACCCTAGTGATAAGTCCTTGGTTAGGCATGGTCACATCACATTAGTTTCTCCCTATTTGCTTTTCTTTCTTCCACCTTAATAAAAAAAGAGACCCATAGCTAGCTAATAATATAATTATAACTACATAATTTTAAGTAGTTTTCTTTAAAAAAATTAATTGATTTGTTTTTCTTTTTTATTTTTCTTTGTCCTCTCTTTTTATTCATTTTCATTTTTCGTGTTTTTTTTTCTTAAATGACATAGTAAAATAAAAGGGAACATTATTTTTTTGCTAATCTATACTATTAATAAAGGAAATACCCTTTTTTATGTACACTTTTCAAAATACTTATCCTACCTTTATACCTATTTTAAAATTAAAAAATAGGTTACTCTGTCATAAGAGGGCTCAAACCCACAACCTTTCACTTCTCAAATGTAAACTTTACCACTAGACAAATCTCATAATTTTAAGCAAAAATTACTTTAACATATTGGTATCCAACATACATAATTGTTCAACTATATCTATAATTTATAATATATGATATTATATTATATACTATATATCTATACTATTAGTAAAGGGAATACTCACTTTTGACGTCCACTTTTCAAAATATTTATTCTACCCTTACACCTATTTTAAAATTAAAAAATAAATTACTGTATTATAAGAGGGACTCAAACCCATAGTCTTACTCCCCAAAACACAAATTGAACAACTAAACCAACTTATAACTTTAAGCAAAAAATTACTTTAAAATATTGATATCCAACATGTATAATTGTTCAACTATAATCTATAATTTATAATATATGATATTATATTATATACTATATTTATACTATTAATAAAGGGAATACCCTTTTTTTATGTGCACTTTTCAAAATACTTATTTTACCACTAAATCAACCTTATAACTTCAAGCAAAAAAATTACTTTAAAATATTGATATCCAACATACATAATTGTCCAACTATATCTACAATTTATAATATATGATATCATATTATATCTATACTATTAATAAAGGGAATACCCCCTTTTAAGGTTCACTTTTCAAAATACCTATTTTACCCTTACACCTATTTTAAAATTAAAAAATAAATTACGTTGTCATAAGAGGAACTTGAACACACAACCTCTCACTCCCCAAACATAAACTTTATCACTAGACCAACTTATAACTTTATCATAGATATTACTTTAGAATGTTGATATCCAACATACATAATTGTCCAACTATATCTATAATTTATAATACATAATATTATATTATATAGTATATATTTATACTTCTATACTATTAATAATAAAGGGAATACCTCATTTTGACGTTCACTTTTCAAAATACCTATTCTACCCTTACATCTATTTTAAAATTAAAAAATAAATTACATTGTCATAAGTTTTACCACTCTCACTCCCCAAACATAAATTTTACCACTAGACAGACTTTACAACTTTGGAAAAAAATTACTTAAAAATATTGATATCCAACTTACATAATTGTCCAACTATATCTATAATTTATAATATATGATATTATATTATATATTATATCTATACTATTAATAAAAGGAATAGCCCCTTTTGACGTCCACTTTTCAAAGTATTTATTCTACTCTTACACCTATTTTAAAATTAAAAAATAAAATACTATAGATATAATAAAAGGAATACCCCCGTTATAAAAGGGAATCGAACTGACAACCTCTCACTCCCCAAGCGTAAACTTTACCACCAGACCAACCTTATCTATACTATTAATAAAGGGAATACCTCATTTTGACATCCATTTTTCAAAATACCTATTCTACCCTTACACCTATTTTAAAATTAAAAAATAAATTACTTTGTTATAAAAGAGACTCAAACCCACAACCTCTCACTCCCCAAATGTAAACTTTACCACCAGACCAACCTTATAATTATAACCAAAAAGTTACTTTAAAGTATTGATATCTAACATACATAATTTTCCAAGTATATCTATAATTTATAATATATGATATTATATTATATACTATATATTATATAATGGGAATATGACTTTTGGTGTCCATATTTTATGACTATTTTATCTTCTAAACATTTTATGACTATTTCCACTTTCACAAATATAATTTCTCTCTATTAATAAATGCACATTTTCTTAATTTCTACCTTATAAAAATCAATCTTCCTTAAATATGATTAATATATGTATATATTTCATGATAAATATTCTTAATAAACATGTATGCATACAGGTGCGACAATATTTTGATTTTTATTCAAACTTTCTCATGTTTCCATTTTTTCATATTTATTACATATTTGATATATTCGTTAATGATGTGACATATTTTTATCATGTTATCATAAAAAATATAAAATTAATAAAAATATATTTAAAAACATATCACATAATAATTTATATTTCAAAATATAAAAATTCACAAAAGATATTAAATTAAAACCCTAAAATTATTATAATATACTAAAATAAAAATGTAAATACAGTCATTTTCGTTAGTAATAATAATTATAAACGAATATAATTAAAAGCGTAACAAAGTAACAGAAAAGACGTAACTATTTTTATTTTTCTCTTTTAAAAATGAGCTTTTATCCACTTGTTCGAGAAGTTGAGTTTTATCTTATGAGTAGTAAAAGCTAAAAACTGACGAAAACTTGGGATCCATAATAGAAACGTAGGATCTACTAAATGTCGACAGTCCAACAGTTGTGATATAGCATGTGAACTGAATCCGGGCCCAGCACTAGCCATGCGTGATCTTTTACATTATAATTAACCGTGACAACAAACAAAAAATAAAAATATTAGCCTATATATCAAAAGTGTCAAATAAATTCATATTATATTATATTATTAGATTATATTATATTATATCTTTACTTTAATAAAATACTTAAAAGTAGATTAATTATAATTTTAAGGTGTAATAATATATATGAATGATTGATAATAGTTCTGGAGTTTATTTTTAGGGTTTATCTGTGTTAGGTAACTAGCAAAAGTTGTCCCTTTTAGGGTTTCATAGTCTTCTCTTTCATACTAATACAAGTATCGTCTTCTTCTCTCTAGCGATTGCGGGTGATCCTCTATTTAATTATCTCTCCGTCATTAGTGGACAATTGTCATTAATAATCAGATATCATGAGTGAATATAGTGGGAACACACAGGTTGGGTTGTTGAGGTTCACCTCCAACCACAAACCCTTCAGTCTCAAAGTCCTATAGGAGTGAAAAGACTTCTATTTGTCGAGATTGTACGAGTCAAGTTATTAAGGTTCACCTCCAATCCAAAAGCCCTTCAACCTTGAAGTCCTATGGGAGTGAGGAGGCTTTTGTTTGTCGAGATCGTGCAGGTCGGGTCGTTGTGATCCATCTCCAGTCAAGTAATGATGTTTTGATTATTAATGAATGTTAGGTCGATTGTATAACAATCTGCAACGCAATGCATGTTTAATTGGGGCCATCCATTATTTTTGGCCAACCTGCGATGCAGAAGTGTGCGTTGATCGACAATGCAGCTCATGTCTACATTGGAATCGAGCTGAGTTATTTAATCGACCTACAATGCAACTCAAATTTGTATGGGGCCGGATGCAACCCGCGCTGACCTGTAATGCAACTTATGATTGCATTAGTCAAGATTTTTCTTGCGATGACTTGTAATGCAATTTACGATAGCATTAGAGTTAGAATTTACTTGTGACGACCTGTAATGCAACCCAAAATTGCATTAGGGTCGAAATTTGTTGTCGATGACCTGTAATACAAATCAGGATTGCATTAGGGTCGGATTTTGCTGTTGACGACTTGTAATGCAACTCAGGATTGCATTAGGGCCAAAATTTGTTTCCGACAACCTGTAATACAACTCACAATTACATTAGGGTCGAAATTTACTTGCGATGGTCTGTAATGCAACTCACAATTGCATTAGGGTCGTAATTTGCTATCGACGACCTGTAATGCAACTCAAGATTGCATTAGAGCTGAAATTTGTTGTCGATAACCTATAATGCAACTCATGGTTGCATTAAGGTTGAAATTTATTAGCGACGACCTGTAATGCAACTCAGGATTGTGTTACGTAGGAATTTGTTGGCAACGACTTGTAATGCAACTAACGATTGCATTAAGGTCAGAATTTACTTGTGACAACTTGTAATGCAACTTAAGATTGCATTAGGGTTGGATTTTGTTGTCAACGACCTATAATGCAACTCAAGATTACATTAGGGTTGAAATTTGCTATCGATGACTTGTAATGCAACTCACAATTGCATTAGAGCCAAAATTTTCTTGCAACGACCTTTAATGCAACTCACGATTGCATTAGGCTAGATTTTGCTTACGACGACATGTGTTGTGCATCTATATGAGAAACATCATATGATCTACCATGTTAGTTAAGAACAAACAGTAATAACAAATTGAGAAAAGTTTTTTACATTAACAATTATGATTAAGAAAAATATAAAATCATATTGATAGATCGCGGGTTATTAATTAAAGAAAATATTACATACACGTAAAGGGAAAATTACCAAATCACTAAAATTAGGATAACCAGGAATTCAAGTAATTTGAACCAAATCATATGTTTAAATCTTACCATCTCGCTAATTATCCTTAAAGAAAATTTGTAGCTTTTGTTATTCTTCTAATATAGCAGGATAACAATTATTGTGGAATAAAATAAATAAAATAATCTTTTTATTGTTAATTAATTATTTAATTAAATAATATAATGAAAAAAAAAAATCTAGTTGCTAGAGGAAAACACCCAATTTTTTAGTATAAATGCGCTCTTATTCTATATCTTTAGAATTTTATACATCTACATTACATATATTAATTCGTTTAATTGATTAACAGTCCTTAAATATAATATATAAATATATTAATCTGTTTAATTGATGAACGGTCATTAAATATAGTATATAAATATATTAATTAGTTTAATTGATTAGTGATAATTTTATACATATATGTTTAGTGTTAATCCATACATATATATATATATATAGTATTAATCCATTTTGAGAATATAGCATTAAATAATATTAAAAATAATGTTATATATATTGGCTTTTGTTAGAAATTGATTGAATGTAATAGCAGTAAAAACGTATTAAATACTTTGGAGTATATATATATATATATATATATATATATATATATATATATATATATATATATATATATATATATATATATATATATATATAAAGTTTAATGGGTATACGTATAAATGTTTTTATACTGACATTCAATCATAATCCAGATAAATTTGTTGACTTTACTTATTAATACTTTAAAAGTTATATAAATAGAAAATTATGGTTGAATGTCAGTGTAAAAATCTTTTATACTGACAGTATATACCAATTAAACTCTATATATAATTTATTTTACTCCTTGGTCACTATATAATATCCATTAAGTTTTTATCTTTTTAATTCAAATATAAAACAAAAAATATTTTCCTAACTTAAAACAAATTTTAATAGAAGAAACACAATAATCATTTCGATAAAAAGTTTATGCGAAGGAATTGATTACATTGTGAATCACAAATAATAACAATATAATTATTTTTGTAACAACAATGTTTTTTTATTAAAAATAGTCAAAATTATAATTAAATGTAGTCAATCAAATTTAAATTTAAACCAGATAAATTCAAGGCATATAAAAATAGATTTAAAAGTTTATTAAACAATATTTTGTCTAGATTTAGATAATAACAATATTGTTTAAATTATTAAAAAAATACTTTATTATTCTGTATAGATTTAAAAGTTTAAAATATTTTTCAATTTTTTTATTTTATTTTGTTTGAATAGGTAAAATTTACAAAAATAAATAAAATCTCACATTTTACCACTTCATTAAATAAAAACATAAAAATTGAAAGAGATTGTTTTAAGTCAGGTTAACTTGAAATCTAAAGGTTAGGATTTGTTAATGAATTTCCTATAGGGATAACAACGAGGCAGAGCAGGGGTGAGTTTGCCCTCTTCATTCTCGTCTCTAGGGATGACAAAAATATCAATACTCATGTGTACCACCTTGAATTCACCTTGACTTTGACGAGTATTACCCACTTTGATCCTATATGATGAACGGAGTAGGGTACGAGTATGAGTATGTGACTACCCGTCCCATATCTGAACCCGTATTTGCTCCATTATAATTTTAATAATTATATAATAAGTTTAAAGTTATATATTTAATTAAAAATTTTAATTTTTAAACTTTAATTTACAATTTCTTCTTATTAATTATTCTTTATATACTTTTAAAATTAAAATATAATTATAAATTAATATATATAATTTATTAATAATAAATAAATAAATTTAAATTGTAAAAAATAATGTAACGATACTCGTAGGTATACCCGAACTAAAAAATATTCGACAGAAATGGAGATTGAAATTTTATACCCGTTCTTTTTATACTCGAATCCACTTCGCCCCATTGTCATCCCTACCCGTCCTCGGGAAGTGCGTGGCAGGGACAAACATAAAGAAGACGAGTATGAAATTTTAATCCCCGTTCACATCCCCATCGGGTATTTTCGGGTTCGGGTTTCAACGCAGGTACCCTATTATATTATTTTTTATAATTTATATTTAAATTTACTTATCATTTACTAAATAAATTATATGTTAATTTATTAATTATTAAATAATTATATGCTAAGTTATTAATTATATTTTACTTTTAATAGTCCACAGGGGTATAAATTTGTTCATAGACATGTGAGATTTGTTTTAACATATAATTATATGTAAAATATAGAAGCGGTGTAGGGATAGATGCGAGGACGAGGTGAGGACTAACAAACCCACACCTGTCCCCATCCCTAGTTATCTTAGGTGAGGATAAGGGCGTGAACTAACAACACATGTTTTTCTCGTCAAAGAGAATGAGGCAGTATCTGCGAGGGCGGCATGATTGCCATCCCTAATTTCCTATATTTATGCAAAATCTCTTTCTGTTGCTAACCTCAAAATTAAAACTTGTGTGTAATCATTTAAAATTGAAAACTATAACCCTTTCAAATTAAATTGATCTAAAGTCATACTATCAAGTGAAATGACAAATAGGTAATAATAAAAGACATAACAGAAAGGAGCAAAGTCGTACTATCAATTTTTATTAAGATTTATTTGACTGCCATGCAAGTGCACCAATAAAAATAAATTTACAATAGATGAGATATACAACAAAAATCATGAATAATCTCACGCGACCATCCGTTACAATTAAGAAAATAGTAGGAACTTGACCAACCGGTAGATTTGCGTTTCCTCATCATTTTTTCGTCATACCTCTATAACATAGATTTGAGCCTCCTAGCATCTGCGAGAGATTTAGAAGAAACCACCATCGACGTGTAGGTATATGAGTCTTCGATCAATATGGTTTGGAGTAAATAGTCTTACTCATGGTCCACCCTATGCTTGCTTCCATGGCTTTTCTCTTCTCCGATATTTTGAATCGTTTGGTGAATTGATGTGATTAGGAGACAAGGGAGAAATGGTAAACATAATGTCTTTGATGAAGTTTAGCCGTCAAGGTCGCCGACTTCATTTTTACCGGCTCCCACTATGGTCGCCGACTTCATTTTTATCGGCTCCCACTATGGTCGCCAAATATTCTGGAGTGTATTTCCAAAAGTAAGGTTAGAGTATCTATGTTAGGTAGCTAGGAAAAGTTGTCCCCTTTAGAGTTTTGTAGTCTCCCCTTTTATATTGATCTAAATATCGTCTTATTCTCTTTGACGATCATGGGTGATCCTCTAGTTAATGCTCTCTTTGTGATTAGTCACTTACTATCAGTAAATGATCATATATTGTGGGAAAATATTGCGAGATCGCACGGGTCAAGTCGTTAAGGTCCAAAAGCCCTTCAACCTTGAAATCCTATGTGAGTAAAAAAACTTCTATTTGTTAGGATTGTATGAGTCGGGTCGTTGAGATCCACCTGTATTCCAATAACCATTAAATTAAAATCATATCATTAAAATTAGTGTAAAAATTTTATGCGTTTAATTTATTTAAATTATATTTTTAAAATAATTAAAATTAAAGTCTTAAAAATATATCTACCATTACTATAAAGCAGAAAATTTTTAATTGTATAGGAAAAATATTTTTTATATAATTAAAATTTATAATAAATGAATTAAATAAAAATATATTTTAGATTTATAATAAATAGTTTAAATTTTGATATAATATTTTTTTTTTCTAATTACTAATATGTAGACTTCGTTGCATTAGTTTATTCCTAACTTTTTTTTTTCTCGTTGAGAAGTTAGGATAAATAATATGTATCCTTAAATTTTTAAGGATTTTAACAGTAGCTTTAATTTAAAAAATAATTTAGATTAAAATAATTAAACTTACGTTTGTTTAACCCGTTTTCAGTTAGGTTAAACTTGTTGACCTGTTGGTGATCCAAGTTTTTTTTAGAGTTCAAGACCACATAAACTCTAAATTATAGATTTATCATAAATATAAAAAAGCTACCATATGTATATATATAGCTTTATTATGGTGAAATTTTTTTATTATATTTCTTAATTTGACTTTCTTTGTAACGAGAGAAGCAAAGAAAAGAAATGAATAAAAATCTTCTTTTGAACGTGTTAATTCCGCATATTTTACGCCCTACTCTAATAATTTAATATATGTTTCTTACCTTCATTCTTTTATTTATATAGGAAAATATCTATAAATAAGAGGCTTGGTTTCTACGTTAAAGGAGATTAAATGAACTGGCGTTAAAGCAAAGCAATGGCATTCTCGGAATTTGGGGAGTGAAATGAAATAAAAATTCAAAATGGAGCAAGGGCAACGGATAGTAACTCGCGAGGGAAAGCGAGAAAAGTGGGCCACAAACGTAACATTCAAAAAATTTTGTTTCGATCCTAGTTGTCCCAACCAGGGTTAAGCCAACCTTGGTAAATTTGTAACCGTACATTTGAAATTCAGCCCAGCCAATATCTGCGTATATATATACCCGAACAGCAATCAGCGGAAATCACAATAGAAGGGGAAAAGGCGTCTTCATAAACGCCGGACTTATTTGAATTTGGTTGTTGTTTGAGGTGAAAATGAGAGAGTGCATTTCAATCCACATCGGTCAGGCCGGTATCCAGGTGGGAAACGCGTGCTGGGAACTGTATTGCCTGGAACACGGAATTCAGGTAGGGAGGCTTTGTGTTGTGTGTGTTGTTTTGGAATGTATTGTGTTTGGGTGCGTGAATGTGTGTGTTGTTTTGGAATGTATTGTGTTTGGGTGCGTGAATGTGTGTGTTGTTTTGGAATGTATTGTGTTTGGGTGCGTGAATGTGTGTGTTGTTTGTGTTAAGCCGGATGGACAGATGCCAAGTGACAAGACCGTTGGAGGAGGAGACGACGCGTTCAACACATTCTTCAGCGAGACGGGGGCGGGAAAGCACGTGCCACGAGCGGTGTTCGTGGATCTGGAACCGACGGTGATCGACGAGGTTAGAACAGGCGCGTACAGGCAGCTCTTCCACCCGGAGCAACTTATAAGCGGGAAGGAAGACGCGGCGAACAACTTCGCCCGTGGGCACTACACGATTGGGAAGGAGATCGTGGATCTGTGCCTTGACAGGATCCGTAAGCTGGCCGACAACTGCACGGGTCTTCAGGGTTTCTTGGTCTTCAACGCCGTGGGAGGTGGCACCGGTTCTGGTTTGGGTTCGCTTCTCTTGGAGCGTCTCTCGGTTGACTACGGGAAAAAGTCAAAGCTGGGTTTCACCGTTTATCCATCCCCCCAGGTGTCGACCTCGGTGGTTGAGCCCTACAACAGCGTTCTTTCAACGCACTCTCTTCTTGAGCACACGGATGTTGCTGTGCTTCTCGACAACGAAGCCATATACGATATCTGCAGGAGATCACTTGACATCGAGCGTCCTACCTACACCAACCTCAACAGGCTGGTTTCCCAGGTGATTTCATCCCTGACTGCCTCTTTGAGGTTTGATGGAGCACTGAACGTTGATGTGACGGAGTTCCAGACGAACTTGGTTCCTTACCCGAGGATCCATTTCATGCTTTCCTCATACGCCCCTGTTATCTCTGCTGAGAAGGCGTACCATGAGCAGCTATCGGTGGCGGAGATCACAAACAGTGCTTTTGAGCCATCTTCCATGATGGCCAAGTGTGACCCTCGTCATGGCAAGTACATGGCTTGTTGTTTGATGTATAGGGGTGATGTGGTGCCAAAGGATGTGAATGCTGCTGTCGGGACCATAAAGACCAAGAGAACCATCCAGTTTGTGGATTGGTGCCCCACAGGGTTCAAGTGTGGTATCAATTACCAGCCTCCAACTGTTGTCCCCGGAGGTGACCTTGCCAAGGTCCAGAGGGCTGTCTGCATGATTTCTAACTCCACTAGCGTCGCTGAAGTCTTCTCCAGGATTGATCATAAGTTTGATCTTATGTATGCTAAGAGAGCCTTCGTCCACTGGTATGTCGGTGAAGGTATGGAAGAGGGTGAGTTCTCCGAGGCTCGTGAGGACCTTGCTGCTCTCGAGAAGGACTATGAGGAGGTTGGGGCTGAGTCCGGTGATCCCGATGATGACCAAGGAGATGACGATTATTAATTCATTCATTCATTCATTACACCACTCCTCTCATATCCACTTCCGTTTTTCATTTACTTTCATTTTCTCTGCTTCTGCTTTTGTCTTGTGCTTTTTAAATTATCCACTATGTGCTACCTATAGTACCATGCAAGTTTCTTTATGATATATATATGTTTTTTGCTTCTTATGCTTTTACTATTTAATTGTTGTTTGAATAAAAGACAATTTGCTCGTGCCATCGTTGTCGTCTAGTGGTGCACGGTGCACCATATTTTATTTCGCATCTCAATTCTCAATACTCAATACTCAATACTCATTGCCAGGTTGTATGAATTTTTTTGACAGCTGGGGTCTTCCATAGTTGTTATTGGTTGTCTACAAACGGGGACTATCCCATAAAAACAAAAGCAAAAACTAGATGAGGACACTTTTGCTGGTTGGTGGTTTATAAAAGAGCGACAATCTACCTTAAATATGAAATTGTAACACGAAACTATACAACATTAAAGTATTTTTCGCCTAAGAAATGTGGCTGAAAGTTATGTTTCTGTTTTACAACCTGATGTAGGTGTCAGGCTTAGGTATGTGTATCTAATTATAAACCAGGCTGTATAGGTGGTTGAAATATCAAATTTCGATCATGGGACTTTTTATTAATACATTTAGTTATTTGATTTTTTTTTAATTTACTTTTTTTAATCCATTTAGTTGCGATTGAATGACTATACTGTAGTCTTTTTCTCATTTTTTGCAATTGATAGTTAGCATGTCATTGTCTAGTTAGCATTGAATTTGAATATCAACCGCGTTTAATTGTGATTTGGACTACTGAGCCGTGAAATGACTTTATTAATTTAATATCTGGTATGATTTTTAGTGATAGAATCAACAATTATTATTCATGCCTGGAACTATGGTTTGTCGAAAGAAATCATTTAAGTGTCTGGTTATTTTATGCATATTGGCTCAAAATTTTAACAAAAACGTTCACTATAGGTTATCTCAAAAACGTTCAAGGAACAAAATGATTTGTGTAAAACTTTATATGTAAATCAAATTTCAGCGTCCCCCTCCCTTTCCCGCCGCGGTTGCTTTTCTTACATGTAAAACTTCTATTGGAAGTCCTCAATAAAAACACATAATGTGGATGAAGCACTCGTTACGGCCGAAAGTTATAATAATCAATGTTACTTAGAATAAGTATAAAATCTAGTTAGTGGTGGATTCAAAATTCTTTAGTGGTGACAAAAACATCTATAATATTTTTTATACATAAAATGCATTAAAATTTACAAAATATATAATTTCATAAAAAATAAATCAGAAGGATAAAGAGGGAGCAACCCATCAATATCTATTAAATTTTTATTCATTTTTAGTTTTTTACATTATTTTAAAAAATTTACATAAAATGCATTAAAATGCATAAAATGCATTAAATATTTTTTATACATAAAATGCATTAAAATTTACAAAATATATAATTTCATAAAAAATAAATCAGAAGGATAAAGAGGGAGCAACCCATCAATATCTATTAAATTTTTATTCATTTTTAGTTTTTTACATTATTTTAAAAAATATTTTGAGATTGTACCCTTAGTTGCCTTCCCACCAATTTTAATATCAATATATTAAACTCTATGACTATACTCCAAGTGGTGTTAATAGTAACCAATACCTGTAATTTCTGCGAGATATTGACGCACCCATGAAAAAAAAAAACAAATTCACACTCCCAAAATATTGATGTTTTCAGTCTAGATATCCTATCTTCAAGAACATTTGGCACCCACCATGGGAAGACGATAAACACATTTACGCCCTGCCCGCTCAAGTCCTCCTAACCCAGAAGTAGTAAAAGCAATCCACCAACGATTAAATACTAACGACGACAACAAACAACCCATAATGAAACAAGTTATGGTTGAATTAGCGAAGCTAATGAGGGAAAACTAAGAAGTCACCCCAAAGGCCGACGCAACCCAAACAAAAATCTATGTTGAAGCCACTATTGACCTATGGTGCTTAGAAGGATAGTAGGAGGGGCGAAGGCAGTAGAGTGGCCTACCCTTACCATGACCACCCCCAAAATTTGAGAATTTTTTATAGTATTATAGAAAAAGAAACATTTTAGCTCTTGTTTTTATTAGATATAATCATTTGGAAAGCTTTGTTTTTATTATATTATTTTATTGACTTGTATTGTATTTGGTTTTGAGTATCTCTATATTCAATTTAGTTATATATTTCTTTTACTTCTAAAAAAATATAATAGTTTACATTTATTTTAATGTACCTAATATACATCTCACTATTAAAATCTATTTTTAGTAATAAGTAGATTTTGCTCTCCAAGTCCCAAAGATGGAAACCTCTAATAAAACCTCAGGCTCAACCCAACATCTGATGCGTAAGAGGCTCGATGTCGAATCTCGCAAATAAGTCTTAGGGCTACACTCTTGATATGTAAGAGGCTTAGTGCCAAGACAGATAAGCCTTAGGGTCACATTTAATTATTTCGATGTGTAAAAGGCTCAGTCGTCGAGTCCCGCAAAGAAGCCTTTCAGCTACATTTAATTATTTTTATGCGTAAGAGACTCGGTCATGCGAGTCATAAGCCTTAGGATCACATTTAACTATTTTGATGCATAAGAGGTTCAGTCACCAGGTCCTGCAAATAAGCTGTAGGGCCATGTTCGTCTAAGTTACTGAATTGATGCGTAAGAGGCTCGGGTCTCTCAGATAAGCCTTAGAGTCACGTTCATTTAAGTTACTTAATTGATCCGTAAGAGGTTCTCTGTGCAAATAAGCCTTTGGGCCACATTTAATTATTTTGATGCTAAGAGGCTCGATCATCTAGTTCGATAGATAAGCCTTATAGCCACATTTAATTATTTTCATGCATAAGAAGCGACATTTTCTTTTAGCACCCCCTTATTTTCTATTCGTACTCCTCAATATTTACAATTTTCTGCAGAACTCCAAAACACCCTCACCTTCTTTTATCATAAGTTTCTTGTCAAAGAATCTTCTAACTTTATGGCTGCACACACATCTCTACCCATGAATTTGAAAGAGCACTCTCAACCTCTTTAAACATACATGCAGAGGAAGTTTCTAAAAATAGAGGTGAAAAAGTATATATGTTTGAAGAGGCTGAGAGTGCGAAATGAGGAGAAAATTGTAAAGGTGTGCATGTAGCTAAGAAGTTGAGTGATACTTTATTAAAAAACTTAGGGTAAAAGAGGGTAAATGTGTTTTAAGGTTTTGCATAAAATTGTAAACATTGAGGGGGTGTGAATAGGAAATGAGGAAATGCTAAAAGAAACTGCCATAAGAAGCTCGGTTGTCGAGTCTAGAAAATAAGCCTTTGGGTCACATTCGAAAGTTATTAAAAATAATTGTGCCAAAAAATGCCTAAATTACTCAACAGAAACTATTACTGTACCCCTAGTCGCCCTCTGATTGACCCCTTGATCTTCAAACCACTTATCACTCTTAAACATTTATAGCTAGGGGACTATGTACTCCTAGTCGTCCTTTGACCGACCCCACCTATATATCCCTAATTAATTGCAACGATCTATTAAACTCTCACTATTATACTCTAACTGAGTGTCATTAAATCTTATTTTTTATAAGAAAAAAACATTTTCCTTATTATATTTAAGTATAAAAAATTGTAGGAACAGTTGCCCCATTGTCAACAATTATTGTAAATCTTCTTGCATTTAATTCTCATAAGTATTTTAAAAAAAAAAGTATAACGCATTAATGGTCTAATAAATAAAAAAAAAGAGTTTAATTAGTATATACTATTAGTGTAAAGATTTTTACACTCATGTTAAATCACTATCCTTCATTTATCGTAAGTTTGTTGATTTTACTAATTAGTATTTTAACAGTCATACAAATAAAAAAATATGATTAACTGTGAGTTTAAAAATTACTGAGAATATATACCAATTAAACTCTTTTTTTATTTATTAGAGCATTCATGATAATGCATTATACTTTTTTTAAATACTTATGAGAATTAAATGCTAGAAGATTTACAATAATGGTTGACAATGGGGCAACTGTTCCAACAATTTTTTATACTTAAATATAATAAGGAAAATGTTTTTTTCTTATAAAAAATAAGATTTAATGACACTCACTTATCTTATTTGCTTATGATATATAGATAAAATAATGAGTTGAGTTTAATTGGCATACATTATCAGTGTAAATCTTTTTTATATTGACATTCAATCACAATCCTTCAATTATGGTAAATTCGTTAATTTTGTTCATTAGTACTTTAAAAGTTACCTAAATAAAAAGTTATAATTGAATGTCAATTTAAAAATCTTTTAGACACTGTATATCAATTAAACTCATTCAGTAAAAGGTAACTGTTCAAAAATAATTGTCTATTGTGTTTGTTCTTCCTTGTAACGTTAATCGATTTTGACGACCAGAAAAAAAAAAGAATTTGATGAAAAAAATTCTGTTTTTATCTAATTTTATAACCGTTATGTATTTACTATGAATATGAACAAATTTATAAATATGGACAACATGTATAATAATTTCTGTTTTACTCAAATGTCAATACCATTCATTTTTTTCTCTCACAAATATCTCATTTTGATTTTTTTTTTCCTTTGTTTGTTTAGCATCCAAATCAATCCAGTCGCAATTATTGGTTAAATCGGATCCAAAGTTACCAATCTTTCATTAATCCAAAATGTTAAAATCCTCCATAGACACCATGATAATCCAAATACCAGTAATTTTCAATTTTCTATGCTTCCATTTTATATTAATTTTTCATATTTCAACTACCACAAGTTAAGCCGATTAAGGGTTGTGTTGTGGCACTTTTATAAGTTCTATGGACAATAATGGAAGATAATTTTGTGAAAAAAATAAAAAATAAATAGCATCTAATTCTGTAAAAAGCCGGTCTAACTTGACTTAAAGAGATGGAAGGAAGAAAAGGTAATCTTGTTTAATTTGTAAGGAAAAACTAGAAAAATTATTATAATGTTATATATATTTATATAGATATTTCTAGGTTATATCCGTTAAATATATTAATATTTTATTTAATAGATAGGATTTGATATAGGTAACTTATTAATATAATTATTTTTTAATTGTTATATAATCGTTAAAATCTTTGTTGCATTTGTTTATTTTGTAATTTAAATTATTTTTTCTCAAAATCATATGAAATATATTTATAGCACTGTCTAGGCTAATTTATTTGTTTTTTTCTTAATTTCGAAAGTTTAATATTGCTATGATTTGTCATTATCAATTTCTTGAAAAATAAAATAAATCTATCAACCAAATAGTGAGAGAAAAAGTAAATAATAAAAGCTGAATTTATTTAAAAAATATAAAATGGAATTTTGCAAAACATAATCTATATTTATAACTAATTTTTTGTTTAAATTGATAAAATTGTATAATTCTCTTTACAACAATCAAATAAAGACAATACTAAACAATATTTATACCCGTGACTATAATGCTAAAAAATACTATTATCTTGTTGCATTGGAGTGAATACAAGTAAAATATATGACTTTAATTGCTCCCAAGTAATTATTGATTAAAATAAAAACTTTTACTTTAATAGAGAAATTATAATATTTACTGTTAACGAAATACACTAATATTATGTGAAGTTATGAACTTTTTAATTTAAATTCCCTAACGTTTTATTAATAATTTCTTTTATTTTGTAAAAGTATATAGTTTTTAAAATTCAGGAAAAAATCTAGATAGTAATTAATAGGTGAGTGCAAAAGATACCTCTTACTAAAAAAACAGCTAAACAACACAATGCACATGAAAACACCAAAACAAACAGGTGACAAAAAAGACGAGTATATAACACAAGTTTTTAACACTTTTGGATTTTAAAAAATAACTATTGTATTTCTTTTGCTTTGGTATAGAAGCTTGTAGAGTACGAGTTTTCAATGTGTACAACCATTTAAGATTTTTGCAAAAGTGAAAATGCAATTGAGAAGTCTTTAAGGATAAATAATAAAACTTAACAATTATAATTTTTCCTATCATAGCAAATCTTTAATAAAAGGTCATTTTGTCGAAAAAAAAAGAAAAAAGAAGAGTATTACAACTGTGAAACACCCATAAGATGTTTAGAGTTTAGGATTTAGTATTTTACCCTAGAAGCATCCTATTGATGTAAAAGAATTTTACACATATTAATTACAATATTTTCATTACATGTTTAAATTATTATCTGGTAAAGTTAACAAACTTACTATATATAAATGATTACGATTAAATGTCAATGTAAAACTTTTTACACTTATAGTGTATAAATATTTTTCTCATATAAAAATAAACAAAAAAATACTAATAAACTAAATTTCAAATACTAAAACAATGAAGTATATGTATTTTTAAAACACTTTGATAAAATGTGAAGTAATAAAGTAAAAATATGAAGTAAGAATATAAAACAGTGAAGATAGTATGATTCACAACGTATTAATTAAAAAATTAAAATAATTTGAGTAATTTAAAAAATTTGCATAATTTAAATTGGGTCACTGGTTACTGGTCCAACCAAATTGGATAACTGATTTAAAACAACATGCCCAATTTGATTATTAACTCGTTAGGACACTAGTTTATTACTGGAATTTTAAAATAATGATAGAAACTATTCGACAATCACGTGTCAATTTTTACACATTATTTAATTTTTTATTATTTTAATTTTACTCTCTTTTCCTAAAAAGTAGTGTGGGACACAGGTTACATGTTTAGTATTTTAAATAAGACTTGAAAATATTCAGTTTCTCAAATTAGGATTTTTAGTCTCCTAATTAAAAACTGTTTATTTTAATTCTTAAACATAGATGCTATTTGTGTAAAAAAAATATACAACTTATATCGATTCTTGACTGTCAGAAATTTACTTTTGATTATTTGTGACATTTTTAAACCGTCACAGATATTCGTGTAAAGTTTTACAATTCATATATTTGGATATTAAGCTCAAGAGAATCTTACATTGAAAGAAAATTGTGCCATTTGTTAAAATAAAACCCTTTTCCACTGCATATTTGGTTTCTTATATTTTTTGGTAGTTACTAGTTAGCTTGGACAGACTAAAAAATTTACCCAATCATTTGAAAAAATAAGGTTATAAAATTACCCTAATAACAAAAATCACATAGAAATAAAGGAACGATAGAAAAGTCACATGTTTAAATTTCTTCATTAAAAATAATAATAAACTAATAACTAATATTTATCAAAAGACGGGTGATGTTCTTAGCATTACTTTTGCAAAAATTGACTAAACGTTAGGGTGGTCGAACTTTAAATTAAGAACTGGGATAGAATTAATTTGAATTTTCATTGGAGAACAGATCAATGATGCCCTCCTAAACTTAAATTCCATTTTTAGGAAATGTGTCACGGATCCGTCCCTTCTAATGGTCATAAATTAAGCAGAACTTTTGCATTTTTTTTAAACCTGTAGACTTAAATTAAAAGTAATGCTTAAACTTCTGTAGTGACTTTATTCTATTCACAGCCAACTGAATGTAAAAATTAAGAGCAAAACAGAAGGTTAGATATTTCAATAGCGACCAAACTTTTGAACAAGCCGATTCTCTATTTCAATTCTCTTTTTCATGAGGGAAGCATACTTGGAAACCAGCTCCTTAGGTCCAGCTTTCACTGAAAGGTTGCACCTCAGAGATGTTTTCTCCAATTTGTCCATGTACATATCAGATATTGGTAAAAACCCGCCCTTCTTGTTGCAGAGCCAACCATGAGCAGCTCTCAATGCAGCTCCAAGTGAAGCTGAATCTGTTACCAATTTGAAGATTTTTTTTTTATTTAATTAGTCTGCTTTATCTTGTTAATACAAGTAAAGCAACAAGCTCACCCTTTTATGAATTAGAAAAAGATTTGCAACGGAAATATGGATATACACATGTTTAGGAAAAAAAAAAGGACAAACACTAGCTATCAAATCTTGTTTGAACACACTTGCCTATTTCATTGCAGGAATCTATGGCTCAAACAAACTTTGACATCATTAAGAGTGTCTAGAGGTAAGGTTGACAAATTTTGCTTACCAGGTCTTTGAACTGTATAGACATCACAGCCAAAAATTGAAGCTATTGAGCTAAGGATGCAATGATTTGCTGATGCTCCCCCAGTGGCTATAATTCTCTTTGGAGGAGAAGGCATTCCAAATCTTTCAGCATGAGCCCGCATTGAGACAAATTGACCCTCAATTAATGCCCGTACCTGTAGTTTAGCTTACTGATCAATGGAAATGTTTTTATTTAGGATTTCAACTACCTCAAGGAATTGCCATGTGATTCCTAACCTCAGATGGAGGATCAAACTTCTCCACTTCCTGTTCCTTCTGTCCATCTGATTCGTCTGAGAAATTTTCTATAATATAGCGGTGGAAACCAACTGAAACAACAAAAATAGTATCTTATTGAGGCAAACTCAACTTATTATTCAGCACAACTAGTTTATTGGAGCAAAAATTAAACAGCCACCTGGAAGAGGAGGTAGAATTTCATGCTCCTTGTAGTAGAAGCCTAACTTTCCACCTGTTAACGAAAAAACAATGTGAGAAAGAAGAGTGAATAACGTAAGAAGAGTTTGTGATACCCACCATTTAAAGGTTCCGTATGCTGCAGAAATTTATTGAAAACATCCCAAGATTTGTCTGCATAACAGTTGCGCACATCTGACATTTGAAACAAAGTCCACAGTTAGAAACTACAAGAATAATTTATATGGGTTTATAGCTTATAAGCAAATAAAAAATATAAATGTATCAGACGAAGAGTCACAGCAACAGTACCTTCTCGAGTAAGAGAACCATTTTTGTATACCAACATTACCATGTAACCTTCTGCATCAACTGGATTGGGGAAGACATGTCCTTCTAATCCTGGATTAGGATCTTTAGTGATCATAAATACCTGAGGTAAGCCAGAATAAAATTACAACTAAAAAACATTTTCTTAAAAATATAGCTTTAATACTAGAACGGAGAGGATAAAATGTGATTTAATTATAAAATAATTATTACTATTCTTCAATTAGAAACACATGCAGCTGCTATAATTTCCAAGGTAGCACTATGAAGTTTGGACAGACCAACAAAGTTAACTTAACACTGTGTATCTTAACCTACAGTGTCACTAGTGCCGAGGCTGATGGCAAGATCTCCTGGAATATTTAGGGTCAAACCTGCATATGCAAACCAAAATGGTTAATTTTTTATATGAACAGGGAAAATATAGATAACATGAAAATTTGTTGGATAAAGATGGTACATAGCAACTAACTCTACAGTAATGTAGTTTTGGATCTTCCTGTTTACCCAAGGAAGGGAAGGGGTTGATTTCATCATTCAAACTTCGACAGAAGTATATAATTAAATTCCACGAGGAAAAAATATATAAAATCAGAGATAAATGATAGAATATGTTAATGAAGAAATTAAGGCACCTGCCACACTATTGGGATTGTCTCCTGACCATTGAACAACAAAACAGTCCTTGTTAAAGTGATACCTAACACAAAACAAATAAACATCATTCATCAATCTATGTACTTTGACCATGGTAGTTAAATCGGGACACAAATTGTGTATCGAAAAGTCTTTTTTTTGAATTGTGAATCAAATTGTATCATGAATAGAAAGATATGATCAAAATTATTAGTTATAAATTATTTATTAGTAGTTAACACTCATTATAAAATAACTAAACTATAAGTCTTATAGAACCAAATTATTAGTTATATATGAGTTTGTCAAGTTTCTATTTTAGAATGATAGAAGCAAAGCAATTTAACAGCTAAATAGTGTCCATGTATTAAATGGATAAGCAACAAATAAAGCATTGGAATAATAAAAGAGGATATGTTTACAAATGTTATTCTAATTCCTTTTCATTTAAGAATTTAAAGTTATATGACATCTCAATTTTTGTACGAGAACTGATAAAAAAAACTTAAATAATAATGAATCATAAGATTCACATGAATCATTGAATCATGTAAATCTTAAGAAGTATATTATTCATTCATGTATCGTAAGATACAAAATCAATTTAGATAATCTTAAGATACAAAACCAGCTAAGATATGTATAGATAGTCAAATTGTATCGATTGTTACAACTAATGTAGCAAATGAGTAGATAAAGACAAGGCATAACAGTTTTATCTTGGAATTCAAACAGATTTCACTATATATTCAATATGTTATAACTCGTAATACAATATAGACTGTCTTGGCCAGTAAAGGATTGTGGAGCAATTTTATATTTATATCCATAATAAGACAAAATTTGCTGATAGATAGGGTACAACTAGCTTCATAGGTCTAGCAAAAAGAAAATGAAACTGAAAATGCAGACTATACAGAACTATATTTTATAAAAGAATTATGTCTAAGTCATGGCATGCGGGAGATAATTAGAGCAGCAGGCCAGCAAGCATTTGGCTGGCAAGTATGTGAGTGGAAAATATCCAATTGACAAAGTATCCATATTTATTTCAAATTTCAAAATAGGCAACTTCTCATTTTACAAATAAACATCAACTCTGGGATATAATATTTGGCTTTCTGAGTTTTGATTTATCATGAATCAAGTCGATGAAGTATAAAATCCATTGGAAATTGTTAGCATTGCAAATAGCAGATTAGCATATAGCAATTATCTTATTTTTTCTTGTATTCCAAAAGACAAATGAGTTAAAAAATGTCCAACAAACCTCTGTACAAAATATGGAGTAATATTTCCTGCAACAGCATAAGCAGGGGCTAACTTTCCAAGTTTTGACTCTAAATCAGGGGCAGTTGCCTGCAACCACAATTACAATCCACATACATTGGTTAAAACCATCATATTTGGAGGAACATAAAAAACCAATTCAACAAGAGTCAAGTTTAAAGTTAATAATAGCATTAAAAACCTGAAGTGCTACTTTAGACCAGGCCTTTTCCTTTATATCCATTAAGTTCATGCCTCCACCATCAGAATGATCAATGGCAGCATAAGCACCAATGAAAAGAGATGCCATGAAGGAGCTAACAAGCGAGATCCTTTCAGTGCTGTCATAAATTTCTGGCTGAGCATCAAATATTTTCTTGATCTGGGGACCAGTAAACCTCTCATATGCACGCGATCCCGTGATGCGAGCCAGCTCCAAGGGTCCCCCACAAGCCTTCTCTATAGCCCTACACTCAGCAGTGGTGCTACAATCCATCCAAATTGGGGATTCATTAATGGAAAAAGCATTTTCAAGCTGATCCAACAATGACCTCTTAGGATCTAATGATGACAGTATCTGAGAACTACCACTCTTCCAATACACACTACCATGCTGTTGGCCACTGCCAGACACAGCAGCAACCTTGGCAAAATCAAAATTTGATTTTGAAAGCTTTTGAAGCATTAGGTCAAGAGCTTCCACCCACATCAAGGTGGGTGAAACAATTCTGCCAGTGCCAGAGGGGTCTCTGTATACCCCATCTTTGGTTTTGTAATGGGGCAAGTCGGAATCGAAATGAACAAGCTCCGAGGCTACGATGTTTAGGTTCGAGTCCAACACAGTGGCCTTTAACGACCTTCAAAACAATAAAAATTGAAAATTTAATTTCTTGCACATGAAATTGAAGGTGAAATTTGTGAAGCAATTCTGGGAATTGGACTTACTGAGTGGAACTGTCGAATCCAAGAAAGTAGGAGTCCTGCGGAAGAGATAGTTCAGCCATTGTAGCAGTTCACAACACTCAGTGGCAGTGCTGAGTTTCCAAGTAGAAAGATGAAATGGCTGCACTGTGATTATTATTGTTATTTATAAACCAGTTTTACAGCGCTGGCTTGGATTGGATAATAACGGATTTGGATAAACATAAAATGCCTCAAAAGCTTAGCTACAAAATCTCGTACATGCATAACGGTCGTGCTTGAAAATAATAACTTAATTTGACTTTAATTTTACATCGTTATTAAATAGTTTTTTCAAAGATATCATGTGAAATATTTTAGGAGATAAAATCTGTCTGTTTTTCACACACACACAAAAAAAAACTGTCTGTTTTACCAGGATAAACATGTTCCTTATTAGTTAAAATTACAACCTATTAATTAAATGAAAAATTGTGATCTTAATTGTAGTTTTAACAATTTTTTCTCATCAATTTTGTAACTTTTAATTATTAATTAATAATAGAAAGTATGTTAAAAATATATGAGTTTTACTGGTATACACTGTGAGTATAAAGATTTTTATACTGACAGTCAATTATGACTTTTCATTCATAGTAAATTTATTAACTTTACTAATTATTACTTTAAAAGTCTCATAAATGAAAAGTCATGATTGATTGTCAATATAAAAATCTTTTAAACTGATACCAATTAAACTCAAAATGTATTATTGATTCTTCTCATTTTAATTGTTATTTTGATTAAAGTAACGCTTTGTTTGCATGAAAAAATGTTTTAAAAAGAAATAAAAGTTACTATATGTTGCAATGACATATATTCTTAACAATATCTTTTGGCTTAAAAAAAAAGAGTATATTGTTAAAAAGAAAAAATTTAAAAAGAAAAAGAGAAGTTACTATATGTTGCAAGGACATATACTCTTAATAATATTTATATAGTATAAAACAAAATGATAAATAAATTTAATTTCTAATCATCCTGAATACTTTTCTCATAGTTTTTTTTTTAACACTTCTCAGAGTCTCTTAATCACAAATTTTCAACAGAAATTTTGTTGTATAAATTCCACCAAAATTTTTTTCTCTTCTACCTTTTTCCTCCAATCAAAAAGTTAATTTTTTATCACACTCCCGTCTCACCAATTTCTTTCTCTTCAAAATCACTTGAAATAAACTATATTTTAAGGGATATATCATATATCTATAAATTACATTTTTGCTCTAAAAAATTTAAGAACATCTTTTGTTTTTTTTTTTGAAAAAAGGTTAATCTCATCTAAATCTTACAATAATTTACTAATAAGTGGTCTTTGTAATTATTGAAAAAAATTATATTAGTTTAATAATAAATTATAATTATAATCAATATTAGTTTGGATAAATTTGCTAAAAAGTGGTTGAAAATAATTAATCTTATTTAAATGCAACAAAAAATCAATTTTTATAAACTGAAAGAATATGAAAACAGTAAAACGAAAATATAAATAGTTGAAAAATAATTATAAGTTATAAATTTATAACTTATTTTTCAAATTTTTTTTCAAGTATAACCAAAATTCTCAAATATCATTAACTTCTTAGAAACAACTTAAATTATTGGAAACATCTGAAATGTTGTTTCCAAGCATGCTCTATTATAAATAAATTATAGTTTATATTTTTTAAAATTTCTCTTAAAATATAAAATATATATATATATATTGATCAACCTGACCAAATAATTACATGGCTCTGGGTTGGCCTTTCCTAAAACTATCTATCCAACTGTTTTTCAAATAAACGTCTTGAAGGCAAGTAAATGTACAACTAAGACGTCTGTATGCACATTTTAAGTGTTATGTAATCAATTCTTTGAACACCTTGTCACTGAAGCTAATACAAGAGTGAGAGGTTATGCTTGAAGGCTTTAGAACTGAATGCAGAGGGCAAATCACAACAACTGCTATCGGAAAAGATCTGGGAATGACCACATTATGAACCTTGCAAAAATGTCAGAATCCAGAAACTCAATATGCGCAGCCCGACCGATGATAGAGTCCAGATTCTTGCCTTGCGTAGATGCATCAAAGTTAACATCACAACGCATGAAGACTCGACGTTGTGTGGAGTTGGCACGGATTTGGTCCAAGCAAGTATTCAACATCTCTAGGAACAGTTTACCTTTCTTTGAATTGTCACGTGAAGCAGCCTGGCATGATTCAATTCTAGCAGAATGGTAAGGCACATAACCATCCTAAAAAAGGCCACATTAGTTAACTCCAAACCAAGAGAATTTGATTAAAAGTAAATGTGTGGCAAGGAAACAGAATCTGAGGCAACGAAAAACAGAAAAAAGCTTAAATGGGAAGGAAATTTCACTTCCTCAGAAAAATGCAGTACCACGGTCTAGACCTCACGGTTATAAATTTTAGTACTTTTAAGAGAATCAAGTTCATCTGTAATGTAATGCTAACTAAGAAGCTTGTTTGTATGCAGTTTGGATTTAGATCTACAAAGAAGCCAATACTCTAAAATTTACTTCATTATGTAACAGAAGAGCACTCTTCACATGCAAATTAATGTTTTAAGATCCACAAACAAGATCAACTTTAACGAGACTCGTACTAAATTCATGATGATGCTAATAGATAAGAACCCAATTTCTGCTAAGAGTGACAGTAGTAGATAACATTTCTAAGCATGATTTTGAGAAACAAGAGGCAATACCTGAGGGGAAGATAGCAGAATAATATTCCTAAAATGTTCCAAGGTCTTCTGCTGAAAAAAGGAAGGGGGGACGGGAGGAAAGAACTCCTATTAGAACCCCATAAAAATACATAATTACATACAATATAGATATATATATAAATAAGAGATTTCAATTTCAGGAATTAACTTCCTCTAAATTTGTGAAAACTTATTGGCCGTTTTTTTTTTCATTTTTAAAAATAATTTTTGCCCTTGTATTTTCCTTTCCATTAACTTTTAGTTTAATTGTTCAAACCAAAAATAACCTATATGAACTGACACAAAGTAAACATTAAAACATCAATCAAATATATACGCCTGTATGCCAAATTGAAATTTTAGGGGTTCTCTTCATTTTTACCTTAAAATAACAGGGCATTCACATCGAAAAGGAAAAGATGGAATAAAACCAACCTATCCTTGTACCGTAGATGACATTTTAAAGAATGCATTTCTGCATAAAACACAAATTACACGTGCCAGAGTTTCAAAATACTCCGTTTGTCCCTAAATGTAAGATACTTTTAACTAATTTTTACTTCTTAGTAAAGTTAATTTAATTAGGAGCATTAAATATGATAACAACCTGTATTTGTATTGGGACTCATCATCTTTCGCTCTCTACTTAATTATTTTTAACCTAGTTAATTAATGTGTTTTATTCATATTCTCCTATCTTCATAACAGAAAAAAGGGCATTTATCTTATTAATTTATAACATTTATTGTCATATAACTAATGTTATTCTGATAAAAAAAAAGTAATGCCCGAAAAGCATCTTTTAAAGAGAGAAAAGAAATTTTATAAATCTATCTTATATTTAAGATCTGAAAGCAGTAAAATTAACATTACTCATGAGTTATTATTTTCGAAAACAAATTTTACAAGAAACTATAGTTAATATTCTATAACTCCATTTTGATATCAAAATTGACATGCAGAATCAAAATAATAGGTGCTTATAATATGGCAGCATGATTTATAAAAGATACATCCACAATGAGTTATTCAAGCAAGACTTTGAGTTCATGTCTGTCTCAATTTATCATTATTATAGGACACAATCCCTACCTTAGAGAGCTTATATAGAAATGTATTTTGGAAATCTGGATCATCTGTGAAAGTGAGTTGATGAATGCACTGGTTGCCTTTTACCTTCTTCAAAAACCACATGCCAGAATTAAACAACGAGTTTGAACTATAAAGATACCCTAAATGTGGACCAGATACTGAAACATATGTATGTAGGTGACTTAGAAATGGCTCCATTATGGGATCTGCAAACACGGGACAAAACTTAGCACCAAATGTCAGATTGACCAACAAAATTGCTTCTACAATTATGACCCACCTGCTATCGCTGTTCTTATAATGAGATTACCGATAGAATGTCCGACAAAACTTAGCTTAATATCTCCCAAACTCCCAAATCTTGATGCTTTGTCCATTTTGCTTTTAAGAAAAGATATCACTTCCTTAGCTAGCCTGTGTCCCATCTCTCTGAAGTCTCCAAATGTTTTATCTTCATTAGCCTCTGACATCAGAAATTCTACTTTGGGATCTATCAAAAGCCATTGATTTCGAACAAGTCGTAGATCTAGATGATGCCCCTAAAACATTTTAAATGACAAAGAATAAGCATTGAATCAACTTTTTTAACCAGATAAAGGAAAAAATTATGGATTTAGTCAATCAATATTGCTCTGCAATCTGGATGCAGCTCTTAATAAATGCGATATACATGTTACGTCTATGACATAATGCATTGTATGCTTTTAATTTTACCATTTTTTAACAAAGGAGAGTAAACTAGCATTTTCAAACAGCATAGCATTTACTATATGGCCTCAGGTTATGTCAGCTCAACTAGGCCACAAAAACTGGAATTCTTATTTTCAGTAAATGTTTGAGATAAAGTAACAGTAACACATGTTTACTTTAGCTCTTTTTATTATTGAAAAAAGCTTACTTTAATTCGATCATCATAAGTAGACCAAGAGTCACCCATCCTCTAAATAATTTTTACTTTAGTTTTTATAGTTAATTTTGTATATAAGATATCTGATAAACTTGATCATGTTGTTGAACAGTGTACTCTATCAATTAATCTCTTACCTATATTACTATAACTGTACTAATTAGATCAAGTACCTGTATCAATATGACAAGCCAACCACTAACAAGAAAATAAAACATGTTAAAATAAGAAAACAAATCAAGACAGATGTTCTAAGGTAATCCAAACATAATCTTAAAATGTTTTCTAACAATCCTCAAGTAGTAAAGTAAATCCACAAACGTTTAACAAAGAACACCAACTTATCTAACCAGAGAACATAGGCAGCCTGAACCCCAAAACCTTCAATTTAGTACACAACCCACCAACCTTCATTTGAAACTTTGACAAATCCAAACAGCAAAACAGAGGAAAAGAAGAGAATAAACTACAAACCATTTTAGCATGATATTGCCAGTATGAAGAGAAGGTCAACGCAATGGCAAACCCTGAACCATCTACACACAAAATATAGAAAAAAGGACAGAGAAGCAACATTGGATTACTTATGTGCAGGAAGAAGAGAAAATGGCAAATTCTTACTTCCAAACCTCTAACACCTCCTTTCTGGCTGGCCAAAAGCTCAAAAGCACAAAAAAGTGGGGATAATTCTTGTTCGGACGGGCAACGTCCATGGTCACACCTTATAGGCTAAAAACAATCTAAGGAAACATTACCTCCCTAATATAGCCTTTTTCTCCTAGGATACTGTGAACTACCTAAGAACAGTTCTATCTAGCATCTAATATTCTAATGGGACAACATCTTCCTCTAATATCTTCGGATGCAGCTTTACCTTGTTGGCAGCTCCTTACTTACTCTTTTAGAGTCTTAGACTATTACACCCTTTCCTCCCGTCACAAGCATAATAAGATATATAAAGACAACTACTCCCACGATTAACCACAACAAGAAGAAAAAATGGTAATAAAAGAAGACAAAGCAAAGCAAAGGATTAAGTAGAAAACAAAAAGATATGCAGTAAATCATCCAATAAGAAAAGAAAGAACAATCAGTCTAACAAGCCAAAATCTGCCTATAAGAAAATATGAGAAATATCTAATGATATCATTTTTATTTTAGAATATTGTAGGGTATCCTAGAACATCTCTTAGAATTTAGTCTTTTTTTATATTTTATGGTTTGTTTTCTTATTTAATCAGGATCTTTGTAATTATAGGCATATCTGATTAGAATCAGATTTATTAGAATATGATTTATAAGCATATTATATCATTTATATAGGAATAAAATTTTCTATAATTATGTGTATTTATTGCATATATTTTTTCTCTCTTTCAGTACTCCCATGATAAAAAGCAAGTGTGATCCACCAAATTCTAAAGAAAACATGTATAACATAAATAAGAGCATAGCCTTTTAACAGAAACCAGCATCAAAATTCAAAATTTCAAATCAGCCACTACCATTACCATTGGTGCGACACCCCACAATAAGAAGACAGAAGAACAATATAGAATCTCTCCCATCAAACATCATACATACCAGAAGAGTTATCAAACATTCTAACAGACCACAGACTAGTCTCAAAACAAGAAACCAAGCAAGAAAACATCCCATAATTTAGGAGAACCAACAAGATCCAACCAAGAGGAAAAATAAACAAGAGCACAATCAGCACACAGAAAAGCACCAAGCCACATCCAAATATAACTAATTCATACCAAAATGCTCCAAAGATATCAACATAACTCCAGCCATTGGAATCCTTTTATTGCCTCTGATTGAAAAAAATCAAAGGACAGAGGGCAGAACATCCTAACATAACTAATTCAGGCCAAAATGCAACAAAGAGATCAACAGAATTCCAGTCACTCCTGAAAAAGATCAAAGGACAAGAGGACAGAACATCTTTTTTCATTTTCTAAATTTAAACAGTTAGGAACTCAGAAATGAAAAGAGAATTTTATTAACAATTAAAAAAGAAAAGAGAATAGAAGAGAAAACTCTTCTTCAAGGATTTCCCCTTTACAAAGGATTTCTCCTTTTACAAGGACCAGGCTAAATTTACAATGACAAAAAAGTTGTCTCTCCCCTTCTATTTATAGCCAACAAACCCTTCTAACTAACTGATTAATTAATATTGTATCTTAACCTATGTAGCCCAGACATGGGTGTTGCACGTAACACACAAGGGGTTACGGAAAATTTTTTAAAATTAAGGAAATGATACATCTAGGCTGTTACTAAAAATAATATATAGCTACAATACTTCATATAAATTTCATAACAAATTGTCATTAATTGATAACTATAATCATGATCACAATTTACAAAAAAGATACTTATGATCATAAACAAAAAACTACAGCTTATGCCCATATAAACTAATTACTTGGCCAGTTGTATCACTTGAATATAGGAAAAAGCTTGAGTGAATTGATTTTCACTCAGCTCATAACCTTTTATCAATAGACATGAACAACAGTATAAAAGAAGTCAGGGTAGTAAGCTCAACTGCCACCTACCTTTGACATACAACCATAAATGATAAAGAATACAACTCAACTAACAATTAACATCAAATACAATATTATATTTAACACTCTCCCTCAAGCTGAAACATATAAATCATATGTTCCAAGCTTGGAAATCAAGTATTGAAATTGAGGACCCTTCAAGGGTTTGGTTAATAGATCTGCAAGCTGATCATATGAACTAACAAACTTGGTCCTAATTTCCTTGAACAACACCTTTTCTCTTACAAAGTGACAATAAATTTGAATGTGCTTAGTTCTTTCATAAAATACCAGATTGGAAGCAATATGGAGAGCTACCTGATTGTCACAGTAAAGTTGCATTGGAGAACTTTCACAGTACTTCAATTCTTGTATGAGTTGTTTAGCCCACACCAACTCACACGTACCTAGGGTAATAGATTTATATTCAGCTTCTGCATTAGATCGAGAAACAGTCTTTTGTTTTTTACTCTTCCATGAGATAAGGTTAGTTGAGTTGTATTCTTTATCATTTATGGTTGGGAAGCTTTTGATGTTAGTTGTTAGTTGAGCTCTACTACTGATAAAGAATACAACTCAACTAACAACTAACACCTATGAGGATAAAGAAACACAATAACCAGTAGTAGAGCGTCGATCTATATCGGATTCTGCCTAATCAGCATCACAGTATTCAACAATTTGACTATTTCCTTTATCCTCATACAACAAACCTTGACCTGGAGCCTTTTTTATGTATCTGAGAATACACATTACTCTATTCCAATGATCAACACAAGGTGAATTCATGAACCAAGTTATAACTACAACTGCAAAGGAAATATATGGCCGGTAATAGTGAGATATATGAGCTTCCCAACCAGCTTTCTATACCTTTCTGGATCTGAGTATAAGTCTCCTATATTAGCCACTAACTTCTTGTACGGGTCCATAGGACTGTAAATTGGCTTACAATTAGACATTTTAGTTTCCTTCAAAAGATCCAAGGCATATTTCCTCTGGGAAACTACAATGTCTTCTTTGGATTGAGCTACTTCTATTCCAAGAAAATATTGCAGATGATCGAGATTTTTTTTTTAAAGTGATTGCATAAATGTTGCTTTAGTTGAGATATTCTCACTTAATCATTCCCTGGAATGATAATGTCATCAACATAAACAACTAAATAAACACATTTCCAAAAGATTTATGATAGTAGAAGACAAAGTGATCCGCTTTACTCCTTTTCATCCCAAAACCTTGAGCAACACTACTGAATTGTCCAAACCAAGCCCTTGGAGACGATTTAAGACCATAGAGAGATTGCCAGAGTTTACACACTGGACCAGACTCCCCTCCGATCAACAAAACCAAGAGGTTGTTTTATGTAAATCTCCTCATCTAACTCACCATGAAGGAATGCATTTTTAACATCCATCTGATACAAGGGCCAATAGCAAATAGTTGCCATGGCAAGAAGACGAATGGTAGTGATCTTGGCCACCGGCGAGAAAGTATCTCCATAATCAAGTCCATAGATTTGAGTGTCACCTTTGGTTACCAGACGAGCTTTAAGGCGTTCAATTTCACCATTTGGACCAACTTCAATAGCATAGATCCAACCGCTTTCTTCCCAAGAGGAAGATGAACCAACTCGCATGTACCATTGTGATCAAGTGCTTGCATTTAATCAATCATGGTTTGTCGTCATACAGGATGATCAAGTGTTTCACAAACATTTTTGGGAATAGTGATGGACGATAAGGAATTTATAAAGGAACAATAAGAAGGAGACAAATGATGATAACTCAAAAAATTGTAAATAGGACGTGGGTCCCGAGAGGAACGTATACCTTTTTTAAGGGCAATAGGCCAACTGGAGTTGTCAATGGTCATATAAGGAGAATTAGAAGTTGTTGTACAATTTATGGACTAGAGGTGGAAGTGGGTAGTACTTCTTGGATGGAAATGGAGTTGGGTGTGAAGGATGAGTAGAAGGGAAAATCTTCAAAGAAGGTAATATTAGTAGACATGTAATACCTCTTGCTATTAGGATAATAATATTTGTACCCTTTTTGAAAATAGGAGAATTCCAGGAAAACATACTTGATAGACTTAGCTGACAATTTATTGATACATAGAGACATTTCATGAATAAAACACATAGAACCAAATACGCGTGGTGATACATGATACAGAGGTTCAATTGGAAACAGCATGATTTGATTATCAAGAGAGGAAGAGGACATCCTATTGATAAGATAACAGGTAGAAAGAATCGCATCTCCCCAATGATATAATGTAACTTTTGCATTAATCATTAAGATTAAGGAGCGAACTGTTTCAACAAGGTGGCGATTCTTTCTCTTTGTTATCCTATTTTGTTGAGAAGTGTGTGGACTAGTGTAATATGCCTTGAGAGACAAAAGAAGAGAGTTCAAAGGAAAAATATTTTTTTGCATTATCACTTCTAAAAATTTTAATTGTTTTGCCAAACTGATTTTTTTATTTTATTTAAGGACACAAATATGGACAAAAGTTTAGACCTTTCTTTTATTAAATAAAGCCACGTACAACTAGAATATTCATAAATGAAAGTGACAAAATCTTTAAATCCAAAAGAAGTAATCCGACTAGGACCCTAAATAAACAGTAGAAAAGGCTGAATTGCTTCTTGGTTTATTTTGACTAGAAAAGGAAGATCTAACATGTTTGCCTAGTTGACAAACTTCACATTCTAAAATTTGGATTTTCTTTATATTAGGAGTCATTATCTTTAATTTCGCTAGACTTGAGTGCCCAGAATGATCATGCAACAGTTTAGGAGAAATAGATGCAAGACAAGATATTGAAGAGCTAGATTCCAGGTAACAGAGGCCTCGTGATTCATGTCTTGCCAAGCTGTCGGCCCGTACCACGTTTCTGAATGACAAATGAATCAGAATTGAATGTAACTGAACGATTTAAGGATTCGGTTAACTGACTCAAAGAACCCGTACCACGCTCCTGGATGACAAATGAATCAGAATTGAATATAACCGAACAATTTAAGGATTTAGTTAACTGACTCAAAGAAAGTAAATTGGACAAGAAGGAATGTACAAAATAGAAGTTAAATTTAAGGAGGGAGAAATAGATATTAAACCCACTCCTTGAGCTATAACTTTTCACCCATTGGCTAATGTGACAAGATGGAAAAATTTGGGAGATGACAAAGATGAAAATAAAGAGTTATTACCAGAGATATGGTTTGAAGCACCAGAGTCAACAATCCATGGATTTTGACCTTCCACAGATTGAGAAATGCAGGCCGTTGAGACATTAGGTCCAGAAGAAGGTTCGGCTAAGCTATTAGACCTCATCCTCAAATCCTCTTGGTATATTTGATACTCTTCTTCAAATAGTTTCCTCTCTTCAGGTTTCTCAGACCTTAATACGTGTATAGACTTGTCTAGAAAACCATGCAAGGAGTAGCATGTTTCATGAGTATGATCCATCTTTTTGCAATGATTACATTGAGGACGATTACCTCTTCCACCACGTCCTCTATTTCTACGTCCTCCTCTCCCTCTAAAAGATATCATAACAGAAGATTCCACATTACTTTAAAGAAAAGTACCCTTATTATTTAGAGTTGCAACACGGAGGAAACATGTAGTTAAGCTCTCCATGGTAGGAATATCTTGTCTTGTCATAACTTGATTACGGATATGATTGAATGTTAGGTTCATACCACGAAGAATCATAATCACATAGAGATTATCAAGTTGTTTCTTTATTTCTTCAATAGAGTCAACTTCTAGGATAAGCTTCAACTCTTCTGCAGCAGCCTGAGCATCGAAAACATAAGACACCATATCTGAATCATTTTGCTTTAAAGAGGTTAGCTTCTGAACACAATCAAACAAGCGTTGGATGTAATTAGAGTAGATATCTTGAGCTTTCTTCCAAAACGAGTAACAAGTTTTGAATGCTCTGAAGTTCTCAATATTTTAGGTTTCATTGACTGCCATAGAAGAGCACAAAGTTGAAAGTCTAGTTTCTTCCCATGAGCTGTCTAGTTCAGCTGATCCCTTAATATCTACATTTTTTAAATGCTCATGATGTCCTTGTCCAAGGAACTAGAGTTCCACAGAGTCAGCCCAAGATAAAAAATTTTTACCATTGAGTTTCTTTGTCATGATAATGACAGTTACAGAAATAGGAATAATAGGACCAAAGCTGACTGAGATAGAAGAGAACATTTTTCAAATCTGAAAAATGGTAAAATAGAGACCCAAGAGAGAGATTTGAGCTAAATCTAAGAAAATTTGCTCAAACTAAAAAACGAAGGTCGGCAATGGCACCAACTGACTCTGGCGAACTAGACGACGGTGGCGAACAGAGGTCATCTCGCCGGTGCGTGGATCTCACACGCCTTCTGTTTGGCCGAGCTTGTGGCGGTGCGTGACGACGCATGCGAGGTCCTTTGCAGGAGCGACCACTTGGGATGGGTTGCGTACGTCGAGGCGCACCTAACCCTGAGCTTGCTGGACAAAACGACACCGATGCTAACGGCCAGCGGACGGTGGCAGGTGACTAGTGGATAGCGGCGAATAGCTTACTGTGACTCTAAATTAAAGAGCAAGGTCGTTCCCACTCTCATACCAACTTGAATATAAGAAAAACTTGAGTGAGTTGATTTTCACTCATATCAGAACCTCTTATTAACAGAGATGAACAACAGTACAATAGAAGTCAGAGTAGTAAGCTCAACTGCCACTTACTTCTAACATATAACCATAAATGAAAAAGAATACAACTCAACTAACAATTAACATCAAATACAATATTATATTTAACCGTATCAATAAAAAAAATCTATAAGTCAAACTAAAAACAACTAGCTGCTAAATCATTGTCTAACTCTAACTGTATCATTTTCTTCTCCTCCATTGCCATCATCCAAAACCATATAGCTTTTAATTCAAGTTCGTCAAGAGACAAATTTTCCATTTCAAGAACTCCACCACCCTCATCAAGTGGCTGGTGTACATCTCCATTGATGTCCCACAATCTTGTCTTGTGTTTTGGATCCTTCTTCTCAGACAAAAGTTGGAGATTAGAGTGCACAAAAACTAGATCTTTAGCCCTTTTTGGATTCATTCTGTTTCTCTTCATTGAATGGATAAAGGAGTATGTCCTCCAATTCCTCTCACAAGACAAAGATGGTTGCACAAGAAGCTTTAAGGCAAGCTTTTAGATTAAAGGGGTAGAGATCTATGTATCACCCACCAAGTTTTTGGATCCAATTCTCACTATACTGAAGATATGTAAAAGTGTATGACTATAATTGTGTGTATAGAGTATACATGGATTTCTTATTTATAATGAGTGATAGGTACAATAAAAGGGAAAAAAATAAATGTAATTAATGATTAAATCTCTAAAGACAATTAATAATATCAAATCATATCAATAACACTCTCCCTCAAGCTAGAACATATATGTCATGAGTCAAGTTTGTTACATATATTATCAACACTAGAATCCTTAAGGAATTCAGTGAGCATATTTGCAAGTTGGTCATTTGAACTAGCAAATTCAGTGGTAATTTCTCTAGAGAGCACTTTCTCTCTAACAAAGTGACAATCAATCTATGTATTTAGTCCGTTCATGGAAGACCGGATTTGATGCTATGTACATGGTAGTTTGGTTATCACATATCAACTTAATATCACCAACATCTCCAAATTTTCAAGTAGCCATTGCCACAACCCAATATTTTGTTTCAACATTGGATTTTGAAACTATTTTCTACTTCTTACTCTTCCATGAAATCAAGTTTCCTCTAATAAGAACACAATACCTAGAAGTGGACTTCCTATCTGACTGTGATTCTGCCCGATCAACATCAGAATAGCAAACAACTTTGGAATTGTCTTTATCTTCATATATCAATCCATGACCTGGTGTATTCTTGAGGTACCGAAAAATACGCATGACTGTAATTGCTAAGCCATGTAAGAGCGTATGATTGTAATTATGTGTATAGAGCACACATGAATTTCTTATTTATAATGAGTGATACATACAATAAAAGGAAAACAAAATAAATGTGATTAATAACTAAATCCCTAAAGATAATATACTACCTAATAGTATCAAATCATATTCGTAACAAATCAAATGAGCCAAAGTCACCAGCACAAGATGAGAGTTTAGAGAATTCTTCATACACTTTTTTTCTATCCTTAACATTTGGAAAATATCTCTTTAGACACTTCTTCCTCTCTAGAAACTTCATCATCTTGATGAGGAGGAACTTTATTTGGAGACTCTAAGCCAACTTTCACTATAATACCTATAAATAATAATAAAATTTTAAGTCATACTATGATTAAGAATGAACTAATTTTAGCCATACATCATTGAAAAATTGACGTAATTGAGTATGTCATGGACAACATTGTAGAAAGTAGAAACTTCATTTCCTTGACCTTCATCATGCCTATAGATGGTAGCCTTAACATTTTCTATCATAGAATCCCACATTTCATGCACCAAATGAAGAGTGGAAGCATCAGTATCATATATTCTAATCATGCTATATATGGGTTAATGAAAGCAAGAATGTAATCTACTTTATCCCACCATAGTCCATATGTCATTTAAAATCAACTATGTGCAGCTTTTCTAACATCATCTTCTCTATAACTATTCTATTGACCACTAATGACCATATTTTGCAAAGTCCTTTTCAATATTTTCAATCTTTTTAGCACGATTGTCATGGAGGCAAAATGAGTATCAGCAAAAAAAAAAAGCAATTTAAGAGAAGAAAACTCATTAAAAATAGCTAATCTCATTGAATAGGTCATGATGAAAGTCTTTATAAAGGAAGCATCGTCAATAACTAGAGTAATCCACCCACATTCATTGAGTACATTCTCATTATCATTCACATTCTTCGCAGCACATATGTTTTTCACTCCAAGATTCAATGTATGAACTACACAAGGAGTCCAAAAAATATGAGGAAATTCAGCTTCAATCAATAATCCAGCCGCCTTACATATAAGAGCATTATCTATTATAATTTGAACCACATTTTGTGGTACTATCTCCTTGATTACATCTTTTATTATGCCAGCAATGTAATGTTTGTCCTTATACTCCTTTGACCCATCAACAACCTTTAAAAATGTAAGTCCTTCTTCACACACAACCATAAAGTTTATCAAAGACCTTGTTTGAGCATCTGTCCAGCTATGTCTCTCCAAGTTAAGTTGTGTCCCAACCATATCTACTTTTGCTATTTTGGAGTATCTGGGCTACATAGGTCTTAACTAACTTCTCTTCTTATATCCTAACAATACCACCCTTGAAAAACAACCTTGTCCTCAAGGTTGAAGTTTGAAAATTGGAATAGCACATTGTAGCTTAGTTGGGAGTGATACATTGCCACTACTTGCCAACTCAGGTCGATAGGCTTTGGTGGTTGTGGGGACAAAGGTGGACTTCACATACCTTTTACTCATCAAGTACCTTAGTACATTCCTTCTGCTTTGTTTCCATGGTTGAACTGTAGGCCATAAATTGTGTGAGGTCCGTTGTAGGTGTTTGAAACAAAGATCCAATTAAATTCCATGAGGTTCCCAACTTGAGACTTAGGATGATCTTTGATTGGGGACTCTTCAATAACCTCATTTTCAACTCCAACGTCTGTAGCAACAATGACAACCTTTGATGATTTTCTGTTTAGTGGTTCCAAGGATGATGATGAGTCAACTGACTCTTCCTCTAAGAAACGAGCTCCTTCTATGGCTTCAAGGGTTTTGATGATCTCCATTGTGTTACTTTGTTTCTAGCTCTAGATCTAACATACAAATAGGGCATTCCTCTTTTGTTTTTCCCCACAGTGCAAAGGCCAAAGATGGCTAAATGCCCCTTTTTCTATCCAAGAATGAACCTCTACATTATCAAAGCGGTCTGACCTACTCCATTTCATGGTCTTTTTGACAAGCTTGGTAGATTGCGGTAGGGATCAATCTGCTCTTGAAAACGCTATGTTTTTTTGTGTCCTGTCCTCCGAAATGATGTCTTGTTTCAGCATCCATATTTCTTGTAAAACCTTAATCTCTTTTATTCCCTCAATTTTCTTGATGCGATAATATTTACCCTTTCCTCTTCAAGAGGGATGTGTCCAACCTTTCCCCATCCTTTATCTTTTTCTCTTCAAGAATAATCTCTTCACACTTTAGTATGTTTTACAGTTTATGCTTCAACTTTGAAATGCTAACCTTGCGAGGATGATATTGCAACCAGCACAGATAGGCTACCTCCCTCACAAACACCTCCAATGATCGTCTAGTACTAGTTTCTTCAATTGCTGCAACACTTGCTTAAACTCAGATTTGTTTTGGGAGGTCTTTCAAGAACCCTGAACCTTTTCTTTAACTCAGTTTGTTGTTGTCAATCTTTTAAAGACATGACTACCATAGCTATCTTGAAATCTTTTTTAAATGACTTCAAATATGAATCTTGGTTCTCTTGGCACCAAGAATAGAACCAATGCATTGCAATACCCTTCATGTTCATGAATGCATATTGTAGCTTATGGAAAGAAGGGGTTCTTGTACTTAAAATAATTTCTCCATTTATATTCACTCTTGAGGGTCATTCTCTTCATATGTGGACACTTTTGACCTATTCATGCAGTGGTTCCTCACCATCTTCGCGAGGTCCATTACTTTGTTGTCCTTTTCTTCCAACTTCTTTTATTTGCCTCATATCTGGCAAGCTTTCTTTTACAAGATCCAACTCTGTTTTCAAATAAGTAATCATCCTTCCATGTTTATCCGCACATCTCTTTAAGGCATGCTCTGTACTCTCTGTCACTCAACTTGGATCCAACATGTTGGATCAATTTGTTAGGAACCCAAAAATGAAAGAGGGAATCTTATTGAATAGTAAGAAAAAAACATAAAATAAAAGGGAAAACACTCATCCAAGAGTTTCCCCCTTTCACAAAGGATTTCTCACTTCAAAAAGAGTCAATGCTCAATTTATAATGAAAAGAAAGTTTCTCACTCCGAAAAGAGACAAAAGGATTTCTCACTCATCCAAAAGTTATCTCTCATCTATCCTTCTGTCCTATTTATAGCTAACAAATCCCCATTACTAACCAATTGATTTATTAATATTCATTAATAAGAAAGTTTCCATTCTTTAACTACTGTCAGAATCATCTTTCTTTGACGACCATTTTTGGTACCGGATTGTCGTCGCACACATCGCCATGCACCGCCTCTCTCCGACGTGAGATTTAAGTGCATCTCCTTTTGTCATCAGGCCTTCGCCGTCGCCGCCCTTCTTCGACAAACCTCTCGTCGCGATTCTCTGCCTTGTCTGCTGTCATTTAGAGGTTGTTTGGCTCTTTTTTTTAGTGAGTGCCTGTTTAGTTCCAGTTTTTTTACCTTTTTTTTGTTTCTCCTCCTTCTAATGGTTACTCCTCTGCCCTCTGACTCTGTTGTGACCTTTAGAAGTAAAATAACCTAAAGTTGAACAAACCCAACTAGGACTCCAAATATCGGAGTGGTCTAAAGCAAAAGGTGACACAGGCAAGAGGGAGCTTTTGAAAGACCCTGGAAGATACCGTCGTCTAGTAGACAAACTTACTTACCTCACAGACATTTGTTGTTAGCTTGCTTAGCTAGTTCCTGCAAAAGCCTTGTGATGGTCATTGGACAGCAACTATGCATATTTTTTGGTACCTTAAGAATGCACCAGGTCGCGGATTGATATATGAAGATAAAGGCAATTCCTAAGTTGTCTGTTATTCTGATGCTGATTAGGCAGAATCACGGTCAGACAGGAAGTCCACTTCTGGGTATTGTGTTCTTATTGGAGGAAACTTAATCTCATGGAAGAGTAAGAAGTAGAAAACAGTTTCCAGATTCAGAGTGTTGAAGCATAATACCATGCCATGGCAATGGCTACTTATGAGATCATATGGCTCAGACAACTTCTCCAATAATTAAAATTTGGCGATATTGGTGATACTAAGCTGATATGTGATAATCAGACAGCCATGCACATTGCATCAAATCTGGTCTTCCATGAATGGACTAAATATAGAGATTGACTGTCACTTTGTTAGAGAAAAAGTACTCTCCGGAGAAACTACCACTGAATTTGCTAGTTCAAGTGACCAACTTGCAAACATGTTCACTAAATCTCTCAAGGGTTCTCGTGTTAATAGTATATGTATATGTAACAAGCTTGACTCATATGATATATATGCTCCTGTTTGAGGGGTATGTTATAGATATGATTTTATTACATTAAATAATATATTATCTTTAGGGATTTAGTCATTAATTACATTTATTTTGTTTTCCTTTTATTGTACCTATCACTCATTATAAATAAGAAATTCATGTGTGCTTTATACACACAATTACAGTCATATACTTACATTTTATATCCTAACACTAACACATGGGAGACAAAAGCTAAGTGAAGAATAACAAAAATTGAAAGGAGAATGAGAAACAAACTAATACTACCAGTCTAACATCTTGTTAAATAATTACAGTTTTAGGTTTTAAGAAAAAGAAAATAGAAGATGGGTGATCAAAATAAACTAAAATATATTGTTGATAAAATGAGTTGGATTATACCAGTTAAATATGATATTATATCTATATTATAGTTTTATTAGTGTGTCTAGATACACTAACAACAAAATTATAATTTATAAGATTAATGCTACTCATACAACTATTCTTTATCAACTTGACAAACAGCTCTTACGTAAATGGCCGTAAAGCTAGTTGTAGTACTACTTATTTATTACATTCATATTAGAAATTTGGCCGTAAAGGTCAACTTTACCTGGTAATGGACTAGAGAACCAAATCAAATACCAGGACAAACCTGTTTAACTTTATGTTCCTAATGAGTTAGGATTTTCACTTTGTGTAAACTAGGGTCTGAATTGACTCAAGGATCTCTTCTGGTCTTTTTATTATTAACCAGGTAATCCACCAACTATTTTAAATCCTACCTGGTCCTATTTAGCCTGGTTTGATGATTTGGGTGAGATGATCCATTTTGACAATGGTACAAAGAGTTCAATAGTACAAGACTAGTCACTGACTCTCTAAAATAGGTGGATAAGCCTAAATATTTTTTATCCCCCCTCCCCCCCAAAAAAAATAAAACTAACAAGCTCAAATCCTACATAAAAAAGCAAGGTATAGTTTTGCAATAAAATTCACAAGACATGCCTGAAACCCATGCACAAAGACAACAATCTTCAACACACGAGCGTTACTTTGTGGTGCAAATTTCTTGCCTATAGTATCCGAGTTGAGGCCGATTGGTAAGCTATCTGTATCTAAATTCCCAATATATCTCAATAATGAATTTTCACTTGGACAACGTCGGGGTACATTCAATACATGTTCAACAATCACAATTGGTGTACGTATGGGATCTCCAAATATCTGCATGTCTTGAAGTGAGCGGTTGTTAATCTGCAAATTGGTGATGGATATTTCATTAATAGGACATATGTTAATATCAGATATTCAAGTTGATAGATTACCCGCATTTGTTCAATGCTCCTTCGATGAAGTTCGGCACGTGTAATCGCAATTTGAAGAGGCTGTATGATTTGAGACAAAATTTATGCTTTTAAAGTCTATTGCATAAAAAAAATTATTTTCCTATATCTTTTCCTCAAAGCAACTTGCATGATACTGAGAATAGGAAGGAACATACGAGCACTTACATCATCAGGTAACTTCCACAAACTAGAAACTCGTTTGTGTACACCACGATTGGAAGATTCATCACTCTTACTATTTATATAATGATGAGGCATCTCTACCTTGGAATACAACATCCATATTGACCATTCAGCTTTCCGATCCTTAGTCCATGCATCTCGTAAAAATACTAAAATCTTTATTTTGTTATCCCTAGGAAGATTTTAAATTTCAACTTATTAAACAAGGTAAGATAAAGTTTCATGAATCATGATACATGTTTGAGTAACTGAATAAGCCATGCAAAGACCACAACTTATAAATCTAAGGCAGTAAAATTGGATCAATCTCATGTTATACGTAGTTCAGCGTGTGCAATCCTCAATGCAGATTAAATTTTCCAAGTATTCAGTTAGAATTATCTTCTGAAACCAACCATAGAAGCGATGACCAATTGAAAGAAAAAGGTTAATGATATCATTTAGCAACCCCTTCAAATTGTTTCATCAACTTAATAATAGTGTCAAACCAAGTTATAGACTCAAGATAGTTAAAAATAAAGAAAAACAAAACTACACCTATTAATCCTACTATGATAAAAATTGTATCAGTTGTTAAAGTAATAAAGTTTGAAAAAGGAAAAATAAAGTTAAAACATGAATCAGTTGCAAATGTAGAATTTAAGGAATATCAGTTGTTAAAATAATAAAGTTTGAAAAAGGAAAAATAAAGTTAAAACATGAATCGGATTCAAATGCAGAATTTAAGGAATCACACATCTTTGTTGAATTGCAATGAATCTCAGGTCAGGGACAGGATAAGAAGCAAACCTATGGAACTTTAAAAATATTTTCCATAAATAGGACTGCAAAATATATTTTAGGAAGTTTTAAATATTATTCCTACTGTATTTTAGTTCTGTATATTTGTTGTATCTTGCTATTATTACTACAATAACAATCCCACAATTATAGGGATTTGTTCCCTAGAATAGGCTGTCCTTATTTCCTAAAATAGGCAACAGACTCATGTATATATAGGATGTGTTAATTTTGTGAGTATACAAAAACTTTGTCAACAATAAGAGATATATTGGAGTCTAGACTCTGGAGCCACACACAATATGACACCACTCCCTAAACACTTCTCCACATATTCCCCATGTCCTAGTAACAATAAAATTTTCATAGTTGATGAAACTCTTATAACTGCAACTGGACAAGGAGATGTCCAAATAACCCGAACCATAATACTAAAAAATGTTCTTCATGTCCCTAAACTATCTACAAATCTGATATCTATCCAAAAACTTACAAAGGACCTCTTATGCAATGTGATATTTCATAGCAACTCTTGTATATTGCAGGATAAGAAATTGGGGAGAACAACTGGACATGCTAGAGAATGGAATGACCTTTACTACATGGAAGATCTGAATCTGCCAATTGAGAGTCACTCTCTAATATCCGAGTCTGTCATAACCAGTAAGGAAAAAGTCCATTTGATTCATTGTCGTTTGGGACATCCTTCATTTCGGGTCATAAAGTTACTATTCCCTTCATTGTTTAAAAATTTAAATCTGGAGAGTCTTCATTGTGAGGTGTATGAGCTTGCCAAACACAAGCGTGTACCTTTTCCTATTAGCAATAAAATAAGCACTTCTCCATTTTATCTTGTTCATACGGATGTGTGGGGTCCCTCTAATGTCCCTAATATCTCAGGAGCTAAATGGTTTATAACCTTTATAGATGATTGTACAAGGGCAAAGTAGTTTTTCCTTCTTAAACACAAATATGAGGTTAGCTCTGTTTTTCTACCGTTTGTTTCAATGATTAAAAATCAAATTGGGGTTAATATCAAGAAACTTAGGCCTGATAATGCCAAAGATTACTTCAATCATACCCTAAATTCTATTTTCCAAAAGGAAGGGATAACTCATGAATCCTCATGTGTACGCACACCCCAATAAAATGGGATTGCAGAAAGGAAAAATGGGCATGGGCACTTACTAGACCAAACTAGAGCACCCATGTTTCAAAATAATGTTCCAAAAAAATTTTGGGGGAAAGCCATACTCACTGCCACTTACTTAATTAATAGATTACCCTCTACAGTTTTATCCTTAAAAAATCCCATGGAAGTCCTAAACTCATTCTATCCACATATAGCTCATATAAATAACCTTCAACCTAGAATATTTGGGTGTGTCTCCTTTGTGCATGTTCACAGTAATGGAAGGGGAAAACTTGACCCAAGGGCAATAAAATGTGTTTTCTTGGGGTACTCAGTCACACAAAAAGGATATAAGTATTTTCATCCTTCATCCCAAAAATTCTATGTCAAGGGAACCTTCAATGAGAAAATAAGTTACTTTAGTCAGCCTCATCTTCAGGGGGAGAATTTAAGAGAGGAAAATGAGCCTCATATACTATCAAATCTGTCCTTTAGACCAGAAATTGGAAAAAATATTGTTGGACCAGACATTCAAGAGAATACCACCACTATATGTGAAGCTGAAGAGGAAGTAGAGGTGAATCAAATTCCTGCACCTGCAGGATCAGCAGCTGTTGCAGAAACTACAACTAGACCACATGATGATACAAAATTTGGGAAAAATCCGGTGTACACATGAAGAGGAAAGGTTATTCCAAGATATGCTCATGTCCAAGAATCCAACCCTATATCATTACATGAGGTAAATCTTTTTTATCCTATAAATTCTAATTCTACTAATTGTGATGAATTTCCTTCGGAAAAACCAGCTGCACAACAAAGGTTGAGTCAATGCCTTGCCCAGGAATTAGAAATCAAGACCTTAGGGAAGCTAAAATATTTTTTTAGGATTAAAGTATCCCATTCCAAGAAAGGGATCTTCATATCTCAACAAAAATATATTATCGACTTGCTAAAGGAAACAGGCAAGACAACCTACAAACCAACAAGTACACCAGTTGACCCAAATATAAAGTTGGGGAGTGCAGAGGAGGATGTTACTATGGATAAAGAAATGTACTAAATACTTGTGGGAAAACTCATTTACCTATCTCATACTAGGCCAGATATTGCCTTTGCTGTGAGCTTAGTCAGCCAATTTATGCACCAACCAAAGGAAACACATTTACAAGCTGCTCTTTGAATTGTCCAGTATTTAAAAGGGACTCCAGGAAGAGAAATTTTGATCAAACGAAACAAGAATGTTAGTCTTAAGGCATATACTGATGCTGATAATGCAGGTTCAGTTGTGGATAGGAGAATTGTGATAGTTAGATCTAGTGCTGAAGCAGAATTTCGAGCAATGGCCCAAGGAATATGCGAACTTTTATGGCTGAAGATTATATTGGAAGACTTAAGGATAAAGTGGAATGAACCTATGAGGTTATATTGTGACAATAAATCTGCAATTAGTATAGCCCACAATCCGGTACGACATGATAGAACTAAGCATATTAAGGTGGACAAACATTTTATCAAAGAAAAGCTTGACAGTGGCTTGATTTGCACCCCATATGTGCCCACTCAAGGTCAACTTGCAGACATACTCACCAAGGAGCTGAACAGTAGTAACTTTGAAAGAAAAGAATTATATCCAATATAGGAACGGAGAATACTTATTTACCAGCTTGAAGGGGAGTGTCAAAATATATTTTAGGAAGTTTTAGATATTATTCCTACTGTATTTTAGTTCTATATATTTGTTGTATCTTGCTATTATTACTACAATAACAATCCCACAATTACAGGGATTTGTTCTCTAGAATAGGTTGTCCTTATTTCCTAAAATAGGCCACAAACTCATGTGTATATAAGATGTGTTCATTTTGTGAGTATACAAAAACTTTGTCAACAATAAGAGATACATTTACATATTTCAATAATAATAAGATAAATAAAGTTAAAACATGAATCAGTTGCAAATGCAGAATTTAAGGAATCACACATCTTTGTTGAATTGCAATGAATCTCAGGGACAGGATAAGAAGCAAACCTATGGAACTTTAAAAATATTTTCCATAAATACGACAATTGATCTCCCAATAAATGAAAACAATCCAACAGTTCATTTTGAGACAAGGAAAGAAGTTTTTCAACATCCAAAAAATCCAGAGCTTCGTTTTCTCCCTGTACAAAGGACAACAAAAAATTTAAAAAAAAATTCTAAAAACAATATAAATGCAAAACATAAAGTATTATTCTATAGAATGAAATAAAAGAAAGGACCTTAAGACCATTTTGTGGCTTGCCTTGTCCTACAACTTCAACATCTATTGCAAATTGACTTGCTTGCAGCTCTGAATTTAATAACTTCATATTACTCATTATTGAAACAAACTTTGACATATCTAAAGCTTCGGAAACTGCTGTGCTAATTTTTTGTAGCTCTTCAAATAATATATCACGAGAAGTTAATAATGCTTTGACAAGCATGGCATTTTTCATATCTAGAGAAGCAACTCCACCAATGCCCTGGTCAGTCACATAAAACATTCAGTTATTGCTTGAAAAAGAACGTCTAAAGATTACCACACAATATGATAGTGATCATCTATGATTACTAAAGTACAAATGCAAACATTCAAGTTACCATACTTATGTAGTTAAATAATTTTCACCTCTAATTTCCAGAGCTGGTGCAATTCTTTTTACTAGTGTGAGAAGGAGTAAATCCTGAAAATCTTTATTTGTCCATGGAAGGTGTAAAGAAGTATAGGATGTAGAGAAATTGTGTGTATTAGGTCACACACATTGATGTATTTATAATCATATGTAAAAAGTAAAAGAGAAAATAAGATAAATAAAATTCCTATATATTTGTTCTTTATTTTCCTATTACATATAATCAAATCATGTCTTTAACATTTATCATCAAGCAGGAGCATATATTTGCTGTACACTTATCCAGGAAGTATCCAATTTTCTTTTAAAATTTATTTTCAAACATGGCTTGGATACTACTTGGAGTCTTGGACACTGCTCCAATGCTTATTGGATTTGGATACGGCTCATTATAATATGGCCCACATTTGATCCTTTTAAAATATTTTACTTAAAATTTTTAAATTATTTAAAAAATTTTAAATTAAGAAAAATGAATTAAATAAAGGTAAACTTATCACGTTTGCAGAATGCATATCTGTTGTTCTTCTTTGAGCGTAGAGGTATACACCAAAAACATTACGACGAGGTGAAGTGTTCCATTCTTCAAGCAGCAGCACCCATTGTTTTCCTTTCTTCAACGTCACCAAAAACATTACGACGAGGTATACAAATCACCTACGCCCAATGGTTCTGTAATCTTTCCGGCGAATGAGTTTTTGTTTCCAATGACTCCACAAATGGAAAGGAACAACCTTTCTAGCGAATGTGTTTCTTATTCTAACAAGTGAGTTTCTTTTTCATGCGAGGGATGCTCACATTTCAATATTGTTGTTCTAGTGTAGGCCCTGATTGTTGCTGATTCTATTTTATTTGTGTAGCTAGGAGTCAATAAGTTTCCTTCAAATGATGGTAATAGAGGATAAGAGAATGAAACAATTAGCATTAGAAAGTAATTTGTAACTAGTATGCTTTTGAATTGTAGGCTTTTGTATAGAGTCATTACTTGTTTTGAGTTGTCCTGAAGGTGCTTTTGTTTATACAGTTTGCCAAGATTGATTATGATGGGCAGGAACTGTATGCTTTTTTTGTTGTGATCACTAAATAACATTTTGTAAATTGTGATCATAGTTATGAATTAATGAAAAATGATCCAGCCCTCTTTCTTTATCTTCTGAAATCTGAATATATATAATTTTTGTTAAGGTATCCAAAACATATCACTATTCTTAATTTTAAAAAATTATCATATCCCTGCATTAGTGTCATACTAAGACTGTGTTTGTGTTAAATATAATATTATATTTAGTGTTAGTTGGGGTGTATTCTCTTTTCATTTATGGTTATATGTCAGAGGTAGGTGGCAGTTGAGCTCACTACTCTGTTTTTTGTACTGTTATTCATTTCTATTAATAAGAGGTTTTAAGCTGAGTGAAAGTGAACACTCGAGCGTTTTTTATATTCAACTTGGTATCAGAGCGAGAACGACTCTGCTCTTTAAGTCTAGAGTCACAGTAGGCTGTCCGCCACTGTCGCTGCCGTCTGCTGGCAGTCCGCCGCCATCAACCACCATCTCCGGTGAGCCTAGGATCAGGTGTGCCTCGACGTGTGCAGTCTAATCCCGGTAATCGCTCCTCCAGCCACCGTCTCACGCACCACTGCAAATCCATCCAAACAGTGGGCGCATGAGCTTCACGCGCCTGCGAAACATGCTCTATTCACCGTCGTTCCGACATCGTTTGGGTCATCGGAGCCGTCTAGTGCCATTGTCATCCTTTGTTTGTCAGTTTGAGTAAGTTTCCTTAGGGTTAACTCAAATGTCTCTCTCAGGTCTCCTTTTTTACCATTTTTCAGATCTGAAAAATGTCCTCTTCTACCTTAATTAGCTTTGGGCCTATTCTTCTTATTTCTGGAACTATCATTATCACGATAGAAAAGCTCAATAGTAATAATTATTCTTGTGCTGATTTTGTTGAACTCTGGTTCCTTGGACATGGACACCATGAGTATCTAGAAAAGGTAGATATTGAGGGATCAACTGAACAGAAAGCTCAGTGGAAGAAACTAGACTTCAACTTTATGCTCTTTTATGGCAGTCAGTGGAACCTAAAATATTGAGGAACCTCAAAGCATTCAAAACCTGTTATTTGTTCTGGAAGAAAGCCCAAGATATCTACTTTAATGACATCCAACGTTTGTTTTGATTGTGTTAAAAAACTAGCCTCTTTGAAGCAAAATGATTCAGATATCATGTTTTATGTTTCCGAAGCTCTGCATAAGAGTTGAAGTTTTTCCTAGAAGCTGACTCTATAGAAGAAATAAAGAAACGGCTTGATAATCTCTATATGGTTATGATTCTTTGTGGTATGAACCTGACATTCAATCACATCGACAGGAAGAGATATTCCTATCATGGAGAGCTTAACTACACGTCTCCTCCGTGTTCCTACAACAAACAATGAGGGTACCTCTCTTGAAAATAATATGGAATCCTCTGTTATGATATCTTCTAGAGGGAAAGGAGGACGTGGTGGAAGAGGTAATCGTCCTCAATATCAATGTTGTTAAATAACCGCCATGGCACATGGCGGATTTTTTGCCAACCGCTATACAAAATTTGTGAAAGAATGTCCGCCATGGCGGCGCCATAAGGTGCAATGTCGTGTTTTTATGGAAGAATTTTGGCCTTCCGCTATGTTCTGCCACCCGCCATTGATAGCACTGCTCAATATACTCATTGCAAAAGGATGGGTCATACTCATGAAACATGCTACTCCCTGCCTGGTTTCCCAAACAAGTCTACACATGTATCAAGGTCTGAGAAACTTGAAGAGAGGAAACTGTCTGAAGAAAAGTATCAAGGATACTAAGATGACTTGAGGATGAAGTCTAATAGCCTAGCTGAACCTTCTTCTGGACCTAATGTCTCAACGGCTTGCATTTATCAATCTGTGGAAGGTCAAAATCCATGAATTGTTGACTCTGGTGCTTCAGACCATATCTCTGGTAATAACTCCTTGTTTTCATCTTTGTCACCTCCCAAATTTCCCCATGTTGTCACATTAGCCAATGGGTCAAAGGTTTCAGCTCAAGGAGTGGGTTCAATATTTATTTTTCCCTCCTTAAATTTAACTTTTGTTTTGTACCTAATTTACTTTCTTTGAGTCAGTTAACTAAATCCTTAAATTGTTCAGTTACATTCAATTCTGATTCATTTGTCATTCATGAACGTGATACGGTCCAGCACAGGCCGGCAGCTTGGCGCAGGACATGAATCACAAGGCCTTTATTACCTGGAATCTAGCTCTTTGATGTCTTGTCTTGCATCTATTTCTCCTAAACTGTTGCATGATCATTTTGGACACCCAAGTCTAGCCAAATTAAAGATAATGGCTCCTAGTATCAAGAAAATCCAAACTTTAGAATGTGAAACCTGTCAATTAGGCAAACATGTTCGATCTTCCTTTTCTAGTCAAAATAAACCAAGAAGTAATTTAGCATCTTCTACTGTTCATTTAGATATTTGGGGTCCTAGTCGAATTACTTCTTTTGGATTTAGTTATTTTGTCACTTTCATTGATAAATATTCTCGTTGTATGTGGCTTTATTTATGAAAGAAAGGTTTGAACTTCTGTCCATATTTGTGTCCTTCCACGAAATAAAAAAATTAGTTTGGAAAAACAATTAAAGTTTTTAGAAGTGATAATGCAAAAGAATATTTTTCCTCTGAACTCTCTTCGTTTTTGTCCTCTCAAGGCATATTACACCAGTCCACTTGTCCCTACACTCCTCAACAAAATGGGATAACAGAGAGGAAGAATTGCCACCTTGTTAAAACAGCTCGCTCCTTAATGATTAATGCCAAAAGTTCAATTACATCATTAGGGAGATGCGATTCTTTTTGCTTGTTATCTTATTAATAGGATGCCTTCTTCCTCTCTTGATAATAAAATTCCTCATACCATCCTCTTTTCAAATGAACCTTTGTATCATGTGTCACCTCATGTATTTGGTTGTACGTGTTTTGTTTATGATATGTCTCCAGGTATCAATAAATTGTCAGCTAAGTCTATCAAGTGTGTTTTTTTGGGATACTTTTGTCTTCAAAAAGGGTACAAATATTATTCTCCTAATAGCAAGAGATATTACATATATGCCAATGTTACCTTCTTTGAAGATTCTCCCTTCTATGCATCCTCCACACACGACTCCATTTCCATCCAAGAAGTCCTGCCCACTTCCACCTCTAGTCCAGAAAATGTCATCTCTCCAGACATCTTTTCTAAATTTGGCCACACCAATATTTGTCCAACTCCTAACTTCACTGAAATTGATCATTCATCCTCTGCTACTACTCATGGCATGACACCCGAAGCAACTGCATCGTTCTTGATGACTCTCGTGGCTCCTCTCCATCTGCTTCTTGTACCATGACTCCTAATTCTCCTTCTATGGCCGATGACAACTCCATTTGGCCTATTGCCCTTCGCAAAGGTATACGCTCTTCTCGGAACCCACATCCTATTTACAATTTTTTGAGTTATCATCGTTTGCCTCCTTCTTATGGTTCCTTTATAAATTCTTTATCATCCATCACTATTCCCAAAAATATTTGTGAAGCACTTGATCATCCTAGATGGCGACAAGCCATGATTGATGAAATGTAAGCCCTTGATTAGAATGGTACATGGGAGTCGGTTCATCTTCCTCCTGGGAAGAAAGTTGTTGGTTGTAGATGGATCTATGCTATTAAAATTAGTCCAAATGGTGAAATTGAACGCCTTAAAGCTCATTTGGTAGCCAAAGGTTACACTCATATCTATGGACTTGATTATGGAGATACTTTCTCACCGGTGGCCAAGATCACTACCATTCATCTTCTTCTTGCCATGGCAGCTATTCACCATTGGCCCCTGTATCAGATGGATGTTAAAATGCATTCCTTCATGGTGAGTTAGATGAGGAGATTTACATGGAGCAACCTTTTAGTTTTGTTGCTCAGGGGGGGTTCAGTTTAGTGTGTAAACTCCGGCGATCTCTCTATGGTTTTAAACAGTCTCCAGGAGCTTGGTTTGGAAAATTCAGCAATGTTGCCCAAGGCTTTAGGATGAAAAGGAGTGAAGCGGATCACTCTGTCTTTTACTATCATAAATCTTTTGGAAAATGTGTTTATTTAGTTGTTTATGTTAATGATATTGTCATTATAGGGAGATGAAGTCACAATATTTCAACTAAAGCAACATTTATGCAATCACTTTCAAACTGTAGAAAGAGCTGAATATGCATGAATCCTTGTATGTATCACAACCAAGGAGATATTATATATATATATATACTGTACAAAAGGAAAAAATAAGGAAATGGACTTAGGCCTATATATTAAACTACATCTAATACAAACAAAATATCTCGGTCATTTGAAATATTTTCTTGGAATAGAAGTAACTCAATCCAAAGAAGACATTGTAGTTTCCCAGAAAAAGTATGTCTTGGATCTTTTGAAGGAAACCAAAATGTCTAATTGTAAGCCAGTTAACAGTCCTATGGATCCATACAAGTAGTGGCTGGTATGGGAGACTTATACTCAAATCCAGAAAGGTATAGAAGACTGGTTGGAAAGCTCATATATCTCATTACTACAAGGTCAGATATTTCCTTTGTAGTTGGAGTTGTGAGTCGATTCATGAATGCACCTTGTATTGATCATTGGAATGGAGTAATGTGTATTCTCAGATACATAAAGAAGGCTCCAGGCCAAGGTCTGTTGTATGAAGATAAAGGAAATAGCCAAATTGTTGGATATTGTGATGTTGATTGGGCAGAATCCAATACAGATCGACGCTCTACTACTCTTTATAGTGTGTACCTTGGTGGTAATCTTATCTCATGGAAGAGTAAGAAACAGAAGACTGTTTTTCGATCTAGTGCAGAAGCTGAATATAGATCTATGGCCCTAGCTACATGTGGGTTCGTGTGGGTTAAACAATCAGGCAACTCTCCACATTGCTTCCAATCAGGAAGTTGAATCTATGACCCTAGCTACAGATCTGTGAAATTTCTCCAATGCAACTTTATTATGATTATCAGGAAGCTCTCCACATTGCTTCCAATCCGGTATTTCATGAAAGAACTAAGCACATTAAATTGATTATCACTTTGTAAGAGAAAAGGTGTTGTCCAAGGAAATTAGGACCGAATTTGTTAGTTCATATGATCAGTTAGCAGATCTATTAACCAAACTCTTGAAGGGTCCTCGGATTGAATACTTGATTTCCAAGCTTGGAACATATGATTTATATGTTTTAGCTTGAGGGGAAGTGTTAAATATAATATTGTATTTGATGATAGTTATTAGTTGAGGTGTATTCTCTTTTCATTTATGGTTGTATGTCAGAGGTAGGTGGCAGTTGAGCTCACTACTCTATTTTTGTACTGGTGTTCATTCCTATTAATAAGAAGTTCTAAGCTGAGTGAAAGTGAACACTTAAGCTTTTTCTATATTCAAGTGTTTGGACCAACTTAGTTTTTTGTTTAAAAGTTATTTTAAAAGAAAAGCTGATCAACCAATATTTATACTTAAATTTTTTTTTAAGATTATTTTACAATGCAAATTTTTATTTTATAAACATTTTTTTTCACAAGACAATAAAAAAGAATAATTTATCTAATAACTTTCAGCTTAGAAGGAATTTTTAAACTATAAAAATGATTTTTTACAGACAACTTATGTCATCTTTTAAGCTCTATTTTTTTACTTTAACTTAAAAGTTAAAAACTAAGTTATGCTAAATGGAGCCTGAGTATCCGGGCTTATATATATCCTATAAATTTTAGAAATTTGTCTTGTTCATGTATCAGTCACATGTCATAAGTCATAACAATGTTAATATTTGTATCCAGATAGACATAAAACAAGAACACACACATGAAAAAATGTAAGGTAATATTTGCAATTAATAATTCGCATAAAGTTAACTTGATCAACATTTCAACGGTGATTATCGAAAGGAGACATCCAAGGTTTTAGAACATACTTGATTTGATGTGTTGCAACTTTTATCAATGTGTTTTTTCGAAACGGAACTTTTATTAATAATGACTTCAGTGTTGGCAGAATTGCTGAAATGGATCAAATAATAAGTTACTATATGTAACCAATGTTACATAAAATAAATTTGCAATCAAAGCTGCTCTAAAATAGACGTGAATGGACAATAAAATAGTGGAAGTCGCAAATCCAAACTGGACATAAAAGCATCTGACAAACCTGGGCAACTTCAATGCAGATGAGTGAGAGACAGCTTTTAGTAGACTAACATGTACACTTGCATCAACAAGCACTGCATGTAAAGAATCAAAATGGACAGGACAATACGAATGCAATCCTATAAGAGCTTTAGGAGGAATTCGAAATTCATGGATAGCAGCAGAGGAATCATCCACTGGATCTTGTAAGTCGACACTGTATATGATATGCTTCAGTCAGCAATCATCATGTCAATTTCACCTAGTCGGTATCAATCAAAAAGGAACAAACATGTGTGGACCATACAATAGGCCAATCAATACACTACATTTGTGACTCACCCATCCTCAATTGCGGGAGCATATATAAGCTCAAACTTCAAAATAACTGCAGTTGTAGCTAAATCCTGAAAATATGAGCCACAAGCAGGTCAATTTGATAAAGATATTAAACTAAAGGAAAGGGAACTATGAATAATGTAAGTGCTATACTACTTTAGTTTCTCATAAAAGGTTGAGTAATCTTTCTCATAAATCCTTAAATTGTTCTTCTCATATGTGTACCTTATAAGCCCGATTGAAGTTGAGTAATCTTAATGTTGGTTTTTTAGATCCCCTCCCCTCCCATTTAGTCACATAGGCGATTTAGTTTGTACCTTTTTTTTCCCAAAATTTGACAAGCAAGGTCAATTAGTTCCTTATTTATTTCCCTGAAAAGACTTAAATAACTTTTTTGTCCCTGAAAACTAATACTTTTTTTTTTATCCTTAAAGATTTTTTTTTATTTTGATCGTTTAAATAATATTTTTGTTTGATCTTAGTCCTTACTGTCAAGAAACAGTATTAAGACATTATAGTGATGTTAGCCGTCTAATATCTTATCACATCATTAAGGAGTCTAATAGAATAGCTCAATGTCATTTTTTTTTTTATAAACTGTGTTTTTAATAAGTCATATCATAAACTATTTTGAATAAATAAGATACTTAAAACATAATTTGTCCTAGAAAAGTTATAGATGACATTCACACGCCTAATAAATAGGGTAAGTTATTGGATTGTCAAAATTGTTTAATTAACAATTGTTGCTTGAAAATAGGGACTAAAATCAAAATTATTGTTTGATAATAGGAACTAAAATCATACAAAAATTCTTTGAAGAACCAAATTAAAAAAAAAAATTAAAGGATCAAAAGCAAAAAGACACTTTTTCAGGGAACAAAAAGTTATTTAAGCCCCCTAAAAATAAATTTCAATATAAAGGTTGTGCCTTGAGGACCGGCTGGTCATAAGTTTGAATTTGGAAATAGCCTGTTTCTACATATGCAAAGGTAAGACTATGCATGAATAACCTTCCCCAAACCTTTGTATAGCGACTAGCCTCCTAGCACTAGGGTATGTTAGTTTAGTTTACAAATACAATTTAGTAGATGTAACGTGTTACAAAATACAATTTTGTAATGCTTCTACTTATATTGATAGTTAGGTCAAATACGAATATACCAGTAATACTAATACAGGTTGGGTCCAAATTTACTAGCAATAAGGATAATAATTGTACTATCTTAACCCTAAAATAATCAATATTTTAAGGCAAATAACCCTAATATATGAACCTGATCAAACCTAGCTAATATTATGATCAATTCTTAAATAAACTAATACATATAAATATCTCCTGGTTTTTTTAAGCTCAAATGGCATCTACATCAATACATACTAGTGCTTGGTCACACAATGTGCTAACATATGTATAAACTAATTACTATACAACCAACATGCTTAATAACAGATACTTGGCACCCAAGATACAATTTGATTCCTCATGGTGTCCTTTCCTTTTGTTCACATGGAAAGAAAGAAATGACAAAGTGATCATTACCACAAATATACCACGGGGTAAGTTGAACATGATCATCATATATAAATGAACATCCTGCCTAGCGTATTTTATCCGAAAAGATTGTGTTGAGAAACTATTATCTGTATCATCGATCCTCCATGCACCATATGTAATGCTAGGATCCAGATCAGGAGCTGCAGTACCAAAGATTTTCTACATCAGTATCAGTTTTACATATAAGAAAAAGCTTCTCCTATAGTTTTAATTTTAAGAATATTGTATATCCACAAAATATATATATATATATAGATAGAGAGAGAAGGACAGACAGTGTGTCAAGGACAAAAGCACAAGAAACTCCCAATCTCAACTTCTGCTTTGAAACATAATTAGGAAATTACAAAAGCAATCCCAATTTATGTCATACTGAACAGTTTCTAACATTCCAGGGCTTCCTGTTCCCATTTCTTTTTCAACTATTTTGGAACTCAAGTTTAAATATTCATTGTGTAATAAATCATATCTAGGTTGAGCACGAGAAATCTCATGAGTTAAATAACAAAATCGGCCTGACCAGCAAATTAAATGGACAGATTTCATGTCATAGTCAACAGGTCTAAATGTCCAATGATTTGGCAATGAAGGCAAACAAGGCTCCATAGCCAAGCATCATTGTTGCTTTTATAGTTCAACTTACACCTTATGAGGTCTACAAACAAAATGTTAAAAGCACAAAAATCAAACTACCAGGACATAATGAGAACAAAGAATTAATTCAGGAAATACTACAATGTTGAGAAAATTATTGTTTTTCTCCCGTCCATATAATTGAATAACTCACCTTAGAAAGAGTAACCAGTAACCACATCAAATAATTCAAAAGTTAGCACATAGATATTAGTTCTAGTTATAATAATTTGCCTAATAATAGAAACTTGAACGAGAAAATAATAATAATAATAATAATAAAATTATATGGTATAAGATCAAATGCGATTTCTGTAACAAAAAAAATGATTTCAAAATTTCAATTACAAGCGATCAGCCCGTCATAAAAATGAAATCTTTTCAATTTAATCCTTAAATTTCAACAATTATTTCAAAAGGACAATGCGTTATCATCCTAATCATCCATCTTTCCCCGATTTTAATCACTGATTTTATTTTACTTTTTCTTACCTATTGGACTTAATTTATCTTAAGGGGGCAAAACTTTTATATAGATGGGTTCTTATCCCTCCCAGAGAATATTTCGTGGTCTCACAGATTTGCTGCTACTGTACAGTAATTAGAAACAAGAGAAGCCCCATAATGTTAATTACTTCAAATCAGCGAAACACTTTTTCATTTTTATGCTTTAGTTGTACATGATTCCCTTCATTTGCAATCTCTAGACTCTGTCACGTATTTTACAAGAAGATTTAACTACAGTACTGCCTAGTTAGTAGTCACAGAAAAGGAGCAAAGGATTTGATACAATTTTTTTGTTAGTTTTTTTTTTTAAAATTATCTTGGGCTTGTTTAAATATCAATGGTGAGGATGATCCTTCAGTACACCTCTGTTCTACTGCATAGAGGACTGGTCCACTAGCTTAGGTACCAAGTTGAGCTTCCTGTTTTACTCAATTTCAGATTTGTTACAAGCTATTATAATTTTGTAATTGGATTAAAGATTGTATAATTTGTGGTGTCTATTTGCACATAAGTCAAGTTTAAAGAATCTAGATGCAGTTTTTCCATAACTATACATAAATCAATTAAAATGAATTATTATACCACTGAACTTAACTGTGGATTCAAAAATTGGCAAACTATAGTAAAAATATGTGGCTGAGAAGCATATTCTCCATGTTAAACAGATCATGAATCCTGGGCAAGGCCATAAGAGTATAACATATAACCCACTTTACTCTCACACAAACCCTTGGATAAGTTACCTTCATGTTAAACAGATCATGTATTCTGGGCAAGGCCATAAGGGTAATAACATATAACCCACTTTACACTCACACAAACCCTTGGATAAGTTACCTTCATATTGAACAACACTAGCGGGAATTCCAAAAGATACGATTTCACTGTCCTCCCATCTCACAGTAATCTTCATTCGATACCATCTAATGAAACAACACAAACATCAGTTTATCTGGTTAGAAAATAAAAATGAACATTAGGAAGCAGAAAATAAAAAAAGTAAAAAATGAATTTGTATACAATATACCCCTGCTTAAAAAGGTCAAGATTGTGAAACCTATGAAGGTAGATACCAATCTCCTGTACAGTTTCCAACGTAGCCACCGACTCGACCTTCACAGAGCGTGGCATTACATAAGGCAAACACTCTACCGGTCAGCTTCAATGTTTCAGAGCAACAACACATACTTCGCTAGTTGCTGTATCATGCATAAACCACAGTAACCAACACACACATATCTCCTGTTTAAGTAATATTATCAATCATAATTAGCTGCAATTATCAAATTCCTGAGCCCCTTTCAAACCTTGACACATCTCAAACACCCCCAACAAAACTCATCCATTGATATTGACATTATGTGGAATAAGCAGGAGCAAGTTAGTGAAACTAAACCTGCAAATATGTATAATGGAAGAAACAAAAATGAGATTAAAAGTTTTATTACCTATAGTATACCATGATTGTTTATATTAGTATAATTTTAAAGAAACATTGTTCTGACTTGATCAATTAAAAACACAAATATGGAATTCTTTGTTATGTTGTGGAATTTGATAATTAAGACGGATAAATATTTATACAGTAGCAGTGAAAATAAATTTCAAGATTATGACGTGAAGCTGGAAAACAGAAATGAAATAGCCCCAACAACTATGCAGAACAGTGAAATTAATCACGCATACCCCGGAGAACGACAGAAAATCAATAAAAAGGAAATGGTGAGAAAACGAAGACCTGAAAGGAAAAGGCAATCGTATTCTAGGGTTCGCAATTGCCACAGAACATTGGGAGAGGTGTATCAAATCAAATCAAATTATTAACAATGATGTTCGAAATGAAATTAAAATGAACGGTGGACTGAAACTATCTCCAAATGGTCATGTTGCATGGATTTATAACGGTTCTTTATGTAACGACCCTTGAAAAATGAAAATGATGTTTCTCAATTGCACTGTCATCATCCAAAATATACATCGCGTTTGTTATTTGTTTTTTTTTTTTTTTCTATTTTTCGCAAGCCTATGGCCATCAACCTTACTGGAATACCACTCATATGACTTGACAAATCCTAATATAACCTCTAAAAGCCAAAAACAGAGTAAAATCTAACTTTTTTTTATTTTTTATTAATTCATTGACGATGTCTTTATTTTCATACCCTTTTTTTTATATTTTTTGCATTCTTATTCTCAAAATTAGTAATTAATTTTCAGAATATATATTTCATAATATGAAAATATTTCAGAATTTAACCATCAAAGAAGATAAATTACGGAATTGGCTTAATTTAAATATATGTTTGATAAATAGTTAAATACTTATATAATTAAAATTACTTGATAAATAAGAGAAAAAAAAATCAAATTATTAAATATTTAGATTCAAATACTTAGATTCAAATACTAATATAATATATTATCAAATTTAAAATAATTAGAATAAAATTAAAATATTATAATACACATTAGAATTTTATGGCTATGTCAATTATAAAATATTTTATTATTCAATCTACAATTATAAAATATTTTATTTTCAATCTACTAAGTACTTTATCCTTTTAAATTTTTTCTTTTTTATACCACCTTATTTCTTTATTTTATTAGACTTAAGGTCTCACATCGCAAGGTATGAGTTGTTCATAAACATCTTACTCTCTTCACCCCACTAAGATACATTTTCAAAACAAAACGGTAAAGGATCTATAAATATTAAAGCAAATAATTGACACTCTAATGATATCTTAAACAGTAGAAACATTTATTAACATTATAATTTTATAAAAGATAATTCCAAAGAAAATATATTTTAAAATTAATTAAAATAATTTTCCATTAAATATGAAACTTCTTTTATGATTAAATACATTAATAAAGTCATATAACAATGATTTTAACATTTATATAATATTAAAATGGTAAAATAATTTAAAGTTGTCATAAATATATTTATAGATATATTCATTTTCTTACAAAATCCTTCATTGATATAATATTTTTTAAGTTTTATATTTGTTATTTTAAAAAAAAAAAAGTACTAAACTTCCCCAAACTTACTGCTTGTTTTACTAATATACAGATAATTGTATCTTAATTAATCTTTAAAACTATCTCATTTGCATATAAACACAGTAAACTTTAGTTTCATACTAATTAATCTTTAAACTTTTTTTTTAAATAGACACCTTGAATTTCATTTCATTTCACTTTAATGCATATCCTTAAATATTTTTTTATGCAAGGACAATCAACAAAAAGGAAATGGTGAGAAAACGAAGACTTGAAAGGAAAAGGCAATCGTATTCTAGGGTTCGCAATTGCTTCAGAATATTGGGGGAGGTGTATCAAATCAAATTATTAACAATGATGTTCGAAATGAAATTAAAATGAACGGTGGACTGAACCTATCTCCAAATGTTCATGTTGCGTGGATTTATAACGGTTCTTTATGTAACGACCCTTGAAAAATGAAAATGATGCTTCTCAATTGCACTGTCATCACCCAAAATATACATCGCGTTTGTTGTTTGTTTTTTTTTTCTATTTTTCGCAAGCCTATGGCCATCAACGTTAGTTGAATACCACTCATATGACATGACAAATCCTAATATAAGCTCTAAAAGCCAAAAACAGAGTAAAATCTAAGTTTTTTTTTATTATTATTAATTCATTGACGATGTCTTTATTTTCATACCCCTTTTTTTACATTTTTTGCATTCTTATTCTCAAAATTAGTAATTAATTTTCAGAATATATATTTCATAATATGAAAATATTTCAGAATTTAACCATCAAAGAAGATAAATTACGGAATTGGCTTAATTTAAATATATGTTTGATAAATAGTTAAATACTTATACAATTAAAATTACTTCATAAATAAGAGAAAAAAAATCAAATTATTAAATATTTAGATTCAAATACTAATATAATATATTATCAAATTTAAAATAATTAGAATAAAATTAAAATATTATAATACACATTAGAATTTTATGGCTATGTCAATTATAAAATATTTTATTATTCAATCTATAATTATAAAATATTTTATTTTCAATCTACTAAGTATTTTATCCTTTTAAATTTTTTCTTTTTTATACCACCTTATTTCTTTATTTTATTAGACTTAAAGTCTCACATCGCAAGGTATGAGTTGTTCATAAACATCTTACTCTCTTCACCCCACTAAGATACATTTTCAAAACAAAACGGTAAAGGATCTATAAACATTAAAGCAAATAATTGACACTCTAATGATATTTTAAACAGTAGAAACATTTATTAACATTATAATTTTATAAAAGGTAATTCCAAAGAAAATATATTTTAAAATTAATTAAAATAATTTTCCATTAAATATGAAACTTCTTTTATGATTAAATACATTAAAAAAGTCATATAACAATGATTTTAACATTTATATAATATTAAAATGGTAAAATAATTTAAAGTTGTCATAAATATATTTATAGATATATTCATTTTCTTACAAAATCCTTCATTGATATAATATTTTTTAAGTTTTATATTTGTTATTTAAAAAAAAAAGTACTAAACTTCCCCAAACTTACTGCTTGTTTTACTAATATACAGCTAATTTTATCTTAATTAATCTTTAAAACTATCTCATTTGCATATAAACACCGAAAACTTTAGTTTCATACTAATTAATCTTAAACTTTTTTTTTAAATAGACACCTTGAATTTCATTTCATTTCACTTTAATGCATATCCTTAAATATTTTTTTATGCAAGGACAATCAACAAAAAGGAAATGGTGAGAAAACGAAGACCTGAAAGGAAAAGGCAATCGTATTCTAGGGTTCGCAATTGCCACAGAATATTGGGAGAGGTGTATCAAATCAAATCAAATTATTAACAATGATGTTCGAAATGAAATTAAAATGAACGGTGGACTGAACCTATCTCCAAATGTTCATGTTGCGTGGATTTATAACGGTTCTTTATGTAACGACCCTTGAAAAATGAAAATGATGCTTCTCAATTGCACTGTCATCACCCAAAATATACATCGTGTTTGTTGTTTTTTTTTTTTTCTATTTTTCGCAAGCCTATGGCCATCAACGTTAGTTGAATACCACTCATATGACATGACAAATCCTAATATAAGCTCTAAAAGCCAAAAACAGAGTAAAATCTAAGTTTTTTATTATTATTATTAATTCATTGACGATGTCTTTATTTTCATACCCCTTTTTTTTACATTTTTTGCATTCTTATTCTCAAAATTAGTAATTAATTTTCAGAATATATATTTCATAATATGAAAATATTTCAGAATTTAACCATCAAAGAAGATAAATTACGGAATTGGCTTAATTTAAATATATGTTTGATAAATAGTTAAATACTTATACAATTAAAATTACTTGATAAATAAGAGAAAAAAAATCAAATTATTAAATATTTAGATTCAAATACTAATATAATATATTATCAAATTTAAAATAATTAGAATAAAATTAAAATATTATAATACACATTAGAATTTTATGGCTATGTCAATTATAAAATATTTTATTATTCAATCTACAATTATAAAATATTTTATTTTCAATCTACTAAGTATTTTATCCTTTTAAATTTTTTCTTTTTTATACCACCTTATTTCTTTATTTTATTAGACTTAAAGTCTCACATCGCAAGGTATGAGTTATTCATAAACATCTTACTCTCTTCACCTCACTAAGATACATTTTCAAGACAAAACCATAAAGGATCTATAAACATTAAAGCAAATAATTGACACTCTAATGATATCTTAAACAGTAGAAACATTTATTAACATTATAATTTTATAAAAGGTAATTCCAAAGAAAATATATTTTACAATTAATTAAAATAATTTTCCATTAAATATGAAACTTCTTTTATGATTAAATACATTAATAAAGTCATATAACAATGATTTTAACATTTATATAATATTAAAATGGTAAAATAATTTAAAGTTGTCATAAATATATTTATAGATATATTCATTTTCTTACAAAATCCTTCATTGATATAATATTTTTTAAGTTTTATATTTGTTATTTAAAAAAAAGTACTAAACTTCCCCAAACTTACTGCTTGTTTTTCTAATATACAGCTAATTTTATCTTAATTAATCTTTAAAACTATCTCATTTGCATATAAACACTGTAAACTTTAGTTTCATACTAATTAATCTTTAAACTTTTTTTTTAAATAGACACCTTGAATTTCATTTCATTTCACTTTAATGCATATCCTTAAATATTTTTTATGCAAGGACGGGAACATTGCCCGTCAGAATCAATCCATAGATATGTTATACATTTATACATCATACAACACAAATTATTTTGATAAAAATTTAACAATAAATTTGGCACATGATTAAAAGTAGAGCTTTCCTCACGATAACCCCATCTTGACAAATTCATTTGCCGTGCAATTTGCTTTACGTGACATTGCAAAGTTTTTCCACTGCTCTTGTAAACACTTTCCATGATGGAAAATAACTCACTATCAACCCTACACCCCTCCTCTCCTCAAGAAACACAGTACTATTTAGAGAATGAGATTCAATCGTAATGGTACAGAGTTCTTTGTTCAGTCTTGTCAACGTTACAAAAGGGATCTGCTGAAAAAAACCCGAGAATAAAACTTCTTTTGTGATCCCGCATTACACCTCTACTAGCCACCCTTCTACATGATGTATTGACAGTCACGTCACAATTGATTTTAATTGCCCTCGGTGCCGAAGCGATCTAGACCCGTTGGTTTTGTAAGTCAACATAACAAGCGTCATTATCTTCATCATTGCATAGACCTTGTGAATATCTTGGACTTCCTTAAGCAACGCATTGAGAACACTACCTATTCCTCCATCTTGGTTATACCTCTTAACACATGCTCATTTTTTCTCCACCACACTTTATTTAGGTAAATTGCAAATTTTTGGGACCATTCCATGAATCGCCTTTAGACTCGAGCATAGCCACTGACCAAAATCTTGCTCCCTGAAGTAATTTGAGACATACAGGCCCAATCATCCTCCAAACCATATACAGGGAAAAATGGATTATCTATCATGTGTGTTAAATATCAAATCATTTGTGGGTAATATTGAGCAAGGCCTTTCACAAAATAATACGAATATCTTCCCACTTCCACACTGCCTAAAAAATGGGGCTCCTTAGTGAATTGGTCGAGGCTGATTTTGTGGAGAATTGGTCATGCGCTATCCTTTTCTAGTAAGGAGCATCCCCTCTCTCTTGAAACTTGAATAGTACAAATTTCATTAACCACTAGAGGAGGCAACATATATTCAAACTTCTGGGTCTCCCATGAATCATTAAGGTAACAAAAAAACAAGCTTTATTAACATATTGCATTGGAAATTTTCCATTAAACCAATTTTTCAAAGGCCCCCATCCGGTTACCTAGTTGTCAATCAAAAAATCTTTCTCCCTCTCATTTCCAAGTTTCAAGAAAATATTTTGCTCCACTTTGGTCTAGGCTTGACGGTTTGTGTTGATTTGAGCTCGCTTTCTCCCCCCTTAACCTTACTTGGACCGAATTATTTGAACCCACATGTCCTCTAGATTGTTAATGATCTTCCACCCCATCTTTGTGAGCAAGGCAACATTTGCTTGCCTTATCATCTGTAAGCCAAGATCCCATGCACCTTTTGGATTGGAAAGGGATCTCCAACACAGCCAATGCACCTTCCTCTTGATGTCAAAGTAGCCCTACACAAAGTTCCTACACTTTTTATTAATCATAGGGTCTACACAATTGATTTAGGCAAAGTAAGTCTATCTGTAAAGGAATGTGTTCCTCTTCTAATTGCTCAGTCTTTGTTCAATTTTATCGATAAGGAAGTGAAAAATGGCTTTGGATACCCGATCATGATGTAAGGGTATCCTGAGGTATTTGCCTAGGTGCAAGTCCACAGAAACCTTAGAACTCAAGATATTTGCTCTTGGCGTTGCCAATGTACATTATGAAAGAAATATATTCACGTTTTATCCTGACTAATTTTCTGGCTAGAGTTACTGAAAAACATTTGAAATGTTTGGTAGTAATGCTTTTACGAATAGGAGCAAATGATCAACAGAAGCCAAATATGTTACATCAGATCCTCCTCTAAAGATTCGAATAGGCTTCTTCCGATTCATCACGAGTGGATGATTTGGAAATCAAGAGGCATAAGGCAACAATATAGTGAGATAAGGGGTCACTTCTCTAAATGGCAAGAATGGGTCCAAAACCTCACCAGGTTAAATGATCTAGGAAATCCAATATCATGTAGTGTGTTTTTAGTAAAGTTTAAACTTAACCTATCATATGTCTTTTCCAAGTTTACTTTTAGAGTCATTCACCCCTTATTTCCTTTCTTATGATTCATAGAATGGAAAACCTTTTGGGAATGATAACATTATACGATTGGAATGAAACTAATTTGATAGGAGTTTACAAGCTTTTTCATAATTGTCTTCAATCTCATCACTTTATAAAAGATACGTTAGAGTGAAGGTTTTAAGTGTTTTATAGAGGGTCATACAAAACATCAATTATGGAGATAAGGAGTCATACACCAATTTTTTCCAGAAGACTGGAAGGTGCACAAATTGGTAACTATTGCCAGTAACCTCCACACTGCAGTGCCAAATACACCAAATTCCAGCTGTCCTGCCTACTGTCTCCTCAAATCCCATCCTAGTGACCACCTTACGGGGCCTTTCAGTATTGATATGAGTTTCGAGCAGAAACAGCAATGTGTCTTGGATGAGGCTTGTGAACCCTACAGTCCTAACCTCCGGCGCCTCGACACTTCCAAGACATGAGCCCGAGTGTTGTTCATATGGAGGCGCATCATTGCCCTTTTTCAATTGCTCCCCCCGCCGCCGCAACGGCGGTTAACCCTTCCGCCTTCTTGTTGTTGGATTGCAACCTGTGACCCTCTGTTCTTGCACTAATTTTAGTTCCCTTCACGCCTTTCTCTCTGCCTTTAGACGCCCCAGTCATGGCTTTTGCGCTGTTCTTCGTTGCCCTCTTCTGCATGACACCGAAATCGTCTGTTTTGTCTTCTCTGCGTTAGATGGTGTGGCAGTTGGGTTCCTTAGGGAGATTTCGTGATCACACCCCCAACCTTCGCACCCATTCCGGATTGGGCCTAAGTGTTTCCGAAACAAAACCTTGGGCTTCCAATTCTTCATTTCACGGTTCATTTTGAGAATTTTATTTCATACCTATTTCATTTTTATTTTTTATTGGTAAAAAAATATTAATATATAATTTATTTTCTATTCTCTGACAATGTAATGTTAGAAAATAAAAAATTTCAATTTTTTTTTCGATAATGCACAGTTGGAGAAGAAAAAAAAATTTTACTCATAAATGTTATTATTCTTAATTTAATTATAACAAAAAATTAAATTACTCATAAATTTTGTTAGTCTCGATTTAATTATAAAAAAAATTAAATTACTTATAAATGTTGTTAGTCTTCATTTAATTGTAACAGAAAACTAAACTAAGAAGATTAACTAAAAAAGTTGATATACTAAAAAATTACATCTCAACAAAAATTGAGACATTTGGTATTTTAATTTTTTTTAGAATTTGATTAAAATTAATCATCCTTATTTAAGTAAGGATTATAAGCATAATTAACATTATTTATGTCGTGAGCGAGAGGATAATTTTAAAGTAATAAGCATGAAAATACTATTTAGAGAATGAATGAATGAATAATAATAATAATAATAATAATAATAATTAAAGTAATTAACGCCAATGTAATTAGACTCAAAATAATTAAAGTAATTAACCTCATGTAATTAGAATAATTAACGTCATGTATCTAATTAGACTCAAAGTAATTACTTACAGGGAGACGGATTTGTTTGGAACGAGGAAAGATAGGAAGACTAGCGGGGTAGACTGATTGCGGCAAAGGTTTCCTTTAGAGGAATGCGCGGATATGCACGAGTTAAAACGCTACTCATTACCCACTCAATAACAACCAACTAGCACAATGAGCTGCGTTGAAAGCTCTTTCCAATTGTGAGTTGCATGGGCCCAGAGAAAGCGTATTTGGGATCTAACTCACCGTCGGAACCCGACTCGGTCACAAGAAAGCAAACATTTGATCTGGCAAGTGGACTGGCTCTCCATACTACCATGGTCGCTTAGAGGATAAGGAGAGTATGATTAGAGTAATTAGACTCAAAGTAATAGAGTAATTAACGTTGCAAATTTTTTTACTTCTCTAGTGGTGTATTGTCAAATAAGCAAAAAAATTTAAAAAAGATTTCGTAATAAATTTTTATATTTTATCATATAAAATTTTAATAAAATTTTAAAAGATTATATTATAAATAAATTATATTATTAAAATATAAAATTTTATAAATATAATATAAATATTATATATAAATTTTCTAATTAAAATAATAAAATATAAAATTTATAAATGTAAAAGTTTATTTGGAGAAGGTTTTCGGTAATAAACTTTTATATTTTAATTATTTTATATATAAAATTTTAATAAAACTTTAAAAAATTATGTTATAAATAAATTATATTATTAAAATATAAAATTTTATAAAGATAATGTAAATATTTAAATAAATTTTCTAATTAATTTTTTTCTTTGTTGGAAAAGTTTATTTCATAGAATAAGTTATTTTATTTTGAAATGTGAGTGAATGAGGTTAATTTATTATAGTAGGTGTTCAAAGAGATAAGGTTAATTTATTATGGTAGGTGTTATGATAGATAATTAAGTTAAAGGGTATTTTTATTTTTTCAAAAATTATTTAAATAGGTAAATATTAAATGAAAATATGTTAGATATGAAATGAAAATCCATTCATTTTCCATAAAATTATAGTTGCAGCCACATTGTTTTGGACAGATTTTTTTTAAATCAATTTGCTGATGTGGATGCTTTTTGTCCGTTTTTTTCCTTTGAAGCACATGTCTTGCGTACCCTTTTACCATTATTAGCAACTAGCAAAAACACATGCGTTGTTGCACATGTGTATTCGCATTTCTATTTTAATATGTTATAACAATTGTAAAATTTTAATTTAATATCTTTTGTAAATTTTTATATTTTAAAATATAAATTATGTAACATGTTTTGAAATATATTTTGTTAATTTTATATTTTTTGTTTATGATAACATGATAAAAAATGTCAAATCATCAATGGATATGTCAAATATTCAATGAATATGAAAAAATGGAAAGATGAGAGTTTGAATAGAATTCAAAATATTGTCGCACCTGTGTATTTGCATATTTATTAAAAATATTTATCATAAAATGTACGCATATATTAATAAGGAGAAGTTATATTTGTGAAAGTGGAAACAATCATAAAATGTTTAGAAGGTAAAATAGTCATAAAATGTGGACACCAAAAGGTCATATTCTCATTATATAATATATAGTATATAATATAATATCATATATTATATATTATGGATATAATTAGACAATTATGTATGTTGGATATCAATATTTTTTAAAGTAATTTTTTGTTTAAAGTTATAAGGTTGGTCTAGTGGTAAAGTATATATTTGGGATATAAGACGTTATGGATTATGGATTCAAGTCCTTCTTATGACAAATTAGTTTATTTTTTAATTTTAAAATAGGTGTAAGGGTAGAAAAAGTAGACATCAAAAGAGGTATTCCCTTTATTAACATTATAGATTAACCACGAACTATACATGGGGATTAAAACTTCCGTTACAGCCTCCTTGTGTCATTACTCTGATTTGAGCCATCCATGACGGGTGCATCACCACTGTCAGCCTCTTTGCCATTTCGCCAAGCCTCCTCATGGCCAATCGGATATTGAACGTCTTTGTGACCATATCTTCCATACTGAAAACAGAGTTTGTGAAGTCCTTCGTGCTATAATTGCAACAAGTGACCCCTTATAATCACCTTAAGCTTCAGTGGTTCATTAATATTGATTTCGACACAAAACCTTGCATACTGCCTCTTGCCACAATTGTTGTCACCCTATCAACTTTGAGCATAGTGTGCAATACTGACCCAACCCTACCAAGGAATTCAATGGGAAGATTAAGGATATGAGCCCACATGACTAATTTTTTTGGGATACCCACATTTTCCATGAAAGAAGGTCTCCATCACTGCACTGATATGTAGTGAGTTGTCACCATTCAAGGACCATCAAAGATGGCCTATTATAGTCCTCCTGTGATGAAAAAAGGACTTAGTAATAGTTATCAGACATGTCAATGATCTTTAAGGACCGCTTTTTCGCCCAGTCACGTATTAACTTAGCTTGCAGAATATGAAACCCCACACTTTTCCCAAGAACAATAACCATTAATAACCCCTTCCATGGTTTGAGACATTCTTTTAACTCTTCATCTAACATAGGAATCTCTCTATACCTAGTGGCATATTCCTTGCTGATCTCCAGGGATGAGAACTCATATTCCGGCATCCAAAACATCTCCCATCAAATTCAGAAAAGGCAACAGGATCTTCATGACTTAGCAATTTAGCTTTGTACGACTCCTCATCCCTATCGTGGTAATGTTACAAGACTCTTCTCCTACCTAAGGTGGCTCTCCATGACCTTCAACCTTGCGCTTGAACTTTTTCCATCTTCTTCAGATGTTTCATGTGAAACCCTAGTAGAACTTTCACAAAACATATTAACTCTTTTTTCATTGTATCCTTAAATTTAACCTTTCTCAAATGGTTTTTTTACATCAAAATAATTTTTGTTAAATATTAATCATTGATTGATTATTTTACTATCCTTCTTTAAAATTCATTTTAATTATTAATATATGCTATAAAAATATAAAAAAACAAAATTTTTTCGTTTTATTTTTTAGATATAAAATTTATTGTTTTAAAGTTTGAAAAGGTTATTTATAAAATAATCTAAAACGTTTGGGATTTAAAATAAAAAATATTAAAATTTCTTCTTTACTAATAGTTTATTCCTATTTGATATAAGATATTTTTTTAAAAGGTTAAATTTTAAGAATTATATAATATAAAATTGAACTTAAGGTGTTTATGTGCAAAAGGACAACAGTTTTAGGGACTATGATGAAATGAAAGTTTAAAATATATATTTCATAATAAATAAAGTTTAAGGGGTTAAATACTATTTTTTCAAAAATAATGTACATTTTTACTTTAAATAGATTAAATTTAAAATAAAAAATACATAATTACCAATTAATTTATCATAAAAGTGTTTGGTCAAACTGAGGGGATTAAACACCGGGGAGATATACAGTAATGGGACACGAGCCCATATATAAGAGAATATGACACCACCTTCAACCCAAAACCTTAAAGCATTAGGTTATGGGTCTTTCTTACTTATATATTACTCAACTTCTCAATTTCTAACCAATGTGGGACTTCAACTCACACTTGCACTCCAACAATCTCCACCTCAAGTGTGAGTCCCTTCCACATTGTAAACTCTCCCTCGAGCGGAAGCATACATTTAATGACGACCCCTTATTCACACTGCCATTAAACACAAAGGGACACGCCTCCTGAAACCCTTATCAGGAGGACTTTCGATGAAGGGAATCCACCGTCAACCTGGCGATCACAACCATCGGCTCTGATACCAGTTGTTGGGAACAAGGCACTAAAAAGTATTTGTTTTGGTGCATTTGTAAACCTTACATAAGCTTGCTTATATAGCAAAGTGAAGAACACCATCTCACAATACTAAGCAATGTGGGACTAAAAATCAAACTACAAAACTAATAATTCTCCCACTTGGAGTTTGATTATCACTTATTGTAGTTGTTTTCATCATCAATCATTCTTGAAGGCCAGTTGAGACACTGCAAAGCCTCAACTTCTCTGTTGTAACAACCTTTATCAACATATCCGCTGGGTTTTTACTTCCTAGTATCTTCTTCAACGTTAGTACTTCATTCTCAAGTAGAGATCTGATGAAGTGATAATGGAGATCAATGTGCTTCGTTCTGGAGTGAAATGTTGAATTCTTAGCCAGATGTATTGCACTCTGACTATCACTGTGCAAAACACTCTTTTCCTGGATGAATCCCAACTCTGTTAACAATCATTGAAGCCATATCAATTCTTTGCTAGCTTCTATTACTGCTACATACTCAGACTCTATAGTGGATAGAGCAACGATCTTTTGTATCTGTGACATCCAACTAACAGTTGTAGTTCCAACAGTAAATATATAGCCAGTGGTACTTCTTCGATGATCAATTTCTCCAACAAAGTCTGCATCTAAGTAGACTTATACTTTTAATTCACCTTTACTAAAGCACAAACACTTCTCCTTAGTGTCTCGTAGATATCTCAAAATCCATTTCACAACTTCCCAGTGAGCTTTACCTGGATTTGACATAAACCTGCTTACAACTCCCACTGCATAACCAATGTCTGGTCTTGTGCATACCATTGCATACATCAGACTTCCAATGGCTAAAGCATATGGAATTTTAGCCATTAGTTCTTTTTCTTCCTCCGTCTTAGGAGATTGGTCTTTTGATAGATGAAAACGAGTAGCCAAAGGTGTGCTAACTGGTTTGGCATTGCCCATGTTGAATCTTTGCAAAACACAGTTGATGTACTTTGTCTGAGATAACTGCAAGGTTCCCTTTTGCTTATCTCGCATGATTTGCATTCCTAGGATCTTCTTTGTTGGTCCTAAATCTTTCATGTCAAATTCTTTTGACAACTGCTGCTTCAAGTTTCTGATCTCACTCATATCTGAACTTGCTACTAACATATCATCGACATAAAGTAGCAAAATGATATAACTGGAGTTGTACCTCTTGAAGAAATACTAATGGTCAGCATTGCACTTCTTAAAACCTTCCTTGTGCATGAAGCTCTTAAACTTCTTATACCACTGTCTTGGAGCTTGTTTCAGACCATACAAGCTCTTCTTTAATCTGCACACCATGTTTTCTTTTCCTTTCTCTAAGAAACCTTCAAGTTGATGCATGTAGATTTCTTCATCTAAATCCCCGTGAAGAAACGCAGTCTTCACATCCAATTGCTCTAGGTAGAGTTCTTCACTGGCAACAATACTTAACACGGATCTGATAGTATTGAGCTTCATAACTGGAGCAAATATCTCAGTGTAATCCACTCATTCCTTCTGTTGGAATTCTTTTACAACTAGTCGAGCTTTATATCTTTTGGAGCCATTGTGTTGCTCCTTCATACGATACACCCATTTTTTGTGAAGTGTCTTCTTTCCCATAGGTAACTTTGCTAGTTCCCATGTTTGATTTGAGATTAAAGACTTCATTTCATCTTTCATGGAAATCTCCCACTTGCTCGCATATGTGGTTTGTCATGCTTCTGAATAGTCTTTAGGCTCTCCTCCATCTGTTAACAACATGTAGTTCATGTATCTCTTGTTAGGCACAGGAACTCGAGAAGACCTTCTCAATTCAAGAGTTGAAGTAAATTGTTGTTCTCTGCCTGATTCAATTACTTCCTCTGATTGAGAACTCTCAACTGGTGGACTTTCTACAGTATCATCCACCTCTACATAAGTTGGCCACTCGGTTTTGAGTTGCTGACACTTGTATTATGCTTATCCTTGTACATGACTCCTTCGTTGAAGATCAAGTCTCTACTGCTGATCATATTTTTGTTTTCATCATCCCACAGACGGTAGCCAACTCATCTTCACCATAACCGATGAAAGTGCACCTTTTTATTTGGGATCAAGTTTGTTCCATCCTTGATCGCTAATATGCACATAAGCTGTACACCCAAAAACTCTAAGATGTGAGACTTTTACTTCTTTTCCGCTCCATACCTCTTCTGGTATTTTATGCTCCAATGGTACTGATGGACATCGGTTGATCAAGTAGGCTGTTGTATTGACTGCTTCTGCCCAGAATTGCTTTGGTAGGCCTGACTGCACACACATGCTTCTGGCACTTTTAGTCAATGTTCGATTCATACGTTCTGCTACACCATTATGTTGAGGCGTACTTGGCACGGTTCTTTCCATTTTGATTCCGTGCTCATAGCAAAACTTCTTGAACCTGGTGTCTAGATATTCACCACCATTGTCGGATCTGAGCTTTTTAATCTTCAATTCTGTCTCATTTTCTACCATAGCTTTCCAAATCTTGAAAGCTTCAAATACTTCACACTTGTGTTTCAGAAAGTAAACCATACCTTTCTGGAGTGATCATCAATAAAAGTTACGAAGTATTGCTTCCCACCAATGGAAGGGACAGTCGTTGGTCCCCAAACATCAGAATGGATGAGTTCAAGCCTCTCTTTCTTTGGGGTTTTGCTACTTGTCTGAAAGCTGACTCTCTTCTGCTTTCCAAGTATACAGTCTTCACACATGTCAATTTTTACTGACTGAAGACCTGGTAATTTTCCTTTTGAGTGCATGACCTTCATCTCTTTCTCACTCATATGCCCAAGTCTTTGGTGCCATAGATTAGGACTTTCATTTGTCATTACACCCTTTGAAATCTTCCAATCATCACCGTGGAAGATTGCCATGTAGCCTTCACTGGCTAACTGGCCCACTGAGATTAAATTCTTAGTCAAGTCAGGAATATGTCTGACATTTTTCAATTCCCATACAGACCCGTTTAACTTAATCTTTATTGCACCTTTACCTACAATCTCACATGACTGCTCCTTACCAAGGTTTCCAGGAACATAATTCTTGAATAGTTCCGTTTGTGAGGTAGCATGAAAAGATGCTCTAGAGTCTAATACCCAAGACTCCTCTTTATCTTCAAAAGAGCATATCAACACCTCATCTTTTCCTGAGGTGGAGGCAACGTTTGCTTCGCCCTTTGCTTCTTGACTCTTCTGTGCACTCTTACACTGGTTTTTGTAGTGCCCGGTTTTCCCACAATTCCAACACTCGATCGTCTTTGAGTTTTGGGAACTACGATGATTCTAGACTTGGATCGTCTCTCCTTTGATTTTCCACGTCCTTTCTTTGGTTGAACTTCTTCCTCTTGACTCTATATGCAATACTGAAGAGGTTGATGGTTCACCCTACTCTCTTAGCCGGATCTCTTCACTGAGAACCAAATTTTGAACATCATCAAATCTTAACTTATTGTTTCTCGATGAGCTACTCACAGCCGTGACCGTAGCATTCCAACTTTCTGGCAGGGAAGACAAAAGTATTAAAGCCTGTACTTCCTCATCGAACTCAATCTCAACTGGGTTGTAACAGTGTTTAGTTCATGGAGATGATGTGCCACCGAAGCACCTTCAAACATCCGCAGATTCAACAATCACCTCTTCAAGTGAACTTTGTTTGAGGTTGATGGTTTCTCGTACATGTTGGAAAGAGCCTTCATGAGACTTGTTGTCGTCCTTTCTTTTGCAATGTTGAAAGCAACATTACGGGATAACGTCAGTCTAATGGCTCCAAGGGCTTGTCTATCAAGGAAACTCCAATCTTCCTCCTTCATAGCCTCTGGCTTCTTTCCTGTGAGTGGTTGATACATATTCTTATGATACAGATAATCTTCTATCTGCATTGTCCAAAAGCCAAAGTCCGCACCATCAAACTTTTCAATCTTCATCTTGCCTTCATGTCCCATTGTTGTATATCTCCCCAGTGTTTAACCCCCTCAGTTTGACCCAACAATTGGTATCAGAGCCGATGGTTGTGATTGGCAGGTTGACGGTGGATTCCCTTCATCGAAAGTCCTCCTGATAAGGGTTTCAAGAGGCGTGTCCTCTTGTGTTTAAAGGCGGTGTGAATAAGGGGTTGTCATTAAATGTATGCTTCCGCTCAAGGGGGAGTCTACAATGTGGAAGGGACTCACACTTGAGGGGGAGATTGTTGGAGTGCAAGTGCGAGTTGAAGTCCCACATTGGTTAGAAATTGGGAAGTTGAATAATATATAAGTGAGAAAGACACATAACCTAATGCCTTAAGGTTTTGGGTTGAAGGTGGTGTCATATTCTCTTATATATGGGCTCTTCTCCCATTGTTGTATATCTCCCCGGTGTTTAACCCCCTCAGTTTGACCCAACAAAAAGAAGTGTTGCAATATAAGATAATTTAAGATGTTTTTAGAATTCATAAATAATTTTATAAAAATTGTTCAGTGGTTGATTGAAGAAGGCTTTCACATTTTTTATACTTATTTCATTCTCTCTCTTTTTTACTACACCATTTTTTTAAAGGCATCATCTAGTTTATAAATTTTTTATAAGCTTAAATGCAAGGTAACTATTTTTTTCAATAATAAGGTTTTTTTGCCTTTGGCACGTGTATTCAAAATGGGACAAGTAATTTTGTTTTGGTTATCCTCCCACGTTTTAAGCTAAAGCCAATGGGTTTATTTATTTCTTTTTATCAGCAAAATTAATTTATTCAAACAAATAAGCATTTATTGTACTTTTTTAAGTGTGTGGTTAAATTTTTAGAAATAAGAAGTTAAAAAAAATTGAAAACAATATATTTTGATACGCTTCTTGATTATCAAAATAAGCTTATGTAAAAGATAGTTTATACTTTTGAAAACAAAAATACTTTTTTCATAATTATATTTATGCAATCCATGAAGGTCATATCTACTGACTTGGTCATGGTCACCTCTCAAGACAAATGGTTGATGTTGATCTGGCTATGGCTGACCTCACGAACTTGGCACATCTTAAGTGTGAAACCTCAAGACCAACTTTCATCTCACTATAGCTCGTTGCTCAACGATTACACTATCTACTTATGAGCATTCATAGCATCCGTCAACGAATAAAATGTTACAAGAAAGTAATAGATATCATAAAAGGAGTAATTAAGATCCAATTAAGGTCTCTTTTAGTTGCATCTTACACACACATATAAGACCCAAAAGGTACAATAAAATTCAATTTTCAATCATATATTAATATTTATTATTTATTTGAGCATTAGAGTCTAATTTGTAGTACCTCTAGCGACACCCTTTCAAAGGTTTACATTGTGGACTTCTTGGAGAACTTTATACCAATTCATTGGTAAGTACATTTGGCGCTCACCGTGGGGCCCTGGTAAAACTTCTTCCCTAGCCACCACGAACGTATTCGAATAATTGCAAAAACACCCACCATTTCAGAGCTAAGAAGATAAAATAAATAAATATGGTGAGCCATTTCTGAGTTGCGCTCCTAAACTGAAGGCAACGCCTACAATGAACATGACATGGCCAATCACATTCCTAAACCTCCCAAAGATAGTCGTGCACATTCTCCTCCCAGGAACAACCAAGCTCTCACTCCCTCCCAGACTAATCACGCCCATACTCCTCAACCAGACTGACATACTCAATACCATATGACACTGAGTTCAAACGACATCCCTTCGTGGTTAGGATCATGGACATTCCACTCCCTCCTAATTGCAAACTATTGACTCTCGACAGGTATGAGAGTCTCTCTAATCCTGATACACATGTGGATGACTACATCATGCAGTTGAATCTATATTCCACCGATGATGTCATTTGTGTCATGTTTTCCCCATTTCTTTGAAAGACCCAACGCTAAATAGGCTCACCTAATTACCATCTAATTCAGTTTGCAACTTCAGAGAGCTAGTCTAGCAGTTTACCACATAATACGCCACAAGTGACCCTAACCATACCACCTCTACAACCCTTGTCAGCCTGTGGAAGAGAGAGAAGGATTTGTTACACGATTTCATGGACCGATTTGCAACCACCTTTGTTAGAATTTGTGACTCAATCTAGAAGTCGCTCTTCACGCTATGCTCATGCCCTTGCGCTGATCAGAGCTGAGCATCTTTCAAGATATGACTAGAACAAGTCAACTAGAAAAACTAAAGAGAGACGCCATGACAAGCACTAGGGTTGCTTTAACCGCGATCATCATCATCGTGACCATAGGCGGTGATCCCCAGAGCCTGAGTAGAGGAGAGTTAAGGATGGTGACCTCAAAGGGGAAACACCATCTCTAGCGACTTCGCTGGAGGAGGACATACTAATTCAGCCTGTAAGCAACACCTCTAGATAGTATACAACGTAAGCTCAAATGCCACAACCTAGCCCCGACCCTAGCCAAGCATCAGTTCTCTTATGCAGATTTTGAAGGCATACATCCAGAGCAAGATGACCCAATGGTCATATCTGTGATAGTGGCAAACTAGCAAGTTAATAAGACACTGATAAACTAAAGAAGCTCAGTTAATGTCCTTTTTTAGTCTACTTTCCACAGTTCGACCTCTTAGACTCTTTTGTCCATCCCTACAACAAAATCCTATTTGGATTTGCAGCTAGTAAGTGTAAAAGGCTACGTCGACCTCTTCACCAAGTTTGAAAAATCCAAATAGAGTAGGTTGGTTCAGTGAAGTACCTCTTGGTATATGCTCTGTCATTCTACAATATACTTATAAGTTGACCAACATTGAACAAACTGGGAGCAATTGTTTCCATGCCTCATTTGGCGATGAAGTTCCCATAAGATAATAAGATGTTATCACTGTAAGAGTCAATCAGCAGGAGGCAAGGAAGTGTGACGTACAAAGCCTTAAGGTCACAATGGCAGCCAAACCAATCTCCTTGCCTCAGCAACACTCATAAGGAACTAAAGGAGTAAGCATTAATATGATTTATCAGATAGACTTTGACCTCAACATTGAGCATAAAGACTCACACCCAACTCTAGTAAATACATAGTTGATTGTTAAATCAGCCTTGCCCCAAAGTAAGTGACCAAGGTCAGAAGCCGACTTGACAAGGTCATGCAACAACAAGTCTCTAATATGGTCACCTACAATGCTGACCTCTTTGCTTAGAGTAGCTCAAACATGCTAGTTATTAATCTAGGGTTCATTTGTCATATACTGGTAGTTTATTCACACGCAAGGCCTGTAGCTCAACAACGACATAACTTGGGGAAAGATAAGTGACTTGCAACCAAGCAAGAGGCAGAGAAACTAAAAGCCACTAAACCCTAAAGACATTTATCCTCTCCCAAGCATTAAATTCAAGTGTCGTCATGGTAAAAAATTCAAGTGGAAAGTGGCACATGTTTTTTTACTACATTGACCTTAATAATTATGCCCTAAAGACATTTATCCTCTCCTAAGCATTAAATGACTTGTTGAAAGTGCTTCAGGACATAAAAATCTTAGCTGTCTAGATTCATACTTGGGGTACATCAAATCATGATGTATGCCTCTGACAAAGAATAAATGGTCTTCATCAGTGATGAGGTGAACTACTACTACAAGGTCATACCCTTTGGACTCAAGCATGTTGGCACCATATACCATCGATTGATGGACAAGGTGCTAAAAAACTAGATAGGTTGAATCATAAAAATGTATATTGATGACATGGTCGTTAAGTCCGAAGACCCATGACATCGTGCCTCTAACTTTACAAAGATGTTTGACCAACTACGTCGACACAACATGCACCTTAATCCTGAAAAGTGTATTTTCAGGATACAAGGAGGCAAATTCTTAGGTTTCATACTCTCTAGTAAAGGAATAGAAGTCAACCCTAACAAGTGTCAAACAGTTATTGAGATGCGTAATCCATAAACAAAGAAAAATGTTCAAAGACTAAAAGGATGACTTACATTGTTGTCACAATTTCTTCCTCGCATGCCAGCTAAGGCTAGACCTTTTTTCTAGTTGGTCAAGAAGACAAAAGACTTTACCTCAACTAATGAGTGTGAAACATGTTGTCAAGAATTCAAGCACTTTTAAGCAACATCTCTAATCTTAACTTGTCCATCTCCTAGAGTTGATGTCTTTTGTACCTCTCTGCAGCTGAAGACGTTATTAACACCACTCTAGTCCAAGATGAGAATACCCAACAACCCATTTATTTCATCAATAAGGTTTTACAAGACACAAAGAAGAGGTATTAGTTGATAGAGAAGCTAGCCTTAGCATTGGTCACCATAGCTTGACGATTGCATCCATATTTCTAGAACAATCAAATCAACGTCAAGACCGACCATCCTATTCAAATAATGCTACAAAAACTTGAGTTTGCTGATATAATGACTGTCTGGTCTATCGAGCTATTAGAATATGTGTTTCATTTTGAACCACAAAGACCTATGAAGACCTAATACCTCTCCGACTTCATTGTTGAACTTACCCCAAGCTTAATAAAAATTGACTTAGGTGAATGGACCTTGTTTGTAGATGGATCGTCCAATAAGAAATAAGGAGGTGTTGGGATTCTACTAGAAGGGTTAGATAATCTTACAATTAAGCAATCTATGCAATTTTTGTTTCCCATATTGAATAACCAGACTGAGTACAAGGCCCTTATTGTAGGTTTAAGGCTAGCCCTAGAAGTTGAAGCAGTGAAACTCAGCTGTAAAAGAAATTTACAATGACAAAGCAGATAAATGGGGAATACCATACTAAGGACGACCAATTGCTCAAATATTACCACGCGGAAAAAATTAATTGATAAATTTGAAGAATTTAAGATCAATCCCTTGGCCAAAGAAGAAAACTAGCGGGTCAACCTACCACCTAAGCTCGTCAGCACAAAGAGGTCAAGCCAACATCAAATATTGTACAAGAAACACTTAACAAACTTTGCTTGGATGTGTTGACCATTCAACAACCAAAACTTGTATGGATGGCCCCCATCCATAACTACCTTTCCCAGGACATTATCCCAAATGATCCTCATGAAGCTTGGAAGTTAAGAAAAATAGCTTGTCAATTTATCCTGGTTGTTGGTGAGCTCTTCAAGTGATGAGCCACCCGTCCACTCTTGAAGTGCTTAAACCTGGAAGAATCTAACTACTTCCTACATAAGCTACATGAAGGAATACATGGATTACACAACGGAGCCCAGACTATGGCCATTAGAGTCTTAAGAGCTTGATTTTATTTTCCCACTTTCCTTAACTACTGCACCAATTTCATATGCAATTGTAGTAAATGCCAAGAGTTTAGAAGCTTACCGTGACAACCTCCCAAGGGTTTTCGCAGCCTAACCTCTCGATGGCCTTTCGTGCTAAAAGGCATTGACATCTTGTGTGCCCTTCCTTAAGTTCACGGGCAGGTCAAGTTTCTAGTAGTTGACATTTACTACTTCACCAAGTGGATAAAGGCAGAAGTATTGACTCCTATTACAGGTTGTTGCATTCAGAAATTTATTTGGAAACACATTGCATGCAAGTATGGCATCCCACATGCTATTATCCCAGACAACGTGAATCAATTTGTGGACTCTAAGGTTGAAGCCTTCATGGAAGAGTTAAGAATCAAACATACTGTGACGTCGATGGAGCATCCCCAAACAAATAACCAAGTTGAAGCAACAAACAAGATCATCTTTACTACACTCAAGAAAAGGTTAGGAGCTGCTAAGACATTGTGGGTGGACGAGCTCCCAAGCATTATGTGGGGATATCATTTTTCCCTACAAATAACTACACGAGAAACACCCCACAAGTTTATCATTGGGTCCGATCAAATAATTCCAGTTGAAGTCGAAGAAATCACCCCACAAAGGACTCACTTTGATCAAAAGGCCAATGAAGTAGCACTACGAGAAAATCTTGACCTCATAGATGAGATTCAAGACCTTGCCTAAATTAAAGAGGTGGCATGCAAACTCAAGGCAAAACGATGATACGATAGCAAGCTTAGACCTCATAATTTCCAGCCTAACGACATCATACTGAGGACAACAAGCGACGCACAGAAGGATCCAACTCAAGGCAAGCTCGAAGCACCTTGGGATGGACCTTTCAGGATAATGGAGAGTTTGCAGAACAAAGCTTACTAATTACAAGAGCTAAATGCAAAACCATCTCATGGATATAGAATGCCACACAGCTAAAGCACTAATTTAGCTGAATGACTGTATGTTAGGGTGTTTTTTTCTACTCTAGTTCTTTTTTTCCCATAAAGCAATAAGGGTTTTTGGACTAGAAAGGTTTTAATGAGGCCTATCACATTAATTACAGTACAATTTTGTCTACTTCATAATTCTCTAAGTTAAAACTTTCTTCGCATGAAAACAAGTTTAACTAAGACACATAAATTCACAAGGGTCGAGTACGAGCCTAAACTCTATGAGAGTTGAGTTCAAGCTCATGGGTTGAATACAAATCCACAAAGGTCGAATATGAGCCTAAATTCCATGAGAGCCAAGTTCGAGCTCATGGGTTGAATACGAACCCACAAAAGGTCGAGTATGAGCTTAAATTCTATGAGAATCGAGTTTGAACTCATGGCTCGAATAAGAACTTGCAAAGGTTGAATACGAGCCTAAATTCTCTAAAAGCTTAGTTCCAAACAAGTGAAGTTCCAAACTTAGAATCAATCACACTTACAAATGTGATCAAAACATCTAACAATGACAAGCAAAGTCGATATTGCATATATTAAAAAAAACGCCACTAATAATTGTCTATAAAAGTTAATGAGTCATTACATATGCTTAGAAATGCAAGTCATTAGAAAAAGCTAAAACAAAAGACATAGATTCCCTATCAGTAGCCTCCTCCTTTCCATTCTCCTCCTCCCCAACCTTGTCTACCAGTTGGTCGTCCTTCACTTGCTTATCTATGTCAAAGCATGAGGCCTTGACATTGGTGAAGAGCACAACTTGCTCCATTTCCTTGTTAAACACTTTTGTGCTCCAAGCAGATTTGTTCTTGCACCTCTGTCAGATCAGCCTCCAAGGTCGTGATCTTTTGGCAGTCCTCTTCACCTTTTTTGAAAGTCTCCACCAGTTGCAGTTGTAAAGTAGCCACCGTCTCCTCCAAGCTCATAAATTTGGAGCTCACCAACTGTCAGTTCTTAGAGGCCTTAGCAATGAAAGTAGTAAAACGTTCACTGATTTTTTTATGACCCAATATGGCTTGAGCAAAAGCTATGACAACTCCTTAAAATCGGCCTCACAAACTGCCCAACTCCAAACTGATATCCTTATTGTTTGCCTCTAATCTCTTAGCCTTATCAGAGATGATGACCAATTTGCGACCTTAGTAGGTCAAGATGCACTAAGATTGCTCCAACATAGTCATGGTTGAGTCAAAGCTATCAACAACATCGACCCTCTCTTGTATAGTGATGTTAGTGGAGTCACAATCTTAGGCTTAAACCAGTCGGCCACAACTGCATTCATGCTTTAAAGAGAGCGAATATCACTAGAGGTTGACACATGTTCCAACCTCTAAAGCAAGGTTATCAAACTCGAGAGTCTACGTAGACTCATGAGAGTTCGGTAGACTCGAATCGTAGAATCGTAAGAATCTACTTTCTTAAAAAATTAATAAATACCTATAATATAAAAAAATAATAAATACATATAAAAACATTAAAAAATTGTAAATTCCAACCATATAATAAGTCTAAAATCCAAATTGCTCAAAATAAAACATAAGTTCAAAGTTTAGATGATACAACTTAATAAGTTCAAAACAACAAATAACAATGAAAATTAGTTCAAACTTCAAAGAGACACAATTTCTTCAAATTTCCATATCCAATCCTCTAATAAAATCATCTTCAACATCACTATCATAATCATTTCCATCATCCCCTCCATCATCATCATTTCCATCCTCCCGTCCATTATCATCAAACTTTTCTCCAGATGAAATAACATCATTCACATTTGCATCCAAAACAATGTTATCAATATTAATGTTATCAATATCAAGTGCATCCAAATTAGGATCATTTGAACTTCCTCCAACCAATCCAACATTATCAACAACAACATCAGCTTCAACTTGAGTATGCTCAACATTATCAGACTTAGCCTCATCATGTTCAGTGATCCATTCATCATCAAATTCAATGTCATCAAATGGAAGAGTAATGGTTTTTTTAACTTGTACACTTTTCAACTTCAAATTATACATGACCTAAATTAAATCATTCTGCTTCTTTTAATGTATGCAGATTCTTTTCTTAGTACGCACCTAACATTAGAAAATTCCACAAAAGAAAATTTGATAAGTACTTAAACAAACCAAACATTCAAATAGTAATAAAAATTTAAAAACAATAAATAGGTTATAAACTTAAATTACCATCTCAAATGAGCTCCAATTACACTCAAATCCAGATAACTACAAGTTAGACTTAACACACAAATAACATATTTTTTCAACTCAGGGTATCCATCTTCAAACATTTCCCACCATTCTGCAGGAAGTATAACTTTCCTACAATCCTTTGCATTTTTCAATGAGAAAAGTCCCCTGGCATAATGAAATTCAACTAGTTGCTTATTAATTTTTTTAATATCTTCATCATTATTCACCAATTTTCGCATACACTTATACAAGCAGTTGCAACTGGGGATTGAGATAATAAGCAGTTGCATGCAAAGGCCTATGAAGTTGGTTTTCCCACCTATGATCAATAATTTTCCAAACTGGTTTGTAACTATTCAAATACCAAATTTCCTATATTAGAAGTTATTAAAAAATAATTGAAATTTAAATGATAAAGTAGAACAAAACTGAAATTCAATAACTGGCAATTTTTTTACCTTTTCTTCACATCATTGAAGTTTGCTTTAATCTTTTGCTTTGCAATTTCCATCTCCTCATATATGAAACCCATGGTTGGTTTCGCATTCAGATCCACCAAACGAAGGACCGCTATAAGAAGAGCAACAACTTTAAGATAAATCACTATATTGTTACAAAACTGACTATCTAAAGCCACATACTCAAATTTTCTTCTCTGTTGAGATTTGCCAAACTGGCCTATCTTTCATTCTTTAGAGCTAGACAAACTCATAAATGAAGCTTTTAACTCATAAAGACAACCTAAAGTCAAATAAGTCGAGGAAAATCTAGTCATACTAGGCCTAACCAAATCTCTCCTATTTGTGAACTTCTTCAACATACTAATGAGCATGGTTCTACCATAAATATATGTCGTGATCCTTTTTCCCTTCTTAATAGTTAGTTTATGAACTTTTAGGTTCTTCTCAAAATCTTCAAAGATCAAATTAATGCAATGAGCAACACATGTGGTCCAATACAAATTCTTTCGTTTTTTCATTAACATTTCTCCACCTGGTTTAAAATTTGCATCATTATCAATAATAACTTGAACCACATTCTCTTCATTAACAAATTCCACAACATCATCCAACATCTTAAATACTTTATTAGCTATTTTTTATATGTTTGAGGTGTCTAGTGAATACAAAAATACAGTCCCCCTTGGACTATTAACTAAAAAGTTACAAATAGATTGCCTTTTTCTATTTGTCCACCCATAAGACATGATAGAACATGATGCAATCCCACCTAGCATGTATCATGACTAGGAGGATTCAAGGAATATTTGACTTGGATGGGAGCTTAATTGAAGACTTGAAGCCATAGTCTTAGAAATTTTCATTTGTAAATATTTTTAGTAGCCTAGTAAATTTTGGGTATGAGGTTTTATTCTCTTAAGGCGAAGTATTTCAGCCACTTCCTTTCTTAATTAGGTGTTTAGGTGTGTTTAGTAGAGAGAATGAGTAGGTTTAGTATGAGTACATGAAGGTAGGCATGTTTCGGGCTAGACAATTCACTTTATGAGTTGCTAATTGCACCCATGGGGGTGAATTTAGGTGCCTCACTTAAGGCCTAAGACTTGGGCTAATTAGTCTTAATCCTAATTAAGCTCAAGTCCCACATTGCCTTAGTTTGTGTGTCCAAACTCTCCCACTAGGCTATATCATGTGATCTTTGATTATCACGTACCCAAAGGATTCTTTCTAAGGTCATTTGGAAGGGAAATGGATTTATAGAGAGGAAAGGAATGGGGTGAGGCGCCATAAATACTAGGTTTGATAAGCCAAAAGGAAGAGGCCACAAGGGAGGGGTCCCTTGATAACTCTTAGAAGCTCTCACAAAGGAGAAAAGGGAACACTCAAAGGTAAGAACCTCACAACCAATATGGTCTCTATGATTAAATTCAAGTGTAAAAAATACAAGTGAGGAAGGAGCTCCTATTTATAGAGGTAGCTAACCTCTTGAACAAGATAACCTAAAAAAGAAGGGCTAGGTAAAAGCTCTTGGGGATCCTCACCTTTGAATTGAATGATAATAGTCCATTTTTTAACATAATCATAGTAAAAGCTCCTGGGGATCCTCTTTTTTGAGGAACTTCTTCCTAGTTGGTTTTGATCAAGGATTCCTTCCTTTGTAGCAAACCGAAAACATTTTGGCTTATCTCTCTTTGAGAATGATGCCCACCTTTATTCTTTCCCTATCCATAATCCATTTCTTGGGTGCTTCGAACCTCAAGGAGAAAGATCAAGGGAGAGCAACAGCTTTTTTGCATAAGAACAACCTGTTATCTTCCAATCATCCTTGTATTCTTGAAGTGACTCATCAATTCTAAGCATTGTTTTGTTTAGAAAAGGTCCCTAGATTTGATGATAAGATGAAGGCTTATAATCGACTCCTTATCTTCCAATCATCTCACACATATTTAAAAAAATTGGATTCCAAATAACATTGAAGGAAATGACACTTAGGTAAAACAATCCAACCACTTGAGCATCTACTTTCTCTTTCTCTAATTTTTTTATCATTTGATTTATAGTTGCTTGAACCCCCTAGAAACTTTTCCCTATAGTCTTAGAACCAAAAGTAAAACTTCTTTGCATTTGGTTTTGAGTTTGAGAGCTAGTTGTCTTCACCCCTTCATTTTCTCATCACATTCTTCAATCATGTGCAATCTTCTTTTTTTTTTAAATGATGCTTTTTTGGCCTCTGCAATAATTTTTAGCATTAATATTTTAATTTCTTCTATCACTAATGCACAAGATTCAATATCTTCTATAGTTCCAACAAGATAATGCTTGAATCTAAAAATTCCCCCATTTATAATCTTAGAGTAATAATTACATTTAACTTTTTTTACCATTGCCTTGAATATCTATCCCATGTTTCCAACCAATGTCAGTTCGATTTCTCGGAGCATTCTTACTTTTAGGTTTAGGAATTGATGAGGTAGCTGCATTGCCCTCAGATGAATTCAATCCACTCCCACTTCTAGCCATTTAACAAAGATCAGTAACTAATACTGTTAGTCTATTACTATACGTCTATATGACTATACGTTTATACCTAAATAATTTCATAACACTTCTAGTCTAGCATAAATAATTCAAACACCAGTCACCAGAATAGAACAATCAGAATTTAACTTTCAGATTCACCAGAATAATCAAAGAACAATCAAAATTCATAACAATTTCATAACATATTAACAATCAAAATTCAGAGAACAATCATTAATAATTCAAAGACTTCCAAAGTTCCACTCCACTTCGAAAAGACCAGAACAATTTTAGAATTCAAATTATTCAATAATAATTTCAAAATAATTTCAAACACTAGAATAATCAATTTCAGACTTCACTTCACTACTTCAGAACAATTTCAGAATTCACTATTTTAGAACAATACAGAGCAATGAGCAATCAGAACAACTGAACAAGGATGAACGAGCAAACATCAATTATAAAGCTGAACATTTACATGGTGACGAAGAAGGAGACGAATTACAAACCCCTAACTTGCAAATCGTCAGCACAAGGCTCGCACAGAGGGAGAAAACGAGGAGAAAATAGGGGGGTCAAGGGTGCGACAGAGGAGGAGAAAACAAGGTGGTATCAGTGGTGACAGAGGGAGGCATAAATGTGGTGCAACTTGCAACGAAAGAGAAGTGGAGAACTCGAAGGCGTAGCAACTCGCGAATTCTTGCTTTGCATGGTGGTGCAAGTGTTCAATTAAGGGAGGCAAAGGTACGGCGAGCTCACGCAATGAAGGGAGGCCACAGCGTCATCAACTTGCGATCGAAGAGGAAAAAATGTAAGAGACCTAACGAAAATCGAAATGAATGGAGAAAGAGAGAAGGGGTTTTGTTGAAATTGGCCAATTCAAACTTGTAGACTCGTTAGTGAACTCACGATTCTGCCCGAGTTTACTGAGTCTGCATGAGTTTGGTCACCGCTTGATTCTACATCCAAGTTAACCAATTAGGAGGAAGTAGACTCGTAGAATCAGACAATTCTATATGTAAAAATGCAACTTTGATAACATTGATCTAAAGTCACTCACTCTCCTGCCAGTAGGAAGCATCGATAGACAATTTTCTCTCCAGTGGTATGGGAGATGGTCCTGGGAGAACTAAAGGGAAGGAAGTTGCCCCACCAATGTGCTATTTCGACCTCCTCAATAGAGCACCAAAGGTCCTTGAGATAGGGGGATTACACTAGTATAGCGATGACGTCGCCACTATTGCCCGATCAAGAAAGGCCAATTTCTCAAAAATAGCGACCTCCTCGGCTGCTCGGGTCTGACCCTCAGAAGTTGTTGGAACAACTTCTACAACCGCAACAACATCTTGAGCAACCTCCGTATCAGTATGCTTCCTCTTGTTACTCGCCTCAACAGTAGTTCCCCCTTCTCCATGTTGAACTTGGAGTTTAAAGTTTTCCAACTTTGCTTTCTCATCAAAGCTGTAAATCATAAGAAACCCAGTTAGATCAACTCGAGAAAATAAAGAACAAATAAGTTAAAAATAACAGGGGAACACACTCTCAAGCTCACGCTCCATGTTCCTTGTAGAGGAAAGATGAGGACATGTTGCACATTTAAAGGTTGAGCAGAGAAGCCAACTTAGCAATGTCGACCTCCTCCTCGATGGTGATCTACCTCCCTTTAGTCCCCTTGAATATTTGGGGCATTTTTTGCCAATAGAAAGGGAACTTGGACTTCTTATCCGCCCCAAAGAAAATATTATTATGCAGCAATCTCCTACCTACGAAATCTACTATCATAAAATTAGTTTTAAATTTAAAGGAACTCGAATAAAGAGTGAAAAAACCTTTGTTTATTCGACTTCAACTGGTAAAAATGAAGGAATATGTTCAAAGACACCTACAAGCTGAGGTAGGTGCACAAAATTTGGAAAGCCCTCAAGAAGGCTCAGCTATTCGAATGCAATAGTGAAGGAGCCACATTTGCATATCAAAAGAACTCACGCTCGAAGTCAGAAAATAAGTCACCCCCAAATTGAAAAAATAAGGTCTTATATACATAGGTGAAAGGTACCTCAGACGACCCCTACGATAGACATTCTAGTTCATGGCACATGACTGTAGCAAGAACAATTATGCCTTCTCTAGGAGGGCGACAAAAGTATACTTGAGAAGATTACTAATGGAAGACTTGTTGAGCTTGTTGCGAAACTCGACAATATCACTTTGAATCCAATTATAACTTGAGGTGCTCAACAGTTGTAACTCTGCCTTCTTGTGCCCCCTTTTTTCTTTGGATATCAGAGGCCTTTAGCCTTACTCCCTTTCGCTTCTCCCCCTAGAACTCTCCCTTTATAGGTACCCCAACCTCCTCAGCTGCAAGAAACGGTTACTCAACCATCCCAACACCCGAAGGTCGTTCAACTCCTCAAACACCATTGAAAAGGTGTTAAACACCTCCATTTCAGAGGAATCATCATCACCTACATCCTTACTTATCCCTATGACCTTGAGCAGAAGTAAAGACTTCCCCTCTCTCTTACCATACCTTTCCCTAGAATTAGAAGATATTTTTCAACAAAAAAGAAAAACTATAATAACAAAGAAAGAAACAAACCTAAAGACAAGGATACATGAAGTCGTACCATGCACAAACAGACCTAGTACATGACAGAAGCACACCTTAAACACGAAGAAAACACGCAGTGTCTTAGGAAAAATGAGAAAGAAGCAGAAGCGTACTTCGCAAGTTGGGGCACAAACCACTTTTATACAAACTGGCCTCGCCTATACAATTGGTCATCCAACGGCTGGAAAACAAAACAATAACATATCCAACAACCACTATCGCAAGGCCAATCCTATGGTCCTCTATAACCCCCATGTTATCCAATCTAAAGGTCGAGGATTTGTTTGCGTCAACTCATCAGCCACTTGAGAGGACTTGTCTTATGCATGGCAATCCCTTATTGGAACGCAAGTACATCTTCCACCTACCCGCCAAATAGACTGTGCCCTAATGCAACAAATTTAGTCTCAACTCCAGCGACTCGTTTACACGTCTCGGACCTCAAGGGCTTATGCCTACCCATAGAGGTCATCCTTACCGACTTGGTCATGATTGCCCGTCAGGACAAGTTTTCCATGTCGATTTGGCTATGGTCGACCTCACAAACTTGGCACGTCCTAAGTATGAAATCTCAAGACAACTCATATCTCACCATAGCCCACCACTCCATGGTTACGCTACCTACTTATGAGCATTCATAGCAGCCACCAACAAATAATTGTTACTATAAAAGAATTAATTAAGATCCCAATTAAGGTCCCTCTTAATTGCATCTTACATATATAAGACCCAAAAGGTATTATAAATTCAATTTCCAATCATATATTGATAAAGCTATTATTGACTTGAGTGTCAAAGTTTAATTTACAGGTACCTCTGGTGGCACCCTTCAAAAATCTTATATCGTAGACTTCCTGGATAACTTTATACTCTGGCAAGTAAAGTATTCAAACATAAAAATCTTTATTTTAATAATAATAACTTATGAAAGTTATTTATTTGAAAATAAATTATTTTTCAATTTAAGTAAATTCACTCATGATGTCTTGAAAATGACATTATTTGAAGTTGTTGCTTGGATAAGAGATTTGAATTTGCAGTATGCTGTCATCGAGTTAGATCACAAACAAATTGTAGATGACATGATTACCATTAGCCTTAACCATGGTGAGGTTTGGTTCCCTCATGTAAAATGCAGAGAGATCCTTAGTCAATCACAGAAGATGTGTGTTAAGTGCTTTATTTAGTAACAAGTTAATTAGTTCGATCAGTCTCTCTTACTAGCACATCACATACACTTCAATTTAAAAGGTAAAGAAAAAGATTCAAAATGATAGAATAAAACAAAATAAGTTTCACCACTTACCATTCTATTTTGTTCTTTATTTTTCACTTCAAACAATGAATATTAAATTATTTTACTACAGCATTTTCCATTCCTTTTCTTTACATAAATCTAAAAATAACCAAAGAATCTTGATTCTTTAAAAAAAAACAAAAAACAAAAAACAGATGATCATGGTTGTTTTTTTTAATTGGTTTTCTTGTTAATTCACTTATTAATAATTGTAGGCAATCGTTAACTCATGATAATATGATATAGTTTTAATATTAGAACAGGGCACACTCTTCCTCATAAAATATATAGCACAACTTATGGTGCTATAATCTAAAATTTCAAATTATTTAACTTTTATAATAATTTGATTAAATTTATAGGAATGGTAAGAGGAAGAGGATCAATATTCTATAGTACTAATTATGGAATGATGGCAACATAACTTACTATATGCACGGTATGTGGGCGTCAATGCCGTATATATTGGCATAAACTGTAAAAGTGTAATAATTAAGTCGTCGACACGTAACAACTGCCAACTGGAAGCTTGATTCTTTGAGAAAATTGGGGCGTCCCAATGTTGTTTCAAGGAAAACGAATGGAGTAATAACAAAACCTCACAGTCACAGAACAAGATAAACAGAGAAGAATGGGAATATAGCATAAGACTGGAAAATTATCAGCTAAATCTCATGCAGTAACGGAGGATTAGGAACGAGTTTATTATATACTAGGAGAGAAGCTAGGAAAGTAACTGAAAATTAACTAACAGTTACATAACCGAAAATAATAGAAGAAACAGAAAGGTAGTTAATTGCAGTTGCTATAGCGACTTAACTACTAAGGTACCCTGTTAGTTGTTTTTATTTGATGGCTGAGAAGTCATTTTTTTATATATAATTATGTTGTTGACATAAAGTATGTATTTATTATTAATATCTGTTAAAGAATATGGTTAGTTAATTTTTGTATGTTTTTTCCTCTTAATCACTTTTGTATATCTATTTTTCTAAGTTTTAATAATATTTTTTTAACCACTACACTGGAATTTGAAATCTTGCTTAAAAGAATAAAGTCTAACATCACTTATATCTAACGGTTTATTACTTTGGAGCTCAGCTAAGTCACTACTTTAACTTGTATGCATTTTTGGTACCCACTTATCATATGTGGTGATTAGCTTTCCTAAACCGGAGAAAAAGAATATGAGATGTTTGGGTGGGAATAATTTGAGGGATTGGCTTTGATTGAGGCAGGTAATTTTATATTATACACATGTGGGTTTTAGTTGAGAAAGAATTGGGCAAAATGGGATTATAACTAAAAAACAAGTGAGGATGAGTGGGAATATTTAAAACCTTGTGAGTTGTGATAATTGCATGGCAACATGAATTGACACCATCCAAAATGTTCCTTCATCATAAATTGAAAGATGCTCACACACGTACATATTCATGTAAGCTTGCTACCCTGTCTGTTCAATGTTCAATGTTCAATGTTCAATGTTGGCATATTCCCGGGGCCATGGTTTTTGCCTTTCAGCTTTCTGAACAGTACAAGTGGTAGCTAGTTGCTAATCACTAATCACTGTTCCAACTATTATGTTGATATTCTGCTAATGACTAGCTAGGTGAGTAGTATTTCCTACTTCCTACTTCCTACTTCCTAGTCGCAGGCCACACTGTCACAGCAAATAACCACATATAATATGATGGATACCTGGTACAGAATCAATTTAAAAGGTTTTCTCCTGCAATTTTCATACTTTTTCTTTAAAAAGTTATAATTGTTTAAGGTTAATATACACTTATTTAAAAAATATTAATTAATATATTTCTATACTAAAATATTATTATTTGACGGATTTTATGATGTTGAAACTATTGATTATTAATATTTTTATTTATTAGATTAGTAACTGATTTAGGTACTTAATTACAAAATTTAATCATTAGTAAATATAAATAAATATGTAATTAGTCTTAAATTATAAAACTAATAAGTTTAGAACGAAGGAATATATATGTTTTGGCATTATTTTTAGTTTGGGTTTATTTTACTGCGATTTAGTTCGGTTACTATTTTTTGGGCAATTACTTCCTATACATTCTGCTATAACAGGTTTTATGAAATTATAAAATGATCACTACTTAATTTACTGTGAAATCCTGTTACTATATCGAATTTTTTATCCTTCTATTTTACATATGTTAGAATTTTTATTTTAAAATAAAATAGGTGTAAGTTGATTAATTATTATACATGGTGTATATATATATATATATTATTTTTTATAAAATATAAATTTTATCAATCTAAGTATTAAAAATTATAATATTATATTAATAATTATATATTTTTATATAATTTAAAATTTTCTATATATACTTTCTAAAATTTATATTTACATATTTTTAAATATAAATTTATATGTTAATTTTAAGTATATAATAACTTACTAAATAATTTTAAATTTTTACAAGATTTTTATAGTAATATTTATGTATAGAGTATACATTTAGGTGATACTCTTCATTTATTTATTTAATCAATAAATTTTCTATCATAAATCATACCTATAATAGTTATACAGGCTTATCTTTTTTTTGTCTTAAAGTGTCAATGACATATGTTTGAATACATCATTTTCCACATTTTGTTTTTTTAAAGCATAGGTATCATTTAAGATAGAAAATTTATTGATTCAAAAAATTCACAAGAGTTTGTTTTAGGAAATTAAACCCTTTGAATATTGACCGGGAGTTTTACATTCAAACCTCAAATTCAACTTTCCATTTATGTATACTAGTGAAAACACTAATACAATCGTGTTTTTGTATTTATATTTTTATTTTGATATGTTATAACAATTTCAAATTTTAATTTAAGCAAAGTTATAATTCATGCTACTCAATTTATTCAATTGCTGAAATTTGAACCACAGTTTGACTATTTGTTTTTAATTACTCACAGTTTGTCCCTTTAGTTTATAATTTGGTGATATTTGAACCATTTGTTAAATGATGGTTGTTGACTGTTAAATTATTAACGTTGATGACTTGAATAAATGATATGGCCGAAATAAGTTTAGCTAATTGAGAGTTTAGAATAAAATACTTAGACTAATTTAGGGTTTTTAGAACCCCTTATTTAGGTGACAAGGGGTGGGAAAGAACTCAATATGAACCTCATCGTAGTGTTTATCCATAACTTTGTCATGTTGTTCATCTCCATTGTTTTCGTCTTCATCATGCTCAACTTTGTCTATGGCTTCTCCCACATTCGAAACCCTAAACTTTGTTTAATGTATGTCACATAATGTTAATCATGTCACGTGGAAGTCAAATTTAATAAACTTCCCGTCAACGATCGTGATCTACCAGATGATTCAAATGTTATCAAATTATAAAATAGAGAGATAAAATATGGACAATTAAAAATAGAGCGTCAATGTCAGCAATTGAATAAATTAAGGACACAAATTATAATTTATCATTTAATTTAATATGTTTTGTAATAACATGATAGAATATACATAATTCACTATATCATTTTGTGTATAATAATTTTAGTTTAGTATGCTTTGAAATATATTTTGTTAATTTTCACATTTCTTTGTTTATGATAACATGATAAATACATATTAGATCATAAAAAAATATGTCAAATTTGTAATGAATTTGAGAAAATGGAGAGGAAGAGAGTTTGAATAGAATTCAAAATGTTGTTGTGCTTGTGTATTCATATTTCTATTAAAAATATTTATGATAAAAAGTATAGATATATTATTGGTGTTTAAAAATATTAGCAAAAAGTATACATATATTTAATATTATAGATATAAATTATAAATAATAAAACAATTATGTATGCACGATATAAATATTTTAAAGTAGTTTTTTCCCTTATGTTATATGGTTGATTTCGTGGCAAAGTTCACATATGGGGATATGAGAATCGAGAGGTTATAGGTTTAAATCCCTCCGTTAACAAAGTAGTTTTTTTTTCTTTTTAATTTTTAATTTTCAAATAGGTATAAGGATAAAATTGGAAATAAAATATGGACACGATAAAGGTGAATTTCTTTCATATATGTTATAGATAATATATAATAATTGTATAATATACATATATATATATATATAATATTATAGATAGTAAGATAATCTTGTATATTGGATATAAATGGTTTTAAAGTGATTTTTTTCTTTTAAGTTATATGGTTGACATAGTGACATAATTTATATGTAAGAATATAGAGAGGGAAAGATCATAGGTTCAAATTTTTCCATTAACAAAGTAGTTTTTTTTTTTTTAATTTTGAAATAGACACGAGGTTAAAATTGAAAATGAAATGTGAACAATGAAAATGTGAATTTCCTTTATATAATATTATAGATATAAATTATAAATAATAGGACAATTATATATTTTAAATATAAATATTTTAAAATAACTTTTTTTAAGATATATGGCTAATCTAGTAAAAAATTTCATATTTAAAGACGAGAAGAAAATAGATATAAAGATAAAATTAAAAAGGAAATGTAAACCCTACAAGAGTAAATACATTAACACCATAGCTATCTCCTTTACCGATGAAATTCAACGAAAATGATACATTTGTGCAGCAAAACCACTCTAATTGGAACCTTTTATTAAAATCATCCTCTCCTTAACCGAACCTATCTCCCAACACGGTGTGTCTTTTGTTATAATTAAACGTATATTTAAGTTTTGAACAAAAAAAACGTCTCAGTATAAGCTTTTCAATAACATATTACTTTATCAGTCTGTGAAATTATGTAAGCCATGTTTACAGCACTAGACACGGGTTTCGTACACCCACAATCTTTTCAATAACTCTAGTATTGAAAATCTAACAATGGGAGATATTTTTTTGCTTCTCCAATAAACATAGACCAACAGAACATCCCATATATACCCATTTGAGTGAGAAATCTGCCTATTGCAATTGTTCCCTGTCACTTTTTCTCTTACTAGCTAGAAATTTGCTGACAGCGGCATCCCATCACCTAAGGAGAGAGGGATGACGAAAAAAAGGGACTGAAAAGCAAAACTATAACATAAGCAATGCTCCTATATATGGACGGGTGGTAATTAACAGTAAGGTATGCTAAATAAGTGATATAAAAATATTTTAAAATAAAAAAATTAAATGAATTTATTAAACCTTTGCCCATCCATGTAAAATAATAAAGAGAAATTGTATTTATAACAAGTTTGTATAATTTTAGACACAATAAAAGAGAAATGGGATAACAAATTAATGAAAAATAAAAAATAACATTTCAAAAACTTTAAATGAATAATATAATTAAGCAGTAAAATCCTGCACCAATCATCCAATGGATCGCTGAAACCAGAGTCTATTGGTTAATATCACTTATTATACCCTTTATAATAGGTGGAATCAATTATCACAGATAGGGAGAGACGAGAGAGAGAGGAAAAAGACAAAAAAAGATTGGTTTACAAAAAAGCATAATATAAATTTATTTGGAAATCAATGACTGTTAGTTTCCTTTTTTACGATTTAATTGTCCTGCTCCTGCCCAAACCTTAACTCTGGTCTCTGGGTTAAATGTTTCCAAGTCTCATCGTTGGACAAGCATAAAAGAAAAGCCAACACTTTTGTATGCTTATCCTGAACTTAATTTTGTTCTTAATTTTAGTTTGTGTTCCACTTCCATAGTACAATGCCGCATGCATACATTGGGGTTTAGTCAATGCCACTAATTGACATGGTTGGTCTATGAAGTGGGAAAGGACACGCAGAGTTTTCAGATAGCTAGGTAGTGCCGACAACGCAGAGTTTCAGCATATCACTTGATCAAGTACTAGTACTACTGCAGATAACCACCAACACTGACAATAGATAGTGATGGACCACTTCAAGTCTCAATGTCACTTTAAAAGCTCTTCTATAGCACATTTACTGCAAAAGTTATCCAGATCATATATATGCTACATCAATAAAGACCATCCATTTGAGGATTAATTAGTATTGAAAACATGAGTGAAGGTCAAGCTGAGTTTTCGTAAGATCATTTTAAGATTTTATTTTTTATAGAAAATATTATTATTAATTCATTGATCATGTAGTACCTCTGATATGGAAACCACTAAAATATAAGATTTAGAAGTGCTTAGCCGGCAATTCAGCTCGGCATGATATTATAGTAAGAATTGAAGAGGTGCATGCGCCGCCTGGTATTCTATCATAACCCCCCAATTATATATACTAAGAAAAATAGAGAAGTTAGGCCAAAGTTCATGTATAAAATTGATAGGCAAAGCAAATTTTTAGTTTTGCAGTGTGAATAAAATCCCAATTAAGACCAAAAAGTTAGGGAATCAAGTGCCAGAGAAGGGACATGCATGGTGCTTTAGTCAGAGGGATTTTCTACCACTTTCAAGAAAACCATCATCAGTGGTTGCCATAAAAAAATTCTCCAAATGGATGGACTGAAACGAAAAATGCACTAGTGTGGGGGACCCATGGGTTCGATATGTACCAGAGATTAGCCACCTTCAATGGTTCTTAGGCAGGCATGTTAAAAATTCCACCCTTGTAAACCACCTTTCATCTTAAACTCCCAACTCACCATTAATTCAAGCTTTTCAATTTTATATTGTCTTTCTCTATTTCCATAGGCTTTGATAAAGTATGCCACTTTTCTTTTCTTTATTTTCACTCCCTATCATTCAAGAACGTGTGGCACACTTCCACTTAACCACTGTCCTTTGACTTCTCCCTCTCTATTTAACCCATTATTGTTTTCTTCTTGCAAACTATGATGATTTCTTGCCTTTTCTTATTTCTCTATTTCAAGGCCAAACTCTTATATAAGTAGTACTGGCAAGCCAAACCAACCACACCAAGTACAAACACAGAATTACAACACACCTTTCTTCTTATACTCTTTTTACTTTTTAGTAGGCACACCAAACCACATCACACACCCTCTCAAACAGAAACTGAAAGAGATGAATCCTGATCAGTTTCAGAAGAACAGCATGTTCATAGAAACCCCTGAAGAAGGTGGCAAAAACTTCGACGACGATGGACGAGTCAAAAGAACCGGTATACATAGATATCAATTGTTATATGTATAACTACTATTTACTCTATATAGTCCATATACCTCATAGTCCTATATATACATATGGATATATGGATATATAACATTAATAATAATGATATATAATAGCGTAAACATGTTGAGAAGGATTTAGTTGTAACTTGTTTCATGGATGTGTTTGAAGGTACATGGATAACTGCAAGTGCCCATATCATAACGGCAGTGATAGGGTCTGGAGTGTTGTCACTTGCATGGGCAATAGCCCAAATGGGCTGGGTGGCTGGTCCAGCCGTTCTCTTTGCCTTCTCTTTCATCACATACTTCACCTCCACTCTTCTTGCAGACTGTTATCGTTCACCTGACCCTGTTCATGGCAAGCGAAACTACACCTATTCCGACGTTGTCAGATCTGTCTTAGGTAATATTATTATTATTCATTCATTTCATGCAGTTTAATTAATTAATATATTTCCCATAAATATTTCTATGTCTTCTTTCACGTGATTTTGTTTCTAGATGAATCATGAACATATATATATAAATTTAATACTAATCTATGATTTGAACAAGTAAAACTTGTCATCACCAAATTTGAATGCAACTAGCACCGACGTCAAAATTTAACGTATCTTATAATCTGTCGTTTTCTATATCCGTAGGAGGGAGGAAATTTCAGCTGTGTGGATTAGCTCAGTACATAAATTTAGTCGGTGTAACGATCGGTTACACGATAACGGCTTCAATTAGTATGGTGTAAGTTTCCATATCTAAATAAAATTTGGACGGTGGTATATGGTGTGAAATGTGATGATAAAAAGTGAGTTTTGTTTTTGAAACCAATCAGGGCGGTGAAGAGGTCCAACTGTTTTCACAAACATGGTCATCATGTTAAGTGTTATACGTCAAACAACCCTTTCATGATCCTCTTTGCTTGCATCCAAATCGTGCTTAGTCAGATACCGAATTTCCATAAGCTATGGTGGCTCTCCATTGTTGCAGCAGTTATGTCTTTTGCTTATTCTTCCATTGGCCTAGGCCTCTCCGTAGCTAAAGTGGCAGGTAACTAACTAGCCAACTAGAATGTTACATAAATATATACATATATGAATGAATAATGATGTTTGGTTGATGGTGAAGGTGGTGGAGAACATGTACGGACAACCTTAACGGGAGTGCAAGTTGGGGTGGACGTTACTGGATCCGAGAAGGTGTGGAGAACTTTTCAAGCTATTGGTGACATTGCTTTCGCTTATGCTTATTCTAACGTCCTCATCGAGATACAGGTCAGTAACTTATGTGTTATTCTAGCTATCGTCTAGCATTGAATTTTATTTATTCACTCCAAATACAATTAACCTTTACGAATAAATATAAAGCACACAAAATATATGAAAAGATGATATAAAATTACTTTTTTATACCTATCCACACCATTAATACGGCAAAGTTTTTGGAAGTGCCAGCCGCCAGGTGTATAGTAAAACTATAGCCATTGGAGTTCAACGGCTACTTGGCCATTTTGAGCAAATCCAAATTCTTATTTACCATTTGACTAACAAACACTTCTATTTTCTACTTCTCTATGCGTGGCACTCAGATCTTAGTCTAAATTAAATTGGAGTTGCCGTTCTAATGGATTCGTAAGAAAGTTTCTATGTTAAGTCATTCAATCAAACTACAAGACATTCTAATTATCGAATTAATTGGAGAAATGATACACTGTTTCTACTAAAACATTTTCTGAACGATCTAAATATAACATCAATTATGTTAAATAATTTATTTATTTTGTTATAATTAACTGCTATTAATGGACCAAGATATCATATAATATGTATTGGCACGTTTTTGTTAAATACAATTATACAAGTCATTACTTATCCATTAAAGTAGGAGAATCTATTCTAATCGGAACTAAAGATTCTTAATCTTTTATTTTTAAGTGGAAAGCAGAAAAGATAAAGGGTAACTTTTTGCCAAAAAGTCATTATTCTATATTGGAAAAGATGCCAAGCCAGTAGACCGTAGGTAATGTATCACTAATATATTATTTTGAACATTTTACTGTTCATTGGAATTGAGAGAAAAAATATAGCAGGACTTATCTTTACACTTTCCATTAATTTAAATATTTTATTTAATTCTATTCTATTATACTCCCCTCAATCAAACAAGTCGTAAATTTTCTTATATATACATTTACACTTGTTTGATTTAGTTTTGTTTTTAATTTTTGAAAAGAATTTTCAAAAAATATTTTTTAAAAGAAAAAAACTTGTTTGATAAAAATTAAATTTTACAAAAATTTCATTAATAAAAAGAAAAAAACAATATGTTGTCATTATATTTTAAATTTTTTAAACAAAAATAAAAAACTAAAAGCAAAACTACTCATAAATGTTACTATTTTTTTAATTTTTAAAAACTAAAAAATTAAAACTATTTTTAAAAACTTTAAAAAAACAGTAATCAAATGAATTTTAATTATTAAATACTAAAATATTAAAAACAATTTTATTAAATTATTATCAAACAAGTACTTAATCTTTTTAAAACTAAAATAATAATTGAACAGAGAACACCCCAAACATTCACCAAAATCCTACATATGTTTAGTCCTTTGAAATATTTCGAAACACAATTTTTAATCCCTGATAAATTATTTAAAAAATTTAATTGATACATTGTCAATATAAAGATTTTTACACTAACATTCAATCACAACTCTTCATTTATTGTAAATTTATTAACTTTATTCATTATTACTTTAAAAATCACAAATAAAAAATCATGATTAAATGTCAATGTAAAAATCTTTACACTGACAGTGCATACCAATTAAACTTTTATTTAAATCTTATCACTTTTGATAAATGTAAGAAGTAAGAACTAAAACCATTAAATTTTTATAAGGATTAAACATAACATTCTAAGATATTGAGTCAAATCTTTATCCCAAATTTCATACATGTCAACATTAATGAAATAGCTTGGTCGGAAAAATCTGACTAAAAAAGTAGCTCTTAATATGGGACATTTATGGTATATTTGCACATAAGTATAAATATATTTGCCAAAACGTCTAAGAATCACTTTCATTGGAAAGTAATGATTATCTTTAAGGACACGCGATGACATTTTGCTTGCATCCCCACCATAACGGGGACCACATAATTGCAGGACACGCTGAAATCGAGCCCTCCGGAAAACAAGGTCATGAAAAGAGCAAGTTTGATTGGCATCTTGACTACAACCTTGTTCTATGTACTATGTGGCTGCTTAGGTTATGCAGCATTCGGAAACGATGCGCCAGGAAATTTCCTCACAGGATTCGGCTTCTACGAGCCCTTTTGGCTAATAGACTTTGCTAACATCTGCATAGCCGTGCACTTAGTTGGCGCATATCAGGTAAACAACTAGAATCAAACCTATTTCCTAATTCAGCGTTCTATGACATACGTGTATTTTGTTCATAGTGTTTTATGCCTTATTTATCAGGTCTTCTGTCAGCCCATATTTGGGTTCGTAGAGAGCTTGAGTAAGGAAAGGTGGCCCAATAGCCAATTTGTAAATGGGGAGCATGGAGTGAAATTTCCACTATGTGGAACCTACTATGTGAACTTTTTCAGGGTGGTGTGGAGAACAACCTATGTTATCATCACTGCTTTGATAGCTATGATGTTTCCATTCTTCAATGACTTCCTAGGCCTGATTGGTTCACTATCCTTTTGGCCATTAACCGTTTATTTCCCCATAGAGATGTATATTAAGCAGTCAAAGATGCAAAGGTTTTCCTTCACGTGGACATGGCTCAAGATATTGAGCTGGGCTTGCTTGATCGTTTCTATTATCTCAGCAGCTGGTTCCATCCAAGGCCTCGCTCAAGATCTTAAGAAATACCAGCCCTTCAAAGCCCAGCAATAATCATTTGTCCAAAGTTCTTCATAGCTTTCTTTGCTAAGTCACTTTGTTTTAATAAGTTTCAGCATGTCTGTGGATAATGTAATTGTTATCAAGTGCTTATAAAAGAAAGAATATAACACCCAGCTGCACTGTATAAATTTCAAGAATAATTCCAAGGTGTATGAAAAGGCAGTACTATCATTTAACGTTGTCATCTACAGTACATGCACAATATATACATACCCACTTGATTCAGTGGAGCATGCACTAAGCTTGTGTCCGCATCAAATGCATTTAAATAGCAAAACGAAAATTCCGGGCAAGAGACGGAATTCATATTCGCTAGCTGGTCATGAAATCCTGTAATGGTACAAGTATAATGATGAAGTTGCAATCAACAACTATCTCTAACCGTGATTCTGGAAAACAATCTAACCTTCAGATGGCGAGATCAATCCATGTAGAACTAGGCAGTTTAAATCAGAAAGGAGACTGTCATCTAGCAACTCCATTTCTCAACTGTCTCAGGTTCTATGTCAATCAAGTCCAATAGAAATGTCCAACAACCGTTCTGCATGTTTATTTCCAGCAATATTTTAAAGATAAGAATTCAAGAAAACATTTTAGTATAGGCTTATTTAGTAAGTTTGGCATGTGAAAAATGGTGAAGAAATAGGGTGGAGAGCAGAAATAGTAGAGAAATAGAAAACTAAGTTTGTTTGGTAGAGGGAAGATGAAGGAGAAGAGACATAACATGGTGTAGGTCCCACATCTTTTATTCCTTTGCAAAACAGTGAAGAAATAACTAGTAAACAGGAGACAGCAAAAAGAATCGATTATGCAGGAAACACAATCGATTATCTACTAGCTACTAAGCGAAATGATACGAGGGAAACACAACTGATCATGAGGGAAACACAATTGATTATGAGAGAAACATAATCAATTCCAAGGAAAATATAGTAGATCGATTATTAAATGAAACAATTTCAAAAAATATTTTTCTATTTCTATAAACCCAAACACTGCTATATTACTAAATTCCTCAAATATTTCCATTTTCTCTCTATTTATCTCCCTCCTATTTCTCAACTATATTTTACCTTCCTATCAAACACACTTAGGATCACGGTCATAGTTGAACTTGTAATTATACAGAAGAGCAAATGCTCTTTCCATTATCTTCTTTCTAGAGTGGAGCCAATGCTCGTATCATCTTTTCGTTGCTTTAGCATTCTCTATTTCTCTAAAAACCAAACACTCTTATTTCTGCCATATTCTCGCCTATTTCCATTCACACTATTTATCTCTTATTTCCATTCATGCTATTCCTCACCTATTTTTTTCCTTTCCGATCACCACACCCTTAGGATCATGATAGTAGGTGAGTTAGTGTCTGTATAGCAGAGCCAATGCTCGTATCATCTCTCTTTGTTTTGGCATTGTCCAATGGTAATAGTACAAATGCAGGGATGAATGAGATATTACATGTCCAAGAAAAGAAGTAAACCATACTCCAATTTGCTTGAATTAAAGATACCAAGTCAGAAACCCTTATGACTGCTAATCTTCTACAAGCCTCAAAACAGTGCTCATTCACATGAACTAAGTTTTCTGTGAGATTGAAAAGGCATATACATCTTGGACATAATGAAAATCTATCAAACATTGGATGTAAAAAGTTAAACCAAATAAATGTACATAGGGCATTGTTGTATTTCTATAGGATAACATTTTACAATTTACACCACATGCCTACTAAAAACTGCAACACTAAATTGAGCAGAAAATCTCAATTACAACTGCCAGACTAAAGAAACAAACGTTTTAGTGTATTACCCAAATAGAGAGATCAACCAGACTCCCTCTCACTCATGACAAATGCCTGAATGAGACTTTGGGCAGCATGAGTTTGCTCAGGGGTTCCAGATATTATAATTTTAGTTTCCACAGCTCCAGGCTTTGGATCAGTGATAGTAATATTTGCATCAGATATCTGGGTGGATCACATAGAAACTGTCAAACTCATGAAAAATTATAAAATGATTTCATCACCATACAACAAATTATCTTCCAATTAAAATAGAAAAGGGTGCACCAATATTTTCATAGTGTTTTTTATTCTATGTTGTGTACTGGATCCAGGGGTTAACAGGCAGGAAAATGTACTATTTGTCATATTAACACAATCAAAGCATTCTCAATGCATCAAAATGTAACCAGTCCTAATTACACTCTTGGGCCCATTAGTTAGGACCATGTACAAATTTTAGCTCAAGTTTTTTTTACAAGTATGCCCTTGTATTTTTAAAATCAACTCAATTTGGTCATTATATCAATTTTCTTAATCTAAAGCCCCAAATTCACATTTTCTATCAAAATATTTAAGATTTATGAAGAATTAGATATGCAGAAAAAAATAGTGACATTTTGATAAATTTTGAAATATTATGTATGACGTGAGATTAGGATTTGATGGGGAAAAATTAGACATTTATTTTAATTAAATTATATCTTTTGATTGATTAGTTTTTAGCAGAAGATTCAGATAATTTAATTCATTTAATTTGTGAAGATTGGGTGGAAGTGAAAATTTGAGGGTTTTGGTTCAAAGAAAATCATAGAAAGGACCAACGTTGCTTCACTTAAAAAAAAAAAAAAGACTTAATTGACTTAAAAGAACATTAAGGGATCAAAATCACACCCAAACTAACAACAACATAAAAGCTTATCCCATTAAGTTATATAAGCTACATGGATACATCATACAAACTCAAAGGACCCAAATGCAATTATGCCTTTTATCAATAATTTATTAATTTTTATCAGATGTCCCTTTTTGTTCCCGGAAAACTTGTAAAATTATGTTATGACACAAAATATGGTGCAGGTGTGGATGCATGAGTAGTGCAGGTAACTATTTAATTTGTAAAGCACAAAAATCATCTAACAGTCAGATACAACAACAAAATATTGTACCCCTAGGTCAATCAGCTTAGATAACATGTAAAAAATTAACATCACAAATTATCAGATGCAGAGGAGTTCACCTGAAGTATTTGTTTCAGGCATTCACCATCTTCCCCATATATTACAGGTACCAGTGCTCGAGGAACAACAACTTCCACAGTGGTACTTGTGATAATAGGTTGGCCCCCCCTGCATGGGGAAGAAAAGCCTCAGTATTAGTGAGAGATAGAGAGAACAGAGGAGAATTTGAAAATTAAAAAGAAAATAATAAAAGAAAACAAAATCATTGACAGCTATACTGCAATAGACACACCCTGCAAATCCTGAAATTCTTCTAGGAGGACCTCCTGGAATGTCCGGCAAACCAATGGGAGCACCACCTTCAAGCACACCCTAGAAACCACATATCCAACACACAGGTAGGCATATCATTGCATAAAGGGAGCTTCTTTAAAACATGAATTTAATTAATATGCACCGACAGTGTAAAAGAGTTTTACATTGACATTCAATCACAACCTTCATATATGGTAAGTTTGTTGACTTTACCAATTAAAAATTTAAAATTCATATAAACGAAAAATTATGATTGAAAGTCAGTGTAGAACTTTTTTACACTGTCAATGTATAAAAATTAAATTCTTAATACATTATGGCTTCTAAGCTTTTAGAAGTCAGAACTAAATATTGACACATCATTCCTTCTAAAATTTTACATTTGAGAAAAAGAGTAGTTAATTTGGCCTGGATAATGGGATATTCATACAAAGTTCAGTCCTCTTTTATTGACTGATATTTATCTGAACACAGCTTCCATCAGTTACTGGCTGAAGACTGCCCAATGACCCTAGATTTAAAAAAGAAGAAAATTCCTGGCAAGGATTGATCTATGTTGCAACTTTTTGTGTTATATATGTAAATAAATGGATAGATTAATGATTAATTATAACTTTTAAGACAACTTTTTTATATAATTTTTGTCAGTATCTCTTAAGAAATTATGGAAGTCACAATTGAAACAAAATATTTTATAAAATAAGAACCTTTAAACAGTATAGAATTTACCTCACCTACACTTGAAAAAACTTGCACTTTATATTACAATTACATACACATTCATTTAGACTCCAACCAAACCTGTTAGATCACTCTTCCCTCTTTCAATTTTAACTTTCACAAGACTATAACTTCCACATTTTGCCAAAGTGTTTGATAGTAATTTAAATGACATACAGATATGTTGCAAAAGCAGTGTTTAAGCCAAAATTAGAACCAAAAGAGTAACAATAGACCGATACCTGAGGACCCCATGGTTTCCTTTCAGATATGTGAGGAGGAATGCCTGGTCTATGTATATTATTCAAAAAAGGAGGGCGATCATCAAGAGGAAAACCAGCATGAGGAGGTGGAGGACCAATTTCAGAATACATCCCAGGAGGTGAAAGTCCCCGCCTTCCTAAATAAGGTGGGAACGGAGAAAGTTGATCCAGAAATGGAGCATTTGAAGGATAATTGACAGATGGATATGAATCACGAAAGAAATGATGTTTTAATCTAGTGGTTATTTGCAAAAGAGCATCATGCACTGCCTCAATTTCTCCATTTACCTGTCAGAAATTAAACAAGATACGCAACAACCATGTGATATATAAACCAACAACCAGCAACCATATGTGCCATGCCAACTAATAAACATAATTATCCACAAGTTACTCCAACTGCTCATTTTGAAAAGCTACAGTACTTCTCAATATGACCATATTAATTGTAATTTTCCCTAAGAAACCACAATTATAGCATTATAAGTTGAGGAATCCAAAGAGTAGTAGTTTAATTTAATCTTAAATAATTACACATTACACCAATATCAAACTCAGTAAAAATTGCACCTGAATTACTTCTTCATCTTCTGAAGCACACTTTGGAACCTTATCTTTTCCTAATATTCGGATATGGGCACCTGATTTCTTTCTCATTTCAGTTATGATGGAACCACCCTTGCCAAGAAGACAGCCTATTTGATTGGATGAAACAAGAAATCTTGCTAACATAGTATGCTCTTTGGCATCAGGTACAGGCTTGGCTATTCTAGTTTGCACGCGAAATACAGCCTCTTGAACAGGGGATACTCTATCTTCTGGGTGCTGCAAAAATTAATCTAACATCAGAGAAAGAAAAACAAATGTGGCTCAACAAAATAGTAGCTCAGATGAGAAAATTGAAAACTTGAACCATACCGCTGGACCAGATATAACAATAACACAATCCTCAGAATCTGGAGGAGCTTCTAAAACCTTGATTTCACTTGCTGTTTCTTGCTGCACAGTCTTTATGATTGCTCCACCTTTACCAATTATATTTCCCACCCTCTCCACAGGACATAATAAACGAAAAGTAAGCATCTCCTGTAAAGGCCTTGTGCGACCATGGATGGCAGCTTCATGAAACTTGGGAATCAAAGCAGGGGCAGAATGAAAACCAGAAACATCATGAGGCCCAACAGCAAAAGGTGCTCCTTGAGCAGCAAAAGAACGGCTGTGTGGAGGGAATTGCCCAAATGAATGAGACGACAGCCCGGTAAAATTAGCAGACAGGGATTCATGATCCCGAGGTGGATTTTCCAAAAGCTGTTGAGAAACAGATTGAAGAGCTTTCCTGACAACTTCTACACTGCCTGTTATCTACATATGAAAAATAACAGTGAAAACAGGTAACACGCAGGGAAATGTCTAAAAATGAGTAATATGCACCAATATTGCAGCTATAGATCCCTTTTTCTGTACTGCAGCCTCAAATTATATGTTGCTAAAAAGCATACGTGCAAAGCGCGCATATAGTAGCAATGAAATTAACTTCTGGATTCAGACAATTAATATAACATTTTCAAAGTAAACATTCCAACCAGACATTTGCTACTTCCAATAAAACTACCAAAGGTAATTTAACTAAAAAAAACCCTCGGCCAGTTAAATAACATTGAATCAAAAACAGATAACGACAAACCCCTTATCCCTTATTCAGTCAGTGTCAGAAACATTTACCTGAACTATCTCATCGGAAGTGGATGCACATACTGGAAGTTTGTCTTTAGGAAGAATGCGAATCTGTGCACCACTCTCAGCTGACATTCTCTTTATCACACTACCACCCTTTCCTAGAACACATCCAACTTGAGTAGTAAGAATAAGCAGCCTAAAAGAAAAGGAAGATTTATTACTTTCTTCATCATCTTCAGTTGATTCATCCACTCCCTCAACTATCCTCTCAAAAACTAGTGATATAGCTTTTCGAATAGCTGGATTCCTCTTCTCGCTCTGCAAGTCTTCGATGCGAACAGCATTTTTTTCTTCTTTATGTTCATTAGCGTCGCCATCGCCAGCATCCTTATCCTCTTCATCCTCCTTCCCCTCGTTTCCAGCATCATCACCAGTACCCTCCTTTCTCTGCCCAGAAGTATCTTCTTCAACCTCTTTATCTGAACCTGAGATTGTTATAACCCTTTCATCACACCCAGGAACTGCTTCTTCAATCTTGACTTTGACACCGCTTTCTTGGCGAATTTGTGATATGATAGCACCACCTTTGCCAATAACACTGCCGATTCTAGAAACGGGACACAGCAAACGAAACACAACGCTCCCATCCGACGGCGAAAAAGCGCTGGAAGATTTCTGGCGCTTCCCTTTCCCTTTCCCATTCGGCTCCACATTTGGTCTCTTAGAAGAAGCCATTGGAACTAACACAAGTGTTAAACAATGGCAACACTAGTATACATCAGTTCAACGAAATTTATTAATAATATAAGCATGCAACTACGAAGTACAAAGGGTTGGTAACAAATCATGTGACCTCAACCATGCGAGTCTCAGGTTATAAAATTCACATAGAGAAATAAAAGAAGAAAAATGAGAGTTACAGTGCTAAGATCCGAGCATATTCCTAACCTTCGGGAATCGCGCGGAAACAAAACAGCGACGGCGTCGACGATGTAGGGCGGAGAACGACGGAAAATGTTGGCGAAAAATTCTCTGTCCGCCTTTGCAGTGTAACCTAAGCTAGTTCTTACAAGTTAGAAGAACGAATGGGTTGGCTCTATTCGTTGAGCCCAAAATCGTTAATTGGGCCCCCACTTTTACTTGCTACAGTTTCATGATTTTCATTTCAAACTTACCTTTTTTTCATTTAACATCTATCAATTTTAATAATTTTTTAAAAACTCAAAAATACCCTTTAACCTAATTATCTATTCTAACACCTATCATAATAAATTAGTATTATCTCTCATAACATCTACTCTAACAAATTAACATCACTCACTCACATTTAAAAATAAAATAACTTATTCTATGAAATAAGTTTTTGAATAAAGAAAAAAATTAATTAAAAAAATTATTTAACTATTTACATTATCTTTATAAAATTTTATATTTTAATCATATAATTTATTTATAACACAATTTTTTAAAATTTTACTAAAATTTCATTAAAATTTTATATTTTAACATATAAAATAAATAAAATATAAAATTTTATTACAGAAAAGGTTCTCCTAATAAACTTTTATATTTTATTATTTTAATTAGAAAATTTATATATTATATTTATAAAATTTTATATTTTAGTAATATAATTTATTTATAATATAATTTTTTAACATTTTATTAAAATTTTATATGATAAAATATAAAAATAAATAAAATATAAAATTTATTACTAAACTTTCTCTTAATTTTTTATTTTTTTTTGCAAATTACTCTAATTACTTTGATATATGACGTTAATTACTATAATTACTTTGAATTTAATTACTCTAATTACTGAGTCTAATTACATGACACGTTAGTTACTCTAACTACTTTTATTCTAATTATTATAATTAATGTTAATTACTCTCATTGACACTAATTATTATTATTATTATTATTACCATAATTATACGGATATTAATTACTCTAATTATTTTTGTTATTATTAATTTGAGACTAAAAACACTCATGAGTAATTTAATTTTTTGTTATAATTAAATTAAGAATAATAACATTTAATTCTGTTACTCTAATAACATTTATGAGTAATAAATATTTTTTTATTTTTTTTCTCAGGCGGTGCACTGCCGGAAAAGAAAAAATAAAAGACAAAATGGTATTTTTCCCAACCGATAAGTGGGAAATGAAAAATTAGTAGGTATTAAATAAAAAACACTAGTTTTCGCCAAACATATTGGGTTTACTATGTTGAAGAACAAAATGCTAAAAAGTAAAAGGATTTTAAAAAAATATTTGTTCTATTAAAATAAAATATATTTCCTAATATAAAAATTAATAACAAACCAAAATTTAACTACATTGGTGATCCATCTCATCTAACTTCGAAGGCAGAAATAGCTCAAACTTTTTGTGGAAAGCTTGCCTTACCCAACTCTTTTAAGGTCTAACATTTTAGCATAGTTAGGCTTATCCACAAGATGTTCTCTTTAATTTTCAAAATCAATTTATATGTTTAAATTCTTAAATGTATAAATCGTGCTAATAAACGTCCTTATGTATATATTATTTATGTCCATATCTATTTATTTAAAATTAGATTGTTTTCTTTTCTAATATTTAAGTACTACTGATGCATTGATCGAGATTAATTTCATAACTTCTTATAAAACTTGAACACGGACATTTATACATTTTTTAAAAAGTCATACCACACAACACGACATGGTTAAAAATACTTTAATTTGAACACCGTTATTTTTTATTTTAGCTAGAGTTAGTTTAGCGGTATTAATTTAATTACTATGAAGAGGATTAATAGAATTAGGGGTGTTCATGGGTTAGGTCTAGTTTAAGCAAACCCAATACCCAATTTAATTATAAAATATTGAGTTAGATTGGATTTTTTTTATTAGACTCAACTCAATCCGTCATTAATCGGGTCACCATTTGAAAAAATATTTTTTTAAACAATAAATTTATGATATGTCTAAAACAGATTAAAATAACATATTAAATTATCAATCAACAAAACCATATAGTTATTATAACATATGCTCATACAGTCATAATATTGTTTCTATACTTATATTTAAGTCATAATACACACAAAGACATATGTAGTTAAATCCATCTTCCTTAATTTAGTATGAGGTCTTCATTATTTAAATTGATTGAAAAAGTAAAGGAAATAAAATAATATATGCTTCTTCCATCTCTCTTTTTTCCCCTTTGGAAATAGAAAAAGTTTGTGTAGACAAATTTTAATACAAATTAATTTTCTAGCAAACAATTAATTAGACAAATGAAAGTGTGGGAAAAAAAACTCTAAAGAAGACATAAAATTTGACAATTCTGAACATTATCATTTATTAAAATTGACATAATGATTATTGCATTATACAAATTATTTTTTAGTACTGTACAATGTGAGATAATAAATTTGAACTAACATTTTCATTTGAGACTAAATTTGATTCCTATAATTGAAATAAAAGGATTGTTTTGTTAATTGAACCTCAGGATTTTAAGTACATGATCGTCTTTAATGACTCATTTGACTGTTTTGCCTTCTCATTTTTAGTAACATATTCATGAACAACAACAAAAATATTACAAAAATGAAATTTTTTAAAGATTCACAGGCACTAAGCATTGGTAGAAAAAAGGGGACCTGTGATTCATTTCGTAGGGGGAAGAGACAATGACAACAAGTGGAAAGCACCAGTGAAAGCACAGCAATGACTGATGTGTCCACACGGCAACAAAAAAGAAGAAGAATCACTTGCTATTTAGGGGTTTCAGAAAAACAAAGATGAAGTTAGGGTAGTGCAAAGTGAGTAGTGATATGGTGCATGAAAAGTAAAAACTCTCGGTTGTACTTGGATTGAGACTATATATTAAAATAGTAAATAATAAACTATAAAATATTTTTTAATTTAAAATAATAATAATAATAATAAAATACTATTTTCGAGTTGGGTTGGATCTCGGGTTCAACTCATGAACTCGTCACCCAACCCATAGGTGATTAGGTTTGATCGGGTTGAGTTGGTTTTCATCCAATCTGAAAAAAACTTCATTCAATCACTTTGAGTTAGATTGGGTCACCCAACTCAATGAACCCCTAACTAGAGTTACATTCTTTAATACACTCTGTCATTAGTATAAATTTTTTCATAACTATAAAATTAGAAGAAAATTCAACCAAAAAATGAATATAAAAGAACCTGCGAGACAATACGTTACAAACATTGTATGCCATCCGTGAGGACTAGAATCCTACAATTTAGTAAAAAAAACTTGATAATGTTTATTTATTTTATTTTGTTTGTTTACCTTGAAAATAAATTTCTAACTTTTTTGGCATTATCACACTTTTGTTTAACCATTTCATTCCACACTTCAAGTGTTTGGTTGGACGTGAAGTGAGGTAATGAAATGGCATCATTGACTAATTATCAAACATGCACTTTATCACCCTCACATTTTCATCTCCGATACTTTCATTTCCTTCATTTTTCAAACATGCACTTCATCACCTTCACATTTTCATCTCAATTCTATTCTCAGGTTTCTATATTGTTGTCCTCTTTCTCTTCTTGCAAATATTTCTTTGGACCTATTTATTCACTTCATTTTTTATGTTTAAGTCCTCTTAAGTTCTAATTTCTCACTTTACAGTTGCAAACTCTTGATACTCTTTCTCAACCCAGGGTTGGAGAGTATGTCCAAGGTGTAAACGCACACGACCTTTATTTTAACCACTTCAAGTTATCAAAATTAATTTGTTATCTATTGACTTTAAATTTCACCCTTTGTGCATTCATCATTGGAAACCACAATTTGGAAGGTTGTGAAGTATGACCAAATGTGTGTGCCAAGCATGGACCCACAATTTTCACATGTTTGATTTACTTATGAAAAGTTAAAATTGATTTTGGGTCTAAAATGTTAATTATCAGTAAAAACAAAATGTATAGTTTTTTTGCTGGATAAAAAAATTATATTGAATTTTACTATTTGTTTTAGTAAAAACATCTAAACATCCAAATTTATATGAATTATATCACTTTAAAAATAATTTTATTAAAAACTAATTTTGTAAATAACTATTTAAACATGCATTAAAATGATGTAGGGGCGACAAAACAAGTCGGTCATACCAGTTTATGTCTGACCTCTCAGTGGCCACAAAAACAGGAAAAAGCGAAGCATGCTGAGTCACATACTAAGGACATGTTAAACTGTCCGTCCCACCTAGCTAGTAGGTGGACTGGAGGGCTAACCAGTCAGCTTTACCTAAGTTTTTTTATATCAAATTTTGATTTTTTATTTTTTCTTAAACCAAAATTATTTTTTATTGTTCCAACTCATTTTTTTGATAAGCCAAAAAATTTATTAAATAGTAGGAAAAAGCAAGGAGTGTCTTTTCAAGATACATTTCAGTCAAATAAATAACACACATGAATACAAAAAACAAAATAAATTTGCTCACTACCCCTCAATGCAATAAGAGTGAGTCATCATCCATTATGAAAAACAGTGTGTAGTTAACTTGACAAATAATACAATTCTCACAAGCTTAGTCGTTGTGTGTGTTGAACAATAATAGGAACATCAAGTATTTGTTTCTTAAAACAAAAGTATTTCTAGCTTTCCAAAATTGTCAGAGTCCCACAAACTTGACAAACGACCACGTTTGCCGCTTTTCTCTACTATCTTTAACTAGTCCCAGAAATTGGAAAGTGACAAATTTAATATCATTTTGTAATAATGTATGTAACCCCTACAAAGAACACAGTTGTGACCATACTCCGGTACTGCCAAACAGGTGCTCCCCAAACTTCACTATCTGGCCACACAGACCACACCTTACATCAGCAGATTGTAAAATCTCTTTGTGCACTCATATTCTCCCAAGTAGCTAGCTAACATATTGGCATACAACCTCCATACAAATAACTAAACTTTGGAAGGGACCCATTTGGGCCATATTACAATTGACAACACATCAGTCTATTGATTAACAGTCTCTACCAATACTGATAGTTTCTTTTAATACCCCCTTATTCTATTCACACTCTCTTAATGTTTACAATTTTTGCAAAATCCGAAAACATTCACCCTTTTTTACTCTAAGTTTTTTTACAAAACATCAATCAGTTTCATGACTGCACGTGCACCTCTACCCACCTCTTTGAAAAATTACGTTGGTTTCTCCATTTCGCACTCTCATCCTCTTCGAACATATATTTTTTCACTTCTGTTTTTAGGAACTTCCTCTGCCATGTATGTTCAAAGAGAGTAAAGGTGCTCTTTCAAAGAGATAAGTAGATGTGTGTGTGCAGTCATGAAGTTAGGTGATGCTTTGTAAAAAAACTTAGGATAAAAGAAGGTAAGTGTGTTTTGGGATTTTGCAGAAAATTATAAACATTGAAGGAGTATGAATAGCAAATGAGAGAATGTTAAAAGAAATAGTCACCAATATGTTGTAAGCGAAAGAGATAGAGTACACTCAGACCTATATGCATCCATAATAATTTATTCTATTATCATCATAACAAAATAATAACTTTGATTTTTGCTTATAAAAAATTCTTAGAAAGTGTTTTAATTAACAAATTAGTGAAATTAATTATAAACTCAATAATTTATAATATATAATACCAAAGTTCTAAATATCAAAATAAAAATCTTAATCAAACTAGTCCAAAGATCAAACTAGTAAGATAATATAACAGGACCAACCATATCAGTTTAAAATTAATTTTATTTAAAATCAATTTTTTCAATAATCACTCAAACCCTAAACCCTAAAGGAATTACTCTTCATAAAATTTTCAACAAAGCAATCATCGGTGGCAACATCTTCATTACTTTTTATCCATTTCTTTCATGTCTTTTGTTTAGTTTTTATTCACGTTGTTCTTTTTATGTTGAATATAACTAAAATAATAAATGTATTTATATAAATGTAATTATTTATTTATATATTTAAAATGTATTGTCATTAGTTATAAAAAGATGACATTTCTTTTTGTCACATAAGTCAAGTCAAAATAGACCATCAATTCTATATATGGTTTTGGTTTATAAGAAATTTAAGTTTTCTCCTTTTTCTTTTTTCTATATAATTAAAAAAAAACTTTTAGATTTTTTTTTAAATAGGATCGTTTCTTTTATTATGTTTCTTAGGTATTAGTCATTTTTTTATATGATAATTGATTTAGCATTAGGATTGGAATTGCCATTTTGTTAGGATTTTAGAATTATGCAATTTTTTTACCTTTTCTTTAGATATAATAATTAGTTTAATAGGTTTCATTTTAGAGAGGGGGCATAAATTATTTTCTGATCATTATAATTCATAAAAATTAAACTATCCAAGGGTACAAACTACCAATTATATTATTTGAATATCAATTTCTATCTTTAATATTTGTCCAGTGTAATGACTAGGTATTAGCTAATTGTTTAGCTTAAATCCTTGTGCAATGAGATTTGATTAAAATAAAAGATAAAAAAAATATATATTTCTCTTTTAAGGATAAAATAAATCTAAATTATATAATTCTGCATAATTAAATTAAAGTGTTATTTTTTAATAGGTGGATAAGGATGTTAATACTTTTCATATACATAAATAGACTTCCAAACCTAACTTTAACTTAAAAAAATCCTTTTATAAAAGGTATTCTAATTTTTTTTTAAAAAAAATAAAATATTAGTAACGATTCATAAAATATATTTGCACTCGATTCCATAAAATATATTTGCACTCATCCGTCGTTAGCCCCAGTTCCCACAATTCCATCCACTCAACCAAAGGGTTAAGGTGAGATATTTCAAATCTTATATAAGATTGAGCAGATATTTATATACAACCTTTTAGTCATAAGTGACAACGAGCATCTGTTACAAAAGTGATTTATACAGTACAGGGGGAACATCTTTGAAACCAAAAAAATAATTATGGGGGAGTTTTTTGTTCGTTGCTACTTTTAATTGTTTTATTGCATTTGGCATCTCCCTTCAATTGTACTATAAATTAAAGATATATGGTTAAAAATAAAATTAATTATTCATCATATGCCTAATTTGCAGCTGTTAGATAAAAGATATATGGTCATAAATTGGTACGTTACATTTCAGTGATCTCAAGAGAAGAAGTGAATGCAGGTGGATAGAGCTTTGTGGCAGTGATGACAGACAGTGTGTTGTGTCTCTAACTGATATAAAGTTTCACAGAACTGTAAGTTCAATTTTGTGCTTGTTTGTCATATAATTGGTTACTGTGCATAAGATAATGGCATGTGTGGAAGGACACTATATAGAAAACGCGAATATATATAATATCAAATTATAGGATTAATATGCTGCAGGCACTTAAACTTGGTGGTTCTGAGTGCATTGAATGGAATTAGGGAAAAGCAGGCATAAAATAAAAGACAATAACATATGTAGAGTACTTGCAGTTGACTTGGGTTATGGCTTATAGGTGTTGTTGGCATGAATATTCTTTACCCTAATCCTTTCTGTGAGGAGTGCGGAATCAGAATAGAACAAACCAAGTGTGACCCAGTAGCAGTCATGTCCACTAGTAAATCTAATCAATTAAGTTTTCCTTGCCATCGACATCATTGCACGTTTCTCATTCATTTCCATTATACACCAGAGAGTTGGAACGTTGTCCCGCAATATTATCACTCACGGTACCCCACCATTTTGGTCACATGCTACTTGCTACAATATTTGGAACTTTCTACTTTTAAGGTGAAACTTTGTAATTCTTACTTATATAAAATTGATAATTCGGTGTAACCCAATCATATATATTATTAATAAATGAAATTTTAAAAATTATTTTTTATGTTTACTTTTCAAAATAATTATTCTACCTTTATATCTATTTAAAAATTCAAAAATAAATTACTTTCGAACTCACAATCTTTCCTCGCTAAAATGTAAATTTTATTACTAAATGAACCATATAACTTTAAGAAAAAAATTAATTTAAAATATTTATATTCAATATATTTAATTGTCTTACTATTTATAATCTATATCTATAATAAATGATCTATGATATTTTATTTTATATAATATATATATATATATATATATTAATTAGAATATGATCTTTTGGTCTCCACATTTTATGACTATTTTACCATTCTAAACATTTTATGATTTCATTCACTCTCACAAATATAAGTTTTGTTAATAGATGTATACCTTTGATTATTAATATTTTTAATAAAAACGCAAATACATTGGCAAAACAACATTTTGAATTTTATTCAAATTTTTTGTTCTCTCAATTTTCTCAAATTCATTGCAAACACATCATATTCGTTGATAATATGACATGATTCTATCATGTAATCATAAACAAGAAATATACAAATTAACAGAATCTATTCAATCATATTATACGCAAAATGATACAGTAAATTTTCACATTCTATTATGTCATTACAAAACATATTAAATTGAAATCCTAAATTTGCTATAACATATCAAAATAGAAATGTGAATGCACATTAATATAACATATCAAAGCTTACATTATTATACTTTAAGTGAAGTCTAACTCATCTTTTTGTTAATAGAATGCTAGAAAGATGTGCTCATCACTATATTAACAAATTTCATAAGCATGAAAATATCTTCATGTTTGAGATTTTAAAAATTTATTAATGTAATTATTACATTACTAAATTTATACATAGTAAAATATGCCATATTGCATATGATATGTAATTATTTATGTTGTAGTTTTTCAAAATTCAATAAAATATAGACAATGTCTTTTATAAAGAACTAAAGGGAATTCTTAAAAGGTTCATTCGAACTTAAATTCCTTGTTATCATTCTATATTTTTTTCTTCTTTAGGTTAATAATATTTTATACTCAATTTCACAGGAAAACTTAATATTGTCCCGAAGTGTAATCATTGTTTGGTTTCCAATTAAAAAATATTTCATTACTCTAGAGCCATGATAGAAGGATATAATAAGCAAATACATTTTTTTTTATTTATATGGATTGTTTTATATATTACTAAATCCAAGTTTAAATAGTATACAAAAATATACAAAAGTAATAATTATTTATAAATTACATAATTAAATATATCAAAATAAAAATAAAAATATGAACACAGATACTACTACGTTTGTGTTTTTACTGGTATAATATAAGATCAACTAGTACCATATAATAAAACTAGTACCAAAGTATTAGAGATGATTTTATTTTATTTTTTCGGTTTTGAAAAAGTTTTAAAATATTATTTTTCAAAAGAAGAAAACAAACTTTGTTTGTTAAGTATTGTTTGAAAACTAGTTTAAAATTATAAAAAACTTGTCTCTATATTAAGTATCATTTGAAAACTAATTTAAAACTGATAAAATAAAAAACTTTTCCATATATTAAGTAATGTTTAAAAACTTGTTATTAATAAAATAAAAAATAACTCATTTTCATTGTGTTTTAAGTTTTTCAAAATAAAATACAAAATTAAGAAACAAAAGTACTCACAGTTATTTTTCTATTTTAGGTTTTAAAATAATTTTAGCGATTTTTAATAGGACGGAAACAAGTTGAGAACAATATATTAAATGACATCTCAAGTCAAGTTGTTTTTTTTTAACAAAAATGTCAAATTTAGATAGGAAGTTATTTATATTATCATTTAAAATTAATTTATCAGTAATTTGATGTAGTTTTTTTCAAATATATAGGATTTTTTAAAGTTTACAAACAAGTATCTTTAATTAAAATATTTTTTGTAGATGCTGATTACACATATATGTCAATAAGCACGTTCTTAATTTAACACAGAATTAAATTTGCTTTCAGTAGAAAAATTAATATAAGCTGATGATGAGAAAGCATGGAAAAAGCAATAGCAAATAAACAAAACATGAAAACAATCTTAGGATGAATATTAAATTATTAATGTGACACGTAATTTTTTTTTTATATATATATAATATGTTTTAAGTTTTTGAAAATTCTTAAAATTTAAATTCAATTTCTAAAACATTTTCATATTATTTATCATATAATCTTATAATACATAACTTTTTATCCTAGATAGATAAATGATTTTGATTTAGATAACATTTGAAGATAAAAAATAATATATTTTAAAAATAGATTACAACAATAATAAAAAAATTAAAAGAAGTATTTAATATATTAAATTTTTTTATAGAATCTAAAATATATTTATTTTATGTTTCTTCTGACTTTCGAAAGTTCGAGCTTTGCTTAACCTTGTAGAAAAGCAAATGCCAGAAAATGCAAACATGGGCTCTCTTTTCTTTTCTTTTTCAAAAAGAAAATCTTCCATATTTTACCCTTTGCACTACAACACGTCAGATTATGGTTGGAGGCAATTTAGGGTTTTGATGGTAGGAAACGTGCATGAGGAAAACGATCGAGAAACTGAATACAAATTGACTCTGCCTATTATTTTGAAGAGATGGGGCCAATAATTAGGCAGCTGCAAAAAAATTAAAAAATGATAAAATAAAAAAGTACCAGTAGAGCATCTTTGGTCTGGTGTGTTGAGACCAACTTTAGATTATGATGAGTTAACTCAAACTTGCTTTCACGTAACTAAAGTGAAATCAATTTCTATAAAAGAAACACATGGTAGAAATTAAGTATATATACAATGGATCGAGTTCTTTTGCTTTCTGATAATGCAAATTACTATATCTGTTTTGGCTCAACTCGCCACCAACTCACTAAAAATAGATCGAGGTGGATAGCCTATTTGTTAAAGATGACAAAAAATTATGACTTATTTAACCCGCCCACCACAGAATTAGGAAAAAAATCTAAGCTTTTTTTCAATAACATTATCCCAATTGAAAAATTTTAGTTATATAAAAAAATATATTATTAAATTTAGATAAAATTGCATATTCCTGCATCATTACGACCACCCAACATGTGGATTAACGGATACAAATTATTCAAATTAACCAATGATTTTGAATTCAAATTTAGATATACAAATGTCTTAAATACCTAAAGAAAAAGTTCATGGTTCATAATGGTGCAACAGATTATCTCCAATGAAAAATTCATGTAAGTGAATACAGTTAAGAACATATTAAAAAATAACTACTTCATTGTTTTGAGATAGGCCAAATTTAGTGAGAACTAACATTAATAAAATCATTCATTTAAAAATAATAATAATAATATTCTAATTAAATAATGATCACCATTGTATAAGTTAATGTTTAAAATATTAAGTTAATAGATAATACAATATTAATTTAAATATTAACAATTTAATTTTAAAAACAATTACTATTAGGATATTTACTTTTAAAAATTATTAATATAATAGCTATTTAATACATTGAATTTAACATATGTATATTATATATATAGAATGTATGTATCTATATCTATTTAATAATAATTTAAGGTACTATTAAGTTACTAAACGAATTAAGATCCTTAAATTTTGATGATTGAAAAAAAAAATTACTTGTGCAATAAAATAGTTCATTTTTAGATATCTAGACGCGTAGCACAAGAATATATGCAAACGCGAGAAGCTCACAATCCTTTAAGATACATAAAATCACGACTCTAGATACATAAATAACATATAGACAAACAAATCATCACATGTCCAAAAACACATGAGCTTACCTTTTGCATTTATATCTATCATTGCATATATTTAATATATCCATTTCACTTTCAATTAAATTTGGCATTCATTTAGAAGTAACAAATTCAAACAATAAAAAATGAGAATGCAATTGGAACAAAAAGATATGTTAACTACATCAAAAGATTGGCAACAACCTTTGTGAGAGTGGTTGGACACTTTTCTTGATTATTAGTAAACCACACAAAAGAAGATAAGCATAGTCTTATATTATATCAAGAGTGACAGTGAAAGATATTTAATGCATAATCATCAAACGAGTCAGACAAAGACACTCTAAATACACAACTTTAAACTTTTTATGTTACAACAATCATCTTTTCAAGAAGCTCTATGTAAATAAGAGACTGGAGCTTTAAAGAACAAGAAGATTACATTATTGTAAATATTTTAAAAAATTCTTTGAGTGCCGTTCTCTTGTTCTTTTTGTAAAGTTCTTGTTATTATAAACATCCTCTAAACCTTTGTATATGCTAAGAGAGAGATTAGTACTCATTGTATACTCGTCCGTAAGACACATTAGTCATCATGTGCCTTTATTTGTAAACCATTAAAACAACTATTTTGGTAGAGACCTTGAACAAGCTTGGTGAAAAGAATTCTCGAGGAAGTGGCTCGAAGATACTAGGGAAAGATTACTTGAAAAGACTTGGAAAAGACTACTTTATCTTGTAAAGATATTAGAATCTTAATAATTGTTAAAGAAATGGACGTAACCTTTAAGGTTGACGTGAATCTGTATAAAAATTATGTGTTCTTTAACTATGAATTATGAAGTGTTATTTAAAAAAGTTTATGTGAAAAGCCTTCCTTATGTCTCGCTACTTTTTACAAAATTTGTTTCTATTTCATCAAACACATATGCATCTATTTTTTAAGAGTTTGTAAAAATTTTAAAACCATAATTCATCTCTCTTTCTTGCAGTTTGTACAAACATAAAGACATACATTTAAATATTTTATAAAATGAAATTAAAATTCTAATAAATATGTATACATATTATTATCTTTTAAAATTATTTTTACATTGTAATTTACATTGAATAACTTCAATTATTCTTTATCACAAAAAATTAAAAAAAAACTTCATTTATTTTTTTTAAAGCAAAAATTTATGACTACTAAATTGCAATGTAACTTTCATATCATAATTGTTGTGAGTTTCTTGTTGGTTTTAGTAAAAAAATGACTTCTGAGACTGGTTGTGGTTTTGGGGTAGAAAAGGGGTATCCATGCTTCCCAAGGAAGTGTATGAAATAGCGGAGGATGATTTTAGCAAGGAGGAGATGGTGGAGGTATCCTCGGTCACATCAGAGGAGGAGGGAAGGAAGGATGCAGTGTCATCTGCAAAAAGGGTGGTTGCACAATCTATCCTCACTATTGAGGCCACTATTGTGATGAATCCTAGTGCAGAAACCAAAATGCCAAAAAGGTGACTTGGGAATAGAAGGGAGATCAATGTGCCTCCACTAAGTATCCCAGGATATACGTGGGTGAGGAGTGATGTGGTAGAGTACTCTACTAAGCTTAAGGATGATGATGTGCATTGACTACTAAGGTCAACGTTTATCACACTTCCAACAAACTCATATGTTTTTTATGCTACCTTGTGCGGTTAAGGAGTTTGTGTTTTTTGGAGGGTCCTTCCGACATTTCTTCTACCTATATGTATAAATGCTTCTTTCGTTAGCTCAGTGTTACGTTGTCATTCTTCGAGTTTGAGTATAAGTTTCTTCAGTAAGCTAATGAGACGTCTTCGTAGTTACACCAGAATAATTGGGCTTTCCTTAGAGTTTTCCAAATACTTTATTCGTTTTTGGGTATTGAAATGTATTTAAACATGTTTCTTCAATTCTACGTGCAACACCTTTAATCCTCTTACCCATAATATAAGCATTTATAAAAATATGTAAGAGAAATTTTCAAACTTTGTTGTTACATAAAGAACCATAATCTTCTTATAAACATTGCGAGTCAAATATTTAATATAAAGTACATTAACTGTTACTACTACCCTCCTTACATAGTTTTAAGATAGAGCACTAGACTTCTTATGAATCTATCATACTGAACATCAAAAGGTAATTCATTTCTGAATATATATATTCATAGTGAAACCTTTGAATCCTTCTACATCTCCTGCTGATTAGGTTCATCTTCTATTCGTGCATCAAACATATATGAAATTATTAATGAAAAAACACACAAAAGGAGTGAGATTTTTATAAACCATCAACATTAATCTTAATAAACTTAACAAACAATTAGGACCTAAGATTCTACCTATGATTCATGACTCAACATATGGACTCGGTCGTACTCATTTCAACTACTGGACTCAATCACACATTTAGGTCCCCGACTAGTCACAACATTCTGACTCACGATCATTCACAACATTCTGTTCCCCAACCAGTCACATCATTTTGGCCACCTCCCAATTGGGCTAATCACCCTTAACAATATTTTGGTCACCTGCCAACTAGGCCAACTGCCCATAACAATATATTGGCTACTTGTCAATTGGATTAACCACCCATAATAATATTTTGCCACCTGCCAATTAGACTAACCACCCGTAACAATATTTATTGGCCACTTGCCAATTAGGCTACCTGCCCATCACAATAATCTCGCTAACTGCCAATTAGGCCTTCTGCCCATCACAAAATACAATCAGGCCTTCTGCTCATCACAAACACAAATAGGTCTTTTGTCCATCATAAACATAAAAAGAATTTCTTTCATCACAAAACATGACTCAACATTTATGAAAAGTTCTAAATCTATAAATATCTCATCTAAGTGCCAACATGGACTATCCTAATTTTTCACCCTCCTGATGAATATTCTCAGTCGAAGTGCCAACATAGATAATCCTTAATATTCATTCATTTAAAACTATCTTAGGATCCATCATTATCCTGCCTTTTTATTTCACAATATACCAAGTTATAACTTCCCAAAACATGACACTTAGGGTATTCTTAGTGAGGAACGTAAGACATTGCTAAGTTCATCCCACGATATTTCATCACAATTCCCAAAAGTCACTAGATTTGACATCACAATCACATAGTACTTCAAATCTCAATCATCATTCAAAAAATTATTTATGAATCATCCTCAAAAGAAATTAAAATATCATAAAATAAATTAAATTCTCGTTTCCATAAAGCCTTAATCTTCCTCTCAATAGCTTTCTCCTTCCTCCCTCCTAAGAACTTTTTCTCTACCTCTCTCATAAGCTTTCTCTCTTAAAGAGTTTCCTATCTTTCTTCCCTCCATTTCGTAGAATGATGACCTCTATTTATAGGCAAAACTTTGGCTCGTTCACTAAGCGAGCATTGTTTCTGCATACTTTCATTGAGCAAAGGGAGATTCGCTTAGCGATGTGTACAACTTAGTCTCACATAACTAAGCCATGAGAGTATTTGTTGAGCAAGATCCTGGTTCTAGCTACTCTCGCTAAGCGACTTACACTTTGTTGAGCGATGACTTATTTGTTTAGTGAATTTCTTCAAAAAATAATCATATGTCACTACCCTAAATCCATTTAGTGGATTCTATTTCGTTGAGCGAATTTCCCACAAGAGAATTTTGTAAGTTTTTTGTACAATATGTGTTATATGCCATAATTAACAAGGTTTACAAACACATAATTAAGTTCCTAACTCTAATATCTAAATTGAAATTATATAATAACTTGATTATGGAAATAAAGGGTTGTTACATTACCAGCTAAAACCTGGTCGCCAAATTTGTTGGATTTATCTAAATTGGGTAAATAGGGGCTTGTTTACTTGATTTTATGGTTCCTATAAGGGGTTTAAGAGGAGTTTGTCTAAATTGACTCTGCTTATTTTTTACCTCAACATAACAACATATTTTTTTAAGCTGATGGGGAGCCAATTTCCCATTTTACTAGCAGAAGGAACCCCATAAGTTTAGAGGAACTCAAGGTCGGTCTCTCTTTCTTGAAGAAGTGGCTGAGTTGCATAGATTGATCATGCTACCTCAATTTATGAATATGTTAATGGATCTTTAATGTCCTTGATTTTGTCTTTAATAATACATAATTTTTGGGTAACAATTTATAATCGTTGCATGATGTTAATGCATGATATTTAATATTTAGAGTTGAGGGGTTGAGTTCTGATCTCTTATCTTGTTCTAGAGACTAAACCTACGTATTCAACTTTTGTTGACCTTAAAGGATAGCTCATGCTGGTAGTACAATTATTATGTTCTTTTATTACTATTATTATTATTGTTATTATTATTATTATTATTTACATTCAAAACAAACATTTTTCATAATAAAAATGATAAATATATATAAATTTAATTATTTTAAAATAAAAAATTATATATATCTATACCTATATATAAAGACAATACTCATTTTCATCTATACTATTAATAAAGGGAATACCCCCTTTTGATGTGTACTTTGCAAAATACTTATTCTACCCTTACACCTATTTTAAAATTAAACAAATAAGCTAATTTGTCATAAAAAGGACTTGAACCTATAACCTCTTATTTCCCAAACATATATTTTACCACTAGACCAACCTTATAACTTTAAATATAAAATTACTTTAAAATATTGATATCCTACATACATAATTGTCCAATTATATCTATAATGTATATTATATATTATATATTATATATTATATATTATATATTATATATTATATATTATATATTATATATTATATATTATATATTATATATTATATATTATATATTATATATTATATATTATATATTATATATTATATATTATATATTATATATTATATATTATATATTATATATTATATATTATATATTATATATTATATATTATATATTATATATTATATATTATATATTATATATTATATATTATATATTATATATTATATATTATATATTATATATTATATATTATATATTATATATTATATAATGGAATATAATCTTTTAGTGTCCATATTTTATGACTATTTTACCTTCTAAACATTTTATGAGTGTTCCCACTTTCACAAATATAATTTTTCCCTATTAGTATATGAGTACATTTCATGATAAATATTTTTAATAAACATGCAAATACATAGGTGTGACAATATTTTGAGTTCTATTCAAATTCTCATTTTTCCATTTTTTCATATTCATTGCATATTTAACATATCCATTGATGATCTGACATGTTTTTATGATGTTATCATAAATAAAAAATATAAAATTAATAAAATATATTTTAAAATCCGATCTTTAGTGGTATACACTACTTTAACTGCCCATTTTAATAAAAAAAAACTGTCTATTTTATAAAATCCGATCTTTTTTAATTAAAAAAAATATCTTTTTGTCCATTTGTAAATAAAAATTGTCTAACTGTTCAGTTTAAATTATAAAAACTACCCATTTTTAAATAAATCCATATTAATAAAAAACTGTTTATTACATTTTAATTTCAAATGCATAATTAAATATACTAAATTAAAATAAAAATTGAACACACATGCACGTGTGTCTTCGCTGATATATAATAAATTTTGTTTTTGTAATTAGATCAGGCATATCAATATATCATACTAGGAGATGTGTATTTTTACTTTTTTATGATATTTTTTAAATTGATCCTAAGCGGCTTTATGCCCCATGGCATAGGAAAGCTTCCTATATTGTAAGCTATTTTCTGATTTAATCGAAGACTATAAAATTTGGAATGGAAGTTTTTATTTTTTAAAATGCATGACATTTGCAGTTGATAGTTCTTTTTAGCTATTAGACCAAAATTAAAGATGTAATTTTAGTATGGTTAAGATTTAACAAAAATATTATTTTTTAAATCTGAAAAATAAAACAATGTTATTTTTTAAAATTTTAAAAAAATTAAATTAAAACTAATTTTTATTTTTATAAAATTTTAAAACTATAAACTCAAAATTATTCAAACAAAGTCTTATATATCAAGTTCTTTTTTGTTATTGCTTTTTTATTGGTTTGAAAACGTAATTAAAAACTACAATTTTATTTTTACCAATAAGCACCATGAGAAAAATTATTCAATAGTTTTCACCAAATATAATTTTAAAGTTATGAATATTTTTTTTAAAGTTTATTAAATATTTCATCCATATTATAATTAATAATTTATTTAGGGTTTATTAAAACCCTAAACCCTAAACCCTAAACATTAATAATTTATTTATTTTTATCAATTTTGTTTTTCAAAAAATAATTTTTGACATTTGGTCATTTCATAAAAACACATGTATATCATTTCTCAAAAAAAATTTTACATAATTTCTTATTTTAATTTTTCGAACAAAACAATTGAATAAACCTTCTAAATTAAAAAAAATTATATTATTATTTAATTGAATTTTATTATAAGATTAGTTAAATAAAAATTAAAATATTAACTTTTTTATAAGCAACATTTAGCAGCCACAGTCCAACCCAGCAAAGCGTAGAGTTGTTCTATCAGTTTCATACCCACTTCCACTTGGGTTAAAATATTAGTTCTTCAATAAATTAAAAATTGTATCTCAATATAATTTAGATTAGAGATAATTAATTATTTCTTATTTTAATTTTAATATTATTCAATAAATAATTTTAAAAAATTAAAACATGCATATGAAAATCCGAGAATTGTTTAGAATAAATTACATACCTTACGAGATTTTATCCTTCACACCTATTATGCCTCTATATATTTTATGTTACTTTTAGTCTAATAAGAGAGAGGTGTAGTATTTTTTTATTATTTATTTATTTGTTAAAATATATAAGTGTAATCAAGAAGTTTCATATAAAGTTAAAAAATAACGAGATATCAAGTATAATAAAAACAAACATTCCTTAACGTTTATGTAATTTACTCGATTATCTAAAAGTCAATATATGAAGTTTCTTTTTTTTGTTAAAAGATTATGTACGAAGCATTGCAAACTCAGTAAGAAAATAAACATAGTCTTTTAAAAATATGAACAATAGAAAAGAAACTATGTGAATAAACCTCGGGTTGGCTGTAAAAAAAATTTTAAAAAAAAATCTCCTTCCTAGTTTAATTAATATTTTATAAATATTGTTTTGTGAAAATGTTGCTTATATTTTTAAAAACTTTTTAATCTTAAAAAGTTTTTTTTTCTAAAGTTTCACAAAAAATTATTTTTAGTCTTTAAAATTTAAAAATATGTTATTTAGTCTCTGATTTATTTTTAGTTTTTCTTTTCAGTAGTCAAAAAATTGGTGATTGAATACACGTTTTTTGTATTTATAAATCACTGTTTTTCTCAATCTTAGATACCTTAATCTTTAATTTTACATCTAATACACTAAAAAATATACTATAATTTATAAATGGGCAATGTTAATATAAAAAATAAATTAATTTTAAAAACTAAAAAAATATTTTTAAATTTTAAAATATCAAAAGTGGTTTTTGGTGAAATTTAATAAAAAAAACTTATAGAATTTAACTTATTTATGAAATAGTGTTTGATTTAGCTTAGCTTTTTTAGTTGAAGATAAACTAATCAAACCCATAAATATCTCTAACTTTTGATGTGTTCCATTATCCGGTGAATCTTTTAAGAAAGCATTGTATGAAAGGTACGATCAAAGTTTACCAAATACAAATTTTTTAATGGTCACTAGCTCGTAGAAAACATAAGCCGACAAATCGTGGAATGTCAATTTTCCTTTTCTTTAATAAATTTATGTTTGCATAAAGAACGACAAACTTCTTTCATGACTTTGTGATTTTTGTTGATTTGGAACGACTTATATTTAAACTCTACTCACACCAAACAAAGTGAACAACTCATACTTCCCATGCATCTAGCTCACTTTTCCACTTTCTCTGCATTTCATTCGTTAATCTCTCAAGTAATTATTAACACTATGTCTTGTTATGTAAAACGTGCTTATCCACATTCTCCACGTATAAAGTAAAATAAATGTTGGATATCCACACAGTTTATCGAAGATAAATATATACTACATAAATGAAGTGTAAATTTTGTTTACAACGTTGAATAGTCTTTTAAGATAAAAATATAGTTTTTTTTATAGTAAAAAAATTTACTACCAGAAATACTTATAACAAAATTACAATTACAATTTAAAGACTATCAAATTGTTGGTTAATACTTAGTATTACACATTAAGAATTACACTATCATCAACAGTCTCACCTCTACAACATAAAAAATATATAACTATCGAGGACATAACATTTACACAATAATTTCCTCTAATCAGATCCAAGAAAGAAACTATCTAGACATAGGTTTTCCCTAGTCACCCACCTTTATGGTGTTCTTAGTTATGATAATATATTTGATGAATGACTTTGTCTAACTCAAGACCCATCTATGAATACACATAAATTTCTTTGGTTTCATAAACACCACACAATAGTAATCCATAACCTTCCACCGTTGTCTGTTGGTGTCTTTCAGGTCCCATCCTATATGTTGTTTGAAGTTAACTTCATGTTCTTAGTGTAGTCCTAGGGACACTCCAAGCCATCCATACAATATTCTTCAAACTTGATGCAAACTTGTAGTTAAAAAACAAATGCCCAATATTTTCTTCACTTGATTCACAGAAGGTGCGCAACATATTGGTTCCAGTCACCAAGGCATTGTATTTGTGGAGATTTTCCTTGGTTGGTATTCTGTTGAGCATAAGTCTTCAAGTGCATATCAATGCTTTTTGTGGAGCTTTGGAGGTCAATAAAAGCTTCATTTCCTCCAAATCAGTTTCTCTTCCATGTTCCCTTTGTTGTAGTGCAAGATATCTTGTTTTAGTGTTATACAACCCTGTCGAGTGAGCAATCCATATCCAGCAATCCTCTTGGTTTTGATCCTGCATTATGTTAATTAAAGTGCCTTGAAACTCTTGAATTAAGTGACTCTCTCATTGAAACCAATGTCTCCTTCAATTTAGGTTCTATACCCAACGACCCCCCACCCATTCACTCAACCCTAATTAACTTTGTTCGTTGTTCTGAATTTTGGTAAACTCTCTACACCTGTTCTGTAAAAGTCTATCACCCAGTCTAGTCGTGACACCACAAAATGTTTTTATTTCCCTTCCCCACTCTCTATTCCCTCATTTCCTGGAACAACCCATCTGGTTGCTCACTACCACAAGCTTTCCTCGTATCTCTTTACCATATTGATGGTTGACTATTTTTAGTTCCCCGCTCAAGCCCTTTCCAACCCCATACTTAGACCTAAGAATTTGTATGCATAATTTCTCATTCCAGTGGAATAGCTCCCATCTCCATTTCCCTAACAATATTTTGTTCAATATTATCAATTGTTTAATTCCTAAATATATAAGTGAAATGTAAATTTTATTTTATAAGTTTGTATTATAACGTTTTTAACCACTATTTCTAATAGGCTCAAAAGTTATTTACATTTTTACATCGTGATTAATATAACTTTTTTTTATTTTAAATATTTTCTAAGTTACATATCCTAAAGTTATATCTTGTATTTGAAATACTTACAATAATTGACGGATGTATAAAATAAGAATCAGGTTTAAAGAGTGATAAAAACAATTGAAAAAATATATCTTAAAAACAATTAAATGAGAGTACAAAATTAAAGTTTAAAAACTAACTAGTATAAAATAAAATTAGAGTTTATATTAGCTTTATAAAAAATGAATTTTAGTAATAATAAATTATACATAAAAGAAAAAAGAAGTTACATTGATTGATTCTAAAAAGATTACATTAAAAAATATAAATATAAAGACATTTAAGAAAATATTTATAATAAATATAAAAAATGAACTTATTTTCAGTCCTATACATAGGTGTAAATAACATAAGCCTTTCTAACTTTCTAATATGAGAAAAAAGATTGGACATTGTCACGAATATTTAATCATAACTCTTTATTTATAATAAATCTGATTTACTAATTAATATTTTAAAAGTTATATAAATGAAGAGTTGTGATTTAACGTAGTGTAAAATTCTTTTACACTGTTAGTATATATTAATTAAACTCTGCTAATATATGATATATAAGTTTATCTTAACAATATATTGTTGTAGAACCTATCATGTCAACTATTATGGGTCACTATTTAACAACTCACATAAAGTTAATAAATTTACTATACATTAATTGTGATTAGTTAAAAAATTAGATTGTTAGTGTTTGAATTTTTTTTATTCTTTTTATACATAATGTTTTGGTAAATTAAGTTTTTAGTAAATTAATGCATGCCATTTTTAGTAAATTTAGGTATAATTTAGTTAGAAAAATTGCATAAATTAATGTGTTCATTAGTTTATTTATATTTAATTATAATTTTGGATTTTAATTGTTCTTCTTATGCTTGAGTATTTTTTGAAGTGTTGGAAGTTTATTTGAGTACAAATTCAAGCATACGAGGATGGAAAACAAAATAATTAGCTTACTAGTCATGTGCACACATGGGCGTGATGACAATATCATTCTCTTGTTTTTCTTTATTCTCAGGAAAAGGTTCATATGAGGATTGTTTGGGTTGAATGAATTAAGTTCGCACACAATGTATATTCTTTAATTCTTTCACTTCAAGATTGTTATTCAATTTATTTGATTTATCTTCTATTTTAATGCATGTTTGGCTTAATCTACTATACTTAGGACAACTATTTCAATTCTAAATTAAAATAGTAACAGAAAAATATTCATTAATAAATAGTCTTGGAATCATACAAGAGGTATTCAGAAAGAAGAATTACAACCTGACCACCTTGCATCTCGGACTAGAACTCGGCACCTTAACCCGACCACCAACCAAAAAAAGGTAACTTTACTATGAACCTTTTCTACACTTAAAAAAGGTAACTAGAAACCTCTTAATGCTATAAAAAATCAAGGCACACCTCCAAAAAAGGTACACTCTCTATTCACTCTCTGCTCTTACTTGCTACGACTCACACTGACTTGAGCGCCAGACTCCCTTTTGCAGGTACACATTTGTTTCCTGGAGCTCCAAGGCTCGAAGGATCGAAAGGATAATCATTCTGCCAAACTCTGGTAAGAACATTTGGCGACGTTTGTGGGGATGTAAAAATTCCTACATCCTCTCTCTACTCTCTCCCTCATGGTGCAAATCAAGAGTGACCCCTTTCCTTCCAACATGAATGAAACGAACCTCATGGAGGCATTAAGGAGAATGCAAGAAATAGAAAAAAAGCATAAGGTCTACCAACACCTTCTGAAAGAGGAAAACATTGTCATGAGAATGATGATTCAAGACCTCTAAGATAGTCAACACAACAAAAAGAACAGCCCACACGATCACACTATTGACAACAAGACCCGAAGTCATAACCACAACAGGACCATTGCAGACACCCATGACAAAGGATCCAAATCCCACCCTCGCAGAGATTGCCCCGACAAAGGAATGTCTAAAAACAATCACTCTACGAACCAACACACTTCAACATGCAACAAGTCAACCCAGAGCAAGGCCACTGATGCCAACAAAGGAGTAGAGAAGCAGAAGACCAACAGAGATCCTGCTCTCGTGACCTGTCACCTCATATCTCGATGACGTCCCTTTGCCGACGGGATACTCGACAATGTTTTCCCGCAAGATTGGAAATTGTTGGCGATCAAACTCTACAAAGGATTGACCAACCTCGACGACCATATTGAGACATTTCTCACCCATGTAAATCTCTACTCAAATAATGATCGTGTGTTTGTAGAATGTTTCATACTTCTCTTGCAAGTACTGCTCTCAATTAGTAGTGGAGGTTCCCCCGCCACTCTATCGACTCATTCGACACTTTGGTAGAAAATTTCACAACCCACCACATAGCTTGTCGACCACAAAGGATCTCGGCCCCCGCGGCCTATCGCCTACTCGACACTTTCAGCCCCCGCAGCCTATCGCCTACTCGACAATCTTGGCCCCTACGACCTATCGACTACTCGGTGCTCCCGACCCCCGCGACCTATCGACTACTTGATGCTCCCGGCCCTCGCGACCTATCAACTACTCAGCGCTCTCGGTCCCCATGGCCTACGCCTGCTTGACGCTCTCAGCTCCCGCGGCCTACGAACTACTCATCATGCCAAATCGCTTTAACCATCATTTCACTCAGTACCCTCGAAATACAACACAAAAAACATGTAACAATACTTCAACACAAAAGAACATGTCAATCTTCAACAGAGGCTCTGATGTTGCACGCTGACAGGTTTATGTCCTTTTATTCTCTACCCTTTTCGATCTCATCCTACTTCGGATCGAGCTCAAGGCTAGGGGGCATATGTACCTCACTGGAGTGGGCTACTAGTCTGTCAAGTGAGTTCAAAGACATCTTCGCATGCGGGAGGTTGTGATACCTCTGCCATCACAACAATACAAATGAGAATGATTTATCAGTACTTCTCTCTACCTCACCTTTACGGGAAGGTCTCATTGTAGTTTCACCTGACAATAATCAGAGCCAAAATTTCTAAAAAAGGTAACTAGAAACAAATCTTAAGGAGAACGATAAAAACGATAACTGGAGACAAATCTCAAGCAGAATGGTAAAAAAGGTAACTTTGAACCACACCTAGAGACCTCCTTAAAAAGAGGACAACAGGCCCCCTCAAGTATCTAATCTGTCATACTTTAATATCTATCCTCTTACTCCCTCACTGACTTGAGCGTCAGGGTCCCTTTTGTAGGTACACATCTATCCCGTAGAGCTCTAAGACATGAAGAATCAGAGAATAATCATTTTGTCAAATTTATGTAAGAACAATAAATTGGATTAATTATTCCAGGAGATAAAGTTTCATGAAATTCAACTTTAATTGTACTCTCTATTTTGATTTTGTTATAATAATGTTTTGCATTCTTGTTAAATTAAATTTCTTTAGTTTTAATTCAACATTTATTTTTAATATAATTTACTTTAATTAAGAAACCCAAATATTTTTACTCATAATCCAATAAAAAATACGAAGTTGTTAAACATTGTACTAACTCCTACATACAGTGAAAATGATAACTCACTGTTGTGTTAGTTGGTATTAACATACACTAATACAAATACTTATAAATCATTTATCAATAAAGTGCTTACATAGATATCAAAACTCCAATCATATCAAAATATTACCATATCACATAATAGTGTGACATAATAGTGTGAGAAAATAACTATTACAATAACAATAAATTATCATTTTACTTACATTGATAAAAAAATCAATTTTAATTGCAAATTTATGAAAACCCCAATATGCTCCATAATATACTTTTGTTCATGTTTATTTTCTACGAGTAAGAGTCTCGTTTTAAGTGAAGAATAAAAGTGATATCTTACATTATATATGAAAAAGAAAACCTCATGTGTTTTTTAAAATGTTATACTTGCCGTCCTTTTATTTTTTTTAAACATTATACTTGCACCTCTTATGTTTTCGAAATTTTATACCTAAAATTTTTCACCCATATCCAAAACTCAGTCAAATGTACATTAGGATTGTTGTACATACAAATCACTCAAAATGCTTAATAAATTGTAAAAATCAAAATGATTAATATGATACTTAACACTATTAATATACAAGCTCTATGAAAAAACATGTCATGAAACCAAAACTCAACAAGGAAAGAGGAGAAGTGAGCATGTTAAGACAATTAACTTTGTTATCGAGTTAGAGGTGTCATCCATATCATTTTACCTAAGGTAAGATTTTTTCTTCACTCAAAATAAGGACGAAATACATACACATATAGAGATATTCACTCACTATAATAAGAAGAAGACTTTTTCTTCATCCTAATCATTCATTCTTTAAAATTTAATGATTAAAATTTGTTACTTATTACAATAATTAAATTTTAATAAAATAAATAGTAAAAATAATTTTTTTTATTAAACTTACTCTCAAATAACTCAATTCCCTTCCTCATTTCTCTATTATATAACTTATCTCTTTCATCAAAAATAGCTTATGATGTACAAATTAACATTATTTTATAATTAATAAAACATCTATATCACCTAAGGCATTTTGTATAAAATAATATTCAATTTGTTTCAAAATCATATTAATATTGTTTTCAATCAATATATTGGTTTTAAAAAATAAATTGACAGGAGGTAGTTCTTAAAGATTCAAATATAATGTTTAAAAAATACATTCATATATTTTCACCCAAAAAAAAGTTACATTTATGATATATGAGTTGTTAAATTGTATATTCAAATCTCGTTGACATGCAAAAAGAAAAGGATAAATATTTCATCTTAATCGCATTGCAATCTTGTGGAGCATAACAAAAAGTGAACAAAATTAAAAATATTAACATACTCTCTTTTAAATATTCTCTTTCTAATAAATATTAAAGTTGGAGGAGGGTTTTTAGAGTGTTGCTAACATTGTTCAATTTCGAATCAATTATTTAACAATTTCCAAGTATTGCTAATAAATTTTCTAAGACTTGTTTCTTAGTGAACCTGAATGGCGTAACATTTTCCAAAGTCCCAGAGAGGTAGTTTTCTTCTAGCCCTTTCAAAGTGCTCTACTGAATATTATTATGTCACAAATAAGTGAAATAACCACAGCCACCATGCCTCGCCCCACACCCACCGTCGTTATTGCTGCTAGAGGGGCCCACTGACCCTTTGTCACTCGTTGTTGATGATTACGATTGACGGCATCGTTGCCCCCAACGAAGCACTTCTTCATGTTTTTACATCACATACAACTATACAAGAGGTCTAAATTGTAATTTTAAATGTTTTGATATTACTCAATCAATTTAAGCAATATAACAAATTAACAATTTAATTTGTTGGTGGTCTCAAACTAACGAAGACCACCTTATATAATAACGTTTGAATTTCAACCAAACATCCCCTTATTGTGCCATACATATTTTTCAACAACATTCTCCTGCACGTTTTGAAGACATCTCCCAAGACCAATTTTGCTTAAGTCTAAACAAATCTTTGTACCCATATTTGCATATCTCTGTCTGATCTTTTCGCGCTTCAATTTATCATGCATCTCGTGGCTTACAATATTTGACTAGGATCCAACTGTACCCATTATCATTTATCAAATCCTCCGACGGTTGTCTTTGCTATATGTTTTCGGATAGACACATTATATTATAATTAAGTAAATCAAACCTATAACCAAATTGTCAAAGATGATATTATAATATATAGTCGAATAATGCTCATATAATAATCTATAATTAAGCAGATAAAGACTTATCCTGTTGGGGCAAGCATGCACATATATTAATTAACCTTTTAAATATTTATTATGATTTCTGGTTCGTCGCGTACATCTTCATCATGTTTGTAAATGACAACACTTTTTCCAAAAGGGCTTTGTTGCTTTAATTAGAATCTTCTCCTGAGAAAATAGCGATTCTTAATTACCCAGTAGTATGGTCTTGGTTTTATTTTTTTAATCCTCTATATGTAATGGCCAACGTTTTTTCATTTTAAAACTTTGTCTTTTTCAAAAACAAAATGTAATGGCCAATGGCTTTTATACTTTTAACTACTCATTAAATAATCGAGGTGGGTTGGTAACAAATTAAACTATTTATTCGAGTTCTTATCTACGGTCCACCCCAAACAAACAACGAAAATTTAGATGCAGGGTCATTTTGTGTCCGCGTACGACTGGGATGGCCATTGAAAAACACTACAACTTTTGAGTCCTCCGTACACCAAAAAATATCTATTTGATTTCATTTATTATAATATATATGTACTTACCTCCAAACTGTGTGCTCTAAATCCTTAAAAAAAATCTATTATGATGAAAAAGCAAACGCCAAATGGTAAATAAAACTAATATACTAAAAACATATTTTTGCATTATTCGTTCGCGAGTAGCTTTGCAAAACTTTATTCGTATTATTTAATTAATAGTACATCAGTATATGTTTATCATTCACTTGGTTTGGTTGTTGAAAGGACAAGGATCCACAGGCTTAGCATTCTAATTCCTCCCACTATTATTTTAATAAAATAGCAATAATTAAATTATGTTGTATCATTAATTTTTTATATAATATATTAATTATAGATTTTACATAATGTACACCAAAATAGAAATCATTTTACCTAAAACTTTCATTTTTACAAATATATAGATGAGAATTATTTATTACAGTTTTAGTTACTATAATGTAAATAAAAATATTTAAATGTCATGAAATAAAAATTTATCCCATAAACTAAAATTTAATCAAAATCATTTTCCCTTAAAATACATTAGCATAAAATAAAGTTGGAAGCAAGTTCTTTTAAATCGGATCAAAATCAAGGTTGAATCGGATTTAATAAAATATTATTTTTATATTTTTTTACTAATATAATAATATACTAAATAAAAAATAAGTTGTATATAATATATAATACACAAATATAACATATTTTACTAAATTTAAGTGTTGTTGTCTTTATAATATTACAAAAAAGTAAAGTCTCATATTACCTAAAATAGATCTTTGAGAAATATTTATATTTTTAAATTATGATAAAGTTTTGGTAAAGAGCCTAGGAAGTGGAAAAAGTCTTGCTAACATGAACTTTGGTCTCATGGATGGGTTGTAGTGCAAATTCATCCATTTTACACATGTGTATGTAATTAATGAGCCATGAGTACTGTAACAACCCAAAATAACTAATACTTTTGAAAATATTATTCAATAAATAAAATTTATTTCATATCTAATCTAAAACTCAAAACACCAATACCAAACAATTAATCATAACACAATCGTCCCAATATAATATAAATATGAGAATATTAAAATTTCAAACAATATAACTCATGATGTACACAACACGAGCTCGCTAAGCATAACAAGTCGCCTAGTGACGACCGTCACCCAATGAGGACCCTAAGATGAATTAATGAATGAACTTCGTTCAACGAGATACGTCGTTGGGCTTAAACATAATTTAATTTCTAAAAAGGGAAATTTGCATTGGGTGTGAACTCTCTTGCTAAGGGAAAATCCACTTAATTTCCCAACAGAGATAACTTTACGTTGGGCAAGATATCACATTAAGCGCAAAGCCAAAAGTCTCCTTCATAGAGGTAGATTTTTGCTAGGTGAGATATGTTGCCTAGCGAGATTCTGCAAACTGTAGAATCTCAACTACACAAATCAACCAAATTAACTTACACCAAATTCTACAACATCTAAACTCCAAGCATCCTCATACACATTCACTACATAGTGTATATATTTTGGTATCTCATAATTACATAACCAAGTATGCTAAAATCTTGCTATTAACCTACAACTATACAAATTTATTGGGTGTGTAGGGTGCAAGCTAGGAAAATTAGAGAGACCTAAAGACACAAAATTTGGAGTAATTTGGTGGAACACAAAAGAGGACTTCAAAGGGAGATTTGTTGTGGAGGGTGAGGTTGGGTAGGCAATTGATGAGGTAGGCAATTGTTTAAAGGTAGGGAGGCATAGTGAATGAGACACTGAGCAGTTTTGACAAAGTGACGTTGTTTCCTTTTGGAGAAACCATTGTGTTTAGGTGTATAAGGGGAAGTGGTTAGATGAGAAATGCCATGGGTTTGGAGAAAAGAGCGTAATTTGATAAATTCACCTTCATTGTCACATATAGGGTTTTGATTGGACATGAAATTTTCTTTTCAACTAAGGATTTAAATATTGGAAAAATGATGGAGACATCAGATTTAAATTTGATGGAAAATAGTCACACATATTTAGAGAAATTATCCACAAAGATAACATAGTACAAATAACCATTTTTTGAGGGAATTGAGGTAGGACCCCATACATTTTAAAAAATAATTTCAAGTGGCTTATGACTAACTAAACTAGACTTAGAGAAAGGAAGCTTGTGACGTTTATTAGCTAAGCAATCTTGACACATTAGAGACATAAGAGTGTGATGGATAATTTATTTCAGGACTTAAAGGTGGGGATGACCAGGACGATGATGACATAAGGTTGTAGGAGTGCAATTGTGAACATGGTGAAGGTGAGGGGAGGGGGAAGATGCTTGCAACTAGTCACGACCCACTCTAAGTCATGACCGACACAGAATGTCTAGCTAGCTTGAGATTTAAATCTTACAAAATACATTTGTAAATGCTAAGATGTTACAGATTTTGATGATGCCAACAGTGACAAAGAATGTTGATACAAAAGCAAGAAAGCAAAAAGAACAAAACAACATTGACAGAGATTCAAGATAATGTTAAGCTAGAAAACTAAATTAACTCAGTTATTGTAAAAGAATCTCTAAGAATTTGCATAAACTTAATTTGGCAAGATATGTTTTTTATCAGTTCAAAATTATGAACTGGTAATCGATTACCAGGATATTTAATCGATTACCAGAGGGCTTGTTATTCAAATTCTGAATTCAAAAGTGACAGCGACACAATTTTTAAATCATGTAATCAATTACCAGAAAAGCTGTTATCACAAAAATTTGAAAAGTCACAACCTTTCGTGAAAAGACACAATTTTTTATTCGTGTAATCGATTACCCGTAAGCTGTTACGAAAAGTTTGAAAAGTCACAACCTTTCATGAAATAACACATCACTTTGGTTTTGACACTATAAATAAGTGACTTTTCTTCTGTTTCAAAACACGAATTTTTCCAATCTTTTACAGAAAACAAACTCTTGCCCTAACACTTGCAAATTCCAAAAGAGTTCTTATAGGTTTTTCAAGTTGTATCATTTGCTCTTCAAGAGAGTTTTTTCTTCTTCTTCTAATTACTCACTGACTGTATTCAAGAGAGACTTCTTGAGTGAGAAAAGGAATCTCAAACACAGGGAGAGGGCTTCTAAGGTGATTGAGGATTCATTCATTTGTAAAGTGATTTACAAATATAATAAAAGCTCAAGTGGGGTTACTTGAGAACTGGACGTAGTGAAAGCATAACATACAAAGTGGACAGGAAGGAGAAACAAATATAGCACGAATATTTTCGTTAAAAATAAATATTACAATGATATTAAATAATGAAAATAAATAATTATATCTCACTTTCCAAAACAAAAATTTACTCTCTTGAAATTTAAAAATAACATATAGAAATATCGTTAAAAAAATGCAAATAAACTAATAATGTCACATTGTCTCTTCGTTGTGGCGAACAAAAATATACAACATTATCTCTTTGTTGTGGCGAACGAAAATATACCACATTATTTCTTTGTTGTGGTGAACGAAAATGTACCACATTATCTCTTCATTGTGGTGAACAAAATTATATAATTATCAAAACTACTAAAATATTCATCAAATTACCAAAAGTAACAAATAATAAAGTCAAATTATGTAAATTTAAATACCATTCATAAATCTTAGCTATAAATAGAAGTCAAAATCATCAAAATAATTTATTTAATAATTACTTACTTCTCTATAAAAAAAATTATAATATGCAATGTTATCAAAATCGCATTTTTATTCGTAGAATCATTCGATTCTATGAGTCTACTTCCTCCCAACTGTTAACTAAAATGTAGAATCAAGAGGTGACCAAACTCGTGCAGACTCAGTAAACTCGGGTAAAATCACGAGTCCACTAACGAGTCTACGAGTTTGAATTAGCCAGTTTCAACAAAACCATCTTCTCTCTTTCTTCATTCATTGCGATTTTCATTATGTATCTTATGTTTTCTCCTCTTCGATCGTATCTCGACGACATTGTGACCTCCCTCCATTGTGCAAGCTCGCTGCGTCTCTACCTCCCTTAGTCGTACACTCGCATCGCCATGTGAAGCAAGAAGTCATGAGCTGTCATGCCTTCGAGCTTTCCACTACTCATCGCGTCACGAGTCGTGCGTCACTCATATGACCTTGTTTTATCCTCCTCCGTCACACCCTGACTCCTCTATTTTCTCCCTCCGCATGAGCCCTTCATTGAGGATTTGTAAGTTGGGGATTTATGATTCCTTTTCTCCTCCGTCAATGCTCAACTTTCCAATTGAGGTTTGCTCATTAATCCTTGTTTAGTTGTTCTGATTGCTCATTGCTTTGTATTGTTCTGAAATAGTGAAGTCTGAAATTGTTCTAAAGTAGTGAAGTGAAGTCCGAAATTGATTATTTTGGTGTTTGAAATTGTTTTGAAATTATGACTGAATAATTTGAATTCTGAAATTGTTCTGGTCTTTTGGAAGTGAAAGTGGAGTGGAACTCTGAAAGTCTTTGAATTATGCATGATTGTTCTCTAAATTCTGATTGTTAACTTGTTATGAAATTGTTCTAAATTGTTAACTTGTTATGAAATTGTTTTGAATTCTAATTGTTCTTTGATTATTCTGGTGAATCTAAAATTTAAATTTTGATTGTTCTTTTCTGGTGACTGGTGTTTGAATTATTTTGGCCAGACTAGAAGTGTTATGAAATTATTTAGGTATAGACGTATAGTAATAGACTAATAGTATTAGTTACTTGATCGTAGTTAAATGGCAGGAAGTGTGAGTGGATTGAGTTCATATGAGGGAAATGCAACTGCCTTATCAATTCCTAAACCTAAAAGTAAGAATGCTCTGAGAAACCGAACCGACATTGACTAGGAGCATGGGATAGATATTAAGGGCAATGGTAAAAAAGTTAAATGTAATTATTTCTATAAAATTATCATTGAGGGAATTTTTAGGTTCAAGCATCAGCTTGTTGGAACTAGAGAAGATGTTGAACCTTGTGCATCGGTGCCAGAAGAAATTAAAATCTTGATGCTAAAAATTGTTGCAGAGGCCAAAGATCCATCATTTAAAAAAAGAATATTGCACATGATTGAAGAATGTGATCAAGAAAATGAAGGGATGGAGACAACTAGCTCTCAAACTCAAAACCAAATCTAAAGGAGGTTTACTTTTGGTTCTAAGAGTAAAAGGAAGGGAAAAGTTGCTAATGGTGGGAGGGGTGGTTCAAGCAACTATAAATCAAATAATGAAAAAAATGAGAGAAAGAGATGGTTGATGCTCAAGTGGCTGAATTTTTTTACACACGTGTCATTTCCTTCAATGTTATTAGGAATCTGGTTTTTTTAAAGATGTGTGAGATTATTGGAAGATATGGAGTTAGCTATAAGCCTACATCTTATCATGAAATCAGGGGACCTCTTCTAAAGAAAACAAGGCTTAGAATTGATGAGTCACTTCAAAAATACAAGGATAAGTGGAAGATAACAGGTTGTTCTATCATGTTTTATGGGTAGACAAATAGAAAAAGGTGATCTATTTATAACTTTCTAGTTAGTAGTCTAAGGGGGATTGTATTTTTGTATTCACTAGGCACCTCAGACATATAAAAAATAGCTGATAAAGTATTTAACATGTTGGATAATGTGATCGAATTTGTTGGTGAAGAGAATCTGGTTCAAGTTGTTACTAATAATGCTGCAAATTTTAAAGCAGGTGGAGAAATGCTAATGAAAAAATGAAAGAATTTGTATTGAACCCCATGTGTTGCTCACTGCATTGACTTGATCTTTAAGGATTTTGAGAATAACCTAAAAGTTTATAAAAAGGCCATTAAGAAGGGAAGAAGTATCGGGACCTATTTATGGTAGAACCATGCTCATTAATATGTTGAAGAAGTTCACAAATGGGAGATATTTAGTTAGGTCTGGTATGACTAGATTTGCCATGACTTATTTGACTTTAGGTTGTCTTTATGAGTTAAAAACTTCATTGATGAGTTTGTTTAGCTCTAAAGAATGGAAGACAAGCAAGTTTGTCTTTATGTTGTTGATACTCTTATACTGATCCTTCTTTTAGTGGATTCGAATATGAAACCAACCATGGGTTCCATATACGAGGAGATGGAAATTGCAAAGCAAAAGATTCAAGCAAACTTCAATCATATGAAGAAAAGGTAAAAACATTGTCAATTATTGAATTTCATCTTTGTTCTACTTTATCATTTAAATTTCAATTATTTTTTAATAAATTCTAATATAGAAAATTTGGTATTTGTATAGCTACGAACCGGTTTGGAAAATTATTGATCATAGGTGGGACAACCAACTTCCCATACCTTTGCATACAATTGCTTATTATATCCCAAGTTGCATTACGAGCTTAGTTTTAAAAAACATGCTTATTTAGTGAAAGAAGGCTTGTATAAGTGTATGCGAAAATTGGTGAATAATGATGAAGATATTAAAAAAATTAATATGTAGCTAGTTGAATTTCATTATGCCAGGGAACTTTCCTCATTAGAAAATGCAAAATATTGTAGGAAAGTTATGCTTCATATGGTTGCTCTGAGCCGAAAAAAATTTTTATTCATGTGTTAAGTCTGACTTGTAGTTCATATGGATGTCAGCGTAATTAGAGCTCATTTGAGATGGTAATTTAAGTTTATAACCTATTTGTTGTTTTAAATTTTTATTATTGTTTGAATGTTTGGTTTGTTTAGGTACTATCAAGTTTTCTTTTGTGGAATTTTCTAATGTTATGTGGATACTAAGAAAAGAAACCGCTTACATAAAAAGAAGTAGAATAATTTAATTTATGTCATGTATAATTTGAAGTTGAAAAGTAGACAGGTTAAAAAGACCATTACTTTTCCATTTGATGACATTGAATCTGATGATGAGTGGATCATTGAACATGATGAGATTGAGTCTGATAATGCTGAAAAGGAAAATGTTGAGCATACTCAGGTTGAAGCTGATGTTGTTGCTGATAATGTTGGATTGGTTGGAAAAAGTTCAACTAATCCTAATTTGGATGCACTTGATATTGATAACATTGTTTTGGATGCAGATGTGAATGATGTTATTTTATCTGGAGAATAGTTTGATGATCATGGGAAGGCATGATGGAAATGATGATGGTGGAGAGGATGATGGAAATGATGGTGGTGGTGGTGTTGGAGAGGATCTTTATTAAGTTGTATCATCTGAACTTTGAACTTATGTTTTATTTGGAGCAATTTGGATTTTAGACTTATTATATGGTTGAAATTTTCAATTTTTAAAAATATTTTATAGGTATTTATTAGTTTTTTATATATAGGTATTTATTATTTTTTTTCTAAGAAAGTAGACTCTTACGATTTTACGAGTCGAGTTTACCAGACTCTCACAAGTCTATGCAAACTCTCGAGTTTGATAACTTTGCAAATATGCCACTAGGTAGAAACTACTCACACAAAAAGAGAACTCAGTCAAACCTTCCAACATTGTCAAACATTGCAAGTGGGAGCAACCACGATATTTTTCAAGGAATCTAAACATTAAAGGCAAGATATGAATGAGTTAGATAAAAACTCCAAATTTAAATGTCTAGGGTTTGTGAGAGAAGCACCACAATCTCAATAATTGAATTCCTTACATCTAATACATAGCCCATAACTAATTTATGGTGTAAAATTACTTATTTAATTCAAAAGATTAAAGATTTACCTCAAAAAAGATCAAATAGAAAACTCTAAAAGAGATGAGAATAATTTTCTCCACCTCAAATCACTTTTCCCATGATTATAAAGTCCCAGGGATGTAGGAATGGGTCACGTTAAAATAAAACAGGGGAGAAATATATTTTTTATTTCAATTTTAGTTCTTTTTTTTCTCTTTTTGAAACCACCTTTTAATGAAACAGTGTGTTTCACAACTTGTACACTTGTGCTTCAGTCTTTTTGCATAACAGTACCACTCCTGTGTCAAAGCTCTTTACCTCAAAATGCCAAGGGAAAAATTCAACAAAGACATAATTAGTTTGACATAATTGGGCAACCGAGATTAAATTTCGAGTAACATAAGGGACATGTAAAACATTGGTCAAGTTAAGAGGATTCATTGAAGTGGTCAATATTGTTGAACCACAATGTTTTATAGGGACAACCTTACCATTAACAACACGGAGTTGATTAGTCCTAAAATGGTCAATAGAGAAGGAGAGATGAGTGGGATGATTTGTCACATAGTGAGAGGCACCAGAGTCAAGACGCCATGAGGGAGGATAGATGTCCTCAATATAGGTCATATTGACTTGATGCTTAAGATGATCATCCGGGAATCCATGTAGTTGATAACATATTTTGGTTGTGTGGCCTCGTTTATCACAATATTGACACATAGGTACATAACATCTAGCGCCCTGACCACGGTCACAAGGGGATGAGTTGTTGCAATTGGAGGTTGCATTGTGAGAGTCGTTTAGAGAGGCATGACGAGAAGGGTTAAACTGCTTCGCCTGGTGAAAACGACCATCATAATTAGTAGTAGCAGGGGATGTTTATTGTTGGCATTCATCACGTTGCGTGAAAATCTCAAAATCGACAAGTTTATTAGATAGTTCATCAAATAGCAGAGGAGTATCCTTTGTACGAATAGAGGCAATGATTCGCAAAAGGAAGGGCCAAGGATGTTGAGGGAATGATGACAAGGTCTAAGTCATCAATTGAGTGGCCGATGAAAGCAAGTTCACTTGCATTGATTAGGATCGATAGTAAATACTCTGTGACACTAAAAGTGCCTTTGGAGATGTTGGAAATACATTCCTTCAAAGACATCACTCGAGTACGAAAATGATGACCATAGTGTTTGTTGAGACATGTCTAAGCATCGACAAAGGATGTAGCAGAGAACATAATGATTTGGGCATCGAGGCTGCATGAGCCAAGTAGAGCAAGGAAGAAATAATGGTTTTGTCATTTCTAGAGACTGTAAGTAGGGTTGGGAGAGGCAGCAACATTGCCACTGCTAGAAGTTGTAGGAGGGCATGGTTTTGTTCCATCAACAAAGCCAAGGATGTCATACGCTTCAAGGAAGTGACTGATTTGTGCATTGCAAATGTCAATATAACAATTTTGTCCAACCATACACAATACTTTATTCTCAACACAATTCTTTTAACCCTATATTTTTTTATTGATTTATGCATGAGCCTATCTACAAGCAAAAATAGAAACCCATCCTATTTCCAATTCCAAATTCCAGATTACAAATATAACAAACATAATCAATCACAAATAAGTCACCAACAAAATAAATAACTCAACAAACTAAACAACCCAACAAAATCTAGAAAACAAAATAAATAAATAAAGTAAATAAAAAAATACAGAGAATAAGTAAATAGAAAACAAAGGAAGAAGAAAAAAGAAAAGAACTTGTCACGTCCTAACCTCCGTCTCCCACACCTAAGCCATCGTGTAGATAGCCTTTTCCACAACCACCTGCAAATCCCCCTGAATCCTAGGTCAGGGAGATTTGTTCCCAAAAGTACAAAATGTCATGATTAATAGTCTAAAATTCAAGCCTATATAAAGGGCATTTTGAATCAGAGAGAGGGTAGAGAATAGGAAAAAATTGCAAAGAGAATCACAATGAGGGCAGAGAGAAGACACCCACAACAGGTACTCACCTACATTCTCTTCTATACTTCAAGTTTTTTAAATTCAGTAAAAATAACAATAATAAGAGGAGAAGAAGAAAAAAATGGTTACCTCCGTTGGCCACCACCAGAACTGATCTTCGGTGGTAGTGGACGACACCAGAAACATTCTCTAGCGACAAGGGCGCCGTCGGAAACTACCCGCGTGGAACTCCTTCCTTCTTGCTATTTCTTTCTCTCTACAGTTGTGCATGCTGCCTTTATCTTAATGAAAGATTAGGGATTTTATCCCTTTTGACCACTACACTATCAAACCTTGGTTACCCCTTTTTTATTGTTTTATTTTTTTCTTTGTAACTACCATGGGCTAGGCCCACGTTTATTTTAAAAACCCAACCCCACCTTTTTTTTTTCTTTTCATTAATCTTTTATTTTGTTTTTTACTCCATTTTTCTCTTTTTATCTTCTTTTCCTTCTTCTATTTTGCTATTATTATTTTTACACATTTCAATCTAGCTAAAATATTGGTACGAATACACGAAACAATGATCAATGAATTAATATTTAAATTCAGTTCTCACTAAAAGAATACTAATATTCATTTTTGTAAAAACGGAAAATTCATAAAATTTGCCCCATGAAAATATTTAGATTTATTTACTTATTGTTTAATATGATGTTTTTTTCTTTGGCTCTTGAAATTTTGAGAATATAAACTATGCTATTTTTGTGGGCTTAAAACTCTCCCTTAACTAATTTTAGTTATAATAAAAATCTTAACTTTCTTTTTACTATTTTTAATTGCAATATTTTCTTTAATAGATAAAAGATTAATTAGATGTGACATCTTTTTAATCTTGTGGTTTTCTTAAAATCTCATCTCTAAAAATTAAATTTATAAAAATTGTGATAATTCTGTGTACTTAAAATTCCACATTATTTAATTCTATTATAATAAAATTATTCCATAAGTATGGTTTATAATAAAAACATAAAAATATGAACTTTCATTTTACTAATTTCATTTATAATTTTTCTTTAATAGAGATAAAAAGATTAATTAAATGCGATATCTTTTTAATCTTGTGATTTTAAGGCATAAGTTATGACAACTTTTTATCTTAAATCTCATCTCTAAAAAATAAATTTGTTAGCCAAAATTATATTTTGTAAAAAATAAAAATAATTTATAAGATATAAATGCTTTAACAGATTGACTCGAGTGTACACATCTGCCAATTTTAAATTTTAGGATGTATGAGTTGTAACAGTTAAAAAATTCTAAGCTTAATGAATTAAAAATAAAAATAGAATATGTCAACACATACGTACTTAAGAAGAACTACATAAACTTTCATTACTATTACACCCAGATATACGTAAGAGCAAGAGACCACTCCTGTCGAGCTAAATAAATAATAAATAATAATAACCTATTTTCTAAAATATAATATTAAAATATGGTTGCTATAATAATAATAACAACAATAATAATGATAATAACAATAACAATATTGTTTAATAAGCAATCTTTTTCTAATAATAATAATAATGGTTATGACAAAGTCTTGTATTAGTTTTTTTGATAAGATAAATATTTTAAAAGATAAATAATTTGCTTAATTGATTAGAGATAATTGTCTTTATCATGAACGTCGTAAGGTATTAATACCTTCCTTATACGTAATTGACTCTTAAACCCTAAATTTGGTTTTGTCAACCATTCCCCGTCCTTAAGGTTTTTTCCAATGTTTTTCTTAAAATAAATATTAGTGACGACTCCTCTGATATTTTAATTTTTTTTCACCATCCCATCAAGACATCGCGTCAACACCAAGTATGATAATTGGTTGCATTTAGTTTGATGAGAAGGGTGATATGGTGTTGAGTTCAATAAGAGGTTTCACATTGGAAATAACCATGAGGATCGAAAGAGACATTGTTAAGTAAAGAGCTAGTCTAGATACCATGTAAAGTGAATCAAAATATATTATTTTGGATGATAATTTTACAGGTGTTGGTGTGCCAAAGATATAACAAAAGGATAAGACAAGGGGATAAAATGAAATATGTAAAAAAATGTTGTCAAAACAAAGCAGATACATAGATGTGTGATAATATTGTAATTAATAATACCAACAAAATGAGAATGGTAATGTAAGAGATTATAACTGCTAGGAGATAATGTTAACAGTTAGGAGATAATGTTGCTAAGAGATAATGCAAACAAACTAAATGATAATTTTTTTTATTATCAAGAAGTTATATTTTGTTTCTAAAATATAGGTATTTATTTATTATATTAAAATAGGCATATCGAATAAACAATAGCAATAAAACAGTATATTCTCCTGAAAAAATAAAGACAAAGAATATTATATAGATAGCATTTAGCACTTTGGTTAGAATGTCAACGAAAGATAAGATAATACGTTATTTTTTATTTAATAGATTTTAAAATACAATAAGTTCATGATAAAAGCACCTTCAATATAATGCTAATAGCAATAAGATAATTTAATTGTAAACTATTTTAAATTTATTACTACTAAACCGATTTTACTGACTAAACTTTTTTATTCGAGTCATCCAAAATAACCGTATAGAGAATTCGTAATTTCCATTTGCAATAGCTTTTTTTTTTTTTAAAAAAAAAAAAAGATAATGTTCATCTTACATAAAGTTATTTTTTCTCAAGATTAATAAAATTATTATAAGCACCAAAATTTTATCTCTTATTGTACAATATAAATACTTATACAAATCTAAAAAATAATATAATTAATTAAACTAAATAATATTATTTAATTGTACTAGTTAATCTATATGATTCACCAAAAAGAAAATAATTCATATGCTTAATGAGAGTAGAAACAAATGTTAATCTTTTTCGTAAATTTATACTTCAAATCTTATAAACTTGAAACACAAAGATAGTTTTTTCTATTTTTTATCATTCCTTATTAAAAATAGAGAGAGAAAATGTTAATAGATAAAATAGAGATGAGAATTCTCTATTTCTAAATAGATAAAAAAAAAGCTATTTAAAGTGGATTACCGCGTGTATAAGCTATTGTTCATTTTGGAGTTTTATGACTCCACTTCTATTTTCATAAAAAGGTTTCTTTTAGGTGTTAAAAAAATAAAATGTTTATAAATAACTTTTAGGTGGTCCAAAATAGAGAACAGTTTAATTTCGTTTCTAACATGCAATAATCATCATCGAATACTTAAAACTTTAAGACAATCATTTCTAAACTCAAGTCCTTCCATTTGAATATTAAACGATATATGTCTTTATTTAATTATTATTAAATCACATATATTTTTTTATGCATATTAAATCATGTATATTTATCACATAAGAGACATTTCTTACCAAGTTACTATTGTATTCATTCTTATTGTTTGCTGCATGTACATAGAAATCGATGAATAAAGAAATTTTCTAATTTAAATAAATTTAAAAAATCAACTAATATTGGTGCGAAATATTCCGTTACGGACAAATATATTCTTATGCTTGTGCTTTTTTGGATAAAGAATAAAGAGAATCTTATGTGTAAAAAATGGAAGCTCCCATGTTTTTGGTCTATCCTTTTCTCTTAGTGACCACTATTGGAATAATGATATATTCAACGAAAAAAATAACGAGACCATAAGTTTAACAAATATTATTATAAGAATTGTGGAATTAGATCTAATTTAATTTTACAAAAAATCGATGTGTAAATCGATGTTTACACCCTACTTATATGTTACTTTATTCGGAGATAAAAGATTATGCCTTATTCTCATAAATGTTATTTTTAGGAATATAGAGTAAGAGTAAAATTTTCAAATATCTTAAAATTTTTTTAGTATTTCTATAATATTTTAAAATTTAAAATAAAGTAAACTAAATAGCTCAATTATGTATAGCATAGATTTCTCAATCCTAACTTAATTATTACGGGTTTATTGGCTGAATATAAATTTCTTAAATCATATTTAATCTATTTCATTAGATCATGATTTGGAGTTTGACAATTTTGATAACTCTATTATATTTTGATCATATTCTTATTAGATGTACATTTTTATTATTTAATTATAACTAGACCATTTTTATTTACTTATTTATAATTTAATTTATTTATTATTGGAGAAAATATTTTTTTTAATTAAAAACATTTTAAATATAACTTTTAAACTAATTATTTTAAAAATAATTTAGTAGTTGATATGCGACTTTATTTTTTATATTTATCAACCATAAAATAATTATATTTATTTTTTATAAATAAAACTGGAAAAGTATATAACAATTTATAATTTGATAATAGTTTCCAAAACCTTCACACTATCAAAATATTCTAACGTTGACATTCTGACCAATGTTGCTAAGTGGTAAGTGCTATTTATATTCATTGATTCATTGAAAAAAGTATGTCTTATTTATTCATTCAAGTTTTCTAAAGTTAAAGGGGGGAAAAAACTGTAGTCATTGTTGTTGATTAAAATCTATGCTTATTTAATTATAAGTTGTTAAAATTTTACACTATATGCTGTAAAAAAGAGTTAGACTATTAATGTTTTCATCATTAACCCATAAAAGAATTACTTTTTCGTAAAGAATAAAAATTTTCATTTTAAAGAACTTAAATTATTATTTTTAATAAAAAAAGGGCCACTATCAATTTTTTTTTTTAGTTTAACATATACAAAAGGACCGATTGTTATGAGGTTAGAGGCCAAATATAAAATTGAAGTCATTAATTAAATCCACTTAACCAATAAAAGGTATTAAATATTTTCAAAATAATTTAAAAATGTCTGGTTATTATCAAGTTTTGAGAAAAACATAAAATAATTATTTCTTAAAAATCAAAACAAATATTATATGTTTTGATTATTATAAAGTCTTCTATTAAAAAAAGATAAAATATGTTTTTCGTTCTAAATAAATTAACCTAAATTGACCAATTTTTAAAGGACAAAGACATATTTTCCCCCTTAAAAATATATATTTAAATTTAAAATCATAACTAAGATTAATCTAAATATATACTCGAGCAATAATTTGTGTCACGAGTGTTGAGATTACAATTTATAATTTTTAATATTTTTTCTATTTTTAATATTATATAAATATTTTAAAATATTAAATAATTATGAATATTGATATGTTTAAATAATTATATTATTGTAAATGTGTATATATGGGTATATATCTTATATTATATTAATTATTATAAATATTTTAAAAATATTATCATACAAAATATATTGTATATAACTTATATATATATATAATTTTAATGATAATTAATAATTTATACTAATTTTATAATGAGTTTAATTGATATATACTATCAGTGTAACCCCTTCATTATGATATGTTTATTGACTTTATTGATTAATACTTTAAAAGTTATATAAATAAAAAATTATGATTGACTATCATACCAATTAACTCTTTTATAATAATTATTTATTTAAAAAATATATATTTCCATCTAAACAAAACAAGACTAACATTAATTATAAAAAATATTTTTGTGAATTTCTATTATACATTAAAAAATAATAATGACTACCATCAGAAAAAGACAATACTTATAAATTAATATTGTTAATTTTTTTATTCTGATTAATAATATAAAATATTGATATTAGATAAATTAGCGAAAACATAGGCTTTGTTATGCCTGTGTATTCGCATTTATATTTTAATATGTTATAACAATTTTAGGATTTTAATTTAATATCTTTTATAAAATTTTATATTTTGAAATATAAATTATTATGTGACATGTTTTGAATATATTTTGTTAATTTTATATTTTTTGTTTATGATAACATGATAAAAATATGTTAGATCAACAATGGATATGTTAAATATGTAATGGATATAAAAAATAGAAAGATGAGAAAGTTTGAATAGAAATAAAAATATTGTCACACTTATGTATTCACATGTTTATTAAGAATATTTATCTTAAAATTTATATATATATATATATATATATTAATTATATTTAAAGAAGATTGATTCATGATAAAGTAGAAACTATGAAAATGTGTATATATTAATAGAGAGAAGTTCTATTTGCGAAAATGAGAACAATCATATAATGTTTAGAAGGTAAAATAGTCATAAAATATAATATATAGTATATAATATAATATCATATATTATTTGACAATTATGTATGTTGAATATTAATATTTTAATATAATTTTTTACTTAAAGTTGTAAGGTTTGTTTAAGGGTAAAATTTATGTTTGGAGAGCCAAATTTTGTGGGTTCGCGCTGGGAGAGTGAAAGTTTGTGAGTTCTAGTGTCTTTTATGAGAAAGTAATTTATTTTTTAAATTTAAAATAGATGTAAGGGTATAATAAGTATTTTAAAAAATAAATATAAAAAGGGATACTCTTTTTATTAATAATATATAATATAATATCATATATTATAAATTATAGATATCGTTGGAAAATTATGTACGTTGATTATTAAATATTTTAAAATATTTTTTTTTAAAGTTAAAAGATTGGTCTAATAATAAAATTTATATTTAAGAAATAAAGAATTGTGAATTTAAGTTTTTTTATAATAAAATAATTTATTTTTTAATTTTAAAACAAATATAAAAATAAAATAAATATTTTAAAAAGTAAACTTAAAAAAAGGAATGCCCATGTGCTAAGGGCCTGTCTATTAGTGCTCTTATCTTGTAAATTAAATTAATTACACCAGTTTTTCTTCTAAAAGAAAAAAGAGTCCCAATTCCGAACGGACACGATCACCCGGTCACCCCCACAACAAGGCGCAGCGTGATTCTAACGCGTGGAATGATCAAATTTCAATTCAACAAATCGTTAGTACTATCCTCTGTTTTCTACAGCTCAGCATCACACAATCTCTCTCTCTCCCTCTATATATACCCCCTTTGCGGTCCCTCTTCTTTCCATTCACTCCCAGTGTTCCGTTACCTTCCTTTAGTTTTCTATGCAATTCCAAATCTATCTTTATTTCCAGCCTAGCGTTTCCCTCTTTTTCGTTTCCCTCTTCCAACCCCCCCTTAACTAACACCGTTTTCGCGTCTCTTTCTCTTTCTTTCTTCTCCTTTTCTTAAAAATTAAGATTCGCTAGGGTTAGGTTTTCGGTGAGGCGAGAGTATGAGGTTGAGGGAGGATTTGCCTTGTAAGAACGATGACGGTTGTGAGAAAGAGGAAACCATAGACAACGATGTAACCGTGCCCCAAAATCATTGGTGTCCCGTGGTGAATGCGGGTTTTTCTTCGCCCAAAAGAGTGGTTGTCGTTGGTTACGCTCTTACTACTAAAAAGATTAAGAGCTTTTTGCAACCTAAGCTTGAAGGTTTAGCTAGGTAAACCGAACATTCCTTTTATAAATTAAAAACCACAAACGAAAACCGTTAATTCGTCATGTCTTGCTCTGCTTTAATTTCTTTGTAAAGAAAACCAAAAAATTAACCGAAATCGTTTATTTTTGTTCTTCGAAAAATTGACTATCAACTTGGACGGAGGGATTTTCATGTGTGGTAATTTTCAAATTTCAATTAATCAAGTTCTTCCAGCACGCGTCGTTTTCATTAGGCTGGCGAGAAAGCGAAAGAAAATATATGTGATCCTAGGAGAATCTGTCGAAAATGGAGAGATATTTTACCATTTTTTGTTTTTTTTTTTATTTACGGGAATTATAGGTATTCGTGCTCTTTCTGAAAAGCATAAAAGATTTATCTAAGAGCCTCACAATTTCTGAATACATAAATTGTATTTGTACATGCTTCGTTTTCTAGTGTCATCCCTGATATTTGGTTTAATAATGTTGTCCTTTTTACCTTCTAATAATAGCCATGACGTGTCTAGTACTCGGTTTGTTACTGATTTCAATTTCAATTTCAATTCGTACGAATTTTCGTGCAGGAACAAGGGAATACTATTTGTGGCTATTGACCATAATAGGCCTCTTTCTGATCAAGGCCCTTTCGATATTGTCTTGCATAAGGTTATAATTTTTCCTGTCCTGAATTTCGTCGTCCTCAAATTATTTCTGTATTGCTTGTGGTATTTTGTAAAAGATTTAATATACTGTGCTGACTGTTTGAAGTACATGTCACATGATCTAATGATACTTATTCTGTTCTACTGCGACTGATTTTTTTATTTTGTTTCCTGGAAAATGCAGTTATCAGGGAAAGAGTGGCGCCAGGTTCTTGAGGTTGGGCCCCCTACCACCCCTTTTTCAGCACTTCTTTTTATTTTTTTTGTGTTGATCGATCCAATCATAATAACTGTGCTTGGTGCTTGTGTTGTTGCTTTTATGCATTTGATGCTATCTCGGATGAAAAAAAACACGCTAGAAAGGCTGGTCAACGACTAGCTTTTTTGACTTCTGTCTCATAATTTGCAGTGATTTTTCCTATCTCTCATTATGAATCATGAACCAGTAGTTGAGGTCGAGGCCTCAGGGTTCCTGCAAATGAGGATGTTACTACTTTCATGGCCATCTAACTGATTTTGTCAGGTTTAATTATGTTCAAAGATTTTTCCTTTTGAATTCGTTTAAGTAGGTTAATTTCTCCTAGGTACAAGGATAGACTTCTGGCTGGTTAAGAGAGAAATTTGTCAGTTTCGTTCTTGATTTCGTATATTCTAATACTCCACTTTAGCGTTTGCCTTACTTCTATGGTGGCCTAGCCTTGCAAGTTACTACCCTCAACTTTTTTATCAGTGGACATGAATTGTGATGATCATCTCATGCATTTTATTGATGATGATGGCTACCTGCTCTATATGATAATACTCCTCAATTCTACTGTACAGATGCATGTGTCTGGCAATATCTGCTTCACGGTCCAAATTATTGTGTCTAAAGTCTACCAACTAATTATTGATTTTATCGCAAGTCCTCAATCTGATTCAAATAAACTATTATCTACCATTATAATTACCTGTGCTCAGCTGTAATATAGCCACTTTATAAGCTGTGCTTTCATGAATAATTAAAGATCTGTATTTTGATCTTTGTCTTTTATATTGGAATTTCGAGATTACACCCACAATCTAGAAAAATCCTATATAATCAACTAACAAATGCAAGAGTTTTGCATTATCTTTTTAAATTCTCTGACTTATTGCAAATAGATCATTTTAATCAAAGTTGACTTTCTGGGTGATATGCTCTTTCTTTATTTTGGTAAAAATATCATCGATGCTGAAAATTCTACCCATACTTTGTAGAGTAGTTGTGGAACTTGTATGAATTGGTACTATTTTCTTCTTTGATACAATGTATAGCGGGTAAAATGTCAAAGAAATTACCTTGATCCAGTTGTAGTTATTCATGTTGCTAATGAAATGCATTTGTATTTGTATTGAGAGAAGATATTTTGTGATGGTTGGGACATGTATGAAGTATAAATGTTCACTAACTTTGGAGATGGAGATCTCCAGTTATGAAAGAGAACAAAGGAGACTTTTAGAAATTAAGATGGATTAATATAGGATTAATGCATAGATCAAAAAGTTAGATTGAGTTATTCATGTGACATGATTCTTTCTATTTCTGTATTTCAGTTGAATCACATCTAGTTCTGCTAATTCTATTTCACACCTAACCAGTTCTGCAATGAAGCCTATAACTGTTTCTCTCTCTCAATGAAAAGAAATATTCGTCTTTGTTCAATTCACCATTTCACTTCTATTTGTCGAGATTATTGCAATTGTGATCCCATTTCCCTGATATCTTAGTCAAATGAAAAGTTAAAAAATTAAAAATTCATCTGAAAATTCTTCTAAATAATTTGTTGAGTTCACTGTTTCATGATTATATCATTTAACCATCAATTAGAGTTAAAATTTCATGTTTCTATGAATGAAAATGGAATCAAGATTCTCTCTATGTTCTATGACTTGGAGTCTTGGATTCCAGAGTTTATTGCAGCGTATTCAGTAGGGAATATTAATGTTGCTTGTTTATTGTGAGAGATGTTTCTTAATTTAGGAGAAACTGTGAACTGAACTATGTTTTTTTTTTTTATGAATAAATATTCTTTGAATTCTTTAGCTGAATAGTAGTGTTGAATTTGCTCACATTTGGTTGTTTACTAACAGCCTGCTCTATGTAATTATTTTTAGACCTTTTTACCTAATTTTTAACTTCTAGATTTATTTTAGGATTATAGGCAGTCACATCCAGAAGTTACTGTTCTGGATCCTCCAGATGCCATACAACATTTACGGAACCGTCAATACATGCTTCAGGCTGTTGCGGATATGAACCTTTCTGATTCCTATGGTAATTTTTTCTCTCCACCTTGATTAGGGTTGGATGGAATTACTATTCAGTGGTGCTGTATGGTCAATCATGTTGAGTTATCAATAGCTAATAAACTTAATCTTATTAAATATCCTTGCAGGCATTGTTGGTGTTCCTCGGCAATTAGTTATCAAGAGAGACGCATTAGCCATCCCAGAGTTGGTCAACAAAGCTGGCTTGACGTTACCCCTTGGTATGTATATGTTGGTTTTTCAACTACTTTTAGATGCTGCAGTTATGCGATTTCTCAGAGCATGGACGCATGGGCATTTATTGTTACGAGGGTTGTGTTTTTGAGGCAAAGTCATTAGAACTTATGAAAATAGGCATGGTAATCCCATCTTATTTTGTGTCTGATCAGATTACATAATTTTGTATTGCTTAATTTGAACTTTCCTTCTTATGTTTGCAACTTCAAACTCGTTTTAGTTGCGAAGCCATTAGTTGCCGATGGAAGTGCAAAGTCCCACGAATTATCCCTTGCATATGAGCATTTTTCCCTTCAAAAGCTTGAACCTCCCCTTGTTCTTCAGGAGTTTGTCAACCACGGTAAAAAAATGCTATTTTTACTGGTAAATGTTTAGAAGTCCATCATGATAAAGTGAACAACACATGCTATTTAACTTTTGGTGTAGGAGGTGTTCTCTTCAAGGTTTATATAGTTGGTGATGCTATAAAGGTTGTAAGGCGGTTTTCGTTACCTGATGTTAGCAAGTGGGAACTCTCCAATGATGCTGGGATATACCCTTTTCCAAGGGTTTCTTGTGCTGCAGCTTCTGCAGATGATGCGGATCTGGATCCTACTGTTGCTGGTAAGTTATCATGTTTTCTTGACCAAAAGTATCTATAGACCTTTTCTTAAAATTTAAACAGGTTTTCTCATTTGCCTCCTAAGGAATGGGAAGAAGCCCCCTTAGAAACTAGGTCTTGTCCCAGCCATTCACGAACGTAAGAAACCTAATTTCTTGTTGGTCTTCTTCCTGGGTTGATACTTGATAATCTCATTAATTCAAAAACATTTTAGATTTGTCATAATTTTCATTAGTACATTCACTTTTTTACGGATATAGAAAGGGTTTGCAGTATTAGTGTAGGCATTCAGAGCTAAAACATATATATGCTTCTGCAGTTTGATCATTCTTTTAAGACTTCGCTGCATTTTTGTCTCTTGATTTTCTTCATGGTTTTCCTCTCTGCAGAGCTCCCTCCAAGACCTTTACTAGAGAAATTGGCTAAGGAACTTAGATGGCGATTGGTAACTAGTTAGCTCCTTCTTTTGGTTGAAGGTTTTATATTATTGATACAAGGACTATAATATGCTTCTCTGTCATTATACTTATTTCTAGGGTCTTCGTCTATTCAACCTGGATATTATCCGTGAGTATGGAACAAGAGATAACTTTTACGTCATTGACATAAACTACTTCCCTGGTAAGAGGATATATTGAATATCTTGTTTACTTATTCTTTGAGCGATGATAGCAACGAATTTTTTGACACTTATTTGATATATTTTATGCCCACGAAATCCCATACTCCACAAGTAGAGAGTATGCCCAAGCTATTTAGTAGAGCCAAATGATTTCACCTATTTATAAAAGAAAATGCGTGATTTAGGTTGGTTAAGAACGAAGAGAACAAAAATGTGGAGGGTTCAATCTATACTTCCAACAAAAAATTACCATTCTAATACTCACTAACATTTTCCGATTAAAAAAAATGCATTGAGAAGAGAATATGTGAAAAGAGTTCCTTCATAAAACTTCTTACGATATTCTACTTCATACATAATCATCTCACCTTGCTTCATTTGGTATCTGTATGACTTTCTTTTACTTGTACACGAAATGGTTAGTCTTCAATTTCGTGAAAATATTAACAGTTGCCTTTGAAATTGGTATTAAAAATATTAAGAGCTCCGTTACTTTTTGTCTGACTTTCGTTTAAAAGTTCTGCATTGGTTTTAAATTGTTACAGGATATGGCAAAATGCCAGAATATGAACACATATTTACAGACTTCCTGTTGAGCTTGGGGCAAGGAAAGTACAAGAAAAAATCAAGCTAATGTTGAACTCTTTCCAGCCCTTTGATTTATGTCCTTCATAACGTAAGCACCATGGTCTCTCAGTTTGAATCTCGAAATTATGGCGGTCGCAAAGTATCTTAGAAAGCATTAAGTGTTACTAATTTTGGCAGTTTAGCTGTGTGCGGTGGAAGTTCTCCGGGAAAACTATGAAACTTTGTCCTGTTTAGAACAGTGCTAGTATTTGTTGTGCGGAAACTTTCTGCTTTCTTTCCAAGGTAACAAAGTTGTTCAAAATCCTCACGTTCCAGACGGCAGCTCGATGACCGAAGTGGTCAATTTAAACCTGCAAGGCTGCAATTGAAGGATTTGTCTTAGCACATATGACCATGTTCCATAGGTTGACGGATTTCAATTGTACTGACCGTTTTTTGCTGTATATATAGGCATAAATTCTTAACACTAGGAATCTCATGCAAATTTTCATCGAAGTACATCTTTTTCGTCTTTAAACTTAATTCGTGTTTTATATTTTGATTGCAATGACCTCGACAGAGAATATTTCGAACAAGTCACCAACTCCTTGCTCTAGGATCCGTTTCCCTTGCGTATTAACTATGAGCTACTTTTTTTAAACTAAAAAAATATTTGTGAAGATAGAATTTGTTTATTTGCTTATTAAATTAAATAAACGTTGTGTATTTTTAACAATTGTTTATTTGCTTATTCCATTCACGTGTGTGCTGTGCTGACTATAGCTTCAACGCTCTGTGTGCTGCACTATATTTTCATAAACTGAATTCCAAATCCTATAAAGCTCGACAACATGATTCTAGCGTGAATTGAATTTTAATTTTAATTTTGAGAAGAAATGTATGTGAGAGGAAAGAGTTAATTGGATTAGGTTATAGGGGTGTTTTATGAATTGTAAAAAATACCCATTTGAAGTTTAAATGATGTGTCTCAATTTGATTGGTGGGTTTCACTAGTGGCAACGAATCAAATTGCTCGTACCTTAGTAAGGACATTTCGTTTTTATTATCAAATACCAAATTGTACTTATTTTCTACTTCCTTTCTTAAAAAAAAAAAAAAAAGTAAGGGAAGATAATAGAGTGGCAGAATAAAGAAAGGGCGGGAGGAAGCAATGAAAACGATAAGATGATAGCTATTTTGGCTGATTGACCCAAGTGGGGTTGTTTTTTAAAAAAATTACTGGTATGAGTCTGTTTTGAAACATATTACCAGCGTGTGTCTGTTTTGTTGGTTGACTCGGTCAAACCGCAACTACGAATTGCGGTTTCATTGCCACGTCAGCAACGTCATTACGTGGAAGCCAGCGTGGAAAAACGACCACGAAACCGCAAGTCGGAATTGCGGTTTGACTGGTCTTTGACCAGCACCGTCTTGTTATCCAATGGGTAAAAAAAAAAGAAAACGATGCATGTAAAACCGCAAGTCAGACTTGCGGTTTTACTGGGGTTTAACCGGCCCCCCCTTTACCCAACGGTTGCAAACGAACGGGTGCGGATATTGAGGAAGAGGCGCGGTTTTTTACGCACATAAAACCGCAGATGCGACTTGCGGTTTGAATTAAATAATATTTTTCCATGTAAAACCGCAAGTCAGACTTGCGGTTTTACGGGGGTTTAATCGGCCCCCCCTTTATCCAACGGTTGCAGACGAACGGGTGCGGATATTGAGGAAGAGGCGCGGTTTTTTACGCACACAAACCGCAAGTGCGAACTGCGGTTTTAATTAAAAAATATTTTTCACATAAACCGCAGATGCGAGTTGCGGTTTATGTGGAGTTCGACTCCTATAAATCGCCCCCCAACCCCACAGAACCGCACACCTTTCCGCCGCAGATAATCGCAGACGTACTTGGAAACTACATAGGGATAATCAAAGAAAGCTTTTGTTTTGTGGAAATTATTTAGAAATATTATTTTGGGTATTATATTAACATAATGTTTTGTATTAAATTATAGCAATTGTCATGACATCATCTTCTTCTCGCCCTTCTGTTGATTGTGTTCATTCTGGACCTGTGGAGAATGACGTGTTGTACATGCAAAATCAACACGTTTCTCAACATATATGGAATGGAGAGGACGACAGAAAACTGTTAATCAGACGTGCAGTTCCCACGTATAATGGAGAAGAGTCAATTCCTCCTCAAATTGTACGATATTTGCGACAAACGGGATTTTACACGGTCGCACAGATGAGTTTTCTTCGTATTAATGCAGGTTTAATTAATGCATTTGTTGAGCGGTGGAGGCCGGAAACTCATACTTTCCACATGAGATGTGGAGAATGCACTATCACCCTTCAAGATGTTGCAATTTTGTTGGGTTTACGAGTAACTGGCATTCCTGTCATAGTTTCAACCCATGTTAATTGGGTTGAACTATGTCAACAACTGCTTGTCGTTTCACCAAATAACGATGAAATTGATGGTAGCTCTATTCGAGTTAGTTGGCTAACTCATAATTTTGGTGATATCGCAAATTTTGAAAATAATGAAGAAAATTTACAGAGGTTTACTAGGGCATATATTTTACGCCTCATTGGTGGTGCCCTGTTTGTATATAAATCTAGTAGTAAAGTATCTTTAAGGTATTTGTTATTGTTGCGAGATTTTGGTGAGTGCAGTGCATATGCATGGGGTGCTGCTGTACTTGGTTTTTTGTATAGAGAACTATGTGTCGCAACAAACTACAAAATAAAATCCATGGGTGGTTTATGCCTATTAATACAAATATGGGCATGGGAAAGATTCCCAAAAGTTGCACCCACTGTATTACCCCCATACAAACCAAACAAACCCGTTGGATCAAGGTAATTTTTTTATTGAGTATAATGTTAGTTATATTTGAAAATATTATTTGGCAGTTAGTTATATAAAATCTAATATTATTCATATAATTTTCGTAGGTGGCTACGACGGGGAAACCGACACATTAGAGCCACCGATGATTTAAAACATCATCGTCGTTTGCTGGATACAATGAAGCAAAATGATGTAAGAAAATGTATGTTATTGTTTGTGAATTTTGTGTACGTACTAACTAGTTGTTATTTTATATAGGTCATTTGGATGCCATATCCAAACGAAGTTCTGACACAGTTACCCCCGATATGCTTAGAAGGGGTTAACGCGTGGAAATGTGTTGTGTCATTGCTTTGTTTTAATATTTGTGAATGGCATCAACCAGATAGAGTAATGCGGCAGTTTGGCATGCGCCAACCCATACCCCGTCCTCCTTTGCAGCCAAAAAAATTACATGGGTTGACTATGCGAGGAAAAGGTTCTGAAAATTGGCTTATGTTGTTGCAACCAGCCATTGCAATATGGAACAACATAGACCAATTTAGGGTCGAAGAAACTGGAACTCAGGTTGGAGAGCTGACATTCAACTCTGAGTACATGGTTTGGTATCGTGCCAAAACCAAAATGTTTATCGACCCAAGAAATGCAAGAGCATCGTTGTTGGTAAAATTTGTCATAGTTATCAATTTTTTTTTTTAATTTTTGCAATAAAATTTTTATGGTTTTAATGTTTTCCATTCTATTTTTATTGTAGGGTGAAGTTGGAGAGACATTATCGTATATGGTGTCGCCAGAGGAAAGAAACAAGTGGTCAGTGGACGATTTAGTCCCATATGTTGATAAAATAATGGTCTTGTTGGAAGATGAAGATCGAATCACACGAGCGGCAGTGCCAGCACCCGAAAGTATGCCTGAGGTGGATGTTCCAGATTTTCACGTTAAACAGTCATATCGTGAAAGTCGTGGTTTAACTAGACGGAGGGACGTCGTTCAGGCAGAAGTTTACCCTGTTCCTAATTTGCCTGAACGTCAAGAAGGCATATATTATACACCGACACAACTAACTGGAAATATGCCTACTACTTATTATTATCCGTCTCAGACAGACGTAGGATCATCTTACCAAGGTCGTATACCGTACGGTGGTGGCATGCCCCAAGGGCATATTTTTCAACAAATATTTGGATCACTTCGCAAACCGGAGATGTCAGCACAACAACAACCCGCAACGACAGCAGCTATCGCCGAACCGCAATTCGATATACCTTGGGATTCTCCCTATGCTGCCGCTAGTCTAGGATTAGGTGGACAATTTGATCCAAACTCATGCCAAAATGTAGACGATGATGATGATGCTCAATGAAATATTTTTTTATTTTCACTTCAGTTTTTTTTATTCTTTTTTAAAGTTATTATTGTAATGTTTACGAACAAAAATGGTAAGAAATTATAAAATATGACAACGTTGCAAAAGTTCGAAATAGATAATAATAAATTATAACATATAACAACGTTGAAAAACAGAATAACATTTAAGGTAATTACATATCACCATCGGTTGGTTGAGAGCATCCTACATCAGCATGCAAAGAGCAACTTCTTCGATTATGACCCTCTTGTCCACATCGGCGACATTTATTTTTTTTCTGTGTTTGTGACTCAGTAAAATCCATTTCATTTCTTATCCTCGTTGACTTTGGACGTCCTTTTCCTCGAACAGCAGAATGGTTTGGGATAAGAGTCCAACTTTCTTCATTATGAGGGATCAAGTCGTCATTCTCAAGAGGAAACCATTGACCAGAGTATACACGTATGATAAAGTCATTCGTGTATACTTCATCAACAAATTGATAATAGTCTAAACTAATTGCACCACACACAGCAATTACATGTGAACACGGGTAATGGAAAGCTTGGAATCGCCCACATTGGCAGTATTTGTCGTTCAAGTTAACTACCCATTTTTGTCTTCCACGTTGAGTCAGTGGATTAAAGGCGTCTTCGACTTCGAATCTAGTCGTTTCGATATTGTACTGACGGACTATATGGGAACAAGCGTCTTGTTGGTTTTTACGCAATGCTTGCATCAATTTATCACAATAGACCTTTCCAGCTTCCAATTGGGACCTACCATGGGATCCTCTTTCGACAAAATATGCAACACATTTACTATATGTTGACCTTACCAAAGCACTGATGGGAATATTCCTACAATCCTTGAACACTTTGTTAACGCCCTCAGACAAATTAGTTGTCATGTGTCCATACCTGTAACCTTTTGTATCGTATGCCATACTCCATTTTTGCTTCGATATGTCATTTATCCAACTAGCTACTTCAGTGCTTTGCTGACAAAATTTTTCAAAGTTTCTGTCAAATATATGCTTGCATGGAGTGTAAGCTGCAAAACAACACAATACAATGGCTCGTTTATAATAATAAAAAATACAGTTGAAAAAAAATGTCATGTGGATAAAAAGAAGTCATACCTAATTTTATCAACATTTTTTTCTGTGCCATATGTTTAAATCGGGTGTTGAAATTACTTGCAATATGGCGTATGCAATACTTATGATAAGCATATGGTGGTTGCCATCCTAATGCCTCATTTTGCACAGCAGACTTAATCCAGCATGCCGATCAGAAATTAGACAGATTCCTTGTTTTTGTGTCACATGCAGTCGTATGTGGGACAGGAACCAAGACCACGAGGACGACTTTTCACTTTCAACCACAGCAAAAGCTAAAGGTAATACATTGCTATTTCCATCTTGTGTGGTTGCGATTAACAACGTTCCACGATACTTTCCATATAAATGTGTTCCATCAACCTATATCAACGGCTTACAGTAGTTAAAGGCATCAGCACACTGCTTAAATGTCCAAAACACTCTTTCAAACTGTTGGTATTGACGGTAACCTCGATTGCCAACAACAAGATCATCATGACATATTTGATAGAAAAAACCTGGCGATTTACTTTCAATGAATTTCAAAAATGTTGGAAGAGTCGCGAATGATTCATCCCAGTCCCCATAAACACGCACAATTGCTTTTTGTTTTGCTTTCCATGCTTTCCTGTATGATATCTTGTATCCATATTGACTACAAATTCTCTCCTGAATCAAATTAATTCTTAAAGATGGATCTGAACCAACCATTCCTAAAAAAATTAAAAAGTTAACAACAAATGATAATAATTTAATTTAAATATTACGTTACATATGGACAAGTAACCAAACCTGATATCAAGTTACTAATGAAAATTGAGTTTAATTTTTTGTGGTCTTGTGTGACTGCCGGATTGAGACATTGATGATCTCCACCCCATTGAGTAACCGTCCAATTGACTGTTTTCCGAGACAAAATTGCCCTCATATAAAATGGACACCCATCTTTATGGTTGGGACATTTGATAATGTATTTCGAACTTTTTGACTCCACAACATGATACGTTTGATGTGTTCGCATTGAATATTGTATCAGCGCATTTTTTAGATCTTCTTTTGTGTCAAACTGTAGACCTTTGTACAATGCATCTCCAACATTCCATGAGTCATGCAAGTCTTCACCTAAAATATCTTCTTCATCAGGATGCAACCAATTAATGTGTGTATAATGAGCTGCATCAGTCCAAGGTGGCCGTTGCCCTGCAATTGTAACAGTATTGTTATTCATGTGTCTATTATTCAACAAATTAAACTAGTAAACCGTAAAGAAAATAATTATTTTTGTTAAACATACCTTGTTCCACATTTGTTACCGACAATAACTCCATATTACGAGTTTCATTGTCATCAGTATCAGATGAATTACCATAAATTGAAACGTCATTTTCTTCATCAGATGTTTCCTCACCACATGATTCACCAACAACATCATCATCATCTACTTCAACTATGTCAGAACTCATTATACCAGTGTCTACTGCAGTGCCTAAACTACTACCAGCTGATGATTTATGAACATACAATTCTATTATATCAACATTATTTTGTTGTTCAAATGCATTAAACATAATTTCAATATCTTCATCATCAACAATTTGTAGTGGCACATATTTTCCAGAAAATAAAAATCTACAAGTTAGAGATGATATAAATTCATTTGATGGCATTTTTAACTTTTCCTGAATTTTGTTCTTCAATGAAGTAAAACTGATATGACGCGTAATTCTAATTGCTCTTCTACTCCCTTCAAAAATAACACCTTCGTCTCCTTCGTACATTCTTCCATCACTATAAATGAAGGTGACAATTGGAGCAGACATAATATTCATAAATGTACCTACAAATAAATAATAAAGTAAATTTAAACATAAAAAATAGAGTTATAAAAGCAATTTGTTTTTAAAAATATTTAAAAACACACAAAATTTACACATTACGTTTTTTACCTGAACAATTGGACTGTAACGTAAAGCTTTGTTTTACGTCGGGTGCAACTACGTCGGCAGTTCTCTGGGTCGAACGGCTGTGCGGTTCTGTGGGGCGACGGGGGATTAAATAGCAACTGCACGTAAACCGCAAGTCTGATCTGCGGTTTATTAAAATTATTATTTAATACAAACCGCAGTTCGCACTTGCGGTTTACTGAAAAAATATTATTTAATTCAAACCGCAAGTCGCATCTGCGGTTTTATGTGAGTAGAAACACGGATCGTTTTTGCAACCGCTGGGTAAAGGAGGGGCCGTTAAACCCCCGTAAAACCGCAAGTCTGACTTGCAGTTTTACATGGAAAAATATTATTTAATTCAAACCGCAAGTCGCATCTGCGGTTTTATGTGCATAAAAAACCGCGCCTCTTCCTCAATATCCGCACCCGTTTGTTTGCAACCGTTGGGTAAAGGGGGGGCCGGTTAAACCCCAGTAAAACCGCAAGTCTGACTTGCGGTTTTACATGCATCATTTTCTGTTTTTTTTTTACCCATTGGATAACAAGACGGTGCTGGTCAAAGACCAGTCAAACCGCAATTCCGACTTGCGGTTTCGTGGTCGTTTTTCCACGCTGGCTTCCACGTAATGACGTTGCTGACGTGGCAATGAAACCGCAATTCGTAGTTGCGGTTTGACCGAGTCAACCAACAAAACAGACCCACGCTAGTAATATGTTTCAAAACAGACCCATACCGGTAATTTTTTTAAAAAACAACCCCACTTGGGTCAATCAGCCAGCTATTTTTAACAAGTTTTAGCATACTAGAACAAGGAAGAGCAACTATTTTTATTTTCATAGGATCATTTGAAAATAGCTTGGATGAAATACATAAAATTTTACAAATATAAAGAATTTGAGATGCTTTCGTTTGAAATAAATTTATTTTTTAAATATTTTATTTAAATTAGGTAATATAGATTTATTAGAATTGATTTTTTTTACAGAATAAATTTATTTTAATAGAAAATATCAATAAATGATATTTTGAGTTCAAAATTTTTTCAATTAACACCAATAAATATTGGCTAATGTTAGTTAGGTTTTTTTTGTTCTTTATATTAGTCAAAATTAATGTATTTAACAAAAAAGTTATGGATAATTGTCTGATATGCTTAATTTTATATGAGCATATGAGAACAATTATATCTTTGTTTTCTTCATTTTGAATAACAAATAGGTATAATTAAAAAATTAGATTTTATATATATATATATATATATTAGAAATTACAATTATTTTTGGAAATATATGGAGGTTGTGGTGTGGATCAAAGCAAGGTAAAATGATCGAACAATCTCTTAGCAATGTGTTTGTTGTGCTTTGAGGATTCAAGAGTTGAAGATTTGTATGGTGAAGAAGTACTAGTGTCCAACGTCTATTTCATGATTGTCCATCAGTCAAGATAGGACTCCTAGAGGTGATGTTTAAGCTTGTAAGCTATAAAATGGGTCTTTTACCTAAAAAGAGAGATCTTCACCTCCTCTAACTTAAGGCATGTTTCAAATTTTGTGGGTTTCCTTTCCCATCTCCATTTTCCTTCTCTTTGTTTCTTCCATCTTTTGGCATGTTTAACTCCTTTATTATTGGTTGAACTTCTCCTTAGTTAGAATTTGGTTATAACTAAGCTTAACTTATGTGTATTATTTGATTTCGAATTTAAGTTTATTATTCAATGCTTGTGCTTCCTCTCATATTCATGCTTTATTTCTCTTTTTTATCTATTCTTTATAGTACATTTTAAATGTATTAGAATAGTAAAATAAGAAGAGTACTCAATGAGTTTTATTGCTAGCAATAGACTAAACTCATTGATCCTTAAATCCTCCTTTTCTTAAAGCAACTTATTTGATTTAGGTTATGCAATAGATTGATAACTTAAATATCAAATGATCTTAGACCCTACTAATAAAGGATTAAGGTTGGAGTATTTTTGTAAGTGATAGAAACATGAGTAATAAATATAATTTGATGTTCATTTATGCATGAATGATAGTACAGTGAAGTCAAATCTCACCTAGTCTACCTTATTTGTGAAAAACCTTTCTTTTACAATTTTATGCTTTCATCTCTTTCTTGCTCTTTGTACTTTTAGTAAAAAATCTTATCATTTGTTCACAAGTAAAAAGTATATAAACTTCTCAAGTATCAACCAAGTTATCGTGAATACTACCTTGTACTCATTTGAACTACATTACTTGATTGGTACGTTTGCCGAAAAGTTTAATAGTTATTTTTTAACCAACATTGTTCGTGAATATTTATCTATCAATGTTGGCTAAAAAATTCTCCAAATTGAAAGTTTAACAACATTGTAGTTGGTGCACTGGAGCTCTATATACCTCACATGCAACTCCCACAATAAAGTGAAATCAATGAAAGTAGTATGGACCTAACTCATGTCATCAGGACACCTCCCACAGTACTGTGCAATGAGGCACCACCTTGTAGCTAACACTCTAGAGCTCCACATATCACATTAATTGGTTTCAACACCCTCCTACAACATTGTTCACACAAGCTCTATATACTTCACACCAACTCTCACAACAAGATGGGATCAACCAAATGAGTGAAGATCCAAATATGGTCATAAACACATATCCTACAATGTTACTATGGTATAGGTCAAAATTTTGTCTTTGATGATCTAGTGTTATGCATGTCATATTGGGGTTTATTCATAACTCTCATAGGTGTGTGAAATAGGTCAAAATGTTGTAACTGGCGCATCGGAGCTCAGTATATCTCATACCCAACTCCTATAACAAGGTGGGCTATGCCATAGGAGCATGAATATAATTTTGGTGGTCTACAGACCTATCATAATATTATGGAGTAAGACAAAGTGTGGTGACTAATGATCTGAATTCAACACGCTGAGAAATAATTTCAATTATTGTTAGCAAAAAACTCAATAAACATATCCCAAAAAAATGTTAAAAAAAAAACCATGGTCGATGTCAACCGAAAAATAATTCCCGTCGATGTTAACTGAAAAAATCAGTTGATATGAAACAAAAAATAATCTCAACCAACTTTAGTAAAAGAAAAGTAGGGTTGAGGAATTACAAATTCTTACTTCTTTTTTTTTTAAAAATTTGAAATTTTACAAATTAACTAAATAAAATACTTTCACAAATAACTAAAATTTTAAATTCTTTTAAAATTACTAATCTAAAAAAAGCATTTCATCACAAACCATTTTAAATTCGCAAATAAAATAAAGTCTCTTCTTGCAATTCCTCATTTAAACACATTGTAAGAGTATTAGTCTCAAAATGTTTTTTACAATGTTTTATTCTTGTCAAGGGGAGGCTTTGTAGCAATAATATCTAACAATATGTTAGAAAAATAATTCAAATTATTTTTATTTTAAATATCTAGATATTGTTTAAAAAATATATCATTTTATTTTTAAGATTTCTTTAGATTTTAAAGATATGATTTGTAAAATAAATATTTGTTTTCTCATTTAAGATTAGAGTATTAGATTTATAAATAGAGATTCCGAGATGAAAAGAATCACACAACTTGAAGAGGAAGTACACCACCCTAACCTCATGTTTGATTGCAAAAGGAAAGTGGAGAGTGAAAAATTGCATGTGCAAAGAAATAATAGGAAAGTTGAATGTGTAGAAAACTTAGAGGAAAGTTGCACTTTCTGTATTTCGTTAACAAAGAAAGTAACAAGAAAAATATTATTAATTTGAGAAGTTCACATGTTTAACTTTTCATTCAAAAAAAATATTAAAAGGAAGAAAATTGCAAAAAAGATTAACCCTTGCAAAATTATCTTTGTTTATAAAAGAGAATCTATAAATATATAAGTAATTTTGTAATTGTAATAATTTTATTTATAACTTTCCATTTTTTCACACCACTTTTCAAACAACCAAAATCTTCAATTTTCAAGTTTTTCCATAGCTCCAACAATTTGTTGGATGTGTAAACAATGGTGTGCAGTGAAAAAAAAGACAGCCAAAGTTTACAGGTCAATAGTCCAAAAAATTTGTCATCTTTCTTCTTTAGGTGTTATGTTATGAATAATTATTATTGTGGTTTTTTATTGACTTTTTATATTTATGTCTATTACTCTTTAATAATGTTAATAATTATACCTATACAAAAGATCATTTAATATTTTTTCTATTTTCTTGTTTTATCTTATCAATATTCTCTCCTCTAACTTTATAATTTATAATATGTTATCACTTATCAGCAAAAAAAAAAAAGCCATATTTTTGGAGTTAGATTTCGAGTGTGTTTAACTTTGTCAAATAGAACGAAGGTGATTATACTTCTATTTCTTCTCCGATATTGCTATGCTGCAATTCTTGTTTCCATTATATTATATAACATGTTACTATTCACTCAAATGATATCCTTTTTAGAGATAACTCGTGTATAGTTTTATATCTAAAAATGCATACCTAGTCTTCTAAGAGAATGCTTCGTATACCATATATATACATACATATACGCGGATTGCCTTTTCTTTTGCTACTATACCTACATTTTATTATGGCCTTGACCCTTCATATTCATATGGATAGTATTGTTCAATGCATATAATTGCAATATTTTTTTTTACTAATTTTATATATGTAATGCATTATTGAGCATGTTACTAATTTTACATGACTATTCTCATTCTTCTATATTTTAGGATAGTTATGAACATGTAAAACTTGAATTTGTGATTTTTTAAATTACAAGAAATAATTACTTATCTTATATTTGATTTTATATTTGATGCTAAAATACATTTAGATATATTGGATCTTGACGATGTCATTAAAGAACAAAATATCTTACCATAAAAGACCTCTTACCCTTTGGAAGAATTTAAAAAAAAGATATAACAGATCATGGAGAGTGTTATGAATAATCATTATAATAGTCACCATTCACTTTTCATTATAATAGTCACCATTCACTTAATAGTCACCATTATTTTTTATTTTCTCTCATCAATATTCTCTCCTCCGTATAATGACACACATGCTAAATTGAAGGAATGGAAAAAAAGCCACATTCAACTTTTATTTTTACGGGTGATAAACCCATTATCTTGTTTTAACTGTACCAAGGAGAACCACTACAGAAATTAATATTTAAATTTTAAAGACCAAAATAATTCTTTTCAAATTTTAGGAAATAAAAAACTGCACCAAAAACAAAGACTACATAAATTAATATTTAAATTTGAGGATTAAAATAATTTTTTTTTCAAAATTTTAAAGACTAAAAAACAGAATTATTTCAAATTTTAAAGAATAAAAATTTAATTAAATCTTTAATATATTAACAATTTAAATAATAAATTTATTAAAATATTTTATACTGTTCCTTAAAGTTTTTTTAACCCTGCAAGTAATTTTGAAAGCAACTTATTTCTATCCTTCACGTGGACTTTTAAAAATGATAATATTTGAAATAAAAGAATTTATGATCCTATCGAAATAGATGAAAAATTGAGAATTCATAATTCATTATTTTTGTATAAAATTACTTTTGTGAATTTTTGTATTAATTTTTATTAAAAAAGCATTGAGTATTCTGTAACCGTAACACATAAAATACTATATATTTGAATGGTTATACCGATGAATAATGAAGAATACAGTTTGAAGTAGTGGCTCTTGGGTTGGGTCTTTAGAAAGAAAGCAATTGTAAAAGTGTGAGAAGTAGTTATTTCTGTTAGTGAGTAGAGGATAGGTTGTCACTGACTGTGAGATGGCTTCTAGTTCTGGTTCGCATATAAGAAACCTTCCTCTTCCCTTACTTCCACCAGTTTACACTGTGACAAAGCCGTCTGAACTTCCAAGTGAGTTTCTGGAACCGTCGGCTGCGTCGGATCTGGTAATCGGGTTCGACAGCGAGGGCGTTAACTTGGGCCGCGAGGGCTCTCTGTGCATCATGCAGCTGGCGATTGGTGGAGTTGTGTACTTGGTGGACGCGCTTCAAGGTGGAAACGCGCTTATGCAAGCGTGCAAGCCGGCACTGGAGTCGAATCAAGTCACAAAAGTGATTCACGATTGCAAGCGGGACAGCGAGGCCTTGTTCTTTCAGTTCGGAATAAAGTTGAACAACGTGGTGGACACGCAGATCGCGTATTCACTGATAGAGGAGCAAGAAGGGCGAAAGAAAGTGCCACGTGAAACGGTTTCATTGGTTGACCTCCTGGCGGATATACGGTATTGTGGCGTATCGTATGTTGAGAAGAAGCAAGCGCGTGATCTCCTTGAAGGGGACCCGTACATATGGGCACGCAGACCGTTGAGTGAAATAATGCTTAACCATGCTGCTAACGATGTTCGTTTTCTTGTAAACGTTTACGGGCGAATGATAAAGAAATTGAGTGATCCATCTTTATGGCATCTTGCGGTTCGTAGTGCCTTGCATTGCCGCTGTTACTGTGACAACACTGATTGGCCTGCTCTGCCTCCGATTCCAGAAACGCCCAATCCTCCCGAGGAAGAAATGCTTTTGGTTATTGAGGTACCGCCACACAAGATGGGTGCTGTTATTGGGACTGAAGGGAAGACTATAGTGTCTATTAAGAGGCGTTGCGATGCTGATATTCTCACTGGAAAACCATCTAACAAGGTCTTCCTCATCGGACCCGTCTCCCAGGTCAGGCAAGCTGAGACCATCTTAAACGCTATCATTTTCAATAAAGAGTAAGCTTCTCTCTTTTCACCTTCTAATAAATTTTTACACTTCTTTTAATTCCCACTTCTACTTCCTATCTTAATTTTACTCCCTTTTTTATCACCATCTCGTCAAATCACAACTACATGCACCCGAACGCGACTCGCTTTTGCTAACAACTCGTCAGCATACTTCGTTGAAACCCATAATTCTGTTCGCTTAGAGTTTGAGAAAACCTTAAAAAGTATAAAATACTGTATTCAAACACTCTTTAATCTTTCGATTTAAAAATATAGAATAATACGAACAAAATCACAAGACATGGAACATGATTGTGTTTTTCAATTTTCCATTTTTCAAAGAAAATTAGGTCTCTCAATTTAAAACGGCATTTGGCACATATACCACACTGAACACAAATGTATCACCATACACATATAAGATTTTTTTTTTTTTTAAAGAAAATCATAAAATACAAATATAGCCATAATGTAAAAATAGTATTGATCCCCACGCTCATGAGATATGGGGCAACGAATTTACGCTCTTAAACAGTTTAAATTTGTAGGCTAAATTTGCTGTTATATTTTCACTGGGTCTATTTCGATTGGAGGACAATATTTGCTTGTCATGTTATTTTCGAGTAATGATACTTGAAAATTCATCTACTTCAAGCATCTTATTAATAGTTATCTTTTTCGTTAAAAATATAGATTTTGTCGCCACGTTTTGGCAATTCGTAAATTTTCGCTCCTGTTACTAATATAACTTTTTAAAATCAATAATTTTAATCGTATCACCCAAATTTAAACTACCTATCTATATTCTAATAATAACGAAAATTTAAAAAATAAGTAGAATAAGATTATATTTAAACTTTTATTTTTATTACGTAAAATCAGATGTCACACTTGTACTTCGGTTTCCTTTTTTTTTTTTTTTCTTTTTTCTGGTATTTACAGAAGCGGTAAATAGAGGAAAGAAAAAAAAAAGTGTTAAGAGTTGAAAAAATTAAAAAGAAAATACGGCAGGATGCAGGAAGAAGATTTGTGTAGAAAATAAAGGTAAAGAAAGTGTGTAGGGGGAATGTAAAAATGGATGTAATTGAATTGAAATGGCATAAGCAAATAGGTTGCGAGATAATAATGTTGATAGGCTAAGGCATGGGAACTGAGAAAGCTTACATGAAAGGATTGAAGAGTAGCAATAGGAAATAAGAAAAGAAAGAGTACCTAGTGGCTAGGCAGAGGGAGCAGTGACGGGAGGGGAAGAAGCATCGGCGGGAATAACTAGAGTCCAATCAGGAGGAAGAGAAGGGAGAGGATCGTAGACAGTGGGCTTGCGTTTTATATCCCATGGCTGCGTCTTCCTTGGCCGAGTCTTCATGTGATGCGCCGTCCCTTTCTTCTTTGGCCGAGACGAACACACTATCGTCAATCCTCCATCGCTTCTCCTTCCAATTCCCACTGGCGCCATCGCCACTCCACATCCCAACATGCTATTGCTCCACATCCTTCTATCACTATCTGTATCTGTTCCGCTCTCTCACTTACACTCATCCCTTACCCCCTTATCCTTCTCCATCTCCCTTCTCAGGCCCGCCAGCCCAATATTTTCCCTTTCTCTTTTGGGCTTCCTCTTCTAACACCCTTTTTCTTTTTCTTTTACACCTCCCTTTTTTACACTCACGCATGCTTACGTTACGCCTACATATATTGTGGATTTCTAGATCCAAAATGTTGAAATAAGTACAAAAAAAGGTTATATTGATCAACAATTATGTAGGGTACATTCCAGATTACAACAAGCATCATGTGATTCATAATGTTTTCACTATTGTCATCTATACATCCTCAATTGAGAATAGGTATTCCGATCTAATAATCCAAAGTGTGGCTTTTTTGTTTTACATATCTATACTCTAAGGTGTTGCGGATCTTATACTGCCATTATGTCAAACTTTCTGCGTAGTGGGTGCCCGGTGGGGTGTGGGCCTGCGAGTGCGTGGTTGGAGGGTGATTCTGGATGGGTCGATACTGTGGAAGAAGTGTCAAAATGAGTCCTTCTTAGTGGGTCAATCTAATCCATCACAAATTCTGATTGGGTCAGTCTTCAAAATAAAAATTTAACCAGATGAAAGAAATTAATAACTTCACCCATAATTTAGTCAGATTCAGACAGGTCCTAAACAACTTGACCCACTAAACAAAAAATATTCAAAACAACACATGTTTTCATGAAAAATTTCTCTCAAATAAAAAAAAAAAGTTATTTTGTTACGGATCATTTAAATGTTTTTTATATTATTATTTTAATTACTCACAAATTTTTATAAAAGTAAAAAAATATTTTTTTAGACATTTCATTACAGGTTAAGTTTACTTGTTTTGACACTACTAACTAACAGAGTGACGTAGCGGTAGGTTAGAGGGTGGGACACAAAGGAGTGTGCTAAGGAAGGGAAGAAGATGAGGGTATTTTTTAAATCAAAGGCGTGCTTGAAGGAAAGATGATGCTTTTTTTCTTTTATATATTAAAAAAAAATCCAAATAACCCGCTCTCCACATTAATTATCTTCCTTTATTATTCATGCAACGACCAACGTTTTTTCAGATATAACTTTTTAGTTAATTTTTTAAATTTTTTTATTTATATATATTGTTTTAAATAATGAATTTTAAAATTATTTTTCTCAGTTAATTTATATTTTAATTTAGTTTATTATGTGTATTATTTTTAAGTTGTTTATCTTTTTTTTATTATTTTAATTTTTTTTAAAAGTTTTGTAATTTATTTTTCAGTTTATACTTTTTAAATTAAATTTATTAAACACATTTTACAAAAAAATTTAAAATATTAAGTTTTAAAATCTTAATTTAAAAACTTTAAACTGAAAAATAAATTAAAAAACATTTTTAAAAAATTTAAAATCATGGAAAAGATCCACAATATAAAAATAAAATGTGCAAAAAAAAACAAAATGAAATACAAATTAACTTAAAAAAATTATATTTCTTTTGTATTTCATTTTGTTTTTTATGTTTTTTGTTTTTAAATTATGTATCATTTTGTTATGTTAAATTTTTAAATTATATTTTTTAAAGTTAACATCAATAAAAATTATACTTTCAAAATAAAATTATTTTAACAATTTTTTAAGTTAATTTATATTTCTGTTTTGTTTTTTTATGTTGTGTTTCATTTTCTTAATCTTAATTTTTTTAAAATCCTTTGTTTAAAGTTTTTAAATTAAGATTTTTAAACTTAATATTTTAAATTATTTTTAAATTATTTTCGTAAAAAAAATTTAACTTAAAAAATATAAACTGAAAAAATAAGTTACAAAACCTTTAAAAAATTAAAACAACAAAAATAGGTACACAACATCAACATAAAATACATAATAAAATATAAATTAAGTAATTTTAATTATGAAATTCAAAATTTAAAACAATCTACATAAATAAAAAATAAAATTAAAAGATTGACTATTTTTTTTAGATTTTTTTTAAATTTATTTTAATTTCTTTTTATTTATTTTTTATGTATGTATGTTTTTATAAAGTATGATTTTAAAAAAACAATTTAAGCTAATTTGTATTTTATTTTTTTATGTATTTTATTTTTATTTTGTGTATTTTTTTTAAACATTTTAAAAATGGTTTATAATTTATTTTTCCGTTTAAAGTTTTAAATTAATATTTTAAATTATTTCGTAAAATATATTCAAAAACCTTAACTTAAAAAATATAAACTGAAAAAAATTACAAAACATTTAAAAAAAAAAAAAAAAGATATACATCGTAAAAATGAAACATATAATATAATAAAATAAAATATAAATTAAAATTAAAAATTTAAAAATTTTAATTTTGAAATTCATGATTTAAAACAATATACAAAATAAAAAAATTGACTAAATTTTTTTCTATTTTTTTAAAAATTTGTTTTAATTTCATTTTAATTTTTTTTTTAGTATTCTTTTCTAAAGTATGATTTTAAAAAAAATTTACGTTAATTTTTATTTTATTTTTTTTAATGTGTTTTATTTCTATTTCGTGTATATTTTTTGTTATTTTAATTTTTTACAATTATTTTTAATTTATTTTTTAGTTTAAAGTTTTTAATTTAATATTTTTAAACCTAATATTTTAAATTATTTTGGGAAAAAGTTTTTAAAAATTTAAATTAAAAAATGCAAGCTGAAAAATAAATTATAATGTGTTTAAAAAAATTAAACCAACAAAAAAAATACATAACTTAAAAATAAAATTCATAATAAAATAATATACATAAATTTGAAAATTTTTTAAAATTGACTAAAATTTTTCAGATTTGTTGTTGTAAATTTATTTTAATTTGTTTTTTATGTACCTACGTTTATAATTTAAAAAAAAAAGAATTTAATTTATGTTTTACTTTATTTTTTATGTGTTTTATTTTATATTATGTATACTTTTTGTTATTTTAAATATTCTTAAAATATTTTGTAATTTATTTTTCAGTTTAAAATTTTTAAATTAAGATTTTAAACCTAATATCTTAAATTATTTTTAAATCACTTTGGTAAAAAGCGTTTAGAAAATTTAACATAAAAATATAAACTGAAAAAGAAATTAGAAGCATTTTAAAAAAATAAAACAACGAAAAATGATAGAAAACATAAAAATAAAATATGTAATAAAATAAATAAAATATAAATTAACTAAAATAAATTTAATTTTAAACTTTATGATTTAAAGTAATATTCATAAATAAAAAATAAATTTTAAAAATTGACTAAAAAAATAAATCTAAAAAAAATACAACTAATTTCTTATAGTTTGTTTACCTATAAAAGAACCATGTTGAAAAATTGGTTCCATAATAATCAATTTTTCAACATAAATAAGTAAAAGAGGTTTAGGTGCATAAATTTTTTATTTTAGTACATAATAAAAAAACCAAGAAGATGAGAGTATTCTTTTAGTTGAGGATATACTTTGCTGCAAATATAAAAATGAGGCGCAGAAAGAAAGCCCATGCAAAGTACCGTTTGCTAAAATGATGGCCTTCATTTAATGCCGATAAAAATTAAAATCAAATAAATGAACGAAGAAGTTCTATTCTTTTAAAACGATGAAAAAGAAAGGTAGAGAATTAGTTATGAAACCAACAATTTATTTGTTATCTTCTCTTAATTTAAAATTAAAATTATATTATTATTCAATTAGAAATCACTGTTGATGTAAAAAGATAGTAAAATTACTTAAGGTTTGTTATTAGATAATAGTATAAAATATTATTATATAGTATCCACTCTGTTTTTGTTAAAATCTGTACAGACTAGCTGAAATGCTATTTTAATAAAAGGAAAAGTAATCCACCATCGTATATTTATTGAAAAAAAAATTATATATAGATATCACCATGTTAATTTTACACCAGGAGAGAAAGTTATAAATATATTATGCAATACAATGTAATAAACAATAGACTAAAAAAAACTGCAAGTGTGAATGAAATGTTTGTGATATGGTGTGAGGGTGTTTCCTTGCCCACTCCTGTCAGGACAAAAATAGGTCTAAATAAACGTTTCCATTTGCTGTGGAAAAAAAAAAAAAACCTAGCCAAACAAAATTATATAATAAAAAGTTACATGTGCAAGGAAAAAGGTGTTTTAGAAGTAACGAGACCTTATTTTTAAATTACAAGTTAGTTAACAGAGAAACAAAGTAAGAAAAAGAAAAAAGAATCCTAACAAACCATTAAAATAAGTCATATGTGATGTCTATTCGATAACTTTATGTTTGACTAATACTATTGGAATACTATATAAAAATATGAGACTGCCTTTTTGGTCCTTAGGAGATGGTTTTGAAGGTAGGTTGCGTAATGGCCGCTTTGTATCCTGGAAGGAGAGGATTTTAGTGGTTTTTTAATCTCTAAACCCTAAAATTTATTAGAAAACGAAGGTATCGTCGTATTCATATTGCTTCCCGTACTTTTTTATTCGTCTAGATAGTTAAAGTTAATAAACATTAGCTTATAAAAGAAAAAAGAGTTAAACATTAATTTCCCTTGTCCGTTAATTCATTAGGCATTAGCTGTAATGAACAAAATGTTTAAAGGGGGCGCAAACAAAATCTACTTTGGCCACCAATTAAATTACATGTACATCCCTTTATACCACTTTATACCACTCAAACTCAAAATCGGACTTATCTGGCGTTTCGTTGGCCACCAATTAAATTACATGTACACCTTTCTTTCCTTTTCACTCCTCTCAATTACCATACTACTTTGCCTAACGTTTCAAAATTTTAAGTTTCATTAGTGTCTTGCAACACGAACCAGTTTTACTGACCAAAAGGGGTGTGTCATTTTTATAATTTAATGTTCTATATGATTCATATAATACTATTTCATTTACAATTATTTATCAATATTGGTTAGCCCAATTGATAGCAAGTTGTTTTAGTTAACCAAGTATATCACTTTGGGAATAAAACAAATAATGTTGAAAGAACAATATTCATTTTACATGTACTCAAGAAGATTGTTACTCCTAATCATGAAGAGTCAATAGTTACTATTTTCTTTTAACTTTTGTACATATTACTTTTGATAATGATTAATCTTTATTCATATCATTATTGTTATTTAAAGTATATCGAAGAAAGGGTTGAACCTATCTAGAGTCGAACCTACCTAGGGTCGAATCTACCTAGATAATGGTGGAGTTGTATATCGAAGGAGTGTCAAACCTACCTAAAGTCAGACCAAAGACCAAACTCAAGTTAGATCTACCTAGAGCTAGACCAACCTTTAATAGTCAGAACATCATAATGACTCTGCAATGGAATCATCATATACATTGGCTCTGGTGGTCAATCACTCCTATCTGAAATGTCCATATTACCCTTATTAGGTAAATCAAAATTCTAATGACCTAAGCACAAGCCCAATAAGGTAAATACTATAAATAAGGGTATCAAGTACTGGTTTGACAATTGAGTTTTTTACTATTTTCCTGCTGACACACTATACTTTTGAGAGGATAGTTAACTGCCTTCTGACTTGAGTGTCGAAGTGCTTTTACAAGTAACCTCATGTGTTAGCTCAAAATGATAGCAGAATGTTAGAAGAAAACTTGGCAAAGGATAGAAAGCTTGTACAATGTTCAGGAATATTTCAGGTGCCCACCGTGAAGTCGAGTAAGTTACACCTTTCGACCTCAAAGAGAAGATTGAGTAGACAAGACGATAGTTCAGACAAGGAGCAACACTAGAACTTCAGCGACCCCTCACGTGAGGAGCCAACCCCTGAAGCAACTAAGGAGAATGTATTGTTGGCAATTTTCTAGCAAATATAGAGGGACATGGACCGACTTTGGAAGGAGAATGAGCAGTTATATGGGGAAGTTAACAATCCGAAGAAGGGGAGGGAGTATGAGGCCACCTCCCAGAATATGGGGTCCACCAGGCTCTCATAACTGACTCAGACAGCGAAACCTCGTTCCTCTAAGATCATGTCCATTGCCATGGAAGGAGGGGAACCAACTAAGCAGCATTATCCTTTTACTCCAGGCATTATGGAAACCCCTTTGCCTGACAATTGGAAACACCTAACTCTGGAGTATAATGGAAGTATTGACCCAGGACAACACCTTGATGCTTTTCTCACGCATGCCCAACTTTACATTATAGAGACACAATTTTATGCAAAGTATTTCCCACATGTCTCATCGAGCAGACCTTGAGTTGGTTCACCAATGTACCTATTAAGTTAGTGTTGACATTTGAGGAGCTCTTATCCAAGTTCATCACAAAGTTCGCCCTTCGGCATCCCCATCAATTGACATCCTTGATGCTAATAAACATGCGACATGGAAAGAAAGAGTCTCTTCGAGACTTCATGCACCACTTTGAAAGAATTATTGCACAAATTAAAGACTTGAACCCGGCAGTAGCTATAAACCAGATGATCGCTACCCTACAACCAGTCAAGCTATCCAAAAACTTATGCTTAGAACCAGGCCAAATGCTAAAGGAGTTGCGAGCTTGGGCAACAACTTATATGGAGGTTGAAGATGTGGAAGAGTATCACAATCGAGCCCATGTAGGTGGATCTGGTAATAAGGATGCTAAGAGGGACCATCCTAAAAATTGAGGAAGAGACTTAGGGGAGAAGACATTTTGCTCAAAATATTTGCACTATACTTTGCTTAATACTAGCAGAGCAAGGGTGTTGGAGCAAGATTTAGTAATTGAACTGTTTCCAGTTCCTAAAAAGGCAAACATCCTGGCAAGCGCGGATAAGGAAAGAGAGTGTTACTATCACAAAAACCACAACCATTCAATTAAAGAATGTGAAAACTTGCAATAAGATTAAGGATTTAATTAAGATCAGCCATTTAAAGGATTATATCTAGGAGGATCTGAGGTCTGCTAAAGGCTAGAGGGACAAAAAAAGCCTAAATCGGGGGAGTAGGAGAAGCTAGGACTAAAGTAGGAGCAAAAGAGATTATAATAGAAGTTATAGGCATAATGATAGGAAAATAAGTAACAATAGGACTTGGGAGAGGCCAACTAAGACCACCCGAGGTGATTATTGAGATGAAGGAGCCAAAAGGGTGATCAATACTATTACATAAGGCTTTCCAAGTGGAGGGAGTACTTCCTCTGCATGTAAAAAACGTTTTCGCCATGTTCGAATGGTTAATGTAGTATTCCTATCCAGCGGGCCTCGTATGTCGAATATAAAATTTTTTCAACTGGGACATCAAAGTCATTGACCTAGTACAGGATGATCCCATGATGATAAGTGTGGAGATTGTCAACTGCATTGTTAGGAAAACTGTAGTGGATCAAGGAAGTTTGTTAGATGTCCTATAATAAAAGATGTTTAAACAGTTGGAAATACCAGAGGAAAAATTAATTTCATATGATGAACCACTAGCAGGATTTTCTGGGGAAAGAGTTGGCATCAATGGGTGCATAGATTTATTCACCAAGCTCACGTTGGAAGGCGAGAGAGAAAGGATAATCAAGGTTAGGTACATTATCGTGCATGCAAACACTTCGTACAATATCTTGCTAGGTCGACCCTCCTTAAACATATTGGGAGCCATTACATCCGCTCACCACTTGGCCATGAAATTTTCATCGACTAAAGGAAGAATAATCATGACACATGTCGACCAGCGCACGAACCGGGAATGCTACATGGCAAGCCCGAAGGTTACCCCATTGGTCGAAGTGGATAAACCTTGGGTCCACCTGGTGGGTATGAGAGTTGCAAGTTAAAGATATAGTAGACCTGGACCCCAATGAACACTAACTTTCATGTTAAACCAATTGTACCAACAGAGCCGCACCAAATTGGTTCTCAGTCGAGACAAACTAAACATATTGGTTCCAATCTATCTATAGAAGTGCGAGAGGTAGTAGTATCGAAGATGCAACAGAATTCAAATATTTTTGCATGGATATCAATAGACATACCAGGAATAGACCCCAATTTCCTTTGTTACAAATTGACAATAAGCCCACATGTCAGGTCGATGGCACAAAAGAAAAGAAAGATGGGAGGTGATAGAAGCAACACAGTTAAAGAAGAAAGAACTAAGTTACTCAAAGCAGACTTTGTCAAGGAGATCCATTACTTAACCCAATTAGCTAACGTAGCGATGGTGAAAAAGGCAAACAGAAAATGGAGAATATGCACTGACTTTACTGAATTAAACAAGACTTGCATAAAGGATGCATATCCTCTCCCTCACATTAATAAGTTGGTGGATGAAGTAGTAATATATCAGCTATTGAATTTTCTGGATAATCAGATACAAATACACCTACCAGATCAAGGTAAAACGACCTTCATTACCGATAATGCCAATTTTGGCTACTTGGTAATGCCTTTTGTACTCAAGAATGTTGTGACCACATATTAGCGCCTTATGTATAAAATCTTCCAGCCTTTGATTGGCTGATGCTTAGAAGTATACGTTAATGATATGGTAGTAAAGTCTGAGAAACTTGAGGAGCACACGAAAAACTTAAAAGAAATTTATGTTTGGGTCTAGCAACATAACACAAGATTAAACCTTGAGAAATGTGCGTTTAGAGTGCAAGTAGGGAACTTCTTTGGATTCATGTTGACTAACTTAGGAATCAATGCCAACCCGAACAAATGTCAAACCATCCTAGATATGAAGTCACCTGATAATCTAGAGGAAGTGTAATGACTAATGAGCTAACTTACAGCCCTTACTAGGTTTCTTCCCTGCTTAGCCAAAGCAATCTAACCCATGTTGCAACTGCTAAAAAAGGCCAGTCATTTTTCCTAGACCCCAGAATGTGAGTTTTCGTCCCAAAAGTTGAAGAAAATAGTGGCTACTCTACCGACCCTCATCAAGCCTAATCCGACAATTTGATTGTTATTGTATATATCAGTGACTCAACTCACCATTAACACTGTCTTGGTTCAATACCAACTGATGCATCCCTCCCAAGGCAAGGTTGAAGAATCCTTGATGAAGAGAATGCTCCCAAGATCCTTGCTCATAGAGGTCCTTGAGGTTTAAGAAATGGATGTGGAAGACTAAAAGATTGAGGTGAGGTAGGCACCACTTCTACTTTATAGATGATAAGCCATGAGTGAAGCTATCCACAAGGGAAGGAACCCTCTTGATAATAGCATGAAAGGACTCTCACAAGAGTAGAGAAAGCATGAGCACTCTCTAAGAACAAAGACCTCTCAATTTTAGATAAAATGTTATTTTCATTCAAATGAGTGTTAAAAATTACATGAAGGATGGAATTATCTATTTATAGAGCAAAGCATGAATCATGGGCTTAGGATCCTAAATTTCAACGTCTACTTGGCTTAATTAAGAGTTAGTTGGCTTAATTTAGTGTTAATTTAGCATGTGCGCAATTAACACTAATTTGATCTAACTAAAGATCCAAACATGCCCCTAAAAATATAGATCTATGTTTCCTCTAGTTTGAATTTGAATTTTTTAGGGAAATGACATGGCGCCTCCAAAATCCAAATTAAAATAAGAAGGAATAAGAATCATCCATGTAGGAATGAGAAAACACGTGTGGAGTGAAACAAGGGGACTCACATGTCTCCTACATGTTTCATGTGTTGTTAGAAAGGTGTGAAGAGGAATTAGGGGTGTAGAAATAAGATCCTATATGTCCAAACTCTCTTGGACCAGCCCAAACTAATTAAAACACTCCATAAAGAGACTAATTACACCTCCTAAATAAAAAAGAACCTATAGGCCAAAATACAAGGCCGAAAATAAAACTAACTACACCCCTAAAATCCTAATGATTTAAGGGTTCTTATACATGCCTAAAAATGGTTAAATAAATACAATTAAATGGAACATTCCTAAACTAAGCTCCTTGAAGCTTCATCGAAGTCATGCTCATTGCTTATTGGTCTTAGCTCAAGCCTATGCTAGGGTGCATGCATCACCAACATAACTCAAACTTTGATTCATCAAGTCTCAGACTAGGCATAATCGACTTGGAGATAACCCATCCGAGCTTACTTGGCAGAAGGACGAATCCTAGGGGACCTCATTGAGGCAAAGGTGTTGAGAAGTAAAGAAGCTTGGTATACTATAATTAGGGGAGAATTGTTCAAAAAGATCTTTATCAGGCCTTTGCTAAAATGTTTGGAACCGGATTAGGCAAATTAGGTGTTGCGGGAGGTGCATAAAGGATTTTGTGGCACCCATTTAAAAGCGAGAATGGTGGCTACAAAAGTATTAAGAGCAGGGTACTATTGACTAACTCTTTGAGCTGATAGCACAAAATTTGTCAAGAAATGTATTCCCTGCCAAAAGCATGGAAATCGTATACATCACTCAGCAAATGAACTGGTGTTTATCCCAGTACTGTGGCCCTTTACTGTTTGGGGAATTGACTTGATGCGACTCAACTCCTCGATTTGAAGGTTGACCTGGAAGAACCTGAGATGATGCTCATCAACTATTGCTTTCTCACCCTTCTCCATCCATTCTTTGACTAGGCCCTAATGTTCTGTTTTTCCTTCATGACCTTGGCCATAAACTCCATAAGCTTTTCTATGCACAGTTCCAGCAAAGCTCAGTCATCCTTAACCTTCCAGAGCTTAGATACGACCGAGTCTCTTTCCCTTTTCATATAAATCATTCTCTATTGAATGTTGGCATTATTAGACCCTAACTTGGAAGAATTCTCCATTGTGGTCTTCAAAGTAGACTCAACCTCTTGGAGCTTGTGGTTCAGGTCATCAGCTTCAGGGTCAACACCATATGATGAACTAGAGTCTGTGCCCGAGTCGTCAACTCGCAATAATGTTGTTAGTTGGCTATGCTCTTAGGTTAGCTTAACACTTGGCAGATTGGGCTTGAAGTTCTATCCTCAACAAGTTTGGCGGAAGGGTCATAGTCAAAAATTAAAAAGTCACTAGTGCAGAAAGGAGGCGAAATGGCCAACAAGGACAAGGAAGACTTGGACTAATGTCTCGGCCTTTTAGAAGAACCCCCCTCATCATTCCTATGTCACTTTTTCCCACCCTTGGATTTGTATTTCCCAGTTTTCCTTTAGGAAGAGTCACCTAAGGTGGAATAATGTTTGTGGGAACTTATTTTTCTTGGGGATTGGGATCAGGTTGGATCGATAGTGGGGTGTAAAAGTTAACCCTAAGGGGCGAGGCTCCTAGATCACATAATGGAAATCCAATAGGAGGTTGTCATCATCTCCATACATGGTTTTCATAATACTTGCAGGAAAAGATCCACAATCTTAGTAAAAGGCAATAATAAATATGAGAGTTAAAGACTAGACATAGACAACCCAAATGTTACCTTCTTGATCCCAGACCATCTTGGGTGAAAGCTAGAGGCAGAGCATGCGAGAAAAAAGACAAGAAACGGGGAAACGTCATCAAGAAGGTCACAGTCCTTTATTCCTGCTCGATGAGCATGTTGAAAGGCATAGCGGCTAAGGGAATAAAGGCTTTCCCTCTTGTTTTAAACAGAATCTTGAAGTAGTTTTGCTTGAAATCTTTATAAGAAGACGTAAAACTTTGAGTAAAGGACACCTCAGGACGCGACTTAAAGATGACCAACGGACTGGGGTGATAGGGGAAGAATGGTAGAAATCAAAGAAAAGACTAGGAGTGACTTTTATGTAAGTAAAACGGCAGAGAGCCCAAAAGGCTTATATGGTAGCCCATACATTGGAATAAATCTGGGTGGGCACACAATTCATTATGCGTAATACACCTATGGTAAAATCATCAAAAGGGATCCAAACAACTAGATCCTTCAAGACACAAGTGTACATATAAAAATAGCTTTGACCATCTGGGAGGGGGCTATTCTTAAAAAAAATCAGATTTAAGAGTCATATCATTCAGGTAGGCCCTCATGGTGAAAGGCGTAACCTACAGATCAGAGAAGGGACAAAACTGGTAGGCGTTGTTAAAGAGGAATCAACTCTTCTTAGAAGTAAAAGTGGAGATGTACTTAACAACCTCCCTATCTACCAATTCAAAATTGGGTATGGGAATCAGGGGAAATCGCCAGACCTTCCTAGAAGAAGAAAACCTATCCTCTTTAAATCCCTGAGGGGGAGAAGAAATCCTCGCAGAACGACTCGGTGTGAACGTGATAAATCCTTTCTCGAAAGGGTCAAGGGTGTTGGCCCGTGCCTCAACATTAAGGCCGACAACTGAGGGAGGAGAAACCTCGATGATCCAAGAACTAGAAGCAAAAGGCATAGCAAAAAAAAAAGAATACAAATAAAGAAAGGAGATTTGAAATACCTTACGCAAAGCAACAAGAGACTCGAAGCTCGAAAGTAGAAGAGAAACAAGTGAAGGAAATTGGCCATCTACCCCCCTTATATAACCTGAAAGCACATAGAGGCTTAAGAGGAAGATGAAACACCACTGTTAGATCATCCAAGATCTACGGTCTTGAGTCGCCACCGTTTCAAATCCCACCATCAGATAAACACCTATAAGTTTTCTATCATCACCATTACTTTACTCCATGATGTTGGTCGGGTTGTATACTGAAGGAGCGCCAAACCTACCTAGACGTTGATGGGGTTGTATATCGAATGAGGGTCGAACATACTAAAGCCGAACAAAACTAAGGTCAAATCTACCTAGAACTGGACCAACCTTTAATTGTCAGAACATCAGGACGACCCGAAAAGAGAACCATCATATACATTGGCTTGGATAGGGTCTATCACTCTTATGTGAAATGCCATATTAGCTTTATTAGGTAAATAAAAAGCCCTAATGGCTTGAGCACAAACCCAAAAAGGTAAACACTATAAATAAGGGTATCAAGTACAGGTTTAACAATTGAGTTTTTTACTGTTTTCATGCTAACACACTATACTTTCAAGAGAATAGTCAACTCCTCCCTGACTTACGCATTAAAGTGCTTTTGTAGGTAGTGTTGTGAAAACTGGATCGGTCACTGACCCGGTCAAGGTAATAGGTCAATGCATCAGTGACCAGATCGGTTAGCCTAGTTTAACCTGGTGTATATAAAATAATATATATATATATATATATATATATATATATATATATATATATAACCAAAACATATAATATTACTTGACTAATTCAATCCAAATTAACATAAAAGTACTAATATAATAATATTAAATACCAAATAAAGTTTAATAAAACATAATCTCATTGTCCAGTACTCCAATATGAAAATATAACCATAGTTCAAATAAAGTAATTAATAATAATTAATATCCAAAATAATAATTGAACTAATAAAGTTCTTAGTCACAACACAAACTCATAAAATAAGAAAATAAGTTCATAAACAAATTTAAAAGGCAAACATATGTTTTTTTTTTAAAAAAAAAAAAGCCAAAACTCAACCCAGAACAAGTTACTAAACCCGCCCAGGTTACCAATTTTTACGAAACTCGGCTGGTTCTAACCGATTTGCAACGGGTCACTTGCATGCTCGATATGATGAGTGAAAAGGCCCGGTTGTCTAATTGGTCCAACCGGCCGATCTAGAACGATTTTTATAACACTATTTGCAGGTACCCATTTGTGCTAGCTCGGAGTGATAACATAGTGTTGGAAAAAGACCTAACAAAGGATATGAAGCTTGTACAATGTGTTGGAACATTTCTTATATACCAGAGTTGGACCTCCCTAGAGCCGAACTACCTAAGGTTGGACCTACCTAAACGCTGGTAGGGTTGTTTATTGGAGAAAGGTTGAACCTACCTAGAGGCAAACTAAACTAGGGTCGAATCTACTTAGAGCTAGACAACCTTTAATGGTCAAAACACCAAGACAACCCAATAAGGGAACCATCATATACACTGACTCGGGCGGGGTCCATCACTCCTATGTTAAATGTCCATATTACCCTTATTAGGTAAATCAAAACCCTAATAAGCTCAAGCCCAAAAAGCTAAGCATTGTAAATAACGGTATCAAGTATAGGTTTGACAGTTGAGTTTTTTACTATTTTCTTGCTGGCACATTATACTTTCAAGAGGATAGTCAACTCCTCACTGACTTAATATCAGAGTGTTTTTGCATGTACCCACTTGTGCTGACTTAGAATGATAGCAGAATAGAAGATTAGGAGTTTTGAAACAAAACCCGATAAAGGATAGGAAGCTTGTGCAGGAACATAGAGTATTTGCATTTTCCTTTTTCCCTCTTAAAAGAATTGTAATAATTTAAATTAACCAATATATTAAACATATTAGTTGATGAATTAAAGATAAATTTTTATAAAGAATTAAGTGAAGGAATCCACTTACTAGTAATTTTAAGAAGCATATTCTTTATCATCACTGCTCATTTTCTTTAAATCTAATGATCATGGTTAAGATTAGTTACTTATTACAACTATTAAATTTTAATAAAATAAACGGTGTCAACGAAGAATAACTCCTTTAAACTAAATCTTGGAGTAAGTATATCCCTTCTTAAGAATTAATATTTAATATTATCAATATATATTATATCTACGTAATTTTGGATGAAATATTTTGTTTTTTTATTTGGATTGAAGTATGTTTTCATGCTTATAAATATATATTATTCTATCTTATTCTAGTTTTTGGAGTTTTTTATTTTTAACTTTTAGATTATATATGACTTTTTTGGTAAAATGTGTTTTTGTTCTTTTAAATTTATTTAAATTTGGTTTTAGTCATATAAAAAATTGTCTTTCTAATTTAAAATGTAACGTCCTTATTTTTAATAACTATAGTATTATATAATTTTTTGAATTTCAATTTAGAAATTAGAAATAGATATGGAAAACTTTTTACAATTGAAATTGATATTATGGAATCCTATCACCTCAAAGTTTTAGTATTTTATTTGAAAAATTTTTCAATAACTTAAATTAATTATTATAATTTTGAGAATTCTCTAAACAATTTTTATTAAATTGTCAGTATATCCTGGATCGCTATAAAAATTAAATAAACAATGTTTTGAATTGAATTTTTAAGAGAGACTTAGTGCTTACTTGACAACAATTTTATAAAACTGTTTTCAGTATTTTAGTATTTAAAAACTAAAAAACTTTTTTGGATAGTGTTTTCTGAAAATAGTTTTCGAAAACAATTCTGGTTTTTTAGTTTTTAAAAACTAAAAAACAAGAAGAGTTGAAAGTAATTTTGCTTTTCAATTTTCTATTTTTGTTTTGAAAACTCAAAATAAATCAGAATATGTTGTTTTTTACTTTTCATGAATGAAATTTTAATAAATATGAATAAGTTTTTTCATTTTTACATATTTAAAACAGTTTTCAAATAACACTTGTCAAACAAGTTTTTTTTTCTTTTCGAAAACAGTTTTTGAAAAATATTTTTAAGAACTCTTTTCAAAAACTAAAAAATAAAACTAAATCAATCAAGCCCTTATAATATAAATATAGGCTTTACCCAAACATTTTTACTACAACAACATTTGGAATTTCCTTCCCTCTCTTGTTTCCAAATCTTGAAATCTATTAAGCGGATTTGTCCCAGAAACAAATGCATTATTGAAAAAGGATTTTGGTTAAGCAAAATTTGGTTCACTTAAGGAAATGAGCTTCCTTCACCATTAAGGATCCTTTCACTCAACGAAATGAGTTTGCTTCATTATTAAAGATTATTTTTTTTCACCAAGTGAAGGATGTTTCGCTCAACAAAATTGTCTGGATCCAAAAATTCTCTTAGTAAATCTCTCTTCGCTAAGCAAAGTGCAAAAAAGAGGAGGCTGAATTGTGTTGATCTTCACGAAGCACGTTGTCCATCACTATGCGAAATTATTTTTTGCAAATATTTTTGCTTAGCGACCGAAGTTTTGCTCAGCGAGCAGGTCCAAACTCCGACTATACATAGAGAATGCCATGAACGAAACAAGAGGTAAAAACTAAAATTTGCTCAACACTTTTGATTATATTCCAATATTTTTTACCACTCACCATCAAATTTTTATCAAGGTAAGGGAGAAAGTGAGATTTATTAACATTTGTGGTGTTAATCTTAATAGATTTATATGTTTTTATTACTCTTATTATTTTTATTATTATAACTTCTATTACTTATAATACATAATTTTATTTCTAATTATAGGTTTAATTATTCATTAATATGCTAATTATTCTAACCTTTATTTTTCGATATCTAATTGATTATTCAATAATATCTAATTATTCTAAATTTTAATTTTTCTAAAGAGATTATAGTCTGATCCATCATTATCATCATCATCATCATCATCGCCTGGTCATTTTTTTTATTTTTCAATTTATTCTCCAGCTTCTTCTTTACTTATTATTTTATTATCCTTCAGATATTACCATCTAGTAATTTGTTATTTTATTATTTTATTTAATCTCCATATATTATAGTCTAATCTTTATTATTATTTTTATTTATCCTCCAAATACTTTTATTAAAATTAAGTTCGTTACATAAAATACTACATTTTTTAAAATTAAAAGTACTACATTTTTTAATATCAAAGGACATTTTCATTGAATTACTATCATAAAATATTTTAATTTAAGCCCTACATTGATAAGAGATAAACTTAAAAATAGTATATAATTAGAGGCGAGGGATGAAAAACCCCCCACTCTATAAAAAAAAAAAATGTAGATTGATATCAAGCATAAATGTGTCAATTATGAATAAGGATCTTTTCCATTTCTTTTCTCTTCATTTACTTCCATTACTAAGTTTTTGAATACATGAATTTTACATCTATAAAATTTATGTTATATCTATTTCATTAACTTTTTAAAAATATAAGAAATAGAAGAAAATGGACAAAATCAAAATAGAGAGATTCATTTTCGTCATTCAAAACGTTGGAACCGATTGATCTTAAGTGTTGTAATTATATATTTTAAGTTGTGTTTATTTATCTTATAAACTATATTTCTAACAAGTTTTTATTATAACCACACTTTAACCATAAAAAATAAAGTATTTTTAAATTAAATAAAAAATAGGATAAAATAATTTTAGTAGTCTAAATTCGACTTTAGAAAATTTTAGAGGAAACAAAATATTTTACCCTTTCAGTTTAAGTAATAAAAAAAAGTATTGTTAGGTATGTAGTTAAGTAATGTATTTGTTATCTTTATATAAATAAGTTAATTACATATAATTTGTTGTTAACTCGGTTTATATTGTGAACAGTAAATTTTGTTGCTTTTATTATTTTCTTATTTTTCAAATCACGAAATTTAATTACTTTTAACATTATATTTTGTAAAAATCTATATAATTTAGTTAGACATTTATAATTACTTTAATATATTTTTTTATATTTCAATTCATTAAATTTGATTGTTTGTAATATAATTTATTTTTTAATATGCCATACGTAGTTATATACTGGGTTTGTCTTCTAAAATAAATATTGTACTTTTTAAATAATATATATATATATATATATATATATATATATATATATATATATAAGCATAATGCATTATAAGTAAGTGAAGTTTTATAAAACAATTAATTGAAATAACGACATTGTCAAATAGAATAGTTAACAATATAACATAATATAAAATAAAATTTTTAAATTATAGTTAGATCATCTACATATATTTGACAGAGGCTATAAGGAATATTGTAAACAATAGTTATATCATTCTTACATGTTTTAATAACATAATATAAAATAAAAAAAACATTAAATTATAGCTAAGTTCTAACATGCTTCAACAATATAATATAAATTTATCTCAATTTTAGATATGAAAATTATTAGTTTACATATAAATCAATCTCACATTAATAATAGAGAGACTAAAATCTAAAAACATTAATAATAAAGGCAAAAGTGTCTTGTAGTAGAATAGTCAACAATTTATTGTCACTCTTAAATAATAAAAACGAATATGGAAAAATATTCACAAGCATGACAATACATACTTCCAGATATGGACATAATATTCATGCTTTGATCTTATGCAATACTATATCATTTCCAAGTAACAAAACAAATATAACAATGACATAATGATCTCTATTTTATTTGTGCATATATTTTTTTCTTTTAACATTTTTCTGTAAGACTTAACAATTTTCTTTGTTGAAAAATGATGAGTAGAATTCATGTTTTCTGCAAGTATGTTACCACACAAGTACATGCATTCAACAAATCTTGGCCCTTGAATTAATCCCATGCTTACCATTGACTTTTTTTTTTCAACTGTAAGATAAGACACTATCATCCACCTTAATGTGTAGTTCACAATTCAAAATTGAAAATCAATTACGAAGGCTTTTCTCGGTATGCAAACTCACTTAAAGCTTAACCTTAGTAATGTGTTTGGATAAGAAATTTCAAAAAGATAATTTATTTTATTTTAAAATTTTAAGTATTTTGTGATGAAATATTTTATTTGGATAAAAAATTTTAAAATAATTTGAAATTCTAAGTATTTTGAAAAATATTCTGATTAATTAAAATTATTGAATTTCAAATTCCTTCGAAATAGTAAGAATTTGAAATTCTTTAAACTTATCTTTTTTTAATTAAAATGATTGATGTTATTTTTTACTTGACATCGGTTAGGAGTGAAAAAATGGAGTGGGTCAAGCAGGCTGGTCTGCCAATCCACTCTCATTTTGGCGGGCCAGACTAGTGCTTTTGGCCTATCATTCAATTTTGGTTGCCTTGCCTAGCCTGCCAATTTAGCGGGAAAAAGGCAGATGGTCCGATAAAATATAAAATAAATTATTAAGTAAAATTTATAAAGATGATTTTGTTAAGAAAATAAAATAAATTTTGTCATGAATTTATTTGTCATTTATTTATGTAAAAACATAATATTGTAAAAAAAATAAAACCAATTATGCAAGATTTGATTTTTATGATTTTTTTTTTATTTTTTAAAAGCATGACTTTTTTATTTTTAAATATAATTTTATGTTATTTTTTAAAAAGAATATTTTTTAAAAATATTGTTTAATAAAATAAATTTTTATTTTTAGTTGCAGTTGAAATAATCTATTTAAATAATAAAATTAAAATTTAATAAATTTGAATTACCTTATCCAAACAAAATTTTTGAAAAAATAAAATCGTTTGAATCAAAAAGATTTTAAATTCAATATATTTCAAATTTTTTATATTTATAAAATTTCTGTGTCCAAAAACACAATGTAAAATTTCACCTCTCAATTTATAATTCTTTCTCGTAGTTTCCAGACACAAAATGTATAACTTTCTTCTTCTTAATTTCAATTCTTTGCATCACAATAAAATTTTTTATGGAATCATATCAAGCTTTGATCCTTCGCTTTGAAATTCACATTCTCCCTATGTTGTTCTTTTAGCCTTTGTATCACGTTATCATATACACCCAATTTCTTAGTTTCAATTGAATCTATTTAAAAATTTTCTATAAGTTATTTTTTTCTCATATTTTAAATTTTTGTTGTTTCAAAGCGCAAGGTGTTCAGTGTTTCTTTAAGATGGGGGTTGCTAATTGTTGCACGTGTTGGTTTATAAGCATTGGCACATGGTATTCAGTGTTACAATTGTGTCCTGTGCTTATAAAAGGTGAATTGTTGCAATTGTTTATTTTGTCTTGTAATTACAGGTCTAAGACACGATGTACTAAATTGGATAGCCTTAACTATTGCATGTCCAGTGCTTAGTTAGGATTCGGTGGGTAAGCCTAATAATTGTTCGGTGAAATTCTTCATAGACTTTCTGTATGGTATTGCTTTAAGTGAAAGCTGTATTTGTTTGTGTTATTGTTTAATGAAATTCAGAGCGGATGTCCGTAAAATTTGAGCATGTGCTTGATGTCAAGAATCCATTTGATAAAGGTGTCAGAATTTGGGCTTGGAGTTGCAGGAGGCTAGACTCATGCTTCAATTTTTCAATTTTCTAATTGATGCAAAATATGAATTCCAACTTCTTTTATTTATTTATTTTTCTAAAAGCATTCCAGCTTCTTTTATGCAGTATATAATGGTGAATATCAACCTTTGAAAAATCTGTCATGGTTTGATGCTAAAAGTAGGCATGATTACATCAACTTTTGTGTAATATCGTTTTATACAACCTACGTTAGAAACAAATATAAGATGTCTCTTCCACTTTTTGTTGGAGTAAACCAGCATTACTAATTTATTAATGTGCCTTGATATCAAATGAAAAAGCCAAAATGAATACATATATATAAGAAATTAACATAAAAAAAATATAATAAGAGATTAATCTTAACATATGTTGACAAAAATGATAAATTTGGAAAATTGCAAAGGGTATAGAACCGAAAAAAGTGTCTGCTTTTACTAGAGATGTTAAAGGTGAAAACTTAACAACAATACTTTACACATGACAAATATGCACAATGGTATAGTGTATATAAAATGTTTTGTAAATTTGTTTTACTTTTTGTCAATGTTTTTTGGCTTCTGTTTGTGATAATTCTTAAATTATTTAAGTTTCACATTAATTATTGGGCAATTATCTCATTTTTCTAGTGTCTAAAAGTCGAGTTTACCTTAATTTAGTTATAATTTATAAGTATTCTTAAACTCAGTTAATTAATTTATTTAATTATTACATTTGCTTTTTTCCCCCCATTTTTAGTGTAGAAATGAGGATTGAAGCTAAATGTGAAATTGAAAAAAAAAAATCAATTTTTAGAAGCACTTTTAACTTTGACAATTTTTAACATCAAGCCACTCAGGAGTGATTAAGTGAAATTTTTCTATTTCAAACATATTTGTCTTGTAACTTGCAGTTATCCACAATGACTAAACAAAAAATTGACTGAGAGTGAATATTGAAATGAAAATATGTCTTTTCCTTAAAACGAATGAGAGTGGCTAAGCAAAAAATAACTTAAAATGGAACTTTTCTCCATTACGAAATGAGTTAACACCCATTTATTGAAAATGTTGTATTTGCATAATATTTGGTACTAGCATGAGGAACAATGCTATATAAGGAGAAAATGGTTCTCTTTGTTCATTTCTTATTCTTCCTTCATATAGGTAACTAAGTTTCCATCATTGACGTTAGATGTAACATATTTAGTTCTCCATATATTGTATAGATATATTTGTAAAGTAAAATCAAGCAAAATAATATAAAATGATAAATTATAGTTTGTTACATTTTTTTGTTGCAATGGTGAAGTGTCAAAAGTGTAAAGAAAATGAAAAAATAGCTAAACAACCTGATTGGATGAAGAACATTGTTTAAGAAAAAAATATGTATTTATAATTTGTTGAAGAAAAAATAATTTAGTAATTTAAAATTTTAATTGTACAATTGTCAATGAGCAAACAATAGATATAATCAGCTTAAATATATTGAGTCATTGATATATTAGGGAATTTTGTGTTTAATTTTGATAAATTTTTTATTTTATTTTAGATCTCTAAAAATATTTTAAATAGCATTTTAGATTAGCTTAAGGTACTTTTAAAAAGATTTCAAGAACATAAAGAAATTATTAAAAATAAAATAAAATAAAAATTTATTAAAAATCTAAGATAAAATCACTAGTATATTAAGTATCCAAATAATATTTAAATCAAGATAATCATTTAACATATATCCCAAAATAATTAACATCGAAATTGAGAAAAAAATAACTTGTAATTTATCTTTATGGTAAAATTGACTTTTTTTTCTTCAAGAATATGAATGGTTTTATGAATTTATTAGAAAATGATAGCTTAAAAATATGTAAAAATGGAAGTGTAATTATAATAAGGAATTATAGTTTTAAAAATTTGGTAATAAACAAAAAAAGTAAAAATTGGAAGGTAAAAAAAAGAAAAAGGGGAAAGTGGAAGTTGGATATTGGATTCTTTAATACCGTGCAGTGTAGCAGGTGCGCCTCAAGCTGGCTTACCCCTAGGCAGTAGGCAGTAGGCAGTAGGCAGTAGGCAGTAGGCAAGAACAGGAAATGAGGAAAAGGAAGGGCATTTGGGGAATTTAGAAGAATGAAAAATGGGTAAAATAATGGATAAATCCAATGGGCAAGTGAGGGAGTAACAGGAGGTATGGTGAAATGGTGAAATGGTGATATGAGAAAGAGTGGAGCCCAGAAGCGATGAAAGGAGGGTCACAACAGCAATAGATACCGCCAACTTGGGTTCCCCAGCCACGACACCCTGTACCCAGCTGTATCCCACCCTCTCCCTTTATGTTATGTCACCTCTCTTCAACAACTAAACTCGTTTCATTTCAACAACACAAACCCAAACACAAACACAAAACGCTTTCTGCTTTTCCGTTATTTCCCATAACATGATATACCACCATTTCCAATCCCAACTCTACCTTCCCACATGAACAACACTCCCTCTCTCTCCAACCGCATTACTCTTTCTCTCTATCCCACCTTAAATGGATCCCTGCCCTTTCGTCAGCCTAACAGTCGGCAACCTCGCCCTCAAAATTCCCGTTGCTTCCAAACCCGCCCGCTCCGTCGTTCACCCTTCTTCCTCCCCTTGCTTCTGCAAAATCAAGCTCAAGAATTTTCCTCTGCAATCCGCCGTCGTTCCCTTCATTCCTCCGGAAACTCACTTCCCTGACTCCCACGTTCAACCCATCGCTGCCACCTTCCACCTCAGCAAATCCGATCTCGACAAGCTCGCCGCAAAGTCTTTCTTCGCCGGCAAGCTCTGCCTCAAAATCTCCATCTACACCGGCCGCCGTGGCACCACCTGTGGCGTCAACTCCGGCAGACTCCTCGGCAAAGTGTCCGTTCCCTTGGATCTCGCGGGAACAGTAGCCAAGACCACGCTGTTCCACAATGGTTGGATTAGGATTGGAAAAGACGCCAAAGGCTCTTCCGCTCAGTTTCATTTGAATGTGAAAGCCGAACCGGATCCCAGATTCGTCTTCCAATTCGACGGCGAACCTGAATGCAGTCCACAGGTTTTCCAGATCCAAGGCAACATTTCACAGCCAGTCTTTACCTGCAAGTTCAGTTTCAGAAACAACGGCGACCGAAATCACCGTTCCAGGTTACTTCTCCTCACCTTTCACACCACTAGTGTCTTCTACTGTTGTTATATTGTGTTTAACCTACTCTCTACGAACTAGGAAATTGAGAAGCCAAAATTGAATTAAACAAGTATTAGCTAGCGTTGATGAAAAATATTTCTGAATGTGATTGCTTCTGAATTACAGAAAAATTGGCTTTAGGAGTCAATTTTAGGGATTTGGATTGTGTAACCGTTTCTGTCATGTGGAGTGTGCGTATGAGTGTGGTGTTAACGATGCGGTTATTCTGTTTCGTTCAGGTCGTTACAGTCGGAGCAGGGAGGTTCTAGAAGCTGGTTAAGTTCTTTTGGGAGCGAGCGCGAGCGTCCGGGGAAGGAGCGCAAGGGATGGTCCATAACGGTTCACGATCTCTCGGGTTCGCCTGTTGCGGCAGCTTCCATGGTCACGCCGTTCGTCGCATCGCCGGGTTCGGACCGGGTCAGCTGCTCCAACCCCGGTTCGTGGCTCATTCTTCGGCCGAGCGACGGCACCTGGAAGCCATGGGGGAGGCTGGAGGCGTGGCGCGAGCGCGGTGGTTCCGACGGCCTAGGCTACCGCTTCGAGCTCATACCGGATACGAACGGTGGCATGAGCGGCGGCGGCATAGTGCTTGCAGAGTCCACGTTGAGTTCGAACAAAGGAGGAAAGTTCGTGATCGATTTGGGATCCCGCAACGGTGGCTCGAACGGTCGCGCTACGCCGGGGAGTGCGACGTCACCGGCGTGCAGCCCGAGGAGCAGCGGGGATTACGGTTATGGTCTTTGGCCTTATTGTATGTATAGAGGTTTTGTGATGTCGGCGAGAGTGGAGGGTGAGGGGAGGTGCAGCAAGCCAACAGTGGAGGTGAGCGTGCCGCACGTGAATTGCGCGGAGGATGCGGCGGCGTTTGTGGCTTTAGCCGCTGCCGTTGATCTGAGCGTGGATGCGTGCAGGCTTTTCTCTCAACGGTTGAGGAAGGAGCTGTGCCAGCAGCTGGATTTGCTTGGCTGATTCCGCCGGTTTTATTTGTCGTTTCGTGTTTTGCCCCTGTCGTTTTTTTAAATTTTTTAGTGGGGTTGTTCGTTCTTTTTTGAGTGAGGCATTTTACTACTAACAAACATTTTACAGGCTGTACAGAGGATGGAGAGTGCTAGTGAGTATTAGACTGGGCGCTGTGTATTCACGTGTGGCTTTTCATTGATTTTCTCTCTTTTTTCATCCATTATGGGAAATCAAGAAAAAGCTTTTTTTTCAATATTTTTTTCGCAGAACTCCACTGCTGCACATTTGTGTTCATTTTTTTTTTACTTCTCGGGTATATTCATTGTGTTGCCTTATTTAAGCTGTAAGTAAATTTTAGCCTCTGGACATATCGCTTTGTTGATTGATTAAAAATAAAATAGATACGGCCAACACGATAGTACTATTATTAGTTAAGTCGAGTTTCATTCTTTGCCAAGTTATTTAGAACTAAAGTGTTTTAATAACAGTCATAAATGTTCTCTAATCAATTGCAGTTGAAAAGATAAAACGCTCAAGTCTATCAAGTAAATAGGTAATTAATAAAGTGAGACTGATTGTTCAATGAATTTGTAAAATTATGTTCATTTTTTATTATTTAAAAAATGATGTTTTTTATTATTTAAATGTGAAATTTTTTAATTTTTTATTATAGGTAATTTTGTTAAATTAATTATTATAAAAAAGAAATATACACTGATATTGTTTTATATTATTATTCAATAATAACTCATTTTGTATGTCAAATTTATTAATTTTATTAATGAATATTTTCAAAATAAATGATAGTGTAAAATTTATAGAATTTATTATTTTTTTTTTCACACAAATCATTTTAAATATTTTAAAGCAATTATGACAAAAAATCAATAATTTTATAATAAATGATAATTTTAAATATATTCATTTAAAAATATTTCCATATTACAAAAATTTATAGTCAAAGAAATAGACCATCAAAGTAGTAATAAATTTTAATTCGAGGTTACTTATAAAAAGCGTTAGGGTAGTGGTAGCTTTTCATTTTATTATATTTTTATTCTCATGCTACTGGATAACAGGATAAGTAAGATTTGTTTAATGATGTGTGTATATATATATATATATTAAAATTTAAAAAACATTCTAAAAATTATCTAACAATAATCAAACACATTTTTAAATATATGAAAAATAATATTTGAAATTCTATTATTTCTATGAATAATATTTATAATACAAAACCTTTGGTAGAAAGTAGAAACTGCATTTAGATTGATGATTGGCGCAACAAGGATTGTAGGTTGTGACATACTTAGCGGGCTTATTTTTAATTTGATTTTGTTTGAAGGTGAAATATTGGAGTAATGTGGATGATAGCTGTAACGCAGTTTTGGGGCGTGCAGGCTGAAATTAAGTTCCGCGTGCTTTAAGGGACGTAATAATATACAAGTGAGAAATTAGGCACATAATCATATGAGTTCCTGTGGGATTTGGAGGGACTTGTAGTATTAATAATAATTTGGTAGGGCACAGTAAAGCGTAGCTATGCTGCTTGTGTCTTGACTTGGCAACAAAGCACGTACGCATTAAGCAAATTACATTAAAAATAGGATTCTCTTGTTGCACGAGCGCCAGCGAAATGAATTTAAATAAAAATAGGAAGAATGAACAGAAATGGTGAAGATTTAAAATAAATAATAAGAGTGAGAGAGTATTGTATTGGGTTTGGTGGAGGCGCAGTGAGGTGTAGGTGTAGGTGTAGGTGTAGGTGTTGTGTGTGTATGGGGTGGTTCAATCGAGTGCCTATTTTTCTCGTGTAGTTGGGCACGGCGACGGGACCAGTATAAAAATTTGGAAGATATAATAAGCGATTAGCTAGAAAGGGTTGTTAATAGTTAATGAGGAAAAAAAGAAGCATGGTTATTTATTAATGGGGAGAGGGTAGGTTGTGGTGGGTGAATATATAGTAGCGAAGCGGGTAGGGTGAGTGTAGTAAGTAGTTGTACTGGTGAGTGGTGACAGAGTCTGAAACAGAAACGTTGTTATTTTGGCAGTGGTGTGTCTGTAAACTGTAAACTGTAAACTGTAACAGTGTTAGGTTGAGTGTGGAGTGTGGAGTGTGGAGTGTGGAGTGTGGAGTGGAGACACAAGACTTGGGAGGTAAGGCAGGTGTGGGTGTGGCTTGGGTTGCTTTGGTCCCCACCGCTGTGTCATGTAACAGCCTTTTATTGGAAAGTGAAGAGGGATTTCGAGTGTGAGCGTTAAAGAACTTCGCTTAACACAACACAGCGCAACAAATGAACGTCATCTATGTTCTCGCGTTTATCGCACCACTCGCCCCACATCCATCATCCTTCCACGCTCATGTGCTTCACCTCCCCCCTATTTTCTTATTTTTCATTTTACCATCTTCATGCCTATTTTATTTATGGATTTTTAGACCTGTAACATTGATTTTCTTTTACTCAATTTTTCAGTTTTTAACTTATTTTAAATGAAAATTCAGTTTTTCTAGAATAACTATTATTTAGAGTCGAATAGTCCTTTTCATGATGAACCATCACCCTATAATCCATCATTGATGCCCTTAGCTTCCTAATCACATTGGGTCAATTTAATTCTCTAAAAATTTAAATTTATTTTAACCAGGGTCGGTCCAAATACATGGTCCTCCAAAAAAAAAATATTTAACATTAACATTTTTATCATTTTTTAGCTCTCGTATTTTTTTCACTTAAAAAATAATTATACATTATTTAAATTAATAAATTTATTTCTTAATTAGTTATATAAAAAGCTCTCTTTTTTAACTATATCAATTCTTTAAAAATAATTCAATAAAAATATTATTATTAGCTTTGAACTTAAGGGTGTGGTGTGCACTATATACAAGTCCACATTTTTTTATTGAGAGTTTGGAATTCGCTAGCTAGACGGACCAAAATAGTATGGGAATTAGCACAAATGTTGTGATAGGTTTGCTGATCTTAGCAAGTTTTTGCACAGGCGTGTGATAAAACCCATGAGGATGTGATGCACAATGTGTACAAGTCTAGTTTTCATTTAGAGATTGAATTTCATCAAATGAACCATAGTGGTGTGTAATTTAACACAGGGATGTGGGAGTTAACGAGTTGCTCACGAATGTATTGTGTGCGTTGTCAATTAATCTAACTTCTTTTTTTATTAGAGAGACTGCTCTTACTAGCTTTTCATCCTGATTTTGGTTTTTACACTTTGGGTTTTGAAGGAAACTTGGTAAACTTACTATTTTTTTTCTTACTTGGTTACATTACAATAGAAATGGTTAGGATTTTTTTTTTATTTAATAGAGATGTATTTTTTTAGATTAGTATGAAAATCTTAAAATATATATATATATGTTAAATATAAAATAAGAGTTAAAAACGGATTCTAGTTGATTAAAAAATGTTTGAAAGTTTTCTATAACAGTGAATGATGTAATGATTAAAACATTTTGTTTCAACAAACATAAATATATAATAAACTATATTTTGTCCTTAAAAAATACAAAAAACAAACAGTAGAAAATGTACACCTTGTACTATTTCATGTTTTCATAAATATGAAGTATCTATTTTTTGAAAAAATAATATTTGTTTTAAAAGATCTCATTTTAATATTTATTTTAAAATTAAAATTATGTTGGACTAACCTTATTTAACTCATTAGGTTTAATAATTTTACCTGTCATAAACTTCATATACTTTCGTTCTTTTTTTGTGAAAAGCTACCTTTGTCATAAACTTCATATACTTACATTCATTTTTATGAATTAAAAGATGTCATATGTATCAGAAGATAATGTACTTAAGTTAATGTATTTAAGGTTGATTCAAATATTAATAATTTTTTCAATTTTTTCATCTAAAATACTTAAGTTCCCATTTTTAAGGACAATCCCTAAAAACAATTCTGACATAGTTATATTCATCGATAGATGTAAATGAAAAGGAGGAAACGCATCTACCATGTTCCTTAGCTGGATTGCCTACCTTTATAAATTGCCAAAATTCCGCTTTGTTAGTTTCACTGTATTTCATATATTAATATTATTACAATTATAATAATATAAATTCCACAAAATCTGCCTTGTGTTGTGTTACTTTAACTTCATACAAACTTATACATTGAATGCAAGAAGTTGTTGAACAAATTAACCACTTATGCTTTACAAATGATGTCTCATTTCCGATACAGTACGTATAAAATTTAGGTTGTTAGTAACTGAATTTCATTAATCAAGCAAAAGTTATAATTTTATTTTTCAGAAAAGTAATCATATAAAAAAAATTAGTAAAGTGGTCAAACTTATAAGCTTAGAACCATATATTTAACTTGCCGTTAAAATGAGTAAATAAAAATAATTATATTTAATTCAAATTAAGTAATGTTATATTTTCACTACTCCTTTATTTTATTAATTATTCTTGTTACTTTATGATTAGAGTATTCAATAAAAAATAAGTGCATTCATATCTTCAAAATTTAGAAAAGATCAATGTTGTAAGAATGATTAGCAAATAAAAATGATAAATAAGAAAATGTTGTAAGAAAATTTAAACGATTTGATACCTTTTTCCAATTTAGCTTTTTCTTAATTTTTTTTATAATTTTTCTGAAACTATTTTGAGATAATATGGTTTTTCTTTGTTTTGGTATATTTTCTGATTTCATATTTAGAGAAAAGAAATAATAATCATAATAAATGTTTAGTTATAGTTTATAAAATATTATTAAAAATATTTTAAAACAAAGAAAAAAATTGTTTTCAATGTTCTAAAATCATGTAAAAACATAATAATAATATTGAAATTATAAAAGATTATATATAAATATATTTTAAATTATGTATAAATATTTTATAATATTTTTTATTAAAATTTTTTAAATTTAATAATTTTATTTTTTAAATAAAAAAGATCAAATAAAAATAAACATATTTTTAAATATTAAAAATTTGAAAAAAATTATTTTTAGAAAATAAAAATAATTTTTTTTCAAGCCAAACGCCCCTAAACTTCATCTTTAAGATCATAACACTAAATTACTAAATTAAAGACTGAGGTAAAGCTGTAATTATTCTTCTAGAAACAAGTTATATTTTAATCAACTTCACTACTCTCTATACAATTTAGGTTAAATGAATAACACATAAACCAAAAAAAAGTTTCAGGCGATTGTAATACTTTATGATTACTAAAAAATTTAAGAAAGACAGTGTTAATTTTATCTCAAGATATTTCACATACACAAAAAAGAAAACATAATTAAAAAACCGATTTTATGGAGTGATTGATTAAAAACTGGTTAATTAATTGGTTCAATTAGTATTTTGAAACCGTCATGCAATTCAGCCAGTTTGATATAATAAATTTGGTTACTTAATCTAGTTGAAATGATCAACCAGGTTAAATTGATGAACTGATCGGTTGATTTGATTTGACTTGTTTTTTTAAATAAAACTTTTAATAAAAAATATACATCTAAAAATTAAATTATAAATTGAAAATTATTCAATAAATAATTTACACTAAATCATAAAATTAATTAGTGGTTTATAGGTGAAAAAAATAAAAAACTAGTTAATTTAATAAAATTCTAATACTCAAACAATATTTTATATAATTTTTTATATCTAATTATTATAATTTATAAGTTTTTTATTTTTTCTAATGATTTTCTTAATAGTTAATTTATACAACTAGACTTGAAAAAGAAATCATACGCTAACCTAAATTTGAGATATGAATTGAAGATATTATATTAGCAATATTATATTTTTTAGGTTTAATGAACTTTTTGTTACTAGAAAATAGTGTTTTATTATTTTGATTTTTAATGATTTTTAAATTTGTCTTTTATTGAATACTTTGTTCTTAAAACTAGTTAAAAACTAAAATGTTAACTAAAGTTGAAACATTAATTAAAATTTGACAAATTAGATGAAGAAAAATGAAAAATTAGTTGTAAGTCTTTGATAAAATTATTAATTAAATTAGTTAAAAGTTGTAAATAATAAATAAGGATATATGTAATTTTATATCAATAATCAAATATTTAAAAAAATTATATTTTAATAATATAAATTAATTAGATATTTAAATTATAAATTACTACAATTTTCATACTTAAATCATAAATTTCTATAGAAGCATATTTGAATTATAAACTATTGTAATTTGATATTCAAATTATAAATTTCTATAATTATATATTTAAATTATATTTTTCAATAAATAAATGTTTAAATTATACATTAAATTTTAATTTAAAGTTTAAATTAACATAAATACATATTTAAATTATAATTTTCTATAATTAAATATTTAAATTTTAAATTATAGATTTCTATAATTAGATATTTAATGATCTTGATATCAGGTAATTAAATATTTAAATTATAAAAATTATATTTTAAAGTTGTGTGGCTTATGAAAAGAGAGAAACTGTTAGAGACAATTCTTTAGGGAAGGGTAAAGTTGTTTATCAATAATGGTTAAAGTTGTAAAACAAAATTAGTTGGTAATTAAAAATAAGATTTTTTTAAAAAAAAACTAATGGAGTAATTTTTTGAAAAAAAAACTAATAGCTAAATAAAAAATTTACTAATTTTTTGCTTATAAAATGAAACTGAAACCATTAAAGTTAGTTCTTCAGTTCTCAACTAATTAAAATAATAAGTTAAATACACTATTTGTCTATGCTTTTAATAAATATTGTGTACTATAACTATATCACGCCATAAAAGATAACTCAATATATTTTTTTAATCACCCATAGTTTTTTATCTTGTAAATTGTTTATAATAGGACTAGAGCAAAAAAAATATATATTAAAGGATAAAAAAAAAAAAAAGGAGAAAAACACTATTTCAATTTCTAAAATATTATCTATACCTATTTTTTCATAATTTTTTAATATATACTACCTAATCCATCAACTCATTATCTCAATTAGATCAATAATAACATATATTTTAAATTTTTAATAACACTCATACCGACAATCATAAACTACTTATTAATAAAAAAAAAATCCAATATAAAACAAGTCAGATATTTTTATCCTCCAAAATGTTTTTTTTGCACTTACAAAGGAATGGAAGTTATTTCTTGTAAAAAAAATAATTTATTTAATAGTAGCTATTTTTTTTAAAAGGCAAAATATGGTATATATTATATAGAAGAAATGAAACAAAATGTTTCAAAAGCATGTACATCAACTCAAAAAATACTTGGAGGCACATAAATATAATCTAAACTGTTTGACACTTCATTTTACACTCCCCACTCCTACATAGAAAAACCTCACCTCATTACTCTTATTTCATATTTTGCATACATAACAATAAATTATTATACCAATCAGAAAACCCACAATTCCGGTTAAAATCAAGAAAATACAAAAGCTATTTCCATGACATAACTTTGATAGACGTTAAAACATTCAAAGCCTCCAATGGTGTTCCATTTAAAGATAATGGAGTTTTTGGATATCCAATTAGTCCAATTGTATGCCAAAGTAGAAACTTACACATCCGCTTATGTTTACCCACTACTCAATTACTAGCCACAAGAAACAATTGTGGTAAATAATCAGGGATTAACATTTTAATTCCAATCCAATTCAGAACTTTATACCATAAAATCTGAGAAAAAGAACAAGTTAAGAATAAATGCTTACAATCTTCTGGGTGCCTCCTACATAGCACACACACTCAACCTTTTAAATAGATATCCACTCCTCTTTTCAAGAAGTTATCGACTGTTGGTAGCCTATTTAACAAAAGTTTCCAAAAAATGACTATCACTTTTGATAACAATTTATCCTTTTATAACCGTTTAAACACTTGAATGTTTACTCCTAACTCCCTTTCTATGTTCGACCCTCTACACACCCTTCTATGTATATCAACAATAGTAAAAACGTCATTAGCACTAGAGTTCCATACCCATGATATATATATATATATATATATATATATATATAAAAGTAAAGTTCTCACATGCAACTTAAACGGCCTAACTTTTGCATATACATATTTTCGACATGTTGATGTTACTTCAGCAACCAGAGACGTGACTCTTCCTAATGGCTAATATGTGTATGTTAAACACTTTCCTTTAGATAAATGGTTTTCAGTCATCCTAACATAAATACATGTCAACTTGCAAATCCACTTCACTTTATTACATACTCAATTCGGTTTAGAAAAATTAGTTTCAAACAACGGTATAACTAGCTAATGGTGCTAAATTTTCTAATATTTACTTTTCTGATTTCTTACACTGTACAATCGTATTTAGAAAAAAAGTGCATCATTAAATAAACAATAAAAAACATAAAAGTCAGAAGCAAATAAATTTAACATCTATGTTTAATTGTTTATAAATTAAATGATAAAAAAATTATATGATGATGATGCGGTTGTTGGAAATAAATGAAACAAAAAGTTGCATTGTGGCCAGAACCACTACTTTCATAGTAAATTTTTGACATATTTCTATTGTCGAAGTAATTGGATAGTTGGGCTTGCTTCCCAAAATTAACACAAAAACAATGCTAGAAAACGTGCACCCAATGTCAATCGTGGTGGAGTCTCACTATCGGTGCCAGAAAACAAATATCAAGGAAAGCATGATTGTTGAGAACAGAAAATTAATAGTGTATCACAAGGACGCAGCACAAAGTCAAAAACAAGTAAGGAATCCGATATTTTCCATGAACCCACTTGCATTCTCGGTATACCATAACAAATTAACAATACCAACAAGCCCCCAAGGTAAGCAATTCAAGTGAAAGAAGATGATGCAATATAGAGATATTTATTGGGGGAAAATAATTTTTTAGTTAGTTGTTCATATTCCAAATATTATTGAATAAGCATATAGTGTTTAAGAATTACCTTGAAATAAATTAAATTTTTTACCTGAACAAATAGATTTTTTTTATAGGCACAAATAGATTATTTAAGAGTCTTTATTTTGTTTTTAAATTTTATGTGTTTTAACACCAAATAACATTCTAACACCACATGTTAAAAAATTCGTAGCATGAATCCTATCTTTAAAAATATAGAGAAGGTTGGATGACAAAATAGTCTTAAATCCTAAGGATATTTGAAAAAATAATTTCATGTGAGATAGATAATTACATATAAATTGAGTCTGCAATGGGGTGGACTCTAACTTGCAAAATCAAGGTTTTTAAACTAGACCGATCATTGAACTAGTAAAAGTATGAGTTTAGGATTTAAAGTTTTAACTGAATTTAATAAAATATATTATTTTATATTTTACTATTAATATAGTAAGCAAAAAAAATTATATATAATTTATAATACACAAATATAATACATCTTATTTAGTTTTAATTTTTTGCAACAAAAATATTTTAAATATGTTTTTATCGCCTTAAGTATTTTTTGCAAAAATTCCTTATAAATATTTTTTTTATTTCACAATACCTTATTAGAAAACTTCTCATTTATGTGTCTAAAATTTTAATAAACTCTATTTTTCATTTTTTTTTATTTTTTACTATAATTTTTTTTTAAAAAAATGGGTCAATATGTGAACCGCCAAATTTTGAATTAATATCATTATATTCAAATAAACTATTTTTATTAAAATATTATTATAATTTTTTTACGGGTATGAGACGAGTATGGATATACCTGATGGAGATGAATACATAAATCTCATACCGCTAGATATGGGGAGAAGGATGAGGATGTGTTTCGGAAGTAGAGATAGGAATGAGAATATCATACATTCCGTTTCGTTGTGTTGTCATGCCTATTTGGAGCTCCTCTCTTCGGTTCAATCAATGTTGGAAAACCATAATTGCAGGGAAGGGTGGGTTGCACGAAGCTTTAGCTTAGTGCTTAATTGATATTGGAGATGTTTTAGATTTGGGAAACAACCAAATTAGGGCATAATGTGCTAAGTATAACAATGAGTTTTGGGGCATCCTTGCTTTTAATCTTAGCATCCATTTAATCCAATAATCCAACTTGAGCTAATTGGAGAGTTTACCATTACTTTTTTTTAATCGGAGAGGATCTAAGTCTCAAAAGGTATTGTTAATAACTAATTGAAATAGACAACATCATTTTAACCTTTAAATGTATATAAGGATGTGTGCTAGATTGACTCAAAATAACTAGTTTAAATAACATTTTTTCTTGAAAAATAGTATTTTTTTAGTATTTGAAGTTTTTTGTTTTAATTTAATCATTCAAATTTATTTGATTTTTAACTTTTTAGTCTTTATTTTCAAACAATAATGTTTATTAAGCGATTTTGATAACTTACCAACATTATCATTGATGATGGATTTGAAGGAGATAGTTCTATATATTTTTTAAGATAATTTGTGTTTTTAATTTCTTACATATTTAAAACAATTTATTTTATGAAACAAATATAAAAATATAGTTTATTAAAAAAATCACATTGAAAATTTCATTATATTTCTTAATGACGTGATAAGATAATTTACTAAACTATTAAGTCAATATCTTAGTTAGTTAACTTTTGTTTCTTAAAAGTAGAAATTATATTAAATAAAAAATTCTTTAAAAGACTAAAGTTAAAACAAAAATATTTAAAGAACTCAAAATAAAACGTACTAATATTTTTTCAGAAAAAAGTTATTTAATCCTAAGAATGTTGATATTTTACAAAAACCCTCTTGCATTGTCACGAGAAATGTTAACAACAATTCTTTAAAATACATTTTTATTATTAATTAAAATTTATTGAAAACTCAAAAATTTATATTGGTCTCCCGTGACATTGAATTATTCCTTCTAATTTTATAATTTTTTAAGTACAAATTTTAATTTATAATAAAATATTTTAAAAAGAATTATTAGCTCACACTCGAGCAACAAGTCAAAACAGTACACAGATGGAAGGGAATTGTTTTTGTAGATTAATTCAACCACTAACTTACGTTTGTTCAAGCTGGCATAGCAGCGAGGTCTTAATTTGCTACGTGAAGGACGAGAATCCAACGTGTTACGTGTATGCTGCAGCCTTTTCTGTTTGAATATGAGATTAGGTTATTAATTTCGCTTAGATTTATCAGCATGAGTTGGATCGAACAACTGTATTTTTCTTAAACTATAATAAAATAAAACACATAAATATTCTCCTCTAATTCTTTCACTATGCAAATTTGAATATTTTATTTTAAAATTGAGATATTTAATATAATATTTTAAAAACAATAATTTTAATCAAACACTTTACATTAATACATTGATATTAAAATATTAACTTTATTTTCACACAAGACATTCTAGTTATAGTGTACGATAAAAAAATATTATTTTCACATGGTAGATTTTAAGTATGATGAAAAATATCACATTGGTAGGAATGAATAAATTAAATATTAAAATATCCATTTCAAAAAGTCATTTTAGATTGAGAAGTTATGTAAAAATTCAGTTATGACTTAACTCCATATTAAATGCTTCTTAGGAAGTTAAGAGAAACTCTCAGAACATATTTTTCTCTAAATTATGTGACAATAAACCAAATAAAATGACCAAAGACACCCGTTAAAATGTGTCATCCATAAATTAACATTAATATTTTAACAATATCTTAATTTAAACAATTTAATTAAGTATCTTTATTCTAAAATTCAGATTATTATTATTATTATTATTATTATTATTATTATTATTATTATTATTTTTACAAGTTGAATGAGCTATCAGAACATACTTTTAAAAATATAATCGGGGATAAGGATAAGTTAGTTCCAGCTCACAAATAGAATGTCCCATTAAATTCAAGATTTTTGAAGTTAGTGTACGTGTTAACTTAGACATTTTTATGTCGAAAAAATTATTTTAAGTTAAAAATTACTAAATTGGTATAACTTTACTCCATCTTATATTCTCAAACTCAATTTCTCGTCATTATTCTGATTACTTTTTTCTCTCAAATATTTTCTTCCCATTTTTATCTTAGCTACCTCATTATTATTATCAATAGAAGAATATATATATTAGATATTATAACATTTGTTAACCGAGTGCAGATGGCTTATGGAGGATAGAAGAATTATTTAGTGTATTTTAGTTTTCTTTCTTTTTTATTTTTTTGGTATGTTTATAAACATTTAAATTTTATTGTATTTTTGGTTTACTTAAGAGTCCTTTTATTTTTATTAGGATTTAATTGTGATTTCTAAATGTTACTTGCCACTCTTACCTCAAAAAACAAATAAACTTGGTTCTCTATCTCTCTCTTTAGTATAAAAATTAATAAATTTAGTATTTCGATGATAGTGAAGTTAAAAATTCAAATATTTTCTATTCCCTTTTCTTTTCAACTGTAAGATTTTATATAATTTTAATCATTAATCAATAAATTAAAGTAATTTTTATAGATTAGGATAAAATTAAGTTAAATAAATCAATAAAAACCTATCACCTAACCTACATTAAGTTTAGATAAGAGTATACTTATTTTTAAAAAAAATTAAATCAAGATAAAGCTTTTAATAAAAAAAAATTAATTAAAAAGGATAATCTTTAGTCATTCAAAAAATCCTTTATATATAGCAGGTCAACCTATTTAAAAAATACAAATAAACATTTAATATATTTTGTAAATTTGAATTAGTATACATTAACGATATAAAAAATTTTACAACAATACTCAATCATATTTTTTTATTTATATAAATTTTAAAATATTAATCAATAAAATAAACAAATTATTATAAATTAACAATTGTTATGGAATGCTAATATGAAATTATTTGTAATGTAAGTACACGTACCGATTAATCTAAAAAAAGTAAATGTGTTAAAAGAATGTTTGTAAATTAAAAACGTTGAAAGATGTGGACTGATTTATTTTTTTCTTATACACGATCAGGAAGTGGCGAATATAGAAGGTAATATTTCTAATGGAAACATTGGCAAGGTTGGGTTTGTGTGAACGACATCGTTTTAGGAGAAGGGAGTGAAGAGATTGTAGGAAAATGAAGGCATTGGGATGGTGGCTGATTGCGGTAGGCACGCTTCGATTAGTCTCCGTCTGGTTCGGTTTCTTGGACATTTGGGCTCTTAGACTCGCCGTCTTCTCCAACACTACAAGTAAGTAACTCACGATTCTGTTTCCTCATTTTACCCCAACCATACAATAAGGTCTTTGTTTAGATGTAGATCATTCACTTACATCAATTAGTAGATACTCGATAGATCTTTCCTTGTTTCAAGGCTAGATATTGTCGCTTCCTTGAGTACTGTACTGCCACTCCACTCGTTGTTTCAGCGTCTGCAACGGGGATTGTGTAATTCTGTTTACTTTCATAAACCACTTTTCTGACTCAGACAATCCAAACGTGAGATCCAATGTATCACAATGAGATCTTCTATGTTCCAGTGCACCGGATATTGTTATTCATCCTTTTTAGCTTTCACAAGGAAATGTCCTTGTTCCTCCCTTTGCATTTCACAATCTTCCCAGAATAGGCTTCTGCATCTACTACATTTTCAATCAGGACTTTCCTTTCTTCTTTTTTCTTTTTTTTTTGTGTTATGCATCACGCAAACCACGTTGGTATTTTCTTAAATTATTCAGGTCTTGTTTACCACAATAAAAATGCTGGAGGTGATATTAGAAAACCTCTCCTTACAAAATCCATTTAATAGTTAACAAAATTATAACAGAGTTGTAACATATCATTGATTTCTAAAGGAAAAACCTATAATATTTTACACAAAATAAGAATAACTTTTTGATATGTTTCACGTTTGTTATGTTTGTTAAAAATATTTTATAACTTTTTTTTAACATATACAAATTAATGATATGTTTCACGTTTGTTATATTTCTGATACTTATTGGATGAAATTGTAGAGCGATAAACTTGATATGAACAATTGAAAAATTATGAAAAGCTGAGCAATTTAATTAGGGAGACTAAATTTCCTCATAAAGTATGTGGTGGACAAAAAATGTAACTAAGCTTGAATACTGTTCTAAATACCAACATGTATCATATGACAGAAATCTGATTTTGCTTGGTGGTTAACCTAAAGTAGCTACTAAACTGTTTGAGTGAGTGCCAATAAGAAAGCATAGGATGATTTTGACTTCTCTCATAACAACAAACATGTAATGTTGCAATTTGTTCGCATGATCTTCCCAAGGTTATATGATATCCTTTCCTAAATCATCTTGATAGTTGTTCCCAATGTACACAATCAAAGTAATTGGATATTTGAAATTTGAATTCTTTTTATCTACGTTAACCATCTTTCAGAGAACACCACACGCTTATGACGTGTGATAACCCAATTAAACAGAACAAACTAAGAACTCATATTTTAAGTAATGCCTACAACTGGTCAAACAGACTCTGTTTTCATCCTTTGAAATGATATGTCGATATGACATGGCTTTGTTGCACTTGTGATGAGAATAAATTCAACAATATTCATCACAATGAATTAACCAAGTTTTTTTGCTGAACTTGTTTTAGGCTTTATATCTTAGTTATAATTTAAAACACTACCCTAATGTGAATGTCAGAGCAATCAGAATTAATAATAGTTTGTTAATTGCTGTAGTGACTGAAGTTCATGGGCGCACATTTGGAACTTGGACACTGTTGACCTGCACCCTTTGCTATATCTGCGCATTCAACCTTGAAAATAAGCCTCTCTATCTGGCTACTTTCTTGTCATTCATCTATGCATTGGGTCATTTCTTCACCGAATATCTAATTTATCATACAATGGAGATTAAGAATCTGACTACTGTTGGCATATTTGCAGGTATGAAATTTTATTCTCGTGTCCCATCAAATTGTACCTTATATTCTTTGATTTTAAACCAAGACTTAGCTCTTTTTTTTTTCTCTCTCTTTTTCTCCCCTCATCAATTATTTTCTATATACTGTGGGTTATCTGTTCAATCATGGGTGCCATGTTTAATTACTGGTGACCTGAATTTGTTGGCTGTCTTTCTACATTTTTTATCCTTGATTTTGTACCATGCTTAACTATTTCAGTTGTCTTCTTGTTGTATGCATTATTTGCTACTTTCTTTTTGCTCCCCCCAAGTCAAAAAACTAAAGAAAGGAAAAGAATCTTGTACCCCTACGCATGTCCTCTACCGTGTATCTTTCGGTCCATTATTATTCTGAAACGACCTCAGTTTGGCTTATTAATGTCCTCTTGTCGAGGTATTATTTATGGTAAAACGCATTTTAACGTCTAAATTTACTGATAGGAACTTCGATCGTATGGATGCTATTGCAATGGAATGCACACTCGAAAGTCCACTTGAAGCACTCTTAGCCAGCAAAAAGAGATGGGGCAAAATTGTAATATTGGACTGTGTTAGATACTAGAGACGCAGCTCTAGATATCTCATCCTTTTATTTTGATTTTATTAGAAGACATTTCATGTTGATAGAATAATTTCGGCTACCCATAGCGGTTCTCCAAATCATGGATGCAGTGCTTCAACATGCTAGCCTGTTGTTGAAAATGCAAATCATTATTGGCTCTGCTCCATTTTTCACTTACTGGTTTTGAAGAGATCAGATCTTTGGTGCCTAGAATTTTGAAGATGAATCCTATTCCGTATTAATTTTCTGTTTAATGAGCTTCTTATATTGCAGAATGAATTGCGTTGTAATTAGGAGCCTCATAATCTACGAACAAATTAACTTTTCATAGGGAGTAACTTACTTCGTATTTGTCTTGGTTATTTTATATTTTCTATTTTTATTTGAAAATGCGTTGGGTTACAATTTAAAAGATATTTTTTTTAAAAAAAAACATTTTCAAAATCATCTTAAAATAAAAAATAAAAAAAATATTTTCAGTATTTTCAAAAATCAAAATTATGTAAAAATTTAACAATAATGTTCGAATTATAAAAAAACTATATATAGATGTATTTTAAATTATATATATTATAATATTTTTACTAAAATTGATTAAATTTAATAATTTTTTTAAAATAAAAAAATATCAAATAAAAAACATTTTTTAATGTTAAAAACTTAAAAATAAAATTATTTTAAAAAATAAAATAGAAAACAAAATATTTTCTTAAAGCAAACCACTCTATATATATTTGTGTCCGAAATGATGTTATCAAATTGCCGAAGATGTTTTACTTCATTCCCTTTTGTTGGGTGAAATAAAGTTGGTTTGAATTCCCTTAAGAGCATCTGTAATTTATAAGCATTAGGTTGTTGTTGGAACACAACACAACTTTGGAGGCAAATGTTGTCAAGCAACGGGTGCTTATGGAAGTATTGCTTAACACTTATAGTGAGTCCCGTATAAACCAATTATATATTATATAATAAATAAAAAGTGCAAAGTCCAAGATGTTGATGAGCAGAAATAATTAAATATAAAGATTGAATTTATTGGTGGAATCCATTTAGTAAATTTTAGAGAATTTTAGTTTAAGAATACACAAGATAGATACTTTTATCTTAATAAGATTTTCTTTATACTCATAGTAATATAATTAGGGTAAGAATCTTGGACCACTTGGTTAAAGAATACAATCTATTACTACTTGTGTTAATTAATATTGGTAAAATTTAGAAGATGTTTTATTTTAGATTTAAAGTGCTTATTTAGTTATTTATATAAATAATATAAAAATAAATTATGAGTACAAGTGATACTCATTCAAGAATTCAAAGACAAATGATATTTAGAGATATTCTTGATCTTAGGTATCATTGTAAACTACAAACAATAATGCAAATTACACATAATTTTCTCAAGTTAGGTGATATTACATATGCATACCTCTTTTTACAAAAATCCCACAATATCCTGAAATTCCAAAAATCACTTAAAATCCAACACATTCACCCCCTAAATTTTCAAAAATATTATAAAAGGATCTCCTACAAATGTTACACACACCCCCTCTTTGTTTTACAATCACACTACGATATTTATATCCCCTCCATGGTTGGACTGCAACGAAAGTTTATGATAAACTCGTTCAAAACATAGTTGATAAAGTCAAAATTAACATACCATTATAACAAGTTTGACAAAATTGCTCAATCTAAAATACTTTGTCCAAAAGATGAAAGGTATTTCACAATTCCATGCATGATAACCATAACCTAGTTCAACACGAAAAAAAAAAAACGCAAACCAAAGCCTTTACTTTATGAAAGTAACAGGATATTTTTGTCCTTTAATATTTTATTAAAAGACAATGTTTTGAGTAAGTGACCATAGTAATATAAGATTTTCTTTATACTCATAGTAATATAATTAGGGTAAGAATCTTGGACCACTTGGTTAAAGAATACAATCTATTACTACTTGTGTTAATTAATATTGGTAAAATTTAGAAGATGTTTTATTTTAGATTTAAAGTGCTTATTTAGTTATTTATATAAATAATATAAAAATAAATTATGAGTACAAGTGATACTCATTCAAGAATTCAAAGACAAATGATATTTAGAGATATTCTTGATCTTAGGTATCATTGTAAACTACAAACAATAATGCAAATTACACATAATTTTCTCAAGTTAGGTGATATTACATATGCATACCTCTTTTTACAAAAATCCCACAATATCCTGAAATTCCAAAAATCACTTAAAATCCAACACATTCACCCCCTAAATTTTCAAAAATATTATAAAAGGATCTCCTACAAATGTTACACACACCCCCTCTTTGTTTTACAATCACACTACGATATTTATATCCCCTCCATGGTTGGACTGCAACGAAAGTTTATGATAAACTCGTTCAAAACATAGTTGATAAAGTCAAAATTAACATACCATTATAACAAGTTTGACAAAATTGCTCAATCTAAAATACTTTGTCCAAAAGATGAAAGGTATTTCACAATTCCATGCATGATAACCATAACCTAGTTCAACACGAAAAAAAAAAAACGCAAACCAAAGCCTTTACTTTATGAAAGTAACAGGATATTTTTGTCCTTTAATATTTTATTAAAAGACAATGTTTTGAGTAAGTGACCATAGTAATATAAGATTTTCTTTATACTCATAGTAATATAATTAGGGTAAGAATCTTGGACCACTTGGTTAAAGAATACAATCTATTACTACTTGTGTTAATTAATATTGGTAAAATTTAGAAGATGTTTTATTTTAGATTTAAAGTGCTTATTTAGTTATTTATATAAATAATATAAAAATAAATTATGAGTACAAGTGATACTCATTCAAGAATTCAAAGACAAATGATATTTAGAGATATTCTTGATCTTAGGTATCATTGTAAACTACAAACAATAATGCAAATTACACATAATTTTCTCAAGTTAGGTGATATTACATATGCATACCTCTTTTTACAAAAATCCCACAATATCCTGAAATTCCAAAAATCACTTAAAATCCAACACATTCACCCCCTAAATTTTCAAAAATATTATAAAAGGATCTCCTACAAATGTTACACACACCCCCTCTTTGTTTTACAATCACACTACGATATTTATATCCCCTCCATGGTTGGACTGCAACGAAAGTTTATGATAAACTCGTTCAAAACATAGTTGATAAAGTCAAAATTAACATACCATTATAACAAGTTTGACAAAATTGCTCAATCTAAAATACTTCGTCCAAAAGATGAAAGGTATTTCACAATTCCATGCATGATAACCATAACCTAGTTCAACACGAAAAAAAAAAAACGCAAACCAAAGCCTTTACTTTATGAAAGTAACAGGATATTTTTGTCTTTTAATATTTTATTAAAAGACAATGTTTTGAGTAAGTGACCTTCACATTCAATTATCATAACACAGAGAGAGATACAACTTTAAAACTTTAATGAGTATATAAAGATTAGGAAAAAAAAAGAGATGAATGTGAAATTTCATCTAATATCAAGCGGCTCTTAATGGTAAGGTAGTAGTCATATATGCACTCATGCTGGTGTATGAATTATTGAGACGAAAGAAACTTGCCTTTCATCTACCGCCCTTATCCTGTGCCCAATTTGTCAAATCAGTGTCACAAGATATTGCACATAGACATGGATCAAGAAGGGGAAAAAAAGAAGACTTAGAGGTAAATATTCTCATATTTTTAGTAATTATTAAGAAAATAAGTTTTATGTACTGATAGTACAGAAATTGTACAACGTTGAGTGTTGACAAATTTATTGTTGACAGCAGTTGTGAATTAGGTCAGAATAACAACCTGTTTACATAGTCATACTATTTACTTTTAAATCACAAATACCCTGACTCAGTTTCTTTCCGTTATTATTATTACTTCAAATAGGTACTGTGAACCAAAGAATATAAAATTTAATATTAAATTAATTAATCATATGCATCTTCAATAATTATTAGAGAAATATTAGTAATGTATTGTTTTGGAAATTTTGCCTTAATGCACTTATCCCAGTTCAATTAATAATGAATATGTCCAAATTATTTTGTGAGGTATACATGAAATTTTGCTTAATAATAGTGTTAAAAATAAGTGTCAACATATATTACTACATGAAGTAATACCACAGCCCTGTTACACTGTTACTTTTGAAAAGGAACTTTCATCTGTTACTTCTGAATTTATCTCAGGACAAAATGAACATGTTCTGCTCTATCCATATAGAAATTTAGGACCGGGCGGAAGGGGGGATGAGCCCACAGTTTTTGTACCCTTAGCTATTTTTGTTGGTATCTATCACGAGAGCATTCGATTTTGAAAGAAGTGGACCACTTGATACTACAAACAAAAACATTGGTCCAGCCTGACTTAAAGAAATGTCGACCCTTCCTTTTCAAAACGAACCCAAACTATCTAAAAAATGGAGGACCAAAAATATAATTAGATCAAATTCATGCAATTGAACAATAAGTTAACACAACTATTCAGCATTCACTAATTAAAATATCTCCTCGACACTTTAATCCTATTTGGCATAGCATCCCAACATAAGTAAAGAATTTTTGTTAAGTGTGGAACATGAAAACTTTACGTGGAAGATTTCGAATACAGTACTCTCTTGCCACAAGGCATACTATGACCCAAGATTAAAGGGCGAAAGTATGAATAAGTAATTAAAGTCGTAAAAGAAAAACAACTGAAAAATTCAAAGACATTATTCTAAAGTAGTAATTTTGCTTGGTTGTAACTCCTCACCCTGCACTTTCCTTGCAAGCCATGTTTGTTGTGTCTCTGAAACGGTCTTCTTATTCGGCTTGTTTTTAAGTTCAACTTCTGCCTTTGTTAGTGTTAATTTGATTGCACGCTTTTTTCCAAATTCTCTCCTCTTTGTAACTTTCATCACTTTTATTTTCCCTCTCATGCAGTTGTACCATTTAAAAAGAAACAAAAGCTTCTAACTTGTGGCCTACAATGGGTTGCACAATCAAATTTCTGTCTTAAGTAACGAATCAGAATTCCATCCAGCACCAAAATCAAGTACATCATCTATTCCTTTTGTAAGTAAGACATTTGGAAATGAACCATGTTCCACTATAACATTGTCTACCACTTTAGGACTTCAATTGCTTGTATCCAAGATTTTCTTCTGCTTTTCTGTTCCAATCCTTTTTGAATTTCCCACCTCTCCCTCTTTTACTTTTCTTAAACCTCCAAATTCAAATTCAGAACCTAAACTTTTTGTCACCCTCATGACAGCCCTGGATGCACCATAATCTTTGTTATGCTTCTCACTTGTTGCATGTGTGTCTTCTTTACCTTCATCGTCATGGCCTTCATCTTCTAATAAGCCCATACCTTCCATCTGTTTTGCCATGTCTTCACCATCTTCATCTTCATTTTGCTCCTCCTTCTCCTTGTCTTGTTCGTCAATCAGGTCTTCTACTTCCTCAGATTCCTCCTCTTCAACTTTATCTCCATCATGTATAACAACAACATCATCTTCCCTTTCATGTTCATTTTCTTCTGCATCATCCATCAATTCGTATGGTTTATAATTTGTCCATGGCTGCAACCCTTTTCTTCCAAGTTTTTTCATCTCAGGACCATCCTTCAGATCTTCAAATACTTTTTCAGAGCTTTCCTCATACGATTTCTTTTCATGTGAACTTTTGAGTTGGTAAATCAACCATATGCCAACAACTATCAAAATAAATATTTTAAAACCAAGTTTCACCTTGAAGCTTTTTGTCTTCTGATTTCTGTTGGTTGATTGCTTCAACATGGTTTCTTCTTGAAAAACAAGTGCTAGCAGAATCTGTGTAAGGAAGCATTCATGTTACTAAAAAGCATATCAGAAAAATAAAATAAAAAACAAAAACAAACTTTAAACAAAAGCCAGAATCTTCCAGAGTAACGAAGCCTTAATACAGAAAAATAACTGGTAATTATGCATTATAAAAAAAATAATATTATGTCGTATCGAAGCTGAGGAAAGCAGTTGAAAGCAAAATGATTAGTAGGTTTCTATCTCAAGATGACAATGATAATCTTCTTTCGCCATATTTTTAACCTCATTTAACTTTGGATTAAGTTAAATTAGTATTTTACGGGGTCATTGCTTGCTTGGAAGTCGGAACAGTTATTAGTAATGTATTAGTCCTCAAAAATCAAAATAGTCAACATATTGGAAGCAAGGAAATTCCACCAAGTAATGGCTTTGTCTTTTCTCCTTCTCTAGCCCTAAACCAATCTTTTATCACTCTTTCATCCCCACTTTATATGTTGTATTGTTTTATATATATAAAAAAACATTATGAAGAAACAAATCCAATGAATAACCAACCGCATATGCTGAATCAAAGGCTGAAAGAAGTTATCGAATGCAATAAACATTTAAGAAACAGGAGGCAAAAAAAATTGTATATGGAAGCATACTTGCTACTTCCAAGTTGGAATGGTGAGACAAGTAAGCACATTTTTCAAGTCCAAGGTTTGGGGAGAAGTAATATTATATTGTTATATATAAAAAGAGACAGGGGAAAGAAAGCAACGAAAATGTGTTGTAGGAAAAAATAGAAAGAAAAGAGGAAGAGTGAATTATACATGCCTGGTGGGAAAGTGAGTGGCAGATGGTGGAAGCTAATTATAAGTAAAGATGATGAATGAAAGGTGATAATGTGAGAAAGTAGGACAGTGAGAAAAAGGAATCATATCCATATCTCTGTGAATGTGAATGTGAATGTGAATGTGAGTGTGAGCGTGCTATGATAGTGAAGCAAAGGCAAAGTTCAAATGAGAGAGAGACTATGGCCAAAGCTCGTGATTCGTGAATGACACATATGTTAGTCACGGGCCAGGCTAACCCATACATGATGCACGTGCGTCTTTTAGCTTTGCTTCATTAACGGCCAACACAAGCACAACGACATCGTTTTCACACGATAGGATATTTCCTAACCCTGTATTGCTAATCACTGTCTTAAGAGATAATTAATCATCATTCAATTTTGAAACAATGTATAATTAATTGGGTTATTAAATGATTTTTATTTTAATATTTACTCATGTGTTTTTAACTTATTTAAAGGACATAAATGTTTATTAATATTTTTAATTGATATTTTATTTAATACATAAAAAAATTTTAAAAAATAAAAATAAAGAAAAAACACTGCTAAAAGTTATTTTATTTTTAATTATGTAACTCTGCTAAAAATATTTTAATTTTATTAAAAAATTAAACATTATTAATAATAAAATATCAAAATATTAAGAATATAAAATAATTATTAAAAATATTTTAATTTTTAATTTTCAGCAGTGTTAAAATAAAAAAATTATTTTTTAAAAATAAAAAATACTAAAACAATGTTAATTCTTTTTAATTTTTATATTTTATTTTTGTTTATTTTTAATTTTCAGTAACATTAAAATGAAAAAGAAATAGTACTACAACCTTAAAATTATTTTTTTAATTTTTTTTGAAGTTTTTTTATGTATTAAATAAAATATCAATTAAAAATATTATTGGACATTTTGTTTTCAAATAAAGTAAATACACATTAATAACTATTCAAATCAAAATTCATTTAATAACACAATTAATTATTAACTTTTACCAAATTCAATATCTATTAATAGTATGGATGGCAAGACGGAGTGAATATGAAATTTAGTCTTTACTTCCATTTTTATTGAATATTTTTTAATATATCTAAAAATAATCTGTTATATTATATATTAATTTATTAATTACATTTTAATCTTAAAAAATATATCATTATTCACATGATTTTAGTCTCAGTCATAATATTATAATTCTTATACAATTATATTTTAATAGTTCACACATATATATATATATATATATAAGTTTATAAACATTGTCTAAAATTTTACTTAATATATAAGTGAGCCCAGAAGAGAACAATAAATTCACCCTAAGATTTACTTAGATGGAAAACCTCCACCCAACCGCAACACGAATCCATGTAGATTTTTGGTGTTCTTGATATCCACCAAGGACTGGATGTAATCCTCATCCCTATTTAGTATTTAACTATCTATCGTGGGTTTGGAGGTAACAAGAATTTTCGATTTTAAATGCAAAGATATACCCCTAGTCCTACACTCCTACTAATCTTTTAAATGCCCCGAGTATTAAATTTGTTTCTCTATTTGACTGGTATTGCTAGACAAATCAAAATTTAAAACAAGGGGGTTTGTGCTTTGTGCAATGAATCATGATTTTATCAATAATATTTTTGGCAGATCTTATAATATACCAGTAAATAAGTATGTTTTGCTCCTATGATTTAATTTTTTTGAGACAATAAAAAATAAAAATGTTTCACACAATTGAAGTTAAGCAATAATTAAACCCTAAACATAAAATACAGATTACATATGAGATCACGGAAATAGTAAAAAATGTTTCTGCATAACAGGTTTGATTGTTAGAAACGTAGAAAAGAATAGACTAAATGACCACAGGTACTCTTCTATTTAGAGGGTAACTCACTTTGTACTTCCAATTTTTTTTTACCCCTTTTATCCTTCAATTTTTTTAAAAGTTTAATTTTTGTATTTCTGTTAGATTTAGGTCTAAAAAGAAACATTGATTTACATAATTTAGTGATGTGACATGTTATTTCCTAATTAAGAGTTAATTAAAATATAGTTAATGATTTGTAAATATTAATTGTAAAATATAGAAAAAGGGACCAAACAACAATCAAACTCAAGTCTTGATAGAGAGAATGTTGAAGCCATTCTACTAGACCAAATAACAACATCAATTTTATTTTGAACTTAAATTTAATTTTATTGTGTATTTTTCTTTGTTTTGTTTTACTATTTTAGGTCATTTATATTATAAATTTTTTAAATATATTTTTTTAAAATTTTAAAAAAAGGATAGATCTGGGTTGTTGTGCCCTATTGTCATACCCACAATCCCTCCCCTAAATCTCACCCTCAATCACCTATCCAACATTCCATTTGTCTTCAACCTCCTAAATGGAGAAATTTTAATTCTTAATTTTAATTTTTATCTTTATTTTTAATTAGATTTTAAATTTTTATATTGTTGTTAAAATAACTAAATTTTAGTTTTAATTGCTAACCCTTAAATTTATTTTCAACTTTTAATTCTTAATTTTAGTTTCAAAAACACAAATAAAATATGCAATATAAAATAACCTAGAATATATTTAAAATTAAAATATAAAAATAAAATATAAAATCTAATTAAAAATAAAGATAGAAATTAAAATTGAGAATTAAAAGTCAAATATTATAAATTAAAGTGACAACTAAAACTAAAATATAAAATTAAAAATAAAATCTTATTCCAAATATATTTAACATAAAATGAAGTTAAGTAGCTTTTAGAATTTAAAAAATTTCTCTATTTAAAAAATTTATACCATAATTGACCTAGAATTGTAAAACAAAACAAAGAAAAATACACAATAAAACCAATGTGGACCTATTATGTAATGACATCCTCTTAGCACTCCCACACGTCCTAGGTTCGAATCTTACTTTGTCCAATTTTTGTATATTTTAAAATTAACATTGCTACATGATTAGTTTAACTAAATTTAAATCTCACAAAAAAACTAACATGGTTTTTGGTCTAGCGGTATGGGATTAACACTTTTATTTCTAGTTGGAGGGAAAAAAGGTGCGCAAAAATACATTGGGGGCACAAAGTGAGCTACCCCCTAAATAGGGGGACACTAGTGGTAATTTAGCCAAAAAAATATTGTACCCTAATAATTGAAATATGTTGTGACGAAAATGAGGTCGAACACTGTTTTCAAACAACTTGACGAAGATGTCCTTGATTTTCCTATCTGAAATGGGGAGAGTCGGCAAAAAAGAACTTCGATGATCAAGTAAGAAAGTGTTCAAATTATTTTAAGAGGAAAGAGAAAATATTTCAATCATGGATCATTGACATGTACCTCAATACAAACTATTTATAGCGAATATATAGGTTTTTACCAGACCGATATTACCTGTGTTGAGAAGGATATTACTTTTGTCTTTTGTATATTGCCTTTGTCTAGTAGATATATCGTTTGTCTGCTTCAACTTTATTGGACACAATGATAATATGAATCTCTTAATGTTAATTTTTTATTAGGGTTAATCAATTTATCATTATGGACTTGCAGGTTCGGGAAGTTCGAACTCTAATATCTTTTTCATCTTTTGTTCCCTTTACTTACAATGTTTTGCGATTATTTGGATCCAAAATTCTTTTGGACTTTGGCAGTGTTGATATCTAAAATCCTCGATGCTCTTTATGTTTAAGGGGTATTTTCGTCATTTCATTACTACAAATTCCCCTACCTATACACTTGCCCCCAGGCTTTACTCTTGGTGAGAAAGGCAGGAGTGAAGCCTAAGACGAATGTTGAACTTAGGTCGATTCCTGCTTTGGTTTTAGGTTGAACTAGTAGTAGAAAAAATAAAGAGATAAGGGAAATGAGGGTTTCAGGTTAAGAAACAAAAAGAAAAAATTTCCTGCCAAGAGTTTCTAAGAGTGCGGAGTGAAAAACCCTAGGTTGTACTAATGTAGTGGAAACGGAAGATGAACAGTTGCATGATCTAAGCCGTTGATTTGAAGGGTTTGAATGGTGGTGATGACATGGTCATTTTCAGGGCATTCTACTTATTAAAAAGGGAGAAGAAGGAAGGCTCAACCACACTTTGCCATTTTCTTCTTCTACCCTGTCGAAAACTTATATCTCCTTGAGTCCTTCTTCTTTAGAGTCAAGTGCGCCTACATTTCATTGTTTGTTATTTTAACCATGTATTATTCTTCTTCTTTTTTTGAAATTTCCTTTGGGTCTTCATTAGGCAGGTATGGTTCATCCGAAGCCGTTGCGTCAGTGTCAGGCAACAATGCCAAATATGTTTCCATCCATGAACTGCAAACATGAACTGTTGAGATTGGTGAGGGGGTATCTTTGGATCCGAAGTCTCTTCCCCATTGGAAGGCTGAATTTTTGGCAAAAGTTACAGTCAAGCATAAATTCAAAGGGAATTCAAAGAAGGATTATCCACCATGTTGACCCAAATTATGAGTAGGCAGATGGCGAGGTAGCAACCTTTGCTTCTAACTATGACAACAAGATGTTGTTAACTCACTTCATTAATAACAACAAGGTGTGCTATTTTGACGACATCGAAGAATTCCCCTTCCTTATTCGGCAATGAAAGAATTTTTTGTTTGCAAAGCGTGATTTTGTAATCTTAGGTCAATTTGAAAACAGGATTTTTTTTACCTTCATGATTGCATGTTTTTAGTTTTCCATATAAGCCTTCCATTTGATGACCTTGTGATGAGGTTTTTACAAATGTTGAACTGTGCCTTGACTCAATTGCATCCAAATGCCTGGGGTTACATTCAAGCTTTCCAGGCATTATGTCGACCTCGAGTTTATTTCTTCCTTATTTTAGTACCCGACCTCATGAGAGATGTAAGTAGTCTCTCTATACTAAAGAGCTTCTAACCTTCTCTTTATCACCTATACCACTTTCTTTAAAGGGTTTAAACCAGTTTTTTTAAGGTGATTATTAACCTTGAGGTGGGCTGAAATCATTTTTATGATTGGAATGACAGTTATTTATTTTTGTTCTACTAGGAGCAGGTGTTGGGGAGGTACACTGAATTCTCTGGTGAGCAGCCTACTGCTAAAGAGAAGGCCGAAGTCGCCTACCTGGACTTCTTGCCAGGCCTTCTTCCAATTGGGATCCTTCTTAAGCTTTTTGAGTCTACTACTCCTTTTGTGGATTTAGAGGGTGAGTGTTTTTGTTTTCTAACAAATGATATTATGTGCTGAGATGTTAATACTAATGTGATTATGCTTTTGGAACATGTATAATCAAAATGGCTGGACGAAAAACAACTGATTTTCGCAAGCTCCGTCGAACTCGAGCATCGTTAGAGGAAGCTGTAATCCCAACAATGCATATAGAAAAAGAAACAACGTTGAGGTTTCCTCCACAAGATGGGATGCCCCTTAAAAAGAAAAAACAAAAAGAACAAGAAAAGGGGAAAGGGGTGGATCTGGAGAAGAAAGAAGAGAAGAAAAGAAAAAGGGAAACAAAGTCCTCCTCCAACAAGTCAAACAAGGAGAAAAGGGAAATTGATCCTCCCTTGGACACCGCCATCAGTATTCTGCCTTAGCTTTTTTTACGAAGGTCTCGATCTGGTGGCTTCAACGAGCAGGTTCAACAACTCTATTTTCGAAGAGGGGCCCCATGTCTTGGAGGGAATGAAGTTATCCCTCTAATGGAAGCATTACTACTAACTGCAAGCGTGAGTACATGTGTTGGGCAAGAACGAGTGCAGGCATTGGGCAAACACATGTTTACAGATGAGTTGGTAGCAGCAAGCAGTGCTAAAAGAAGGCTGAAGATGCTTTTTGAGGCTCTCAGATAAGTTGAAGAACTTAGAAGAGCATGAAGTTAATGATCTCGTTTAAGGCTCATGATGAGGCCCTAGAGGCAAAGGAAACGCTGCTGGCCTAGAAAATGAAGGCTATGAACAACTGGAGGAGGTCTATGGCCAGATAAGGAGCTTGATGGCTTTGTGTGAGCAAAGCAAGAAAAGCCATGAAAGTTATTGGTTAGCAAGAGATGAGGTTGTTGAAGAATTTGCTACCTACAAAAGACAGGTGGAGAAGGACATGCTGAAGGAACATTTTGGTGTTTTCAACAGGCAATGTGCCATGCATATCTCTTCTACTCCATTCCAAAAGGTTTTGATGGGGGAAGGGGAGTACAAGCATCTTAATCATGTCCCTAATGACTTATTACCAGATGGTGAATCTTCTGAGCTGTCATTAGAAGCATACACTTAGGCTGAGGAGACCGCCTATGTTAATGGAATTGAAAAGGCTAGCGGGCAAAATGAAGATGATGAAGCTGCCTCTTAGAAAAACTTGTTTCTTTTGTTCTAGCTTTTTCTTTTGTAAAGACCCTGTTTTGTTATAGGCCAAAATGTAGATGATCTTATCTTTAATACCTTTTTTTTTTTGCTTTTTTGAATTGGTGTATGTATTTAATGATCAGTGTATATAAATGTCGTACTTGCTGATCTTAGATTTACTATTCATCCATTTTATAATGCGATTAATGTCTAACCGAATAGTGAGAGTGAGGTGTTCTTTCAAATATTGCTTGAGTTGAATGGTTATAATTCGAAAAGGTACTTTTCATGCGCTACCTGAACCAAATTGTGTGATTCGAGAGGGTGCATGTGAATGCTATTTTTTATTTGAATCATGTCCGAATAAGCGATAGAGTATTATTGCCTTAGCCGAAAGTGTGAATTTTCAAGAGGGTACATATTAAGTTTTTTATGAAGCCAAATTGTTTGTGTATACCATCGAAATCAAATTATGTAATTGGGGTAGTAACAATGTAGAAACATAGGAAGTAACAATGTAGAAACATAATATGGAGCCAAAAAGTTCTGCTTTTATAAATAGGTGGTGGGACTTGTTGAAAACCTTTTCAGAAAAGATCTTCATGTGGGATAAAAAATTGAACAAGGAAAAGAGCGCACAAAAGAAGTACGTGTTCTTCAACCTTAATACATTTTTAGATTAGTGGAGTTCTACGTTCTCGAAATAAACTTTCTTGATAGCTTTTCCAATTTATAGGCTCTATTGTTGAGGTCTTAATGAATTCAAAATAGTTTGTCCCAGTTTATAGCTATCTTCCCTTTATTTTTTTCCTTGTGTGCTTCTTCGGTTACTCTCGATACCAAGTCACCTGAGAGAAAACTCCTTGATCGAACTTTGGAATTAAAGTGACGTGACATTCTCTGCTTACTAGCTTCTACCATGACTATGGTGTGGTCTCGGATTTCTTCAACACAATCCAATTCATTCTGAAGTGCTTCATTATTATCTTATTTGCAAAAATGTTGTCTTCGAAAAAAAGGTTCTCCCACTGCAACAAGTAATGAACATCTGTTCCAAAGGTTAGTCGAAAAGGAGTCTCTTGTATGAGGGATTGAGGAATGCAACAATATGTCCATAAGACTTGGGTAACTGATCAGTCCATCCTCCTTTTGCACCTTTAAGTATCGTTTTGAGCTCTGTCAAAATGACCTTATTGGCTATTCGGCCCGCCCATTTATCTGGGGATGTTCAACTAAAGTTACTTTGTGTTTGCTCTCTAATATTTCCAAAAAAGCATTGAATTTTTTATCCGTAAACTGAAGACCATTATCTGTGACAATTGAATGGGGAATACTGAAAGAGTCACTATGTTCTTCCATACAAATTTTTGCTCATTTTGAGCCGGGATGGTGGCCAATGGTTCTGTTTATGTCCACTTTGTGAAATAATCTACCGGAACCAAAAGGAATTTGCATTATCCTCGAGCTATAGGGAAAAGGTCGATGATGTCTAGTCTCTATTTGCAAAAAGCCCATGGGGCTATTACTACTTCTAGTTCATAAGTTGTCAAATGAATGAAATTTGTGTGTTTTTGACACTGTATGCATTTTTTGACAAATGCCTAACAATCTCCTTTTAGGATGGGCCAACAATATTTGACACACAAAACTCGAGTTCCATAAAGCCAACTCCTAAGTGTAAACCACAAATTCCTTGGTGGATTTCTCGGAGAACATAGTTTGCTTCTTCGTCACTTAAACATTTCAAGAGTGAGGCCGAAAACCCTCTCTTGTAAAGTTCCCCTGAAACAATAATAAATCGTGCCACTTTTTTTTCTCAACTTTGTTTTTAATGGGTCTATAAGAGTTGTTCCATTTTGTATGTACTCTAATATTTCGGTCTGCCAATCTTGGTTAGGGGGTGAAATCAGGCATATCGAAATGCTAGAAAGGGGTAATTCTTGTTGTAAAAAGGTGCTAATTGTCTTGGTTTTCAGGAACTAGCAAGTTTTGCTAGTTGGTCCGCTCTTACATTTTGCTCTCTTAGTATATGAGCAACCTCTATTTCCTCGAACTTTGCTTTAACTTTGGAGAATGCATGGACATATTGTTGTAGTTTGGGTTCATTCACTTGAAAAGACTCGTTTACTTCCTCAACTATAATGTTTGAACCCGTAAGACACTTTATTCGAGTGGCCTCATATTCGATCTTATTATTAGATGATTTAAAACCAAACCTTAGGGATTGATCGATGAAAATGTCATTTGGCCTTTCCAAAATAATACATGCACCACTTCCTCTTCTGTTGGAGGAGCCATCTACGTGTAAAGTCCAATGGAAGGATTGGGTATTTAGCATCGGATGGAATTCGTTCAAGAAATTGACTAGACATTAGGCTTTGATTAGTTCCCTTGGCTCACGTCTGATATCAAATCCGGACAACTCTATAGATTATGCTACCATTTTACCTGCCATTTTTGGCCTTCTCAAGACTTTGGAAATTCGACAATCTATTCGGACTACCATTGGATGACTTTGGAAGTAAGGTCGAAGTCTTCAAGCAGAGTTAACTAAGGCCAGTGCTGTCTTTTCCACTAGCCGGTATCTCGCCTCAGCAGCTTGAAGCATTCAGTTTGTGTAGTACTTTGATTATTGTCTTTCTATTGTGTCTTGAACCGTAACAGTGTTGATGGCCTCCTTAGAAACTGAAGGGTTTGGCTAAGATAGGAGGAGATGCAATAGATTTCTTTAGGTTCATGAAAGCCTCTTCGCATTCGTTTGTCGATGAAAATGTTTTGTCTTTCTTGAGCAGTGCAATTATTAGTTTTGCCCTCTCGGTTGTTCGTGGAAGAAATCAGGAAAGGGAGGCCAATTTGCTCATTATTCTTTCTGCTTCCTTTAGATTTTTCAGACTCCTCATATTTAATATTGCTTGACACTTGTCTGGATTAACTTCTATGCATCTATTGTTGATCATAAAGCTGAGAAACTTTCCACTTTGTATCCCAAAAACAAAATTTTGTGAGTTGAGTCACATCGAATACTTCCAAAGTGTGAAAAAATATTTTGGAGGTCCTTTGCGTGCTCTTTTGGATCTTTTGTTTTGACCAATGCATCATCAACATAAACTTCTAAGTTTCGAACGATCTCCTTACAAGAAACTTTATCCATCAACCTCTGATAAGTTGCTCCTGCATTCTTAAATTCGAAAAGACATTACTTTGTAACAATAATTGGTAGATTCAATGATGAATGGTGTTTTAACCTCGTCTTCTGGATGCATTTGAATTTGGTTATAACCCAAGTATGCATCCAAGAAACTCAATAAGTGATGCCCAGCTGCTCCATCTCCTAGCTTATCTATGCTTGGGAGATGATAAACATCTTTCGGACAAGCCTTGTTTAGATCAGTATAATCAGTGCAATCCATCATTTACCATTCTATTTTCAGACCATGACCACATTAACTAACCATGTGGTATAGTAGACTTCTCAGATAAAATCTACGTTGACGAGCTTAGCTACCTCTTCTTGGGCAACTTTCATTTTTTCTTCTCCTATTTTCTCCTATTTTGTGCTATAGGTATAACTTCTTTATATACACCTAGACAATGGCACAAGAAATTTGGATCAATTCCGGGCATATTCGTTGCAGTCTATGCAAATAAAGTAGCGTTATGCATGACCATATTTATTATTTCTTGCTTCAAACTTCCTTGAACTGAAGAACCTATATAGGTGACCTGCTCGGGTTTTTTGTCGAGTTGGAAAACTTCCACCTTCTCTGTGGGTTCTATTCAGTTCATTTCTTTGCCTTGAGGATCTAAGTCTAAATTTAACTTTTCCTTAAACATTGATGTGTTAACATCGTTTGAATCAAGGTATCGTTCATATGTCTGTGATCTTAGACCTCTTAAATAGCATTCTCTAGCTTCTCTTTGATTTTCATGGGCAGTGACTATTATTTGTTCATGTGAGGGAAACTTCATGCCAAATGAGGTGTTGATACTATAACTCCTTGCTTCTTTAGTGAAGGACGTCCGATAAGGTTATTATAGGAAGTAATGGCATGTATGACAATATGTCGAATTGGGATACTGCTAGTTTCTCTTCCAGATCTGAACTTGGTATATAAGTCAATGCATCCTCTTGAGAACCCGGTCAAAGGTTCGCTGTAGGGGATCAACTAATCTTTGGATAATCCCAACTCTTTAAAGGTCTTCCAATAAAAAACATCAACTAAGCTGTCGTGGTCTACCAATGTGTTTCGAACAACACAATTGGCGATTTCCACACTAATCACAATGAATCATCTTGTTTAGGATCAACAGCCTGAAAATCATCATTTGTAAAGGTGATATTCAGCATTTTGGGTCAAACATATGGAGCAACTGAGTTAACTAACTTAACAGTTCTAGCATGTCTCTTTCTGGCTGGAGAGGTAGACCCACCACCTGCAAAGCCTCCTACTATTGTATTGATGATCTTTTTATGGTCATTTTGATTTTCATGTCTTCTTCCCTAGATTGGCTTCAGCTTCTACTTCTATGCCTTTCTTTTTTTGAACAATTATCATTTTGGTACTTCAAACAAGAATAATATTTTCGGTAATAGTTTTGCCTTACTGGTTAGGAGCTATTGTCTACTTTGTGGACGAAATATTTCAGCCCTCCTAGATTAAATCTTTGATATACTCATACAAGGTCGTACATTGTTCTGTTGAGTGCCCCTTATTTTTATGATATCTGCAATGTTTACTAGTATCTGCATGGCAAAACCCTAGTCGCCCTAGGTTTTGCAAAAACATACAAAGTGCCCCTAATGTACTAAAGGGTTGACCTAAGATTGAATCCAAGGAAACATGTAAAGAGATTGTTCAGGTGCTAGTTCTAATCTTCTTCTTATTAACAACAAAAGAGGGGGATTTAATTGCAGAAAAGCAATGAGAAAGCAAACAAGAAAGAATGAAGGAAAATTCACAAGAAATGAAGAACAAATTCACTGAAAAGAAAAATTCTCAAGAAAGGAAAGTTTTCAGGAAAGGAAAATTGCAGAATTGAAACAGAAATTAAATTTCAGCAGAAAAGAAATTGCAGAACAAAAAATTGTAGCAGAATGGAAATTGCAGAACAGAAAATTTGAAATGGCTCCTAAACCTAGCCTAGCATGCATGCAATCAATCAATTACACGAAAAATGATAATTCTTGATCAAGAATTATGCGTAATAGAGAGGAAGTAAGGGAAGAACACAAACTCGTAGCATAGCTGAAAACTGGAATGGAAACCGCAATTGAAAGCTAAAAGAGAAAATCTTTTCTCCACAAAAATTCTTTAAGACTTTACAAAGTCTGAAAAAAAATCTGAAAACTGTTAAATATAAAAAATGAAAAAGTTTTCTCCAGTCCTTAAAACAAAATGATGTAGATTTCTGCCCGAACTTCCAAAAATCCTCAAAAATAGCTCCAGACTCCAAACTCCATGCTACAGATATCCGAATTTAAGCCCTAGAAGTCAGGAATCCAATGCAAAAAGAATCAGACAAAAATAAGGTCTACAAAAAAAGTTATGGCGATAACATTAGACAGTGTTAGGACAAAATTAATGCAGAATTTACTAAAAATACAACTTATAGGTGTGTTTTATCAAAAATATGATTTTATGCATAAAAACTAAATGCATGCTAAATGCATGAAATAAATAAGAAAGAATACCTGAGAAGATATAGCAACAGTATAAATGTGAGCATATAAAATGAGTCATTACTGCACAAGTGGGGCATATGCTTTTTTCGGCATGACTAACAATTCTATTGCCAAAACCTGCTTGAATACTGGAGGCTTGGTTGTGTTGAGAGGAGTGTATTGGGTGTACCTAGGTCCCTTTAGAGGCTTGTTTGAATACTGCTCCTTTTTTTTCGAAGGTGACCCCTATCTTGATCTTTCCATGCATTGCCAAGTATTTCAAATTGGGCCTTATTCTAAAAGGCACTTAACTCCTTTATTTCAATAAACAGAGTTTCTCTCCACCGAAGTTCATACATGTCTAGTGGAGGAAAATGTATTAAGCTAGTTGCAAATTCTCTCGGCTGAAGATTGGTCATGATAGTGTGTAGGGCCATGTTTGGCGGCAGATTTTTATGGTTAGAGAAGCATAACTGAAAGAATCTATATAAGCTCCTAAGAGTTCATTTTTCTCTTATTTTACCGTGGTGAGTGCTACTGATGTGAACTAATGCAGCCAAAATATTGCAGACTAAGTTCTAAACCTTATGGATAGAGTTTGAAAGCTGTCTATTGAACTTGGTGGGAGCTGAATAAACCAATTCTGTGTTTATCATTTGAAGGATATTAGAAAAATCTTGCAAAGAGCCGCCTGGACTTTAATGTGAATCTCCACTTGCATTATATTTCTCCAAAGCTATGTGTCTCCAACTTTGTAATAAAGGCACGTCCATGATTTCTAGCGTGAAAGGATGATATGGTCTAACTTCGGCAGATCTTCCTATGGACCATGGAGCAAATGGTGGCATAATTTGAACAGGTGTAGGTATGTGAAAAGATGAATTGTTTGGATCGTAGTGGGGATTTCTTTTAGATATTCTTGGAGAGTTGGGTGGGTTGAATGAGTGTGTAAAGGTTGACCACGAGGTAGTCCTTCAGAGTGTCCCATAGATGGTTCACTGCAGATGGGGCCACCGATTCGCCTTTGTGTGAGTCCACTTGTTTGAGTTCCGCAATTTCTTCTCTCAATAATTTGAGATCTTTGTTATACTATTTGAATCTACGACATCAGGTTGTTGCAATGTTTCTTGTTCATTTTGTGGTTGGTTTTGAGGTGCATCTCTATGTCTTCTGGTGATTGCTAAGTCTTATCAATCTTAAATTGTGGGGACTAATTTTACTTCGGCCTCACGGTGGGCACCAAAATGTTCTTACTGAAATGAGGTCAAACACTGTTCTCAAAGATATGACAAAGATGCTCTTGACTTTTCTATCTGAAATGGGGAGAGCTGCAAAAAAGGACTTCGATGATCAAGTAAGAAAGTGTTCACATTGTTTTAAGAGCAAAGAAAAAATACTTCAATAATGGATCAGCAACACGTACCTCAGTATCAACTATTTATAGCGAATATATAGGTTTTTACCTGACAGGTATTACCAATATTGACAATGATACTACTTTTCTCTTCTGTATATTGCCTTTGTCTATTAGATATATTGTTTGTCTGCTTCAGATTTATTAGACACAATGATAATATGAAGCTTTTAATGTTAATTTCTTAGTAGAGTTAATCAATTTACCATTATGGATTTGCAGGTTTTCGGAGGTCGAACTCTAATATCTTTTTCATGTTTTGTTCCTTTTACTTACAATGCTTTGTGATTATTTAGATTTCGGCAAGATCAAAATCCAAAATTCTTGCGAACTTTACCAGTGCCAATATCCAAAATTCTTGATGCTCTTTATATTTTAAGGTGGTTATTTGGTCATTTCATTACCGTAAATTCCCCTACTCATACAAAATAAATTGTAAGATAACATCATAGAAACATTCTACAATAATTTGTTAAAAGGAAATTTTATAATATTAACAAAATAAATTGTTTTTATACTGTAGCTAAATAGTAATATACATATATATATATATATATAGAGAGAGAGAGTAAAACATAGGTGGGAAAAAGGGTTACAGTAAGAAATGAGAAAACAAAATAATTACCATAGGATTTCAATAAACGGTTCAAATTGAGTTGTTAATTAAATAATCTCACACGATTCTCTCACACAGATTCTTCTCTCACAAACCAAATCTTTGTTTGATGTGCTACTCTCTCTTGTCAGCCCTTCAGATCCTCTGCAAGATCGTCATCACCTTTGTTGGTACTATTGTCATCGTTGGCAGCAGTGGTGGTGGCATCGGCAATTAGTGTGGTGGTATTGACAATGGTGGCGATGACGATAGGGGTGTTGACGACAACGATAAGGGTGGTGGCGGCGGCAGTGATAGTGGTGATTTGGGGTGTCGCCACCACCGCCGTTGCCCCCAACCATCGTCATTGCCACCATCATTGCTAACACCACCCCTACCGTATGTCATCGATACTTCCACCACCATCATCAATATTGTCACAACAACTGCCCCATCACTACTACCACCATTATCATCGATGCCATCGACAATGATACCAATGATGGTGGTGGCAGTGAGGATAGTGGGGATTTGCAGAGGATCCGCAATGCTAACAAGAGAAAAAAACACATAAGACAAAGATTTGGTTTGTGAGAGAAGACTCTGTGTGAGAGAACTACATGAAATTGTTTAATTAACAACTCAATTTAAACCGTTTATTGAAATCTTATGGTTATTATTATGTTTTCTTATTTCTCACTATAACATTTTTTCTCACCTAAATTGTCCTCTATTATATATATATATATATAGAGGATCGAAATTAACATATTTTTTGGATAAAACTTATCTAAATACATTGTTCTATAAACTAAAATTAAATGGTAGTTAAGATAATATAAAATAATTAAATTAATAAACATTTTCATATGTAATTTGTTAATGTAAATACTAAACATTAAATAAAACTTTTTTAATAAAATAATGTGCTGCGGATTCAATGAATGATGGATAAAATAATTGTTAGTATATATTAATTAGAAAATATTTAATTAAGATGAACTTCATGAACTTGCATAGATCCAAGAAGGTTGTTCATGGTAAGTGTTTTCATAGTTATGGCTTCTTGGATTGCTATTGACTTTGACTTCCAAATCTTTCGAAGACTATCTAGGATTTTTGTATTGTTTTAAATTTGGATCAAAAACTCATGTCAAAGAGTTTGTAGACCATTGATAATAGTTTGGAAGTGTCCATACATTTCATGAATGATTCTAACATAGTAAAGTTCTCATACTGACAAATCTAAAAATATTAAATTATAGGGACAATAATATATATACATAAATTAGTTGAGCAAAGCTCATGTTATACATTAATTATTACACTATATTATATGTACTATGTAGGCAATTTAAAATGTTATATGCACATTTTATTAATAAAATATTAAAAATTAGTGGAACAATTGCCTTTAATATAAACTAAATACATCTCTCATCTTATTCTCTTACCAAAGTCAAAGTCTCAATCTTTTTGAGTTGAACATATTTTGTGCCTTCATAGTTGATAAAGAGAGCAATCCAAATCCTCTTAGTAGATTTGAGAGTACATAAATTTGTAGTTGGTTTTGTATTTGTTTTTTTTAGTTGGGTTGTATTAAACTCATTCTATGTTCATTTATATTATGAGAATATTAACATTAGTCATGATATATCATATTTGGTAGTGGGTTAACTTGATAAACATCTATATTGTGTCCTTTTCATAAGAGAAATAATCTTCATTAAAAATAGGAGTTCCCAAGAGATAGGCTCCCTCAGAAAAGAATTGTGTTTTAGAGTAGCTGTCTAGTGTCAACCCCTTAGAGGGTCAGCTTTGATACCAAATTGCAAATCTACAATAACCACAAAAAAGAAGATTGAATTGTGGTTTTAAAAAATTTTGCAAACTTTTGAAATCATAGTGCATTTGCGTCTAATAGATATAAAAGAAACTTTTGTGAAAAAAGGGATAACATGCAGTGTTTGACAAAACATTTTCACAAAGATAAGACACATGGTTTAGAATATAACGTTTTCATAAAGATCTTTAACAAGATACAAGTAGTATCTCTCAAATTTCTTCAAGTTTATTCTCAAGTATTTTTCATTAGTCTTTTCAAGTTACAAATCTATAACCCCAAGTATTCTTTTACTAAGTTTCTCGAGACTCTTTACTAATTAGACTATACATACAAACTCAAAATATTTGTTTATTGGACTTGATCTAATAAACATGTAAAGACATGCTTATTTATAAGGCAATTGTTAATTTTGTATTTTTTTCAGAAATCATAATATTGCTACGAAGTAATCATTGTTAATGAATGCCTATAAAATATGCATACAGAACAAGCATGTTCTACATAATAATAACAATGTACCTTAAGTCTATTGTATCTAAAGAACTAAGATATGAAAAAATTAAAATAAAAAAGATAATAATATATTAAGTTCATGTTTCCAATCATTAGTCTTTAATTTTAAGCAACTTCTCACCATCATAAAATTTACATTAAATAATATATTATTTAATTTTAATCAAGTCTCTCTCATTAGTTGGAGATGCTGTGACCTTCTTTCACTCTCAATTTCTGTCTTTTTTTTTTTTTTGTAATCATCAACTTTTCCCAACATTATTTTAATTTGTATTTTCAAGTAGCATCCTTTCTACGGTTTTATTGGTATTATTTTCCTGAGACAGACACACCTGTTTCCATTCTCTTTGCAATTTTTTCCTGTAATTTTTTCGAGAAAAATAATTTTGGAACTTTTATTTTTTTTGCTTTAGAAATTAATTTCCAGAGCACAGTTTAGTGAAGGCAAATATCTTGCTTTCGTGAGATTGCGGCTTTGTTCGTTTTTTCTAATTCATTTTATGTGCATTTAATTTAAGGCTTTTCGAATATCCGGAGACAGTTTAATGAAGGCAAATATCCATCCTCATCAATGGCAACAATACACTACACTATAGTTGAAATTTATTGGAAACAATAAATTACATGGTTCTTATTTGTCATTAAATCAAATTTTTTAATTTTGTAATTTTTAATAAATTATAAAGTTTAACGTCTATTTATTACAGTGTAAAATAGTTTAACAATGATGATTAATTACATTCCTTCATTTACAATGCTTTTAAAACATTAATTGATAAACTTAATAAACTGATCATATATAAAAAATTATAATTAAGTGTAAAACTTTTTACATTTACAGTATATAAGTATTTTTCTCTAAAGTTTAATCAATAATAAAGAATGTATTAAATTTAATTCAATTCACTCGAAAGCATATTCTCTTTCTTCTTCATATGTTTACCATTGTGTTCAAAGACAAAGAAGAATATAGAAAAAAAAGTAAATGTTTGGAATTAAATAAATTTTGTCACTAAAATTTCCCATAAAATGATTTTTATTCTTAAAATTCAAAAATATTTTTTTAATTTCTAATTCACTTTTAGTCTTCTTCAATTAACGTCATTAAAAAATTGCTTTGAAGAGTATATTTTTCTACTCGTGAATCACTCTCCTCCTTAACCTTAACTCCCTTAATTTCACATCCGATACACAATAAAATACACTAGAATATATAAACAAACAATGTTAATATAAAAAAAAATAATTTCATGGACTAAAAAAATATTTTTGAATTTCAAGGACCAAAAGTAATTTTTTGTGAAATTTTAAAGATAAAAAAATTATTTAAACCAAAAAATAGAAAGAAAATCCCTTAGTTTGAATTTAGTGAAAAATTATGAACATGAGATAGCATAAGAGAGAAACAAAGAGTGGGATAATTTGGATAATTTTTTCATTTATTTTTTTTATTAATCCTTCAAATTTTCAAAAATATATTCTTAGTCCTCTTTGTTTATTATGTTCATAATTTTATAATTTGCGACAATTTTTAATTATCAATTTTTTAATTTATTGTTTTTAAAAATGATTTGTGTTTATTTAAAAACAAATTTCACAGGCTAATCATGATTGGAGACACAATATGAGAGTAGTCTCTAAAAAATGTCATAAAAAAATTCGTATTGATGGGTTTGTGCAACATGTTAGCTATTCCTATTGTTTTGGCTTCAAGAGCTTCTTATACTATGAAGAGTATGGCAGGGCGTCAACTCTTTCAACAAGTGCTAGTGGAGGAAGGAGCATATGCACGATTTGATGGATTCATAATTATAACTTAAAAATGTTATAAATTATTTTTAAAAAATTAATTTTTGTTGTTAAAATGTCTCAAAGTTACAAATTTTAAAATCATGAACATAATGATGCGATCCTTCCTAGCAAGGGACCTATCATTAGAGCTATGACTAGGAGGATAGAAGAAGACATGACTAGAGTGAATGGAGGAAGACCTGACCTCCTCATGCACATAGTTATTGAGCCTTAGTTCTATTATATTTACCCCTGTATGTTTTCCTAAATGGAGTGGTCTAGCTTTCTCTTTGGCCTGGCATTTGGGCATTTATTTTTCGTAGGTTAAGGGTTGGGTGGTGTGCTTAGTCTTAATGTGGAGTGTATTAGCTAATTCGCCCATTTAGAGGTGTTGAAGGGTTGTTTTGTTAACCAAACCCCTCTTTTCTAATTAAACCCCAATTAGTTAGCACATGAAGCATAGAGGAGACAAGGTGGGGCCCTTGTTCCCCCTAATAGGCATCGAATTCACTCTTGGTCACATGGCATCCTACATTGCACTTAGTTAGATCTAAGATCCATGCTTTTAGGAGCATGTGCTAATTATTTGAATTTGGCTCCTATTTGAATCTCCCTCCAAAAGTCTCACGGCCACCCCTCCCTCTCTAGCTATAAATAAGACCCTTCACTTACTTGTATCCCTTACATTAGATTAAATGAGAATTCCAGAGTTGCTTCTACATATTTGAGTGTCCTTTCTTTCCTTCTAGAGAGAAAATACCTTAGAGCTTTTATCATAGGACCCTTCCCTTGTGGCAAGGTCCTCCACCTTAGGCTTATCTCTTCATGAGTGGCACCTCCACCTTCCAACCTTGTCTCTCCACCCTTCATTGCTTGGTAACTTAAAGACCTTGAGAGAAAATCCAAGGGAGGCAATCCTAGAGGTTCCAATCACCATAGGGATTTACTCTGATGAAATCTTATGTGACATAGTCCCTATGGAGGCTGACCATATCTTGCTTGGTAGGCCATGGCAATTTGATTAGAAAGAAATTCATAATGGTCATACCAATCATATAGTCCTCACTCATTTGGATAGGAAAATCAAGTTGTATCCTCTTACACCATCTCAGGTAGCTAAGGATCAGCTTTGCATGAAAAACTAGATAGATGAAGAACATAAGGAAAAAAAACATCATAAAAAAAAGAGTTTCACCCCTAAATATTGAAAGAGGTATGGAGAGGGATGAGGAAGGTGATGCCTCTTCCAAAAAGGATGTGAGTAAGGAGAGCTATTTGCTACAAAAAAGGACTTAAAAAGAGGTCACTTTAACTAACAAACCTTTTTATCACTTCCTGTGTAAAGAGACATCATCTGTACAAGAGTCTGCATGTGGTGGCAGTGCCGTAGATATTGGACTAGAGATTCTACCTAAAGGGGTGAAAAAACTTTTAATTGAATTTGGTGATGTATTCCCTAGTGAAGTTCCTAAGATACTTCCTCCTGTTAGGGGTATAGAACACTAGTTCCTGGGGCAAGCCTATCCAATAGGCCTGTCTATAAAACTAATCCCCTAGAGACTAAGGAGATAGAATCTCAAGTTCAAGAACTATTAGAGAAGGGTTGGGTTCAAAAGAGCTTCAACCTTTGTGCTATTCCGGTCTTGCTGGTGCCCAAGAATAACAACCAATGGAGGATGTGTGTGGATTGTTGGATAATTAATAACATCATCATTAAATATAGGAACCCAATTCCTAGCATGGGGCACAAATATTTTCAAAAATAGAATTTAGGAGTGGTTATCACCAAATCAGGATTAAAGAGGGTGATGAGTGAAAAACCGCTTTTAAGACTAAGTTTGGTCTTTACAAATGGTTGGTAATGCCCTCCGGGCCCACTCCCCTGGCATTTTCATGCAACTCATGAACCATGTTCTGAGGGATTGTTTAAGTAGATTTTGTGTAGTTTATATCTAGTGTACAATAGAAGTCTAGATGATAATTTAGATAATTTTAGACAAGTTTTTTGCATTCTTAGGGAAAACCTCCTCGTTGAAAATCTTGAAAAATGTATTTTTTGTGTGGAAAGTGTGGTATTTTTAGGCTTCGTAGTGAGTAAACAAGGGGTTCATATGGATCCCGAAAAAGTCAAAGTCATCTAAGAATGACTCACCCTAAAAAGTGTGATAGAGATAAAAAAATTTCATCGTCTGCTAGATTTTACAGGCGCTTTATGCCTAGTTTCTCGACACTTTTCGCACCAATAAATGAGTTGGTGAAGAAGAAAGCCTTTTTCCTTATCAAGTAAAAACTCAATAATGCACCAGTTTTGGCATTACCAAATTTTACAAAAACTTTTGAACTTGAGTGTGATGCCTCTGGTGTAGGTGTAAGAGCTGTTTTGTTGCAGGGTGGGCACCCTATTGCTTATTTCAGTGACAAACTTAATGGTGCATCTCTCAACTATCCCACCTATGATAAAGAGTTTTATGCCCTGATAAGAACCCTTCAGATTTGGGAGCATTATCTTGCTCCTAAGGAGTTTGTCATTCATAGTGACCATGAGTCACTTAAATATCTGAGGGGCCAAGGAAAATTAAATAAAAGGCATGCAAAATGGGTGGAATACCTTAAATCCTTTCCCTATGTCATCAAATACAAAAAAGGAAAACATAATGTGGTGGTTGATGCTTTGTCTAGAAGACACTTTCTTTATACAACCCTTAGCGCTAACATTTTGGGATTTGATGACATACAGGCCATGTATCCCTCTGACAAGGATTTTGGCCCAATTTTTGCAACCTCTGCATCTGCATCCAAGACCCTTGATGGATTCTTCATTAGTAAGGGGTACTTTTACAAAGGGAGCAAGCTTTGTATACCCTAAGATCTATTAGAAACTTGCTCACAAAATAGAGCCATGAAGGTGGGTTCATGGGGAATATTGTGATTTCAAAAACCCTAATGCTTTTACAGGAGAAATTCTTATGACTCCATATGAAGAGAGATGTCCATAGGCATTGTACTAGATTCATAGCTTGGCTTCAGGATAAGTCTAAAGCAATGACTCATGGTCTATACACACCTTTACCTGCTCCTTTTATACCTTGGCTGGACATCAGCATGGACTTTGTCCTTGGCTTCCCTCGTACCAACGAGGTGCAGAATCCATTTTGTGGTAGTGGACAGATTTTCTAAAATGACCCATTTTATACTCTGCCACAAAGTGGATGATGCGAAAAACATCGCAAGATTGTTTTTTGGAGAGGTTGTCCGCTTGCATGGCATACCCTCTACCATAGTTTTAGATAGGGATTTGAAGTTCATTAGCCATTTTTGGAAAATTTTATGGGTTAAGTTGGGAACTAAACTCCTATTTTCCTCTACTTGTCATCCCCAAATAGATAAGCAGATTGAAGTGGTAAACAGATCCTTGTCAACTATGTTGAAGGCACTCCTTCGTGGCAATCACAAGTCTTGCGATGAATGTCTTCCCCACATAGAATTTGTATATAACCGAGTGGTTCAAGGGACCACTAAGCATTCCCCTTTTGAAGTTGTTTATGGTTTCAATCCACTCACCCCTTTGGATCTTTACCTCTCCATCTTTCTCATTCCTTTCATAAATATGGGGAGGCAATAACAAATTTTGTTAAAAAATTACATGAGAGGGTTAAAGCTAACATAGAATAACAATCTAAAGGTACGTTGCCTCAGCTAATAGGGGAAGGAAGGAAGTTATCTTCAATGAAAGGGAGTGGGTTTGACTTCACTTAAGAAAATATCACTTTCCTGCTCAAAGGAAGTCCAAACGTAACCCTAGAAGAGCTAGGCCTTTTTAGATCTTGGAGCGAGTGAATAATAATGCATACATCTTATATCTCCCTCTGGAATATGGCGTCAGCACCATTTTTAATGCCTATAGTTTATCTCCTTTTGCATGTGTTGATGATGAAGAGGACCCTCAGGATTTGAGGTCAAATCCTTCCCATGGGGGAGTAGATGATGTGATCCTTCCTAGCAAGGGACCTATTACTAGGGCCATGGTTAGGAGGATAAAGGAGGACATGGCTAGACTGGATGGACAAAGACCTCACTTCCTCATGTGCATAGTTATTGAGTCTTAGTTTTCTTATATTTACCCTTGTATGTTTTCCTAAATGGAGTGGTCTATCTTTCACTTTTGGCCTTGTATTTGGGATTTATTTTTCTTAGGTTAAGGGCTAGGTGGTGTGATTAGTCTTAATGTGGAGTGTATTAGCTAATTGGGCCATTTAGGGGTGTTGGTGGGTTATTTTGTTAACCACACCCTCTTTTCTAATTAAACCCCAATTAGTTAGCATGTGAAGCATGGAGGAGACAAGGTGGGGCCCTTGTTCCCCCTAATCGGCACTGAATTCACTCATTTGGCACATGGCATACTACATGATACTTAGTTAGATCTAAGATCCATGATTTTAGGAGCATGTTCTAATTATTTGAATTTGACTTCTATTTGAATCTATCTTCAAAAGTCTCATGGCCACCCCTCCCTCTCTAGCAATAAATAAAACCTTCCACTCACTTGTATCCTTTACACTGGATTGAATGAGAATTTGAGAGTTGCTTCTAAATCTTCGAGTGTCCTTTCTTTCCTTCTAGAGAGAAAATCCCTTAGAGTTTTTATCATGGGACCCTTCCCTTGTGGCAAGCTCCTACACCTTAGGCTTATCTCTTCATGAGTGGCGCCTCCACCTTCCAACCTTGTCTCTCCATCCTCCATTGCTTGGTGACTTGAAGACCTTGAGAGAATATCCAAGGGAGGCCTAGAGGTTGCATCTCATAATAAATAAGACTTAAATACAATGTACCCAATTTTTTTTTCCAATTTTAGACTTTTGCCTCCAAAGTTTAAAATTCGTGACATTATGTCTCAAATTTTAAAAAAATGTGTAAATTAATATTCTTCTGTGAGTTGTTGGTGCTATAGTTAATTCTAAGTATGTTGTCCATCAAGTATAATAAGAAACTAGTAACATAATAGAGAATTACTACTTAATAAAATGGTTAAGTTAATATTTTAGCTAAACATGGGTAAAAGAACGTGACTAACAAGGTAATTAATTCACACACTCAAAATTAACTGTCAATGACAACAACTCACTGAGGGGTATCAATTCACACATTTTCAAAATTTAGAAATATAATATCACGATTTTAAACTCTAGGACATAATGCTTAAAATTTTAAAAAAAATTATAAACATAAATTGTATTTAAGCCAATAAGTAAACGAAACTAAAATTACATTCTCACAAGTTTGAGGGAAAAAAACATATTTTTTAAGAACTAAAAGAGAAAAAAAATCTAAATTAGAAGACTAAAAATGAGGAGTACTAATATTTTTTTGAACATTTTGGTCCTTGACAAAAATTTCATTTTATTGGTTGCCTTAGTTAGTAGACAATTTTGTTAAAATGGGGATCTGGAAGTTAAAATTTAAAAAAGTACTTTTGATGATTTTAAAGTTAAACCATCGTTATTTGTTAAAATTTTAAAATTACCTTTTTTTGCAATTAAAAGCTACTAATTAATTAAAGCAAAATAAAATAAGGTTTAAATAAGTTTTTTGTCCCAGTAAATTTTGGTGCAGTCCCACTTGCCAAAGATTCCATTATTAGGACCATGACAAAAATGATTGAAGAAGACTGGATAGGAGGAGCATGAGAGTAAATATTATAGAGTTTTATTCCATGTCTTGTATTTTATTTTTCGGAGTAACTAGTAGTTTCTATTTTCAATTATTTTTGGGGCATGTATCTCAACTATTTTCGTAGAGTTGGTAGGGTATGGATTTCCATTGGTTAGTTTTAGGGGTGTGTGAAAAGTTTAGGCCCAAATGAACCCAACATAAAGAGATGACGTAAGAACCAAGTCTTGTGGATTACACCACAATGTTGGGCCACACGCACAACTCCTTATATGTGGGCTTCACATAAAGCTAGTCCCACATCTCTTAAAATTTAGCGCTTAAACACTCATTTTTTGCAACAAATAAGAGTCTTATGCTCCTTTTGTACAATTGAGTTGATGAATAAAAGACTTCTTTAGTGAGCTTTTTATTCTTGAGTGTCTTGATTTTCTTCCTTCGAGGAGATTCTTCTTCTTAAGTTTTGATCAAAAGTATTCTCTCTTGTGGTAAGCTTCCTTATTCTTATCTTTCTTCTTTTATAGATGGAGATGATGATGGTGCAATCCTAGTTACCTTGCCCATGATCATCTTTATCCACAAGGTAACGACATTTCAATCCCTAGTCTTGTCTTTCTTCTTGGAGAAAGTCGTAACCTACCTCCCTCCATTTCAATCCCCTTTCATACCCCATCCATTTTCTAAGAAGAACCTTGTATACGGAGACAATAACAGTGCAATCCTAGTTGCTTTGTCATTATTATCTCCATCTATAAGGTGATGACATTTCAATCTATAATCTTATTTTTATTTTATTTTTTATGCAAAAATTCATAAGTTCCATTAAGGTGATGAAGAGCGAGGAAGAATTTCAATGTCAACCTTGAAACAAACTTCAAAATAAAAAAACTAAAACCGAACTAACTCAAAGTAAGAATCGAAAACAAATCCAAACCATAAAGAATTGATAAAAAAAATGAAATTGTTTAAATTTGTTTAGTTTATTAAATTTCTAAAGTGCGTAGTTTGGTTCAGTTTATAGTTTAAGATTTCAAAATTAATCCAAACCAAACCACACTTCCTAGTTACATAATTATGCGGAAAATAAATAATGATCAATAGCACTACTATAATTTCTATTAGTTAGATATGTGATGAAATTTTATTTTCTAAGTATTTTTGGAGTGAGACTGATTTTCAATAAATTACCAATAAATATTTAAATAATTCTCAAAGAAAAGAAGATTATTTAAATAATTCATATTAAATAATAATTAATAACATTTTTTAAATTGAAAAAGAAAATCAAATTTAACTGTTAACTATTGGTTTAATTTGTTTGGTATTTTATAATTTCTTTAACTTAACCAAACTAAACTAAATCGCCATTAATTTTTTTGTTTGATTTATGTAACTATTTCGGTAAAACTTAAACTAAACCGGATCATGAACACCATCTTTCTATTAAGTTTAGTTGCTAGAAGTTATAATTTTAGAATACTTAATTAATGAATAATGGTGATTTTCAAAACTGCTAAAAATAATTTTTCAAATATTTTCAGTATTATCACCTTAACAAATCATTTTCTAATGATGGAGAACAAAAAGAAAATAAAAAAAAATTGAAAACCAACAATAAAAAAATTATTAAGAAAAAAAAATTCAAAATTATTATGAAAAAAAAAATTTTTGCATTTACAATCTCTATCACATTTTTAATTTTTAGTTTGCTTTAATTGATTCTAACATTTTTTAGCTACTATAAATTGTAATTTTAAATAAATAATGATAATATCCAAAACTGCAATATATAATTTTTTTTAAAATTTTAATAGTTTTGTCATGATTTTAATTGATTTATTAACAGTGAGAAAAAATAAAATAAAAAAAATTTATTAACGGCAATAATATAAAAAATTATTGGAGGCTAGAAATAAAATTTGGACAAAAAAATTAGTTAAATCAGTTAATAAAAGACCATACAAAGAAAATTCTAAAAGAAACATTTAAAAAATATTAGAAAAATAGGTATTTAAAACTTGATGTGTGTAATCAATAGACTAGAAAAAACACACATGCCCATGTGCATGTGTTCACAATTCTATTTTAATTAATATGTATATGAATTTTAATTTAATAGGTTGTAATAGTTTTTGTAACTTTTTTTTTGTTTACTATGATTATTAAAAATATTGATTATTTTATATTATACTAAATCATATTATTATCTTTATTTAAAATTTAATTTCATTTAATTTTTTAAATTATTTTTCAAGAATGCTAACTATGTCTTTTTAACATAGACTAAGAAAGTCAAAGGAAAAAAACTTTTACCGAGATATAAAACAAGCCAATGTGATAAATTATTAATGGTAATTAAAAGGTAAATTTAAAAATAATTTTTTTATATATGTTATAGATTATTATAAATTAAATAAATGTCTCTAGTTGGTTTAAGTATTTTGTTTTATTATCATATCCTTCTTTAAATTTAACTAATAATATTATTAGTGAGTAACATTTGACACGTGCTAGCAGATTGTAGGGAATGTTTGCCGGTACCTTTTCATTAATTTTTCAATTTTGTGTAACTTGTTACTGATGGTGAAATCTTTGTGAATCAATATTCATGATCTTTATAAGTTAATTCAGTAGGTTGGAGAGTGCAATTCAACATTTGGTTTATACGTTCATATGAAATTTTTACTCCTTTTAAAATATTTAACAGCCAATTCTCTATGCCAAATTTAATTTGGTGCGAACTAAATCTTCCTTTATAACTAGTTTTTATATCTTACGTACGCCGGTTCATTTTGTGTATTCTTTTTATTAATATTTATTTATTTGTGTAGTTAAGATGTTGTGAAATAGGTCTAAGCATTAAAAAAATGTGCATAAAAATAGATGCATAAAAAATTAATTAAAACATAAATAATTGTTTGTTAAAAAAGTTATTATTCCATATTGGATGAAAATAATAAAGGTCTATTGTTGAAAGACGATGAAATGCCTTAATATTTATAAATCAATGTGCATGTAAAATATAGGAAGCAGTCATTAACCTTGGAGTTCATTTAAGATACAAGAGCAATCACAGAAAATGGTAAATGGTAAGTTTAAGTTAAATCCCCAATCATTAACCTAGTTTGGAGTTAATTTCAAAATCTAATAGCAAGCATAACAATTAGAATATATGTTATGAATTAGAATATATGTTATGAATCCCTGTATCTTAAAGATGAACTCCAAGCTAGGTTAATCATTAGAGATTTAAATTAAGCTTTAATAAAATAAGAAAATAATTTTAAAATATTTCTTTATATTATAGAGTGAGTACAACTTCTTAATTTGTAATTTTCTATTTATGTTTCATTTATTTAATATTTTGGAATAATTATTTATAAAAACTTAACATATTTTTATGAATATTTTTCATAAGAATGATAAAATAGATATAATATATTAATGATTTTAGATCTAGTGTAAGTGTATATGATTTCAACCAATTTCATTCCTTATATTATTCCATAGTATAAAAATAACCTTATATTAAAAATAGACAATGTCATATTATTATGAGTGACAAAAAATATAAGAATAATTACAATAACACCTTTACAATTAGTGTGATTATATATATTTTTATTTTTTTAATAATTATTTTTTTGTATTAACATAAGAGTTGAGAGAGATGCTAATGTAATATTTTTAAATATATAAAAAAATTAGTGTAATATATATATATATATATATATATATAATTTGATAAAAGATAAAGCCGTATTATTGTAATTTATTCATAACATAGTATATCTCATAATGATAAATCTCGTTATAATTATAGTTTTTTTATTTAAGATTATTTCTTGAAAGAATTATTTTTTTTAAAAAAAATCTATACTTTTAAGATGTTTGTATAAATTTTTTTTTCAAGAAACCCTAACCATCTAAGAGTTACTGTTCAAAAAAAATTCGTTGCAATGAAAGAAAGAGAAAATCTTTATGAGTTTTTTCATGCTTCTTTAAAAAAAATTATTTTTTATAATTATAATCAATTGAAATTTATCACTTATTATACAAGAATCTCTAAAATAAATTCAATTTTTTTAAAAATTTTTAAAAAATACTTTTTTAAGCAAAAAATATCTGTGTACTATTTTTTATAAGGTAATTTTTATTTTTTAAATCACATTTTTTTAATAAATAAAAAGAATTTAATTGATATATATTTAATCATAATTTTTTATTTATGATAAATTTTTTTATTTTTTTAATTAATATTTTAAAAATCTGATAAATAAAAAATTTTCTTAAATAAAAGATCCATTATTTTTTATTGACAGAATGTATTATTATTATTTTTTTCTCTTATTCAAACGTAACAATAGCTTTACTAGGGAGAAGGCTACAAGGGAACTGTACCTACTTCGTACACTTCTGCTATGCCAGTTACCCAGCACTAGCTTAAGTTGAATTATTTATACTGACAAAATAAAATAAAATAAATACCTAGAAATCAAACCCTCCCTGTTACTTATCTTTATATATATATATATATATATATATATATATATATATATATATATATATATATATATAAATAAAAGTTAAATAAAAGAGAATTTATAAATTTGGAGGAGAAAACTAATATCAACTCTACTGCTACGACCAGACTCTTAATTCAATTTAAATGGTATCACAGATTTGTAAAGCCATTCAAGTGAGTTTTGTTTTTTGTACAACCATTTTTTTTAGTAAGTGTTTATCGTAAATTGTAAGTGTATTAATTTTATTAGTAGAAAAATTTAAACACTTCTTTCTCTTCATCTCCCCAAATAAGAATTTTGTTACTAAGTTCTTATAACTATTTTAATGATTAATTTTAATGTTTTTAATTGTTAGTTTCACAGCACTATTTTTGTAATATTTAAAAAAATTATAATAATTCACATATTAAACTGATGAAGAGCTACTTCATAACTTTTCATGTTTTTACTATAGTATGAATTATGAAAAGTAAAAAAAAAAATGATAAAATAAGACATCTCATAATTATTTTAGAAATAGAGGAATTATTAGTTTTTAGAATACTCCTGACATTACGCAATGTCCACACAAATTTCATAAAGGGAATTTGTTAAAAAGAATGGAGAAAAATTCCGAAAGATTTCTCATTCCATGATACAGTTTGAGCTTTGAATTTACAGATGGTGATGACAGGCTTGCATAACAGAACACGGGCCATGCCAGCAGCATAAAAGATGGTGATGACGATGATGAATGGTTAGAACCTTCATAAATGGTACAGTGGAAGCAGCAAATAAGAGTGACATTAAATACCACGCTACAGTGTCTGGACCAAAAGAGATAACCAAGTAAATGAATGCAACTCACTCTGAAAAATTCACCCAATCTTTTTCTCCATCAATGCATTGTTCCCCTTAACCATAAAACTTCTTCAATGGACCAAATGCCACTTTCATAACTATATATGTTTCCTCTTCTCGGTCGGAAACACTCAGTTAACAGCTAATTAATGCACCATATAGGTGCATGCTTCTAAAATTTTCGTCACTGAAATATTTGTGTCAGCTAACTAAAACTGAAAGGGAAAAACTATATGGGAATATGTGAGTAAATGAGATCCCTAGGCACGTATATGTATATATGCTGTCGTAGATGTCTATTTATCCCTTCGAGGTGGCTATAGCGTTAGCTCATACTATCTGAATTCTGATGCTAACAAATCTTAATCTTGTAGGATACGAAAACAAGATCCTCTGACAGACTATTTCTTTTCCTCTTCACATCTTCTTATCTAGTTTTTGCAATGGATCTTTAAAAATACCATCAACCCATCCCACATTTTCAGTTGACATCTCCCATTGTTTTCCTTTCTAAAGCAACATAAAAGGAAATTTCGTGCAGGGAAAAGATATACTCAGGGGTTTATACTATATGCTAATTTATAAAAAGAAAAGAAAACTCTTACAATGGCTCTTTTCCGTCCAATGTCAAATTAATAGAATAGATAAAGAATTTTTTATTAATCAAAAGTTGTTGTATACAATTTGAGAGATAGAAAGAAATTAAGAGAAAGATATATAACTTACTAATAAAATTGGTAATATGATATAAGATAAAAGAAATGAAAAATAATTTTTTTTTTATTACTTAGAGAAAAATAAATAGATATGAAGATGGTACTTATGAAGAAAGGAAAAACAAGTTATATTTGAGCAAATTGAAACTAAAATAAGGCATAAATATGGACTATAATTTCCACATATCTACAGTATACAAGGTGGGAGGGATAAGGAAGAATATGTAGATATATATATATATATATATATATAATTGAAATCATACACATACACATTTTTTATTCTCAAGCAAATATGGGTGTTAGTTCCTCCTTTGGGTCATGGGTTGTAAAGGTAGTCTCCACACTTGCATTTCCAACTCATTGGTTTGTAATTGGAAAGATCATCACCTCTTGATGAATAGGTCACAAGTGTGGTGGCTTTTGCTGATGAATAATGGCTTCTGTGATTTTGAAGTTGAGGTACAACTGGCACTTGAACTGCTTCACAGTGTCCGCAAGTACTGCATCTTTTCTCACACTTAGGAGGCCTAGACCCTATCTGAGGTTTAGCCACCATGGTTCTCATGTCTTCCTGCGCGCATATAAGTATTACTATTACTGTTACCATTCGTTAATACATACTATAACATTTTGGAACATAGAAGAATTCACAGTCTGATTTCGGGTTTGTACCTGGGCAACTTTTACAAAACTGGAAATTGATCTTCCTGCATGCATAAACACAGAAAAATAAACAAAGTAAGTTGCATAAACAAAAAAAGAAAGGAGTGAAAGCAGAGAATAGAATCGGGATAACCTTGGGCCGTGAAAACAATAGCAAACAGAATGAGTATGAGGCATATGAAGGTTTGTCTATATTTGTGGCAGGAGACACAGACTAGAGTTAACCCCATCTTCTCAGGGAAAGAGACTGCAGAAGAAAGGATTCAGTTAATTGTTATAGGTGTAACTAAATACCAAAAGCTTGATAGAAGATAAATGAAGGTGGAAAGAACAGTGTAAGTATGCATTTGTGTGTGTGACAAAGAGAGAGAAAGAGGATATGTGGCAGTAGAGAAAACAGTGCAGCTGAAATTCTGAAAAAGGTATCCTAAGGTGGGTCAGATATTGAATGTCACCCTATAATGCGAAAAAAAAGATTTATTAGTCCGCATAACATGTTATTTATGGTTTCAATTAATAAACATATAAATATATAATTAATTAGTTATTTTATCTTATAAATTATATTAAATAAATAATTATATATTATATATTTATTTATTATCATCAAAATAACATAATATTTCATACCATCTTCTTTAACCCTTATTATCTGCCCATCAATTCATAAACAAGCACAGCATAAGGTGTGTTATTATAACGTTGGACTTCGAGAGAAAGAAAGGGGAAACAAAGGACCTCGCTCACTAAGACACACAGCACACACGGAACCTCGTTTATTGAGCCTCAAAAACTACTACAAGTTGGAGTCATATGGGGACAAAATCTTGAACTCGGGCTTCGAGTAATGGCCATGCCTCCTCCACACACCAAAGTTTCCATACCAAAATACAAAAGAAAAACCAAAACACATATATCTAAGTTCACATATGTGAAGATTCATACATTTTCTTATTTCTGCTTTTATTTTTTTCTCTTGTGGGAAAAAAACATGCTCAGCCCTGTTTGAACTTTGAACAAGCCAAACACCTGTCTTGTAATATTTCCCAAGCAAGTCAAGGAGAGTAGGAATCTACTAGAGAAAAGACAAATTACCAACTTTGTCAATATTTACATGAAACATAATTAAGTATTTACATCAGGATCAAACTACAAACAGGTGATGTTTTTAAGAGTACATATAAGTAAGAATATTTTATCCTTCCATTCCATTGGCTTACTCTCTCCTTCTTTTAAAAATTGAAGTCATCATTACTGCTTATAAGTATGTACTACTTTCTTGAACCATAGAGAATGTAAGAGAGTTTACGAAACATTAATGCATCTCCTTCAACTTCACTGTTCATTACTACTTACAACTCCCTCTTACGCAACCAAGTTGGAATAGTGGGTCAGTAGAGTTATTGGCTGGCTAAAGGGCCGCTGAATTCAACAGTTGCATACTGTTTTTTTCTTCCCACAGAAGTTGCCTACTGTTTTGGCATCCATACATGTTTACAAACTTAATTTGGAGTCTTAAACTGAATTTAATATTAAAATTAGGTTTAATATAATTCATGTTTTATTTAATTTTTTAATCTGTAAACAAATTATCAAATCTTATTCTTTTAATGCATTTAGGATGGTAAACAATTTATTTCCAATTTTAAAAATATTTTTGGCAAGAAATAGTTGCAAAAACCAATTTTTACAAGTGTTATATGTATTTTAAAATTATAATCTTTTGATATAATTTAATATTTCTAGCTAACTATCTATTATTTTTCAGGGTAATTCTAATTTAGGGTACTAGTTAAAGAAAATAAAATTAAAACTTTTTATTAAAATACATAAAAATGTTCTCTAACGATTCTAAATACTTGTCACCTGATTTTTAATAAAAAATCCTTGTAATTATTTAATTAATGCACTTTTAAAAAAATTTAATTTGAAAAAGTAAATGAAGATCACTCATGTTTTGTAAAGAAAGAAAATTTAAATAGGAAATCTCCAAAGTGTGTTTTCTATATCAGATTACGTCTTTATAAAATAACTCAATCAAAAGAAGAAAAAAAATACATTAAGAAACTTTTCTAGCACAATCCTACACCCTCACTAAGATTTTTTTTAAACTTAGCTCCCATTTGATTCAAGAAATAGATAAATAAAACACATGGGATCGGAGGTTAGCAATTTGATTATTTTAATTTTTAAAATAATAAAAAATAAAATAAGTTATTTATATGGAATGATGGAAGATCATAATTAACAAAAAATAAAAAGATATAAATAAAAGGTCTAATGAAAAGTAACATAGAGGAATAAGAGAGATGAGACTTACAAGAAGTAATTCAATAATTTGCAGATGACACCATATTTATGATTTCACCTGAGCTTCAAAATGTACTCTCGCTTAAAGTGCTTTAAGATGCTATTCGGGCCTTAAAAGATAAATTTCCACAAAAGTAGCCTAAGGAGGGTTGGGGTGAAGTGAAGATGTCGAAGGTGAGTTCCTTTGCTAAGATACTGAATTACAGAGTTCTACAAATGTCATTCTCTTATCTTAGGTTACCTCTGGGGGCAAATATGAGGTGTGAGCGTACTTGGTAATCAATCTTAGACAGAATGAGAGCAAGATTAACTTAGTAGAGGGGCAAAAACCTGTCTTTGGGGGGGTAGATTTGTTTGATCAAATTCACCTTTTTAGCTTTACCCCTTCATTTTTTGTCTTTTTTAAGGGTGCCAAAGAAGGTGTCTAATACTATTCAGTCACTACAAAGGAGTTTTCTTTGGGTGGATCAGAGGAATGTTCGAAAGTAGCTTGGATTAAATAGGAGTAGGTGAGTAAAGACAAAAACAATGGAGGTTTGAGAATTAAGGATGTTGTGGCGTTTAATAAAGTTCTGTTAGGGAAATGGTGTTGGAGAAATCTTCAGGATAGGAATGCGCTCTGGATTAAGGTGCGAGAGGTGAGATATGGGAAAGACATGAGAAGGAACCTGACAATTAGGCATAGGAGTAGGGGTTTTCCAGTGGTGGCATGATATTTTAAAAATCACTGCTGAAGAAAGAGTGGGTGGCTGGTTCTCTGGTGAGGTTAAGCCTTTGGTAGGGGATGACTCAATGTTTAAGTTCTAGGAAGGGGATTGGAAGGTGTCTGAAGGGTTTAAATCTGTTTTTCCTAGGTTATATTGTCTGTCTATCTAATCAAAGAGAGGTGCTTATTTCTAAGGTGAGGGGGTGGTGTAATAATAATTGGGTTTGAAAGTTTAGTTGCAAAAGGGAGCTATTCAGCTAGAAAATTGAAGGGTGAAGGAGTTGGAGGGTGTTTTGGTAGGCCTTGTTACGAGAAAGGAGGTGAGAAATGCTTAGGGGTGGGGATAAGTTTGGGGGCCTCAGACTAGTTTTTGGTAAAGAAGGCTTATCATTTAGCTATTGGAGCAGTACAAGATAATAAATCCCCTTTTTTCAGCCGACTATGGAAATCAAAAGCTCCGTCCAACGTGGTGGCTTTTTTCTTGAAGATGGCCTTGAAAAGAATCACATCAAAGGTTGAATTGACTTGACGATTCATCCTTCTAATGACTGATGCAACCTGCCCTCTCTGCTGCTCGTACTAGAATCAATTAATCATTTGTGTTTTTCTTGTAAGTCAAGCTACTATGTCTAGATGTTTTGTTTCAAGTGGTTAGGATTTATGTCAATTTTCCCTACTGATTGTGAAATGAGCTTCTAGAGCTTCTTAGATATTTGTAATTCAGTAGGCAAGAAAGTGATACCTGTTCTAAGTGTTATTTGGATGTCAATTTTGTAAGCATTTGACTTGCCAGGAATAGCTAGTTTTTAAAGGTGAACCCTTCCGTGTTGAAGAAGTTTGGCAACTGTCTTAGATGTGGCTAAAAGGGATATATAAGGTATCAGATGTATCTTTCATTGACTGGTCCTCTAACCCAGTTCTATGCATGAAGCGCATTATGCCTAATTATGGTCATTGTTATCGTCTTGATCAAGGTTAAAGTTTTTGTTGGGGATGGTCTATTGATTATTGTTTTCTTTTAAATTGTTATTTGGAGGCAAGTCTTATATGTTTGTTGTTTGTGGGGTGGCTTTAGTTTTTTGTTGTTTGTGAGGGAGTTCTACTTAAGTGTTCGTATCCCCTCTATGCTTCTCTATCCCATAAAAATGCACTATCATATTTTGTGACAAGTGTTAGAATTATTATTATGAATTTTTCTTTTTATTAAAAAAAAGAAGAAGAAAGAGACAAAGCTATCAAAATATTGAATGTTTATGTTTATTAATTCATTTTTTAATTATTTCTTTCAAACAAGGATGCTTAGCATCTTAGACATAATTAAAATAACATTCCCACGTAAATTACATTATTAATAACTTTTTGGTTCTTTTTCTAAAAAAATGTAAATAACATTTTCCCATTCAAATTCTAAAATCTTCATCATTAAAATTATCTAATGCGTTATAAATAGTGTTTTAAAGATTAAACTAGTAAGACATTAGGAAAATAATTGAATTAATGGGGTTACTAATTAAACTGCATGACGTAATTCAATTAAAAATATATAATTTATATATTGTATATGAATAAAATTTGCAGTATAAATATTCAATAGTTATTAGTTTAGTTGTTTAACACATTTTCAAGGAGAAGCCTGAAATTAAATGTCAAACACTACAATTTTTACAATTCCCACATAACTTACATTATAAATAACTTTTTGTCCTTTTTTTCCTAAAAAAAATGTAATAGTAACATTTCTCTCTTCAAATTAATTCAAATTCTAAAATCTTCATCACTAAAATGACCTAATCGGTTATAAATAGTGTTTTAAAGATTAAACTAGTGAGACATTAGGCAAATAAATGAATTAATGGGTTTACTAATTAAATTGCATGACCTAATTAATTCAATTAAAAATATATAATTTATATGTTGTATATGAATAAAATTTTCAGTATAAATATTCAATAATTGTTAGTTTAGTCATTTAACACATTTTGAAAGGAGAAGGCTGGGATTAAGGGTGTGTTTGGCTGAAAAGCTAGCTGAAAGTTGAAAAACTAGTTGTAAATATTTGGTAAAACTAGTTAATCAACCAGTTGAAAGTTGTAAAATAATAAATAAAAATATCATTAATCATTAGATCAACAATGAGGTATTTAAAATAATTATAACATATTCTAATAATGTAAATTAGTTATATATTTAAACTATAAATTATTATAATTATATATTTAAATTATAAATTTCTATAATAACATATTTCAATTATAATTATATATTTAAATTATAAATTTATGAAATTACATATTTAAATAATAAGTTACTATAATTAATATTTAAATTATAATTTCTATAATTAAATATGTAAATTTTAAATTACATATTTAAATTATAATTTTTTTACTATAATTACATTAATAAAGAAGAGAAAAAATGAAAGAGAAAGAGGTTGTATAATGTAATGAGAGAGAATTAGTGAGAGACAATATAGTAATGAATGAACGGTAAACATTCAAAAAATAAAACCAGCTAATAGTTGAAAATGAGATATTTTTTTGAAAAGCTACTAGGAGTAGCTTTTTTAAAAATTTTAATAACTCCTAAAAAAATTCATAAATTTTTTCTATCCAAATAAAGTTGAAATCATTTCAATTATCATTTAAGTTAGCTTTTCAGTTTTCAATTAGCTAAAATAACAAACAAAACACACTCTAAATGTCAAACATTACAACTTTTACAATTCTTGTTTGAAAATTTTCCATTTTTTTAATATATGTTTCTTGCTTATAAGTATGTGAAAAATAACTTGGTAGCCCTTGAGAAGCACACTACTTCGACAACATGAGGGTACATATGGATTCCTTTAATGACTTATCCAAATGAGTCAAATCACTAAATTTGACCATTTAAAACCAATTCAATGATTTCAATAAGAGTTAACTACATTTTCAATCCAAAAACTTGACTAGAACGCCATATATCCAATTTCTAGTTGAATCAATTAAATAGTGAGTTTTGTTTAAATTTTTATTACAAGGATATAAAACACATCAACCAAATTCAATTATTTTAAAAATTGAATTCATTTTTGGATTGCGTTGACGATTTTAACTTAATCTAACCCATGACAAGTTATATATTGAATTAAGTTTACTAATAAACCCATTTTATTTTATATTTTCTTAAAACATATCATCTTATTTTTATTAAAATTTCAAATTTTATAATCAATTATAATTAAAAAAATTCTTATAAATACGGATTTGTATATGTGATCAAAACTGATCTTTGTAGAGTATCCGGAGCTTACTTGATATACCTGGATAATATATCAGCAAAAGTATTGTCAGGTCATTTTATGTGTTCAAAATGAATATTTTTTCCGGCAAAATTTATATAATCCTTTAGTAATAACCATATTTTATGAGGTTTTTTATCATTATTAAGTTGATTTTTTCCATAGGAAACTATGGCTTCACAGTCTGTCCTAATAGTTATTTCTTTTTTATTTATTAGAAATAATTTAAACGCATCCATGGAATGTATTATAGCATTGACTTTATAGTCAGTACTTGTTTTATAAATCTTTAGTTTAGTTATGTATTTTCCAGAAGCATACCTACATTTTGTTCTTCTGTTTTTAATGAATGTTTGTTTTTCTTTCGTTGAGGATTGCTCCTCATCCAAGTTCACAACCATCACATTCAATTACTAAATAGTCTGAATCTAATGGTAGTTGTAGTGTTGGTAAATTTGTTACCATTTGTTTTAATTTTTGAACTAATTTTATATCTTCGGAGTTAAATTTTCTTTCTCCTTTTAATGAAGTTTTATTATTTAAGGAAGATGTATATTTTCCCAAATTAGGAATAAAACTTCTAGCGTAATTTAATAAACCTAAAAAGGCTCTAAGTGTTTTAACATCTTCCATTTTATCTGGAAATTCATGTATTTTGTTAGAAATGTGTGGTTGAAGTTTTATGGTTCCGTTACCAATTTTGTTCCTAGAAATTCGATAAAGCTTTTACAAATTTCTATTTTTGATTTAGAAACTATTAATCCATAGTGTTCTAATTTGTATAAAATTTGTTTTAAATGAAGAAAATGTTCATCTTTTGTTTTTGAAAAGATAAGTATGTCATCAATATAAACACAAGTAAATGATTTTACATCTTTGAAAATGTTATCCATTTTACGCTGAAATACAGCTGGAGCATTTTTTAAACCGAATGGCATAACATTCTATTCGAATAATCCATCTGAACAGGAAAAGGTTGTCCATTTTATAGAATCTAGATCCATTTTTACTTGATGAAATCCACTTTTTAAATCAAATTTTGAAAACCATTTAGAGTCTTGTATTCGATTAATAAGTACATCTTTAGATGGAATTGTATATCCATCTTCTACTGTGTTATCATTTAATCTTTTGTAATTGTAAACCATCATAGATTTACCTCTTTTTTGTTCTGAAGATTTGTTAACTATAAAAGCAGGACTTCTGTGAGGGCTAACACTAGGTGTTATTACTTTTAATTTTAATAAATTTTGTATATGGTTTTGACATTCTTCCTGTTCCCAGTTATTAAATTGAATGTCTTTTGTTTTTATAATTAAATCTGGATTAATTATGTTTAATTTACATGTTATAGGATCTCTATCCCAGAATTTTGTAGGATCTTCTCCTATTATGTTTGTTTGGTTTAACCTGTCTAGGATTTGTTGAATATTTTCAAATTTTATTGATTTTGAAATTTTTATTGAAAAGAATGTTGTAATGGTATTGTCTAAAATATTATCTAAAGATTTATTTTCATTTATTTCTTCTTCTGTGTATAAAAATTCTGTTGTGCATTTGCATGTGTTAGTATTTGTTGGATTTTTACAACTACAGTCTTTAGTATTAATTTCGTGTTTTACTGAATCACCACTAACTATGGGTGTCATTTGTGTTTTATCACTTATCATGACATAATCTTTATTTATTGTAATTGATCTGTTTTGTTCTAAGATAAAATCTAGGCCAATTATCATACTTTGTTTAGAGAGAACTAAGTTTTCTACCCTCATTGTTTTTATAAAAGTTTTATAGTCGAAAATTTCACAATTTGTACTGAATTGAAGAACAACATTATTCACTTCTTCATCATTTATCATGATTTCTCTGGACATTGTTCTAGTTTTTTGAATGTGTTTACTCTTGACTATGTTTTGGTCTGGGGTTACAGTTTTACATATAACTGTTTCTGAACATCCTGTGTCTATTAAAGCTTGTATTGTTTTTTCTGTAGATGGTTTATTATTTATCTTTGGGAATGTTAATTTAACTAATACCTTTAAAGTTATTAGTTGTTGTTTATTACAAACTAATGGGATATATTCCATTGTTCCCATCATGTTATTTTGTTCGTGTGTGTTACTAGATTCAGGAATATCTAGTTTAGTTTTCCCTTTTATTAATTTTTCTAAAAGAATTATTTTTTCTTCTAGATAATTTATGCGGGTTTCTAATACTGAAATTCTAGTGTCAGTTAAATCTTTACTTGATTTATTTATATTTTCTTTCTTTTCAAAAGGGGGTATATCTTGTGTTTTTGTATTCAAATATTTTTCTACACAATTAATACAAAAATTTTTATAACAGAGAGGGCAATGAGCCCTTTTTGATATATGAAAATATCTATCACAGTATGTACACGGAATTGATTCTGTTCCTGTATAAAATTGTATTTTGTGTAAACAGGTCTTTATTTCTAGGTTATTCATTAGACAGTATCTTAATTCATCTAACATTTGACCCATTTCATTATATTCTTCTCCCATTGGAAAATCATTTTCATTGTTAGAATATAAATGGATATATTCTTTATTTGTAAATTCATTTATTAAATCATAATTTTTATGAATTTTTTCTAAGTTTAGTTCATTTGTGTATTCTGTTATACTAATGACAGATAAAATTTCTGAATCAGTTGATACATCTTCATCTATTGAAAGAAGGTTCATATGACAAGATTTTATTAAGTTTGCTTCTTTTGTGTAAAGATTTGAGATATTTGGACAATCTCTAGAAAAATGTCCTGGTTGATTACAAGCAAAACATTTTAAAATTTGTTTGTAAGTTTTATTATCCCTGAATTTTCTAACATGTCTATTAGGATTTAATGTAGGCTTTCTAGCATTAGATGCTCGTATTGTATAAGTTTTCCTAGGATTCTTTGGTCCTAAATATTTTTGTGTATTAATATTTCTAGGTTTATTTCTAGATATATTTCTTCTGGTTTTAAACCTATTTTGAGAATATTGTTGAGGGGTGTATATTTGTTTACAGATCCCAGCATCTGAATGCTTAAGCTGTTTTTGTATGGCTATGTGAGTACATGTGTCTTCCATTATTTTCATAATATGTTGTATACATATAGAGAGGTTATTCAACATGGGAGTAACCTCATCATTTTTCCAATTCTCTCTAATTTTTTATCCTAATTTTCCTGGTAATTTTAGGAACATTTTATCTCCTATATTCACGTCATGAAAGTAACCGGCTATAGACGCATATAATAGATAGTCTTAACAGTATTCTTTTATTTTACCAAAGTAGTTTATAGACAATCTTTCTAAATGTCCTAGATAAATTTGTTGTCTAATTGTATTACCATCATTGGCAGATTGTGAAGTAAACAATCTTTGAACAAGAGAACCAAAATTGTAAATATTTGGACCAGGTTCTATGACCAAAGTATTTAGATTATTAGGGAAGTTTTTCTTAAAAGATTCCCATCTGGATCTAGCAATATCTCCTAAGTAAGTTTCTCCTTTGGCGATCATTTCTTGAGAAGACTGCACATCTTTCTCATGATGTATGCCATAATCACAGATTACAGCAGCAGTCCATTGTTCTATGTATGTTGGGAGGAGTTGAGGATCTATTCCTCTTATGTTCAAAAGTAAATTTGGAATTTGAAAATTTGGTTCTATCGGTAATCTTTTACCATGAGAAGTGTATTTGTTATCACTTAAGACTATATTTTGTATTGTTTCTCTGGGAAAGAATCCTTGAGAGTAATTTTGTGTACCAGCTGGATCTAACCTATAATTTGTGGCAGAGGATTCTTCATGTTCATTTATTAATCCTACTTTTGTGTTTTCAGAGGTTGTAGACAATTCATCATCTTCTTTGTCTTGAAATTTTTCTTGAAGTTTATAAAAAAATTCTTTTTCTTCAATTTGTTCTTCAATTTTTAAATTTTGTAAAAAGATATTAACTATATCATATATTTCATTATTTTTATCATTTTCTTGAAGTGTTATAACTTCATTATGTTCTGGGGAAAAATTATCCCAAGGTTCCCAGTTTAAATCTCTAAGGAGGCTATGTTCTAGGGGATCTTGTTTAGACATGGTTTCTAAAGTTCCTTGCCTAAGCATGGCTATGTTTGCTTGATGATGGTTCCATTCTTCCTCAGTCATGTCATCATCTTCTTCATCATCAGTGTCTATAATATTTATCATAGCAATATGATCATTGTCGGGAATAGCAGATGTGTTATCCCTTCTATCTTGTTCTAAATCTATTAGTGTAGTGTTTCTGTAGTCAGTGAAACTTAAACTAAGGCCTCTAGACCTATTGTGTAAAATGGCAGAGTTTGGATTTGTGATGGGATTTCGTTCATCCCTTTGTAAATGAGTTTGCCATAAATGACCGTCATTTCTTCGAGTGAAAGCTTGGGCAGGCAAAAATTGTGTACCAATAGAGCTGATAGCTTCTTCTAATGGTCTGGTATTTATTCTGTACATAGAAGAAATATAATTACTTATTCTACCTATGAAAATGTCTAAATGTAGGTTGTCTCCTATCCAATTTGTTCTGAAACCTATGGTTTGTACTTCTAGACTAATGTGGTTTACAAAGTCTGGAAGAGTAAGTGTAAAATTTGGGGCGAGGTATATTAGAGATATAGGTTGATTTAAGTCAACTTCTAATATTCCTATAATGTTTTGGGAATCATTGTTTTGGAATCTAGTGTCATGGAGGACTATTAATGCTCTAGCACCAATCATGTGTCTAGCTAAGGATCTTACACCTATGGTGATTAAACCCATATGAATATATCGTCCTTGTTGGTTTAAAAGTTGTGTAGCAGTTTGTTGAGATATTAATGGTATTATCTCATAAGTGTTGTCTGAGAGGTGAAAATCTTCTATCCTTCTGTATCTATACAGGCTAGTTCTTTCAGAGCTTAACCAACCTATATTGTATAATTGTCTTGGGTTCAAAGAATCTATTCTAGAATTTGAACCTATTTCTATATTTTGTTGTACATCTACTAAGTCTTCTAATCTTCTTACATTAATAGATCTTCTTCTGTGTAGAAATCTATCTAAGATTCTAGGATGTTGAATGAGATCTTGTCTCCTAGTATTGTGTTCTCTTAATCTTCGAGAAGTTCCAAGAAACCTCTCTGTAGTTTGATTCCTATTGGGTGTACTATCCATAGAAATATCTTGAAGTTGTGTTTGTGAACTATTATTAGGTCTTAAATTCATAATTTTAACTAATAGTTTTGTCTTTGTTGAAGGTATTATTTACCTGTGTAGTCTGATTCCTATTACTAGATTCAGCTTTGTTTGTTGTTGCAATTACTTTAACAAATTTGTGAGTATTTTTACAAACTGTTTTAGTTTGTGTGGTTGTTCCTAATGATAATCTAGAAACTTTATTAACTAAATAATTTATATCATCTGATATATTGTTGTTTTTGTCTTTGTTTAAATCTGTAAGATTTGATAATTTTCTAGAAACCTCTTCTAACAAGGCTATTATTGTATTGTTTTGTCCTATTATCGTTTGAACAAAATCCGTATCTTTGGTTGGTTTAGTATATCCTACTAGAGGAGATTTTGTTAAGTGTTCAACAACTGCAAGAGCTGATTTATATTCTTTGCCATTAATGGGTTGAAAATTTGTCATTTGTAAAACTTTTTGTTTATAAATTTTTTTGTGTAAGAAAAGAAAGAATAATGAGAAGCAAGAGAGCAAAGATAGCAGCAGAAAGAATCACAGTAGAAGGCAGAAGCAGAAAATCAGATAATAAAAGCAAGGTATCCACGGAATACACTATAAAACAATAAACATTAAACAATATAGAAAATCATAAGGTTTATCAGGAAAATAAATTTTTTTTTAAATAATTACATCTGAAATTGATTAAAAATATACATCTGAACATGTTGGCGCAATCTGCACGTGTTTCTCAACTCATCTAGGTAGGAAACTAAGGACTTACATCGGCTCTCCACTGGCCATCTCTGCCCTTCAACTACCATGAGTATCCTAGCAAACACTATCCACTCTTGACAGATGTTTATTTTTAATCATAAAATAAAGTCTTACAAAATAAAAGAACCGTCCTTGGAAAGAACACGGCTCTGATACCAAAGAGAGAGAGAAAGAATCTTCAAAGAAATATACGAAAGAAGCTGGCTGCTATGGCCAACAAACACCAGGAGCATCAGGAGCATCCTCTCTCCCTTCTGAAGGAGGAGACGATCAATCTCTTCCTGAACAAATGGATGAAGAGTTCCAAGATTTTACCGCATCCATCACTCGGTTGAAATGAAGTTTTTACCTATGACACAGTAAATTTACCTTATGGTAATTGACTGAAGGGTAAAAACTGACACAGCAGGTTTTCGGTTATCAGGTGACCTATACAGCCGGTTCCCAATTATACACTTTGTATATAAATAGACCATAAGTCTCTTATGCTGAGCAGGTCTCCAGATACACTCTCCTTCTCTCTCTAAACTCTCTCCCTTCTCTCTAAAAATCTCTTGTATACACCTCTTCACTGTAATAAAAATCGAAGTTCATCTTCACCCCTCCCCTATTCTCCACTCTGTGAGTATATTATTGTTTATATTTATGTAATTTAAATATGGAGTAGACGCTTGTTTAAGGTATCCCCGGATGCCTAAAACGGTAAATATTTAAATATGCGAAAATCATTTGAAGGTTTATCATATGTTTGTATATTCATATTCGCCTTCTTTCTCATCAAAAACCTGAGTTTTACCCTTGAATTTTCGAAAACCTGGGTTTTGTAAGCCTTATCGGGTTGAGAAACTCATAAGGTGTGACCAGGAAAACTGGTATTGCGCGGATTACCGCCGTATAAATTCAGCTCTCTCTCTCTTTTGTGTGACCAGGAAAACTGGTATTGTGCGATTACCCCCGTATAAATTCAGCTCTCTCTTTTTCTCTCTTTCTCTCTCTCTTTGTTTTAGTAAAAAAATAGCTTTATAATACTTTTTAATTATAATTTATTATAAATCTGATATATAATATTTAAGCAAATTTGGATTATACTTTTATAAGTTTTATATAGCAATTAATCTCTCATAAGTCATAGTTATTCTCTTTTTATTTAGTCCATGAGATTAGAATTTCTAATCCTGACCCACGTGTTTATAAATATGCGCAAATTAAAATTCCCGCAGTTTAGTTGTCTTTGTCTTAATTATTAAATGTTTTTCTCAGTAAAAATCAAACTCACATATAAAAAATTTAAAAATTCATTTGTTTAAGATTATTTCTTTGAAAGAATTACTTTTTTTAAAAAAAACACTTATAAAAATTTTTAAGAAGTTTGCTAAACTTTTTTTAAGAAGCAGAATTAGAAAATAATTAGTATTCTTTTTTTTATGAAATAACTCAGAATTGATTCTAAAAAAAAAAATGTGATAGAAGAAAGAGAAAATCTTTATTGAGAGCTTCTTTTAAAAAAATTTCTTTTTTATGATTATAACCAAATGAAAATTTACTTATAATTATACAAAAATCTCTAAAATAAAATCATTTTTTAAATAATTTTTAAAATTTTTTTTTTTAAACACAAACAAATTGACCCTAAATAATTACATACATTATTCCCTCCAAAATTTTAAAAGATACAAGATAAGAACTAAATATCCCTTCAAAATTTTACTAAAGTGCCAAATTTTTAAACTTTTGATGCAGTAATTTGATTGTATTAATCATTCATAAAAAGTAGATTTTGCTTTTGGACAATATCTCTTAAGTCTTAAACCTATAGCCAAAATTTTTTTAGAGTCTCCTACCATACTTTTGGAAAGCAAAATTGTGAATTTTTTAAATAGCAAAACATTCCTAACAAAGCAAATTGTTCATATAATACTTATCCAGATTATACTTTTAATTTCTTTGGATTTCCAATTGCTTGTACCATAAATATGTTGCCACAAACAAGAGAAACAATTTATAGGAAACTCATTCTGATAACCCAATCAATGGTAATGGCACATCCACACTTAATATATTGGATTATTATAGAAGAACAATAGATGAGGCATTAATTATGGCTTAACATGGCAAACATGACATGTATCCCCATCCATTAATGTCACATTTTTTTGCGAGCGTCACCTTTGTTATATCTAATCGTAAGTTATTCTCAAAACAAAAGTTAATACCTTTGAAAAAGCTTTTGCTTTCCAAATTACTTTGAAGAAGAAATAATTTTGACTCAGAGAGCCACAATGAATTAGTTTAAAAGCCTTTTTTGTTAAAAATCCTTCTTCCCTTCCAAAGCATTTTCTTATTATAAGTCATTTGGATCCCTTCAATGAGCCCTTCTAGATTATATACTCATTCTTTCTCGAATGAAGAAATGGTTGTCTCATCTTAGTTTCAGTACTGATTTGTTATTACTCCAATGTCTCATCTCTGAGATAAGCATCTCCTTTTTGGTTTGAAAGGGCAAATAGTTTGCATAAGAGAAGTTTGAGACCGTCTAATCCCCACCACCCCTCTTCTTACAATGTGAACAAAACCCTCTCACCTGCTTTAGCCTTCCCATTACTTTTAAACAAATAACCCCTTTAAGGTGGTCCGAGTATAATTGTCAATTAACTTCCTAGACTATCATATTTATCTTGAAGGAACTTTATGCAAAGAGCACTTTCTCCACTAAGGATTTGTCACCTCTATTTTCTTAGGTGGGCTTTATTAAAATCCTTCACACCTTTGATTTCAAATCCACCTTGTTCTTTCTCTAGGCACACTGCATCCAACTTAATCCAAGCTAGTGTTTTAGAATCTTTAAATCCTCCTTATAAAAATCTTCTTTGCATGCTTTGGACTATGTAATGCACCTTCATGATCCCATAGAAAGATAGAAAAAATAGAGGAATCACAAAGAGAGAAGATTTGATTGGACAGATCGTCCCCCAAGGATAAGTTTTTCTTTTTTCATGCTGACATTTTTTTACTCAACTTTGGAAGAACTAGACTCGAAACACATTCTCTTTTGACATTGACCTCACAGGAACACCCAAATAAGAGAAGACAATTGCATAATCCTATCCGTGCAAAGGATTATAAGTTCTTGCTAGTGGTAAAATGAAGGCTTTGAATGTGGGGATTGTTCTTATTTTACCATAAGGTTTTGAATTGATGCCGGTTCATTCTTCCCTACATGATGCCATTTAATAACATCATTGTATACTTTTAAGGACAAGTGAATTTTTTGAATTTTCAATTTGACCAAGGTTAATGATTAATTTATCATCTATGTTCTATTGAATCACTACCTAGAGCTCCTATCTATTACTGCCTTAATGATTAGACCCTCAACAAAAAGGTTGTACGAAGCGTTGAGGCTTTTTATATAAAATTGATTAGTAATACTCACATTTACTAGAACTACGATAATTGCATTATCCAAAACTCCTTAAAATATTTTTTGTTACCTAATTTAGTCATCAAATTGTAGAAATTTTTTTTTACAATTTAATTAAATTTAAATTATAGAGATGTTATCTTAAAATGTATTTAAATTTAAATTTTAGAAGTTTTATATTATAAATTAATTAAATTTAAATTATAGATAAATATCTTATCTTAAAATTTTATTAAATTCAAATTGAGAATATCATAACTTAAAATTTATGTACACATCTCAGGGGTATTTAATCTCACTTTGCATATTGTGTTCGATAAAAAACATTATAATGAATTTTACTTTGAATTTAATTATAACCAAAATTATCCAAACATGAAACACGTCATTTATTAATTGAGTTTAATTAGTATAACCAAAATCATAATTTTTTATTTATTTGAAAATTCTATATCTGAAAATAATCAACCATATGTTGAATCACGTCTGCTCCATCAGAATTGACACAATAAGTGTTCACCTGAATATAAACAAATTCCAAGCACACAGAATACGTAGTTAAGTAATAATGTACCAGGCTAATAGATTTCCAAAACAGAAAACTTTGACAATTGAAGACCCCATCACGGTGCTGTTAATTATCGAAGAGGACGTGCGTGTTTCAACTTTCAAGAAGCATAAACTTGCCTGAATTGTACTGTGTGCCAGGAGTCTCTGCCTACTACCACTGAAGCTGACATCAATTCGGTCCCAGCTCATTGTTGTTAAGCTTCTGATCATTTCCTCTACAAGGGTCGTTAATTTGTGCATATTTTAGAAATGATATAAAATACAAAGCATCAGTTCTCTATGTTTACCGAATTGAAAGAAATGTGTAGTTAAAATTTACGAACGCAACAGGCTTAAGGTTATCAGAGAAAATTCTCACTAGATATAAGTGCTCATACACATAATTATTAAACTTCAAATTAACTCTTAAACTCTTACAAATTAACTAGGTAAACTCTATTTGAACTATGTAAACTCTTTAGTTTATTACTGAATTGTCGATTTAACAAATTAGTTTGTTTTGTATGTATTTAGAGTTCAATATATTTTATCTAGCGTGTCATTCTTAAATCGAAGAACAAATACTTTTAAGAATTCCTACAACTTTCAATAGATTCTCGAGTTTGATAACTTTATATATGAAGATTTCCCAGCAAGTATGATAGGTCTGGTATAACCTCATAGACATCACTTATACCTTTTACATGGACACAAAATTATAAGAAATCATTAGCTAGCCCAAAATTACAACATATTCATGGTTTCAATTCTTTACCTGAGATGAAGCATCCAAAAGTTTTTTATGTACAAGAAAAAATTAATAATGCTTTGATGGGCCTTTACAAGGTCCAACAGAGGAAGCAGCATCAATAATCTTGTGTGATCCACAATGACATACATATAATTATGATAGGTTCTTACAAGGCACAACAGAGGACACGGGCACAAAATATTTTAGATCCAAATGTGTGATCCACAAAGCAACTAGGTTTTATAGTTTTGAATAGTCTTACGAGTCTTATAATCTTTGTTGATGAGTTGTATCTTGCACTGCCTTCTAAAATTTCCCTTTAATAACTTCTATAATTCTTTTTGACATGGAAAGAAAATTCTAGAATCTAAACATACAACTAATCAACAATGGTTATAAGACTGTTCAAAATCATTAAACCTAGTTGTTTTTCAAATCACATGTTTAGGCCCAAATATATGATTTGCAAACCAACTAAGTTTAATATTTTTTAATAATCTTGTGAGTTTAATGGTCGTTGTTTATTAATTGTATTCTAGAGAAGTTATTAGATGATTTGGGAATCAACCCACCAAAAGTATAAGACCCAGATGTGGATTTGCAAAGCAACTAGGTTTTATGATGTGTAGTATTGTGAGTCTTATAATCGTTGTTGATGACTTGTATTATGTTACTTGTGGAATTTTCTTTTAACAACTTCTAGAAATTCTTTTTTAATTTTAAAGGAAGGAAAATTCTTGAAACAAATAGAATACAACTGATCGACAATAGTCATAAGACTCATAAAACATAAGACTCACAAAACTATTAAATCCAGTCGCTTTGCAAATCATATGGTTAGATCAAACATTATTGGGTGCTTGCATCTCTACTGGGCCTTGTAAGGACCTATCACACTTAATTATATGTTGAAGATTAGTAAGGACCAGAATAATTCCAAATCACCTGATAATTTCTCCAAAATTATAACTCTCAAAATTAAAGACCACAAATATAGTGAGAAGTTAGAGCTGGCAGCAGTAATCTTTTAGTTCATCCAAAGACAAAATCTATTTCAGTTTTCCTTTGAAATCTCCTCCTTTTTAACCGTAACATGGTACATATCATATCAAGATCTGATTCGCTTGTTACAAAAATGTCTCTGGTCTAACTGCCCCTCCAGAAAGGAAGACAATTGATTCAGAATGTCACTCAACCAAATACCTAGTATAATACAAATTATTTAACTTAAACTAAACCAATCCGTTTTCCTTAAACAACCATCAAATTACGTCAATGTTGATTTGATTTTTTTCATTTTTGCTCCCATGGGCCTTCCGAACTAACAAAAGTCTACAAAAATGGTCATCTTTTGATGTATAGCCAAGCACTAGCAACATCAGGCCATAACAGACCAAACCTTGTCTAGTTATCATATTAGGTATACCAAAAATATTTTAAGATATCATACAAGATAAAGGTGATTGTCAGTTAAAACGTGAAATACCTTCAAAGTCAAGTTTGCTGGATCCACTACTCACTTTGGATTCATGAGGACCTTCATCAGCAACAGAAGTAGATTTTGCTGTCTCCACATTTACAATATGCGGGTACTTCTCGTGTCTTGAAAGATGCCGACGCTGAAAAAAAAACAAGTTAGACAATTTACATTGTAAATTATATGTATATTACATTGCAGAAGTAATTACCTTTGGAAGCTCCTTTCGACGCCTGATAGATGAGGTACTCCACCCAACAAGCTCTATTTGAAGAGTTAAGTTGTACATGTAAGAATTAACTGTGACCATAAATTGTGTTGTAATTTGTAAAACATTAATTCACGTCAATTTAATTATTAATATTACACAACAAAATAAATAACCTCCAATTAGTATGGTCCAACGTCATTAATGGCACTTCTAGTTAATTTAATTTTTGAAAAAATTAAATTGATTGATTGGCATCAAAATCAAGAATTAAAAGACAAATACTAGTAATGGGGATTTAGGACTTAAAATTCATCTGGTCTTCTCACTGAATTAAGACAAGGATACTATCATAACGAACATTTGCATAAGCAACCCGGCGTTTGAAGGAGCGTAAAGCAGACCTATAGAGAAAGAGGTGTAGAATGTTATTTGTTTGACTCAGAAAAGTCATAAGTGAGTCATTAACAAACCATAAATCTTACATGAATTTAATATCTTCGGAGTCACCAACCATCTGGAGAAGAAGAGGGGGTTTTCCATTGTCATGATCGGTTAAAAATAAATGTTTTCCTGTTTTACCAAATAGCCCTGCAACACGTGATATTGCTTTTTCCAGAGAGTAAAATCCACAAAACATAGGAACCTGAAGAACGCATAATTTCAAAATCCATGTCATATCAACACATATATAGTAACTAGTAAAGCACTTATATGTTACCACTAATGTCAATCACATGTAACAATGTAATCAATTTAGAAGGAGTTATAAGATTGGTCCAGTACCAACATCCACATATAAGGAGAAGGGAAAAGAAGAGATCATAGATTTGAATTCTTCCATTAACAAGAATTAACATATTAACAATTAAGATTTGGTTTATAAAAAAATGTAATGATGTGTTATTTGTTATTCATACAACATTTTATATTTCTTTTAGAGTTATAAAATTGATTTCGCAGCAAAGTTCACACAATGAGAAGAAGAGGGAATAGAACCCGTAAGGTCATAAACAGAATATATGAAAGGCTAAAGCTATGAAAGAATGACCTGTTTATGCCCTCTTGCACCAAGGTGTGGCGTTGCAGAGGTAATGAAATTTATGGGCTCTAGTCCTGCAATTTTTCCTTCATATTTTCTATCATGACATTCTTGATCTGAAATCTGACTCTCACAACGTCCATTGACCGGAGAAAGTTCCGTTGAAATGTCTCTCCCATAAAGCTTGGCTATTGCATATCTTGCTATCAAGCCTCCTAAAGAGTGACCTACAAATGAAATTTTCTGAACACTGGGGTGTCGTTTTATAACTGATACAACCTGAGAAAAGAGAAGAAAACAAATATCCTTCATCTTTCTTGTTTTGATGCTACCGAGTTGAAGTCAATTGAACATCTTAAGATTGACACAGGATGCTATTCAAAGCTACAACCGGAAGATTAGTATGCAGTGAAAGCCGAAACTAATTAACTGCAAGTGCAATGAATCATTTGAAAGATAAAACAGCTGGAAGTCAGAGCTATAACACACCTCCTCTGCTAGTCTATCTCCCATTACATCAACACCGTCAAATGTCAACATTGAAGAATTGCGTTCACTACCTGCATTGCACCCCGGTGATGCACATTAAATGCTGGAAGCCAATTCTCAAGTGAAACTGCTTCACTTTTTAGCACTTTTGAATAAGAGCAGGGGATGAAGGATGCCACTAGTTTGCAGACAATAAGAACCTCACACGAATGAGTCTCAAGAGTTAACAAACAATTTTCATCGACATTCATGATAAACTAAAACCGGCTATCATTGTCTGGTATATGAAGGTTACTTCATAATAGAAACATTTAAGGGATAAAGTATAATTCCAAATAATTATGATTTCTAAATTCTAATTGGTTAACAATGTAAAATCTAATTGAATAAACACCATAAATTCTAATTATTTGATAGCGTGATTCAATGGTACCACACATCAGTACGATGATATTGCTTAAATAGTGAAAGAACACAACAGACAAAAAACGAAGCAACCAGAATTGGGTTTGTGCTTACTTACAATGTACAACAGCCTCTTCCGGATACCTTTTAAGAAACTGCTTTGCAGCAAATTTCCAATTCTGAGCGCTGCAGTAAAGAGGTATTGTTACATTACTCACCAAAAACACAAATAAAATAGAATCACACTACTAAGTGTCACAACATATGTTTTGGTCCAGACCAGAGGCAAATCATCAAACTTACAAAAAAAAAAAATCAGTTAAAAAAGAAATACCAAATAATCTATACAAGGTTAAAAGTGAAAAAGTAGGAGTGTAATGTGTGAGAGCTTTAGACAAACCTGCCTACTAGACCGTTAACCATTATGATCAAGTGGGTGGGGGTGGGACGCTGACCAGACTCATCAACAACCTCAATATCAAAACCTCCCCCAGAAACATCATGTTCTATTCTGAAACAACCAAACTTGGGGAAATAAGAACTTGTCTTCTTGCTGATCTTCTTCTTCTTGGTTTCATTTTTAACCTTCATCTTCTTTGTCCCTCCACCGACACCTTCTAGCTCTATTTCCTGAACCTGGGGTGCTCCTTCTGAATCCATGGAAACCACCAACTTGGGTTTGAAAAAAGAAAAACAAAACAGTGCGGTATTGTTTGCGTGGAAAGGAAAGCAGGTAGAGTCAAATCGTGGGAAGCAGTTTAAGTAGTTACAAGATGCAGATAATTCGTATGTACTAGAAATCAAGTGCTGAATGCGACAGGGGACTCAAACCAGAAGCTGCCCCTCAATGACTTTCGGATTCATGTCCAACTCCTTGACTCTGACCCTCTCATCCTATTTATTTATTTATTTTATAATCACTGACATTTCTTCACCTTTTAGATGATTTGATTGGATACATCGTAATCTTATTTTACCATATTTTTAGAGGCTGTAGCAACTAGCACGGTCCATTAAGGTTTTCTACAGTTCGATCTAACTAAAATTTGGTGGATCAAACCATGGTTGTATCCTGATCTGAATCTTGTAAACCAGACACCTGGGTCTTTGCAGCTTTTGTTGATTCAGATTTAAGATGATTTGGAATTAAGTTTTTACCCCTTAAGTCTAAGCACATGGAAATTTCTTTCTTGCATCTCCCTTCCCGTTTTCCTTCTTCGTTCTAGAAAGCTAGAAAGAAACACTTGACCCGTAAGTGGTCGCACTTTTTATTTGAATAAATAAATTTTACATCTACAAAATTTATATCATCTTTAATAGCAAATAGAAGAAATAGAAATAAAAGAAATGGAGAGATCCATTTCCCAGATAACACTACTCCACGTAAAGTAAGAATCCTCTTGGTATGCATTTATGTAAAGGAAAAGTGTGCATTTCATTTAGATATTATTTGTGTGTTAATTTTCTTAATTCTAGAAATAGGATACTGCTAAGATTATTCAAGATATTATCTATTTTAGGAGTTGGTGTTTTTCTTACGGTGTTGTCTTTAAAAAAGCTTGCTGGATTAAAAGAAGGAGAATGTTTATAAACAATATTAACTTCAATTTCAAAGCGCTGAGACTTTTTATATACAAGAACAACAAAGGTGAATATTAACTTCAAGTAAAAACTTGTCTCAAGAATGTCTTGATAAGATAAAAATGGGTGGAGTCACTATCTAAACACATAACACTTATGACTTTGAGAATAAATGAAATAATAAAAATTCAATTATATTAACCTGTGATCAAAAGTGGTCTTTGAGCTACATGGAGTTTATATAGACTTGGATAGTTAACACTTTTTCACATTTAACTCTAGATACATTAAACATAAAAAAAGACGTGACTAGTAAATGTAGACACGAGTCACATAGGTGTGACAAGGAGACATTGTAAAGCACAAAGAGAGTTGAAAACTTTATAATGTCATGTCACTCTCTCTCCCTTGGTATTGTAGAGAGGTAGAAGAATTGCGTGAGAGGAAAAAAGTTTTTAACTTTTTTTACCTAAAAGCAGTTTTGTCTTTTTGCAAGACTATGAAGATGCAGTTATAAAGTATAGAGGTGCAGAGAGAAAAATTCTCTAGACTCATATGTAATAAATCTATTCAGGTTATTCAAATTTTTTGTTTCTTTTGAATTTATATAGATGTAAGCAAGAAAAAGAAAAACAAGCCAATATGACCCAATTAAATGTGTCATTGTTTTTTATTTATTAACAATAATATTTTGCTTGATTAAGTTTTTTGTCCTTAAAATTTGAAAAGAAAAATACCATTTTTGGTCCTGAAATTTAAAAATATTTTTTTAGTCCTTGAATTACTTGTAGTCTTTATTTTTCAAGTAACACCGTTAAGAATTTGTTGAGGTGGCTAATAGAGGTTGACGGTGCACCATGTGGAAGCATGCTTGATCTTATTTTAATTCCATCTGCTCCAATGTTGAATATCGTACTCACGTTGCCATTATTTTATTGTCAGATTATCTAAGTGTCTTATGTATTTATTTTAAAGATTAGAGGAGAAAAAAAATAAAAAATGGAAATGGAATTGTGTCTGCAGGGGTACTAGGGTTTGCAGCGTGGGTAGGGATAGTGGTCCTGGGAGATCCAAAACCTAGTTCCTATGTGTTTATATCGGTTGTGTTCGGTGTGATTGGTACCATTGTTGCCCAGTTAGTCATCAGAAGCATAATTTCCAACCAAAAGGTAATTACTTACTTTACTAAAACCTTTTTAATTTCTTACTTCACCCATTTCATCATGCACACCAAATCCAACATTTGTGCAAAATCTTTTACATATTTTATAACGACCTTGATTCTTAACTAAAAGTATTTATAAAAATGTGAAAATTTTCAAAATTAATATTGCATAAAGAACCATAATCTTCTCATAAACATTGTGAGCCAAATGTAGTCATTATAGGACCTAGTTATATAAAATACATAAAATATAAAATACATTAATTGTTACCACTATCCTTTTTAAACAATTATAATCCAAAGCAGTGGACTTCTTACAGACCTAAAATTACTCAAACATCAAGAGTAACTCATTTATGGATTCAATATATTCAAAGGGAATCCTCTAAACCCTTCATCATAGCCAGTTGATGAGGTTCATCTTATATTTGTACCACGAACATATGTGAAAAGAAACATGTGAAAGAAAACACATGGAAAGAAAACACATGTATAAACCATCAACGTTAATCATAATAAACTTAACAAATAATTGGGACTTAAGGTTTGATCTATGACTTAATCTCACTTGACTCAATATATGGATTCAACCTTACTCATTTCAATGATTGAACTCAATATCACTCTACTCCATCTATGGATTTATAACCAATATGTGATGATTCAGCCTAATCATTAAGGATCTGTTTGGCAAATGATTGGTAGTCGTATATCTTTCCTGAGTTTGGTACAATAATTTTCTCAAGAAATCTAGTCATATGCTCATAACATAATTTTAACTATCTATCAATCATAACATTCTGGTCACTTGCCAATCAAGCATTCTGCCATCACAAAACACAAACAGACACCCTTTTAGCCCGAGAAAGATATGCACTACACATCTTGAGGATGCTAAGTAGTTATAAAGGTTTTAGGTCAATGAATGTCCTAGCCCAACTAAAAACATGGTTAGCCCTAAACATTTCATCTCCTTGATGATTATCCTAGCCCAATTGACAATATGGTTAGTGATGCAAACCAAGTTTGCATTCCCTTGATCTTTCTCCTCGAGGTTCCACACACTAAGAAATGAAGATGTAAGGAACAAGAATGGAAGGTGGGGCACCACTCTTGAGAAAGAGATAAGGTAAAAATTGTTTAGGCTTGCTAGAAGGGAAGGAACCCTTAATAAAAGTCAACTAGGAAGATGTTCCTCAAAAGAAAGGATCCTCAATACCTTTTACTAGAGAATGTGCTCACAAAAAGAAAATTTTCTTTCAAATTCAAAAGTGAGGAATACAAGAGTGGGGGAACAATGTATATAGCCCAAAAAAAAGGCTTAGGCACATGATTCAAGGCAATGTGTGACTTGGGCTTAATTAGCATTAAGGCTAATTAAGCCTAGTCTTAAAAGCCCTAATCAAGGATGCCCAACTAGTGACAATAGGGTCCAAAAGCTAACCTAGGGGTGAGAGGAGAAGGCACAAACATCCTAAGCTTATGAGGCCTCTACTACACATACTCCTTAAACTAACTAAAGACGTCTTTCTTCCTAAGCTAAAAGGGAATGACCTAAACACAATGGCCTTGAAGGAAAATAGCTCATCTCCAAAATTACTAAGGTAATTAAAAATATTTACAAACTAAATATAATGAAGACAATGACATAAAAGTCTTCAATATGCTCCCATCCATGACATGCCTTCCTTGAATCCTCCTAGCCATGATGCATGATGGGTGCGATTGCATAATTTCATCCCCCTTAAAGAGGATTTGACCTAAAATCATGAGACATTTCTTTCTCTTTTTCAAAATCTGCAGAAAATAAGTAAAGTAATAAGTATGTGCAGGCACATGATTTTGGGGGAAGTAAGAGGTATATGATGGAACCGCTTAAGATTGAGGTAGTGGAGCTTGGAACTAATGTTTGAAAATGTTTTAGTGTGCATGTACCTCCACACAGCAGCTCCTCATCCTTCTTCTAATGTACTAGACGCTAGCCTCAAAGGGTTTGAAATGATTGAGGAGACTAGTTTAGGTTCATTGGAGCACTCTTCAAGTTGGACTTGAGGTTGTGGATCAATGTTCTCAAAAGGTTTAAGCACAACCTCAAATTCAACTTGTTCTTTTTGTAAGGGTTGATGGAAAGATTTTTCTATGTAAAGAACCTCCTTTGAAGGCAAATTTGGATCTTCCTTAGGCTTATCTTCCTATCAATATCCTTATTTTTAGTTGTATCTCTCTCTTAAGCTTCATGAGTCTTTTATTGTCCAAAACCTGAATAGGAGTAAGATGATATAAGGTAAACTTTTTCCCTTTATGAGAGAGAGTGATTTTATTGGTGAGACCATTATGCAAGGTTTCTCTATCATGTTGTCATGACCTTCCCTACAACATGTGACTAACTTCTATAGGGACTATATCACATAAAACTTTATCTTTATAGTTCTATATGGAGAAGCTAATCTTCACTTGTTCCCTTACTACTATAACATTTTCATCATTAAGCTCATGCAAAGAGTAAGGAGAAGGATGAGGAGTAGTAGTAAGAGCTAATTTTTCCACCATCCTCGTGATACAACAATTGCAACACAACCTACTATCCATAATGAGAGAACAAGTTTTGCCTAAAACTTTGCATCTTGTTTGAAAAACATTCTCTCTTTGTTTTTGACTGTCTTTACAAGGATGACTTCCAAGAAGCTTTTTCACTTTTAAGAGATCATCACATGAATGAGTACCCTCTTCATTTGATGTTTCCCCTAAAGTCCTTTTTCTTTTGGGGCAATGCAAAGCAATGTGCCCTTTTTCTAAACACTTAAAGCATTAGAGCTTCTAGAAGTATTGCTCAAACTAGTGTCAAGGGAGTCACTTTCGCTTAAGGGTTTCCTCTTTATATATTTTTTTTTTTATGACTTTCTTTTATTCTTAGAAGGATTTATCTTTTTCCTATGATGCCTCTTAGGTTTATCTTTTTCACTATAAGAGACATAAGGGTCATGGGTTATACTAGGTTATTCAAAGACATCTCTCTTTTTTTCTTTCTTCTATTCTTCCTTTCTTTCTATCTCTCTTTTCTCTTTCCTCTTTTTTTTTCTTTTACCTCTCTTTGTTCTTTTTCTCTCTTTTCTTTCTTTTCTTTTTCTCTTTTTTCTTCTCTCTCTTTCTCTTTTCTCTTCTTTCTTCCTTCCCTTTTTGCTTTCTCTTTTCTTTTCTCTCTCATATCTCTTTTTCTCTTTCTTTTCTCTCTTTCTCTCTTCTCTTTCTATTTCTTGTTGTTCTCTTTTTCTCCTCTCTTTTTGTTTTCTTTCTTTCTCCAAAAATTCCTCTCTTGCTTTCCTTTCTCTCTCTCAATCATATGAGTATGAATATGAGCACAAGGTAGATAACTATAATAGTAACCACTCATTTCACTCCTGTCTTTTTCACACTCTTCTTTTTTTCTTTTTATTCTTTTCTCAAATTCCTCGTTTTGTTTTTCTCTTTTATCTTCCCTAGTTTTATTAACACTCTTATATGTATGTGAAGATATTAAAAAGTGCAAGGGTAGGGAACTAAGATGATGAAATCAAGAAGCAAAACCAACACTCCTCTCTTTTTAAGGTTTTCTAACTTTAAGTGTTTTAAAGCCTTTAGAACTTTTAAACACTTCCTAAACATGAAAGCAGTAAAGAAATTAAAAGAAAAGAGTAAAGACTAAAACGTGCTCCTAAGTATGAGTAAGTGATACCAATTCTTTACCCACACTAAACTGAGAAACTAAGTTATTACAAGAAAAAGAGGTGACCATTATGGGCATTCAACACCTCTAATTAAAAAGTCCTTTAAAAATTACACCCAATTTAAAGCAAGAAATTAAAGAAAGCTTGATGTTGCTTCTTCTTCCAAGGGCTCCCTCAACAAATGTTTCACTCAAGTCTTGACCTCCTCTTTAAGTCCACTCTTCCTTGGCTTTTGATCAACACTTCCTAGGATGCTACCCTTTGTGGAAGCTCAACCAAGATGGCCACCTAACCAAGAAACAAACACCCAACGGGAAATGAAAGAATTGAAAGCAAAAAGCAAGAAAAACATTAAAGAAATAAAGTGACACATCCAAGTGGAAAGATTATTGAATGACAAACTCAGAGATTGCAAAAGAAAGGACAAGCAATAACAAAGGTGTAGAAAGAAAGTAAGCACACTAAGAGAACCTAGAATAAGTCTAGAGTAGGAATGGACTAAAGCAAGAAAAAAGACTAAAAAAGTTTCAATGATTTGCACCATTAATTCAAGCAAGGTCGTGGCATACACAAGTGTTTCCAAGCAAGATTCAAACAATTGTATACACTCCTTTTAATGATTGACACAATTTAAGGTGCACTAATTTTTTTTTTGTTCTTTTGATACTTTTTACTAGCACTTTTTTTGTTTCACTTATTTTCTTTTGATTTCTTTTCTCTCTCTCTTTTTAAATATTTTGCTGCACCTCTTGACTTAATTTGAATTTAAATTTGATGATGAGTGAAAGGGGAATAATCGCTTGATAAAAAATGGTAAACAGATAGCCACAAAATTTGAAATAAAAAAGTGCAAATCAAGAAAGTAGAGCAACTTTAGTGGACTAGTAATTTAGGTGTTCAATAGAATAGGCACAAAACAGAGTTTGATGTGTTTAAGGCAAGCTTGATTACTCAAGAAGAGAAGCTCAATTACACACCCAATTTCTCCTAAAAAAAAAGGTCAAGCAAAATATCACCCAACAACTAGTACCAAAAAAGCCACTTAAATTTGCACAAATAAACAAGAAAGAATTGAGCAATATTTAAGAAGAATTTTTTAGAAACATGTTATGATCTAAAGCATGTGGGACTCTTTGGACATGAACCCACACAAGAGGTCACTCCTCTTGGGTGCTCGATTACTAAAAAGCATAACACACTTTTTATGGAAAATAAGAGGCAAAACTATGGAATTAAATGTGACAAATAAAGGACTAAACAAGATCAATCTAAGACACAACATGAAGAATTAAAAATTGAAAATTAAAGTGCAGAAAAATTGAAGAACTAACACCCAACAACAAGAAAATCCATGCCCAAAAGAAAAAGCAAGATTAAGGCAAGAACAAGATGTGATTCCAAGTGTATAGACCACTCTTGGGTGGCTTCTTTCACAAAATTTGTGAAATCATCACCAAAGACACTTTTAGGATTCACAAGAATAATAACAAATAGGTAAAGTACAGAAAATAAAGGAACCTAAAGCACACAATGATTCAATGAAAGAACTATAAATTAAACCATAAAAAACAAGTAAATTGCAAGGAATTTAATTGACAAAAAATTAAAACTACAAGACAATAAACGTAAAAGACATAAAAGGCAATTAAATGATAATAAAGGGGCTGAAAATAACAAAAAAAAAATCATCAAAACAGCAAGGAAAAACAAGAGAAAAATAAGAAGAAATGAACCTCAATGGAGTAGCTCTTGATGCAAACCAAGTTTGCAATCCGTTGATCTTTCTCCTTGAGGTTCCACACACAAGAAATGGAGATGGAAGGAAGAAGAATGGAAGGTGGGGCGCCACTCTTGGGAAATAGATAAGCAAAAAATTGTTTAGACTTGCCACAAGGGAAGAAACTCTTGATAAAAGTCAACTAGGAAAAGGTTCCTCAAAAGAGAGGATCCTTAAGACCTTTTAACTAGAGAATATGCTCACAAAGAGACAATTTTCATTCAAATTCAAAGGTTAGGAATACAAGAGAGTGGGAATAGTTTATATAGCCCAAAAGAGAGGCTGGCACATGATCCAAGGCAATGTAGGACTTGGGCTTAATTAGCATTAAGGCTAACCTAGGGGTAAGGGGAGGCTTGGGCATATGATCCTCAAGACCTGGTCTTAAAAGCCCTAATCAAGGATGCCCAACTAATGACAATGGGGGAGTGCAAAATCTAACCTAGGGGGTGAGGGGAAAAGGCCCAAACGTCCTAAGCTTATGAGGCCCTTACTACATATACTCCTTAAACTAACTAAAGACACATCTCTTCCTAAGCTAAAAGGAAATGGCCTAAATACAATGGTTTTGAAGGAAAATAGATCATGTCCAAAATTACTAAGGTAATTAAAAATATTTACAAACTAAATACAATGAAGACAATGACATAAAGTCTTCAATGAACTTTTATCCATGTCATGTCTTCCTTAAACTCTCTAGCCATAATGCATGTTGGGTGGGATTCCTTGAACATTTCATCGCCCTAATGATTATTCTAGCCCAAGTGCCAACATGGTTAACCCTGAAGATTTCATTTTAATGATTGTCTTAGCCCAAGTGTCAACATGGTCAACCATAAATATTAATCTAGCTCGCTTTAAAACCATCATAAGACCCACCTCGGTCTCTACCTTTCACCTCGCAGTGTACTAAGTTATGACTTTTGATAAACCAAATTTTTACCATGATTAATATCTATTTGTAAGTAAAATGACTACACAATTATTGACAAAACTCACTTTTTAGTGTTTATTCTTACTTTAGACAGGTACTTAAGAAACAGGGTGAAAATGGGGCAAAATCAGGCCTTTTCAGAGCAATTATTGAATATCTAAGTCAGTATAACCATGCTATGTGGGCCTCGAAAGAGACATAAAAAAATCCCAAAACCCTCTTATAAATAGGAGAAAAGAATACACAAAAGGAGACTCGCCTTAACTCAGAAGAAGAGTTAGGTTTGTGATCTAAGAGATGAAAAATGGCAAGGAAGCTTTGGGTTCAAGGTTTGTGATCTATCTTTATGTACTCTATTATTGGGAGAATGTTTGACTTTGTAATACCTATGTTGGGCTAGGTCTCCTTTTTCTAGGGTTGTGATATAACTATTTGTAATTCCCCTTTGCACTTTGCATGATTATTTAATATCATTTAATGAGTAATTTACTTGCCCATGTTACTTTTATATATCATAACTATTCGAATAGTCATCACCATTGATATTTGAATGTTAGTTGCATCTTAATTGTTTGAACAGTCCTGATCATTGATGTTTGGATAATCGATCTAGGAACTAAGTAGGTTATCATACTCTATTTTTTAAATATCTTAATTGTGTGAATAGTTATGGTCATTGATATTTGAATGATTGATCTGTAAAGCAAATAGGATCTTATCTTGGTAGAATTGGTCAGGTCATCGGGAAAACCTCTGATTGTGTAGAAAATGAATTGGTCTTAATTTGGAATTCGTCATAGCCATTAGGGATGATAAATTAGGATTATAGTGTGGTGTGTATGATCAAACTGACCATAACAAAACTCAGTAGATTATCAGTAATTATTTATTGATAAATAATAAGATTACTTAGTAATAGAGGGCAAAATCATTATATTGAAATCACAACCTTAAGACTTAATCCATTACATCCAAACCAATTTCCTTTCTTGTCTTACTTTCTACTCTAATTCTAAACTATTATGACTCACACATTGAACACCTTTCTCTAGATTTAATTGTTCTTTTACCTTTAAATTGAATTAATTGAGAACAAGGTTTGATCCTTGGATACAATATCTAGACTTAGATTCACTGTTACTACTACGTAGGGTACGCTTGTCCTTAACATGGGTACTCATGCACATACATAGTACCTTTACAAGGAAACCTATGACTTTGCTAAGTTCGTTTCATAACATCTCAACATAGTCCCAAAGGTCACTAGACTTGGCAATCACAAAGTACACAATTGCATCTTAATTGTTTGAACAGTCATGATCATTGATGTTTGGACAATCAATCTAGGAAGTAAGTAGGTTATCGTATTTTAAACATGTTAATTGTGTGAATAGTCATGCTCATTGATATTTGAATGATTGATCTGTAAAGCAAATAGGATCTTATCCTAGTATAACTAGTCAGGTCATCGGGCAAACCTCCGATTGTGTAGAAAAGGAGTCGGTCTTAATTTGGAATCTGCCATGGCCATTAGGGATGATAAATTAAGATCATAGTGTGGTGTGTATGACCAAACTCACTACAACAAAACTCAGTAGATTATCGGTAATCATTTATTAATAAAGAATAAGATTACTTAATAATAGGGGGCAAAAGCATTATAGTGAAATTACAACCTTAGAACTCAATCCATTGCATTCCAAACCAATTTCCTCTCTTATCTTACTTTCGACTCTAATTCTAAACTATTGTGACTCACATATTGAACACCTTTCTCTAGATTTAATTGTTCTTTTACCTTTAAATTGAATTAATTGAGAACAAGATTTAATCCCTTGGATATGATATCCAGACTTAGGTCCAGTATTACTATTACGTAGGGTATGCTTGCCCTTAAATTGTGATATTTTACGCATTAACTTCCCAAAACATGGGTACTCATGCACATGCATAGTACCTTTACAAGGAAACCTATGACTTTGCTAAGTTCGTTTCACAACATCTCAACATAGTCCTAAAGGTCACTAGACTTGGCAATCACAAAGCACATAGTACTTATATTTCAATCATCATTCACATAATCATTTATGAATCATCCTCAAAGAATTAAAATATCATAATAGATATAAAAATTGATTTCACATCTTCAATTTCTATTTCATGTATAATAATATATAATAACAACAACCATAACATTAATATATTTTTAATATTAAAAGACATATTTCTAATTTGGAAGATCAAGTTAGACTACAACCGCAAAGTATACTTAGATTGCCTTTTATGATTTTAAGAAATATTATATTTATAATGAAATTTTGTTAACTAAACTTTACACACAAACTTTTGAATATTTTATAAGATATAAATATATTTTTCCATGAACATTCAACATATAATTAATTATCTTTTGAATACAATATAATGCCCACATATAAAAATATATGATAGTTATCGATGATTCCAAGAGTAATAATTTCTTTTTATAAATCAGACTTGCATAAATCAAAATTTAATTTATGATGGAGGACAATAACAATTAAGTTCAAAGCAAAACTGAAATAAATAATAGCAAACAACAAGAATGTATTATGTGAACATAATATGATGAAATAAATTTATGGAAATGATCAAAGTATAACTTTTGAAAATAAGTTGTTGACACATGGGTCTCGAAAGGATGATAAAAAATATGTTAAAAATTAGAGAAGTCACCACCAATATTTATTTAGGAAAACATTTAAAACCCTCTAAGGAAAAGTGGTCCATGAAACCAAAATTTGTGTTCAGGAGTCAATTATGTGTAGAGAACGTATTAATACCCTACAACGTTCGTCCTAAGGGTTACCTTTAATTAAATCTGCAAAGTTATATAACTTTAAAAATATTTATTTCACCCCTTAAAACATACATACCATTATTTTTTTTTATAAATTTAACATGAAAACTTTTATTAATGAAAATAAATTTATTATTTTAAAAAAATTATTATCATTGTATTTTAGAATTTTTAAATTATCTTTTTGGCTTGGCAGAAATTGTCTCATGCTCCTAAGTATCTCCATGTATAGTAGAGAATCAAAATTTATATAGTTCTTTAGTAAGAATATTTGAGAATTGGGTTTTTTTAATTTTGGTAATTAATTTTTTTATATTCTTGTATTTATTTTGATATATTATTATCACGATCAAATTAGAAGTGCATCAAAAGTGGTCATGATGATTATTTAATATAACCATCAAATCAAAAGTGCATCTAAAGTGACAATTATTAAAGACTATAACTTTTATAATGAGTAAATAAAAAATGATTTGAAGTAGTCATAATTAGAGTTTTGCATTTTATGATTTATATTTTAAAAATTAATTTTAAGGGAGTTTACGATAATCAAATCGGAAGTACATCTAAAATGATTGACATAGACCTTTTTATAATTTACAATAGTTAAATTAGAAATGCATTCAAAGTGATCATTATTCAATTTAAACAATTTAGATAACATAATAATTATAACAACCAAAATTTTATAAGAAAAAAAAATTAGAAGTGTATCTAAAGTTGTTATTTTAGTTTTTATAATAGTCAAATTAGAAGTGCATCCAGAGTGACCATTATTAAAAATTTTCTTTTAAATTAGATATTTAAATAGCGTAATAATTATTAAAATTAGAAAAGTATATAAAGTGGTTATTGTTAAATTCTCTTTTTTATTAATGTTATTATCATTTAGTATTATTGCTAGATGTAATCATAATTTTATTATTTGCTATTTACACTCACAAAAAGCTAAAAATAACACATTTTGGATCTTAAAGTGAAATATGTGCGCTTAGCGGAAAGAGGGTGCAAATAGAAAATGGATAACCAATAATGCTTTGGGTAAGAGGGTGTATTTAGCAGGAAATAGAGGTGTGGAAATAAAACTCGTTATTTGGGTCATGGGGTATGAATAGCATTTATAGGGGGTAAATTTAGTAAAATACATAGTGTTTTTTTTAAAAAAAAAGGTGGGGAAAAGGAGGAACGTAAGCACATGTCCCCTTGCACCTACACATTGAAGAAAGTGAAGGGATTTTGAAATCCATAAAATCATTTTGGGTGCAGAGAAGCGTGAAAAAGAAAAGGGAAGGGCCTCCCCGGCATGGTGTGGCTTCGTTTCTGGAGTGACCCACACCACTGGAAATCACTTTTGGTGATGGTGAACGATGTACGTAATTTTATCCTCTTTCTATTATTTTTTTTCTTTGCTGAGTTTCAAAGTGAATGATAAGAAGAGTGTAAGTTAATACCTGTTGTAGTCTTGCAAACTCTTTTCTTTTGTTTGTCTACCTTGCTTGTTTGTAGTCAATCTTTCTTTCTACTCTTCGTCAAAATTTTTCTCAGCCTTAGAAATTTTTTTCTCTCCCGTTATGTGGCAATCCTTCCCTTTTTATTGTGTTTTTGTGCCTATTTTTAGGATCATATTTTAAATTATTCAATTAAATTTAATGAAGGTTTCATATTTTGAGAGCAAGCTTTCAAAAGCAACAACACTTGGGGTGTGTTGTTAGCTGGCAAAGGAGGAGCAAAGTGGGTGTAGGCACTCAGTGAACGGAGGTGCAGTGGGAGCTTGATCCAACAGGTGCAGTGAGAGTTGGATAAAGCATAACAACATTTTCAAGCCAAAAGTAATAGTTACAGATGCACTAAAATAGCTTTGAATAGCATATTCTTTTTCCTTTCTTTTTTTTTTAATTTTTATTTTTGGCTAGTTGTATTGCATTCCCATTGTATTAAGATTCAAGGAAAAAACTGTTTTTTTTTTCTTCTCCTTTTTTTTTATTGAATCGGGTCTAAAAAAAACCTTATTTTAGACATAAAAGGTGAAAACCAAACATTAGTAAACAGTATAAAATGTGGATAAATTTGTGTGTCTATATAAGTTAATAATAAATGGTAAATAAAATAGAGAATTGAACCATAATATATATAGAATAATAATTATAAAGGACCGGAAGGTAATATTTGAAGAATAATAAATTAAAAACCAGAAATAATATCAAGAAATAATAAATAAAGGATTATAAATAATAAATAAATAACCAAAAGTAATATATGAAGATAATAAATAAAGAATCAAAAATAATATCTAGAGATAATAAATGAAAGACCATAAGTAATATTTGAAAATAATAAAGAAAGGACTAGAAGTAATATATGAAAATAATAAACAAAAGACCTAAAGGTAATATCTGGAGAATAGTAATAATAAATTACCAAAAGTAATATAATGAGAAATAAAAGTTAGAATAGTTAGATATTATTAACTAAACATTTGAAAATTTATTACCCCATTCAGTCTTATTTATAAGACTAAGATAGAAGAAGTTTTCTATCCTTCTTAAGTTCTTATAATAACTAATATTTGTAACGTCTCTTGTATTAATTATTATTTTTAGACTTAAATACCTTTTATCCCTTCTCAAAAGAAATATTTTAGTGACACATATTAGAAGAGAGAAAAAATAAATATTCAAGAAAGTGGTAATTTTGGAGAAAATTATATTTGGGGCATATTAAGCTAATTACTTTTCTTAATATGAATGAATTAGACATTTGGGTCTTATAAATAGGATCAAATCAAGTAATTATTGAAAAATAATAGTTGAAATTTATTTTTAATAATTTTCCATACACAAATGTTATTAAAAAAATAATTTTAATAAAATATTCATAAAATAATTTATAAGTAATTACTAAACAATCTCATAAATTAAATGAGTTTTAATTTATTTAGTGAAAAATACTACAACTATCATTTACAAGAGAGAATTTTACTTAATACTATCATAAGTAAAATTATTATAAATGTCAATATTTTTTATTTAAATATATAATTAACAATACTTTGAAATTCTATAAAATTATTTTAATTTTTTAAATAAAAACTTATATTTGGTTAAATATCCTTCTTCAAGTAATATAGATATGTATATTAAAAGATATTTAAAAATATATCTAACAACAAATTAATATTATAAAGTCTCAACTATGTGATAAAAAAATATTATTAATCAAATTATTATACATCTATTTCCCTTTTTTTTTTTTTAAAAAAGCCTCATGTAGGTAGTATTAGTAAAATATAAATTTTATTAAACAAAAATTCACATAGTAACTAATAAAGAAAAGATAAATTTCCCCTTGCAAAATTTATTATTGATATCAATATAATAATACTATTTTTTTCATAAATATACAATACATATACAAAAATTAAGTTAAAAATATATTTTTACAATACAAAAATTTTTAATTATTATTAAATAATATCATAAATTAAATTAGTTATAATTTCTTTAGTGAAAAATAATAAATTTACTTAAAAATGTATAAAACATGTTTATATATACATATTTGTTAAATAATATTCAATTACATTATTAATATATTTATACCAAAAAATTAGTTGAAATATAAGTAGGTAATATATTTATGACAAATATTTTTTGCAAAATTATACTAAATCTTTTTAATTAAATTTACTTACTCAATAATATTATAAATTAAATTTTTTTTTTATAAAAGAACAGAAAAATATCATTCATGGAAGATAATCTCATGTCATAGACTTAACATTGTAAATCTATTACCCTATTCAATCTTATTTATAAGACTAACAGGGCTATTATTTCAAGTTATAATATTATATTTCCAAGAATTTCATTCCTAGGAATAATAAAAATGAAAATATTATACCTGAGTAAACTTAAAATTGTGTTTGGTTATTTTTTATATTCATTGGAATATTTTAAAATTTTAAAATAATTTAAGTAAGAAAAAAGAAAAAAATAGAAGTTATATATGTATTATAAGTAACTTTCAATATTCTCATAGGAATATAACTTTCCTACTCTATACTATAGGAATAAAAAGTAGAAAAATTGGAAGTTAAAACATTCTTAGGAATAAAAGATTATAGATAATGAAATTTCAAAACTTCTAAAAAACATGAGAAGATTACATTTCCATGTTTACATTTTCGGGAAATATGTTTTAATCCATGAAACAAACACGTCCTAAGATAAAAGAAGTTTTCCATCCTTCTTTTAAGTTCTTATGATATCTAATCTCCATAATATCTCTTGTCTTAATTATTACTTTTAGATTTAAATACCCCTTACCCCTTCTAAAAGAAAGATTCTTGTGACATATTTTAGAAGTGAGAAAAAATAATATTAAAAAATAGTAGTTTTGGAAAAAAATATATTTAGGATATATTTATTGTAATAAAGTAAACTAATTAGTTTTCATAATCTTGAATTATTGATGAATTATGCAATTAGGTCTTATAAATAGGATCAACGGAGGTAATTATAACAAAACAATATAAGAACTTTATGTTTCAGAATTTCACATACAAGAATGTTATAATAAATAATTTTAATAAAATATTCATAAAGTAGTTTTAAAGTAATTTCTAAACAATTTCATAAATTAAATTAGTTTTAATGTATGACTACATAAGCTTTTTATATCTAAAGTTTCACTAAAAATTACTTTTGATCCTTGAAATTCAAAAATAGTTTTTTTAATCCTTGAAATAATTTGTTTTTTTATTAACGTTGTCTGTTCATAAGTTCATATGTATTTGGTTGTGTCATATATGAAATTAAAGAGTGAGGATGTTAGGGTTGAGAAGGAGAGTAATTTACGAGTATAAAAACATGCTATAACAATTTTTTAACGGCGTTAACGAGAAAAGAAAGATTAAAAGCGAATCATAGACTAAAAAAATTATTTTTGCATTTCAAGAACCAAAAGTAATTTTTTGTGAAACTTTAGGAACAAAAAACTTATTTAAGCTTAATTAATTCAATGAAAAACATTACAACTTTCGTTTACGAGAGCTAATTTTACTTGACACTGTTATAAGCAAAACCATTCTAGATGTCAATCTTTTTTCTTTAAACATCTAATTAACAATACTTTAAAATTATATACAATTATTTCAATTTTTTAAATAAAAACTTATATTTGGTTAAATAACCTTCTTCAACTATTATTTAAAATTAGATTATGCATATTAAAAGATATTTAACAAAAAATTAATATTATAAGATCTCATCTATGTGCTAATAAAATATTATTAATCAAATAATTATATTTCTATATGAATTTTCTTAAAAAGAATAAATCTGATGTAGGTACTATTAATAAAATATAAATTTTATTATAAATTTTTTTCACATAGTTGCTAATAAAGTAAAGATAAATTTTCTTATTCAAAATTTATTTATTGACATCTAGGCTTACATAAGTTTTTTATCCTTAAAATTTCACCAAAAATAACTTTTCGTCTTCGAAATTCAAAATATTTTTTAGTCCCTCAAATTAATTATTTTTTTCTATTAACGTTGTCAATTTATAAGTTTCAGTATATTTGGTCGTCTCAGATGTGAAAAGATTAAGGAGGTTAAAGCTCAGGAGTAGAGTGATTCACAAGTACAAAAACGTACTTTTTGTCACAATTTTTTTAACAGTGTTAACTAGAGAAAGACTAAAAGTGAATCATAGACTAAAAAAATATTTTGAATTTTAAAGACTAAAAATGATTTTGTTTTGAAATTTAAGGACAAAACACTTATTTGAGCCTAATATCTATATAATAATACTAATTTTTTTTCATAAATATGCCATACATATATCAAAGTTAAGTTAACAACATATTTTTATTATATAAATTTTTTAATAATTATTAAATAATATCATAAATTAAATTAGTTATAAATTTTACTATAATCTTACTTGAAAGTATTATACACAAAGCCATTGCGCATTAAAAGTTTTTCCATGAGTATTTAAAACTATATATATATATATATATATATATATATTAATATTAGTTTTAATCCTATAAAATTATTTTAGTTTATTTTAATAAAAAAATTACTTAAAAAATGTATAAAACATGTTTATATATACATATTTTGTTAAATAATATTCAATTACGTGATTAATATTTTTATACTGAAAAACTAATTGAAATATAAGCATGTAATATATTTATTACAAGTATTTTTTGCTTTATATTCTAAAAAAACATGCTAAATTTTATAATTAAATTTTATAGAATAATCTTAATATTTTTTGTAACATCCATATTTTTAATAACTAAATTATTACATAATTTTTTTGAAATTAACCTTAGAAATTGGAAATAAGTATTAGGAAGTTTTATTCATCTCAGAATTATAGTATAATGTGGTAAAAAAAATATAATATTTTGTTAAGTTACAAAATAGAAACTAAAAAACTTATTATTGCAATTTTAAGGAATTTTCTTAAACAAATACAACTTTTTGAAAAAAAAATCACTTAGATAAATTTGATTCTGATATGATCTTTTTAAGGTCCAATTATTTTAAATATCTTTTACAACAGATAAAAGACCTAATAATTAAAGTAAGACATGAGAGAATTATTAAGGTTTTTCAAAACATATTCATGAAGGCATCCAAACCAAGAGTTAGTTCATATCTATATTGTGAAGACACATTCACCAAACTTAAAGCAATAATTTGGAGAATAAAATAAACCTAATTTTTTATAATCAAGTTTCATCTGTGGGCTGAAATTTATTTTGGTAGATTACATAGTTTTTGGGCTAAATAATCAATCAATTAAGGTCTATTTTCTAATTATTATGTAATTTTTGTACCTTTTTTATGGAGGATTTTTCATATGATTGTTCATGTTTTTCTAGATAGTTTTTTAGTTTTTAGGGTTCTAAGTCATTATGTATGTGAGTAAGAAATAAATTCTCAATGAAAAATAATGGGACACTGGAAAACCAAGGCTAGTGGGAAATTAATGTCTTAGTGGAGTTTTAATATTTCTTTTCTCAAGGTTGTCCATCTTTAGGCATAAATAGGAGTCTCTTGTAAGCCTTTCCCACAATTACATAATTCAGAATATTAAGTTTGAGTACTTTTGTCTTGTGAGAGAAAATTTGTCTTTGTTCTTGGGTAAGAACTTTATAGTGTTGGTTCTACCGGTAGGTCGCAGTTAGGGTCACGCTGTTTCCTTATAACTTTGGTTCTATCGACAAGTCACGATTAGGGTCATACTATTTCCTTGTTACTTTGGTTCTACAGGCAGGTCCCGGTTAGGGTTAAGTTCCTTCTTTCTTAATTTACATGTTTTCAAGATGATTCACATAGTAGATTCATATCAGATTTGCTTAACGAAAACTACCCAGACCCATAAATTCGCTTAGCGAAAGCTCCATCACTAAGCGAAGGGTAAAAAGAAGGCTAAAACGCATTGACTATAATATCCAAGAAATACAACACAACCAAAACCCCTTTTTGTCATACATATGCTTAATACATCAATTTGCATATAATTTTATACTCTAAACACAAAAATATTTAAACAGTAACAAAAATTATATGCCACACAACTCGTCCAACGAGACATGTCGCCTAGTAGGACATAAGGTACCTCATCCAACGGCATGTGTGAACCAGCAAAAGGTTTTAATAATGGTTTTCCAAATAAGGATTTTTGCTCAGCGAGAGGTGTCGCTGGATGAAAAAAACACAGAAAAATGATTAGAAAGAAAACTTTGCGCTGAACAAGATTTATTGCTGGGGAAAAACCATAGAATTTCCTAACAATGAAAATTTTGTACTGGGAAAAACCTGTCACCTAGCGAGTCTCTGCAAACTGCAGAAAATAGAAATCAACAAAAACTACTAAACTAGTCCAAGAAACTTTTTACACAACCATATTATACATATCAACTATCAAATTCTACCTCTACTAACATTCATACATCAACCTTATATGATCACACTAGTCTATAAAATTATGTATACAACATTCCTTATGTAACATGTTCAGATATGACATAGTTCTATCTCATACATACAAGTCCAAAAACTCAAAATACCAAGTTAATTTACATAAATCTTATACATATACTATTTACATTCTTTCTACAATAAAAAAAATATTCTTTTATTCATGCCCCAAAGTCATTTCTTATCCCACTAATCTTGTTCCCTGCCATTGTCACTATTATCTGCTCTCGTGCAAAGCACGATTATCACAATTATACATAAAACACACATAAGCAAGGGTAAACTCAATACAACATGAAACATTATATCAAACAAAGATAATGTAAATCATCAATCATATATCCATTTCAAAAATTCATTAACAGTTAAATCAAACCATCACATTCAAACTTATATTCCATAGAATATAAGTACTCAGAAACACACAGTCGCATAATCACATAATTAGAAGTTTTCCAGAAAGACTCACTACATTGAATTTGGATACCAAGATAGCGAGCCATTTGAGTTCCCCTACACTAGTATATAGTATCCATCTGACTCATCTAATAACCAGTTGAAGTCTAAGTATGCTCATTAGATAACCAACTAATGTCTGGTCTACTTGACCCAACTTTTCATGACATTGTTATCTAAGTATATTCTATGGTATATCATCGTCTGAAATAGGACTCTAACACTAGTTTATCATTGCCCGACATAGAGCCCTAACACAACACCACCACCCGAATCAGGGCCTTAGCATTAGGATCAGTTAAACCTATTCACCTCCCTAATTCAATGTATCACCTCAAGGGCTATGTTACCTCCTCGTAATAACCCACAACACAATTCATTAATACTCCTTATCAATGAATTACAATCTCCAATGATCCAAAAACATAATTCCAACAACTCATCAAATCAACATAACATCTCATAAGCATGTATCTCATTTCATATACATCACCACAACATGGATCACAACATAATATATCAACAATCGTTTCAATCATGAGTCAATTCTCAAAACAGGCATCAACTCAATACATCATCATTTATCTAATTCTCTAATATCTACATTTCATGTCAAAATCAATATCAATTTCTCCTCATATCTATAAACAACACTTCAAACATAAATTTCATCAGCACAACCAATTTTCACATAAATATAAAATTCAGTTCAAAAGCTAAATTTCTCCTCTACCAAAGCACAATCACTCAAATCAAAAGCAAGGTTTTGACTTCCCTTACCTATTTCTCTTCGATTGAGCTGAATTCAACAAATATGGAAAAGTCCTATCAAAAGAATAATTATGAATCTATCAACAACTCTAAAACAAATGGAAACCTGAAAAATTAAGGTGATGTTTGTTTTGAGCATTTTCTATTTTCATTTTCATAGAAAACTGTAGTGAAAATATGTTTGGTTACAATATATAAAATATTTTTGCTGAAAATATTTTCAAAAGACAACTAAAAATAGAAAAAGTTGTTTTCAAAAGTTAACACTATGTGAAAACTTAATAACAATATTGTAATTATATAAAAAGACAATATATAAATGTATTTTAAACTATATATAGATAATTTATAATATTTTTGCCAAAATTGATTAAATTTAATAATATTATTTTTTGAAAATAGAAAAATCAAGCAAAAACAAACATATTTCTAAATGTTGAAAACTTGAAAATGAAAATCATTTTCAAAAAATGAAAACAGTAAAAATTTTCTTAAACGAAACACCACCTAAGATTCTAAAGAAATTCCCTTTTTAACAAGAACTATAAAATAAACAATGAATGGAGAAAAGTTAAAAAAATTATGATTAGACTTACTTATACTAATCAACACTCAGAATCAGAAGCAATGTAAGAGACTGTGTTGGATTCTGTCAGTTCAAAGTCCACTATGCAACCAAGAACACATCCACGACAGTGAGAGAGAGAAACAATAATGCAGAAAGAGAATAAAGAAAAGGAAGAAGAAATTGGAGGAGGAAGAATAAGGAAGAAGAAAAGGGGGTTGAGGTGTATTTAGTAAATTTCGCTTGCTATATGCATCCCCTCCTAAACAAATTTCCAAAACATATGAAAATTCAGTATGAACTTCCCAAAACAAAATGATAGTAATTATTCTCACCTCTTCACCCATCTAACCATCTTCAAAATGCAAGCGTATAATACTAACACAACTAATAAACTCATCACACCTTAATTTCACTCAATAATTTAAGTAAAAACTTAAATTTAATTTTTCTTACTATTTAATTCATAAGCTTCTTACCTATTATTAAAAACTAGGATCTTATATTGATTGTCGCTCAGTAAGCCATTCATCACTAAGCAAATTCATTTTGTAATTGAATTCGCTTAACGAATGTAATTTCACTTGACAAATGAATTCAAAATTTGGCTATATAGGGGAAACCATATGCAAAATAAGGGGAAGAAAAACTAAATTTAAGCATTTGCGATTATACTACAAGTTTCTTCACCACTCACCATCAAGCCTTTATTAAGGTAAGGTGGGAGTGAAATTTATAAATCTTTGTGACGTTAATCTTAATAAACTTATATGTTTTTTATTACTCTTATGATTATTATTACTTCCAAATACTAAATTTTGGTTGCTTATTAATATACTGATTATTCTAACATTGATTTTTATCATTTTATCACTGTTCAAATCTTACCATTTGGTCCTTTGTTATATATTTATTATCCTCCAGATATTACAATTTGGTCCTTAGGTATTACTATTTAAGTTAGTCTCTAGATATTATAGTCTGTCCTTTGTTATTATTTATCATTTATTCTAGGCTAAATTATACTCGGTGTTCTTCTACTTTATCACTTACATACTTTTTGTCCTCTTTTTTTAAAAAAATTGGTAAAATTCGACCTTCCGTCAAAATGACATTGTTGATTGTTAATATTTGGACATTAACTTGCTTATGTGGCGTGATTAAAAATGGGATTACATATGTGGCATTCTTAAGGAAGGATTAGTTATAATTTGGGTGGTTAGGAAGTTACTGAAGTGAAATTGTTGGAAACGGTAATCGTCCCCATTTACTGCGACTGTTGTGGAGACTCCCTACACTTGGAGACGTGACGCGAACACTATTGGAGATTTTGCAGCTTTTCAAACCCTAAGCCATTAAAGATGCGAAGGGGGAATGAACATAGATAGTGACTGCACGAAGCTAAAAAGTGATTTTGTTTACTTCACGTGTTGGCTCTTTACTTTGTTTTGCTTTGTCATTTACTTTACTGTTGGTTGGTGTAAAATGGGTCGGGTATGTTGGAAATTAAATAGTGTCTCATTGAGGTTGTTTTGTTTCGTGCTTAAACTGTTATATATTAATTTAGGATAATTTATTCACAGACCCACTGATGTTCATAGAATCAAGTTTAACATACATCATGGTGGTAACTTGGTTGATAATCCAGAAACATGTCCTACATGGATATCTGCAAATTCATAAAAGGTTTTGGCTATGCTGATTTCAAAACTTTATGGTATAGGCACCTTGATTTAAGTATTGCATGTATATTACTTCCATTAAAGTCTGACAAAGATGTATTGAAGTTGGCAGGGGATGCCAAAGGTCATGAAATAATTGATTTGTTTGTTGAGCATAATATTGATGTTTCTGTTATGGTTGAGGATAGACAACAAGTGCATGTGGGTATGGTTGAGGTTGATTGTACTGCAAATGAGAATGTGATTGAAAGTCACAATATTGGATGAGAGCTTGTGCCTGTATGTGTAAGTGAACCTACTAGAAGGGAAAATAGTTATCCATATGTGGATGCAGAGGAAAGTGGGTATGGAATTGTTGGATTAGGAGAAAGTGGTAATCTAGATTTAGGTTTTGTAGAGAAAATTGTTGGATAGAGCAAAATGGGTCTGGAAATGTTGAGACAAAGCAAAGCGGGCCTGAAAATGTTGGGACAAGGCAAAGTGGGCTTGAAAATGTTGGGACAAAGCAAAGTGAGCCTGAAAATTTGGGTGCATTAGAAAGAGGTCAACAAAATTTTGTTGCACAACAAAGTGGGGATGAAAATGTTAGTGCATAACAAACTGGTCCAATAGCAGATGAATCTGAACAGGGGAATAGTGATGGTTCACCAATTGAAGACAATGAATATGAGGAGGATTGAGATTGGACCTCAATTCTGTCAAGTCAAACATTTGCAAACCTTGATGATGATAGAGATGGTAACTTGGATAGTGAAGCTAAAGATGAATAATTAATTCCAGATTTTGTAGATGAGGATGATTTTTTGAATGAGCTTGATGCACCTGTTGGAAGTGATGAGAAGGGTACACAAAAAGCTAAATTTCCAAAATTTAGAAAATCTAAAGATAATAATGATACTCACTTTGAACTTGCATGTTGTTCAGTAGTAAATAAGACATAACAAAGGTTGTGAAGACATTTGTAATGGTCATCAACAAAAATCTAAGGTTTAAGAAAAATTGTCAAAAGAGGGTAGTTATTAAATGTGTAAAGGGCTGCCAATTTCATCTAAGAGGGAGTAAGTCTAAGCAAAGTCAGTATTGGCAGGTGGTGAGTTTTATGAATAACCACAATTATGTTAGGACTTCATCCAATAAGCAAGCCAAAAATGAGTGGTTGGCAAATAGATTTGTTCCCTTCTTGAGGGACACTCTTGAAAAAATGACAAATGTTTTTGTCACACTTGTAAGGGACAAGTGGGGTGTGAAGTTGAATCGCATTAGATATACAGAGCAAAAGTTAGAGCCCTTGAGAAAAAACATGGTGCCTTTAGGGAGCAATGCAATCATCTCAAAAGCTATGCTAAATAACTTTCGCGTAGCAATCTGAACAGTACTATCAAAATTAAGTGTGATATGACTAGTAATGGAGTTGTCTTTAAAATTATTTATGTGTGCTTAGAAGCTTGCAAATTGGCATTTGCAACTACTTGCCAACACTTGATTAGGGTTGATGGTTGTTTTCTAAAGGATGAGTATGAAAGTCATCTATTGAGAGCAGTTGGGAAGGATGGAGATAATCAGATGATACCATTTGTTTATTTTGTTGTAGAGGTTAAATGTGGAAATTCTTAGAGATAGTTTTTAGAGTTGTCGTCAGCTGATTTAGACGAAGTGCAAGTTGCATCATGAGCATACATTCCAAATCAGCAAAAGGTACCTTAAATCTTCTTAATTTATTTGTACAAATTTTCAATAACAACTTATTTACATGTATTGGGATTTATGTTGTGAGGTTTATTGCAGGTATTGGGGGAATTATATAGAGATAATGTCCAACATAAATTGTGTGTTAAGCATCTGTATGGGAACTGAAGAAAGTTTATTGTGGACAGTTGAAAGAGATGTTTTGGGGCAGCTGCAAGAGCAACCACCTTTCCTGATTTTGAGAGAGCAATGGATAATCTCAAAAAATTCAATCAAGATGCCTAAGAGTATTTAAACAACAGAACTCATTCAACTTGGACACATTATGCCTACTCAGCAAACACTAAATGTGACCTTCGGGTCAATAATATGTTTGAGACATTTAACAGAGCAATTGTGGACTATAGGGACAAGCCAATAATTACACTGTTAGAAGGGGTCAAGTTTTACATCACAAAAAAGATTGTCAACTTAAAAGGTTTAATGCAAAAGTATGAAGGGTTCATATGCCCTAAAGCATAGTAAATTATAGAGAAAAATAAGAAAGAATCACAATATTGGAATCCTAACCGGGCTGGTGATCATAACATGTCCTTGTTTGAGGTGTCTAGGGATTGTACTAAGTATGTGGTGGACTTGAAGTAGAGAACTTGTAGCTACAAGAAGTGGGATATTAATGGTATACCTACTGTTATGCCATAGCTTGCATATGGTACATTAATAAAAAAGCAAAAGAATATGTAGACAACTTTTACAAGTTAGTTACTTCCATTCATTTATGTAAGTAATTTGACATGTGCCATCTGATTTACGTTTCTACTTTGACAAGAAAAATACATTTATGACAACATATCCCTACATTGTGTTGTCATGCAATAGACCAAAATTGTGGGCCAAAGATACAAGTGAGTCAATTTTGCCACCATCATTGAGGAGAGCCCCTAACCAACCTAAAAAAGTCAAAAACAAGACAAATGATGAGCCTAAGAGTGTGACACAGTTAGGAAGACACTCCACCTTAGTTGTTTGTCATAATTGTGGTGAAGTTGGGCACAATATGAGAACTTGTAAAAGAACGACAATTGCAGACAAAGAAATTCCCAAAGGGGGAAATAAGATGTGAACATTATGTCAACTTTCACTCATTGTGCAACCACTTTCACTATATGGAAAATTGGGTTTACTATACTAGTTAAATTATGCCATTTTTTTCAAATTTCAAACTAAACTTCATATTTAAGGTAGAATGGAATTTAAATGTAAATTAGGTTTTCTCATACTGCATCACAAGACAATAACAAAATGCATTGAAATGACATTATAATTGGATTTAAACATCTCATAACATTAAGATGTCAAAATACATACATTCAAATTTCATACAGCAAGTAAACCAATAACCCCTAACATCAACAACTTTCCCCTAAACTAAACCAACAACCTCTAACATCAATAGCTTCCCCCTAAACTAAATCAATAACCTATGACATTTAACAACTTCCCCCCTAAACTAAAACAATAACCATAAACATAAATAACTTCCCCTAGCACTAATGGTAACAGTAAGAATAAACACAATTCCTATACTTATAATCAACCGAACAACAAGTAAGATTTCTCTTTTGATTGTTGCAGCTCTTCCACCTTCCTAAGCAAACTGAGAATGATCATTTTCTCTCTAATGTTCGACATTGGATCATACCATTCAAAAAAATTGCATCTTTTACTCCCTGTCACCTGCATTTCATCCATTTCAAACATGAGTTACAAGTAAACATGAAAAATCTAAAATACAAAGACTTCCACTATAAGTTATAGTGATACCATCCCTGTCTCACCATGTAAGAGCTACATCTGTAAAATCTTCTTCCAGGGTTGTCCTACATCCAAAATGTCACCAATGGAGCTTCTAACCCGTATTCGCCGCCTTCGAGCTCTAAAATTTAAACTGTACGAGATGCCACTTGCTTTCATGTTAGTATGCAAGGTGGGCAACAAGCTAAACATGATGGTGTGTGATAATGAACATTAAATCAATTTAGGGGTTTTAAACAAGACAAAAGGGCTTTTACATAAAACCTAAATCAATTTGGGGATTTTGAACAACTGACTGATACTAATGTGCCACATTAGACAATAATTAACCTCCTAAGCAAGTCAACGTCAAAATATTAACAATCAATAGTGTCATTTTGGCCGAGGCGAGTACACAAGTGATAAAATAGGGGGACACCAAGTATAATTTAGCCTTTTTTTATATTATTTAACTTTTTTTTAGAAGTTATACTTTGATCCTTTTCTATAAATTTATTTCATCATATTATGTTCTAGTTCTTTGCTATTCTTATTTCAATTTTTCTTTGAATCTTAATTTTTATTGCTTTCCATCATAAATAAAATTATGATAAGTTTTGGTTTATGCAATTCTAATTTATAAAAATTATTACTCTTGGAATCATTAATAATATATGTATTATATTTTATTCAGAAGATTGTTAATTATGTGTTGAATGTTGATGGTAAAATAAAATGATAGACATGAATATATCTTTAGAAACCAATATAAAATATTAAAAGAATTGTATGAAAAGTTTAATTAGAAAATTTAACAATAAACATGATATTTCTCAAAATTATATTTTAAATTTATAAAAGATAATTTGGGTATGCTTCGTAATTGCAGTATAATTTGATAGTCCACATAAGAAAATATGTCTTGTAGTATTAAAATGAATCAATTTTATATCAATGTTTATTATTATTATTGTCCTTGATGTAGAAATTTTGAACTAAAAAACTAATTTGTATCTATTATGACTTTCAATTCATTGAGATTGATTCATGATTAAAATATAAGTACTATGCACTTTCGTAATTGACTTTTGGAATTGTTTTAAGATATTGTGAGATGAACTTAGCAAAGTCCTAAGTTTTCTTGTAATGGTATCATGCAGCTGCATGAGCACATGCACGTGTTTTAGGAAGTCACAACTTAGTACACTGTGAGATAAAAGACAGAGGCTGAGTTGGGTTCTAAGATGGTTTTAAGTTAGGTAGATGAATATTTAGGTTAGTCCATGTTGACACTTGGGCTAAGATATTCATCAGGTAGATGAATGTTCTAGGCAGACCATGTTGGCACCTGGGCTAGGATATTCATATGCCTAAAACGTTCCATAACTGCTTAGCATCCTCAAGATTGTGTAGTGTATATCTTTCTCGAGTTGAAAGAATGCCTATTTATATTTTATGATGGCTAGGTAGCCAAAAATTTGTAATTGGCAGATATCCAAAATTTTGTTATAGGAAGATTGCCCAATTTATCGAGAAAATTATTCTACCAAACTAAGGAAAGATATATGACTATCAATCACTTCCCAAACAAATCGTTGATGATTATAGTGAATCATCACAAATTGGTTATGAAACTATACATAAAGTTGAATGAGATTGAGTTCAAACATTGAGATGAGCGAGATTGAGTCTATATATTGAGTTGAGTAAGATTGAGGCATACGTCAAACCTTAGGCCCTTATTGTTTGCTAAGTTTATTAAGATTAACATTGATGATTTATAAAAACCTCACTTCTTGCATGTATTTCTTTTCATATATGTTCGTGGTATGAATAGAAGATGAACCTGATTAACAAACTATGTTAAAGGATTTAAATGATTTCCTCTTAATATTGAACTTATGAACGAGTCACTCATTAATGTTCGAGTACTTTTAGGCCTGTAAAAAGTCCATTACTTTGACTTAGGACTTTTTAGGATAGATAATTATAACAACTAATGTATTTATAATTTAAGTATTTTAGATAGAGTTTAATTGGTATACACTGTCAGTATAAAGATCTTTACACTGACAATCAATCATGACCCTTCATTTATGGTAAATTTGTTGACTTTACTAGTTACTACCTTAAAAGTCTAATAAATGAAAAGCCATGATTGACTGTCAGTGTAAAAATCTTTTACATTGACAGTGTATACCAATTAAACTCTTTTAGATAACAATGTTTTGAAATAAACTATATTTTGGCTCACAACGTTTGCAATAAGATTATGGTTCTTTATGTAAGATCTTTTTAAAATCTCCCTCATTTTTAGAAATACTTTTAGTAAAGAATTAGGGTCGTTACAATTTAGTGGTATCAAAATAGTTGTCTTATCAAGCCTAGGATATGGACTTGATTATCGCTTGTTGTGTGCTCCTGTATTCTCTATTAAAAAACAGAATTGTAAGATATGTAGATAATAAGGAAAAAAGCAAGGACAATCATCGTAACCTATAATGACTTACTCTAGAAAAAGTACTTGGCAAATTTTCCAATCTTAAAATTTTACTATTATTGGTTAAGATACAAGAAAGTAAGATGAAGAATTTTAGGAAAAATTATGGATAAGGAAAAACTTGATACTTAAGAATGTCCATTGTGACTCCCCTCTCTTTCCTGGGAATTGACTTAGAATTTGCCAATTACAACCTACAATTCTTTCTCCAATTTAATGTATTATTCTAAGAAAAGACTAAAACAATGATTTCTATTTTGGGAAAAGACGACTGCTAAACCAAACCCTGCATAAGAATTATTAGAAAGAATGACGACAATGTTAGAGAATATGAATCAAGGACAAAACGTTGAATCTTCAGAATATTGAAGATTAGAAACATTTCGCAAAAATAACCCACTAATGTTTAAAGGAGTCTTTGACCCTAATAATGCCTAATCCTGGATGGCTAACATCGAAAAGATATTCATCGCAATGGGATGTCCTAATAGATAAGATTATATTTGCAACCTTTGTACTCAGTGGAGAGATTGAGAACCGATGAAAATCCACCAAACAAAAACTAGAAGTTTAAAGAAGACCAATTTCTTGGAAGACTTTTAAGCAAAATTTTTTGTAATTATAAAAATTTATAATTTAAATATATAATTATAAAAATTACTAATTTAAATATATAATTATAAAAAATTATAATTTAAATATATAATTAATTTATATTATAATTATTTTGAATAGCTTTTTGTTAATCTAATAATTAATGATGTTGTTATTTATCATTTTACAACTTTTAGTTCATTTTAATTACCAAACACTTACAGTTAGCTTTTTAGCTTTCAATTAGTTTTATTAAATATTCTCTCAATAAAAAATACCGAACAATAAACAACCATCGAAACGAAAAAAACGTTTTAATATTGATTTAAATGTCTTTTTGTTAATCAAATTTATGTAATTTTAATTTTTGGTTCTAGAGTTTAAACTTATTTCTTTATTGTTTTAATTTTGCAAAATACTTGTTTTTAGTTCTACTTACGTAAAAACAATTGTTACAATTTATATATTAAAATTTTCAAAAGTTATTTTGAGGATCGAAAAATACACATTATTTATATGAGGTATTAAAATTTACTTCATAGTATATTAAGTTTGAGAACAATATATATGACTGAATTTCTTACACACATTTTATATATTTTAATTGATAAAATATTATTTTAATGTGTTAAAAATATAACATATTTAAAGAAAACAAGTATCCTAGGAGGATGTGTTAAAAATATAACATATTTAAAGAAAACAAGTATCCTAGGAGGATTTAATATAATGAATCTCGATTTGACATTTAAAGTATATTATTTTTTTTTTCATAAACGGCTAGGATTTAATATAATGAATATATTTAGCTCGGTTTGACATTTAAAGTGTATTCTTTTTTTTTTTCATAACGGATACTTTTATGTGTAAATATTGTATATTTTATTTCATCCATAAATCTATTTTCTTTTCTATGAGTTGTTTTAATGTTAATTAAAATACTAATATATATTTAAAATTTTACTAGTATGTGTTATTAATACAAAAAGTTTTTCATTAAATTATGATAAATTTGTTAATTTTATTAGTTAATATTTTAAAAATTATATAAATAAAAATATATGATTAAATGTTAGTATAATATTATTTTATATTATTAGTGTATAATAATTAAACTTATATATTTATTATGAGAATAATAGAATTTAAATTCTAAATTATTAGTTAAAAAAAATATTCCACACTAAAAGAATTAACGAGCATAATGTGCTTGACTGCCTAATGCCAATATGTCTGATTTTTAGAAGGTGCACTAAAAACAAATCTGAAATTAGAATCATTAAATAAGTAGCACGTAGAAACTTGAAAAAGTCGACAATGAAAAAAATGTTGATAGTGAAAGACTCTGTCGACTATCATTTAGTTTAAAAAGAATATTTGTGTAATAGTGTATATAGGTGTAAGGACTGGTATTTTTTATTAATTTTATTAATAAAGAATTTTGAATCATAATAAATATAAAAAAAAAAATTAAGATATGTGATTTAAAAATATAAATATAATTAATTTTAAATTTAAATATAAAAAAAATTAAGTTAGCGTAACGTTTTGTTGTAAATAAAAAGAATACAGTATATCTGTTTTAAAAGAGTGTTGGAACAGAAACACGTTACCAAAAAGTTGTTCCCATAAAATGCAAAACATGTAAGAGGAAATTTAGAGCAGGTGGCTGAACAAGCTTGTTCCACAGTGTCTTAGCACGTCGAAATGGATCCGCGTGTGCCTTTAATTTTTTGAATAAACAATAATAATTTTAAAGTGATGTGTGCGTGCGTGCTAAAACCAAATCCCCCGCAAAACAACCCCCCACTGACACCGGTTCCCAATTCATTATTCCTGCCGCAACCTTATTCGTCAACCACTCCACGGTGCCGCCGTCGCTCTTCCCGGCGTTTTCCCACGCGCCCACACGTCATTTCCACGCCCTTCTTGTCGCTTTTCACTTCCACATTCCACATGGGTTTCGTCCGTTAATTATTTTCATTAATTAGGGGTGTGTTTCTGACGCTCCTTTAAAGCGGCGTGAGGTTCGGTAAATCGAGATAGCATCCTCTACGGTATGAACCTAAACGATTACCAACATTTGCTCAATCGAGTTCGTCCACGTGCGACAAATCAATAGAAACCACCGGGGTTCACATGAACCTCACCTTATTCTAACACCCCCTTCTCCTTTACCACCAGAATTAAATAAAGCTCGCTCTTCCCCATCGTGCCTCTTCTCTCCAATTCGCTTCCATCTTTCTCCCCGCGCGTCTCCCAGAGATTTCTAGGGTTTTCAGTGAAATTGAATTGATTTTCCGTACGAACGCAGGAGAGAGACTAGGGTCTTTATTTATTCTATTTTTTTTGCTATTGATGGTGACCGCGATGAGTCATTGCATTGGTTTCTGAATCAAATTCCACTTCCGAATCTCAGTTCCTTCAATGTGATGACTCCTGACGCCGCCGGTGAATGGCTCGATTTCGTTTCCGGCGCCTCCGATTCCTCGTCATCCTCGCCGCCGTCGCCGTCGCCGTCTCCGCGCGTGACGAATCGGAGTCGGAGCGCGAACTTTCGGTGACCGATTTGGATTGGAACCTCTTCCATCAGGACTACTCGCCGCCGGCGCCTCCTCCGCCACCACCGCATCCGCCGTCGGTGTCCTGCGTGGACGATCTCGGCGGGGTCGGGACGCTGGACACGACTTGCAAGATCGTGAACGACGTAAACCTCACCCGCGACGTGTACATAGCAGGGAAGGGCAATTTTAACATCCTCCCTGGGGTGAGGTTCCACTGCGAGATTCCCGGGTGCATGGTAACGGTTAACGTCACTGGTAATTTTAGTTTAGGTAGCAACTCGTCCATTGTGACCGGGGCTTTTGAGTTCGAGGCGGAGAATGCTGTTTTTGGTAACGAGTCGGTGGTGAATACGACGGGCATGGCGGGGGATCCTCCGCCACAGACGAGCGGCACTCCGCAGGGGGTTGAGGGCGGTGGAGGGGGTCACGGCGGGAGGGGTGCCAGCTGTCTCGTCGATACGACGAAGCTTCCCGAGGATGTTTGGGGAGGGGATGCGTATTCCTGGGCTACGCTGCAGAACCCATATAGTTTTGGGAGCCGCGGAGGGTCGACGAGCAAGGAGAGTGACTATGGTGGGTTGGGAGGGGGGCTTGTGAGGATGACGGTGCATCAAATTGTTGAGATGAATGCAACTGTTTTGGCTAATGGGGGTGATGGAGGGACCAAAGGTGGAGGCGGTTCTGGAGGCAGCATCTACATCAAGGCTTACAGAATGTAATAGTTTTTGTTTCTTCATTTATTTTTGTCCTTTCTTGGTTAATATAAATATACTCTTGTTGAATAGAACTATTTTCCGTTGTCATCATGGAATATTTATTCTTACTGTATTAGCTGTTTTTTTTTTGCCACCTCCTTTGACGTATTTATATTTTTCTTTTGTGAAGTTATTAAGACACTTTTGAATAATATGATCAATGCAATTTTTGTTACAATTTGTAGATCAACGTTGTAAGTTCCCTGGTTTTATACAACGAACATGACTGATATGACAAGTTACTATGATTCTTTTATTTTAAATATTGAATCTGAGGTTCTTTATAAACAACTGCTTGTGTTTTGATGTTGTTGCATTCGAGATGTGTTTGTCTGTATACTCATCATCGTAATGGTCGTGATGATTTATGTTCAGATTGCTATAACCTATATTTTATAGGAAACTGTCTTTCAAGCCTAAAACAAATAGTCAGCTGATGAATGTATGAAATATAAATATAAAATAAAATACAGTGGAGGGATCTTTTGTCCCTAATTCCTTGTTCATATGCCTTGATGTGTAGAGCTAAATGCCAAAAATGGAATGTAAAATTTAGTCTCGTGCTTGATTGCAATTGAAATGTGATGTATATTTCATGAATCTAGTTTTTATGCTGTTTCATTGATCTCTTTTTTCTTAAAAGAGCAGGACTGGCAATGGGATTATAAGTGCTTGTGGAGGTGAAGGTTTTGCTGGCGGTGGAGGTGGGAGGGTTTCAGTTGATGTGTTCAGTAGGCATGATGAGCCTAAAATATATGTCCATGGTGAGGATTTTTAGTTTATGCTCTGGCTAGCTGTTTCTAAATATTCTTTGAAGAAATCCTTCCCTGCAAATTCAGTATTCATATATGATTATCCTCTTTTAATGTGTGTGTGTGTGTGTGTGTATATATATATAGGGTAACGAAGGGAGTGCTTGCACTGGAATGACACTTTCTTTGTTTTGTTAAAGGGTTTCATTTAGAAATCAACCTGTAGCTTTTTTAAGGATTTTGGGATAAAACTTAGGTTGCTTTCCATAATTAAGTACCACATGAGTTGGCAAATAGGATTTGATGACCAACTCTGTAGGCTATTCATCCTATTTCTTGGACAACACTGGTAGGTAGTACAAGAGGTCTTTAATTAGTTGAATGAGTACCTTTGGCTTATAGTTAGATGGCTTGACATTCTCATATGCCTTTATTTTGAGTTTTAACTTGTTGGGACTCCAAACTTATCATTAGTTATGCTGACTGCAGTGCACAATTGATTTCTTATTTCAGGGGGTAAGAGCCTTGGCTGTCCTGAAAATGCAGGTGCTGCTGGGACTCTTTATGATGCAGTCCCTCGAAGTCTTATAGTTGATAACTATAACATGACAACTGATACAGAGACACTTCTCTTGGAGTTTCCAAACCAACCCCTTTGGACTAATGTTTATGTTCGGAATAGGGCTAGGGCCACGGTTCCATTGCTTTGGAGTCGAGTACAGGTTCGTCAAATGAAGATCAATATATTTGCTGGATGTCTCAATGCTGACACTTCAACCCCCCCTCCTTTTATTTTGCATCTATTCTCAAAATAATTTTGAAATTCGTTAGTAAACTCAAACTGAGCATGCAAACACTTTTGATTACCTCTTATGAAACTCAAAACCATCTGATTGAACCTAGACCTTTTTTGAAAAGAAAATTTACTGGTGTTTGACTTCTACTCACTACCCAGTTTGATAAGCTATGGACCTGTTAAATTCTGATCTCCCACCTTTCACTCAATCTAATCAATGATGCCTCGATTTTAATATTTTATATTGTCATGATCATTCTTGCCAAAGTTGATTCCCTCAAAGAATAACAAAGTTGATTCCCCTTGATCTTGACTTCTACTGTTTTTTAATAGTTCAGAAGCTTTTTTTTTTTTAATAGTTCAGAATCTTTTTTTTTCATAATAGCATTAACTAAGATAAAATTAGTTGAATTTGCTTATAATTTGAGTCCAACACACAGTACAACTTTTTTGTCTATATACGAGTCTAGAGTGAGTATAATCGTCTAAATTCTAATGTATTTTCCGGGATGGGTGATGCTTGGTTAGATATATAGGAAGTCAGCTCCCTATTAGTATTCTGGGTTGGCTGCTTGTTATAGGATGCCTCTGCCTCTATTATTTTTTTATAAAAGGTTTTCTATTTATATTTGCTTCCTTTCTGATGAATTCTTTCCTAAAAAAAATAGTAAGTTTCCTCCTTGTCTTCCCTTCATACTGTGATCCATGTTCTCTTTTAATTTTAATCTGTTTTGAAAAAAAAATATGGCATGTGAGGGCATTTGTCTTTTCCTTTTATTCATTATATAGGTGCAAGGACAGATAAGTATCTTGCAGGGTGGGGTGTTGAGCTTTGGGCTACGACACTATGCTACATCAGAGTTTGAGTTATTGGCTGAAGAACTGTTGATGAGTGATTCTGTGATGAAGGTAGTTAGCAGATCCTTTTTCTTGAGACATTGTTGACTCGTAGTTCCAGTATCTGTTGCATCTTTGAATTGTGGTGTACAACTAGTAAACACACATGACCAAATCATACATAGGCTGCACTATTTTTTTAAATTTTTCTAACACTTTATTCTTAAAATTTTATGAAAAAGGTATATGGAGCTCTACGCATGTCTGTAAAAATGTTCTTGATGTGGAACTCAAAAATGCTCATAGATGGTGGGGAAGATGTAGCCGTGGCAACTTCCCTTCTTGAGGCTAGTAATTTGATTGTTCTCAGGGTATTTAACTACTCCTTGACTGCACCATGTTATTGCATGTGTTATCTTCACATTTGACTTATCATGTTTCATTAATAGGGGGCTTCGGTGATACATTCTAATGCAAACCTTGGAGTTCATGGACAAGGTCTGCTTAATTTATCGGGACCAGGAGATTGGATTGAAGCACAACGTTTGGTTTTATCCCTGTTTTATAGTATTCATGTGAGACTTTGTTTTATTTTCATAACCAATCTTTGTAATTTTGTGTCTCTTTTAAACATTTGATTTTCCCCGTCTGATTTTTCTAGATTAATCAATTAGGATTTAGGAGATCTCATTTCTTTATCATTAGATTAAGTTTTGTTTTTCATCAATCTTTTCAAATTGGTAATATGTTTCTTATCCTTTTTATTTTTACTAGTTAACCATAGGGCATTTTTCTGCAGATTAGTAGTTAGTTGTGTGCTATTTTACTCTTTTTTTATATAGAAAAACAATCTAGTATGGTATTGCATATCCTAATACTACTGAACTGTGTTTATCAAAGAAAAAAAAAATTACTCAATTGTTAATACATTTTGGTTATGATAGTATACTGAAATAATACAAAGAAGTTTACCTTCTGGTAAAAAAAAAATCCATTTTAGCCAAAAAAAAAAAGCTCTTCAATTAATATTTATCAGACAAATGTAACCTTGAGCTGAACATCAAAGAGATGGAATGGAAACAATCCTATCATCTGCTATGTGAAGTCGACGAGAACTGATAAATTTTAATCATTCTGTTCCAACCAAATATCCCAAAGCAATGTATATAAAGCTAGTAACTACAAATTTTTATCCTTGTTATGCCTTCCAAAATTTCTATAGCTATTCCAAAGAAACTGTTTTTTGTGTCTATGCTAAAAAAATTATGAAAACAGAAATTGTCTGGGGAAAATATCATAATAACTACTGAGCATGGATATTGGTTCTCCTTACATGTCAGGATCTTGGGCTTTATTTGGGGTGCAATGATCTGTTCTTCTCTCTTGTGCCATTCTTTTGGTGGCTTAGTTGTTCTCTTCTGATGTTCTTGGTTCTCCCAGCGCTTTCAGTGTGGTTCTTATTAATTCCATCTTTTTAAATGAAAACATTGTGCTAACTTGGTTGTTTTTTGACATTACCCAATGATGATAGTATTGTATATGCTTGTGCTTTGTTTGAGCATTATTTGGTCTTACGTCTGCAACTTGAGTTTGTTTTTGACATTTTTCTTGTAGGTTGGGCCTGGATCTATCTTGCGTGGTCCATTGGAGAATGCAACGACTGATAATGTGTATGTTTGGATATTGTCAAATTGTTATTACTTATTAGTTGATTTCTCATTCTATGCTTTGTTTTCTAGTTTTGAAGCTTCCTTACTTTTATGGTTGACAGTACTCCAAAGCTTTATTGTGATAGAGAAGATTGCCCCCGTGAATTACTTCATCCCCCTGAGGATTGCAATGTGAACTCATCCTTGGCATTCACACTTCAGGTACTTCATATATGTAAAGTATTGACAGATAATACATTTTGTTACACAAATCTATAGTTGAAACTTGAAAATTCTGTATGTTTCCTTTCTAGATCTGCAGAGTCGAGGACATCCTTGTTGAAGGCATTATAAAAGGTTCTGTGGTTCATTTCCACAGGGCTAGGACCATAAGTGTTGAATCTTCTGGAATAATATCTGCCTCTGGAATGGGTATGCTTCTTTGTTGTCTGCGTGGGGTTGTCACTTTTTAAGTTAAATTGCTGGATTTCCTATACTGATTGTCTAAAGAAATTGCAGGTTGTACTGGTGGTTTGGGCCATGGAAATATTCTAGGTAATGGTATTGGCAGTGGTGGTGGGCATGGTGGTAATGGTGGGGATGCATGCTACAATGATTATCATGTCAAAGGTGGCAGTTCATATGGGAATGAAAACCTGCCTTGTGAACTTGGTAGTGGAAGTGGAAGTGGAAGTGGAAATGGCAACTCTACTAGTACCACAGCTGGGGGTGGTATTATAGGTATGCCTAAGTTTATGTTTGGATCGGTTACTGTTTCTTTATCTTTATGAATAATGGAAGATGTTCATTGCCACAAGATTTCTTCTTTAATTCATATTTTTGTTGTATTATTATTTGTTAAGCAGTTGTTGGATCATTAGAACATCCTTTATCGAGTTTGTCCATTCAAGGTTCTGTGAAAGCCGATGGAGGGAATTTTAAATCAGATATGATAAGCAAAAAATTTGCAATTTTTGACAATTTTACTGGAGGTCCTGGTGGTGGATCTGGTGGCACTATACTACTGTTTCTCCATACACTTACCATTGGGAAATTGGCTTTGCTTTCTAGTATTGGGGGATATAGCAGTTCTAACGGAAGTGGTGGTGGAGGTGGTGGAAGAATTCATTTTCATTGGTCCGATATTCCCACTGGTGATGTTTATCAGCCAATTGCTAGTGTGCAAGGAGACATACAGACCTGGTATGGGTATTGCCAGCTTTTGCTGCAATTCTACAATATTTTTTATTTTGATTTTGCATAACATCTTCGCCCGCAATTATGTATGCAAGAAACTTTTTTTAGCAATTTGTGCCTATTAGCTAAAGAATGTAACCCATGCTGTATTATTCCTTTTTTCAGTCAAGATAGCTGCATTTTTAACCAAATATGTATCGTTACCAGTGTCTGATGTTAATCTTTGCTATTGTTTAAATAGCTGTTGTTGCCATTGATGTTTGTGTCATTTTTTTTCCCTATCCTTTCCCTATATATCCAAAGGAATATATTTTATTTTTTTCCCTTCTGTACCATCATGGTAACAGCTTCTTAGATAGGCATCTTCGCAGAAGAAGAATATTTGTGAACGATTTTTTTTTTGTTAGAAAATGAAGTATTATTAAATACACAAGTTCATCTGGATTCTGGAACCAGAATAAGGCATTCTGACGAGCTAGAAAAAGTTTAAAAATAAGAAAGAAGTAAACATAAATAAAGGAAACTTGGGAACAACAAGGCTGATAAGAGATGGATGCTCCTTAAAACAGCCTTGCAAGAAACTCATGAGAGAGTAAGAACATGACCCTATGCCAGACTAAATTTAAGGGCAATAAAACACCCTTAAATAATTGTGCACCTTACCTTTCTGCAAGTATATGCGCCTGTAATAGCCAAGTTAGCATTTTTGGCCTTTCTACTCTTGTCATCCTTTAAACTGGATCTAAAAGACTGCTCTAGCATAAAATGACATTCACATTTCACCAGTGGTCATCTCTCATTTCAGATTCTGAGATGTTTGAGGTTTGTGAAATCCTTCTAGGCCAATATATTTCTTTTTCTTCAGTGTGGGGGTTGCTTTTAGAAGAGAACTTGTTTCTTTTCATTTTGTTTGCTTTGGTGTTAAAAACTTATAACTTTTAGCTGGTATATTTTGAGAATTTAATTAGGATACACTGGCTATGCAAAGTTTTTTTAGAGTCGAATCACGAATTGTCATGTATGATCAGATTGTAGAATAAAAGTTGTATGCTCATCTAGGAGATTAGGATGATTTCTAATAGGTTGGTAGCGTAAAATTAATTATGCCTCGGACTCCGGTGGATAATTGTATATGCTAATGGTAATGGTATGTGACATGCTTCTCTCGAGGTTGGAGGGGAACTATGCCTGGGGTTCCTGTGGATGGTTGCAGTCCCTAACTTCTGAAAACTTAAAAATATCCTCTTTTTGTATGAATTTATCTTCTTTTTTTCCATTAAGTTTTCTATTTTAGTTCTATATCATCTTGATTTCTGAACTTTCTTTTCGATTAGTGTTATAATGGCATTTTCAGTCCTTCATAATTTTATCTGATCATGGTAGGGGAGGAAAGGGTACTGGCCAGGGTGGCTCTGGTGCAAATGGGACAATAACTGGGAAGGCTTGTCCCAAAGGGCTGTACGGTACCTTTTGTGAGGTATATTTTCTTTCCACCTCCCACAAATTCTGTTATATTTCCATATTTTATGTGCTTTGGTAGCTAGCTTTTTGATCATGGGTTTCCATATTTGTTGGATTTTAAACTTTATTCTGTGTCCTGGTGGTTGTCTAAATCTGTTATTTTCAATGGCTAAGTGTATGTGAAGGGATGGTAGTTTTATCAAAATGGTCATGATCACTATTTAGGTTATGCATTCATTTTTTTTCCAGCCACAATATGGTGGTTGGTTTTTGAGTCTAGAATGTTGATTACATTTCTGACAGTGATGTATTGCCGTGCCGGTATATTCAAGGATAATTTAGTTCAATTTTTGGGGGGGATTATACTTGAAACGATGTTAATGTGTAGTTAAAGCAGAACATGAAAACAACATCCAATGGTTGGAGCTATAATCTACTGTCTTTTACTGGTAAAAATGAGTTTCTATCCCAATGCCATGGTTTGATAATTTTATTCCTTTCTGTCCCGTCATCTGTCTGTTCCATTCTTCATTTCCACCAATCATCGGATATTGCATAGCCTTTGTATATTGGTGAAAAATATTTCTTCAAGTTATCCTATTTACCTAGCTTTAGCATTGCGTAAAATTTATACAAATTGTTACTTTGTGGAGTTTTACTTGTGCAGTTTTTAAAGGCTTTGTGCACTGAAAATATTATCTTAGCTAAGGCATAGTCTTTTCTTTTCTCAATTTTTTTACTGTACCAAAAAAATATAGTATGTTCATTATTATTTCTAGCCGAATGCTGCTTTTAAGGTTTATATACAAGGCTAGGAAAGGGAAATTTTTTTCTTGCAATTTATAGCTCTATGACTAGTTAAAACTATATTTAACAAAGGTCTTATCTCATGCATGTTACCAGGATAGTAAATATATTTAAGGGTGTTTTGAGAGTAAATTAGTGTTGATTTTGAAGGATTCTGTGTGAAAATAAAATAAATACAAGCCTAGAAATTTGAAATGCTCTAGTAATAACTAATAAGGTAATTGGCAGATTAGTGCTGGATTTATCTAAAGATGACTAGGGAAAAAATGGACTGCAATTGAGTGTGAAGACAGGTGAGGGAGGAATGCTTTAAGAGAGCCAAAAATATGTAAACAATCACACCAATGCCCACATCAGCAGTATGTTTTATTTAGCCTAGAGCTTGTTATGCCTCATCTTTTATGCTGACAATGACCTACTGTTGTTAAATAATCACTATAGTGGCATCATAGCACCATGACATGGCGTATTTTTTGTCAACCACCATAGCCAATTTGTGAAGGGATGCTTGCCATGGCGATGCCATAAGGTGCTTTAACATGTTTTTATGGCAGAATTTTGGCATGTGGTTATGTTCCGTAATCCACCATCGACAACACTCAGTGTGCCTTTTAATTACATATGCATGGTCGCTAGTAAATTGGTGATGCTACTCTATCTTGGTGCTGGTGAGCCACTTGACTGGATCTCACCTTTGCACCTAGACTGACCACTGATTTGATAACACTAAATTAGAGTAGATTTCTAGTCATATGCTATATCAATGCTTACCCTCTTATGTTCTTTTGCTGTTTTCTTGTTTTTCCATTTTTTGATGACTAACTGATGCTTGTACTTTTATATTTTCTAGTCATATGCTTTAATACTTCTTGCTTGCCTCCAGGAATGTCCAGCTGGGACTTACAAAAATGTTACTGGATCTGATAAATTACTTTGTCAACGTTGTCCTGTTAATGAGCTTCCTCATCGAGCTGTTTATATTTCAGTTCGAGGTAGATTTTCTAATTCAATGGATGATTACATTTTAATATATATCAATGTGTAATTTTCCATGTTGTCCTTCTGTGTAGGTGGTATTACTGAAACCCCTTGCCCCTACCAATGTGTATCAGACAGATATCATATGCCTGACTGTTATACTGCTCTTGAAGAGTTAATTTACACATTTGGTGGGCCTTGGTTATTTGGTCTTTTTCTCACGGGTCTCTTGATCTTGTTGGCACTGGTGCTTAGTGTTGCAAGAATGAAATTTGTTGGGGTTGATGAATTACCAGGCCCAGCACCCACTCAACATGGTTCTCAAATAGATCACTCCTTCCCTTTCCTAGAGTCACTAAATGAGGTGTTTATCTAAACATGGGATTTCTTTTCGAATTCGTTAATCTGATTTTTATAATTAAGATTATGCTCCTTAAAAGTTGCTATTTTGCTTTTTATTTTCAAGAATTTTTAATTAATGGCATGATAATGACATGTTGCGCAGGTTTTGGAAACAAACAGAGTCGAGGAGTCCCAGAGTCATGTTCACAGAATGTACTTTATGGGACCTAATACTTTCAGTGAGCCCTGGCATCTACCGCATACACCTTCGGAGCAAATAAAGGATGTTGTGTAAGCAAACATTCCTTTTATTTCAACATTATATTATATCCCTTAGTTGAAATTTTAGGATGACAGCTTTTTTATTTGTTAATTATTTTATTTGGTTATGATATTGAGATGGAGATCTTCCAACACTTAACATTGGCAGTTATGAGAGTGAATTCAATACGTTTGTGGATGAGATTAATGCTATAGCTGCTTATCAATGGTGGGAGGGAGCAATATATAGCGTTCTTTCTGTTCTTGCTTATCCACTTGCATGGTCCTGGCAACAGTGGCGCAGGAGATTGAAGTTGCAACGGTTACGCGAGTTTGTTCGTTCAGAGTATGATCATGCTTGCCTTCGTTCTTGCCGATCACGAGCTCTCTATGAGGGGATCAAGGTTTGACTTGTTCATATACTTGTTGAGCTTGTGAACAGTGAAATATTTGATTTGGGAATTAATTTGCTACTGAATTGTGTTGGTTTAGGCACATGTCTTGTTCTAATTTACATTCTTATGGTCCAATGTGAATGTTGTTTTTATTTCAATTTCAGACATGATTAGTTGTATTTGTATAGTTAACCATCAGTGATCTGGCAAGAGATGCCAGTTAGTTTACTTCGTTATTTTTCATAGATAGACAGATCACAGAATGAGATTATTAATTTAAAACTATTTTGCATGTTGGTAGCTGGTGGGAGATAAAAATTTCTTTTCTTGTCCTGTTTTTGAATGAAAGAGTTATTTCTTTAATTCTTTAAGGATAAAATATTTTTAGATAGCTTTTCAACTTTTCATTAATTGAAATCAGAACAGGTGCAAGTATTTAATGTTATGTTGTAATGTTTAATTGACCTATAAAATAATATAGGTAAATGCAACTTCTGACTTGATGCTGGCATATATGGACTTCTTTCTTGGTGGGGATGAAAAGAGGATAGACCTTCCTCCTCGATTACATGAAAGATTCCCAATGTCATTACCTTTTGGAGGTGATGGAAGTTATATGGCCCCATTCTCCCTTCACAATGATAATATCCTTACCAGCCTCATGAGTCAGGTTTGTCCATGGATTTTGGGCAACTCAATTTTATGCACAGATGCATTTAGACATATGCCCTAGTTTTTGTTCTATTCTTTCATTATATGCTTACTTTCAATGTTGTTTTCAGTCTGTGCAACCTACAACGTGGTATAGATTGGTTGCTGGGCTGAATGCACAACTGCGGTTAGTTCGTCGTGGACGACTAAGAGTAACATTTCGATCTGTCCTCGTATGGCTTGAGACTCATGCCAATCCTGCATTGAGTGTCCATGGTGTGCGTGTTGACCTTGCCTGGTTTCAGGCTACAAGTAGTGGCTATTGCCACTATGGGCTCATGGTATATGCTATTGAGGAAGGTTATCCAGGCACTGGAGGAAGTGCCGATGGAGCTTTAAGAACTGATGAAAGATCACGGTAATCCTTTAAAACACATGGTGTGCTACGATGTATTATCATCTTCATGAGAAAATTTATAGAATGATATTCTGATTATGTTTTAGAGGAATGTTGTATGATTATGTGTGATACTTGATACTTTTCTTGTGTATGCAACTTTGGGTTTCCAGGGTCCAGAGTGTTAAAAAGGAAAATCCTTTGGGGCTTGGAAGAAACAGAGCTCATTTAAGCCCCGGTGGAAGAATTGAGGATAGTTATATGAGGCGACAAATGCATGGAGCTGCTTTAGATGTAAACAATTTGCATATGCTTGATGATAAGAGAGATATCTTTTATCTTCTCTCTTTTATACTTCAGAATACAAAACCTGTTGGGCATCAGGTATCTCTTGTATTGATAGGTTTTACTGATTTGGTAGACAAAATTGGTAATTCTTGTGCTTACATCATTTAATAACTAATTTTTATTCTTACCTTTTCCTCTGTTGACTGCAGGATCTTGTTGGTTTAGTAATCTCAATGTTGCTTCTAGGAGATTTTAGTTTAGTATTACTTACCCTGCTTCAGTTGTATTCAATTTCTTTGGTGCATGTCTTCCTTGTGTTGTTTATATTACCTTTCGGCATTCTTCTCCCATTTCCTGTCGGAATTAATGCTCTCTTTAGTCATGGACCAAGGCGTTCTGCGGGTCTTGCACGTCTTTATGCTCTGTGGAATCTTACGTCCTTCATAAATGTTGTGAGTCATCTATCAAATTTCAGCTGATTGGGGATATTTATTTATTTATCAGGGTGGAATATAGCAATATAGATTATATTTTCTGGTTGTAATTGGGGATCTTGTGTGTTATTTGTCACTAGGTTGTTGCATTTCTTTGTGGATATATACATTACAACTCTCAATCGTCTTCCAGTAAAAGACACCCTAGCATTCAGCCATGGAGTATCATGTAAGGGTATTCTTAACTTCATTAAGCTTGATCATTTAGGAAACTTTGGTTTATTTCTCAACTGTCTGGGATACAGGGACGAAAGCGAATGGTGGATTTTCCCAGCTGGATTGGTTTTCTGTAAATTATTCCAGTCTCAACTCATTAATTGGCATGTTGCCAATCTGGAAATTCAAGACCGTTCCTTGTATAGTAACGATTTTGAGCTGTTCTGGCAGTCATGATGGTATGTTCACAGCATATATTCAACATTAACTTTTTACCCCTTTTCCCTCCTCTTCTCTCCATCCATCACTTGTTCTGAGTACGGTCATCTAGAATAGGTCAAAGATTGACATAGAGATGGTAGGATAACTCGAGGTGGGGAGAAATAGAACTACAGAAATCCAAAGTAGAAGTTGTAGAGGCATTCATTACTGTAACACCTAATGTTCAATAGTTCTTTTTTTTTTTTTTTTAAAAAAAATATTAAATCATTTTCACCTTGAATTTTCCTACTGTGTAAATATCAAGTAACTGAGCACATTTAGAATATGTTGTAGTTGAGGACATCTCATAACTCATGCCTACCATTTTTATTGTGCTCATTTGGCAAACGGCTTGAAGTTGTGAGTAGAATCGAAGAGGGATAAGAATTGTGCTTGAAGCGATTTATTCCCCTCGCCCCTAAAATAGTTGTATTTGTTTTTTTGGTATCAAATGAGTAATTGTTTGTTCGTGAAATAGGTTTATCTTGTTGCAATCAGACTACGTAAAATTCTATTCTAAAAATTTCCTAACAGTAACTTGTGTCTTTCCACTTTTTTGTCGAAATAATCTTTTGAAATGATTAAAAGGTGGTTGGTATTGTTTTGAATTTGTGCCGGTCAATATTTTGTATATTATCTCAATCTGCACCAATTTATAAGACCAAAGATCATTTTATTTGTTACTTATGATGCTGGCTTCCCATGTTGTTGTTTACTTCGGTTACATTTAAAAGTAAGTGGCTTTCCATGTTTTTGTTTACATCGGTTACATTTAAAAGTAAGTAGAATCATTTTCCTGAGTTTGACTTAGTTATTTGACATGATGGTTGGTTACTTTTCCGATTATGCAATCAGCGACTTTTCCATTTTAAAAAATTTCAGGTGGGACTTTGAATATATTTGACTGGTATAGTATGATTTTAGTTATTAATTTTATAAAAACTTTTGTTTAATTCTTATTTTACAAAATAACATTTATTAAAATGTGTAAAATCGACATTAAATTTAAGTTTTCAGAAAGTTAAGAGAATAACAGCTTATAATTTTAAGAATTAAAATGAAATTTTATATACTTTTGATTTGTTCCAAAACGTAAACTTTTGCTAATCTGTTATTTTTTTTATTCAGTAAATAACAGTTTTTTTTATTTGTCTTTTATTAATTTAACAATTATCTGTTTTTAAATCTTACAAAAAATATTTTTATTTTTGTTACACCTGAATTTTTATTTTCATTATATTCACTGTTCCTTTTAGGAAAATGTGTAATGTGTTTTATTTTTATTATAAGAGTTTAATTGATGTATATTATCCGTGATAGTATTTTTATACTGATATTTAATTATAATTTTTTATTTATGATAAATTTGTTGACTTTATTTATTAGTATTTTATAAGTCACATAAATAAAAAATTATGATTGAATGTTAATGTAAAAATATTTTACATTGAAAATGTATACTAATTAAACTTTTATTATAATATTATTTTCTTTTCAACTAATATTTTGTTAGGGAAAAAAAAATTGAAGAAAAATTGAAGAACAAGTGATGATAAGCATACTAGACTAGAATTACAATAGATATTGTGAAGGATGACATCATGTATTCAAGTGCTTCACGTTTTATTTTTAATGTCAAATTTTACTTCTACCCTCTCTTTGGTTGCAAGAAAGGAATGGAGTATATTTGAATTAATTTTTTATAGATAAGAGAAAAAAGAAAAATTAATATTGAAAAATTATTTGTCATATTAAAAAGGATTATGCTTCTAGCAGTTTTTATAATATAGGTTACGTTTAACAACCCATTTTAGCTAACTTTAATTTTTTTTCTATTTAACTATTTGGTAAACAAGTTATTTTCTGTACTTTCAAGTGTGTTTTAAAGCGCTATATTTAATTTTTAAACGTCAATTATCTTTTTAATGTTTTTAATAAAATAAAAATTTATTATATTTTTTATGTATGTCATTTTACATCTACTTTAATAGATAAATTTATTCAACAAATTGTTAAGAACTTTCAGTATCATTTGCTTTAAGTTAATTTTGTTTAGTTTTTAACTAATTTTTTCATACATAATCATATTCAACAATGTAAGCATTCTCGATTTTCATAGTGTTATATGGTATTTTTGAATAATAAAGAAATAGGATGCTTAAGCCAATAAGATAGGTAAAGCATACCCCTCTTATTCTCAAATCTGTTTCAGAAGAATAGTGAGAACGAGGATGATATTTGAAAATTTTTCTTTACGAGCCTGAAAATTTTGTAGGTTAATCCCACATGTTTAAAAAAACAAAAAATCTGCATTAAACTTGCAAATGTAGCTATTTTTACAATGTACTTTGTACTTCCTTTCTGCTCCGTGCCAAATCTGAACTACTAAATAAAGCGTTAGAGCATTAGTTAAAGAATTTAGAGTTAATTTTTTTAAAGGTATTATTAATGTATTTTTTTATGGCTTATAAAAAAAAATGTATTTTTATGATTTTTTTAATATGTTATGGCACTCTGATTTTGATATGTTTTGGCTTCGGATACCCGTAATAACAATTAACGAAATTCACTACTAATTCGTGCTATTTCTGTAGGAGTTGGTTAACAAATATTCTAAATATGTTGGGTTAAAAAATCGTTTAATATGCTTAAACTTAGGAGAGTGTTAAAAAAAAAAAAAAAAAACAAACTGAACTAAATTGAAAAAATTAAAAATCATAAAGATTAATTTCAAACCATACAATTTGATTCGTTTTGCAATTTGACATGTTGAAATAAGATAAAATTACATTAATCACTTACTCTTAGTTGTTTTAGCAAATCCATGAAAACATATACACTTATTACTTTCAAATTTTTTAATGATTTGAACTTAAACTTTAATTATTTTTTTATTTTATTTTAGGCCAAAAATTTTATATCAAGTAGGAGTAAGCACAAGACTTCTTGAAATGTTAACATTTATAGAAAATTAAATCTAAGTCTCAACTTGATTACAATGCAATAATCTAATTATCCAACACAAGACCTCGGGTTCATAACCCACTCTAAAAAAGAATGCGTTGTTAACCATGCTAACTTACATCAGGAGCAATGTCCTTGAACATTGAGACATTTCTTGCTTTCCATAACTGCGATTGAGTAGTGAACCACACAAATGACTAGACCTTCCTTGCCTCCCTCGCTCCCCTGACCAGGCTTAGGAATTGATACACTTGACTTCTAAAAGTGATTTGTGGTGTTGTACACTTTCCCCATTAGGCACACAACGCAACCCACTAATTTTTTTAGCGTAATTTTTCCCATTACTATGTAGAAAAAGCATAAAGATCAGGGCATCAATTCAATGCACATGAGGAGGTGAGGTCTTCCTCCATCAACTCTAGTCATGTCCTCTTCTATTCTCCTACCATGACCCTAGTGATAGGTCTCTTGCTAAGGAGGAATGTATCAACATACCTTTCACTAAAGCGTTTTGGTTCTCTGCTATGCCATAAAGCCTCTGAAAAAAATACTGTAAACTTTTACTCCCCACCCACCGTACCTTCTAGAATGAACTATCACCTCTATCCCTAATATGGTGCCTGATATTCCTTAACCACTACCTCGTACTCCTCGTATCTCCCTAACCTCTATCTCAATTGTGAGCAAGTACGCCCACCATCTAAAGCTATGAGTACCCTTGCCTTCCTAAGACCCATACTCAGACTTAAATATTTTGACCCACATACTTTCTTGTTGACCCTCATACACCATTTCCACTTGCCAAGTAATGCAATATTTAATTTTCCTAAGTTTCTCAGACCCAATCCCTTTTCCTTTTATCCCCGACACACTATCTTCCAAACTACCATGACACCTTCCTGCCTACAGAAACACCACCCAATAAGAATTTGGGAAAAATGGCATGAAGCTTAGAGATTCAAATTTTTGGGGCCTTAAAAAAGGAGAGAAAATATATTAGTATTGCCGATAAAACCACTTTTAAGAGAACCACCTTCTCATTAGTTTAATGTGTTGATTCTCCTATGTTGCCTACCTCTTGTGTACCACATCCACCACAAGCCTCCACGTCTCCAGTTTAGGCGAATTAGCTCTAATTGGTAGTCCTAAGTACTTAAAAGGCATATCTGTATTGCAGTTTAGGCGAGCTACCACTTTCTACAACCAAGTCTTATTCATATTGACACAAAAAATTTGGCTTTTATGGAAATTTACCTTAAGCTCTGAAATAAGCTCAAAGTTTAACAATATTGCTTTCATTGCCACCATTGACTCTCAATCCATCTTAGCTAGTAGCAACATATCATCTACAAACTGAAGGTGTGAGACCTCGATCCCTTGTCCCCAGTAGTGCATCCTTTCCATATGCATAAGCCACTGCAAATGTCATTAGTTGACTTAAGCCTTCAAATGCAATAAAAAACGAAAAAGGTGAAAACAGGTTTCCTTATCCTACTCTAAACTCTTTTGTAGGGCTTCCATTCAAGAGGATTGATACTTTTGTCGACGTCACACATTCCTTAATCCAGCTAATCCACTTTCCTTCAAAAATCATAAGCTCCATGGTATGCCACAAATATTGATAATTGACCGAATCATAGGCCTTTTCAACATCAACCTTCAAGCAAACCGACCCCTCCTTCCTATGTTGAGCATCTTCCATGACCTCATTTACTTTTAGGATACTATCCAAAATCTGTCTTTTTTGAAGAAAAGCTGACAAATTCTCTGAGATCACATGTTGTATCACTTCCACTAATTTTTTTGCTAATATCTTAGTGAACACTTTATACATGCACCCTATGAAGGAGATAGGGAGATAGTCATCAATTGAATTGGGATTGGCATTTTTTGGTATGAAGGCTAAGAAGGAATTATTTGACTCCTTCACTAACTTGTTGTCTGCATGAAATTCACCTACAAATCCCATGAAATCATCCTTTACTAAGTGCCAAAATTCCTTGACAAATAAGAAGTTTAGACCATCTAGTCTTGGACTTTTATTACTATCAAAACTCTAAACTACCTCTTTTGCTTCATCCTAAAAAAACTCTGCTACTAAACCTGTCTGTGCCTATTTAGACAATTGCCTAAAGCATATACCATCCATAGACAGTCTACATCACTTTTGACTCTGAAAATGACATTTAAAATGATCCTTTATCCTTTCTTTGAGTCTAACTACATCCTTCAATTCCTCTCCTTCAAAATTCAGGCTAAGGATTTTATTGCACTTCCTAAGTTTCATCAATGCTCGATGGAAGAGTTTAGAATTGGTGTCACCATCCCTCAACCATTGAACTCTTGGCTGTTGTCTGGTTAATGAAGACTTCCTCCCATCCACTTATGCAAATTAGCCAAATACTCCACTTTATCATTTCTATCGTTGTCATCTAGACCCATTCCTTCCTCTTTCAAATCCAACTCATGCAACACTCCCTTTTCTTTTGCAATGTTTTTGTCTATGTCACCAAACACCTTTAAATTCCATGTCTTCAATTTACCTTTAATCATTTTGAGTTTCTCTTTCAGCACAAACAAATTCGTTCCTTCAACTAAACTTTTTCAACTCCTCTTCCACATACATCCAGAACCTCTTGTCATCAAACCAACAATTTAACACCCGAAATGGTTTCGGGCCCAGTCAATCTCCCTGTCGGACAACATGATAGGACAATGATCTGACAAACTCATCCTTAGTCTCCATTTCCCTACATTACCCCACGCTGAAAGAAACTCTTATGAGAGCAAAAAATCATCTAGTCGACTCATCATTCGTCCATCATTTTGAAACCATGTGAATTTCCTTCCCTATTGGTAAATCCAATAGTTTGCAATCTACAATGAAATTATTAAAAAGTGTCTTCTCTTCTACCCTTTAGTTTGTCTCCCCATCCCTTGCCTTTCTTTTGCACAAGTAACAGAATTGAAGTCACACCCAAAATACACCAACACCCCCACCTCTGCCTTCCATACATTGTGTAATATCCTTCCAACACTATCGCTTTTTTTCAATACCACAAGAATTATACACATTCACCAACTTCATAATTTCCTCTTTACACCACCATCTACCAATAACCCCTATGAAAGAATTGGCAACTCAACTCTTGTTTGAAGTACAACAAATCCCACATTACCAACAAATCCTTCTTCCATACTGGTATAACCTCCCTCGCCCCTTAGTGCAAGTGTCCTTCCCTTGCTCTTTTACCCCTGGCCCTTAATTTTTTATTTCCCCTCATACTTCTCGTCCCTTTATTCCTCTCTCCCTTGTTGATCCCACACGCCAAGCCTCCCCAGACCTCCCCCTCCACCGTTGAGTAACTCAACATCGACATCCACCAGACTATCCTCCATCACTGTCTATCCTTCCTCGCCTAACCTCATGCCCCTATATGAACCCCAACACCCTCCATGACACCCCTCTCCCTTTATTATGCGCCACCTTTCACGATACCCCTCTACTTGGGCGCTACAACGCCCTCCACCTTGTCTCAATGGTATCGAAATTAAATGCCTCATAATAGGCGCCTCTTAACTTGTATGAACAAGTTCTTACCATGTTTCCTTCACCTAGAAACCTGACTTAATCACGCCCAACTTCAATTTAGGTGAATCTTGGAAATCTTGGAGATGTGATTGCCCACTTAATATGACATTAACATCTTCTCTGAAATCATGTCACCGCCTTTCCATCTTGATTGCCCAGGATTCAAGATTAGAGTCTACCATCGCCACCTCATACTCCGACCACCACCACAACCACCAATCAGAATCTTGTTTCGATTAATAGTCTCGTAATCATTAGCATAATTAATCGGTATATGTGCTCCTTCAACCATCCTTATGTCAAAGTTTAATCTATTGATGCAAACCTTTTCTACCATATTAATGGGACACCAATAATTAGAAAACGTCTAAACGAAGTTGCTTTGCCGTAACCGAATCCAAAGTCAGGGAAGTCCCCACCGTGCTAGCGAGATATCAGAAAAAAGATTTTGACCACACATGGGTAAGTACCCCTTTGCAACAAATCCACATGAATAGTTCCTTAGCAACTGTCGTTCTCACTCAGACAAGTGATAGAAATAATGCTTCATAATAGAGTCTGCATCTAGCAATAACTCCTTTATATATTCTCCTTGCACAGATTTTAACAACACCATATCGCCACTACCTTAATAGAAAAGATTCCTTCACCGCACAATTGCTCTGGAGATGTGACTCTACCAACATAATAATTCTCCAATTCACTGACCTGGTCTGGCTCCACTGCAAAATATAGATCGTTCCGCCCCTTTGCACTTTTTTACTCACCATATCTTTTTTGGTTACCTTGTTCGTCGCTGAAACCTTTGGTACTCCACCCTTCGTCGAATCCGCCACGACACCCCCTCCGTCCTCATTCTTCTGTAAAGTGCCTATCCAAATTGCGTCTAATTGTTTATACTGGGCCAGTAAGGAATATGTTTATACCAATTAGCGAACAAATTCCACATAGCGTAAGAGTTGAACCCTTCCAAAAAGTTTGTGAAGAACAAAATTGCACTCTCTTCCTGTGCTAAATCCCCCGTTCCTATTCTTCATGACTTTGATTTGCAATATGACATCGTTTTCCATCCCCCATCCCAGAACGAATCCTTTAGCTGATTTATTATTAACTTTATGTTTATTAATTAGTTTTTTATTATATGTATTCGTTGCTAAATTAATAATTTAGCAAAACTATATAATTTAATTTCATTGAATAGAAATTGTCAATAATAATTGGTAATAAAGGCTTGAATTGAATCGATACAGGTGTGAAGTTCTGTTAAAATAATGACCTTGATTATTGGTTTGTTTTCAGGCTATTTTATATTTAAAATATTGTATACGATCTTTCACACATTGAATTGTAAAATTATAATTTTACTTTGTACATCTCACCATCAACTTTTTACTTTAGTTATATTTAGAGTAGCTCAGTGCAGGCAACGTATTCTAAATGATAAACTGAATTAATAATTATTGATTTAAAATTATAATTATTTTAAATTTATAATATATACATTTGATTTTATCATAAATTTAATTATAGATTTTTTAATTAATAGTTATTATTATATTTTATTCTCTCAAGTACCCCTTCATATTTAAAGAAGAGTCAAATATTTTATATTCAATAAATTACACTAACAAAGTTCTATCTCAATTAAGTTCAACAATATGTTTAAATTATTGGAAATCGCTTAATGCTTCAAATTCTCAAGAGTAAAAAACAATGTTAAACACTCTACGCATCACACAGGGTTGCTTTACATTTCTATTTGTGCGGTTCTTGGTGTTTGACTTATTCCAAAACCATGTACTGATATTTCGGGCATGGATAGGCATTTTTGTCCCTAAAAGATATACACTAATATTTATATTTTTTAATGATTTTTTAGACAAATTAATCTTTTAATGTTGTTAAGCAAATTGATTTTTAAAATTTTAGATAATGCTTTTAGATATAATTTTTAAAGTGTATAAAAGTGTTATCTAAAATGTTTTAGAAACTAATATGTATAAGATTACAAAGTTAATCTAATAGGAAACTCTACATGTGAAGAACAAGAAGATGTTATTATTTAAATCTTTGTATTAAACTGTAACAACTAACATTTATTTTTCTAAAAAATGACTAGTGTGCATAACATAAATTAAAAAAATTGATTAGTAATTTTCAATAAATTAGAACAAATCATAAGAAGAGTTTCAGAAAAAAATTCTCTTAAGACTTCTCTTTCATGTACAACATATTAAAAAAAATGTTATTTTTTTGCAAAAATTCTTATTTACTAAGCATTATTTTAAATGATATTAATAGTTTTATTTTAGTTTTTGTAAATAAACTTGGATAAAATATGCTTTAATAAAACATCTATGATAATGATTATATTAATAATGTTATTACTATTAACTTCGAAAGTTAAAAGAAACCTTTCAAAAGTTTCAAATCATTTCTAACAAATCTAAACTAATTTTGATTTTTTTATAGGTCAAATGTTAGTATTGTTAATAATATTAGTAAGAGAAATGCTAATAATACTCTTTTGAACACACCTTACATGATTGGTTGAAATTCATCGCAAATAACATAGAGAGTCTCACTTGTCATTAAATGACTCTCTCTCTCTTAATTTTATAGTTTTCAATCAATTTCAACCCATAATAGAAAGTGTATTAGGAGAAATATGTTAAAAGAATGTGTTGCTAGCACTTAGTATTAAACCCACCACTTTTCCTCACTTCCCTCATTCATTTACAAACTAAACCACCTTATATCTCCGATGTTAAATTTAAATTGAGTTTATATTCATCACCTCTCAAATTAAAGGCAGACGAGATCACAACTTCGAGTTCAAAGTACTATGTACAGACATCATGCGATGAAAACAATCTACGTCGTAGAGGTTTCAAATAGATCCATATTTACATTTTTTTTTTATCACTAAAATGGGATTTACAAGTTGTGTAATCTTGGGTGGCAGCTTCATGAGCACAAAGTCAACCTCCCTCTGTATCTGCTTCATGTGCTAGCAAAATGCTTCTTTCTGCATCGTTAGTGGTGCAATGATGCAACTGGGGAGAAGCAAAGAGATTTTTCTGAATGTCATCTGAGGGAAGAGAATTCACAAAATTAGTGGTATTGCCGCCAGAAGAATCAACGTCAATGCCTCCGGCAGAATTTGGTCCGTTTTTACCGCTACCTACAACCAGCAAGCATTGTTATTGTATAGACTTTTTCCAAAAATGACCTAGTAATTATTGAGGAGGACAAATAACCTGGAAGACCAGAGGCAGGAGATGTGTTTGATAACGCAGGTGACATTCCACTTCCACGTTTCATCTTTGACTGCATAGCAAAACCGTTAAGTAAGCAATAGTGATCAGCTGATAAAAGGAAGAAATGCTATTCATCCTCAATTTAAGTAGGCAACAAGGATTGTACAAATTTTGCAATGACAATTAATCCATTGTGCTTCAACGTCATGTGGATAAGTACTCTTTAGCTTATTATAGACGCATTCTCGCAATTCATTTGCCATGTGACAATTGCTAAAACTGGTCAAATGAGAAAGATTTGAATTTCAAGCACCTTTCTCAAAGATGCTGCTGGATATAGCATACCTTAGAAATTTCTTCACAATGCTTTACAACAATTGAGATATTTGCACAACGTCCATGCGATAGCACATAGGCCCACAAGAGAAGCTTCCTCGGTATGCTCAGATCAAGTGCTTCAATCCCAGCCGTACTTGGGTTGAATGGTGTCTGTGTTACTAATTGAGATGGGATCAAGTAAAAGTTGAGTCCGGAGGTAACCACTACAGAAGAACTCTCCCGATAAAAATTATAGCAAGCTCTGAGCAAAGTATTTGCAGTTTCCAAATTCTCAACAGAAGCTTTCTTGACAATAATATTTTTTATTTTTGCTAAAATGGCGCTCCATTTTGTTTCAATGTGTTCAAAATGAGTTGGAGCTTCAAAAGCAGTACTCCATAATTCATTAGGCTGCAAATCAATAAAGAGCAACTGGCTATTATCCATTCCAGCATCTGTCAAATTAAGGATCTGAATCCCATTTGAACATCCACTAGATAATGGAGTTATTTGTGCCAAATTATATACGAGAGACCGGCACCAAGCAACAGAAGCATGCCTGCCAACTTCTGCACAATTACTGTCTGAGAACTTTGGATTCTTAGAACGCTTCCGCATCTTCTCATTTATTGCTTCAAGAGTTTCCAGTTTTCCATTTTTCTCTAATAATATAATATATTCATGAAGATATCTGCAAAGATTTGAGGATCCGAATTAGTTTTTACCGTAAAAAAACAGATGAAATACACACTATATTTCAATCAAAAGAAGTTCAATGAACACAATTTGTTAAAAAATGTCATATTTTGTTTAAATCATATTTACCCATATATGATACTCTCTGACATATCTGAGCTTTCAATTTCAGGCAAGCTGCATATTTCTGGCCATAAGCTCCCTTGCTCCATGAACAATGCAAACATTCTCTCCAGCACATTGTCAGAACTACTCACTAAACCAGAGGCAGTAGTCTGAGAATGGAATATAGTTGAAATCAAGGCCTTTAGATGCCTTCCGATAGCCACTGGTATAAGATCTTCAATGCATAACGAGAACTGCATTTGTGGTGGAAGTGAAAGACAAAACAAATAAAGTTTACTATCAAACCAGAGGACAGGACAGGGGAAAATAGTAGAAAAAATTATGCAGGTTGTAGTTGATGGGTAAACTAATAACATATAACATTACTGAATGCTAGACAAAAAGAATTGTTCCACCCTCGTTTTTTTTTTAGGCAAGAAGTTGTGCACCGGACACACCCAAATAATATAGGAAATAATAAAGATAAATATTAAAACCTCAAAGGCAGCTTAAGAAATGCATTTAAAATGACTTCTACAATAGGAAGAAGCAAATTAATGAATAAATAGTGCAATTCATTCTATTATTTTATTGTTGACTATACAAGGTAGAATTAGTTGGCAACATCCCAATTTGTATACGGAGGTAAAATTGATCCACTTAGGTTTAAATTTACTAGTTAATCAGTTTAGTTATGGGAATATAAAAGAAGAAACAAAAATTGCAAAGAGAAAGGAGGGCTAGGAGTCCACCCGAGTCAAAGTATAAAACAGAAAACAACAGAGAAAAAATAAAGGAACAACTATTGGATAGGGATTTTCCCCCCCTGATAAATCTGATGGTAAATGCTAGCAATTCAAGATCAGATTTTTCTCTGGTCACAAAAAAGGGGCTTCCTTCCCTTGTGCATGCACAAATTGTACATCCATATCTCTAATGGTAAATTTTCATCACTTCAATTAAATTAACCAATCTAAACCTTACCATGTAAAAGGAAACAAATAAAGATCATCAAATGATTCACATTAATCAACTAAAAAATAGTCATAAACAAAAGAGAGCTTCCATGAGAACCAATTAAGATGTTAATATATAGATTAGATATTATTCATTTATTTATAGTAATTGGAGATCTACTCCATACTACCTTTATTACCTATTATTTGATTTTGATCTTAATCATTACTAGAAGGATCCTATGTAATCAATAGTGAGCCTATATGCTTATTATAAAAATAAAGGCATTGCTTGATCATCTAAAACACACATTTACATGTATGAGAGCATCTTATTCTTATTCATTGGTTGATGTATAACAAAAACCATGTCGAAGGGTACCCATTGTCCCCGGTGGGCTCTCCACTCACCTTTTCATTTCAATAACTTGTTTTCGCTTTTTCAACCACTACTAGTGGCCGCCATCAAAACTTTGTGACCTTTCTGACTGATAACCTGTGGATCATCATTCTGTCAATATATGTCACTCCATCAACATCATCTTGAAAGAACCAATGACGTGCTTTCAAACACATCCTTTTGCTTGCACAACCCGTCCCTAAGCCTATTCTCAAAAACCATTTCCAGAGATCATGTCATGCATGTGTGCAACCAACTTAAAACATAGCCCCAAGCAGGGCCTTGACACGTGAAGTTCACAACACATGATGCGTGACACATTTTCGGAGATCATTCCGAGAGACTTCTCTCTTTTTTTTCCACCTCATTGGGTGCTTCTCCTTTCGCCTTAGGGTGTGCTTTATTTATGGGTTAATAGTACCCATCACCATTGCGGACATTTGTTGGCTGCCGTCAAGCCATGTTTATCCAACACCGGTACAATCACACAACTGAAACTGCTTTTCATTTTTATTCTTATTAGATTAATTAAATTTACCACATTTGTAACAAGCTTGGTTCATATTACAAAAATACCGCCCAACTTTTATCAAATCACACATTGCTCCACTCTTTTTTATTCTCCTACACTAATTTTTTTAAGTTTAAAACATTACACTAACATTCCCTATATGTTTAAAAACATTGCACTAGCACCCCTATCAAACCCCTCTCAAATCTTACACTAACAATTCTCAAGGAATGCGAAAATAATGGTTAAAAAGTAGGAGTGCATGAATACTAAAATTCAAGGGTATTTGTGTAACTTGATCTAATGATTATTAAAGAGATCCTATGTAATCAATAGTCATCATATTTGCTCATTATATATGAAGACACTGTGTAGCAGTTAGCTTTAATGAAATGTAACTTAAGCAGTAAATCGGACATCGGAATTTACCCGTTTATCTGCGCGAAGAGCAGCATACGAACGCTCAAGAATGCATCTATCTCCAGTCTCCTCCAATAGTTTGAGATAAAACAGCAAATACTTTCGAATGCAAGTAATAAATTTGCGAGAACTCTCTGGTAAGTTAACCTCAAGGGCTTTTTTAATACCAGAAGAACCAAGTGTCTTGCGCCTGACATTAAATGCAAATTAAGTTAGTTCTAAGTAGGGGACATATTGGTGCTTTCTTCCTCCTGCATAGCATGGATAACAAATCCATAAAATGTTTGATTTGAAGAGGAAATCCTGCAAGTTACACAAGGCAATTTGGGTAAAAAAAATCATTTGAGATAAAAAGGAAAGGTTCCCAGAGATTATCTTTCAAATCTTCACAGTTTTTGTTAGGACACTAATTAATATTACCAAAGTATTAGTCATACATTCTTGGAAGTTGCCATAGCATGAGCCATCAATTGTTAGTGACCAAAATGTCATTTCATTCAAGTTCCATCAAAGTAACAAAAACTTAAAAATGAAAGGGCAAGAACAAAATCATACCTTCCTTTTTTTACCATGCTATCAATTTCCCACATATTTATTGTAAATGATGAGCGTGAAGATTTGAAGCAGAAAGATAAATGATCTTTTGCCCTCTCTATATCACCACTCTCACCTCTTTTGTACAGCCCTTGAGCCAGCATGTATCTAGCCTTGTGGAAATGTTTGAGATCCCCATCTACACATGCTTCAAGAGCAGAAAGACAATCATTGTAAAGCATGGACCACACTGTATCCAATTTGAGCAACTGTTCATGCTTTGTTTCAACAAGATTGGCATGAATGCATTTCTCCTTTGTATTTAAAATTAAGCTATCTATATCACTAAGGATACTTGTGACAGCTTCTTTTACAGATTGGTTAAAGGAGTTTGCTGAGAGAACCTGTTGAGGACCAAACAATAGTAAAAAATATAAATCAAATGCCCTAATTACTCAGTCAATTAAAAATTTGAAGGTTAGCTTATAAAAAAAATAAAAATTGAAGCTTAACATTTGAATTAACTGCAGCTGTAAAGGACAGAAATACAAGATATATGATAGTCGGTTCAATCAGAATAAATGGACAATGTCAAAGATAAATAAATAAAATAATACTGAAATGGAGTTTAGTAATCAGACAGGGGAGAGAAAACCTTCAAAATCTCCAAATTCTGCTTTCCACACTTGAATAATAATTTTAAGCGAGAGGCATGCATCCTATAGACAGGATCAACAGCTGATGTGTTCAAAGCAATAGCTTTACTGTAATATGATAATGCAATTTCATGTGAATAACCAAGTTTTTCACTGAGTTTACCCAAGTAAAAGGCATGCAACCAATCTTGCCTGTACAAGGAAGCAAAGTAGTTCATTATCATATTAAAACTAGAGAAGTGCAAAAAATAATAGACAAGAAAAAAAGGATATACTTTAGTGTGAAGGCTTTCTTAAAATGTTTCATTGAGTTCTCACAAAACACCATCCATGCCGCATCCTTTACGGGCAAAACAGATCTCTGATCATAAAATGGTACTACATTTTGAAGACTGTCGTAGTATACCAATGCCAATAACTCGTGAATCTCACACTGGATACAACAAATACAAGAAAAAGTTTAATATATAAATAACCAATATTTTTACCAAGGCAATGAATAAATATAGTGTATGCATTCAAGTAAACATCATCGCCATATAAAATTGCAAATCCATACAGATTTTTATTCCATGTTTTATTAACCTTAAAAAATATTATCAGATTTTGAATGTAACCAAGTAGCCAGCATAAACAATGAATGGCACTGTCTTAATAATTCACAGTGCAGAGCATTCACAGGGAACTTGAGGTTTCTAGTTAAATTCTCATTTTCATTGAACCCAACTAAGTCAACCAGAAGGTAGAGAGTAAAGAACGAGAAATTTAAAAAAATAGTAAATATATACTGGTAAAAGTAAACCTGCTGAGCAGATGTCTTCGCCAAAGCCAAACTCATTAGTAGGCACCGTCTACTCCTCCTTCGGCTTGTTTCCACTCTCTCAGACAAAGTAGCATTCTTCCTCCACCCTACCACATTAACATGCTTGCTACCATCATTTAGCAACAAATCTACTTCCTGGTGCAGAGAAACATATAAAACTGTATAAGGCAACATATATAGCAGTTAAGGCATCAATTTTTATTTGTAAATTACACGACACTCAGTTTAATAAGCCAAATAAAACTTGCCTCATCATAAATATTTCCAAGTCTCTGCCAACTTTCAAAGCGTAGAGGATTGTAGATGAGATCATATTTGAAGAGCTTTGTATTTTGTTCAACAAATTCTTCCCCTTCCTTGGTCAGCACAAATCCAGGCCACTTATCTGTTGCACTCATTTCCTCAGACAGAGCCAAGAAATAATACAAGTTACAGTAGACCTCCAAATATGGCTCAGACCTGAAAGTCAAATACACTTTGAGATAACCGTAAGAAACTAAATACAAGGATTATCATGGATATATTGTATCCATTAACTTTAATTCAGAAGACAGGAAATGAATAAAATAAATTTTAAAAAAAGCACCTACAGTACTGTAAAATGCATACCTCCTCAATAATGTTGCATTATACTGAGCAAGGCCACCCATATCAGGAAACATTCTCTTAGTAATAGATTCAAGAAATCCATCAGACCCAGCCTCCTCTGAGAGCTTCTCTTCACATAGATTAGGATCATCTAGGAACTTATCTATGGGGTTTCCTGCCATAAGGTCCTCTGGTGGCTGAAGAAAGTGCTTCCTAATAGCTCTTAAAACTCTACGAAGTTTGACTAGTCCAGTCCTCTGATGCATAATTTTTAAAAAAATAAAATCAGAAATGAAATTTCTATACAACATTCCATAGACAAGCTGTACTATACAAAATAGGGAATAGGGATAGGGAGAACTCACAGAAGATGACTTTGCATAGGGAAGAACATACTTGAAAACATCAGCGCATTGTTCCTTGGTTTGATAATCTCCTCGGCTTGTGTTTTTGTGAATCACTAGATCATCCTCATAAGATGAATCGGACCTTAGATGTAATCCATATAAACAGAAAAAGCACTGATCTAAGGCACAGTCAATTTTAGACTCAAGTTCCTCCCGTTCATCTTCAGAAAGTTCATTTTCACATTCAATTAATTGATTGCTTGAATTTTCACCCTTAATTAACTCACTGTTGGTACCAGCCCCTCCATGATTTTCATACTCTACTTCCTTACTGTCTTTATCATGAACTCTGCAAGATGAAATGCCTTTGGATATTATTCCTTCAGAAATATCCCTTTTCACTGAATTAATTTCATCAACTTTGGTCCCATCCATCTGGGCGTCTAATGTGTCTGATTTTGATTCTTCAGCAGACACATTGACAAGACTGTTTTTGGACACTTCTTCATATTGCATTGATTCTTTATGGTGAAAGCTAGATTTAAGCTTCATATCCAAGGCCAAGAGATGCTTTATTGCAAATCTAAGAAATGTTCCTTCTTCACCTTTGCCACATTCACCTAAACAGCAAAGCCCGTATTCCGCAAGCAAGTCATGTGTAGCAACAATTAAATCAACCTGAGTAGAGGTTTTCAATTAAAAAAAGAAATCACTAAAACAACCAAATCACTCAAAAGTACAATTTTTCTAAGGAGATAGCTAACCTGAGTTTTGATAGGTGTAGTTGGGCTAAGATGCTGGAGTTTGCAGAAAACAATGGCTGCATCAACAAAACAGCTGCTTTCAGCTTGATCACAAATTACTTGTTCTGAGGCTTTGTTACAGACAAGTATGTTAGCCACATAGCTCATGATTAACAACAGCAGAGATTGCATTTGACAAATACTGCTTGTTGGAACAGAAAGGCCATCCTGCACGTACAAGAATACATGCGTCACCACAAATAGCATTCTGTATTAACTCAAAATTTAGGTTGGAATCATTTTCCTTCCTATTATGCTGAGAATACAATTCATATATATACAAGACTGAAGCTAATAGGGAAGAATAACAATAACCACCATATCCCTATGATTCATTCAGAGATATTCATATCATACACTATAATTGTAATCTCCTAAATAAGAAACAATACAACTAATACAACATATATCCTGACAGGAATAAAACCGGTAATAAAACAGATTCTAACACTCCCCCTCAAGCTGGTGAATAGGTATTCTCAATTCCCAGCTTGGAAACTGTTAAATTAATGTTAGATGTTGGTTATTAGTTGTTAGTTGAGGTATATTATGTTTCATTTATTATTGTATGTCAGAGGTTGGTGGTAGTTGTATTCACCACTCTGAATTTCTAGATTGTATTGTATCTCTATTTAATAAGAGATTCTAAGCTGAGTAAATCTATCTCAAGCTTTTCTATGTTCAAGTTGGTATCACAGCAAGTTTGATTCTGCTCTTTATCTTCTAGAGTCGCACAGTAGGCTGTCCGCCACTGTCGCCGCTGTTTCCGGCGACTTTTTCTCCGGCGAGCACAGATCTAGGTGCGCCTCGACGTGCGTGTTCTACCCCTGTAAATCGCTCCTCCATACGCCGCTCCACGCGCCTCCACACGCCGCCTCAGTCACGCCAAACAGAAAGCGCGTGAGCTCCACACGCCGGCAAAACGGTCTCCGTTTGCCGTCGTTCCGGTGCCGTCTGACTCGCCTGAGCCTCCTGAAGCCATTGCTGACCTGCGTGGTTCACTTTGAGCAAGATTTAGTAGATTTAAATCAAATCTCTCTCGGTCTTTGTTTTTTTCTCTTTTTCAGATCTGAAAAAAAAATGTCTTCTTCTACCGTAGTCAGCTCTGGTCCCATTTTTCCTATTTCTGGATCTGCCGTCATCACAACTGAAAAGCTCAATGGTAAAAATTATTTAGCTTGGGCTGATTCTGTGGAACTCTAGTTCCTTGGTCAAGGACACCATGAGCATCTAGAAAAGGTAGATATCAAGGGATCAGCTGAACAACAAGCTCAGTGGAAGAGACTTGACTTTCAGCTTTGTGCTCTTCTATGGCAGTCAATGGAGCCTAAGATATTGAGGAACCTCAGAGCTTTCAAAACCTGTTACTCATTTTGGAAGAAAGCCCAAGATATCTACTCTAATGATATCCAACGCTTGTTTGATTGTGTTCAAAAGCTAGCCTCCTTAAAACAAAATGATTCAGATATGGTATCATATGTTTCCGAAACTCAAGCTGCTGCAGAAGAATTGAAGCTTTTCTTAGAAGCTGATTCTATAGAAGAAATAAGGAAACGACTTGATAACCTCTATATGGTTATGATTCTTCGTGGTATGAACCCGACATTTAACCACATTCGTGATCAAGTTCTGACTGGTCAAGATATTCCTTCCATGGAGAGCTTAACTACTCGTCTCCTCCGTGTTCCTACCTTGAGTAATGAGGGTACCTCCCTTGAAAATAATATGGAGTCCTTTGTTATGATATCTTCAAGAGGAAGAGGAGGACGTGGAAACAGAGGTCGTGGTGGACGAGGTAATCGTCCACAATGCACTCATTGCAAAAGGATGGGTCATACTCATGAGACATGTTACTCTCTGCATGGTTTTCCAGACAAGTCTGCTCATGTATCAAGGTCTGAGAAGCCGAATGAGAGGAAACTGTCTGAAGAAGAATATCAAGGATACCAAGAGTATATGAGGATGAAATCTAATAGCCTTGCTGGACCTTCTTCTGGATCTAATGTATCAATGGCCTGCATTTCTCAATCTGTGGAAGGTCAAAACCCATGGATTGTTGACTCTGGTGCTTCAGATCATATCTCTGGTAATAACTCCTTGGGTAGGTGAGAAGTTTCTAAAGGATAGATAATTGGCTAGAGGGTATAGTGATTTGGTGGTGCATTTGCTGGTTTCTTTCCTAATGACAATTGGAATACCTAGGTCCTCATAAAGTGGTGCTGGACTGGTTTCAGGTTCCTGTACAGTTGGGAAATCAGAGGTTGATTTAGTGGAGATTAAAGGATAGGGGTAGTTACCTCATGTAATGTTGGGTTGGATTGTTGGATATGGACAGATCCTGGAATGGCCTTTGTCTTCCTTGTATAAATCAATCCTTTTCCAAATCTTACATCAGCTCCATCTTGAATGGATTTAGTGGGTTCCTTCTCAGTTGTTACACCTTTAGTCCCTATTTCTGGTCCCAAGTTTAAGTCAGGGAGCATAAGAAGATCCTCTTCCTTTCTTGCAGTCTCCTCCTGAGGATGATCTTGGTGGAAGTAGCTTTTGTGCTAAGAAAAGGTGACATCTCTGGATACGAAGAATTTCTGTGATGGTGGGTGATAGCATTTATATTCCTTTTGTGTGGATGAGTATCCTATGAAAACACATTTTAAGGCTCTAGGATCAGGTTTACCTCTATTACCACTATGGACATGGACAAAAGACACACCCAAATATTCTTGGAACAAGTTGATTGGATGTGGAAACATTAGGATAAAAGGAGGACAGAACCTCCATAGGGCTTTTTGAGGCTAGAATACTAGAAGGTAGTCTATTAATTAGATAACATGCAGTAAGAACGGCCTCCCCCCAAAACCTTTTAGGAACCTCATGTTGAAAAAGAAGAGCCCGAGTTTGGTCTAGTAGGTGACCATTTTTTCTCTCAGCAATCCCATTTTGTTGAGGTGTTTTGACATAGGATGACTCATAAATGATACCTTCCTTTTGACAAAAGGAAATAAGCCCATGATTAAAGTAATCTTTTGCATTATCGGATCTAATCCTCTTAATGCTAACTCCAAACTGATTTTTTACCATGGAGAAAAAATGCTGAACCACAGAGCTGACTTCATATTTGTGTTTTAGTAAGAAACTCATGTGACACGAGTACAATCATCTATAAAGGTGAGGAACCAACGGCCACCAGAAACATTTGGGACAATTGAGGGACCCCACACATCAGTATGAATTAAGTAAAAGGGAAAAGTGCTCATATTATTACTAACTGGAAAAGGTACACGCTTGTGCTTAGCAAGCTCACACATTTCACAATGGAGACTTTTCACTTAATTTGCTAAAAAGGGAAGGGAATAACAATTTTATGACTCTAAAGGAAGGATGTCCAAGACGACAGTGATGTAGGAAGACCTTCTCCCTGTTGGTTCTTTATTGACTCAGAGAAAAAAAAGTTGTTGTTTTCCAGGTCTACTGGCAAATCCGGATTATCCAAGTAATAAAGGTCATTCCATTCTCTAGCATGTCCAATCGTCCTCCCCGAATACTTGTTCTGCAGTATACAAACATCGTCATAAAAAATGGCATTACATGATAGGTCTTTTAGGAGTTTTTTTATAGAAATCAAACTAACAGACAGTTTAGGAATATGAAGGACATTTTTAAGGGTTATAGATGGGCTTAGTTGAACTTCTCCTTGACCTGCTGTAGTCATCAGAGAGTCATCTGTTGTGGATATTTTCTTGTTGCTAGGGCAAGGGATGTAAGAAGAGAAATGTTTAGGTAGGGGTGTCACGTGGTCGATAGCCTCAGAATAGTATCCAATATGGGTTATAGTTTTTATCTGAGGCATTAAGTTCAAAAGAAAAAGGAAATATACTTGAATGTGCCAGAGAACAAGTACCTGTTGACTTATCCAACTTGTTGTGGAATGATCTCATCTGCTTTACTTCATCCTGGTTAAGTTGAATCACTCCTCCTCTGTTTTCTTCATTGGTGGCAGCACCTATGTGTGCTTGTCCTCCCTTTCTGCTGTTGTCTCCTTTTTTTCCCCACTCCTTGTCTCGGTTTTGAGGCCCCCAATCTTTACTAGGTGGCTTTCCATGCAACTTCGAGCATTTTTCGCGAGTGTGGCGAGGCTTGTTACAGAAGGTACACCACACTCCTTCACCTTTCTTCTCCATATTAGCTATGCCCCTTTTTTTCTGGTTTATCATCATGGCCGATTCTGAAGCTACCATGGCTGAATTTTCCATGGCTGGGGTTTCTAGCATTATTCCCCTTCTGCTTTCTTCACTTCTGACCATAGCTACTACTTCATTAATTCCTGGAATTTTTTCTTTTCCAAGGATCTGGACTCTCACTTGATCAAATTCAGAGTTAAGCCCTACCAAGAAATCATAGACTCTATCTTGCTCAATATACTCTTTCAGCATTGCTGAATCATCTGAGCACTTGGCTTTTATGACCCTGTAATGGTCTAACTCCATCCACAATGATTTGAGTTGATTGGCATACTCTGTAACAGTCTTGTTTCCCTGTTTTGCAGCCACAGTCTTCACCTTCACATCATATATTTGAGCAGCATCTTTAGCTTTGGAACATGTCTGTTCCATGGCATTCCAAATCTCCTTTACAGAATTAAGAAATATGCAAGTATCAGTGATTTCTAGGATCATGGAGTTCCATAGTCATGCCATGATCATAGAGTTCTCTTCATCCCATTTTGTAAATTTGGGATCTTCTTCAGGAGCATCAGGTGGTTAGCTTTCTCTTTACCTTTCAAAGTTCTACGAACAAGCTGGGCCCATTTCAAGTAATTCTTCCCATTTAATCGGTAGGCAGTGTTCAGGTTCTGCAGCTGTTCCTGAGTGTTCTGAGACTCAGTATTCACCACTTCAGTAATTGGGTTTGCCATGTCTACCATAGTACAACGACCCTAATGCAGTGAGTATGTATTTGATTGTTATGACGGCAACTAAGAAACAACACTGCAAATCACAACATCAATGAAGGGTGGTTGTCCTAAAAAAATGATTGACAGCAATGAAGGCTGTCCAGGAATGAAGGCTGTCGTCTAGGGTTTTGGTTTGCGCAATTAGAGACGGCTCCCAGAATTTGGGAACTCTGATACCATCTCAAAATTTAGGGTGGAATCATTTTCCTTCCTATTATGCTGAGAATACAATTCATATATATACAAGACTGAAGCTAATAGGGAAGAATAACAATAACCACCATATCCCTATGATTCAAGTATATTCCTATCATACACTATAATTATAATCTCCTAAATAAGAAAACAATACAACTAATAAAACATAGATCCTGACAGGAATAAAACAGGTAATAAAACAGATTCTAATAAAACAAATTCTAACAGTAACATATCAAGGAAACAAAAGGTGCTATAAATATTAGAAATGATGAAATTGAACCTGACTCATCATCATAAAACCGGCTTGTAAAGTGAGGCTTGCACCTTATTTATATAGTCTTGTTTGACTATATCACTAGTTGATATGAGACTTGGGTTTATTTCCCAATACACCCCCTCACGCTCAACACTATTGGGTTTGATGCGTGGATAATATGATGGGTGGCCCTTTTTAAGGGTCTAAGATAGGCTTTGATACCATATTAGAAATGATAAAATTGAACCTAACTCATCATGACAAAACCGGCTTATAAGTAAGGTTTGCACCTCACTTATATATTCTTATTTGTCCATATCACAAATCCCCAATTATTATCTAATCATAAATAAGAGAATAAAAAATAGAGAATCTTAGAAATTATCTTATCTTAATTTTAAATATAGTACGTAGACATATTATCCTAGATATTATAGGAAATCATATCTTCTAGATTCATGTGTAATTTATGAAATAAGTTTATATAAACATTTATCCACTATGTATTTAGACACAATTTTAGTCCATTATTCCTCTTTTTTCTCAGATTTTAACAAGCATATAATCGTTAACAATAAAGAAATAAAAAAAGAGAAAACTACAAAAAGGAGGACAATGACCTATCTCTCAAAACCGGGGGGGATAACACGGAAAGAGAGAAAATCAAGAATGCATCAGAGCAACCGCTTCTCTATATATACAAAATGAAAACTCTCTTAAAATAACCATGACTGTAAAAGAGAGAAGCCACTACTGCAACCAAATTCAAAGCATATCTAGTGGCAAACAAAGGTCCTTAAATATTTGAGCATTCCGCTCCACCCAAAATCCCAAATACATAAATTGGACAGCAAAAATTGCTTACCATCATCATTTCTAACTTCAAAGTCTTTATTCTTTCAAAATCTTTAAAATGAATCACAGAGAATTGTTTCAAAGCAAATGCACACTCAAGATTGACCCAGCATATCAAACAATTTATTCCTACAGAATGTAGCCACACAACAGTGAAGAAATAATTGGACAATTTAAATGATTTTTTTGTGTTCAGGGAGGAGAATGACATATATAGGTTATGAACTTAATGGATAAACAGGAAAATAATATGTAAGAAATATGCCTCATGGCTATAACATTTAAGAATCTAAAACTACCGGAATGGTATTGCTGACAGAATCTCCATGTTGATCAATAATTTTCTTCACTTGTGAGATACAGTCAGATAGTGCCTTCACTTCATCTGCAACCAAGTGACTACAGTGCTTGCTAGAACTCTCCTTTGAATCAATATCAGAATCAGTAGACACACTTAAACGGGATGCCTGATCGGAAGATTTAAATGATGTAATACATGTATTTAAACCCATCTTTGTCATAAGTATTTTCAGCTTTCTATAATGACAATTGAAATACATCTCTACATCCATTGGCCTTGTCTTTTGACATGCTTCTATTAGAGCATCTACAGCCATGAGTTCAGTGGAAGTTATCTTTTCATCTTTTTTATCTGTCATGGATAAAGAGAATGAATCAGGGTAGACATCGTGTGTGGAGAACAGAAGCGGAGAAAGCAGGGATACACACTCCAAAAACTTTTCTTGTTCCATCATCTTATTGACAGACTTTTCCATCAAGAAATTGACTTTTAATATATTAATTTCATCAAGAACTCTATCAAAGTTTAGCTCTTTTACAGCCTTGCAATGTGGGCGGGGGACTGAACAGAGAGACTCTTCCATATTTTCTCTCTTGACCAAAAGTGACAAACAAATACAAAACTCTTCACAAGCTTTTGCCCTGTTGCCATCAATAACAGACAATCTCCCACTTAGCCAGAAGAATCGAGCCCAGAGGGAACTGTTTTTCATGAGAAGTGAGGTGTCTAAATTTGAGTTGCTCTCAGTGGAGGTATTTATTTTTTTTCCACTGGTCTCTCGGATACTATCTATCAAAGAAGAACCTTCGTTCAAGGCATGAGTCAAGTGAAAAGGATAATCTAAAGCTACAGATTCTATGATCTTACAAAGATGATAAGATGTCTCAGAAATAAATTCTAACTGTTTAGAACCAGTGGGGGAGCATGATCCAAAATCATAATACAACTCAGCAAGAAAAATATTACATTCAGCAGTTCTCTCCTTCCCCCAATGCCTTGTCAACTTTTCCAACTCCAGAAATTTGACAAAAGCATCCTGATATGCGAGACCTTGTCTTGCAACCTCTTCTAATAGCAAGTGGCCAATATGATAAGCACCATAATTGTTTGAAGTTTCTCTTAAAAATGCAGAAACATTATAATATTCAGAATTTCCTGAACAGGATACTGTCGTTGCATCTCTATCGATTGTATCTTGACCACCCAATCCACCAGAAATAAATGGCTCTAGATATTGAATGACAACCTTGGTAGGATCCTTGCCACAAGAAGAATCAGATTCTTCTTTCCCAGGTTTACGACTCCGGAGCCTTTCAAGTCGAGAACTCCGCCTTTCATGTGGTTGTTCTTCTTGGATATTTGATTCTTTCTCTTTTAAAGCACTTGATTGTTCTACGTTACCATCACCTACACTATTTTCACCACTGAAACCTTTCATTTCCACAGTGCTCATAACAGCTTCTGACCTATGAGGTAAGAATATGCATAACCTAATATCAGGAGAACTAAATTCCTTTTCAGGATCCTTCTCAGAACTTTGGGGTGATAAGATTTCCAGTAGTGCATTGGCTAGAGCCACCCAGGAAACTTCTATCAGGTGCAGTTCTTTATTCTGGTTCAGCTTTTTAAAGGCAACATCCTCAGCTACATTCTCATCAGTAGCTTTTCTCTTGTCAGGAAATCTGAGCCGCACATGTTTAGGTTCCAATTTGTCTATGCCCCTTGGAGCAAATGGCAAAGGTTCTGATTCTTCAATGGTATTTCTAACATGCAAAGCACGAGAATGCGATGGCCAGTGCCTCAAAATCAATTCAGCGACAGAAAGGCAAGCAACCTCATCACCAATTGCAATAAGAACTTCCAAAAGCTTCTCCATGCAATTCCCTGTGCACAAAGTGGGGATCACATATGCATAAATACGTGCTCTGTATACACTATAAGAATGTTTGCATAATTACTGCAGAATTAATATTAAAAAGAAGCTATTTTGAGAATACCTTTTATACAAAGTTTATTGTTGAAAAATATTATTGAAAGCGATTTTATAAAAACTAGTCTTGTTTGGATAAGGATGAGCTTTGCACAAGTATTTCTCGTTAAAAGCGACGATAAGATTTCCACCTCAAAACCCAATCTCACATGAGTAAATGGATATACGTCTGTTCTTGTCCATTCCTCATAATTGTGGGAGACCCAACCCAAGTATTGGGATGCCTTTTTTTTAGTTATGCTTGGATGGTGTTAGATGGAAATTACTTTTGAAAAAAAAAAGTTAGGCATAGGATTAAAAGACATTTGTAAAACTGCAAGCCAAATATATCAGAATCAATTCTTGCTGAATGCCCATTCAGCCAGAATCAAGAAAGTACTACTTCTGGGTTCTAGCAGAGTAGCAGTTCACACTTACCAAGATGTAAAAATTTTACTTTTGTTGCTAAATGAGATTTAAAAATGCCAAAAGTAATTCTACAGTCCAAATTGCATTTGTACAGTGCAGAAGCCATTCCTCACTTTTATTCAGAACATGTCCATACACACATGAAGAGATAGACAGTTCAAAAGACACCCAACTGTCTGTAATACTTGAAGGGTAAAGACAACTCAAAGAGGTAAACAAAAAACTGAATTTCAGATACAAAACATACTAAGAAACACTCCGATATGTAGACATTTGAAAAAATAATACTCCTCTTTTATAAGCAAAATAAATAGGGTTTCACATATATAAAGAAAATTAGTTGACTGCACTAAATTTTACTAATCTTACTATATTTTTCCTTAATTGTCCTTGCATGTAAAAACATGAGAACAAAAGATAGTAGCACATGCAAAAGGTTAAGCATTAAAGGAAAGGCGTTTTAGGAAGAGTGTCATTAAATGGAGTGAGAGCAGTTAAAAATTGCTTATATTTGAGAACAAAAGAAGTTTTTTTTTTTTTGCTTATAAAAGAGAACGGAGAGAGTAACTTGGAGAGGATAACTTGTTGATCTACGTATTAGTTGCTTACAGTTATTAGGGCTACACAAGAGGCCTTGTTCAAATGCCCAACGAGAAATGCTCAGTGAGCCCATTGAGCACGACAATGTTCCCAGCTGGTTCCAGACAACAGAATCTTTAGAATCGATCTCCACAGCTTGAAGATAACAGCGTAGAGCATTCTCATAATGTGTAGAGCCTTGTTGAAGAAAAACAGCAGCAAGGTTTTTCAATGCCAAAAACCTGTATAAACATAAGTACTAAGAAACACTCAGATAAATATATAAATAAGTGTATATGAAATTCATAATACATTGAACGAAATTTCATATCCAACTGATCACCTGATAAAACACTTGTTACAAAAGCCTAATTTATCCTAACCAAAAGCACTCAACAATTCTGAGCTGATATTGAATTGGCTCAGTTAGAATCAGAAGTGTTGCAAGTAAAGCGGTGTTATTGATAACCGTATGCCAAAAAACCTTTATGAAAATATAACGGATGCCATAATGGATTAATAATAGTAAAACGTACATCATGTACAGATACATCTATATCTACATATACGCATATACATATACATAAATAAAAAATGCAGAATTATAATTCAAATGCATTAATAATTAAAGTCAAACATAAAATATAGTTATCTTCAATTGTTGTTGTCAAATGGAGCATAACCCTCTTTCTCTTCTCCTTCAAAGACCTAGCTAGAGTTGTCAATCTTGTCAGAGTTAAGTACTTCATCTGTGACCTCAAAGTCAGAGCTATCAAACTCAAGTTCATCCTCAGCAGGCTGAATTACAACCTTCTCTTTGCCTTTTCCTCTTCCTTTTGTTGAGGTTGAAGCTGTACATGTACCTTTCATGGAAGGTTAGGTTGATCAAATAACAACATCGGCACTTGATGGCTCTCACTCCATTCTTTTTTTCCGCCTAGTGTAGGTTTTTGACTCTCCAACTCAGAAGCTTCACTAATTGCTGCCTAATTAAGGGTGGGATCATCATAAAAAACTAAGTCATTTCCCTCATCTGCATTTTCACCATTCACTCCCACTAACCACTCATTGCACTGATCAATGTCATTGAGTGCAATAGGATCAATTTCATCTCTAATGTCATATATTTGAGAAAGCTTTTGGTTGTAATTGATGTAAACCAAATCATGAAGCTTCTTATGATCTAGCTTATTTCTCTTCTTTGAATGAATTTGTATTATATTAAGCAAAATATAATTAGTTTCTTCTTACACTACTAGTAGGAATAAATAATAATCAAATGACAAAATGAGTCAATAACAAAAAATTACTTGCTCAAACACACTCTGATTGCGTTCACATTCTGATGAACTACACGTCAAGCTAAAAATCTTGATTGCTAGTTTTTGCAAATTTGGAGCTGCATGTCCATAATTCTTCCACCATTGAGTTACAAAACCACATAGTGCAATTTAAATTTTAATTCTTAGAATTAGAAATTAAATCAATTAGAACACTAGGAATAGTTTTTATCAAATTTTCTTACCTCGAGATGTGGTCTTTCTTGTTTCCTTAGTAAAGTCATCACCAAATAACTCACTTGCACTCTTGTAAAAGGGCAACTCAGTAAGAATTTTTTCCTGCATTTGTTTACTTAATACCAACATTTTGATGCAAGCATACAACCCACTTGTAACCTCTAAATCATACTCTAAATTTGGGTTGGAATAAAAGAATTCTAGGTTTAAGAAGTGACCAGCCACATGCAATGGGCAATGTAGTTTGGCAAGTCCATCTATTATCAATGATTGTAAATACATTCTTGCACTCACTTTCATTGTTGAAGGAATTCATAATTGTTTCCTAGGCCTTCTCTATTGTTTCATATATATAACCCATAGTTGGTTTTTTTCCCCATCTACTAGATGAAGCACATGAACAAGTGGTGTCATGACTTTAAGAGTAAAAATCACATTATTCTAAAATGAAGGCATAAGAACTATTTCATAGCTTCCCTCCCTTTAGCTTCTTAGGACAATTTACTCTGACTCCATTCATTAGAAGTAAACATTTTTCTCAAACTCTTTTCCTCTTGGTGAAGTTTTTGTAATGACAAATAGGAAGTTGCAAATCTGGTAATTGCATATCTTAGTAATTCTCTCTTGTTTGTGAATTGTCTAAACAAACTCAAGCTACTAAAATGGTTATAGATAAAGCCAACAAGAGTTACTCCCTTTGAATGACCTTTTTTACTATATAGGAAGCTTCCTAATATCTTCAAGGATTAAATCTATTGCAATGCCTTGCACAAAGAGTCCAATATAAGTTTGATCTCTTCTCTTCCAATAGTTTTCTAGCTAAAACATGGTTGTTTCCACTCCTCGTTCGGGGTGGTTCTGAGTTTCTAGTTTTGAAATGTATTTTGAAAACAGAAACGTGTTCGCCAAAAATGGTTCTGTTTTGGTTTTTTAGTCATTTTCAAAACAGATTTCACTCAATTTCAAAAACAATAAAATTTGGCTTTCATATTTCTATTTCTGTTTTTATTTAAGTTTATTACATGATGTCACTAGTCACCATTGACCATCACCTTTGACCGGCGGACACCGGCCGCTATCTTTGATAGGAAGTCACCGGCCGCCACCTCCGATCGCGGTCATTAGCCCCCACCTTCGACCAGCTATCACTGATCGCCACCTCCGACCGTTGGTCACCGATCGCCACCTTTGACCAACAATCACCGGTCGCCACCTCCGACAGTTTGTCACCTCCAATAACAGTCACCGACCACCGCCTCTGATCGACCGTCACTAGCCGACAACTCCGACCAGCAATCACTGGCCGCCACCTTCAACCTACAGTCACTAGCCACCACCTCTGACCACCCGTCATCGACTGCCACCTCCGATCACCGGTCACCGACCACCACCTCTGACCATCAGTCACCGACTGCCATTTTCGATCGTAGGTCACCGACTACCACCTTTAATCGCTGATTACCGACCGTCACCTTCGACCACTATCTCTACCGCCATCTCCAACTAGTGTTTTATTTAAAATTTAAAAACAATGTTTTAAATTTGGAAATAAAAACAATGTTTTTAAAATTTTGAAAACTTAGAATCCAAACCTAGTTTTTTTTTTATAAATTTCAAAATTAGAAACCAAAAATCACCCCGAATGGGGCCTATGATAACCTAAACAACATTCTCCTCACCAATTTCTTCCACAAGTGAACAAGCATCTCAAATAGCTTTTCACCAGCCTTTACAAATTTAAAACCATCAATTGACTTCATAAATGTGGTCCCTGCACGCCTATTGACCAAAAAAATTAATAAGGCATCATTGTTTTTGGTCAGTCCAAGCATCACACATAATTTAACTGTCATGTTTCTATCACTGCAATTTATGATCTTTAAAGAAGTCCTGAGTGAGATTCACCTCTTTCTTGAGAAGTGGAAGTCTAATTTCATGATAACTATGAGCCGACAAATTTGGACTAGACCATAAGCATTAATGGCATCAATCATATCCTAAAAGCTCTTCAAACAAGGTTAAACAATAAGCCTAGTTGATACCAAAATCGGGCAATATATTGATGAACAACCTTTAATTTTTTGTCGCACGCCTCTTTGATATTTGTTTGCCTCAATTTTCCTTCTTCCTCTTTACTATTGCAGTGACTGGATTTCTACAAAACAAATTCATTGGCCCTTTTGTACCAACCATGTTTTGCATATTTAGGATTACTAGTTGAAATTCAATTTCTTCACTCTCATTGTCTTGAATCTCTTCATCCATAATATCCGTTCTTGGAATAGCAGTGGAATTGATTGTCTTCTCTCTACATAATTTCCAAAGCTCTTCTCGAACATCTTTTGGAGTCTTGGTGCAAGCTGCAACATTTTCTTTCCTTGCCATTAGATCCTTTTTTGCCAGAGTAATTCCTCCTTTCATCACTTTTCCACAGTAGTTACAAACAATAGTGTTTAAATTGGATTCATCCAATGGGTGACAGTACTTCCAATCTGGACTAGTCCTATTAAATGGTTTTGAATTTCCTTTAGTTGCCATTAGGGTCTCTAGAATGTGTGGCAAGAACAAATGAAGTAAGAATAAAAAAATAGGAGGGAGCAGGGGGGGTGCAACGGTGGCAAAGAACTACACGGAAGTTATGACGATGGCAGAACAATCCGACAAAGGGTGCAACAGCGATGGAACACTCCAATGGTGGCAACAGAACGGTGGTAGTGGCAGGGAGAAACAAACTCAACGAGGAGGAAGAAAGGAGAAAGAGGCACAGCGTATGTCAAAAAGGAAAAAAAATTGGGCCTGAACCATTTCAGCCCAAACAACACTGAAAAATGGAAAAAAAAAATAACAAAGCTAAACTTGCAAGTTTGGGTTGGGTCACGCAACCCGCATCTTCTTTACGCAAACCCTAATCATAGTTGTTCCCCCACAATTTTTGCCTTCTTGGTTACGCACGACTCCATGGCAGTTGGCGAGAATCCCACCACTGATTTCAGCCATGGCGCACGATCTCCAATATTTGACAACACTATAAACAATACTGAAAAAATGGAAAAAAAAAACAGCTAAGCTCGTGGGTTTGGGTCGAGTCGCACAACCTGCGTCTTCTTTATGTGAACCTTAATTGTTGTCGCTTCCCCATGATTTCTACCTCTCGGTTTCGCAACGCCACTCGGTGGTGACCATGGCGGTCGAGACGGTGCATGATAGACAATCCGCTTCGCAACCGCAACTCCATGGCGGCTGACACGAATCCCACTACCGATTTCCGCCATGGCGTCGCCATCTCCAATATTTGACAACGATGAAGTAAAGTGACAACTTATGCAAATAGAAGAATGGAAAATTGCAACAAGTACAAGATAAGTATATATAGGTTTTACCTACATGATACCAATAGCCATTTTGTCTAACTAAGATTCCCACACAAAAGTGTAGTTTTAAAAAACTAACTTCACAAGTTATGTGCTTTCTAAAAATTTTAAAAAGTGACATAATTATTTGAATATGAGAATCAAGCACCTTAACATTTAAGGTGAAAGGAACTTATTGCAATATATTAACATCAAATGTTACTTTAGTAAACTAGAAACTAGATATTAGAAATGGTGAATTTGAGCTAACTCAACCTTATACTATTAATTGGTCATATCACTAGTTGATGTGGGATCTCCAACACACCTCCTTGTTCAAGTTTGATATACAGAGAAAGATGCAATTCTGAGAAAGCAAATTCAAAGAGAAAATTTGGGAGAAATTTGAATAAAAAGAGAAATCCATTATTAATGAATGGGCAAATGTAACAGAATAACAGAAGCGTTATTTATAACAGTGCAGAGCCTAACTAACTCTTAACAGAAACTTAAACTCTAACTGACTAGAGAGGTTACAATATAACCCAAAGTTGCAGTTTAGAAACTGCAACTAACTAACTCTTAACAGAAACTTAAACTATAACTAACTATAGAGGTTACAATATAACCCAAGGCTGCAGTTTAAAAACAACAGTTGTGTACATTACTCTAATACCGCCCCCACCCCCCCCCCCCCCCTCAAACTCAATATGGTTGAGACTTTGTAGAAGGCTCAAGAATGAGTTTGTCCTTGAGGAAACAAAATCTGGTAGGTGAGAGAGGCTTAGTTAGAACATCAGCCCATTGATCAATGGCAGGAATGTGGTACACATTAAGCTATAACTTGATCACTCTGTCTCTGGCAGGAATGTGGTACACATTTAGCTGTTTCTTGATCACTTTGTCTCTAACAAAGAAAATGATGATTCCCATATTTTGGTTCTGGCATGAAGAACAGGGTTATGAAATAGAGCTACAACACTTTGATAATCACATTAAAGAATAGGAGTATAAACTCTGTTAGAAGAGTTTGTATCCATGATATTCCAGTTGTAGTTTTAGTTAAACTCCTGTATTCGGCTTCTATGCTAGATTTAGCAACAACTTGTTGCTTTTTAGACCACCAAGATACTAGATTAGGAGAAAAAAGATGGTTGATCCTAATGTAGACCTTCTGTCATCAATGTTTGATGCCCAATTAGCATCACAACTAATGGAGGAGAAAGGTTGAGGTGAGGCAATTGGTTTCAAATGCAGACCAAAGAGCACGGTACCCTTAAGATACCTAAGAATCCTTTTCACTGCAGTCCAATGAGATTCTAATGGGTTGGTCATAAATTGACAGACTATGTTTACTAAAAAGCTAATTTAAGGCTTTGTAATTGTTAGGTATTGTAGAGCACCCACTATGGACCTGTGAAGAGTAGGATCAGAGGAAAAAAATCAGCTCCTGTACTGGATAATTTGCAGCTTGATGTCATGGGAGAGCGTATACTCTAAGCTTCTGTCATATTGGTTTTGAGTAAAAGATCTCTGATACTTGCTTTGTATAAGCAATAAAGAATGATATGGTAGCTGTTTCACTTCAATTCTGAGAAAATAGTCGAAATGCCCAAGTTGCTTGAGGGAGAAATTTTCATGAAGCTTAAAGGTCAAATCTTAAACTAAAGCATTAGAACTGCTATTGATGATGATATCACCTACATACACTAGTAAGTAAATAGTCTAAGAGTTAGACTTGTAGATCAAGAGAGAAGGGTCATACTTGCTGACAGCAAAACCAAATTTAAGAAGAATTGCCTGACATTTTTCAAACCACTATCTGGGAGCTTGCTTGAGCCCATAAAGAGCTTTGTTCAGTTTGCACACTAAACGACAATCACCAACTTCAAATCCTAGAGGTTGAATCATGTAAATTGTTTCAGAGAGATGTCCATTAAGAAATGCATTATTCACATCTAATTGAAAAAGAGTCCACTTATTTGTGAGAGCAAGGGTGAGAATGAGTCTAATAGTAATAGGTTTCACCACAAGAGAAAATGTTTCATTGAAATCAAATCCAGGGATTTGATTGTATCTTTTGACTACCAATCTAGCTTTGAATTTGTTGATAGAACCATTAGCATTTTCCTTGATTCTGAATACCCATTCGCATCCAATGGCTTTTCTGTTTGGTGGAAGAGGAACAAGATCCCAAGTTTTATTGCTATTAATGCATCATTTTCAATTTTCATAGCAGATAACCAAGTAGGATCAAAGATAGCTTGTTTAACACTCTCGGGTTCACAGTGAGTTAGGAAGAGAGATGGATGAATTTTGTGTTTAACAATGCCAGATTTAGACCTGGTCTGCATGGGGTGAACATTGGTTGGCCTGTCAGGTAAAGGAGAGGAGCTGGTTCCCGTGTTAACAGGTTCAATGGAGGTGGATGTTGGTTCAGTTGCAGGTTCAGTTGAGGTGGATGGTGAGTTTAGTAAAGATGCAGGCTGTGTGGATTCAGTAGCAGAAATAGGTTGATTTTCTGAGTGGATGGGTTCAGGAGAGGGTGAACGTAAGTTATTAACAAGAGGAATGTCAGTGAGATTAAAGTGTTGAGATAGTGAATGGACTGCATCAATAGATTTGTTAGAGGTAAATAATTCAGAGTAGGGAAATTTAATTTCATTAAAAATAACATCTTTTGATATGATATGAAGATTCTTCCTGTAGGAGATAGACACTTGAAGCTTTTGTGAGATGTTGAGTAACCCAAAAAGACACACTCATGAGATCTGAAATCCAACTTGTGATTATTGTAAGGTCTTAGAAATGGGAAGCAGGCACAACCAAATGTTTTAAGGAAAAAATAGTCTGGTTAAATAGAACAATGTAAGGAACTTGAAAATTCAAAGGAGTTGATGGAAGTCTATTTATCAAGTGAACAGTTGTGGTGAAAGCAAAGTCCCAAAATTTCATGGGTAAAAAAGCATGTTTCAGCTAAGTTAACCCGATTTCAACAATATGTCTATGTTCTCTCTCAATAACACCATTTTGATGGTGAGTGTGAGGGAATATGAGCCTGTAAATAATGCCACACTCAAATAGAAAAGGAGCCAAAGGTCAAAATTTCCCTCCCCAATCAGTTTCTAAACTTTTGATTTTAAGGTCAAATTGAAGTTCAACCATAGTTTTGAATTGTTTAAAAATGGAAAAAGTGTCAGCTTTGCTTTTAAGAAGATAAATCCAAGTATACTTCGAGAAGACATCAACAAATGTGACATAGTATAGAAAACCATCTACAGAGTAAATGTGAGATGGTCCCCATAGATCACAAAAGAAAAGTTCTAAAGGGGAAGAATAAACGGTAGTAGGCATAGAGGATGGAAGTCTATGAGACTTTCCAATGACACAAGCATTGCAAAAATCAATAGCACATTTATTAGTCATGGAAATATTACAATGTTGTAATACAAATTTCAAAATGGGAAAACTAGGATGCCCAGGTCTAGCATGCCACAAAGAGTTCCCTGTTTTGGCATTATTTTCAGGGTTACACAAAAAATTAGAGTTGTTACAATTAAAAAGGGAACTAGGAGAAGTAGAATTAGACACAGTAGATAGACAGCAGGTTACTGAACCAGCAAGACGGTGTTGGAGCTTCAAATTGGAGAAGGAATAGAGACCATCATGACCAACTTTTCCTTGAAGAAGTACTTCATTGGAAACCTGAGATTTTACAAAACAGAGATTAGGATGAAATTCAAAGAAAACATGATTATCTTTGGCAAATTTGCTAACACTATTGAGATTTTTGGTTATGCAAGGGACATGACATAACTGATTAAGGGAGAAGGAATTATATGGATGTAAATGTTGAGGAACCAGCAAAATTAATATGCAAACCTTGGCCTTGCCAATGTAAATTTGGTCAGGTCCTTCAAAGCTCTCAAGTTGTTTTATGTTTTGTGATTCACCAGTAACATGAAAGGAAGCAATAGAGTCTGGAATTCAAGTGGAGTTTGCAGGAGCATGTTCAAGGACAGTGTTTGTAAGCATAGCACTAGGTGAAGGAGTGGAACTAGCATTTGCAGGTCTATTTGTTAGGATTTACCTAGACATTAGAGCGGTGTTGTTGCTGCTGATTGCAGAAGGTTAAGTTGGAATAATTCTGATTAGGACTAGGATTAGTCAGGTCTTGAAGAATAAGAGAGGAATAAGGTTGATAATCTTGATCAAAACGATAATAGCATCTAGCTATTGTGTGACCATACTTGAGGCATACTTGACATTGGAAATTAGCAAATCGTCCTCCTCTACCACAGTCACCTTTATGACGAGTAGAAGCAACGTTTCCACCACGTGTGTAACCATGGCCACGACCATAGCCACCTCATGAACCAGAATCAGAGTCATTAGGGCGAGAATAAGATCTGTTTGGAGCAGTGTACTGCTCTGACCTGAACGTATCAAAATTGGGATTGCCATGTGCAACATTGACGGAAGACAAATCTGAAATTGTGTTTTTGTCAAACTTGTTCTGACGAGACTCATGAGCCAAAAGCAAAGCCTCCACTTCTTCTAGGGGTCTTAGCTTGAATTTACTTTCAATGACTGTTACACAGAACCATACTCACGAGGAAGACCTTCAAGAATTGTGTCGATATGATCTTGAAGAGACACGAAATTTCCAGCATTAGCAAGTTCATCACATATTGATTTGATATGATGAAGGTATTGATGCATCGTGCAATTTCCCAGTGATTGCGATCGCAATTCTGACTTAAATTAACGAACCCTAGCGCGTGTTTGATTATTGAAGTAGTCATAAACTTTATCCAAACTTGATGGGAGTGAACACACCCTAGCATACGAGACAAAATCAACTTAGAAAATGTCGATTGGAGCCACGTGAGGAGAATTTGGTCTTGCTGCTCCCAAGATTCATAGGCAAGATTTTCAGTTCCAGATTCAAGATCTTCAGAGGAAAGGAACTTAGGAGGTATAATCGGATTCACAATGAATCATTGAAGTTGATGTGACTTGATAACTAGTTCAATTTGTTGTCATCATAGTAGAAAATGTGTTATTGAGTTTCTCAGAAATTGAATCAAGGAAAGTAGAAGCTGCAACAAACAAAGTGGATGGATTCGCCACGCGAAAAAAAATTGAGAAAGAAAGCCCTAGACCAAACTAGCTCTGTATACCGTGTTGAAGTTTGATATACAGAGAAAGATGCGATTTCTGAGAAAGCAGATTCAGAGAGAAAATTTGAAAGAAATCTTAATAGAAAGGGAAATCTATTATTAATAAATGGGCAAATGTAACAGAATAACAGAAGCACTATTTATAACTGTGCAGAGCCTAACTAACTCTTAAAAGAAACTTAACTCTAACTAACTAAAGAGGTTACAATATAACCCAAGGTTGCAGTTTAGAAACTGCAGCTAACTAACTCTTAACAGAAACTTAACTCTAAATGACTAGAGAGGTACAATATAACTCAAGATTGTAGTTTAGAAAATTACAGTTGTGTACATTACTCTAATACTCCCTCATGCCAAAGACTAGACATCTTTAATGTGAAGTTTGCAGGATTAGACATCTACAGGTGGTCCAATAACGACCCAATAATAGGTGGCATGATAGGCTTAACAACAACAAATCGTTAAGATAAGTTCTAATACCATATTAGAAATGGATTTGATTAAGGGTCTAACTCAACCTTAAAAAACTAGCTTGTAAAATGAGGTTTGCACCTTACATATATACTATCAATGGGTCATATTGGGATCTCCTACACTAGAAATAGGAAAGGAGAAATTATTGCATGAGCACAGTACCAATCAAAGGCTCAAGTAAATATTAAAATAACTCTAGCAAACTAGCACAAACTTTCTTGTAATTTTAATGCATTTGGGGCTTTAATTGACGGTGCCTATACGTACTATGCTCTTGCAAAAACTACTCAATTGGAAGGAGAAATTGTGAGCAAACAACGATGCCATTATACTAATGGACATCTTGTGATAGAGAACATGTAGTATAGTGCAGATCAAAACCTGAGTTGCAAAAGATGACCATCACTGGCACTGCCATCCACCTGATAACAGAAAACTCATCATACAACCAATCAAAATGACATTAAAGATCAAACAAATATCTGTTACCCAAAAGCCAAAACCTGAGCATTAGCAATAAGAGGATCTTTAAGGACAGATTCTAAGAGCTCGCGAGCCTTCTCATACTCTTTCGCTTGTAACTTGAGAAGGCCTTCATGGTAAGTTTGAGAGAGATGAAATTCCTGAAATAACAAAAAAATAAAAAAGAAATGGAATCAATAGTGGTAATGTAGCACTTAAATTTGATTTTTGAAATAAAAAAAAAAAAAACTCATATATGAATAACATACAGAGCTATTAAATTATCAATAACCCTAATCATTATACCCTGGGAAAATCTCTGAGAAGTGGTTAACATTATTAATTATCATCGGAGAGGGTGAAAGAGAGAAAGAAACGTGCCTGTGCTTCTTTCGTGGGCGCTAATGGTTCCCACTGACTTTTCGAGTTGGTATCATTGATAGCTGCAATTGAAAACTGAAAAGGCAAAACCAAAGCCAATTATCAGAATGAATGATTTCAGACTGCGAATTCGAGTAGCTAGCAAGGAAAACGATGAAAATGTGCCAGTGATGACGATAATACGAAGATGCATAGAACCTCAAATTTAGTGTCATACCATATTCGAACTTCAGAACGCTAATCGGTTTGAATCACTTCCCTATGATAGGCTTGGCAATTTAGGGTTCCAATCTTCGATTTTGGCTTCCAATTTTTGCAGCCAAGTGTTAACCACTTTAACTTGAACGCGAGGGAGCGCGTTCCACGAACCGCCCTTGAAGCATTTCACAACGACGTCGTGCTACCGACGTGCCTTTGGTTTTACTTCAAAATTGAAGGGTCTCTCTGGTCTCTAGCATAGTAGCATTGCTGTGGTTCAGTCTCCGAAGGTTGCAATCAGATGAAAGTACCCGCCTATTGTTCGTTTTGTAACACTTCTTGTCTTAGAAATAAAAAGGTTCTAAGATTAAAAATATTTTTCTAGGAAATTTATCATTGGCTTAATTAAGTTTTAATATTTAAAATTTGAATAAATTTCATTTTTTGTTCAAAAAATAAAAAATAATTCTTAAATTCAATTAAATTTAATCAAATTTATTTCTTAAAAATAATGTAAAATTTAAATTTTAAAGAAAAAAATTATTTTTAATTTCAAGGACCAAAAGAAAAAATTTAGGTCTTATTTGACAGAGTTTATTTATAATTTTTTGAGTTTATCTTAACATATAAGCACTTATTTGGATAAACTTATAAAAACACTTATATATGGTTCATAAAATATTTTAAGCTTATTTAAATAAGTTATTTAGAGTAGCTTATTTGAATAAGTTATCTAAAATAGCTTTTTGAAAAAAGATATTTTAAGCTTATTGAAAATTTGTGCTTCATTCGACTCCCACTTTTACCTTTTTTTCTCTTTCTCTTTCATAATTAAAACTTGTTATAGTCTCTCTCTCTCTCTCTCTCTCTCTCTCTCTATATATATATATATATATATATATATATATATATATATATATATATATATATTTTGTTCCTACCACTAGTTTGGGACATTGTTAGGGTCACTACACTCAAGGAATTGTTTGTTTTGAAGGTTGTGACTCTATCATGGTTTTATCTTGAAAAAGTGTCTCAAGGACTTAAAGGAGGAGGATATTTATAAATGATCATTAGTCTTGATTCTTAAGCAATATGGACTTTGGATGTGTATCGGAACAAGCACCTAAGTCGTGGCTAAGGGGCATGAGAGTGTGGCACGCTCCCTAAAGACAGCGTCAATGTTCCTACTGCCAATCTCAAGACATAGTTATGGTCGTCGAGCCTAAGGTATTTTCTGCTTTAGAGGTTGTGGCTCCGTCACAGTTTTGCCCTTAAAAGGTGCCTTGGGGAGTTAAGGAAATAGGGTGTTTATAAGCAACCCTTGGCTACTTATCGAAGAACGTGGGGGGAAGTTTTCTCAAAAGTCCACCAAGTAGGTCCCTAAGAGTGCGACGCTAGGGTTACCTACAAGAGACACTCTAATGTATTCCTCCCTAGCAAGGGCCCTATCACTAGGGCAATGGCTAAGAGGATAAAGATGGATATGGTTAGAGATGAAGGAAGGAAACATCACCTCCATATGTGCATAGAAATCAAGCCTTAGTCCTTATTTTGTATTCTTTTTACCTTGTATTTTTCCTAAGTGGAGTGGTTTATTTCCCTTGTCTTGGCTATGTATTTTGGCCTTTATTTTCGTGATTTTAGGGCTTAGGGGGTGTGCCTAGTCTAAATGTGGAGTGTATTAGCTATTTGGGCCTTAAGGGGTGTTAGTAGGCAGCTTTATTAACCACATCCCCTTCATTTCTAATTAAAACCCAAGTAGTTAGCACATAAAGCATAGAGGAGACAAGGTGGGGCCCTTGTTCCCCCCTAGAGGTGCCATTTTTTTTAATTAATGTCACAACGCATCCTGCATGACACTTAGTTAGATATAAGATCCATGATTTTAGGAACATGTGCTCATTAATTCAAATTTGAGTTTCCCTCCTTCTTCTTTTAATTCTCACAGCCCAAGCCCCCTCTCCCCTCTTATATATAGACCTGACCACTCTCTTGTAAAGTTTACACTTAAATTGGATGATATTAAGAGCTTGATCATTGTTTGAGTGTCCATTCTTCTCTTAGTCCTTGAGAGAATTCCTAGAACTTTTATCAAGGGTTCTTTCCCTTGTGGCAAGCAACCTTCCTAGGCTTATCTCTACTTGAGTAGCGCCTCCAATCTCCAAATTTTACCTCTCCACCAAACCATTTCACCACTCGGACCTCAAGGAGTTGATCTTCAAGAAGCATTCAATGGAGGAATGCATCATTTGGTATCTAGAGCCTAACTTCTAGAGGCCATTTTCTAACTTTTACTTTTATTTTGTGTCATATATCATCTTCTCTTCTCCATTTGTTTCAATTTTCAATTCATAAATTTTCATGTTGTTTATAATTTCTAATCATGTCTTGATGTTAGATGTTTAGTAGTTTTCAATTTCTTTCAATCTATGCATTAGTGTGTTTTAAATTTTGATTCAATTTACCTTGTTCTTACCATTCAATCATGTGTTCCTTTAGTAGTCTTTGTATTTTCCATTTGTGCTTTTGAATTTGTATCTTGTGCATAAATGAGTTGCCTAAGAGGTTGTGTGAACTAAATCCACATGGTTGTGGAAATTTTCACAGCACCATGGTCACAAGCCTTGGCCTCATTTGTTGCATTTTAATGCATTATGTGCTCTTTTTTTTTATCTGCTTTTAAGTGCTTTTATTTTCATTTTTATACTCTTGTGTATTTGTCTTAGTGTCTTAGTTTAGTCCTTTACTTGTCACACTTTATTCCTCTAGGTTTTACCTCTTTAAATTTTCTCTAAAAGTGTCTTGTTACCTTCTTGAAATTGAGCATCTAAGAGAGTTGTTCTCTCTTGTTTATAGGTTTCATAAGAAGTGTAATGTGCTTAGATCTAACATGTTTCTAAAACCAAAACCTTAAAAAGTTTTGCTCAACTTCATCTTCTACATTTTAGTGTCTTGTATCTCAATTTAGTAGCTCTTTGTGTTAAGTTTAGAAGTGAAGTTTGCCTAAAGATTTGCTTGAGTAAATGGTGTGAATGTGGGAGTTGTAATCTTGAGCAAACAAGTAATTCCTACTCACAAAAAACTACTTTTGGTGCATAATATAGCTTACTCCTACTTTGATACACTTTGACTTGCTTTTAGTATTGTCTTGAGTTGCACTTTATTTAGAGTAATTGTGTGCCTTTGCTTTGCTTATCCTCTCAAGTGATTATAACCATTGCATTCCTCATCAATTTGAAAATCAAAATACATATTAGGTGCATCTAAAGAAGTTAAAAAAAAATTTAAAAAACTTACATAGCAAAAGTATCTAGAAAAGCAAAAATTGTTAAAAGAAGATCAAATAGTTAAAAAAAAAGGGAGAAAAATTATTTGATGTACCCAATAGAAAGTCATTTAAAGTTGCAAAATAGGACTTAAAACCACTTGTAATTTCTTGGGAATTGTGACTATTGCATTCGGTTATCTTACTCTATAGATGCAATTTTTTGAAATTTTTTAGTCCTTTTAATTTTTGTTGTTCTATGCTACTCCAATGCTTATCTAAGTCATCTTTTGAGTTCTTCCTTCTTTTTTGCCTCTTTTTATTTGCTTGCCTTACTTCTACTCTTTGGTCTCGTCTTATAAACTTTTTCCATTTGGATAATGACATTTCCTTGTATTAGCTTTTATTTGCCTTTTTGCTTCTACTTTTGTTTTCCTTCCTTTGGTTTGCTTAGTGTTTGTAGCGCCACTCTTGTAGAAGGCTTATAGGAAAAGCTTGACACAAGGGTTTCCTCCTAGGAAGAGTTGATTAAAGCCAAAGGAATTTGAACAAAAGAAAAGAAGCAAGGGCATGAGGTTTCATCATTGAGGGAGCTTGAACTTGAAGACCAAAAAATTTTTCATTTTGATTTGTGTGTATTTCATCTTATGCATGTTGATATCCCAAGGGATCACTCCATTTGATTATAATATTTTTTTGCTTTTATTAGTTTCTCAAAATTAAGGTGTGAAGAAGGAAGTGGTACATCACTTTCCACACTTTTTAGGAGCACGTTTTAGAATTCTTCATTCTTTCAATGTTCACTTTTATCGTCTTGTCAAATTTGTGTAGGATAGACTCGAGTTCCAAAGACTCATTTGGCATAATAGGGAGAAAACTTAAAGAGAGGAGAGTCTTGCTAATGTTTGGCATATCCCTATGAATTAGGACTCCAAACACCATGTCTCATCATTCACACACTAGTACTTCAAGTAACAAGAGTGTTAACCAAAGAAGAAATTTTAAGAATAACTCTCTTGAGAATCTCACTATGGACTTTAGGGAATGGATTGTGGGAGAAAGAATAAAGAGAGAAGAAAAGGAAGAAAGAAAGAGAATAGAGAAAGACAAAAAGAGAAGGGTAGAAAGAGAGTTAGAAAATAAATAAAAAGAAGAAATGAGACAAAGAAAGAGGAAAAAAGATGAAGAAGCGAGAGAAAAGAGATAGAAGAAGAGAGAAGAAGAAGAGAGGAAGAGGAAAGAAAGAGATGAGAAGCAAGGAGATAGAAAAAAGAAAGGAATATAGTTTAGGTCTCCATCCCATGTGAGGAGTGAAAATGAAGAAGATTACTATGAAGAGAAACCTAAAAGAAAAAATTATTCTCATTCTTCCATGCATGAACATATGGCCCCTCCTAGGGAGCAAAAGGATAAGCTTCCTCCCTTTCTTGGGAGAGAAGATGTGGAAGTCTACCTTGACTAGAAAGTCAAGGTAGAACAACTCTTCAAATGTTATGAAGTTAGAGAAGAGAGAAAAGTTCCATTGGCAGCCCTTAGCTTCCAAGGGCATGCCCTCCATTAGTGGGATGGCTTGACCAAATAAAGAGTCTGAACTCGTATGTCTGAAATTAAATATTACAATGACTTAAGAAGTGTTATGAGAAGAAGGCACATTCCATCTTACTATGAGAGAGATCTTTTGGATAAACTCCAAAGGCTAAGGAACAAAACCTAAGCATTGAGGAGTATAAACAAAATATGGAACTCCTCCTTCTAAGAGAAAATATTAGGGAAGAGCCCAATGCCACCATGGCTAGTTTCTTATGTGGGTTGAGCACTTAAATAAGAGATAAAGTTGAGATTTTCTCATATTCGAGCCTAGATAAGCTAGTCCAACTTTGTATTAGTGTTGAGAATCAATTAAAAAGAAAAGGAATGAAAAGAGATTCTCAACCCTATGCCAAGAGGGACAAACTCAAGGGGAATTCTTCCAAGAGTTTCCCTAAAAAGGAATCCAAGCATCATAAAGAACATAAAACATCCCATATAGAAAAAAATCCCTTACTACTAGCTTTCATAAGAGATAAAGTAATATCAAGCATTTTAAGTGTCTTAGTAGTGGTCACATTGTCTCTCAATGCCCCAACAAAAAAAAACATGATCATGAAGGGTCAAGACATTTATAGTAGTGAAAGTAACTCACCTTTCTCCTAGAGTGAGCAAGAGGGGGACCATGCATAATTGTCTGACTGTGAGGATGTTTATGCATATCAGAGGGACATCTTAATGATTAGAAGGCTTCTTAGAAGCCAACCTTTGGAGCTGAACCAATCTTAAAGGGAGAAAATTTTCCACACAAGGTGCAAAGTGAATGAAAAAATATGTTCTCTCATTGTAGACATGGGTCATGTTGTAACTGTTGTAGCTCCCGGTTGATTGAAAAGCTAGCCTTGACTCCACTTCCCCATCCAAAACCTTACAAAGTTCAATGGCTCAATGAGTAAGGGGGATGGTAGTCAATGAGCAAGTTAAGGTTCAATCTCAATAGGGACATATAATGATGAGATTCTTTGTGACATAGTCCCTATAGAGGCTTACCATATCTTGCTTGGAAGACCATGGCAATATGATAAGAAAGTCATTCACCATGGTCATTCCAACCAAATTGTCCTCACTCACATGAATAAATGCATCAAGTTGTCTCCTTTGACACCTGTTCAGGTAGCTGAGGATCAGTTTATCATGAAAAACAAGAAAGATGAGGAGCATAAGAAAAAAATAAAAAAAAAGAGCTTGAAAGGGATAAGGAGAGAGATGCAAGGTGACACCCCTTCCAAGAAATTTGTAACTAAAGAGAGCCTATTTACAACAAAAAAGAATTTAAAGGAGACTCTCTTAACTAACAAAATTTTCTATCTTCTCCTTTTGCAAAGAGGCATCGTCCCCTTTTCCCCCTATTTCTTTTGTTGAAAGCACTGCTATAGAAATTGCTTCGGAATCTTCCTACAGGAGTTAAAGAGATTTTAAACGAATTTGGTGATATATTCCTAGTGAAGTTCCAAATGGGCTTCCTCCTGTTAGAGGTATAGAATACTAAATTGATTTGGTTCTTGGGGTTAACCTTTCTAATAGGTTTTCCTCTAGGACCAACCCCATAGAAACAAAGGAGATAAAGTTCCAAGTTTTAGAGCTATTAGGGAAGGGTTGGGTTTAAAAAACCTCAAGCCTTGTGTTGTATCAAGCTTATTGGTGCCCAAGAAGAATGACCAGTGAAGAATGTGTATAGATTGTAGGGCTATCAAAAACATCACTGTCAAATACACACACCTAATCCCTAGACTTGGATGATATGTTGGATGAATTGCATGGGGAAAATATATTTTCAAAAATTGATCTTAGGAGTGGTTATCACAAAATAAGAATTAAAGAGTGTGATGAGTAGAAAACCGTTTTTAAGACCAAATTTGGTCTTTATGAATGGTTGGTCATGCCTTTTGGTCTAACAAATGCACCTAACACTTTCATGAGATTAATGAATCATGTTCTAAGAGATTATTTAGGAAAAAATTTTGTGTTAGTTTATTTTGATGACATCTTAGTGTATAGTAGAAGTCTAGATAATCATAAAGGACATCTTAGACAAGTTTTTTGCATTCTTAGGGCAAACCACCTATTTGGGAACCTCGAAAAATGTACTTTTTTGTGTGGAGATTATGGTTTTTTTAGGGTTTGTAGTTAGCTCACAAAGGGTCCATATGGATCCCAAAAAAATCAAAGTGATCCAAGAATGGATCACCCCAAAGAGTGTGACAGAGATCAAGAGCTTTCATGGTCTGGCTGGATTCTACAGGCGCCTTGTGCCTAATTTGTCCATACTTTTCGCACCAATAAATGAGTTGGTGAAGAAAGAAGTTCCTTTTCTTTGGGGTGATAAATAAGAAAAAATCTTTTACTCTTATCAATCATAAGCTCACTCAAGCACCTGTTTTGGCATTACCTGATTTCTCAAAGACTTTTGAACTGGAATGTTATGCCTCTAGCGTGGGTGTGGGAACTGTTCTGTTGTAGGATGGGCATTCTATTGCTTACTTCAATGAAAAACTTAGTGGAACCCCCCTTAATTATCCCACATATGATAAGGAGTTCTATGCCCTAATAAGAGCCCTTCAAACTTGGGAGCATTATCTTGCTCTTAAAGAGTTTGTCATTCATAGTGACCACGAGTCACTTAAGTATCTAAAAGGTCAAGGCAAATTAAATCAAAGGCATGCAAAATGGGTGGAATACCTTGAATCCTTCCCTTATGTCATCAAATACAAAAAAGGAAAACAGAATGTGGTGATTGATGCCTTATCAAGGCGTAATTCTCTCTATACTACTCTGAGTGCTAAAATTTTGGGGTTTGATGACATTCAGGTCATGTATCCCTCTGATAAGGATTTCAGCCCTATTTTTGCAGCCTCTGCATCCAAACCCTTTATGGGTTCTTCATTAGTGAGGAGTACCTTTTCAAAGGTGCCAAACTTTGTATACCCCAAGAATCTATGAGAAATCTGCTAACAAAAAAGAGTCATAAAGGTGGGCTCATGGGGCATTTTGGGATTAACAAAATTCTTATGCTTTTACAAGGAAAATTCTTTTGGCCTCATATGAAAAGAGATGTCCATGTACATTACTCTAGATGCATAACTTGTTTACAGGCTAAGTCTAAGGCAATGCTTCATGGACTATACACACATTAACCTATTCCTTCTACACCTTGGTTGAACATCAGTATAGACTTTGTCCTAGGCCTTCCTCGTACCCAACGAGGTGCAGACTCTATTTTTACAGTAGTGAACAGATTTTCTAAAATGACCCACTTCATACCCTGCCACAAAGTAGATGATGCGAGCAACATTGCAAGACTTTTCTTTAGAGAGGTTGTTTGTTTGCACAAAATACCCTCTACCATAGTGTTAGATAGGGATATGAAGTTCCTCAACCATTTTTGGAAAACTTTATGGGCTAAGCTGGGAACTAAACTCCTATTTTCCACTACTTGTAACCCGCAGATTGATAAGCAAACAGAAGTAGGAAATAGATCCTTGTCAACTATGTTGAGGGCTCTTCTTAGAGGCAACCACAAGTCTTAGGATAAGTACCTTTCCCGTGTTGAGTTTTCTTATACATAGCCAGATCCCTTTCCTTTCACTTGAGTAACTGAGTGGTTGAAAGGACCACCAAGCATTCCCCTTTTTAGGTTGTATATGACTTCAACCCTCTCACGCCTTTGGATCTCTTACCTCTCCCCCTTTCTCATTCTTTTCATGAAGATGGAGAGGCAAAAGCGGATTTTGTTAAGAAAATACATGAGAGGGTCAAGGCTAATATTGAGCAGTAGTCTAAGGGGTATGATTCTACTTTTAATAGAGGAAGGAAGAAAATTATCTTCAATGAAGGGGACTGGGCATGGCTTCACCCGAGATAGGATCGTTTTCCTACTCAAAGGAGGTACAAACTTAGCCCTAGAGGACACAGACCCTTTCAGATCCTTGAGCGAGTCAATAACAATGCATACATTTTAGATCTCCCTCAGGATTATGGTGTCAACACTACTTTTAATATTTGCGATGTCTCCCTTTGCAGGTGTTGATGATGAAGAAGACCCTATGGATTTGAGGTCAAATCCTTCCTTAAGGGGGGGAGATGATACGTCATTTTATCCTTGAGACATAATTAATATGGCTTTGATTACTCATTAATTACTCTTTTATTTGTCTTGTAATCATTGGTTTGTGGTAGTTGTGATAAGTTATCTTGGGCAATCGGTTGGGTGTTCGTTACTTCCTTAACAACAGTTCGTCTTGTCTGGAGGAAGTTGATGGGGTCTTGTACTGGGGAGATCAAGGACATGAGGTCGTCTAGGATTGGTCTTCCTATCGTCTTCACGAGGTCACTTTGATGAGGTTGTCCTATAAGGTTATCCAATTGAGGCTGGTGACCTTTACTTAAGGTTGGCCAACCTTCACTTCATGGGTGACTATAATTAGGTTAGCTGAAGGGTGACATCTGAGTAGTAGATAAGCCATCTAAGCTTCAAGACTCTACTTCTATCAGTTGTCTTTTAAGGTGACTTGAGACGACCCTTGGTCGTTGGATCTAATGGTGTGAAAGTTGACAAGGGTTGTTGGATTATCTCCATACTCACGACCGTTTGATGGGAGGAGAGGTTTGCATATCAGTCATTGGATCGGGTACTGATTGGGCAGGAACAATTAGTATAAAAGTGGTTCATCCCCTCTATTGTTGGATAGGTTTTCCTTGCTTCTTCTTCATGAACTCTCTTATTTTTGCTTCTTCTTCATGAACTCTCTTATTTTTGTGTTCAAGCTTGTGCGTGTGTGTTCGTCTTGTCATTGTATGCCTTTTGTAAGGTACATTTTCCTGTGTATTGCCTTTCTTCGTCTTTGTGTCTCTTTTTTCTTCCTTTTCGTCTTATGTTTTTTGTCTTTGGTTGAAAAAATTCCTCTGATTCTAAGGAAGATTATAGGCGGAGGAAAAAAGGGAAATTCATGCTTCCCTGGGAGGTTATAAGGATAGGGAAAGACGTATGGTCTTATAATTGTTCCTCCTCTATGGAAGTGTTGGAGGCATCGTCCACAACGTCTAATAGTGTGGGTGTTGCACCATTGGCTACGATGCTAAAAGGTGTGAGTGTTGCTCCCTCAAGTGCTACATTGGTTAGCAGTTTTGTCGCTGCTGGTAGGGTAAATGTCATGGCTTTAAGGAAAGGGAAGATGCGCAAGGAGGTGGGACCTGAGGTCCCTAAGAAGAAGGAGGAACTGTTAACAGGTGGATTTGCCCCCTTTAGACGTTCCTGAGTACACCTATGTTTGTCGGGACGTGACCGAGTTTCGTAGTAAGCTAAGTGAGTCTTCGATTAACGCCTTATTGAAGCATACCTTTATTTCTCTCTCTGACAATATGGACATGTTCTTACTACAATCGTGGGCCATAGACGAGTTTGTTTATCATAGGGGGCCTTTCAAGGTCCCTTTTACTTATGTGTATAAAGCCTTATTTCTCAACCTCGGGGTCACATTACCTTTTTTTGACTTCAAGTACAAGTTTCTTCGGTATGCAAAAGTAGCCCCTTCATAGTTGCATCCGAATAGCTGGGTGTTTCTTTAAGCTTTCCAAATCTTGTGTACATACTTAGGTCTAGAGGTGTCATTGAATAGGTTCTTGCATTTTTAACAATTAAAGTTAGGTATGCCCATTGGTTGGGCCTCTTTGAATGAGCCAACAAGGGTTTGTTCTCTCTGTATTCTGTTCTTATAAGTTTAAGAATTAGTTCATGAAGATGGACTTGGTGGATCAAAGACTCCAACACAATAATATTTTCTTTGGGGTAGATGGGAAAGCGAAGTTCCCCTTTTACTGGCAGGAAAGACTTCGTAAATTCAAGAGGACTAAAGGAAAGTTCATCACAAGTTGGGGAGTAGGTTGACGTTGCTTAGATGGCACCTCTTCCCCGACCTATGACGGTGCAACATGTCCTTTGAATTCCCTCTGTCAGGGACATAGAGCAGGAGTTTGAAAGTATGTGTTTACTTTTACTTTACTATGATACTTGCGATTTATGAGACTTGTGCATTTGACCCTTTTATGTTTGTTTGTAGCTTTGATGAGGAAACAAAACTAGAATTCTTTGAAGGCTAAATTTGATCTCTCAAAGAGGAAGGTTGTTGTTGCTGCGGGGGAAGGTTGTAAGGAAAATCATGAAGAGGTCATGTCATTGTGTATGAGGTCAACTCCCCAATTCAGGCGACCTCCCAAACTCAAGAGGATGTTACTATCCTTTCTCCCATACAAATTTCCTTCATGACTTCTTGGTCGTCCGATGTATTGGTGAGGAGATTGGTCAGTCAAGGCGACATTCCTTCTTCCTTCCCTTTAAACATCTTAGGGGCTATCTCTCATGCTACTCGGGAGAAGACCGTCTGTAGACGATTTTCGAAGGAGAAGGAAGATAACTAAATGGACAAGTTGGAGCACGTGTTGGCTTTCAAAGACTTGAATTTGCTTTGGAGTGTGGAGGTTGAGGCCACTAATTGCTTTAATCCAAAAGAGGTTACTCTACCGACGTGGTCATCTTAGAAAGGGTTGGGGTTGTCTAATTCAGCGGTGGCGATTCTAGAAAGGTCTCATTGTATTTTGACCTACTAGGGTAACAAATGAGTTGTTGTTATGGAAAAGGTTGAGAGATTGGAAGCTTCTAATAAAGAGATGAGTACAGAATTGGTCGCCCTTTAAGCTCAGTTGGTTGACCTTTGAGCTCGCTTTCAGGGGTTGTGGTTGCGTTTGCTCAGGATATGGCTGGTTGCTGAGCTATTAGTGAGTGCTCCAGTAAGTTCTTTGCCAAGGCTACTGAGAATAAAAGACTTACAAGTGCTAAAATATTCATCCTAGATGAGTCATCGGCATCCTTGCATCAATAGTTGGAGGAAACACAATAGAAGACAAGCCCTTGGAAACCGACCTTACCGAGGCTCAGCAACAAATATGTGTCGAGCATGCCATTGACTTTGAGAAAGCAATTCGTCCTGTTCATAAATGTAGATGAAACCCATTTTGATATAAAAAAGAGGTTAAGGACAATCAGTTGATAAGGAATGCAATGAGGAATAAGATGACAAAGTTAGTGTTGCAAGTGATGATGTGGCGACCGAGTAGCTTATTTTAGGACTTCTTTCTAGTTTTGTAGGGAGCTTTTTATGATTAGCTCATTTAAATGATTTCTTATTTTTAAATCGGTTTTCTGTAACCGACTCTTTTGTGTGAATGTTTATCTTGGTTGGTAGCTGACCTTGTATTACTTGCTCTTTTTTTTAATGAAAAAAGTTCCTTACTTTCTATGCTGATCCTATTTTTGCATTTGCTTTTGCATATAAGCTGAGTTATGGTTTTATTTTTCACTTGTGTTGAGTTGATAAGTCAGGTGTTTTGTTGATGAGTTAAGTTATTCTCTTGTGGCGAATTTGTGAGTTAAGTTGTTTCTTTGAGTTGACTTCGTGAGTCAAGGGCTTGTATTTAGCCCATGATTTGGAGGCTCATGTTCAGCCTTGATGGGTTTGTACTTGACCCATGAGTTAAAGGCTTGTAATTGGCCTTGGTGGGTTCATATTAGACCCATGAGTTAAAGGCTTATACTCGACCTTGACTAATTCGTACTTGACCCATGAGTTGAAGGCTCTTACACGACCTTGGTGGGTTTGTATTCGAACCACAAGTTAAGGGCTCGTACTTAGCCTTGGTGAGTTCGTACTCGATCCATAAGTGAGACTGAAAAGCAAAAAAACTTTGAAGTTATGGATGTTTCGTGCTGGAGAATTTTATTTTATTGATGATGTGAGCCTCGTTACAACCTTTCCAGCCTCGTTAAAGTGCTTGATTCTGAGGTCTGGTAAGAAACCTTTGACGTTAGAGTCCATGAATTGTCTTTCGTCGTTAGAGATTAATGTGTTGGAAATCTCGTACCTACAAATCAGTTGCCAATTGAAATTCTTAATGCACCAGCCTATTATACAAACCACGAGTTTCTTTTCTATCCATTTGGTAAAGTAGTCGATGAAGACTACTAAGAACTTGGCTTGCCCACATGCTTGGGGGATATGTCCTAGGACGTTGATTCCCCACACTATGAAGCGCTAGGGAGAAGTCAAGCTATGTAGGGCCTTAGGAAGTTGTCATGGCAGGTTTCCGAATTCCTAACACTTATTGCACTTACTGATGAAATGTCTATAATCGTTGAGCATGGTGGGCCAATATAATCTATCTCTGAGTACCCTGGTTGCCATAGATCGAGATCTATTGTGGAATCTGTATATCCCCTCATGTAGCTCTCAGAAGACATAGTCGAATTCCACCAAGTTCAAACATTTCAATAGTGGTTAGGTGAAGAGCTTGTCAGCTAACAAGACGAACTAACTGCCTTTTTCCTTAGTTTCTTGCAACAAGTAGGCATGTATAAGGGTCATCCATGCGAGCTCATACTATTGGATAGGCAATATTTCTAAACAAGGTCCTGAACAATTGAGCGATGTTACCCTAATTTTTTTGTACTAGCGAGCTTGGATAACAGGTCAACTCGTGAGTTATCTTCTCTGGTGATGTGGCTGATCTCAAATTCATTAATTAGGTTCTTTACAACATGGTAATATTTTAGATAAATTGTTCATCTTGGGTTTGGTATTCTCCTTTCACCTGCCTTATGATTAGTTACGAGTTGCTCTTGCATTTTAGTTTTAATGCTTCGACTTCCAAAACTAATTATGCCCAACAATGAGGGCCTCATACTCGGCTTGATTGTTCGAGGTGGGAAACTCGAATTGCACTTCAATCGTGAGATTTTTTGGACCTTTTAACAAATTCTAGTGCCTCCTCCTCTCTTGTTAGATGACCAGTTGACGAATAGAGTCTATTCATCACTTCTAGCCACTTTTGAGCTAAAGAAGAGGTATTGGGATTTAATGATTAGTCTTGAAGATTACCTGATTGTTCTGGAAGTAGGGACACAAATGTTGAGTTGTGGTGACTATTGTGAGTAGCTTCTCAATTAGCTTATATCGTTTTTCTATTTCATGCAATACCCGACTTACGAAGTAGATGAGTTGTTGGGCTCTTTCTTCCTAGACTAAGGTTGCACTAATAGCATCTTCGACAACAAAGAGATACAAGAGGAGGTTCATTCCAAGAAGCAGGCGAGTTAAGACGGGAGGTGTCGCCATAAAGTTTTTCAACTCCTGGAAAGATTTTTTTACATTCTTCTATCCATGTGAAGTCTTTTGTTTTCTTAACCAGCTGGAAAAAAGGATCTAGCCTTGCTCGCCATCAGGGTAAGAATCTTGATAGTGATGCCAAACGACTTGTTAACCTTTGTACCCCTTTCTTAGAAATTGGGCTACGCATCTTAACAATAGCTCGACACTTGTTAGGATTTGCTCTATCCCCTTGTTGGATAGCATAAAGCCTAAGAACTTGCCTCCTTCCACTCCAAAAACACATTTTTCAGGATTTAGACACATTTGGTGCTTGTATAGTTGTTTGAATACCTCAATTAGGTCGATCATGTGACATGATGGATCTTCTGATTTTACTATTATATCGTCCACGTAAACCTCTAAGATCCAACCTATTTGGTCTTAAAAACATTGTTCATTAGACGTTTATACATCGCTCTGCATTTTTTAGCCCAAAAGGCATAACCTGTAGCAGTAATTAGCATCTTCAGTGATAAAGGTTGTTTTTCATGATCAGGGGCATAAATCATTATCTAATTATACCCCAAGTAAGCATCCATGAAGCTAAGGATTATGTGGCTTGAGGTGCCATCAACAAGTCGATCAATGCTCGGGAAGGGGTAAGCATATTTAAGGCAAGCTTTGTTCAAGTCAGTGTAGTCTACATACAATCGTCATTTCTTAGTCATTTCCTTACCATCACCATGTTTTCCAACCATGTAGGATAAGTGACTTCTTAAATAAAGTTAGCAGCTTTTAGCTTCTCGGTTTCTTGTTTAGCTGCGAGTTTTTTCTCTTTGCTAAGGTTTCATCACCTTTAAGCGACAAACTTTGCGAAAGGGTAAAACGCGAGCTTATGGCAGATAAATTTCGGGTCAATGGCCAACATGTCTAAACTTATCCATGCAAACAAATCAACATTGCAGATAATCATGCTCTTTATTTTCCAATGTGTAAGTCAGTTTCCCATCTTGGTAACTTGGTTTGGGCAAGGATCTATCTGACAATCTATAAAGGTTTCCACGGGAATGGGATGTGAACCTTCATATTCATTTCTAGGATCAAGATTGGCATGTTCTATCACATTGATACTGGCCCATTTGAGTTTTGGTGACTTAAATGAAGAAGGTTACTGCTGCAACTTTCAAACTGTGAACATAACATTATCTGACTTCTTGTAGGTTGGCTTTTATAGTAATAATATCCCCCTTCGTCGATGGGAACTTCATCGCTAAATGAAGTGTCAAAATGGCTACCCTTAGCTTATTAAGTGTAGGTCGCCCAATAAGAATATTGCAGGATGAGGAGGCATCTACTATTAGGTATATAATTGTGATTGACTTGCTTTGCTAAGCTTTCCTAAATTTGATCAGGAGGTCCATGTAGCCTTTCACGTTCATACTACTTCTTGTGAATCCATATAGTGATTAATTATAAGGGTGTATGAAGGATTCTAGTAGGCCTAGCTGGCAGAAACTTGACTAAAAAAGGACATTGGTTGAGCTTTATTGGTCTATCAACGTCTTGTTGATCTGTCAGTTCACCACTACCACTAATATGATCATTGGGTCATCTTGTTTTGGGAGAATTCCTTTAAAGTTGGCATTAGAGAAGGTGATGCTTGGCTGGGAAATAGGTTTGGTTGCTCTACCTGAATCAATGTTATATACTACTCAGAGGTGGCGCTTATGGACTGACTTGTGTGGTCCCCTTCAGCAAAACCACCTACAATATTGTTTATCACCCCCTTTAGGTCTTCATCGTCAGGTTTTCATCTGTGGTAGTGTTCGGGAGATAGCCTTTCATGCTCCCTGGGTCGACGATCTCTTTGAGATGAGCTTTGGTGCTTTCTACTCTGCCCCTTTTCTCACGAGATGTTGACGACTTATTCTGGACATATTTTGAAACATGCCCTCCTTAATCAAATTTTCTATTTTGTTTTTCAACATCCAACTCTCATATGTGTTATGTCCCATAATATGCTGGTATTCTGTGCTTGCTAGGGTCCACCTTAAGGGCGGTCTGTCGTGGAGGAGGTAGTTCGAGAAGGTTTGTTTTCTGTGCTTCTTCCATGATGTGTACTCTAACCACATTTAGGGGAGTGTAGTGATTGTACCTCAGTTCCCTGCTTAGCTTTCTCTTAAAGCCTCAGTCCTGTTAATGGTGTAGTTTATGACTTGACTTCTTGTGGGGCAAGCTGGTCTTTTGATTAGAGGTCGTCAACATGCTTTCCCTGAACAAAATGTTCTCTTCTATGTGAATGTAATTCGGGATTTGAGCTTTTCTATATCATACAACGATCTTTTACAAAGACTAATCATGAATGGATCAGGTATAAGTCCTATGAGCATGACACAGAGGGCGACTTCCGAGTGGAGTCTTTGATCTTGAAAAATGTCGCTATGAATCTATGCATGAAGTCTTATAGGGATTCCTTCTCCCCTTACTACAGGTTGGCGAGTGCGGTAGAGCTAGTGCTATAAGGTTGGCTAACGGCATATTCGGCTTTGAATTTTTTTACCAGTTTGTGAAAGTTACATACCAAGTTAGTTGGGTGTTGGGTAAACCAGCTCAATGCTGCACCTTTCAGCGAGGTTAGGGAAACCCAATAGCGGATAACATCGTCAGTAGAGTTCTGATTAAGCTGGGAGAGGTAATCATCAATATGAACATTAGGGTCGGTGAAGCCCTCATACCTCTCGAGAGTTAGAGGTTTCTAGTTGTGACGCAATTCAACTTCCGTTCTCTCTAACACAAAAGGGTGTCGCTCGAAATGTCACTGTTAGTATTGTGATGTGACCATCTGGTTGAAGAATAGGCAGATGGGGTGGAGTGACGACTGGTTTAGGACAGAGTGATGGTTCTACTATGATTGTGCCAGGGAAGAGTGACAGTGTGATGCCATTGAAGGGAGGTAGTGACACGGTTACAACTACGCCAGGGAGATGTGGTTGTGCGATTATCCCCCTCACCACTGTTGTGGGCACGTAGCTCAGAAATGGTCCGCCGTAGTTCTTTGTTTTGCTATTGAAGTTAAAAAATTGTTGGTACTTCTGCAATGGTTTGCTCTAACTCTATGCTCTAACTTTGATTAGTTGTTTTAAAATCTAATTAATCCCTGATTAATTAGCCTTAATTAATCTACACCTTCTAATGCCACCATTAACTCTATAAATAAGAGTTTTAAGTTTATCTTTTTTTTAGAAGTTTCCTTATGACTTTTATCAAGGATCCTTCCATTGTGGCAAACATCTAGACTCATCTCTTTTGTAGTGTGGAGCCATTACCTTCATCTTTTGTCTCTTCTATCATCATTTCTCCATAGATGCAACCTCTTAAAGGAAAAACATCCAAGGAACTTCATCAACCTAATCACAAATATAATCAATATGAAAGAGCATTAAAAAAGTTGAACCAAAAAATCGTTCAAGGAACAATCCAAACAATGTCCCAAAATCCATCTGGAAATTAAAAAAAAGATACAACCAAAACCAATCCAACAACTTATAATCTTGCCATAAGCTTTCTCATTTTCCGTGAAGAGTCCTGAGAAACAAACTATGAGACCAAACACTTCAACACTATTATAATCTTCACCAACAGTGCAAGGTGAAATGGAGGAGAAAAATGGGGACACACTCCCACTAGTTATAATCTTCATCGATATCACAAGATTAAAGTAAGGATGATAAAAATATTCATACTTGTAAGAACCGTCCTGAACCAACATTAGTGTCTTGATGGTGAAGGGTAGAAGGGAGAAACATTTAAGCAACAATGACATCATATCTATGTAAGAGAGAAGTGAGAGCAATTAGGGTAGTTTAAAAAAAAGACTTAAAAAAGAGATACATTTAAAAAACAAAACAAATGCATTATTCAAATTATTGTGTTAGTTAAGGTTCTTTTAAGAAAATAACAAATAGATGTGTAAAGTAAGAAAGTGTAACCAAAACAACCACTAATTTTATTTTAATCGAAGTATTTTGTATCTTAACTAATAACTAATTCTATATCTTTATTTTCTTACTTAACACATTTATTTATTTTAGAACAGTTAAATCCTATTATGAACTTAATAGAAAGATATTTTAACTTTGATTAATTTCAATAAATTTTAAAAAATGTATCGAAATATATATTTTTTAGTATCTCAATACATTTGAAATTTTATAGTTAAGTTTATAAATAAATAAATTTTCATTTGATACATTTTCTTATACTTGATTAAGTTATCTATTTAAACCAACTCAACTTTAAAAAAAAAAAAAACTCCTTAGCAAGAGTGATAAAATCATAAAATAAATTTATTATACTTAATCCAAAATTTTTTAATTATTACAAATAAATATTATTTTTAATTTACAACAGTAATCTTTTATGAATAAAAAAAAAGAAAGAAAATCCATAATAAATATAAAACACTTACTCCAATAGTTTTATACTTTTATTTTGACGACATATGAGCAATCTATCTAATCTCAATAACGTGCTATAATGTAAAAGGGCTGAAGAGGACGCTCCTCAAGTCTGTGTAGGAAAAAAAAAAAAAAAAGAAGAAGAAAGATTTGAAAAGCGTGGAAAGAGGGATGGGAACACGTGGCCCGCTATCCGTTATTCGACCGTTGCAGAAGAAAGCTGTTGTGTTGTGTGTTAATGCAAAACTCAAACACAACACAACACAGGCTCTGTCCAATAAAACCACTCTCCAAAATTTCTCTCTCTCCATCCATCATCACCATGGCCATCGCAACAGAGACTCACTCTCACCCTCAACAACACAACAAGGTCTCTCTCTCTCTCTCTCAATTCTAGGGTTTCAATTTCTCGAAATTAAACTACTTGTTTTTCGTGGAATTAATCGGCAACAAGATTCGGTGACGGTTCTGATTGTATCGTTGTTCGATTTTCCAGGATTCTTCGGAGGTTTCGGGTTCCGCTGTGGAGCAAAGAAGATGGACGCTTAATGATTTTGATATTGGAAAGCCTCTTGGAAGGGGAAAATTCGGCCACGTCTATTTGGCCAGAGAAAAGAGTGTCAGTTTTCGATTACTTCCGACTTTCTCCCTCTACTAACAATAATTGTGCTTATTTCTGTTCATGTTGTATTATTCTTATCATGGATACTTCGTCTTTGTGCTAATTTCTATGGATTATTTAATTACCTTCTCGATTTATTTGACGTGTCTTTGCATGGGAAAATGTAAAATGTTCAGTAGTCCTATTCTTGGTTGCTTTGGCAATATTTTTACGGGATTTTTGCATTTTTTCTCATAAATTTCAAATTCAGGGTTTGAATCAGAGACTGTTAAGAGGTGTAGCAGCTCAACTTTTTGGTATTGTTGGTTTCTGATCAGGCATTACTGTTTTTTGGTCAAATGGTCTAGGGTTTCTTCTTTGGCACTCCTATTCTTTCTTCAATTGCATTTCAACACGGGGGAGGTGGGAGCGTGTGCTGCTATAGCCAGTTAGGGGTGCAATATAAAAGCATTTTAGTATCTTCACCTAATGGTTTTTTTTTATTACATATGAACATTGTATCGTTGTATAGATCTGAAATGGTTATTGCATATTATCGTTGTTGATTTGTACAGATAATTTCTCTTCAGCTTCTTGTTTTTCACATTTTAATTTTATTGTGAATCTGAAATGTGATTTTGGTACAGAGCAATCATATTGTTGCTTTGAAAGTACTATTTAAAAGCCAATTGCAACAATCCCAAGTTGTGCATCAACTTCGACGTGAAGTTGAAATACAAAGTCATCTCCGACATCCGCACATCTTGCGCCTCTATGGATACTTTTATGATCAGGTATATTTGTTGTTCATGTTGATGTGTAATGTTGCTGAAAGGTTTAAATAAAATCACTTATTTACATTTTCTGTGAAATAACTTCATTGCAGAAACGAGTTTATTTGATTTTAGAGTATGCACCCAAAGGTGAACTTTATAAGGAATTGCAAAAATGCAAATATTTCAGTGAAAGGCGCGCAGCTACTGTAAGTATATATCATACAGCAATTCCTTCATTTGCTCTCCCCATGGACTGTTGTTTCTGGATTACAAAATTCCATATTTACTGACAAGTTAATGTTTATTTTGTGATTGAGGTAGTATGTTGCATCATTGGCCCGAGCCCTAATATATTGCCATGGAAAGCATGTAATACATAGGGACATTAAACCAGAGAACCTTCTTATTGGCGCACAGGTGATCTCCTATACCCAGGCTGTTGTTTCTCATGTAGTCCTTTTGTTTGTTATCCTCACCTTGTGCTCATTATTATGTTAACATTTTTTCATTGTTAGGGTGAGCTGAAAATAGCAGACTTTGGGTGGTCGGTGCACACATTCAATCGCAGGAGAACCATGTGTGGCACATTGGATTACCTTCCTCCTGAGATGGGTATGCTTTTCAGATGAATCACTCTTTTAAATATTTTATATGTTATTCTCTCCATAGGGTGACGCACCGCTATATTTCTTCTAAACAATTATGATTTTTTCAACAGTGGAGAGTGTAGAACATGATGCGAGTGTGGATATATGGAGCCTTGGTGTCTTGTGCTATGAGTTTCTCTATGGAGTCCCTCCCTTTGAGGCTAAGGAGCATTCTGATACTTACAGGAGGTAGGGACTATGTACTAAACAGTAGAATGTAATTTATCATTAGTATTATGCACAGACTCTTTTTTATTATCCTATGTCAAAGGGGCTACGAGTAAATTTGTATACGGAGGAAACAATATGAACGGATTAGGGTGCTAGTGCTGACTCTATTGTGCTTCATGCTACTTTCAATGTCTGGTCTTTTTTATAAACTACAAATTATCTGTAAATGTTCAGTATAAATTGCAGTGCTTCATGCTACTTTCAATGTCTGGTCTTTTTTATAAACTACAAATTATTTATAAATGTTCAGTATAAAATTGCAGTGCAAGTGGATCTCAAGCTCCTTTTTAACCTATTCAGAAACCTTTTTGACCTTGCAGGATAGTACAAGTTGATCTCAAGTTCCCTCCTAAACCAATAGTGTCATCCGCTGCAAAGGATCTCATTAGTCAGGTATTTGCATCTGGTAGCACTATGGTGTTTTCGTCAAGTTCTCTCCGAAGGATTTTTGCCTTTGACGAGAAATTTGTTCAAGTATTTGCCTGAGTAACACTTCTTCCTGTCCTTTTTTGTTTAACAGATGTTGGTCAAGGATTCCTCTCTACGTCTACCCCTACACAAACTCCTTGAACACCCTTGGATTGTTCAGAATGCAGAGCCCTCGGGTGTATATAGGGGCTAATGCGCACCTCATTTCATTTTTTATCTTGTGTTTTTTTATCAATTGTGGAAATCATCAGAATAGCAGCTGCTTCGAATTTGACAACATTTGGTTCGGAAATGATCCAAACTATTTGAAGAAGTTGCTAGATTAAGGAAATTTATATTCTTAAAACATGAATCCATTTGGTTGAGATGTCACATTTGATTGTAAAACCTCCCTACCCCTTATCCTCACAAGGGCTATAAAGAATAACTGATGTCACTTGTTATTTGATTGTAACCCTATCCCTACAAGGCTAAATAATAACTAACCTTTACTAGGCTAAATAATAACTTACCTTTACTAGGTTAAATAATAACTTTGTTATTTGATTGTAACCCTATCCCTACAAGGCTAAATAATAACTAACCTTTACTAGGCTAAATAATAACTAACCTTTACTAGGCTAAATAATAACTTTGTTTCAGTGGCAGAGAACACAAAATGTTGCGGTATAGCCTAAAAGGAGACTCTCATCTACGTTAATTTACTTTTTAAAATATTTATGCCTACATTACTTAAAATTAAACCCTATCCCATTAAGGAACACGTCTATCTACTACGGTAATTCAGAAAAAAAAAAAAAAAAAAAGTGATACGGTGGTGGTAGTTAGATTGTACTAAGATTAATTTTTAAGGAAGACCTTCTATGGAAAAAATTAGCCAGATGAATCATGAATGCATTATATTTATGAAATGTTTGTTATCCTCCTATTAATTTTTATAGTTTAATCTTCATGAACCAATTACAAATATTAAAAGATAAGGATAATAATAATATGCGAAATTACTGTACACAAAATGTTGTGATGAAATAGTTGGGTAACTTTTTACACTGTTACTGAACTTTTTCTTTTAAATTGTTTGTATCTCTATTAGTTATGAAAACATAATTGTTTGTATCTCTCTTAGTTATTAAAATATAACAAATGTTTTTATGAAAACTTAGTCTTTGTTTATAATATAAACAAAATTTTAAGGGGATTTTTTTGTGTCTTTCATTCTTGACATGATGTTTTGAATATGTTATAACATTTGAAACAAAATTTTAAGGAGATTTTTGCATTTTAGTTTTGAAATTTTTAAAAATAAAAACTAGTTTTGCTTTTAAGTTTTTAAAATTTTAAAAACATTATTGTTTTTGTTTCCACATTTAAAACATTGTTTTCAAATCTTAACCAAAATATTAGTTGAAGGTAGTAATCAAGACGTTAAAGGTGATAGTTGTTGAAGGTGACAATCGGTTATTGGCGATCAAAGGTAATGGTCGGTGACTGGTGATCGGAGGTGGTGGCCAATCGATGACACTGGTCAGAGGTGGCGATCGGTGATCGCCGGTCGAAGGTGGTGGTCAGTGACTGCCGGTCGAAGGTGATCTCTGGTGATCATCAGTCAAAGGTAGCGGTCGATAACTGTCAGTTAAAGGTGGCAATTGGTAACTGTCGATCGGAGGTAACAGTCAGTGGCTGCTAGTCAGAGTAGAGGTTGGTGACCGCCGATTGGAAGTGACAACCGATGATTGTCAGACAAAGGTGGCGCGGTCAATGACTTCTGGTCAGAGGTGAAGGCCGGTAACCGCCGATTAGAAGTGATGGTCAATGGTGACAAATAATGTCAAGTAATGAGCTTAAATGAAAACAAAAACAAAAATCTAAAAACCAAATTTTATTATTTTTAAAATTGAGTGAAAACTGTTTTAAAATGAATAAAAAACTAAAATAGAACTATTTTTGTCGAACAGGTTTCTGTTTTCAAAATATATTTCAAAACCAGAAACTTAAAACCACCCCGAACTGGCCTTAGGAAGTTGAAATATTTTTTACTTTTTGTCCCACTATAATGTATAAATTTTGAAATATCCCCTTTAAAAATTTTCTTTCGTTTCGATCCTTTTAAAATTTTAACACTACCGTCCATTCATAATATAAATTCTGTCTATAAATTTTGGATCCAAATTTTACAGCGGATTTTACTTAAATTTATGATAAAAACATTATTCCAAAATTAATTTTAACTAAAATCAATTCCATTCAAATCAATTTTACTAACATCCTACAAAACACACTAATACATTGGAAATGACCACACACTGCGAAACAATTTGAGAATCACTTTTGAAGAAGTGTGTGATAGAGGGAAAAGAAAACAGGTGCTAGAAAAGTGTTGAGCTGGAACAAGAACGTGAGTTCCGGGATTTCAGCTTAGGTGAGACTGAGCGCAAAAGCACAAGTCCAATCATTCAAAAAACTTAGTTGCATACATAACCATAACCCTTTTCAGCCTCGTTCCGGCAAAACTGAATATAAAAACTCAAGTCACTACCAAAAACATAGAACAATACCAGACAAACTAGCCCCTTCAAACCCGACATAAAATAATTCTGTTCCATTCTTGAGGACCTACTTCTCAAATTCAACATGTTTGTATTTCATGTGGGAATACACCAAAAGAACTTTTGAGAGTAAAATGAGTTTGGAATTACGTTTGATTACTTCCCAGAAGTATGTTTGAGAATAAAATTTTGCTTGGAAACTCAGTTTGGAAGAACCATGACTTGGAATATTTTTGCCATTTCAAACTTCATTCCAAACAAGCACAAAATCTTCTCAGTGCAAAGATCACGCAAGACTGTAGTCTTTATAAAGAAGGATGTACAAACTTACAAAGCATGGAAAAGGAGGAAACGAACAGCTCCCAATACTCCAGGCTTTGGAAGTTGTAGGGCTTGGGTCAAAATGATATAATACGTTCCAAATACAAGTCTATATCGAATTTTCTGTCTTGATACCATTGTCTGCATGGTTTCCAGACGTGGGAGGTTGTTCTTTTTTCTGGGTTCCACCAACATCATTGCAATTGTTGCCGACTAACAATTGCGTTGAAGATTGTTCTGCTTTCCCCTTGACTTCATCTAAATCCTTGGGCCTCATAAAGCTTGGCTGGTTGGTTGAAGAAAGGAGTCTTGCCCACATTCTGTCGGTAATCACAACCTTGTTCTGCCTCTCATTGATTCTCTGGGTATCAAAATTTAAACATGCACTCTAATATAAAGAACAATTCTGATCTTGGGAAAATACAAACCATCAAAATAAAATTGAAGGAGCAATAGAAAACAAAAAAGTATGTTTGTATGCACAGGGTGTTGTGAATACATGAAACAAACATGATTTAAAGGGTAAATATCATTCTTCCATCACAATGAGTAGCTAAGTATCAAATATCTTGCATTTTTTTTCTAGACCGCAGATATTCTTCATAAGTAATCTTGTTCAAGTCCAGGACATTCACAGCTTGGCAGGACTAGCTCTTCCAGTAAATTTTTTTTTTTTTCATACACAAGAATCAAACTCGAGATCCTACTTGGAAAGAATTAAGCATGTACCCCCTTAAACCAGCTGGCAGTTGTTATTAAACAAGAATAGAAAATTATTGTACCCAAACCAGAAAAGAGCAACACATTATGAAAAAGTTAAGAAATTGGGTAAGGATATGCAGTATCTTACGTAGAATGGAATGTAAGTTTGTCTGCCATTGACCAATCCACTTGTAAATCCAGTGTAACCTGCCATTGCACCATGAACTGCACTCTGAGCAAGAAGTGTACAGTAGACATTATCTGATGCATTGCTTGGAATTGCTCGGATCATGTATGTTGGATCTAGCAAATACAATAACAAAGCATTATATCACTAAGCAAATGACCCGATTAAAATTACAAAACTATCAGTCAAATTTTAAAAATCCTTTCAAATCCCAAAAAAGAACGGAAGACTACGATAAAAATAAGTAAAAAAGGAAGAGAGTGCTGTAAGAGAAACTAACCTATATATTTAAGATTGATGGCCATTTTACCCTTCTTTGCAAAGTGATCCTATTACACCATGACAAATGTTCAGCACAAATTGGTTTTTGTAGCTAGAAAGACCTTAACACACTGGATAAACAATATACAAGTATGCCATTTAGCAATTGGCTAAGAAGGGGGGAGGGGAGGTTGGTGTATGACAAATGGTGAGTTTTTACTGATAGGCGTGGATATGTATTGTGCAGTAATGAACAAATGATAGTGCAGAGGAAACAAAATCAGGAGAAACTCAACCCAAAATGTATCATCAAATGAAACTAAAAATTTTCTTAACTATTTTCATATTTTTGACAGTTCAATAATTCAAAAATGCTTTTAGTGCTCAGCCACAGGTGAAGTTTAGATTGTTATGTGGGCATCTATCTTAAGGGAGTGAATACAGGTCCCTATTAAGGTTAAAATTAATCCAAAGAATGTCGTTACATAACCCACATTAGTAGTTAATTGAAATATATTACTTAGTTTGTTGAGTGGAATAATAAGAAGTAATAATTAATAAGGCAAGTTGCCTACGAATAATGAGGGGGCTAAAAGGAAGTGATATATTGTCATTTGAGAAAGGATTTTACTCTCAAAGAATGCGTAGAGAACAGGGTCCCTTGAATACCCTGAGTATTTCATAAAATTCATATATTATTGTACAATTTTGATACAGTTTCTATCAAATGTTGTCGAAGCAATTAATATATAATTGGCAAGAGCTCCTCAAGTGCTTAATTCCTCATAGAGATGTATAAACTAAGCAAGTAGAAATGTACAATTATACTACACAAATTTCTGAGGAGAACAATTATGTTTTAAGAACCATCTTGTGTACAAGTCAATACCTTGATCTTATGAGATATCCATAAACCAACATCTTGAAGTAGTTTGTTTCCTGAAGCGTCCTTCTGGTCCATGGCTTGCATGCTTTCAGTAAGAAGATCTTGTCCTGCTCCTTCGGCTATGACTATGACCATATGTCCGTTTTCTTTCAGCCTTTTCTCAATGAATTCAAAAAGTCCACCCTTTCCTTCAAGGTAGAATGGTGACTCAGGAATCAAGCAACAGTCCACATCTCTGCTAGCAAGAGTAGCATGCATTGCAATAAAACCTGCAATCATAGTATTCATTATAAAACAGAAAAAAACAACAATCGTGCCCTTAGGAAGATAAAATGCACTAACAATTATTAAGAAAACAATAGTTGAGGATTATGATAAAATCAAATAAATGTATAAAAAAAAACTCATTAATTACAATCTCAATCATTGATTTTCTAATCAACGGTTATTAGTGCGCTTTAACCTCTAAATTACACTTCCCCTCACTTTAGAGGGGCAAACTCCAAAACACACAAGTCTAAATGAAGAGGGCTAACAGTAAAACAAGATTTAAATCATCTGAACGAGATGCCTAAAAGATATCAAAACAAATAGAAAGTATACATACCACTATATCGTCCCATTAGCTTTACAACACCAATGCCATTCTCAAAACTTACAGATTCAACATGTGCTGCATTAATGGCACGTTGAGCCTCCTCAACAGCGGTGTCAAAACCAAAGGATTTGTCAATAACCTAAAGGAAAAGAAGACAACCCCCACATGAATTTTCTTGAATCATAGATAAGCAATATTTAAAATGTATTTGAATGATAAGAATAGAGTTTTTGCAAAACAAAAAATCATGACTTTGTGAATAAGCATACCGGGATGTCATTATCTATGGTTTTAGGAATTCCAACAATTGCTACTTTCAGACCTCGCCGTCTAATTTCCTGTATGATGACCAAAATATATTTAGAATGCTTATTTCATAATCAAAAGATGCCAACAATGTCTTTTAGTAAAATCATGTGCTCTAGCCAATTCCTTGGAACAACCATCAAGCTTGACCTGACTGTAAAAGGTAGTACTGCACCATACAAATGATACTGGGAAATAACATAATTTAAGGTATTAAATTTCTATTGAATTTGCACTTGAAAACATGGGTCAACTTGGACACTGAAACCTATTAAAGTCCAAACCAGAGAAGAGAGAGAGAAAGTGCTCTATGAAATTTTATTTTCAGACAAAAATAAAAGGTGACAACTGAGTATTTTATCCACTTGCAGTTCACTTACATAGCTGTTACAGAGACAACTGGCAAACAGTTGGGGATAACTATCATATCTAACTAAGTAACTAAAACCCCAACCAGACAGTTGAATAACAGCTCCGTATTTACAATAATCTCACAAAACAACATTTACCAATTTACACAAGGTATGAACTATCATCATCTGAATTGTTTACCAAATATGCATACATAATAAAAAAAAAATCCAGTTCCCAGAAGATAGTGATTAACAACTTCGTTCAAACTTGGAAAAATACAAGCGAATGTGAGACTTGCAGTAATTTTAAAAATTTTGTGACATGAAAGTTAAAATTTCAAAAAACAATTTCTAGCAGTTGTGAAAACAGACATTATTTGTTTAAAATTTTACAAATTACAATTTTTGGTGACCAAAACTGCCATTTAATTCAAGAAAAATAAAAATAAGTTTTGGTTCTCAATAAAATTTTTCTTTTCTTTTTTTTCCCACAATTCATAAGTTTCGTAAAGGTGAAGAGGAGGAAGAATTTTGACGTCAACCTTGGTTTCTTCTTTCATATTGTTGACCTGCATTCCAAATTTTTATGAAGTTTCATATTTAGGTTTATTTTAGCTGCCAGAAATCATAATTTTAGAAATTTTAATGAATAATGATGATTTTCAAAACCGTTAGAAACTTTTTAAAATATTTCCCGGACGCATCATCACCTTAGGATATCATTTCTAACTGTGGCCACTAGAGACAATAAAACGTTTTCCCAGACCAAAAAATGCAAAAAAGAACAATGTATTGGGATCAAAAGTATAATTTGAAAATTTATTACCAAAAAAAGTTCCTTACACTTACAATTTCTATCATATTTTTTATCATTTTTATTTTTCTTTAATTGATTCTAGCGGTTTTTAGCTGTAGAAATTGTAATTTTAAATAAGTTATGAATTGTTTTTCAAAATTTTAACTATCATCATTTTAACATATTTATTAACAACAAGGACCAAAAAATAAAATAAAAAATTTATTAGGAACCAGAAACATAAAAAATTTATCGGGGACCTATGTTAGAAGGTATTTTAAGATTTTCTTGTGCCCCTCACCCGAGGTTCCCTCTCTCCTCTTGCTTAGCTTGCAGTTGATAAAGATTAGTTCTTATTAAGGAAATAAAAAATAGCTACTAGTACAATCAAGAAATAACTCCCTAGTTAGCTTAGCTCTTTTCTCTCTGGGGGGGGGTTAAGGGGTGGCAGCTTTCATAGGGGCGATCTCCTAAATGAGGAAAAGGCATCCATAGTGCTATAAAGGTCGAAGATAATTCTAAAAAATGCATTAATTAATCGCTACTCCATCCAATGGATCTCCTTTGTCGTTCCTGCCCCACACTTTCAAAAGAATTTCATACTCTAGCTGGTGGTGGACCAGAACAGAGTCTGACCCTCGTAACAGGGGTATATGATTACATCTCGGATACCTTTTCTATGGCTTCTCTTTAAGCAGAAGAATTACAGATTCCTTTTCCAAAATAGGGTCCCGAGGGCGATCTCTCTACTACTTATCCTTCTTAGAAGATAGAGTATAAGCTGTAGAGTTAACCATATCCCTATCTAATAGGTCCTATTATTAGTTTTTTTATTAAAGATAAGACCCTATTAGTCTTGATGCAGAACTTGTTTTAACCCTATGAATCCTACTACTACTGACTAGTTTTGTTTCACTTAACTAGTCAGATAACATGATATCGCTCCTTCCCTTTACTTAGGAGTAAGGAGCTTCCCTTCGGTTGTTATATCATAAGAGGTTGTAGAATCAGTTCGAAGGGCATAGCGCACGTTATCGATTGTTTGATTCAATTGAGGAGCAGAAGTTAAGGGAGAGGCTTTACTCTATTCCTTCCCTTTGGTCAAGAATAGTGGTCTTGGATTGTATTGGACGTTCGGGGTCCCCCTTCACCACCCCTACCCTAGTCAGTAGTAGACAACGGTACTGTAATTTCAGGAACCTATGGAGTTCCTTCGAGCTTACATACTTTATGCCTAATGATTCTTAGAGAAGTTGGCGGTTTAGTACTTTTTTATAAGAAATTGTTTTGCATGAATAATTTTTACTAATAATCCTATTATTAAGTTTAATCCATATAATTAAATGTTACTCTCAATTTTTTTCTTTCTCTCTTATTTAAATTGGAGAAGATGAATAGACTCCCATTAACGTAGAGGGTAAATTTGGAAAAATATTACATTTATAGAGTAATTTATTAAATTTATCCATTTTCTTAATAAGTATAATTTGTCAGCACCATTTTATAATTAGTCAGAGGTAGTATAATTTATCATTACAATCTCTTTGTGGGGGTTAGCAATTAGACTGAAAATATGAGAGTTTATGAAATGTTAACCTGAGATGCAGAAGGCAAATTAAATTTTGAGCACCTGGTTAATTGTTTAATTAAACCTAATCAAGAAATAAAGATAAATAAACTACACAAATATGCTGAATTGTAACCTTGAAATGGTGTATTTAACATATTTCTTCTTGAATGAAATGATATTCTTATTTTTTCCTATTGTAGACCAAAGGGATAAACATTACAATATTAAAAACTTTGAATTGCTATACCTCATAAATCACAGTCGCTCCTTTCTGCGTTCCATCTCCTCCTATAATATAAACCTGTAGCCATAACACAAACATTCAAAACCCATCTGATGACCATAACCTATTTAGGTTTTAAGTACATTAATATAATAAAACTCTAGAAACTTCATTACAATACAGTTTCATGATAAACCTGATTAATTCCTCGATCCTGGATGCAGTCAACTATCTTCTCAGTATCATGCCCCCCACGTGATGTCCCAAGAATTGTACCCCCACGCTTGTGGATGTCATTGACCACCTTAGGTGTTAAATTAATGGTGTTCTTGGAATAAAACCCTCTAAAACCACCCTGTTTAATATTGGATACATTATAGTGGTGAATACAATGGATCAAGAAGCGCAACTCAGGTTAAAGGCACAGCGCAAAAAATAAAGTGAAGTATAAATTGTCTTTGATAAACCCAATAGTTTGTTCAGTAACTTCTGTTTAACAGGTATGAATAGGAAGTTCTCCTCAAACACCTGCATTTACTAGCTAGAATTCGCAAAACAATAAAATGCACACGTCTTATCTAAACACAACACATCACACCACACTTTTGTATTTAATATGCTGTCTTTAGAAGGTAAACGCCAAAATATTGGAATGGCAGCCTACCCTCACCACTAATGTTTTACTTAAAGACTGCAAATATTTGAAGATTGCTTGAGAGCTGGTTTCTCTCTAAGTATACATTTATAGATGAAATTTGTTTATGCAAAGAGTGAAAATGAAAAAGGCTACACCTAAGTATCAGACAGAAAAACAGTTTTAACACTTTAAAAATCTGTTCTAACAAGTTAAACAATGTTAACAGGTTAAATTATTCAACACTCCCTCTCAAGCTGGAAGATATAAATTGTATGTGCCAAGCTTGGAACATGTAAATTGAATCTGATGTCCCCTCACGAATTAAGTCAAAACATCTGCAAGCTATTTATTAGAGCTGACAAATTCTGTGCAGATTTCCTTGGACAGCAATTTCTCTCGGACAAAATGACAATCAATTTCGATGCGTTTGGTTCTCTCATAAAATCCGGGATTGGAAGCAATGTGAATGGTTGTTTGTTTATCACAATACATTCTCATTTGCTGGATTTCACAAAATTTCAGATCTTGGAGGAATTGTTTTACCTATACAAGTTCACAAATGAGTGACGTCATTGCCCTATACTCAGCTTCAACACTAGATCGAGCAACCACATTCTGTTTCTTACTTTTCCAAGAAATAAAATTGTCTCCAATGAAAACAAAATATCCAGAAGTGGAACGTCTGTCTATAAGAGATCCTGTCTAATCAGCATCACAATATCCAAAATATCTACACATTTCCCTTGTCCTTGTATAGCAAGCCTTGTCTTGGAGCCTTCTTGAGATATTTGAGAACCCAAATGACAGCATTCCAGTGATTCAGGCCAGGATCCAACATAAACTGACTAACCATTCCCATTGCAAAGGATAAGTTAGGTCTAGTAACAGTGAGATAAATAGGTTTTCCAAGAAGTTTTCTATATCTTTCCGGATCTGAGAAAGGCTCGCTTTGTTCTGTACTTAATTTATGATTTGGATCCATAGGGTTATCCATGGGTTTACAATCAATCATACTTGTTTCTATAAGGATATCTAAGGCATATTTTCTTTGAGAAATAACAATCCCTTCCTTTGATTGAGCTACTTCAATGCCCAGAAAATATTTGAAACTATCAAGATCCTTGGTTTGAAAGTGATTACATAGATGTTTCTTTAGCTGAGAAATCTTAGAGACATCATTTCTTATAATGATTATCTCATTAACATACGTAATTGAGACAATAGAAGACCAATGATCTGCTTCACTATGTTTTAGCCCAAAACTTTGTACAACATGGCTAAACTTTTCAAACCAAGTACGTGGAGATTGTTTGAGACCATAGAGAGATTGACTTAGTTTACATAGTTTACAGACTAACTTGCACTTCCCCTGAGCTACAAACCCACGAGGTTACTCCATATAGATTTCCTCTTCTAGATCACCATAATGAAAGACATTCTTAATATCTAACTAATAGAGATGCCAATGGTGAATAACATCCATGGCAAAGAAGAGTCGAGAAATGGAAATTTTGGTAGCAAGAGAAAAGGTATCCTCATAATTAGGGATGGCAACGAGGCAGGGTGGGTGTGGGTTTGACTTTGCCACGAGGTTACTCCATATAGATTTCCTCTTCTAGATCACCATAATGAAAGACATTCTTAATATCTAACTAATAGAGATGCCAATGGCAAATAACATCCATGGCAAAGAAGAGTCGAGAAATGGAAATTTTGGCAGCAAGAAAAAAGGTATCCTCATAATTAGGGATGGCAACGGGGCAGGGTGGGTGTGGGTTTGACTCTCCTTGTCCCCGTCCCCGCAAAGTGTGGAGCGAGTTCGGGTATAAAAAGAGCGGGTATGAAATTTTAATTCCCATCCCTGCCCCCATCGGGTATTTTCGGGTTCAAGTATATTCGCGGGTACCTGTCATATTATTTTTTGTAATTTAAATTTATTTATTTATTATTAGATAATTATATATATTAAGTTATTAATTATATTTTAATTTAAAAAGTATATAAAGAATAATTAAGAACAAGAAATTATAAATTAAAGTTTAAGAATTAAAATTTTTAATTAAATATATAAATTTAAACTTATTATATAATCATTAAAATTATAACGGTTCGGGTACGGGACGGGTAATCACATACCCATACCCGTACCCGGTTTAACACATCGGATAATACTCGTATTCATACCCATACCCAGTCAAACCGGGTAATACCGGTCAAAATCGGGGCAGGTTCGGGTGGATACCCACGGATATGGGTTTTTTCCATCCCTACTTATAATTGAGATCGAATATCTTTGTGTATCCTTTGGCTAGTCTTGCTTTAAGCCACCCAAATTTACCATTCGGCCCGACCTTAATAGTGTAAGTAAACCCACCTGCATCCAATTGTCTTCTTCCCAAACGGAAGAGAAACTAGTTCTCATGTGTTATTCTGGTCAAGAGTCTGCATTTCAACAATCATGGTTTGTCATCATCTAGGATAATCAAGTGCTTCATGCACATTTTTAGGGATAGTGATAGAGAATACAAATGAGAAAAAATGAAGGAGACAGTCAGTGAAAACTTAGAAAACTGTAAATAGGATGAGGATTACGGGTAGAACGAATACCTTTTCGAAGAGCAATGAGCCAACCAGGTTTTTTATCATCCAACGTTGTGGTATGGGTAGAGGGTGGTGAAAGACTTAAAGAAGAGGACTCCCCATGTAACATTAGACCAATTTCTCATGTTTTGCGGTGGTAGGTGGGGAAAGGAGGTTATGATGGTTTAGATGGACTTGGAGGAGAAGAATTTTTAGAAGTAGTTTGACTTTGAATATTAGGAAGGGAAATAGACAATAGTTCAACTAATCGGACAGAGCTAGTATTTTAATAAGAGGAAGGAAAAAAAAGGGAGTCTCCTCAAAAAAGGTGTCACTAGCAAACATGTAGTACTTTTTAATGTCTGGGGAATAATATCAATACCCTTTTTGGAGACAAGAATAATAAAAAAAACACATTTGATGGCCCAGGCAAAAAGTGTATCTAACCCTGGAGACATAGCATACACAAAACACACACAACCAAAGACACAAGGAGACATATGAAAAAGAGGTTTATCAGGAAACAAGACAATATAAGAAATTTGATTTTCAACAAAAGAAGAAGGCATTCTATTTATAAGAAAGCAAGCAGTGAGAATAGCATCTCCCTAGTGTTGAACTTGTACATTAGCACAAAGTGTCTATTTTTTCTTTCTGCTATACCATTTTGTTGAGGTGTATAAGGGCAAGTAAACTGATGTAAAATGGCATGAAAACTGAGAAAGGTAGAAAAACTTGAAGAGAAGTATTTTTTGGCATTATCACTTCTAAAAATTTTGATAGCTTGGTCAAACTGATTTTTAATTTCATTAAGAAAAGACACAATGATAGACAACAATTCAAATCTGTCTTTCATCAAATAGACCCAAGTACAACAAGAATATTCATTAATAACAGTAACAAAATATTGAAACTCAAAAGATGTGACACGACTAAGACCCTAAATGTCTAAATAAATTATGGAAAAATGAGTTACATCTTCTTTCAGTTCTCTTTGGAAAAGGAAAAGAAGATCTAACATGTTTTCTTAGTTGACATGACTCACACTATAGAACTTGAAGTTTTGCTAAGGTCTGGAACCATTTTCTTTAATTTGGATAAATTTGGATGACCCACCCAATCATGCAAAAGTTTAGGAGATGGAGATGCAAAACACGATATAGACAATCTATTTCCAATATAGTATAATCCTTTAGATTCATGTCCTTCACCATTCATTCAACCTGTACCATGCTCCTGTATAATAAAAGAATTAGCATCAAAGGTTACTTAACAATTTAAAGTATTATTTAATTGACTAAAAGAAATTAGGTTAAAAGGGAAATTGAAATAAAAAAGAACAGATTTTAGGTTTAAAAAGGAAGAAAGGGAGACTTGACCGACTCCCTCAGAGGCAACTTTAGACCCATTGGCTAAAGTAATCAAATGAGGAACTCTAGGAGGGAAAATGGAAGAAAATAGTGAAGCATTACCAGAAATATGACCAGAAGCACCTGAATCAAGTATCCATGGACTTGAACTTTCCATGGTTTGAGAAAAGCAGGTTGTGACAAACAAGACTGAGTGGAAGATTATGCTTGGTTGCTAGACTTTAACCTCAAATAATCTTGATATTCTTCTTCAGAGAACTTCAGTTCAACCTTTTCAGATTTGAATACATTGACTGTCTTATCAAGGGAGCCATATAAAGAGAAGCAGTTCTCTTGAGTATGACCTATTCTCTTACAATACGAGCATTGGGGACGCTCGCGACCACTCCATCCTCCTCGATTGCCACAGCCTCCTCATCCACGATTAAACACCATGGCAAAGGATTCAGTAGAATCATGAAGATTTTTACTTTTTAACAGTGGGAACATGAAGCAACCACGTTGTCAAATCCTCCATAGATGAAATTTCTTAACTTATCATAATTTGATTTTGTACATGATCAAAATCTAGGTTCATGGCACAAAAGATCATAACCATATAAAACTTATCTAGCTTCTTCTTAATCTCTTCTAGGAGTCAGCTTCTCCAAGTCCTCAATAGCTGATAGGGCTCCAAGAATAAAGGAGGTCATACATGATCTGATTGTTGAAGTGATTCCAATTTATGGGCTGAATCATAAAAGCATTGAATATCATTTGCAAAATACTTTTAGCCTTCTTCCAAAAAGAGTTAAAGGTTTTGAATGTTCTAAGGATTTCCACTTCCCAGTATATTAGGTTTCACAACTTGTCATAAGAAAGCACAAAGTTGAAAGTCCATCTTCTTCCATTGTTCAGCTTTGTCTTATGGTATATTAATGTCATCTTCTTCCAAGTGGTCATGAAAAGTTTGGCCAAGGAACCAAAGTTCAACAAATACAGACCAAGAGAGATAATTTTTGGCATTCAAATTTTTTGAAGTAATGGTAGGAGTCCCAGAAAATGAATGGGCAGGTCCAAAAGCCATTTTTACAAAAAATAGGAACCAAACAGGAGAAAAAATTGAATATTAGTAATGTTTGTATCTCAACTATGGTGGAAGGCTGAAAGAAAGGTTGAAACAGGACCACAAGTTGAACAATGATGGAGCGAGGTTGCCCTGGTGACCAGAAGGCGGCGCATGGACGTCACGCACCTAAGAACGCCATGCAAAGAAGTTGCACGTGGTGATGTGTGAGGCAGAGTTTGGCTCCACAACAAGGAGGATTTTGCATCACTCAGAGAGACGCTCCAGATCTAGTGGTCATCAGAGACAATGATGATGGCCAACGACGACAATGGATAGTGGTTTTCTCGCAGAAAAAAGTACAGACAAAGCAGGATTAACCTGATACCAACTTAAGACTAGAAATATTTGAAAACTGCTTGAGATTTGGTTTCTCTCTTAGCAGTGCTATATATTTATAGATGGAACTCGTTGAGACAAAGAGTGAAAATTAAAAAGGCTACAGCTAGGTGTCAAACAGAAAAACAGATTTTACACTCAAAAAACCTACTTTAACAAGTTAAACTATTCAACAATTATATTCAATATATTTATCACCATGGAAAAAAAATCAATAAGAAAAGGTAAATGATTTGTTGTATAGGTTATCAAGATTCCCAAATGAGCATTAATTGTTTTGTTGCAAGAAATTTCAGACAGGGGTCATCAGACTTTCACCGACAAAAACAAAGCTAATTTACAAAACTAATATGATAATGAAAAATCATGCACCATGAGAACAAAGCTAATTTTCACTGACTAGAACTTACTTGAAACAAATATTTAACTAACGCTATTTAGATAAACTTCTTAATAACCACTTATGGAAGAAAATAGAATGAATATTGGAGATAAAATGAATCAAACTTCTTGCACAATTTAAATTAACTTACATACCTTAACTTTTTCTATAGCCTTTTCACTTAACTCCTCCAGAAACACTTATAAATTAAACAAAGCTTGGTATTCTTGCCTTAGAAAAGTTTTAAAAAAGCTCCTATAAGCTAGAAGCTCATCCAAATTGAGTTTTAGTTCAAAAAGTTGCAAGTTAGACTACATTTTAGTGTATTCAGCAATGCCTGTCGAAAAGGGAAACATGGAATAGATCCAAATCAAGAATATAATTCCAGTATCCAGTGATTATTCAAGAATGTGAACAAGATTGGAATCTGTTTGATTTACAAAAATGAAATAAGACATATACACAAAGAGAAGTCAGGGAGACAGGGACAGAGAAGCACATCATAGCAATGTCAGTTTTCTTTCCTAATGCAAATCACAGGCTATATAATCCAGAGCAACAGATAATGTAATGAACATACATCAAAAGAAAATTTACCCACTCACATCTATCCCAAGGACTTTGTTAACACCGTACATGTAAGAAAGACCACAGACAATTTCCCTTATGACAGTGTTGAGGCCAGGGCAGAGACCACCACACGTGACAATGCATGCGTGCACATCATCCGATTTAAAGTATACCTAAAGAGCATTTGATAGATTAGGTGTCGCTGCGTTGAAACAAAATTGACTATACATTCTTAAATATTCTTAATAATATATAATACATATGCATAGACAACAACGGAAATGACCTTTTGTCGAGGCCCAGCACGTCGAAAATGTACTCCTCGTGGAGTATCCTTGTGAACAACAACCTATGGAAAGGACAAATAAACATTCAAACACCAAGGCACATGGTTAATGTTGATATATAAACAAATAAATCCACTGTTTTCATTTTCTTTTCTTCTTCAGCATTGAAAAAAAACAAAACAACAACAAAGAGATTCAGTTTTTCTTTCCATCACTGAGAAATGAGAATGAGAATTAATCATTAGAATTCAACGGAAAGATCTTCATGCTCCGCCGCTCATCGAACAAAACGTTAATACAGTAATTGGATAGCAACCTCGATAATACTTTATGTAAATCGGGTAACGCAAGAGAATACGTAAATAAAGCGTTTGAGATTGATGAAACGGAGAAATGAATACAAAAACAGTAGATAATACCTTCTGAGGAACAGTGTCGTCCATGTGCACGAAATATTGTCTAACCACGCAAAAAGCAGAAAATCAACATTTCGAACAGAACACATTCCATTCTCATATCACAAACACAACACCATACAAACCGATTCACTTACTTAACCACCGAGTAAGCTGGATTGGATCGCAGTGGATTCGGATATGTCTGCAAAAAACAAAATACAAAAACAAACACAAGTGAATGCGATGCAGTTGGCGCATGTAACCGAAGAATTCCATAAGAGAGAAAAAGAAATACAGGAAGATTTGCAATGTAGTCGTTGAAATGAGGAACGTCTTCGAGTATGTAACCAGCAGCACCGTGTAACACCTTTCTCTGCGAATCAGAATCGCTGGACGCCATTGCTCTTCGCTGTTTGTTATTTTTCTTTGCGGAATTTGGTTTTGGGTTTTCTGAAGTAAAGGACGAAGCAGAGAGAGAGAGAGTGTGTAATGAGTGTGTGCGAAAATGGAAAGAACGTTTATCCTTTATTTGGGCGCCGATGAGTTCAGTTCAAAGAGAATCTTAATGCTGACAATGCACGATGGATCAGGACCGTACGTTGTGACCGTTCTGGAGATGGACGATCAAGATTGAATGTGGTTAGAGTGGACTTGCGTGTGTGCGTCAAGAGTGCTTCTGGAATCCAAAGGACTCGGTTTTTCCGGGATGCGGTGGTCGCAGAAAAGAAAACAGGTGGGCGCTGTTTACCGGACACACACGGTTCGATCTAAAGTATTGTGCCACCTCTGTTTTGGGCTTACGCTTTTATGTTTGAAAAAAAATATATTTTTTATTTTTCATATAAAAGTTGTTTTCGCAAAATAGTCAGAATGTTGGGTATTTCCGTTGATTTTGTTTTTAATATCTTTTGAATTAGTGGCAAAAATACTCTCAGACTGATAATTACCTTCCAAAAAATATTTGAGTTTAAAGGGTCGTATGAGTGCTATAATATTTAATTCACTTTCTACTTGCACCTTTTATTTATATTGCATAATTAAATTTTGAGTAAAAATATTACTAAAAATATTATTTGTATTATAATTTATGATAAATGATGTAATGCTAAAATAAAAAAATACATATAATATATTTTACTTAAATTTTATAAGATAAAATATAATTTACAAGAAAAATTAAGTTATTTATAAAATAAATTCTAATAAACTTACAATATTATTTAATGTTATGGTAAAAAAATATAAATTTATAAGTAATAATATAAAAATTTAAAGAATATTTTATAATTTGTTTCGTTGTTTATTTTTTATATTATATTTATTTATGTGTAAAATATATTAATTTATTGTTTTAATATATAAGTAAAGTGTGGATCGCAAGCATGATTATGTAAATATTCAGCAAATACATTATGGAGATTAAAGTTGTTATCCGCATAAGTATAAAACCGAATACTAGTATATTTTTTAAACGTGAAGACAAACACGGTACTATGGTAATAACTTCCTACTTGGGTTTTATTTTTTTGTTTTTTACAAGAGTTTTTCAGAATAATTTTCAAAAACTAGTTTTGGGAAGAAAAAAAAAACTTATTTGGTAAGTATTATTTGAAAATTGTTTTGAAAATATAGAAATGAAAAAATTTGTTCATATTTATTGAAATTTCATTAATGAAAAACAAAAATAACATATTTTGATTGTATGTATTTGTACACTCACTTTTAAGAGTTTAATGAATTATATGTACTATTAGGAGATTTTTATACTCAATTTTAAGAGTTTAATTAATCATAATATATTTTAAATTTTTTGCATGTGTAAAATTCTTCATCTAAACACAATGTTGAAATATTAACCGGTAAAGTCAATAGACTTACATAAAATAAAGATTATAATTAGATATTAGTATAAAATTATTTACACTTTCAATGCCTACAATTAAACTTTTAATTTAATTTAATTTAATCTAATCTAATTTAACCTGTTTTAGTTTGTTATTAAATCTTAAATCAATGTTGTTAATAGTTTAATGATCAGCTCAATTTTAACACTTTTATAAATTATAATAATTAATATTCAATTATATATAAATTGATTATTAAATAAATTAATTTTTATAATTATTTCAAACTCACTTGAAAGGATAAATTATTTACATTGATCATGTTTCTTTTGAAAAAAAGTTAAGTTTATTGAGGTTTATAATAATTATTTTAAGAGTTATCTTAACAATATTTTGTAATTGATTTAGTGTATTTTTTTTTCTACCTAAAATAATAAACTATTTTAAATTTTTTTTATAATTTTTTAAAACAAATAATTTTATTTACATGTAAAAAAAGTTTTACTTAGTAAAAAAGTATAAAATTAGTTAAAAAAATTGTTCCAAAATAATCATAAATTACAAATATTTAGATTTAAAAATAACTTATTTTTCAGAAGAAAAAAAAACATTTGAAGTTGTATTACCAAACATCTTGATTATTTTACAAAACAATTATTATATGGTATTTTCATTACTTAATAAATGTAAAAATTCTCACACTAATATTACACTAAATTTAATATATTATTTTTGACAAAGATATAATTTTAACCTTTTATAATTCTTAATTTGTGATTTTGGCCACTCTTCTATTTTAAAATCCGTGACTTTAGTTTATCTAGCAGTTGACTGTAGCATGATGTAGTCTTTTTACGTTTATATCATTATATGCATGAAAGACATGACACTTATGTGAACTATTGATTTTGCAAAGTGGTTTAAAATTTAAAAAATATTGCAAAAATAATGGATATCTAGCTAAAATTTAAGTTATTTTGGGTATGATTGGTTTCACTTTTTTTTTAATTTTTTAAAATATCTTTTGGAAAAATAGTTTTTAAAAATTATTTTTTGAAAAAAGAGAAAAAAGAACTTAATGCTGTTTGAAAATTATCTCGAAGATGGGAAAATAAAAAAATACATATTTATGAAAATAATATTAATAAAAAGAAAAAAATAACATATTCTTAATGTGTTTTAAAATTTTAAAACAAAAATACAAAACTTAAAAACAACATTTATTGGCTTTTTTATGTAAAAAAAAAAATGGCATACCTCCCCATTATTTATTTAAATAAATCTTTTTATTAGTTATGATGATAAATTAGTTGGTGGAGAGCCAATTTCTTACCAGATTTATTTTCTAATGTAAAAAGTTTTTAAGAAATTACTTTATCGGAACCAATTTTTTATAAGGTGTTCTTTTCTATTTTTTATTTTTAGTCAATTTTTTAAAAATTATTTTTTATTTATGTATATTATTTTAAATCATGAATTTTAAAATTAAAATTTTTTAGTTAATTTATATTTTATTTTATTCTATCTTCTATTTTTATATTGTGTACCTTTTTTTATTGTCTTAATTCTTTTAATATTATGTAATTTATTTTTCAGTTTATATTTTTAAGTTAAATTTTTAAAAGATTTTAACCTAATAATTTAAAACATTAGGTTTAGAAATCTTAATTTAAAATATTAAAATAAAAAATAAATTATAAAGGATTTAAAAAATTAAAATAACAGAAAAGATACACAACATAAAAAATATATAAAGGACAAAATGATATACAAAATTAAGTACAAAGTATTTCAAATAGAAAAGATGCACATTATAAAATTTTTCTAAGTTAATTTGTATTTCATTTTATTTTTTGTGTATTTTATTTTTATGTTGTGTATTTTTTATTATTTTACATTTATTTAAAAAAATTTAATTTATTTTTCAGTTTAAAATTTTAAATTAATATTTTTAAACATAATATTTGAATTTTTTTTAAATTATTTGGTAAAAATAGTATTAAAAAATTAAATTAAAAATTATAAAGGGAAAATAAATTAGAAAGAGTTTAAAATAAATAAAACAATGAAAAAAGATACACAATATAAAAATAAAACAATAATAAAACAAAATATAAATTAACTAAAAAAAATTTAAAAATTTTAATTTTGAAAATTCATGATTTAAAACTATATACATAAAAAAAATTTAAGAAAATTCAAAAAGTTGAGTAAATTTCTTTTCAGATTTATTTTTTAAAATTTGTTTTAATTTTATTTTTATTTGTTTTTTATGTTCTTAATTTTTTCTAAAATATGATTTTAAAAATCTTTAAAGTTAATTTGTATTACATTTTATTTTTTATATTTTTATTTTTATTTTGTGTATATTTTGAATTATTTAAATTTTTTTAAATATTTTATAATTTACTTTTCAGTTTAAAGTTTTTAAATTAAGATTTTTAAACCTTATATTTCAAATTATTTTTAAATAATTTTATTTAAAAACTTTGAAAATTTTAACTTACAAAGTATAAACTGAAAAAAAAAACTACAAAGTATTTAAAAAAATTAAAACAAAAAAAAACTTACATAACATAAAATACATAATATAATCTATATAATTTATATAGCTATTCCATTTTAGTGGCCACATTTACTTGAATTTTTTTATCCTTAAGTAACTTCTAAAATATAACTATCGATTATATATTTTATGTAATTTGTTTTTCTTTTTTCAGTTTTTGTATTTTATTTCTTTTCTTTTATTTTTTATTTAATAATATAAAGAGAGGTTAAAGTGTCTCTCTCCCACTAGTAAAATATAATGTAAATTAAGTAAAATAATTTCAGTTTTAAAATTCATAATTTAAACAATATCTATAAATAAAATATTTTTTTAAATAATAAATTAACTCAAAAAATATATTTGAAAAAAAAAACACCCTATAAAAAAATAGTTGTTGGGCTTCTTACATTAAAAAAAATCACCTTGAGAAATTGGTTCATCAACTACCAAGTTTTAAATTTGAATAGTAAAAGATATTATTTAGATAAATAATAGTGGGTTTCATTTTGGTAAATTTTTATTTTTTTGGTATATAAAATAAAAATTCCGCATTTATTTACATACGCAATATTGTATGAGTTTTTTTTTTTTTTTGCCTTTTACAAATTATTCAAATAAATAATAATAATAATAAAAATAAAGCACTAAAAATATAGATTAATCGGCCTAGATTTGCATATAAAAAAATTCTAGGCATATTTCAATTTAATCAAGGATATTTTTTATAAGTTAAATGTTACTTATTAATATGTTAGTTTTTTATTAGTAAAAGAATTCAAACTCATGACTTCTCCCTTCCACATTTATTCACTTTACCACTAAACTTATCTTATAACTCTTTAATAAATTATATTGAGTATAAATTGACTCGTTAATATCTTTTCAAAAATAGTATTTGAATACAAATTTTAAAATTAAAAGAATATAAAATTGATAAAAATATTAAAAATTAAAACACATACATGTATATTGATGAAGTGAAATTATATATAGTCAACCAAACCCGCATTAAAAATAAAATTAACGCAACTCATAGGGTTGGTGCAGTAGTATAAGACACTTATATGTTCTCATGTGGATAAATACATTATGAGTTTAATTGGTATACACGGTTAGTGTAATCATAACTCTTCATTTATAGTAAATAAATTTGTTGACTTTATTTATTACTACTTTAAAATTGAAAAGTCATAACTGAATGTTAGTTTAAAAATCTTTTACACTCACAGTATATACCAATTAAACTTATAATTTGTTTACTAAAAATTTTATGTTTAATTTTTTTCTATGTAAAATTCTTTGAATTAGTCTCGATCATACATTCGGTAAATTAAAATATATAGTTAACCAATGCGAAATGCAATTCACTGCCTTTTCTCACAGTCCATTTAGTTAATTTTTTTTTTAAGGGTCAAATAGAATTTATTACATGAAACATAAAACAAAATGTTTCACCTTTACATTTGCTACCAAAATTAACCCCTCATCTCTATAGTATGTTCTACCACACAGTAATCTTATCTCATATCAATCATGCACAATCTAGGGTTAACACACTTATCCGAAAACATACACTCTTATTAAAACTAAAGGAATACAATAATCATCTCCATGAAATTAACTTAATTGACATAAAAATATCCAAAGCCTCCATCGTAGCCCACAACCAGCATGCCAAAACACAGCATTTCTTCTTCCGCTTTCTAACTACCCATTCACTAGATGTAAGAAAGAGTTGAGTCAGTTCTCTTGGAAGTGGTGATTGTATTCCCACCTAACTCAATACTATGTTCCGTTGAGCAAGTAGGCACGATAAAAAGATATGATTTCGGTTCTAAGCACTATTCTTGCAAAACACACATAATGAGTCATTTAATTGATTCCTTACCCCTCGCCTCATTAGATTATCCATGGTGGGTAACCTATATGCTAGCAGCCTCCTAGAAAATGCAATCACGTTAGATAGTAATTTATCCTTCCACATTCTACGCAGCACCTGTGGTTCCACATCTATGAATCTCATGGAATTCCTTGCCCATCTCAATGTCCTTATGCATCTACCACTAAGAACTCTCCATCCATAGCTATGTTCTCCATTTTTCAGGTACCTAATCCCTTAGTTATACATTTTGTAACAAGACTTTCAAATCTTGTAATAAACCTACCTCCACTTAAATAATTCCCTTCGCTACACCCACTTCCATCTTGGCGATAAGTCCACTATGTCTTATTTTTTCTGATATACACTTATCTTCCGTTTAGTTAAGTTAATGATACAAATTGTGTTTTTTTTACTAAACTAATGATACAAATTAAATTTATTCAGTTATTTTATGGTCGATTTTGTTGCAATTAATTAATAGGTACAATTGAGGGCATAAACTTATTTTTTAGAGAAGAAAAAGAAGTTTATAATAAAAAAAATATGCAAGACCACACAAGATGTGACGCATGTCAAAACAAAAATACAGTAGCCGAGAGCATAAACTTATCCTCTTACGTGTTACGTATAGAGGTTGCATACTGATTCGTGCAAGCGCACACAGTATTTTGTAAACTGACTGCAATAATTTTTTACTACAAAAGGAAAAATCATGCATGACGATATGTATATAAAGTTTCACTCAATAAAAAAGTGTATACATGATTTAAGCATCAGTACGGATACAACCACTCTCGCTCTGGCTCCTAGTTTTTATTTTTTAAGTTTAGGATGGGATAGTGAAATTAAAAAACAAATGTTAGAATAAACATGTAATTGTTTATAATTTTACATTAATTTTTTTCTTAACTATCTATTAAAGTTAGCATATTAACTATTTATGGCTCATAAAATGTAAATTATTATTAACCGATAAAGTGTTTAAACATGTTAGATTTCATCATAATTTAAATCATATAAATTTAGTCGTGTAAATACTTAATTCGTTCCCTAATTTAATGGATTTATTTGATAATGTTTAACCTTTTAATTAAATATTTTTTAATTTAATTTTTTTTTCAATACATGCGTTACTTGGAATGTCTTTTATATATAGAGAGAGAAAATGGGTTTAAAAAAATCCAATAATTTTAAAAGTATTACCTCCAATATTGACTATTAAAATGATTTTAAATTTAAATATTTTAATTTATAGTAATTTAATAGGAGGTTAAATTGTTATTTATTCTATATTATTTATATTTTAAAAGTAATATTATCTTAAAATAATTTATCTTTAATTTTTAATTATTTTATTGATTCTCATCTAATTATTAATTATTTCAAATACAAAACCAAATAGATATTCAAATATTTTTGCAGCAATAATTAATTCATATTAATATATGATTAAAAAAATAACTTACATAAACATTTTATTTTACTAATGGCACTTTGGTTAACTCAAATTTAAGACATTGTGTAAGCTATATTTGTGGTTTAAATTATTTTTTAACTCATTAATTGATTTAACCAAAGTTAACGAAATAGAATTTTTGTGTAAGCTATTTTTTTAATTATGTACTAATACAGATTAATTATTGCTAATAGAAATATTTAACTATTTATTTAGTTTTGTATTTGAAATAATTAATAATTAAATGAAAATCAATCAAATAATAAAAAAATTAATGATAAATTGATTTAAGAAAATGTTACTTTTAACATAGAAATAAAATAGAATAAATAAAAATTTAATATCATATTAAATTTAAAATCAATTAGAATCGTTAGATTTAAAATAATTTTAACGTTTAATACTTTTAAAAATAAGTTGATGTTATTTCAACCCCCTTTTATTTATATATATATATATATATATATATATATACTAAAAAAATATATTTCATAAATAAATGTTACTTTTGTAAAAAAGGAAAATATTATTAATAGAATACATGTAAGCATGGTAATTATTAATAGAGTATATTGTGAAATATATTCAATAAAGAAATATTATTTTGTGGGACTTATTGATTTAAAATGATTCAGGCTAATTACTATATATATATATATATATATATATATATATATATATATATATATATATATATATATATATATATATATTATACTAATAATTAGCCTAAATTATATGAATAAAAATTTTATTAACTAATTTTACTGATTAAAAACTCATTAAATAAAATTTATGCATAAATTTCAAGAGAAACTCATTTATTAGATTTTTTATGTACTAATATTGAATTTAAAATATATTATATTTATTAATAATAAAAAATAATATTTAAATAAAAAATGTTAATTATATTTATTAATTTATTTTTTATTATATAAATTTTAGGATTATTTTTCAAACTTTTATGTTTATAATAATAGTCTTTTCATTTAATAAAATTTAATGTTAAATAATCACTTTTTTTATTGGAATTATTGAGAGACAAATAACTTACAATTTAGAGTAATAATTATTTTAAGAAATTAATTACAATTACTCATATAATAGTGTGCTATTTAAAAACAATTCAACGTATTTACTCATCAATTTTTTTTCCATAAGTCAAAGAAACAGGATTATCTTCTAATATTTTAAAGTAATTTTAATCATCTTACTTAAAAACTTAAATATAATTCACAAATAATTTATAATATGAATAGTAACGTACAATAATATAATAATTATATATCTTTCAAAATTAATATCATGAATATATATAAAAATTAAAAATGTAACGTCCCAAATTTATATGTATTATTTATACATAGAAATCGCACTCGGAAAGTGTGGACAATTAGCTAGAGCAGCAGGTGCTATAGCGAAACTAATTACAAAAGAGGGAAAATTGGCCATATTAAAATTACCTTCTGGGGAGGTCTATATAAATTTTCTTAATAATTATTTAAATTACTATTATTTATATTCTCAAATACTGAGATATAAATTTTTATTACATTATACTCAATATTAAAACATACATTACAACACTTTCAAAGTTCAAATAAAATATAACATAGTACCCATAATCTCAGTTGGTCCAACAAGTCTCATCGCTAAGAATGACAATGAGTTGGAGCGGACACAAATAGTGGTTACTCATTACCAGACCTACTACAAAACTTGTTACCCGCTATAGAAATACCCATGGGTTTTTTTAATACCCACAGGTATCCATGGGTACCATGGATATTTTAAAAAAATAAAATTAAATATTTTTTTATAAAAAGTTTTATCAAATAAATCATTTATTTTTTAGAAATCTAGAAATAAAATTATACTAGTTTCTACAAAATTAATTAGATCCAAAACTAGATTAATATAATATATTATAAGAAAATATTTAATACAAATAAAATCTTTATTTTATATTATTGAAATTTTTATAATAAATAATTTTATTAACTATGAAGTTTTCATAAAAAAATAAGATTAATATCAATGAATTTTGATAATTAATATTTTAATTTGATTTATTTTCCAAAAATATTATATTTTCAACTTATATATATATACATATATATATATATATTATTCTAGTTTAGCAGGTAGCGAATACTCATGCCCGTTAAGGAGCGGTACAAAAAAACCTGTACCTGCGAGTGATGGGTACCCATTATACTATCCATGCAAATAATTTTGTGAGTTTTATCCACGGGCGTGAATTTTTTTGTCATCCCTACCCGTCGCCTGACGAGACCCAAAATAGCTCACCCAATGACAGTTATCATTAAATAATGACCCTATATCAGACAGTCCTAGGAATAGAGACTCCACTCAGCGAGATAGGTCACTAGATGAATACCTATTTATTTCTAAAAAAATGTGTAATTTGCTTTGGTGAGACCTCTTATTGGGAGCAAAACTGCAAAATACTTTGACAGAGGCTAAAGTTCGTCAAGCGAGTCCTGTTGTCCTGTGAGATCCTGCAGATAGCAAAACATCTGCTGTCAAAACCAACCAACCTAGCGACATATAACTCTATATTCTTATAACATGTATATCATAATTCATTTATCTCTTTACATCATATTCACACAACTTCTATATAAAACATAATGATCACGTAAACTTAACAACAATGCATCTAAATTCAAATGATATTATTTTTACACAACTTTCTTATATACATATTCAACAATAAAATAACATCCTTTGAGACTTTCAACCATAATTCGACATACTTAACTCTAGAGCATCTTGTCTCTCCACATCATCACTACTATTTATTTTCATGCAAAACACGATCATCACAGTCATACAGAAAACATAAACATTACAAGGGTAAACTTACATAATAGGCAATATATTATCACACCAGTCATAAAACATGAAAGTTACATGACATTTATATTTAGTATTGTCAACACACATTTACTAATAGTAAATAACAATCACTCTTATGTTCCACTTGAAAATAAACAATCACAACCAACCAATAATACTTACGCTCCACTTGGACATAAACATTCACAACCAATCAATCACACTTATGCTCTACCTGAACATAAGCACTTTCAATCAATCATTCAAATTTATGTTTCACCTAACATAAGCATTAACAATATTCAACTGACGCTTTCCAGAAAGACTTAATTAAGTATAACACCAAAACGGCTAAAAACCTCTCACGTTTGGAGTCTAGAGTCTAAGTAACCCTTTTGACAACCTACCAAAATCAGTAGTATACTCATCCAACATTATTGCCTAGAGCCTATTTGACCCTTATTAGGATGGCACAAAAATCAGTGCCCGCGGATACCCGGTTGATAAAATGCCGAAAATATAAAATGAAGATTTTATTTATATTAAATATTTTCTTATAATATATTAATCTACTTTTGGATCAAATTAATCTTGTAGAAACTAGTATAATTTTATTTCTAGATTTTCTAAAAAATAAATTATTTATTTGATAAAACTTCTTATAAAAATTTAATTGGAGTATATTCCTCAACGACAGAGTACTTACATTGGAGTATTAGAACCACAATTCAAGGCTACATGTGTACTCCCTAACTAAGAATACTTACATTGACCTTATCGGTGTCACTAACTCATTGCTCAACACCCATATTATCAACACATGGGCCACAATCAAGGTTAAGTTACCACCTATAACCATCCGCAACACAATTCATTAATACTTCTTATTAATGAATTACAATCACCCATCATCCTCAAACACAATTTCAACAACTCATCATATCAACATAGTATCCAATAAACATGTATCTCATTTCACACACATAACCACAACATGGATCACAATATAATCTATCAACAGTTATGTGCTAATTATCAAAACAGTTCAACACATCGCTGTTTATTCAAAGTATCCAATCACATTTCCAACAAACCATTAAATCAACATCTTTACAAAAAGCAACATTTCAAATTATCAAATTCACCAAAATCAACACTAGAATATCAATCTCTCAACATTTAAAAAAACAACTAATACATTCAATAATCATTTCAAGAAAATCACTTCTAAAAATATACTTCATCTCATTTATATAAAACACTCAACTTCATAAAATACTCAATTAAAGTCAAAAGCACACTCACTCAGAATCAATTAACTTCACAACTCTCAAATCTTAATTTTTCAAAGTAAAAGCAAAAGTTTAACCTCCCTTACATATTTCTTCATTTAAAAGTTGACTTCATCAGAAAGGGAAGGATCAATGTGAAGAAATTCCCATAATTTTGACAGGAAAACCCAAATTAACAAGAACATAAGAAAATTAGAATTTTCAGGATAATTCCTTTTTTAACAGGAATAACAGGATAAAAAACAATAAAAAAAAGGTTTATTGATTCATGATCAGACTTACCTATAATAGCAATCACCCAGCAACAGGACCTATGAAGAAACATGTCGAAATCCATCATCATATTATTGACCATGCAAACGACCGAAAGTGAAGATGAGAGAGAGAATAGAACGAAGTAAAAAAAAAAAAGAAGAATCAGGAGAAAAAGAAAAGAAAATTAGAAATAAGTGTATATATACATATATATATATATATATATATATATATATATATATATCATGGGATGTACTTAGTATTACTAAATGCACTCCCCTCCGATAGCGGACTATTTGAAAATTTCTCGAAACTCAAATAAAACCTTTTGAAACAAAAGAATAAAAATTATTTCTCACCTCTTCACCCTTCTACTATCAAATGAATACCACCACAAAACATTAACATCAATAATAAATTCATCATACCTCAATTCAATTAATAATTTAAGTAAAAATTAAATTTAATTTCCCATAATATTTATTTCCTTTTCACTAACAATCTATTATTAAATCGGTTCTTACAAAAAATACATAAAAAATATTTATGATAATAATTTAACGATAAATTAAAAACTATATAATTATGTATATGGAAAAAAATTATTTTTAAATAAATATTTAAATATTATTATAAACAATAAAAATAAAGAGTACATATTTTATATATACTTATTTAAAATTTAAAATAATATTTAATGATGAAAATTAGCATATAAACTTTATCTATATACATATTTTATGTTTTAAATTATGTTTTATAAGCTAATATTTTTCAAAATAACAAAATAATTTATCTGTCCACAACAATGTAAATAATTAATGCTATTTATATATAATTTAGATATTAAAAATTAATTTGTATAATTTTAATTAATATTAACTTCTAACATTCTATTTATTATACCATTTCTTCTAAGTAAACAATTAAGGATACAAATTAAAATTAAATTTTAGTATTTTTTTTATAAAATATCAATTTAATTCACCATGAGATTAACTAAAAAATTAAAAAATATTATTAATTAGAATTAAAATTTTTCAAATGATTAAAAACTGTATTTAGAAATAAATTCTATTTTTATAATAAATATTTTTAAAATTATTTTAAACACACACAAAGCAGAATTAAAAAATTCATTATAAAAAATAAATACACAAATTTAATCAATTATAAATTTATATTTATTAGATATTTTCCTATTTAATATTTATATTTCGTATAAGTAATATATTACGTTAGTTAAAAAGATTGTAATAAATTTCAATAATCTTTATAATTTTAACTGAATATATTTTTTATTGAATGAAATATAATTAATTATTTTCCTCGGTATTAAATAATATTTAATATATATTGCTAATATTTTAAAAATTAAATAATTCTGTTGCAGTCTATCCTCTGACTAATAATTGACTATATTTTTATTTCTGTAATTAATTGGATACTTACTATATTTTTATTTGTTAACAAAACATGCTAAAACATTTGGATATCAATTCAAAGGTACTAATGCTAGTTACAAATGAAACCTAATTTTAATTGCAAAAGGCACAGTAATTAAAAGAAAAATTTACTACGACAACTACTTTTTATGTAAAAAATATTATTCTCTAGTAGTTCACCAAATTACTCCTAAGAACAATAAACGGGCTATCTAACTTATTGTGATTATGGATCAATCCTCCCTAATTCAGTAATTCATATGTTGACGAATTGGAGACTGACGTTAAAAATGAGTTGGGTCATCCAATTTTATCGTCCCTAAAGTTTTAGATTTTTTTTAAAAAAAAATAGAATTAATGAAATTCATCAAAATTTGAATGCATCTTTTAAATTATTTAGAAGGCAATACTTGTCCAGTAAAGTTATATATTGTTGATGGATTGGTAATCGGTTCAACTTCAAAAATAACCTCTACGCATATACAAAGGTAATTTTGTGTGCAAAATTCCCTTCCCAACCTTGAATGATGAGGAACATTTTACAATCGAAGGTGAAGTTAAATATCTTTATTAATAAAATTAATATATTAACAATTATTATTTTGTTATAAAAAACAAAATTAATACATTAACAAATAACATTTGCATATAAATTATACTCAAATTATTAACACTTTAAATAATAAGACAAAACATATATTAAATAGATTGTTAAACTATCTATGTCGCCCAGCTAGAAATTAGGACATCTCGCTCAACGAGATATTTGAGCTATGATTTTCTATAGAGCACTTTGTGTTGAGTGAGATATGTCGTTGGGTGCAAAGCCAATGAATTATCTAATAGTAACAACTTTTCCTTGGGCGAGAACTCTTGCGCCAGTGAGATTCTGCAGAATTATAGAACCTTGCATAATAATCTCTACCATTCAACAAGATCAAAATAGGTTTTACACTACCTTCAAAGTTCTATCATACTCAAATGCATTATAGTTCTAATATGATGTACACACCTAAACAAACTCAAACTACTAAGTTTTAGAAGTTAATTTACATTACTCATACACATTAACTATACAGATGAGAAAAAACACCTTTGTCACTGCTACACTACCATCTTCATTACTGTTGGCTCTGCCCTCCAACCTTACCACTGATATCTGCTATTGTATAAATCACGATCATCATAGTCATACAAGAATCACATACAAGCTGGAGTAAGCTAAAAGAATAAGAAAACAATTTAATAAGAATAGATCATAACTACCAAGAGTGCATTCATATATCAAATTCATCAAACATACTTATATTCCCCTTGAGCATAAGCAATAAAAATCACCTAATCATAGAGCTTGACACTTTCCAGGAAACTCATTGAATTTGGATACTCGATGACCTATATGACTTCCCATACATTGATATTTAGTGTCTATTTGACACCTTTGATAACCAGTTGACTTCTAGATATACTCATTTAACAATCAATTGTTGTCTGACATTCTCTTAGCCTATATGACAACCCAATTATTATTTGAATACATTTTTCTGGTAAACACTCGCCTTGACTTGGCCTTGATATGAGGATCACAATGGTCATTATGTATTTTTAATTCAATGTATCACAATCAATACTCTGTTACCTACTCATAAAAGTTCACAACAAATTTAATTAATCACGATTTCAAACATTCACCCAGTTTAATAGATACAATATCTCAATGTAATTTAATCACTTTAAAACACTAAAATCACAAATCAAACATACTTCACTGAACACTAACACATTTAATCATAAACTCATTCCAAAACTTAAATCAATCTTATACAATGATTTCCACATCATCAAATCATAATCTATTTTAAATTAAACAAATATAAAACTCTTCTTACTTATTTCTCCCTTTAAAACCTGAATTTGAGAAGGAAGTAAAATTCAATTGTAAGAATCACTCAAAACCTAATGAAAATGCCAAGACAGAAAAGAAACCTAAGAGATTGAGATTTTCCCCTTCAATGGTAATGATTGAACCGAAAACGAAGGAAAAAAAGACCGAAGAATTAGGATCAAACTTACCTATGATGATCAACACTCGAAAATCAGGAGCAATGAAAGAGAGTTCATCGAATTCTACTCACAATATGACTTCCATGCAATAGAGAGAAGTTACAGAAGAAAGAAGAGAATGAAAGAGTGATAAGAGAAGAAGACTGAAAAAAAAACGCGCACACGAGAGAGACAGAGAGAAAGAGAGAGAGATAGAGAAAGAAAAGAAGAAAAAGAAAATAAATGGGTGTTGTTCAAAATTTATGATTTGCTAATCACCACCCTTACAATTAGAAAATAAATGCTCTTGAACTCGTATCGAATTTGAGAAAAAAAGTTTAAAATGACCAATGAAATTTACCCTATTTCTATTAATAAATCCCATTAAGTGTTTTTCTCATTTTACGAGTCAAATACATTTTCTAATCACATTCAAAATGTAAAATAATAAAAAGATAGAACAATGAGGCATAAACATAAAGAAGAGAAGAGACACAAATATTGAATAATAAACTTTGATTAAATATAAAAATGTATACAAGAGTTCAAGTTTGTTATATCAAACCCCAACTAATGAGAAAGTCAGTCACTCATGAAAGTTATGAGTAACCCAAATGGAGGAGTAATACAAAAAGAGAAGGGAAAATGGGAGATGAAATGAATTAAGAAGAAGAGTTTCGAAGTACCCTAAGTCAAGAAAAAAGGTGAATTCACTTTCTTTCAGACAATTTTTTTTTTAAAATCCTACTAGCTTGAACACTATTGTCCAGCGATCTCAACCCGACCACTCGATGTCCAACTTCAATGACTAGTGCAATTGTACCATCGCTCGACACTTACTTTATGAGCATTAGGTGGTGGTAAATCGAATAAATGAACTTTTTGTCTACCATTGGTGGGTGCTCCTAAACTAAGCATTGGGTGCTTCACCAAAAGTCCAATCTTATCTTTCCATCAACAAAAACATCTGCTAAGCGGATTGCTTAATCTTTTGACCTTGTTTCAATCAAATTCCAAACCTATATATGTGTATTTTAAAAGAAAATAAAAGTAATTTTTAAACTAAAGTGAATATATAATTTAATTTCCTAATTATGTGTATTTTATATATCAAAAGAAGAAGAAAAAGTTTTAAAATGAGGAATAATGAAGATAATTATTCTTATGTGCACATATAAAATTAGGTATATGAGATAATTATCAACCATACATATACATTTTGATTTATATATATGAGTATGAATATCCTAAAGTAGATTTTGAGCATGTATTTTATTTAATATATTTACCCTGATTTTTTTAATATATCAATAATAAATTTATATATAATATCCTATAAGTTAATATTTATACGAGGATGTTGAAAATTTTTAATACAAAATGAATAAATTGAAATATTTTTTTTAAGAAATAAATGCTTAACATTATAGGTTTACATTTTCAAATATCTTATAACACATAATTATTTAACTAATGTCAAAATCAATATTTGATTCAATTATATTATTTGCTTTAATACATTCATTATATCATTTTTAGAAAACAGAAACAGTCAATATTAAATTTTATAATCATGTATTTTTAAAAATGCATGAAAACTCATGGTGTGCATGAATATCTTAATATTGTGACATGTTTACGTGGCTATACAACTAATCTCTTTAACAACTACAAATAGGTTAAATACTTACCTTGCTCTTAAATATATGAAATTTTATATAATTTTTTATTATTTTGCATTATTTTTAATTATTAGGATATATCATCTTTTTTACACCGACAAACGAAATTGTTTGAACACTAAAGGGTGATTTTCTCCTGCTAATGTTCAAGATATGTCATGTATATTAAGTTGCTATTTAGTTAACTTTATGCATGTGTTGCTAGCACATAGTTATACTACTAAACTACTAATCAACACATATGTATTATTTATTGAAGGTGTGAAAAAAAAAAGTTGAAATCAAATTGGTTTTAAACTTAACTAGTTTTAAATTGAACTAGTTAAAAAAAAATTAACTGAACTAAATTGTTTTTAAATTAATTTAGTTCGAAACAAATCATTTTTAAAAATATTTTACTTTACTAGTTTTATAAAAAAGAATATTTTTTCACACTCCACACCTCCATGTAATTTTCCACAATCCTATGTGAAATATTTTTACTAGAAAAATGCTCCTTCAAGTTGTCCACACCATTGTGGTCATGTCCATAATACTATGAAAAAACATTGACAAAAAAAATCAGTTCAAAATTAGTTTAATCTAGAATTGTTTTGAACTAATTTAGAACCAATTTTATAAAATCAATTCTGTTTCGAACTAATTTTCTAAAATAGTTTGTTTTTTAAGTTTAAAAACTAAACTGTTTTAAACAATTTGATTCGGTTCAGTTCAATTTTTTTGAAAAACCAGTTTTTGTCCACCCTACTATTTACGAATTAACATAAATGTGCAACCAATAAAAATGTGTCATTCATTCTCTAAATTATGATCACAAAAGATGCATTGTTGTGGGCAAATGACTCTTTTAATGTAAAAATCTTGCTTATTTAGAAGGCACATTAGTGTTTCTCTTTAGAGAAAGTGTTTGATTTTTTTGTGGAATTTGCAATTTCTAAATTACATCCAATCTCTTCATATTTTTAAATGAGCAATGTACAAATTATATTATAAAATAAAGAGGTGTAAGTATGAAGCATATACTAAACCCTAAACCATATACTAACTAATGAGACTATATTTTCTAATAAATTGCATTATTGGCACCCATGTAGAACGAGATTGTTTTGATAATTGTCACTTCTACAAGTGAGAACATATTATCAATAATTGAATTTTCTATTCCCAAGTATTGTGATTAATTAGGTCACGAATGTCATTTGTTTTGAGCCAATGAGAAGGAGTATAAATATAAGAATTACTTAGATAATTTAACCAAGGTTGTTGCCAAATATTGATCAAATGGCCATGCCTAATTGTCCTTCTCATATCTTATAGCGATGATTCGAGGATTTTATTGTAATAGGACAATAATTATAATAATTTTGACCTAAATATGTTGACTGTGAATTTTGTTTTTGGTTCCTAATAAGTCTTTTTCTTTGTGTTTGGTTTTTAATAAAATTTTAATTATTTTTTTGTCCTAAAACACTATGTAAATAGGTTTAGAAACAAAAAATTAAATAAAAAATATTAAGGACCAAGGGACAAAAATAAAATTCACAAATTTATTAGGGACTAAAAACATGCTTAAAATGTAACTTTTTTTTTGTTTAATTACATATATCAACAACTAACTCAAAACTTCTGGTTGAATTAGAACAATCTCCAACTAGCTAATCCATACTCTCAGTGATCATCATAATTTTGTGATAATAAAATATAACATTATTAAAAATATAAGTATATGTAATAATTATTTTGTAATATATTTTTGGTAGAGAGGAGAGAAATATACTACTTGTAATAAAATAGATGTGTGAAAATAAATGAGAAATAAAATAAAAATAAAAAGTTATTTAGTGAAAATTAGCTAAAAAAAGATAATTAAAAAAGAGATGAAAAGATAAATAAAAAATGTGAGAAATAGTATAATATTATAGTATTTTATTAAAAGACTGTAATTTAAAAAATTAACATGTTCATGAACTAAGAAGATAATAGAATTATACATAAATTGATAGTTTATCTTCTTTTATAATATTAAAATTTATTTATTAATAATGAGAATAATATATTTTTTATTAAATAGTAAAATAAAATAATATAATAATTATTCACCATTTTAAAAGCAAACCAAAATATATAGTGTGGACTATAAATTCGTCTCTGCTTGTGTTATTGAAGCGTGAATTCTAATCTTGAATTGTATCTTATTTACAGCTTGAAGAGATTTCCTTAAAGAAAATATTTAACTTTAAAGACTTTTCTCACTAAAATATCATGGTTGGTTATCAATTTTTAGCTTAGTTCCTAAGTCCAACCCTCCAATTTCTTTTTAAGTTTGTCCCATTTAAACCAATTAATGTTAGGTTACGAGTATGGTTTTAGGAATTTAAAAATTGACTAGGACCATTTCTTTTCTTTTTTTTTATTATTAGCAAGTCAGACTCCCTTAATATTTAAACACACGAATGCGTTCCAAGAAAACAAAAGCAAAGAAAGTTGAAATCAAATTGGTTTTAAACTTAACTAGTTTTAAATTGAACTAGTTAAAAAAAAATTAACTGAACTAAATTGTTTTTAAATTAATTTAGTTCGAAACAAATCATTTTTAAAAATATTTTACTTTACTAGTTTTATAAAAAAGAATATTTTTTCACACTCCACACCTCCATGTAATTTTCCACAATCCTATGTGAAATATTTTTACTAGAAAAATGCTCCTTCAAGTTGTCCACACCATTGTGGTCATGTCCATAATACTATGAAAAAACATTGACAAAAAAAATCAGTTCAAAATTAGTTTAATCTAGAATTGTTTTGAACTAATTTAGAACCAATTTTATAAAATCAATTCTGTTTCGAACTAATTTTCTAAAATAGTTTGTTTTTTAAGTTTAAAAACTAAACTGTTTTAAACAATTTGATTCGGTTCAGTTCAATTTTTTTGAAAAACCAGTTTTTGTCCACCCTACTATTTACGAATTAACATAAATGTGCAACCAATAAAAATGTGTCATTCATTCTCTAAATTATGATCACAAAAGATGCATTGTTGTGGGCAAATGACTCTTTTAATGTAAAAATCTTGCTTATTTAGAAGGCACATTAGTGTTTCTCTTTAGAGAAAGTGTTTGATTTTTTTGTGGAATTTGCAATTTCTAAATTACATCCAATCTCTTCATATTTTTAAATGAGCAATGTACAAATTATATTATAAAATAAAGAGGTGTAAGTATGAAGCATATACTAAACCCTAAACCATATACTAACTAATGAGACTATATTTTCTAATAAATTGCATTATTGGCACCCATGTAGAACGAGATTGTTTTGATAATTGTCACTTCTACAAGTGAGAACATATTATCAATAATTGAATTTTCTATTCCCAAGTATTGTGATTAATTAGGTCACGAATGTCATTTGTTTTGAGCCAATGAGAAGGAGTATAAATATAAGAATTACTTAGATAATTTAACCAAGGTTGTTGCCAAATATTGATCAAATGGCCATGCCTAATTGTCCTTCTCATATCTTATAGCGATGATTCGAGGATTTTATTGTAATAGGACAATAATTATAATAATTTTGACCTAAATATGTTGACTGTGAATTTTGTTTTTGGTTCCTAATAAGTCTTTTTCTTTGTGTTTGGTTTTTAATAAAATTTTAATTATTTTTTTGTCCTAAAACACTATGTAAATAGGTTTAGAAACAAAAAATTAAATAAAAAATATTAAGGACCAAGGGACAAAAATAAAATTCACAAATTTATTAGGGACTAAAAACATGCTTAAAATGTAACTTTTTTTTTGTTTAATTACATATATCAACAACTAACTCAAAACTTCTGGTTGAATTAGAACAATCTCCAACTAGCTAATCCATACTCTCAGTGATCATCATAATTTTGTGATAATAAAATATAACATTATTAAAAATATAAGTATATGTAATAATTATTTTGTAATATATTTTTGGTAGAGAGGAGAGAAATATACTACTTGTAATAAAATAGATGTGTGAAAATAAATGAGAAATAAAATAAAAATAAAAAGTTATTTAGTGAAAATTAGCTAAAAAAAGATAATTAAAAAAGAGATGAAAAGATAAATAAAAAATGTGAGAAATAGTATAATATTATAGTATTTTATTAAAAGACTGTAATTTAAAAAATTAACATGTTCATGAACTAAGAAGATAATAGAATTATACATAAATTGATAGTTTATCTTCTTTTATAATATTAAAATTTATTTATTAATAATGAGAATAATATATTTTTTATTAAATAGTAAAATAAAATAATATAATAATTATTCACCATTTTAAAAGCAAACCAAAATATATAGTGTGGACTATAAATTCGTCTCTGCTTGTGTTATTGAAGCGTGAATTCTAATCTTGAATTGTATCTTATTTACAGCTTGAAGAGATTTCCTTAAAGAAAATATTTAACTTTAAAGACTTTTCTCACTAAAATATCATGGTTGGTTATCAATTTTTAGCTTAGTTCCTAAGTCCAACCCTCCAATTTCTTTTTAAGTTTGTCCCATTTAAACCAATTAATGTTAGGTTACGAGTATGGTTTTAGGAATTTAAAAATTGACTAGGACCATTTCTTTTCTTTTTTTTTATTATTAGCAAGTCAGACTCCCTTAATATTTAAACACACGAATGCGTTCCAAGAAAACAAAAGCAAAGAAAGTTGAAATCAAATTGGTTTTAAACTTAACTAGTTTTAAATTGAACTAGTTAAAAAAAAATTAACTGAACTAAATTGTTTTTAAATTAATTTAGTTCGAAACAAATCATTTTTAAAAATATTTTACTTTACTAGTTTTATAAAAAAGAATATTTTTTCACACTCCACACCTCCATGTAATTTTCCACAATCCTATGTGAAATATTTTTACTAGAAAAATGCTCCTTCAAGTTGTCCACACCATTGTGGTCATGTCCATAATACTATGAAAAAACATTGACAAAAAAAATCAGTTCAAAATTAGTTTAATCTAGAATTGTTTTGAACTAATTTAGAACCAATTTTATAAAATCAATTCTGTTTCGAACTAATTTTCTAAAATAGTTTGTTTTTTAAGTTTAAAAACTAAACTGTTTTAAACAATTTGATTCGGTTCAGTTCAATTTTTTTGAAAAACCAGTTTTTGTCCACCCTACTATTTACGAATTAACATAAATGTGCAACCAATAAAAATGTGTCATTCATTCTCTAAATTATGATCACAAAAGATGCATTGTTGTGGGCAAATGACTCTTTTAATGTAAAAATCTTGCTTATTTAGAAGGCACATTAGTGTTTCTCTTTAGAGAAAGTGTTTGATTTTTTTGTGGAATTTGCAATTTCTAAATTACATCCAATCTCTTCATATTTTTAAATGAGCAATGTACAAATTATATTATAAAATAAAGAGGTGTAAGTATGAAGCATATACTAAACCCTAAACCATATACTAACTAATGAGACTATATTTTCTAATAAATTGCATTATTGGCACCCATGTAGAACGAGATTGTTTTGATAATTGTCACTTCTACAAGTGAGAACATATTATCAATAATTGAATTTTCTATTCCCAAGTATTGTGATTAATTAGGTCACGAATGTCATTTGTTTTGAGCCAATGAGAAGGAGTATAAATATAAGAATTACTTAGATAATTTAACCAAGGTTGTTGCCAAATATTGATCAAATGGCCATGCCTAATTGTCCTTCTCATATCTTATAGCGATGATTCGAGGATTTTATTGTAATAGGACAATAATTATAATAATTTTGACCTAAATATGTTGACTGTGAATTTTGTTTTTGGTTCCTAATAAGTCTTTTTCTTTGTGTTTGGTTTTTAATAAAATTTTAATTATTTTTTTGTCCTAAAACACTATGTAAATAGGTTTAGAAACAAAAAATTAAATAAAAAATATTAAGGACCAAGGGACAAAAATAAAATTCACAAATTTATTAGGGACTAAAAACATGCTTAAAATGTAACTTTTTTTTTGTTTAATTACATATATCAACAACTAACTCAAAACTTCTGGTTGAATTAGAACAATCTCCAACTAGCTAATCCATACTCTCAGTGATCATCATAATTTTGTGATAATAAAATATAACATTATTAAAAATATAAGTATATGTAATAATTATTTTGTAATATATTTTTGGTAGAGAGGAGAGAAATATACTACTTGTAATAAAATAGATGTGTGAAAATAAATGAGAAATAAAATAAAAATAAAAAGTTATTTAGTGAAAATTAGCTAAAAAAAGATAATTAAAAAAGAGATGAAAAGATAAATAAAAAATGTGAGAAATAGTATAATATTATAGTATTTTATTAAAAGACTGTAATTTAAAAAATTAACATGTTCATGAACTAAGAAGATAATAGAATTATACATAAATTGATAGTTTATCTTCTTTTATAATATTAAAATTTATTTATTAATAATGAGAATAATATATTTTTTATTAAATAGTAAAATAAAATAATATAATAATTATTCACCATTTTAAAAGCAAACCAAAATATATAGTGTGGACTATAAATTCGTCTCTGCTTGTGTTATTGAAGCGTGAATTCTAATCTTGAATTGTATCTTATTTACAGCTTGAAGAGATTTCCTTAAAGAAAATATTTAACTTTAAAGACTTTTCTCACTAAAATATCATGGTTGGTTATCAATTTTTAGCTTAGTTCCTAAGTCCAACCCTCCAATTTCTTTTTAAGTTTGTCCCATTTAAACCAATTAATGTTAGGTTACGAGTATGGTTTTAGGAATTTAAAAATTGACTAGGACCATTTCTTTTCTTTTTTTTTATTATTAGCAAGTCAGACTCCCTTAATATTTAAACACACGAATGCGTTCCAAGAAAACAAAAGCAAAGAAAGTGAAGAAAAAAAGAAATAAAATAAAGCAAAAATCAAACTTATTCAGTTATGTAAAAAGTGATGAAAAATGAAAGAAAATTATAATATAAAATTATTGTAATTACAAAAATTCTCAACATTACTTGATTTTTTATTTTATTTTATGTAAGAGCAATGATGATTTTAGGTGGTCAATTTTTTTATATTTTTCTACTTTTTCATATCATATTGGTCACCTTTAATTGCCATTTTTCACTTTGGTATCATTTTCTTGCTTATATCACTTTCCACTCGGCAATTTAGTAAACAAGTATAAATTAAGTGAAAACATTTTGAATTGCCACCTCCGCTTGTTTCTACGCAAAACCAAATGATCACATTTTTTTTTTCTAGTGTTAACTCCTTATTTAGTCTTGAACTGAATGAAAAAAGTCCCCGTGGATAATGTACGTGACACATTGATGATAAATATTATTTTATTTTCAGAGAGGCGGATTGCCCATTCCCATATGAAGAACAAGTGAAAAGGTTGGAAATTTAGTTACACTGCCTACAGCCGTTGGTTAGCACAAAGGATTTCTTAATTTTATTAATAATTATGGAAGGGTATCCACTTAGAATAAGGTTAAGAGATAAGGATCTGATTAATTTTATTTTATTTTTTAGTTTTTGAAAAGTATTTTTAAAAATAGTTTTCAAAAAATGTTTTTGGAAAAAAAAACTTGTTTGGTAAGTATTATTTGAAAACTATTTTGAAGATGTAAAAATGAAAAAATTTGTTCATATTTATTAAAATTTCATCAATGAAAAAAACAACAACATATTCTTATTGTATTTTGAGTTTTCAAAACAAAAATAAGAAACTGAAATGCAAAACTACTTTTAGTTGTTTCTGTTTTTTAGTTTTTAAAAACTAAAAAATCAGAACTGTTTTCGAAAACTGCTTTAAAAAAATACTATCTAAACAAGTTTTTTAGTTTTTAAATACTAAAATATTGAAAATAGTTTTATAAAATTGTTACAAGACAAGTTTTTTTCTTGAAATCTAATTATTAAAATTAATTATTTATAATAACCATTAAATTTTAAGAAGATAACTGATAAGAATTGAGAATAAGGGCTTGATTGATTTGGTTTTGTTTTTTAGTTTTTTAAAGTAGTTTTTAAAAATAATTTTCAAAAGTGCTTTTTGGAAGAAGAGAAAAAATAATATGTTTAGTAAGTGTTATTTAAAAATTGTTTTTAAAATATAAAAATGAAAATAACTTGTTTATGTTTATTGAAATATCATTAATGAAAAATAAAAAATAACATATTCCCATTATATTTTGATTTTTCAAAACAAAAATAGAAAACTGAAAAACAAAACTATTTAAAATTGTTATTGTTTTTTAGTTTTTAAAAACTAAAAAATCAGAATTGTTATAAAACACTGTTTTAAGAAAATGGCCTAACACAAATGATAAAGACAGCAGTGGGGTTGGATATCTAGAACGACTATAGTATAGGAAAACATAATGTCTATGTTTCTCATAGCAATTTACAGATGAAGCTCTACTTCTATCTATAAAGGATATGGAGTTTATTAGGGCAATTAAAGTAGTGTTACAAAATCTTAAACTAATTTCAGGGTTGAAATTGAACTTCTACAAAAGTCACATTTATGGAGCAAATGTGGATGAACATTAGTTGAGTTAGATAGCTGATTTGCTGAATTCTTAGGTTGACATTATTCCTTTGAAATACTTGGGATTTTCGATTGGTGGTGAACCAACAAAGCTTGCCATGTGGAAACCAATTGTGGATGTTGTTAAGAAATGTTTGTCATCCTCAGAGTATAAATATATTTTTATGGTCAAAATGGTTGTCATTATTAAGTTAGTTTTGTCTGTTTTGTCGACCTATTTCTTGTCCTTTTTCAAGGTCCCTAAAGGTATTATCTATCAACTTGATGCCATTCTTATAAATTTCCTATAGGGTGGGAAAAATGTCATAAAATAATTATTTGGGTTGCGTGGGACAAAGTGTGTAGGAGTAAGGAGGAAGGAGGTTTAGGGGTGAGAGATATTTATATATGACCTTACTAGGGAAGTGGAAACGACAAATTAAAATGGAGGTTGATAGTTTATGGGCTACTATTTTGCATTTCAAATATTGAAATTTTGATGGGGTTTGGGAGGTTCAAGGGTAGCATTGCTCTCAGTGGTGGAAAAATTTAAACTCTATTGAGAATTAGGGCCAGGAGCGGCAAGGGTGGTGGTCTGGAAATGTAAGAAGGAGTATGAGGGATGGGTCCAATAGGAGTCAGTCGCAGTTTTGGAAGGATAACTGACTGGGGGCTCAATATTTTAGTGTTGAGTTTAGTCATTTGTTCGACTTAGCGATTGATACTAATGCAACAATGAAGACGATAAGGACGAGGGAGAGGAAGATGAAGGTGGCAATAAAGGATACAATTATTTGCATGGGAGGAAGAGATGCTGATGGAGTTAAATCTTCGGTTGGAATCGGTAGAGATGAGTGACGGGGGAAGAATGATACTTGGATCTCGGAAGCAGATGTGTCACAAACATATACAGTTAGATCTACTCATAGGCTTTTAGAGAAAACGTCAAGTTACTCTAAGGATGCGTTCTATAAAAACTTGTGGGTGTTAGGAGTTCCTCCTAAGGTTCAATGTCTAGCTTAAAAGGTTCAAGCAAATAGGTTGGCGACAAGACTTAATTTACAAAATAGGGGAATAATTACCAGTAAATGAGTCAGTTGTGAGTTTTACAATATCGATTCACTTGTCTAGTGACTACTTAAGTTTGGGGAGCATTATGTGTGTGGTGAGGAATTCAGTCAAATTCCACTATGATTTCACGAACATTATCATCAATTTCATGGCTTAGTGGGGTGAATCGAGTGTGTCGAGCATGGTCATTTGTGTGGTTCGTTGGGTTGTGCACATTTGGAGGACATAGAATACTATAATTTTTAGTAATAAAAATGTGGGTAAGATAACTCTTGTGATTCAATTGAGTTCATGATCATGGTGTAATGCAATGAAATTAACTTCATATTCATTTGTGGAATAAATTATGAATCCTAGTTTATGTGTTTGATAAGAGTTGATCTTTATTATTATACTGTTCCTTGTATTGCAGTTTCCATGTACTTCTAAACAATGGCAGAACTTGTGCATCGTTTTTATTTCAATAATATTGTTTGACTTATAAAAAAAATATTATTTTTTCTCTCATATTTTGTGAAGGGATGATGCATCCACTTGATGCTTACCCCTTGATCTACTCCTAAAGGTTCTTCAAATTGTGAAATGGATGTGGAAGGACAAGAATGTGGAGGTAAGGGCGCCATTTAGAGAATATAAGCCCAAAGGTGGAGAAGCTTACCACAAGGGAGAAATCCCATGATAAAAGCTCAAAGAATTCTCTCAAAAGAAAGAAGAAAGAGACACTCAAATTTAGAAGGCAATAACTCTATCTCATAAAATAAGTGTAAACTTTACAAGAGAGTGAAGTGACTTATTTATAGGTAGAGAGGAAGGGTTTTTGCTGTGAGAATTGGAGGAAGATCCAATTTCAAATAATTAGCACATGTTCCTAAAATCATAGATTTTAGATCTAACTAATTGCCATGAAAAATGCCATGTGATAATCATTTAAAATTGGCACCCAAGGGAGGGGAGGGGAGGGGGGGGGGGGGAATAAGGGCCCCACCCTGTCTCTTTCATGCTTCATGTGCTAACTAATTGGGTTTAATTAGAAAGAAGGAGGTGTTGTTAACAAAATTACCCACCAACACTCTCATAAGGCCTAATTAGCTAATACACTACACATTAGACTAGGCACACCTCTTAAACCATAAATCACAAAAATAAAGGCCAAAATATATGACTAAGAAAAAGAAAATAGTCTACTCCACTTAAGAAAAATTATAAGGCAAAAAGAATACAAAATGAGGACTAAGGCTTAATCTCTACATGTATAAGAAGGTGAGGTTTTTTTCCTTCATCTCTAGCCATATCCTCTTCTATCCTCCTAGTCATGACCCTAATAATAGGACCCTTGCTAGGGAGTAATGCATCATCTCCTTCCCTTTGGGAATGATTTGTCTTCAAATCCATAGGGTCCTTTTCATCATTAACACCTGCAAAGGGAGATAGATCGCAGACATTAAAAGTAATGCTGACACCATAATCCTGAGAAAGATCTAAAATGTATGTATTGTTATTGACCTGCTCAAGGATTTGGAAAAAGCCCATCTCCTTTGGGGCTAAGTTTGGACCTTCTCTGAGTAGGAAAATGATAATTTCTCAGGTGAAGCCACACCGAGTCCCCTTCATTGCAGGTTACTTCCTTCCTTCCCCTATTAGCAGTAGAAGCATACCCATTAGCCTGTTGCTCAATATTAGCCTTGACCCTCTCATATATTTTGTTAACAAAAGCAGCCAACCCGAACACAACCCCTCCTCAACAAGGAAAACAACTGACCATAGATTGAAAGATTAATTAGCCTAAATCTTGATTATTAACCGAAAACCAACATTCCCTAGACTAATTAAGCAAGACCCAAACAGGTAAAAACCCAATCCATTTCTATAAATAAATAACAAATATCGAGGTAAATGAGGTATCTTATTCTTGAATTTTATAGGTACCCCACCTGTTCAGAATGGGCTCTTGACATTTGAGTTCAGCACACCCATGCAAAGGAAGGTAAGGAAAAGCAAGAAACTGAAATCGTATTCACAAATTCAATATGACAAATACAACATTTTTTAAAATTGGGATATAATTTCATGATATTAATCTCTAGGATCAGAATGTCTAAAATTGAAAAACTTTAAAATATCAATTATATTTAAAATTTTTTTAAGCACGTCCATATATATTCTATTAATTTTAATCTTGCCTATCGTTAGGATAAAATAACCAAATATATTTTAGACAATAAAAGTTACCCATTCTTATTATTTTCATGTACACATATTTCTTTATTTAACTTTTAAATTAAATTGATTATGCATACTATTTATTCTAATATATTATTTTCCTTTTATACGAATTAATTATATATACTTTTATAATATAATAAATTACTTTTAACATATGTTTTTTGAATATAAATATGTGTAAAATGACCGGGCCAGAAAGCTACTGCAACAAAGTTACACAACACAAGAGATCAGAAACTAAAAGAAGACAAAATTATTGTCTTTCTCTTTTTTTTTTTTCAATAAAAATAAAATCTCAAACAAAACAATGTAGTATTTATTTGAGATGAGAAAGAAGAAAAGAAAAGAAGTACAGGTAGGACGCTCCGATTGGATAGCGAAAACGTTACACAAATCCTCTCCGTAGTTTTTAAAGTTACATAGGCGATTACGTAGTACCCCCAAACGCTCCCTTAACCCACCCAAACCCCAAATCCGAAACCGTCCTATTCCAAGTTCGAATTAAGGGCATCTCTGAACTGGAACAATCAGATGCCAGCGATTTGAGCGATGCACAGTGAAGAAACTGCGTAGTGCGTTTCGGATTCGCGGTCAACCAAATGGCGGTTTCCGACAGTCCCAGCGGTGGCTCCACGCCACCTCAACAGGAACAAGCCAACAAGTATGGTTTCACCAAGCCCCTCTCTCTCGCAGGTCCCATCGGCACCGATCTCCAGCGTAACAGCGAATTAGAGAAGGTAGTTAATTTCTGATTCATTTCGTCTTCGATTCTTTAACTCCCTCGCCTTCGCATTCTTGCTCCGTTTGAAATTTGAAACGGAAACCCCAATTTGTTTTGTTTTGCTTCAGTTTTTGCTCGATTCGGGCCTCTACGAGAGCAGTGAAGAAGCCGCGGCGAGGAAAGAGGTTCTTCACCGCCTTGATCAGGTCTACTACTTCGATCTTGCGTTTCGTGTTATTTCAGCGTTAATTTCTGCGGCGGTGTTTCGTTTTATTCACTTGTGCTATTTATGCGAAGGATATTCCTCCGAGTTTCAAAGGAGCACTGTGATTTGTTTTATGTTGAGGAGCATGATTTGGATTTATGCCGTGCTAGATTGATGCCTGTTTAGGGTTCATTATGGCTCGAGGATGGTGTCCTTTCTTGGTTTTGATTGAGGTGTTTCACTGTACTTTGGGTATTAATTTTGTATTCACAAAGTTAACCTGCAATGTAGATTGTTAAAAACTGGGTGAAGCAGTTGACGCGCCAACGTGGCTACACAGATCAGATGGTTGAGGATGCAAATGCTGTCATTTTCACTTTTGGTTCTTACCGACTGGGGGTGAGTAAGCCATTGTGACCTTTTCCTGACTCATGACAATTTGTAGTTTCTCTTGATTGTTTGGAGTATGAAGGGTTTAAATTCAAGGCTTGCATTCCATGAAATTGTTAATTAGTAATTTCTCTTGAGTGTGGGTGGTCGTCTTGTTTAGATTTACTGTAGAAATTAACAATGACATGAGTTGACAGTAGTGGAAGGAACTTTGGTCTGGATGTTGGAAGGGTTTGAAAGAGAAATATTTTGAGCATAGTAGTTAATAGCGGATAGCGGCATAGAGCGGTCACCCTCCAAAAACGCTATAGTGGGAGTGGGATGACCGCTATTTAGATACCTACACACATATATATATATATATATATATATATATATATATATATATTTCAAAAGAGTTTAATTAGTATGCATTGACACTAACATTCAATCAAAATCTTTAATTTATGGTAAATTTGTTGACTTTACCAATTACTATTTTAAAAGTCATATAAATGAAAATGTGATTAAATGTCAATGTAATATTCTTTTACACTATCAGTGCATACTAATTAAACTCATTTCTAAATCCATATAACATATACGTGCTGAAAAAAAAAGAATTAATTGGAAGGAAATATATAATATATGTATTTCTATTGAAGAAGCTGACTGTGAAGCCATATTAAAAAGGAGAAAAACTGAATAAAAAAGAGGAGTTGAAGAAACACTTAGTGGAGAAGGAGAACTAGAGGATGGGAACAAAGAAGAGAAGCAACGACGGCAAGGCTTGTTGAAGAATTGGCAGTGGCAAGGCTTGTTGAAGAATTGGCAGTGGCAAGGCTTGTTGAAGAATTGGCAGTGGCAAGGCTTGTTGAAGAATTGGCAGTGGCAAGGCTTGTTGAAGAATTGGCAGTGGCAAGGCTTTCCAAAGAATCGAAAGTGGCGAGGCTCGTTGGAGAAGCAGCAATGGTGAGGCTCGTCGGAGAAGCAGCAATGGTGAGGCTCGTAAGAGAAGCAGCAACGGAGAGGCAAGATTCATTGGAGAAGTAGCAGTGGTGGCGTGCTCACTGGAGGAGAAAAAACAGCGCTGGAGGATGGGAACAAAGAAGAAATAGCACGAGAAAGACCAAACAAAGAGACGTTGCTTACGGGTGAAAAGGGAATTTCATTTTTCCTTTTTACCCTTCATTTAAAAAACCTTAAACTGGCCAAAACGACATCGTTTTGGGTTTTATGTTTTTTTTTTCTTTTTTTTTTAAAAAAGAGTAAAACACACAAAAGATGGTTCGTTCTCCATCGTCTTCTCTGGAGTGTCGCGTAGACTGCGATTTTGCTGCTATTCACCGTGATTTCGCCTGCGAAAGACAGCGCTACCGCCGCCCTCCATCTGTACCATGACGGCTACCTTTGGAGTGGCGAGAGTCTGCTCTTCTGTATCACTATAGCGTGCTTTTGATTACTATGATTTTGAGACAGTATAAAAGTGCATTTATTGTTATTGGAAATAGCCAAGAGTCTGAGAATACTTTAGTCTGGTGGATCTTTTATGCTTAACACATTATAAATATAATTTATTTAGATCTGCCTTTAGAAGGAGACCCCCTGATGTTCATTAAGTATTGGCTGATGAGATCTTATTAATATTTGAAGTTTGATTCTGCTGGACTAGTGAGTGTTGAAGTTCAATATATCAGCCTTTTGTTTCTAACAATAGTAATTTTTGAAACACTATTGACAAATAACTGACAGGTGTTGATTTCGATTGAATATAATTTCCAATATTATCATGAATGCCTTAATCTTTCAATACTTTCTTGTTACAAAAAAAGTGATATTCTGTTCTTAAGAAAGTAGTAACAAACGTTAAATGCGTCATGGTTTTGTTGTTTATATAATGCCATTTTATCTGTTTTACAAGTCACTGTTTTATAAAAGTCTGGTAATCTAGCAACAATTCAATCATTTGCAGGTTCATGGACCTGGAGTTGACATAGACACTTTGTGCATTGGTCCTTCTTATGTGAACCGAGAGGTGACACACTGCTGTGGGCTACTTTTCCTCATTTTCGTAAAATATTTGACATTGGTTATATTTTAGCAAATATCTCTCTCTTTTGCAGGAGGATTTCTTCATCATTTTGCATAACATCCTGGCTGAAATGGAAGAAGTTTCTGAACTTCAACCAGTTCCTGATGCACATGTTCCAGTAATGAAATTCAAATTCCAGGGAATATCTATAGATTTGCTGTATGCAAGTATATCACTTTTTGTTGTGCCAGAAGTAAGTTTGGTTATTCATTCAGCAGGGACTTTATATGTTCCAAGAGCACGTTTTTGTGGGGACAATTTTATTAAAACTGCATTTGTCTTTAGTTGAAAATTTGAATTCCCTAACATAAGCACACTGTCATTCATAAAATCGAATTCCTCATTGCATTTAGAATTTAATCCAATCATGTCTTCTTCATGTGTCCTATATAAGTGGTGCTATTATTTTGTTATTTATATTTCTTTTCTGTGTCCATTGTTGATCTAAATTTATCTATGCAGTTTGCTGAGTTTGATACATTATATTCGTTCTAAAAGGTTGTTAATCAGTATTGTATTTGTTACCATGTATTCATTTCCTGTTGCCTTTTCATTCTAGTTTGATTATAAGAAAAAAAAACATGTTCATTTTTCTTCCCCTTGTACTTACTCTCTTCTACCTTAGCATCTATCTTCATTTGAATTTGCCTTTAATTTGATATAGTTTTCTAACACTTTATTGACAGGACCTAGATATCTCACACGGTTCAGTGCTGTATGATGTTGATGAACCAACTGTTAGAAGTCTTAATGGCTGCCGGGTGGCAGATCAAATTCTTAAACTTGTTCCAAATGTTGAGGTTAATATATATGTTCTTTAGTTTGATTAAATGTTACATTTATTTAATGGTGGTTCGTCTTATTAATTTGTTAGTCCGTTAACCCTTGATAATGATAGCACTTCCGAAGTACACTGAGATGTTTAAAGTTTTGGGCTAAAAGGCGAGGTGTTTATTCAAATGTAAGAGCAGCATTACAATCTTCTCAGTTTTTTTTTTTATTTTTTTTATTTCAACACCAAAGACTTTAGCTTTTATAATAATCTTAATTACTGTTTCTTGGTGTGCTTAGGTTACTGGATTCCTTGGTGGTGTAAATTGGGCTATTTTAGTTGCTCGAATTTGCCAGCTTTACCCTAATGCAATCCCTAGTATGTTGGTTTCTCGATTCTTCAGGGTCTATACACAGTGGCGGTGGCCAAACCCTGTAATGCTATGCTCTATAGAAGAGAATGAACTGGGATTTCCTATATGGGATCCCCGGAGAAACCCCCGAGACAGATTTCACACCATGCCAATAATTACTCCTGCCTACCCTTGCATGAATTCAAGCTACAATGTCTCGGCAAGCACTCTTCGTGTTATGATGGAACAGTTCCGCTATGGCAATAGGATTTGTGATGTAAGAGAAGTCTATTATTCCTTGGTTTTTATTATTCTTATGACTATCTTTATTTGATTGATACTTCTACTTTTAGGAAATTGAGCTTAATAAAGCCCAGTGGAGCGCACTTTTTCAGCCTTATGTCTTTTTTGAGGCATATAAAAACTATTTACAAGTGGACATAATTGCATCAGATGCGGATGATTTACTAGCTTGGAGGGGCTGGGTAGAATCTCGGTTGAGACTGCTTACTCTGAAGGTACAGTCTTGTCATAGTTTGGTTTAAGGTGGGTTAGGTGTGTAATCCAATTGTTTTTCATTCATTAGAAGTATCTAATCTCTGAACATTTGGTAAATTCTTTTTTCCTTGAAGGTACAGTCTTGTCATAGTTTTAGTACAAGACTCCCTTGTACTGGGTTTAATCCAATCCTGTTTTTATTCATTCAAACTATTTAATCTCCGAACATTTGGTAAGTTCTTTTCTTTTGCAATGTATTAAATACTGACTCATGCTTTTCAATTATCTTCGAGTAGATAGAGCGAGATACGAATGGGATGCTGCAGTGCCATCCTTATCCACATGAGTATATAGACACATCCAAGCCTTGTGCACATTCTGCGTTTTTCATGGGTTTGCAAAGAAAAGAGGGAGTAAGAGGTCAAGAGGGGCAGCAATTTGATATACGTGGAACAGTTGAAGAATTCAGACAAGAAATAAATATGTACATATACTGGAAGCCAGGGATGGAGATTTTTGTTTCTCATGTTCGTAGAAAGCAACTCCCTGCATTTGTTTTTCCTGATGGTTACAAACGTAGTCGAATACCCAGGCATATAAACCATCCAGCTGAAAAAACATGTGATGATGCCACAAAGTGCTACTCTGGGCCTGGGTCATCTGAAAGATGCATCAAGAGGAAAAATTACCCTGAAACGATGGATAAGCAGCTAGACAAACCAGATAAGCGGGCTTCTATTAGCCCACAGAGGTTAGAATGTGTTTCTCCTGAAAGTTTTGCTAGTAAATCGGGTGGTACAGCTCAAGTGAGTATTGAGTGTATCGAAGAGGTTAGGTTAGCTGGTTCAATAACCAAGGATGCTAACAACAATAATGAAATTAAGTCATCAGATGCACTCCCAGGAAGTGGACTAAGCACTGAGGTAGCTGACATGCAGATTAGTGAACCAGGCTTTGTTGACATCACCCATGATATGTTGAAGTCAAGGAGTGTAGAAGTTCCAAATGAGGTAAGATGCTGAACCAGTGAAGGAACCTTTGGAAGTTGTTTGGTTCATGTGAAGTTCCTTAATTAGAAGTTGGTGATGCATTTCAGAATGGAGTGGTCAATGGGCACAAGGCTCGGGATCTGGCTTTAGATTGCTTGGAGAGTGAAGAAACTGAATCTACTAACAGACTGTCAAACAATGAAGGGGGTGACATTGATATGGATCAGCAAGTAGACAAAGCCTGTAATTTCATCACAAGAGCTGAATGTTCAGATTATGTACCAAATGCAAGCTCCCAGAACCTCAATTGCGAGGTGAGTTATTTCATTTGAGGACTTTTTTGGATTAGGAACTGTTGTCCGGCCGTGAAAAAACTGGAAGTCTGGGAGATAGTGAGTCAGGGATCTTTGCAGGGTGATATTTGTGTGGCTGATCCAGATCAGTTCTGAAGAGTGGGTGTTTTCTTGGAAATAGAGTATTTCAAAATATCGGGGCTCAAGAATATAAGGTTTTGAATTTTCTAATCTCTTTGTTTTCTCGGTAATAAAGACTATCTCATCTTATAATAAATTAATAATGATATTTGCCTCATTCTTTGCCTTATGCCTTTATGGCAGTTACCAAAATTTTATATTTCACGGGTTTTCAGGATAGAGTCTAGTCTTGTTTTCTTTTTTGAACTGATTTTATATGTGATTTCATTTTTTCTTTTTACGTTTGTTATACTTTGTTTTCATATTATGCCCATTTAGATTGCGGTCTGTTCCTTTTCTCTTCCCATCTTGTCGGGTCTTCTTACTATGAACAACTATTTTGATCTTGTATATTTCCTGCTTTTTTTCAAGATAGTTTGACTATCAATTTCCATGGCAGTTGAATTTCTTAGTGAGTTTTCTGACCAGTGAATATGTGGTCGCAGGTCCTGCACCACTATACGTGCTATGTTTTCAGTAACTGCTTAAGAACCTAACTTGTTTTGTGTATAGAGAGGCTCAGAGACCAGACCTTCCTTTTGTTTCATTTACAATTTTTTGTTTAATGCTTTTTTTACCTAATTGTTATTATTCTTTCTATTTTCTATATTGTGTATAGCCAGATGTCAGACTCAGAAGTGTTGTGTAAATTGAAGATGGGGCTAGGTCAGAATCTTTGTGGAACTTGTGAAAAGCATGCTTTTCGACTCTTGGCGTGAATGGAATGTTTTTATACTGTGCTCGTTGGTTTTGGTTTTATAGGTGGATGAGTTAATCACATGAAGATATTTGGGAGGTGAATGACTGAAATTGCTGCTCACGCTGCTACCCTGTGCTATATTATGGCTGTTGCTGTGCTGAGATCTTGTGAGTGCGAACGAACTAAGGCTATAATTGAACAGTGAGGAGCTGAAACAAATGATGGCAGTGAAAGAGATTGGGGTTTGGGGTATGGCATTGCGGTGATCGGTTGTGTACATAGATGAACAGCATGACGGAGATGCTTAAAAATGTGGTCTCATCTCATCTCATCTTCAGAGCTGTGAATTGTCTCATAAACCTTGACATATTTACTTAACCTTGGACAATTTAAAGGAGTGGGAACTCTATTGTGTGCTTGTGACGTGGATTTGATCGATACATCATGTAAATGTACAAATAGCTACTTCGTCTAGGTTATTTAGAAGAGAAAACGGTAAAACAAAATATTTTGGCGGCAGAATAGGGTAGTCTTCCTTTTCCATCCTTTTGCTTTGGAAGTTGGGGTGGGAACTGGGGAGGATAATTCTGTCCATGGGGTTTCGTTGGTCTTCCGATTACTGAACACTTGTGAAAATGGTTTATTTCTTTAGTGTTCTCACATCGTTTTCTTAATGTATGCCTACTTAATTTATTTTCTGTTTATTTTGCTTCAGAGTACGGGTGTGATAAACACAACGAAGCAGAGAGTTTATTGAATTACACTTATAGCGTCGACAATTGTGTTGGTTTTAAAAAATGTGTGAAGTTAATAAATTGAGTTGGTAACCATATCTAAAACTTGCACCACTTCCCCAATGCGACAGGATATATGTGGTGCATATATAACTTTTTTTTTTTTTGGTGAATAGTTTTTTTTTTAAAAATAATTTTCATTATATAATCATTTTATTTTGCAACTGCTAACAACTTATGTGAACGTGGATGTATCCTTCTCAAAGTAATATTTTTCAAGAGTTCATTTGAAGGCAATATGTTCTTTCACGCATAATACTAGATTTACACACCGTTCAAGCTGCTTTCTTCATTTTTACCATGCAGCATGTAACTAGAAAAATTGTCCTTGTATCACCACGATGAGTTATTGCTTGCTGCATTACTCTCCTTGTAACTATAGACGTACCTTGTGTCACTAAGAAGAGGAGTGATATCAAACTCGCTTCCCACTCTTGTACGCGACGAACCGGAATGACAACACCAACGAAGAACTTGCAAAATCTCCTTCGTGGAAGGCCTAGTTGAGGGCAACGAGCTTGTGCAAAGGAGACCTAGTTTGAATACACTCTTCATCTCTTCGGCATAACGTGGATCTTTGACATCCTCATCGAATGCATCAGCAAGGGTCTTCCCTTCACTAAAATGGTCCCATGCCCATTCAACTAGGCTGCATGCATGCTCGTCTCCTTTGTTAGGCTTTCTTCCTGTCACAAGCTCCAAGAGAACAACTCCAAAGCTATATATATCAACTTTCTCATTAATCTTAGTTGAATAGGCATATTCTGCAATGCAGGTGAAGTATATAAAAATCAGCTTAGTTCAATATGAATGTAAAAGTTTTGTACATGGTAGTTTGGCGTCATTTACCCGGTGGAATGTAGCCAAAAGAGCCTGCTAGAGCAGACAAGGTGTGTAGTTCCCCGGGCTTTGCCAAGATCTTGGCGAGCCCAAAATCTGCTATTTTAGCTCTGAAGTCTGAGTCCAACAGTATATTGCTAGATTTGACATCTCGGTGGATGACAGGGGGTGAGCACTCGTGGTGCATGTAACACAAACCTTGTGCAGCTCCTATGGCAATATTCAATCTCGTTGGCCAACTCAACCCACTAGGTGATGTTTTCTTCCTTCCATGAAGCCATCTGTCCAGGCTCTGATTTTCCATGTATTCATAAACAAGAAGTTTGGAGTCCTCATTTGCAAAACAACACAAAAGCTTCACTATATTCGAGTGCCGAATATTGCCCAAGATCTCAACCTCAGCGATGAACTCTTTCTCCAACTTGTCATCCACATCTTTGCGATTCCAAATCTTCTTCACTGCAACATACTCGCCCGGACGATTCGAAGCAATCCGGTAAACCTTCCCAAACCCTCCACTTCCTATGAGGTTATTGTCTGTCAAACCCGAGAAGAGGTTAATTTCTCTGAGATCAATCTTCTGGAATGAAGTGACCCTCCACGTTGAGAGCTTATGCCCGGAGTGCTTTTTCGGCCATTGCATTTTCAAAGTACAGAAGACCAAGGAGGCTGTGATCAGCAACACAAAAACTGTGCCTGCCAGAATCAGCACAAGTGATTTCGAAGACGAATTGCTTGAGCGTGGTGGGCTTGTGGTGATGCAGTTTGGAAGGTTGACGTTTGGATGGTAGGCACACAGATGAGGATTGTTCAAGAAACTGTTTTCAAACACGAGGTTGTTAAGCTCATCAGGGATTTTTCCTGATATCTGGTTGGACGACAAGTTGAGAAAAACCAACCTCAATCTATGAAACTGAGGTGGGATTTCACCTGATATGTTATTTTGTGACAAGTCCAAGTAAACCAGGCTAGGAAGAGCAGTGAAAGAAATAGGAACCGGACCAGAAAGTTTGTTTCCTGAGAGTGTCATAGTACTAAGTGACTCCCACGAAATAATCTCAGATGGAAGTGCACCAGAAAGTTGGTTACCATCAAGCATGAGAGTACTAAGCCGAGAAAGACGAGTGAGTTCGCTTGGAATTTCACCCGAAAGCATGTTGTTTCTGGCATCAAAATAAACCAAATTGGCGGCTGAAGTAATCCCAACAGATATCCCACCGGAGAAGTTGTTGTTGGCGATCTCAATCCTGGTTATATTCCAAAACACCTTACCAGGAAGAGGCCCAGAAAAGGAGTTGTTGCTCAAAACCAAAGAAGAAAGGTTGGCCGAAGTCCACATACCCAGAGGAACCTCCCCGGAAAAGTTGTTATTAAAAACTTGAACCGTGGCCAGAGAAGGACAACTCCCAAGCCATTTAGGCAAAACCCCACTAAGGTTGTTGGAAAAAGCCACGATACCGATGAGAGCACCCCCGGCACACAAATGTTCCGGCAACCCACCACTGAGCTGATTCTCTGAAACCTCAATCCCGATAAGCCTGGAATGCAGGCCTAGTTCCGGAGGCAGTGTTCCACTCAAGCTATTGTTGAAAACCCTGAAATACTCAAGACTAGGAAGCAAGCTTAAACTTGTCGGAATCTCACCAGACAAATGGTTGGAATACAAGTGCAAGGTTCTTAAACTCTTCATGGTTCCAAACTCAGGGGGTATGGAACCTGTCAAATTGTTCTTAGCCAAGTCAAGTTCAGTTAAATTCAAAGCCTGCATCGTAGGTCTAGGTATCACACCGGACAACCTGTTATAGTACAGGTACAAAGACTTCAACTTCCTCAGCGAGAACAAACTCCCAGGAATGCTCCCTGTTAAGTTGTTCCTCGACAAATCCAACTGTTCCAGTTTCGTTAAATTATTCCCTATATATTCCGGAATCTCTCCGATCAAGTTACACTGCGTCATCCACAGGAGCCTCAAGTTCTTTAACTTGGCAAACTCCAACGGGATTTTCCCTTGCGCAAGCTCTCCGTTATAAGCCAAACCCAAAAATTCCAGATTCGACAAGTTTCCGATTTCCCCCGGGATGCTTCTGTTGAACTTGTTTTGCTCAAGGGATAGGGTTTCAAGCTCCGCCAGGCTTCCAATTGCCGCCGGGATCTCGCCGGAGAATAAGTTATCGCCGAGGTTGAGGTATGTGAGCTTTTTGAGGCGGTCGATGTCAGCGGGGATTGGTCCGGCAAGTTTGTTACCAGACAAATCGAGGTATTGGAGGTTGGAGCAGTTGTACAACGCTGTCGGGAACTCACCGGCGATGGAGTTGCCGGAGAGGTCAAGCTTGATCAGGTTTTTGAGGTTGCAGATTGTGGAAGTGATATTATTGGTTGTGATGTTTTTACGGGAGAGGAGGAGCTTCGTGACGGCTCCACCAGCGCAGCGAATCTCCGGCCAGTCGCACGGCGCCGAGGGTGACGGATTCCATAATCGGAGAGACTGTGGGTCCCCCAGTTCGTGTTTGAGGGTGAGTAGGATTATTTGTTCAGATTGTGAAATTACTTGGGAGGGTAATGTGGTGGTGAGTGACACAAACAAGTGAAAATAAAGTGTAAGAAGGAAGAGGGACATTTTGGACTTTCGGTTAGGGATTTTGCCGGGAGAATATAACTGTCAAAATTCAAACATGGGGTGTTGTTCGTTACGTCTCTCTGCGTGAGTGTGTGTTTGTTCCAACTTCTGAGTGAGTTGAGTTTATATATTGAAAATAATCACGGGAAAAATATTAATGGCACAGAAAATAAACTTTAATTACACGGGTGAATGCTGAAAATGATGGAAGTGGTGGGACAAAAATCTATTGCTTGATTAAACTAAAAGAGTTTCGTTCAAACACGACTGATGAGGATATTGTGATGGCCTTTACTCGATTTTTCCATTCGATATATCTTTCTTTGGTTAGTTAAAACAACACATTTGAAAGGACATACCATCATTGTTTTTTTTTTTTTTTTTGGTTCTCAGGAAAATTGATTTCATTTAAATTTTATTTCATTGGCTTGCTCAGTGTCTAAACTCTAAAGTTGGGATGGGCCACAGGCACAAAGGATTGTGAATATCTTTTTGTTACTAGACAGAAGCACGCAACAATGATAGTACTTTCTAGCATAAACGAACATATATTTTAGAGAACATAGATTCACTACGAGACAATTTTTTTTTTTTATTATTATTATCAAAAGAATAAATGCGGGACAAAACTAATACGTAATATCATATATTTTTCGACATTGTTCTAATATTAATACTAGAGTTTTATCTTTCCAATTTTAGATAATAGAATAAAAATTCATTATTAAAGACTATATTATTTATTGAAATCAAACTTCTATTTTGATTAAAAATGTAACCAACCACTTATTTTACTTAAAACTGTTTTATTCAAATATGATTTGCTTAATTACTCAATATTCTCTTAGAAACAGAGTATGTAGTTTAAGAAAATTTTATTTACAATGTCAAAAATATTTTTTTTTAAAAAAAAATATGTGAGCTACTTCAGAGTTTAGACAAAAGGAAAAAAAAAACCCTATTCATTTAGAAAAAGGAATTTTAGAAATTGTGTAACAATGTTTACTATAAAAAGGTTATATATGCTTTTGACCCAAAGAATTAGTATACATTTAATTCAGTATTTTTAATGAAATAATAAATTATTTTATTAAAATCTTTAGATTATTTTTGAAAAATAAATAATGATATATTTAGGACTAATTTCAACTAAACGCGAAATTAGTCATAGATTGATGACTAGGGAAACACCTTCTTAGTGAAAAAAGAAAGAAAATCTACACATAAGGTTAGAAACATAGGTTGGCAAGCATGTTGTTTTCCACAGTTGTGTAAATCAGGAAGAGCTGCCGTGAATACCAGTGGGCTTACATTGTTTTCTCACCCAATTTTAGTCCTAAAGTAGTTTTTAAAGCCAAATTTTTCGCTTAGTTATTGAAGCAACCATTCTTACCTTGCGCTAATTTTCTACGCTTGAATAAAATTTTAATCCATGATGATTTTTTATCTAATTAAAAATTAATGAATGATCTAATAGTTACTTGATAGGTCTTAATAGATCAATCGAGTCCTACATCTAACCCTACAATAAAAATATGAAAATAATGGATAACTTTTTTTTTTTAATTTTTATTCATCAAAATAGTTAAATAAATAGACAAGTCAGAATGTTTCCCAATTATTGACCTAGGATAAGTCCTTCAACAAACAATATTACACTTGAAATATGAGAACCAAGTGTTTTAAACTTTAAATTCTAGAAGTGCTATGGACTTTTTTTTTGTAAAGAGTTGTTTGGTTTTAGAGAATTTGAATTAAAACCCTTCATAATAATTTGAAATCACATATATTTTTATAAATTATTTTTTCAATTTTTTTTATCCTTTAACCTAATTCTCTTCTCTCTTTCTAATTATCCTAACTCTCTGACAAGTCGTAGCGAGAGAGTTAAAAAAATTTCCAACCACCTCTTGCTAAGGAAAGTTAAAATAATTTGGGCGACAAAAGATGTCCCAAGACACCAATATTCCATATAGTAATCTAACATATTGCAATATTCTAGAATGCATTACCAGCATAATAATCATTAAATAATCATACTTATTATGAACTACAGACAACAAAAGAGATCTTTGGTCATAATGATTATAAGAAATGTTTTTATAACCAAAATTTGAAAAAAATACATATATATATATATATATATATATATATATATATATTTCCTTTACACCCATTCTTCTACTAAAATACCATAATAGTCGAAATAAGTGAGGAAATTAAGAAGAACGATTACATGCAGCGTAACGCATGAATATGATATAAAAGTTATAAATAAGCTTGTTTAATGAAGTGTTACATATCAACATTTTCCTCTTCGACAAATTATTATCGGAGAGTAAAAAAATTTGCAATTTTTTTTATTCTTTATAAACAGTGTGCCGAAGAGTAAAAAAGAGAGATACAATAAATGACATATAAGTCTTTTTTATTGGAGTAGGTGTGAATTCAAATTATAAGGAGTGTTAATTCAAATTTTCTTCTAACATTACTTCACACAAAATAAGAAAACGAGGATGAAAGTTAGTTAAAATTCTCTAAAATCATTTTTAAGAAAAAACATAAAAAAATAAAAAAAGTATTCATTATTTTTTTTAAAATTATGAGACTTTTTATAAGTTAATTGTATTTAATATATAAAAATTTTCTTGTATAACTCTTATAAAAGAATTGAGTCTTTTTAAAAGGCTTAAATAATATTTTGATCTCTGAAAAATAATATCTTTTTTGTTTTCATCCTTTAAGGACTTTTATTTTAATTTAGTCCTTAATTTAAAACAATAATGTTAATTAAATGACTTTTGCAGTTTAATGACTTAAGACATCATTAGAGTGCCTAAAGAAAACTATTTTTTTAATATTTTATCAGTTCAAAATAATTTATAACATTAGAAAAATTTATAAGTAATTAAAAACAATTTATTAGGAGTGTTCATTGAGTTGGATGACTCTCAAACACCTAATCTGACCCAATCCAACCAAAATATATTGGGTTGGGTTTTTCTTGTGATTGGGTGAAACTCGACCCAACCCAATCAAATCCAATCCATTACGAGTTTAGTATGTTAAACTCGAGACCTAACCCAACTCGATCATAATATTAAATTATTATATATTATTATTATTTAAAATTATATGTTTTGTTGTTATGTGTTTCTTTTGATATTATGCTTTTGCTAGTTTGGACAAATTGTGTAGTTTGTATTTATTGTAATGTGATACAATCTTGGATTGCTCCTCCAATGATCTTACTTATTTGAGGTTCTAAAGGTTGAAGAAGATGGAGATATAGAGCTAGGAGGTGATGCTGGAGGTGCCACTTCAAGGAAGATAAGAATGAAAGAAAGCTTGCCATAAGGGAAAGAATATTTGATAAAAGCCATAGAAGCACGCTCACAACTTAGAGAGAACAAGACACTCACAAAGAGCTCTCAAGAAGAAAAGTATATTCATCAAAGTTGTCGTATATGAAAGGGGTGAGTGCCATTTATAGACACAAGAAAGGGGTTGGGTGTGAACTTAGCTAGAGATGTGAGGTTAAGAGCTAAAACCAAACAAGACCCTAGATTAGAAGATCTATGTTCTCTCATATAACATTATATCCTAATAATGTGGATCTAGTTCCCTTAATTCAAATTTGAATTTGAATTAAGAGACAAATAGAGGCCACCTAGGAGAGAGAGAGAGTTTTAGGCACCACATGGAGGGAACATGAGGGTCTCATATGCTACTCATGCACATGTGTATGTTAGAGAGATATGAAAATTAAACAAGGGGGTGTATGAAGTAAACCACACGTCCACTTGTCTAGAAAAAGACCCACCTTCCAACATATATTCTACACAAATAACTAATGACACCCCATGCCTAACATACAAGGAAAATAGGCCGAAATACAAAGGTCTCAAAATGCTATATGCACCAACCAAAATTACTAAACAAAATACACAATATTTACAAGTAATTTCAGACTATCACCTAAAATATCTTTTTAAGCTCCATCTTACCCATGTCTTCTCCCAATCCTCCTAGCTAAAGTCCATGCTAGGTGGGATCGCATCAAAGTGATTACTAGCTTTGACAAATTGTAAATTTTCTTTAATTATTATTGTTTGAAAATTTAGTCTACATTAATTTTAATTTGTTTTAGTTTTGATAAATAGTTTGTGACTATAACTTATTATTTATTTTTATTCTATAACAATTATATAATTTATTTTTTTTAAAATATCCTAAAAAAGTTAAGAAAACAATATTCTATTTTTTTTAAAGAAATAATTTTTTAAAAAATATTTTTTAAAACTATGATCCAATTCACCCAACCTAACCTATTCAAGGACGAATTGAGTTGAGTTTAGTTTAATAAAAAAAAAAGTGAAAATGCAACCCAATATTTTATGATTTGGTTGAGTTTTGTATTTTCCTAAACCTGACCCAACCCAACTCAACCTATGTTCACCCTTACAATTTACCTAAAATATTACATTGGGCTAGACTAAAACCAAATCAAACAATATTTAATGGAATAAATTTAAATTTTTTAAAAGAACAAAATAAAAATACTATTTTTTGGGAATAAAAAATTTCACATATTTTAGAAAAGCGCAAAAGTTGTTTTGATTTTTTGTTTGTAATTTGACTTAATGAACTTTTTAATCCTCGAAAAATAATATTTTTCTAATTTTAGTCCTTTAAAGATTTTTTCAATTTGGTCCTTTAAAGAATTTTTGTTCAATTTTAGTAATTATTTCCAAGAAACACCATTAACACTTAATTGATACATAATAGTTCTCATAATTGTCAATAAATGATTACAAATGAGGGAGTTTTAGCAAGATAGTTCATGTAGTTTTTTTAGATAAAATGTACTTATAAATTTGTTTGGTGTTATAAATCGTTTTGAACAAATGAGATATTTAAAACATAGTTCATCTTAAAATATTTTATAGGACTATCATCTTCATATTCCTTAATGAGGTGCTAAGTTATTAGATTGAAAAAAATTACTTAGTTAATATTGTTGTCGTAAAGTAAGGACTAAAAAAAATTGTTGTTTGACAAGAAGTACTAAAACCAAACAAAAAATATTTAAAGGAGTAAATTCAAAAACAAAAACTTTAAGAGACTAAAACAAAAAATACAGTATATTTTTTATGGACCAAAATATTATTTAAATCTTAATTTTTTCCTAATACTAAAGTTCACTAAAACAAACCCTCTGGGTATATATCAAGTACAAAAAAAAATGTTTTATGAGTTGTCACTGGTCAATAAAAAGTGAGATAAAACAGTAGAATTCTAGATGTACTATTTTGCAATTTTAACTTGGGATCCATAGGTGTGGAATATAGTTTGGCACCCAGTGAAATCGTGCCCTTAGAAGGATATGCCCTTAGAGAACCAAGCAATCTCAAAACCAAGAAAGTATTTTAGTCCTCCTAAGTTCTTTATATTAAACTTATTATCAAGAAATTTTTTAACATGCTAGAATTATAGTGAAGCATGTGGTAGAAGTCTTAGTGAATAGTGAATAATCAACCTCGAGTTGCATACAACCAGATTCATCAAGTGTATATCTTAGTTTGACATTCCATTGTGTCCTAGTATGTTTTAACCATACAAAAACTTTTGTACTTTTCAGACTAGTATCTTCCACATTAGGACCAGGGAGCAAGTTGATATAAATTGCTTCATTCAAGTTATCATGTAAGAAAACTTTGTTCAAGATGCTAACCATATGAAGCAATCAAGTATAACGAAGCAACATTTTATCAGTTGTCATTTTAACCATTATTGGGTAAATGTCTCAAAATCCTTTAAGAAGCTTTATACTTTTCTGCTGTGACATTAGCTCTAAACTTGACTTGCAACTAATAGCTTTCTTATTTGCAGCCTAGTGAGTGAGTTGCAATGTATTTTCTTGACGATGGCCTATTTCCAACATCTTTCTCACTTCCTTACCCTTGTTCGCACCTACTTATTACATCTTTCTCTTTCTATATACACAACATTCAACCCAAAGGTCTCATCACTTCTTTAGTTTGATATGGAAGGCTGGACTTCCATAAAAGGTTCAGTTTTGAGTTTTGCAATTGGACATGGATAGATTACCTACAAAGTGTAATTTGCTAGGGAGAAGAATGATTTCACCTAGGGAGGAGGTATGTGCATTATGTGTAATGCTTCAAGAGTTTGGAGCTCATCTTTTTTTCACTTGTAACATATCCGTTTGAGTTAGAAAAACACTATGCAACTGGTGGGGGTGATCTACGATCCTGTTATCTGCTGTTAGAGGACACTATTCTTAATGTTTGGGTCTGGTTGATGGATTAGAGTGTCGGAGTGCAAGTGTGAGTTGAAGTCGCACATTGGTAAGGAATTGAGAAGTTGAGTAATATATAAGTGAGAAAGACCCATAACCTAATGCCTTAAAGTTTTGGGTTGAAGGTGGTGTCATGTCCTCTTATATATGGGCTCGTGACCCATTGTTGTACATCTCCCTGGTGTTTAACCCCCTTGGTTTGGACTCAACAACTGGTATTAGAGCCGATGGTTGTGATTGACTAAATTTGACGGTGGATTCCCTTCATTGAAAGTCCTCCTGACAAAGGATTTCAGGAGGCGTGTCCCCTTGTGTTTAAGGGCGGTGTGAATAAAGGACTGTCATTAAATGTTGTATGGACTCAACACAGAGAAGCTCAGGAAAGCTTGAAATCTCATGTAGTTTGCAGGGATGTGACATATATTAAATAGAAACATGACTACTTATTGTATTGAGTGATTGTGATTTTCTTTACATTTTTGTTTTGTCAGATTATTTTATTATTGGGTGCTTGGGTGCAAAATGCTTATTGTGCTGGCACAGGTTTTAATAAAATTTTTGACTTAAAAAAAAGATTGTAACCATATTTTTAATTAATATTCCATTGATTTTAAATTTAAATAAAGTGCAATAATATGTAAAAGTACCAGTACATGCGTATTGGGAATACCCGTGACCAGAGAGATCAAGATTAAAGTTACATATGACTGAACACTTCCTGTTTTTAAAAACACGAGTATAGTATTCTACTTATGTCATTCCTAATCATGTGACTGATTCTGATGCGTCTTGGGGACTACACAATTTGCTTGTGCATATTCTCATATGAAATTTCGAGATTAAACTCAAACTTTGTCACTCCAATTTGGCCCACAGAATCTTCTCATGAGTCGTCTCCAGTGGTCAATTTCTCACGAGGCAACCATGAAACTAATTGAGATTAGTGGCAATGGAAATCTCAAGAAGTGGTTAGGAAAGTTCCCATTTGATTATTAGTATATTGCAAGAGTAGGAAAATTTTCTTAGCAGTGGGTAACTACAGTACAATGTGTTTAGTAAAAGTCAGCATCATTTTAACTACAAAGGTCTTCCTTTCAGACTCAATCCGCCTCTAAATACTATCCTTTTTAAAGTAGTAAAATACTCGTGTTCTGTACCAGTGCATACGAAGATTTTCTGGAAAGTCCCGAAGAACAAAAATTAATCAAAATAACTTAATTCTAAAGTGACTTCAACCTAACTTCTGGTGTAATACTCTGGTAATTTTACAACTTGTGATTTTTACTGTAGCAAAAGAAAACAAAAAGAAATTGAATGTACTATAAGTTTCCTTTAGTCCAAAGTCTGAGAGATATTAGTAATAAGTCAATGAGGGTTTGCATTTTAAATTTACCTCTGTTATGAACAATAACTAGTGAGACTCTTTTCACATTTTGGTTTGATCTTAGTATCTTACCATACCAACTCCACAACTGGTGAGATATTTTGAGAAATCGGTTGATATTACATTATTACCATTTACCAACCAACCCCACTTGGTTATTTGTGTTGGAATGTTGATAGTTCGAAAATGCTAAATTGCTTAATTTGTGTAGTTGTAACTTGTTACAGAGGGTTTGCATTTTAAATTTACCTCTGTTATGAACAATAACTAGTGAGACTCTTTTCACATTTTGGTTTGATCTTAGTATCTTACCATACCAACTCCACAACTGGTGAGATATTTTGAGAAATCGGTTGATATTACATTATTACCATTTACCAACCAACCCCACTTGGTTATTTGTGTTGGAATGTTGATAGTTCGAAAATGCTAAATTGCTTAATTTGTGTAGTTGTAACTTGTTACAGACTAGAATAAGTGATCCAATCGAGAAGAAAAATGCACCCAGGAATTTGTGCAAGTTGTAGATATTTTATATTCAAGTGCAACGCCAATGCATACCCACATACGCAAGTTCTTTTAATGTTTAATGGAGAGCAATATACATTTCCAAAAGCAGCTACAGCCACTGAACTTATATTTCACTTGTTGAGTCCTCTTAATTACTCTTCTAGCAACTCAACTTATTCTATTTTCCACTTTCTCTTACCGATCATATATTACATTCCCTCACGTATGTAAACAATATTTTGACTTACAGCGTGTTTGGAAGCGTAATACATTAGTGAATTTCTAAGTGCAATACCCACGTCCACAGAGAAACAGTATAGCTTCCAGTTTTTCACGTTTTGGATCCGCATTACATGGTTCTAACAGAACCAATTAAACAGAGTTAGTGTGTGTTTGATTGTGAGAAACATCAGAATTGATTCTGCTTCCTGTCTAACGTGATTTTATTTAAAAAATGCAAATGTTTGGTGGCTGTAAGATCAAGTCGATTTTACTTCCAAACTTCAGTTTGACTAAATATTATCAAAATTAACTTTAGTTCATGAGTTATTTAGCATATCATTTATTCGTGCACTGCATAATGACTTCTGGACCTGCGGTAGTCAGTCCTGAATTTACTTAGTGAAAACAAAAGGTTGAAAAAAGTTTGATCTTTTATATAGTCCCTGATACATGAAAGGTTAGGAATGCAACAATTTTTCAGACTTATATTATACATGTTGATAACGTTATCCAAGCTTGTAAGAATTATGTTTTGTATATAAAATCATTGACACATACTCAGAATGAGTACTGAATCTTTTGTGTATAGAACCTTTTTCATGTCTTATTGTTTTTGTACCTAAGACACTCTTAATGTTTCTGTGTAACTTTTATTGTTTCATTAATAAAATGTTTGCTTATAAAAAAAAATTACATCAAGCTTTTCTTTCAAAATAAAACATCTGAATATAAATCAGTTCAATTAAATATTAATTTTAATTATAACCAATTTTGAAAAGACTCTGGTTCAACACAAGCTAGTGGGAATATGCCTACGATTACAAACTATTCCAGCAATTGGTTTGTGTCACTGAGTACGACGCAGTGTTAAAAGAAGATAGACTTCAAAATTATGGTATATATTCGCTGCTTTGTCACTAAAAGCAATGGTCTCGAAAACATTTCACTGAAAGTGACTAATACCGTACTCTGAAACATGCTTTGCAATGTTACTATAATCATAGACAAATTAAGCATTTGAAAAGTATAGTTTGGTCTGCCGTATGTAATTTAAATTATTTTCTTCTACTCTGCAACGACAAGGTTACAACATAGTACACGCATAAATATAAGTCAAAAAAATGATATCTCCAACATGTCTGAACTCTCAAGTTAGGAAACAGCAAAACCAATTTGTTTTTTTTCAATTCGACTCCAGTAGTCTCAATCCCGTATGTTAGGTCTCAAAAGGAGGTGATACTTTCTTCATGTAAAATTTATTTACAAATTACTAGTGGAATTCACCAGCTGAAGGCATAGATTAAATGCAATCTCGATTGCGCATAAGTTCACCAAACCAATCTAGAATTCCAATGGCAGACTTAGGACAGAAAAGTAAATTATGCTTATGCATTGAATTTTATATAAAGATTAGGTTAGCAGTATTTTTTGTTCCTTAAAAATAAATCTTATTTAGGTTTTGTCCTTAATTTTTGGTATGACCTACACATTTAATTCCTAGTAGTTTTTTTAACATTTTTTTATTTGCTATTTGCACCCCAACAATGTTTAAAATAATTTGAAAATCTTTAAAATACTTTCTCCTTATTTTAACCTACTGGATTAATAGATCCAAAACATATATTTTAAGGTATCTTAGATCAGTTGATTTGGAATGCCTTAAAATATATATATTTCAGATTAATTAATATGAAATATATTATGTTAGTTCTGCATGCAACAACACAACAAAACCAATTATATTATGAATCAACTAATCCTAAACACAAATTATTAATATTTTGAATTATTGGACCCAAAATATAAATATAATATTATAGTTACGAATGAGCCAATCCAAAATACAGTCAAGCATCTTCTATTATTGCATTTCGGATCACGTGATCCAAAATAAACATAATGTATTACAAATCAATTGATCTAAATTTTAAATTTTAGAAATTTTAGCTTTAAAATTTATATTGCGATAAGTTGATTTGAAATTCACACAAGGATATATTGAAATTTTTTGAGTTATTTTAAACTTCAGAAGGTGAGAATAAAAAATAAAAAATATTAAAAGAAATTGCCTTAACGTTTACCAAAAGGGGAATAGTTGTGATTTTAAGAAGTGACATTAGTTAAGGGAAGCTTTTTTATTTTGGTGAATGGTGAGAGTCATAATTTATCATGTTTGTTTTTGTTGTTGTAAAAAATAACACGAATAGGAGAGAGAACTTTTTCATAAATTTCTTTAGTTACATTTTCCTCAATACATGGCAAATTTTGAGTTGAAAAAACGTTTACTATGGAAAAAATATAATTTTACTAAAATTTAATGTGGTAAATAATTAAAACTTTCAATAAAAATATAATATTATTTTACTAAAATATTTAATATGATAAACAAATGAAATTTCCAAAAAAAGTGATATAAAAATTTTCATAGATATATATTAGAATTTAAAGATGATGTACTAGTAGTGTAAAATAATTTTATATCATCATTCAATCACAAACTTTGTTATCTTATTTTATAAATTATCACTTAGTAAGTTGGACAATTTCAAAAGATGAAGCAATTCAAAGATGAAAAAGCGTGGGACATATCCACATAATTACGAGTGTGTTTTTCCTATTTGTGCACCAAGCACAATGTTGTATTGTTGTAGGTTTGTCCACATATATGTGGTTCCCATCTAGTGTAGCCATAAGTAATTTGATAAGTGTCTATTTTATATAAAAAATTATATCTTTATGACATTTATCTGACTAAAAATTAAAGGAAATATTTTGTATAACTCAACCTTATTATAAAAATATTTCATAAATAAGTTTATTTTGAAAAAGGGTAAATAATTTGTGCAGTTAACCTATGATTTATTGTGTAAAAAAAAAAAAAATCTCATGCAGGAGCAAGAATGAAGCAATGGACAAAAAAAATAAAGAAATATATATGATTGCTGTCAAGAATCTGCTGGATTTGCACATAAAAGTGCATTATTAAAGAGGAATTTCGCTAAGCGAAACCCAATGGCTATTACATTCGCTAAGCAAATGAACCTTCATTAAGCAAAAGCTAGATTACTGCTAAACTCGTCGAGTGATAGAACCTTCACTAAGTGAAGGTACCTTGACGAATCCTATAAGAATCAAATGAAGAAGGGAATACGTAACAAATTTCAGATTTCTATTCTCTTCTTCCATCACTTCTTCTAACTTTGTAAATACTCTATGGTGAGATGTAACTAGTAATACTATGAGACTATGACACTGATCAACACTCTGTATTCTACTTTCACTTTTATATAAGTTTCATTTATCTATTTTGAATCTTATATTTAATGCTTGTTATTTGACCGATCAACTTAGGAATAAGGTAGGATCTATTTAATTTCTAATATTGAAAGATTATCTTGAAATCAAGGAATCATGAAGTTCATCATATAATGACTATGCTTAGGAATAAGATAGGATCTGTATGTCTAATTATATAATTGTTTTATTCTAATCAAAATTATTGAAATCATTCTTGCTGAGGAATTCAGGGAAACTTCAATAATTTAGTTCTCTATTGACAAGGAATTACGATAGAGAAACCATAAACAATTTCAGAACTAGATAAATGAATTTAGATAATAGTTAGCAATTACAGGTATTGTGAAGTAAAATCAAGCTCCTGATCTTCTTGCACTATTTTAAATGTACATTATAAAATCTTATAAAGGTTTTTATAAAAGAATAATTAAAATTCTAAATTATTTTCCAAATTCCTGGAAAAACAACCTAATATTTATATAGATATTTCATACGATTGATGTACTTGTCATAAATAGTGTAAAAAACAATAATCACAGTTTGCTTTGGACTAGAGCGGAAAACATAATGCTGTTGATTTGTCTATAAATTTGTAATTATACTTCCCTTATAGCCAATAATTTGATTTGGGTTAGCGTGTAGAACATAGTGCTAGAAGTTTGTTTATGACTTTGTGAATTGTGTTTAGTATAGTGGATAGTTATAATATCAATTTATTTATAATGTAAATTTGTTTAAAGCTTGCCACCAAATTAATTAGACAAATATATTGTATTTATAATAAAATTTGGAGTAAAAAATACTTGATGAAACGAATTTAACTTGGAGATATATTTGTAAAAAGTTCACATATACTCAAGAAAGTTATAATAAATGTAAGCAACATGACAATCTTTAATTTCCTGTGAATATGTTAAGACGACCAAATATGTTTTACACATAACCATGATTTACACAAGAATCAACTTTACTAAAAATCATGATTTTGGAGTGTGAAGATGTTCGAGTGTGAAGAAACTCATTTCTACAAAACGCTCCTTATATAATTGTTTAAAAGTTAACAAATTTAGTTGGAATTAGATTAGTATATAAAATTATTTTACATGGTGACTCTCTCTATTATAAAAAAAATAAAATTAAATCATGACTAAACTAAAATTAACTTTCTATCACATAAATTTTCTTTTGTTTTGTTTACTCCCCTCTAAAAAAAACTATTATTTTGGTCTAGTCACTGCACATACAAGTTTTTGTTTTTATAATTAAAATTTATAATAAATTCCTATTTTTAATTTAAAAATTATATTATAATTAAAATTAGTAATAAATAAATACATCTAAATTTATAAATTATATTTTGAATTTACATAAAATGATTTAGATAGCGGTATAGATTATTTTTAACCTATAATAAAATTTTAAAAATATATGAAAATTCAATTTAAAAATAGAGAGATAAAATCATTAAACAGATTAATGTGATGTAAAGAAAGAAAATATCTTGACTAAATATTTTTGCTCACACTGTATATAGGAATAATGTAGCTGACAAATAATTTTACAATTTCACAGCCTGGTTGTAATTATTTACTTGTCTCACTTATAATTCAGATATGTCAAATGTGAGACACTAAAAAGTGCAAAGAAAAGCCCTATTGTTTATACTTGAAAAGTTTGTATTTTCTTATATTCTTGCAAATTCCGCGAATGGAACCAACTGCTGCGGAAAGTGTGACTAGGAAGCAGGCGAAGCTCAATACTTGGAGCACACACCACTTGAATGATAGTCTTTTGATCTGTTTCTGTGCAATGTGCATTTGTACAGGGAAGAAGACAATGAGAGGCCAAAACCCAATTGCTCCTAGCAGGCCAAGAAACTCATTGAAAAATGGCATAGCCATGCCAATAATTGTTGCCACTATCACGTATATTGTCCTCCATATTAGCCTAAACAAGTTGATGTTGCATCTTAAGGACCCCATTTTGATTGTGTAGCCCTTGTTTATGAAATCTGAACGCGGCCACGCCATGTTAGCACCCATCTCAATTACACGGAATAGTGGTTGAGCCATCACCTGTCATATCATATCTTATCTCCATATTACTCAATGGATGTTATATTATTTTAGCAAAATTTAAATTATGCTTGTATATACTATTTTTTTAGGCCAAACGAGTGAAAGAGGTAAAATATGTTATGTAAAGAGAAACCGATCTTTTTTTTTTTTATAAGAAAACAAATTCTATCAATAAAGTAATATAAATACAAGAGAGCAAGTGTCTCTTCTTGCAAATTACAAAAGTGAATCCAAAAAATAAACAAAGGGAAAGAGTAAAAAGACGGCCGAGAAAAACCCATTGATGTGATAAAAATTAAAGAATGGGTAAAACTGAGAGGAAAAATATAAATTTATTATCAAAGTTGTATTTTAATAAATAAAATTTTCAATTACGCTTAATCTAAACAAGGGACAATTATTAAAAATATGGTAAATTTTAATTCTATTTTATAGGTAAAAATATATTTCTAGATAATTATAATTATTTTTTAATTAATTTTAAACTCTTATATTTTTATTCAAAGACCATTTGTTTTAATTACATTTTTAGTTTCAATTATTATATTTTTTATACCGTGCATTCTCCTATTAATTTTTAATATGTCCATTAAAAGTAAAATAAAAACAATATACATCTTACCTTAATATCTCATGTTTTTATTATGTTAGTATAATATCAATTACATCTTTCTTTATATTAGAAGTTTCCAAGCATAACACTGCTTGAAGGAAAAATGTTATGAGTAATTTCAATTTTTTGACCAAACACTACTAAAATAAAAAAGTTTAGAAGTCAACTAAAAATACTTTATAAAGAGAAAAAGGGGAGGAGAAGATTAAAATTGAAAAATTAGAGGATCGAACCTGATAAGCTCCAACCATGTGGATTACAATGAAAACATTGCCAAGGGCGACCAGCCAGAATGGCTCGTAAAATCCAAAGCCTGTGAGGATGTTCCCAGGTGTGTCATCTCCAAAAGCAGCATACCCAAGGCCACCGCATAGAAGGAAAAGTGTTGTCATTGCTGTGATTCCTAACACATTTGCCTTTTTCATCTGTTTGTTTTCTGGTGGATACGACTTCAATGTATCCTAAATATTGCATTCACATCCACATAATCAAATTTAATGGAATCACTTCTTTCTATATATTTCCTTAGTATAATTAGTTTAATCATGTGTTCACATTACCATTATATCATAAATAACAGTAGCAAAAGAGGAAGCCAGTGCTATGTTTCCCAAAGCACTGAAAACATTCCAGATTTTATCAGTTTCGGATAACTTTGGTCCTACTCTGCTTCCAAACATGCTTGTTGATCCTCCTTTACCTGTTCGCAACCAAAATCTTTCCATAGTAAATAATGCATTATAGAATAAAACTGTCAATGGACCTATTCATAAAACACCCTGAGATACGGGGAAAATTAAACTTCCAAGAAATAAGCCTCTTTTATAAATACATAGTATTAAAACTTGGAAATTAATGTTGGAAAGGTTTTCAAAAAGTATAGGTAAAGTTCATACCCGAGATAACCACTGCCAGAGAAAGCCCGCTTCCAATGAAAGCATAACCGAAAGAGGTAGCAGCAGCAATGGTTGAAAGCCAGGTTAACTTGTGGAAATTTGGGATTTGAGACAAAAAAATTTGAAAAATCGCAAAACCAATCATATAGGGATTATTTGAAAACTTGCAATAAGCAGCATGACCCTTTCTGTGAAAGCAAATGGCTTTCTTTATAGCCCTGCCACAATCGGGTTTTATCAGTAGAGTAAAGAAGATGAATTCAGAGTGTGTCACCCTCATTAACACGTTATCAGTAGTATTATTATGCAACATAAATAGCAATTAGTTCATGAACGAATAAAATAACGTACACCAAGCTTATAGAACTAGTTATAGTGTAGCCCACTGTAACCCCAGCGAGCTTCCCATATAGGACCGATCCGCAAAACACGTGCATTTTCCCACCTAAGTTATTAAATGGACATATGGAGCTTATCAAACATTTAAAACAGGCAATGAATTTATATTTATGTATATACATGATTCAATTTTGATTGATAGATAGAAAGTTAATGTATCTTTATGCACAAGAATAGTTTGATAATAGGTAGGGAAGTAGATTAAATAAGTTAATTTATGATACCAAGGTATACATCCACGGCCTGCATGTAAGTGTAGTTCCTCTTGCCAGTGACTGGATCAGGATATCTGTAGCAATCGGCTATAAGATTGTAAGTGTAAATGGAGATGCATGCAAAAACAATCATAACAGCAATGCCAGCTATCCATCCAAGCTGAGCCATGGCCCAAGCAAGAGCCAGCACTCCTGCCCCCACCACCACCGTTATTATGTGCGTCGTCGCCGTGAATGCATTCCCTGCAATCAACCATTCCAATCCTTAAAACTTTTCTTGTTATTCTACTTCAACTCAAACCACAAGTTATCATAAAACTACTATTTTCTCTTCTTTCCATCTTCTTTTTCTTTATTTTTCATCACATAATTATTTTTTCTATGTATAATTTCTTGTCAACACTCCATTTATATTTCCCTTTAGAACCAATAAAGAACGACTTTTTATTCATCTCTAAAATTGAATAACTCATTTAAGAAATGTTTTTTATCTTATAAAAAAATAATCTCTTATGTAGAGTCAAATAATAAAGATATGTAAATGTTTATAAATTCTCCAACAGATGAGGAGATAGCTATTTATGATACTATGTAATTTGTACAATTAGATGTATATGCATGATATTAGCCAACCATAGAGGACGTAAAGTAAGTGTATGGATCATTGTTGACACAATTCATTTTAAGTGTGAAATTGATTTTATGTAATTGATTATAATAAAATTAATTTTAAAATGAAGTGATTTATATTTGAATGTTTTATTATAAGTTTAGAGTAAAATCTAATATAAATTTTTTTATCCAACTCAATCCAGAATTAATTCTGGATCTTAATCAATTCTAAATTCTTTTCCGAAAAAAAATCAAACATGTCAAAATTTATTAAAAATCAATTTTAAGTGTAAAATTAATTCTTAGATATGAAACCATACACATTGGTATTTTTTTTTTTTTTTAAAATATGATTGATTACTAGAAGAAAGAAAGATAATAGTTTATATATTACTAAAAAAAATTTATTTCAAAACTAGCTTTAAAAATTATTTGGTAAAAACCTTTTGAGGAAATAAACGACAAAACATCAAAGAGGTCCGAAAAGTCACAAATTAATTTTTTTAAGTAATTAAAAAATAAATTTAAGTAAGTACGCGATATATAAAATAAATAATTTTGGAACTCTTGTGGCTATCTATGTTTTGTCCTTTTAGTTGGATTAAGAGATTGCTGGAGTATCCTTACAAGACTGTAAAAAATCTTGACGATGATGCTTCCTTTAGAAGTGACTCTTTTAAACTTAAACCGATCTTTCAATCTTTTGAAGTATTAATTGCCACATGCTAGTTTATTTATGGTCGAATCACAACCAATTTATTTATAATTAACATAATCAAAATAAAATGATATTATATGATATAAAATAGTTTTAAAACGACGCATCTAGGTAGGTTCTAACCTTGGAAAAAGAAACGAAACAATATCATATGAAACACATTATTCAATAAAAATCATTTAAAATTACTTTAACCAATTTAGATTAATTATTTACACAATTAACTTTTTGAGCTAATATCAATTAAGTTGATGAGTTACCAATTTTTTCGTTAAAAGGAACCCTAAGTCAGTTTGTTTACCCTTGCTTCAAAATTTTTTAGTTCCCGTAAGTAAAAATAAATAAATAAAAAGACTTAATTTAATCTTTGAAAAGATATAAAAAATCATTTAAGAGTACATAGACTTATCTCATAATACTTCATTTATGTTTAACAATAAGGACAACTTTTTAAATGTATGAACCATCGTATGAGTTTTACTATTGAACTACTTAATACTTAACACTCATTTAACACTTATTTGTAGTTTAAAAGTCACATGAATTAAAAGTCATGATTAAATATTAATTTAAAATTTATTTACACTGACAGTGTATATTAATTAAATTCTACTAATAATTCAAAAAAAAATATTCTAAAATTTATAAATAAGTTTGTAATTGTGAATGCTCTAATAGAATTATCTAATTTTTTTTAACATTTGAATAGTTAAAAAAAGTTCGAACTGCTTGAACAATGAATTTATAGACCAAACCATTCAAATTATTAATAATATTATTAAAAAACAGTGAAAAACTTTAAATAAATTTGAGTTAGTATGTCTTAAGTCACATGAGAGACTAGTCCTCGAGTTACTAATTTTATAATCTCACCAATTAATAGACCACAGGCACCACCGTCCATGTGACTATTACTGACTGAATTGTCTTCTAGTGTAGCCAAGAAAACTAGTTGGACTAATGCCTTTACTTTTGAAAATCGTGTGACTTGTGAAACAGAAAAGAATAGGATAGGTGTAAAGCGGAGTTTCATGGCCACAAGATTTTTTTTCTTTGGCTAAACTCCATGGCCTTCCTTATTTTCAGTTCATCATTTGCAGTGTCTAATTTGAAGGATAAAACATGTGCGACGTGGTCGGTGAGAAAACTTAATTATATAAATTGTCTCCTTGGACAGGCTTTCCAAAAGAGTTGATTCCTTGAACTTAGAGTACTTTTTTATTTGTCTTTGCTAGGTGTATTTATTTCAGATGAATTTGAACACTTGGAGGGCAGTTATTTTAGCTGTAAGCCACTAAACATGACTCAAGGGCATTTTGAATTAAATGAAAGTTAACATTAAAGGGATTTTTGCTGAATGGGGATGTCGGCATCCCAGTTAATAAGGGCATAAGTTTTTTTTTTTCTTTTTTTTTTATTTTGAAAATTAGTTTTCAATAATCCTGAGAGAAGAGAAAATAAAAAAAAAATTTGTTTAGTAATTATTTTATGAAAAATGTTTGGATATATAAAAATAAAAAAAACACTTTTTTATATTTACAAAAAATATTACTAATGAAAAAATTTAATAGCATACTAACTGTAAATTTTATATTAATATTTAATTATAATTCTCTATTTATATGAATTTTAAAATATTAATTGTTAAAGTCAATTTTTTTATATTTAAAAATTATATTTGTTAAGTTTTTTATTAAAAACAAAAAATAATATATAAAATATTGTAATTAATTAGACAGTGTATAAGTTTTTTTTTTAAAATAATGATACTAGAAAGTAAAAATATTTATTATTGTTTTTTTAGTTTTTAAAAATTAAAAACTCAAAACTATTTTTAAAATATTAAAAAATAAATTTTAATTTTTAAATATTAAAATACTTAAAATAATTTTATAAAACTATAGTAAAAAAAATTACAACATGTATTGATATTCTTTTATTATTATTTTATTCGTTGGTTCAATTGAATATTTTAATAAAAATCCTTTTCTTTATAATAATATCCATCTATTTTTAACTATTAGTAATAGTTTTTGCCACTGTTTAATTAAAGGGACATGAAAAAGAGCAGAAAGGAGAGAACAAATTTAATTCTAAAATTTTAGGTGTGTAGCCTAAAGTGTTATATAAGCTGAAAGCCATCAATAAGACATACCTTGAGATGAATATTTATAAAATATATGTAATATTGATTGCAGAACATGAATTATCCTGACTGCCATTAGAATAGGAAAATAGTTGGTCACAGAAATTGGACAGATTCGAATAATAAGGAAGTTAACGGAGAGTTAGGAGAGTCCCGGACCATATGTGTGAAAAGAAATAATTAGGACAAAAAACTGAATGAAAGTGAGAGAAAAAGTGTGTTAACTGTTTAATTAGTTATTCCATCAGAATTTCAATATCACCTTCAATTATAAGAATCTCACCCCTTCACAGGGAATATCTCAAATAACGTGTTGGTATTGTGGTGGATATGATTCACGTGGAATCTTCTGACACAATCAAGACCCCGAATCACCTTCAGACATGCTCAAGAAAACTTTTGATGTTGTTTGTGATATAATTTATAGCACAGAATAAATATATAAAAGTTATTTTAAAGTTGCAGTTTATATTTAAAAGATCTCAAGCGTAAAACACAGTTTTTTTTAATTCACGGTTTTGTCTTCTTGGTAAATATTATTTCATAAGTTGAGTTTCTTTATTGAAAAAGAAATCAATCCATTTGAAATAGCAGAGACGTGAACAAGTTATATATGTATGAACAGAAGCGTTTATCGTGTGAAGAAATAAAAATAATAATCTGAAAATGAAGAAAAAAAGAGAATTAATAGAACATGAAAAATGGGTGATGGATAGAGAAAACATGTAAAAGAAACTAACCGGTTCTTTTGATTCTGCCATCATCATCAAGTTCGGCTGGGTGTGTTAGAGGAATATTCTTACACGCTTCAATGTCCATTTGGAGATCTTAGAAGAGGAAGCACCTAAACACGAGTGAGCAGAGTCATGTGGAAACCATAAACAGAGAAAAAGAAGGGGAAATTTGGGACAAGTTATGAGCACCCACTAAGGTTGTTTCATACGAGAAAAAGAGTCTTGTGTTGATTTTGTGTAGAAAAATGGTTTTTCATGTACATTCCAGTATGGATCGCTCGCTTCCCTCCAAATGCACTCTGCACTTTGCAATGCAAATGGCATGGCCATCCGCACCGCTCGATCCTATTCATATTTATAGTACCTATTTTTAAGTACACATTTACCAACACCTCCTTCAATCCACTCAAACTCTACTTCATTAATCACAACGCGTAACAATTATCCATAATAAATAAAATCATTTCTCACTATATCATACAATTGGATACATAATTAAATGCTAAAATAATTAATTATATTTTACTCTATATATAACTCATTCTAATTATAATTATTAGATTAACTTTAAAAATTAATCACTGCGGTTGATTTATATAAAAAAGACTTGAAGCCTTCTTTAGTTGTTAAATAAACTTTAAAATACAAATTTATCATTCATTTTAAACAATTTATATTCTATATATAAAGGAGATTTAAAGTTTTCCTAAATCAACTTTGAAAATTAATAACTACGGCTGATTTATATAAAAGAGACTTGAAAGTTTTTTTAGTGGTTCAATAAACTTTAATAAACATTAACAAACTACCATCATTTCATACAATTTATGTTAATATGAATTAAAACTTTATTAGCCTTTAGATAGAATTTTAAATTTGGCAACAACCATTGAAATCAATTTATGTTGAGGAGACTTAATGTTTTGTTTATCGGTAGAAAAAGTCTTAAATTTAACCACAGCAATTAATTTAATTCATTCAATCTATGGGACTGAGACTTAAACTTAAACATTTAGGAGTCTTATATTGAGACTTTAATTTCTAAATATTAATTGGTAATATAATTTATATCTTAATTATATATTATTAATTTGTTAAATATTAAACTTTTTAAAAATTATAATTAAATTTTTACTTTAACTGATAATTATGAATTAAAATAAAATTATATAATAAAAATGATTTGACTTTTAAATTAAAATAAATAAATTTAATATTTATTTTAGTATTGAATAAATTTAATTATAATTATTAAATAATAAATTATCAATTTGTCAAATATTAAATTAAGAATATAGGTCAAACGATTTCTCCTAACAAAATAATTCTTACTAATACTTCAAATATTTATAATAAGTTTTAAAAGAAAAAATATTAATTCTTAGATATAATTTTGTTTCCATTAAATATAAATTAATATATAAGAATGAATAAATCATGTACATAAATAAAAATTTAAAATATCATGTGTTAATAATTATTTTTATTACATTTCTAAAATCACAAAAAATTAAAATTAAATATAATGAAATTTGGATCAAAGGGAGGACCGAATTGACCTAGACGACCTGGTTATAGATGTAGTTATCTCACCAAAAGTAGTTCAGGTTTCCCCTGATATCAGCGTAGGAAGGGTATAACAAGGACCACAGACGACAACCTGATAATCTTTTCACTTATCTCACAAAAGGAAAGGTTTAGAATCGAACCTCCTAAAAATTTCCAGAACATATTGGTGACCATAGTAGGAGTCGTAAAACAGAAGCTGACGACCCTACATTTTATTTACAATGGTACAACTCGATGCACAGAGGCTTCCACTTTCGGGATGTCCCCTAGATCGATTCCTTCAGGAAATTCACCATAATTTATGATAAATTATTGACTTTTACATTAAATACTCTAAAAATCATACAAATAATATATTATTATTTAAAGAAAATGTAAAATTATTTTATATGTTTGATGTATATACTTTAAACTCTAAATATATTTTTGGTTTAAATAATATATTCTACTATTAACCCTATATTATATCTGAAAATATTTTCAATCAAATTTCATACAAACTAAAAATGATATACTTAAGATGAATACTTTTCATGTCACGGTTAAAATAATTAATATTTTAATAAAATTATTCAAAATATATATATATATATATATATATATATATATATATATATAACACAATAGAAACATTTTCTATAATTGTCAATATCTTGAAATATAATGCTAAAACAATAAAAAAATTAAATTTAAAATAATAAAATAAATATTGTAAGTAGTAGGTTAAATTAAAAAATGTAATATGAAAATATCCAAGAGGTAATAACAAAAATAAAATTATGATTTATTTAAAAAGATAATAAGAAAATGTAATAAATATTTTTAAATAAAAATAATAAAATATAAAATATATAAATTAGTTTTTAAAAGTATATATGCTATAATTATCTCCTCATCCCTACGGGACAATGTTGTACTTTTATATTTTAATTTTAGTATTTTTAATATTTTCTTTTCTCCCATTTTTTTGATCAAATGTGTTGTGCATAATCCAATATGTAGCTTATTAAATAATCAAAGCTAGAAAACAAGTTGCCAAATATAATCATCAACTTCGTAAAAGAAATGAAGGAGAGCAAAATTTCTCCTCATTCAAATTTAGTTTCCCTCTCATTTGAAGAGAGGGAAAGTAATTTAATAAATTTTATATGATTTTATTAAATTACTCATAATACTTTTATAAGTATATAGAGTTCTTTCTCTCATCAACTTTTGTTGAATTGTGTTTCTTTCCTTTTTGACATTTGTTTCTCCCTATATATGTAGAAAATTTGTTTAACAAAAATCTTTATTACATGTTAAAGTCATTTGTTAAATAACCTATGTATTTGTCATTGATCGTAGCTTAATTGAAAATAAGTTAAAATTGTATATGTCAAAATAATATGACTATTTCCAAAAAAGTATGAGTCGTGGTGAATAAGCATTAAGATTTACCCACATTGGTGTGGAAAATTCTAAATAAATGTAGGACAAAGTTAGGAGACAAAGTGTATAAAATATTTGCCTTGCCTATGACAAGATGGAATAATCATATAAGTGTAGGAGACATAGTCAAAAAAGTAAATAATACAATTAACACAAGCATAGGAAAAACATGAGAAAAAAAAAATATCAAGAGCACTCACATGATGGTAAAATTTTTCATGTCATTATTAATATGAATCAAACAAATAATTATTTTCTCTCATTCTTTCTATTAAACCAAACATTATATATATATAGAAAATTAAAATCCACTTCTTCTTCTCTCATATACGATGAACTAAACATAAAAAACAAATTATTTTCCACACAAAACACAATTTTAAAGAACCAATATCTTTCTCACATTCCTTAAATATAAAGAGGAATAAAATAACATTTTTTTCATATCATAGAACCCCGGATTTTGATCAAGTTAATGAAATACCATATACGAGGGACAATGATAAAGTTGTATGTATGATAAGTATACCTAAAAGGAGAGAAGTCACATTCATTAAAAATTATAAATATGAATTTTGAAATTTATATTCAAAACATAAAGATGAATAATTATAAATATTTCCCATCTCTTAAAATATTCGCCTAACATGTACTATAGTTATTTATATAAATATAAAGTAAAAAATGTTTAAATTATTAAAAAATAAGTCATGTAATTATAAAATTTTAATTATGTATATTTTTATTATACTTGATAATATTATAAGTAAGTTTGTGTTGATTTATTACATAAATATTTTGATTAAGATTTTTAAGTTTTCTTTTGAAAGGGATGATTTTTAAGTTATGACTTGAAATATGAAAAAAAAAATATTTACCAAACATAATGCAACGTATTATTATAAATAAAATTTAAAAGTCAATTTCAAAATTATTGAGTTATCAATACACTATATGTCTATATATTTTTGTAACATAGTGGAAGGAATCAAAATACAAATACAATGATTATATTTGTAGGTGGTGGCCTTCTTAGATATTGGAACTCTGGATTTGATGTAGTGAGTAATTCATGTATATTCATTCACAGATCCCATAAATTGAAATTGAAGTGGTTAGATTATAATTGGACAGGGTTTTCACTTAAAAGATAAATCTAACACGTTTACTCATTTGACGTTCATCAAGTTAGTTGCATCCGTTGAGCACTGGTGGTGCATGAACAAATGAACATTATTTAGTTGTAGAGGAAGAAGAGACAAATGAGAGTGCAATTAATTTGAAGGGTCACTATGAAATGTTTGACTTTGACACAGATTTTTGTGAGTGGGATTGGGATACGAATAAAACAACACTATGGAAGCATAAAATAATTTAAGTTGCCAGGAGTGTGGCTTCAACATTCCAGTTTCACACATTCCTCCACCTGTGATCTTTAGCCTAAAAGACCAACAAAGATGTATGGAATACCTTTTCTTACTTTCTTTTCTATTTCTCACAAAACAAAGTAAGTAAATAACCAATTGTATGTCACTAATCAAAATTACCTTGGTTGTCACTTTTATCTTAAACTTTTAATGGTAAAAGCATACTTTAAAGATTGGTTAAATTTCCATTATTCCAAAGGCTATATGGTAACATTTTCAAAAGGTTAATTTTTCTAAATCGTTATTAGAAATCAATCCGCCTAAAAAAACTGACTTTAAGGTTGAAGGTAAGTTTTGCACCGGCGGCCGCCGTTCCTCTTTGTCAAATGGGTTTGCCATAGCTATAAAAAGAAATTGAACATTATAAAATTCGTATGTATATTTTTATTTTATTTTTAATTATTTAATTGGCTAGCAAAAAATATTTCTTTCGGTTCTATTTTTAAGAAACAAGTAGAAAATATATAGTGCTGGGACCTTTTTATACTGCATTAATTATTTTTATATCATAATACTTCTAATTAAAAGAAAACCAACACACAAGAAATAGAAAGTGAAATATTAATAACCAATAGTAAATTTCAATTTTTAGCAGTAATTAATGAGCGATGAGGGCAAGTGGGAAAATGGGAAATGATGGACTACCACAAGATCAAGAAGGGTGAAAGGTCGTAGAGAAGTCTCAACGAGCAACAATACATTAAAGGAACAGAAACCAGTCTTCTATTTTATGAATTTTTCTTGATAGTTATGGCACGCGAGCTACGTGGAATTGCAAACTGGGGAACGGTGAAGGACGTGTTTATATCTGGAAAGAGAAATCAGGCGGGTAATCAATTTGGATTTGTTACTTTTGGTTTAGTGAGAGATATGGGAAGATTAGAGAAAAGCTTTGGATATGATTCGGATTGTAACGTTTAAACTTCGAGTGAATATAAGAAGATTTAGTAAGGAACATGAGGGGGGAGGGAAGGAGAGGTGTTGGGGACATATAAGTCGGGGCTGAGGTTGATGACAAGAAGAAGGTGGTAGCGAATCGGGCCTAAACACTTAACAGGTATTGACAATACAGAGGGGGGACAACCTTTTTTCCAGGTGGAGCAAGAGCTGATCACTGAGTTAGCTTACTGTTTTGTGGATCGAATATCTTCTCCTGAAATAGTTTATACTCTTCAAGATACACTCAGTAGTGAACGGTTTAACTCCATTACGGTGGTGCCTATGGGAGGTGATATGTACTCTTAATACCTCTCAAAGGAGAAGATGTCGCTGAATTATTCAACAGACTAAAGCATTAATAGCGAATTACTTCACCTAGTTCTATAAGTGGGAACCAACTGTGATCTCACTAGAACATTTTGTGTGGATTCGGTGTCATGGGGTGCCAGTTCACGTTTGGAATGCTAAATTTTTTGAGTTCATTGCTGGTACGGTGGTCATTTCTTGACCTTAGACTCGGATACTGCAAGCTAGACGCGTTTGGATACAACTAGATTTCTAATATGTATAAAGGAGTAAAGTCCAGTTAATATGGAGAAAGAGGTCAAGATTCTCCGTGGTGGACAAATTTGGCTAGTATTAAAGTAGTGGGCAGATTCAAAACAGGGTGGGAGTCAGGTCAAGTAAGGAGGTGTATTGGTGACTGGAGAGATACTGCGTTTTGGAAGGATAGATGGTCAAGAGAGAATAGCTTACAACATGACTATAGCAGATTGTTTAAGATAGCCCTAAATAGGAAGGCATCTGTGAGGAATATGTGGAATGAGGGAGAGCAAAGATGGATATAAGTATGGAAGAGGGAGCTATTTGAATGGGAGACAGAGTTGCTTGAGGATTTGAGGAGCAGATTGACAAATCTAATAGTAGATGATGAGGTCCAAGATAAGTGGATTTGGCAACCTGAGAAATCTAAGGTCTACACTGTTTCTTCCGCTTACAAGGTGTTATAACCAAATATGTAGTAGCAATAGGAGAATTTCTTTTTGAGAATATGGATGACAGGTGTTCTTTCCAAAGTTCAAATATTGTTATAGAAACCGAATGCAGATAGATTACGTACAAAAGTCAACTTGGCAAAAAAAGAAATTCTGCATGGTGAAGATGTAGCTTATGGAATGTGTGGTGTAGGGTGTGAAACAGTCTTACACTTGTTTGTCTCTTGCCTAATGTCTGCTAGAGTCTGGGTTGAGATATCCGCATGGTGAGAAATTTTTTCAGCTTTTAATATCAGTAATTTTTGTTTGCATGAGCTCCAATTTCTGGGTCTAGTATACATCAATATAAGAGCGCAAAAGGCTTGGTCTTTGTGTGGTTTGCAACCATGTGACAGTTGTGAAAGACGCAAAATGAATCAGTTTTCAAGTCAACCTTGCTTGAGGTTCAAAATATCGTGTTGGCAACTAAATTGTGCTCATGAAAATGGAGTAGGGTGACAAAATTAACCTCATATAATTTTCCATAATAGATTATGAATCCATATATATGTGTGTGAGAGACTTCTAAATTATTGTTACTTGGTGGTGAGTTTTTGGACTCACAAACTTTGTATAGAATTAGGGTGGCATTCCTATTTCGATTTTAATATAATGCAATTTGCTTATAAAAAAAACCCAATAATTTAAAAATATAAATTAAGACATTTATTGTTGAACTAGGTATATTATTTATGTTCATATATACTTAACTAACTACCTACAGAAATACTCCAATATTATAAATTTGTAAATATATATTATATTTTACCTAGTTAACTTTGTAAGTCATCATCTTTCATCTTCCTTAACATTTAGATCCATGACTCCTTTTAATTATAATTTGTAAAGAAGAATGACAAAAAAAAAAATAAAAATTAAGACAATAGAAGAAGAACCAACAAGAGTTATGATAAGTTTATTAATTTTACTAAATATTTAAAAATCAAAAGAGTTATGATTGAACGCCAGTATAAAACTTGTTTATAGTATTAGTGCATACTAATTAAACTCTTAAATTATTTTTATGCTTTAATTTACATTTGATATAAACAAGAGAAAAAAGAAACTTGTGTATTGTCAATGTAAAAAGTTTTACCATCATGACTTTTAATTGATGGTAAGTTTATTAACTTTATGAATTAATATTATATTTTAAAAGACATATACATGAAGAGTTGTGACAGTAAAACTCTCTTTCCTACTATTAGCATATAATAATTAAATTCTATAAATAAAAATCATTTTTATTAATTTATTTTAATACTCTAATAGAGAAAGAGGTTCATGTATAAAATTTTACACAATCATTCAATCACAAAACGGTGTATCTTCATTTACATTGAGATTGAATCTCAATCCTTCTTGTACGGTAAGTTGGTTGACTTTATCAATTAATACTTTAAAAATCATATAAATAAAGATATATAATTGAACGTAAGTCAAGTTCAGTAATTCTAATTAAACTCATATATCATTTTCCATGACTTTTAAACTCATATTAATATATTGATTTTAAATATATCTTTTTATTAATTTTTATATGTGGCCATCCGTAAAAAATAGATGAGCTCCAGCCTGAATTATTGCACCCATTGTATTTTGGTCATATTAATGTGGATCTCCAAAAAAGTGTGATTTTTGAGTAATAAAGATTTTGGTTTATTTTTACTTAAATTCGAGATCAAGTTTAGGCAGCCAAGTCTGATAAAGAAAAGGAAAAGTATTGAATAAAAGATGTCGAGACAATAGATAGAAGAAATTCAAGTCAAAAGCCATTCAAAATCTATATTAACAGGAACTCTTGTAAGTTAGTATTTACATTGTTAGAACACATTACAAAAATATTATGTTACACCTACGCACCTCTAACGTCAAAATGACCGTCAATTCAAAGAGTCAAATGAATTTTGTTGTAATCGAATTGAAATCTAAACAATCTTTACATTTCTTGCATTAGTCAGTTAAAACAAGTCTCTACGGATGGGAGCTTCTTATTCACATATCTTAAACGTACATGAAAGTTGGCAAGTAAGGCGCAAAAAAGGTCTATTGTTTATACATGAAGAGTTTATATTTTTTGATATTCTTACTAATTCCTCGAATGGAACCAACTGCAGCGACTACCGAAACAAGGAAGCACACGAAGCTCAATAGTTGGAGCACACACCATTTCAATGATAATCTTTTGATCTGTTTCTGTGCAATGTGCATTTGTACAGGAAAGAAGACAATGAGAGGCCAAAACCCAATTGCTCCTAGCAGGCCAAGAAACTCATTAAAAAACGGCATCGCCATGGCAATTATTGTCGCAACCACCACGTATATTGTCCTCCAAGTTAGCCTAAACAAGTTGAAGCTGAAGCCTATTTTGGTTGGGTATTCCTTGTTTATGAATTCTGAACGTGGCCACACCAAGTTAGCACCCATCTCTATTATGCGAAACAGTGGTTGAGCTAGCACCTGTAGCAAAATAAGTAATGGTTACTATTTCACATCAGAGATTGTAAGGAAAGTGTATCACAAGAAAGTGGAGGCTAGGCATGAAATTTCATAAAGAAGAGGATAGAACCTGATATGCTCCAACCATGTGGGTTACAATGCACACATTCCCAAAGGCAACCAGCCAGAAGGGCTCATAAAATCCAAAGCCTGTGAGGATGTTCCCCGGTGTGTCATCCCCGAAAGCTGCATAGCCAAGGCCACCACAGAGCAAAAAAAGTGTGGTCATTATTGTGATTCCTAACACATTGGCCTTTTTCATCTGCTTGCATTCTGGTGGATCTGACTTTAACGTGTCCTAAACAATGCAGAGATAATCAAATTGACTTGTAATTCCAATTTGCTGTAGAGTGAAGTCTATCTCTTTTCTCTCTAATTTATAATACAACAATGGATAATTAAGTAGATAATAATGTGTTTTTACCATTATATCATAAACAACAGTAGCATAAGAGCAAGCAAGTGCAATGTTTCCCAAAGCACTGAAAACCCTCCAAATTTTATCTGGTTCAGATAGTCCTGGCCCTATTTTGTTTCCAAATATACGAGTTGTTTCTCCTTGACCTGTTCACACCGAAATTCCTCCATAATAAGTATTAAGTAATACACAATTGGACGATAACTGTCAAACAGACTTCATTATGATACATCCTTCTACACAGGGGAGGGTCCAAAAAAAAAAAGAAAAAGAAATTGGTGAAAACCTCTGATAACTATTAAGTAGTGATTTTCTTAGGAAATATATAGTATAAAATTTTGGAATAATGTTGGAAAGCTTTTGGAGAGATATAGCCATATAGGTGAAAATCATACCTGAGACCACAACTGCCAGAGAAAGACCGCTTCCAATGAATGCATAACCAAAAGAGGTAATAGCAGCAACGGTCGAAAGATATGTTAACTTGTGGAAATTGGGGATTTGAGACAATAAAATTTGCAATATCCCAAAACCAATCATAAAGGGATTATTAGAAAACTTGCAACGAGCTTTGTGACCTCTTTTGTGAAAGCAAATGGCCTTCTTTATAGCCCTGCCACCATCAGAAGCTTCTAGTATATTATTTTATTACATACAGAAGAATAGGAATTCAGAGTCCCTCATCTCCGTAGATTATGATTATTCTTATACACAATGAGGTACACAAGTAATGCTTAAGAATGTAATAACGCACACCAAGCTTGTAGACGAAGTTATAGTGTAGCCCACTGTAATCCCAGCGAGCTTCCCATATTGAATCAATCCGCAAAGCACGTTCATTGTTCCACCTAATTATTAAGTTGTCATCAGGAACTAATTAACACATGAAAAATTGGCCTTCAATTTATGCAGATGACTCAATTTTGATGTGTAAATATTTCAGATACCTAATTGAAAAAGGTGTTAGAAATAATAATTAGAAATAAATTGTGAGTTGAAGAATCATACGTTATATGGTTAAAAGAAATTTATTTTGTGTAATTACTCTTAATTAAGACATTATAAATGAATTGAGAGATGCCAAACAATAATGCCTTGAATTTATTTCAATTTTCTCGTCTAACCCATAAAAATGATGATAACTGGTGTCGGATGAAAGCTTTACTAGGTTCCCAAGATGCTTGGCATATTGTGGTGAAATGTTATATTCAACCTGAAAATGAGGATATTCTACAACTCAATGAGAGAGAGATTTTGATGAGGATGAAGAAGAAGGATCAACAGGCACTTACTTTCATCTATCAAGGCTTAGATGAAGCTATGTTTGAAATGGTGTCAAATGCAGTCACCTCTAAAGAAGCTTGAGAGATTTTGAGAACTTCCCTTGAAGGTGTTGATATGATGACGATTGTGAATCAAATGAGACGTTATGGAGAGAAGATGTTCGTGTTCTAGAAAAAAGCCTTCGTTTTTTATCTGCAAAATATGATTTTGTGGTTTGTGGGCAATTGAAGAATCAAAAGATTTGGAATCAATAACTGTGAACCAATTATTGGATTCTCTTCAAGCATATGAAGAAATGTTAAAAAAAAAAGACATAATGAGCCTTTAGAGCAAGTCCTAAAACCGAAAGTTTCTCTGAAAGAAAATGGAGAACAAAGTCAAAGACGACATGGTCATGGAAGAAGCCGTCGACGTGGCCATGGAAGAGGAAGACAAGATCATGACCATTTTGATAACAATGAAAGAAGTTATCAACAAACCAGAAGTTATGGAAGAAGAGGTAGAGACAATCATGGAAGAACAAAAAGAGGTAGAGACAATCATGGAAGAACAAATGAAAGGAGGTATGATAAATCACATGTTGAATGTTACAATTGCCATAAATATGATTATTTTTCTTGGGAATGTAGAAACAATGTAGAAGAAAGGACCCATCTTGTTGATCATAAAGAAGAAAGTACAAAGATTTATGTTGATAATAAAACTACCTTAGAACTTGCAAAGAATTCAGTATGGCCAAGAAGAAAGTGGAGATAGTTTATATGAAGGCACAAGATCAAATTGCAGATATTTTTATCAAGCCACTTAAGTCAGAGTATTTTAGTAGATTGAGAGCAAGACTTGGAGTGCAGAAAAATTGTTAGGAGTTTTCTAATTAAGGAAGGGTGTTAGAAATAATATTTAGAAATAAATTGTGAGTGGAAGAGTCATATGTTACATGGTTAAAAGAAATTTATTCTGTGTAATTACTCTTAATTAAGACATTATGTCATTATTTTATTTTTTTTATGTTATGTTATTATGTGATGGTCGGTTACTCTATTATAAATAAGTATCACCTCATATAATCTGTGTCATGTCAATAAATGAGAAATAGTCATGTCAATAAATAAGAATCTCTCCATTTCTCTTATTCATCCGTTTTTGTTTTCTAACAAAAAGTTCACTTACCAGGGAATCGAAAACCCAAAGCAATTGGATTATAGATGATAAAAATTGAATCCTTTGGTAGAAATATAAAAAGGGAAGTATATTAAGTAAGTTTATGATACCAAGGTATGCATTGACGGCTTGCATGTAAGTGTAGTTTCTCTTGCCGTTGACAGGGTGAGGATATCTATAGCAGTCAGCGATAAGATTGTAAGTGTAAATGGAAATGCATGCAAAAATAATCATGACTGTTATGCCAGCTATCCATCCAAGCTGAGCCATGGCCCAAGCAAGAGCCAGCACTCCTGCCCCCACCACCACCGTTATTATGTGTGTCGTCGCCGTAAACGCGTTCCCTGCATGCCACACTCACAAAATGTTAGAGCTTATTCTGCTCAAACTCAACAAACACAACATGGTTACTTGAACAAAAACAGGTTATCCCAGGTCTGAACTCTCAAGTCTGATGGCCCGAAGTTCAAGACTCAAACTATTTTTTTTTCTTTTTAGTGAGAAATAAATAAATAAATAAATAAGGTGCCTAAGAAAAGAAAATGCTTTTGACACTTGTTTGTGTTGTTTATTATTGTCCTTAATTAGTTTTTATATATTTTTTTTCCAATCCGAGGTATTACTCAACTGGAAATTGATTTCATTTCTAGAAGTATTGAGATCTATTCTTTTTTAACATAATTTTTTAATCTACAAAATTGGAATCAAACTTCTAACCATGTGTTTAAGAGATAATATTATCTATTAATTATGTCACACTATATTTATTCTGGGTTATTAGAAATGGTACAAGACAACTGAAATATAACATGTTGGTTGTATATGATTATTCACATTATGTTATTCTTGGTTATTAGATTGTTGGTGAAGAAAGAGTAAAAAACTATAAATACAGTGAAGTTTTGTTTACTTTTTTTTTTGGGATGTTGAGGGAGTCCAGGTGAGTTGTATTTTGGTTTATCCATAAGTATTAGTTGTGAGAAGCAAAAAGTAGTTTGCCCATGGTATGTGATCTACAGGTCTGATATTAAGAGCATTTAGCCATTTACTTTTAAACTTTTTCTTCCTGATTGAATCAACCAAATAAAAATAAGCAGTATATTATGTATGAACAAGTGATGAGTTTTGAAATTTGAAGAGGAGAAAAGAAATAGAAGCAAGCAGTATATTAGGAAAATGAAAGCATACTAACCGGTTCTTTTGATTCTGCCATCATCATCCAGTTCCACATTGGAGTCTCTTCTAGAAACAGTCTTAGAAGCTTCGACGTCCATCAAGAGTTGCTAGTCACTATCCTACAAAGGAACATTATACATAGCTTAAAAGCGCAGTACCCATTAGAGTTAAAAGACAGACCTATTGGAAACCAAAATTCTGGGCAAGTTACCAGCTCTCAATTTATATATACCTGCTCCAAACCAGAAAGCTCTGTTAATTTTCTCTACCCAAATGATTCTCTCCTCCTCTGTGAGACTCCACCGTTTCTTACTTCCCCATTATCCCCAATGTTAATAACTTGTCTTGCTTTTTGCCTAGTACGCTCTTTCCTTCCTCATTATTCTTATCCTTTTATATATAGTAATAATTAGTTACTATATAACTAGGATGCGACGCGACAATATCGTATGCCTCTTTATGCTTGTCTGTTTTCTTGTGAAGATTACTCTTTAAGTCTTATCCTCTAATCTATTGTTCTCAGATGTTATTTATTTCATATTCCAATTTATGTTTTGGCTTAATAACATCCGCTCAACCTCAATCTTCTGTTCAAATATATGTTTTCTCTACAAAGGTAAGAACCAAGATTCGGGGTGAAAACATATATATATAACATGCAAGTAAAGTGTCTTATCAGTGGGGTATCAATTTGTTTTGGTATTTTTTCATGTTACTTTTAAAAGTAAGAACATTTTATAATTTTCCAAAATTCCTTGTTCTTGTTGTCACGCGCAAATTAAAACATAAAGCAATAATAGATTACTAAAAACTTGCTTCTAGAACGTAGCTGAATCATATTTCTTATATTAAAATTTAAAAGGCACTACTAATATTCTTTTTGGAGCTTACAGTTCTAGGAATTGAGCCACATCAATAGGTACTCAAAGTTGTAAAATGATTACAAACCTTGTACTCAAGAAGGGTCTCCTTTACCATGCTTAATTAGGGATGAAAATGGATAGGTAAGATATTCTAGTACTCGTTTTTATACTTGTGGTTAAAAAATGTAATTAAGTTTCATCTAGCATGAGTAATAACTTTGATATCATTTTTGTATCTATTACATACCTATATTTTTTTAAGAAACTAAACAACATTATATTAACATTTTGAAACAAAACGTTTACACCATTCAAAAAATACAACACCCTGCTATTCTAATAATCAACATCTCAATAGCAACCTAATTTCATATGCCTACATTCTACATATACTAATTCCACATATACTAATTCTAATCCCTGGGCAAACATAGCAAAAGATTGATGCTCCAATAAGAAAAAGTACATGTCCTATACAAATCAAATTTATATACCAGCTACTTCCAACATATAAACTGAATATAAACAAAAATATCTAGAGACTCCAATATACACAGCATGCAAAAAAAGTAACCTACATTTAGATTTATATTTACTCGAGACCTAAGAGCTAGCTAGCAAGATGATATAGAGGGATTAAATCATCGGGTAGCTGTGAAGCAATACCTACCGAGTTCATCACCTTATACCAAGCAGGTTGAGGAGACTTACAGGAAAGGAAAATGTGCTACAATATTCGCTCGTTACAATCTGTTAGGTACTTATATACTCATACTCGCACCCACGACCCACGTTTTACTTATGTATATAGATAATAATAAATTAATATTTTTTGCACATAAATAAACATAATATAAAAAATAAACCAACATAACATTAAATAGAACAAATTATAAAATACTCCCTAAAGTTTTGTATGATTACACATAAACCTATATTTTGTTTTACCATAACATTAATTAATATTGTAAAATTATTAAGAGTTATTTTATAAATAACTCAATTTCTTGTAAATTGTATTTTATCTTGTTAAATTTGAGTAAAATAATTATATGTCTCTTTTTATTTTATAATTATATTATTTATCATAGATTATAATAAAAATAATATTTGAGTTTAATTGGTACACATTCAATCACAACTTTTCATTTATGTGACTTTTATAGTAGTAATGAGTAAAATCAACAAATTTATCATGAATAAATGGTTGTGATAGAATATTAGTGTAAAAATATTTACACTTATAGTATATACCAATTAAACTCATAATATTTTAACATTATTGTTCACTAAAAATTATATTATGTAATTATATAATATAATTATATTAAATAATATTAGGGTTTAATTGGTATGTAAAAGATTTTTATACTGACACTCAATCATGACTTTTTATGTATGTGACTTTTAAAATGGTAACGAATAAAGTCAATAAATTCATCATAAATACAAGGTTGATTGTAATTAAATATCAATATAAAAATCTTTATACCAATTAAACTCATAATATTATATATATATATAAAGGTGAGGAGAGAATTAGGTATTACCCTACCTATTTCAACCCTATACCTACGTATATTTGAGTGGACTCATTCTTATGGATAATTATTTATCATAATAGAATATTTTTTGCAAATATCCATAAAATTTATCTTCATTTTGTCATGGCTAAACTTAACTGAGCCATAGGGCAAGACAGGTGATGATCTTCTACCACGTAGCTCCAATGAAAAATAGGCACACTGAGATTGATGATTGCGAGAGTATTTTTTATCATCTTCTATTAATTGTTGGTAGTGTGGGTTTGGTGGTTGGAAGGTGAGACAGTGGAGGAATGGTTCTGGTTGTGACAGTCACTGAGCTAGACAGTTGGGTGCAGAGATGCAATGTATTTATGTATGTGGGATATACTAGTATAGTAGCTGTACCCCAATAATAAGGTGGCTGAGGCTGGAAGAGAAGTTGTAATTTCTCTTCATTCAAAAAAATTATTATAATAACTAATAACATATGTGTCCGAGTTGGATGATACATGAGGATATCGTGAGCAATAATTAATTTATGGTAAAAGTGAGAGGAACATTATTATTAGGAGGAGAAGAAAAGGATGGTGACACTGGTGGAGCAATTTATGCGGTCAGTATGAAATGTTTGTGATTGAATCCAAAGAGTTAGACCGTGGGAATCCTGAGAGCTTATCCCATCACTTTGATACCTTGCAGTCGTGATTATAATAACGTTGAAATGATAAATAGCGACAAACTACAGTGGCGATGAAAATGAAGTCCACCCTGTCCAGTGTCCACAGATTCTTCTCACGCTAAAGACTCATCTATGTTTGCCAAATTGTCATAGGAAATAATGTTGAGTTGTTTAGTTGAAAAAATGTTTTTTATTTTTTATAAATTATTTTTATTTTTAAGTTTTTAATGTTTAGAAAATATGTTTTGTATTTATTTGGTATTTTTTATTTAAAAAAATATTGTTAAATTTAATCAATTTTAATAAAAATATTATAAATTATTTATATATAGTTTAAAATATATATTATTTTTTTATATAATTACAATATTGTTATTAAGTTTTCATAAAAGGTTAACTTCTGAAAAAACTGACTTTTTTTGTTTTCAGTTGTTTTTGAAAAATATTTTCAGCAAAATGTTTTCTAAATTATAATCAAACACATTTTTACTATTATTAATAGAAAATGTCCAAAACAAACATCACCTTAATAATCTACCATTCAGCTTGTGGTTCTAAAAGTGTTATTTTGGTTTTAAATTTTTCTATTATTTTTTTCTTAAATATATTTTTGCCTTGTCATTTTTTGTCTTGCTTTCTTAAATTGAAATTATATTTTTAATCTTTGAATTTCTCAAGATGCTATTTTCATCTCTTATAATTTTTGCTAAAAAGTTTTCTTTGTTTCTCAAATTTAGATAGTTCTTTTATCTTCTACATTTTAAAAATGTGTTTTTCCCCTCAATTAGAAAATAACTTATTTGGTCTTTAAAGTTGGCATCGCTAAAAGAAAGCCTATTATAGTATTTAAAAACTAAAAATGCATTTTGTTAGTGTTTTGTTAAAATAATTTTCAAAAACAGTTTTGATTTTTTAATTTTTAAAAATTTAAAAAAAAGGTGAAAGATTGTTAGTAGTTTTGAGTTTTGTAATTTTGTTTTGAAAACTCAAAATACAAGGATTATATGTTATTTTTTGTTTTTCATTAATAACACTTCCATAAATAAAGACATTTTTTTTTCATTTTTACATTTCTAAAACAATTTTCAAACCACATTTACCAAACAAGTTTTTTTTATCCTCTTCCAAAAAATAAATTTTAAATTTTTTTTTTCAAAAACTAAAAAAAAAAATGCTATTGGTTTCCTTAGCATTTCTACCACAATAACTTTTTATAGACAAATGTTAGTTGATTTGTTAGTGGAGAGATTCAAACTCTTTCTTCCTCCTTCTCTTTACATGTGAATTTTATCACTAAATAAACTTTATATCCCTATGGCCTCCATAAGTCTTGTTGTTTGTCTTTTCCATTTCTCCTCAAACCTTTTCTCACATTTTCTTGTACCCTTTCTCTACTATTTTCTTTCTCTTTCTTTCCCCCTCTACTTTTATGATGTGGATTATTATTTCTATGTACAATGATGACATTGTCCATTTTCATTATTTCCTTATTTATTTATTTGTTTGTGTGGGTGGGTATGCAGGGGTAGATGGGTATGCAGGTGTGGATGGGTGCGTACTTATTTTGATGAAATGTGTCTGCATGCGTACGTGTGTTTTTATTTTGATAAAATGTGCTTATTTAATTAAGAATGTGATTGGAATTGAGTGAATTAAATAATTTCTTATGGGAGAATGATGTTTAGTAGAGTGAAGATGAGTATAGATGACATGCTTTTGGATTGAGGTTGTTGGGCTAGTTTTAAGGGAACTTTTATTCAGAAAATCTAATTTTAAAAGTGGAGGTGTAGGTAGCAAGACTTAAAATCTAATTAAATATATGTAATAAATTAATATATAAATATAAAAAAAAACATAAAATTATTCATATATATATATATATACACACACATTTACACAATAATAAAGCTAATAAAGAAGAAAAGAAATTAGGAAAAACTATAAAAACAAAAATATTGAAAAGAATTAAAATTATATATAAAAAAAGACATTGATCAATTTTATAAAAAGTTTACTAATTTTATGATGCTAAAAAGTTCAAATATATATACATATATATTAATTAGATTAAAACTAATTTAATTTTAAATATTGTTTAGTATGTAATTAAGATTTTTTTAATAAAAAACAAAAAAGAAAAGGGAAAGAAGAAGAGAGAAAATAATTGAAAATAAAAAATAGAAAATAAAATTGAAAGAAAAATAAAAAAAATGAAAAGGCCGAATTTTCTTTTGAAAAAGTACACATATTGAAAAATTAGGAAAGGTAAAAATGTAATTTTTTAATATATATATATATATATTATAGGTTAAAACTAATTTAATTTCAAATATTTTTCAGTAAATAATTAAAAATATTTTAATAAAAATTAAAAAAGAAAAGGGAAAGAAGAAGAAAAAAGAAAATAATTGAAAATAAAAAGAAAAAAAATTAAAGAAATAAAAAAAATGAAAAGACCAAAAGTTTTTCAAGAAGGACACATGTTAAGAAAATAGGAAAAGTAAAAAGTAATTTTGAAAGCTTAAAAATTTCTTATATAATAACCGAGTTAGACAAAAAAAAGAAAAGGAAAAGAAGAAGAAAGAAAATAATTGAAAATGAAAAACAAAAAAGAAAATTAAAATAAATAAAAAAATTGAAAAGATCATTTTTTTATAAAAAGGACACATATTAAAAAAAACAAAAAATTAATTTTGTAAACCAAAAGATTTCTCGGTGAAAAAAAAAACATAATAACAATAATTTTTTAGGATACAACTTCTACGTCTAGGTAGTTTAAAATATTCTTAATTAATTATTTTAATATTAGAAAATATAAGGAAAGCAAAATAAAAAAATATATAAAAACAAAGGTAAAAAATAAAATAGAGAAAGTGAGAAAAAGACCAAAATGCACACAAAAGATACATGTGTTAAGTAATTAAAAATGTTAAAATAGCCTTTTTACTAGCCTAATACTTTTAAATAATATTTTAATAAAAATTTTAATAAATAGGAAAACATAAAAATAAAAATAAACATAAAATAAAATAGTGTTAAACGAAAAGGAGATAAAACAATTAAATTTAAAATACTCTTAATTAATAATTTTAATATTATAAAAAATATAATATTTATTAATATTATAAAAATATAATATTAAAATTATAAAAATACATCTAAAATAAAAAATAAACAATAATAAACATAAAATAAAATAATTTAAAAATAAAAAGGATATAAAAATTGAATTTAAAATAGAAAAAAGGATATTAAGGCAAAAAAATAAAAATAAAAATAGGAAAAATAAAAGAAAAAGAAATTTAAAATTAAAAAGACAAAAATATAAAAAGATGAACACATGTCCATAAGAAAGAAAGGCAAAAAAATAAAAAAATGGACACATCTTCCTCAAAGAATAGAGGCAGATTTATAATTTCCCTTACCCCAATTTTTCTTATATGTACACCGTAGATAAAGTTTTTTAAATTGTAAAATTTTAAAATATAATTTAGATTTTTTTAATTCTGAATACACTTATTTAGAAATTTATTTTTTATATTCTAAAATGAATGTTACCTTGTCTAATCAGATTTCAAACATGTGGTGCTTTAGCTGAAAAACATAAGGACATTTTTTTATTTAAAAAACTAATACAGGTGTAGAAAGCATCTTGAAGGGTGCAGGAAGTAGCATCCTTCCTTAAGCCCAGAAGAAGATAAGAGAGTGATTGTGGGCTTATTAATAAAAAGGAGGTAGAATGGTAGATTAACATTAGGAGGAGGTATGTTTAGCAATTATCATATGCTGTTTTGTGCCTCTCTCTCTCTCTCACTTGAAAGTACAAAGTTGACACACAAAGTGTTGGACTGTGCGTCGTCTGTGGCAGGAAGTTGGACGGTGTCTGTGTCTGTGTGGTGAGTGTAGAATAGCTAGTTAGGGTTTGTGCGACAATGACCAAATTCAGGAAACTGGGTCGACCCACAGGTCACAGAATGTCCATGCTCAGGTTATTTCATACTTTCAATTCATTCTTTTTTTGGGTTTCCAAACATGATTGATGAATCCTATTCCATTCCTGGTTCCCATTTATTCAGAACCATGGTCTCGCAGTTGGTGAAGCACGAGCGCATTGAAACTACTGTTGCCAAGGTACTAATTACAGCGACGGCGTTTTCCATTATGTCTGCCACTCAATTTCTCATTTTATGCATATAACCTGTTTGTAATTTGGTCGCAGGCCAAAGAGATCAGAAGACTCGCTGATAATATGGTACAGCTTGGAAAGGAGGTTTGTATCTTCAATTCAATTCAATTTATTTGCGCTGTAAGTTTAGCTATATGTGTAGCTTCTTTCATTTCTGTTCAAAGATCATTTTCAAAACAGGGTTGAATCTATTAAGGATGCACTGGAGTTGTGGACATATGATTATCTTTTCTGTTTAAACTTCTCCTTCGTGCTTTACTTCAAGTGTCCAATTCGAATTTTATTGAAGCCCTGTATTTGTTAGTGGAAATTGTCGAACTGCTAGTATGGTTGTCACCAATTTTATTGAGGGTTGAAGGTGGAAGAAAACTTTATAGAGATACCAAATTTGCTTATCCCACATTGTTGTAGAAGATGCGTTAGAACCAGTTTGGCATACAAAGCTCTAATATATAATTCAGGGAATTCTTTTGTTGACATTGATCGAAATCATCACTGGCCAATGTAGGCTGAAAAGTTACCTTAACTTATGTTGGCTAAAATAACTGTGATTGGCGTCAACTGAAAACAACTCTGACAAATGTTAGCTGAAAAAATGTTTATTGATGGGAACTGAAAAACCTTGACCAAAAACATGACTGACCAATATTTTTGTATTATTAAATATTGTTTAATATTAAAATAAATTTTTATATCTAGTGGGAATTGAAAAATAAAGTAATTTGAATTGAAAACATTTCAAATTGAATGTATTTCAATTTCCTTGAATTCACAAAATTCTTCATCCAAACGCATTAGAGCTTATACATTTGATTTTGTGAAACTTTGCATTGTGAATGAACTTGTTCCCATATGATGTATTAATTAGCATATGAATACACGATTACTATGTTTTCTGTTCTTGATCTGAGCTATTATGCCTTGTTATTTAATTTCTATTAGACTTTTTGGTTAACATTTGTCTGAATCACCACCTTTTTCCTCTATTAGTTGACGTGCAATCTTCCCTAAAACTTTGGCTGAATTTTGGCGTGAAACTGTATTCCATTTACTACACTGCTGATTGCTAGTGTAAGTATGCTTGACAGTGTGCAGTTCACTAGAAACAGAAATGTGGTCAATGTTTGTCACCTTGACTTTGAGAATGAACTTGGCAGAGTAACCATTTTGTTTTTTCATTAGCTTATTTTATGGGATTAGCCTATAGTTTACACTAAAAATTGTTTTAGGGAACCCAATGTGCTGCAAGACGTGCTGCTAGTTTTGTGCGAGGAGATGATGTCCTTCACAAGCTGTTTACAGAACTGGCTTATCGGTACAAGTAAGTAATAAACCTGATATAATTTCAGTTGTCAGTTTATGGTAGTAAAGTTGCAAGACTGACCAGGCATTGTGTTGTGCAGGGATAGAGCTGGAGGATACACCAGATTGCTTCGGACCCGTATTCGAGTGGGTGATGCTGCACCAATGGCCTACATCGAGTCAGTGCATTGCTACTTAATATTTTATAGTCTGGTTTTAGACTCTTTTTAGGTTCTGTTATTTGGGTAAACCCTAGTTGAGTTCACTAAAAAATAATTTTTTCTTCTTGTTCTTGATGCTGCCTGTCTGTCTAATCTCGTGTTATAGTTTAATCCTTTAAATGTCCAGGCTGCTTAGAATGAGGATTTGATTTTGAAACTTTGTCTTTAAAAAAAAAATGCTTTGAAACAGGTTTATTGACAGAGAGCACGAGCTCAGGCAGTCAAAGCCACCTACTCCTCAGCCACCACAGAGACCACCTCTTGATCCTTGGGCGCGTTCTCGTCTCACCAGACAATTTGCTCCTCCTAAAGAGGAAAAACCTGGTTCTGATTTGTGATTCATTTGAATGTAATGTCGAGACTCCGTTTTCTCCCCATAGAATTTTGGTCTTGCTCAATGACATATGGTTTGTAAAAATAAAATTATTGTCTGCTTATTATTGGAGGAAAATAATTTTCATAGCTATGTAAAGATATTGGATCTGCATTTATGCATCCATATTTTTTTGTTGAAAATATGTACATCTACAAGAAGAAAACTGTAAGGTAAGTAAAAATCAAAGCCTAATTATTACCTAACCCGTCTTGTTTAAACATTCGACACTGTAAGTTTGATGTTAGATCATTAAACCTTAGTTTTGTTAGTATAATATTTAAAGTGCAGAGGGACATGGTTGTATGCCCACGCATAATTATTAGATACCATGGAGTTTCTTTTAGTTTGTCATTCCTTTTGAGAATAAAAGTTTCCAATTCTTTCAAATGGAAGACAACGATGTTTGTAAATTGGTACCTTACTGTTCTGCACTCGCAGATGTCAAAACCGAACCTCTCCAAAAAATGGAAAGCAAATGGAAAAAACTTGGAAGCGTAAAATCTGCTCCATGATGCACAAGCAGGCAAGAAATATAACCTTTGCTTGCAGTGCAAGCCTTAGGTCTCCATATTTGCATATCTAATGCCGTTTCGGTAGAGTATAAAGAATTTTATATTTGTCAAGGGCTCAATATATTTATTTTTTATTTATCGTAATTGTAATGCATGGGATGGAATACCAGGCAGACGAAGTTATGAGTACAAGGTAAGGGAAAGAGACTTGACGTTATTTAAATAAAGAAAAAAGAAGTAATCCAATCTTACTCAATGCAGCATTTTTGCTAAGAGTAATAGTTGGAAAACTAATTTTTTAGGATTTATATAAACACCTCCTAATTTTAATATCTGCAATCTCGCTTGGTGGTACACTAACCACTAGCCAAATTTGAAAATAACTTGGCATTGCTTATTCTTGAATCTTCTGTGTGCCTTCTTTTATATCTAGAAGATTATTTGGAAAATTGATGTTTTAATATCATGTACGACATAGGTTAGAAGAGGGATTTTGAGAAGGTAATATCTAATATCAAGTGGCAAAACATTACAAAATAATCATGTTTTAAGCTCATAAATGTATGAAGTACACTACATATATGATTCATTACCATTAATTAGGTTATGGTTTGTAACGGATGGATCTCAAGTTGATTTGGCAAAAGGAACTACTTTGTTAAGGGGTATTCAATAACCCAATTGGATTAAATTTGAGATAAAATAAAATTTGATCACATTGGATTGGATAGAATTTGTAGAAAATATTTAATGATCTAATTCAATCTAATTTGATTAAAAACGGATTGGACTAGATCTACGATATTAAAGAAAATCTTTTAAATCTATTTTTTCTTACAAAATATAAGAAATAAAATAATAAAGATACAAAATTGTAAGTAAAATATTAAAATATATATTATTTTTTCAAAATAACATAAAAGTAAAATTACATATAAAAATAATTTATATAAATGATAAAATATAAATTCTAAAAAACTAAAAGCAATAAAATTTAATAACTTGTAATTTTTATTACAACAATAGTTGATAGATTCTTTTTTTAACTTATCTTTAATGTAAATAATATTTAAAATTTTAAATTGTATTGTAACTTTCTCTATTTATACCCCTTTATATATATATATTAATCTTTAATAATTTGATCTGTTTATAATAGATTTAATCAAATTTTATTGATTATATTTAATTTAATTTACAAATATAAATGAATTGATTTAGATTTACGGGATTTATGTATAAACATGGAACACCGAACATTTATTAGTAGGCCTAGGTTTGTTTGAACAGAGAGATGAGGAGAACCTTCAAAGGTATTGGTGTGTTGAAATTGAATGTTGAGATTTGAAAACATCCCTAAAGTCAGGCTTCCGTACGGTTTGTGGCAAAGAAAGAAAAGCAAAGGATAAAGTGGGTCTTTTCTCATTTTCCGTGACATGATGTGAAATACTAGAGTTTGACTAATAACTTTGCTTGAGGAAATGACGCAGGTTGTGAGAAACTAAGCAATGGGTAACTTGTTTTTTTAATCTGTTCACTAGGTTTTTACCATTTATTTTTGTGGGTTCTTGAGGCAGGTTGCGGGTCGAGTTGGTTGGGTTCATAATGTTTATAATTTACAAAAAGTATAAATTTAAAACTAAAATTAGAATAAAAAAAATTAGTGTCATAATCTTAAAAAATGTTTTAGAGTGAAAAAGTACATTTATTTATATATATATATATATATCGATTAAAGAAAATAAATGTTAAACAATTAATATTTTTATAATTGATTAAAAAAATTACAAAAATAATAATATTGAATACGTGTTTTTTTATGAGTATAATTAGTATGAATTATATTAATTATTTAAGAAAATAAAAAACAAAAAAAGAGAATTATTATTAATTTTAAAACAAAAAAATTTATATATATATTATAGGCAGGTCAGATCGGGTATCAATAGATTTTGAAAACTAAACTCGCACCCACTAGCCACAACCCGTTTATAACCACAGTGTAAATCGTTTTAACTTGCTAACTTATCTGAAACTAATTGAATATTAATTTTTTTTTACAGATTTGTTGAGTTGGGTCAGGTTACAGTTTTGTGCCTACCTCTAGACATAAATCCTCAGGCAGAACTATGATGGGCAATAAGTCAATTGTTAGAGTTGTATCGGATATAGTAATATAAGTTAATTTGGATCAATAACTAGCTACCTCTATATATATATACTTACTGAAAAAAAAAAAAGAATTATGGTACATAAAAACTGTGTTTTATTACTGAAAGTGTTTATTTGATAGATTGATAAGCCAATACGAATATATAGAAGCTGACCATAAATTATAACTAATCACCACATTGTTAAATAGCAAAGCCTATATATATATATATATTAACTAATACCAGAATCTGATAAACATTAATTTGCCCATTATATTTAGGCTAACTCATACAAACTAGCATACTAGTATATAGCACTAATAGAAAAAAACATAAAAGGTTAACCCAAGATCACGAGAGATTAGACTCTCTAACGTACATTAAGGAATTTTTATGAGAAAAGATACGTAACGTGGACATCAAATCAAAATACACACACCATACAATTACACTTATTTGTTTGAAATGTAAAAGGTAAAGTTTGATTTACAAATTATAAATGAATACCCGCACAGTAACGTACACCCAATACTTCCCTTTGACATGACATTTATATTATATTTTATTAGTTAATATTTTTCTCTTTTATTTTTTATTATTTAAATAAAATAAAAAATTTCAATTTGAATATGTGTGGTATGTTACTGTTGAGTGGTTCATGTATCATCACTTTAAAAAAAAAATATTCCATGTCTTAACAGACAAAAAATTATAGAAGTAAGACATGTTCCGTTAATATTTTTTTGTCATACAAAAAACAATGTTAATATAATATTGTATTATATTCAAATTATAATATTACTAAATAAGGTTATATATTATTTTTTATTAACAGCTAAATATATACTTATTAATGAAAATTTTATTGATATGAAAATTAATGCACAGCATCAGTGCAAAATCATATTGTTAGTATAAGTTTATAATATAATAACAAATATTTTTTATTAGATGAAAGTTATACCAATAATTAGAGACAAGTCTAACAATTACCATATCTTTTCTATTAAGGTAAGACATTTTTATAATCTAATATGCATTTTTTTTCTTTTGAAAATGATGTATACAACATGTTTACTATTTAATATGAAAGTATTATACAAGGAGAAAAAAATAAAGAGTATCAAATACGTGTTTTGTACTGAATATAAAAATGTGTGTGTATATATATGATTATTTTTTTATTAATTATTGAAAGAAAATTGTGTGATAAGGGTGGAAAATAAGAAAGTGTACAAATATCTTTATTCTGTTACTATATATATAATAATAATACTAATAATAATAGACAGCTCTGGTGGAATGGTCCGTTATTGAGGGTCAGATAGGATATCAGCACCCATCGTTTAATTTGAGCAGCTTTGCTTTAATAACTGAATAATATTAAGACAAAGAGAAATAAAATATAATTAATTAAAGACTAGCTAACTAGTACGTGTGAAGGCACATCATGGAATGAAATTAACATTAACATAATTAAATAAACGAAGGATAATAATAATGACAGTTGTACACGTGGGAGAAAGGGTATCAGAGATGTCTAGTTTAAGAGGAAGAAAGACAGAGGTCCTATGTAGCTCACTGTAACAATGTGAAGAGGCTTCACATGGGAATTGTGTGATGTCTTTCTGTCTCTACTAAACCTCTCTAATACCGAACAACATTTATTTCTAGAGAAGGGAATAGAAGATGGAAGGTAAAAATATGTGATACCTTAAAGTAAGATTCCAGCTTCTTCTTCAAAGTCGTATACTCTATCTTTATTTGTTGGAAGCTCCTGAGGCAACTGAAAAAGGGTTTTACATAATTCTTAGTTAATAATTACCACATTACTTAATCATTCATAACTTTAGTTATTTCTCAAAAATTTTAAATTGTATAAGTTACCCCTCTAAGTTTTCTGCTGCGCAATATTCCCTGAATCTCCTACATTCCTCTTTCACCTTCTTTGCTCCGATGCTGTCCATAAATTCACAACTATACGTTCAACTAAATGACTTAAAATTTTATTTCTGTTCAGAATTTTTTGAGTAATAATAATTATATAATAATCATAAACTGTTTATTTAAAGCAGTTTTACATGTTACTTAATTACATATTATCATTTAAATATTTTTTTTAAATAATATTATATAAATAAACATATATATTTTTATATATATAATCATATTTGATTCGAAAATTATTTTATATTCTTGTATAACTTTTTTCATAAAAAAAATCTTACCTTGAAATGAAACAATATCTCAATTAAGATAAAAATACATTAAGGAAAAACAAAAATTAAGTTATACATATTCTTGATTAATCTGGATTGAAGCATTTCACCTTGAGCAACTACCCTTGAATTGATGCATGTGGTCATCTAGCTTGGTGAAATTCGGAGGGTTACTCATCCTGTGTAGTGCATAGCACATTAATTAGAGTGAAAAATGTTACAACTAGTATATGTTGAAATCATTTTTAAAATAATTTAACCATCAACTAATTATAAATCACTATAGATATAATATTTTAAATAATTATTCTAAAAGTCAACAAAAATAAGAAATTAGAATGCATGTACTATTAATTTTGTCGTTTTATTACAAAATATTAAAATATTTATTAATAAAGTCAGCAAATTTATATACTTACTTAATTAAATTAATGATTGTGTAAAATTTTTCACATGATTTGTTATATTGTTATAATGGGGTGGTAATGTAAAACTGATTTATTTATCAATGTATGACCGAATATAATTTTTATTTATGAAAATAATAATTATTATAAAAATTACAGTGCTCTTTGTCTTGAGATAATATTTGACTTACAGTGCTCGTTCTATGTTATAGACGAATCTTACAGAGTCACTGTAGAAAAGGGTCACAATTTCTTCAACAAAATTGGGATTAACATCGTCTTGCAACTCCTCTAACTGGATGAATTGCTCATCAAGAAAACCCTACAACACATACCTGAATAAAGTTAAATTCTACACGTGCAAAGGAAAATATTCAGATAAAAATAAAAAGGAAGGAAAATTTTTTAAAGAGATTCTCTCGGAATTCTGAAAACAAAGGGCATAAAAACTAAAAAGAATACAAACTATTATTGTATCTTTTATTTAAAACCTTTTCATGACCATTTTCAGTAGACGACATTTGTTTCGTTTGACAAAATGTATATTGCAATTTGCAGCACTTATAATCTTATGTTACTTGTAATATACTTGTTTTTACAATTCTAATAATAATGTACTGCTTTACACAAATTTATGTGACCACATTTCCTATTTATTCTTACCTAAATTATTAAAAGCAGGGTTATTTTTTATCATTAAAAGCTGGTTACTTTAAGTTCTAAAACGTTTTTATTAAAAAGTTTTTTTATAAACTTTTTTACTAAAAAGTTCATTTTAAAAAATTATTAGCTTGAAAATTTGTTTCTCAAAATAAGCAGAAAATTATTATTATTATTATTATTAAATAAAAAACAGGTTAGACAAATACATAAAAATTGTAAGAAAATGCTTAACTTATTAAAAAATATTTTTTCTAAAAAAATATAAAAGAAAAATACTCTAAATATCTTCTGCTCTTTTATATGGAAACTTCTTAGAAAGTTAGTTTAATCTATCTTGATCCATTTAAATTTTTTCTTCAAATTGTCTGGTGTATTAATTTTTTATTATAAAACACCATTAATTATTCCACATTTTATAATCAATCAACAGTAACGTGGTAAATTAATTTCTTAATTACTGATCTCTTCCTTAAAAAGATAGGAAAATATTATTAGTCAAAATCATCTCTCTCGTTAACTGCGACGGATAACATAAATATTAAAAGGTACAATAATTTAAGATTAAATTTAGAAAAATTATATAAATTATTAATAAATTTAATATTACTACTTAAATTATTTTTTTGTGAAGTGGTTAAAATAATTATATATAGGATTAAAGGTAAAAAAAATTCAAAATTATTATTTTTCCATAATAATGTGTTTTGAAAACTAACCTTAATATTAATATTATATTAAAAATTAAAAATTATTAATGACAAAATTAATATACGTTTACAATATTTATTTTTAAACAAATTTCTTCAAATGTGCGACATTTGTTTTAAAACGGAAGAAGTATAAATTATACAGTAAAAAATTTTAAAAGATATTATTTTTGCTTCTGCATCTCTTTTTTCTTTTGTTGGTAAAACTACAAATTTAATTATCAATATTTCTCGTTGGGCAATGGATGGACTAGGTTGTTAATTAAATAACAGATTGTCAATACAGAAGAAATAAAAATAAAGAAAGAAAATGATAATCTCTTTTTTCTAAAATGATGAAGATTTAGTTTTTGAAAAATATTTCAAATTGATATATTCTATTTTTTTAATTAGATATTTAAATATTTATTCCAATTATGTACTCTATATTAAGTGTGGTTGTGTTGGAAAATTTAATAATACATATATTAAGAATAAGAAAGAAAATACATATTTTAATAAATTTATTCCCTAATAAATATGTTTTTAATACTTTCTTTTAAGAGAAAATGAGACATCATATAATAATAATAATAATATAAAACTTTTCTACATCTTTAATATATGAACTTTAAATAGGGGTGAAAAAATGCACCTATCGATCCTATTATGACTCTTCACCTATTTAAAATAGATTAGCTATGCAAACTACCATAGTTAGGATGATCCATGTAGTTTAGTCCATTCCACCATTAGGTTTGGTTGACGAGTCAGTGAGTCGATCTTCCAAATTTGAGAAAATAATTTTTTTATTTTTGTTTTTTTGAAAAATAATATGTGATTTAATTTTAACAACACATTTTTTATTTTTCAATAAAGTTATAATTTTACAAAATAAATGAAAACATCACAAAAAAAAACTTTGCATCTTTGGTTTTATTTACTTTACAATGTCATAACTTTACAAAAAGAAAATGACAAAACTATGATAAATTTGATTTTATTTTCTTAAGGAAGTAATTTTTAAAATTTTGTTTAATAATATATTTTATTCTTTAATTATTATAATTGTTTTATTGATTTATATAAACAATATTTTTAAAAAATAAAATAAAATCTTGGTGGTTCAATCTACGGAATCTAAAGTAGATCAAAATGAAATGATAAATTCAATACATCATCTTGGTCTTATCAAAATGATGACATGATTAAGCTAAGTCATCCCTATCTTTAAATATTTTCCTTTTGTAAAACAACCTTAACTTATTCATTTTGACGTTAAAAAAGTTACAAGTATTATAAAGATATTGGTTAAAGAATTAAAACACATTTTATTAAAAATATAATAATCTTATATAATTTCCCAGCACAACTCCTGTAATAAAAATTCTTTTATGATTCATTAATTCTTCAGAAAACATGGTTAGCATAATCATAAAAGAAAGAAAAAAAATCAATCACAATACAATGTTATTTAGCTAAAAAGTTTAATAACAATATATAGGAGATTTATTTACTCTAAATTTAAGTATAACATATTTATTATTTATTTTTTTAAAATTTAATTTTTAAAATTAATTATTTATTACCATTCTTAGATACATCTCCTTCCATATAAAATAAAGTTGTATGCACATTACATATATATCAGTTTATTTTTTTATACTTAATTGACACAATCAGCTAATAATTTAAATTAAAGGTGAAAAATCTAACGGTGTAATTAAAAATAAAAAACTCTTTGCTATCATATATTTCAGTTTATGATTGTATGATAGTTGAAAAAAAGTATATTGGGAGTTAATTCTGGTTAAATTTAGCATTTAAATAAAATAATTTTAAAAACTAAAATTAATAGTTTTCTTATTCTATAATTTCTTTCAATCAATATTAAAAAATAAGGATATTCATTAGGTTGGCCGACCCAAAGACCTAATCTAATTCAAAATGATTAGGATAGTTTTTTTTAGATTGGATGAAATCCAACACAACCTGATCAAACTCAATCTTCTATGGGTTGAGTGATGAGTTCAATGAGTTAAACTCGAGACTCAATCCAACTCGATAATAATATTATATTATTATTTATTATTTTAAATTAAAAAAATATCTTTAATAATTTAATTTATAACTCCTAAGTCGAGGCTATCACGTACTGAGACAAATACTCTGCATTGCAAGGACACACCCTCACTCTAACTGGCTAATGTTTATTGTAGATAAAAAACTAATAATGAATTCCCAGATGATAGTTTAAAAGACATATGGAGATTGATTCTTTATATTATCAGAATTTATTATTTATTTTTATATTACAACAATAATATATACTATTCTTTTAAAAAAAATATCCTAAAAATATATATAAAAAATGTTCTAAACATTAAATTTATTTTTTAATTATTTTTTTAAAAATAATGACCTAATTAACTTAACTCAATCCAACTCATTTAATAATAGGTTGAGTTGGATTTGATGAGAAAAAAACAAAACTCAACTCAACCCAACACAACTTGTAAACACCTCTATTAAAAGAATTAAAAGACCACTCTATTTAACATTTTTCTAAGACAGATTTATTATTAGTTAAAAGATTTAATTAAGTTTTTAGTTCCTAAAATTTGACTAAATTTAACTTTTTATCCCTGAAAATTGAAAATAATGTTTTTGTTTTTGAAATTTCAAGCTTATATTATTTTCAATAACTAAATTTGACTAACTTTAACTAAATTTAGGATAAAAAAATATTTATAATTTTTAGGGAAAAAAGTGAAATTTAATCTTAGAGACTAAAAATGTAATTAAGTGTAGTTAAAATTTATTTAAATTATAAGATAATAGCTCATTAATTAAGATCTGACATTCGTAATTTGACAATTTAAATTATTTTGGTCAATAATAAAAATGATAAAAAGGTGTAATCGTATTATTTATATTAAAAGTAAAAAAAAAAAGTGCTGACTTTGGCAATAGAAAAGTTTTGGCATAATAAAAAACAAATGTAAACAAGAAAAATAAGTAGAAACTAAATAGTCAATGGTAAACAGTAAAAACCTCATCAAAGAGTGAACTTCGCATGAAGACCGCTTGTTGTCTGAACCTAGTATTGTCCATGTCTCCTTTTGTTGAGAGCGATCAAAGCTTTGGACAGAAAATCAAATCAAAGTGACAAATAAAAAGAAGGGTCAAGTAAGCATTTGGATATTTTTTACTTCTTCCAATGCCCAACTCTGATGAAATGCCATGTGATATTTATAGCATTTATCACTACACTGTACACTACATATAATGTGATGATTGGCAGACAAAAAGGCAAAAAAAAAATCAGAGAATATTATTCACTAATCATTCATCCCTAAAACTAGAACTAGACAGCAACCTCCCTATATTCATTTGTGTCCTCGTATAAAGTAGAACATGCAATTACAAGGAATATTACTCAACCAACATATCATCGTTTCAACATATATATTCTTTCAAATTGAAAATTTTTGCTTTTTATTTTTCGCAATTTTAATCATCTATATTTTTTGCAATTATAATCGCACTATTTTGAAAAATTACGATTTTAGTCTCACTATTTTAAGTTAAAATTGAAACTTTGTGATTATAACAAAATTCAACAAAATTATTTAATAAAATGATTTGTCAAGAGGTCTTGTTAAATTGATTGAATGCATGAGTTGTTGTAAACCCTGTTATACTTTAGGGTTTAGAGTATCAACAAATCTAATAAAATGATTTATAACTAGAAAATTTAATAAAAACCTGGGTGATATATAAATTCGGGTTGTGAATCTTTTAAGTTTACTGGTTTTAAACATTTTTTTAAAGATTCAGACTTGTAAAAAAAAATTAACTCTGATTCATGAAACCTATAAACTTTACAATAAGTTTATAGGCTCACAGGCTTATGGATTTGGTCTATAGTCAGGAGCAAATTTATTATTTTGATTATTAGTTTGTATTAATACTGTGAATATATGTAAATTATAATATTTTAAACTTTTAATATTTTAAATTTTTATAAATAATGAAATAATTTTTAATACGATATATCATAATTTAGTTAATTATATATATATATAAATTTAAAAGACCCACGTAACTAAAAAAAGTTAATTTATTTTAACGATAGAAATTATCCCGCCATTTAAAATACAAATTGTGTTAAAATTGACTAGACCGGTATATTTACAATACGATGTTACATCACCGTTTTCTCATACTTTAAACACACTAGATCTATGTCAGTAAAGTCTCAAGCATCTACCACAATTGTGTGTATGAAGCGCAATATCCCATCAATACGTGGCATAAATTATTAACGGTTTAATATATATTTTTTACAAGGGATTAAATGTGTTTTTACTTTTTATAATTTTTAGTTTCTAGAAAAGGTTTTTACCCAAATACTTATCATCCTAATAAGTCTTTGGATTTTGTTAAGTTGTTTATAAACTTATTTGTCAGGACGTGCATGTTATCAGAGCAAAGCAAAAAATAACATGAACTAACAATCTATTTATAATTTGGATTTGAATTCTTGTCGATAGGTCATAAAAGAACTTGTGATTAGTGAGCGATTATTCGTTACGTAAGTAAAGGTTACAACATACATTTATTATCGTTAAATTTACTTTCCATACAATTCTTATCATCTTCATAAGTCATTTTTAATTTGACCATGAATGGCGTTCAATAACTTTTAGTTTCGTATCTCAAATCAATAAAAAATTGTTTAAAATCATATCAAAAGTAAAAAATAATTATAATTTTGAAAAGATGATTTATTTTTAAAATATAAAATATTAAAAGTGCATGTAGACTATAATAAATAAAATCGTTTTTTTGTTAAGTAATATATTAGCATGAAAATCACGTATAATAACATTTTCATATGAAGACATAATTAAGGGTGGAAAAGCTGAAAAAAAAAAATGTAAGTACAGAATATAGAACGAGATATTTTAAGTCATCCTTTCATTGGATAAAAATAAAAGTAAAGAAAGAATATAAAAAAGAAAGGATGAAGAAGGCACCCACTACATTTTTGTCTGTCTTAATTAGAATATAGATGACAATAACAGTTTCGTCTCTTCTTTGTTTCCTCGTCGTCCTTATAGGAAGACAATTTCAATAGGTTAATGACATTAGAAAATCCAATAGAAAATTACTGTATAAGCCTAAACAATAATTGATTTGTACAATTACAATTACTTAACTAATATTTTGGTATATACGGTCAGCGTAGAAATATATTCAATCATAATAATTTATATGAATTTTAGAGTAGAGTAAAGTAAACAATATTACCATGAATGAAAGATTGTGATTAAATGTCAATGTAAAAATCTTTACAGAGATAGATATGTCAATTAAACTCTCTCTTTTATTTCTGTGAGTTTCTAGATTATTCTCTTTAAAAAATATTGTTGGTTTCAATGTAGTTAGAATCGCATGTATCTCGATACGATACATGCAATTCGATACAAGTTGGAGCTCAAGCGATGTGAATCGGAAGTTGTATCTTTTTTGGGTATAAATCGGTTTCGAATCGCACGAATCAGTGGAGAATCGTGTGAATCGCGAGTTTTGGGAGAATCGTGCGATTCAAACCTAATGTTTTCTGCGTTCCGAACCAAGTTGGGTTGCGTGACCTGGATTCAAAATAACCCTATTTTTACTCCTTTTTTAGACGAAAAAGGGTCTAGAAGGAAGGGGGATTGCCGAAAAATGTCCGTCCCTAATGTCCAACAAGCTTCTTTGAGAGAAACACACTTCTCTCTCCTTCGAAACTCTCCTTCTCTGCAACAGGGCTCATGTCCCCACTATAACTCATCTCCTTCTCTCTACAACTCTTTTCTCTACAATGTTTGTCTCTGTTGTTTATGATATTAGATTGTTGACTTTTGCGTGGTAAGTTTAGGGGTATAAACTTATTTTTGCTTATTTTTGGTTTAGGGTTTGTTGAAGGCTCTATGTTTAGTTGTGCAACAGCAAACATCTCTTTTTATTACCTTGTGGCTATTATTTTGTACAATTGTTTGTCTTGAATTGAAACTTATATATCACTATATTAGTATATAATTGCTTGAATTCAAATTGTCATTAGACATGCATATGTTTTTATTTTAAATACATTTCTTGATGTTAAAATACTACTAAAGTACTTATTTATTTATTTATATATATATATATATATATATATATATATATATATATATATATATATATATATATATATATATATATATAATTTTTTAGTGGTTATGAATCTTACGATTCACCATACGACTAGATTCAAGATTCAGAAATTTAACTTTCCGATACATAATGTATATCTCGATTCAACTATCATGGTTGGTTTTATTATCGCAAATCTTCTCAACAAAGGTTATCTGTTGATATTTGAGAATCCAATTGATACCATTATGAAACCACTAATATTTTTACTGTGCCGCTGGATTATTTTTGAAAAAGAAACTATATGATATTTTTAAAAATATTTTTATAAATCAATAAAATTACTTATTTTTAAGTTTTTGTTTTTCTAATTTAAAAGTCATGTACTATAGCTTTACATCATCATTAAATCATAATCTACCGGTTTATATAATTTAATTTTTATATAATTTAATTGTTTATTACAAAAATGCAACAAACTTATGCTAAATGATAAACTTATATTGAATGACACTGCAAGAGCATCAATCCTACTGTTTTTCTTAACCGAAAAGTTATATTGTTATTCTCAAAAACATTTTTATAACAATTTTTTTCTTAAAAAGTTCGCGATAAGTCATTCATTGTGTCATTTTCTGCAGAAGCATTGTCTATCCGATCAATCTAAAGTTGACATGAATACACACAAAGTAACTTTATGGGCTGCTTTTTCCCTAAAGATGGAGAGCACCTTGCTCAGTTGTATTGATAGAATAGATCTAGAGGGAGGGAACAAGATGAATAATTCAGACACAGTAAATATCTATCATCGTAAATCCAAAAGATATTCTATTAATTTTAGTGTTGAAAATAAGCTATAAATTCTGAGTCTAATTGCACATCAAAATTTATTTCATTCGTGCATTTCATTTGCTAACAGTTTATCTAGTATACATGGATCGCAAACTTAGGCAATTGGCAAAATATATCCATCCCCTCATACGAATTGAAATAGCATAAACATTACGTCATTTTTTTTATTTGCAAGCGAGAATCTTACTTTAAATAAACCAATGGTGGACCCTGGGCTTGGCATGTTGTCTATTTTCCAGTTCAACCCTAGCAGCATACTGTTTCTGATAAGAGACACATCATTTATTCTTTTGGTGACCATAAAGAAAAGAGAACGAAAGCAAGCATACATTTAGCAATACCATGGTCTTTAGTATTTCTCTCTAATTGTTTCTGCAGATTCCAAATCACATTCACATCTATTCATCGAACTAATTCTGTGGAACTTCCGTCTAAATCAGGAAAAAAAAAGGAGACTTATTGCTGTATATAAAACAAACAAACAAAAAAACCCTGGATGAGAAATACACGTACTACGTATAAACTGATTGGAGGATTAGTATTCTTCCTTGCTGTAAGTATTCGATGCTGATAAGAATGCCACTGGCGTCATTAAACACTACCAAATATCACTCCTACAATCTTCATAAGGGCTTGCATGCATGCTTATTGTAGCAACAAATTAATGGAGTTGTGTGAACTTTCTCATTGATGTTTTTATTAATATTTATTTCCTTGGTGGTAGCATCTGCCTAGAAATAAGTTGAAAAAACATCACCAATTCTTTTGTAAAATGAAGGTATGCCAAATGATTAGTAAAATGAAGAATGTTAATGAAAATTAAATTAATAAGAACCAACAATGGGTTGTGTCGTCATCATGACAACATTTAGATTTAAGGTGTGGACCAAGTCCTGTGTGTCATTCAAATACAATGGCTGAAGAATTCATCATAAAATACAATTAAAATAATGGAAGAGATTTAGAAAAAAAAATAAAATAAATGAAGGCAACAGCCAAACTCAGAAATGTGGAGGAGATATAAAGCCCATTGTACAAATAACTAATGCGGTATATTGGCTTTGCGTCAAATCTTTCCATTTCCAGTAGTTCAAGCATACGTCCATAAGATTACTCCAACATTGAGGCCGATAATAAATCATCCAAAAATTAGCTTTTAAGCTGCTGTCTCCAATCTTAATTTATTAGGCATCAATTATAACTGTCTCTTCAAAAATCCCATTGCTTGGTATACATTATGAAGTGTAGAATCCGCTATATCTGCTGCATTTCTAGCACCTTGTGCCAAAACTCCATCTAAATAACCTGAATCGGACATTATTTCCCCATAGCGAACCTGCAAAAGTTGGGGGGAAAAGGTGTGATAATGCAGACCCCACGCTCACTAAGAAAAAGAGTACAAGGAACAACTTTTGTAAGGGAAACAAACAAATATGTCTAGTAGTGAGCAATAAATGAAAAAGGAACGGTGAGACTACAAAATAGAGGGAAGTGAAAGTGCTATGAGGACTAATTCTTAAGTAATCTTAGCCTTTTAGTTCTTGACTGAATAACCGTATTCAATTATAGTGAAAAGTGAAAAGTGAAAAGTGAAAACTAACCATAAACTTGTGCATAACCCTATACAAACACATTCTGGAGATTGACTCCCAGATCAACAAATTTCAGATTCCAGAAGTGACTTGTTAAAAGTCAAATTTCCACCACTATGAACTGCACTAAGTACATCAGCTAACAAAGGTGCAAGACCCAGCCAGGTAAAGGCAGTAAACCAGTGTAATCACTGTCTAAGTCCCTTTCAGAGCATATCAACCCTCGACCATTAAGAATAGGTTGTGTTTAATTCCACTCAAACCTGTTTGACCCACTTGACTTGTTCAACTTAGTAACTAGCAACATGTGAATAAAACCGATTCTTTAACAATTAATAGAAAATGTATTTATGTAGTAAAGAAATTTCCAGTTAATTTAGGCCTTATTCAGGTGGTTTTTGATTTCCAATTTTAAAATTTATAAAACCAAAAACTTGTTTTAGTTTTAAGTTTTTAAACCAAAGTTAGATGCTTAGAAATAGAAACGGTTAAATGTTAAAAACTAAGGTGACATTTGGTTTGAGAAAATGTTTTCTATTTTCATTTTCTGAAAATTGTTTTTATTTTCAAATTTTCAACATTCAGAAAATATGTTTGTTTTCACTTGATATTTTCATTTTTAAAAATTAATATTGTTAAATTTAATCAATTTTAGCAAAAATGTTATAAATTATTTACATATATAGTTTAAAATATATTTATATATTTTTTTATATAATTACAATGTTGTTGTTAAGTTTTTCTATACTGTTAACTTTTGAAAATACTGAAAACAACTTTTGTTTGTTTTCAGTTGTTTTCTAAAAATGTTTTCAGCGAAAATGTTTTCTAAATTGTAACACTTGAATATAGAAAAGCTTGAGATAATTTTACTCAGCTTAGAATCTCTTATTAAATAGAGATACAATACAATCTAGAAACTCAGAGTGGTGAATACAACTACCACCAACCTCTGACATACAATAATAAATGAAACATAATATACCTCAACTAACAACTAATAACCAACATCTAACATTAATTTAACACTCCCCCTCAAGCTGGAGTATATAAATCATATGTTCCAAGCTTGGAAATCAAGTATTCAATCCGAGGACCCTTTAAGGGTTTGGTTAATAGGTCTGCAAGCTCGTCATTAGTACCAACAAATTCGGTCCTAATTTCCTTGGACAACACTTTTTCCCTTACAAAGTGACAATCAATTTCAATGTGTTTAGTCCTTTCATGAAATACCGGATTGGAAGTAATGTGGATAGCTGCCTGATTATCACAATAAAATTGCATTGGAGAAATTTCACAGAACTTCAATTCTTGTATGAGTTGTTTAACCCACACCAACTCACAAGCTGCAAGAGCCATAGATCTATATTCAGCTTCTGCACTAGATCGAGCAACAGTCTTCTGTTTCTTACTCTTCCATGAGATAAGATTACCACCAAGGTACACACAATACCCAGTAGTAGAGCGTCGATCTGTATCGGATTCAGCCCAATCAGCATCACAATATCCAACAATTTGGCTATTTCCTTTATCTTCGAACAACAGACCCTGTCCTAAAGCCTTTTTTATGTACCTGAGAATACGCATTACTCCATTCCAATGATCAACACAAGATGAATTCATGAATCGACTTACAACTCCAACTGCAAAGGAAATATATGGCCTCGTAATAGTGAGATATATGAGCTTCCCAACCAGCCTTCTATACCTTTTTGGATTTGAGTATAAGTCTCCCATATCAGCTACTAATTTCTTGTATGGGTCCATAGGACTATTGACTGGCTTACAATCAGACATTTTTGTTTCCTTCAGAAGATCCAAGACATACTTCCTCTGGGAAACTACAATGCCTTCTTTGGATTGAGCTACTTCTATTCCCAGAAAATATTTCAGATGACCAAGATCTTTTGTTTGAAAATGATTGCATAAATGTTGCTTTAGTTGAGATATTGTGACTTCATCATTTCCTGTAATGACAATGTCATCGACATAAACAACTAAATAAACACATTTGCCAACAGATTTGTGATAGTAGAAGACAGAGTGATCTGCTTCACTCCTTTTCATTCCGAAACCTTGGACAACATTGCTGAACTTTCCAAACCAAGCCCTTGGCGACTGCTTAAGACCATAGAGAGATCGCCTGAGTTTACACACTAGACCAGACTCCCCCTGCGCAACAAAGCCCGGAGGTTGCTCCATGTAAATTTCCTCATCTAACTCACCATGTAGGAATGCATTTTTAACGTCCATCTGATATAGGGGCCAATGGCGAATAACTGTCATGGCAAGAAGAAGACGAATAGTAGTGATCTTGGCCACCGGGGAGAAAGTGTCTCCATAATCAAGTCCATATATCTGAGTGTAACCTTTGGCTACCAAACGAGCTTTAAGGCGTTCAATTTTACCATTTGGACCAACTTTAATAGCATAGATCAATCTACAACCAACAACTTTCTTCCCAGGAGAAAGATGAACCAATTCCCATGTTCCATTGTGATCAAGGGCCTGCATTTCATCAATCATGGTTTGTCGCCATCCAGGGTGATCAAGTGCTTCACAAACACTTTTGGGAATAGTGATGGATGATAAAGAATTTATAAAGGAACAATAAGATGGAGACAGACGATGATAACTCAAAAAATTGTAAATAGGATGAGGGTTTCAAGAAGAGAGAATACCTTTTCGAAGGGCAACAGGCTAACATGAGTTGTCATCGGCCATGGGAGGAGAATTAGGAGCCGTTGTACAAGAAGCAGACGGAGATGGACATGAGCCACGAGAGTCATCAGGAATACTGGGGTTAGCTTCAGGTGTCATGCCATGAGGAGGAGTTGAGGGAGAATGATCAGTTTCAGATAAGATAGGCATTGGACTAATATTGGTGTGGTCAGATTGATGAGACATGTCTGGAGAAATGACAATCTCTGGACTCGAGGAGGAAGAGGGCAAGACCTCTTGGATGGAAATGGAGTCAGATGTGGAGGATGAGTAGAAGGGAGAATCTTCAAAAAAGGTAACATTTGCAGACATGTAATACTTCTTGTTATGAGGAGAATAACATTTGTATCATTTTTAAAGGCGGGAGTATCCCAGGAAAACACACTTGATCGACTTAGCTGACAATTTATCGAGGCCTGGAGACATATCATGAACAAAACAAGTACAACCAAATACACGAGGTGAAACATGATATAGAGGTTTAGCTGGAAATAGGATGGAATGAGGAATTTGATTATCAAGAGAGGAAGCGGGCATCCTATTGATAACATAGCAGGCAGAAAAAATCGCATCTCCCCAATGATGTAATGGAACTTTTGCATTAATCATTAAAGAGCGAGCGGTTTCAACAAGGTGGTGATTATTTCTTTCGGCTATCCCATTCTGTTGAGGAGTGTGGGGACAAGTGGACTGATGTAATATACCTTGAAAGGACAAAAATGACGAGAGTTCAGAAGAAAAATATTCTTTTGCATTATCACTTCTGAAACATTTGATTGATTTTCCAAACTGATTTTTTATTTCATGAAAGAAAGACACAAATATGGATAGAAGTTCAGACCTTTCTTTCATTAAATAAAGCCACGTGCACCGAGAATATTCATCAATAAAGGTGACAATATTTAAATCTAAAAGAAGTAATTCAATTAGGACCCCAAATATCTGAAAGAACAGTGGAGAAGGCTGAATTACTTCTTGATTTATCTTTACTTGAAAAAGAAGACCTAACATGTTTGCGTAATTAACAAGCTTCACATTCTAAGGTTTGGATTTTCTGGGTACTAAGAGCCATTATCTTTAATTTGGCAAGACTAGGATGTCCAAACCGATCATGCAACAATTTAGGAGAGATGGATGCAAGACAGGACATTGAAGAGCTAGATTCCAGGTAATAGAGCCTCGTGATTCATGTCCTCTGCCAATTTGCTTGCCCATACCACGGTCCTGAATGACAAAGGAGTCAGAGTTAAATGTAACTGAACAATTTAAGGACTTAGTTAATTGACTCAAGGAAAGTAAATTGGGACAAAAAGGAATGTACAAAACAGAAGATAAATTTAAGGAGGGAGAAATAGAAATTGAACCCACTTCTTGAGCTGAAACCTTTGACCCATTGGCTAATGTGACAAGATGTGAAAATTTGGGAGGTAATAAAGATGAAAACAAGGAGTTATTACCAGAGATATTGTCTGAAGCACCAGAGTCAACAATCCATGGGTTTTGACCTTCCACAGATTGAGAAATGCAGGTCGTTGAGACATTAGGTCTAGAAGAAGATCCAGCAAGGCTGTTAGATTTCATCCTCAAATACTCTTGGTATCCTTGATATTCTTCTTCATACAGTTTCCTCTCTTTCGGCTTCTCAGGCCTTGATACATGAGCAGACTTGTCTGGAAAACCATGCAGAGAGTAGCATGTCTCATAAGTATGACCCATCCTTTTGCAATGAGTGCATTGTGGACGATTACCTCTTCCAGCACGACCTCTGTTTCCACGTCCTCCTCTTCCTCTTGAAGATATCATAACAGAGGACTCCATATTATTTTCAAGGGAGGTACCCTCATTACTCAAGGTAGGAACACGGAGGAGACAAGTAGTTAAGCTCTCCACGGAAGGAATATCTTGACCAGTCAGAACTTGATCACGAATGTGATTAAATGTCGGGTTCATACCACGAAGAATCATAACCATATAGAGGTTATCAAGTCGTTTCCTTATTTCTTCTATAGAATCAGCTTCTAAGAAAAGCTTCAATTCTTCTGCAGCGGCTTGAGCTTCGGAAACATATGATACCATATCTGAATCATTTTGTTTTAAGGAGGCTAGCTTTTGAACACAATCAAACAAGCGTTGGATATCATTAGAGTAGATATCTTGAGCTTTCTTCCAAAACGAGTAACAGGTTTTGAAAGCTCTGAGGTTCCTCAATATCTTAGGCTCCACTGACTGCCATAGAAGAGCAGAAAGCTGAAAGTCAAGTCTCTTCCACTGAGCTTGTTGTTCATCTGATCCCTTAATATCTACCTTTTCTAGATGTTCATGGTGTCTTTGACCAAGGAACTAGAGTTCCACAGAATCAGCCCAAGCTAAATAATTTTTACCGTTGAGCTTTTCTGTTGTGATGACAACAGATCTAGAAATAGGAAGAATGGGACTAGAGTTGACTGCGGTAGAAGAAGACATTTTTTTTCAGATCTGAAAAAGAGGAAAAACAGAGACCGAGAGAGAGATTTGATTTAAATTTACTAAATCTTGCTCAAAGTGAACCACGCAAGTCAGCAATGGCTTCAGGAGGCTCCGGCGAGTCAGACCGCACCGGAACGACGGCGAACGGAGACCGTTTCGCCAGCGCGTGGAGCTCACGCGCTTTCTGTTTGGCGTGACTGAGGCGGCGCGTGGAGCGGCATATGGAGGAGCGATTTACAGGGGTAGAACACGCACGTCGAGGCACACCTGGATCTGTGCTCGCTGGAGAAAAAGTCGTCGGAGACGGCGGCGGATGGCGGCGACAGTGGCGGACAGCCTACTGTGTGACTCTAGACGATAAAGAGCAGAATCAAACTTGCTCTGATACCAACTTGAATATAGAAAAGCTTGAGATAACTTTACTCAGCTTAGGATCTCTTATTAAATAGAGATACAATACAATTTAGAAACTCAGAGTGATGAATACAACTACCACCAACCTCTGACATACAATAATAAATGAAACATAATATACCTCAACTAACAACTAATAACCAACATCTAACATTAATTTAACAGTAACCAAACATATTTTCATTACTGTTTTCTATTTCATCTGAAAATTAAAACAGAAAACAGGGAAAATAAACATCACCTAAAAGATGAATAGTTAAAAAGCAATGAATAACTAGAGAGTTAATGATAAATTATGTAAAAGTGAAATTTATAGTTCATTCTTTGAATAAGAGTTAAAATTTTATTATTCCCTTAATATCATCAATAAAAATTTAAGATGTCATAGTTCAAGTGTCCAGCTGAATATCTGGTTTCAAGTTTTGTTAGCATGAACATCGGACTGAAGACTTAGAGGGCACAGAAATCAGTAATCGGTAGATAAGCTGATAGCCTACTAAAGCTCAAGCATGAGCTAAGACACATGACATGCCAAATTAATAAATAAATGAAATTAGGAATTTATAAAAGATAGCCTCCCAACCTAAATCAGGGAAGCTTTAAACCATTGTTCAGATTCCCAGTCTCTAACCCAAGAAAATAGTTATAATTTATAAATTATAAAGCTATGCACTGATTTTTTTTCTTAAAACAGTAAGATTTTGTTTGGACAATAGTTTCAACTTTCAAGCATAATTCTGAGCTATAAATTACATTTGACTTCAAAATGCAATTCCGAGTCTTAGTTCTAACATTAGTTGATTGTTTGACCTCAAAACTAAAATGATGTATGTGTTCCTTGTAGGCTTAAAACACATTCCAGCACAATTGACATTAGGATAAAATATGTTTTAATTGCTTAAAATATCTCAAATTTGGTTTTAATCCCTATAAAAATCTAATACATTTTGAATCCTACATTTACCATATATGATGTGGGACTTAAAACTGCCGAGGTTTCAGATGTCACCATCTTACAAAAAAATATGTCCTAATCCTAGTTTTTGTGGGGAAATTGCAATTTGGATTGGTTGTGTTCCACTTCCATGCAAAGCATGGGATTTGTGTCTAATTTTGTATTATAAAACTATCCAAGCAAAAATTTACCATATAATAAAATCCAAACATTTTCTTTCAAAATTGAACTTTTCAAAAGTAATTAATACTACTTATCAAACATACATTATGCCAATAAACGATCAGAAATATCCATTCAATAGTAAATGGGGCTAAGTTTTTTTATGCATCAGTCAAAATTATCCATTCAGAAGCCTAAAATATAAGATGGACTCCAGCAGTAAACAAGGAGGAAAATGTAAATCTGTACAGACAAGACAATCATTATTGCTGCCTCATAAAATCTTACAAAAGGTGACATTTAGTAGTTGAAACCTGAATGGGATGCAAATGATCAATCAAGGCATCTGTTAAAAGAGCTTTGAATGTGCCCCAGTTCATGTTTTGGCATTCTTGCACAACTTCCTGCATATAAAAAATGGGTATCAAGTACAATTGAGGGGTTAGAAAGTCAGGAATTACTGCATGATTGGGGATTACTTTTAATAAATGTAACGTTTTAATATTTAAACAGGAATTTTTCTACATACACAATTCAATATCACGTCTCATCACCAAACTTTTGACTGGGCAGATTAGGAAGAATTTTTTTACAAATTAATGCCGAAGAATTCTTCTCAATTGACAGCATGGAAGTTTAAAAAACATTCATGTTAATGTCACGTGTGTACCTCTAAAACACACTATTTAGAAACCCTCTTCCCTTCAAAGACATTAATCAAGATGTTTTTCTATATCTTAAGGACCTTGTGAGCTAGTTGTGTTAGGTCAACGGCTGATGTTGTGTATCTAAAGTTTGCTAACTTTATATATGCTGAAGGTTATAAATTTTAGAAAAAGTTGGGAAAACACCAACAGACCACGTGGAGAGCAATCCTCTGACAAAGGAACCCTAGTCCAAGTCTAAGAAACAACAAGAAACTAAATTTGACACTCTGTCAGCTGGTCTTCATATCTTAATGCCCATCATCAACCCCCAGATACTAAGCACCACTATACAACCCTAATCCTTACCTTCCATACCAAACACCTACATTAGCAAAATAGATCTTGCAAGACCAAGATCCTGGGCCTTTGATATAACACAGTGACATTGATCTTTCCACCATTTAAAAAAATAAAAACACTTGATCCAATGACCCTTCCAAAATTTGGGATTTTCATAGAACAGAATGGCATTGTTTGATCTATGTATTGGATCCCTTCTAGTGAGAAAAGGCTCTATCGATTTTCTTGTTGTAAATTGTAATGAATATAAATTCATCATGGAAGAAAGCAACAACTTACAATAATGGGCAATGGCTAATTCCCAAATCAATCTGTCTCAATAGCCATTATGACCTTTTAGTGGATAAAATCTATAATAACCAAAACTAAACATGGGCTGATTCTCAGAAAGGAGGCCATGTACCCCTTGCTTCTTTTAGGCCAAATCTTTTTTACTTTTAAAAGACCAAAAGCTCACTTTATTACATTTCACATAAAAAGTACAATCATAGAAAGAAAATAAAAATTGGACATGGAAAGCATTAGGAAACTTAATTAAATTAAATACATTCAAAATTGCAACGAAGATTTTATATATATAAATAGATAGATAGACAGGGAGAGAGAGAGAGAGAGAGAGAGTTCCTGACCTCTTTCATCTTTCCAGAAATAAGCTGGTATATGGAAAGAAGATTGTTACATTCAGGCCTCTCTGAGTTGTCAAATTCCAAGCTGTAAGATTTGTCGTAAAAGGCACAAGTAATTTGAGAACTTACCAAACACAAAAATGAAAGATTTATAGAAAACAAGTAATTGATGATAAAAGAAAGCATTTACAGACTAAGCCTGAGGACTAGGATCATCATATAGTATTACAAATACTAACCCTGGAAATGAATCAGTTTTGCAACGTTTGATCTTGTTTGCTATAAGCTACAAAATAAAATAAGCAAACTCAAAGCAAGAGCAAGCAAAGGAAAACCAACATTTACAGGACAGATAGAAAACTTAAATTCATTGTTAAATTACTCTTTAGTATGGCAATACCAAATTAAACACACACAGTGGGGCAGCATAGTGGATTATATTTTCATTCCTCTAAGAAAATGTTCTCCTTCCAGTAAAATCACGACAACTAGCATATATTTTTCTTTTCCAATTTCTTTTTTTTTTTTCAAATAAAATTGAGAAAATTGTCAAAGTAAGGATGTTCACATCTTGTGGGATATGGGGAGGGTAGATACAGACTTACCCCCAACCCCAAGTTACAGATTTGAACCCATGACCTCTAGATCACAAGGCAACAACATTACCATCACACCAATATTCATCCTCACAAATTAAATGCACAGAATCATATAAAATGAAAGATATGTCTGTAAGTGTAACTTCAAGTGGTCCAATTTGCCATGCCTGAGCACACTACAAATATGTAATTTTAGCCTGACTCAACATATCACATAGATCTATTTGAATGAGAAATTTAAAAAAAAAAAAATTTGTTTTATGTTTGTGAATAAGACTCTCACTGTTTCTGATGTATCTCTCCATGATATAGATACTTTGTTCACATTATTTGAAAGATTTAAAATTAAACCTCAATTCTTCCCAGATCCAAACCTATGTTAGTGTGCCAAAAATATGTCACTACTTCCATTCATTTCATTTTATTTGTGCTATGAGGTTATAGACATAGATTAAGATACACAATTAAAATTATTTTTCCTATTATGACCTTAACCTCTTCTATTTGCTATCACTCTAACTAATTTCTCTAACACTACTGCCATTATTCTCATATATGATAAATGTGCAAAATATTTAAAAATTAGGTGAAAACAAAGGCACGATTGATAGGATAGTAATTAATGTTATTTTGGGCTTTTACAAGGACAGATAAATAAGAACAAAATTTTTCTTGTATAAGGACAAACAAAAAAAGATAAAGGGATTAACTAGATCTAGTTATGCAAACTAGCAGTAGAAATTCCTTCAAATGATGCAAACTAGATCAAATATGTCATTGTCCTACCATACAAGACTCTTAAAAACAATCAAAATGTAATCTGATTTTCATATCTATTGCATCATATAGGCATAATAAATTTGTTCCATGATTATTTACAGTGTCATTCTTTATATAAATTAAGAATATAAGTTATGGACAAGGGACATATCAAAAGAATAAACAAAAATTAGGAAATGTAAAAATAAATAGAAATAAAAAAACCATAAACTATGAAACCAATAATAAGCAGGTCAGTATAGTGAGAACCACATCTCCACTGAGCCAAGCACAACCCCATCAATCATCACAGCCAGCATACTGCCTCAGTCCTCATAGATATGCCTTCAAACAAATGCTAACTAGAAGTCATCTTAAAATTTGCCTGAAAGATAACTGTTGGTTTTTCACACCAACCCCCCCCCCCCCCCCCCCCCCCCCCAACCCACACCTTTACATCCGAAGTCATTGTACTGGTTAATCTCTAAAGTTTCTTCAAAATTCAGTTGAAAAATTATCTCATAAAATATATATACATAAATTTTCAACCATAATTATACAGTTATTTAGATAAAAAAAATTCTATACTACCATAAATTCAATACTTTTTCATAGTTGAATGTTGCTGCCTATAAAACTATGCTTATGATGAGATGGGATATATACTCATGTACCATCTGCAAATCGCAATTCACAAATGCTGCCTCTAACATCAGTTAATTATAAGATACATGAAATTCCCTCAGAGTCGTGGATTAGACGTAAAAAAAATTTAGAAAAGAATCACATGTATGCACTATGTAGTAAGGCCTACAAGCCTACAACAAATGGATTCTTTTTACTTACATCTTTAGGATCAAGAATGTTGATTCTGGATTGATCAGAAGGTGCAGACTTCGACATCTAAAAAATTGAATCCATTTTATAAGTTCAAATCAATAAATATTGTCCAATTCCAAAAAATGCCATTGATGGTAAAACAGATCCATCTAACATAGCAGCTGTAATTTTCAAAAGTTAATGATTTATAGAGCAAATGAACTGGCAGATAGTATGTACTAAAGAATTAGATACAGAACTGTTGACTGTGTACATATAAAAGCAGGAAAAAAAATAGAAAACCTTGGAGAGGCCATCAGTTAGGGACATTATCCGGGCACCAGCTGGAGGTATAAGGGGCTCTGGAACCTACATCCCAGAAAATGCTGTTAGAAAAAAATACATTTCCACTGCATTCTGATTCAGTAGCCCCTTTTAATGGGATGAAATATAACTTACCTTAAATATATTGCCACCTCGCCTGTCATAAATGTACAAAATAAAAGTAAAAATGGTTAAGCCCTGCACAAAATCTATAAAAGAAGCTAAATAATTCCAACCCCATCTTATGGAAGGTTGGAATTACTCACCCGCCTAATTTCTTCCACTTTCTTCCACCATATAAATTATTAACCCGTTCAGCCATGTCACGAGTCAACTCCAAATGCTGTTTTTGATCTTCACCAACAGGGACAAAATCTGACTGCAGAAGCATGCTGCAATTTATAAGAATTGTTCTTATTCAAGGTAAATTTAATATTATACCATCAGAATGCATTTTAAATAAAATTTTCCAAATTGCAAAAACTAATCAAGCAAAGCTGCAATCATAATCATATTAAGTAGTATTAATTTATTTGTTAGTTTTTCTAACTTTCACTATCACTACTAAATACAAGGACTTATAAAATTTCCACAAGGTAGTGTCAGAAATCACCTCATATAGAAGTATATCAGAAGCCATCAGAACAGGATAAGTCAAAAGGGCAACCCCAACTTCTTCATCTCCCTATAAATCCAATTCCAGCAAACAGAAACAAACTTATGATTTAGCTAACCTACATTGGCCGAAGACAAGCAACATAGTACAATAAAAAAGGAACATACATAAATAGCATGTACAGTGTGGTTAAAACTGCATGTTAAACCATGAAATCACGCAATTTTACAATTTTTCTAAGGCCTTGCGATCCAAAATGCAAGCAGAATCATACTCTGGTGGAATTGGAGTGGAATCTTTGAGTTGGAGCATGGAATAATGAGCTCAGAGCAGCTTGAACAATTCCACCAGACAGTGGCTACCAGTTTCACAGTTTGGCAATCCAAAAAGAAATTTAGAAAAAAAAAAACAGTTTTTACTGATTATCTAGGCTTAAATATCTGACCGGAAGCTTCTGCAGTTCTGCTTTCCATTATTTAAAGAGATGTAACCAAAAGGTTAATAATTGGTATTATTACTGAAAATTGAAGCACAATCAAAGCTGAAAATGGAGAGGTGTGCACTCAAGTTCTTGGCCTTCTAGACAAAATTTTATTTTCATATTTATTTGTATTTATTCATGAATAACTGCTGTCATCCCCTACTTAAAAATGGGAATGTGAAAGATTTTTTTATTTTCAAATTGTTCCTGAAATTAAATGAACAACCCACAACCAACTTAGAATTCAGAATGTAAAAAGATAAAATCAGTCCAAAGTAAATCTTCTGTTTGAATCCCATTCCCAAAGTTTGTTTAATTAAAGAATCAAACTGAAGTATCTTACTCCGAGAAGACCACTGTCAAGAAGGAAATGTTCAGATAGGATTACAAAATAATAAAATAAAACTTAAAAAATCAAATTAGATTCATAAAACAAGAGAAATAATAAATAAATTTATGAAATAGAAATTAGGAATTCATACAGCTATGAACGCACCGCCTTGCGAGATTTCTCTTTAAACTGTATCATTTTGTTGAGCCAACCAATTGGTGTCATGGAACTTAGCAACCACATCAATTCTACATGTGCACGAACATGAGACTGTACAAATACTGAAGCCTGTATGCACAAAACAAATGAAATTTATCCAGTGATGTAGACATTTACAGTATAAATACTACTTCCCAACTTGGAGCAAAAGTTGCAAAGGACCTTCAAAGGATCCACTCCACATGCTAGGTAAATAGCAGCAGTTGACCTTGTAGCCTTGGATAATTGTTGGGTGTCATATGGTAATGTGATCTGTAAGATAAAATCTGAAGGGATGAGAACAGGGACAATATCATTCAACATCAAGAAAACATAAAACTGGCTTTGAACAGTATTTAAGTTCAATAAAAAGCAATTTAAAGCATAAAATTAGTCTTTGAATTCCTCTTAGGAAACCAATATACTTAGCCAGATCATGTTTTAAAGAGCAACATTGAAGCATGGGCTCTTAAAAAAAGAAAGAAAAGGAGTGGTATTTGACACAGGTCAAACATGAAATGGCATTACATATCCTAACAATGCACTTCAAATTATGCTGGGACAGTGTTATATAGTCTGTGTCCTAGTGATTTCCAGCATCCATGCTTCATAGGCTGTAGATCTTTGACATAGAAAGTCTGGCCACTCTTTATACAATCAACAAATATAATTCGTGAGGATTCTAGGCAAAATGTCAATTCTAAATAAAAATGTACATCTAAAAAAGGTGAACTTAACTTATCCTAAAAACCTGGTCTTTATCCTCAATTATAAATACACACGTGAATATTCTTGGGAAGAGCTGATCAATCTCATTGAGAAGCCTCAAATTAATAGACCAATTTGTGAAATTGGTCCCAAAACTGTAAACGACACTATAAAATAAAGTCCACTTGAGCTAAAAGTAAACTCACTACAGTTAAAAAACAGCACAAATAAAAGAAAAATCTGTGAGTTTCAAGATCCTTTCTTTCTCACGTGATAATGTATACCAAAAAGATTAGTTATATGAGCTCAGACCAGGAGCTAAAATGACAATATAAGAAAACCAAAGGCATCATTGGGCATGTCATGAGTCTATGAACGAAGGAATGTGGTCATACCGCGTGCAGGTCCACAATGAAGAAAAGTGTATCATACACATTCTGCAAAACGAAAACAATAACACATCGTAAAAAAATCATACAGAGCCGTAAAATCCAGACAATGAACTGGTTTTTTTCATAAACAAGCTAGAATACCTCACACTATGCCACACACAATGCCAATTAAATTGGTTGTGGAATTGAAAACACCACCCTGGTTTAAAAAAATATATGGAGGAAAAAGAAAGAAGCAGAAGTGAATAATAAACCTGAAGGGCAACCCAATTTTTGATGGCGCCAAAATAGTTTCCAAGGTGAATAGCGCCCGTGGGCTGAACTCCCGACACTACTCGTTTCCTGCAAAAGAAGATTGAATAAACGAAAGGAAATGTGGTAGAGTTAGTTAAAAAAAAAATGGAAGAAAGATATTACTTTACGGAGGTTGGAGAGGGAGTCTGTGTAGAAGTAGCGCAACATCGGATGCTAGAACGGAAGGTAGAAGTAGCACAGGACCTGGGGCAACAAGTAATTAAAAATCAGAAGAACTATGTGGGAAGAGCAAGAAGGTGGAGATAAAGGAACTACAGTGAATGGGTGAAGCGTGGACGACAACACGATAGAACCGCAGTGCTCATCTTCTACTCCACCCGTTGCTGTGAAACAAATCAACTGCTGTCAAAGCTACGGGATTATACTACCTCTTCTTCCCCCACATTACCGACTTTGTGAAATTAAATTAATATTTTTTTATATAAATAAACATAGAATTTAATTTTACACTAACATTTTATATCAACGTATACAAAATAAATTAACATAACATTAAAATAAAATAAATTATAAAGTCAAAGTTTAACACAATTATTCATAAATTTATGTTTTTTTTATCATAACATTAATAATTATTTTATAAATAACTTTTTTTTTTATAAATTATATTTTTATTTTGTTAAATTTGTATAAAATATATTAAGTTTAATTGATATACACTGTTAGTGTAAATGATTTTTTTATCATAATAATTTATATGACTTCTTTAAAGTATTAAGGAATAAAGTCAATAAATCTATATGAATGAAGGATTTGTAATTGAATGTCAGTGTCTTTACACTGACGATATATACCAATTAAACTTAATATATTATATGTCTCTTTTTATTTTATAATTATATTATTTATTCTATAATATATATATATATATAAGTTGCAGGGTGAGACAGGTCAGGTACCCATACTGACATATTTTTTACAGATCCAAATTCTTCCCTTACCTGGATTCATTTCTTTGAATAATTACCCACACTTGAGGGTATTTTGCGAGTACCTGTAATGATCTAAATCTATTTTTCATCCTTAACTCTTATTATTACGATCATAAAAAAAATCTGAATTATATTTAAACTCCTTCCTAAATTAGTAAATTCATATATTAAGTGGGTTAATGATGAAACTTATAGCTAGTTGTACCCGAAGTCTGGTATATATTAAAAAATTATAAAATATAATACTATTAAATAATTTGAAAACTTGTATTCTAATTTTAAGGGGTTTATAAGCTATTTTTGTCAAAATTGATATATTTAAATCTATTTTTGTCAAAATTGTTATATTTAAATTTTAAAAATTCAAATTGATATTTTCAACCATAATTATTTTTAACTAGCATAAGCTATCTTTTTTGTGATTTTAAATAATCATAAATTTCTTCAAACACAATTTGCAAAATGGGATCTTAGCACGTTTCCAACAAAAAGGTTTTTAGTAGTTGAGGTGCTTAAAATTGAAGACAATTGCTATAATAGCATTCTCTTTATCATCTTTCTCAATTTGTAATCTCATATTTTTCACAAAAAAATCCATAATAACATTCCATTGCGAACATGCAACTTACACTTAAATTTTTTATTATATTGAACTTGTCTCATGGTTTCTATTTGTCTTATATACTATGATGATTTTTTTAATGGTAGTCGATCTAAAAAATCATGACTTAATTACTCTGTTACATTACGATAGTGTTTCTTCCAAATTTTGAATTATGACATTATGTTTAAATTTTTTATGGGAAAAATAACTTATTTAAATAAAATAAATATTTATTATAGATGTTTATTTAATAATTGAAGTAGTTTCTCAAAATAGACATATTTAATAAAATAAATATCTTATAAAAAATAGAAACTGTACGAAAAATTGAAAATAACTTACTTTAAAGAGTTAATTGGAGTAGTTTCTTAAAATAGACATATTTAAAAGTTGTTTTGTCAAAAAATGAAAAAATCAATATATTTAAAAAGGAAAAAATTATAATTGTATCATATTCAAAAGTGTTCTAAAGTAATAGTAGATGAATACAAAAGTTTATAACACTTTTGTATTCATCATTATCGACATAATAAATATTTTTTATATAAGATTATTAAACAAACATCTATAAATATTTAGAAGTCTTCTAAATATTATTTGTTTATTAATAACTAAAGACAATTATTGGAAATTTTAAATGTTATTTTGAATTTTTATTAAATGTTGAAAGTAATGTTTACGAAAAAAAATCAACTACTTTAAAAATATAAGACTAAAATTATTTTTTAAAAATAATAGTCTAAGTTGAACTAAAACAACAAAATAAAGGGTCAAAAGTGATTTATATACTTCAATTTTTTATTATTCCGAAATCCGAAGTCCATTGATAATTTTCAAGTGTAGTTCTTCTTGATAATTATAAAATAATCTTCCTAAATGACTATCTAAAGAGATTTTAGATTTTGACATACCCGAAAACTGAAAAATATATAAAAAAAATAACAGAAGGATGTTAAGTAAGAATAAATACGCCAGAAAATTAGACTTCAGATTCCAAAATATATCAGAGTCCTAAAGGAAAGGAAATAAAACCTCAAAAGATTTCGGCCAAGCCAAAATTCAAGCTCCTGCAAAGCAACCAATCAATTAGCTAAGTTAACCCAAAAGATAAATCACCTAATCATCGATTAACATAATTTCCAATAAAGTCAAGCAAGATCCACCACGGACCTGTTGAATAAAAGCTAAACACGTTGGACAAAAGGAAGGAATGCACTAAGGGAGAAGTATTAACCACATTTTTTTATTATAAATACAAAACAAGATATACATGTCATTTACTGACTTAAGCGTCAGGTTCCGCTTTGTCCATCCCAGAAAGTATTAGGATAGTTTGTCAAGCTCACCAGAAACACTTTCAAAGATTCATAGTGATTTGTACTCAGGTACTTTTCGGTGAATAATTATTATTAAAGAAAGTGAATACAATTAAAACTACTTATATTTGAGAAAAAAAGTATATATGTTTTTACTTATAATAAAAAACAGGGGGAATATTAAGTATTGTTTATAATATTATACTATTAATTAACATTTTCATATTATTTATTAATATGTTTAAATAATTAAATAAGTTTAGTGGAAATGCAATTAGGAAGGACTTTTACAGGGTTAATTTACTAATGTGTACAGAAAATAATTTGTAATTAATTTAATAATTTTAAAGATTGAAGAGCAGAACACGGTTATTTTTTCTTATTGCAGTACTTGTTAAATTTAATTGTAATATACAACCAATACCATAAAAAACATTTAAGGTTGTGCCAGGCATATAACTATTCGGTAGGTGTATGTATTGTTTGGTTTAAGGTTGGATAGGACATCCAAAAGGATTATTAATTAAAAGGTTGAATAAAAAATTAATCCGAACAAGCCTAAGAAGTAGAAAGTATTACTTGAGCAAAAGATGCCTGTAATTTTCAAGTGTTGCAATGTTAAAGAGAGTAGTAGTAGTAGAAGTACCCTACCCTTTTGATGCGGTGCATTGGCAGCTTGTGGCACAATCTTCCCCTTCTATCTCTCAAATCGGATCTGATCGCGGCCAAAACCCTAGCCTAACTGTGCAAAATGGACGACGAAGAGAGAGAGAGGCTTCTTGAGAGGGAGAGATTGCAAATCCAGTTGATTCGCCAGCTCGATTTCGAGCACCTCGAAGTCGAAGAAGTCGATCACTCCGACGACGAAGACGAAGACGACAACGACAACGACAACGAAGCCGACGAGGAGTATGCGATTTTTCTTTCGCAATACAATTCACCTAGTTCTCCTCCTCCTTCCGCTGAATTCAATTTCGATACCTATATAGCGCCTTTGCATACCTATCTCGGTGGTACGCATTATTTCTATCTTATGCTATCTGCGCCTTTTTCTGCATCAACAACGTTTTCGTGTTCCTTTCTTTCTTCCTCTCAGATGTCGAAGACACGCGCCACAGGACTGCTTTTTTGGATGGCGGCGCTATATTAAGCCTTCCACTCTTTTGTCTCCGAGGTATTCATCCTTTGTCACGTTCATTTTTTTTTATCAAACTTATTTTGCTTCAAATTCATTTTGAACTCACGTCATTCATGTATGAATATTTGTATTCTAATGGCAAATCCGTAACTTAATCTTTTTTTTTTTTTTATTCTACACAAAAACCAGTTAAAGTTGTTTCCACTCATAATTGATTTTTGACTCGATCAATTTGACAACGTGGAAACTAACATGTCAAAATTGACCTAAAATCATGCTAGCTTGTTAGGTGGTATTTCAGTGTGATTTTTGATAATTCAACGGGATCCAAACATGCACTATATCTTCCGCTTTCTCGGATGGTGCTTTATTTGCATATTAGAAAAACAACGAAGTAATAGTGAGCAATTTTGGGGAACTCATTCACTTACAGGATAGAAAATGTGTAGACAACTAGACAGACCGTATTTGCACTCTGACTCTCACTCATAGTTTGAATAACTGGATTCTTCCTCTGTAAACTTTAAATTTTCAGAAAAGGTTTCATTCTATTTCTTTTTTTCTTTGGCATTTGAGGTTTGCTCTGCTTTTTTATCCAGTTCCCCTGTCGGCATGTTTTTGGCAGTTTCATTTTTCCCTTGATTGTATGAAACTTTTAGGGAATATTTTTTTAAAGATGGCGTATATAAGTTATTTCCTCCTTGCTTAGAAGGAGGTGAAATGCTGTCTTCTCATATGGCTTGCCTTCTTATCCTTCTTAGGTTCATTTATAGTTTTTAGCTTATGAGTTTAAGTTTAACTACTCCTTGCAATATTCAGGAGTTGTACTCTTTCCTGGGGCTACTCTTCCCCTTAGAGTTATTGAACCTCGTATGGTGGCTGCAGTTGAGAGAGCCTTAACTCAAGATGATATCCCTTATACCATTGGTGTGGTAAGTTGACTCCTTGTGATGACTATTTTTGGTTCATGCCTGGAATTCTGTTTTTTATTTTTCTCTAAAACATGAATGCGATGTGGGCATGCATTTGCCTTTCAGATTCGAATTCACAGGGACACTGCATCTCGTAGGACAAAATCAGCAAGCATTGGAACAACTGCAGAGGTATTACATCTCAACTGATGTACTATTTATACATGATGAATAATGGAACAACTGCAGAGGTATTACATCTCAACTGATGTACTATTTATACATGATGAATAATTTACGTTGATACATATCCTTGCCACATATAACCTCTTAAATATAAAACATACGTAATTTATAAATAGCACCTTCCTGGTACTCGAGAATGTTTCCTTAAGAGACATTATAAAGCAGTAGCAAATCATTTGCTCCAGAAATCTAATGTTGACACAGCCGCACTGGATAGGCATATATCATTCTTCATGTGTATTTGTGCAAAAATCATTCTGATGCAGCTGTGGATGTTGGTTAAAGCAGCGATGAATTACTTACATACATTACATAACACCCTGTTCATTAATGCAAAGCCTGATTTTGCAATGCGGTAGATATCAATCCCATATCTCTTAAAAGAGGGAAAAAAGAGACCATCTTAGTTACAAGTTATAGTCTTCTTCTTCTTAGTTCTTTTTAGTTTTTACAGTTAAACGTCAGTGTCATTGTCTGTTGGTTAATGTTGCTTGGTAAACACATACGTACAGATTCGACAATATGGGCGTCTAGGGGATGGTTCCCTGAATGTGGTTACTCGTGGGCAACAACGATTTCGCCTAAGACGGTCGTGGAATGATGTGGAAGGAGTGGTTAGCAAAATATTATGATCTATACTGCCTTTTTATTTTTATCTAGTTAGTCATTAGCTATGTAATTAAAGGCTGATGAATCCCTTGTTCTTCTGTATTTGGTTGGGGTGCCTATTTTAGCCTTATGGAGAGATCCAAATTATTGAGGAAGATCTGCCACGAAGAACTCCAAGGGATGCTTTTGACAAGTTAGCACCATTGAGTAACATGCCCTGTAGCCAAGCTGTCTCACATATGCTGTCTCCAAACAATTCCCATGTTGAAATGCAAAAGTCTAAAAATGAGGCAAATGATTCAGAACCAAATTCAGAAGGGAGTTTTGAGTGTGAGCTCTCACCGATAGAAAGGAAAATCCATCTATCAGCTATTGGCTCCAGTTATGTGCGTGATTTGATGGATGAATCAGCAAATAACAGTGATGTTGAATTCATGCATAAGTCAGATCAGGTAATTAGGTCCAGTCTGGATTCAGGAACTGGGAACTGTTCCACTTCTGGAAAGCTGTCATCAAAAGAAGAGCTTAATAGATATAAAAATATATGTGCCTACCCATCTTATAAAATTTCAAAAGCATTCTGGCCTCACTGGGCATATCAAATGTTTGACTCTTACTCGCTTGCACAAAGGGTCGCAGGTAGCTATGCTTTGCTTCTTCTGACTTTTGATTAGATTTTTCCTGCATATTTTCCCCTTCATTGTTATGGTATCACTATTGTTGGCTAAATAAATTCTTGGTTATGTTTTCTACTTGCTGGTCTGTTATTTATTTTAAAATTCAAAAAAGGTCCTCAATGAAAATAATGAGCAAGTTTTGTGTATTTCTATAATTTTCAGAAATGGTTTTGTGATGTTCTATAATATATTAATCTATGCCTTTGTTTATTTATATTATTTTATTTTTAATTGACTGAAATTTTGACAATACAATTCTTCATTTACTTTTTTTTTATGAAAACTTCACTATCGTATAAACAATTCAAATTAACTAAAAGATTAATATCTGAATTTTCACTATCTCTTGTGAAACAAATGTGTTATTCTTAGAATAAAGACTAACAGTTATGTTGACAATCTGTAGATATGTGGAAGCGAATAATTGGGGTGCCTAACATGGATAGTCTCGTTAAGAAGCCTGATGTTTTATCATTTCAAATTGCCAGTAAAATACCCGTATCTGAGACTACAAGGCAGGAGCTTTTGGATATTGATGGCATTGCATATAGGCTGCGTAGGGAAATTGAATTACTAGAGAGCATTGATCTCATCCGCTGTAAAAGCTGTGAGGTAATCTTTGATTCATTGTCTAATCAAAGCCCCACTGTTATGCACTTCATATTGCTTTTGAATATAGCGATGATTTTAGATATACAATTCTGTTTCAACTTTCATCAAATGCTGAAATTCATGTTTCTTCCTCTTCTCTTACCATCTTAAAATTGCAGACTATAATTGCAAAACGACGCGATATGTTGGTGATGTCAAGTGAGGGTCCTCTTAGTGCATATGTGAATCCTGGTGGTTATGTGCATGAGATAATGACTCTTTACAAGGCAAATGGTTTAGCTCTCCTTGGACCAGCAGTAGCAGAATACAGTTGGTTTCCTGGGTAAGTGTCCGTCCATTCCCATATTATGTTATGTTATGAACAATTGAACATATCTTATGAACAATTGGACTATCGAGTTATTTAATTTTCTTCTGAGTTTAGAAGAATAAGTTACATCAAAGATCAAGCTATTGCATCCCGTGAATCTGTATGATGCTTCATGTATGGTAATGACCCATTTACAATTTATGTTTCTTTTCTCACCTTGTTTGCTGTCACTGAAATGTGGTTTGGCTGGATTCTATTTTCCATTGTGGCATTGATTTGTCCTCTAATTTATCGGAGACATTCTCCACTAGTTATCTGGGTTATGGCCGAGAGAAACTTGAATATAGGAAAAGCTTGAGATCACTATACTCAGCTTAGAACTCTTATTAAATAGAGATGCAATACAATCTAGAAAATCAGAGTAGTGACTACAACTACTACCAACCTCTGACATACAATAATAAATGAAACATAATATACCTCAACTAATAACTAAATAACCCAACATTAATTTAACACTCCCCCTCAAGCTGGAGCATATACATCATATGTTCCAAGCTTGGAAATTAAGTATTCAATCCGAGGACCCTTCAAGGGTTTGGTTAATAGATCTGCAAGCTGGTCATTGGAACCAACAAATTCGGTCCTAATTTCTTTGAACAACACTTTTTCTCTTACAAACTGACAATCAATTTCAATGTGTTTAGTCCTTTCATGAAACACCGGATTGGAAGCAATGTGGAGAGTTGCCTGATTATCACAATAAAGTTGCATTGGAGAAATTTCACAGAACTTCAATTCTTGTATGAGTTGTTTAACCCACACCAACTCACAAGCTGCAAGAGCCATAGATCTATATTCTGCTTCTGCACTAGATCGAGCAACAGTCTTCTGTTTCTTACTCTTCCATGAGATAAGATTACCACCAAGGTACACACAATACCCAGTAGTAGAGCGTCGATCTATATCGGATTCAGCCCAATCAGCATCACAATATCCAACAATTTGGCTATTTCCTTTATCTTCAAACAACAGACCCTGGCCTGGAGCCTTTTTTATGTATCTGAGAATACGCATTACTCCATTTCAATGATCAACACAAGGTGAATTCATGAATCGACTTACAACTCCAACTGCAAAGGAAATATCTGGCCTCGTAATAGTGAGATATATGAGCTTCCCAACCAGCCTTCTATACCTTTCTGGATCTGAGTATAAGTCTCTCATATCAGCCACTAACTTCTTGTATGGGTACATAGGACTATTGACTGGCTTACAATCAGACATTTTTGTTTCTTCCAGAAGATCCAAGACATACTTTCTTTGGGAAACTACAATGCTTTCTTTGGATTGAGTTACTTCTATTCCCGGAAAATATTTTAGATGACCAAGATCTTTTGTTTGAAAGTGATTGCATATGTGTTGCTTCAGTTGAGATATTGTGACTTCATCATTTCCTGTAATGACAATGCCATCGACATAAACAACTAAATAAACACATTTGCCAACAGATTTATGATAGTAGAAGACAGAGTGATCCACTTCACTTCTTTTCATTCTAAAACCTTGGACAACATTGCTGAACTTTCCAAACCAAGCCCTTGGCGACTGCTTAAGACCATAGAGAGATCGCCTGAGTTTACACACTAGACCAGACTCCCCTTGAGCAACAATGCCAGGAGGTTGCTCCATGTAAATCTCCTCATCTAACTCACTATGAAGGAATGTATTTTTAAGTCCATCTGATACAGGGGCTAATGGCGAATAGCTGCCATGGCAAGAAGAAGACGAATAGTAGTGATCTTGGCCACTGGAGAGAAAGTGTCCCCATAATCAAGTCCATATATCTGAGTATAACCTTTGGTTACCAAACGAGCTTTAAGGCGTTCAATTTCACCATTTGGACCAACTTTAATAGCATAGATCCATCTACAACCAACAACTTTCTTCCCAGGAGGAAGATTAACCAATTCCCACGTTCCATTGTGATCAAGGACCTGCATTTCATCAATCATGGCTTGTCGCCATCCAGGGTGATCAAGTGCTTCACAAACATTTTTGGGAATAGTGATGGACAATAAGGAATTTATAAAAGAACAATAAGATGGAGACAGACGATGATAATTCAAAAAATTGTAAATAGGATGATGGTTTCGAGAAGAGCGAATACCTTTTCGAAGGGTTACAGGCCAACATGAGTTGTCATCGGCCATAGAAGGAGAATTAGGAGCCGTTGTACAAGAAGCAGATGGAGATGGTCATGAGCCACGAGAGTCATCAGGAATGATGGGGTTAGCTTCAGGTGTCATGCCATGAGGAGCTGAGGGAGAATGATGAGTTTCAGAGAAGTTAGGCATTGGACTAATATTGGTGTGGTCAGATGGATAAGACATGTCTGGAGAAAAGACAATTTCTAGACTCGAGGAGGGAGAGGGCAAGACCTCTTGGATGGAAATGGAGTTAGGTGCGGAGGATTAGTAGAAGGCGGGAGTATCCCAGGAAAACACACTTGATCGACTTAGCTGACAATTTATCGAGACCTAGAGATATATCATGAACAAAACAAGTACAACTAAATACACGAGGTGAAACATGATATAGAGGTTCAACTGGAAATAGGATGGAATGAGGAATTTGATTATCAAGAGAGGAAAAGGGCATCCTATTGATAAGATAGCAGGCAGAAAGAATCGCATCTCCCCAATGATGTAATGGAACGTTTGCATTAATCATTAAAAAGCGAGCGGCTTCAACAAGGTGGCGATTCTTTCTTTCGGCTATCCCATTTTGTTGAGGAGTGTGGGGACAAGTGGACTGATGTAATATACCTTGAGAAGACAAAAATAACGAGAGTTCAGAAGAAAAATATTCTTTTGCATTATCACTTCTTAAACATTTGATTAATTTTCCAAACTGATTTTTTATTTCATGAAATAAGGAGACAAATATGGATAGAAGTTCAGACCTTTCTTTCATTAAATAAAGCCACGTGCACCGAGAATATTCATCAATAAAGGTGACAAAATATTTAAATCCAAAAGAAGTAATTCGACTAGGACCCCAAATATCTGAATGAACAGTAGAGAAGGCTGAATTACTTGTTGATTTATCGTTACTTGAAAAAGAAGACCTAACATGTTTGCCTAATTGACAAGCTTCACATTCTAAGGTTTGGATTTTCTGGGCACTAAGAGCCATTATCTTTAATTTGACAAGACTAGGATGTCCAAATCGATCATGCAACAATTTAGGAGAAATGGATGTAAGACAAGACACTGAAGAACTAGATTCCAAGTAATAGAGGCCTCATGATTCATGTCTTGTGCCAAGATGTTTGCCCGTACCACGATCCTGAATGACAAAGGAGTTAGAATTAAATGTAACTGAACAATTTAAGGATTTAGTTAATTGACTCAAGGAAAGTAAATTGGGACAAGAAGGAATGTACAAAACAAAAAATAAATTTAAGGAGGGAGAAATAGAAATTGAACCCACTCCTTGAGCTGAAACCTTTGACTCATGGGCTAATGTGACAAGATGGGGAAATTTGAGAGGTAATAAAGATGAAACAAGGAGTTATTACCAAAGATATGGTCTGAAGCACCAGAGTCAACAATCCATGGGTCTTGACCTTCCACAGATTGAGAAATGCAGGCCGTTGAGACATTAGGTCTAGAAGAAGGTCCAGCAAGGTTGTTAGACTTTATCCTCAAATACTCTTGATATCCTTAATATTCTTCTTCAGACAGTTTTCTCTCTTCCGGTTTCTCAGACCTTAATACATGAGCAGACTTGTCTGGAAAACCATGCAGGGAGTAGCATGTCTCATGAGTATGACCCATCCTTTTGCAATGAGTGCATTGTGGACGATTACCTCTTCCACCACAACCTTTGTTTCCACGTTCTCCTCTTCCTCTTGAAGATATCATAACAGAGGACTCCATATTATTTTTAAGAGAGGTACCCTCATTGCTTAAGGTAGGAACACGGAGGAGACGAGTAGTTAAGCTCTCCATGGAAGGAATATCTTGACCAGTCAGAACTTGATCACAAATGTGATTGAATGTTGGGTTCATACCACGAAGAATCATAACCATATAGAGATTATCAAGCCGTTTACTTATTTCTTCTATAGAATCAGCTTCTAAGAAAAGTTTCAATTCTTCTGCAGCGACTTGAGCTTCGGAAACATAAGACACCATATCTGAATCATTTTGTTTTAAGGAGATTAGCTTTTGAACACAATCAAACAAGCGTTGGATGTCATTAGAGTAGATATCTTGCGCTTTCTTCCAAAATGAGTAATAGGTTTTGAAAGCTCTGAGGTTCCTCAATATCTTAGGCTCCACTGACTGCTGTAGAAGAGCACAAAGCTGAAAAGTCAAGTTTCTTCCACTGAGCTTTCTGTTCAGCTGATCTCTCAAAATCTACCTTTTCTAGATGCTCATAGTGTCCTTGACCAAGGAACCAGAGTTTCACAGAATCAGCCCAAGCTAAATAATTTTTACCATTGAGCTTTTCTGTTGTGATGACGGCAGATCCAGAAATAGGGAAAATGAGACCAGAGTTGACTGAGGTAGAAGAAGACATTTTTCAGATTTGAAAAAGGTAAGCAAAGAGGTCTGAGAGCGAGATTTGAGTTAACTTTAAGGAAACTTTGCCAAACTGACAAACAAAGCCCGGCAATAGCACCAGGAAGCTCCGGCGATCAAGACGACGATGGAACAACGGCGAACGGAGCTCGATTTGCCGACGTGTGGACCTCACGCGCCCGCTGTTTGGTGGAGTTGTGATGGCGCGTGAGGGCGCGTGGGACAGCAGCTGGCGGCACGATTACCACGGGTGGACGACGCACGTCGAGGCGCACCTGATGCTGGTCCGCTGAAGAGAAAGGGACAGGAGATGGCGGCAAATAGTGGCAGACAACCTACTGTGACTCTAGACTTAAAGAGTAGAGTCAAAACCCACTCTGATACCAACTTGAATATAGAAAAAACTTGAGATCACTATACTCAGCTTAGAGTTCTTATTAAATAGAGAAGCAATACAATCTAGAAAATCAGAATAGTGACTACAACTACCACCAACCTCTGACATACAATAATAAATGAAACATAATATACCTCAACTAACAACTAATAACTAAATAACCCAACATTAATTTAACAAGAAGAAAAAAGGTGAAAGTGCTGTCAGTTTATGCACTCTTCTTGGGCATGTAGTCCACTTTTGTTACATGTGCACACGGTTGTTTGGAAAGGGGCTTTTGTTAGATATATACAGAGGAATTGGAGTGCTCACATTGTTTTCAGTTAACTTTTTAATTTTAATTGTTTATTTGTTAGATGTGTGCATTCACTATATGTAAATATGGAAAGATGCGAGTATGTAAATAAGGAAAAATGATAATATTCCAGCACTAGAAATTAGGGATTTCATTGATTCTTTGTTCCCTTGTTTGACTTTTTAATAAATAGAAAGCATGTGTATGGGTACAACCGTACAACACAACATTCAGTAAATCCTTTCTACAATTTGTTTGCTGCACTTTTGGGAAAAATATCTATTCTGTATTTCTCTTATAAAATTTTCTTAACAAGAAAATTTGGTGTTCTGTTTAGATAATTGTAAGAGAAATAGAATAATAAAATATATTTTGTCCATGCCTTTTTTTGGGAAAATACCTATTCTATGACTGGACTGTACTTTAAGCTTCTCTTGTAGTTCTCTGTTCTCTGGTCTTCCATCAGACTTGTATTTATTTGTTTAATGAGACCTGAAATCAGAGAAGCTTATGTACCAATATGCCACTTTTGGCAGGTATGCGTGGACAATTGCTACTTGTGCAACATGTAAAACCCAAATGGGATGGCTTTTCACCGCTAGGAACAAAAAACTGAAACCCAGCTCTTTCTGGGGGATTCGGAGCTGTCAACTTGCAGAAGAAATGCGCCAAAACCTTTAATTCTGCTGATGTAGCCGTGACTAAGTAGCACTGCATGGCTTTGTATATAGTGCAACTTTCTTGTAGCACGGTGCGTTTTGATATTACATATATTAGTAAAACTATTTGTTTGCAACAGCCTGGCAGAAATAAAGGTACGCGTGATGATAATTTTAGATGCCAATTTTTTCGAACTCCTGTAGCTGTGGTGTTGTCACAGGTTACATGAAGCTGCCTATTTCGTTTAAAAGAACAAGATGCCTTTTTTTTGGTTCTGTCTCCATAAACTGCAAGCCAAAATTGGTTTTGGGGGATAATGTAATGTATTTTTTAAATTTTAAAAACATTACACTGATAAGAAAGATCATTGTAAAAGTGAAAAAGCATAAAGTAAAAGTATATACAGTGTGTATAATTTATTTAGTATATTGGTTTTAGAAATTTCGCAAATGGAAAGAAACAAGTTAAGATTTCATAATAAAAAAAGAGTTTGATTGGTATACATTGTCAGACTAAAAAAATTTTTATACTAATATTCAATCATGACTTTTAATTTATGTAACTTTTAAAGTATAATAAGTAAAGTTAACAAATCTATCATGAATGAAATGTTGTGATTGAATATCAGTGTAAAAATTTTCACATTGATAGTATACCAATTAAACTCTTAAAGAAATGTTTCATCAGATCATTTCTTTGATTATTATTGGTACTTTTCTTACTGGAATCTTTCTCATAGCTTTGTGGCTTTGTGCATAAATAAGTTTCAGATCTTAAATCTTTTCGTTTCTAGTCATGCAAAATGTGTGTCATCTATCACTTCCGTAAATTGGTTCCCTTTTTATGGTAGTGGATTAAATGTATTACAGATGGGTTTGCAAGAGGAGAGTTACTCTCTGCACTTCCATAATTTTTAAAAATGATAAAAATATCAATAAAAAAGTTAAAATTTTCATATCTCTTACATCTCTTGTCTTTTTCATCTTCTTGTACTCTTTCATTGTCGTTGCACTTTCATATTTTCTCCCTAAACTCCTTCATTGTCTCATTGCATACGTTCCAATGAGTGAGTGATGACACAATTGTTGTTCATCTTTCTTCCTTCTAGAATCTACAATTTAATCAATCAGTTGGTAAGTGGTGTCTTTAGTCTTGCTCCCTTTTGCTTTTTTAATGAATCCAATGTCTTTAAGTATTTAAGAAGTTCAGATTAGCCAATCTGGATGTGCAAAAAAAATTGTTTTTGCAAGTTGAATTGTTGAATCTTGACTCAATTTTTTTTTGTATGTTTGGATTGGACAATCCGAACTCAGAAAAAGAAATTGAGTTTGGATTGTTCAATCCGGACTTGTAAAAAAATTTACTTTAACAAGTCCAGATTTTGTAAAAAAATTGTAAGTCTAGATTGGTCAATCCGAACTTGTGAAAAAAATCAGGAGTCCAAATTGGCCAATTTGAATCTGTAAAAACAATTTTTTTTTACAAGTTTGGATTATCCAATTCAAACTTGCAAAAGCAATTTTTTTTAAAAGTCTGGATTGACCAATATGGACTCACAAATATTTTTGCGAGTCTGGATTGGCCAATCCAGACTTGTAAAAAAATTTTCTTTTTTGCAAGTTGGCTAATCTTAACTCCTAAGACAAATGAAAAAATTTTGTACTCCATTATAATAATCTATGGATTACTATTCTAAGTACATATTTACATGTTCAAAATTGCAATGGTTGACGATTTGATTAATAAGATGTCGGATGAAGTAGATATGGAGTCGCAAATGGAATTTCACACAAGTGTTAATCATATTGAGAAAGTGAAGGCACAACCATGCACCTTGATGCATGAAGATTGTAGTCATGCTTTCGTAACCGTTGAGGTAATTTTTACTGTTATCTTCAATTAACTTAACAAAATTTGTGCTTATCAAGATGTGTTTTATGTAGGTGTTTGCAAGTCAAGATGAATGATTAAAATGGGCTTGAGTTATTGCCTAGAAGTTAGGGTTTGTAATTGTCATCCTTAGATCAAATACAACCAATGGCCGATGAGGAAGAAAGATATTTGTTTTGTTAGGTTACGAGAGGGGTGGAAAATACAAAAAAGATTTACAATCATCAGTTCAAGTGTTGTCTGAGACTCATATTCATGAGTGCAGTTGCCCCTTTAGGTTACATGGTAAACCTATGCAGAATCATGAAGGATGGATGGTTCAAGTGTTGTCTGGGACTCATAATCATGAGTTATCTGAGATCTTGGTACGTTATCCTTATGTTGAGCATCTAACTACTATTGAACATGACTTGCTTGTTGAGATGACAAAGAGTATGGTTAAACAAGAAGTATTCTACTCACATTTAAAGAACACAATGAAGAAAATGGGACAACTATCAAGCAAGTGCATAATGCAAGATACATGCATCGATCATATGAAAGGAGTCTTGGAACGGAAATGCAACATTTGATGCATTTACTTGAGCATGACAACTATATTCATTGGCATAAAATAAACAATACATTTGAAGTTTTGCATGATATTTTCTAGACACATTCTAATGTAGTGAAGTTGTTAATTCTTTTAATATAGAATTAATGATGGATAGTACATACAAAACAAATGAGTATCGACTCTCTTTACTTAAAATTTTTTGTGTTACATCTAATAAGTTAACATTTTCTACTACTTTTGCTTCATTGGAGTCCGAGCGTGAAAATAACTTTGTGTAGGCACTTGAAAAACTAAGAGGTATTTTTTTAAATAAGGAGTCATTTCCTCAAGTATGTGTTACTTATAGAGATTAACATTGATGAATGCAATTAAAATTGTCTTTCTTGAGGCTACTAACTTGCTATGTCATTTCCATATACATAAAAATTTTAAGCCAAAATGCAAGATGTATATGCATCCTAAAAATGCATGGGACCAAGTCATGGAAGCTAGGTGTTGTGCTGTAATTGATTATTATGAAAAGCATGCCACAATGTTAGAAGTTGTGTGTTCACCATGACATATGTTTGTGGAATATGTGAAGGACACATGGTTAATCCCTCATAAAGAAAGATTCGTTAAGGCATGGACAAATAAGGTCATGCATTTAAGGAATAAAAAAAGTAATAGTTTGTTATTTCATAAAAAAGTTATATTACTTTATTACTCTAAAATGCTAAAATGTTGTCCATGTGATAACAATGACATGTTTTTGTGTGTAGGGTTGAGTTCACTCATTGGAGCTTGAAGAAACTGCTTAAAAATAGCACGAGAGACTTGTGTAATTGTCGAGATGTAGTGAAAAAATTGATGACTCTACAACATAATGAAATCAAATCTTCTTTTGAAAGAAGCATTCATCATGTTGGTCACCTATTTAACACAACACTATACAAGAGGTTGCGTGAGTTTGTTTCAAAATATGCTTTAAATCATATTGAAGATAAGCCTCAACGAGTCAATTTTGTTGGTGTTGATAGCAATTAATGTGGTTGCACATTCAGAAGTACACATGGTCTACCTTGTTCATGTGATCTAGCTAGATATGAATTCAGTAGCATACCACTCCATGTTATTCATGCATATTGGATTAGATTAAGCTTCTCAGATATGGCATCAAATGAATCTTCTGTAGAGTTATCCATTCAACAAAAACGAGATGTCATTATGTGTCGCTTGATTTTATGTTAAATCTATTTGAGTAAGTTTATTTTTTTTAATTTTTAATTTTATATTTAAGTTTTAGTTGTTACATTAATTTATAGTTTTTAATTTTTAATTTAAATTTTAATTTCTATCTTTTATTTTTAATTAGATTTTATATTTTATTTGTATATTTTAATTTTAAATCTATTGTAGGTCATTTTATGTTATATATTTTATTTGTGATTTTGAAACTAAAATTAAAAGTTGAAATTAAAATTTAAGAGTTAACAACTAAAACTAAAATTTAGTTATCTTAACAACAATATAAAATTTAAAATCTAATTAAAAATAAAGACATAAATTAAAATTGAGAATTAAAATTTAAAATTAAAATTTCTCCATTTAAAAAAGTTGTAAATTTTAATGTATTTTTAAAATTAATCTTGCCACGATTAGTTTAATTAAATTTGAATCTCACAAGAAAAATAATATTGGCTTTTGGTTTAGTGGTATGCCTTTAGTATTTAAACTTCTAGACTTGAGTTCAATTCCAGCCTTGCTCAACTTTTTATACTTTTAAAATTAACATTGCTATTGATTAGTTTAAATACATTAGAATTGCATAAAAAAAAAAAAAAGTTCTGACCTTTGGTCTAGTGGACAAATCCTACCATGGTACATGGTTTTGACATTTTTAAAATTAGCATTTTCAAATAATTAATTAAACTTTAATTAACTCTTAATTACAATATAACCATGTCACGTCACTTAATTATGTAAGTCAACGTTCATTTTTAATAGTCAAAAAATGAGGGGCACCGGTGGTAATTTAGCCTTTTTGGTATGTATGAGTTTGGACAAAGATCCCATTGAATGGCATGATGAATATGCTTCTTTATTTGGAGGGTATGAACATGTTGAACAACTAAGGAAGTCTCTTTAGTTTGATGGATTTGAAAAGGTATGCATTTAATAAATATATTTATGTTATAATGGATCAATAAACATGTCTTACCATCTAATGGGATTATTTAACTTTGATAGGTTACCACGGATAAGTGGATGACCATACCTAATACGGGATATCTCATTGCTAGTAAATATAATGTCATTCTTGTGTTTCTAGCACTGAAGCAAAACATGATATTTTTCCACTTAGATCTGAACCTCTTATAGATTTGGGCATGCATCACATGATTTGTTTAAGGCATGTTTATGGGAATAATTTTGTCTAGATTATTATTAATAATTTTATTGATTTACATTTTGATTGGTATAATGGGATATGTGTGACTAAAGAAGTATCTTTTATAAGTTTGGTTGACGTTTTATACTAGACGAATACATGATTTTTCACAATTAATTGGTATTCCATAGGAATATATAGATTTACCTACATATTGATTATTGCGCATTGTAATTATAATTTTTATCAATGACAAGTAACTGTAACTATTACTTTTATAAATATCATATTTCAAACTTTTTCATGATTTACTGGTAGTGACAAGAAAGTGAAAATGTTATAGTCCTATTAAGTTATTTTTTAACCTATTATAATTTCATTTTATTTTTTTAAAATATATTCTCAAGAATAATAAAAATTAACAAACATGTTTTTTATTATACATCAGAATGACATTTTCGTATTATCATTATAATTACCATATAAAAGTATAAATAATTAAATTTAAATCAATGATACTTTTATCTAATTTATATGATTTTCATTCATAAATTCATAACTAAATTAGTAACCCTTGAAAATATATTTTTGTGAAATAAACATTATATAGTGTAAGGTGAGTAGAAAATAAAGGAAAGGAAGAGAATTGATCAAATGTCACATACATTAATAAAAAAACATGAGATTGATCAAATGTCACAAATTCATCAAATGTCACATAATTCATGAAATGTACATAATTTGTCAAATGTCACATACACCAATAAAAAACACAACTATAGTCATTTGCATGTTTCACTACTTCTACCAACTTTCGAATTTCCCCTTCTGTGTCTAACTCCCATGTGCGTACTCCTTACATAAATATTTCCTTCAATTGTGACTCCATGTGCTAAATTTAGGGCAACTTGAACTCCTTTATATGTATCTGTCCCTTTAATCACTTGCATAAGGTCAATAAGACATTGCAGTGTTGTAGAAATCCTCTAACATACTTCCTAATTTGAAATTCAAATTAGTCAATAATATGATGTTGTGTTTAAAAAATTAAGCACATCCAAATATTTAATACTTACAACTACGAGATTATGTTGTTATGAGCTATTGGGCTCTCTTTCATGTCCCATCAGCGCCACCCGCATTGGCAATCTTGGAGGGTCTCTCTCAAGAACATGACAAATGTAAAGATGTGATATTCTAAAAAATCATTCCATGTACCCAGAGACACAATCAGAAGGATGGATTACTGCATGTGTCAATTTGGCAACATTATCCATATGTTGAAGCCATGTACATCAATTTGCTCAATGGTAAGCGGAACCCTGGAAACTTCAGTTGGCTTCCAAGGAATGTCTTGAACATATCTAAACGTCATAGGACTCTTTCAATGTAGATTTTTGTATAGACCAACCCATATGTACCCAGAGAAAACAAAAAGCAAATGAAATGACTCTGAGCTTTATGTGCATCATACGATGTCCAACATATTGTATCCAATGTTACCTGATCAAGCTGTCTTCGATATGCAGAAATGGATAATAGTGTTCTTGGAACAACCCAACAAGCATAATGAGGTGCAGTCTCATCATAGGTAGGTACTGTCTCCTTTAAACCAACTTAGAGAAAATGCTCGTAAACCCAATCTCGAGACAACAATACAAAAAACATAATATATGTTCAGTGTTTCTGATTGGTGACATATTAACATGAATATCATAAATGTAGTTATTTACGTGTTAGTTATACCTACATTAACATTGCATATCCACTTGCTTGCTTTGTCTTAGCCAGACAAGCCTGAACTAGATGCTTATACAAACGAGTTAGAGCAGCTGCACCTCATGAATAAGCACCATAATTGTTCAGGTGTCAAAAAAGGGTAAATAACTTACATACATAGTTGTGACACTTTTATCAGCAAAAGTAGTGCATCCCACCAAATGTAACAAGTACACCCAAGCAGCAAACACCCACAGTTCTTGCATAACACATGTGTTATACATGTCTCTTAGGAATTGCAAGCGAACATTTGGTCTACGCATGTGTCGTATTTCATCAATTGTTTCATGTTGGGTAACATCTAATAATTCCATTAGAAGGGGAATAGCTTTATGCTTATCTATGTGCAAATAACAAAAAAATCTACTAGTGATAGGAATATACAGCAAAAAAGATACATCATCAAGGGTGATGGTCATTTCACCCATTAGTAGATAGAAGCTATTGGTCTTCTTGTGCCACCTTTCGACAAAAGCGGATAACAATGCCTTGGTCTCATAGCTGCAAGTAATCAATGGTGACAATCCAAAGTCTTATACGTAGCCACTGGTATTCTTATGTAGGCTTTCAAATTTACTTAACTTACGCCTATGAGATACAAATTCATGCTCTCCACAATCCTACATAAAATTAAATTATAAATTACAAATATTAACTTTTAAAATTTTATAATAATATAAAATTGACTTTTAAAACTATTTGACATTTCTTAACTTACATGTCCATCCCATAAGCTATAGGCAATATGATCAGCATATAATGTCAAAATAGATTTATATTGTGGACCACCATCATAAGACTCCTTTACAGCTAATGGTGGTACTAAATCTACCTGATGTTCATCATGGTCGTCATTATGAACTTCTTTAGGTATTTGACGTAGTTTGCATCATGCAGATGTGGTTGGCTTGATTTGTTCCACATTCTCACGATTTTCCTATGACCTAGAACTACTGTCTTTGGTTCATACCATGTCTACTTTACAAATTAGAGTCTATTTGGATACAAGTTAAAAGTTCTAGTAGGAGCTTCTCTACTCCCATAAGCTCTATTTCACTTAAACTTAGTGTTTAGATACACAACCTTTAATATTTTTTACTTCTTTAAAAGATCTCAGTACAACTTATGGAAAAGTTAATTTTTAAAGTTTTTTCAATTTTATTCAAGCTTTTAAGATTCTGATTTTTATTCTAGTTCATCACTCATTCACTTGCCACCATTGACCACCACTTTTGACTAATAGTCACTGACCGCCAACTCCGACGACCGATGTTCACCAACAGCCAATTCCGGCTAGTGATCATCATTGCTACCTTTAACTGACAATCACTAATCATCACCTCTGATCGGCGATTACCGATCATCACCTCTAACCAACGATCACCAGCTGTCACCTCTGGTCGGTAGTCACCGACCACCACCTCTGATTGGCGATCACTAACCACTACCTCTGATAACCAGTCATTGACTGCCACTTCCTGTAGTCACCGAACCTCACCTCCAACCTCTACCTCCAACACTAACCGTCAATCATTGATCATTAGTTTTCAATTTCTAAGGAGGAAATTCTTTTTGGTTAAGATTTGAAATCATTGTTTTAAATTTAGAAATGTTGTTTTTAGTAATTTTACTAATGTCAACGAACTTATATAATTTTGTCAAAACACCATTTTTTCTATAAGTTCTTACATATGTATCATCCAAACATTAATTAAACTTCTTTAAAGGTGTTTTTTATATTAGAGCTTTCAGAAAAGCTCTACTAGATAAGCTTATCCAAATAGGACCTTATAAATATTAATAGTGAACTAGATTCATATACAAATTTATATTCAACAAATATGATTTCCCTCGTAAAATCAATCATGCATCATATATACAACAAATGCAAATCAAACCAAATACAATAATCAAATTGCGAATGAAATTATTAGTATAAATTTAATTCAATCCTAACATTCAGAGATTTGGTGAAAACTAACCTAAACTAAATATCATATAAAGAATCTATACTGCTCAATGTAACAGTTTATTAAGCTTTTTGTTTTTTAATTATACGTCTCACAAAAATAAATGATGTGCTATAACTAAATGAGGGAGATTCTATTTTAGAAGAATGAAGCAACCAAATAGGTCGCATATCATAAGAAATTCATTATGTGAAAATTCAGAAATCAAATGAAAAAATAGGAAATCCAAACAGCCATTCCAAACTGCCTGATTCGAACCGAGTTTGAAACAAGAAGTTCGGACTTAGTCCAAAATGGTTTGTCTGGATTTGGTCTGTTTAACCCATCCAACTTTGCAACTTACAGGCAACCTGAATTTCACAATTCAGACTCAATGATTTGGTAATTTGGATTCATAATCAGAACCCAATCCGGACTATTAAATAGCACAAATTAGAACCTAATCTGAAGCAACAATTAAAACCATTGAATATTCAAAAGAATCACATACCTGATGCACAAGAATGAAGAACAAATATGGACACACACAGTGAACGAAGGGGTGCGAGAAATGGTGGTGTCGAGAGTGCAATAGAGGTGGCAATAGGGACAACCAACGAAGGTCACGACGACGTGCAATAGAGGTCCAATGGGTGCAGCGAAGATCACAAATGCAGGTGCGTTCAGATTTGAAGAGGATAGCTCAAGGTTGAATGAAGAAAAGGCACGATAAAGATAAAGTTTTAACCTTTTAACCTAAGAGTATTTTTGACATTTCACATGGTTATGGAGGTGTAGGGAGAGAAACTCTATACCAAATTGACTGGAAATGGTTGCAAATGAAATAGCTTACGAAAAAGGTTGGCATAATTTATGGTTTGGAAGCTTGTAAAATAATGATATTGTTCCTTAGAAGCTTTGCAATAAAGGTTAATTGTTTAGCTCTAACACAAAAGATGAATTTTAAGGTCTCTTATAGGATCTTCTTTTAATATTTTTTTAAAAATAAGCTTAGTCTTTCTAAGTATTAGGTTCTCATAGTTTTTTGGTTCCACCTGGTAGGTTTTGATTGATGTTCCTATAATCCTATGCTTTCTTTCTTGGGAATCGCTATTCCCATCTAAACCAAGTGACTTTTTTAGATACCCCAAACATTCTTTGAAACCTTTAAAACCCATTAATGTTATTAGTTTGTCATTTCCGCTAGTTGAAATAATTTCAATTTCATTTGATAAGCTAAAAAGCTAAGAATTGTTTTAGGTAGCTAAAAAAGTTACTCCAATTATTTTTTCAAAATATATCTTATTTTCAGCTACTAACTAATTTTATTTTACAACTTTATCCTTCATTAATTAATGAATCATCCCCCATTAATTCTCTCCTCACATGTCACAACTTATTTCTCCTTTATTTCTCTTTCCTTTATTAATAATGTCATTATAGTAATTTATAATTTAAATATGTAATTACATATATTTATAATTTAAATATAGTAATTTATAATTTAAATATGTAATTAATTTATATTATTAAAATATGTTATATTATTTTAAATAATGCATTGCTAATATAACCATTAATGTTGTCTTTATTTATTTTATAATTTTTAGTTAATTTTATCAAACACTTAAAACTAATTTTTCAATCTTCAACTATTTTTTTAGTTTTCATCTAATTTTTCAACTAATTTTGCAAAATGCAAAATAGGGTCTGATCCAAGCCAAATGCATGCACCGCACCTACTCAAACTCCTCTCCTCCAAGCTTTAAGCTCCACGACACCTTCTTTAAGTTTTTTAATCTTTGCATGTACATCTGAAGAAGAAATCCAGATGACGTTGTCTGTAAAAACTTGGAAATTTGATGATATGGTTAGCATTAATGAAATTGTTATTTAACTTTAAGATCAAATCATTCGGAATAACATGCTTTTGTATCTTGAATCAAGTAATTTGAAATATAATAGTTGTGTAATGAATCAATTTATCAAGAAATTGAATTATTTTCACCGAATCAAATGAAACAATAAGTAATAAGTATTCGAAAATCAATATTTTTATATAACTAATTGTTTTTGAATTACTTAATCTAAAGACAAATTAATTTTTATATTTTAGATTAACTGAATCAAAACACTGTAAATAGTTTCAGATAATTTGATCTACGAATTTTGAAATTTTAGTAGGTGAAAAGAGAAATTTAGTAGGTGGGTAAAGAAAATGCTTTTTGTCTTTTCATAGGGTAAGAGTGTTGGCGTTGCATGTTCACACGTATCTTTTGAGATTTTTTTCCTGCTCCTCCATACTTTTTCAATGCACTTCCATACTCTTTTAAAATGATAAAAATGCTATTAGGTAAAAAAGTTAATAACTTTCTTCCCCTTTGACTATTAGTTGTTTTTCCCTCTCACTGCATCTATTTCTTTTGTTTCCTGTCGCAATTCCCCCCTGTCATGCATGTTGTCGATCCAAACTCCTTTTTGCATCTTGATTCGTCTCTCTGACATAACTGCTAGTCTACTTTTATTTTGTTTTATGCAATTAATCTGGACTTAGTGAAATTTGAAATTAAGGCATTTAATAAGTCCATATTAACTAATTTAGATGTTTAAAAACAAGTTTTTAACAAGTCCGGATCAACTAATTCGGACTCACAAATTTCATACAAATACAGATTAACTAATTTGGACTTGTAAAAAAAATTGTGAGTTCGGATTAGCTAATCCGAACTTGTAAAAACAAATTTTTTTTACAAGTCTAACCGGACTTATAAAACAAATTGTGAGTCTTGATTAGGTGATTCAGGCTTGTAAAAATAATTTTTTTACAAGTTTGAATTAGCCACAATTTTTTTTACAAGTTCGAATTTGCTAATCCGAACTTGTAAAAACAATTTTTTACACAATGGCAAAGGGAGGACTTGCGGTCTAAATTGGCACAAGCAAGGGAACATATGCGCGAAGAAGGAAAATAACTATAGAGAGGGAGAAGAACTACGCGAGAGAAAGAAGAATTGTGTGTGAGGGAAGAAGTTTTCAACTTTTTTTAACTAAGGGTTACTTTTATCTTTTTGCAAGATTTTGGAGGTGCAGTCAGAAAGTATGGACGTGTAGAGAGAAAAATTCTATCCTTTGCCTCTTCCCAACCTTTGAAAAAAAATGTGTAGGATGTATATGGTAGAGTCAATGAATTTATGAAAATATTAGTATAAATAGTTGAGAATTTGTCCCTACACCCTATAACTTCTCCCTGCACTTCTATAAATGTAGGAAAAGTTTCAAATATCCCTAGGTAAAAAAATAAGTTCAATCCTAAGTAAAAAAATTGAGTTTAATTGGTATATACTGTCAGTGTAAAAGATTTTTACACTGACATCCAATCATGACTTTTCATTTATATGAGTTTTAAAGTAGTAATGAGTAAAGTTAACAAAGTTACCATGAATAAAGGGTTGTGATTGAATGTCAGTATAAAAATCTTTACACTGACGGTGTATACCAATTAAACTAAAAAAAAATTGCAATTTTGTACAAGTCCAAACATGGGTTTTTGCAAACCTGAACCAAGAAGAACAAAACAAATGCATAGGGGATGAATACAAATGCACGAAGAAGAAGATAAAATCATTTATTCAATGAGAAAAAAAACGAAGTCATGCAAGAGAAGTAAACAAGAGAGGTGTGAAACGAGAGAGATGCAGACAAAAGAGAGAACTTACTATGGTGGAGAGAGAAATTCTCTAAATAGTTTTACAAATTTATTATACATTATCATTTAATATTGGATGATAGTGAAAAAATTTACATAATTAATATATTTAACTTGTTTTTTATAAAATAAAGAGAAAAACATTTATACACTCTCAGTTTAAAGGAAAGTTTTATTATGACAGTTAATCACAATCATTTATATATATTAAGTGTTAACAATACCAATTAATATTTAAAAGTTATTTAAACGAAGAGTTGTAATTAACTGTTAGAATAAAATTTTTTTACACTTATATATAGATATTATACTCTTTTATCAATTGGGAACCGGAAACTCTGAAATTCTAACATCTTTCTGATCGACTGATGTCATTAGAAATTATTTTTGCGTTTTTTCTCGCTTCTTTTTAAATTGCTGTTTTCTTCTTCCAGCAGTTATGAGATATTTGATGCAAACGGCCGCAAACAACAAGCTCATGCTTCTATAAATTAGTTGGGCATAAAATGGAATTGAAATATTAATGATAATATTATTCCCTCTTAATACAAATAAAAACTTTGAAAGAATAAACAACTTTTCAAAGTTCATATGGCACTGCCTTATACCACAAAGCTAAAAACAATAGTGCAAATGATAAATCTGTTCCTAAGAAGAAGCTCATCATGTACTACTGTAGGGAGTAGGCCACATAATATATTAAAAAAAAAAAAGAACAGAACTCAACGGTAGCTTCGGTAGGCTGGGCTGTACATGCAACTTTCTGCATATTTGACAAGATCCTTAGGTCGAGGTAGATGAGAAGCCAGACCTGTCCACCAAACAGACAAGTCAGGATTATGGAGGGAAATAGCAAAACTAGTGTTGTTTTAAGTCTTAACTGCACACATTTGAAGACACTCACCTAGATCATACACCTTTGCCGCCACATTAGCAGCAATGTGGGCTGATATCTTTCTGATATTTGAGAATGGAGGGTAAATCAGTCCCTTATCATAGTTCTCCTGTGATACTTGTGCAGCCAAAGCTTCAGCTGTTGCAAAAGATGAAATAGTCAGTCAATTCATATATGGTGTTGACTCTCACAACACACGCATCCCATGTCAATGGACAAGCAATCTTTTCATCATTTTTTTTTTTTTTATCTACCGTTATTTATTTCCTAGTTTTTGCTCTTTTCATAACTAAAAATTCTAGCAATTCCTTCGTGCAGTATATATTTATCATGCTCAAATTAATGATCTAATCTCTCTAGTTTGCACTTTGCATGTACTCACAGGCTGCCAAGAGCATCTCATCACGCACACGGATTGCACCAGAGATGATCAAACCCAAACCAAAACCAGGAAATATGTAAGCATTGTTGGCCTGAATTGCAAGTAGGAAAACAAAATAAAAAGTCAGCCTATATTTTAGGAATGTGAGTCTGTTGAATAGGAAAATGCTTAGCAAGTAAAGTTAAAAACCTGTCCAGAAACCAAAACTTTTCCTTCATATTCAACTGGATCAAATGGGCTTCCACTTGCAAAGATTGCTTTACCCTGCAAATAGAAGAGACATAATGTGGTATAAGAGTTCTGATAGTTAATCTACTTTAAAGTTAACACAAAGTGATGTTTCTTGGTGGAAGCAAATATGACAATGAAAATTTACCTTGCTCCATGTATAAGCTTCTTCGGCTGTGCACTCAGATTGTGAAGTAGGGTTGGAAAGGGCAAGAATGAGTGGTTTCTACGTGCCAAGAAATATCACAAACGTTAGAGATAAAATCTTGTCATGAGGCAGCAAAAATATTGTTAGAGAAAGCCAGAAAGAACCTCATTCAAAGATGTCATGGCTTCGACCACCTCCTTGGTAAATGTCTTTCCTACTCCAGATGATCCAATCAAAACAGTTGGCTTGATTGCCTGATAGAGTGAAGTGAATCGTAAGATGTTGTGTACTAGTACAGGAACTGAGGATAATAAATATTAAATATTTTATGAAATCAAGACAAAATCTGAGACACTTTCTTTACCTTGACAGCATCCAGAAGTCCCTTTACAGGTTCATGCTCATGGGCCCAAGGCTTTTTAAAGTGCTGTAGTGATTCCAGACGAGAGCTAACAATAAGTCCCTGGAACAGACAAATTTGTTATGAGAGGTTAGGGAAGAAGAAACTGTAAAAGGCAAGATCCAGGAACCTTAGACATTTTACCTTTGAATCCACAAGCCAGATCTTCTTGCGGGTCTCTGTCACTGGAGTTTTAGTCTGACCATGAAGATAGTATTTACTATTTAGATACTGAATAAAATGAGTACTCTTAAGAAAAAATAATACAAATATCAAGTTATACCTGCTTTGAAATCTCAAGAGCTATCAGCTCTGCTATACCAGTTCCAGCCTAAAACAACCACAAGATAAAATTAAGAAAAATCCTCCCAAAGATAAAAACAAACAAAACTTCATTTCGTGTGTATATATGTTTTCAGGCTCTTACCTCTCCAGCACCTAGGAATAAGAAGGTGTGGTCAGCTAAGGTTCCCCCAACTAATTTCAGGGATGCAAGCAATCCTGCTAATACCACAGATGCTGTACCCTGCATTAAACCAAAGAAGGGAGTAATCAGTATGATAAATTATAAGAAGAAACTCTGCACAAGTCAAAAGCTTTCATGTGTGGTACCTGTATGTCATCATTAAAAACAAGATGAGATGAGCTGTATTTTGCCAGCAGATCAAATGCATTATGGTTGGCGAAATCCTCAAACTGAAAAAGAAAAAAGAAAATTAGGAAAACAAAAAATTCAAGCAAACCAAAGCCACAGCAGATGTTTATTCTGATATTTAACCTGTACGAGAACTTTCTCCCCATAGTTCTGCTTAACTGCACGCATAAACTCATCCAGAAGCTCCACATATTCCTGAACCACAACAAAAAATAATCATGTTAACGAAATACAAACATCAAACTAACAAATTATTATTAAACTAATATGCATTCATTTGTAAGTCTATGAGTGCCAAGGATGATCAGACCTGCCCAGTTGCCCGTTTTTGTTTAAGCCCAATGTAAAACTCATCATTCAGCAACTTCTCATTGTTTGTGCCAACATCAATGGTTATAGGTAAGCACTGAAATCATTGAAGATCAAGAAAGCAATTTGTTATTTGATAAACTATGACTAAGAGAAAGGGAAAGGGAAAAGAGAAAACCGTATTTAGTAGTCCTTACTGATGAAGGGCGGACACCTCCTAATGCAGTATAGAGAGAAAGTTTACCAACAGGAATCCCCATTCCCTAGCGAAATTATAGAAAAATTAGTATAATTGTTTTTGTGTGTAAGGTAGATTTAAGAGACTAACACTATTTTACCTGGCAACCAAGATCTCCAAGTCCTAATATACGCTCACCATCGGTCACAACAATAACTTGAATACTCTTTTCAGGCCAGTTTTTCAGTACTTCAAGGATCTTGCCTCTGAAGAATTCAAACACTTAGTGTTTTCTCAAACGTCAAGTGGGGGAGAAAAAAAGCAGTGCCATGAGAAAAGGCTTACTTTTCCTTCAAACTGATATATAGACCCTGAGGACGCCTAAAAATGCTTCCGTATTTCTGGCATGCTTCTCCAACTGTTGGGGTATAAACAACAGGAAGAAGTTCCTCAACATTGTCGATCAGAAGCTTGTAAAACAGCCTTTCATTCCTCTCCTGTTAATGGAGAAATGTGAGAGACAGTGAGAATTCCATAGCAATAGCACTTGGTTATATGTTCCATACCATAGCAATTTCATTTTTTGATAAGAGTGTGATATATGATGTATGCACTTTAGAAGGGAAATATCGTAATTCAGAAAGTACCTGAAGATCCATCATGGCCATGTACCTATGCAGAGGAACCTCATACTGACGAAGATTGTGCATCAACCTCTTTTCCTGATCACCAGAATAACAAGGGCATTTAGCCTAAAATCCCCAGTTTGGTCTGCATCTAACATACTATATGTATAAAGTGTAGAATTTGTATGCAATTCACTGTATTTTTTGGTGCTAATCTCTAATAAAAATTGGAGTTGACATTGAAAAATGAAAACAAACCTTTAGTAGGTTGATTATCATTTTAAAACCCAAAATAGCACTTTAGGAATGACATCAAAGTTCTGTCTTTATGTAAATAATTAATTGAACGTGATACTTAATAGCAAGTAACCTGAAGATCCTGAGTGAAAATAGCTGGAGGCAAAAGACCACGCAAGTAATGAGCATCTCTCTCTCCCTCGGTAAAGGCCAGCCCCTTGTTGTAGCGTGGATCTCTCAGCAAGCTGCATCCACTGTAACACAAAAAAGTGCTTAATTAGTACACAAACTCTACGCAAGTCATTAAAAAATATCATTACAACACATAAACCGCTCCTTATGCAGATGGCATCAAAATATCCTCATAAAGCATATTACTCCTCTCTATGGTGATCTACCAAACCACATAAAATCCACGAATGCCATGAAATGGAAGATATTTGCTCTAAAAAAAAATTGTTTCTGGAATGATCAGCAAACTAGTCTAGTATAGAAAAATGGAGCACAGATCCAAACATGGAAAACTGAAAGGCACAAAAGACAAGTTATATGTTGTCTTTTTTGACATGTCATAAGTGAAGAGTGATACCTGGCCACAGAGAAGGTCCATGGGGTGATAAGCTGGTCCTCTGTGGCACGATCCTCTCCATACAAGTCCCTCACACCCCCACCGTGACCATTGCTATAATCCTCCGTCACAGCAATCTCACCACCGTTCCTCATCTCCTTCAACGAATTGCTCGACATGATAACTGCCAACAACTTTTGCAATCCCTGCCAATGCAAGTCATCAACCAAAACACCACACTGAGAATCAAAGGCAGGTCCATGTGGCTACATTAATATATACAATAAACGTAAACAATGATTTTCACCTCTTACTTTGTAGTAACTATGCACCAACAACACAAAAACAAGCAGCGCAACAACAGAACGCAAGGTTGGTTTGGTATGTGTCCGAAACAAGTTTGTAATCTAACTATATATATATAAGCCGTTGAGAGTTGAAACAATTTTGTTTTATTATTTATTGCTTTGGTTGGTTGCATATATGATGAAAACGGAGTTAGATTTCAACGTGAATGGGGAACATGGTGGACTAGTTGCACGCGTAATAATACAAAAAAGGAAGTATTTTAAGTCCTTGGGAGTCTGGCTGAACTAACCAACATTTGAATAATTAATTTCATGGCATGGTATATTAAATGAATAATGTAACAAAAATAGGAATATAATTGAAAAATACTTTAGTAGTTGTTGGGAGAATATGAAGGTTTGGGCTGTGTCTATTGAGCCACATCATATTGACTTGGCGGAAGTTGCAAGTGAAGGTTTGAAACGAAGCTTTGCAGATTCTCCGCGTTTTGTTCAAGAGTCAATATTGCCCTGCTAACTGCTGCCGGAACTAAGAGAGAGAAGCATTAATGGTTAATGGTTAAAGGTTAATGCATATTCTGTACAACATACCTTTCCTATTCTAGTCCACACATTTCATCTTATTCATTTCTCCTAAAATACAATATGATATTCGCTTACATTTCTGTAACAAACTTTCCTTGTGGAAGGCTAAAATGTTTAGAAATTATTCATGTTTTCAAAGAACTAATTTAATAAAAAATATTGTAGATTAATATAATAAGACTTTTTTTTCATTGATTAACCTTTTCATTACCGTAAAATTTTATAACAATATCTATGTTCTTCTACAAATAAGGTTATATTATAATCTATAACAATAATAAAAAAGATATTCCTGTTTAGTCTCCACTATTTTCAGATTTTTTTTAACCTTTAATATTACAAACCACCACTATTTTGTTTCAGCTCCCTGTATTAGTTGCATTAATAAAAAAAATCGTACCAATTATGTGTAAGAAAACTAATTCGAAAATAGATATGGTAAGAAAATAGATTTTTTTATAATGATATTTGAACTAAACGTAACAAAGATAAATATATTTATTATATGTTTTTTAGCTACTGTGTTAAGGTGTTAAGTAAGGAGTATTTATTATCCGGTTTTGCTAACATATTCACGAATTGCATAGGTTAGAATTTTTAAATATTTTTTTAATCAACCAATACGTTAAATATTAGTTTATATTTACAAACATCTTAAATATTAGTTTAAAAATATAAAATATTAATTAAAGGATGACAACAAATTTTAAAAAAAAATATTGTAATAGAATATAGATAACATAAATAATACAATAATTTAAAACTTAAAAATAAAATAAAAACGTATTTACATCATAATGAAAATAAACTTTAGGTGATTTGGTGGATCAACTCGACCCACCATGGATGGGTCGAATTGTAAGTAAGTCAATATTCAGTATAATAAACTCGATTTTTAATTTTTTTAACCCAATTCGGTCCAAACTCGTGATAGGTTGGGTCAATCCAGAGGTTCAGATTCGTTTCGACAACTCTAGAATTTGGTTAATTAAAAGATATATGTAAAAGTTCTAATCCTATGTGCATAGTTTACAAAACACTTGTTTAGAATCTAATAATAATGCAAAAAGATTTAGTGTTTGTTTCATAACAATTTTATAAAACTGTTTTTAGTATTTTATTATTTAAAAACTAAAAAATTTGTTTGGGTAGTGTTTTCTAAAAATAGTTTTCGAAAACAGTTTAGGTTTTATAGTTTTTAAAAACTAAAAAATAAAAACAGCTTAAAGTAGTTTTGCTTTTCAATTTTCTATTTTTGTTTTGAAAACTCAAAATACAATAAGAATATGTTATTTTTTGCTTTACATTAATGAAATTTTAATAAATCTAAACAAGTTTTTCTATTTTTACATCTTCAAAACAGTTTTCAAATAATACTTACCAAATAAGTTGTTTTTTTCTTTTCTTCCTGAAAACTATTCTTGAAAACTCTTTTCAAAAACTAAAAAATCAAAATCAAACTAATCAAGCTCTTAGTTTTCTCCCAAAAAATTGTTACTAATGAAATAATACGAGTTAGTTAAAATGATACTATCATTAATACTTAACCTTTGCAAAGTTGCAGGGGATAGAAAAGCTTATTATATAATATAAAATTAGTGGATTTGGATCCTCTCCCATTAAAAATAATTGGAGAGTCTCCCATTAGAGGAAGTGAGACTAAGTGAGACTGTTAGACTAAACTTGTAGCTAGGATCAAATAAAAGAAGATCCAAAACTCATCGTCTCGTTAAAATAAAGTTTGAACTTAAGGTGGCGTTTGGTTTAAGAAAATATTTTCTATTTTTATTTTCTGAAAACTATTTTTGTTTTCAAATTTTTAACATTCAGAAAATATATTTGTTTTCACTTGATATTTTCTATTTTCAAAATATAATATTGTTAAATTTAATCAAATTTCAAATATATTTATATATTTTATTTTATATAATTACAATATTGTTATTAAGTGTTTACATAATGTCAACTTTAGAAAAAACTGAAAACAATTTTTTTTATTTTCTGTTTTTTAGTTATTTTCTGAAAATGATTTTAGCAAGAATATTTTCTAAATTAGAACCAAACATATGTTCATTATTGTTTTATTTGAAAATGAAAATAAAAAACGCTCAAAACAAACACCCACTACAACGATGACAACTCTACCTTTATTTTCAATCCTGAATGCAACTCTATGACTGAGTTCCCAATGCTTCATCTTCATTGACAAATGATTCAATGGGTTCATTTTACAATTGCTTATTTAGTTGCTCTTCTGCAAATTCAGTATTATAATTTCATAAGGAAAACATGCATAATTGATAATGAGAATAGACTGGCCATTGACAAATTAATTAAATCATGTATAGTGTTTGTCCATAATTTTATTAATATTTTATTTTGTTTCTTTTTAATATACTTAGAATTGGGTTCATGATATTTGCATTAGTTATCAAGAAATCTCTTTTTTCATTTAATCCCAGTTGCATGTTTAATCTAACGGTCTTGCTTCCTCTAATAGGAGACTCTTCAATTATTTTTAATGGGAGAGGATTCAAATCCAAAATTAGTACATCATCGACATGGAAATAATTTGAGAGAATACAATACTCTATTTGAAGGGATAATTTTGTTGCTTTAATGATCTCACCTAACTTAATCCAAATTATTAAAAATAATTTATATACTTGAATTTTTTTTATATCTTTTTTAGGTAAATAATGAAAAGATAAATGCAAAATTATGAGGGAAAACAAATTTTATATTGTCTATTTAAAGTATTTTTTCGACTAACAAAACACTTTTTATATAATTATAAAAAACGTTGTTGCAATGAAAAAGATTTTGTAAAAAAAATAAAGTGTTTTCTTATGACTAAGACTAAAATTTATTTTGATAAACTGTAGTGAAACCTTAGTCGTTATAGGACTAGAGTGCGATATTATCTTAGGACTTAAAGTGTTAAACAATGCAAACATTTTAATTTTAAGAAAAACATTTTTATAAAAATAAAAGTATAAAACCCACCAAGACACTATCTTATTTTTATAATGACAATTATGACCATATATAAGGTTTCATGTATACAAATTAAAAAAAAAAATTTGATCTATTTTTATATGTAGACGAAGAATGTACTTATTTAAAGAGTGATCATAAGATACTTACCTTTATATATATATATATATATATATATATATATATATATATATATATATATATATATATATATATATATATATAGAGAGAGAGAGAGAGAGAGAGAGAGAGAGAGAGAGAGAGAGAGAGAGAGAGAGAGAGAGAGAGAGAGAGAGAGAGAGAGAGAGAGAGAGAGAGAGAGAGAGAGAGAGAGAGAGAGAGAGAGAGAGAGAGGTTGTAAGGATATTTACTCAAGAGTAAGTTAGAGTTACTCTTTTTTTTTATCATTTATTTTTTAGAAATCTAACAGTTGTAAGGAGTAACTAATTTTAATCATTAAATTTAAAGAAGATGAATTATTAGGATAAATAATAAGTTTGTTAAATTTACTTTTAGTAGAAAGTAGTTATTGTCAATAGGGATGACAACTAAGTGAGAAGGGGTTGAGGCAAGGGTAAGGTTGGGTTTGGTCCTCGTATCCCTAACTCTGAAAAATGTGTGGCATGTTTGGGTTTGAAATAAAAGTAGTGGATGTAAAATTTTAATCTTCATTCCCTTGGTAGTTTTAGCCTTTCGGATTTGAGTATACTCATGAGTAATTCATTATATTATTTTTATAATTTTAATTATCTTATCATTAAATAAATATATATTAAGTTATTAATTTAAAAAGTGTATAAGAAATAATAAATGAGAAAAAAACTTGTGCACTCTTAGTTTAAAAAGTTTTATAACGACATTCAATCACACCCCTTCTTATGATAAGTTTGTTGATTTTACCAATTAATACTTTGAAAGTCATGTAAATAAAAAGTTGTGATTGAATACTAGTGTAACATTTTTTTTACACTTTCAGTGCATAATAATTAAGCTCATAATAAATAACAAGAAGTTGTAAATATAAGTTTTATGAATTAAATTTTAATTAAATATAAAATTTTAAGTTTATTATATGAGTATTAAAATTATAACCGGGCATGTATGAATAGAGATGACAAAATAGGTTAATCTAGTCTGTTTTGGCCGACCTATCTGTGGCCCGCAAAAAAACGGGGTGGACTTGTCCATCATTCTAAAAAGGGCTAAACTGCCTAGAGCGTCCAGCCTGTTGGTGGGTTGGCATGCTAGTTTTTCCAATTTTTTTAATTTCAATTTTTTTTACCCAAATGTCAAAATAAAATATCTTAATCAAATTAGTCTAAAAATTATAAAGTAAAGTAATAATACTAAAATAAATTTCTTATTTCTAATCTAAACTAAATTTTAATATAATTTGATTAATTTATAAAGTAAATTAATAATATTAAAGTTTGATCTTTTAATATACTAATTCTTATAATTTTAATTTTAATTAATTAATTATATTTTATATTTATAATATAATTAATATAAAAACTTATTAATATAAAGTGGCGGACCGACGAACTAGCTTTTCTCAGCTCTGACCTAGTGGGCTAGGCAGGGTGGGACAAAGCTAGTCAGCGGGTCAAAACCTCTAACTTCTCCCTCCTATCAAAATTGTAATAAGTCGGCTGTTCAATCGGCCTACTTTGTCATCCTTATGTATAAATATGAGATAAATAATTAAATATCTATATCTATTAGTATTGGTATTATGGTGAAAATGAAAATATTTTATTTCCAATTTATGTCTCATTTCTGTTCAAATCGATGAAAACAACTTCATTTCATTTCATGAATTACGAAATGGAACATAAATTTATGTAAATAAAAAAAGAAGCATGAATAAAAAAAAAAAAGAAGATTTTCATAATTATTGTCATTCCCATTCATCAATGACCATTATTAACACTGTCAAGGGATTCGTGAGCACACATAACTTGAATACTTCTCAAATCTCAACAAGTCCTATATTTAAAGTAACATATGTATATGTATCGTTATTTTTTATTAGATAATAGCATATTATTAAAATATTTAGTAAAGAAAAATGCGAGCCATCAGCCATGTGCACGGTTAAATGTCTTGATTAAAAAAAACAATACAAAAAATTTAATGTAAAGAATAATAGAACTAATGATTTTAAAGACCGAAATATATATATATATATATATATATATATATATATATATATCAAGAATAAAAATCATGTATATATTTCAATATAATAATTGAATGCTGATAAACAAAAAATGACAACAATTTCTTGTAAGCAAAAGCCTCTACTAAGTTTATATTTAAGTATATTAAATTTTTTTACACTCTGTAGTTTTACTGATTTTTTAACAATGAAAATATTGACTTTTATCTGTTTTTAAAATAGGAATAACTACCAAGAATAAAAGAAGTTATGATTGAACGTTAATGTTTACTCTAATAATATATACCAATTAAATTCTTTTAAATATTTGCTAAGAGAAGTTTCACATTATGTCTCAAGAAGAAGATAGCATTACGTGTAATTAAATAAAAAAGTCTTTAAAGAAAGTTGATTAAGAATTTTGAATGAATTACTGAAACGTCATAAGCAAGGCCGTGTTCTATGTTCACATGGATGTATTTGATTATATTATATTTTCTGGTATTGAAAGTGGTCGGAATTGGAGGATTTTTCAAACAGTGTTTGGTTTTCAACATTGAAGTCCTTATTCGAGAATCGGACATTTTTGACGTTGAACTTAGAACGCATTTGGCATCGCATTCGCACGCCATCCAATTTTATACTGTTAGCCATGTTCAGGTTGTTGAAAGACTTAACAAGTTTTTCATTATCATCACTAGTAAGTCCTGTGTTTTCGTATTTCTTTTCAGTGATATTACTTTTCATTCTTACAATTAAATACATTATAAAATTTTAATTTATGTATATCTGTATTCTTTTACGATAAATTATAATTAATACACTAAAATAATTTCTATTATTATATATTCATGCATGTATGTATTAATTTTGTTTAATATATATTCTTTAATTTTTCTACGTTTATACTATTTATTTGTGTTTTTATATTTTATTTTTAAATTGATAAATAATTTTGAAAAAGTGAGAATACAAAAAAATGATACACTATTCTTTATTTTTTAACAAATTTACTAAAAAATTTAAAATAAGAAATGAAATCAAAATTAAATAATTTTTCTATAGTTATTTTTAATTGATAAATTAGTTAAAAAAAAGAATAAAGAAATAAGTAATCAATATTAATATGAAAACTTTTCAACCTTCATTTTGTTTTACCACATGTCATTGTATCATGTAATGCGAGATTCATTTTTTTTTTAATTTTAATTGTCTTTCTTTTAGTTTCGTCAGACAAAATAAAGTTACTCTGAAATGTAAATGTAGATTAAAAAAAATTGAAGATTTGAAAGTGATATACATCCCCAAAAAACATGAAGAAAATATTTTGGTGAGATTCTTAACATAGACGGTGGTTCGTCTATTTGATATATATACTTCTTTAACTTATCCTGAAATTTAATATCTTTTTAAAATTAGAGGATGTGTGAACAATTTGTTGAATCATTACACGATATAGAAAAGTGGTATGTTATAAAAGATTTTAGTGAATACAACAATTTATAATTTTATAGGTATAGAGACGATAACTTACGATGAATAAATATAGTTTTAAGTATTTTTTTTTAGTAAAAACAAAACAAACAAACTGTCAAAAATAATTTTCTTCTCATTGAAACACTTTTTCGTATGCTATTTTCTCTTATCTTGTAAAACTCATTTAAAATTAATATATTATTTCAACAATTAGCGCTTTAAAGAAATTTGAATGTGGCTAAAGTTTGAATTTGAAGTACTTAAACCATAATTTAGTGAATAATTATTAAAATCATGGTAATGGTAGTCTCAAGGTAACGACGATTTTTATTATGATAGTTTGAAATGAGCAATTTTTAAATTTAAAAAATAAGCAGTTTAGAACTTAAAAAATAGACAATTTTTAAATTTAAAATATAAATAGTTTTATAATTTGTTAGGATAAAAATTTAAAATCAGTAGGTAGGAAGTTAAACAAAAAAATCTTACATTCTTAAAAACTGCATACATGCAATTTGAAAAAATTGGGTATAAATTAATTGCCAATCTTAAGGTGTAAAAAAAAAAAAAAATTATCAAGCGTGAAAGTGTGTGGTGTGCGATTACAATATATATATATATATATATATATATATATATATATATATATATATATATGTTTATTACAGAATAATTGTCTTAAAAAAATATAGTACATCGATAATATCCTTTATATAATAGCGTAGATTAATGTGAAACTTGTCCACTTTTATAATGAATAAATAATTTAAAATGTTATATAGATTATTTTTCAATATTATTTAATCATAATCTATCATTTGTATAATTTTAAAGATATTTTTATTTATAAACTCAATAATTTTAATATACATCACAGGGTAGGTTATTAATTTATTATTAATCAATTTTAGAAATGACTCTTTTTACAGATTTAATTACTTACTTCACTAACATGAGTAAAAATCACTACCTTTAGAATCATTTTGCTTTTTGATTTTTTTGTTCTTAAATATATTTTGAAAATAGAAATTTGTTTGACAAAAAAAAATTTAGTTTGATTTTTAATTATTTTGTAAACAGTTTCATCCGATTTCAAAAACAATGAAATTCAGTTTTTATTTTTCTTTTATGTTTTTATTTAAATTTATCACTTAACATATTTGTCTTCATTGACCGCCACCTTTGATTAGTAATTATTGGTCGCCATTTCTGACCAACGATCATCGACCACCGTCTCCCAATGATGATCACTGACTCTCACCTCTGACTGATGGTCACAGCCGCCATCTTCGATCAATGATCATTGATCACAACCTTCGGCCAACAGTCACCAAAAGCCACCTCTACTTGCCGATTATCGATTGCAACACATCTAATCAACAGTCAATGATCACCACCTTTCATCGATAATCACTAGTTGTCACCTCTAACTGACAGTCATCGACTGCCACCTTCAATCGACAATCATCAACCACTATATCTAACCAGTGGTCGCTACATCTGATTGGTGATCATCTACCATCATCATCGATTTCTGATCTCTGGCGGGTGAAAATTATAGTGTTGTTAAAATTTGAAAACAATGTTTCAAATTTAGAAACAAAATAATTTTGATTTTATAAATTTTAAATTCATATTTGTTTAAAAAAATTAATGTAATCAACGTTACATTTCTCTCTCCTAATTATATATCATTATAATTTTTTTTAATTACAGATATATACTCTAAAGTAAGTAATGTAAAATTAAGTTTTGAATTTAATTGGTATACACTGATAGTTTTGAAATTAATTACAAATATATACTCTAAAGTTTTGAATTCACATAAATGAGAAAAGTCAGTTGAATGTCAGTGTAAAAATCTTTTTACACTGATAGTGTATACCAGTTAGACTCTTAAGTTTTATAAAAAATTAAGAGTTTAATTGGTATACAATGTCACTGACATTCAGTGTAAAAATCTTTACATGAATAATATATACCAATTAAACTCTATAATATAAGCATGTATTGTTGAAGGGTTTATATATATATATATATATATATATATATATATATATATATATAAATCATTGGATTTATAAAACGTCGTGGAACAAATTATTTTCTCCAAACTTTCATAAAATATATAATGGATGAAGTATCACATTTGAACTCGAGACTTAATTTATATGATGTTTTAGAAAGAAGAGAAAAAATTGTTCCACGATATATCTACCGTAATTAATCAGAAAAATAAATTATATATTATAACATCTAATTATTTTTTTAAAAATTTATTAAATTATATTTCTTATATTCATATCAAAATATTAAATATCATATAGTAGAAATAGAGGGAGTAAATATAACGTTCCTTTTTTTAAAAAAAAATAAAATATTAATAAAAATATATAATTTATATTAATAAACTTAAATTAATTTATTATTTGTATTTGTTAGAATAAATTAAGAATTTTTTTAATAAAATAAAATGTGGGTGTAAATAGTAAGATAATTTGAAGGGTAATTTGGCTAGTACTAGAAATTTCAATTTAATGATTAACCTAGAGTAATTTAGAGGGTTAGCGTATTGCACTTTACTTGCATGTTTCTGACTATAGAGTTTTGAGAGAAAGTTGCAAAGAAAACATTGTTAGGAAAGCTTGAGGATCAACATTTGAAAATTTGAGAACAAACTTTTTGCATCCAAGATCATCATTTAAGGTAAAGGGAGGGGGGGGTTGTGGAAAATTATGTCTCATATGACATTTGTAGGGAAAATGGGTAGTGAAGTAATCTCTAAGCTTCAATAAGTTTTATGTATGTCATTGAATGATTATGAACACCTACAACAAGAGTTGATAAATACAGTTTGACTGTGTGGATATATTGTTTTGTTAATTAGAGTTTTGTATTTAAATGATATATAAGAAAAATTGGGATTCATGTGTGGTTAATGCCCATGAATATTTAGTGGATGTTTATATTAACAGATGATTTGCTTCATAGAATCCATGTGTGATTGTGATGATATATTGTTTGATTGTAATAAAAGTTAAACCTTTATTTTGGATTAGAGAATTATTGATTTAATTATGTGTTTGTGCAATTAGTTGTTGATTACTATTGTTTTGGACTTATTGAGGTTTAGAATGAGTTTTTAGTCCTTTGTGGGTGATTTGATGAATTGAAAATTAGATGCATGCTATTTAGATTTCGTAACCTTACGTAGGCGCATAACACAAATCTATGGAAAATGACACATAGGTGTGGGCGACACATGGAATGAAAATATGCATTAGGAGTTTGCCCACAGAGTTGTGGAAAATTCCACAAAGTTGTGGGAGACATGCTAAAGGATGAAATATGATTATGATTGTTTGTGATGCTATTATTTGTTAAGGTTTAGATATTAATTCAATTGATTTATGTGTTTTATTCAATTTACATGTCTATTTGCATCTATGGATGACATAGATGATTTAATGATGAAAAACTATAATTGTATGATTGATTGATGATTATTGATGTAATTGTAGTGTGATGCTAATTAAATATAAAGATAGCAAAAATACAATGTTTGAGGTTTGAAGTTAGGTCATAATTTAGGAGTCTTAAATGAGTTGAATATTTGTTATTTGGAAATTTTGGTTTGAACATAACTCAGTGTTTCTGTAATATCATTCTGTATTCTTAACAAAATCAATTTTTGTTTATTGGATCAGACAATAGACATTTGGGGCTATAGTTTAGGCTCAAGAATCATATAAAATTGTTAATAATAGAATGAGTTATTTATGTTAGAAGTTGAGTCTTCAATCTAGTGCGTGAACCATAGTTTGTATGTTGTAATCCTTGCGAGGTGACCTAAACGACCTCATTAGGTTTTATAGTCTTTATGAAAGTTGTAGTATTGAATGTTATCATTCTAATGGCCTTATAATTGGGGATAGATTAGGGATTTGTTCTACTATATGATATTGGTGTTAATTACAATTAGATGTACATTGTATTGTTGATAATGGTCAAGGTGTCCTGACAAGGTGTCATCTCAATTGTGTTTAGAGGTTGATTGCAATGACATTATTAGGAATATGATGACATGATTATATGTTGATATTATGATTTATATTGATAAAGATGGTCAGAGTGTGACAAAATGTCATCCTAACTACGGTTGCGGGTGGAGCATGATGACATTATTAGATATTGATATTATGATTTATGTTATGGATGACATGATGCATGAGTATGAAAATTGAAGAAGTTTTATAAGGATCTTCTACTGTGTGGTGCTCTAGACAAGTCTTTTTGGGTTGTTTTGTGTGACATAGCTATACCTACATGTCACTAATGTAAAAAATGATTTAGTTCAGGCGGGGGCCTGTTGTCAGTTGTACCTACATGTTACTAGCATAGAAGAGGACAACTTCATATATGTACCTCAGAGAGTATGACAGTTGAAGAAGTTTTGTAAGGATCGTCCATTATATGGTGCTCTAAACTAGGTCCTTTTTGGTTGCTTTGCATTGCATGATTATACCTACGTGTTACTTCCGTAGAAGATGATTCACTTCAGGTGGACTTATGTTGAGATGATTGTACATACGTGTTACTAATGTAAAAGAAGACTCCTTCAGGTATATTCCTAAGAGAGGATGCATGAGCCAACATTACGTGAACATCATTAACACGAATGAATTTATGTGTATTGATGTATAATCTCTGTCATGAGTGTGAAATGAATTTATATGTTTGTTTTTTGTGCTTTAATTGACTGTCAATTCTCTTTATATGTGTCTTAACATGTATGAAACATATTCTCACCCCTTACTACTTGTTGCATTTTGTTTAGATTAAACATCATTTTCAAGTAAATAAAATCTTGATGATATCATGAGTGATAAAATTTTGGCTTTTCTTTAGCTCTTTCTATTGAGAAGCTTTGATTAGGTGTAACATGGAGTTAGAAAGGATTGATTAATAGTTTTTTGCTATGTATATGAATGGTTCAAAGTTTCATTATGAGTTTTTTTTCATAAGGCAAAATATTATTGTTGAAAGATAATAAGAAGCAAGATAAGTAAAGAAAGTGTCACTAAATTTTAAACACATAATATGATATACATTCTAAGTTTTATTAATTGAAAACCTTGTAAACATTATTTTTAGAGTAAGATGTTTACTTGTATGTCTACATTTTATTATATTATATTTTTAAAAAATAAGTGTATATTGCATAATGTTGATTTTTTTACTTAAATGTAAAGTCTAATATTTAAGTAAACAAAATTTTATATTATTTCAAAATCAAATAATACAACGTTTTTGGTAAAAAGATGTCACATTAAAAAAAAGGCATGGGATGAATTTCTACTCTTATATAGCTACGCCTGTAAAATAGGTTTTGGATGTTAGAACTTAGAAATTTTGCTGTGCCACTTAATATATATAAACTCAGGTTTTTGATTTTTCAATAAATAACAATAAATTCTATCAGCTTAATACGTCCCTAGCTTTCTCTCTTTTTTTTAATAAGTTTATCTAATTAGAGAAAAATTGAGAGGGAAAATTTTCGTATACACAAATAAAACAAATAATAATTTAAAAATTATAAATAGTTATTATCATGTATAAATTCTTAAAAAATACAAAATTCAAACATATACTATTCTATTTTACTGCTATATTTTGACGAAAGGAATCCGCATATGCATACAGCATATATATGTGATTATAACACCGTCAACCATTGATTCAAAACTCAAAAGGATAATTTAGAAAATAATATGTTGGAATTTTGTGAATTAATAGTATTTTAATTATTAAATAAATTTTAAATTATTAAAAATTTAATTATCAAAATATTATTTTAATATCAAATAATAAAATAGTTACTTGCATTTTTTATGGGAATAAGTTTATAATAGATTAAGCTTTTACTTGATATTAATTTAAGCGAAGTTTATAATAGACAAATTTTTTTGAATGCAGTTTGCATTATGCACAGCATTATTATGGGTTTATGAGAAATTTTAATTGCCAATTATAGATGATTCCTCCATCATTTCACTATTTGTATTTAGTAGAGGCAAAAAAAATAAATAAAACAATGGATTCACGCTCTTCTATAAAGACCCTTTTTTTCTTCTAAATTTCTCGTGTTTGTGATATTGTGTCATAATCATGCAACATACTGCAATTTATTATGTTGTAAAATTAACTATTGTTCCATTAAAATTAGCCGAGCTAGATTCTAATTTCTATTTGTAGGGGATTTCGTACTTTGACCTATTTCGGATTTTTACATAAACCAGTAAAGTGACATGGGTTTGATAAAAAATATAATAAGCATAAGAAATGTTATAATATAATATAACGTACACACTACCAACTTAAAATATTTTTCTTTAAAATTATAATAATAAATAAAATAAAATTAAAAATAGATATTGAAAAGATCAATTTATATTTATAATGATTTATTTTATTAAAATTTATACATGTTATATAATAATAGATGATATTTTAAATTATAATAATTATTCATATAATATAGAAAAAATTATTACCATTTAATGTCAAAATAAAAAAAAAAGTGAAAAAAATAGGTGACATAACAATTAAACAATCTCATATTATCATGACTAATACTAATTTTGAAAGTACTACACTTTTTATTAAAACTTTAATAATGACATATTGATATGACATATTAATATTATCATATTAATAATATGATATTTTTTATCAGTGCAGAAAAAAAAACACACTTGAAAACCAAGGATTTACAACCTAAAATGACATAGTGTGAAAACGTTAATCAACCGTCATATATAGTCAAGGAAAACTGGCAACACGGCATTGAAATCAAAAGTTCAAAACTGAAGTTTCCAAATGAGACTTTTTCTTTTTCTGGAAACCAAAAAAGCAACTTTAATATATGCCACATTATTAATTTCTACAACCTAACCCTCACACTTCACATCTCAAGTACTTGTAATACGTAAATTATCGATTATAAAAATACTAATAACACATTTTCTGGTGTATTTTTTTAAACATATTTTTATTATCGATTAAAATTTTAGTTTTATTGATTTTTTTTTTCTCATGTTTCATCATAATAGATTTTTTTATTTTGTTTTTAATCCCTAAATTTGTTTGGTATAAGGGAAATGATAGTACATGTTATAAGGGCACTATCATTTATTATTTTTTTGTTTATCTTTTGAATTTAATGGTGATGCATTGTTTATATTAAGACTTAAATACAAGAAAAGTCCAATCCAAGAAATTAGTCTTTAGGTATGAGAGTTTAAAAGACTTAATTACTACATAAAGTAGTGTTAATTTCATTGTGGCTTTCACTTTATGGACACATGATGATAGTCTTTTCTCAAATAAATGACTTTTGTAACATTCATATTTTTAATAACTACATTATTATATAATCTATTTGAATTTTAACTTATAAATTATAAATATATAATATGAAATCATATCCACCTCAAAATTTTAGTGATACATTATTAAAAAACAGTATAAAATGGTAAAATAAAAATTATAGTTAAATTATAAATTCATAATTTATTGCAATTTTAAAGATTTTCTGAAATAAGAATATTTTTTTCAAAATAAAATTCGCTAAGCAAAATTTATTCGTTCAGCAAATGAGTTTTCTTCACTTTTAAGAATTGTTACTTGTTAAGCGAAATTCTGTCGTTAAGCACGTGAAACAAAAAGAACTAAAATACATTGACGATCGTTATGTGAAACTTCATCACTAAGCGAAGACCCAGATTTCACTTAGCAAAGCTTCATCGCTAAGAGATATGAGACAAAAGTAACTAAAATACATTGATGGATGTTTAGCGAAAAAATTCGCTTATTGACTGAGTGCAAATTTGGTTATAAATAAGAGAGTTCATGTGTGAAAATGGGAGGGAAAAGTGGAGAATTTGTAAGCATTGAGATTAAGATCTAATGGTTCTTCACCACTCTTTATCAAACTCTTATTAAGGTAAAGGGGAAGTGAGATTTATAAACGTTTGTGGTGTTAATCTTGATAAACTTATATTGTTTACTATTATTATTATCACATTTTATCGTTAGTTGATTATCATTATTTCCATATATTACTTTAGACAATTTCTTTATTATTTCTAGATATTCCTTCTAGTTAATTTTATTATTTCCAGATATTACTTCTAGTCATTTCTTTATTGTTTCTATATATTCCTTTTGGTCAATTTTATTATTTCCAGATATTACTTCTAGTCATCTTTTTATTCTTTGCAGATATTACTTCTAGTCATTTCATAATTATTTCCAGATCCTATCTTCTAGTCTCTTTTTATTTTTTTTATTCTCCAGATATCATTGTCTGATTCTCTATTACAATTCATTACTTATTTTATCCTTTGACTTATTTTTTGGAAATTACATTTGTGCAATATATGTTATTCAAAAGATCAATAATTATATGTTGAATATTCATGATAGAATATATTCATATCTTATAAAATTTTCAAGGAATTATGTTTCAAGTTTAATTTTGTAAAATTCATAATAAACATGATATTTCTCAAAATCATATTTTTATTTAGTAAAAGATAATTTAAGTATGTTTTGTGATTGCAACGTAACTTGACCTTCCACATAAAAAAAGATGTCTTTAGTGCTACTAATAAATCAATTTTATACTTATATTACTATTATGATTACTATTCATGAACTAGAAATTTTGAGATGAGAAATTAATTTATATATTCATTTTGATCTTTAATTCTTTAAGGCTGGTTATAAATAATTCCGTAAATGATGATTGATATATGAAAATATTACGTAATTGTCAAATTAGGTGATATTTAAGATTATGTTGAATTTTTAGCAAAGTGATAGGTTCCCTTGTAAAGATACCATACAGGTACATGAGTGTTTATGTTTTTTAGAAGTTACAATTTGGTATAATGTGAGATGAAGGTAGGTTTGGGTTGAATCCTAAGATGGTTTTAAATATATGAATATTCAGAATCATCCCATGATGATACTTGGGCTGAAAATATTCATCAGGTAGGTGAATATTCAGGGTAGTCCATATGGGTACTTGGGATAAGGATATTCATAAAGTAGGTGAATATTTAGGACAACTCATGTTAGCAATTGGGCTGAGGATGTTCATCAGGTAGGTTATTATTCAGGGCAGTCTATGCTAACACTCAGGATGGAATATTCATAGATCTAAAACTTTCATAAGATCCAGTATGATTGGGGTGAATCATTATTGGTTATGGATTCGTACATAAGGTCAAGTGAGATTGAATAGAGTAAAAATAAGTCTATATACTAAATTAAGTTAGATTGAAGTATAGGCTAAACCTTAGGCCCCAATATTGTTTGTTAAGTTTATTAAGATTAACGTTGATGGTTTACAAAAATCTCACATCGTTCATGTGTTTTCTTTCATGTATTTTTATTCTTATATGTTTGTGGTACGAATAGAAGATGAATCTGATCAACAAGAGATGATGCAAAATTAAGAGAATTTACTCTGAATACGTTGAACTCTTGAGCAAGTTAGTCTTTTGATGCTCAAATAATGTTAGAAGTATAAGGAGTCCATTGCTCTGAGTTAGGACTATCAAAAGGGTACCTATAACAGTTAATGTATTATGTTTTTAAATGAAACTTGTGATGAATTATATTTTGGTTTGAAATGTTATAAGAAGATTATGGTTCTTTATGTAAGATTAGATTTAGAAAATTTTCTACATTTTCATGAATACTTTTATTAAGGATTTTGAGCATTACAATCTAGTGGTATCTGAGCAGTTGTCTTGTCAAGCCTGAGGTATGAACTTGATTATCGCTTGATGTGTGCTCTTACATTCTCTATTGAAAAATAGAAGCATAAGATAGGTAGATATTTATTGATTATGGTGTGTTCTTGCATTCTTTGTTGAAAAACAAAAGTGTAAGATAAGCAAATACTTAGAAAAGGATAAGGAATTAAGAACGACAATCGTGATCAACAACGAATTATTCTAGAAGATGTACTAGACAAGAAGTCATATTTAGAATTTTACTATTATTGGTTGAGATACAGTAGAGTAAGAAGTACAATTCTAGGAAAAGTTTTGACTAAGGAAAGACTTGGTACTTAAAAATATCCATTGTGAATTGCCTCTCTTTCCTGGGAACTGACTTAGGATGTGTCAATTGATATCCATAGTTATTTCTCTAATTAATGTATTATTCTAAGAAAATACTAAAAGTAATAATTTCTATTTTAGAAAAATATGGCAACTAGACCAAAGCCTACACAATAATTATTAGAAAGAATGATGACTATATTAGAAAATATGAATCAATGATGAAATGTTGAACCTACAAAATACCGAAGATTGGAAACATTTTGCAGAAACAACCTATCAAAGTTTAAAGGAGGCTTTAATCCTAATGGTGCTCAATCTTGGATGGCCGAGATGGAAAAGATATTTTTCATAATGGATGCCTTGGTATAGACAAGATTACATTTGTAGCCTTTGTACTCAGTGGAAAAGCTGAGAATTGGTGGAAATTCACCAAACAACAACTGCAACTGAAGGAAGCGCTATTACTTGGGAAATCTTTAAATAAAGGTTTCTAGAGAATTATTTTCCCAAGGATCTCTGAAGGAGGAAAGAAGTGGAGATTCTAAATCTTTGCCAAGGAAATATGTTTATAGGTGAATATGCCGAAAAATTTGATGAATTGTCAAGGTTGTGCCCTTATTTCAACGAAGGAGTTGATGAATGTTCACGCTGTTCAAAATTTGAAAGTGGATTATGACCAGATATTAAGCAAACAATTGGTTATCTATAGATTACCTCTTTTCTTATTCTCGTAAATCATTGTAGAATTTATGAGGATGGTACTAAAGCAAAGCAAGCTCAGTGGAGGCAAGAAAGACCACAAAGACATAAGGAAAACACACATTTCAATTAGCATAAACCCTATTAATGTCCTTCTCAGGAAACCAAAGATACGTCTAAACAGAAAAACTTTATTCCTATCAATAGTTCTGGTGTTGTGAACCCAATCACATGTTTTCATTGTGTAGGACCACACCTAGCAAAAGATTATACTATTCACCATATGACTTGCTACAATTGTGGTAAGTCGGGTCATTACCGTAATGAGTGTAGAGAACCTAAGAAGGAGCCGAACAATGGAAACAATACTAATGGAGAAAAGAACAAGTAGGAAGGCCTAAAACTACAGACAGGATTTTCACCATGAGCGATACTGAAGTTGTTCAATCTAATGACCTCATCCAAGGTAAATGCATCATAAATAGTCACCTTGTTAATGTACTATATGATTTTGGTGCTATTCATTCCTTTATATCACATGATTGTGTGAAATATTTAAAGTTATATGTCTCTTTATTATCATATAATTTGACTATTTCTACTCCAACCAACATTCTTATTATGACTTTAATGGAATATACAAATTGTTGTATTTCCATTGATGGTTGAAACTTTACTGTAAACCTTGTTTGTCTACCCATGTCCCAATTAGATATTGTTCTAGGGAAGGACTCATTATCTTCTAACCATGCTCTTTTAAGCTGTCATGATAAGACCTTAACTTTCAAACCAAACCCTAACATAATTTCCAATTTAGGAGAATCAATAGAGAGTACTACCAACCACACTAAAGCTTCGAAAAGAGCTAAAGTCTACATGATTTTAACTTCTTTGAAAGTAGAGGAAACTCCAGATGTTAGTAAAATTTGTATAGTCCGTGAGTATCTTTATGTCATTCTTGAAAATGTTCCAGGATTAACTCCGGATAGAGAAATAGAATTTACCGTATATTTGGTACCAAGATCAAGTCCTATATCCATATCCCTATAGAACGTCACCTTTAGAATTGGTAGAATTGAAAAAGTAACTAGAGGAACTATTGGACAAGAAATTCATTAGACCTAGTGTTTCCCTATAGGGTGTTCCAGTCTTGTTAGTTAAGAAAAAAGGATGGCATCATGAGATCGTGTGTAGACTACTGTAAACTCAAATAGATCACCATTAAAAATAAATACCTTCTTCCAAGGATTGATGATTTAATGGATCAATTGAGAGGTATTTTGGTATTTCTAAGATCAACTTGAGATCTGGTTATCATCATATTCGAGTTAATGCGGAAGATATTCCAAAAATTGTATTTAGGACAAGATATGGTAATTATGAGTATTTGGTGATGCCTTTTGGGGTAACCAATGCTCCTTCCATTTTCATGAGCTATATGAACTGTATTTTTATCGATTCCTTGATAGATTTTGTAATAGTCTTTATTGATGACATCCTGATATATTCCAAAAGTCTAGAGGAACACTTGAGGATCGTGCTGCAAATTTTGAGAGAAATGAAGTTGTACAAAAAGTTGTCAAAGTGTGAATTCTGGTTAGAACAAGTTCAAGTTTTAGGACATATAATCTCACGAGATGGAATTGCAATTGACTCTTCCAAGGTTGAAGTTGTGTTAAATTAGGAATAACCAACCAATGTTATAGAAATTCGTAGTTTCTTAGAATTGGCAGGCTACTATAGAAAATTCCTTGAAGGATTTTCTAAATTAGCATTTCCATTAACTAAGTTAACACGTAAAGGTCAACCCTTTGGATGGAGTGAGTTATGCGAAAACAGTTTTCAGAAGCTGTAGGAAAAGTTGACATCTGCACATGTATTGATTTTACCCGATCATAGTAAAAGGTTTGAGGTATATTATGATGCCTTGGGGCAATGATTAGGAATTGTGTTGATGCCAAAAGGGAATGTAGTAGCTTATGCGTCAAGACAACTTAGATAACATGAAGTCAAGAACCCTACCCATTATTTGGAATTGGCTGCAGTAGTGTATATGCTAAAAATTTGGAGACATTATTTGTATGGGGCAAGATTTGAGGTGTCCAATGATCATAAAAGGTTGAGATATCTATTTGATAAAAAATAGTTAAACATGAGGCAATGTAGATGGATGAAATTTCTTAAGGATTACAACTTTAAGTTATAATATCATCCTATGAAGGCAAATGTTGTAGCTAATGCTTTAAATCAAAAATTCTTACATGCATCTATGATGATGGTAAGGGAATTAGAATTAATGAAATGATTTAGTGATTTAAATTTTTCTGTAGAAGTGAGGTCTAGGAGTGTTTACTTCAAAATGTTGAAAATCTCAAATGAATTTTTAGAACAAATTAGAGAAGCACAAGAGATTTGTGGTTACAAGAGAAGTTAACAAAAAATATGGAAGAAAAAGAGTTAGAATCTCATAAGGATTCAACTGGAATCGTCAAGTTCAGAGATAGGATTTGCATACCTATGGAAGAAGGTATGAAAAAGTTTATATTAGAAGAAGCTCATAAGAGTAGATTAAGCATTCATCTAGGTTCCGCAAAGATGTATCAAGACTTGAAGAAGATGTTTTGGTGGTTTGGTATGAATGTGGCTAAATTTTTTTAGCGTTGCTTAGTGTGTCAAAAAGCAAAGGTAGAACATGAGAGCTCTCTAGTAAACTATGACCCTTAGAAATTCCCAAATAAAAGTGGGAAAGCATTTCTATGGATTTGTAACCAGATTGCCAAGGACTACATCTGGTCATGATGTGATTTTGGGTGATTGTAGATAGGTTGAAAAAATCTATTCATTTACTACCTATTAATATTAGGTATTCTATGGAGAGGTTAACCCAATTGTACATAATAAGATTATCAAACTATGTGGTGTACCATCTAGTACTATATATAGACCCTCGGTTTACCTCTAGGTTTTGGAATAGTTTATAGTAAGCCTTAGGAACTAAGATCAAACTAAGTTAAACTTATCACCTTTAAACATATGGACAGTCTAAAAGGATCATCTAATCCCTAGAAAATCTACTGAAAGCTTGTGTCTTAGAGCAAGTAGGAAGCTGAGATCAATTTCTATCTTTAGTAGAGTTTATCTATGACAACAATTTCCATTCTAGCATAGGGATGACTCCATATGAGGCTTTATATGGGAGAAAATGTAGGACCTCATTGTGTTGGTATGAAACTGAAAGCCCTTTGATTTTAGGTGTGGAAGTGATCCAATAAGCCTCAGATAGGATTAAAATGATCAAGGAAAAGATGAAAAATATCACAGGGCAGACAGAAAAGTTACAATGACAAAAGGAGAAAACTTCTTGAGTTTCAAGAGGGAGAACATGTTTTCTTGAATGTTGCATCGATGACTGGTAGGACCCTCAAATCTCGAAAACTTTCTCCTAAATTCATTGGTATATCAAATCCTTCATAATGTATTTAATGTTTCCCAACTCCAAAAATACATTTATGACCCTTCTCATGTGATAGAACCTGATATGATATAAATACGAGAAAACCTTACATTTGATGTGTTTCTTATGGGAATCGAGGATCAAAGGATTAAACAACTTCAAGGAAAAGAGATACCTTTGGTAAAGGTATTGTGGAGTCAACACAGAGACGGAGATGCAACCTAGGAGTTAAAAAGCAATATGAGAGAAGTATACCCCCATCTCTTTCACAGTCAGCAAATTTCGAGGAAGAAATTCTTAAAAAGAAGGAGAGAATTGTAGCATTCTTTTTGTAATAACTAGATTATTACATGATCTGTTTGAACTTCAATTTAGAAACTAAAGATAGATATTATGAAATTATATCCATCTCAATATTTTAGTAATACATTATTAAAAAGCAGTATAAAATGGTAACATAAAAATTATAGTTAAATTAAATTTCATAATTTATTGCAATTTTAAAGAATTTTCTGAAATAATTTTTTTTAAAAAAAATAAAATTCACTAAATGAAATTTATTTGCTAAAAAAATGAATATTCTTTACTATTAAGAATTGTTACCCACTAAGCAAAATTGCATAACTAAGCGATATGAGACAAAAGTAACTAAAATACATTGATGGTCGCTAAGGGAATTTCATCGCTAAGTGACCGACCCAGATTTCATTTAGTGAACCTTTATTGCTAAGTGATGTGAGACAAAAGTAACTAAAATATATTGACGGTTGTTTAGCGATCAAAATTCGCTCAGCGACCAAGTGTAGATTTTGCCTATAAATAAGAGAGTTCATATGCAAAAATGAGAGGGGAAAAGGGGAGAATTTGTAGGCGTTGAGATTATGTTCCAAAGGTGCTTTACCACTCTTCATCAAACTCTTATACAGGTAAGAGGGGAGAAATTTACAAACCTTTGAGGATTTAATCTTGAAAAACTCATATGTGTTTCCTACTATTATTATTATCACCTTTGATCATTTGTCGATTATCATTATTTCTAGATATTATTTCTAGTTATTTCTTTGTTGTTTCTAGATATTCCTTCTGGTCAATTTTATTATTTCTAGATATTTCTTCTGATCATTTCTTTATTGTTTCTAGATATTCTTTTTGGTCAATTTTATGATTTCTAGATATTACTTTTTGTCATTTCTTAATTATTTTCAGATATTATCTTCTAATCCTTTTTTTATTTTTTTATTCACCAGATATCATAGTCTAATCCTCTGTTATTATTCACTAGTTATTTTATCTTTTAACTTATTTTTCGGAAATTACATTTGTCTAATATGTGTTATTCAAAAGATCAATAATTATATGTTAATATTCATGCTAGAATATATTCATATCTTATGAAATTTTCAAGGAATTATGTCTCAAGTTTAATTTTGTAAAATTCATAATGAACGTGATATTTCTCAAAATCATATTTTAATTTTGTAAAAGATAATCTAAGTATGCTTTGTGGTTGTAGTATAACCTGATTTTCCACGTAAAAAATATCTCTTTAGTGCGATTAATAAATCAATTTTATGCTTATATTACCATTCATGAACTAGAAATTTTGAGATGAGAAATTAATTTATATATCCATTGTGATCTTTAATTCTTTAAGGCTGATTATAAATAATTTTATGAATAATGATTGATATATGAAAATACTACTTAATTGTCAAATCAGGTGATGTTTAAGAATATTTTGAGTTGAATTTATCAAAATGCTAGGTTCCCTTGTAAAGATAACATATAGATACATGAGTGCTCGTGTTTGGAGAAGTTACAATTTGATATACTACAAGATGAAAGACAAGTCTACATTGAATCCTAAGATGGTTTAAATATATGAATATTCAAAATTATCCCATGATGGTACTCGGGCTAAAGATATTAATCAGGTAGGTGAATATTCAGGGTAATTCATGCTAACACTCGAGATGGAATATTCATAAATCTAAAACTTTCATAAGATTCATGATTAAGATGAATCATTATTGGTTATGAACCCATATATAGAGTTAAAGTGAGATTGCATAGAGTAAGAATAACTCTATATAATGAATTAAGTGAGACTGAAGTATAGGTTAAACCTTAAGTCTTCCTTGTTTGTTAAGTTTATTATAAGATTAACGTTGATGATTTATAAAAATTTCACTCCTTTCATGTGCTTTCTCTCAAGTATTTCTATTCTTATATATTCATGGTACGAACAGAAGATGCATCTGATCAGCAAGATATGATGCAGAATTAAGAGAATATACTCTGAAAATGTTGAACTTTTAAACAAGTTACTCTTTTGATGCTCAAATAATTTTAGAATTATAAGAAGTTCACTTCTCTTAGTTAGGACTATCAAAAGGTAGCTATAACAATTAATATATTATGTTTTTAAATAAAATTTGTAATATATGTTAGCTTGAAATGTTATAAAAATATTATGACTCTTTATGTAAGATTAGATTTCAAAAATTTTTCATATTTTCATAGATACTTTTATTAAAGATTTTGAACGTTACAACCTTGTCACCTATCAATATTCGTTTAGGACTTACTTACAACATCACTTAATATATTCTACACAATGTAAAACTTCTAACATTATATTTTTAAGTAATTATCGTAAAAATCATTAAATTTATTATATATAATAATTTATGCTTGAATAATATTGTAACACTCATTATATAATATTATTTTCTTTCTTGTTTTTTTCTAATCAATTTAAGGTGTAGAATGTGAGACAAAAAAGAATAATCCACATTATATTCTATTCCAATTTTTTTAAGAAATTAGATATATTTTTACGGGTTAAATATATTATTTGTCTCTCTAAATGTATTCGATTTAAATTTAGTAATTAAAAAAAAATCTTGTTCAAAATTATAAAATTAGGTAAAATTGGTACCTCATCATAACTATATTAAATTTTGAGAATGGAGTCTAAGTGTCTAACATACATGTGGGATTCCAAAGTAATAATCTTATGTAATATTTTTGAGAAACTGTATTTTAATCACTTTTCAATTATTTGATATAATAAACTGTTATGTGTAGATAAAATATTAAAAAAATACAATTAAACAAAAAAAGTATATGAAATTGTTCCGTTAAACTCTCTAATAATGTCACGAAAACCAATTTTATCTATTTTTAAATTTTTCAGGACAAAAAATATATCTGATTTTTTCAAAGACTAAAGTTAAATATGGTGTGTTCAAAGTATTAAAATCGTACTTAGAAAAAAAATGATTATCATCTCTCCCATAAGTCATTCTTTCTTAAGGTTATTTTTTATGTAAGGGTTTTTTTTATTTTAATTTCTAAAATGTTTTAAATAGTGTTTTAAAACTTTTAAAATACTATATAAAATATTTTAAATTAAAAATAAAAAAATGCTGAATTACAACAAAATACTCGCTCTCGAGTCTCGACTCATATAAACAAAAATTATGGAATCTAGATTGAATTTAAAATATAAGCAAATTCAACTATTTTTATCTTATTTAATGTTATTATTTTTAAAATACCTGTCATTCAACTATAATTATAACTTTTTTTTATTTATGATATCAAACTTCAACAAAGGATATTTTAAAAATAATTTTATTTTATACTTAATATTAATGAAATTAAATAATAATAATAGTTCTTTAATATATATAAATTTAAGTATTTTCATATATGGTTTTAATCTAAAGGTAATTGGGAAATAACGAAAAAAGAAAAAAGAAATGTATTTAAACCTTTTTTTTATTTGAAGGTTTTTCTCAAACAAATATAAAACAGAAAAAAAAATTAACTTGATGACACGAATCTTCTTAGATTATATTTGGAAGAGCTTATATAGTATAAGCTCTTAAATTCAATAAGTTATTTGTGTTTTGACTTTGAATATACAAATTTAAAAGCACTTATATGAAAATAAAATTTTTGAATGCATATATATATATATAAATATATATATATATATATATATATATATATATATATATATATATATATATATATATATATATATATAAAATAGAGAGAGAGGAGAAAGAGAGTGAAGGGGAGAGGAGGGAGGGAGAGACAAAGAGGAAGAAAGAGGGACTCAATAGCAAGTTTTAATCATGAGAAATAAAAAAAATGAAAGTGAGAGTTGAAGGAAGTGTGGATTTTTAATAAATTTCAAATAATTTTTTCAAAAAGCTACTCTATATAGTGTATTCAAATAAATTTAAAACAGTTTATGAATCACATATAAGTGTTTTTATATATTTATCCAAACACTTGTATAAGTGATCATATATAAGATAAGCTCAAATGAGCTCTTCCAAAAGGGCCTTAGGATTTGATGATAGTAACCCATACCCTTTTTGAAGCCCTACCCGTAAGCATGTTGGTTGCTAGATCCACCTCCCTAGGATGTGTTTATAACTTTTTTCTTTAAAAAAATACTATTTCTTTGGTTTTAAAATAATTGTTATTTTAAATTGTTTTATATAGATCAAGAAAATATAAAATGAAATAAGATTAAAATTTTTATAAGTGAATAAAAAGAAATAAAATGAAAAAACGTCAAAATAAAAATTTATAATTTATAAAATATATGATCCTACAGTAGTTTTCTAGACAAAATAAAAAAGATCTTTTTTTTTATTTTATTTTGCAAACAAGATTAAAAAAGAGAAACATGTTTTCACTGGTACAAAGAGTAATAAAGGGATCATTTATAGTTTTTTATTTGGATTCATAGGAGAATTTATGATTTATGACGGGAGGATTTTCAAGAATAGAAAACAATAATCACATTGAATTCATAGATTTTATTTAAATATCAGTAGACTTAGAATTTATGATTTATGACTTGAGGATTTTCAAGAATAAAAAACAATAATCGCATTGAATTCATGGATTCTACTTAAATATCAGTAGACTCGGAGGATTTATGATTTATGACCGGAGAATTTTTAAGAATAGAAAACAATAACTACGTTGAATTCATGGATTTTACTTAAATATCAATAGACCCATAATCATTTTTTTATTGAAAACCGATTAGAAAAAGAAGGGGAAAATCTAGGAGAAAATTAACTCTCTCTTTATATAAATGGAGAAAGAGATAAAAGATAAAAATCTTATAATCTATCCCATCCCTAAAATTACTATTGAAAAATGGTTAAAGTAGTTGATAGTAGAAATTTAATAAATATAACTCTCTATAATAAATGAAAATATTAGTAATTTGACATAACTTGCATTAATATTAATATTATATTAAAAAACTAAAATCACATTATTAAGAATTATTAATAAAAATCAATTAATACTAAACTTAATAATACCGTTAATAACAACCATTTATAAACATGGGTGTTTGTTTTTAAACAAGTTATTGCTAATGAACACTGTTTCTAATTAATAAAATATAAAATTTTTTTATTGAAGATATTATAAGAGTATTAAATTATTGTAAATATATAATATATCCAGCAATGGTGAAAAACATATGTGGGTTTAATTTGATTCCCATCAATGCAACTCCAGCAACCCGAGTGTCATACTCTAACAAATGAAACTCGATCATCATATCCTTAAAAAAGAGTGTGATAAAAAAAACAAAAAATTAAAGTTGTTCCATGGAAAAAAAGTGATATAAAATATATTTTTTTTGTAAATTGATACAAAATAGAAGATTTATAAATTGATGTGATTATAATTATAAAATTACTCATATAATTTTTTTTAACACTCATATAATATATTATAATATGGTTTGTAGAGACCTGAAACATTTTAATAAATTTTTTGAAAGGATTAATTTCTTTTATATTTTTCTTCATTTTTATACGTGTTTTAAGTGAAAAATAAAATAAGTCCATTTCACTAATTATTGACGTATTTGTTGCTATTGTTTATTACAAACAGAAAAATACTATTTTTTTTTACAGGTGACTTTTTACTTTTTTCTATTACTTAACAAGGAAAAGATTTGAGATTTTTTAATATGAAATATTAAATGAAATATTCATATGTTATATCATTGAATTCTCTTTTTAAGAAATTCACAATTTTGAAATCCTCTTTTGTTTATGGAGATCAAATTTGAAGGAAAAAAAACCAAAATTTTCTAGATCCTAAAAGAAGTTGTGTTTCGAATTTCAAGTTCTTATATATAGTACTCTGCCAATTTTCTAATACAAGATAAAATAAAATAAAATTCCATGAGAAGCTTTAAATAATTAAAGAGAAGTAGTATTATTTTAAGTAGTATTATTTTCCGGTTAACAAATCAGTTCGAACAGTTAAAGTATCTCTCAAAAAGAAGAAAAATTTCTTTAAATTTTCAAATTAACTGAATCCTGCAAATGTCATTTAAATAAATAAAATAATATATTAATAATAATATTATATGAAGGTAAGAAATAAAATTGTAACCATTTAAATAATTAGCTATTAAGTAACAAAATTAACCTCACTAAAATTTATCCATATCTTAATAGTCCTTAAAATGTCATGAAAGAAAATCATATTTAGATCATTGTACGTTCTTGATAAATATGGATACGGAATTTTAGAAAATCAAAATATTTTGATATGAAACTAATTTGCATTCAAGTTACAAAATTCAGCTAACTTAATTCTCTTATATGTTATTCACACTTCATCAAAAGATAAAACATTAAGAATATTTTATTTGATTTTTAAATTTAATTTTTTTATTATATTATTGTGTATCTACATGATCTTATTGAATTTTAAATCATCTGAACCAAAATTAACATAATATACTTTGGATCAACAGATATAAAATATATATTTTAAAACATTTTGGATCAAGTTATTCAAAACATTTTAAAATGTATCTTCGGAATCATTTAATTCAAAATTTACACTCTAAAAATGGATTAAATCATGATAAGAGTATTTTAAAATTATTTTAAACGCTAAAAGCTACAAATAGCAAATAAGGGGTGTTAAAGAAATTTCCTGATTATTGACATAATAAATTATAACATAGGACACTTCAGACAACACACTTTCTTTTAGAGAAAAACACATATACATGCCGATGTAAAATGTTTTAGATTGACATTCAATCATAATAATTTATATATGATAAGTTTGTTGACTTTACTTGTTAATACTTTAAAAATCATAAAAAAAAATTATGATTAAACATTATTGTTGAACTATTTTACACTGTCAGTCCATAAGTGTTAAATTCTTTCTTTTAGTACTTGCTAGATTTTAAATCCGTACAGGACATAGGTTCATTTAATTTATTTTTTTTAATTTTTATTTAATAATTTTAAAACATATATTTATAAATATATAATTCTTAAATTTTGAAATATTTAATAGTATATAAAAATAATTATATTAAATTTAAAAATATAATTTATTATATTTTTATTGAAGAAATATTTTCTTTAGAATTATTAAGACCATTAAAAATTAGTACGATTTACTTTTTTTTAAGTGACAATGGTTATGCAATATCTATATGAAATGAAATGTATAAGTTAAAAATAAATAATAAATATAAACTTATAATTATTTAAATTTGAGTATTCTTTTGTGAATATTTTATTTACCTGTACTTAAATTTATGTATTAGTAATTAATAATTATTAAAAATATTTATAATACAAGTTAAAATTTATTTCCACATAATATTTTTATTCATTTAAAAGATATTAGTTTAATTATATAGTATGATTGGAGTTTTTAATTGATTAATCTCAAGAATCAAATTGAATATTATTTATATTTTAATATTTCAATAAGTTAACTAAAAATAAAATATATTGATGCATGATAACTTATTTATTAAATTTTATCCATGAATATTATTTAAATCAAATTCTTAATTATTAAAATTATATAAAAATTGCACACATGTATTATTTTATTATTTATTTAATTTTTTATATAACATAATTTAAGATATAAAATATGTATATATAGATTATTATTTATGTATTTATTTTTTCTATTTATTATTTTAATTAAGGAGCCCGCTATCAAAATCTACTTGGCCATTAGATAAGATTTATATTTGCTGTGGAATTCTCATATTTTTGTCATGTTACATTTAATGTGATTAAAGAAAAGATATATTATTAATTTTTAAAGCAACAACATTTAATATTTTTTTATAATAATTGGTGTTTTTCTTATTCTCTTTATAGTAGTTAAAAATAGTATTAAGAATTTAAACAACTCATACACTTTATTCAACCAACTCAACTAGAACCTTACCAATAATTAGTGTTTCAGGATATAGGTGATACTAATCTTTTTTAGCAAATGTGAAAAGTACCTAACCAATACTTTCTTTTTCTTTTTGAAGGAACTACTCATCTTTCTTCTACACTTCTATTCTTCTTCTAGTATGGGTATATGTTTTTTTTTCCTAAATAAGTTCTCTGTCTTTCAAGTTTTATAAAAAATTAATTTTGGTTTTTAAAATTTAAAAATATTTTTTTGTTTCTAAAATTAATTTTTTTATTAACATTGTCTATTTATAAGTTTTGGTGTATTTTATTGTGTCGGATGTGAAATTGATGATTGAGGGGTTAGAGTCAAGGAGGAGAGTGATTTACAAGTATAAATATATATTTTTTGTTAGCAATTTTTTAACGTGTTAATTAGAGAAGAAATTAATTACAGGTGAATCAATGACTAAAAAAATATTTTTGAATTTTAAAAACTAAGTAATTTTTTGTGAAACTTTAGATAAAAAAAAAACTTATTTAAGCCTATTTCCTTTTACAGGTAATCTTATCAAAATTTTTATTCAAAGAACATAATATATATATATATATATATATATATATCTTTTTTTTAAAAAAAAAAAAGAAGCATATAAGTATGTATCTCAGCTTGCTGCACCATTGAAACGAATAGCATTCTCTTTGTCAGTCAAACAATTATTTGCATAAATCAACCAAAATTTTGGAGCAATTATTTCCTTAAAGCATCTTTTAAGGTAGCTAAAACCTTTCCATCTTGCAATGTGATCTTGAATATCAATTTTATTTTTATTCTAACAAAAAATCACATTTTGTGATTTTGAATATCAATTCTATTTTTTATTTTAACAAAAAATCATATTTTGTGATCTTGAAATATTTTTAGTAGACTTCGTAAAGCCATGTCATCAAATTTAATATTTATTTTTAATTTATTTTAAATAATTTAAATTAAATAATTATATAATTTAATATCAAATAAATTTAGAATAAAATAAAAATATTAATAGCTCCAATTTTTATGAATAAAAATATTTTAAATATATGATAAAACATAACAGCAAAAGTCCAAACATAAAAATTAAATAAAAAAAATTTACGCAAAAACACAAATATAACCATATAACTCAAATTTTAGTATCATTGTGACAAAAATTTTTCTAAATATATTCCATGAAATTTGCTTGAAATTATTTATGAACGTCTCTTATATATATAACATCGATTTCATAACTCAATTTTATCTTGATAAATTAATAAAAAAAAAGGAATTTAAAGTAAAAAAATCTGTGTTCCTGTTAAACTATGGGAGCTCTTTTAAGATAAAATTCTATTTCTAATCCAATAAAAAATAAACAAATTTTAAATTCAAAATATATATAAATAAAAAAAAGTTATTTTTATTGATTCCTCTATGGGACTCTTGGTGCTAGCTGTCCTACTCCCACTCTACCTCTTCTAATTCACGGCTATTCATACAAAACCACCAATAAATATTGATTTTTCAGATTTGTTATAAAAAGTAGATTAGCTCCCTTTCACTAATTCTTGGTTCATGCAAAATTCTTCAATCACCATCTAGCAACACTACACTCTACTCTCTATTCTCCATTAAAATACATGTCCTCATCTTGAACCGGAAGACACATGTCTTTAACCTTGTAACTTCATTTTTGTATTGTCTTTAGAGACAACAAACTCATGTCTCCATGAATGTCATGTTTCCAGCATTCGGTTTTCTTTTATCAAAAGACTAATGCATCTCTCCTCTTTGGAGTCACCGTAGCTCTCTTTCACACTACCATCACGATTTCACCTTATGCTAGCTTGAAGGTGACAATAATGTTGAGCGAGAAAAAATCTTCTTGTGGCCACTGCACGTAGAGATATCTTCCTCATTTAACTCCATTCCAAGCAAATAATGTAGCTCTGAGGTTTGATGCAACTTCGTGTCTGATCTTTCCTGTGCATATTTATTTTTGTCATCACTCATGTGCTCATAGTAGTGAACTAGCTTCAACTCTGTATAATGCTTTTGTTCTGTGAATATGCTTATTTTTGTTTCGGTTTTTTTATTATCTCTTCAACGTCTAATACCAGCATATGTCTCACATACAATTCCCTCCTGTACACTTTATTCATTGTTTTTATTAATGTTATTTTATTGTAAATATTAATCATAAGATTTAATGTGTATTTTGTCTTTATATATATATATATATATAAAATTTATGATGTATTTTCTAATTTGAAAAATATTGATATAGTTTTTTTATTAATCAAATTGTAGATTTTATTCAAGTATTTTTTAATAAATTAAAATAAGTTTTACTTATTTATAAAATAAGTAAATATATTTAAAATTTATCGTAAAGTTATTCTATAAATATATATACATCAAATATTTAAAACTTGATTTTCTTCCTGTGGTTAATTAATGAATAATAATATAAAAAAACCTAAATGTCTCACTTATATACAAAAAAATATTCTATCTAATAAACTATTTTATATTAATAGAGATTAAGAGATTAATTAGATTTGTCATTTTTCTAATTTTAAGGAATAAATTGTGACAACTTATAGTCTTAAATCTCATATCCGAAAAATAAAAATATTAATCAAAATCATGTTTTTAATAATAATAATAATAATAATAATAATTTTATTTTAAAAGGAGTCATTTAAAAATCATATCTTATAATTTAGTTAGAAGAATAATTAATTTATTTAAATCTATTGTTAAGGGGAAAAGAAGGTTAATTAAATATGATTTTTTTACCTTTTGAAATCTCAGAATACAAATTGTGATGATTTGATGTACTCAAATTTTTCCATTAATTAATTCTTGTTATAATTACTAATATTTTCTTTCTAAAAATAATTTTCAATAAAAACATAAAATTATAGACTTTCCCTTTTACCATTTTTACTTGAAATCTTTTAAATAGAGATAAAAAATTAATGAGATGTGACATTTTTTTAATTTTGATATTTTAAGACATAAGTTGTGACAATTTTTTATCTTAAATTTCATGTCTAAAAATAAATTATTTAGGCAAAACTACATTTTCCAAAACAATAAAAGTAATTCAAAAGATAAAGATTTTTAATTGATTGACTTAGGTATACACACTTGTCAATTTTAAATATTGGGACGTATGAGTTATAACAGTTAAGAAATTTCAAGTCTTAATAAGTCTACAAATTAAAAAATTAGATATACCAACACAAACATTTTCTACAAAGAACTATGTAAACTTTGATTTTTCAAAACACTTGGACATACGTAGGAATCAGAGTCCACTCATGTCGAGCCCCATAAACATAAAAAATAATCCAATTAAAAAGAAAAATAATAATAATCTTTTCATAAAAAAACAAATTTCTCAATAAAAAAATTCTTGTTAAAAAAAATGTTAAAGCCAATAAAATAAAAATAGTTTTTGTATGAAGGGGAAAATGAGTATTTTTAAAGATATCTAATTTTGCACATTTAATTAGAGGTAATCGTCTTTATAACAGACGTGGTAGGGTGTTAATATCTTCCCTACACGTAATCGACTCCCGAACTCAAATTTGGTTTCGCAAACCATTTTTTTCTTTTAAAGGTTTTTCTAATGTTTTACTTAATAAACATTGGTAGTGATTCCTTTGAATTTTCAAATAATTTTCCGATGTCCCATCGGACCATGTGTTGATAGTCGTGTTTGCAAGTATACAGCAAAACTGAGATGAACTTCATGAGAAACTTGAATGTCTTCGCTAATATGACTATAATAAATATCAACATTACTATTGTAGTATCTCGTTCATTTTCAACAATCATATTATGCAATATGATGCATGCTAGCATTATGTTCTTCATAGTACCTGTTTGTCAATTACGTGATGAGTCTCGTATAATTGCAAAATGAGATTTTAGTACATTGAAAACTCTCTCCACATCCTTTTTTTTTTGTTTCTTGACATTTTGCAAATAATTTTCTTTTTTCTCCTTATGGCATTGGGATTATTTCCACAAATGTGGTCTAATCAGGATAAATTCTATTAGTAAGATAATAACTCATATTGTACTGAGTTTCATTAATTGTAAAATGCATTGGAAGAGCTTAACCTTGCAAAACATCATTAAACATAGATGATTGATTTAACACATCCATATCATTATTAGAACTTGGAACTCCAAAATATGCATGCCAAATCCAATATCTTGCGATGCGACAACTTCCAGCATAACTGTGAGTTTGTGATGATCACCTCTACGATATTGTCCTTGCCAAGCAACTAGACAATTTTTTTATTATCAATGTATGCAATCAATAGATCCCAACATACTCGAAAATCCACGTGCCTTTCCAAGTTATAGCAAGTGATTGTTGTCGTCATTGTTAGGACTTCTCAAGTACCCATCTCCAAATATCTCGTTGATGTCAGTAACAAAAACGTCTAAACATTCAAATGCAACACCAATTGTAACATACTCATCAACACTATCTGCAAGTGATTCATATGCCAATATACATATTATGTAGTGTACTTTTGCAAATGGAGAAAGTCCTTGTTTACCAATAGCACCAGTTCTCATTTGAAAATATGGATAACGAAAATTAAAAACATCCACTATTTGAAAGAACAATTTCTTTTTCATTCGAAACCTCCATCAAAATTGAACCTTGGTGTATATGCAATTCTCAGAGAAGTAGTCATTTAACAGACGTTTATGTTCATCCTCATGATTGTGATTTATGGTTCTTCTTTTGCATCTGGGTTGATTGTTGCTTTCTGTTTGTTGTTGGAATTGTTCTTGTTGGAGTTGACGCAAATATGCCAATATTTGTTTATCACCTTTAGCCCAACCACCACGACCCCTTAAGCCTCCATCACCACCGCGAAGAGACACAACTACGTAAAGCCATATTCTTCTTCTTCATTATTTTTTTTTTGTTTTATTTTAGTTTTATTTTTGTTTCTGGTTGTTGTGGTCTATATGTATCTCCTCCACCTCCATGTTTTGTTTCCCTTTTCATGTTACTTCTGGTGCATGTGTTTCTTGTTGGAAGAGGGGTGAATAAAAAAGTTTTTTTTGGAGGAAAAGTGTTGATCTTGTATGTTCTTCTACAATAACAAATTTTCACGTGGAAATCACCTTGTTTTCCTTCGAAGGATGTTCTTGGCAAGAATAGATCTTGACTTCAAGATTTGTACTAAAAAACCACCCTTGGAGATGTTCTTAAGACAACGCCGAATAGGCAAGTAAGTTGATGAAACTTCATGACAATTATTTTCAAGAAAGACTCTATGGTGGCAAATTATTCTTGAGAATTTCATTTGTTTGCAAGAACACATTCCAATGTTTCCACCCAAAGACATTATGACTTTGAATATTGAGTGATTAACCTATGTGGGTCCATTTTTCAAAATATTTATCTGAATGAATATGTTTTAAGAATATTTACTAGGGTGTGTTCGTTTTTGAATTTGACTTAGTCAAATTGCAATTGTGACTTGGATTTTTACATACACGTAACATGTCAAACCTTGTCATGTCACGTGGTTGTCAAGAAAACAACTGATACACACCTAAAATTGCAAGTCGTAATTGTGTTTTAAGGGTTTATAACATTTTGCCTTGAAAACTGACATGACACGTTGGAAAACAGTATTTGACCCTTAAAACTGTAGTAACACACAAATTGCAATTCCTAATTACGATTCATGTAAGAAAAAACTTCAATATTTGTTTTTAATTTATGATCATAATTGAGAAGGGCCTCACACTATGTTAGTTAAAATATGGTAATCATTACGTCGTTTATTTTTTCCCCTCTTTAGCTTCAGTAAGAATAGTAATTCCAGTATCAATAAAAGTAGTAAGACTTACATGCTTATAACATTTTTCAAACGACATACACTCACACTAATAATATTAATAATAATAGACAAATGAAGGCTCCAAGACTTCTCTTCATTATTGCTTTTCTTTGTTCATTCTTCCATTCAAGCCCAGAAGTTGATTCGTGTAGCAACAATATAAACCTCAAAGTTCTAATCCCTTTGGATACAACAAACCTTCAATGCCTTTCTGTATGGGATGCTCAAAATTTCATCCTTAGAGTAAGGGCACCATGTTTGAATTTTATTACATGCATATGTCTTTATTCCATTAACAACATATATACTAATGATGCATAAACTTTGCAGTATGTTCAGACTTCTGTAGACATTTGGAATTTCATTCCCTCCACTTCGAAACACAAATTCTTATAAAAAGTTCTCCCCCACATAACTGCAAATGCGAACTCCAGTGTGTATCCTTGTGGTTTTTAGAGTCAAATATTGCTTCCCAATGCGCCACACTAGTTCCCAGGACAAAGTTATCATACCCGTAAAATGCACTTACAAATTGCAGTTTTAGGTATTAACTGGCTATTTTCCCGACAGGCACAAGCACCACATAACTTGGCATCTTATGGTTTGCGGTTTGACAAAGTCAAACTCAAAATCAAATTTCCTCTCAAATATTTTCAAAAGTGACTCATCCAAATACATAATAGAGTCAATTCACCTCGAATATTTTCTCTTTCATAATTCCTAACAATGAAATCATGACCATCTAGACAAATGATTGAATACTGACCTGCTCTAGAATATTATTCCTTGAACTTCTCAAAAGCAAACAGAGAGAGAACTTGAGAAGCTTGTTTTTGCAAAGGCGACTTCACTTTTAAAACATACTTGGTGACTGTAAACATATTATCATGTGATTGTCTTTCTATGATCTCTTGGATAACAACATCAACCTAATCAAACAAGTAATACTTCGTAATCACCACAACAAAATATAATATGGGCGGAAATTCTTTCTATATTTTTTTACTAACCTGTTTGGAAAAAGTCTTTCAATGTTGAATTAGACAACACAAATCACTTGATAAAACGATTAATATATTCAGACCTTCGTGTGGTGTGGTCCTCATCCCTCCAAACTAGTAATAACCTCGAAGATATGCTAGCTGGTGCCCAAAATTCTGATTCCATACAAACCTTAACATGTTTGTTGTCCTGCAAATTGTATCTGCCAAAAAACAAGGGGCCACTGGTTCTCAAAATCCTCCACTCTCTGACTTATAGAGGTTACAAAAATCAGCACACATTCTTGGTATTTGTCTCGTAGAATAGATGTGAACCAACCACTAAATTTGGAAGTAATATGCCATATACAAAAGCAATGTTTGGTGAGTGGGAGCTCTTCAGCTGTCGCTTGCGTCATCCATGGATCTTGATCAGTTATAATGGTTTTTGGTGGCTTCTTCATTGTATCTAAAAGGTCTATAAAAAATAAACCAATCAACAATATATATTGAGCAAGATAATTAAGGAAGACTAACTGTAGGTGTATCTTATACTCAAGCGTGAGTTATAACAGATATACAATAAGCAAAACATATGGAGTGAGGAAATAAAAAGATCAAGAGATTATATACCTTCACCAACCATTTGAAAGCATTAATGCACATCCAAAATATTGTCTTCCCATGGTTGTTGACATCGACAATTATCGTACACGACATGTTATATGCATTAACTTTATAAGTGGTATCGAAGACAACAACATCTCCATATTTATTATACTAGTTAACTGACTGAACCGGACAACAAAATACGTGTTCGAACATCCTCTCATGATCAACCTTTAAAACATAATGGAAGTTGAAATTTTTTTCTTTGAAAGATTTGAATCACCTTATTAAAAAGGTTATGAATATCTTTTCAAGAAAAGGAAGCTCCCCATGTTCTACATTTTTCTCAAGCTCGAGAACACGAATAATTTGTCTAACTGCTAGATCGGATTCTTTCAATAAAAGAATATGCGTTTCATCTTCTGGACTAATGAATCGATTAGCAGGAAGGAACCAAACTTGTGCTTGAGACAACAAAGCATATGATTATGCTCCACTACCAAAGTGGTTGCATGCCCCACTTCAGGAAATATTTCATTGCATCTCCTCAATTTGATACGCAAACGGCAAATGGGCATTACAATTGCATTTATCAGAAATTCTATTTCTCTGCTCCTTAGTCGGATCAATCTCTTTTAGTGGTTGAGTTCGACCTCGACAGAAGAAATTGCTCCTTATAGTTTTAATTTATTTTTTTTTTAATCTTTGCAGATGCTAAAACCATGAAGGCGCGCATAATTTGGTATAAACTACATGCTTCCTCTTCACTTAGGAATGTCTAACCCACAAACGGCTCAATATCAGAAATTCCATTTTGACTGCCTTCCACATTAGCCAATGTTGCTCATGGATTGAATTATTTGATGAGTATTCCAAATTTATATCATCACCATAAGCTCCAATAAAATTGAATATATCATCCTCCTAATAGAAACCATTTCTTCATTGTTTGAGGGACTGTTCAAATCAAACATGGCTCTTCTGAATACATACGATTTCATAAAAGAAAAGGGCAGGGCAGAAATATATATCAAACATTAGAATACATACAATTTCATTGTGGCCGGAACAATTGCATTGTGGTTGGACCCAATTTTTGGAAAGCTGCAATGTGATAGTGTCTCTTCCTCTGCCCGATAATTAATAAATAATAGTCATTTAGCTAATTTATATATTTACAAAGCTGTCAAAGCATACTATTTGGAAACTCTGAGCACTATTATTTAAGTAGAGGCAATAAATGTAGAAAAGAAACTATCTATTGTATCCTTTTTATCAAGTGCACGGGAACATTCGTTAGCTTTATATATATATATATATATATATTTTATTTTTTCGATAAACCAAACAATTATATTAAAAGAAAAGTGTAAAAAAAAAAGATATTTGAGTACAAAAAAACATCCAAGAATTACATATGAAAATAAGATAACAAAAACCAATGATCATTCACATCGATTAGATAAAACATCAGACCCCTGCCCATGTAGCACAAAATGTTGGATTCATCATGTACTCTGCAAACATATGAGAAGTTAACTTTGCGGTTCGACTCCATTCTCACGAACTGAGCTGAATTGCAAGGACTATTGTAGTTATTATGGCTATTTACCATTGAAAACAGATGCATTGTGCGCCTTCTAAATGTGTTAGAGACTTGCCAATCATACCAAATGCCAAACCTTGCAAATTGTCTTGTTGTTACTAATTAATCCTATCAATTATACACCATGCCTTTGAAAGTTTTTATGTAGTGTTGTAGATATTCCCCACCAAGCACATAACTTCATCCACACTTTAGCTAATACTGAGTAGGACATGAATAATTAAGTGTGAACCTGATTCTACCTCTCCATTACAGAACCTGCATCCAACGTTCTCACTATTGATTATCTCACGATTTACCAAGTTGTCCTTTGTTGGTAATCGATAAGTTGCCAACTGCCAAACTAATAATTGAACCTTTAGAGCTACCCATTTTGCCCAAATATGATTGAAGAAAGAGTTTTGTTGTTGTTGTGTTTCAGTGCCAAGATCCTGTAAGCAGAAGAAATTGAGTAGACTCCTGAAATGTCTGCTGCCTAAACCCACATGTCTGACACTCCGACTTTTAGGGTAGTTTCCTTCAATCGGGTCTTCAGATCCTTTACCATCTTTGTCTCCCATGCAAGTAGGTCCCTCCTCTACTCCTAAATCCAGCTCCTACTCCCTGCATTCCATGTATCTCTCACTGAACTATTTTTGTTGCATGCTAGACTAAATAGGTGAGCGAAAATGGTCTGGAGACTTTGATCCTCTATCCACACATCCTTCCAGAAAGTAACAGTTCCTCCATCATCAATCTCCCGCCTCACATTCATGGACCATCATCCTGTATGACCCTTTGTCTCCTCATCAATAGACCTCAAGTCTTTCCACCACCGTGAACAAAGACTACTCCTTCCTTCCCAAAAACCATATTCTGGTTCGTACTTTGATTTGAGTAATTTCACCCATAAGCTATCTGATTCCATCTTCAATCTCCACGTTCATTTTCCTAGCAAGGCTAAATTAAACTTTTCCATGTTTCACAAACCCAATCTCCCTCCTCTTATAAAAGTTAGAAAACAGATAATGAAGTTGATAAATTATACGTTTATGAGCCTTGAAGAAAGAAAGATAGTAGATTAACAACGCAGATAATACATCTTTGAGGAACACTACTTTTTCTGCTATGGATACATACTTATTTTCCCACCTTACTAACCACGTCTTCACCATATCCACCATTGGCTTCCACATACTCAGCTTTGAGGGATTAGCCCCAATTGGAAGGCCCAAGTACTTGAACAGTAAATACCCCACTTTACAGTTTAACATCGTAGATGCCCTAGCCAGATTTTCTGCATTTACATTCAAGTCCATCAAGAATTTGCCTCCCTTATATAAAGGCCATTTGCTTTTCCGATATCACCATCTAAATTACGCTATGTAAACTCAACACCAGTACCTTTTCCAAAACCTTATAACTTCACCTAATCAAAGAAATTGGATGGTAGTCACTGGTCTTAGTTGGACATGCTGGTTTTGGAACGAGTGTAATGAGTTATTAGAACCCTTGACCATCTTATTGTTGGAATTAAATTCATTAAAAAATCCCATAAAATCCCCTTTTAGAAAATTCCAAAATTCTTTAATGAAATGAAAATTAAAATTGCTAGGTCTTGGACACTTATCATTCTCACATTCCTAAATCGTTGCTTTAATTTCTTCCTCCAAAAAAGGCTTTCCCAACTTAATCTGCCCATCTACTAACAACTTCCAAAAAGAAACCCCATCAAGCTGAAGACGAGATCCATCCTGACGTTGAAAATGATGGCGAATGCTCTTTAAGCCTTTCTTTAAGACTAACCACATCCCCTACTTCCTCTGCACCAAAGTTTAGGCTTAGAATTTCATTTGCTTTTCTCCTTTTAACCAGAGCTTTATGAAAAAAATTAGAGTTTGTGTTCCCTGCCCTTAACCATTGAACTCTCGATTTCTGATGCAACAAAGAGCACTTCGACCCTATCCATTTCCTTAAATTTAACACATTCCCAATTCTATTTATGCATTCATCTACGTTCAAACTCTTTGTTTCCAGTTTCAGATCTAACTCATTTAATCTTGTCCTCTTTTAATAATTTCTTTGTCAATGTCATAAAAATATCCTTATTCCACTCCTTAAACTTGCCTTTGAGTAACTTTAGTTTTTCTTTCAACACAAAAGCCTTTTTTCCTTGAACTATAGGTTTTTTCCACACCTCTTCCACAAAGGGCCTAAAGCTAATTGTCTTCAAGCCAACAATTCAAGACCCAGAAAGGTTTTGGGCCCAAATTCACCTCCTTTTCTTGCAACAAAATGAGGCAATGGTCTAGCACACTTCATTATAATCTCACTGTTTAACTTTGTTCCATATTTGTATAAAGCCTTCAGATAACAAGAACGATCTAGTTTGCTCATTGTTTTTCCATCATTCTTGTACCATGTGTACTTCCTTCTACCCATTGGTAGGTCCAAGAATTCTTTATCTTTGATAAAGTTGTTGAAAAGATTGATGTCTTCCCCTGTATGACTGATGGCAACCTCTGTCCATTCTTCCTCACAAGTGATAACATTAAAGTCACCCATTAGGCACCAACACCCATCCCCACTAGACACCTTACACCATATTAACTCCTCCCAACACAACCTCTTTCCTGCCAAATCACATGGAGCATAGACATTTACCATTATCATTAAATTTTTCTTCTCACTCCACCTCCCTGAAACTCCTATAAACAAACTTCCCTTCCTGCTTAAATTTTGTTACATCCCACATCATCAATAACCCTTCAGCATTTCCAATCAACAACTTAAAAATGCACCCTACATCAATATTCCCCCATAAGAATTCACAAAGTATTGCTTCCACCTTCTCCATCTCAGTTTCTTGTAAGCATAGCATTTTAGGTTGTTTTTCTTTAATTAAACGTCTCACCTCCCACTTCTTTATTCTCCGCTCCAACTCCTAATATTAAAAGTGATAAACTTCATGGATGACCAATCCTTCCCCTAGACTCCATATGTACTAACTAGTTAACCATCTCTAGTTCATTTTCCCCCACTATTCCCAAATTCTTCCCTACTTCCCACACTTGCATTGCCACCTCTCTCACTGATTTCAAGTTCTCCATAACCATCTCCATACACACTTGTGAGCCTTTATGTGACCTTCCTCCACCGTGGCGTTATCTCGAAGCATAATATCGAGTTTCATTAGAAAAATTAATAACAATAGACAACTCCAAATGTGTCTGTGATTCATGATATATCCAAAAGTAAACGTAAGCATCATCTTACTCACTGCCAATATTTTGAAACGTAATGATCAATGCAGCTAATATTTAGCTCAAATTCCTTGTACTTAAAAAGAGAGACACATTCATGCAAAAAAAGAAGAGAGGCCACTTACAGAATAATTGGCAACGACTCCAATGCCAACTTAAAGGAGCAGAGAAGGGCACAAAAATTCACAAGCTCAGTGAGACGCAAGGCGAAGAAATGAAGAAATAGAGAATGAGATTTCATATGGACTCAACAGAGAGAGTGAAGAGATGAGAATCAAAGAGTGAAAGAGAAATAGAAAATGACTGAATAAAGAAGAGAAATGAAGAAGAAGAATGAGATTTTAGATGAGGGACTGGATTTGGGCTGATGAGTGATAACGTGCATACTGCTATTGGGAGGGAATGAGATTTTACTTTGGCAAGCCACGGGCCAACGCAACTCAACCTGAATCTACTTGACACACATGCTGGGTGGCCCTGGTCACCATATCTAGTCTGTGTCGCAAAAAACCTTTATTCTTTTGGTCCTGTCTGGCCTAAACCTGGGATGGCCCACCTAATCGGTTCTGGTTTGATATGGCTACATGAACATCTTCATGGAAAACTATAACATAAGGAACGAAAGAGAGAAAAGGTAATAGAGAATGAAACCAAAAATTTGAATTATATAAAAAAAATATGTCGTAAACATATAAAAGGACTATTTAAATAATATCCTAAAAATGGTCCTTATGAAAATAAATCCAAAGAAGGCCAACTACTCCTATTAAAAATAAAACTAAAATTAAAGGAAAATTAAAATTGAAATTAGATAAGAAAATAAAGAAATATCCCAATGTAAAGCTCCATCCAAGAAAGTCCAATTAAATCTACAAAATAAATGAAAGTAAACAAATAGATGAGAAAAATACAAAAGTAGCTTAATTATAAGTAAAACATCCAAACGAGTTCTAAATACAAAAAGTGCCTAAATTATATAATTAAGAAATAATTATAAGATTAAAAAGGACTAGAAAAATATAAATTGTGTATAATAAAATACTCTATCAAATTTTCTTACAATTGAATTATTGCACTTTTGGGTAAAACTAAAAGAAAAACTAGAACAAGAATACTCAAAGGAAAAGAGAAAAGATTTATAACGAGAGACTTTTGTGTTTACGGAGATGGAGTATGAGAGCTATGCTAGAGTTTTGCAGGAGACCTTTGAGAAGGAGGAGGACCTTCTCCTGCAAAGCAACCGCAAAGTAAAATGAAAAGTATCTACTGAGGAAGATCATCCGAATGTAAAGGGAGATTTAAAGTCTCTTATAATGAAAACGGTTTTCCAGATCATTGAAAGAAAAATTTCTAAATAAAGATGGTCTTGTTACCTTTTCAGAGTATGATGGGTGACACTTTGGGATGTCAGACGTTGAGTTACTGCCTCTAATGTTGAAGGAGGAGGACATTGTATAATACAAGGAAATTTCAGTGCCCGATGAAGAGTTTTGTAACTGGTGCAAACCATGGAAGGGATCACTTATGGTGATTGTGTTAGGCAAGAATGTGAGGTTTCGTGCGTTAAAAGCAAAGGTGAAGCACGACTAGCTACATGGAAAAAAAAGGTTCTTTAAAGATCATTGACATGCCTGAAAACTATTACAAGTCTTGTTTTTGTCTCATGAGGACTATCACTTTGCAATGTTTGAAGGCTCTTGGATAGTGGTAGATCATTATATAAGGGTGCAGTGTTGGAGAACTTTTTTCATAAAGAATATGTCCATGTCAAAGAAATTAGTAGTGTGGATGCACATCCCTAACCTTCCTATTAAGTTATACAATGAAGAATTCTTGGGAAGGGTTGGTTCAAGCCTGATTACTTACTCAAGATTGATCATGTGACTACAACCCAAGCAAGAGACCGGTACACAAGGATTTGTCTTGAACTTGATTTACACGCAATTCAAAGTCATTGCAAGAGGGGCACTTACTTCAACTACAATATAAAGGACTCCATAAAATACACTTCAATGGTGGGCGCTACAGGCGCACCAATGTTCAATGTACTATTAATGTGATCTTTGATGATCACTTGCCCAAAGGATCCTTTCTAAGGTCACTTGGAAGGGAAATGGATTATGGAGAGGAAAGGAATGGGGTGAGACGCCACAAATACTAGGTTTGATAAGCCAAAGGGGAGAGGCCACAAGGGAGGGGTCCCTGGATAACTCTTAGAAGCTCTCACAAAGGAGAAGGGAGGACACTCAAAGGTAAGAACCATACAACCAATATGGTCTTTAGGATTAAATTCAAGTGTAAAAAATACAACTGAGAGGAGAAGCTCCTATTTATAGAGGTAGTTAACCTCTTGAACAAGATAACCTAAAAAAGAAGGGCTGAGATTAAAAGGAGAGATCTAAGGGAGGAGGATTGAGAAACAATTCCCTCCTTAGATCATCAAACTTGGTGCCCAAGTTTCTCAAACCAAGGGTCAAGATTCCTTCTAATTAGCTTAGGGGGTTTATGTAGGAAAAGAGGGGTGTAGATATCAAGGTTACCCTTTATTTCCTTCATAAAGACCCAAAAAGCTAAATCCACCCTCTAAATTCCTAAGCCACCTCCTAAAATAAAAATGACTAATACATGTCCCAAATTAAATTCATAATTAAAATAAAGGAGAATTACATTTTATTAACTAAAGTCTCTATCCTAATATCTTCACTCTCCACAGGAGGTGAAGTCTTCCTTTGTCTGCAAGGGCTAAGTCTTCTTCAATCCTTCTAGTCATGGCCCTAGTGATAGGTCCTTGGCTAGACATGGTCACATCAACTATGGATAGCCCAGAGGAATCTACAAAGGGTGTTAGGAAGGTTGATAGTGGTAGTCTGACAACTCACCCTCAAGAAGTAGTGTCAAATCCAATGGTATATACAGCTGCAAATTTTGGAGATAACGTTACAAAAGATAACACAATTAGTGTGCAATCAATGACTCTGAATGAGACAAAAGTGTTAGTATTGAATAATATATATGATCCTTGGTTAATTGCCACAAATCTAAATGGGAGAGGCCATGCTGGTACACTTAAGGAGAATTCGAAAGGGGTGCATCCACGACAGCAACCTACTTCAAAAGGGCACATTGAATTCGCCTGGTTCATTAGTTCATGTACTAAGGGATGATGAGCCCACCCCCCTAATGTAGCACCCATCCACAATGCAAATAATGTAGGGTCTAAGCTCAAATAAACAATGGTGGAAAAAAGTAAACCATGGGGGTGCGATCAATAAAAATACAAGACAAGCATGGAACCCCTCATATAGCATGCGTCAACGCCTCCTGCTTCCATGAAAATCATCTTGTATCCGTAGAGGAAGTCAATATCACGCAAGAATGTGCCAAGTGGCAAAACTACTCTCACACATAAGACACCTCCTGCTAGCAATACAAAAAACGTGATCAAGAGCGACACAAATGATATGTGGAAGGCGAATTCATGTGACCATCCCATTTTAATACATGATCATAGTGCAGACAATGCAGCAATGGCATTATCCCATGGTGATGACACTAAACATATGAGTGCAAAGGAAGAATTAGAGTTGATCCACTAGTACCAAAAGCTCGATGAAAAGTTCATCTTATGGGACACAAGTAACATTGGTCGCGACTTACTCTAGCAAAGCTTGATATCTGACCGCAACACCCAGTAAGTGGTCCTTTCTGGAGGATCCTCCTCCATTCCACATGACACGACAGTCGCAGGATATAAGTTAGAACCTGAGGAAGCGAGTCACATAGCGTAGAACCATAGGCTTCCAAAAGCTACTGATCACGAACCAATGGATGTTGCAGGACACGGGGCAGTAATTAAAGAGAAAAGATATGTTGATACAAGTGAACAAATTCTGAGTTCCATACTAACTCCCCATATCCATTCCTGTTAAATGAAGTTCATGACATGGAACAGTCATGGTGTTGGGATAGTGGGATTTAGCTGGTTAATTATAGCTATAACCAAAAAACATGATGCCAATTTAATTTTTCTACTTGAGACCCATATTAGTAATGCAGAGCTCATAAAGTTGTCGCTAGGTTGAGATTTAATGACTGGCATATTGGAGACATTATAAGTAGATCATACGACATTTGGTGTATTTGGAAGTCTAACTACTGGCGGGTGGAGGTTCTAGTTGAATAATACCAGTTTGTTCATCTTAGGGTTTGTTGGAAAAAGTATAGTAGCTAGCTACTTACAGTAGTCTATAAGAACCCTCGTCTTCAGAATAGGCGTACTTTATGGGAGCAACTAACGAATTTAACCTACTCTATTAATGAACCTTGGGAACTGGTGGTGATTTCAACTCTATAATCCAAGGTCGTGAGAGAGAGGAAGAATATCCTACACCCTCAATGTGTGTGATGTATGACTTTATGGAGTTTGTGAAAACAAAGAACCTCTTGGATGCGAGTTTCCAAGGCCTACCTTTACTTGGTGACGAGGCAACTTGATGGAGCAACTGAATAGGCTACTAATAAACCTTCCTTGGAGGCTCTGATTTTAAGAAGTATTGCATTATTACCTGGCATTCTATAAATCATGCCAATTTTTGTTGCCTTGGCAAACCAATAACCACCAAATCGGAGGCGGAGACCTTTCTACTTTGAGGCAGCATGGCTATCTCATCCTAATTTCCAGCGTTTTCTCACTAGCTTCTGAAGGGAAAATAGGCATGGTAGGATCGAGTCTCCAAACTATACAAAGCCCTCCAATATTGGAATAGAGAAATGTTTGGAAATATTTTCAGGCACAAATGGAAGCTCATCAAACAATTAGATAAGTTATATCGAAAGTTGAGAAATGATCCATCCGCCTTCTGGGAGGAGAAACAAGTAGTTGTTTGGAAAAACTACCAACATGTTCTTATGGGGGAATAACTTTTGTGGTTCCAAAAACCACAAGCTAAATGACTATCTTATGGGGATAAAAACTTAAAATATTTCCATGGGGTCACAATCATTCACAAGTGAAAAAACAAAATTGAGGTTTTGTAGGACTCTAACAATAATTGGATTGCGGATCCGACAGAACTATAAAGGTTTGTCAAATACTTCTATAAAGGGTTGTACTTTGCTGATCACAAGTGCATGCCAACCAATATCTAAGGGACTTTTCTGCCATTATTGGTGGAAGAATTGGAACTATTTAGTGGACTAGTGTTCTGTGTAGAAATAAAAAAAGACCATCTTCACCATGGGCAATTTGAAGGCACCGGGGATGATGAATTGTAAGTAGTTTTTTACAAAAGTAATTAGCATATTGTGGGGGAGGCCTTCTGCAAGATGATTAAAGCAACGTTTGAGGATGCATAAAACATAGTTGCTATTAACTCTACACTCATTACACTAATCCCAAGGTAGATACTATGAGTTCAATGAAGCATTTGAGGCCCATAAGTCTGTGTAATGTCTACTACAAGACCATCACAGAGATATTAGTCATGAAGCTACAGATAGTCATGGAGAAACTTGTCCACTTATGCCAGACTAGCTTTATTCCAAACAGAAATAGCCACGACATTCTATTTTTGTTTGAAATATGCACTTTAAACTTGTTCACCTTTGCCTAAATTACCTATTTTCGCATAGGTAAAATAGAGTAGTTATCCTAATTCTTTCTCATTTAAAACCTTGTTTTCCTCTTTTTTCTCTTAAATTTAGAATTCATTAGGAATTTAGTTTTAGGTTTAGATTTATGCATATTTTATTTTATTTCCCTATTTTAGTTGTTCTAAGCCAAGTTGCGAGAAAGACCGAAGAAATGACAGAGAATTTAAGATAATTAGTGTTGTGACAGCAGGTGCCCGCCCAACATTCACTCTGTGAGTACCCAAAACTCACTTTATAGGCACCCAACGCTCGAGTCAAATTTTGCAAAAACGCAAAATCTGTTGCCCAGCATCCATTCCGTGGTTGCTGGGTGCTCAGAAATAGATTGAGACTTTAAAAAAGGCACTTTTCTTTTGGAGAAGGGGGTTGCACACCTTGTTGGCCTAGGACACGCTTTAGACCTGTCTTCTTCCATTCTCCGCACTCATCCATCCCAATGGTTAGTTAGGTTTTTTTATTTTGTTGGAATTTGATGTAACTAAGCATGAACTCTTATGTATTTGTGTTCTCTTTAATCTAAGTTTATAATTCAATGTTGGTGCTCTTTTTTACCCTTTGCGTTATTTTCTTTATCTTTTGTGGATTTTACTTATTAAATGAGCTCGGGAAAGGATTTTGATCTATAAAATGAGAAGAGCTCCCAATAGGTTTTATTGCTCGAGAGAGAGTAAAACTTATTGGCCATCTTAAGCTCATTTTCTTAATGCTGATTATTTGACTTTAGATTGTGTGAGGGATCCATAATCTAAAGCCCAAATAGCTTAGTCCCTTGCTTGTGAGGGATCCAGGTTAAAGATATTTTTATGGTGATGGGAACATTGGTAGTGAACATAGGTTTTGAGTTCATTTATGACTTGAAGGATGATTTAGTGAAATCAAATCCAACTGAATCGCATATGTGTAGCCACCATTTTTTATTTATTTCTGCTTTATTTAATTTATGTTTAGTAGTGTTAGTTTATGTCTATCTTTCGTTAGTACAAGCAAAAAGTCTTGATGTTTCTAAGGTATCATCCAAGTCTCTATGGGATTGACCCAATATTTTTTGGTTACTACATACAACCGGTACACTTTCCAGAAGTAGTGTAGCAAATTTGCACTCATCAATTATGCATTCCATGAAGCATAAGAAAGGCAACAATAGGTGAATGATCATTAAAGTTGACTTGGAAAATCCCTATGATCGACTTAATTAAAACTCTATTAGAGACACACTAGTTGATATTGGATTCTCGAAATCTTTTACCAATGAGGTTTGACACTATATCTCCTCTCCAACCATGTGCATAATGTGGAATAAAGAAGCTTTGGAGCCTTTTTTGCCATCCAGAGGGGTCCATCAGGAGGACCCTATTTCACCATATTTATTTTCTCTCTATTTAGAGTGCATATTCCACATGCTTGAAATTGTTGTAGATAATATATGTGGAAGCCTGATGCAAAAATGATTTTTCAATCCTTTGATCTTTCTCCAAAAGCTTCCAAGCTCCAAGAAAATGGATTATGGAGGGCGAAAGAAATGGATGTGGGGCACCACTCTCAAAGAGAGATAAGCCAAAATGTTTTAGGTTTGCACAAGGAATGAAATCCTTAATAAAAACAAACTAGAAAGAGGTTCCTATAGAGAGAGGATCTCCAAGGCCTCTTACTATGAATATGTTAAAAAATAGACTATTATCATTAATTCAAAAGTGAGGATACAAAGGGGGGGGAAGTACATATAGCCTAATGGGAGAGCTTGGACACACAAATCAAGACAATGTGAGACTTGGACTTAATTAGGATTAAGACTAATTAACCAAAGTCTTAGGCCTTAAGTGATGCACCTAAGTTAACCTCCATGGGTGCAATTAGCAACTCCTAAAGTTAATGGGCTAGCCCAAGTTCATGCCTAACTACTTGTACCTATGCTAAGCTTACTCCTCCTTTTTAACTAAAAACACCTACTCTCCTAAACTAAAAGAAAGTGGACAAAATTCATGGCCTTAAAGGCATATAACCTAACACCCAAATATTTAAGACAACAATAAAATATTTACAAATGAAATATCCTAAGACTAGGACTTCAAGTCTTCAATTAAGCTCTCATCCAAGCCAAGTCTTCCTTGAATCCTCCTAGTCATGATGCATGCTAGGTGAGATTGCATCATCTCCTCTCCCTTGGAGAGGATTTGACCTCAAATCCTAAGGCCTTTTTTCCTCTTTTTCAATGTCTGCAAGAAAATAAGGAAGACAGCAAGTATATGCAGACAAGTAATGTTGGGGGAGTGAGAGGTCTATAAGGAGACCTCTTAGGAATGTGGTAATGGAGTTTGACACTAACTTTTGAAAAGGTTTTAGTGTGCTTGTTCCTCCACACAGTAGATCCTCATCCTTCTCCTATTGCACTAGATGCTAGCCTCAAAGGTTTTGAAATAGTAAGTAAAAATAGTCTACGTGCAATGGAGCACTCATCAAGTTGGACTTGAGGGTATGGATCACAGTGCTTAAAAGGTATAGGCACATCCTCAAATTCAACTTTTTTTTTTTGTAATGGGAAGATTTTTCTATGTAAATAACCTCTTTTAAAGGCAAAGGTGGATCTTCCTTAGACTCAATTTTCCTACTAACAATCTTATTTTCATTTTTATCCATTTCTCTCTTAAGCTTTATGATCCTTCTATCCTCTATAACCTCGATAAGGGTAAGAGGAAGTAAGGTAATGTTTTTTCCCTTATGAGAGAGAATTATTTTATTAGTGAGACCATTGTGCAAAGTTGCCTATCGTGTTATCATGGCCTTCCCAACAACATGTGACTAGCTTCCATAGGGACTACATCACATAAAACTTTGTCTTGATACTTCCCTATGGAAAAGCTAATCTCCATTTGTTTTCTTACTACTAAACCTTCTTCATCATTAAGTCCAAGCAAAGAATAGGTGAAGGATGAAGAGTAATAGTAAGTGCTAACTTTTCCACCACCCTTGTGCTACAACAATTGCAATGTGATCCACCATCCACAATGATAGAACAAGTTTTGCTCAAAATTTTGCATCTTGTTTGCAAGGATGACTTCCAAGAAGCCTTTTCACTTTGAAGAGATCATCACATGAATGAGTACCTTTTTCATTTGATGTTCCCTTTAAAGTCCTTTTTCTTTTGGGACAAAACAAAGCAATGTGTCCTTTTTATAAACACTTAAAACATTTAGGACTTCTAGAACGAGTGCTCGAACTAGGAGTAGGGGTGTCATTTTCATTCAAGGTTTTTTATCTATTTGTCTTTCTACTCTTCTTCCTTTCTTTTTCTATCTTTTGTTTTCTCTTTCTTTTCCCTCCTTCTCTTTTCTCTTTTTCCTTTCTCTCATGCTAATCCTTTTCTTTTTGCTCTCTTTCTCACTTTTCTTTTTCTTTTCTCTCTTCTTATTCGTTTTCTCTTTTCTCTCTTGCCATTCCTTTTCTTTTTGCCACTATTTTTCTCGCTCCTCTCTTTCTTGTTGCCATCTTTCACCCCTTTCTTTTTCTTTTCTTTCTTGTATTTTTGTTTCTTCCATCTTCTCTCTTCTCTCTTCTATATCTAGTTTTTCTTGTTCTCTTTTTCACCTCTCTTTTGTTTTTGCTCATTTTCCCAAAATTCTTTTATTTGTTTTTTTACTATTTCCCAATCAAAAGAGTGTGAATATGTGAGCAAGGTGGGTTTATAACTATGGTAATAATCATTTTTCCTACTCCTTTCTTTTTCACACTCTCCTTTTATTCTAATATCTTATTTTTCTTTTTGTTTTTCACTTTTATCTTCCCCAGGTTTATTACTACTCCTAACACTCTTAGATGTGTGTGGAGCATTTCAAAGTGCAAGGCCTAGGGAACTAAAACGCAAAACACTCCTCTCTTTTTAAGTTTTCTCAACTAAAAGTGACTTAAGCCTTTGAAACTTAAGCACTTATCTAAAACATGAAAGCTATAAAGAAATTAAAAACAAATATTGAGGATCTAAATATACTCCTAAATATGAATAAGGGGTACCAATTCCTTATCCACATTAAAATGAGAAACTAAGATTTATTACACACAAAAGAAGTGATCTTTATGGGCATCTAATACCTCTAATTAAAATGGTCTTTAAATATACATCCAAATTAATCAAAGAAAATTAAAAGAATCTTGAATGTTGCTTCTTTCTTCAAGTGTTCTTCACCTAGTGTTTCACTCAAGTATTGGCCTCCTCTTCAAGTCTCATCTTCCTTGGCTTAAATCAACACTTCCTAGGATGCTACCCTTGTGGAAGTTTCAACACTTTAGCCACCTATCCAAGCAAAAGAGGCGCCCAAACAAAGGAACCAAGGGAAGCAATAATGAAAGCATAAAAGCAAGAAAATCACTAACAAGAATAGGTACACATCCAAGTGGAAAAAATTTATTTGAAAAACATAATGCATGCCAATAAAGATAAACAACAAATAAAAGGTGTAAAAAGAAAGTAAGAACACAAAAAAGAACCTAGAATTACGCTAGAATGGAAATCAACTAAAAACAAAAAAGACCCACAAAATGGATCAAAGATTTGCCCAATTTTCTTATGCTTATGGATGAATCATAAACAATGAATTTTCAAGCAAGATTGATGAATTTAAACACTCCTTTAAACAAGTTAAAGCCACTAGAGGTACACTAAAAATTTTGTATGTTCTTTTCAATTTTCTTTTTAACATTTTTTATGTACTTATTTTGTCTTTTGATTCTACCTTTTATTTTTCTTTTTTTAAAACTATTTTGCTACATCTATTTGCAAAATTTTAAAGCAAATATGACAAGGAGTGCAAGAAGGATAAACACTTTCTTAGAAATTAATGGGACAACCACAAAATATTGAGGAAAAGTGCAAATCAATGAATACAAAGCAACTTAAAATGTACTAAAATTTAAGGTGACTAAAAGCAAGACATAAAGAGGAGAGAATTAGTAGTTTTTTTAGGTAGGCTTGAATGCTTAAGTTTCAGCCCAACTAACACACCAAATTATGTCTCCAATTCAGCCAAATAAAAGCACAAAAAAGACTAGTAGAAAATTAAGCTACTAACACAAGATGAAAAAAATGGACTCTAGGAAAAGAATTGAGAAATTTTTTTTGGGAAATTTTTGTTTGAAATATGCTATGATCTAAAGCATGTGGGACTCTAGGAAATATAAACAAGAGCATATGCTCAATTCCATAAGAATCAACACAAATTTTATAGGATCACAACACACTTTTTTGGTAAAAATGAAAAGGTAAAACTATGGAATTAAAGTGAAAAATAAAGGACTAAAACATGATCAATCTAAGACACATTAAAAGATGAAAAACTCAAAATAAATGACCCAAAATTAGTGAAAAAATCATGTTAGGAAAACAGAGTATACGTTTCTGAAAAAATAGAATACAAACCCAAGAAAGAGTAACAAAGTGCATTCAAAGATCAAAACCACAATGTGTGGCTTCCTTCACAAAATTTGTGAAGTCATTACCATGATCTTCTTAGGATTGCACATGGATTACACAAATAAAAAAAAAGTTGGGCAGGAAATTCAAGAAACAAACCCAAAAGAAACATACAAATATTCAATGGAAAAGAACAAAATAAATTGAATATAGAAAGCAATAAAAACTAGGAATTAAAATTGCAAAAAATAAAACTATTGAAACATAAACATCAAGACATAAAACGAATTAAAATGACATGAAATCAAAGGCTAGAAAAATATAGAAGAATAGCAAGAACAAGAGGAAATAAATGCTAGAAAAATTAAGACAAGGAAAGAAATAAGAACCTTATGAAGTTGACTCTTGATATCACTTGATGCAAAAATGCTTTTGCAATCCCTTGATCTTTCTCCAAAAGGTTCCAAGCTCCAAGAAAATGGATTATGGAGGGGGGAAGAAATGGAGGTCGGGAGTCACTCTCAAAAGGAGATAAGCCAAAATATTTTTTTAGGCTTGCCACAAAAGAAGGAACCCTTGATAAAAACCAACTAGGAAAAGGTTTCTCAAGATAGAGGATTTGCAATACCTTTTACTATGAATATGCCAAAAAAGATACTATTATCATTCAATTTAAAGGTGAGAATACAAGAGGGGGCAAAAGTATATATAGCCCAATGGGAGATCTTGGACACACAAACCAAGACAATGTGGGACTTAGGCTTAATTAGGATTAAAACTAATTAACCTAAGTCTTAGGCCTTAAGTGAGGCGCGTAAGTTCATCTCGTGGGTGCAATTAGCAACTCCTAAAGTGAATGGGCTAGCCTAATTTCACGCCTAACTATTTGCATCCATTATAAGCTTACTCCTCCTTTTTAATTAAAAACACCTACTCTCTTAAACTAAAAGAAAATAATCGAAATACATGGCCTTAAGGGCATATAACCTCACGCCCAAATATTTAAGACAACAATAAAATATTTACAAATGAAATATCCTAAGACTATGAATTCAAGTTGGAGGTTTCTCAACAGAAAATCGGATTTATGGGTCTAACTCGTGTAGTCCAAATATAAATGTGGTGCGTTTGCAAAACCTATTATCAACCTAGCTGAAAATTGCACCAATTTCTGAAGAGAACTTACTGCATCATTGAGGATTGTCAACCAAAATATCACTTGGCAAGTTAGCAATGAAAGAGAGATCAAGTTTTTGCTAGATAATTGGGTGCGTAGGTGTGGCCTACTGGCAGATTGGTGTACTAATAATTCTCGTATTCAAGTAAATAATACAACTTGTTTTTTTGTGGCTTTAGATGATTCTTGGGAGGTCTAAAAACTAGCAACACTTCTACCACCTGATGTGGTAAATGAGACTTGTGCGATTGAGGCTCCTAAAGGGGACCAGGTTGCTGATTACCCACAGTGGATGCGAGAAGCTGATGGCAAATTTTCCACACGAACAACTTATAAAAGTCTTTTGCCCCTAACCAGTACATAGTGTATTCCTATCTTTGGGGTGATTTGGAAGTGAGAAGGCCCAGAACACATTCATGTGTTGCTTTGGAAGTTAGCTTGTGAAGTGTTCCCCATAAATGAGTTGCGGTACAATACACATATGGCTGATAGTTTTCATTGTCCATTATGCAATCAGCAAAAGAAATCCATGATGCATGCACTACGAGATTGTTCCCACACTATCAAAGTGTAGAGGAAATTTGGTGTAGCAGTAATTCCAAATTTTTTCATGCAGCAAAAACTTTCCAATTGGTTGTTGTCAAATTTAAAGAAGGACCGGAATCGTAATGATGAGGGGTGGTGTCAAAATTTTGGTATTATTGTGGATCATGTCCGGTAGAAATCGAATAAGTATGTCTTCAAAGGCAATGTGAATTTGATGATCAGGTTGTTTACTTTTTGAAGGCTCTTGTCAAATAGTTGAGGGACATCCATCACATACGCTCGATTATGAAGGATTAGGAAGGTTAGTATGCTAAGATAGGACACCACACTGTGTGGGTGACCCAAAACAGGCCTGCTTAAGACCAACTATGATGCAACTGTCCTTACTACCCAAAGGTAGACGACGGTTGGCAGCATAGTGCATGATCAAAGAGGTAATTTTTGTTCTTGAATTGTTCCACAAAATACCTTTCTGTCCAGTGGACAAGGCGTAATTACTAGGAATTCTTCATGTCCTAAAGGTGGCATATGACTAGGGCTTTCGTGCTTTACATATTGAATCTAATTCACTTAATAAAATCAAGTTATTGGACGAAGGATGCACAACTAACAACGAGTATTTTCCCATAGTGGAACGTATTTACAGGAGCAACAAAAACAATACAATGTAACTTCACTTTCAACCCCAAGAGGCTAACTTGTTAGAGGATGACTTTGCTAAGCTATGTTTAACTTCAAATTAAGACACTTTCATCTTTACATATATTCCAGACTCTTTGTTTGATATTTACCACATAGACTTGAGTTGTATGTTGGTTAATAATTTTAACAATTAATTTCAGTTGGGTCCTGCCCATACCTTTCATAAAAAAACAAGAAGAAAAAGAGTTATGTACTATCAATATAAAAAATTTTATATCGGTATTCAATCACAACACTTTATATATGGTAATTTTGTTAACATTACCAATTAATACTTTAAATGTCACATAAATAGTGGGTTGTGATTGAATGAAAGTGTTTTTTACACTTTCATTAGTGCATAAATATTAAATTTAAAGGAAAAGCTAAAGTAAATATTGAATTTTAAAGGGAATATAAAAAAGAAGGATAAGAAATTTGAAAAAAAAAAATTCAAGACACGGTACAATTAACTCTAAAAAGTATAAAGCTAAAGAATACAAACAAACCAATAATCTAGGGAAGAAAGAAATCATGAACACATTTAACAAGAAAACTAATAAGCAAATAAGAAAAATCTAATATAAAAATAAACAAAAAATATAACATTCAAAGATAAACTTTACTCATTTTCACTTTCTAATATCACATGTATAGGCTCCTGTTTACTCTAAAACATTTTATGTAACTATTATAACCAATTTTGACAAATCTTGAAAATATAATAATTTACCAATATAAATAGGTATACAAAAAATCAAAAGGATTGTATTAAGTTGAAATCCTAATTATAATAATGTTTGTTCCATATCCAAAGCAACATAAGAGAGATTCAAAATATTTGGGATTAAGACATATAAGGTGCCATCACTTGTACCAACTAATGTTAGTTTATTCAAATACTTATTTGTAATAAGTTTAAATTAAATTCTCATTAAAAATACAATAATTTCAAAATAGCTTGTTGCCATTTTTAATAATAATTATATTTCTTCAACCTAATATTAGACTATTAATGTAATAAAAAACATCATAGATATTAATATAATTTATTCAAATACTACAAAAAAATTAAAAATATTTATTTTTTAGTAACCAACTATCCATGGTATTAGAGTATGTTTGGTTTGTTATTTCATCTAGCTGAAATGATAATTGGAATGGTTTCAGCTCTGTTGGATAACAAAAATCTAAAAATTTTTTTAGGAGCTACTAGGTTTTTCTGAAAAGTTACTCTGAGTAGCTTTTCCAACAAATCTCTAGTTTCGAACTACTAACTAATTTTATTTTTACGTGTTTATTTTTTATTAATTAATGTTTTGTTCCAACTAATTTTCTCTCATCACATTATACAATATCTCCCTCCTTCATTTTGCTATCCTTCATTAATGTAATTATAATAATTTATAATATAAATATATAATTATAGAAAATTATAATTTAAATATGCAATTGAAAATTTATATATATAATTATAGAAATTATAATTTAAATATTAATTATAGTAATTAATTATTTAAATATATTATTACATAAATTTATAACTTAAATATATAATTATAATTTAAATATATCATTATAGAAATTTATAATTTAAATGTATAATTATAATAATTTATAATTTAAATATATAATTAATTTATATTATTAAAATATGTTATAATTATTTCAAATATTTCATTGTTGATCTAATGATTAATAATGTCTGTATTTGTTATTTTACAACTTTCTAGTTTACCAAATACTTACAACTAGTTTTTCAGCTTTCAGCTAACTTTTCAATTAGTTTTGACAAGCACACCCTAAGAATGTATTTGGTTTGTCATTTTTGCTAGCTGAAGGTTGAAAAGCTAATTGAAATGATTTCAGCTCCATTTGAATAACAAAAATCTAGGAGGTACTAGCTTTTTTTAAAAAAGTTATTCCAAGTTACTTTTCCAAAAGATCTCCTATTTTGACCTACTAGCTAGTTTTATTTTTATATGTTTACTTTTCATTAATTAATGCATTTTTTCTCACTAATTCCCTCTCATTACATTATACAACCTCTCTCCTTCATTTCTTTCTCCTTCATTAATGTAATTATATTAATTTATATATTTAATTATTGAAATTATAATTTAAATATTAATTATAGTAATTTATTATACAAATATGTATTACATAATGTATAATTTAAATATGTAATTTTAATTTAAATATGTTATTAAAGAAATTTATAATTTAAATATATTATTATAATAATTTATAATTTAAATATGTAATTAATTTATATTATAACAATATATTATAATTATTTTAAATATTTCATTGTTGATCAGCTGGTTCTACCAGACCCCTATAACTAACTTTTCAGCTTTCCATAGTTTTTAACTTTCAACTAATTTTGTCAAACACACCTTAATATTGTCATTAGACAATCTAAATCTCAAAACACACAATGATGATGATGATTCTGCCTAAGATTACAAGATGTAACAGTCATAATTAGGATTTCAATCCAGAGATACAAATTACTGCCACTTGTTTTTATTTAAATATTTTTTTGTTATAAGTTTAAAATAAATTCATATTTTTAAGTAAATTAAATTCTCATTAAAAAAATAATAATTTCAAAATAGCTTGTTCTCACTCTTAATAATCATTGTATTTCTTCAACCTTGAAATAACAAACAAGGAACCTCAAGTCTCCCCCCCCCCCCCCATCCCCAAAAATCAAAACATAAAAAAGAGAGCTAGGGTTATTCACTGCACTTCACAGAGGAGAAATTCAATGTAAACAAATTGGATTCTGAACCAAAACGATGAACTTTAAGTTCATGGACCGCTTGCGTCCTCGGAATCGAGCGGTCTTTTCTGGATTTACAAATGCTGAGGTATTATACATAATTATAATTGCTATGCCACCATTTTGGGTTTTCAATTTTGATTTTTCAACCTTTTCTATGCTGTTCTTATAACATCATTGTTTTAAAGGCGAGAAGAAGGGCTATACGTTCCTTTGTGTTTGGAATTAGTTTTGCTTATAATTATAAATTTGAGTTTAATAACATTGTTTCACGTTGTGTCTTTAGTATTTGATGTTTATGTTACTCTGTTATTCCAACTTTGGTTGTTCATGGTTGGTCATGGGGTTTGTATGAAGGTTGTGAATAGTGACTGATATCTTGTGAAGGTTATGGACAAGGTGTTAAATTGCGGGTTGCAGTGGTAGTTTAATCACATTTCTTCTTGCTGCTGAAAATTGCAGACAAATGTGACTAAGGTAGCCATAATTGCCGTCGCATTGCTGTAGCAAGCACTCTAAAAATCTTGACATTTGGCCAAATTTGTGGTTGCAAACTGTTCTTTAAACCCCCTGATTATAGAATATAGATGGTGTGCTTTAACATGTCATGTTAATGATTTGAACTTGCTGTGTTCTGACAAACAGATTGAGAAAATGGAGAAATTGTTAAGGGAACCTAAGGGGGAATCATTGGACAGGGAATTTTACCAAAAACTAGCTGGAAGTTTCAAGTAAGTTTCCTTTTCAATGATTGCTGGTTTATTTTCTACTAATAAATGAAGTATTTTGTGATTGAGGAGTGTTGGAATGTTATGTTCTGCAGTCGCTCCTCTGGTCGTGCTGGGAAGCCTATCATAAAATGGACAGAGGTTAATGTTCTTCCTTACTGACTCGTGTATTTTATATTGTCTACACTATCTTTTGAATATTGTTGCTTTCTTTTTTCCAATGATATTGGAGAGTTTGTCTGTCTTTGTGCCTTTTTTAATTAATTTTTTGTTTTAGTGTAAATTTTAGATTGAAAGTTGGTTTCAGACTAGACTCCAAGACTCACCACTAGTCCCTAACAATGAGTTGATGGTTCCTATATGTAAGGAAGGTGAGACTTCTTATGTGCCTTAACTTAAGGCTCTTAGCATATTCAGTACTTATGATGTCTTCAAGCATTCAAACGGTCAACAATAGATTTTAGATTATTTAATACAACTGTAGCATCTCATGCTGCTTGAGTTATGGTATGTTGCCTATTTTATGTTTGACGTCTCTGGGGTCTATGCTGTCTTCAAGAATTCAAATGATCAACATTAGACTATTTAGTTTAATAATATAATGGCAGCATCTATCTTTGCTGCTTTACATTATTAGGAGCATGTTTGGTAGAAGAAAATATGATGTTGAAGGTGAGGAAGTCACTTGGTAGCAATGAAATGAATATAATAGTGATATAACATAACCCTCCATAGGCACTTTCTCAATTTCTATTTTTTTTTTTTTTTTGTTTAATTAGCTGCTACACTTGTATTTGTAGATATATTTAAGTAAATTTTCTAATAAAATGAGTTTATCTTGTGAGATTGTACCTGAACTGATTGCTTTGCAGAAGAAATCATGCGAGACCCGTCAGAGTTGGAATTTGAAGCAAGATCATCAAAAGATGGAGCATGGTAAGCATATACTGAGTATTGCAGTTAGCTTAAATTCTCTTAGCAGTTATAAATACTTACGGAGTTTTTTAAATTTTAATGTCACTGAAACTCTGAAAGGTTTTCATAAATTCCTTTCTAAAGCATTGCAGAAAAATATTGGATTATAATCCAAACAACTGATTATGTTTATCCTTATTCATATGTTTACCTTGGAGGTCCTTAAATTGTTGATGGCTTCATTATGTGTCCTCTTGACATGCATTTCATGTTTGTAGAAAGGTTCCTTGAGGTCTTTGATTATGGAATTAAACTTCTAGCTCTGGTTCCTGCAAGATCACACTCGCATCCCATTGATAGTGGAATGGGAAAAGTAATTTAAACATAGATGCACCAATATCACTTCTGGGTATCATATTATTAATTCATTATTTCGTATGGCATGAATTGTGTTCATAAGTGGCTAAACTTGTTCACATCTGTAGTATGGCAAAATCATGCTTTCTGCGTTTGCTTCATTCTATGGTGTTCTGAAGATGGAACTTGAATATGTTTTAAACATTCAGGAGGCTCTTCTATCTATATATGCCTATTATTTTCTTTTTTCTTTTCTTGTTGTTAAGAAACTTGTCTTCTCCTAATATGATTAATTTTCCTCTTTTTAAATTTTAATAGAGATGTTTTTGTTTCCTTGTGGATTGATGCAGATGAATTATTTAAATGGTGTTCTTTCACAAACAAACAAACACAGTGCAATGGTGCTGTTCATTATTTGGCCTGGACAGTCCTGTCTTTAATCAATTTAATTTTCTATCTTGAGAAACTAAGCTAAATTGCTTGATAGGAAAATGATATTTAAAAGAGTCTAGGCCTTCTAATACCATAAAACAATAATGTACTACATTTGGGGGTTACTTAATTCATTAGACATGGTGTTCAATCTCTATTCTTCCTTCACCGCCGAAATATTCTAGGTAGCTTTTTTGCCTTTTGGTTTGAACTACAGTTTTCCTGCTCTTTCTCACTTTTTATATTTGAAAGAATAATGAGTTAATGATTGATTTTTGCAAATTTTACTGATTTTCTATTGTTAAATTTTGTACAATTTGCAATAATAGTCTACTTGTGGACAAAGAGGCACATTATAATCAACATTGTTTTTCCAATCAATTATGTAATCTTCAAATATTATGTAATTGCAGGTATGATGTTGATGCATTTCTAGCTCACAGATTTCTTAGTACAGGGGAAGCTGTAAGTTTTAACAATCAAGCTGTTTATAGCTTTAGTGCTGACAGTATTGTATTGGATTGATAAATTGATTTTACCCTATAAAGAGAGTAAAAGATTTTGCCATCTGAGACACTCTTGCCTTTTGTTAAAGGAAGTACGTGTCAGATTTGTCGGATTTGGAGCTGAGGAAGATGAGTGGATCAATATTAAAACTTCAGTACGCCAACGCTCTATTCCTTTGGAAAACACAGAGTGTTCCAACCTGAAAATTGGAGACCCTGTCCTGTGCTTCCAGGTGAATTAGGCCAAATTTCCTCGCTGAAGTGTTGTTATAGGTTACAGGACATTGCACTATTTAACTTTTTAATTTCAAATGGATTTTAGGAGAGGAGAGATCAAGCAATTTACTATGATGCTCACATTATAGATATCCAAAGGAGAATGCATGATATTAGAGGATGCAGGTGTCTCATCTCAATTCGTTATGATCACGACAACAGTGAGGTGCATATTAATTATGCATTTGGTTGTGTTAGATATTTCATGTGTGTTATTTACAAGTTTTTTATGTTATGTGTACCATTTCCAGGAAAGAGTTTGGTTGAGGAGACTGTGCCGCAGACCAAGATCTTAGGTGGTATTATTTGACATAAATTCTTTTTGGCATTCCAGGTGAGCTTTCAAACACTCAGCAAATGACCTCTGGGTAATGTTAAACTAGTACTTGACGTTGAGTATTGCACTCTTTCATGCAAATTTAACAGTTGAAACAGCTAAAGCCCTTTGCCAGCAACTTGAGTTTTTGGTTGGGAGTGCTATAGAAAATGAATTGTGAAAACTTTTGGAAATGGTTATAGTTGTAACTTGTAAGTAACTGTGTCCTTTTTGTCATCATTAGTAGATAAGTGAAGTAGAGGGTAAAAGATGAGTGAGCTTCAAGTATGGAATTGTTGGTTAAACAGATATTTAACGGAAATGGTACCTTATATGGCTACCTCTCATCATTCCCATGTTTCCGGAACTGAATGATAAAAGGAAATATTGAAGTTTTTATTTATCTATTGCGAGTAAAGAGGCGGTTTGATGCATACACAGGCATTCGTGATTTGTGTTGCTTATTATGAAGAACATATTTCACATCAAGTATATGATAACATAAACATATGAAAAAAGGGAATAGAATTTAACAGGATAAGAGAGTAAACATGTTAGGTGATTTTTCAATTCTGATTTTAAAGGTTCGCTCAGTACAGCCAAAAGTTTTAAATATTCCTTATCCACTACAAATCTAATTCTGTTTTGAAAACGATACCTGAATGCAAGAGCATGGAATGGATAAAACATCAATTAGGATTAGAGCTCTATCTGTACTGTACAATTGAAAAAGTAAATGAGTAATGTATAAAGTGTAATCAACCTGAAAAACCAAAGCGTTCATTCATCTATTTAAACAACTTAGAGTTAATAAAAGAAAGGACAGTATAGCTTAAGTCAATTTGGCTATATATAGATTAAGATTTTTTTTTATATAGATGTTAATATGTTAGTTTTTTTATATTGTTTAATTTTATTTAAAATATTTATACTTCATTTTCTTTTGTAAGAAGAATTTTTTTAACATATTAAAAAAATTAGTTGATTATATTAAATTTTCTTAATTTCATAATTTTCTAAATTATTTTTGCATGAAAAAATTTAACAAAATATATTGGTGGTTAGGTGCAATCAGACAATCAGGAAACATTTGCAAGGAATACTATTTTTTCTTCATGTTGTTTGTAAGAAAGTTGGGAAGAAGTGACAATAACTGGACCTCAAAAATTTCATTTCTTTGCTCCTCGACCCTGATTTGGAAGGGAACCAAATCTAATTTAATGTCTAATTTAAATTTTATTATAAAATTATTTATTTATTCTTTCTCCATTTTTTATGACATGCCTTTTTTCTTTTGTTTTTTGGCGGTTTCTTCTTTTTCTGTTTTTTATGATTGTTTATTTTCTGTCTTTATTTTTTTATTTTTTGTGACCTTTTATCTATTATATTTCTTTATTATTCTTATATTTTATATTTATATATTTAATATATTAAACATATTTGATGTGTTCAAAATTTATTAATTTTTTTATAGGCAAATATTAGTATGGTAGTGGAGGGATTCAAACCCATAACTTCTTCCGGTTTCATCTTGCCAAGTTATAACTAGATCAAAATTTATTAAATGTATTTTAATATATTATTACAAAATAATTTTATTGTACCTTAAAATATTAGTTTATTAAAATATTTTAATACATAGGAAACAATTTTATTACAAAATAATTTTAAGTTATTTTAACAAATGTTTTAAACATTTTTCTTTTTCAAAAAAATTAATCTATGAAATTTATTTTAATATATTAATTTAAATTATTAAATTTTAATTTGGTTCTAAACAAGTATTATTAAACAAGTTACTATATGTATATTTATTTTTCCCCCTAATATCACATATGTTCTAACTAATAAAATATAATTTTTATTATATGAATTTATCGTGCTAATTAAACGTAAAATTTATTTATTAATATTTATATAATGATACGAATTATTTTTCATAAATGTATGATAGATATACTCAAATTAATGTAAGAAAATATTTTTAAAATTGACAGTTTTAAATTAATTATTTAATAATATAAAAATAAAAATTGTTATAATTTAATGATAAAAGTATCATTATGACAAACAATCTTAACACTATTATAGATAAAATCATTATTGGTGTTAATATTTTTATTTGAATATTTAAAAAATTCATATTAAATATTTTAACAATATAAAAAATAACTTTTTTATTTTTTCAAGAAGAATAGTTTTTACTTAGAAAACATATAAAACATCTTTATATATACATATTTTATTAAATAATATTTAATTATGTGATTGAAAATTTATACTAAAAAATTAATTCAAATCTTATTAGGTAATATATTATTACAAAATATTTTTTATTTTATATTAAAAATATACTAATTTCTAATTACTATATATATAATAATGATAACATTTTTTTTACATAAATAACTCAATATGATAAATTATATCTTAATTAAATTAGTTTTAATTTCTTTACTTATAAGTATCATTTGTAAAAAATAATTTTATTTGATACCATAAATAAACTTGGTTTGAAATAAAAAAAAATGTACAATATGTTTGATCTTCAAATGCAACTAATATTTTTTAAAAAAAATATGAAGAGTTAAATACATACTTTGTTATTTAATATATAAAATCATATAATATTTTCCATTAGTTTGATTAATTTTCATGATTATTTTTTTTTAAGAAGGTAAAATTTTATTCAATATGAACAAGACACCTCATAGTCAAAACTTACAAGAAATGATTAGGAGATGTTTGCAAAATATAAAACTAGTACAAGAGACCAATATATTTAGAGACCCCACCCTTGAAAAATAAAATCAAGTACAAAGCGAGAAATAACTTTAGACATTATCCCTTTCTAAAACTGGTAAACAATATTATAGTTATAACCACTCAAAGAAAACAAAAGATTTTTTATAATACCTTTAGTCCATAATCAATATAATTACTAAAAATCTTGTCAGACTTTTTTCACACAGAAGGATTTACCTATAAATAACAATGCATTTCTAGCTAACCATTTATCCCATAACATGACCAACCAAATTATTAGAATACCTTTAGATTCTATTTTTATTGCTTTAGTAAGTCCAAGGTGTTGCCATAAATTAGAGCAACAATCTTAACCTTGGTTAGGAGCTACCTTCCAAGCAAAAAGTTAATACCTTGTATGACACTTTTGATTTCCATATCTTTTGAAAAAAAAAATAAGAATTCAATCCCTGAGATTCCCCACAATTTAATTCAAGTCTTGTTTACAAAGTAACTTCCATTATTCCCTGAGTTATCTTTCCACCTCCAACCATCTTTCATATCACGCCTCAACTGTATTCCTTCCAGAGCCCCATTTAACTCCTTCACCACTCATTTTCCCAATTAAATAAATATCTCTAGTCTCCTTCATTGAAATTACCATTTTCATTTATCACACCAAACCTTCTCCTCAAAGATAATGGTCTCTTTTTTTATTGGAAAGTGCATAAAGTTTAGGGAATAATGATTTGAACCCCTAAACTTCCTCCACCTCATTTCCCAAAATTTGAACGTAGAACCATCACCTACAAGAGCCTTGACGTTTTCATTTAACCAGTCTCCCACTCCCTTTCTGATATCACCTTGAAGGTTAAATTTCTTCTTATGTCTTCCCCGTATCTAGCCTTAGAATTTTGACCCTCCATCGTCACTTGCCAAGAAGTGTTTTATTAAATGTCTCTACATCTTTGATTCTCAGTCCACCTTGATCTTTCTCTTTACACATCAATTTTCATTTGATCTATGCTACTAGAAGCGCCTCTACATACTTTGAATGGCTTGGAAAACTCCTTTGTAAAAAGAAAGATAGAAAAGAGGAATAAATTAGAAGGTGGCTTTGATTAGGCAAATACTCCCTCCCAAGGGAGTTTTTTTTTTTTTTTTTTGTTTATAGAAAGACAATTTTGCTCTCATTTTTTTAAGAACGGGCCTCCACACTCTCTCACTTTTCACGTTGACCTCTACTGGAACCCTGGAGAATGGAAAATGCATTACCCCACAATTTAGAATCCTAGCAAAGAACTACAACTCTCGATCATTCAACCCTACACCACCCAAGTTACTTTTGTGAAAATTAATCTTTAATCTAGATGCCAATTTATAACACCTTAGAACACTCTTCAAAGTACACACATTTTGGATCTCCAGGTTTACGAAAATAATGGTATCATCTGCATATTGTTGGATCACTACCTAAAGATTCTGCTTACCCAACTTAATTATAGAAGATTTGTATGAAATGCCCTCTTAATTAGATCGCAAGTCCTTCGGCTACAATTAAAATAAGAAAGGAATCGTTGGGTCACCCTAACTTAAACCACTTTGCATACAAAATTCTTGTGTTGCACTTCCATTTACTAGTATTGAAATAGAAAAGGATTGTAGACACCCTTGAATCCAAGTAATCCATTTATCTCCAAACTCAGACCTCTTAACTATGTAGAACAAGAAAGGCCAACTAATTGCATCATAGGCCTTTCAAAATCTGCTTTGAACACTAGTAGAGGTTTCTTATACTACATTGCCTCTTGGATAAATTCATTTACAACAATAACACTATCCAATAGTTGCCTACCTTTGATGAGTACAATTTGGATCTCTTTTATAATACTAGACATCACAAGTTGAAGCCTATGAGCTAGCACCTTTGCAATAATTTTGTAGATAACTTTGATTAAGGATATGGATCTATAATCGCCTAGGCCTACAAAAAATTCTTTTTTAGGGATCAATGTCAGAAAAGAAGCATTTAAACCCTTAGAAAATTTCCCATTTTGGTGGAAGTCTACCATAATTTTCTTGATGTTCCCTTTTAGCAATTCCTAGAAATGTTTAACAAACATCATGTTGTACCCATTTGCCCTAAGAGTTTCTGAGATTTCACACTCTAAACAAGTAGACTGTATTTCTTTCTCAAAGAACTCTCTTCTTAAATTATTCCTTTTGTCTTCAAAGAGGCATTTAAAATCTACACCCTCGAGTCTCACCCCTGATTCAATTTGGGATTGGAACACTCTTGGAAGAACTCCTTGAGCAAGATGAGTTTCTTAATAAGAACTCCATTTTCTTAATTCACCAATTGCCTATATTCTTGATGTGATCTCTTGTTCCCCTATATTGTCCTCTTCTGCTCTTTGTCCAAATTAGTACCTTTGCAATAATTTTGTAGATAACTTTGATTAAGGATATGGATCTATAATCGCCTAGGCCTCCAAAAAATTTTTTTTTAGGGATCAATGTCAGAAAAGAAGCATTTAAACCCTTAGAAAATTTCCCATTTTGGTGGAAGTCTACCATAATTTTCTTGATGTTCCCTTTTAGCAATTCCTAGAAGTGTTTAACAAACATCATGTTATACCCATTTGCCCTAAGAGTTTCTGAGCTTTCACACTCTAAACAAGTAGACTGTATTTCTTTCTCAAAGAACTCTCTTTTTAAATTATTCCTTTTATCTTCAAAGAGGCATTTAAAATCTACACCCTCGAGTCTCACCCCTGATTCAATTTGGGATTGGAACACTCTTGGAAGAACTCCTTGAGCAAGATGAGTTTCTTAATAAGAACTCCATTTTCTTAATTCACCAATTGCCTCTATTCTTGATTTGATCTCTTGTTCCCCTATATTTCCCTCCTCTGCTCTTTGTCCAAATTAGTAGTGTTATTTTTCAACTCTAAAATCTTCTCTTCTACCTTGTCAATATTCTTTTTACACTAGGTTTTTACATATGCTTTAAAGGCTTTTAATTTTTCTTTTACGGCATAAGCTCTCCACCTTTTCCAATTTTATTTTACGGTAACTTTCTTTTACAAAACAACACACTCTAACTGCCCATTGATGAATTTGAATGGCTTTACCCCCCAATTGAATTTTGGCTACTTTAGGACTATGGAGTAGTGGTATAAATAATCTCTAGATTCAACTGAAAGCTATCAGGTGTCGATTTCAACCAATCATATGAAATTAAAAATCTATGTAACACACTGCATGTACGACTTTGAGCACTAAACCGTGTATAACAGTGCCTACGAAGAGAACTCCCACTAACTCCATATTAAGGATACTACTTGAGAATTCATTAAATTCTAATTGAGATGTCCCAAATTCTGCATTTTCTCCATTCCTTTCTTCAAATGAATTGACTGAATTAAAGTCGCTAGCTACATACCACTACAATCTTGAAACCATTGTCTGAACTCCAAAAAAAGTTATTCCATAACTCCCTTTTTCCTACCAGTGAGTAAGGTGCATAAATATTAACAATTATCCCTTCAAACAATTCAAATTTATACCTTTCCCTCATTCCAAGAAATCTAATGCCTGGAAAAGTTTGAGAAACCATAAAATTCTTAGCATTTCAAATGCACAACAATCCCCCAACCTGATTGTTAGTTGTACTACTCTTCAATTAATATTTGAATCACCCCATATTGCATAATATATCTTCATATCTACATTTTGGAGTTTTGTTTCTTGAATGCAAATAAAATTATTTTCATGCTTTGATACTACTTGTCTTATATCTTCATTTCTCCTTCCTCCAAATATTCTCTAATATTATATGAATAAGATATTCACTCAACATATTTAATTAAAAGTCCCACTAGCAAAGGCTGACATGTTATGCTCTACCCTGATTATATCCGAGCCTCCATTTCACCTATACTCTTAATTATTTCTTCTTCATTAATAGTGTTGGATGCTCCCATTATCTTCACAAGGTCCCTTAGATGACGGGCTTCGCATAAAAGTTCTTGTGAAATATCGGCCATGCCTTCTAGTAATTGAATTCCTTTTCTGAACCCACATAAATTGCGCATGATTTTCCAACAATTGGAACACCAAACACATATAACAGGTTGGACGCATTTTCTCATGCCTTTCCTCTTATTGACTCCCAAGAAAGTGGCACGTGAAGTAAATCATTCAATTGGCATGATTCAAGGGGCTCCTTATGACATCCTCTTTTATATCAAATAGCAATTGGAGTTGTTTGAACAATTTTTGTAAAATATTAAAATAATATTTTTTATTTTATACTTAATTAACTCTATATATTTTTATTATATTTTAATTTAATCAATGTGCATTAAGTTTACGAATTAACCACATCTATCTATATTGCTATTTTTATACTTATTAAAAGATTAATTCAAATTTTAATTTGCATTCTTATCTAATATTATGTTATATAAACATTAACAAAAATACACCATCAGTCATGTAAACTCATGACTGTTATAAGATTTACCATATAGGGTTAAATTTTTTAAATACCTTAAATATACTCTAAAAATTTATTCACAATAAAGTATAGTCTTTCAAAATTACAACATATGATTTAGTTTTTTAATTTTTTTAAACTTAAAAATATATCAATTTTGAAATTACAAATAATTTATAAAAAATATTTAATCAAATAAGAACCGTGTATATACAGTTGTATGCCACGTAGGGGCATGTCTTCTAAAAAATTCCTTAGGATGCTGCCATGGCTAAGCAAACATTTTTGTATATAAAATATTTTGAATAATTTTAATTGAAATTTTCATTAAATATACGCTGTGTATATTAAGATATATTTAAAATTTATTTGATTTAAAGTAAACTTAATTATCTTAATAAACTTAATTATCCGAATAAAATTATTTTTTTATGATATTTTATTTATTCTCTTGTTCGCGTAGTCAAACCAATATAAATACATAATTCTAAAGTATTCCTTCCTAATTTTATCAATCCAAAACATTATAAAATTTCATATCAAATTTACTTCAATTGATATCTCTTGTTTTTTTTTTTAATTTTTCTTCTCAGTTTCACTTTCTATCCAAGCATAAATGAAGTAAAAAAGAAAAGAAAAATCAAAATTTGCTTATGATTAAGAACTATATTTTTATTGTGGTTTATATAAGGATGGAGGGTGTAAATAAATATTAGCTTGTTTTCAAAATTTCGTGAAGCTATTGATCATGGTTACCCAAGATATAAAACACCATTTTACCATTTTATTAAATATTTATTTTATGTTTTATAATTATTATTATATCCACAGTTAATGGTGGATTGGTATTACACTCCAGAAAAAAAAAGTACAAGAATATAATAAATTTATCATACACTACAGGGAAGTTACAAATCTTCTAAAAAAAATGTTTTAGTTTGAATTTGAAATAAAAATAGAAAATTATATATAAATAACTAACTGGCGGAATTGTTTCATATACTCTCTACTAATTACTGATTTAATTTCATCGAACTAGTAAACACTTACAAAATCATTTAATTTCAACGAACTAGTAAACACTTACAAAATAAAATAATCTAATAAATTATAATTAATAAATATACCTCAATTTATTAAAAAAATTTAAGGAACTCTTAACTTAAAATTGGTTTATTTACATTTCACCTTATAAATATTTATAAAAAATTTAATAAAAACTACAAGTTAACTTTGACACAAGTTGAAAATAAATTTTAACCTTGTCCAACAAATAGTATTATTTATCCTAAAAGTTCCTACATGTATTAGGATCTTAAACATAATTCATTTTACCTTTTTTTTTTTTTTTCTTTTTCTCATCATGGGAAGATATCATACTCAATAGGAATTTACTTTAACTATTAACTGGCTCGTTCTTTCTTAGGATTATGATTTATTTTCACTATTTAGTTGAAACCAAACACTCACCAACAAAATATTTAACTTTCACTAAAATTGAAAGTATACTATAATAGAAAGAATATATCGTACTGTTACTCATTCATTAAAAATTAATAATTAAAATTATAACTATATTTAAATTTATTATCCGCTATATCATTATCACCACTATTTGTATACAAAAACCTTCATTGTTTTTTTGTACACAGCTTATCCTCCAAAATACAATTCTTTCACTTTGACAAGGGTAACTGCAACAAACAGTAGAACCTCCAACTTCACATCTTGATACATCCCTACAAGTAATGCACCCGCATTTTCAATATCTAAATAGAAGTATATAGCATGAATGTAACATATCAGTTTGAACTTTTGCCTCAGTTTGTTGGATAGCTGGGGTCACCCTAGCCAAATAGATAACTCAACACAAAATAGATAACTCAACACAAAATAGATAACTCAGTTTGTTGGATAGCTGGGGTCACCCTAGCCAAATAGATAACTCAACACAAAATTATTTGACCATATAAAAAGCATACAATGGATTTGTGGCTAATCAGATTGACACAAACATCAATGTATAGCATCAATATTTACTTCCCAAAGGACACCCATTGTAACCAAGTTGGTTAACCAAAAGCATCGTTCTTGTAAACTATGAAAGTTTCTCTTTTTAAGCATGGTATTTATGATGTTGACAACAATGATTTGAAATCTACACCTCCAAAGAAAAAATGTCCTAAAACTTGAATTCATATTGCTTTTATTAATTGATAGTCAATCATTTAAGGACGCTCTTAAATGCACTCAGCCTAACTTTGTGGGATGGGCCATTCCCCTCCCCCTCAAAAAAGAAAAAGAGAAAAAATGACACATAGTTTTAAGGGAAATACTCTTCGACATTAAAATTTTCATTTTTTGTAATGAACAAAACTCAATCATAGCTCCTGCATATGCAAATTATAGAAATTTTTATTTTTAACTCCTCCACAAAAGCTAAGTCAATCTCTCATCTCATGAAAGCAGAATAGTCTAGATCTCCAATAATTGGAGCAACCTCCAATATGCAATATGACATTCAAAATTACACCTTTTGACACAATATTAGAAGATATAATGAAGCCATCCCCCTAGATGCACCAAAAAAATTTCAAATATTTCAAGAAAAAAAGAAAAAGAAAAAGAGAGAATCACATACGGCAAATAGTTCCAAAAACATTCTTGGACAGCTTCTGATTTCCTTTACATATGGGTTGGTTGCTCCAGCAACATGATCATTGCTAGGACAAACCAAAATCTGCAAGTGGCCACCCCCACAGAAGTTAAATGCACCATGCAAAAAACCTTAATTTCTATTGAGTTAAAAAAATGTGAATTAACATTGTAACATACAATGCAATCATGCCAAATGAACATCAAATGTTTCATCCATATATAGTGTATATCTAGATTAAACAAAGACTAAACTGCAATTTTAGTCCCTTGGATTTACAATTTCTCAATTCTGATCTGAACCCCTTTGAAACTCTGACATTTCATCTCTCCTTTACAAAATTCTTAATTTTGATATTTTCACAGTTGACTAAACATTGACTGTTAGTGTTAATTCATTGATCATTTAATTAGTGAGCTAAATAATTAGGTAATGTTGATGAATGACTAATTGAGATGGACTAATTTAAAAATAATTTATTTAAATATAAATATACCAAAATGCTTCTTCCACTTTTCCACCCTTGTAATTTTTTATTAGAACATTCCAACCTCCGACACTCTCAAACATGCTGCTGTGGCCTAACCCCCTTCCCGCGGCACTCGTGAATTGACAAAGAAATTGGGTACATACCAAGCTCATTGCACACACCTTCCAAACCCCCAAATCAAAACCCAGGTAAATCCATATCAAAATTCCCAAATGATAACCCCAAATTACCAACTCAAATAAAAAAGGAAATCAGGTGTTTTGTGGGTGAAGACACTGCATTCAACATGTGCTCCTCAATGCGTTCAACACACAGAGAGGTGGTTAGGGGCAAATGGGAGGGGAAGATGAAGCCAACAGAAATTTGAGAGGAACGAGGAGGATGAAGTGAAAGTGGAAGTCCAGCAAACGGTGTGGAGACAAAGTGGTAGTTATGTGAGCATGTCAACCAACCAAACAGATGTGGGCAAGGACACAGCCAAGGGTCTCTCAATTATGGAGAAACATAGGTCTCTAATTTGTTTTTCATTCTCATCCTCCAGAACCTTCCACAACCCTCACTACAACCACCTTCTGATTCCCATAAGAAGTTTCTCCTCAATCCATAAAGTTACGACGATTTTGATCCTGCAAACGAAGACCCATCTCTGCTTGCTTCTTCTATTACTGTATTTGCCTTAAGAAGATGGTAACAGTTGTTTTAGGAACATTGGGTGTTATTGGATTCTTGAGTTATTTCAATCGATTTGAACTTTTTAGACCCATTGTGAAGCTATGAAAGGGGAGAGAATGAAATAGATATTTACAGAATGAATAAAATCAATAATTTAATTTGATCCAGTCAGCTACATTTTTTAATGCTGATGCATTAGGAAAAAATGGGGTTCCCAATGATTCTGTTTTCTCAATCTAGAATCACCGATAGAATCAATGTCCAACTTGATGTCTCTTTGTTAGTTCCAGTAGTTGCGTAAGCAAAAGGGGCACACAAAGATTCTGCTTGTGTTATTGTTCTGAAAGGTTATAAACCGATTCATTTGAAAGGTGGGCAAGGGAAGGGAGTGAAAGATGATATTTAATGGATGAAAATAAATCCAAGTTATAAATGAAATTGTTAGTTATTATTCAAGAGATTCAAAAGGATTAAGAGTTTAGAAGTGCATGGAAAAGATAATACAATGTCACTGTTGTGTAAATCTGGGCTATGGAAATGGTGGAGAAAAGCAATTTATAGATGCGTACTATCTGGACCCACTTAGATGAATAAGGAAAGGGAAAAAATTGAAAAGGGAGAAGAAATTTCTGTCAGTTAAAAACCACCAGAATTGATTAATGTATTTTAACTAGTTTAATAGAACGGTCAATGTCTAATTTCACAGTCAACTAACTCAATTTGATGGTTCTATCAAAGTTGTGAATTTCATAGAGCAGAGGGACCAAATGTTTGAATAAAATTTTAGGGGATCAAAATTGCAAAATTGGAAAAGCAGGAGCCAGAATTGCATTTTAGCCTTAAACAAACTACATGAATACTTCAGCTGCACAATATAAGTTGAATAATATAGTAGCTGCAGAATTAAAATACCTACTTCATATCTCCAAGTAACTCTGAAAATACACAAATCAACAGTGAAGAGGTACAGAAGATATCTCCCAAGATGAGCTTCCATGACAGCCAAATTCTCAAAAGAATCAAAAGTGCACCTTGCAATGTTTACCGTTAGAACAACAACAAAATAAAATGAGCACCCATTCATGTAGAACGACTGACCAGGAGAAGCCCATCATGTAGACTTCGAAAACAAAACAGGAAGAAAGGCAGTTAGAATAACACAGGTGTAAATTTCATAGTCATCATAACCTACACAAATAAATGGCAAATATTTGCAACTTCTAGTAAGTGGGCAGATGCTTACATAGCACCCATTAAAAAAAAAAAAGATTGAAAATTTAGAAACCACAACCTTCTGAACTGAAAAAGTCATGTTTAAAGTATTCAAAAATAGAAAACTAAAACAATCTTCAAAGCCAAAACCAAAAAGTGTGAGCATAACTATTGAAAAAAAATGAAAGTACAGCATCCTCTCCATCATTTCAGTTAGACTAATCCCATTTAAATTGCATGAGATGTACCCACCACAAATCAGAGTTGGAAGTAGATTGTCTAAAAAAGAAAAAATCAGCAGCAATAATAATAATCAGATAACAATTATTAAACAATTACAACTCACTGCCAGAATATACAACTTTCTGTTGGTCAAATTCAGATATGAAGAGGCCCAGAAGTAGCTTTTTAAGTCAAAAGTGATAGGGATAAGGAGAACTAAGTACAAGATGCACATCTTAAATTGTCCAGTTCCAGCTGGAAAATATTAGTTTCATATTTGCAAAATACCATCAATAAACAGGAGCATAACCTGTGCACATGCCTTCAACATAGCAATTACTGTTTAGATCTGTACAAGCTTTATATCATAAGACTCTTCTCAATTGACACAATCTAATATTCTAATTTTACTCATAGCTCAAGTATTTTTGACAAAGTTGAAATACAGTGCACAGATTTTGCATCATGAGATGTGATGGTGACCATAAAGAAAGTTTAGCATACATTAATGCTGAACTGCATCGTTCAGAAAATTTGTCAGAGGATCATCAGTTCCCAACTAGAAGATGTAAAATCAAGCAGGATTGTGCCCGGGATCAAAATGATGTCAGCTAGAAATCTCAATTTTTATGACACTGTTCTCCCATAACAAATAGATGCAATATAAAGGTTCTTTGCCCATTTTTCCTGCAAAAACAATGTAACAAATGTTAACATGTATGATCATGTAATAGCAATGAATAGAGAAAAATCAGATGCACTCTTTACCTTGACATGATTACTAGGAAAAGCAGATGTGCGGAGGGTCTCCTGAGTTTCATCAGCTGGTTTTCTTCTGGGAACACTAAGAACAAAAGCAGCTTGGTCCCATGTTGCAGCAGTTGAGGTGATGCGATAACCACTATCCCACCGTCGATGAATACCTTCACTGGGATACAAGAAATCAAGTTCCACAACCTGGCATTAAATATGAAGAGTATATAAAATTCAGATGGGTTTATTTAGAGCCACAAGAATTTTTAGTCACAAACAATTTTTTAAGATGCAAGACCTGATCTGAAAAACCAGCCCCACGAGACATAACAATTGCCCATCTAGAGCCAGCAGTGGCCATAGCAGTGACATAAAAGCCTTCTCTCCACTTTTTGTTGATCCACTTAAATGGAAATGAATCACTGACTTTATAGGATTGCTGTAAGTATTGGGTACCTAAAAGATAAATCCAACAATACAAGTAAGAAGACAGTTTAAACACAACCAGTCAAAATATGCAAAACGGATGATCATCAAAAGTCAAGCCAATTATTGCCATCCCAAATATAAAATACATGAAGAATATAGACTTCAGTGGTATTAACCTTTAGACATTACAACCAACGAAGATCCATTATTAGCTCCAGCAATGGCACTAATGTAATAATTCTTCTCCCACTGTTCCATAATCCATTCCTATTAAAACAGATACATGAGTTTGTCAGTTTATATAAGTTCAAAATTGTCAGCTTGTACATGTTCAAAACAAAAAAAGTACAATACAATACGGATAAAACTATAATATTACAAACATCATAATATAGTATCATCAATATCACACACATAATGCCACATCAGAAGCATAAACTAGCCAACCTTGTGAAGAAAGTAGGGTGAGAGTTCATAAACTTGTGCAGTGAAACCAGTGCCAGCATCCATAATAAGTGCCCAAAGATTAGAACACGAAGCCACACTGCTGATAAATAAACCATCTTCATTTCCTTTATCAATGTGTTGGGCAAGTCGCACATCAGCAACATTATAATGATACCTACACCAAAAGATAATACACCTTTAGGCTCTGACGTTTTAAAATAACTTGCAAAAACTTATTAACATCAAAACTCAAAAGCAAACCTTTGCTTCATTGGTCGACGAGCATTGTAAACACTAATCCATTGTGTAGCAGGCATTCCCATTCGAACCTTCTTTTTTGGTTGCTCATCATCATCATCTTCCATAGTCAACCTCCCCCTCTTATGTCCAACCTGACATATAAGCTAAAAATAATAGCCCAAAAAGGAAAGTATGAGTCCAACTTTAAATACAAAAACAAGCAAAAACAAATTCTAGAGTAATAATAGCATTAAGTACCTTCTGAGCACCCTCAGTGTTTATTGGCCTGATGTCTGGATTTGGGCCCACAATTCCATCAAAAAGGGATATATATTTTGCATAATTTGGTTCTTCATCAAACTTCAAATTCACTACATAGTCAACAAACTGCCGGAAAGGTTGAGGACAAAAGCAACACAGAGTTTCTGGAGAAGTGGCCATCTTTTTCTTGCAGACAAGAAATCCTTTATTTTCTCCCTGTAACAAAAAATTTCATAAGAATCACAATTTTCATTTACCATTATTAGCACTAAAATGACTATATTTTGAAACAATTATAACCTGATATCCTTGCCAAGGTAGCCGACCACGAAGAAGAAAAACAAGAGTGTAAGCAAGAGATTCCAAGTCATCTCTCCTGCTACCTGTTCTACCAAGATGAGCATGTACACTAGCATAGCGAACTGTGCCCCTGTGGCAAGAATATATAGTTCACAAAATCGTTGAAAACAAGGACATTGTCTGAGGTTTATAGATATTCAACAAATAATTTACCTAAAAACATCTGGACGTTGATCATAATCAACATGAAGGCCAGTCGAACTATCACGCCATCGAGTTGCTGGGTAGATACATTGGGAGTGTGATAAGCCATATTACAAGATAATAGACATACATTCATTGATGATGGACATCCAAAGCTTGAAGGGTATTGTAGTGTACTTACCTAATCCAAGATCAACTAGAAACAACTTCTTTTCATCGGGAGTTCCAGGGGGTCCAAGCAAAAAGTTCTCAGGTTTTACATCACCATGCACATATCTGCAATAATGATAGCGGAATGATGAAATATTCTACAAAATGTGATCTATATATACTACAATTCATGTAGTTGCTGATCATACCACAATTACATTGGTGCAGAATGACAAAACAATGGTTGCTACTCAAATATTTATTAATTTGAAACATATGGATGCTAATAACATCATTCTAACTTGGCACAGTATGACAAAGCAAACATTGCTATGTATAACAAATGAGGATTGTGATAAAACTAAGCACATGTATAGCAAACTCTGAAATTACATACAGTCTCCACCGTTAGTTTCCTAATTAATGGTTATCAGCACACTATCCTCTCAAGTGCAGTTTCCTCAATATAATGGAAGCAAATTCAAAAGTATTTACTATTCAATAAACAGAAAAAGGAAATTCTTTCAGGTGTGCAAATTATATTAAACCAGATATAGAATACTTTGCTTTTTCTTGACCAGATACATGATACACTAACAGTTACCAAAAAATAATATAATTTACTCTCAAGTTATAAACAAAATTATTAATGAATAATCAATCAACTTCAAAAAGAGCTCTGTGTGTGTGCATTCCAGATGGAATCCCACAGGTTTATCCCATAAGCCATAATAAGTGGAATTTGGTTGTATCAGCAGTGTGAAGGCTGAACTGACACAGATTTTTTGGGGAGATCTAACTAACACAAGGGGTTAACCATGAGGGTGCAGTGACCCCCAGTCATCCTTGGCAAAGCTATGCTTGATTACCGGTTAAAAAAACCATCCCTTACTAAATATTCAATTTAGTTAAACAATACAAGTATATCTAAAACAAATCCAGCGTGCCTAATCAAAAGGAAGAACAACTTTAAATTTTATAGTTCCCAAATCATTTTATAAAAATAAATGTTGCTCAAATCCCAATCAAAGAATAAGATATGCTTCTCCTTTGTCATGTTACCAAAAGGCAATAAAATCTAGAAATAAATCATAAAAATAATCAGGAAATGAGCATCACCCTCTAGAATGCATCTTCTCTAATATGGAGATAGCCTCAATTGCAATACATGCAACCATTTCAATAGACATCCTGAAACCCAAAAGGAAAAAGAAATAAAAGTTAGTTATTTTCAATATTCACTGCAACATTAAGAGAAATAAGATGTGTTACATTTCAATAACATTTCAGAGAGATACTCACGTGTGTGAGTTGTTACTCCAAACATCCCACAGACTAGGGCCAAGCATATCCATGACCTGTATGTAACATTTCATTACAGAAAATTTAGAGACAACCACAAGCCTCCATCCATCTATTTAAAAGTTCACAGGCACATACCATAATATAATAGTCTCCTTGCCGTCCCTTGAAATGAACTCGTGGAACACCATGACTACCGCCTAATGCACTACAAAACATAATCATAGCAAAGTTAGCACTTAACATCTATAACAAAAGTAAGACCCCAGCAGAGCAACTCCATCCTGTTTGAAGAAAAGATAGTCAACTTACTTGTAGACCTGCCACTCATATGGAGGTCCATAATTGCACCCCTTGCTGCTTCTATGTTCAAATTTTAAGGCTACCTTCAGTCATTAGAGCAATACATCAGTAATGACTAATCCAATGTGCATCATTGAAACACACTTATAAACCAAAGATCAACAGAACATGCTACTACCATACCTCAACAGCACCAGCACCAGTTCGTTCACTAGAATTCATAGCTCCTAACCGACGACCAACGTAAACCTGCCCAAATCCTCCCTTGCCAAGTTTTCTCTCAATTCTGTACAGTGGGGAACCACCAACTTGAACCTGTTGAAAAACAATAAACAAAGATTAATTTTGCAACACATGACAAAAATATTCCGCATCAGTAGCCTTGGTGAATAATTTCTAGTTCGTTCATATGCCGTTTGAAAAAAAATTAAAAATCTAACAGAATCAAGTTGAGAACAATCTAGCGCTTTTGAAGCACAACTAAGGAGAAAAAATAAAGTGAAGTTTGTGCATTTCTGTAGAAATCAAACGCAGAGTAAATGCAAGAAGGAGAAAGTCGTGAATCCACCTTCTCCGGGAGAGGAGTGGTGGTGCCTTCGTCGTCGGCTCCGGGAGCCTTATCCGCGCTGCGGCCACCACTATCATACTCATCCATGGCTTCCTTTTCCAAAACCCTAGCGGAAACCTCCTTTTTCTCTCCTTGCTCGTCTTTCAACTTCCTAAGTCTGGTGGTTCCAGCAACGGCACCAGCGTCGTTGTTCACGATTTCAACGAAGGTGGCGATCGCGTTGTTCTGCCTGCGATTCCTCCCGGTCGTAGCGGCGGCAGCGGTTGGCTTCTTCCGACGGGCTCCGGCGGCCGTCGAGGGCGGTGGAGTAATTCGATTCGCGTTAGCGTTATCTACGAGGCGGTTTCTGCGTGGTCGGGTACGAAGCTGAGGCATGATATGCGTGGTGCTGGCCCATGAAGAAGAGGGAGACTCATGAAGGTTCCAGAATCATGGATCAGTGCAGATGATGAAGTTTAAATAGACAATAATAATAACTGAAACTGGAAAAATAGCTCTAGCTTCGGATAAATAACTATCAACATGGAATTAGGATTTAGATGAAAGGAAATTTTAGAGATCTGTGGAGAGGAAACCAAAACCAAAGGGATTATATGCTGTTTTAGATTTCTAGTTTCTAGTACAGAGACAGAGAAAGATATAGATGAGAGATAACTTGGTTATTTCCTTTTTTCCTAATTTTTAAAAAGTAGACATTTTATAGGCCTTACATTGGTTATAATAATCGTAAAAAATTTATCATCATTATTTTATTTAATATAATAATAATAATTTGTTGTTACTGAATAATAATAATAATAATAATAATAATAATAATAATAATAATAATTATTATTATTATTATTATTATTATTATTATTATTATTATTATTATTATTGTGATTACATGTATAACATACAAATACTTAATTCTTCAACATTAATTAAATTAGTTCATGTTAATCAATATTTTTATAAAATTAAATTTTATTTTAAAAATCCATACAATTGATCGCTTTAAGTGGTGTATGAATATTATGACACCACTCATAATTATAGAAATACATGTTTCTTCCAAATGAGAATGAGTTTTTTTAATAGTCCATTAAATACATTCTTTCATGAAAAATGTGTGATATTCTATTAATAAATTTCACAATAAATTAAGATAGGAAAGGAAGTTAAAGTGTTGATGTGTTTCTTATACTTCTTATTTATATAATTAAGACAATTTTAAACAAAAAAATGTTTTTTATTAAAATATTAATTTTTTAATTTCTCTATGTATTTATTTTTAATTCTAATTAATTTCTATATAATTTTCTGTCATATGAAGAAGTTTTTATTAATAAAAATAATTATTTTTCACCCAAACATTCATTAATTAGATAATAACAATTAAGTGAAGAAAGAATAAAGATAATTTGAAAAGAAAGTAAATACACAAATTACATTTAACTATGATTTTGAATTTGTTCACATAATTTTTTTTGTTATAAACTTATTGGCAAGACCCTTGAATGAATAGATCAATGACAAATTTAATGTGAATAGAATGAATAATATTAACTACTTAGGGACCCTATTTTTTTAGGATTTTACTAGCTAAAGTCCTTAAGCTTATGTCGAGATGCATAAAAAGCGAAATGAAATCTTAATTGTTCACATAAATGAAAAAGAAAAAAAATAATTATTTACCTAGTTTGATATAAAAAAAAAATAGTAAAAAAAATATCAATATCGATTGATTTCACCTATTTTTCTTTTCACTCAAAACAAATACAAAAATCAGAAAAAATATAAAGAAAATTGATACTTTCAAAATTACCCCTATTTTACTAATATGAGTATTAAATATATGAGTAATTTATAAATATAATCACTTTAATTTATATTTTTATTTTCTTTTATATTAATTTTCTCTCAATCTAATAACTTTATTTTTCACTCTATTTTATCTATCATTCTTTCCTTTTTTTTATTTTTCATTTATCACATTTTTTTTTCTTTTCCTTCAATGCAACCAAAGAAAGTCTAATAACACGGGTTAAGGAGCTATAAAAAAATTTATAAAAAGTATATGTAAGTATAACTCAAAATTATAAGTAAATGTAGTTTTGTGAGTTCTAGTAAAATACTTTTAATAAGGGCATTGACTAGCCTTTTTTTATAAAGGTTTAAAGGATGAAGGAAGTAATAAAAAAAATTTGCCATTTGTTTCTCATATAAAAATAGAAAGTAGTATTATATATTAATTATTTATTTATTATTAATAATAATAATAACAATAATAATAATACAATCAAATGATAATAATAATTCAACCAAAAAAAAATTAATAATGTTAATAGTTATACTATTATTGTTATAACCACATATAAATTGTAACTAATCTAATGCAATGTAATGCGTAAAAAAATGTATATTTAAAAAAAATATAAAAAAAAAAGAAAGTTTGTCTCGATATAAAAAATATATAAATTGTAACCAATCTAATGCAATGTAATGCGTAAAAAATGTATATTTAAAAAAATATAAAAAAATAAATAACAAAGTTTGTCTCGATATAAAAAATATAAATTATTTTTTTAATTTTTGTTTCCCTTCACAAATAGCTAAAATTTTCTTTTATAAGATCCTAGCTAATCTAAATCTCGTTAATTATTCATCTATAGGCGAAACCATTTTTCCAATTTATATCATTATTATTGTTTATTTAAACTTTATAATTTATGTTCATTAATGGTTATGAAACTTTCGTGAGTCTCTGTTTTCTTATTGGACAACACTATGCTTATGATGCTTAAGTAGTATACTAAGCCACACTTAAAAATTGTTGCATGGATAATGTTTAAGTAATGTATCGACTTGTGATTTATTCATTGCAAAAGCTATTTCTCCAATTTTTATTACTACTATTGTTTATTTAAACTTCATCATTTTGCAACAAAATGGATTTAACTTAATTGGTTGAAAATATTTATATAAATCTCTACATTTTAAAACAAGTAACCTTTTAGATTGGTTCTTTGAAAATTCAATCTAAAATGTAAACCTTTTAAATTGGTTAAACTGTCTAAAAATGGCTTATTTTTATAACTTTGACAATGGTTATACAATCCTTCTAAAAATATTTTTTAACCATTCTTGAAAGTTTTTTTTTTTTTAGTAGTGCAAAAGAGCCTTTATTTTTCTATGTGGAACTTTAGATATGAAGTAAAACAGAAAACTATCTTTTATATTTATTCATTTTTTATATGAAACTTTAAAAGTATAACAAACCTTTAAAAACTTTTTATTTATAATTATTTCACTTTGACCAAGATTTGGTCAAAATCAGACGCTTATACTAATGAATTTAATTATTATGTATGTATAATGTAAAATAATGTTATATTGACATCAAATCACAATTTTTTATTTATATAACTTTTATTTAAAGTATTAATTGGTAAGTCAATATAATAAGTGAAAGCTTGTGATCTATTGAGATTGTTGAAGAAGATTCGACGTAACCTTTGATGAAACTCTCTCTCAAGTTTGCATTCTTTTAGTAGGTTTTGGTTTTTGTTTCTTTCAATTCATTTTAAAGTACCAAACACATTTTAAAAAGTGCAATATTTGTGTTAAGTGTTTTAGCTTAGGCATGAGCATATGTTTGAGTGGTTGAGTTCTTGATTGTGATCATTTTCATTATCGAATTGAGTTCATTATGTTGTTTTCTTATTTGGAAAGCAAATGTATCCAAATTATTGAGTTAAGTAATGATTTACCTAAGTTAAATCAATTACGTAAGTGGGTAATAGGTTACCTAAGTTAAATCAAGCAGAAAACTCATATTTTGTAAGTTATAATGGATGGTAATCAATTATCCTCTTAAATTGATTTCCCTTTTTAAGTAATCAATTGCTTGATTCTATTAATAAATTATCATAAAGAGGGCTTCATTCTGGGTTGTTTTCATTGAACTACTACGTAATTAAGTACCTACAAATGCTAATCAATTAAGTACCTATAAAGAGGGCTTCATTCTGGGTTGTTTTCATTGCTTAACCTTTTTTCAATCAGTTTTCAAACGGACTGAAAAAGGTTTTTAGGTTTTCTTTAGAGAAAATCTGCAATCTGCGAGAGAAAACCTCTAAGAAATCAAGAAAACCAAGATTTGAGCTTTGAATGTGAACCAAGATTTGTGATTGAAGGTGTAGGAATTCAAGAACATTTCTATCTTTGTTTGGGTAATCTTCACCTAAGGTGATATCTTTCTTGAACCCAAACTTTTTTTTTAATTTGAAGGGATAATCTCTTGATAGGTGTTCATTGATATTATTATGGAATTTCATGGCAAGGTGTCATGAGTGAGGCGTATGTTTGTGTGGCAAGGTGTCACTGAGAAACAGGCTCTTATGGGGTGCAAGGGTTTTTGTCTCTTTTTTTGTTGTTTAGTCTTTCTTGAATTGTGTATGTGTTGTGCGATTGTATACAATTCTAATGGAAAACAGGTTTAAAGGAAGGCTAGATCGGAAACTTGATGTAGGCTATTAAAGGTCGAACCAGTATAAACAATAGTGTTAATCTCTTTATCCCTATACTTTGTTATTGGTTTATCTTGAGTTGAATTTATTACATTGTTGAATCATTCTCAGCTGGAAATTAGAATCTTGATGTCATATAATTTGGTTTATGAAAAATATTGAATTAGCTATATTGGGTGGAATTAATCTTGAAAATAGTCTTGGCATGGCGTTAATCTTTAAAAGTGTGTTGATTCGTTGCATTATTCAATTTATTTGAAATCTTTTAAAAACTCTTTGAAATATTTTTGAAGGCATCTTGAATGGGTCATTTTAGAAAACTTTGATTTTGTAAAAGTGATTTTTTTTTTTTGGAAATCTATTCAACTCACCCTTCTAGATTCCCTCTGGGACCAACAATTAGTCAAGAGCAGGAATCTTGAAAGGTATTCAAGATTTTGTCAAAATGATTTGAGAAAATGTCAAAGAATCAATTACCTTTTAGTGAAGGTGCTTCAATTAACAGACTACCGTTATTTTGTGGAGAAAATAATTCTTTTTGGAAAGTTAGAATGAAAATCTTTATGGAGTCTTGTAAGTTGTGGCATCTGGCAAGTTGTTGTGACTGATTATAAAATTCCAACTCATGTAGTGAATTATTCAAGTGGAAAAACCTTATGATCTATGGAATCAAGATGAAATTAGAAGTGCTAAAAATGACTCTAAAGCCTTGAATATCATACAGTCTGCTTTAAATAGTGATGAGTTTCTCAAGGTCTGAGCAAGTGCTACAACTAAAGAAGCATAGAAATTGATCCAAGTGACTCATGAAGGAAAACTTAAAGTTAGACGAACCAAAAAGAATACCTTAATACAAGAGTATGAAATGTTCCGCATGAACCAAGGTGAAACTATAATGGATGTTTAGAAAAGACTTACCTACATAGTTAATCACATGAAAGTACTTGGAAAGAAATTTGATGTGCAAGAGCTGGATGTGAAGATCCTCAAGTCTTTCAACAGAAGTGGCAACCAACCATGACAGCTATAACTGAATCAAAGATCCTTGCAACCATAACAAGTACAGAATTGTTCAGAAAGCTAATAGAATATGAAATGGATAGGACAAGAATGGCCAAGGAAGAACAAAAACAAAAGAAAGTAAAAAGATTAGCCTTGAGCAATCTACTAATGAAGAAAGCACAAAAAATGAATCATTAGAATCTGACAACATAAGCTTGATGGTTAGAAAGTTTAGAAGATTCATGAAAAGGAAAAATGGTAAAGGAAATCAATTTCATGATAAGAAGCCATCAAAGAAAGTGGACATTTTGCCAAAATTCACTTGTTTTGAATGCGGCAAAACCAGTCACATGAAAAAATCCTACATTGTATGGGAAGATGATGTCTCCACCACTTCAACTGAAAGTGATAGTGATTAAGAAACAAATATTTGCCCCATGGCAAATAATGAATCCGAAAGTGAGGTAAGTGACTCTGACACTTCTAGTGATACTAGCTATGATCAATTACAAGATGCCTTTATTGAATTGCATGAAGAGGATAATAAATTAAGTCGCTTCAATGATTTTTATATAAAGAAAATCAAATGGTTTGAAGCAAGGGTTGATGAATTGCAAAAGGAAATGAAAATTTTGAAAGATGAAAATGAAAATCTGAAAAACATTTCCAAATGCAACCAAACTTCATCTTCTAGTTGTGAAACATGCAAAGCACTTGAGTATGAGATTTTATATCTTATAAGGGCTTTTGCCTAGGTTCATAATAGGAAAAACAAACCTTAATACTTTTTTGGGTAAACAACAAAACATGTCAAATAAAGCTGGAATTGGCTATAATTACTCAATGAAACAAAAATGTTTTAAAAAATTCATTGAATTTCAAAAAAGCATCTAGTGCACCATATATAACATGTAATCACTATTTTCATAGAGAACATACATCTTACAATTGCTTAATAAAGAAAGTTGGAGTTCCTAGTGGGAAATAATATGGATTCCCAAAGGATAAAAAATTGTTACTAATCCAAATGGACCCAACTCAACTCCATTTGGGTACCAAAAAAGCAATGATTTTGTTTTGTAGGTGTGCCTCAAAGCAAAGATGTCCTTGTGGTCCTTGGACATCAAATGCTTTAGGAACATGACGAGGGACAAGAGTAAGTTTGTCTTTCTACGAGCAAAAAGAAGGTGGATATGTGATGTATGGAGACAATAACAGAGGACGTATACTTGGTATTTGGAGTATCGATAACAAATCCTATATTCTAATTGATGATGTACTTCTTGTGGATTATTTAAAGTTTAATTTGTTGAGCATCAACCAGTTGTATGATAAGCATTATAAGATTATATTTGATAATGAGTGTTGTGCCATATGTGATGCATCTAAAAATGTTATGTTTGTTGGCAAAAGAATGAACATTATCTGTATGTTTAACATTGACCACTTTGCATCAAACATTGCGTGCTAGTCATCTAGAGATCATCTATCTTGGCTTTGGCATAGACGCGTTGCACATATTAATCTTGAGTAGTTGAATAGGCTATCATCTAAGAATCTTGTTAATGAACTAACTTACTCAAGTTCTCTAAGAATGGAATCTATGATGCATGACAAAAGGGAAAACAACCTAGAACCTCATTTAAATTCGTTAATTTGGTTTCTACTTCTAGACCACTTGAGCTTTTGCATATGGATCTATTTAGTGCTTCTGGAACTATAAGTCTAGGCGGTAACATATATGCTTTAGTAATCATAGATGATTATTCTTGCTTTACATGGGTCGTATTTTTATCCGTTAAAAATAATGTTTCCCATGCTTTTATCAAAATCGCCAAAAGAATACACAATGAGAAAGATTTGAAAATAAAATCTTCGAGAAGTGATAATAGAGGAGAATTTAAAAAGAAAGAATTTGAAAATTTCTATGCAGAACGCATTATAGATCACAACCTTTCCACTTCTAGAACACCACAACAAAATGGAGTTGTAGAAAGGAAAAATAGGTCTTTTATTGAGTTAGCAAGAACAATGCTTAGTGAAAATTCTATACCTAAGTATTTTTTAGCTAACACCGTGAGCACTACATGCTATGTTCTAAACAAAATTTTGATTCGACCATTTTTTAAATTAACCTCATATGACTTATTCAAAGGCAAAAATCCAAATATTTCTCATATAAAGTAATTTAGATGCAAATGTTTTATTTTAAACAATAATAAGGATAATCTTTACAAGTTTGACGCAAAAGAGGACAAAGCTGTGTTTTTGAGATATTTTGCATGTAACAAAACATATAGGGTGTTTAATAAGAGATCTTTATCTGTTGATCTCTGGAGGAGTTTGTGTTCATGTTGTTTTCGATGAGACTAACCCCCATAAAAAGGATATTTCTCTTTATGATGATGATCATCCAAGTACTACAAGTATTCCCACAGAAAGTATTAAGAATAACACCAACATAGCACAAACTGAAGTTCCAAAGGAAGTGCAACCACTACCTAAAGAATGGAAAACACCTAGGGATCTCTCCTTAGCCAACATTCTTAGTGACATTGAAAAGGGAGTAACTACTAAACATTCATTAAATATATTTTGTGAGCATATGGCATTTGTATATCAAATTGAACCATCTTGTGTGGATGATGCATTGAATGATGAATTTTGGTTGTTAGTCATGCATGATGATTTGAATCAATTTAGGAGAAATAATGTTTGGGAACTAGTTATAAGTCTAACATGAATGTCATAGGAACAAACTCGGTGTTTATGAACAAATTAGAAGAAAATGGAACCATAACCAGAAATAAGGCTAGATTAGTAGCTAAATGCTATAATTAACATAAAGGTATAGATTTTGGTGAAACATATGCCCTAATTGCTAGATTAGAAATTGTCAGGCTCATTCTTACATTTCCATGTGTGTTTGAGTTTAAACTATACCAAATGGATGTTAAAAGTGCCTTTCTAAATGACTTCATTGATGAAGAAGTATTTGTTTCACAACCTCCTGGTTTTGTAAACCACAGGTTTCTTCATCATGTCTACAAGCTGAAGAAAGCTTTCTATGGACTTAAACAAACTCCTAGACAATGGTATGAAAAGTTGAGTAAGTTTCTCTTATCTCAAAACTTTGAAAGAGGAAAGGTAGAAAAAATATTGTTGTTTAAGAAATCTTCTAATGATATACTTTTAGTTCAAATATATGTTGATGATATAATCTTTGGGTCGACTAACACCTCTATGTGTGAGGACTTTGTTTCTAAAATGTAGGGGAATTTGATATGTCTACGATGGGAGAATTGAATTTCTTATTAGTTTGCAAGTTAAGTAGATAAAGAGAGGAATATTCTTACATCAGTCAAGGTTTTTAAATTTTCATGATAGAAAATGTGCAATCTATGAAAGAAAACCTTTAAGAAATCAAGAAAACCTAGATTTAAGCTTTAAAAGTGAACTAAGATTCATAATTGAAGGTCTAGGAATTCAAGAACATTGTTATCTTTGTTTGGGTAATCTTCACCTAAGGTGATATCTTTCTTGAACCCAATCTTTGATTTTAATTTAAAGGGATAATCTCTTGATAGGTGTTCATTGAGATTATTGTGGAATCTCATGTGGGGTGTCATGAGTGAGATGTATGTTTGTGTGGCAGGGTGTCACTAAGAAACAAGTTTTTGTGGGGTGCAAGGGTTTTTGTCTCTTTTTGTGTTGTTTAGTCTTTCTTGAATTGTGTATGTGTTGTGTGATTGTATACAATTCTAGTGAAAAACAAGTTTAGCGAAAGGCTAGATCAGAAATTGGATGTAGGCCATTAAGGGTTGAACTTGTAACAGTATGAAATTTTATAAAATAAGATTCAAATATTTTTAGTTTTATTTATTAGCTTAATAAAATTTGACACTATTATTAACTAAAATGTGTTGGGAGTGAATTAATAAAATTAATAATAATATTAGTTATTATTATTATTAATATTGTTGTTATTATTATTATTACTTCATTATAATAAGAGTAGGTTAAAAAAAGTTAGGTCAGTTGGGCCTAACTTACAAAAGTTAGTAATTACAAGGAGTTAGGAGAGGTGTCTTCACATTTTGTTCATTTTGTACGCAAATCTTAAACTTGAAAGTGAGCTCAGAAAAGGAAGCTACAGGGGAGTATTCAAAGAGAGACAATCTTCGCTAAGGACCTTAAAGAATCATTAGCATAACTACAGATATGGTACATAGGCTACATAAAGAAGGGTAAGATAAAAATAAATAGTTTGTGAATTGTGATAATTCGGATTGTGGTGGTGTGATATATTGTAATGTACCTTATAAATTGTGTTGGTGGTGAATGAATGAATGTTTATAAGTTATAGAGGTGCATGAATTAGGGATTTGTCCCATTATATGAAAGTAATGTGAATTATAATTGGATGCATGATGTGTTGATGATGATGGTCAAAATATGTCTGACAAGGTGTCATCCCAGCAGTGGTTGGGAGTCGATTATGATGGCATAATTAAATATTGATATTGTGAATTATGTTGTTACATGACATGATGCATGGATATGATAGTCTAAGGAGCTTGTAAGGATCACCTATTGTGTAGCGCCCTATAGCAAGTCTTCTTAAGTTGTGTTGCATTATATGGTTGTACCTACGTGTTATCGACGTAAAAGATGACCGCTTCGAGCGTGTACTTAAGAAAGCATACATCAATTTCATTGCATGAACATCATTAACATGACTTGAATTTAATATGGTTGTGTGGTTTCATGTGATATACGATGATGAATATGTTTCTTATTTATGCTTCTTAAATATGTATGAGTAAATGTCTCACTTCTTATTTTTGTGTGTATTGCTTGGGGCTAAACGCCCATAGGCTAGAAAGATGCTAAAGAGGTAGATGTTAGTAATGTCTGAGATTGATGTGAGATTTCATGCTCCAATAAATTGACATCAGAGCTTTGTGACGGTATTAGGATGTTTAAATTATTCCCTTGTTTTAGAAATTATATTAATTACATCTCAGGTTCTTTTCTTTCTTTTAAGTTTTCAATTGTAAAGACTTATCATTTTATCAAAGATGAGGTTTTGTTGGAAGGACTTTTGTGAACATTTTTAACCAGTTAAAGGACTTTTATTTAATCATGTTATATTTTTTTATTTGGGATAGAAGAGTGTCACATGGTTCATAGTGTTGTATTATATGATCCCGACAATTCATTTTCTATTTATATAATTCTCACAATTATAATTGTAAGTTAACCCGATTTAATGGATCTATGTGAACAAGTAGTTTATATTCCTTTGACCATGTTTTTAACTTAATGTGGAGATAAATTACTTTCTCTTTCATAACTTGTTTAGTAATAACCAATTCGTGGTGTTACAATGTGGATCATTTTACCCAAGTATCAAGTCTAGTTATTTAAATTAATAAATTTATATTATTTTGTAAATTAACTAATAAAGTGTTTGAGAATTAGAAGGGTGTCACAAAACCAATGCAAACAACCATGTTAATATATCTATCTCTACACTTTGTTGCTGAATTTATTACATTGTTGAATCATTCTCAATTGGAAATTAGAATCTTGATATCATATAATTTGGTTTATGAAAAATATTGAATTAGATATATTTGGTGTAATTAATCTTAAAATTAGTTTTGGCATTCAATTAATCTTTAAAAGAGAGTTGATTCGTTGTGCTGTGCTATTCAATTTATTTGCAATCTTTTATAAACTCTTTGAAAAGAATTTTGAAAGCATCTCAAAGGGATCATTTTTCTGATTTTGTAAAAGTGATATATTTTTTTGGAAATCTATTTAACCCCCTTCTAGATTTCTTCTAAGATCAACATGATTAAATATCAATATAAAACTTTTTACACTTACAATATATAAGTATTTTCTCGATACTAATTACATACAAGCTACTTAAAATTTAAACCAATTTTATCAAGCGGGAGATATATGTTTGTCACCATGTTACATTATTTTATAATTTCAACCTTTTTTAACTATAATTACCATGGTAGATTGTGGTTAGGAAAAGTAAATATGCATTTCTAGCTCATTTAAGGCTTTGCCTACAAAACTCGGATTATATAGATAATAAAAGTCATGTCGACTATATAAATAGTATTATTTTTCTCATCCTTATCTAGATTGCAAAACTATTGCGAACAAATTCTACAGTTCAAGACCCAAATAAAAATTTAAAAAATAATCTTAAAAAAATAAAAATTTGTAAAAATAAAAGAAATTTGTTTTTTTTTTCTCTTTCATTTAGACTACATATGAAAAGATGAAAAAGGAAACGAATAATAAAAAAAATATAAATATAAAAATTTAATTAAATACTAAACCTTTAACCCCTATTATTGTGAACATGTTTAAATATTGAATTTGTCTTAACAGCATTTGTATTTTATAAATAAAATATAGCAATATGTTTAAAAGATTGATCAAAATTGTAAAACAGGTAACAAATGTACACCAAACATTTGTAACAACATTACCTTGTGATTAAAGATCATACCTTTAGAGTCCACAAAGGTAGACCCAAAATTTACTATGTGAAAAAAAAGAGTTAGTGGTCCATGTTATTTGAATTCCTGGGTCCATTTACTCACCTTTAATAGTTAGTGATCATGACAAACATAACCTTTTCTATAACAATTTGAAATTTTTTGTTAATTTTTTTTTTTATGTTGTCATTTCTTTTCTTACACTTTCTTTGTTTTCTTATACACTCTATTCATCACTTGTTGACAATATCAACTTACAAACCTACAGTTGGATAACCATATTGTAAGATAACTATATCTTCTATCATTTTTGTTATTTTTTATATATCTTGTTAACTAATAATTTCATTTTTGATTTTTATTATCACTTATCTTATTCTTTTTATCATCTAGTCTTTGTTACTTTTAATATAATGGTTAGTCAAAACCAAAGTTAAACATATTTAAACACCACTACTATAATAATCAAGTAAAAATACCCGTAAATCTAACATGAAAAATGATAGGTCATGTTATAAAGAAATTAATAGCTAACAATATCAATCAGTAAGGTAGCATTATTTCACTTTGAAACAATTGCCTAAGAAGGCAAGTGAAAACTTATAAATATTGTAACACCAAATTTTGTTTAGACAATTCAAAAAGTTAAAAAATAAAAAAATAAGAGAAAAATAAAAAATTTGTTTTATTTTTTAAAATTTTTCTATAGGAATGAAATATATGTTATGAATTTTTTCTTTAGTTTGAGTATGTTATTCAGTCAAAATTTATTAATTTGTTAATTTTCTCAGATCTTAAATGAGTAAGCCAATAAAGGCAGCAAATCAACCCATTTAGTATGCGAGTTAAACAGGTAGACAAAAAAAATTGAGTCATTTGCTTCTTAGAAGAGTTTGTTTTATGAATTAAAATATCATTTCCAAAAATATGATACTTACATGTTTATTAGAAGTTTTGAAATTTTATTTTTTGACATATTTTATTTTTGAAAATGTTTTAACTTTTCAGTTTTCTATCTTCTATTCCACATTAAATGGGTGAGAGCGTTATATTTTTATGGAAAAAGTGACTTATAATACATATGTAACTTATATTTTTTTTATTATTTATATTATTTTAAAATTTAAAAATATTCTAAGAATATAAAAAATAACTAAACATAATTTTAAATTTATCCTGACACGACAGAATATTTTTCTTTGTGTTATTCGTAAGAATAATATTATTTACTTACTTACTAAACTAATAAAAAAACATCACGATTAATCATGTATTCACCGGTAATCTTCATCACACATCCCATTCTAATTTTACCATACACAATATAGTAACATAACCCTTTTCAATTCCTTCTCTCAATTCTCATAAAAATCATGCAAATCCGTCTCATACTCATTAACACATCCATTTTCACTCAAACAAAAAACATATTTTCTTATTTCTCAACTTTTTCATAAGTAACTTCTCGCTAATCTTATTCTTCTGTAACAACATATATAACACTAAAATGTTAAACATAAATTTCATGATTCTTATATTTTATTTTGATTTTTAGGATCTCATTTTTCTTTTTGATATATCAAACATGTATGGATATGACATTGTATTGATCTTTTAGAATTTAGGCTTTTGTGCTTTAGTTTACATTTTATCAGGCTTAAGTTCATTTCACAAAGCCACTAACATGTTTTTTTTTATCTCAAATCTTAGTTTTGCTCAAGGTTTTTATTCTTAAAATGTTTTAAAAAAATCTTTTACACTTTGATCTAAGTAAAACTGTTTAGAATACTGATCATAAATGATTAATTGGACGTAGATCTAATTTCTTTTATTTAAAGGAAACTAATTTTGAAAATTAGGTTAGAAGAAACTTTTTTAATATGTCTGCATCAGTTCATTCTAGGTATTTATTTGATCAAATCAAGTTTGCTCCATTACTTATTTTTAAAATATTATTTGAGCTACCTTAATCAAGAGCACAATTTGACTTTCTCTTGTGATCTGTTCTTAATTCTTTACATTGGCACAAACAAGTGTGAATGTTCTATATTTTACTTTCATAACTGCTTAATTCTTAATTATTTATTCTTTACATTGTGATGCATCATTGCTAATGCTTCTCCCAAGATCATCTTCTAGAAAAGGTTCCTTGAAGAAATAAGTGATGGAAGAGATGGGGATGGTGGTGGTGGCACTACTCTAGGAAGAGATAAGCCATGATAGGAACTTGCCACAAGGTACCTCAAAATTTGAATTTGAATTTTGGAGGGAGTCCACATGGCACCTTAAAATTCAAGTTCAAAAAATGAGAGCAACACAAGTGCTAAGTAGACGCCACTTTGGAGGAGAGAAAGTGTGGCGTCAACTTGAGGAGGAACCAACAGGATTCACATGTCTTTCATGCTTCATGTGTGAGTTGGAGAGGTGTAGAACTAACTCAGGGGGTATGGTTAACAAAAACCACACTCCTAAGCTTCTCCAAAAAGGCTCAAACTACTCAACACACTCAACAAAAAAGACTAGTTATACCTCCTAATTTAAAATAGAAATAAAGGCCAAAATGCAAGGCCAAAATAGAAACTAAAAACACCTCCAAGTCCCAAATTAAAAAAATGTACACTACAAGGACTAAAAAGAAGACTATGGCCTAATTTCTAACATCTTGATCTTCATGAGAAGGTGAGGTTTTCTTCCTTCCTCTCTTGCCATATCTTCCTCAATCTTCCTAGTCATGACCTTTGTGATAGGACCCTTACTTGGGAGGAATGCATCACATTGTCATGGGATAAGGTTTCCTAGTGATTTAATGTGGTGGTATCACAAGTTGTTTTGTTGAATTATGGGATATGGTATCGTAGTTGTTCCTTATGGTAGGATTTCACAAGGTGATTTGAATTTTGGGATGGGTTTCCTAATGGTTCTTTGTGATAGGGCTTCATAAGTGATTTGAATTCTGGGATATAGTTTTCTAGTGGTTTCTTGTGATAGTATTTCATGATAAACCCCAAATAAATTATTTTCTTAGATATATTAGGTTGAGTTTTATGTCTTTTGTTATGTTTTAATGTTAGAATTCGTACTTTATTGTAGGTTAAGGTCTTTGTATTTAAATGATGTAAAAAATGAGCAAAAAGAGCAATTTTTTGTGCTTTTGAAAAATAAGCATGAGCATGCTTATTTAGTATGGTCATGCTTAGCCCATGTACCTAAAAAGGGGTACAATTTCACTGAAATTATATTTAAAACAAAAATTAGGTTTTCTAGGGAACTTTTCAAGATTAAGATTTTTTTTTAGTTTTAGGTTTTGTCTTGTTAGTTGTTGCGGGTTTAACCCCCGACTTAAAAGTAGGCTCAAGGATGAGGAGTAAAATTTGGTAGAGGTTAGTCATAAGGGACCTTGTTTATGAGGCCCTTTTACTATTCTTAATTTTTTTTTTGTAATTGTTTTGGATTATGATGTACCTCTATATGAAACCCATTTGTTTGATTTTTAATTAATTGTTGCACGATGTTTCTTTCAAGATTATATTGTTTTACTATTTTAACAAATGACCAAACTTCTATGTGTGAATTAGTGTGTATTGATTAAGGTGTGACTACCCCTAATTGGTTAATAGGCACATTGTAAACCAATAGGGTTAAGATTCGTTGTATGATTAAACTATATTTCTTAACTTTCAATGAGTGTATGACCAAACTCTTAACCTCCTTGACCTTAACCCTAACTAATGTTAGATTTCTACATGACCAAATAGGAATCTCCATTAGGAAAGTTAACTAGTCTTGCTTGATCATAGAGGAATGGTTATTTTAGAAAAGGTAGTTGATAATCTATTAATTAATTGGAATTAAGCATGAGGGTAGTAATTACGTAGGAAAAGATAACCCTAACATTCCAAGTTCAAGATCTTATTCCAACCCATTATTTTCTTTTCTTTATTTTAATATCTTTTTATTCAATTCAAATCTTATCTAATTTACTCCCTAGGAAAACACAAAATTTTTTAATTCTTAATATTTCATATCCTAGTAACTTAGGTATGATATCGAGACTTAAGGTTCACTATTATTACTATGTAGAGTACACTTTCCCTTTAGGTGTATTTTGTAGGCATAATCTCACAAGGTGATTCTCTTGTACTGTTTAAGAGAAGATTAGCTATAGGCTTTGTATCTGCATAGTATTTGTACTCCAATCTATAGTAAAAAAGGGTTTGACTCGAGTTGTCAAACTATCTGGATATAGGCCAAGGTTTTGGCTAAACCAATATAAATTTTTTTGTTCTACTCTTTTTCCCTTCTTTGATGCTTGAATTGTTTTAGTTGTTATATATATATATATATATATATATGTATATATATATATATAGAGAGAGAGATCTATTTGCTCCAAAAGTAATTTTAAGAGACTTAATCATCATCCTATCTATTCGTTTTCTTAAAATCTAATTGTTAAGATTTGTTACTCATTACACAATCTTTAGATTTTAAGAAAATGAATGGTTAGGATAAATAGTAAGCCTTTTAAACTTACTCTTAGAGTCGGGGCGGAGCCAAAAACTTTTTTCAAGAGAGATCAAGATAAAAATTTAATAAAAAGTATTCTCTCATATGATAAAAATATTTTAGATAGTTATATTAATATAAACATCTCAATATTATACACACTTCCTTCACATCTATAATTTTTTTTTATCTTTTTATATCAATTATGTTACTTATCATACTTTTATTTTTATTTTTTGTGTTTTTAGATTTCAACTAACATTCATTTTTATATATCATTTATTTTATTTTAAATATTAAAAATTTTATACGATATTTTCATAGTAATTTAAACCAATTTCTAAATTTTGGGGAGGGGACTATGCCTCCGTTAGTTCCCTTTTCCTTCACTCCTACTTAGAGTAAATGGATCCTTTATATATATATATATATATATATATATATATATATATATATCCACTTAATTTGTGAATTTACTTGCAACACTTAACCATTGTGCACATACCTTTTATTAGTATTTGTATTTGTGAATTCAAACTTTTTTATCAACATCATGAGTCTGTGTGATAATCTTGTCATATAATTTTAATATTTATTTGTATTTTGGATTTAAGGTGTAATTGTGTTTGTCTTTATTAATTGTATACATATACCCTGTATTTTTGAATTGACAAATTTCAAATTTGTTTATAATTCATTAATATTTAAACCTTTGGAAATCTACGTATATGCCACTTGGAATACTTGTATCCTTGAGGTATAACATAAAACCCTACGTTGAGATATGCGCATTACTCCTTTATTCTCTTCAACATAATGAATCTGCTCAACCTGTCATATAATTATTTTTTAAGATTTTAGGGATCTCAAAATCAAGTGTTATTTTAATAATTTTTTTACAATCTATATTTCTACTGCATAGATTAAATATTTGAAAGAATTCTGTTTTATTTAGGGGATTCATTGTTTTGAAAGAATATTCACTATTAGATTAAGTGTTTTTTATGTAAAGAATTTTTTTTAATAAACAATTTTTTTAAAAGAATCTATTCAACTCTCCTTTTAGATTCTCAAGTTGTACCAACATAAAAAAGCCTTATCATTAGAGCTAATAAAATGGTTTGGCTTAATGGATTGACCTAATTAGACTAAAAAAATTTAGGCCCATACAAAACCAAGCCAAATGGGTCATCTTGATGGGTCACCAAACTTGGCTAGGAAAAATATGCATGATAGTTTCTTTTAGCACCCTTCATTTGTTATTCACACCCTTTCAATATTTACAATTTTGCAAAATCCCAAAATACTCTCACTCTCTTTTATCCAAAGTTTCTTGACAAAACATCACCTAGCTTTACAACTGCACATGCCCCTCTACCTAACTCTTTGAAAGAGCACCTTCACCCTCTTTGAACATACATGACAGAGGAAGTTCCAAAAAATAGAGGTGAAAAAATATTTGAAGAGGGTAAGAGTGCGAAATGGAGAAGTCAATTTAATCTTTTAAAGAGGTGGGTAGAGGTGTCTGTGCAACCATGAAGCTGAGTGATGCTCTGTAAAAAAACTTTGGATAAAAAAGAGAGTGAGAGTGTTTTGGGGTTTTACAGAAAATTATAAACATTGAAGGCGCGTGAATAGGAAATGGGGGATGCTAAAAGAAACTGCCAATATGCATCCATAAGAAATTTTGACGGCCCAACCCAATTCATTTCTCATACTGGGCCTCATGGGCTGAACTACCCATTTTACCAACTCTTCCTTCGATGCATTCTTGGAATGTTCTCTCTAAGATCTTACTTCAAGAGGCTCCTTTGGTTGAAGAAGATGGTGATGAAGAGGAGAGAAATGGTTGAAGGAGGCGCCACTCTTCTCGAAGATAAGCCTTGTTTATAGAAGCTTACCACAAGACAAGGAACATTTGATGAAATCCAAGAGGACTCTCACAAGTAGAGAGAAAAGACACTCACAAAGAGAACTCCCACAAGAAGAAAATTCATTCAAATGATTAAAGATTGTTACAAGAGCGAGTAAGGGGTTCTTTATAGGAGGAGGGGTTGGACTTGGACGTCTAAGTAAGGATAAGGGAAGGAAAAGAAAAAGATCCAAACAAGTCCCTATACTACACAAAATACAAGGCCTAAAATTACAAAAATACACCCATTCCAAATACTACACAAACTACATAATTTATTTGCATAAAATTGAGACTATCGCCCTAAGGTCTTCATGAAACTCCTTCCTAGCCATGTCCTCTCTCTGATACTCCTAGCCAAGGTCCCTTGCTAGGGAGGAATGCATCAACTCCTCTCCTTTGGAAAGGATTTGACCTCAAATACGGAGACATTTCTTTCTTTTCTTCCAATCCTACAATGAGATAACCAAAATAATCAACAGGTGTAAACCTTAGAGGATTGGGAGAGTGAAGGGTCTATGAGATAGCCCCTCAAGGTTGGGGTAATCGAGGTAGTGCAGGGGCCTCCACACGGAAACTCCCCAACCTAGGCCCAATGCACTAAGTATGAGTTTCACATGATTAAAAGAAGGTGGAGAGACTATACTAGGTGCATTAGTGCATTCATCAAGGAAGGATAAGTAAGCCTTATCCTTTTGTCCACCCCAAGAAAACATGATGGGCCTATGGGTGGACCATTCTTTCATGGTCTCTTTAGGTTGAACTTGAGATTGGCTTTGAGTCCTAATGTCATGGGCTCAATCTCATGTTTAACTATAGTGGTCACATCTACAAGTAGAGTTTGAGGTTGTGATGCTTTGTGCTCAATGGTAATGGGCACAACCTCAACTTCTACTTCCTTATAAGAAGAATCATCTTCAATAAGATCCTCCCTGAAAACTAAGGGGTAATCTTCTTGAAGGTCATTTTTCCCTTCCATGTCTCCTAAATCTTGAACTTGATATGCATGATCAAGCTCAAAGGTTGTTGCATAAGGAGGCTATGTTTGAAGTCCACTTTAGTACAAAAATGGTTTTCCTTTAGAACACCCTTCTTGGAAGGGACACTTCCTTCCAACCCATCAGCAAACAATGCTTGTTTATTTTTTTCTTTTTTCTTTTTTTCTTCTCTTTCCTTTTCCTTTTCATGATAAGTTGGTTCTTTAACACTTGGGCAAGTGTAAAAGAGCACAACTTAATTTTGTGCTTAAGTGGGAGAGGGTAATCTCATTAATGTGACCATCATGAAGAGTTTTCCTATCATATTACCATGACCTCTCTAACAAGATATGAGCTGTTTCCATTGGAACTACATCACAAAGGATTACATCCTTGTAGTTCCCAATGGAAAAGGGAACTTCAACTTGTTGAATGACTTCCACTTCCTTACTCTTATTCAAATATTGAAGTCTGTAAGGTTTAGGGTGAGGAGTGAAAGTTAAGGATAGCTTCTCAAACAACCTTGTGTTGCAACAATTACAACAGGAGCCACTATCTATAATGAGAAAACATATTTGATAATAAACCTTACATCTTGTGTGAAAAATGTTCTCTCCTCGAGATATGTTAGGGCTATAAGGTTGGCTACCTAAAAACCTCCTTACTATCAATAAGTCTCCTGCACAAGCATAAATGTCCTCTACATGTATGTTACCCCATTCTTCCTCACTCTCACTAGAAAAGGAAAATGATTCACTTTCAATGGCTTGGTCCCTCATGATCATGGTCTTTTTGTTAGGGAATTGGGAAGTAATGTGGACTCTCCCATGACATTTGAAGAATTTAATACTACTAGCTCTAGAACTAGTAGGGGAGTCCTCTCTATGCAAATGTTGTTTTTCTTTATGCGTGCTTGTGGGAGGTTCATCCTTGGGGTGACTCTTGGAAGAGATCCCCTTGACTTGTCACTATTTGTAGAAGAGTGGAAAAAGTTAGAGTAGTCTTTCCTAGAGAAAGACCTTCTCTTCAATTATTGCTCCACCTTTATACAAATCTGAACCAAGTCATCTAGATCCCTATATCACAAGAGCTCAACTCTATCCCTTATCTTAAAGCTTAAGCCACTGAGGAACCTTAGCTTGAGTGGACCTAGGCTCTTCATTTATTATAGCTCTCATTATGAAAAGCTCATTTGTTGCCTATATTCCTCAATACTCATATTGTGTTGGCTTAATCTCTAGAGCTTATCAAGGAGTTCCCTTTTGTAATAAGAGGGAATGTGCCTCTATCTCATGGCCCTCTTGAGATCATTTCAATATTCAACAAGAGGGTCATATGATAACAACATCTTTCTTCCTCAAGAGAAGTCCACCAATACATAGCATACCCTTGGAAGCTAAGGGTTGCTAAAGGAACTTTTCCCTTTTCATTAATTTTAAAACATTTAAAGAGTTGTTCTATCTCCATCTCCCAATCATGGTAGAATTCCACATTGTCTTTTCCATAAAAAGGTGGGAGATCAATTTTTTGTTCTTTATGTTCATGGTTTTGATTTCTTCTCTCCCTAGGTCTAAGCCTCCCATTATATCCTTCTTCTTTACTAGTTGATTCATTCCTAGGGGAGTTAGACCTATTACCTCTGTTTCTTCTTTTGGCTTCCTCCTCTTTTTCTTTTTTCTCTTTTTCTTTCTTCTCTTTCAAACCTCTTTTTTCTACCCTTCTCTAATCTTTCTTGTTTTTCTTTTTCCTCTTTTTCTAATCTTTCTTTCCTAAGTCTATCTTTCTTTTTCTCTCTTTTCTCTTTTTTTTTTCTTCTTTTCTTCTTTCTTCCCTCTTTTCCCTCTCTTTTCTTTCTCTCTTCTCTCTTTTTAACTCTCATTTTCTTTTTCTTCCCTCCTTTTCTCCTCTTTTGCCTCTCTTTTTTTTTCTTGCTTCACTCTCTTCAACACACCACTCTCTAAACTCACTAACAAATGGTTAAGAGTGTTGGCCTTGGGGGAGCCCCTTGGTTCATACTCTTGTTAGAATTGTGTGATTCTATAATGGTGTGTAGAGCGAAATCAATTATAGGCACTTCTCTCTCCTGAATTGTTTTCTCTCTAATGAAGACAGGATTCTTTGGAACTCAAGTCTTCAACCTAAGAGGCAATTTTCAAACTAGGAAACTAACCTAAAATGAATTTCCTAGTGATGCAATGAACCTTTGGAGTTTAAGGCACCTTCTACACGAATTTAAGCAAAGTAAAGCAAGAAAAATGAAAAGCTAAAGATTCTATATTGCACCTAAAGGAATGAAGGATGTACCACTCCCACTTCAAACCTTAAACAAGAATCTAAGCTATTACACATAAAGGAGTGACCCTTAGGGGCATCCAACACTCCATAAAAAAAATAGGCATATTACAATGAATTAATCAACAAAAATTAAGGAAAAATCTTCACTCCAAGCTCCACTCAAGTGTATGCCTCTTGTCTTACTTCCTCCACCTCCTTGAGTCTTCCTTGGCTTAGTCAACCTTTCCTCAAAATTCTACCCTTGTGGAAGGCTCTCAACCAAGCTTTTCTCTACATGTAGGTGACACTTCAAACCAAGCAATTCCAATACTACAAGAGTAGAAGCTAAAACCAAGAAATGATAAAACAAAGAAAGGTACACAATCTAATTGGAAAGATTATAATGAACAAAACTTGGAAATATTAAGATAAAAGACAAACTAGAATTAAAACAATGAAAGGAAGTTAGTACAACTAAGGAATTTCCTAAGAATGACACTAGAATAAGACTAGGGACCAAAAAGTAAAATACACCAAAATATTTTAAACAATTGCACAAGGAAATTGATTTGACCGAGAGCTTATCAAGTCCAAACTCAAGAAATTTTAACCAAATTTGAAGCACTCTTTTGGAATTTACATTTTGCTACTAGGTACATCTATTTTGCACTATATATTTTTTGTGCTTTTTTTATCTTTTTTTCTTGCTTTCAATTTTATTTTTGAATTATTTTTTTTAACCTTTTAGATGCACCTAATTTAATTTTTAGTTTTTAAATTTTATGAGAAATCTAATGGTCATAAATGCTTGAGTAGTAGGCAAGCTAAGGCACACAAAAATTTCAAAGCAAGTTTCAATTTAAGAAAACATAAAGCAACTAAAAAATGCACTAAAGTAGAAGTGATTTTAGGTAATGCACCAAGAGCTTTTAGTTGTGATTTAGAGCTACTTGTTTGCACAACTTTTAGGCTCAGAATGATCACAAAATTCACTCAGGCACTCCTTAGACAATTCACCTCAAAATTTTAGCACACAAAAAAGCTACTAAATATTCAAACAAAAGCAACAAATGATTTGGAATTAAATTAAGCTATAAATTTTTTGAGAAAAATTTTGGACTAGAACATGCTTGAACTAAAAGCATGAAGAACTTCTTATAGACTTAGACAAGAGGTGACTCCTCTTTGAAGCTCAATTTAAGAAGCTAACACACTTTTTTTTCAAAGCAAAAAGTTCAAAATCAAATAAGTAAAACCTAGAGAAATTAATGTGACAAAATAAGGACTAAACAAGACTTTAAATGACAAATAATTGAGATTATGAAACTAAAAAATAAAGCCTAAAATAAGCAAAAGCAAAAACACACAAAAATCAAGCACAGAAATGCAAAATTGAAGCCAAAACAATTTGCCACAGCACTGTGGTTTTTCGCCACAGAGGTGTGGTTTTAGTATAAGGTGTTTCTTACGAACTTAAGCATGCACCAAACCACAAAAAAAAATGAAAACTAATGGATAACATGAATTCCTAACATACAAAGCAATGGTTCAATGTAGGATTTAACAAATTTGAATCGAACAAATGAAAGAAAAAAGCATAGAAATCAATTGCATCGATTAAATTGAAGAAAAATGGCTTAGAAGTAAAATGAAACAAACAAAATTACAAAGAAACACAAGACAAGAAAGAATATAATGAACAACACGAGTTGAAGCTAAAAAAATGGAGAAGAAGAAGATGATAATTTGAAAATTTAAAGGAAATTAAGCAAAGGAGAAGAACTTCTAGAAGAAGGCTCTTGATACCACTTGATGCATTCTTGGATTGCTCTCCCTAAGATCTTGCTTCAAGAGGTTTCTTTGGTTGAAGAAGATGTTGATGAAGAGGAGAGAAATGGTTGAAGGAGGCATCACTCTTCTAGGAGATAAGTCTTGATTGTAGAAGTTTTCCACAAAGAAAGAATCCTTGATAAAAGCCAAGAGGACTTTCACAAGTAAAGAGAAGAGACACTCACAAAGAGAACTCTCACAAGAAGAAAATTCATTCTTTTTTATCAAAGATTGTTATAAGAACGAGTGAGAGGTTATTTATAGGGGGAGGGGTTGGACTTGGATGTCCAAGTAAGGCTAAGGGAAGGAAAAGAAAAAGATCCAAATAAGTCCCTACGAAAATGGATTTATGTTTCCTCTAATTTGAATTTGAATTTTGGAGGAAAGTAACATGGCACTTCTAAAATTCAAATTCAAATAAGAATCAACAAGAAGAGCGATGTAGGAGAGAGAGAGTGATGTGACGCCACTCTAAGGGGAACAAGGGGCCCCACATGCCTCCTACATGCTTCATGTGTTGATTAGAAGGGTTTTAGAAGCAATCAGGGGTATGAAAAGGAAAAGCCACAAGTCCAACTACTGATAGGCCAAACCCATCTAATTAACACACTCCACTAAAGGGACTAAATGGACCTCCTAAAGAAAATAAATCCCATAGGGCAAAATACAAGGCCTAAAATTACAAAAATACACCCATTACAAATACTACACAAACTACATAATTTATTTACATAAAATTAAGACTATGGCCCTAAGGTCTTCATGAAGCTCCTTCCTAGCCATGTCCTCTCTCTAATCCTCCTAGCCAAGGTCCTTTGCTGGGGAAGAATGCATCACCCTCACTAAAACAAAAATTGTAGTGTTGTGCATTATTTTTTTCACTTCTTCCTTTTTAAATAAGGTTATTTAACAAATTTGAATGTTTTTCAATAAATTAAATATTTAAAATTAAATTTTAAATTAAGTCAAGAAAATACTAAAAATATAATTATATAATTAATTATTAAAAAATTATAAGACATAATTGATGGGAATAATTTTTATTTTAAGAATGTGAAATATATAATCTAGGTTATAAAACCATAAATTGGTCAAAATTTAAATTTAGTGGTCATATAACCACTTAAAATGTCATATGTATTATTTTTTTAATTTTATTTTTTCAACTACCGAGCATGTGGATTATTGGTAGGGTTCTATCTTAACAAGAGGTCCTTGGTATGCAGTTGCATAAAATACTTAGGGGAAGAGTTTGATGCCTATAATTGTCCTACAAGTTTGAACAAAATTGTCTCTAGTGTTTTTTAGAAGTTTTATTCAAATAAAATAATTCTTATTTTTCGGTATTTAGAAGTTTTATTTTTTAGTATTTGTTATGTATGATTTTTTCTATTTTTAGAATAAGTAAAAAGAAATTATAATTATAATTATCTTAGAGTAATTTTATATGAATAAATTTATAGAAAAATAAATGAAAAAATGGAGCAAATAGTACTTTCTAACATTTATTCCTTTATCTACTAGCATAGAAACCCATGTATTCACACTAATTACTGAATTCATAAGGTGTTTTTGCCAAAAATTATTTAGATGATAAAATGTATTTAAAAATTAAAGAAGAAAAATTCTCAACAATAGTTACTCTGTTTACTATTTGCTTTTCTGTTATAAATTTTGTTATTATCTTGGGCTCTAAGATTGTTTGTTTAACTTCTCTAACATCTCCTTTTGTATATATTAAGATCTTTCATTAATAAGAAATCATTTGTTGTTGGTCATCTTTTCTTTCACTAATCTTTGTACTTCGACATCTGTTCTTGTTTTCTACTTGCTCTTTGTGTATGCGTCTATATCAGACAGTGTATTTGTACCCATGTTTGTATAACTTTGTTATGGTATCATAGCTCTTCTATGAAAAGCTCTGTTGCACACTTTGATGTCTTCTTTTTCTACCATGAGTCAAACATATGAATAATCTCTTAGTATGCACAATTTCTTATACCTTCATCCAAGTGAAAGTCCAACTATCGCTTTGGTTTCTCCTATTTTGGATTTCACCAATTATCATTCATGAAGCATATTGATGTTGACAATTTTTAACGCTAAACACAAAGTAGAGTTAGTAGATGGAAGTGTTCTTGAGTTGTTGACGACAGAAAAAATACATCTCGCGTGGCATCACTACAATAACATGGTTGTCTCATGGATCATTCATTTGGTATCACCATCAATTTGCTAGAGCATCTTGTGGATAGATAAAGCTGATGAAGTGTGCTGTGATATGAAATTAGACTATTTTCAAGATCTCCTTTGATCTTGGATCTCCAACATGCGTCGTCGATGAGGCAAGGCGATATTTTCGTCACTTAATTTTTTTACCAAATTAAGGGTTATTTGGGATGAGATTGAGAATTTCATGCTAGATTCTATTTGTTCTTGTATTGAGAGATGCTCTTGTATTGTTCTCCCTACTGTTGTGAAACACAAACTTGAGTTCAGGATCAAGCCATGCAATTCTAGCGAGGATTTAATGAACAATATAGTAATTTGAGGTCTCACTTCTTACTCATGGATCACATCCCTACCATTTCAAAGATTTTTTCCTATGTTGTGCAATAGGAGCAATAATTGCTTGGTATCAATTTTATGACAAATGTTAATGTTGATTAGAAAATTAATGTTGTGAATTTGTTTTTGTCCTCTCATGTCTACAATTTCTCCAAAGATATGGGCATATTGAGAGCCTTTGTTATAGAAAACAAGGATTCCTTTCAAAAAATGAAGCTCATAACAAAGGGTAGTAAAACGTATACTCACTATGCTAAGATTAGGCACACTGTGGATGTTTGTTACAAGAAGCATGATTTTCCTCTAGGGCATAAGTTCTATAGTGGAAAAAGTGTCACTAATAGTATAGTGACATGTGATAACAAAGTCACTAGTGATCAACAATAACATGATGAGTCTTAGGAGATTCTTTTTCATAGTAGCTGTATCAACCATTGTTCGCCTTAATTCAGGAACCAAATTCAGGAAACTCAACATCAACTTTTTCTCATGTTAAAGCATTTTACATTTTCTCCTCCTTAGATTTTTGTTATACTTTTGTCTGCTCATCTTATTCTACTCATTCCACATTACCCTTAAGTATCTGTTATTTTTTCATTTGTCTCACACACACTAAACACTTGGGTTCTTGATTTAGGAGCTACAAACCATGTCTCCTCTTTATTATCACATTTTCGCTCTCACAAAAAAATCAATCTCATTATTGTCAAATTTCCAAATGTCATCAGGTATGTGCTAATTATTTAGTGTAGTACAATTCTCTATTGCCTTTGTCTTATCTAATGTTCTTTACATTCCTTTAACTTAACTCAACCTTATATCTATTTCAAAACTTGTCTCCAATACTCACTGCAAACTCATTTTCTTATCAATTTCATGTATATTGCAAGATATGAAGACTTAGACGAGGATTGGTACAATTGATGTGAAGGATGGTATCTACCAATTATATCACATTCCACTATGTCTATTCTAGTGTAGTTCATCCTAAATTTGATGCAATTCCAATAAACTTGTTGCATTTTTGCATAGGCCACATTTTGTATGAATGATTAAGCCTTATGAAAAATTGTTATCCTTTTATACATAATAATAAAAGTTTCATAAGCAACACTTGTCCTTATGCTAAAAAAATGAACTCCCATTTTCTCTCAAATAATCTCCTGCTCTTAATTACTTTGATTTACTATATATGGATATTTAGGGTCCATATTCTATGGTCTCAATGTATCAACATCGTTATTTTCTCATCATAATGAATGATCATTCTTGTTTTACATGGATCTACCTCATGAATACAAAATTTGAAACCCTTACTCTCATTGCTAATTTCATTCCATATATTGAAACATAATTTGGTAGAAAAATTAAGACCATATGGACTGATAATGGACCATAATTTCTCATGCATGATTTCTTTGCATAAAAATGGCATAATACACTAAACATCTTGCGTTGAAACTCCAAAACAAAGTTGTATTATTGAACATAAATATCAACATCTTTTAAATGTTACACGAGCTCTTTTATTTCAATCTAATCTCTCACCAGGTTTTTGGTGTTTTGCACTACCTTATGCTGCATATCTCATCAATTGCCATCTAATTCCCTTTTTAAATAATATTCCCATTATGAAGTTTTACATGGCAACCCATGCAACATATCCACCCTTTGGGTTTTTAGATGCATATGTTACATCAATACTTTAAAAACACATAGATAGAAACTTGACCCAAATGTTCATCCTTATGTCTTCCTTAGATTCAAACCATACACAAAAAGATACCTTGTGTTTAAGCTACATTTCTTATGCCATTACCACCTACGAAACATCGCTTTTATGAGGATAATTTTCCTTATAGACATAGTAAAGTTACCCATACAGATACATTTACCCACACAGATGCACCACCTACACAAACACATTTGTGCATGCAAACACACCTACCTATACAGACATTCCTATCCACAAATACAATTGTCAATACAGACACATCTACCCATACAGTGTTCAATGCATACTAGAAAACCTCCATCTTATCTTCAAGACTACCACAATTCCCTCACATCAACAATTGTCATCCCCTTGTCAGGTATTTATTATCCTATTTATTTTGTCTTATATTATTCTCGTTTGTCTCTATCTTCTTATTATTTTATTATGGCTATATTTTCCACCATTAAACCCACTTCTTATGTTAAGGCTTTACAACATAATTGTTGGATTAAGGCTATGTAGTTGAATTACATGTTTTCCAAACAAATCAAACTTGGACTCTTGCCACCTTACCTCCTTATAAAACTACCATTGGATGTTTCTGGGTATGTAAAATTAAATACAATTCTGATAGGTCCATTGAAAGACACAAGGCTTGCTTGGTTGCCAATGATTATACCATATGAAAAGGGTAAATTTCCTTGATATATTTTCCTTGGTAACTAAACTCATAACGATTTATCTGTTGCTTACTCTTGTTGCCATTAACAAGTGACATCTCAAATAGGTTGATATCAATAATGCATTTTTACATGATGAGCTTAATGAAGAAGTGTATATATAGCTCCTTCTCGGTCTACCTACTACATTTCCTAATCAAGTTTGCCATTTTTAGCGATCTCTATATGAGCTCAAACAAGCTTTGTGAATGGTTTGCTCATCTTCCATCCTTTCTTATTTCTCATGGGTATAGACAATCTCATTTTGATAACTCTTTTCTCTTAACTTCACGAGTAACACAACAACATCACTTATTTTATAGTCTATGTTGATTACATTGTTCTCACTGAAAACAGTATTGCCGAAATCTAGCACATCACTACTCTTCTTGATGGCACCTTCAAAATTTAAGACCTTAGCAGTTAAATTATTTTCCCGAAGCTGAAGTTGCCCATACAAGTTAGTTATGGAATCCACGACATGCTTGTGTCTTGCCCTTGTCTCTATTCTTGTGCATTATTGTACACATTTGCAAGCTATTTCATGGACCCCTCTTTAGACATGTCTCCTTCAGAAACTTAATTGAGAGTCTTATTCTACTTTACTACTACTCATTTCGACATAACCCATTGATAATTACCTAAAGTACTTAATTTTTGTATTATTTATTAGGAAAGTATCTTACTTTTCTAAGTTTGTTAGTGGTCTTTATCCTCAATTTTAATTCTAGTTTATAATTAGTTTAAATTTCAATTAGTTAAATTAGTTTTTAGGTTACATATACTCATTTTGTCCCCTCTTTCGTGTAGAAACTATGATTGAAGTCCACTATTGAATTGGAAGAAAGATTAAGCTATCAAAATCCTTTTGAAAAATTTGGCTTCAAGCCATCCTAGAGTAGCTAAGCAAAATCCAAATAGAGAGCAAATAAGCATATTTTCACTTGAAGCCACCTAAGAGGGGCCAAGCTAGATGTTACTTAAAATGGAAAACTTTCTCCCCTATAAAAGGAGAAAATGACCATTTATGAAGGGAGACTCAAATATTTCGGACAACCCATCAATGTTCTATTGCTCCAAAGCTCCTTTCTTTCTCCATCTTTTGCTTTCTGTTCCATTTCTTCATATATTTTGGTGCTACTCATGGCTATGAGTAGCTAGTTTTCTTGATTGTTGGGGTTAGATGTAACCAAACTTAAACTCTCTTGTATCTTTTGATATGACATGTATGTATTTTTTAGTTATCTTCAATGTTAGTATTTTCCTCTATGATTAATGCTTGTTGTGGAGTGTGATTAAGCATAAACTTGTTGTTTTGACATGATTGTAGTTGGGAAACACTTTTATCTATCTTGATATGAAGCAAAATACTCATTAGGCTTTGTTGTTAGGAATAGAACATAGTTCATTGATTATCTTAAAGTCACAAGACATAAAGATAGTTCCTGTATTAAGTTTGTGAGGGATCAAAGCTTAATGAAGGAACTAAGACTCTTTTCACCTAAGGGATTAGGACTAAGAAAGTATTAGATGATTTATTTTAACATTGATTTGTACAGAAATACATATTGCGCTTTAAAGTTAAGAGGAGAGTGGCATTTGGTGAAGTCTAACACTGATAATACATTTGTTATTGAAAAATATTTGTTTTTTCAACGTTCTTTTTACATAAAAAAGATTAGTTTTTTATTTCAAGATTTAGTTTATTACCTTGTTCACAATCAAAATCTCACTTAAAGTTTATGTTTCTATTGGTTTATGATAAAAAATCGCTTAGTAAATTTAGTAAAATTTGTTTAATACAACATTAATCTCTATGGATATGATACTTAATACTCTTATTTTACTATTTGTATATGATTGATGCACTTGCTGTAACACCTTATTTTTAATGATTAGATTATTACATGATCTGTTTGAATTTCAATTTAAAAATTAGAAATAAATATTATGAAATTATACCCATCTAAATATTTTAGTGGTACATTATTAAAAAGCAATATAAAGTGGTAAAATGAAAAAATTATAGCATTGTTAAAATATAAAATAGAAATTTCATTATTTATTACAATTTTAAGGAATTTCAAAAATATTTTTTTTTGAAAAATAAAATTCGCCAAGCGAAATTTATTCGTTCAACAAAATGAGTTTCTTCACTATTAAGAATTGTTACTTGCTAAGCGAAATTGCGTCGCCAAGCAATATGATAGTTTTTTCAATATTAAGAATTGTTACTCGCTAAGCGAAAATCCATGGCTAAGTGATGTGAGACAACATTCGAAAAGCATGACTCAGTGACCATTCACTACTAAGCAAATTTATTTTCTTATATTTTATTCGTTTAGCGACCAAAATTCACTCAGTGAGTAGACCCAGATTTTGGCTATAAATAGGGAAGATCATTTGCGAAATTAGAGGAAGAAAATAGATTCTTGACATAAGGATTAAGATCCAAAGGTTTTTCACCACTCTTCACCAAGTTCTTACTAAGGTAAGGGGGGAGTGAGATTTATAAATCTTTGTAGTGTTAATCTTAATAGACTTATATGTTTTTACTACTCTTATGATTATTATTACTTCTAATGTTTAGTTGATTGCTTAGTAACATCTAACTATGCTAACTTTTATTTCCTCTAGATAATATTCCTGGTCCTTGTTTATCTCCTCCAGATAATTTCTGGTTCTTTGTTTATTTTCTCTAGACATTACGCCTGATCCTTTAATTTTTACTTCTAGATATTACTTTTGGTCCTTTATTTACTATTTTGAGATACTATTTCTAATCCTTTATTTATTATCTTTGTTCGTTTATTTATTATTTTCAAATATTACTTCTGATTATTATTTACAGATATTACAGTTTGATTCTTGTTATTATTATTCAAGTTATTCTCCAGATATTATAGTATGATTCTCTATTATTATTTATCAATTGTTTTATCATTCATTGTTTTAGAAGTTATATTTTAATCATTTTCTATAAAACTATTTTATGTTATTTTCATATAATACATTATGGTTCATTGATATTATTTATTTCAAGTTTTGCTTCGAATATGATTTTATTATTCTCTATCATAAGGTGAATTGTGATAAATTTTGGTTTCCATGATTCTGATTTATAAAAATCAATACTCTTGGAATGATTAATAACTATCTTATAATTTTATATGTGTATATTATATTTTATTCAAAGGATTATTATTTGTATGTTGAATATTGATGGTAAATATATCTTATAAAATATTTAAAGGAGTTTTGTAAAAGTTTAGTTAAGAAAAATTTATTATGAATATGATATGTCTTAAAATCATAAAAAACAATCTATGTATGCTCTGTGGTTGTAGTTTACCCTGATCTTCCACATCAGAAAGACATCTTTTAGTATTAAAAATATATAATATAACTGTTGTTATTATTAATTGATTATCCATGAAATAGAAATTGGAGATGAGAAATTAATTTATATATTTATTATGATCTTTTAATTCTTTAAGGATGATTCATAAATGATTTTGTGAATGATGATTGAAATTCAAGTACTATATGATTTGTGATTGTTAAGCCTAGTGACCTTTGAGATTGTGTTCTGAGGTGAACTTAGCAAAGTCCTAGGTTCCTTGGTAAGGTTACTGTGCAGGTACATGGGTGTAGGGATGGCAACGGGGCGGGTGCGGGTTTGACCCTCCTCATCCATGTCCCTGCAAAGTGCGGGGTGGGTTCGGGTATAAAAAGAGTGGGTATGAAATTTTAATCTCCATCCCCGTCCTCGTCGGGTATTTTCAGGTTCGGGTATACCAGCGGGTACCCATCATATTATTTTTTGCAATTTAAATTTATTTATTTATTATTAAATAAATTATATTATTAAGTTATTAATTATATTTTAATTTAAAAAGTATATAAAGAATAATTAATAACAAGAAATTATAAATTAAAGTTTAAGAATTAATATTTTTAATTAAATATATAAATTTAAACATATTATATAATCATTAAAATTATAATGCGGTGGGTACAGATTCGAGTATGGGGCGGGTAGTCACATACCTATATCCGTACCTTACCCGATTTAACACATCGGGTAATACCCGTACCCGTACCCATACCTGGTCAAACCGGGTAATACCCATCAAAATCGGGGTGGATTCGGGCGGGTACCCACGGGTATGGGTATTTTTGCCATCCCTACATGGGTGCCATATTTGGAAGGGCACAGTTTGGTACACTATAAGATGAAAGGCAGGACAAGGATAAGTCCTAAGGTGGTTTTAAATAAATGAATATTTGGGATTGTCTATGTTGGCACTTGGGTTGAAGATGTTTATCAGGTAAGTGAACATTCAGGGTAGTCCATGTTAGCACTTGTATTCATAGATTTAAAACCTTCCATAAATTTTCAGCATCTCAAGATTGTAGGGTATATCCTTTTCAGGTTGAAAGAATGTTGCTTGTGTTTATGATTGACAGAAGGCTCAATTATGTTTTGTGATGGGCAGAAGGCCTAATTGGAAGATAGCCAGAATATTGTGATTGATAAATAGCCAAAATTTTGTTATGAGTAGATGGCCCGATTTCTCGAGAAAATTATTGTACCAAACTAGGGAAAGTTACAAAATACATATCACTTAGAGAATCTCTAAGAGTAGATAAATTTTTTTGATCTTATCTTACTTTTTTGTGGACTCCGCAATGTCACGTCATCCTAAAGATCAATTCCATTTTTTACTCTAACAGAAGATCACATTTTGTAACCTTAAAACACTTTTGGTGGACCTCGAAAGTCATGTCATTTAATTTAATATTTATTTTCAATTTATTTTAAATTAAATAATTATATAGTTTAATTATCAAATAAATTTATAACAAAATAAAAATATTAATAAATCAAATTTTTATGAATAAAAATACTTTAAATATACGATAAAATATAACATTGATAGCAAAAATACAAACATGAAGATTGAATACGGAAAGTTAAATTTCAGCATCATTATGACTGAAACTTTCCTAAATATGTTTCACCAAATCTGCTTGAAGTTGTTGATAAACGCTTCTTGTATGCATGTAACGTCGTGTTTGTAAATATGCAACGAAACTAGGATGAACTTCATTAGATAATTAAATGTTTGATCTGTCTTTTCCAATATGATCAACATTACCACTATATGTATCTTGTTCATTATAACAATCCTGTTATGCAATATGATGCAAGCCAACATTATGTTATTCATAGTACCTGTTTACCAATTACGTGATAGGCCACATATAATTGTGAAACGAGATTTAAACACATCGAAAGCTCTCTCCACATCATTTCTTGCTGCTTCTTGACATTTTGCAAATAATTTTCTTTTCTCTCCTGGTGACATTGGTATTGTTTTCACAAATGTGGCCCAATCAGGATAAATACCATCAACAAGATAATAATCCGTATTGTATTGGGTTCCATTAACTGGAAAATACACTTGAGGAGCTTGATCTTGCAAAACATCATTAGACACAGGTGATTGATTTAGCACATTAATATTATTGTTAGAATCCAAAACTCCAGAATATATATGTCAAATTCATAAATCTTGTGATCCGACAACTTTAAATACAACTATAGGTTTGTGATGATCACCTCTACGATATTGGCATATATATGTCTGCTTGTTGTTAGAGTTGGCACATGTATGCCAAAATTTGTTCATCAGTGTCGTCTTCAAGTGCTTCATGAACAATTTATTGCCATACTCTATCAAAGTCAGAGTTGCGAACCATTATAATACTAAGTAAAATCGAATGAACTGATACAACAAGATTGCATAAGAAGATGTATGTGCATAAATGGAAATGATCTAAACAATTATATAGCAAGTTCCTAACAACTAATTTTCAACGGTTAGTTTTTTAATAGTTAGATTTTAATGACTAGTTTTTAACGACTAAATTTTAAACAATAAAATAAGAATGATTTAACACTTAGCTAATTTTAAAGGCATTACAACATAATGACAATTAACTACATAATTAAAAATAGTGGCATAAACACACGAATAACTACATAATTATTAATCATCTTGAGATTGCTTCAAAATAAACTTGCAAGTGATTTCATGATTCTTACGTTGCTTGCTAGTCATATTTGACGTGTCCTTCATAAGAATCTCATATAACTTGGGGACAACTTCTTTTCTAACTGCCTTTGCAATTTGTTTTTGGACAACATTTCTTTCCTTCAGTTCGTTTTCAACGCAAGAAAAATCCAAAACTAGTATAGACGATGTGATTTCTTTGCCTTTCATCTTCCTTTTGGCCGTCTTTTGTCCCATTGGACGAGAGATTGGTGTAGGTGTCTCATTTTCAGAACCTCAATCGATGTTTCAGGATTAAATGACGATGAATAAGTCCCACTTAGATTCAACTTGTTCGTTTTGCAAGGCCGTCGTTGCAAGTTCCTAACCATCTTATTTGTTCCTTCAGCATTCGCCATGCATGCTCAAGTGCAAAATCCTTTGGACAATCATGTTGACTGCTACTTTCTACTTGGTGTTGGAGTTGGCACAGGTATGCAAAAATTTGTTCAATAGTATCGTCTTTAAGTGCTTCATGAACAATTTCTTGCCACACTCTATGAAAGTCAGAGTTACGAGTCATGATAATACTAAGTAAAATTGAATGATTTGATACAATAAAATTACAAAAGAAGATGTGTGTGCATAAATGGAAGAGACGTAAACAATTATATAGCAATTTCGTAACAGCTAGTTTTTTAATGGCTAGATTTTAACGGTTAGTTTTTAATAACTAAATTTTAAAACAATAAAATAAGAATGATTTAACATTAAGATAATTTTAAATGCATTACAACATAATGACAACTAAAAACTAATTAAAAATAGTGGCATAAACACACAACTAACTACATAATTTATTGATCATCTTGAAACTGCTTCAAAATAAACTTGCAAGTGATTTCATGATTCTTGTGTTGCTCACTGTTCATCTTTGATGTGTATTTCATAAAAATCTCATATAACTTGGGGGACACTTTCTTTTGTAACTATCTTTGCAATTTGTTTTAATTTGGACTACATTTCTTTCCTTTAGTTTTTTTTCAATGCAAGAAAAATCCAAAATTGGTCTAGAAGATTTCACTCATTTTCCTTTCATCTTCCTTTTGACCAACTTTTGTCCCATTGGACGAGAGATTGATTTAGGTGTCTTATTTTCAGAAACCTCATTCGGTGTTTCAGCATTAGATGATAATGATAAATCCGACTTGGATTCAACTTTGTTTGTTTTGTAGGACCTTTGTTGCAATTTCCTAACCATCTTGGTTGTTGCTTTAGCATTCACCATGCATGCTCAAGTAGAAAATCCTTTTGACTACTATTTTCTGCTTATTGTTGGAATTGGTGTAGGTAGGCCAAAATTCGTTCATCAGTGTTATCTTCAAGTGCTTCATGAACAATTTGTCGACATAGTGTATTGAAGTTAGAGTTGCAAACCATTATAATACTAAGTAAAATTGAATGAATTAATACAATAATATTGAAAAAGAAGATGTGTGTTCATAAATGGAAGAGATCTAAAAAATTATATAGCAAGTTTGTAATGACTAGTTTTTAACAACTAGATTTAACGGCTAGTTTTTAATGACTAGTTTTTTAACAACTAGATTTTAACTGCTAGTTTTTAAGGACTAAATTTTAAACAATAAAATAAGAAGAATTTAATATTAATATAATTTTAAAGGATTTACAACATAATGATAACTAACTACATAATTAAAAATAGTGGCATAAAGACACGACTAACTACATAATTATTAATCATCTTGAAACTGCTTCAAAATAAACTTGCAAGTGATTTCTTGACTATTGTGTTGCTTGTTGGTCATATTTGATGTGTCATTTATAAAAATCTCATATAATGTGGGGACACTTTCTTTTGTAACTGCCTCTACAATTTTTTCTGGACAACATTTCTTTCCTTGAGTTCTTTTTCAATGCGAGACAAATCCAACACTTGTGTAGAGGATGTCACTACTTTGCCTTTCTTCTTCCTTTTGGTCACCTTTTGTCCCATTGGATGAGAGATTGATGTAGGTGTCTCATTTTCAGAAACCTCAATCTGTGTTTCAGGATTAGATGCTGATGAGTAAGTCCCACTTGCATTGAACTTTGTTTGTTTTGCATAACCTTCGTTGCAAGTTCTTAACCATCTTGGTTGTTCCTTCAACATTTGCCATGCATGCTCAAGTGCAAAATCCTTTGATGGGTTTGCTTGTTGTTGGAGTTGGTGTAGGTATGCAAAACTTTGTTCATTAGCATCATCTTCAAGTGCTTCATGAACAATTTCTCACCATACTCTATCGAAGTTAGAGTTGTAAGTCATTATAATACTAAGTAAAATTGAATGAACTAATATAATAAGATTACAAAAGAATATGTGTGCATAAATGGAAGAAATGTAAACAATTATATAGCAATTTCTTAACAATTAGATTTTATTGACTAGGTTTTAACAGCTAAATTTTAAATAATAAAATAAGAATGATTTAACATTAAGATAATTTTAAAGGCATTACAACATAATGATAACTACCTACATAGTTCAAAATAGTGATATAAACACATGGCTAACTACATAATTATTAATCATCTTGAAACTGCTTCAAAATAAACTTGCAAGTGATTTCGTGATTCTTGTGTTGCTCTTTAGTCATATTTGACATGTCTTATAAGAATCTCATATAACATTTCTTTTCTTTAGTTCTTTTCAATGCAAGACAAATTCAAAACTAGTGTAGACGATGTCACTGCTTTTCCTTTCATCGTCTGTTTGGTCACTTTTTGTCTCATTTCAATTCCTTCCCTTTGGTTAGGAATAATGGCCTTGTTAGCTCTAGCTCAGTCCCCCCTACCCGATTTCGAGTTACTCGAAATCTGTGGAGGTTTGTTATCTTAAAAATGTTACCTACCGGGGGGGGGAGGTTTAGTAGTCCAAATCTTTAGTTTTCTGTTTTTCTAGGTCAAAGTACCTCAAGATTTGGAAAATGTGTTTTAGGTACCCAAAAGAGGCCATACGTTGAGTTTTGTTGTTTAAAAGGTGGGGTATTCAAGCTCATAAGGGTGTAACTCAATAGCTCCCTAGTTGCTCTTCAATGGAGTCTTTACTCAATTTCCTTCGGGAATTGTGTCATATTTTAGAGCAGGGAGGAGTGCATGGGGTGGGTGGCTCGGAATTCTTAGCTCTAGCAGCAGGGAAGATAGAGGCTACTCAATTCCCTTTGGGAATTGTGGCCTCGGTAGCTGCATCTCTTTAGCAGCGAGCTCCTTTCGCGCGCACTTTACTACACTACGTGAAGCTACACTTCACTTCGTTCCGATCTAAGTTACTCCCTAGAGTTTCGATAGCTCACTAGAGCTATCATATTCATATCCCTAATAGAGATTAGTGTAGGTGTCTCATTTTCAAAAACCTCAATTGTTGTTTCAGGATTAGATGACGATGAGTAAGTCCCATTTGCATTCAACTTTTTTCATTTTGTAGGACCTTCGTTGCAAGTTCCTAACCATCTTGGATGTTCCTTCAGCATTTGCCATGCATGCTTAATTGCAAAATCCTTTTGACAATCTTGCTTCCAAACAAGATATGTTAAATTATGACATCATTCTCAGTGCAACCACTTTTCTTCAAAGTAGTAGTTTACTTGTAACAACCATTGAATGTTTTAACGCTATGGGAAATCTTTTGTCATCGAGATCTTAATTGATTATTAGACCTTTTAGTTAGATTTTTTATGCAAAAAATATGACAGCTTAAGGGCAAACCTATCCATAGTGACAATGAACCTAAGTCTAAATATCGTACCCAAAGGACCAGATATAATTCTCAAATAAATCAATTATGGGAATAAAGTAACCATATAGGAAAACAATGATGTAGTATTTATATGCTAAATAGATTAGGCTCACAATGGTAAACAGAGGATGACAATAATAAGTTTGAAATTCAATGGATTAAGACCTAGGATTGTGATTTCTACTACAATGTTCTTACCCTTTATTTACTAAACAATTTCATTCTTTATCATTCATTGATCACCAATACCACGATTGTTGTTGTGATGTGCTTGATCATTCACACCTCACTATAACCCTAACTTGTTATCCAGTTTGGTCATGCAAGAATCCAAATTAGGATTGGTTTCCTTATTAATCAATTGGAGGTTTACCCAATAAATTTGGTTTGGAACAAACCCAATTGACTCACAATTTAATCATTTAAACATCAATCGTCATGAATATTTAAACAATTAAGATATTAAAAAATAAAATAGTAAGACGATTTAATCACCAAATGACAGAATAATAATGCAAATTACAAGGGAAATCACAAAGAGTTTACATCACAACCCTAGAAAAAAGGATTAGCCAGCCATTGGTAGTGTAAAGTCAAACCACTTATTGTTAAAAAAGAAACAATTACTAATATGGAGCACTGTGAATTGACTCAATCCAAAGTTTCCTTCTTGTTCCTTGTCTTTAGGTCACAAATCTCCTTTTTTAACCCAAAGCGAGTTCCCTTTGGTTTCTAATTTTTCTTATCGTTTCTTAAGTACTTGTCTAAAGTGAGAATAAACACTAAAAAGTGAATTTTGTCAACAAATATGCAATTTTTTTCCTTTCAAACATGTATTAAACATGATAAAAATACGTGTTAATATTCGGTTTATCAATTGCTACGGAAGTTGTTGTAATGCTCAAGTACTTTTTTCCAAAATGCATCTTTTGATTGACTGTCCGTCGCTAACGTTTGGATCAATCGGCGCATTAAGTCATGAGCTGATGAGAAGTTTATCCTCTTCAATGGAAAAGAAAACATTGTGCTCTTTTTATTTTGTGAAGAACCCTTTTTATTTCATCTACCGTAACATTTTCTAATCCAATTTAGGTAGAAAATTGTGGATATTGTGTATCAACTTCCTCACATTATGGAGTTTGTGCATAACTACAACTAGTACGAGGTGGTTGTGGCAAGTATAGAAAATAAAAAGGCAGAATTTGAGAAGTGTCATTTGTTGATGATGGTGGTCATGGCAAGAAAGAAATTGAAGGAGAAAGATTTTGCAAATTTCCGGCTGGTTGTGGCAAAAAGGAAAAATATAAGGAGGAATTTGAAAATTGTTGTTTATGGACGGTGGTGGTTATGACAAGAATAGAGTTGAAGGAGAAGAATTTTGGAAATTTTCATATGGTGATGGGATTTGGTAGCTTAAAAAAAACTCTATAGTAAGTTTGCCAATTGTGTTGATTTGGATTCATTTAACAAGAAAAAAATGAATGTGACAGAGAATGACTATGGAGGGAGGATGAAAATTTTGTGTGGAAAATTTAAACTCTCTTTGCTCAATTTATAAAAAAAAGGTTCAATTTTAAATTAAAATGATAAATGATACATGCTTCAACGTTAAAATTTTTAACATCGTTCACTTCCAACTTCCAACGACTCTCTTCCTCTTAACTCTTTTCCTCTCTCCTTTTCTCTCACCTACACTCCCCCTCCATTTTTAGCTTTTTCTCTCTTTATTGTGGCCCCTCCTCACCTTTTCTTTCTTCCTTCACGCCCCTCTCTTCCTTTTCCTCCATTTTTATCTCCTTTCCCCCATCTCTTCTCTTCCTTTTCCTATACTTCTCCCTTCTCCCTTCCACTCTCCAGCCACAAGTCCCCACCGCCACAACAAGTCTCTTTCTACTGCAAGTTATCTCTTTTGCAGCGAGCCTGCCTCTCCCCATCATAAGGCCCTCCTCACTATGATCTCCCCTTGTATTTTTGTTTTATTTTTTTATTTTGTTTAAAGTTTTCATTTTTTGTTCATGTACGGGTTGAATCTATTGTTGTTGAATGTATGTTTCATTTTTCACTTCTTCTTCTTTCTCTTCTATTTTTCATTTCTCCTTTGTTGGTAAAACTATTGGTGCACGTCTATTTTTTGGAAGAGAAGATAAATAAAAAAAATAATTTTTTTGGATAATCTTGGATGTTTTTCTTCAAGAACAAATCTCCAATTGGAGATCACGTATTTTTTCTTCAATGAATATTCTTACTAAGATCAAAACTTAAGTTTCAAGATTAAAGATTAATGCTCAAGAACTCCCTTTAAAAATCTCTTATATTGCCAAAATTTTGGAAGCATGTACAGAGATTAAGACAATGCATGAATGGATGTATATCAAACTTTAATTTAGGAATCCAACAATAAAAATTAACCTTTCCTTTTTCATAAGAAAATTGGTATAAATATGTCGGCCATTAAATATATTTATACAGAAATAACATCATTTGCAACTGTAGATAACTGTCCAAATATTAGGTGCCACGGTGCCAGATTTTTCATTGGATATATATTGCTCAACCCAACCTGAATGAACTTGTCGCCAAACAAAACATTCGTCCTTATTAAAATTTAAAAATGCTGAAAGCCTTCCAGTGCATAACGTTGTCAAGCCGCAATTAACTAACTTGCTACAGTGTGGGCATGAAGTCAAGATTATAATCTTGCATATGAAAAAGAACAATCATTACAAAATTTAATTATATTATTACCGAAAGATGCTCAACTTCATCATATCAACTTTATTAAATGTGTGCCTTTCGTGTTTCTAGTTCTACCATATGCGCGACCTTTAGTTGCTCTGTGTTTCTTCCATAAAGTGTGGGCGGTAACAATACATTTCGAAAACTTTCTGAAAAGAATTCTCCACCCACTACTATCAAACCTATCAGGAACTGTGATTCATATCAAATTGGACACTTCAGAAACTGAACATCAAAATAAGGCTCAAACATATTGTTGACATAGGATTGTTTTGTTTGTTAATTGAGTTAAATTAGCAAGATTAATGTCACATTAAGAATTTTAGTAATTTTTTTTCACTAAAATTAGACCGGAAATACACGTAGCATGCTATTCCCAATAGAAACACTCGTTTTGAGCACATAATGTAACTTAATTGTTACTTGTTTTGCTAGTTTTAAAAATTGAGAAGATTTATGTCTTATAGTAAACACATTTATATTTATATTCAATTCCAATCGTTTGTTAATATATATATATATATATATATATATATATATATATATATATAAAATAAGTTTGTGAATATAAATGAAAGGTCACAAATAAACGTAAATATAATTTTTTTTTTACATTCACAATGTATAAATATTAAACTCTTAATTATTAAAGCAAATTCTTAGATTTAAATAAGAAAAGGTTATACTTTTTTATTTTAATTTTAATAATGTACAAATTTCAATTTCAAATGCAGCATGCTTTTAACAATTCTAAATAGTTTGTTTTTAAACAAACATTTAGCAAGTTACTTGCTATTATGAAATAAAAACTTATCTTTTATATATACTCCCAATAATAAGAAATAGTTTGTTAGGAATAACTAAGGGCGTGTAAATAAATTTGGATCTACGAATCTTTTAAGTTTGTGCAAGTTTTGGATTTTATTTTTGTAAAGAATCATAATCATAGGAAAAATTTGAGTCCAGTCTATAAAATTTGCTGAGGGCTAAGACTGCAGTCTCATAGGCTTGGCTCATAGCTAATTTAAAGGGACAAAATTATCATTGAACTATTAGTTTGTGTTAATGTTGTGATTTTTTTGTTGTAAATTATGATGATATTTTAGATTTTTAGTATTGAAAATATTTAATGTTTACATTACTATAAATGATCATATAATTTTTAGTATGATATATTATAGTGTGTGTGTGAGCCTACGAATTAGTTTGTTATGTTTATAGATTTTGTGAACCGAATATAAACTCTTAAAAAAAATCTATTTCTTTTGACAAATCAAACTTATCCTACTCGTTCAAAAAACAGGCTTTGCAGCCTGAGCTTAAACAGGGCCAAAGTGATTTGTTTACCCACACGTATTTATAAAGTAGGGCTGAGTATACAGTCCTATTCGATCGATTAAGTCTGTTCTGTGAAACCCGCATTTTAAACGGGTCGAATAAGTCCAGTCCACTAAAATAAATAGCCTTTTTTGAGAGTCCATATTCAGTCTGCGGACTTAACGGATTGGTCCACAGACCCACACATAAACATATTTTTTTAAAATAATTTTAAAAATCTAATATTTTTTAAACTAACTGAATTATAATATATCATATTAAAAATTATATCTTTATTTATAATAATTTAAAACATTAAATATTTTTTATATTAAAAGTGTAAAATATCACAATTTATGACAAAAAACTCACAATGTTAACACAAATTAATAGCATAAATGACAAATTTATCTCTTTAAATAGACTATAGCCTATCATGAGCCCGTAGACTTAACTCACAAAGTTTGTGGGTTTCGCAAACCAAACTTAAATTTCTCTTATAATTATGATTTTTTTTTAAAAAAAATCAAAAACTCGCACAAACTTAAAACTCTGCTGATCGATCCTCGTAAACTATGTACCCCCCTATGTATAACCACTTATCACAACTACTTATTAAGCTATTTGTATATAGGACTAGGGATGACAAAAAAATCTGTGCCCACGGATACCCATGAATAAAACCTGCGAAAATATCTGCACAGATAGTATAAATGGATACCCGCCACTCGCGGGTATGAGTTTTTTTCTACCCGCTCCTTAATGGGCACGGGTACGGGTATCATAGTACCCGTACCTACGGGTACCCGCTACCCGCTAAACTAAAATAATATATATATCAATCTTATTTTTTGATGAAAACTTCATAAATGATAAAATTATTTATTATAAAAATACCGATAATATAAAATAAGGATTTTATTTGTATTAAATATTCTCTTATAATATATTATATTAATCTACTTTTAGATCTAATTAATCTTGTAGAAACTAGTATAATTTTATTTCTAGATTTTTCAAAAAATAAATGATTTATTTGATAAAACTTCTTATAAAAAATATTTAATTTTAAAAAAAAATTATATTTTTTAAAATATCCATGGGTACCTATGGATATTCACATGTAATAAAAAATCTCACAGGTATTTCTATAGTTGGTGCCCGCTAGGTTTTTAAAGAATAACGGGTAACGAGTTTTTGTAACGGGTAATCACTATCCGTGCCTGCCCCAACTCATTACCAATGCTATATAGGACTAAAACTTAACCCGAGTTCAATGCAGTATTGATTATTTGTTTTAAGATGATATATGCTGTATGTGTAAATCTATGTAAAATTTAAAATATATAGGCAGACTTTGGTAAAAAAAAAAGAAAAAGAAAAAGAAAGCTAAGTATACATTGTGTACTGATATCAATAAAGAGTTTCATAGATTCAAATTGGAGTTTTGTAGACTCGTTCTCAAATTGTAAATGGGTAAGGGTCTATTCAAATACAAAAATTAATGATAAAATATCAATAAATAACGTATGAAATTATCAATTTATCATATGAAATGTCAAAAATTTTAATTTAGTTTTAGATATGAGGTACAAAATAACTATTCTACTAACTTTAGAATTGAAAAAAAAAAAGTGAGATTATAAATTAAGTTAACTTGCAATTTTGGTTTAGTTGAATTTCATTAAAAATATGTCTGTTGTTTAGTTCAAAAAATACATTAAATCCAACCAATATTTTTTATTTATAACTTAAGGACCATGGTTAAAGTGAATATATAGTTTCAAGTCTAGACAGCCAAAAATCAATTAAAAAGTTTTCTGATACTTAATTTTCAATTAATTCGGACATGTTTATTTTTAAATTGGGATAAACATGGTTATATATATATAAAGCTATAAAAATAAATCAATTTTTAATTTATATCTTTCGAGAGAAAGTTTACTTGGATTCCGACAAATTAGTTATTTTTTTAATGTAATGTTATATCACTTTAGTTTTGTCAAATTAAATGGTCTCTTTTATCTGCAAATATTTATCAACATTTATCGAGGAAGGAGTATATAATTTGGAATTAGGTGTATTTTTGTATCAGTTGTTACACTTTTAATTTAAAATGAATTGAATTGCAACCTTCAACACTTTGTTAACACAGAAGAAAGTTTTTTTTTTTTTTTTTTTTTTTAACTCATAAGAAAGTTATCTTGGACCTTGGCAGTGTTGTTGTCGACTATGCAACGGAGATTGGGCAGTTTGATTTTGAAAATAGAAGCATTGGTAACTTTGAAGACAATGAGTTTGTAAGAATTGAAAGCCCCACCGGGACTGAGTTTCAAATTGATACAAACAAACGTGAGGGCTCAAGTATCGATGTGAATGTGCAGTCTTTCTTGGGGGAACACGTGCTAAGTTACCATTCTGTTACTGGGCTTGAATTTGCTTATTGTGTGCACTCGCTTGCTTAGTTAGTACACTAGTTGAAAATTAAAGTAATCTTAGCTAGCAAGCAATGAATTTTGTTCTGTATTAATCGTGATTTGCAACAATATATATGTGGCTAGTGGGATTCAGAATAGACCAAAGAGATCTTTTGTCCTTGGTAACTCTTTTGTTTGTAGGAAAACTAGAAAACACTCACTATTAATTCCAACGGTTTAATGTTCATTTGTGATTTGTGAGATGGAATGGTTTGTTGGTGAATATCTTAGTATATGGCTTATCCTAGACTAATAAGAAGCTGGATTGTGATAATTAGATTGGTTCTTAGACAGTTAGGGAATATGCATTGAATGAAGGTGGATAGGAAACAGTGAGATGTGAGAGGTTTGAAACAGTGGAGCGCCCTATTAAAAACGGAAATATATAAGTTAAAAGGTGTGATTTATGGGTTGTGGGTAACATAAACATACTAAGAACATGGGATTGATTGCAGTAATAATTAACAGCAGTAACATACAGATGGAAGACTAATGAAGTAACTAGAGTTTTGATATTTCACCTATACACGTCAGCATCAGCAATAGTGATCCAACCATCTCTGGACCCTCAACTCTCTATAGAACCTGGAAATGAACTCCTCGGCTGCCTCGTCGACGTGAAAATCCTTCTCGGAGACGTCGTCGTTGAGCATGGATCCCGTGATCTTGACGCGCCTATCGATTATGCCGTCACTTCCGGCGCCGCGGCACAGCCTGACCGCCCGGTGCGAGGGGGAACGGCGGGCGCTTGGGGGAGAGAGCTTCCGGCGGGGGGGAGTCCCGCTGCAGCTGAACTGGTAGTCGAAGGGCGAGACGAAGGAGACGTGGGCGTCACGCGGGCGGCACGTGAGGGCCTGGTGGTGGCGAACGACGACGTGGTTAAGCGCCTTCCCTATGTTCTTCCCTCGCTTCATGACGTCGACCATATCGTGAATGACCTTGCTCTTGGACACACCGTTTTGTATGACGTAGCCAATTAAACGGAGCGTTTTGCAGAGTTTCTCGGGCACGAGTGGTGGCCGATTCGGGTCCATGCACGTGATGTCCACCAGAGGGAAGTGTGTGTCGTGGAGTGGTTTCATGAGTTTGATTAATTAAGTGGTCCAATTAGAGTGACAGTGTGATGGAATTGGTGAAGGAGGGGGTTGGATTGTTGGGGTAGAGGAATTTATAGGAATGAAAAAGGTTGGATAAGGCCACAGAAAATCAAGTTGCTTTGGTTGGTTTCAGGTTGCTGTTACGGATACTCAACTCTAATCATTACAGTTTTATTGTGCATTTCCCTTTCTTCTCTTGTTATTGGATGTTCTTCTGCAATTATTGTGTTATTATTCACATTATTTTGAAAAGATAAAGCCTCACGCTGTAACCTCATTATACTGCAATTCGATAGTAAACTTTCATATTTCTAAACTTCCCACTTTTTCAACTTTATTAACCAATTGTCATTAAATATTAGTATCATTTTTTTATGTTTTTTTACATAAACTGAAATTATAATTTTCTTTTATTTTTTTATCGGACACACATAGTATAAGAGATATTAACTAAATTAAAATACTATACTTATTTAATTTGATGATAATAATATTTTTGTAAAATTAATCTACTTAAAATATTAAATGTTAAATTTTATTATTGTTGTTACTTTTTTTTAATGAAAAGTGTATTCATAAAATTATTTTCTATAAAAAGATCTATAGTATAAAGCGAAAATTTTATTTGAATTAAAAATTTTCTAGGTATATCAAATTAATTTATTTTTTTACTTAATTAATTTTGTAGTAAAGAATTATAAAGTTAATCTAGTGATAAAGTTTATATTTAATTGTGTACTTCCCTTTCTTCTCTTGATATTGAGATAATTTAATGAAGAGATGAGTGTTACAAGTAGGGTGCATTTTCTTTTAGGGAGCTATTGGAAAAAGTGTCTCATTGGTTCATGTATTGTGATTTGTCTCTACGAATGGACTAAGGTATACTTTTGGTGGGGGATGACAACAGTATTTCATAATAATTTTTAAATGTTTTGTTTTAAGTATCTAGGTCTATTGATGACTCCAAAGAGATGAGGAGAGTTTGGTCATTCATTTAGTGCGTAGGTCTATGACATATTTAAAATGCGAGAAATGTATATATTTTCAAGGGTCAAATTCTTCAATTTGACGATATCATCCATGCTGTTCAATTGAGTTCCTGAGAATGTGTTATGCAATCAAACATACATCACATTTGTTTCCAGACTGGGTCACGAATCCATCATTAATTATGTGTATAGAGCTCCTCTTGTTTTACTCCTTATAGCGCATGCACTACTTGTATTTTTTGTATAACTTTTTGCTTTGAAATAAATAAAAAAAAAAAAGTTCACAGGGAGAAGTTAGTGAAAAAGGGAGATAATGTGTTTTAATTCTTTCATTAATAAAACTAATAAACTAACACTTAATATTTTCCTATGAAAAATCTTGTAGAAAATAATATAATTTTATTTATAGATTTATTTGTTTGATAAAATTTCATATAAAATATATATTTTAATTATTTTTTCAAATATCCGTGAATATCCATTCGTTGATACTTGTGATATTTTTTTTTTAAATAGGTATCCTACATGTAACATTTGCAATTTAATTATTATATATTCTTTACTGGAATTCTGAAAAACCTCTACGAATTCATTCACATGTTATGTGATTGCATGCCACTTTATTTTGTCAATTCATTTTTTTATTTTTATATCTATAACTATTATAAAAATTTAGATGTCTTTTTTATTTAAACATTTTAAAAATTTATACTCCAATTTTGTCTTAAAATAATTTGGATATTTAAATAGTCAATATTTTAAAGTAGATATAATTAATTTTGAATTTTACATAGCCACCAAGTGTCTTTTTCCTGTTCCAGTAATTAAATAAAACAAGTCCCTGGCGGCCCAGCATGAAGGCCTCATGGTTAGATGGGAATTGATTATAAGTGGAACTTACACACCACCAACCCAAAGTCCCCAAACTGGTGGCAACTTTGTGACCTTTGAGTGACCACTGTGTGTGGTGTGGACCCATGGCGTGTGTAGTGTAGGATAGTAGAATACTCGAGTGAGGTTTTTCTTTTTCATATTTTATTATAATAAGGAATACACAAATATAAAGTATATATAAACCGTGGAAAAGCAATAGTACTGACTCACAGATTACGCACATAATTATAAATTAGGTATTATGGAGGGGTCTCCAAATAACAACTTTTGGTTAGGCGTAAGTTTTCCTTTAGCCCTACATTATCCATATTTAATTTCCAACTTACATGTAAAGCCTATATATATTGCAGACTTTGTTTATTTTATTTCCTCGTATGGCCTACTGTCATGATGATAGTATCAATTATCAGGAATCCTATAGAACTTTTATCTAGTCGGTGATGGAATTATGTATTCTATAGGTATCTGACAATTCAATTATTTAAAAGAAAAATCCTTTATTTGTTCTTATCGAAAGTAGTCATCTACAAAAATTGGTTTAGATATTCCACCACTTTGTACTTTATGCTACTATTTTAATGTTTCGAATTATCTTTCTTTTGTTCCAGCGATGATCGAGGATATATGCTCGATCGGCTATAGTGAACATGTTGTTTGTGTATAGGAAATTTCTGGGTCACCCTCCTTCAAAATTTAAACTGGCGCGCACCAATATTCCATGAACTTAAAGCTAGCTTGAATTAATGAAGTAGGTCATTCGATCACCCAAAAGTAAAATAAAATGAAGCAGGCATGCATACTCTCGAAAACTTCTGCTCTCGCTACATATATTTTGAACGATTTTAGAAAATGAAATATATTAATTAATTAGCGGTAAAATAGTCCAACTTTATATTATATAATTCCATTTTTCAAAGAAAAAATGCACGCAGTGATGAGAAGAGAAATATGTAATAATATAATTGATGTGATGGGAAAAAATAAAAAAGAAAAATTGATGAAGAATAGTAAACCTATGCTATACAATATGGTATAATTAAATAAATTAAGAAAGTGGGGAGGGGCAAGGTCGTGTTTGAATTCTACTTAATTTGCAATTGCAGAGGACGTATATATGTGTGTGATTCTCACAGAAAACCAGATTAACAGCGATGGGAAGTCATTTTCTGTGGGTCGTGATCATGATTTCATTCAGTTGATTCTTTCGGTCATCGATATAGCTGGCCTGGTTCCAATTTTTATTCTCCCACATGCAACGAACTACTTATCGCTAGAGACTAGAGTAAAGCCCGACTAGTTTGCATTTACAGTTTTCTTTTTAGTATTTTCAGTAAGTTGTGCTCGTGCATCATATCATTTCGCTGATCTTATAGTCATTTTCAATTAGTCGTGATCATGATTTCATTCAGCTGATTCTTTCGGTCATCATTTGCCAAGTTCCAATTTTTACTCTGTACATGTACACACACTTGCAACTTCTTATTATAAGAGTATTTATGTAATTTTTGTATTATCAACATATATGAGGAAAATTAAGTTTATGGTTATGTAATCATCTTCAATTCTATCAACTCATGTTGGATAGATTCTAGACACGCACCATTAGGAGGATTTTCCCCACTACTAATTCCAAGAACTTGTTCCCTTAATTATATTTCTGTCTAAATGAGTGGAATAACAAGTAAATTTTGTAGTGCAAAGAAAATTATAGTGATAGTCTCCCAAGGATTTTTTTATCATTATCAAGTAATTGAAAAGTTTAGTAAAGGGCCCGAGGCTTAAAATAAATTGTATATAATTAAGAAATAATTTAATAAAATGATGGTTATAAAAGGAAGGAAATGCTCTAGGTGGTTGACTGATTTGCAATCAATTGAGTAAGGAAGGCTAGGAGAAGAGGGACGGTGGTCCCAACACATTACACGTTAGTTGGGGAATGTGAGTGATACTCTGTTTTGGAAGGATAATTGGCTAAAGGGATGATGAGTGCAAAGTTTTCTACACTATTATTGGCAAGTGCACAAGTCGTATGTAGTTACCAATAAATATTGGGTCGATTCTACAAGGACTTAGATGAAACTTCAGAAAGATCAAGCATTTCTACTTGTACGAGAAAAATTATAAATTTAACTAACACTACTAAACATAAAGTAAATAAATGCAAAAATAAATATAAAAGGCAATTACATGTATGCGATTCGATTGGGTTTGATTTCACTAAATCTCCCTTAAGTGTATAAATGAACTCATAACCCTCATTTACTACCCATATTTCCATTACCCTTAAAAATATCATTAACTTGTATTAAGAAAATGAGCTCAAGATGGTAAGTGGGTCTTACTCTCGCTCGAGTAGTAAAACTCATTAGGAACTCTTCTCATTTTACAAGTCAAAATCCTCTCTCAAGCTCATTCAACAAGTAAAACTCACGAAATATATGAAAGTGAAGTATAAGGTAAAAAAAACACCAGCATTGAAAAATAAACTTAGATTAAAAACACAAAAATACATAAGAGTTAAAGTTCAATTATATCAAATCCAAACTAAATAACAACCTAACTAACCATCATGATGGATGAGCGTGAAGGATGAACGAAGAAGGGTCTAGAGCATGCCCTAGGCTAGCAAGTTGTGCAACCCCCACAACTGAATGAAACTTAGCCTTTTATATTTTTCAATTTAAAACACTAGTACCCAGTGGTCAAAAGTGGTTGTTGGGCACCATAACTCCTTAGGCACGAAGTTGTATATGCGTTGGACGGCGGTGAACATGGCTACTGGATGCCCATCATTAGATGCAGATGGCTCTCGGCTGATGGGCACTCAGGCTTAGACGTGCAAATAAATTTTCTAATTTTTTTTCGCTTCTTTGTTCTTTCTCAAAACCTATCTCAAAACAACTAAAAACAGGAGAATAAATGTAAAATATACATAAATTAAATCCTATACCTAAATTCTTAGAGAAATATAATTTTAAGATAAAAAAGAGGAAAACAAGATCTTAAATAAGAAAGAATTATGATAACTGCTCTATTTTACCTATGTAAAAATAGGTAATTTAAGTAGTATTAAACTCCCCCCAAACTCAAAGTTTTGCTTTGTCCTCAAGCAAAAGCTCACTTTAGTACAAACATATAAACAACAATGCGGACAACATGCATGCTAACACAATACTAACACAGAATGAAACAATGACACAATGCAACTAAAGACAAAATGCATTGGAACAAACACATATGAACAACATCACAAAACACACAGTCAAAACTCACATCCTACCCTTTATCAGCTAATGAAAATTGAATTCTCCCAACAAAAATCAATCAAACTATATTGGCCACAATGAAAATAAGGCTTCACCCTGCAAAAGTATATTCAAGTAGCAAGCAATGTAAATCACGAAATTCAAGCAAGCTCACCGATAAGGTGTTTCTCTCCACACAATTTTATAAGGATAAAACATTTCACTCATGCGCCTCTATGCAATCACAAGAGTCAACTTTGCTTTGCATCTCAACTAAATCACAACTAATGCATGCACAAAGATATCATAAAGGCTTTATTAGGCTTGTAGCTTGATTGGGCTAAAAGAAAAATTGGTTTTTTCCAGAAACAAATCAAGAAGGGTTGAAAAAGGCATATTCAATGAAGTCGGTTCACCCTTTTACATATTCATTAATCCTAAACCCAAAATTTCAGCTAGCATCATTGAATTTTCTCAAATATTTACAATAAGCACCACCTCTTATCGTCAATCACCAACCACCACCTTCGATCGCCAATAACTGATCGCCACTTTCAACGACTGTCCTGATCGCTACCTCCAACTAGTGTTTTGGTTAAGATTTGAAAACAATGTTTTAAATTTGGAAACAAAAATAATGTTGTTTTTAGAATTTCAAAAACTTAAAACCAAAACTAGTTTTTGTTTTTATAAATTTCAAAACTAGAAACCAAAAACCACCCTGAACGGGACCTAAAGTAATAATATTCTCTGGCTTAAAATAGCTATTAATTTTTAATAAAAAATTTCATTGATTTATAAGTATATAATTTCCAATTCTTAATCCAATTATTATTTTATTCTGAAATTAACTAGAATCAATCATTTTCATGTGGACTTCTATTGAAATTGAGCATCGTTAGTTAGATGATCGAATGCATTTTACATCTCCAAACTAATTTTTAAATTAATTTTTTACCAAACCAATTATAAATAGGGATGGAAAAAACACTCATACCTATAGGTACCGTCCAAACTTGCTCCAATTTTGACAGATATGAGGGTAAGTATAGGCATTACTTGATGTATCTGCCCCAATTTTTACGGGTATCATTAATAAAGCATAACATGCCTTATTAATTTCAAATAGAATATATCAAATCAAGCATTCAACATATTTGTCAATAATACAAATTCTCAGTTAGATACAACGTACCAATCCAAAAAAAATTCACAATCAATATCCAAGAAAAAAAAAAGAAGGGTTAATTTGACACAAAGTAAGTTAAGCCCTCAATGAAGGCTAGGGTACCAAACCGAGTCAACCTATCTTGTTTTGGCGGATCAAAATGAGCAGTGACGAGATGACCCATCATAGTTAGGCGGGCAAAACCACTTGGTTTACCTCGCTATTAGGTGAGTTGACGGGTAAGCGAGTCGACCTATCAAAATTTTGAATTTTTTTTTTCAGTTATATAGAATTTCATTTAAAAAATAAATTTTTATTTTCTCAAAAAAAATCATGATTTAAGAAAAATAAATAGAAAAATCACAAAATAGTAAACCTTACATAATTGTTTTGTTATTTTGACAATATTAAGCTTTTGCAAAAACAAATGATGAATAAATTCATGACAAAGTTTATTTTATTTTCTTAACAAAGTCATTTTTATAAATTCTACTTAACAATTTATTTTATATTTTAATTATTATAATTATTTAATTAATTTATATAAATATTATAATTTTAAAAAAAATATAATATTGGTGGACTAATGGGCCGCTTGGCCCCGCTTTTGACTCACTAAATTGACAGGGTAGGTGTGATGGACCAAAACATGTTGATGGACTAAAAACACTAGCTCGGTTTGCCAAAATTAATTAGGGTGGGATGACTGTCCGATCCACCTGAGTCACTCCGTTTTGCCACTTCTAATAAATGTTTCACATAAAATCCTTAAACAAAAGAAGAAAAAAAACACAAATATTAAAATAAAAAAAAATCCCCAATGAAAATACCCCTCATGAGATTACTTCCTCTCTATATATATATATATGTTCCCAAAAAGTATGTATATATGAAATCTTTCTGGGATGAACTAAAGTTTGTGTACAAAACATTGTTCTACTAGATGTTGATTAATTTCACAAACTAATTTCACAAAAGTTAGTAATTATATATAGAGTAAGACAAACCGACTGAACTCTAAGAATTATTGACCTCGTCGATGGCTAAATTGACTTTTAATGTTTTCATGAAGGTTATATATATAACCTTATCCCTGAAATTTGAGCACTAGTCCTATGTTCTTTAGATATCTACAACTGAAGTTATTTTCAAAATGTATACTAGTTCATGATGAGGTTAGAGCGTGGATTGGCCTATGATTCTGATTTAACTATGTCTAAATTAAATTGGATTGTAGAATAAATTGGCTAACGTGGTACAAATTATCGTAGCAAAAATTATCCAATAACATGATTCGTGCAAAAATTCATAACAATATTGTGATCATAAAACAATTACCTTGTGATGATGTGAGCAAATTTTATAACTACAAAAACTGGTAGAGTATTTAATGTCTGAATGTGTCTTTTTCATTGGCTTTTATTCTTAGCAACTTTTTATTGGCCTTCACTTTTAGCAAAATTTAAAAGTTTGAATCGGCAGGTCTGGTGGGCACAGGTGGGTACCTACAATGACACTCCAACGCTCAACTTAATGTGAGCTCAACCTTAGGATAAGTCAAAGATGTTGTTAAGTGTCAGTAATAGTAGTAGTATATTAATGAGTTTTTAAACCTATACTTGTTACATTCTATTTATAGTATTTATCTTTTACTTGTAAATGATGACTCAGATTATCTTTATTTGTAAAAGATAATTAGGGTTTACTTTTACCCGTAAATGATGATTTGGATTTATCTTTATCGTGCCATGTTGAAGGTAGGCCTAACCTTGAATAGAGATCCAACCTGGGGCTGGGGATTCCTCTGGTAGGGGCAGGGGATTCCTTCTGGTAGACAACCCCACCAGTGTTAAGGAGCGAAGTGACAAAGACATTATTAGTGTTAAGGAGGTAGACCATATAGCAGTAGATTCGACCAAGGGTACATACGGTACACAACCCTTCCAACGTCAAGAAGAAAAGTTATGAAGACGTTATTAGTGTCAAGGAGGTAGACCCGGTAGGTGGTAGATTCAACCAGGGGTATATCCGGTACACAACCCCTCCAGCGTCAAAGAGCAAAGCGACAAAGACGTTCTTAGCGATGCAATGGGTTGGGTTGTCGGGATAAATGCACTGTGGGTAGGATTGGTCTTGGGGTAGGTACAGTGTGGTGCGGTATACATCTTTGCATTTTGATTTTCGCCTAAGTACTACCTTACCTGGGCTGTTTGACCAGGAGACTATCTTTGATTGTTTGATTCTGTCTAAGGTACTTCCTTGTGTGGGTTGTTCGACCAAGAAGGTACCCTTTGCTTGTTTGGATTTTCAAGAGGTATTGCCTTGATCGGCCTATTTGGCCAAGAGGGTATCCTTTGCTTGTTTTGATTTTCTAGAGGTATTGCCTTGCTTGCCTCTTTGGCCGGGAGGGTACCCTTTGGTTGTTTGGATTGTCAAGAGGTACTACCTTGCCCAGGCTATTGGGTCAGAAAGGCACCATTTGCTTGGTTGCTTTGTCAAGAGGTACTGCCTTGTCTGAACTGTTTTGCCAGGAGGGTACTATTTGCTTGTTTGGATTTTCCATAGGTACTACCTTGCCTAGGCTGTTTGGCCGAGAGGATACCCTTTGCTATTATTGGGTAATGCTCTAGGTTCATGGAAATGCAAGAAACAAGATGCATCTTCCAAGTTATCCACTAAAGAAGAATATTGTGTCGTGTCTACTGCATGCTCTGAAATAATTTGGTCACAAGGTCTTCTTGTAGAACTTGGATTCTCTCAAATCTTATCCGCTACATGCCGACTACACAAGTGCCAATAAATTGTAGCAAATCTAGTTTATCATGAATGCACAAAGCATGTTGAGGTTGATTGCCACTCTATCCGAAAAGCCTATGATCGCAGAATCATCACTCTACCTCATGTCTTAACATTTACGCAAATTGTTGACATTTTCACTAAAATGTTGACACATCAACAACACAATCTCCTAGTTGGCAAATTGATGCTTGTAAACATACCAACATCAATTTGAGGAGGGATGTCAATGGAATTGATGAGCTAGACCTATAAATCTAGTTAAGTCTATGCGATTGTATTAGTTGTAACTTTGTAACTATTATTCTCTCCTTAATTAGGATAAACGTAAATATAGTAGTTTAGCTAATTACTGGCCTAAAAATCAGTTTGTATTAAAATAGTAGGTGCATGCTCACAACACAAGTGCAATACAAATTGCAACAAATCTAGTTTATCATGAATGCAAATTCGAGAAGCCTATGATTGCAGAATCATCACTCTAACTCATGTCTCAACATCTATGCAGATTGTTGACATTTTCACTAAAATGTTGACACATCAACAACACAATTTCCTAGTTGGCAAATTGATGCTTGTAAACATACCAACATAAATTTGAGGGGGGATGTCAATGGAATTGATGAGCTAGATGTGTGTGTGTAGGGGGGGAAGGGAGGAAAAGAGACAATTTTGACCTATCACTTTTTTGAGTTTAACAGTTTGTTCAGCGAAAATATTTTTGGTTTAGGTTTTTAGTTATTTTCCAACAAGTTTTCATCCAATTTCAAAAATAATAAAATTTGAGTTTTAGATTTCTATTTCTGTTTATATTCAAATTCATTACTTGACATTACTTATCATCACTATCCGGTTGTCATCGCTCGTCACCCTCGACTAATGGTCACCGACTGCTACATCCAATCGACAGTCATAGTCCGTTACCTCTAATTGACAATCACCTTTAACCAACAGTCATTAGCCACTACCTCTAACCAGTGGTCATTAGCTGCCAACTTTAACCAGCGGTTACTAGCGGCCACCTCTGATCGAAGGTCATTGGCTGCCATCCTAGCGTAAAAGTGGCACTAAGGAAAGAAAATAGGGAAATTTAGCCCTAATCTGATTGTATGGAGCTGCACCCATCGATGATCACCTTTGACTATCGGTCATCAACCCCTACGTCGACTGATTATCATTAAGCATCACCTCTGATCGATGGTCATAGGACGCCACCTCCAATCGACTGTCATCGACTACCACCTCTGACTAACGGTTATTAACTGTCACCTTTAACAGATGGTCATTGACTGCCACCTTTATTCAACAATTATCGATCGCCACCTCTGATTGACTGTCACTTCCAATAGATTATTACCAGTCCCCACCTACAATGAACGTTCATCGACTGCTACCACTAATGGATGCTCACTGATCACTATCTCTGATCGGTTATTACCTCTAATTTTTGGTCATCGACCCCTACCTCGATTGGTGATTATCGGCTATTACCTCCATTGGCGATCATGGGCCCCTACCTCCATCAGCAATCACCAGCCTCCACCTTCAAGACTGACTGATACCTTCTATTATCGGCCACTTTATCGATTTTCAATCTCTAAAGAGGAAAGATTGTAGTGTGGTGAAGATTTTAAAATAATGTTTTAAATTTAAAAACCAAAACAATGTTTTTAAAAGGCTAAATTACCATCGGTGTCCCCCTATTTAGGGGGTAGCTCATTTTGTGTCCTCAATTTTTTTTACACACCTTTTGTCCTCCAACTTTTTCAAAATTTTAATTTTTGCCCTTCCGTTAGATTTAGGTCATTGACCATTAAAAAGAAACGTTGACTTGCATAATTTAGTGACGTGACATCGTTATTTTGTAATTAAGAGTTAATTAAAATGTAATTAAGAGTTAATTAAAATGTAATTAATGATTTGTGAATGTTAATTTTAAAATATAGAAAATGGAACCAAGCAAGAATCAAATCCAAGTTTTGATAGTGAGAATGCTAGAGCCATTCCACTAGACCAAATACCAACATCAAGGCAGGACTTGAACCCAGACCTAGAAATAAAAGTGTTAATCTCATACCACTAAACCAAAAGTCATTGTTAGTTTTTTGTGAAATTCAAATTTAGTTAAATTAATCATGTGACAACGTTAATTTTAAAATATAGAGAAATTGGACAAAGTAAGATTCAAACGTATGACGTATGAGAGTGCTAAGACGATGCCACTAGATAATAGGTCCACATTAGTTTTATTGTGCATTTTCCTTTGTTTTGTTTTACTATTCTAAGTCATTATGTTGTAATTTTTTAAATAGAAAATTTTTTTAAATTCTAAAAGCTACTTAGCTTCATTTTATGTTAAATTTATTTGGAATAAGATTTTATTTTTAATTTTATATTTTAGTAGTTACTTTAATTTATAATTTTCAAATTTTAATTTAAATTTTAGTTCTTAATTTAATTTCTATCTTTATTTTTAATTAGATTTTATATTTTATTTGCATATTTTAATTTTAAATCTATTTTAGGTCATTTTGTGTTGTAGATTTTATTTGTGTTTTTGAAACTAAAATTAAAAGTTGAAATTAAAATTTAAGGGTTAGCAACTAAAACTAAAATTTAGTTATATTAACAACAATATAAAATTTAAAATCTAATTGAAAATAAAGACATAAATTAAAATTAAAAATTAAAATTAAAAATTAAAATTTCTCCATTTAGGAGGTTGAGGACTGGATGAGATGTTGGATGGGGTGATTGAGGGTGGGATTGTGGGTAGGCATGACAATAGGGTACAACAACCCGGATCTATCCCTTTTTTTTTAGAATTTAAAAAATTTCTCTATTTAAAAAATTTACAACATAAATTATTAAGAATAGTAAAACAAAACAAAGAAAAATACATAATAAAACCAATATGGACCTATTGTTTAGTGACATCGTCTTAGCACTCCCAGAAGTCCTAGGTTCGAATCTTACTTTGTCCAATTTCTCTATATTTTTAAAATTAGTGTTGTCACATGATTAATTTAACTAAATTTTAATCTCACAAAAAAACTAATAATGACTTATGGTCTAGCGGTATGAGATTACGGAAGGACAAAAATTAAACTTTTGATAAAGTTCGAGAGCGAAAGAAAGAAATTTGGGGGCACACGGAAGGACAAAAATTATACTTTTAAAAAAGTTGGAGAGCGAAAGAAAGAAATTTGGAGGCACAAAGTGAACTACCCACTAAATAAGAGACACTGACAATAATTTAGCCTTTTTAAAAATTTAAAAACTTAAAAATCAAAACTAAATTTTATTTTTATAAATTTCAAAACTAGAAATAAAAAACTACTCTAAATGGTCCTAAATGAAGAACTGATTTTTCAAGAAGAACACTTCTTCCATCATAAAGAATCAGTATCCTTCTACCATGGTCGTTTTTATAAAGAATAATGATTTTTATGGTTAAGAACCACTGATCCGTAAAATATTCTAATAATATCTCTTAAGCATTAGGTGTTTTATATGTACTCAGGGGTTACCCTTCCAACTTAGATTCTACATAGATAAAACTAATTACCAAAAATAATAAATTATTTATATATTTTTTATTTTAATATCATTTTTAGAAAATCTAAAGTAATATTTAGTCTAAAATGTAATTTAATTTAAAAGGTTCTGCTTATACAGTAAAAAAAAAGATTGTGCTTGTCAAAAAAATCTTAAATTAAAATACAGTAACACATGGCATTAAAAGACGAGACCTACCAAAAAAATTACTTCCCCGTTGATCACGAATATTCTAATCGATTATGCCCAATGTTTTCAAAACTCGAATGGCATTCAACCTCGAAGTATTAAATTAGGGTTTAAAGGTTTAATCACGAGTTAATAAAATATTATTTTTATATTTTATTTTTATTAATATAAAAATATATTAAGTAAATAATAAGTTATATATAATTTATAACACACAAATATAATACATATTAATAAGTTTAAGGGTTGTTGCTTTTATAATATTAAAGAGAGGTAAAATTTCATATTGTTTAAAATAACATTTTGAGAGATATTTATATTTTAAATTATAATCAACACTTCATAATTTGTAAAAATTTATTTTAAATATTTTTTATTTCAAAAATATCTTAAAATATATCTCATTTGTGTACCTAAAATATTAAAATAAAAAAAATGATTTTTATGATTTTTATATTTTTTTCCTTTTTTTTAGAAAAAAAAAGGGCTAACGTTTGAATGGTCTATTCTTGATCAATTTAGCCAGTTTTTTACCAATTCCTTACATTCCCCATTTTTTAGAAACAAACACTAGTCGAATTCCATATATTTATAAAAATAATTTAAAGACAAAATTCACGTATAAAGAAAAAAGAAGATAAGAAATCTGTATTTAAATAAATTCTTTTCCTAACAAAAATTAACATTTCTCTAAAAATAAATCTCAATATATCAATGCATGTTGTACTTTTTAATTCCTATTCTTTTAAATTTCGAAAACTCCATGTACCATTGTTTTATTTTTACTATCCATAATGCGGATCCAATTTTTGTAGCAATTTTTATATTTTTTTTATAAGCAATTTTTATATTACTTATAATAACAAAGGACACTTCAATATATATTAATAACTATTTTTTTTTTCATTCTTTACCTTTTCTCTCTCTTTTTTCGTTATCTCTTGCACTTTTTAGTTATAATAAGGTGGAAGATTTTTCTACTTTTATATACCAAAATGAAAAAAAAAAAATTATACAATTACTCACTGTTGTATTATTTACCTAAATAACCAATTTGTTAAGATGATTTATTTTTTTATATAAAAATATATAAGAAAATAGTTGATGAGCAACAAATCTTTTATAGGGTGTTTTCTTTTCAGATTTGTTTTTTTAGTCATTTTTTAAAATGTTTAAAATTTATTTTTTATTTATACATAGTGTTTTAAATCATGAATTTTAAAATTAAAATTTTTAGTTAATTTATATTTATATTTTATTTTATTTTATTTTATTATGTGTTTTATTTTTACGTTGAATATTTTTTTCATTGATTTAATTTTTAAACGCTTTCTGATTTGTTTTTTAGTTTATATTTTTTAAGTTAAATTTTTAAACATGTTTTATCAAAATATTTAATTTTCTTTTAGAAACATTCAGTTTAAAAATCTTACATTAAACTGAAAATAATCATGAAGCACTTAAAAAAATTAAAATAATGGAAAAGAAACACAACATAAAAATAAAATATAGAAAAAAAAATACAAAGTATTTCAAAGTGAAACAGATAAGCATTTTAAAATTTTTTTAAGTTATTTGTATTATTCATTTTGTTTTTTATGTGTTTTATTTTTATGTTTTATATATTTTCTGCTATTTTAAATTTTTTTAATGCTTTATAATTTATTTTTCAGTTTAAAGTTTTTATATTAAGATTTTTAAATCTAATATTTCAAATTAATTGGTAAAACGTGTTTAACAAATTTAACTTAAAAAATATAAACTAAAAAATAAATTACAAAGCTCTTAAAAAAATTAAAACAATGAAAAAAGATACACAAAGTAAAAATAAAATATAAATAACTAAAAAAACTTTAATTTTAAAATTATGATTTAAAATAATATACATAAATAAAAAAATCAATGTAAAATAATTCAAAAAATTGACTAAATTTCTTTTAGATTTGTTTTAATTGTTTTTATATATACGTATGTTTTTCTAAAATATGATTTTAAAATTTTTTAAAGTTAATTTGTATTTAATTTTATTTTTATGTGTTTTATTTTTATGTTGTGTATATTTTTTATTATTTTAATTTCTTTAAAATTCTTTGTAATTTATTATTTAGTTTAAAGTTTTTAAATTAATATTTTTAAACAAAATATTTCAAATTATTTTTAATTTATTTTGCTAAAAATCGTTTAAAAAACTTAACTTAATAAATATAAACTAAAAAGTAAATTACAAAACTTTTTAAATAAATTAAAACAACAATAAAAGATACAATACGTAAAAGAAAACACATAATAAAACTTTATGATTTATTTAAAAATAAAACACGGAAAAGATACACATTTTAAAGATTTTTTTAGTTAATTTGTATTTCAGTTTGTTTTTTTACTTTTTCATTTTTATGTTGTGTATCTTTTCATTATTTTAATTTTTTAAATGCTTTTTTAATTTTTTTTAAGTTTAAATTCTTTAAATAAATATTTTTAAACCTAATGTTTCAAATATTTTTAAATTATGATGATAAAAGTGGTTGAAAAATTTAACTTAAAAAACATAAACTGAAAAATAAATTAGAAAGTATTGAAAAAAAAATGAAAAATAAAAGTTGGATGAGTTTGGTGAGGAGAGCAGTATTAACTGGCGTGATGCGTAGAATAAGAATATTTGGTTGACTATATGTGCAGCAATAATTAGAGAAGTAGGATGACAGAGGAAAAATGGCAAGGTAAAGCCGTGGCTGAGCTTGCAGGCACAGACGCAGAACTGGTATGGGAAGCCTTAGAGGATTTCTGCAACCTACACAAATGGATGCCCATAGAAACATGTTACCAAGTTGAAGGGGTTGCTGGTGAACCTGGCCTCATCCGCTACTGTGCTTCCTCTGTTCAACATGATTTTCCTGTTTCTGATTCTGCCAACACAACAACCATCAAGTGGGCCAAAGAGAAGCTACTTGCCATCGATCCTGTCCAACGCTCTTTGTCCTATGAAATTGTTGATAACAACGTTGGATTTGCGTCCTATGTCGCCACCATAAAAGTGCTCCCAATCCACTCACATGGCTCACAGATCGAGTGGGCCTTTCTCTGTGATCCAATTCAAGGCTGGACTATCCAAGATTTGAAGTCTTATCTTCACTCCTCTCTCCACTTCATGGCCAACAAGCTTCAGCTTGCACACCCCACACACTCAACTCAACCTTAGGATTTCAGATCCATGTCTGAATAAATCTGCTGCTGCCTCCGCCTCTCATTCATAAGACGGTGTGTGCTGTTTCCAACTTCCTATTATTGTTTTTGGTATCTCTATGTGCCTAATTCCTAAAATAAAATATACTTCTAATTTCATATATCTCTGTAGAGGAAATACATAACATGAAAACTATGTATTAAATTATCTTTCAGCTCTTTTATCTCATGCTTAATCCTCCCTTTCTCTTACTTAGAAAATGATAGGAAAATTTTATCTAAAAATACTTTAAAAGAAAAAAATGTAAAAACAATTTTTTCATAAGCTAAAATTTGTTTATTATATGCTAATATCTTAAAGCTATTTCATATATTTTTTTTAAAAATGTGAATTTTTTTACAAATTAGCTTATGAAAAAGTTCCACATATTTTCAAATAAACTATGAAAAAGTTTTTTAATTTATTTTATTTCTATTCTTTTATTTATATTCTTTCCTTAAAAGTATTTCTAGAAAACTAACTCAAACATACACCTAATCTTCTTTATCTTCCTATTAGTTTTTTTATAGAAGTAACACCATAGGTTAGTCAAATGTTCCAACCTAAAAACTTGTATTTTAAGTTTCAATCATAAATTAAATTTGGGTCTTTTGTTAGTTTATAAAAGTCTATACAAATCGAGTTAATTCAAACATGCATTTAATTTTCTTTATCTTCCGTTTAGTTTTTTATAGAGTAACACCATAGGTTATTAGTCAAAGTCAAATGTTCCAACCTAGAAACACTAATAAAATATACGGTTGTGTTTTTAAGTTTCAATAATAAATTAAATTTGATTCTTTTGTTAGTTTATAAATGTCTATGCAAATCGAGTTAATTCAAACATGCACTTAGTCTTCATTATCTTTCGTTTAGTTTTTCTTATATAGGTAACACCGTAGGTTAGTCAAATGTTCCAACTTAAAAACACTCACTAAAATATAGATTTTTTTTTATATACCAAATATTGATAGTTAATATGTTAGTTTTTGTTAATAGAAAGATTTTATTTTATGACTTGACATACAACTCCCACAATATGGTGAACTTAATCATATATATGAGCATGGATCAAAATTTAGCCATTAGCACACTTACCATAATTAGGGGTGGTTATATGAGCTTATCCAGCCCGTTTAAGCCCGACTCGCAAAATTTGTATTTTAAATGAGTTAGATAAGTCTGATTCGTCAAAATAAATGAACTTTTTCTAAGAATCTAACGAACTAGTCCGCAAATGCGTAAAGACTTATACATTTTTAAAAAATAATTTTAAAAAATTATAATATTTACTAAACTATAATATATCATACTAAAAATTATATCATTATTTATAATAATCTAAAATACTAAATATTTTGAATATTAAAACTCTAAAATATCACAATTAACAATAAAAAAATTACATTAACACAAACTAAAATGATAAATTTGTACTTTTAAATGGGTCACGAGCCAAGCCTGTGAGCCCATGGACTTAACTTGCAAAATCCATGAGTTTCACAGACCAGACTCAATTTTTTTATAACTCTTATTGTTAAAAAAAAAGGATCCAAAACCCGCATGAACTTGAGAGTCCACATACCGATTTGTGGTAATGAGTCCATATATCCACCCTTAACCATAGTATAGTGAAGTAAGACAAAGTTTTGTAGCTAATATTTTGGAGTTCTTCATTCTAAGAAATAATTTCAATCAATGTTAGAAAAACACTTGATTGACATTTTATAAAAAAGCATTGACAAAAATCGGTAAAAAATAACCTTGATCCTGGTTAATGTCAACAAAAAATATTTTAGTTAATGTCAAACAAAAAATAACCTCAATAAGTCTCAGTAAAAAAAAAAAGGTTTGAAGAATTTCAAATTCTTATTTTTTTTTAAAGAAATTTAAAATTTTATAATTTTAATTAATAAAAAACTTTAAAATTATTAGAATTTCAATTTCATTTAAAATTAGTCATTCAAACAATATATTTCCTCACAAAGTATTTAAAATGTTTAAATAAAATAAATTCTCCTCTTATAATTCTCTACGCCGTAAGTTTTGTTTACACCCTTAAATAATTGTTTTAGATATGTGATTTATGCAATTTAGAACATTTATTGAAGATTGTGTAAAACACAAATCTAAATTACCATTTTGTAGGAAATTTTAAAAATTTTTCATGATAATCCAAAATAGCTATTCTGTTCTACACTAAGAAACAACTATTCTAGCTGACATGTATAGATTTTATAATATCCGGATCAAGTTTTCCGGCTGGTAAGCTGAATCAAGGCTGAGTTTTGTGGAAGCACTGTAATATCATCTCGGGATTGCACATTGAATTATGAATGCGTTTTGGTCAAATAGTGGGAAGCATTAGTGTAGGAAATAATAAATTCTAGGAAGCACTATGCATTTGGGTTTGTGGGAATTGGGGTGGAAATAGTTAGGCTATTTCATATTTGTTGGAAGCCTGTGCCAGTATAATTCGGCCCGACCGTTAATAAAAAATATCAGGTTCAAACTTTTTAAAAAGTTTTTTTTAGTTAAACAAACAAGATCAAAGACTTTATAAAAAAAGTTCATTAAGATTACCAGATTATCCTAGTTAGCAATAATATTATTTTAATAAAAATGTTATTATTATTACTAGCAAAAACACAGAAAAGGTAGCGCCTGTGTATTCATATTTCTACTTTATGTTATAACAATTTTAGAGTTTTAATTTAATATATTTTTTAATAACATGATAGAATATAAATGATTCACTCTGTCAGTTTGTGTATAATAATTCTAGTTAGTATGCTTTTTGTTTATGTAAAAATGATAGAAACATGTCAAATTATCGATGAATATGCCAGATTTGCAATGAATTTGAGAAAATAGAGAGAGAAAAAAGTTTGAATAGAATTCAACATCTTGTCACGCATATGTATTCGTATTTCTATTAAAAATATTTATGATCGAAGGTATACATATATTAATGATGTTTAAAGAAAGTTGATATGTGGTAACGTAGAAATTTTGAAGATGTGCATTTATTAACATGAGAAAAGTCATAAAATGTTTAAAAGGGTAAAATAGTCATAAAATATGAATACCAAAATGATGTGATCTTTGATGATTACGTTCCCAAATGATCATTTCTAAGGTCACTTGGAAGGGAAATAAATTTATGGAGAGGAAAGGAATGGGGTGAGGCGCCACAAATACTAGGTTTGATAAGTCAAAGGGGAGAGACCACAAGGGAGGGGTCCCTTGATAACTCTTAGAAGCTCTCACAAAGGAGAAGGGGAGACACTCAAAGGTAAGAACCTCACAACCAATATAGTCTCTAGGATTAAATTCAAGTGTAAAAAATACAAGTGAGGGGAGAAGCTCCTATTTATAGAGGTAGCTAACCTCTTGAACAAGATAACTTAAAAAAGAAGGGCTAGAATTAAAAGGAGAGATATAAGGGAGGAGGATTGAGAAACAATTCCCTCCTTAGATCATCAAACTTGGTGCCCATGTTTCTCAAACCAAGGGCCAAGATTCCTTCTTATTAGCTTAGGGAGTTTATGTAGGAAAAGAGGGATGTAGATATCAAGGTTACCCCTTATTTCCTTCATAAAGACCCAAAAATCTAAATCCACCCTCTAAATTCCTAAGACAACTCCTAAAAATAAAAAATGGACTAAATACATATCCCAAGTTAAATTCCTAATGCTCCTCAAAATTAAAATAAAGGAAAATTACATTTTATTAACTAAAGTCTATAGCCTAATATCTTCACTCTCCATAGGAGGTGAAGTCTTACTTTGTCTGCAAGGGCTAGGTCTTCTTCAATCCTTCTAGCCATGGCCCTAGTGATAGGTCCTTGGCTAGGCATGGTCACATCATCTCCTCCCCCTTGGAGAGGATTTGACCTCAAATCCATGGGGTCTTCGTCATTTTCAGCACCTACAAATGGAGACAAATCAGAAACATTAAAACTGGTGTTTACCCCATAATCCTCAGGCAGATATAAAACATAGACATTATTACCGATCCGCTCAAGGATTTGGAAAGGTCCATCTCCTCTAGGGCTAAGTTTGGACTTCCTTTGAGAAGGAAATCTATCATTTCTCAAGTGAAGTCATACCCAGTTGCCCTTTTCAAAGATGACCTCTTTCCTCCCCCTATTGGCGAAAGTAGCATCTCTCAAGGATTGACACTCTATGTTAGCTTTAACCCTCCCATCTCTCCTCTTACTCTCTTCTCCTTTCCTTCTCTCTTCTTCCTCTTTTTCTCTTTTTCTTTCTAGTTCTTTCCTTCTTCTCCTTTCTTCATCCTCTCTTTCTCTTTTTACCTTCTCTCTTCTCGCTCTTTTTTCTCTTTTCTCATTTCCAACATCTCTTTTTTTAACTTTTCCTTCTCTTTTTGTTTTTCCTTTTCTTTTATTTCTTTTTTTCTCTCTTTTTCTTATCTCCTTTCTTGTTCTTTAGCCATCCATTTCCTAAATTCTAAGTTAAGGTTTTCAAGAGTGTCTCCCTTAAAAGGTTTCATTTGGTTGACACTCTTACTTGATGAACAACTATGTGCACTAGAAAGTGTGTGGGAAGTTATGATGCTTGGATGCTAAAAACTAAAGGGTAGGCCAAAAACTCTTTTTTTTTTCAAGCAACACTCCTCTCTTTTTTCTTTTTCTTTTTTTTTGTTTTCTTACCTAAGGTGGCTGGATGAGTCTTTGGAACTCTTAGCCTCTACACGTTTTTTTCAAAATAACATAAAATGAAATAAAAGTGCAAGAATGTAAAAGAGAAAAGGCTATAATCGTGTTCCTAAGGTGTTGAAGGAAGTGTACCACTTCTCCCTTCTTCACCTAATTAACAAGGAACTACGCTAAAATTAACCAAAATTATTACAAACTAAGGGAGGGCCTTAAGGGCACTCAAACTCCTAATCTAAGATTAAGTTTACACAATACAAAGAATAAAAAAAATAAAACAAAGTCTTCACTCCAAGCTTGTTAGTGTTTGACTCCTTTTGATCAAGCCCCTTTGGGTTGCATCAACCCACCCCAAGAATGCTACCCTTGTTTCCTCTTGTTTGGACTTTACAAAATCTTATGTATGACACTTTTCCCAAGCTTTACTTACCAAGGCTGAATACAACACAAGACAAAAAATAAAGGTGAATAACAAAACAAGGTTCACAAATCCAAGTGGATAGATTAAACAATGACAAACTCAAAGAAGTAAATAAGACAAGCAAGAAAACGTAAGGCCTACAAAGGAAGGTAGCACACAAATAACTTTCCTAGATTAGCTCTAAGAGTGGAGATGAAAAAAGACTCAAACAAAAAAATGAAACCAATAGTTGCACACTTAATAAAATTTAAGTGACCAAAAGCTAAAAAGCTTACTCAAGTAATTTTTTTTTTTTGAATCACAAATGGTTCCTCATATCAAATGTTTCTACTATTAGGTACACAACTTCAAAATTGTCTTTCTTTTGAGTTCTTTATCTTCTTTTTTTTTTTTTTAACTTGAACTTTTTTCTAATATATATATTTTTAACTTTTTCTAATCATTTTTGTTGCACCTAATAGCTTGTTTAATTGAAATTTTAATGAGGATGCTTGAAATAATAACGCTTGAGTGAATAAGCACAAAGTAAGGTCACATAATTTTCAAGCAATGCATGCAACTAAACGCAAAACAACTTAGTAGTTCCAAATACCACTGAACTAATGGTTCTTAAGGAATGATTTAGGGCTGATTTTGAAGTAAATTGATTGCTTAAATTACTAACACAATTCACCCAAGCTAAAATTTTATAAAGAGGCACCAATAGTGAAGGTAAACCAAGTGGAAAGCTACTAATAATTCAACATAAAAAAAGAAGCATATAAAGATTGAATTGAGCAAATATTTAAGAACAACAAAGATATTACTATGCTTGAACTAAAAGCATAAAAGACTTAAGAGACTCAACAAGAGATTCACCTCTTAGGAGCTCAATTCAAAAGGCTTTTTGTAAAAATTTTAAGAGGCTAAAACCTAAGGAATTTAAATGAGACAAAATAGAAAACTAACATGACTAGTATTTGACAAAACACAAGATTAAGAAAAAAAAAACACACCTAAAAATAGAGCAAAAATTTCAGCAAGAGACTCAAAACAAAAGGCGTAACAAAGTGGCCAAAGTTGATTACCACAATGGTGTGGAAAAATCATCAACCATGTGGGTTTAATGGTTACAACTTATTAGGCACACTTTAACATAAAAAACAAGGGAAAATTAAGCAATTTGAACAGGGAAATAAGATGCAAAGAAAGGGACAAATAAAATTGCATCAAATTAAATGGAACATATGCGCATAGATAGGAAACAAAAGTGCATATAATAGCAAGAATAAAAAGTTATACTACTAGACAATAAAGGAAATAAAGATGACAAAAAATGAAGGACTTTAAAATAAAGAGATTAAAGAGATAAACAACAAAGCAAAAAAAAAAAAAGAGAAACAACGTGACCTTTAGAAAGTGGCTCTAGATACCACTTGATGTTATATTTGATTATCACGTGCCCAAAGGATCCTTTCTAAGGTCACTTGGAAGGGAAATGGATTTATGGAGAGGAAAGGAATGGGGTGAGGTGCCACAAATACTAGGTTTGATAAGCCAAAGGGGAGAGGCCACAAAGGAGGGGTCCCTTGATAACTCTTAGAAGCTCTCACAAAGGAGAAGAGGGGACACTCAAAGGTAAGAACCTCACAACCAATATGGTCTTTAGGATTAAATTCAAGTGTAAAAAATACAAGTGAGGGGAGGAGCTCTTATTTATAGAGGTAGCTAACCTCTTGAACAAGATAACCTAAAAAAGAAGGGCTAGGATTAAAAGGAGAGATCTAAGGGAGGAGGATTGAGAAACAATTCCCTCCTTAGATCATCAAACTTGGTGCCCAAGTTTCTCAAACCAAGGGCCAAAATTCCTTCTTATTAGCTTAGGGGGTTTATGTAAGAAAAGAGGGGTGTAGATATCAAGGCTACCCCTTATTTCCTTCATAAAGACCCCAAAAGCTAAATCCACCCTCTAAATTCCTAAGACACCTCCTAAAAATAAAAAAATGGACTAAATACATGTCCCAAATTAAATTCCTAATGCTCCTCAAAATTAAAATAAAGGAAAATTACATTTTATTAACTAAAGTCCATAGCCTAATATCTTCACTCTCCATAGGAGGTGAAGTCTTCTTTTGTCTGCGAGGGCTAGGTCTTCTTCAATCTTTCTAGCCATGGCCCTAGTGATAGGTCCTTGGCTATGCATGGTCACATCACAAAATGTCTTATTCCTATTATATATATTATAGATCATAGATAATAGAACAATTATGTATGTTGGATATAATTTTTTAAAGTAATTTTTTTAAGGTTATAAGGTTGATCTAGTGGAAAAATTTACATTTGGAGAGAAGAGGTTATGAGTTCAAATCCCTTATTTTAAAAAGTAGTTTTTTTTTTAATTTTAAAATAGGTATAAGGGTAAAATAGGTATTTTAAAAAGTGAACATCAAAAAGAGAATTTTCTTTATTAATATTATAGATTATATATATATATATATATTATAGATTATAAATAGTAGAACAATTATGTATGTTAGATATAAATTTTTTTGTTAAGGTTATAAGGTACATCTAGTGACAGACAATATTTACATTTAGGGAGAGAGATTATGAGTTTGAATTCCTTCTTTTACAAAGTAGTTTACTTTTTAATTTTAAAATAGATATAAGAGTGGAATAGATATTTTGAAAAATGACATAAAAAAAGAAATTTTCTTTATTAATAGTATAGATGATATATAATATATTATAATAGAATAATTAATTAAATTAAATTACAAATTAATTTATTTTACTACCTATTTTTTTTATTTGACACAGTGACTCTATAAAAAAATAGATTTCTTATCAACTACACTTGTTTTCATATGAATACTAATATGTTGATACATTTTCATTATATATATATATATATTTTGCTATTTTTATATAAAAGTTATATATACATCATCTATAAAGAAAAGCGTGAAAACGTTGGATTCTTGTATGTGTTTTTATTTCAACAATTTTTTATATTTGGATGATCAAGGTAACTTTACATCAACAGAAGTTTTACCGAACATTTAAAAAAAGTTAAATAAATAGATTAACGAACCAAATCATGGTCATATATAAAGGTTAAGTAAAACCTAAAAATTAGGTGATAGACCCAGACTTTAGCTATGAAATTATAAAACATATTGGATCAGACATAGTTAAGGTCTGACGTAGGTCATCCTATTTCCACCCTTATGTGAGTGAAAGAATCTAATGTAGTTGAGTGAGGAATTATTTGGTTAGGTGTTTGAAGGGGCGGATAAGTATTCAATGAGGTGTACCATTTGGTTTTGAAACTCTACTAGGTCATTTGGATTTGGAAGTCAGTTTCGATGTCTGGGAATTATTTCATTAAGAATGGCCAATTCAGAAATGTTATTTTGGACAGGATAACAATTCTTTTCGATTTGGTCGTCTTTCCAGAGTATGTTATCAGGAGTACACCTTTTGAAATTGATTTTAAAAACATCCAGATCATTGATTTCGAAAAACTCACACTCCTTTTCAACTTTTGCAAGGGATAAACTAAAAATATTAAAATGTATATGGGACTGCAAATAGAAATTAATGAGATGCACAGAAATTCCGATTCCTAACTAAAAATACTTTTTTCTTTTAATTTGCTGTTCTCTAAAACTAACTGACCGAAGCTCCGTTAATGAAATCTCTACCTTAAACGTAAGTTAAAACCTGATGACAATATTAGGAATACTCCTTCAGATAGAGTAATTTGAAGACTTAATCTAATTCAATAAAATCTAATAAATTGGGTTAAATTTTTCTTGTAATTGAGTTAAGTTTTTGTTGTGATAGTGTTAAAGATTTTCAATTGTCGCTTATTTAAATTTGAATCCCACCTACATTTTTTAAAAGATCTTCGTTATTCTTAAAATACCCTTATGGATAGAAGGATGTATCTTTTTTTCTCTTCTAATAAACATTATTTATCTTGATTATTCCCAACATTGTGAGGACATTCTGGTTTAAAAAAGTTATCTTTGAAAAAAGTCTCTGCACAAGTAAAAAAAATTACTTCTCCGAACTCTTTTATGGAGAAGGGTTTCCGTAAAAGAAAAAAAGTTGTTTATCTAGAGATACTTCTCTATAGAAGGGGAAACTCTTCTCTAGAGAAGAGTATCCAGAAAAACACAAAAAAAAATAAAAATCAAGAGAGCTTTCTCCAAAGAAGGGTCTTCGGAGAAGAGTTTCCCTTCTATCTTACCCAGATAACCTTAAAGAAGAACATGACCTTGAAAATTAGCATCTTCTCTATGTTTTTGGGTGAAACTTTTGGCAAGAAAATGACGTATTTGTTATAAGTAATCAAACTACAGAAAGACAAATATGACGTCCAAGAACAATAGACCAATAGATTAATCTAAGAAAGGAATAGAAGTTTCTCAACAATTGCTTGAAGAGGCAATTTTTTTTGCTCTTGAGAAACCCACTTCTAGAGAACACCTAATAATTTACTTCTTTGGAAAGCCATTTCTAGATATAACAATTTTAGTAAGGGCACATCTGTCCTTTTATTCAAAGTAGGTACCATTTCAAATTTAATTAGGTGACAATTGAAAATTCATTGGGTGAAATCCGGTTCAACCCAATCCACTATGGATTGAGTGACGGGTTCAGTAAGTTGAAACTGAGACCCATCGAACCCAACCTGATCATAATATTAAATTATTATTATTTAAAATTATATGTTTCTTTTGATATTATGTTTTTGTTAGTTTGAACAAATTGTATAGTTTATATTTATTTGTATGGCTTAGTAGTTTGAACAAATTATGTTTATTTTTATTTTGGACAAATGTTAGTTATTATTACTTGAAAATTTAGTTGTATGTTAATTTTAATTTTAATTTTGATATATATTTTTTAACTATAATTTATTGTTTATTTTTATGTTATAATATGATGTAGTCTATTTTTTTAAATATCTTAAAAAAACTAACAAAATAATATTCTAAATTTTTTTAAAAAATAAAATAAAAAATTAAATTGTAACCCAATTAACGCAACCCGTTCAAGGAATGGTTGAATTAAGTTGGGTTTAATAAAAAGAAAAAACAAAAGCTCAATCCAATGCAATCCAATATTTTATGATTAGATTGAGTTTTGGATTTGTCTAAACCAACTCAACCCAACCTGTGTTCACAAATAGAAAGTATGTTGGATTTTTTGGATTATTTTCAATTTTGTGAGTGCAAATAACAAAATATGGAGGTGCTAACTGACGTCAGCCCAGTAACAAAATGTAAAGGCTTTAAATTTTAAGCATGAAATGAATCTATGTATTTTTTATCTATTCCATCATAGTTCTATTTGAGTTTAGCATGTAGAAGCTCATATGAGTTGAACTTTCATCAGAGATTGAATTGAATTTGAATTTTTTAACTTAATTCCAACAATAGGTAATATCATCATAATGAAGCAAAACTAAAAAAGAGTAAAAAAATAAGGGAAGTACGTAGCTTAATCAAATTACTTGATTTGAAGATAGGATTCGACTTTAATTATAGTCTCCCACTCTTATTTTCTTAAAAAATGTTCTTCCACCCAATTTACTAAAGGATTGCAAGTCGAACATGAACGAAACTTAGCATATATATCAATAATTTATACAATTATATTTATTTATTTTTAATTATTTATGATATAAAATTAAGAGTTTAACACCTTTACATTGCTAGTGTAAAAGAATTTTACATTGATGGTTAATCACAATTATTCGTTTATATTAATTTTAAAGTATTAATTGATAAAGTTAACAAACTTACCATATATAAATGATTGTAATTAACTATCAGTGTAAAACTTTTTAGAGTGATAGTGTATAAACATTTTTCTGTAAAATTAATCACTATTAAATATGTCAATAACATTATGATATCATTTAACTACCAATTATGATATAAAATTTATGTATAACATTATGATGTAAAATTAATTGATACAATAATGTTTATTTCCTTTAACAACTTTAAAAATAAAGTTAACTATATTTTAACCACTTGTTATAGTCAATGATTTTATAACAATATTAATTACAATATTATATGTGACAATCAATAATTTGATGATATTATTAACTAAATTTACACATATATTAATCACATGTTTGACTAAAAAAAGAAAAATCACATGTGATAATTCATAATTTTGCGATACTATTAATTATATATTATGTTTATTTCCAAGAACTGAAATTTGCTTTCTCTTTCATCTTTTGGGAGTTTCGTTTTCATAATATATAATTAAGATCTATTTCTTTCGTTTTCATTTTCTTGGTTTTTTATTTTTAGATCTAAAACCTTCCGCTACAATTGTTCCTTCCCATGAACAATCTTCTTGGTTTTTCCTATGAACAACCTTTTCCTTTTAGACGAGAGATGAGAGAGAGGGAGAGTGAGAGAGAGAAACAAGGGGAGAATCAGGGTTGGACTCTTGTGAGATCACGGAGGATGAAAGCATGCAAATTGGGAAGATGAAGCGACAAGGCAGATAGCGACAGTCCACCAACATTCTATTACACAAATTTTTTGAGGAGGTTTGGGGCACATGCTTTGAAGGAGGTTTTTTCTAGATGGGGACCAGTGAAAGAGGTTTTTATTTCCGCAAAAAAAACAAGGTAGCATTAACTTTAGGCCGACAAAGGATGTGGTTGGGCTCGAGAAATGCTTATACATGATTTGGATAAGCATCTACAAGTTATGGGTGAATGTGCGGAGGTTCTTACATGGAGGAAGCTGGATACCTAATCATGGTAGGGATGGTTTGGAGAAGGATCGGGAACTGAAGAGGGATCAGGTACGAGGGGTTTCCAGTATTAAAAAGTGGCAAATGGTGGAGAAGGATAAGAAGGAGGATGAGAAGACTAATGAGAGTTGGAAATGATTGTTTTTTATGGTTGAAAGGAACACACAATAGAACAGTGAGAGGATTGCTTTGTAGGGTGTGTTTTATCCCTATAAATCGTCTATGCATTGCAAGAGCATTAGGAGTAAGGGCATTAATTCCATGTCAATGGTTCCTATGGGCGTTGATATGGGGCTGCTACGACTGGTGAAATGGGATATGCTGGAGGGGTTATTTCGAGTTTTCCATGAGCTCCTGTCACAATATTTTTCTGAATGGGCTAAGTGGTCACCATTAGAGATGGCTTAAGATCGTCATGTGTAGTTGTAGTGTCAAGGTGTCCTTGTCCACGCTTGGTCTCAAGGTTTTCTCGGGAGTGCAGTCGAGACAGTGGGAATGTTTGTTACTTTGGACAATGATAGTAGGCTTCGGAAGAGGCTTGATGTCGCTAGAGTATTGATTTGCACTGCAGAATGGGAACCGATTAATGTGGTTCAAAAGGCGAACATTAATGGGACAATTTTTTCTATTCGCATTGTTGAGGAGGTGTATACTCCAGTTGATTTCGTCCTAAGGTGTCAAAGGCGGATTGGGGTGTCATCATTAGAAGCTTTGTCAGATTGGTGGTTATAGCTATGGTTAGAGCATGCATCCATGATGTTAGATTCGAATTTCAAATTTCTGAACAAAGACTACAATACAACCGTATCTGGTGCTGAGTTGGCGCCTAATGAAGTAATTGTTATTGAGGAACGAATAGCAGAAAATAAATGCGAAGAAGATTATGCAACAGTAACAGTTACTAAATTTATCATTAGCTAATACTCAAAATGGTAAAGCGTTAGGTTTCAACGGGTCTAAAATGATACAACAAAAGTGTAGCATGAAGTGTGGGGACCATCAGTTATTGACAGCTATCTTAAAGCAACATGAAACTTAGGGGTGTATGGAATGTAGGATGGGGCGTGTTGATGTTATGGGATCTTCGTTGTGCTTGGGTTGTGAACGTAAGGTGAAGCCTAATCTGGTGGTCTAGAATCATGTGGCATTTTGCACTCAATCTCTTATCCAAGTGGAGGAACATCGAGAAACCATTGTTCGTATATGGCTGGGAAGGGTGTGATTAAATCATGACAGGTGGACGACATGAATCCCATTGAGGCAATCACGTGTAATATGCATGTTGAACCAAGTCATGCGTTGTTGCATGATGCTTGTGCAAGTTTTCATAAAGGGCATCCATATGAGTTGTGTATGCAGAATGGGTATTAGTGTTTTGCTTTGAATTTGAAAACGTGATAGTAAGTGTGAGGGCTTCGTCTCATCCTCCTTCACCCATGACAGGTGGTGAGGTGGTCGCAGTGACACCATTATGCTCAAAGGCTTCTAAGCATACTGCAATTTGCGAGGCACCATTTAAATGTGAATTCACCTCGAGTTTACTTGATGGTTGAATACACTTTTGGGAACCTACTCACCACCTAGATTTTGATGCTAGCATAGGCGTAAAAGACGTTATTAGAGAAGCGGGCGACCAAAGAAAGGTAAGCAAGGCGATGGAGACTGAAGTTGGGGGTGGCTAGAGAGAAGGTAGTGGGGAACTAGAGGACTTGGTAGAGGTCCTAGTGTACTTTGTATCGAAGGTGCCAAGGAGGAAGGGCGTTTTAAAATGGGGTATTGGTGGCAAAAAGACAAAGGGGTCCAAGAGGAATGAGGTGTTAAGTAACAAAGAATGAGCATTAACTAAAAAGACATAGGAGGTTAGAGTAGTAGATGAGCCGATTGTGGGTGTTAAGTTCTGGGTAGGTAATCACAAAGATGTGAATGGGGTGGCGAAGGAAATGTGGTTAATAGGTCTTAATTGGGTGTTGTTAGTGCTAATAAGGGGTAGGTAATTAATAAGTTACGGAGTATGGAGCAAAGGGATAAGAAGGAGGTAGGTGGGGTTCATAATCTTGTGTTGTCATGAAGCTACTTTCATGGAATATAAGGGGGTTAAGGGAGGGTCAAGAAGTGGGTGGTCAATAATCTGATTAAAGATCAATAGCTAGGAATGTTAAGTTTACAAGAGACTAAAATGGTAAGGGTTGAGAATGAAATTTGTGAGTCCTTGTGGGGAGCGTCAAACGTTGGCTGGAAGTTTAAACTATCCAATGGGAGTTCAAAGGGTTTATTGGTGATGTGGGATCAGGAAAAGTTTCACCTAGAAGATAGTTTTAAGGGTTCTCACTTTGTGGATCGGGTTGGTAAATGGGAAGGTAAAGAAGATTTGATAAAAATAGTTAATGTTTATGTCCCTTGAAACATTAAGGAAAAGAAGATTTGTTGGAGCTAAATAAATAACTTTAGACAAGAAAGATGAGGTTAATGTTGGGTGATTTTAATTGTGTCTCAAGTGCTGACGAAGAGAAAGGGGTGGAAAGAAATAATCGAGCTGTAGAAATATCTTTGTTTAATCAATTTATGGAGGATGCATGTCTAATTGATTTGCCTATGAATAGGAGGAAATTCACATGGTATCAAAATGATGGAAAAAGTATGAGCAAACTTGATCGTTTCTTGGTTAATGATCAATGGTTAAAGGTATGGGGTAATTTGGAGCAATGAGGTTTACCTAGGAGTGTCTCTAACCACTGTCCTGTGATTGTTGTCAGTTGGGGAAGTCAATTTATGGCCAAAACCTTTCTAAGTGCTTAATTGGTGGCTCGAGGATAAAAGGTTACGACCTTTTGTTGAGGCTGAGTGGCTGAAGATGTTTGTGAAAGGTAGGAAGGCATTTGTGTTGAAGGAAAAACTAAGATTGCTAAAGGAGAGGTTAAAAGAATGAAACAAAACAATGTTAGGAGGAGATTGACCTTAATTAGATGTTATACCCTTCCTTCAATTGCTTGAAGATGTGAAAAGGGATCTTGAATGACCATTTTCGAAAGAGAAGATTAAGGGGTTGATTGGTTTGGTTTTGGTTTTTAGTTTTTAAAAAGAGTTTTCAAGAATAGTTTTCAAAAACTATTTTCAGAAAGCAAAGAAGAAAAAAACTTGTTTGGCAAGTTTTATTTGAAAACTATTTTGAAGATGTAAAAATGGAAAAATTTGTTCATATTTATTAGAATTTCATTAATGAAAAGCAAAAAACAACATATTCTGATTGTATTTTGAGTTTTCAAAACAAAAATAGAAAACTGAAAAGCAAAACTACTTTTAGTTGTTCCTGTTTTTTAGTTTTTAAAAACTAAAAAACCAGAACTATTTTTGAAAATTGTTTTCAGAAAACACTACCTAAACATGTTTTTTAGTTTTTAAAAACTAAAATACTGAAAACAGTTTTATAAAACTGTTGTGAAACAAGCACTAAGGTTGCAGTCTGGAACTGTGATATTATGGCCATTGTTAAAAGAATTATGTTTTTAAAAGAACCATGGCCATTGTTAAAAGAATTATGGCCATGACGATATTATGGCCTTAAGGATATCAATTTTATGTTTTAAAAAGAATTATGCCATTGTCAAAGGGGAATTTTCAAGCTTTTTTTGAAGATTTCCACCAAAATGGGAAGTTGGTTAAAGAATCCAATAATTCATTCATAACCCTAATTCTTAAAAAGGTTAATCCAGTTAGGCTTAGTGATTATAGCCAATTCCACTTATTGGGTACATTCATATAGTACTGACAAAGGTGTTGGCAACATGGTTACGTATCACACTCAATTATATCTGAAAACCAATAAGCTTTTGTTAAAGGACGACAAATTCTTGATTGTATCTTAGTTGTGAGTGAAGTGGTGGATGATGCAAGGTTGAGAAATGAGGATTTAATGTGTCTGAAGGTGAATTTTGAAAAGGCATATGATTCAGTAAGTTGGCAATACTTGTGGTACATTATGAAGAGAATATGGTTTGGTTGAAGTGGATCAAAGAGTGTGTTAGTACAACTAAAATCTAAGTGTTGCTTAATGGTAGTCCAATAGAGGAGTTTGACATATTTAGAGGACTCGGGTAGGGTGACCCTTTATCACCTTTCTTGTTCCTTTTAGTTGCAGAGAGATTAAGTCAAATGGTGAAGGTAATTGTGTCTAGTGGGTTATGGAAAAGGTACGAAATGCAAAGAGAGGATTATCATATCTCATATGCAATTTGCAAATGATAATATTCTTCTGGCTAAGCATGATTGCTGGTCTTTAGAGGTAGTTAAAGCGGTGTTGCAAAATTTTGAGATGGTGTTGGGATTAAAAGTCAACTTCAATAAGAGCAGTTTTTTGGTGTGAACGTCGATCAAGAATGGGTGGAAACAACCTCAATGTTACTAAATTATAAGGTGGGGTTACTGCCGTTTAAATATTTGGGACTCTCAGTAAGTGCTAACCTTACTCGGGCTAGACGTGGTCCCCAATGTTGAAGGTAGTAAAACATCGTCTCAATTCATAGGAGAGTAAGCATTTATCTTCAATAGGGCGCTTGATGCTGTTGAAATCTGTCTTGTCTGCACTACCGATCTACTTCCTTTCGTTCTTTAAGGCTCCAAAAGGTATCATCTCTAACCTTTAATCTATGTTATCTATTTTTTATGGATTGGTACAAGGGATAAGAAGAAAGTGAGTTGAGTGTCTTGGTATTCAGCCTAGTGATGAGTGTGTAGGGGAAAAGAGATGGAGGCTTTAAGGTTGAAGGATATCAGAGCGTTTAATTCAACTTTGCTAGAAAGGCAGAAGACATCTAAAAGTGGAAACCAATAATGTGTGGGTCTGAGTATTGAGAGCCAAGTATTTGTGAGACTATGGGGAATGGGAAGTTAGAAGGAGCAAATGCTCAAGGTGGTGGAAAACCTTCAATTTTTAGAGCAGGAGAGGTAGGGTTCAATAGAGTGATGGTTGAGTCACGTGAGGCATGAGTTAGGAAATGGTTGTGACACCCTATTTTGGAAGGAACGATGATTAAGGAAGCAGAATTTAAACCAAAGGCTATACTTTTTAGCCCTAAATAAGGAGGTGTTAGTGAAAGCAATGCAAGGTTCAGGTCACAAGTGGCAATGGAATGGAGAAGATATCTGTTTTTGGGAAATGGATATGTTGAAGAAGTTCCAATAAAAGCTAGAAGGAATTGTATTATGATAGAGTGTTTTTTATAGATGGGCGTGGGATATGGATAACTCAGGTCAATATATGGCGGCATATGAATACAAGGCATTGAAGCAAGACTATGAACTTTATCATCAACACTTTTTCAAGACTCTTTGTGCAAAAGATGTCCAAGCAAAGATATCATTCTTGGTTTGGCAACTAGACATTAACAAGTTGCCTACCTGAAACGACTTAGTCCGTTGTAAAATAATTCAGCCTAATGATGAGTCATGCAGATTATGTGCATGAGATTGAAATAGGGGCTCATCTTTTTTCACTTGTCATGTAGCGTATCATGTTTGGCACTCGTTGTGTAACTCGTGGGGAATCTCTTTAGCTTTGTCTAATGAGGTTAGGAGTCATTGTTATCAATTTTTGGGTCTTGTTATAGGCATTTAGGAGTGAAGATAAGCTTGGTTTTTCATGTGGTTCACAGAGATTTGGCAATTGTGCAAAACGTGTAATACGACAATCTTCAAAAATCAAAGGTGGATGTTAAGAAAATTGTGCAAAATATCCAATTACATTCTTAGGAGTGGTGTTATGCATCCAAAATTTCTCTTATTCCCACGTTGAGTGGGTTATAAATCCATGCTTTTGTTTCAAATGATATAGCTTTTCTACTTTATATAGTTTTGTATACTTTGATGAAGGCATTTCTTGTGCTTTCTTTTTCAAGTTCTAAATAAATTTTTGGCTTATAAAAAAAAGGTTTCCTTCCCCCAGATGTTAATTTCTTTTCAAAAGGCAACAACAATAACTTTTCAAATAATAATACTATGACTTCCCTTTTACCACCATTGTTTTCCTTCCTTACTCTTTCATTTTCTCCTTTTTATTAGAAAAATGATACATGTACACCCCAAATACTATTATACACCTATTGAGAGACAAAAAAAAAAGAAGAGAAAAATATATAAGTATGATAGAATTTATGATGTGATGGGATGAGAAAGATAGAAAAAAATAAGATGTGTTGATAAGGTGTATAAATACGATGGTGTATGTGTATCCTTACTCTTTCTATTAAATTCCGCTTGTTTGTTTTATAGATTTGAACTTTTCAGAAACTTCTATAGCTGCTAATAATGGAAAAACTCTCCCTACCTTCAAGTAAAAGGCAAAAGGCAACATGTAGAGAATTACCCTCTAAAATTATAAAAATTTGATTTTGAATACAAATTGTAACTTTGCAAAAAATTTTATATACTTTTTTGTTTGTAATTTTTTTGGTTGTTTTTCAATTGCAACTGGAGAAGTTTTTTTATTTCCATTTTATTTAAACCAAACTATAAAGTTGTAAAAATTATATTATGAACAAGATTGAATTTTTTGCTTTCTCTAGTTGGTTGTTTGATATTTTTATTCTTGAAGACATGATTTTAAGATGCTAAAAATTCAAATCATTTGTTTTTTATTTACTATTCTGTCACAATTTAGAATTTACACTCATAATTCAAGATATGAAATTAAGTTAAAACAAGTAGTTAAGTTTGTCATAAATGATCATTAAGGTGAAACATATATATAAAGGGAATCACAAGGAAAGTAAGGACCAATCCTAATTCTATTTTATACACTTTTGCTTTACAACATCTTCCTTAACTTAGTGCTAAGATCTCTTTTAGATTTCTCATCAATAGTAGAAGAAGGAAGAAAGAGGTGATAATTACAACCTCTTGCAATTACTAGACTCTTGTAATACAATGAATAATAATACATGGACAACTCCAATTTACAAATAGTTAGCTTTGAGGTTGTGAACAAGGGAACTTGAGTTGGGTTATTAAATATTTTATATTTATTATTAATAAAGACAAATATGATATAACTTAGACTTAAGAGTTTGTTCATTGATAAAAACAAAGGAGTAAAAAGTTCTACATAGGTTGGACGCTTTTGTTAGGATTGTTTTATAAAAGCAAATTAGACATATTACTATGACTCCTTTCATGAGTTTATGTCTTAAGGATTGGACGTTTTTATCTTTCAGGGGTGTTATCTACCTTGTCATCCACATTAGTATGGGACAAGCCATAAGGGTGTATTGAATGCTCCAATGATTTTTGTCATGCTTTTTCTTAATTGTCCACATATGCATGCATGGGTTCTAGAACCATAGTATGGTTCATGCTCTTGGAGGTGATTAACTATTTCTACCTCACAATAGTGTAGGACAGCCACATGAGTGTGAGTAACATAACAATTTATGTCTTGCTTTTGTTTATTTGTCCACACATGCGTCAGATCTAGCACAATATTACAGTTGTCTACTTTTACTGTGTCGATCAAGACTATATGGCAAACACTACAAAAATATGGTGTGTTGTTTTTTAATTTTCTATTACTTGCTGCTTTAGCCATAGTTGTGTGAGTTTGGGCACAGTGTTGTGGTGAGTGTTACTTCTTGCAACTCATTTTTTCATTTTTATTTTGATATGTAATAGGGATACATTTGTTTTATTTTTGGTAGGATTAAATTGATAATTTTTCTACATTTAGTTGGTGTTGGCTAATTCTAACCTTGTATACTTTAACAATTTCACATGTACTTTTATATAGTACTTTTGGTACCTTATTAATATATTTTTACTTTTAAAAAAGAAGAAAAAACTACAAAGCAAGTGTGGCCTCTATTAGAAAACTCTTGCAACATACGCAAATCATATGTGTCCACTATCAAAGTATGGCCTATCATAAGAGTTGACATACCAAACCTTCAAGTTGGAAAATGAAGTGGTTTCTTGCTTGTTGTTCAATGCAAGGGTGGAAGTTTGAAGGCTCATTCTTCTTAATTCAATCCTATACTCAATCCATGGCTAAGGAGATAGAGCTAACATGCTCCCAAGATAAATTTGTAATTTTGTATAAGTTAGTGTCATATTGTACGGGAATTGTTCAAGCTTTTTATGACATCTTATTCTAGTGGACTATATATGTACATAGATACACACATAGAAAGAATGAGGGAAATGGGAAATGGTATTTTTTGATGAATTTTCTGAAAAGTAATTTAAAATAATCTAGTTTATTTGGATGTAATAAAAATAAAACTTTACATAATAAAAAAATGTAAAAATCATTAAAATAAAAAATACTAAAAAAAATATTAATCACGAATTTTAATAATATAAAAATAATTTATTTTCTCATAAAAATAATTTTTCAAATTTAAGCTATGAGTCCAAACATACTACTTGACTACTTATTTTACAAATTTATTTATTTGAAAAAAAAATTTGTAATTGTAATAATTTTAATTTATAACTTTTCACTTTTTTCACACCATTTTCTATACAACCGAACAACTTCAATTTTCACTTTATTTCATCTCTCTTTCCTTTTCATTCCTCACACTTTCTTTTCTTTTCCTTCCTCACAACCAAATAGAACCTACAAGTTGTATATATGTAATGATTATATATTAAAAAAAATGTTTCCTACAAGTTTTCATACTACCATTAGCATTGTTATTATCAAAATATGTTGGAATTCAAATGATTAACCTAATAATTGCGGCTCAAACAGTGATGCTCGATAAACTCATCCTACTGAATTCTCCTGAAATGGCATTTGTTAACTTTTGGAGCTGTCTCCACTTTTGTAGATTAAAAATTTGCAACATTTAGTGTGACTCAAATTAGACTAGTATAATTGGCTATACTAGAAACTTCTTGGAATTAAGAAAAAGATACAATTAGGACTAAAGGATTACAAATGCTCAAGGTGGTATTTTTACTCGTAGTCTAGATATTTCTTGCTAGGGTGAATAGTATGTTTGGGCCTTATAGGCTCATGTGTGCTGAAATTGTTATCAATACCCTCCCCATCAGACAGGACTTTGTCCTCAAAGCCTAGAATAGAGTCTTGGTGAACTAGATTAAAAGAAGCAAGCTAGTTATGAGACTTAGTTTCCCCATGAAATGTAATGGGTTGGTTGGTAATAGAAAATGATATATAAGGTATAGAAAAGTTTGATACAATTAGGCCCAACATTTTCAACAACTCAAAACCTAAAACAACATCTGCCTCTTAAATGGTAATAGATAAAAGTAAATATTGAAAAGATGGGTTTGTATCTATACGATGATGTTAGGACAACGACCCGAGCAAAATATCTGGTTGTCGTTACCTACCATCATTAGAAATTTTGGAATGGGTTGAATATACATGCCGAAAAGGGATGTTATGCATGGCTGCATGATGTTACTTGAACTCCTAGTATCAACAAGGATGCTAATAGGAAACCCAAAATGGATCCTTTAAAATGGAGAGTATGTGGTGATGGGCTGCCGAGGAGCGCTTGTGAGGAGAGATGAAAGTCAATGACCTTTTCTGATGAGCCCGACAATGATTGGTCGAACTGATCGGGTTATGCCTTGGAAGACGATGATGCTTGCTCATTATCATGAGAAGGACTTGTTTCTTTTGGCCGCGGTTCCCTGCATAAAATTTCTCATAATAAAAACAAAGTCCCTTGGCTCTGCGGTCTTGAACTTGTGACGTAGTCATTTGTTGAATGGTGGTGGAGATGGATTGATCCCTTGCATTGAGGTGTTTGGCAGAGGTGGTTCAATGCTTGAAACTAGGTGAGGTCTGATGTCCTGAAATTTGGACTAAACAAGTTTGGCAAGTCCAATAGCATTAGATAAGCCGGTGAACTGCAAAATCACGAGTTCGCATCAGATGTTCGAGGAAAGTCTCGAAATGAAGCAGTTGAGGAGTGCCTCTAGGCTTATCCCATGGATACGATTGCATAACCTCTCAAATTGGAGTTGGTAATCCGCTACTGAGCTCTGCTGTCAAAGTTTGAAGAGGAAAGCCTGATGGTTTTCATACATGGATGGTCCAAAGCAGAGTTCCAAGTTGTGAATGAAAGAAGCCAATCAATTAGTTACTAGTTTTGAAACATCTACTTATACCAACCTAATGCATCTCCTTTCATGTAGAAGCTTGTAAGGTAGACTCTTTGGTCCAAAGGAGTCTGATAATAAGAGAAGAATTGATTTGCCTAAAAAATCTAGTCAAGGGGTTATGAACAATCAAAAGGTAACAAGGAAAATTTGGGAGGACGAATGGAAGTGAGCGGAGGCTACTCTGTGGGAACCTGGTTAATAGGAAAGGAGGGTTGGTGTAAGGATGGTGAGGAGGGAAAAGTTGGAAGTGGATGGAGGGGTTTGTATGTGTGAAAGGGTGGTCGAGAGAAAATGAACAGCTTGGTGAAACTATAAAGCCAAGTAGGGGTGTTTGGACCTTATGGCTCATGTGTACCAAAATTGTTATGGTACCACTAAACAATTTCCTTAAAGGATGAATCTACATTATGCAAGCGCAATATAACAAAAGGTATGTATAAAAAAAAAAAAAAAACGATTATATATATACACACACAAAACTATACCGTTGCAAATTGAAAGAATGCAGCATTGGTAGAGATGAAAACACCACCAAAATTTATGTCTATTAAATGTACAAGTTTGTTGATTAAACAAAGATGTTCACACAATTCATACATCCAAAACCTAAGGTGAAAGATGGATAAACCTATCTGCCTCCGCCTCCCCATTTCCCTGGGCGACTTCAATTTTCTACACTTACCAAACGTGGCATCCCCCCTTTTTTTTGTCCCTTGTGTCTCTTGGCTTTCCTATTAACCGCCCATTTTTTTTCAAATAGTAAACAATCTCTTCTCCATCCAGTTGATAATATCCTGAGCTATCTCTTCACGCTCAGGCTCAAACAGAAGGTCGTGCAAGAAGCCATCATACAGCTTTATGTCTTTGAACTGTGAAGTTGCCTTATCATACAAATCTTGTGAGGCCAGTGGATCAGTCACCTTGTCAGCAGTTCCGTGCAGGACAAAGAATGGCACAGTCACAGAGTTGAAGTTTCGCATTAAGTACGAGGATATCCGCAATATTTCATGCCCAGTTCGTACCCTTATAGGGCCTGTGTACACCAAAGGATCAGAGTACTTAGCCACCAAAGCTGCTGGATCTCTCGAAACTGGAATGCCCCTTTTGTTTGCTCCTTTAAATTGGAACCTTGGAGCTACCAGAGAAAAAAATGGAGCTACAGCCTGCATCAATACATCAAACACATTCCCTTTAAACACAACGCGGAGGACACACTCAAAAAAGGGTCTAAAATTGCAAACATATAACATAATGCAGCATTAAAATCTTGAGGTTTGATCAGTCAATGAGAAAGTAGTAGCTATTGCTTGTATATTGTCTCCGTCAAAAGTGTTCCTCCACGCTTACAGAAACTATGATCGATAAAATGCAACGGAGAGAGGTGTGAGCCCGAGTATGAGAAGGGATGAAAGTCTAATATATAGTTACAAGGTAAAGTAAAGCCTATGATAGTGTTTAATCTGCTGCTTCCAATTGACCAATATCAAATGAATCAAGGATTATGTGTAGTACATATTGTATCATGCTGACTATAGTTTGATTGGCAGAGTCAGACAATTGACATTGACAATTGAAAACGGAGGTTTTTCGTTCACAATAACTTTGTATATTATGACATGTTTTCACTGCAAGCTTAAGAAAAAGTATACCGAGCATGTAGTAACAAATCAGAAACAAGTATATTTCAAACATCATGCACAACCTACAAATGCAAACTTACACCAACAATGGGATGTGCTGGCTTCACACGTAAAGCTGGAGAGGTTAATATAATTCCTTCTACCATTACTCCAATATGAGGATGGGTAGCAGCCTACACAAAATTTGTAGAAATTAAATTTCAAAATTGGACAAAGACAAATTAATTGCAGAGGGGGATATAAAGAAGATGTCCGTCCTTACTTTCAAGACCACAGCTCCCCCAGTGGAGTGACCAAAGAGAAAGCATGGTATCCCGGGATTCTCTGATCTAATCTTTTCCAGGAAAGCCCCCTGTTCATGGCATATTACCATCAGTATGCAAATTGTACAGTGAAAATCATCGGCTGACATTTGAATTTTGAAAAGTAATATTGCAATATATCTCCAAAGAAAAAGCAAGCAAAGAACAGCTCAGATATTTGAAATTGCGGTTAATACAATTTTCAAACGGCAATGAAAGTAATAGAAATAACGAATAAGATGAAATTGAACAATGGATATAAACTTGCAGCTCCAAAGAGCATGGTCAAAATAATGGTAAAAGCAAGAAAAATACTAGCAAGTTAACTACAAGTGACAACATCACTGCCTTATGCTCTACTTCTTCTGTCCCAATGTTTAAAATGGTAGGAAAACTATTGACATCTAAAACATTTTTCCATTCTGAGAACTACCATAAAAAACAAGAACATATGCCATGAGTCACATATTCATACAAAATGGATAAATTAGGCATATACATACCGTGTCAGCAACCACATGATCAAGAGAAGGGACATAACCATGCAATCCATCACTACCACCATGACCTGTAACATAAAAACAAATCACTCCAGATTCATCGTAAAATGAAAAGGACAAGAATCTTACCCCACAAGGATCAGAAGGGACAAGGAAAAAGAAATCTTGAATTACCTATCCAGTCCATTGCATAGACACCGAAGTTACATGATGTTAATTGCCTTGCAAAGTCCGCATATCTCCCACTGAAAAATGAGTACTAAGTCAGAAGTGAGGGGTGGGGGTAACTCTTATTGTCTTAAATTAGAAACAATCAAAAGAAAACATTTAAATGTATTGCCAATCACTTGCAGCATCAAATTTTGGGAAAACAAAAAGCAGACTAGACTAGTCCCACAAGGAAAACATCCATTAAGCCCTGCAATATAGAAATTTTTCAAAAATAGCTAGTCAAAGCAATTAAGCAAGATTACCTGTGTTCATTAAGCCCATGAATGATGATCAGAATGCCCCTGGAAGAGCAAAAGAGAAAATAACTTTAGACAAAATTTAAACATAGCAAACAGAAAATAAGCTATACATGCTACCAAGGAAACAGGCAGGAAATTAAACGAAGAAAGCACAGGCAGTAAACAGGAGATTTCTAACTATCCCATTTGCCGAGCCTAGCAGGATTCCCTGTCTTTGAAAAAAAGAAAAACTGCAGTGCTCTGTAGTCACGCTCTAACAATCCACACTCCACATTAGTTTGATTGATCATAGAGCTATATTTGCTCTTATTATTTAACGTAAAGCAATTATGTTTTGTGTTTAGGATTTTATGCTGTGACAAAAGTAACTGTAGAGAATACACATCCCTCATCTACCATCTTGGGACAAAGGCAAAAGATTTAAAGAAAAGGACATAAAACAACTGAAACATGTGAACCCAACTGTTAAAAATTTTTTTAGCTTAACGCCTTACTGTTTGTTAACAGTTCAATAGTAAACCCAGTAGTGACGAATACGGCGCATCATAATAATAATACACAGTGTAAATTTCATTCATCATGGGGAACAACATAATTTGGACCCGAAACTCTTTGTTTTGAGTATCACAATTTCTATGATTTACATTTTCTTTCACCCGTCTCTGAGAATTATTCAATCAAGCTACAGTGGACAAAAGAAAGAAATCCGTAATTATCGGCTTTAAGCTCTGATATCTGAAAGAGAATTACCGAGTTACTGCCTATCTATGTATCTAAGGCTCTTGAGAATTTGACTGTGTTGAGATGAATCCTTATAGAAATGCGCACATAATATATGCAGAAAAGACGGACAGGACATGGTATTTAGAAAAAGATAGAGAAATGGCAAAGAAAGGGATAAGAGTTAAGAGGTGGCGGTAGAATTTGGAATTTGGAATTTGGAATTTGGAATTTAGAAGCGTAAAGAAGTAAGAAGGAATAAAAAATAAAGAAGAAAAGCTTACTTACTTAACATGATCGGCAAGAGGGAACCAGGAGCGGCAAAACAAGGCGTTGTTTGTAACCCCATAGAAGATGAAAGTGGTCCAGCGGAAGCAGCCTTGATGACGACCCATTCCCACGTCTTCCGCCAAGGCTCTTCGCCGGCACGTGTCCTCCTCGTCGCGCACGCGCCACCGCCGCCTCAAATGCTTCTTGGGAGAGGGCGGGCCCGCCGAGGAGGAGAGGCGGCGGCGGCGGGGGAGAATGAAGAAGAGGAAGGAGAGGAAGAAGGTGTAGATGAAGATGAGCGAGGCTCTCATGGCCTTCACAACCGGAATTATGCGGTTGCTTGCCCCCGACGTTAGAGGCTCCATCTCCGCCTCCACGGAAGACATCGCTGTCTGCGACGGAGACACGAAGGTAGCACTGCAACACCCAAACACAATCAATCTCGTTTGACGTACTTGGTTTGTTTGGGCCGCTCTTTATTTATACTCTGTTTCTTTTATGGGCCCCAAGATCCCACGGCTCGCATCGCACGAGGGAGGTTCTGTCTGATTTCGTCATCAATTAACGGTGATTTCTATAGTACAGCCATTTCTCGCTGCGCTTCATCAGATGATTGGCTGCCACCCTCCACGTGCCGCTCTTTCATTCGTTAGACTTGGCTTACAAACCGTGGTTTTCTTTTGGTTAGTTTGCGCTAGCAACCACTTGCACAAAAGTCAAAACCACGCTTGCTTCCATTTTTTTTATCGCTTAAATTATATTATAATCTTGTAAATTATAACACAATCAAACTGATTTTATTATCTAATAGTTACAGAATTAAAGGTACTATTTGTTATTATATTTAATCATAATTAGAAATAATATTTGAGGAGAACAGTATATTCTCTTTTAAGCAGTATGTAGTCGGTTACAGTGTGCTGTTAAAATCCTCTGGATTCTCGTCATTTGCAATAGCCGATGGTCAATCCATTGAATTTCACTCCACGCGCCTCGAATTGTTTATTTTTAGTCTATAGTAAATAATTTGACAATTAATGTTATAAGAGAGAGACGAAGATTTCGATTTGAATAAGTTGGAGCTTAATGAAATGCACGACGTGTTTGTTTGTCGATCATCAGATTGCGATTGGGTACGGTGACAAGAACTAAACTTCTTTGCGATTTCGTGTGTGGCCTTATTTTTTTCTTCACGTTCTTTTCTCTCTCCCACTTTGAAAATTCTTGTATATTTCGTGCGTCATATCTTGACCAAATAAATTTGGATCTTATATTTTTAAAAGGACCGATTACGGCGATTTGTTACCTATTCAATTCAAATACTTTAAAATTCAAATCCAACTTTTAAGGAGATCAAGAAATTGATAGGTTTATGGTAGTAGTCTTCAAGGTTGAAAGTGTAATTTAACTGAATAATAACAATAATAATAATAATAATATAAATATAGCGGCAAAATAATAATAATGTTATGATGTTACAACCACACATTATCAAAATTAAAAACAAAAAGAGAATAATAGACTATTAAAAAAAAGGAAAGAATAATTATATTTGTAGGAAAATTTATAAGAGGGTATAAAATTAATTAAAGATGAATAAACGATTCATTTATAAGAAAGATTTTCTTTGTGTATTTACCACAGAGAACAAGCTAAATTCAGTTAGGAAACTAAAAAAAGAAAGAAACTCTCCATTCCTTTTTAAATGCGTTTTTACGTATATAAATAATGTGTTTTTGCGTATACAAATAAAAAAAAGGTAGTAATTTTTTTAAAGGTAATTGATTAAATTAAATCTATTTTCGAGGTCAAATTGTAGTTTTACTTCTACATCATCTTTTAATAACGTGAACATTACATAAAACGTAAGTCTACTTGGCAAATCATAAAACGACAAGTTTAGGACTAAATAATGAAGGCATGAACAACCCATCTCTCAAATTCAATGCTCTCATTTAATTCTCATTTTTAAATTTAACTAATATTTGTTTATTCTTTCCTATTAATACCTGGTAATACCCCTTGTTAAGTAAAAAAAAAATTATAAAATACCAACCATAGTTTATGCGTTTATTTTTTAACAATGAACAATTCATAAATTTAATATATTATTATTAAGATTAAGATAGACTTACTTAAGATTAAAATAGATCCATTTAAATAAATATTTTATAAAAAAACTCAATTTAGTCCATTACCATTTTTTAAATAAAAAGTTCTCTCTTATCTTTTTACATTTTTACTTTACAATAATTTGTATAGTTTCAATTAATTAAATATTATATAAAAATAAGATATAATAGACATAACAGTAATTAATGATATATTGAACTTGAAGAATCACACATAAATAGGAATATAAATCTTTCCAGAATTTGACAATAAAAAACGATAGAAATGAGTTTAATGGATGTAATAATTTGTATTTTATACTATAATTCAATAAAAAATAAACAATATAAATAATTATTATAAAAGTCATAAGTTTATTAAAAAAAATTTGCATTTACGTTAAATTACAACTTTTTATACATTTTTATCCAGTGAGGTATATTTTTTTTTTCTTCTTTATTCTACAAACAAGTGTCTTAGGTAATTCAGCATGATGGATCGAAACCTTTTTTTTTTTTTTTGAAAAATAATTGACCAGTGGGAGGAAATAAGAAAAATAAACGCAAGGTAAACATTATTACTGAAATTGGTTGTCCTTTCCTTTTAAATGTCTTATTATTCTCGCAAGGTAAACATTATTCTCTTTATTGAAATTGGTTATCATTGCCTTTACCTATAGCGCCCCTACAAATAAATGCAAAACATAATAAGTGACAAAAGTATAAACGGGTGCTTCTCGTTTTTACGCCGCTTCTTTCCTTATCCTGAATTTAAAATTAATTTTAATTAAAATTTTATATGTTTATTTTTTAAAATTAAAAGAATGTTATTAAAAATAAAGAAAGTTGAAGATATGTTTTTCAAGATATACACACACAAATAACTCAAAATTTTATTTAGCATGTGATTCATCTTTTGGTATTAACTTCTCTGAATCTTTTGTAATTATTTTTTGAGAGGTTTTTTGTAAGGAATTTTTTTGTTTATGACATGTGAAATTCTAGTTAATACTCAATAAAATTTATTTTTTTATAAAAAAAAAACAAAACAAAATATACTAGCCTCCAAAACATTAACATGTTTATTTTGATGTTGAATAATAATCCATAATCAATTTTGAGTAAAAAATTGATTATACATTCAAAATAACTTAAATTATTTTAGATAAAATTACATTATTTTAAAAACAATTTTAATAATAATTATACAAAAATTAATTTTAATTAAAATCAATTTTACATTCAAACGTTAATTTATCTAACTGTAGAAAAAAGAAAATTAGAGACGTCACCATCTTAATTCCCCAACCCCCTCGCCATGTCTTTCTTTTGGACCACAACAATTGAATCACGACTTACAATCCAGGCTTTTTGAAGGTACTCAAACTTTTCTTTAGGTGTATTTTCAGCATCTATCTGCCCATAATATAATATTAATAGTCCTTGTTAAGTCCTTAGCGTTGAATCATTGATTTGATGGTCTGCTCCTGACGAAGATTGTATGGATTAATTGGGAGAATACTAACAAGTTGATTTCATGCTAATATTCCATTTCCATGTATTGTATTTAAGTGTCATCACCAAAAGCTAATTATTTTTCCAAATTAGGAAATCTAGCTAATTACCAAATTGATTTCAATTTTTTCACTTTAAACGAGAGACTTCAAGTTTTCTTGTGTACAATATATATATATATATAGATAGATATATATAGATATACACGTGTGAAATTAATAATATAGAAAAAAGAAGAAAAGTTTTGGACATTAATAAAAAATAGATTTTTAAATTATAATAAATTTTTTAACATACATAACATTGTAACAAAATGTGAAACATCGACGGTCTATATTTCAAACAACAAAAACACAGCTCACTTATATTATATTGTCCTACCGCGATGTACACAAAAGAATAGAATACAAAAGTGAAAGTGAAGTAAAAATATGGTTCGCTATGACAAAATAAATTCTTTCCTAAACTTTTAGTATATGTTCGGTTTCATCTTAATTTTAGATTCAAAATTAATTTCAGACAAATTTTAATATATTTACGCTAATTTTATTTTTAACTTATTTTCATAATAAAAAATTTAAATATAAACTACATAGTTTCAAAGTAAATTCTAACCAAAATTAATTTGAAAATCAATTATATTTAAAATAATTTTTGTTAGCGCTCATCAAGATACACACTTAACAAACTCTAAACAATAATTTTTATAAATTAAAACTTAAAAAAATAATTTTTATAATTATATGGGAGATATCATATTTATTGTCAGACTTGAGCTGAGATTTTAATCTTAAAATTTGACATTTTAAAGATCATGTACTAAAGATAGAAAAATTACCTCACAATGGATAATTGATTCTTTCACAACCTCCCTAAAGATTTGTAAGGAGGTAGAAATGCATATGCATTTTTATTGAAATTAAAAAATTAATATTTTAAAAACACTAATATATTTTATAATTTTAAATTTTATAAAATTAAAATATGAAAATTAAAAAATATGTAATAAAAAATTAAACATAAATTAAAAACAATGTAATTAAATTTTTTATTTTATTTTAATAACTAAATTTAATTAATTTTTATTTTTAAAATAAATTATATATTTTATTAAAAATAAATTATATATTTTATTAAAAATAAATTATAAATAAAATTTAAATAATGGATCATGAATAGAATAAAGGGATTCATTAAAGTTAAAATAAATTATTTTATATTTAAGAATAATCTTCTGAAACAAGAGATACTACATCAAAAGTTAGAATTGTGCAGACTATGTGGCAAGGTAATAGAAAAAAGTCAACTTCTATTTGTTAACTACACCATGTCAACCAAGTTTTGGCCACTATTATGCTCCTGGTGGGAGTTATCGACTCCATGACACAACACAGTTAAAGTTCATGACTATTAGTTCTTGGGGGTTGGTCAGTGAAAGCAAGACAAGATTTAATGCCTAGTTCTTTTTCTAAGATTTGACAACTTTGAAAAGTAAGAAATGCTTAAATATTTAAAGATGAGATGTTCAATATGGAGACTTTAATCATTGCTACGTAGCTGAGTTCTTGGAATTGGTGTTGGGTGACAAAAATTAACACACTCACATACAAAATGGATAATAAATCCCTTCTTATATGTGGAGGGTAGTTAGTTCTACTCCTTTTTGTGTGCCTCAGTTAGGAATCTTATGACCTGACTCCTTTTGTTATTGTATTTTTTTTTTTTATAAACAAATGTTAATTGTTAGTGGAAAAATTTGAATACAGGACCTCTATCTGCATGACCTCTTTCCCCACCTCATTAAGTTAGCATTAGACCAGCCTTATAATTCCGCTTTTGTTGTATTTCTGTTTGTAATTTTCAGTAAACATAACTTGTACTTTCTGCTTTATTAATAATATTCTTTTATCTTATAAAAAAAATCTAATACAAAGTACTCAATAGGACGCGAAAGTTACGTATAATTAATTTGCTTCAGCATGAAAAAAAAAAAATGTGCGCTGATGAAAAACATTAAATGATGAAAAAAAAAAAAGTTTTGCAAATCCAATTGATTGAAGCTGGAAAATTGGACAGGGGAAATTGTTGATATTTGCCTTCTGTTAGACATCAATATCAAATTATCATCAATATGGTTGTGAAAGTCCACCATAAAGTAACGGTAGCTTTATTAGGGCCGTTTTAACAACAGTGCAATTAGGAAGTAAGACAACGGTTAAGTAATGTACACGCTTATGGCATTGATGACTGGTTTATCTACGTATCGTATTAATTATTCTTTCACATAAATTTGAAACTGATGTGTAACCACCATTTCTGTACACTAACGGTAGTGGGTTCTTTCAGTTTAATAAATATTTTAAATTTATTAAATATATAAGTATGTTAAATATATTGAGAGCATATTAATTATTTTATTTTATTTTATTTAAATCTAAATTGTTCTTCAAATATTGAGAAAGAAAAATTTTAAATGTTCTAATCCATCCAAACAAAATTGTTTCTAAAATAAACACTTGTAATTTAGAATTGACTTAAAAGATACTCACATTTTAATTTTGATTTTTAGATTCGACAAGCATGTGTGGAATCAAATTATCTCACTATAAGATATATTTTTAACCAATATATATAACAGATAAACATCCAATTAAATATCCATAAAGGACTCATAGAAATCACGATCTCTCAAACACAAAAAAAATGATTGATAATCCATTATAAGTTATATCACTTTCATATTAGAGACCCAGTAACGAATAGTATCGGTATAAAATGCATGAAATGCATATAATAATATGATAATATCACTGTTTTAAAAATAAATAATAATTAAAAAATGAAAAGTACAAAATTTACTATTAATAATAAACGCAATCATACATAATTTACAAGACGATTTTCGTACGATTAAGCACTTTTTTTATATTAATTATACTACTTGCGTCTTATGTATAAGAAGTAAATATTTAATTTATTTCTTATATATAATATGAAAGTAGTATAATTAATATAACAAAAACCAATAAGAATAATTAAATTGATTAATTTTAATTAATAATACCATAAATTTAAATTTTATTATAAAACACATTATACTAGAGCACCTATTTTTCTTAAAAAGAATAAATACTTTATTAATAGATTTTATAATTAACTTTTTTTTATTGATTTTCCTTATAGGAGTTGAAGAGTATTGGGATACATTTTACTCAATCAACCGAGCTAGATTGCTTGACAATTGAATTACACAGTTAGGGAGCTTATAATCAATTAAAATATAAAATATTAATAATTAATGAATTTAAAAGTGGCCATATTTTTTTATATATATGATTAGAAATATACTCATTTATTTTTTATAGCTTAACTAGTTGGGGTCTCCTAAGTAAATGTTAACTTAACTAAGATTAAGAGTACGTTTGTTTTAGAAATTAAACTTGTATTTTCGGGTATGACATTCCTGCTAATTAAGAAAAAGTTAACCTAATATTTATATGTTTTTACAAGTTTGGAAAAACTATGTAAAGGAAGCTATTGAATGAACAACTTGCGTATATTATTCATGGATTGATGTTTATATAGATTAGAATATACATTCAAAATATATGTAATCAAAAGATAACAATATAATAAACTAATTCTAATATGAGATCAATCTTATTAGATTAATCCGATCATGTATAACTTATCTATTTTATTCCAATATTCCCTCTCAAGTTGGAGCATGGAAGGAGGAGATGCCCAACTTGGAAATGAGAAATTCAAATTGTTTTTTTGCTAAGAGCTTTAGTTAGGAGATCTGTAGGTTGGGAAAAAGTTCAAATATGCTATGTGGAAATAGTTTTGGCATCACATCTTCACGAACAAAATGACAATCCAGTTCAATATGTATTGTACATTCATAAAAAATTGGGTTGGAGGTAATACGAATGGTAGATTGACTGTCACAATATAGTTTCATGGGTATGGAGTGAGGGACACTGAGATCTTGCGTGAAAACTTTGATCCATAAAAGTTTAAAAGTAGTAGCTGCCTGTTAAGACGTTTTTGTGACAAGTGCATCCATCGTACTAGTAGTAAAGGATGAGTATTGAGTATTGTATCCATAGAGATTGGTGTTGTATTAGAAAAATTTTACAAAATTAACTAAGCAGTTTATGAACATAAAGCAATAAAAACATGATGATGCATGCACGCACGCTTAGCATGGGCTTGAGCTAGGATCAATAAGAAAGGAGCATGACTTGGATGAAACTTTAAGGAGCTTAGTTTAGGAAATGTTCCATTTAATTGTATTAATTTTACCATTTTTAGGCTTGTATAAGCACCCTTAAGTCATTAGGATTTTAGGGGTATAGTTAGTTTAATTTTCGGCCTTATATTTTGATCTATAGGTTCTATTTTCTTTAGGAGGTGTAATTAGTCTCCTTGTGGAGTGTGTTAATTAGTCTGGGCTGGTCCAAGAGGATTTGGACGTGTGGTTATTAATTTCCACACCCGTAATTTCTCTTCACACCCTTCTAACCAACACATGAAGCATGTAAGAGACATGTGGGCCCCCTTGTCCCCTTGTTTCACTCCACATGTGCTTTCTCTCTCCTACATGGCTGATTCTTGTTGCTTCTTATTTGAATTTGAATTTTGGAAGTGCCATGTCATTTCCCTTCAAAATTCAAATTCAAACTAGAAGGAACATAGATCCATTTTTTTAGAGTCATGTTTGGATCTTTAGTTCGATTAAATTAGTGTTAATTGAGCACATGCTAAATTAACACTAACTTAAGCCAACTAACCTTTAATTAAGCATGTTGGATGTTCAACTTGAGGTTCCTAAGCCCATGGTTCATGCTTTGCTCTATAAATAGAGCATTCCCTCCTTCATGTAGCTTTTAACACTCATTTTGAATGAAATAAATTGAGAGCTCTTTTGTTCTTGAGAGTGTTCATGTTCTCTCCTTAGAGTTCTTTAAACTATTATCAAGGGTTCCTTCCCTTGTGGCTACCTTCATCCTTTGGCTTATCTCCTTCAACAAGAGTGGTACCTACTTCTCCTCCATTTTCTAGTCTTCCACCTCTATTTCTTCAACCTTGGAACCTCTATGAGCAAGGATCTTGGGAGCATTCTCTTCATCAAGTATTCTTCAAACTTGCCTTGGGAAGGGATGCATCACATGAACTTTAAGTGAGATTTTGATTGTGAACAAGGTAAAATCTTGAAGTAAAATAAACTAATCTTTTTGTGATTTTATATAAAAAGAAAGTTGAAACAACAAATATTTTCAATAACAAAGGTATTGTCAGGGTTATACTTCACCAAATGTCACTCTTTTCTCAACTTTAAAGCACAATATGTATTTTCATACAAATCAATGTTAAAATCAATCATATAATACTTTCTTAGCCCTAATCTCTTAGGTGAAAAGAACCTTAGTTCCTTCATTAATTCTTAATCCCTCACAAACTTAATAAAGGAACTAGTTTATGTCTTGTGACTTCAAGATAATCAATGAACTATGTTCTATTCCTAACAACCAAGCCTAATGAGTATTTTGCTTCAAATCAAGATAATGAAAGTGTTTTCCAACTATAATAATGTCAAAATAACAAGTTTATGATTGATCACTCCACAACAAGAATTAAGCATAGAAGCAACTACTAACATTAAAGATAACTAAAACATACATTCATATCATATCAAAAGATAAAAGACAATTTGAGTTTGGTTACATCTAACCCCAACAATGGAGAAAACTAGCTACTCATGGTCATGAGTGGCACAAAAATACATGAAAAGATGGAAGAACAAGCAAAAGATGAAGAAAGGAAAGATTTTTTGTGCAATAGAATAGAAATGGGTCATCCAAAAGTATCTCCACGGCCTTATAAATGGTCATTTTTTTCTTTTCTAGGTGAGAAAATCTTTTAATTTAAGTGACGTCTAGCTTAGCCACTTTCAGGTGGCTTCAAGCGAAAATAGACTGATTTGCTCTCTATTTGATTTTTGCTCAGCTACTCTAGGATAACTTGCCAAAAGTTTCAAAAGGCTACTAATAACTTGATTTTTCTTCCAATTCAGCAATGAACTTTAATCATGATTTCTACATAAAAAAATGCACAAAATGAGTAGATGTAACCTAAAAACTAATTTGACTAATTGAAATTTAAACTAATTACAAACTAGAATTAAAATTGAGAAAAACATCACTTATAAACTTAGAAAAGTAAGATAATTTCCTAATAAATGATACAAAAATTAAGTACTTTAAGCAATTATCACTGTCATGAGCGATACTCGACTTTTGTAGATGAACGAGTTACAATATGTTGTTGTTTAAACTTCAACAAGATAGGACATTGCCCGAGTGTGATGAAGTAGCCAGCGGTGGACTGGCGAGTAGGACAGCTTGCCCAATAGGAGTCACAATATGCACGAAGGTGAAGATCATAAGTAGAATTGAGAAGAAGTCCTTGCCTGTGATTTCTCTTGATGTAGCGAAAGACACATAACACTACTTCATAATGTTCTTGTATGGGACATTGTAGAAACTGAGAAAGTATACACATAATGTAAATTAACTCAAGTCAGGTGATGGTAAGATAGGTAAGGTAGCCTATGTGGCGTCGATAATGTGTAGGATTATCGTAAGCTAGACCATCTACAAGGGCTAATTCATGATTCTAATCCATGGGAAAGTTAGTTGGTTTTCACCCAAGTAAGCCATATTCATTCAAGATATCCATAGCAAATTTGCATTGACTTATAAATAGACCTGTTGAGCTACTGGAAAATTCAATACCTAGAGAGTATTTAAGTTTGTCCGGATCTTTAATTTTAAACCAAGACTGGAGATTATGTTTAACTCGATCACAAGCAGAAGTTCTATTTCTGGCTAAAAGGATATCATCAACATAAATACGAATAGTAATGAAATCATGGTCTAAAGTGAAGGTAAACAATGTGTAATTAGATTTGGATTGTTGAAATTTGAAACCGAGAAGAGAGTCACGAAGTTTGCCAAACCAATTTTGTGGTGACTGCTTGAGATCGTAGAGTTTGCATTCATAACCAGGAGAACCAGTAGAAAAACTAGGAGGAAAATGCATGTATACTTCCTCTTTAAGATCTCCATGGAGGAAAACATTATGAAAATCCAATTGATAAATGTACCACTCCTTTGCAATAGCCACAAAGAGAAAAGTATGCGCATTGAACATTTTTTCAACTAGAGAAAATGTTTCATTATAATCCTCTCCTTCAATTTGGTTATTACCAGCAATGAATAATTTGGCCTTGTGTCATTCTATAAAGCCTTAAAAATGATACTTGATTCGAAAAATCAACTTGCAAGGAATTTCCTTCTTTCTAGGAGAAAGAGAAAGTAACTACCTAACTGTGGTTATCCTCAAAGGCCTGATTTCAAGTTTCATAGCCTACTGCTAAACTAGATCCTTCATGGCATCTTTGAATGAATGTGGCTCTCTAATGCTGTTTACTACCACTAAAAATTTTGATGTTGTAAGGAGAAAAAAAATTATTGGTAACAAAGTTCTCAATAAGATAAAGAATACCTGAGTGAACATTAGAGAGAGTGTTGATAGTGGTGGGTGTAGTGGCAATATGACAATGATAGTCTTTGAGACGTGTTGGTGGTCAATGAGGTCTGCTTATGTGACAAAGAGGTATGCAAGGTAGAGAAGGAGAGTTGGAATAACTCCCCCTGTCAGTAGGCTTTAGGTCAGGTATAGGTGCAACATCCAAAGAGGGAAAAATTGTATCATACGACTCATTTAAGACCATAAGTGTGGAGGTAGGTTATGAGGGAGCTAGAGGAATGTTTATGGTAGGTAATGCAAACGGAAATTCATCCTAAAAAAATTAAACATCACGAGAGACAAAAATCTCCTTAGTATCCAAATCCAACACCTTCCAGCCTTTTTATTAGAGGGATAGCCCACAAAACCACATTTTTATGACCATGTGTGAACTAATCAGATGGTTTAGGAAAAATCATGACATAACATAAGCAACCAAGGACCCATATATAACCTTAGCTAGGTGTAGTATCATGAAGCACTTCACATGGACATTCTCCTTTAAGCAATGGAGTGAGAGTTTGGTTAATCAAATGAACGACTATGAGAATACATTTACTCTATAAATCTATAGGAAGATGTCCATCAAATTGTAAGGTGCTAGCTATGTTAAGAATTTGGGGACAATGTTGTTCAACTCTATTGTTCTGTTGTGGCGTGTATGCACATGATAATTGTTGGAGAATGCTGCAAATTTTCAAAGAAGGAATGAAGACAGGAAGAGATGAACTCAATCTCATTGTTAGTTTAGACCCTTTTAACCATGGAATCAAACTGACTCTAACCCATTGTAATAAATTTTATTAAAATAGAACATTCCTCATGCTTATAATGCAATAGATAAACCCATGCATGAAGACTGAAATAATCCAAAATGGTGATAAAGTAACGGGCACTAAAGGAAGACACAATTGGATATGGCATCTATAAATCACAATGAATTAAGTTAAAAGGGTGCAAACTATGCTTTTTATTGATAGAGAGTGAACTATGAGCTTGTTTGGCTCTACAACACACATCACATGGAGCCATTTTATTAGAACTAGAAACAAATGGTAGCAAAGTTAAATAACGATGAGAAGGATGTCCTAAGTGTCGATGCCACAAATTGAAAGTGGAGTAACCATGAATCACATTTGTAGAAATTGGTTGGCAAAACACATACACTTCTTCATGCTCAACACCCTGTCTAATTGTCCTCCTTGTCTATAGGTCCTATAAAAAACAAGTGAAATTAGTAAACATGGCTATGAAATTGTTACAATGTAGAAATTGAGAGACAGAGATGAAATTGTACATAAGAGATGACGCATATAGAACACTGGCAAGTAATAATATAAAGGTAAACCTAGCATCCCACTGGACTATAAGGGTATGAGCATCATTAGGTAAGCCTACTAAATAGGGCAAATAGTACGAATGTTGGATAGGTATGAGATGGTCCTAGTCATATGTTGGGAAGCCCTACTGTCCAGAAGCTAAGGGTGTTTGAAAGATATTATACTTGATGATTTTTTAGTGGATGTTTTGGAGGAAACTGTAATAACCAATTTTCATAAATGAGCTATTTTATTTATTTTAAATATATTGAATTAGTTAATAGAAAGTTAGTCATTTATTATAATTAATTATTTCAAAGAGACTAAAGTATATATATTTATTATAGTAAAATAATAAAATAATATTTTTTGAAACAACAACAACAACAACAACAACAACAACAACAATAATAATAATAATAATAATAATAATAATAATAATAATAATAATAATAATAATAATGAGAGGTATATTTATATTATATATTTTTAGTAGGAGTTTGCATATTATAAGTTTAGGGGTTAAGTGAGAAGGTAAATCAGTTGGATGGGCTAAGCCTATTATGGTTGTCATGTGAGAAGGGAAGGAAGTGGCATGACCACTCTTGCCTCATTTTTATTTTAGAGTTTCTTGAAGTTTGGTAAAAAAAAAAAAGAAGCCATAGGGAGAAAAATAAAGAGAGAAAGTTATTCTCACAAAATCCTATGGAATTTTCGTAATCTCATCACTGCAAATTCGTTGACCATTGGAACAAGCTTGAAATTGGACAGTAGGTTCCAAACGTGTGGCTCTCCATTCTGACATTCAAATCTACATTTAGAGGTCTAGTTTGGGAGAAAATAGCAGTGAAAAAGAAACTCTATTTTGGCAAGGGTTCGTTAAATCAAAAAAGAAAAATCTTCATTTGTCTCTATTTCTTCATCGAGGTAAAGGGGTGGGAAATTATATCTGTGTGACATATGTAGAGTAAATGGATGGTGAAGTGATTCTTAAGCTTCGATAGGTTTCAATGTTGCATGTATGCTATTGAAGGGTTATGAACTCCTACAACGATGACTAATAATATGTTTTATGCATGACTGTGTAGACATATGTAATTGGAGATTTGTATTTATACAATGGGATGGTTTGCCAAATTAGAATTTATGTGTTGTTGGTTTAATGTAATAATATTTTTTGTTGATTGGAGATGTGTTTGAATGAGACATAAGAGAAATTGAGATTTAGGTGTTATGAATAATTATTAGATGTATATATCAATTTATTTTGTTGGATTGTTGGAGCACATGTGCCCTATCGAATTATTTGGATGTAATAATTATGTTGGCATTGAGGTTTTTCGCTTTTGTACCTTAGAGATTGGTACCTTTAAACAATGTAATGGATAGTATTGATTAGTCTCTTGTGTTAAAGTTGGGTTCTATATAAGAAATAGGGTAGTGGAGGTGAACCCTAAGTCTTCCTAGGGATTAAAGTTTCATGTATTCATGCAATTGATTAGTTTGTTTGTTTCTATGAATGCTACTGATTATTAAAAGGTGAAGAACTTAATTATATTATTCATTAATGAGATATTTGAGTAACTGCTCTGTTATTTGAACCATTCTCCATACCTAAAGGATGAGATGTTAGGTGTTGGATATTTTCTTCCATTAAGAGGATTGATGGAAAATTAATGATTATCACTATAATTGTAGGGTGTGTTAATAATAGGCAAAATAGATAGAGAAGTAGAATTTTTTAGGGTTTGAAGTTAGAATTATATTTTAGGATCCTTATAAGTTGAATACTGAATATACCTTAGTGTTTTTTGTAAGATCTTTCTATGTGGTTAACCAAATTAGGTTTCATTTATTGTTTTAGAAACTAGACATTTTAGGCTATAGTTTAAGATCAAGAATCACATAGAAATGTTACTAATTGAATGAGTTATGTGAGTTATAAGTTGAGTGTCTAATCCAGTAAGTGGAACATATGTTTGTGTGTTGTAAGCCCTACAATGTGACCTAAACGAGCTCATTAGGTTTCATCTTTTTTCATGAAAGTTTCCATCTCATATGTTAGGTTTCTGTTGGAGTTAAAACCACTAAAAAAGGATGTATATAACTCAATCTGTGAATAAATTAGTAAGTAAAGATTAAGCTGTTAGATTTGGGATTAATAGCTGCTAGTTTATAATTTTTAAAAATAGTAAATGATAAAAATAACTCTGGACATCAACATAAAAGTTTTAGATAAATGCATTATCTTTCTAAGAAAATTTATACCACCTCACATTAGTAGTATAACTATAGATATTGTATTTAGACTACACGATGCAATAAAAGAGTAAGATAAGAAGGGATAGTGCGAGTTGGAATGGTGTTGATTGTTACGGTGTGAAATATTGTGATGTATCTTATAATTATGAGTTTCATGAATTATTAAATATCTGAAAGTTTTTTGGGGAGTATGGATTGAGGATTTGACTCACTGTATGATATTTGTGTTGATTACAGTTAAGTGTATAATGTGTGTATGGTCGAGGATAGTCAGGGTCTGTGCCCGATAATGTGCCATCCTACCTATGGTTAGAGGTGGATTATGATGATGTTATTAGATTATTGTAATGTATCTTATAATTGTGAGTGTGGTGAATGATTGAATATTTGAAAGTCGTTTGAGGTGTGTCAATTGGAGATTTGTTTCACTGTGTGATATTGATGTTGATTTCAATTGAACATATAGTGTGTTGATGATGATGGTCAGGGTGTGCCTGACGAGGTTCCATCCCAGCTACGATTAGGGTGGATTATGATGGCATAATACAATATTGATATTGTGATTTATGTTGTTACATGACATGATGCATGGATATGGTAGTCTAAGAAGCTTGTAAGGATCACTCATTATGTGGCACTCTATAGTAAGTTTTCTTAGGTTGTGTTGCATTACACGATTATACCTACATGTTATTGGCATAGAAGAGGATTCACTTCGAGTGAACCTATGGTGAGATGGTTTTATCTATGTGTTACTAGCATAAAAGATGACCACTTTGGGTGCGTACCTGAGAGAGCATGCATGAGTTTGACAGTTAGAGGAGTTTTGTAAGGATCACCCATTGTGTGGTGCTCTGGACCAGACTTCTTAGGTTTTTTTGCATTGCATGGTTGTACCTACATGTTACTGGCATAGAAAAGGATTCACTTCGGGTGGACCTATGGTAAGATGATTGTATGTACATGTTATTGACGTAGAAGATGACCACTTCAGGCATGTACCTTAGAAAGCATGCATGAGCATCATTAGCATGAATGAATTTATGTGTATGGATATATAATTTCTATCAGGGGTATGAAATGAATTTATATGTTTCTTTGTTGTACTTTAGTTAATTGTCCATTCTCTTTATATATGTCTTACATGCATGGGACGTATTCTCACCCATTGCTATTTGTTGTTCATTTTATTTAGATTGAACGTCATTTTTAGGTGTGCAAGATCATGGTGATATTGTGATGAATGATTCAACTTTTCTTTAACTTTCTGTTGCGATGCTTTGATTAGGTGTGACCTCAAACTGAGAGAATTATTTAATATTTTTCTGTTATGAAGAGGAATTATTTAATATTTCAATGAGTTTTAATAATTAAGAATCTTGTAAAACTCATTTGTAAATCCTAATATATTTACTTGTATGGCATGTTTTATTATATTATAATTTTTGAAAAATAAGTGCATATTGGGAGATGTTAATCCTTTTACCTAAATGCAAAGTCTACTATTTTAATAATAACAATTTTTTTTATTTCTTTTATTAATGAATAAAGTGTTTGGGGGTAGAAGGGTGTCGCAAAAATATAGTGGACATTAGATGTTGAAGCATGTCAGGAGTGAAGTTAGTAATAGATAAAGGTTTGGAGGAACTACTGTTGTTGAAGGATACACCAGATTGAGTGGCATAGGTAGAAGTAGAAGTGAGATGTCCTTGAGTAGATTGCCTATGTCCACGACCAAGAGAAGGGTGATCGGGGTAGACATGGAGTATGTAGCAATGAGATACATCATGATTAGTACGTCCACAATAGGTGCATGTGACATGTGACTTAAATGGATTAATGGGTGCATTTGTTGTAGGAAAACCGAGAGCATCAATCAGAGTCTCAAAAGAATGAACTATAGATTTATAATATTCCTTTGTAGTAATCATGGCAAAAAATCTATTAATGGTAGGAAGTGGATTGCTGTTGAGGATCTGAGTGATAAGGGTGCCATAAATAGCATGGTCGAGGCCTATAAGAAATTGGTATATGCGATCATTTTATTGTTCTACAACAATTGTTTTTATGAAATCACAATTATCCTCGATGGTGTAGGAGTCTAACATCTAGTTGGATTGTAGTTCATCTTAGATGGATCGAAGCTTCAAATGTAATTAACAATAGGTGTGTCATGTTGCTTCATAGTCGTGAGGGAAGCTGTTGTGATCTTTGATGATCACTTGCTCAAAGGATCCTTTCTAAGGTCACTTGGACGGGAAATGGATGTATGGAGAGGAAAGGAATGGGGTGAGGCGCCACAAATACTAGGTTTGATAAGCCAAAGGGGAGAGGCCACAAGGGAAGGGTCCCTTGAGAACTCTTAGAAGCTCTCACAAAGGAGAAGGGGAGACACTCAAAGGTAAGAACCTCACAACCAATATGGTCTTTAGGATTAAATTCAAGAGTAAAAAATACAAGTGAGGGGAGGAGCTCTTATTTATAGAGGTAACTAACCTCTTGAACAAGATAATCTAAAAAAGAAGGGTTAAGATTAAAAGGAGAGATCTAAGGGAGGAGGATTGAGAAACAATTCCCTCCTTAGATCATCAAACTTGGTGCCCAAGTTTCTCAAACCAAGGGCCAAGATTCCTTCTTATTAGCTTAGGGAGTTTATATAGGAAAAAAGGAGTGTAGATATCAAGGCTACCCCGTATTTTCTTCATAAAGACCCAAAAAGCTAAATCCACCCTCTAAATTCCTAAGACACCTCCTAAAATAAAAAATTGACTAAATACATGTCCCAAATTAAATTTCTAATGCTCCTCAAAATTAAAATAAAGGAAAATTACATTTTATTAACTAAAGTCCCTAGCCTAATATCTTCACTCTCCACAAGAGGTGAAGTCTTCCTTTGTCTATAAGGGCTAGGTCTTCTTCGATCCTTCTAGCCATGACCCTAGTGATAGGTCCTTGGCTAGGTATGGTCACATCATCTCCTCCCCCTTGGAGAAGATTTGGCCTCAAATCCATGGGGTCTTCATCATTTTCAGTACCTACAAATGCAGACAAATAAGAAACATTAAAACTGGTGCTTACCCCATAATCCTCAGGCAGATCTAAAACATAGACACTATTACCGATCCGCTCAAGGATTTGGAAAGGTGCATCTCCTCTAGGGCTAAGTTTAGACTTCTTTTGAGAAGGAAATCTATCATTTCTCAAGTGAAGCCATACCCAGTCGCCCTTTTCAAAGATGACTTCTTTCCTCCCCCTATTGGCGAAAGTAGCATCTCTCAAGGATTGGCGCTCTATGTTAGCTTTAACCTTCTCATGTAATTGTTTTACAAAAATGACTTTTGCCTCTCCTTCTTTATGCACAACAACAGAAAGAGGAAGAGGTAAAAGATCTAGAGGAGTACGAGGATTAAAGCCATAAACCACCTCAAATGGAGAATGCTTGGTGGTTCTATGAACCACCCGGTTATAAGCAAATTCAATGTGGGGAAGATACTCATCCCAAGACTTATGGTTGCCTTTAAGGAAAGCCCTCAGCATAATGGATAAAGATCTATTCACCACTTCTGTTTGCCCATCAGTTTGAGGGTGACAGGTAGTGGAAAAAAGAAGTTTAGTTCTCAGCTTAGCCCAAAGAGTTTTCCAAAAATGGCTAAGGAACTTCACATCCCTATCTGATACTATTGAAGATGGTATGTCATGCAATCGAACAACCTCTTTAAAGAAAAGTCTTGCGATGTTGCTCGTATCATCCACTTTGTGGCAGGGAATAAAATGGGCCATTTTTGAAAATTGGTCCACCACCACAAATATGGAGTCTGCACCTCGTTGGGTTCTTGGGAGCCCAAGAATGAAATCCATGCTAATATCCTCCCAAGGTACAGAAGGAGCAGGTAAAGATGTGTATAGTCCATGAGGCATTGCTTTAGACTTTGCTTGCAAGAAAGCTATACATCTAGAGCAATATCTATGGACATCTCTACGCATATGAGGCCAAAAGAATTTCTCTTGTAAAAGCAGGAGGGTTTTTGAAATCCCAAAATGCCCCATGAGCCATCTTCATGGCTCTCTTTTGTGAGTAAGTTCCTAATTGATCCTTGGGGTATACAAAGCTTACTCCCTTTGTAGAGATACCTCTCACTAATGAAGTACCCATCATGGGTCTTTAATGTGAATGCAGATGCAGAGGCAACAAAGATGGGTCAAAATCCTTGTCAAAAGGATACATAGCTCGAATGTCATCAAATCCCAAGATTTTTGCACTCAAGGATGAATAAAGGGCATGACGCCTAGAAAGAGCATCAACCACCATATTTTGTTTTCCTTTATTGTACTTGATGACATAAGGGAAGGATTCAAGATATTCCACCCACGTTGCATGCCTTTTGTTCAATTTACCTTGACCCCCTCAAATGTTTTAGTGACTCATGGTCACTATGAATAACAAACTCCTTGGGAGCAAGGTAATGCTCCCAAGTTTGAAGGACCCTAATTAGAGCATAAAACTCCTTATCATAGGTGAGGTAGTTGAGGGGGGTACCATTGAGTTTTTCACTGAAATACGCAATGGGGTGCCCTCCTTGCAACAAGACAACTCTCACACCTACACCAGAGGCATCACATTCAAGTTCAAATGTTTTAGAAAAGTCAGGTAATGCCAAGACTGGTGCATGGGTCAGTTTATGCTTAATTAGCTGGAAAGTTTTCTCTTGTTTCTTACCCCAAAGGAAAGGAACTTCCTTTTTCACCAAATCATTTATTGGAGCCAAGAGAGTGGAGAAATTAGGCACAAAGCGCCTATAAAATCCAGCGAGACCATGAAAGCTTTTGATCTCTATCACACTCTTTGGGGTAGGCCATTCTTGAATAACTTTTATCTTTTCGGGGTCAACATGGACCCCTTTTGTGCTAACTACAAAACCTAGGAAAACTACACTATCCACACAAAAGGTGCATTTTTCTAAGTTACCAAAAAGATGATTACTCCTAAGAAGAGAAAAAACATGCCTTAGATGTCCTAAATGATCATCTAGGTTCCTAGAATAAACTAAAATGTCATCAAAGTAAACTACACAAAATTTACCAAGGCAATCCCTCAGTACATGATTCATTAAGCGCATGAATGTGCTTGGGGGCATTGGTTAGCCCAAAGGGCATAACCAACCACTCATAAAGACCAAATTTAGTCTTAAAAGTAGTTTTCCACTCATCACCCTTTTTGATCCTTATTTGGTGGTAACCACTTCTAAGATCTATTTTTGAAAATATTTTTGCCCCATACAATTCCTCCAACATGTCATCAAGACAGGGGATTGGGTGCCTATATTTGATGATGATGTTGTTGATTGCACGACAATCAACACACATCCTCCATTGGCCATTCTTCTTGGGCACCAACAAGACTAGCACAGCATAAGGGCTTAGGCACTTTTGAACCCAACCCTTCTCCAACAGCTCATTCACTTGAGACTCAATCTCTTGGGTCTCCATAGGGTTGTCCTATAGGCAGGTCTATTAGGTAGATTTGTGCCAAACACCAAATCAATTTGATGTTCCATACCCCTAATGGGAGGAAGTCTTTTCAGAACCTCATTAGGGAATATATCATCAAATTCTTTTAAAATATCTTGAACCCCTTGAGGAAGGTGCTCATGTGCATGGGTTGTGGCAGTGCTCATGTGCATGGGCTATAGTAGTGCTCTCAGCAGAAGAATGTAGAATGGGAGAAGGATTTGATGCCTCTTTGCAAAAGAGGAGATAAAAGGGCTTGTTAGTCAAAAGAGCTTCTTTTAAATCACGTTTAGTATCAAATAGGCTCCTTTTACTAATATTCCCTTTTGAAGGGGCATCACCTTCTGACTCTCTCTCTTTACCCTTTTCAAGCTTTAAGGGTGAAACATATTGTGTTTTTTTTTTGTTTTTGTCTTTCCTCAGCTCTTTTCTTTTTCATCGCAAATTGATCCTCAACCACTTGAGAAAGTGACAAAGGATACAATTTGAAGCGCTTTCCATTATGGGTGAGAATTATTTGGTTGAAGTGACCATGGTGAATAACTTTCTTGTCAAATTGCCATGCCCCAACAGGATATGACTAGCCTCTATAGGAACTATGTCACAAAGAATCTCATCATTATACGATCCTATGGAAATTGGAACCATAACTTGTTCATTGACTACCATCTCCCCTTGCTCATTGAGCCATTGCAATTTGTAACGTTTGGGATGGGGCATGGTAGTCAAGGCTAGCTTTTCAACCAACCGAGAGAACATACTTTGTCATTTACTTTACATCTTGTATGGAAGATGTTCTCTCTTTGTGACTAGCCAAGCTCTAGAGGTTGGCTTCCAAGAAGCCTTTGAACCATAAGGAGGTCCCCCTCATAAGGAAAAGCTTCCTCACACTCTTGTTCAAAAGTATGTCCCCCTTCTTCCTCACTCTCACTAGAGGAGGAAGATGAGCTATTATCACTACAAATGTCTTGTCCCCTCATGATCATCGTTTTCTTGTTGGGGCATTGAGAGGCAATGTGGCCTCTCCCAAGTCATTTGAAGCATTTGATACTACTTTGACTCTCAATAGGATTAGTAGTAGGGGATTTTCTCTCTACATGAGGTGCTTTTGTATCTTGAAAATGCTTGGGTTCCTCTTTGGGAAAACCCTTGAAAGAGTTTCCCTTAAGTTGGTCTCTCTTTGAGTAAGAGAGAGAATCTTTTTTAAAGCTTTTTCTCTTGAGTTGATTCTCAGCTCTTACACAAAGTTCTACCAACTCATCAAGGTTTGAGTATGAAAGAAGCTCTACCTTATCTCTAATGTCAAAGCTTAATCCACACAAAAACCTAGCAAGGGTGGCATTGGGTTCCTCAATGATATTGGCCCTTAGTATGAGAAGCTCCATCTTTTGTCTATACTCCTCAATACTTAGGTTATGTTGCCTAAGTCTTTAGAGCCTATCCAAAAGATCACTCTCATAATATGAAGGAATATGCCTTCTTCGTAAACAAGTTTTTAAATTATTCCAGTAGTGAATGTCAGGCATTTGTTTACGGGCCCTATCCTTGACTAACCCACCCCACCAATGTAAAGTAGAACCTTGAAAACTAAGGGAGGCCAAAGGTACTTTCCTTTCTTCCCTTATTTCATAGCATCGGAAGAGTTGTTCCACTTTGACTTCCCAATCTAGGTAAGTCTCAACATCTTCCCTACCATGAAAATGGGGTAGATTTACCTTTAGCTCCCTAGCATGATTTGTGTTCTCTTGAGGAGAATTATGATTGTATGATGAATGTGAGTGATGCTTATGTTGATTTCTATAGTATTCTTCTTCGCTAGAGCTAAAATGCCTATATGGGGATCTTATGAGAATTCCTTTCTTTTTCTATCACTCTCCCTCCCATCTCTCCTCTTACTCTCTTCTCCTCTCCTTCTCTCTTCTTCCTCTTTTTCTTTTTTTCTTTCTAGTTCTTTCCTTCTTCTCTTTTCTTCATCCTCTATTCTCTCTCTTTGCCTTCTTTCTTCTCGCTCTTTTTTCTCTTTTCTCATTTCCAACATCTCTTTTTTTTAACTCTTCCTTCTCTTTTTGTTTTTCCTTTTCTTTTATTTCTTTTTTTCTCTCTTTTTCTTCTCTCCTTTATTGTTCTGTAGCCATCCATCCCCTAAATTCTTAAGGTTTTCAAGAGTGTCTCCCTTAGAAGGTTTTCTTTGGTTGACATTCTCACTTGATGAACAACTATGTGCACTAGAATGTGTGTGGGAAGTCATGGTGCTTGGATGCTAAAAACTAAAGGGTAGGCCAAAAACTTTTTTTTTTCAAGCAACATTCCTGTCTTTTTTTTTGTTTTCTCACCTAAGGTGGCTTGATGAGTCTTTGGAACTCTTAGCCTCTACATGTTTTTTCAAAATAACATAAAATAAAATAAAAGTGCAAGAATGTAAAAGAGAAAAGACTCTAATCGTGTTCCTAAAGTGTTGAAGGAAAGTGTACCACTTCTCCCTTCTTCACCTAATTAATGAGGAACTACGCTAAAATTAACCAAAATTATTACAAACCAAGGGAGGGCCTTAAGGGCACTCAAACTCCCAATCTAAGATTAAGTTTACACAATACAAAGAATAAAAGTAAAACAAAGTCTTCACTCCAAGCTTACTGGTGTTTGACTCCTTTTGATCAAGCCCCTTTGAGTTGCATCAACCCACCCCAAGAATGCTACCCTTGTTTCCTCTTGTTTGGACTTGCCAAAATCTTGTATATGGCACCTTTCCCAAGCTTTACTTACCAAGGACGAATACAACACAAGAAAAAAAATAAAGGTGAATAACAAAACAAGGTTCACAAATCCAAGTGGATAGATTAAAAAATGACAAACTCAAAGACGTAAATAAGACAAGCAAGAAAACATAAGGCTCACAAACGAAGGTAGCAAACAAATAAATTTCCTAGATTAGCTCTAAGAGTGGAGATGAAAAAAGACTCAAACAAAAAAATGAAACCAATAGTTGCACACTTAATAAAATTTAAGTGACCAAAAGCTAAAAAGCTTACTCAAGTAATTTTTTTTAATCACAAAATGGTTCCTCATATCAAATATTTCTACTATTAGGTACACAACTTCAAAATTGTCTTTCTTTTTGAGTTCTTTATCTTCTTTTTTTTTAACTTGAACTTTTTTCTAATATATATGTATTTTTTAACTTTTTCTAATAATTTTTTATGCACCTAATAACTTGTTGAATTGAAATTTTAATGAGGATGCTTGAAATTATAGCGCTTGAGTGAATAAGCACAAAGTAAGGTCACACAATTTTCAAGCAATGCATGCAACTAAAGGCAAAACAACTTAGTAGTTCCAAATATCACTGAACTAATGGTGCTTAAGGAATGATTTAGGGTTGATTTTGAAGTAAATTGATTGCTCAAATTACTAACACAATTCACCCAAGCTAAAATTCCATAAAGAGGCACCAATAGTGAAGGTAAACTAAGTGGAAAGCTACTAATAATTCAACATAAAAAAAGAAGAATATAAAGATTGAATTAAGCAAATATTTAAGAACAACAAAAATATTACTATGCTTGAATTAAAAGCATAAAAGACTTAAGAGACTCAACAAGAGGTTCACCTCTTAGGAGCTCAATTCAAAATGTTTTTGAAGGCTTTTTGTAAATATTTTAAGAGGCTAAAACCTAAGTAATTTAAATGAGACAAAATAGGAAACTAACTTGACTAGTATTTGACAAAACACAAGATTAAGGAAAAAAATAACACACCTAAAAATAGAGCAAAAATTTCAGCAAGAGACTCAAAACAAAAGGCACAACAAAGTGGCCAAAGTTGATCACCACAATGGTGTGGAAAAATCCTCAACCATGTGGGTTTAATAGTCACAACTTATTAGACACATTTTAACATAAAAGACAAGGGAAAACTAAGCAATTTGAACACGGAAATAAGATGCAAAGAAATGGACAAATTAAATTGCATCAAATTAGATGGAATATAGGCGTGTAGATAGAAAACAAAAGCACATATGATAGCAAGAATAAAAAACTATACTACTAGACAATAAAGGAAATAGATATGACAAAAAATGAAGGACTTTAAAATAAAGAGAGCAAAGAGATAAACAAAAAAGCAAGTAAAATTTTTTGAGAAAGAACGTGACCTTTAGAAAATGGCTTTGATACCACTTGATGTGATCTTTGATGATCACTTACCCAAAGGATCATTTCTAAGGTCACTTGGAAAAGAGATGGATTTATGGAGAGGAAAGGAATGGGGTGAGGCGCTACAAATACTAGGTTTGATAAGTCAAAGGGGAGAGGCCACAAGGGAGGGGTCCCTTGATAACTCTTAGAAGCTCTCACAAAGGAGAAGGGGGGACACTCAAAGGTAAGAACCTCACAACCAATATGGTCTCTACGATTAAATTTAAGTGTAAAAAATACAAGTGAGGGGAGGAACTCCTATTTATAGAGGTAGCTAACCTCTTGAACAAGATAACCTAAAAAAGAAGGGTTAGGATTAAAAGGAGAGATCTCAGGGAGGAGGATTGAGAAACAATTCCCTCCTTAGATCATCAAACTTGGTGCTCAAGTTTCTCAAACCAAGGACCAAGATTCCGTCTTATTAGTTTAAGGGGTTTATATAGGAAAAGAGGGGTGTAAATATCAAGGCTACCCCTTATTTCCTTCATAAAGACCCAAAAAGCTAAATCCACCCTCTAAATTCCTAAGACACCTCCTAAAATAAAAAATTGATTAAACACATGTCCCAAATTAAATTTCTAATGCTCCTTAAAATTAAAATAAAGGAAAATTATATTTTATTAACTAAAGTCTCTAGCCTAATATCTTCACTCTCCACAAGAGGTGAAGTCTTCATTTGTCTATAAGGGCTAGGTCTTCTTCAATTCTTCTAGTTATGGCCTTAGTGATAGGTCCTTAGCTAGACATGGTCACATGAGAAGCTTTGAGATAAAAGATACGAGGAATGTTGACAACAACAAATAGTTCTTGAGATCATCCAGAGACCTTTTGCAATTTCAAAATATTTTATAAATGGTTGCAATTGAGAATCTATGGTGTAAGCACTCAATTTGTTTGAAAAAATTGATAAAAATAAAAAACAGTTAAAGAAAAAAGATTAAGAAAGTATAAAAATAAAAGAAAACAAAAAAATTATAGAATAAAAAATATACATATAATAAAATTAAAAAAAAAGAAAAGAGAAGAGATGAAGAAATGTGAGTTCAACAGTTACAAGAAACAAATATAAAAGTTAGCCTATTTTGAGCCATAATCCAAAGCTTCTCTCACTGGGTTCCGTAAATCCACCCCTTTTTGTTCCAATACCACAACTTTACTAACAGACAATATGGATTTGTCTGCACCACTCTCCAACCACCAACATTCACAAACTTGCACAACAACAATAAAGAAAAATACATTCAGAAATTTGTTTTATTTGTCAATATTTGTTTTTGAAATGATAAGTGGAAAAATGGGAGACAAGAGTATAAATAGAACCAATGAAACAGAGAAAGGGGGGAGGAGGAGAAAGAAAAAATTGATTTTGTTTCTAATCAAAGGGAGAATATTAGAGAGAACCCAACACCATTACAAAGTTATTTTAATCTCAGTGAGGAGCGACTTTTGCATCATTGTGATGTTCTAACATCGCTAAGAAGTATTCTCGATTGCACTCAGGTATAGTGGTTTTGTTTTGCTGTTGGCAATTCCAACCTCTCATTTTGCAAATAAAGAAAGCCCATTTCATATTTGCATTCTCCCTTTCCCTTGTATTTTTACTGTGCACGCTTTGCATTTTGATGTGTTTATGCCTTTTATGTGCACGTTTTGCTTTTATTATATAAAGTTATAAGGTTGATTTGATGGTAAAGTGAAAAGATGGAGAAGGAGAGGTCATGACTTTGAATATCTCTACTAAAAAAAACTAATAAATTAATAATTAATATTAAACTTATAAAAAGAATTTGTGTGAGCGTTGCTCTTGAGGTCTTATGGCTTAAATTCCTATGTGCAATTTTGCTTTAAATATTCTTGGGTTATTTTAGTTTTCATTCCTTATCCCATATATCTCAATATATTTTATTTTTTTAGTTTTCAATGTGCTGTTGATAAAGGATAAAGTCAAAGGTTTTGGTTGTTATTATCTTACTTTTTTTAAAGCTCATGCTTACATATTTGAAAAAATAGAATGAAATAAAACAACAAAGCTTAATAAATCTGTTATAAAAAGAATTTGAAATCTGAGAATAAATGGCTAGTTTGTAAATTAGGAAAATGGTAATTTTAGAACGAAGGAATTGATTTTTTTTTTTAAAAAATATAGATAATAGTTTAACATTTTCTCTTTTTAATTGATGATAAGATTTTATGAAAACAAATAGTATTTTTAAGGAATCTTAGCTTTTTTCTTAGAAATATTTATTCACATATTTATCTTTAATAAACTTATTTTAGATTTTTTTTTTAAAAAAAAGAGATTAATATAGTTTAGAATAAAAAAAATTTAATCATATCAATTATTAAGGAGAAAAATAAAGTTAATTACATATGACATGTTTTTTATTTTCCGAAATTTTAAGAATACAAGTTGTCAAACTTGATGTACTTAAATTGCTCCTTGATTGAGTTTAATCACAATCAATAATAATATAATATAGAGAATTTAAACATTTAGGAGAGAAGATTTAATTAGATGTGACACCTTTTTAATTCTAAAGTTTTGTATAGCGATAACAAAAAAATCTGAGCGGATTAAACCTGTGAAATACTTGTATGGGTAGTTTAAATGGTACTTACTACCCCTAGATATGAGTTTTTTTCTACCCGATCCTTAACGGGTATGAGTATGACTATAATAGTACTCATATCCGCAGGTACCCACTATCCACTAAATTAAAATACTACACATATTTAATTTAAAGAAGATAATATTTTTGTTAAAAAAATCAAATTAAAATATTAATTTTATTGTTATCAATGTTATTTTTTTATAAAAATCTATAATTAATATAATTATTTTTATAAAAATATTGGTAATGTAAAACGAATATTCTATTTATGTTAAATATTTTGTATATATATTATATTAATCTATTTTATATCCAATTAATCTTGTAGAAACTTATTAGTATAATTTTATTTCTAGATTTTTCAAGAAATAAATTATTTGTTTGATAAAACTTGAGGTAAAAAAAAAATTTTTTTTACAATAATATTTTTTAAAAATATCTATAGGTACCCGTGGGTATTGAAAAAATCCGCGAATATTTTTATAACGAGTACCCGACAGGTTTTAAGAGGGTAATAGATATGAATATTTTATTGCAGGACATGTACACACTACTCGTACTCGCCCCGACTCAGTGCCACTCCTAGTTTTACAATACAAGTTGGATGGTTTTGATATCTCTAAGAATTTAAGACTTATGCACTGTTAATGTAAACTTGTTCTACGCTAATAGTTAATCGCAACCCTTCGTTTACATGACTTTTACAATATTAATTAATAAAGTCAACAAACTTACAATATATAAAGATTAAATGTCAATGTAAAAACTTTTTACAATAGCAGTGTAGAAGTGTTTTTCTCTATTTTAAAGCTTATCTCTAATGACACTATTAAATAAAAAGGAAATTAATATATAAATCAAAATATCAAATTAAATATTTGCAAGTAAAACCTGTCTTAATAATTTTAATATTAGATTTAAATACATGTATTTTATTATTAATTTTTAGTTTAATAAAGCATATCTTAAATAACAAAATATGGTTATTAGAGAATGAATTATTTTTATGTGACATATGTTTAATCTTAAAATTTTAAAATGTAAGTCATGGCGGCCAAACATTTTAATTTTTTTCTCTAATTAAAACTTTAATTAAAATTAAATTACTACAAAATAATATATTTAATCAAATTTTATCATTATAAAATTCAAAATATTATATTATAGTATAATTCCAAATGTAATTAGTTTATAATTAATCAAAATAGTTATTAATAACAAAAATTCATTAGAGAAAGAGTTAATAAGATCTGACATATTTTTAAAATTATTTTCTACAAGGATAAAAAATGCTATATTAATATTATAACACCTTAATGTTAAAAAAATGAATAAAAAGCTAAAAAACTCAATACAAAAATATTTTTAACAAAAACTACGTAAAATTTGATTCTCCACATACAGAAATAGCAGAGACAATTCACGTCGAGGCAAAAAGATAAAAAATATTTAAAAATGGTAAAATAGAATAATAATTATATTTAAATAATAAATTTATTTTCAATAATAAAATTTTTTCATGTTAAGTTTTAAAAAAAAAATAGCATGTATATTTAAGGGTAGAAATAAATATTTTTGAAGTTATCCAATTTTGTTCATTTAATTAAAAGTATAGGTGTCAATACTTTCCTCACGCATATTTGACTCTGAACCCAAAATTTGGTTTCATGGATCACTTTCTTTAAAAGTTTTTTTTTCAATGTTTTCATAAATAAATATGGTGGCAACTCCCCTAATTTTTTCAAGCATAAGCTTTTTCAAAAGCATCATCAACTAGTGCCATAACATTTTCGAGAATGAAACCAAGCTCTTTCTTAACTTTCAATGCATTTACACATTAATTTTGTCCAATTTTCATAATTGGACTGCCCATGCAAAAAGATCGTGTTTTTTTTAATGAAGGTAAAATTTATTCATGAAGAACAGAACTCCCACATGCTATAAGGCATGACAAGGGAGATTTTGCAAAATACAGGGACACTTCATAGTTAATAATAGCTTACAAGAGACTACCCACAGGCAGCAAGTAAAAAAAGAAACCTCACATAAATACTAAGAAAAAAAGAATGGTAAATTGATTCAGTCCACCTACTTAAATGATAAACACAAATAAGGGGAAAAACTATGCATTCCTTTTCCCAATCCTAGCAAAACAAAGTTCCAGATGCGAAGACCACTCTAAGAATGATATTGACAAGGCATTACACAAACCTTTTAACCACAACCAAGAGTTTTGTAGTCAAATTCCCCACAATGTAGCCAACCAAATAACACTAAGGATATCAAATGTGAACTTTCCCCTTGATTTAGAAATACCCAAAAAGTGCCAAAAGCTAGATTCATAATAAGAGGGAAGAATTGATAGATATCCTAACCATCTAAAGCAATTCATCCATACAAGATAATTTGATTACATATAAAAAGCAAATGGTTGACATATTCTGATTTCATGTCGCATACAAGACACATAGCATCAACTGAGGGGATAATGTTTCGCTTAGCTAACTCAATCCTTGTAGGAATTCTATTGAGAGTTACCTTCCAAGAAAATGCCACCACCTTAGATGGTTGCCTTAGACCTCCAAAGTCTTTTAAAAAATACTGATTGGAGAGCTGGAGATCCTCTACAAGATAAATTATAAGCCTCCTTCACAGAAAACTGATCAGAATTTTCGAGACTATCTCTCCACCTCCAACCGTCCTTCACCTCCCAGGTTATATGGACTCCTTCCAATACCCTCACCAACTCTATCACCCTCTCTTCTTCCATTCAAAATAACTCCCTTCTCAAACTAACCCTTTATTCCTAAGTATGAGACTGTCATCCCCCAACATCAGAAAGAAGAGCCTCTCTTTGGTTGGACAAAGCATACAACCCAAGAAAAAGATATTTAAGCCCATCCTCCACACACCACTCCCTTTCCCAAAACTTAAACAAGGAGCCATCCGCCACCACGGGCTTGACATTCCTATAGAACCACTCTCCAACCCTTGTATTGGAAGTTACCTTTAAAATATCATTCCACTACTAGGACCCCCTTTTCCTTTGCCTTACATTGAGATTTCTCTTGATATCCTCTTCGTACATGGCCTCACAAACTTTGATCCAAAGGGAATTACCTCCATGAAGGATCCTCCAACGCCATTAAGAAGGGCTTTATTGAACATCACCACATCCTTGTTTCCTGGACCGTCTTGACTTTTTTATTTACACATTTGTTCCCATTTAATCCAAGCTACTTTTTTTGCACTCATCTGACCATCCCCATAGGAATTGGCATTGCATGGATTGTATAATCTTTGCCACTTTCTTCGAAACCTATAAAAAGACAAAAAATAGAGAAGAATTGAGGAAAGCGTGAATTTGATCAAGTACATCCACCCACCCAAAGACAGATGTTTTTGTTTCCATAGTGTTAATTTAGCCCTCATTTTATCAAGAATTGGTTTCCACACTTGCTCACACCTCATATTAGCCCGCACTGGAACCCCCAGGTAAGAAAATGGAACCTGCATAATCCTACAGTTTAGGACCCTTGCAAAGGACAACAGATCTTGCTTCTTCACCCCTACCCACCCTAAACTACTCTTGTGAAAATTGATCTTTAGGTCTGAAGCTAGTTCGTAGCATCTGAAGGTGCTATTCAAGGTGTATATCTTCTGGAGCTCTAGCAAAACCATAAAGATTGTATCATCCTGTACTATTAGATTGCAACCCAAAATTCATGTTTACCCAACTTGATCCTTGAAAGGAGATTAACCTCTAGAGCCTTCTTAATCAGCCACCCAAGCCTTTCCGCTACAATTAAGAACAAGAAGGGGGTCATAGGATTACCTTATCTTAACCCTTTTTGCATACTGAACTCCTGTGTTGCACTCCCATTTACCAATATTGAAATAGACAATGATTACAGAAACCCTTGAATCCATCCAACCCATTTATCACCAAAGACAAAGTGTTTAAGCATATAAAGCAGAAAAGGCAGCTAATAGAATCATAGGCCTTTTCAAAGTTCGCTTTGTATACCAACAAGGGCTTCTTATGCTGCTTTACCTCCTGAATGACTTCATTTACAATTATCACGCTATCTAGTAATTGCCTCCCTTTAATGAATGCAATTTGGATTTCTTCTATGATACTAGGTAACACTTGTTGAAGTTAGAGAGCTGACACCTTTGTAATAATTTTATAGATTACACCAATTAAATATATAGACCTATAGTCCCTTAGGCCCTAGGGCTCTCCTTCTTGGGAATCAAGGAAATAAATGAAGCATTGAAATTCCAAGGAAGTTTACCATTTTAGTAAAAATATGACAAGACCTTACTTATATCCTTTTTCAAAAAGTCCTAGAAGTGTTTCACAAACTTCATATTGAATAATCCATTTGGTCTCAGAGCTTTTAAGCTATCACACTCCCAAACTGCCACTTTAATTTCTTTCAGAGAGAATTCTATTTCTAAGTTGTTTCTTTGTACTTCCAAAAGGCTTTTGAATTCTACTCAATCTAGTCTCACTCCCGCATCCCTTTGGGATTGGAACCATTCATGAAAAAATTATTTGACATCCTGTTTAACTTTTAGAGGATCTTCAATCCATTCCCCATTGGACATTAAGCCTAATAGCCCATTAGATTTCCTCCTTTAATTAATTGATGCATGGAAGAAACAGGAATTTGCATCACCTTTTCTTAACCGCTTAAGTCTAGCCAGTTGAGCTAGCAGGGTTTCTTGGAAGACACTCCATCTTTTTAACTCCCTGGTAGCCTCCATTCTCTAACTAATTCCCTTGTCCCCTAGTTCCCTTTCCTTTCCACTTTTATCAAAGCTCGCAATTTTGTCTTCTAGATCAGGAATTGACTCCTCCACTTTGCCAATATTCTTTTTACTCCAGATTTTGAATTCTCCTTTGAGTACTTTTAATTTCTCTTTGAGCATAAAAACACCCAATCCTTCTACTTCAATGTGTTGTATCTTTGTTTTATAAACTCTTCAAAGTCATCACACTTAAGTCAACCATTGATAAACTTGAAGGGTCTAGTCTCGCAATAGATAAGTGACTTTTTCAGAATTATGGGGCAATGATTTAAATAATCCCTATTCAGATTCAACTGAAAGCTTTTAGGGGCAAATTCCAACCATTCTTGAGAAATTAAGAACCTATCAAGTACACTGCAACCTTTACTTCTAGCACTGAATCATGTATAGCGGTGCCCTACAATTGGAACCTCGAGTAGCTCCATGTTGCCGATAAAATCTGAGAACCCAATAGATCTACTAAGAGACGTTCCAATTGCACCATTTTCAACAATCCTTTCATCTAGAGATCTGATGGCATTGAAGTTTCTAACTACGCACCAAGTATAACCAGGGAATCATTGTCTGTATGCCAACAGAGCTTGCCACATTTCTTGTTTTCCTTACATAGAAGGAGCATAGACATTGATTATTACCCTATCAATTATTTCAAATTTAAACCCCCCTTTTACACCAAAAAACCCCACACCTTGAATGATGTGATCTTTGATGATCACGTGCCCAAAGGATCCTTTCTAAGGTCACTTGGAAGGGAAATGGATTTATGGAGAGGAAAGGAATGGGGTGAGGCGCCACAAATACTAGGTTTGATAAGCCAAAGGGGAGAGGCCACAAGGGAGGGGTCCCTTGATAACTCTTAGAAGCTTTCACAAAGAAGAAAAGGGGACACTCAAAGGTAAGAACCTCAACCAATATGGTCTATAGGATTAAATTCAAGTGTAAAAAATACAAGTGAGGGAGGAGCTCCTATTTATAGAGGTAGCTAACCTCTTAAACAAGATAACCTAAAAAAGAAGGACTAGGATTAAAAGGAGAGATATAAGGGAAGAGAATTGAGAAACAATTCCCTCGTTAGATCATCAAACTTGGTACCCAAGTTTCTCAAACCAAGGGCCAAGATTCCTTCTTATTAGCTTAGGGGGTTTATGTAGGAAAAAAGGGGTGTAGATATCAAGGCTATCCCTTATTTCCTTCATAAAGACCCAAAAAACTAAATCCACCCTCTAAATTCCTAAGACACCTCCTAAAAATAAAAAATGGACTAAATACATGTCCTAAATTAAATTCTTAATGCTTCTCAAAATTAAAATAAAGGAAAATTACATTTTATTAACTAAAGTCCCTAGCCTAATATCTTTACTCTCCATAGGAGGTGAAGTCTTCCTTTGTATGCAAGGGCTAGGTCTTCTTCAATCCTTCTAGCCATGACCCTAGTGATAGGTCCTTAACTAGGCATGTCACATCATTAAAAGTTTCAACAACCTTGAAATTCTCATTATTCCAAACACATTAGCCCTCTTGACAAATTTATAACAAGAACTTCACACAATCCACATTAGAATTACAATAGATATGACAATCCAAATTCCTATTTATAGATGCAACCTTTATTTTCTATAAAGTTTATCTCATGCTTTGAAACCATATGTCCCACTGCCCACCATTTCTCCCTCCCCTTATTCCCCTTATATTATATAATAAAACATTTAACATTTAATTTTAGTTTCCCACTTCCAGGGTTAGGTTGGTCATGACGTGCCCTGCCCCCTATCCTGGACTCCTTCTCCTCCAAAGTCTGCAAAATTAGATTTTGAAAAACAGTGTTAGAGGCTACAATGCTTTATCCAATCACCCACAAGAACTTCCCCTCCCTAGCATTCCTTTACAAAATTTTGATCTTGCTGACTATCCATTTTAACCTCACCGTGTTCATCCGAAGAAATCCCAACATTTGGTACAGTCCCCGTATTTGCTTTGATAATAGGGACATCTTACAACTCCTTATCAAAATTAAGACAAGGAGGAATCTTTGGAGGGCGCCCCTACGAATCCGAGAACGGCCCCATTGGGTTCTTGCTAGAGCTAAGAGTGAAATACCCCAAAGCAGTTGGAAAAGGGGTCAAAACAGATGATGCCCCTCACGGGCTCCCTGAGAAGAGCATCACCCTATTACTACGATTTGGTTACTACTCGCTCCTTAGAAGCTTCGACGCCTGCACTCCAAGGTATAAGCCCAATGTTTCGCCCTTCAGCTCCACTTGCAAGCCTACCAGAGCACCTGCAACTGCTTCGTGCTACACGTGATAATCATCATTCGTCCCCTGCAGAACCAACAACGAGGACTCAATTAACCTAAGAGAAAGCCTTCCTGCTGCTGCGAGTGGCAGAGGAAACATTAATTGATGATCCATCTGGCTTTGTAGCATCGAATGCGTGAGTGCAGTAGCTACTTACTGAGCCAAGTCCTTCTCACGGATAGTTCGTGATTTGATTCCCTGAAGATGAAAGTGGGCTTCCATACACGAATTTGCTGGTTGCACCACCCCAATTCCTTGCAGCCTAGACTGGGCCCTACTGTGAGATGGGCTAGAGGAGCCCTGACTCATAACCCCAATCCTTCTAACTTGGAATTAAAAATTGCCAAAGGAGACTACACTCCTAAGCTCATTAATGCCTTCACCTCCCCGAGTATGATCTGCAACATAATTTTCTTGGGAATTATCCATTGAGCCAATAATTACATTCCCACGGAGATGACCAGATGCACACCCATTAACTATTCCACAATCTTGTCAATAAGTAGCATTTTTAAAGTGTCAAATAAACTCGTTACCTTGTCTGGTTCCACAATGTTTGTTTCAGCCCTTTCGACTTCCTTGAAGACATTGTTCACTCGATCACTTCCTTCCCCCATGCTAGCAATAGCCACACCTTGCAGAATCACCTTTCCACCTAGACATAATAAACCTAAGATAATCACTGTGATATGAATTTAAATCTTTATCCTTTATGACTATTCTGCATTTTTGGCACTTGAAGGCAAGACCATTAAGACCCCTACCAGAATCCTTAGTCCTTAACCACTGAGAGGGACACAACATTCCCATTAATCAGAACTTTCTTTACCCAGCTAATTGGTGCCATCAAAGAAGTCTTTATTAATAATCTTGTAAATTCCACATTTTCTAACAATCTGGTCTCTTCCGCTACCTCCACCAGGGAGCCTACTTCCCACGTAACCTTAGAGAAACCTCCCCAATTTCCAATAATTGAGAGGTAAACCTCTACACATCAGCCAAACCATTCAGCTATTGGACTAAATGACGGGCCCCAACTCTGAATAGATTGAAACGTATCCTTCCACCAATTTTCATCGAAGGCTAGTATGTCTTCATAATCCACATTGTCTAATCCTAATAAGAGCATCATGTCACCCCTAGGGACTTGGCTTTTACAGAAATCAAACCTTGCATACAGAAACCTTCCTCTATGATATGAAATTGCTTTGGGTCTCTAAGCTGCCCCACTACACACCGACTAAGCCAATCAGAATTTGACTCCTCAACTTTCCATTCACAAACTCCCTCTCGAGAAGGCCTAGAGCAAGTATTACTAACATGTTCCTTTAACAAATGCTCAATGCTAGGAACTCCAAGATTTGGGGTGAGAAGAAGCCTTAAAGATGGTAATTTCGAACTACCTTGGGATGGAACATTGACAAGTTAACATGAAGTTCGACATTCCCAATAATTATTTGATCAAGCTTCTTCTCCAGCCTCCTTGAATTCTTAACATTGAAAAATCTAACAAATCAAACCGAGCTACATCCTTCCTCCGATGCCATCCCATGAAGATATCTCTAACCTCTCCCCATCTTCTAAAGATCTTAAGCATAACCTTCTCCTCAAACGTATAAGGAAAATGACAAAAGTAGAATGTGGTTAGATCTATGACGAGTCCTTCTTACCATGCGATGCCATTTCCCATATTTCAGTACGCTCCTATTCCCTCACTCCTATATGACGGATTCTTATTCCTTCTTATTTTAATTTGAATTTTGGAGGTACCATGTCATTTTCCTCCAAAATTCAAATTCGAACTAGAGGGAACATAGATCCATATTTTTAGGGTCATGTTTGGATCTTTAGTTGGGTTAAAATAGTGTTAATTGAGCACATGCTAAATTAATATTAAATTAAGCCAACTAACCCTTGTTTAAGCATGTTGGACGATCATGTTAGTGCCTAGGTTCATGGTTTATGCTTTGCTCTATAAATAGAGTATTCCCTTCTTCATGTAGATTTTAACACTCATTTGAATGAAAATAATCTTTCTCTAAATTTCAGAGCTCTTTGTTCTTAGAGAGTGTTCATGTTCTCTCAACTGTTGTGAGAGTCCTTCATGCTATTATCAAGAGTTCCTTCCTTTGTATCTAGCTTCACCATGGCTTATCTCCTTCATTGAAGAAGTGGCACCAATCTTCACCTCTATCTCCTAGTCTTCCACCTCCATTTCTTCAACCTCAAGAACCTCTAAGAGTAGATCCTAGGCGGCTTCCTCCTTTGCTCAAGAGTCTTCAACCATGGCTTGGGAGGGATGCATCAAGAAGTAGTTGCTTCGGATTGTAAGTGGGGTGTTTGGTGAGGCTGTTTCAGAGAGTTAAAGTTGTGTCATGGGAAGTGGAAATATTTCGGAAAAAAGAAGGGGTAGGGTTTGAGTGTATGAAAGGCTCAAAGGGAGATATGAGGGGAAGAGAAAGAGGTTGGGAGGGCGAAATTGGACCATGGAAAGGGCAAAAGAGGTTGATATAAAAGACATGGTTGATACGGAAGGACGACGACAAGTCGAGCTCATAGGCCACCTGGCCGATACGGTGAATGATGTGGAACAGGCCATAGAACTTCTTGAAAAGCTTTTGTGAAGGGCGGCAGTGGATGTACTATTGACGGTAAGGCTTTAAATGAAGCAGAACCCATTGGCTAACTTAAAAAATATGGCAAGTCTAGGTTTGTTGGCCTGCGTTTCGATGCTTTGACAAGTACGAGCAAGGATTGCTTTGAGTGTTTGTAACATTTCTTTGTATTGTTGTAAGGAAGCATTGAGGTCTGAGATGGAGGATGAGCCAGAGATATAGTTGGTGATGGATGGTGGTGGACGACTATAGAGATCCTAGAAAGGTGAGAGGCTGATTGCTTAGTGGTGAGAGGTATTGTACCTGTATTCGCCGAGATGGAGGAACTTGTAACAAGAGCGGGTTTGGTCTCCAGCAAAACAACGAAGGTAAACCTCGATACCTCAGTTAATAACCTTTGTTTGCCTGTCACTCTGTGGGTGGTAGGTAGTGTTGAATCTGAGAAATGTGCCTTGTAGTCGAAAAAAGGTCCTTCCAAAACTTACTAAGAAATAGAGGGTCATGATCTGATGTCAAAGCAAAGTCAGGTAAATCTATAAATTGTTGAACTAGTTGTTGGCCTTCTCGTGTTCTGTAAAATGTCTGCACTTGTTTGACAATGTCAGAAGCATGTGAGGATGTTGCGAACAACAAGAGAAGAGACTCAGGGGACCTAGATAAAGCATTTATGGCCTGATTGTGTTTCCTTGGATAAAAGGAAATGTCAAAGTTGTAGCGAATAGTTTAATGTCCCATTTTGTCTGCTCTAGAAAATGAAAGGGCTTGTTAAGCCTGAGTTGTCCATCTGATTACGTTGTTGTTTCTATCTATATGTTTGAGGGGTAAGGCAAGAGAGGCATAACGGCGGATAAATTTCCGATAGAAACTAGTGAGGCCCAAAAAAGCCATGAAGTGTGGTAAGAGAAATAAGGGGAGGCCAGTTAGTGACGGCTGAAAGTTTCTCGGAGTCAGGTTGCACAATGCCATTGTGAGTAACATGACCAAGGTAGACAATAGAATCCACAACAAAAGAACATTTAAACCACTAGCAAAAAAATTATGAGTAACTAGCAACTCCAAAATGAGAGTTAAGTGGGTTAAATAAGCAGCAAGAGATATGTTGTGGATTAGGATGTCATAGAAAAAAACTAAGGTAAATTTATGCAGATAGGGTTAGAGAAGGTCATTCATGGTTGCCTAAAAAGTGAAGGGCATTGGAAAGACTGAAAGACATGACTAAAAGTTCATAGTGACCATTAGTAGGGTGGAAGGTTGTCTTGTAGGTATCTGTGAGGTTAACAAGTCAATTTTTAAAAAAACCTTAGTCTTACCCAGTTCATCCAACATTTCTTCAATGGTGGGGATGAGAAAACGATCCTTAACTATTATAGAATTGAGAGCCTGATAATCAACACAAAACCACCATGATCCATCCTTATTTTTAACTAGGAGCACCAAAGAGGAGAAGGGTCTGGTATTAAGGTGTATAATACCTTGGGAAAACATATCTTTGATTAGTTTAACAATGATGTCCTTTTGGGAGTGAGGGTAACAATAGGGTTTGATGTTCACTTTCTTAGAATTAGGTAATAGTGGTATATGATGGTTGTAGGGGCGGTTAGGTGGAAGACCTTAGAGGGTATGAAAAATAGTAGGGTATTGGTGAAGAAGATAATTAACAATGAGGTTAGAATGGGATATAAAAACTAGAGGAGCAGGTTGTGGGTTAGTGGTAAAGGAAAAAAAGGTGCAAATGTGAAAGGAGGCAATAGAGTCAGTATGAATGGAGTGTGTTAGTTAGTGTATATGAGAGGGGTGGGGGATGTAGGGGAAAGGCCAGTAAGGGTGATGGGGAGACCCAAATGGTAAAATTGTAAGGAGGGAACACTAAAATAAACTTGAATGGGCCCAAGTGCTTTCAGCCATTCAATGGGAAGGAAATAAAAAAACGCTGTGAAGGTATGAGGGTGAATGGTAAAAGGAATATCTAAATAGCGACCAAAACATTCCAACTTAGCGTGTTGCCAACCATGACTGGGAAAGGTGTCATAAGGGAAATGGGTAGTTAGAGGTGGAAGGCTAATCTATTTTGAATGATGTTGTGAGTGTTGTTTGTGTCTACCAGAGCAACCACGGGCAGGCTGTAGAGAAGAGTAGGGAATTTAAAGGTATTAGGGCATGGTGAGCCAAATAAAGCATTAAAGGAAATATGCAAAATGAGGGGGTCAATAGGTTTAGAGAGGTTTCTTCTAAGGGTAGAATAGGTGTTGAGTCAAGTGATAAAAGTTCTTCTAGGTTTGTGTCTAGGTCATCACATAATAAAATTAAGAAACGATTGGTGGAACATTTATAGCATAGGTGGAAACATTCCTCACAATGATAGCAAAAGTCCACCCTTCATCTTTCCTGAAGTTGGGAAAGGGAGAGGATGGGTAGGTAATTGGGGGATGACAGGCGGGCAGTTTGCTGGTAGGATAGTAGAAAAGGGTGGGAGAGGTGCAAGTAGTAAAACTGAGATGGGCTTCAGGGGTAAAAGCAAAGGGGGTGTGGGTATGGGCTGGTTTGGCCTAGGATATCTAGGATGGATGTGCATTTGTCGTTTCTTTCATGTTTTCCACATATATGTTAGGTTGATTTGTCGCAATAAACAGTATAGATACCTTTTTCTATACGAAAATTTCCTCTTAAACACACTACTCCTTAAAACGTTACTCCCATATCATTTAATCCTTAATTATTTATTCATTAATTCCTTATCTATTTATATATGTAACGACTTTTTATATTTGTAATGACCAGCTATTTTTCTTTTCGCTGGAAAAAGTTTTGGCGGTGATGGATATCTTCCTTTGCGTGATAGATGGAAAGATAGTTTCCATGAAAGCTATGATTAATTCTAGAAGATTTGGAAGGATAGTAAAGAACATTAACTGAGCTAGTCTATTTAAATACAAAGGATGGAGTGTTTTAAAGATAATTACGTGTCAAAATTTTAACACTGCCTTAGCGTAATTTCAAGAAGCAAATTTTAACTTACCCAAAACCAATTTGCGTCCACAATTAAGAAAAACTCTTAAGATTCATGTAAGATAGAGATTTAGAAGAGAGCAACAAAACAAATGAAAAATTAAAAATAAAACCATCAACAAAATCAATTTGTTCCCATGAAATGAAACCATTACATTCTTTATAATCTTCGTAATGTTCTCACAACCCATTACTTTTTCTTGAATCCTTACCATGGGATGCACCTTCCTTTATTATCTGTATGGCCTCATGGAAGTTTTGTACCCCAACATAAATGAGCTGAGCATTAAAAGTTATTCACTTTGACAAAGTTTAGGTCTTTTGTCATGGCAAGAACATGGTTCTTATTGATGTAATCATCCCAATGACTACAGCTATCAACATTTTCACAAAATGATTGATGCAGATGCGAGACAGATTGGGGATTAAAATGCAACGTTTGATGCCTGGTTTGGTCATGACTTATGCGGGACATATAGGGGCAAGGGTGGTGTATGACGGTGACAGAAGATGTACAGGCCCATTCATCTTCCAAGATATGGGCTTAAGGTTCCACACATGGATAATAAATAACTCTTTTTGATGTAGGGGAGTGAAAATTCTTTTTGCTACAAATATGTATCACTTTAGGTCAATTGTTTTTAATACTCCTTATCTTCTATTCGTACCCCCCATGCTTTATAATTTTTTTCAAAACCAAAAAATACCCTCCCCTTTTCTTACCTTACTTGCGTAACGAAGTACATTCAAATGGGATTCAGCTAGTATATTCCAGACTATATCATTTAGAAGGCAAATAAGATTTAGCAAGTATGTTCCGGATAACATGATTCAGAATGTATATGTCCATTTCAGATCAGTTGATCCGAAATGTATTAGGTCCATTCCAGATTAGTTGATCCGGAATGTATTACATCCATTCTGGATCAGTTGATCCGAAATGTATTATGTATATTCTGGATCAACTAATCCGGAAGTGGATCAAATGTGTATTCTGGACTAGGTGGTCTGTGGTAAATATTGTTAGTTCTGGATCAACTGATTCGGAATACCGTAACACTCGGTGTAGTACAAATAAAAACGCAAACAAATCCTCAATCATAAATCCCAAAACCCTAAACCCTAAATTTTAAATCAAGAAAGTCATACCCGAATAAAATTGTGTTTTCATTTTCAAATAGCGCTTAAATCAACAAAAAATACCCTAAAGAGTTGTAAGAATGATTAGGGATTTACAATAGGGCAGAATGTGAGAATTTGTGTTTGACACATAAGAGTAGCAAGAAAAAGTACAAAAAGACAAGAAAATAAAAAAATAAATTCAAAAAATTTAAATCAAATAAGGATAAAGGTATATTAGGAATTTATAAAAAATATAAACTTTGGGTGGATAAAAATAGCAAATGGGGGGTGTTAAAAGAAAATGCCTCACTTTGTTGTTGTAAAATGTGATGGGCGCTTTTTAGCTATTTGCCTATTTTTAACTGTTTGTTAAAATGACCAACACACTAAGGTTATTTTTTAAAGTATTTCTTTTTTGTTTTTGTTTCCACAAAAACAGAAAATATTTTAAAAAATAGTTAAAATTAGAAAGGAAATTAAGAAAATGTTTTCAACATTTTGAAATCAGCTAAATTGAAAACTATTTTTGACAAATAAAAAAAAAGATTTCTTAAATTAAACAGCCCATAATATTTCTTCGATATGAGTTTTAATATTCACAAAATTAAGAAATAATAAATTTCAAATATATTTGATTGTTGTCATCATATTCTATATTATAATAATTATGCCACCAGTTTGGAATCTATACAAATACCATCGTTGAGTGGAAATATATGCTTGAGATTAGCTCTAGAGGGGAGCTTCTCAAAATAGGGACTGGGTAGGTAATTTTTTACTTACTGTGTTTCTTCACTTCTGTCTCTCTTCCACGGTTATTCATTCGAATGTCCAATTTTTCAAGGGCTGGGTTACGTAAATATAAAAAGAGGGAATTACAAATGTACCACTTTATGGTAATTATAAATCTATTTTTTTTTTTTTAAATTATAGAAACTTCCTTTACTTTACTCATTATAGTTGTACACTCTTCCTTTCAACTTACATAAACCTTATGTATTTCTATATTATTACGTTTTATTTTGTGTGAACGTGATATAAATATTTTTTTTAAACTTTGTAATAATACGACAATGGAAGTGAGATTGGTGTCGACTTTAAAATTTAAAAAATATAAAATACATGTATAATAACATACAAAATTTAGAAAGTAATGTGTAATATTATATAATATTTGGAGGTACATGTGTAATAAATTTATATGACATTACACCAGCTTAAAAAGAAGAGATACAACTATAATAATTATGTAAAAATAAAAAGATTTGTATAATTTTTTTAAAAAAAGACATATACAATTACATTAAATATTAAATATAAATAGATGCATCCATAAAAAACTTTTGATACTCAAGTGAAGAGTTGACTTAAAATAACGAGTGCGATAAAATAATAAATGAAAATTAACCGTCTGCCTGAGGTGTTTTGGGTATTTTAGTGTTTGAATACTTGAATGAGTTGAGTCCTGCTTCAGGTATTTCACTTCATGCTCATGAGAGTATCTTGTTGCCTTATGGTTTGAATACCAACTCTCCTTAGGCCTCCTTAATGTCATATTTCTTTTAGGATAGTTTTTTTTATAGGCATTTCTTTTAGGACAGTATTTGGTTACTTGACAAGTAAAGCACTTAAGTATTATTTAGGTATTAGAAACTACTTACGCCATCACATTGTCCTTCTAGTCAATGGGCTATTTTACATATATATATATATATATATATATATATATATATATATATATATATATATATAGTATTAGTAAAAAGTAGGTGCAAATAGATTTTTCCAAAATAATGTCAAATTAAAAAAAGTGGTCCAATTTTTTTTATAGGAAATTGGTTGCTACACTTATCAATTTTAGATTTGTGTCTTATACATTCTGAAAATCCGCAATGTATTTAAAAAAGTACAAAGTCCAAAATAATAGAATCTCAAAAGTTAAGACTTTTTTTATGTAATTACAATATTATGTTAGATTATTTTGGGTTAGCTTATGTAATATAAACACCATATTGAATTGGATAGTAGAATCTCAAAAAACATTATCATGACTTGATATTTACTAATTTAACTCATTTTTATTTTTAAGTTATTATTATTATAAAAGATTTTATATCAAAGCTACCCTTACATATTAAAAATAAATATATTTTATATAGTTTATCTCATTGTTCACTAAACTCTTATCTATTCTTCTCTATTCCATCTTTAGCTCTCTAAGGTATTTGAATTTTACCTTACCTCAATTTTATTAAATTCTTATATTGAATTTTACACAATATTGAATTTCATAATTGAGACTTTGAGTGTTAGCTAGGTACGTGGAGTTTTCTTCTTCTTTTTTTTTTTTTTTTCATTAGAAAATGTTTGTGGTATACTTATCAGAACTGGAGCATGCTTTCCGAATTTAAATGTTCTAAAAACTACTTTCCAATACATATGTTTCTTTTTTTAACATTACAGAAAGTACTTTGAAACCATCAATTTGTATTTGGGAATTACTTTCTAGCATACAAAATCTCATAAGTGTGTTTTAGAAAGTAATTTTTTGAGACATTTTTGTATTAATAAAAGTACTATGAAAACACATTTAACGAGATGTTGTGTTTCGGAAAATCTTCTCTAGAATATAAAGATTACTTTTTTGAAATGTTTTCTTTTTTAACTAAAATAACTCAAAAATGACTTAAATTGGTCGTAATGAGAATAATAAAAACTAGAATAAGAATGAATAATAATAAAGAAACCGCACAATTGATAGTCATTTCTTTAATTTGAATGATTCTAAGAGATCCTCAACTAGAACAAATTGGATGATTCAACCAGAATCGTTGGGGGAAAGTAGAATTCTTACATTTGTGGAGAAAATTGAGTAAGGAACAAATAGAAGGGAGATGGATGATTTGGGAGAGATAAGAGAATACAATAATGAAAAAAAAAAGAAGGAAAAGAAGTATGTAGTTATAGAAACAAATGTTGATGAAAAGGAGACGAGAAGTGGGTGAGTAAAATTGGTTTAAGAGAAGTACGTGGAAAAAACTTAAATTGAAGAGTTATTTAAGTAATGTACTCTTTAAAAACATTAATGGAAGTGTACTAGAAAACAAAGTAGTGAAAATAGAAAAAACCCACGGCTTTTGGTTCTACACTTACTATTTTGGTTTTTGTTCTCATCTTTACATTCTAAAAGTCTAATCCAGATCTGTATTTGAATAATGCAAAAATTAAAAAAAAAATGGATGTAAAAACTAAAGACCTAGTATCATCCTAGATTGGGCAACACAGATTAAAAAGAACTGAAAATCTTATTATCAAAACCAAGATTTCATTAAAAAATTAAAATTAATAACTTCCTTATCTTTCTTGTAAACCACTGATACTCTGGGTCTTGAAAATTAAGAAAGAAAACTCACATTTTTAGGAGAGGGTAAAACTAGGAATGGGTATACGAGTTCTTGGATTGGTTCTCGAACTTCTAAGTCTATGTGGGTTTTGAACTCTTTTTTAAAGGACAATAACTATAACAAAAATTTTAGTTGAGTCTGTAAAATCTGTACACTTCATGAGCTCATGGGTTTGACTCGTAAAACGTTTAAAGATACAAATTTATCATTTAGACTATTAGTTTGTGTTAATGTTATGATTTTTTTATTGTAAATTGTGATATTTTTCAATTTTAATATTTAATGTTTTAAATTATTATAAATAATGTATAATTTTTGTATCATATATTATAATTTAGTTAATTTTAAAAATATTAGATATTTTTTAATTATTTTTAAAAAAATTATGTATGTATATAGGCCTGTTAGGACTAGTCCATTACAGAGTATTAAAAAAAATAATTTATTTTAGTAAACTATATTTATTTAACCCGTTTAAAATGTAAACTTTATGGGTGAGATTTAAACGAATTGGTCTGTATCCCACTCTAAGTAAAACCCACTTATTAATTTTTGGTGAAAGTTATTGTTTTTTTAAAGAATAAAAGCCATTGATTATAGTTGAGTATTCAATATACTAAATCAATTAAACTAAGCTATACTTTTTAAATCACCTCCCATTCGATCAAATTTTAACCAAACGCCCACCTATCTAAATTAATTAATATACATTAGAATATGATTTTAGGTTCATCTCTCATGAACGTCATTTAGCAGCCAATTTTTCATAAAAATATGATTAAATAATATCTTCTCCATCAGCAGAATATCTTTCCCGTAGCGCTTAGAGCGTTTCACTTTTATGGATTCAATTAACTGTTATAGATGCAAAAGTTCAAAATTGATTGAAGCATTTTTTATTATAGAGTTGAGCATATTATTATATTAAGAACAGCTCGTGATCCTTTTTTGTAAGTAGCTATTTTTCATCCCATGCAATCAAAGAGTTGTAGATGTACAAACCCAAAACGTTTTAAATGGTTTCTTTATTGAAGGCTTCAAGAAACTCGTGAGTGTTAATTACCTTTACACTTTCTTCCCTCCCATAAATTTAACTCCCTCTCTCATCACATGGACATCCATGGATCTTTTTCTCACATGATTTAGGATTTGGTTAGTTAAATCTGCTTATCTTTCCGGCGACAATATACTTTCTGTTTGTCCTGTAATAAGTCACTTTCTACCAATATACTTTCTTTTTATCAATTAAAAGGTAGAAGTGGTATTGTTTTTGTTGGGGAGTATTCAGTACCCATAGTTTCCAGCATCCATGCTATGTTGGTTTGGTTTCCCTCTTAGTTGTTTACTCTCGTACTCACACAAGACAGGGAATTAGAAAGAAATACAATGCATGCGAAAAGCGTAACCTAAGGTGGATTAATATTAAAACGGTTAATTAATACGATTAAATATTAGTTTTATTTAAACTATTTATAATTATGTATATCATGATGTTAAAATCATATTTCTTGATATAATTTTTCTCAATATAATATATATATATATAAATTTTTTTCTCCCTTAATTTTTTTTTTCTGACGGGGAAAGGGCAGACTAATTAATATATATCATTATAAACCAATAATTTGTAATACGCATCAACAATATATTAATTTTCTATATTAATTATATTATATATAACTAGTGAAAATATTGCGTTTGAGTATTCATATTTTTACTATATTAAATATAAATATATTCACCATGCTTATCCATATTGCATCTCAAAATGCAGAAGAAAAAAATGTGAACACTTTAAATAATTATTGTAATTAAACTAACCATATAAATATAAAAAATAACCCTTAAGACATTGATTACCATATTAGAATTTTTTATGGTTTGTGTAAGAAAATAGAAGAGAAAGGTGAAAGAGAAAAGTTCTACATAAATATTGCAGAATGAGAGCAATCAAAAGTGAAAAGAAAAGGTATTGTGCAAAGAAGATATGAGAAAAAAGTGTGTTGGGTACAGAGGTGCTTATAAACTGAGAGTAAATTTGTGTCAAAAAAGAGGTACTGAAATAGAAGAATTAAGAGTTATTTAATAAATTGTATATAAAAGTTAAATAAACATTATTATTAAAGGAATATAATTGCTTTTATTAATCATATAGATATATGATATATCATTAATATAAATACGTAATACCTATATGTACTTATGTTCTTTGACTAAACACTTATACTTTCAAATCCTTTCTCAACTGAGTCTCCAATGCCCTTCCCAAGAGGTGGAGTACTTGTAAAATGCATTTCAATGCTCAAGTTAGATAGTGTTCGACCTAGAGTAATGAAAAATATATTATGTATATTATATTCGCTTTACCTTGATATCTGTTACTTATTTATAGTGGTGAATTGAGATTTTACCTGTTGGGCCTTGCATAATCAGTAAAAAATTAGGTCATATGACCCTAAACTTATGTTATACATAATAATTAGGATTATGCTAATTAACCCTGCTAGGATCGAACATCGAACATTCCTATTGAGGGCCAAACACTCATGACCAATACACTTGCCTCTAGGTTCAAGCGTGGCATAGTGGGGTTCGAAGCTACAAAGAATCGTGTTGTCTCGGGGAGCCAAATACTCATGTCCCATACACTTACCCCTAGGTTTGAGCATGGCATAACGGGGTTCGAAACTACAAAAAATCATGCTACTTTGGGGAGCCGAACAATCTGTTCAGGTTATCTTTTTGTTGGGTGAACAATATCGTGGGCAATGGAAATGTGCGTTAATCTGTACTGTTGATTTATGACAGATCTGTAGTTGTAGTTAATTTGGGTCCTCATAGGCCCATTGGATATAAATAGAGGACCATGTCTTCAACTGGACTTGTCAAATTCTATATGTTCTGAGCTGAAGTATCTATCTTTCAAACTCTCAACCTTTCTTCTCTTTCTCAGGTATGTCCACCTAAATGTCTTCTCCTTCTTCCTCTTCTGTTGAGCCTCTTTGGGAGCTCTTATGTCTCAGGGTGACGCCTCAAGCTCAATCGAAGTCACCCTTTTTAGGGAAGAGATCAACACATGCTCAACCATCTTTCCCATTGTTGGGTCTTATTCTACAGTAACCGCTCACATGGTCGAGTCCATTTCCTCGTTGAAGCCAAATGATGTTGCATCCATAAAGTCGAAACACATAAGCAATCCTAAGAAAAAATGTCCTCTAATTTTAGATCTAGGTATGATTGGGTAAACGAGGATGTGACCACATACTTTTCTCATTACAACACTAGGAATGTGCTTACTAGTTTTGTTAAAAGTGTGGAGTTGTGTCCCTTTGAAAAGGTAAAAAAGTTTCCCTTCTTTATTAGGTGCTATCGTGATGATACCTTTTCTAACCCAAATTTAATATATCTCAATAAGGGGCAGAAGGATAGTCATGACTTTTTTTACGTTCATGACTGCATGTTTTGAGATCTCCATGTACATCTTCCCTTCGATGAGTTTACCATGGGCATTCTTTGGATTCTGAATGTTACCCATACTTAAATTCATCTGAACTCTTGGGCTTATCTTCATGCGTTTCAGGCTTTGTGTTTGTTCACCCATATTAAAGTTGCTCTTGGCTTGTTCCTGTGCCACTTCATTACTCACCCTAGCGAGAAGTGCAAGTGGGTTTCACTTGTCCCCTTTTGTTCTTGTACACTACGTCATATAAACATTTCAAGACAGGGTTCTTCAAGATTTTAGTGGACCTTGTCTCTGGTCATAATCACTTTTATGACTAAGAAGAGGTAAATTGTTTCCTTTTTACTGGGAACAAGCGTTGAGGAGGTATAATTGCTATCTTGTGGAGTTTCTCATGGCCGAAGAGCTGGTGGATGTTGCCTTCTTGGATTCTTTTCCTTGGTGCCTTCATATGGTGGAGTTGATATATCTGTTTCAATCTCCTACGCCATTTGAGAATTTAGAGAGTGAGTAACTGATCATGGTTTTCTTTGTTGTTGTAGTTGATGTTAAGCTAATGTTTTGCTTCCATGCAGATGTTATCATGGCTGGTGGAGGCAATGTAGTGAAATTTCACAAGGCAAGGCGTGCTTAGCTTCAAACCGAAAAAGAGCCAATTCCTTAACAAGTCTTTCAGCGGGATCTTTCTCCGAAGAACCCTCTTCGTAATGTTGAGCTTCCTATGAACGAGTATGAGAAGAACAAGCTAAAACCGAGGGAGAAAGGGAAGGAGAAAGAAAAAGAAAAAGATAACGGGAAAAGAAAGATTAAAGAGGGGAAAAAGTCTTCTTCGAGTCAGCCGTTGAAGAAAAAAACCAAAGTACCCCTTCCAGACATGGTTGTAGCCCCCTCGATCATTAGTTCTTCCATCTTTAAGAAGGATTTTGACTTGCTTGTCGTGATGGGTGAGGTGGGCAAAAGCCTTTCTGAAGGGGTCAAAATATTTTATTTGGGATGGACCCCACCTTGTGCTAGTTGAACTATTGCGAGCTCTCGGCTCGGCTACAAGTGGTAGGGCGTCATCTTTTTGCAACTGAGATGGGTAAGTTGTGCTAGCAGTTGAAGCGTTCAGATGAAGCATTTGAAGTTGCAGTGAAGACCATTAATGCTTTGCAGGTCGAGATAATAGAGTTAAAGGAGAAGGAAAAGACCATGATTTTGATTGAAAATCATGTTGCACTACTGAAAGAGAATGAATATAAGGTCATAGAGCTGACCAAAAGGTTGATGGGGTCGACGTTGCCCACAAGAAAAGTGAAAGGAGCCATGGATCTTTGCATCTTGATCTTGATACAACTAAGGAAGATTTTAAGAAATATCAAAAGCAAGTTGAGAAGGATATCTGTGCAGAGCATGATGTTGGATTTCTTCAGGCTTTCCACTTTGGTTCTTTCCCCTAGAATTTCAAATTTGACCCCCTAATTGGGACATTTTTGTTAGGGATTTCAAGTAATAGGATGATGTGTCGGATGATCTATGTCTGAACGAGCATTCCCCTAATACAGGTCCTGGTGAGATCCCCCTTAAAAAAGATACTGTGAACATAGCAGATCCATATGGGGTTGCTGAGGAGGAAGATGATGATGAGGCAAAAGATGATATCACTTCTTAGTTTATTTTTCATATGTTGCGTTTTGATTGGACACTTGTAATATTTTGCGTACACCAAGGTAGTAATTTGCTTGTCTCTTTGTTGTTTGGCCGAGATGGTCATTTAGCTTTTGGAAAATGTCACTTGAAGTTAGTAAGAATATTGTACAAGTGCCATAACTATTAATGGAAGTTTTGTTTCTTTGTTCTGTGTTGTGGGGTCTTCTTTTGCATTATGTTCTTATGGTTATTGGTTGTATGTGTTTTGTGAATAGTCTATAGCTATTGTTTTCGTTGAACTTATTGTTTTAATTTCTCAAGTACTTTAAAATTTTTAAGTGCTATCTTGGCCGAACTTGTTTGTGATGAGTTGGGAGGACACTTCATTGAAACTTAGCAAATTAAGTGCTGCCTTGGCTAAACTCTTTTTGCAAGTTGGGAGGACAATTTGTTGAAACTTAGGAAATTAAGTGTTGCCTTGGCCAAACTCTTATTGCAAGTTGGGAGGGCACTTCGTTGAAACTTAGCAAATTAAGAGCTTCCTTGGTTGACTCTTTTTGCTAATTGGGAGGGCACTTCATTGAAATTTAGCAAATTAACTGCTTCCTTGGCCGAACTCTTTTTCTAAGTTGGGAGGGCACTTTGTTGAAACTTAGGAAATTAAGTGCTGCCTTGGCCAAACTCTTTTTGCTAGTTGGGAGGACACTTTGTTGTCGTGAGAGTTTATAGCTTTGGTGAGGTAATCTTGTGTTAACTGTGAAGTGTAAATTCGAAAAATATGAAGTATGTAAGTGAGATGGAGATCATCATTTCATTAATGCCTTGGTGAGCAAGCCTCATTAAAAATCTTTTTGGCAAAAACCCTTATTAGGGATAAAAAGCCGAATAAGGAAACTAGTACTTGCTTTATATTTAACTATAATAGTGTTTTAGGTGTAATGAATTCCATGTTCTTGGGATGAGCTTTCTTGATAATTCTTCAAGTTTGTAAGCCCCATTGTTGAGATCCTGGTTGATTCGAAACAATCCTTCCTAATTGGCAGCTGACTTCCCTTCTATTTTATTCTTTCTCGTCTCTCTTGTAGCTCTCCATGCTAAGTATCCTTTCTAGAATTTTCGTGCTCAGACATTTTTGTTGAATTGTCTAGCCATCCTTTGCTTGCATGTTTCCATGGTAATTGCCGCTTTATCACGGTCTTCGTCTATGCAGTCCAACATGGCTACTTAGTGTAGTTCTTCATCGAAGTGTACTCTTCAGTGTGAGGGTTCTCCTACTTTCACTGGAATCATGGCATCTGTTCCATATACTAGACGAAATTAGGTTTCCTTTATTAATGACTGAGGAGTGAACCTATAGGCCCATAGGATCTCTAGTATCCATTCAACTTATACTCCCTTAACTCGGTCATTTTCTTCTTTAACTTGCCCAAGATGAATTTTTTTGCTGCTTTGCTTGATAGTTTGATTGTGGATGTTCACTCGAGGTTACCCTATGCTTAATGTCAAGCCCTTCCATGAAAGAATTGAGCTTTTTATATGTAAACTAGAGGCCATTATTAGTGACGATGACGTACAAAATGCTAAATCTTATGATAACACTTTTCCAAACAAACTTTTGTACATTTTGTGTCGAGATCATGGCGAGAGGTTCCAACTCTATCCATTTGGTAAAGTGAAGAAATTGCATTGTCCTTTGGCTATAGGGAAAGGACCTAGAATACCCATTACCCATATGCAGAATGACCAAGGTATGGTGATTATGTTGAGGTTATTAGCTGGTTGGTGTACTAGGTTACCATGTTTTTGACACTGTAAACATTTCTTGATGAAAGCCAAATAGTCTTCTTGGAGAGTGGACCAATAGTAACTGACTCTCAATACCTGGAACATATTTCTATGCTAGGTGTGGGCAGTTCTTGTTGAATGAATGTTCTAAGTTAACTTGGTTTTCTGCTACTCGCTAATTTAACAAGTTAATCTGCTCTCCCATTCTTATCTCGAGGTATGTGGACCACTTCTACTTCATTGAACTTAGTTTTGCCTTCACGGAAGGTATGATAATACTTTAATAGTTTAGGCTCATTGACTTGGAAAGAGTTGTTGACCTATTTATCCACTATTTTCGAATCTGTGAGGCATTTGATTCTTCTTGCTCCTACCTCCTAAGCTAACTTTAGTCCAGCAAGCAAAGCTTCATACTTGGCCTAATTGTTCAAGGCTTTGAAACTGAAGCGTAAGGATTGCTCGATAACGAGTCCATTTGGTCCTTCGTTGATAACGATAGCTCCATTACTTCCACTGTTGAAGGATCCATCCACATGCACGATCCACTGGGATAGTTGATCAGTGATCATCTTGGTGGAGGGATAAAACTCATTGAGGAAATCAACAAACAATTGAGACTTGATAAGTCCTTTTACTTCATAGCGGATATTGAATTCGGATAATTCAATGGACTAGACTACCATCCTTCCAGCTAATTCTGGCTTTCTTAACACTTTTGCAATGGGCAGTCAGTCCGAACAATCATTCTGTGACTCTAAAAATAGGGTCTTATGTGCTTGGTTGCATTGACCAAAGCAAGGGCTACCTTTTCTACTGTCTGGTACCTAACTTCATCATCATGGAGGGTACAACTTGTGAAATATACTAGCTGTTTCCCGGTTGGAGTTTCTTGGACTATCGTTGCGATTATTTCCAAGTATGACACTGATAAGTATACTGTAAGGTCAGTTGTGGTTGGCTTGGTCAGTATAGGCGGCGTGGCTAAAGCCTTTTTCAGGTTCATGAAAGCCTTTTCGCATTCTTCGGTCCACTTGAAAGGTTATGCCTTCTTGAGGAAAGTTATAATGGGTTTGGTTTTTTTTGTTACACATGGTAGGAATCTAGAAAGGGATGCTAGATGGCCCATTAAGTGTTGAACCTCTTTTTAGTTTGACAGGCTCCTCATCTACAACACTGTCGAACATTTATTAGGGTCCGCTTCAATCTTCCTCTTGGTGAACCTTGATAAATGTCGAATCTTCATATTCATTAACCAGGAGGTATACTTGATTTCTTTGGCTGCTTCGAGTCTCTTAGTTGCCATTTTCCTTTTCTTTTGAGCCACAAGCTTGGTCGAGGTACATACAGACAACTTGTGTGATAGAAAGTTGGGATTTATTTTATGCATATCTATTGTTGTCTAGGAAAAAAGGTTTGAATTTTCGCAAACTAAGGCCATGATTTCTTTCTTCTGCCTCTTCAGTAGGGAGATCCAAGATATGTGACTTGTTTTTGTTCTTTTTCTAGCTGGAAAGGTTGGACATCCTCTGTTGGTTCTTCGTTCTCTGTCTCTTCAGATCTTGGGTCTAACTCCAAGTATCAGATCTTTAGGCGTGCCAACATATTGACGACACGGGTTTCCTATTTATCCAGATATGGCTAAATCTTCAAATCGGCTAAATAACATTCTTTGGCACTGCGCTGACTAGCATGGACTATGATAATTCTCCCCTCTTCTGATGGAAACTTCATTGCCAAGTGTAGGGTAGACACTATTGCTCCCAACTTATTGAAGAAGGTCTTCCAAGTAAGATATTATAAGATGTGTTCGCTTGCACAATGATATATCTCACTTTTATAGCACGACTTGGTCCTTTATCCCCCCCGAATTTGGTATACAAATCAATGAAACCATGAGTGGCCACTATTTCTCCTGGAAATCCAATTAACAACTTGTCGTAAGGCATTAGCTTCCCCTTAGGGATGTCGAGCTCCTGGAAAGTTTTCCAATACAATACATCTGCTGAGCTTCCCTGACCTACCAGAAGAGTCTTTCTCATAATGCAATTTGATATTTCTACACTAATGACCAACAGATCATCTTGTTCAAGGTCTACGACTTGAAAGTCCTTATTTGTGAAGGTGATGAATGACATTTTCGACATAAGATGCGACATTACGAAGTTTACTGATCGTACTGTTTGGAGGTGTTTTTATAGGAGGAGGAAGTGAACCCCCCCTCTACAAATCCCCCTGCAATTGTTTTTATTACTTTCTTAGGGTGGACTCCCTGGTGAGCATCTCCTTTCCCTGGATTTGCTTCTACTTCTACTTCTACTCCGTCTTCTATTGTTCTTGGATCGATCGTATTCTCTTCGACAGTTGTGGTTATACCAGCCGTAATCTTCGTTGTGGCTAGACTGGTGGTGACTACTCTTTTGTTTGTACACATAATCTTTAAGGTGACCTTACTTGATTAAATCTTTTATTTTATCTCTAAGCCTTGTACATTCTTTGGTGGAATGCCTTTGTTTCTGTGATACTTGTAGTGTTTGTTGATTATCTGCACTGGCGATGTATTTGCCTTCTTTTGCATAAGGAGGAGTTCGAATGCTAGTGCTTGTTCCAACACCCTGGAACGACTAGTGTTTAAGGGCATATATTGGCTATACCTCGCCCTCGAGGTGATTCTCCATAATAGTCCTTCTTCTTTCCCTGACCTCCATTTTTCTTATCTTTCGAATATTGCCTTGGGACTTCTTATGTCTTCCTTTGGAAGGCCTACAACTCCTCAATTTCTATAAATGACGCAACTCTACTTCTCATTTCCTCCACATCTTTTAGGGGTACATGGATCATGCTCTTAGCGAAGTCTCCAAGCAAGAGGTTAGTTAGAAAGGTGTAAACGGTTACATTTGGACACACATGGGAAAGATCTTAGACAAGGTTGTTTGATCTTTAGTGTACATCCCCACTTGGGTCATAAAAGCCACCAAATAACCATAAGGGTCCGTGGTCCCATCATATTTTTCCAGTGATACGTGTTTCTAACTCTTTGGGAGGGGGACTTCCATTATTTTTTATGTGAAAGGATGATAGGGTATACCACCAAAGCTTCCTCCATAGATGTGCCGGGTGGCAATACTGTCTGGAGAGGAGGTGGCACTACAGGTCCAGCTTGGGTGTGGGGTGATGCATCTTTGTAAGGACTTGCGGTTTAGCCCTGAGAGGGTATGACTGTTCGGTTGAGGGAAGGTCTGCTCTGTGAAAGGGGTCGTGGACTGACTAGAAGGAGGTCGGCTTCGCGAGGGTGCTACCGATTCTGCCTTGTACGAATATTCCTTTCCCTTCTCATGGTCTGAGTTATATCCCCTCCTATTTCGGTTTCGGATTTTGGCAGTTTTGCACCTTAACTTTGCAACTTCCTCTCATAGTAACTGAAGACTTTGACTATACTGGTTTCATCTAGCACTTACAGGTTCCCTGTTGTCATTTGCATTCCACCAACTTCGTTTGTTGGATTCCAAACTCCTCCTCCATTTCTTCTCCTAATCACCATAGTCAGTTGTAGTTCTTGCTAAAGTGGGGTCCAACGTTTTATTTCAGGCCCCACGGTGAGCACCAAAATGTACATGTGTTCTTCCACCAAATACTTATACTTTTGAATCCTTTCTCAACTAAGTCTTCAATGTCCTTCCCAAGAGGTGGAATACCTGCAAAATGCACTTCGATGCTCAAGTTAGATAGTGTCTGACCTAGAGCAATGAATAGTATATTATGTATATTACATTCGCTTTACCTCAATATCTATTACTTATTTATAGTTGTGGATTGAGTTTTTTTACTTGTTGGGCCATGCCTAATTAGTAAATTAGGTAATAGGCCCTAAACTTATCTTATGTGTAACGAGCATGACATAACATGGTTCAAAGCTATAGAATTATCTCGGGAAGCGGAATACTCATATCCCGTACAAAATAAATATATATATATATATATATATATATATATATATATTCACGTATTAATCTTTCTTAAATAAATCAATAAAGGTAAAGTTAACTTTTATATTATACATTTCTTATTATTAAGGGTCAAAGGTTTATTTATCATTTATTAAAAAATAATTGATTTATGTCATCCTATTACAAACGTAGAGTACTTAACTCTACAATTAATAGTATAATATATATATATATATATATATATATATTTTGAATTAACATTTAATTTAATATTAATTAATAACAGGCTAGGCTAAAGGAATTATTTATTATTATAAAAGTGTCAAAAGTAAATCAACGGAGGTCTAGTCAAGAAACGGTCAAGAACTGTTCCTTTTAAAAAGTTATTTTTTTATTTCTAATTTTAATATAAATTTGTATTTATAAGAAATATAAATAAGTATGAATCATTTTATCAATTATGTTTTATTATACAATATATATTTACTAATATATATTGATTTATAATTTTTATAATTTTATATTAAAATAATCTATTATTTTATTTTCTATTATTTTAAATATAAACTTCCTATATATTGTTAATATTATTTTTATATTTTATTAAAATTTAAAATTAATTATATTATCATATATTGATTTAAATTTTATTTTAAATATAAAAGATGTCTATTTTAATTTTAAAAATTATAAAATTATTATATTATAATTATTTAGTATTATTTCATTACTTTTTTATTTATATTTTGTTAATGCTGATTCAACCAATTGCATCCGTAAATCTTGAATCATAAGTGACTTATCCAGTTTAGTGGCCTAGGCTATTTTAAAATATTGATTGTAATAATATATTTATTATTATTATTATTATTATTATATACCTAATGTTTATACCAATAAATCCATTTTTATTAAAGAAATACAAATATTATATTTATAGATCATTAATGCATGGTGTATAACTAACTATTTGGATATGGGATCCAGTAATTAAAGCGAGTTGGAAATTTAAATGCCCTAGCTTCTGGGTTTAAAAACGAGTTAACAGAAAGGTGACGCCCGAGAATATTGGGCTAATAAAGATTGAAGTGGTGCCAACCTGTTGGAAAAATATCTGGTTTTAAGTTCTTGGATGCCCTTTTCATTTTTAATTACATAAAACAATTGGAGTCCACATTCATCTGCTCTTAGGTATATCAAATCTTCATGAAAGTGACAATCCTACACTATACTCCCATCTTTTCACTCATATAAATACATGTTACAAATTAACTACTGGAGCATAAATGAGAACAGAATTCATAAATAGAGATGGGTCCAAACCAGAAGTTTAGTTCCTCGACCAACGGTTTCCAAAACACTATGGTATTATCTGATATTAGCATGATAGAAATAGATGATGAGTTGGAAAGGGCGTTGGAGGTAGACAGCGCGATATGTGAGTGCTGTGGAATGTGTGAAGAGTGCAGCAAGGAGTACATAAGGAGTGTGCGTAACATGTTCTCAGGGAAGTTAATATGCGGGTTGTGTGCTGAAGCTGTGAATGTGGAGATGGAGAAGAACGGTGGAGTGCGAGACAAAGCTGTGCAAGACCATATGACCGATTGCATCAAGTTCAATACCCTTGCTACCTTATATCCTGCTTTATATCGAGCTCAAGACGTCAAGCACATCTTGAAGAAGACTCAAAAACCTCATCTTCACCACTCACAAACATTCTAAGAACTCCCCTACCTTTCTCATGTCTTTATAATTAATCTTCATTATCATCTTTTGGTTTTATCCCTCGCCATTTTAATTACTTCCAAGCTCAAGATCAGAACATATATTTTGATTAAGTGAAACTGATTCAAGTACTAAACAACTTTTCCTTTATTTCTATGATAATAATTATTTAAATATGTACTGTCTTAAAATTACTTCAGCTCCTTGCAACTACTAGCTGAACAAATTTCACTTCATGTTTCTTGGGCCCTTGCTGAATATATATTATTATGAGTTTAAAACGTAGGAAAAATATTAATGAATAAAGTTAATTGACTTATCGTATATGTGTAAAACTTTTTATATAATTGTTTTTCTTTGTTATTATTCACTGCCGGCTGCGTTGAGTATAGTCATTTCAAGTTTCAACGTATTTAATTAATATCGTCTTTTTTATCAGCAATGTTGTAAAAGAAGCAAACTAATTTTTCCTGAAATCACTAATTTAGAAGGTTTTCAGTGCATATAACTTACTTTCAATTGACTTAATTTGCTGCGTAATGACTTTTTTCTCTTAGTGTTCTTCCTCCTCGTCTTATACATAGTTTATTTTCATCTTAAGGATTCGCTGGTTTAATATCTAGGCACCAGTTTTAGTAATTATGAAATTAAAAGCAAACTATTTCTGAGGTATGTTGAGCCTTGAATTTGTAGTTCAGCTGGAAGTAATCATGATCAGCATTAGTTTTTTAGATTTTGAGCACAATACATGGCCCTCGCTCTCCAAATAATTAAAATATTAAATTATATAAAATAAATAAAAAGAATCCTTTTATTACTAAAGTAAGAAGGGAATTCTCTTTCCCAAATTTGTATCTCATTTCCTATTTCAATCAATAAATAAATATTATATTATTTAACGAATTATATAAAATATAAAAAAATTAATTAAATAACGTGACATTTATTGATTGTTGATTGTGATAGGAATGAGACATGAATTTAGGATAGAAGATTTTCATCCCTATAAAATAATCGTTTTAGATTAATCTTACACAACTCACCTATATTTCAGCAGTTGGGCCGGGTGTTGGATATTGTGTTGAGTTAAAATTATATAATTGGGTATTGGGTCGTGGATTAGTGTTTAGGAATTTCTCAATCCAATGAAACTAATTCAATCCAACTTATATTGATAATAATATTATAATTCTATAATAGTATCACTTTCATTATCATAGTGAAACAGTAGCTACTTGTTTATAATTGTAAATTCTCTTTTTGATTATGGTAAAATTATGCTTTTGGTGGGATGATGACAATGTCATATAGTATATAGATTTGGTTAATGGATCCAAAGTAATGAGGATTGAGGAAAGTTTGGTTATTTGCATGGTATTGGTTTGACATATTTGAAAGGCGAAAAATGTGTCAATTTTTAAGGGTCACATCCTACAAGTTGACAATATCATCCATGTGGTTCAATTGAGCTTCTAGGAATGGTACTACACACGTAAAAACATATTTGTTTCAGGAATAGGTATGAACCGAACCCATTCTGTGTATAAGATTTATATTTTCTACTCTTATCTTGTAATACAAGCATACCTTGTGCTCCATGCGTAATTATTTTTCATTTTAAATATTTTTTTGACTTATAAAAAAAAATTTCACATTATCATATTTAACATGGGATTGAAATACACTCTTGTAATTTAATTGATATTGTTGATATACTTTGAATTAACATTATATATATTTGTTAAATTATATTTTTAAATATCTTGCCTAGGTTAATGATGTTCAAACTCATTGATAGCAAAGTTAAGGCTCTCTACTACTAATAATACTAAACTTATCATTCTACATGATAAGGTATTATATTTATCAATGATATATATTAACAAAAAAAATTAAACCTAATCTTCTCATATATTTATTAATTGGATTGGATGTAAATTGCCTCAACCAAAAAGGAAGCTATAATCAATTATAAGGAGTAATAACATGTGAGTATAAAAATTTATAAATTAATATTTTAAAAGTTATGTAAAGGAAGAGTTGTGTTAAATGTTAGTGTAGAACGTTTTCACACTATTAGTGCATACTAATTAATCTCATAAATTATTTATATAAATAAGGTTTAAATTAAAATAAATATTTTTTTGAAAGAAAAAAATTTATTTTTTAATATTTTATTTATTTAAATATTAAACTTTTCTTTAATTTTATATTCTTTTTGCTTTTATGGATGCCCAAAAGGCAACTAATAGCATGTTATTTTTTAAATTATAAGTTATTTTAAAAATAAGTTGAATATTTGAACACTTAGCTGAATTTAAAAATATGCTGTTTTTAAGAAGTTAGATATTTATTATGGCTTGTGATTATCTTAAATAATTTATTTTTTAGTTGTTTTACATTTTTTTACCCTAAAAAATATTTTTCTTATTTATCCAAATTAAATTAATTATTTTAATCGATTATAAAATACTGGATTATTAAAACAATATAATTTTTAAAAAAAAAATCCAAACACACTCTAACAAACAATTGCACGAGTCACCCATAAAGTGTTGCCAAACTAGGTACCCATGAACATCCATTAATTAGGCAGATTTTGAAGTTCGTGAAGGCCTCTAAGAAGATCATTAGCAAAAGATAGCAATTCAATCTGTTGTATAGTTAAATTGTATATGCAAAATATAAAATTATATCCAAAATTAGATGAAACAAATGATAAAAACTTATATTCCTTTTTAATTATGTAATATAGAGTTTGAGCTCGTCATATAACGAGGTCTCAAGGTTTTAAGAAGTTTCATTGATCTCCAAACTTAAAAAACAAACATGTAAAATTAATTTAGTCCATTGTCTTTATTTTTTTTATCGGCAAGTCCGTTGTCTTTAACGATATTAATGAGTAATTAATATTAATGAAATGCGCATTATAATGATTTAAAAATATAATTATTTAGTCTCACAATAAAATTCATGTCATGAATTTGGGCAAACATCATATCCGTCCGTGGTACTTAATATTGTATTTGAATTTATCATGCCTAAAAATTGTCATATATAGAGTATTAGGTTCAGGTTCAGTTTCTTATTATTATAATCGTAAGAAAAAGAAGGTATGGGTTCAGTGTGTCGATTTAATTACTTTGTAAAATCAGTTCAGTGTAAGGAATTAGTTTGATTTAATTTTTGTCGAACAGTTGGATTATTTAAGGTTAAGTGGCGTGTTAGGTGTAAAAATAAAATCAGAGCCTCCCACGCAGGTTCTAAACAAGTTGTGAAGGAAAAACTTGATGGACGGAAAATGTCTATCCACACAATTAACTTGGTGGTATTATGAGTACACTAGACCGGAAATAGTTCTCAAACTTTGGCCAAGTTGAAGCTGCTTTAACCTTTTATAGTTGCTGGATGAAAAGACATTTTCACTGCATGCTTTGCATGTGGCGGTCCCCATTCTCATTTCTCTCAACCTGCTTCACAGGATTTCATGCTGTCTCACCCTCACCCACAACATTTTTTATATATATTCTTTCTTTTTCAGTAATAAGAAAATCAAAAGTTCTTTCTTTATCTTATCAAAGGTATAAAGAAAAGTGGTTTTCCAGAATCGTTCTTCTCGGCTTGCTCGGGGTACCTATACAGCTCTAGGTGATCCTTATCCCTTTCGGGAGTCGTATTCAGTGATAGGGATAACGTATAGAACCAAGTTTCTCTACTTCTCCTTGATGATTACGTGCATAAATCTACCACCTTTCAAATTTATCATTATCCAATATCCACTTGCTTAACTTCCTCCTTGTTTAACTCCATCCCTGTCTTTGCTTGTCGCAATTAATTCAGGAGTATGTAAATTTGGTTTCTCATAACTCCAGTTCACACAAATTTAACCTGAAAGCAACGCTTTTGCTTTCCTCTCGCACTATAGCTAGCTAGTTCAGAGACGATTCATTATAGATCATATATACACCTCACTCAAACACGCCTGCGGCTTTTCTAGCTTACCATTCAGAAAATTATTCACATATGCATGCATCATGTGTTATAACGAATGTTCTCTATTTGAAAAAAAAAAATGTAGCAAATTAACGTATATCTAATTGATAATTTAAGCTGCGAGGTTGCTCTGATTTTGTGATACTAATATTCAAATCCTGCAGAAAGCTAGTTAAATACACCAAAGCTGGAAGGCTTACATATATACCAAAACAGACATATATAAGAAGCCCGAGGAATTAATGGTGATATGGAGATCTTACTGGATCAGAAGAGATAATGCAAATGCATGCACTTTGATTGTCTTTGCTTACAACTTACAAATCAATTTTGTAAATTCAATTAAATTTTGTGGGTTGTAACTAAAATTTAAGATAAGAGCTTATATGCTACATCTATCATTGGACAGTTGTCTGCAACTGTTCCACTTTAGTATCTTGTCATCGACGCCGTGAGGTCTAAAATTAACTATAGATATAACATGTAATTTCATAACTTTGAACAATTTCTCCCATATAAGCTTGTGTTTTTAGGTTGAATTAAATCTTACGTTTATATTCTAAAATTGTATGAGAGCTTGTGTTACATTGGTTAATTGATTGTCCATACATTTATTCTTACTAAAACATTCCAATTTTATGGGTAAAACATATATTCATACATATATATATATATATATATATATATATATATATATATATAAATATAGATATAAAAATGACGAGTTAATTCTTAAAATTATACAATTTTATACATGCACAACACCTGTCAAGTTAAATTATGTATAGAATCAAAGAGATATCAAACTTAGAACAAAGTTGATGAGTCTCGTAGAATTGAGTAATCTCATGAATAAATTTCTCAGGTGGTTTATCCCCTCTAATTTTAAATGTTTTACTCTAATTTGTTCCCAAATTTGAAAAAAGTTTTAAAATTTTGAGTCTACTAGCTCTAATTTTTGGATTTATTTAGAGTAATTTAAACTTATTAGGTGGCAAAAATTTTAAACTTTTATGCTATTATAGTTTTTTTAAAGAAATACGATTTTTATAAGTTGAGTTTAATAGACTTTCATTAGTTTATATAGATTCTCGACTTTGACAACATTATGTTCTTGATAGTAAAACTAAACTAAACAATAAGAATCTAAAGGTTAGTCTGATAGTAAAGTTCATATGTGGGAGATGGAGGATGAAAAAGTCGTGTGTTCAAATCTTTCTACTAACAAAATTAACACACTAATAATTAACATTGACCTATAAAAAAGACTTATCATAAATTTGAAAACGAATATTTCATTTGGTTAAAATATTTTCTAGTTTAAGATAATTTTTCTTTAAAAAAAATAAAAAAAGTCAAAATATCTTTTTGATAAGTTTTTAAAAGATGCATCTGGAATTTTTTACAAACTAAATTTTAAAAAGTTTCACATTTTTTATAAGTAAATGTTAATAGTTAGTGTATTAGTTAGTAGAGAGGGATTCAAACCTGTAACCTTTTCTTCCCCATCTCCTTGCATATTGATTTTGTTACGAAATCAATCTTATAACTCTTTATTTCCACATTTTTTTAAAAGTCATATGTGAAGTAACTTCTATATATTATCTAAAAGTAATGTAGAAAAAGTTACATATATGTTAAAAAATTATGAAAAAGTTTCTTTTTAACTTTTTTTTTGTATTTTTTATCTTATATAAGTGTTTTTAAAAAAACTTATCCAAACAAACCTTAAGAAACCGTTTTTGCAATTTGCCTCAATTTAGCTTTTTCTAAGCATTGCTACCATATCTACTAAATAGTAGCGACAGAAAAATATAGGTTTGATTGATTTGGTTTTATTTTTTAATTTTTAAAAAAAGTTTTCAAAAACTAAGTTTTGGAAGAAGAAGGAAAAAAACTTGTTCAATAAATATATTTGAAAATTGTTTTAAAGTTATGAAAATGAAAAAAAAAATTGTTCACATTTATAGAAATATCATTAATGAAAAACATAAAACAATATATTCTCATTGTATTTTGAGTTTTTAAAACAAAAATAGAAAACTGAAAAGTAAAACTACTTATAATTACTTCTGATTAGAACTATTTTCAAAAACTGTTTTAAGAAAACAATAAATAAACAGACTTTTTAGTTTTTAAATACTAAAATATCAAAACAATTCTATAAAATTATTGTAAAACAATCAAATAATCTTTAAAATTTAGATAAACTTTACGAGTGAGAGAAGTTAGGCCTTATACACAAATTATAAGAGGGTTTGTTAATTTATATTTGTTGCTGTAGTTATGTTGTGCGTGCCTTGTAACTAGTTTGTTTTTATGGATCATATAACCGTGATAGAGCTGTTTCTCTATTTCCTTAATTAGAGCGCTTCTTTATTAATTTCAACCATAGTGAGCTGTGCACGTATGCATAAAGTTCGGTATGGTATAGTACCGGCCACTTGTTCTGTATACATACAGCATTTCAGAACCTCACGAGTTAAAAGCCAGAGACAAGATTAGAACTAGTTCCAAATGTCTTGGCCAACGGGGAAAAGCGAGCTAGCTAGGTAGCTGTAAGTGTGTGAAGTGCATTAGATTTATTACTCAACATGTAGATGTAACATTTCTTTATTACATCTTTGCTAAAACGTATCAACATTTCAAACTTGTTGCAGGGCTAGTGGACCAATTAATAAGTATTGATAGCGGACTTTACATGTACAAATACAGTTAGTCTGAAAAAAAGGCATTTGAGTTGTCACTTGTCAATCAAATGCATGGCTAGCTACTTAAAAATCATATCTAACTTAGCTTTATATTATTACTCTTGGCCACATCTTACGTATAAATAAATAAGCTAGCACATGTACCCATTGCATTGCAAAGCAGGCATCAAACACTAGAGGAAGCAAGCTAGTTAATTTCTATTTACATGGTGCTCTAACCAAATTAAAATACCCTCTTTACTTATACATATTTACTTCTTCTAAATTAACACACAGAGTTTGACACTTTCTATGTGTTTCCCACACAGGAGCAGAATCAGCAGAAGCTCCGAAAGGCTGTCTCGGACGTGTCCAAGGAAATTGACAAGTACTATAATGACTACTTGGAGTTGGAAAGGCAACTTGGTACTATTGAAGAGGTGGAACAAGCTGAATGCCAATGTTGTGGGTTGAAGGAGGACTGCACCACAGTTTACATCACAGAGGTTCAAGAAGGTTACTGTGGGAAGTGGGTTTGCGGGCTTTGTTCTGAAGCTGTTAAAGATAGAGTAGGGCGAAGTCCTAAGGTAGCCATGCAAGATGCTTTGAACTCTCACAGGGATTTCTGCCAGGAATATAACGCCACCACTAGACTTAACCCCCAACTCTCATTAACTCTTTCTATGAGGGAAATAGCCAAAAGAAGTTTAGAGAATAGGAAATCTAAGGGGTTAAGCACAAAGCTTAGTCGAAGCACTAGCTACCCTTGAAATTATATATGAGATATTGTTCACCTATGTTAATCTTTACATGATATTAACTCTTTGTAAATTGAAAAATTTGAATATATTTTACATAAAGATTGGTTGGGATTTGTTCTCACCGAAAAGGGTGAAGGAATATTCTCTGCAATTAGATTCCCACAATCAAGATAGTTGACAGTTGTGATCCAGAGGAAGACTACCGGTGATACTTGCAATTAGACTCTCACGATCAGGTCAATAAGAGATTGCGGAATATGTTAACTAACTAGCTCATACTCTATATCAATTGATTCTTATACATGCATGAATGTTAGAGACAAATATAGAAAGAGGTTCTTGATTATTGATGTTGCTCTTGAATGTCTTTAAACGTGGAATAACCATTATGTAACCCTCATATGATACATTGAAGCTCATTTAAGGGTGATGATTATGAGGCCGTAACGGATCGTTTCTCCACAAGCTAGGATTGATCGACGAGGGCATATATGTCAGGCGAGCTTACAGCATAGCCGAACCGCCAGAGCAGTACAGGATTATAAACATGTTGTCATCCTATACCACTTAATAATTTTGTTTGAAAATATATACTTGATTTCAGATTAAGTGATGATGATTGAACATTATTTTCCTAGCATGTTATTTTTTTTACGACATATCAGCATTACTTCTTGTTCCCAACAATAAAATGAACTTTGTTATTAACAAGCGTTGATATTACTTCCGTGTTTCTATATATATGGATTTGCAAATCACAAAATTTCAAGTTCCCTCTTTGGTTTGCCAAGTGCTTTTGTGGTTATTCTCTGTATAAAGTCCTCAATGAAAGAAATTATTGGATGGTTCGATCACTAAGTCATCATGTTCTAAATCAATTAGAATGCAATATATAATTATTTAATTGATACAATTTTCAAGATAAGTTAATTAATCAATTAATTAAATGTTGCATGTTTGAAACATGGTTGATAGAATTGCGAGTTGGACATAGAATCGCACGATTTTGCTACAGGTCTCCGCACTCGTGCAAGGATAGAATTGTGGAAGATCAAAATCGGTAGAATCATGAGCCAGGCGGAATCGCAAATTGTAGGAACTTCGTGCGTCGTCGTGCCTCACGCCGCACCTCGCTGCACCTCGCATCTCTGGGTCGCACACTCTATTGTGGGTTTGGGTTTCTAAAACCCAAAAGCTCATTGTCATTACATATTACACACGGTGCTCTGTCTCACATTCCATTCTCTATTACGTAACTCTTTCCCCACTGATGAGTCGTCTTTTTTGCACATTCGTCTACTTTGCTCATTCTCCACTCGTGAGTCACAGCTCATGCAGAGTCAGAGAGGCACATCATGCACCCTCCTTTTATGTACGTCTTCTTCTTCATTGGTTTGTCTTCTTTTCCTTTTGTTCATCTTGTCCAAGTTTCACGAGTCACGAACTCACCTTTGTTTTCTCATTCTCTTTCACTTTATTTTCTTTTAAGTTTTAACTTTTATTCTCTTGTCTTCTCTATCACTTCATTTTCTTTTAGAGATTAGAGACACAAGAGCAAATATTGGTGTCCCTTCGCAACCTCCAATAGTGCATGGAAAAATAGTGGCAAAGAATGCACTTGGGAGCAGGACAAATGTGGCTTAGAATCATGGTGTTTATGTTGATGGGTGTCAAAATAAAATTTAGTTTAAATATTGTCAAAAGGTATTCATACGGGACATGATGCACTCCCTTGATCTCTTCAACCAAGGTTCCTTCCTCTAAGAAGATGAAGGATGGAGAGGGCTAGGAGGGGGTGGTTTTGACGCCACTTTCTAAGGGAAAGATAAGTCAAAATTTACTTGAGGCTTGCCACAAGGGAGAAGACCCTTGATAAAAGCTTCTAGGGAGAGATTCCTCAAGAGAGAGGATTCTCAATGACATTCAAGAATAAATTGCTCAAAAAGAGTCTTACTTCATTCAATCAAGTGTGTCCATACAAGAAGGAGTGAAGGAGTATATATAGTCCAATGAGAAAGCTTGGACACACAAACCTAGGCAATATGGGACTTGGGCTTAAGTAGGCTTAAGACTAATTAACCCAAGCTTAAGGCCTAAGTGAGGTGTCTAAGTGCACCCCCCATGAGTGTAGATAGAAACTCTTATTTTAGGGGATGGACAAGCCCAACACACTTAAAATAAGGGCTTATTCTATGATTACTCCTTCCTTTTTACTTCCTACACCTATACACCTAATTTAGAAAGGAAAATGGCCTAAATAAATGGCCTTAGGGAATAAAACTATGCACCTTAAATATCTAAGTAATTATAAAATATTTACAAGTAAAAAACCTTAAGACTAAGGCTCCATGTCTTCATGTAAGCATCCATCCAAGCCTAGTCTCCTTCTCTTGAATCCTCCTAGCCATGATGCTAGGTGAGATTGCATTATCTCCTCCCCGTGGAAAGGATTTGACCTCAAATCCTAAGGTCTTTCTTCCTCTTTTTTAATGTCTGCAAGAAAATAAGAAAAGAAGTAAGAGTATGCAGACAAGTGAGATGTTTAGCGGGAGTGAAATGCCTTTGAGAAAACCTCTTAGGAATAGGGTGGTGGAGGTGAGTACTTAAGTTTGAAAAAACATGGTTATGCCTCCACACAACAGTTCCCCATTCTACTCCTAATGCACTAAGTGTAAGTCTCATAGGGTTTGAAATTTGGTGTGAGACTATCCTTGGTGCACTGGAGTACTCATCCAAGAAAGCTCGATAAGTCTTATGTTGTTGTTCACCCCAAGACAGGATGATGGGCCTAAAGGTAGACCATTCTAATATGGTATCTTGTTTTTGAAATTGAGATTGACTACGAAAAAGTTTAGGTTCAATCTCATGCTCGAAGAGGGCCTCATCTTGAAGTAGGTCTTGTGGTTGTGATGCTCTTTGCTTAAATGATATGGGCACAACCTCAATTTCCACTTCTTTAAGAGAAGAAGGAGATTCAATAAGATCATCCTTGGGGTTCAAAGGACAATATTCTTGAAGATCTTTCTCCCTTGTAACTTCTACCAAATCTTGAACTTGAGGTGCCATGATAAGCTCACTAGTAATGGGTTCAAGCTCAATATATGGGGAAGTGATAGTTGGTGCCTCTATAGGTTGATGGTAGAGAGTTTGTTCAAGAACAAGACTATGTTTAAAGTCCATTCTTGTTGCAAAATGGCTCTCCTTTTGAACAACAAACTTGGAAGAGGCACTTCCTTCCAACCCATCAACTTTCAATGCATGTTTTTTTTCTTTTTTTGTTTTTCTCTTCCTCATCCCTCTTCTTTTTCAAAAGAAGTTGATCCTCTGCCACTTGTGAAGGTGAAAGAGGAGTCAACTTAATTTTCTTGTCATTGTGGGTGAGGGTTATCTTATTGGAGTGGCCATGATGAATAACTTTTCTATCAAATTTTCAGGACCGCCCCAACAAGATATGTTCCGCTTCCATTGGAACTACATCACAAAGGATTTTATCAACATAACCTCCAATGGAAAAGGGCACATTTGCTTGTTGGTTGACTACAATTTCCTTACTCTCATTGAGCCATTGAAGCTTGTAAGGACGAGGGTGAGGAATTGGAGTCAAAGACAACTTGTCTACCAACCTTATGCTACAACAGTTGCAACATGAGCCACTATCTACAATGAGAGAACATGTTTTATAAAAAACTTTGCATCTTGTGTGAAAGATGTTTTCTCTTTGAGTAGGGTTTAATTCATAAGGTTGACTTCCAAGAAGCCTTCTTACCATTAGCAAATCACCATCACAAGGACCTTCCTCTATGTCAAAATATGTATGGTCCCCTTCTTCCTCACTCTCACTAGAAGAGGAAGACTCGCTTAATATCTTGGCCCCTCATAATCATGGTTTTCTTTGTGGGGCATTGGGAGGCAATGTGGCCTCGCCCAAGACACTTGAAACACTTAATACTACTAGTCTTTGAAGAAAAGCTAGCAGAGGGATCTTCTCTAGGATCCAAGGTGTATGATTTTCATGCATGATGGTGGAATCTTCCTTGGGGTGGCTCTTGGAACAGTTCCCCTTTTGTTGGTTCCTATTTGAATAAGAGTGGTGTGAAGTGGTAGAGTAGTCCTTCTTCGAAGAAGTCCTCCTCTTCAATTGTTGCTCCACTTTTATGCAAATTTGGACCAAATCGTCTAGATCATTATGTGGCAAAAGTTCAACTTTATCACGAATTTCAAAATTCAAGCCACTTAAGAATCTACACAGGGTAGTCCTAGGATCCTCAGTTATGTCTGCCCTCATCATGAAGAGCTCCATTGTTTGGTGATACTCTTCAACACTCAAATTCTGTTGTTTGAGTCTTTGAAGTTTATGTAGGAGTTCCCTTTCATAATAATAGGGGACATGTCTTCGCCTCATAACCCCTTTAAGGTCAAACCAAAATTCGATTGGGGGCATACGATTGCGAAGCCTCTCATTAACTAGAGTAAACCACCAATACATTGCATACCCTTGGAAGCTTAGGGAGGCCAAGGGAACTTTCCTCTCTTCACTAACTTGGAAGCAAGTGAAGATTTGCTCTACCTTCATCTCCTAATCAAGATAGGCTTCCACATCATCTTTTCCTAAAAACGGTGGGAGGTCTATTTTTTGTTCTTTAGGGGTTTGGTTTCTCCTTCCTCTAGGTCTATTATGGCCCTCATTATTATCCTCACCCTCACTTGAGCTAAACCTATGGCTTCTCCTTCTTCTTCTCTCTCTCTCTTCTCTTTCTTTTCTTTCATTTGCTTCTCTTTCTCTTCTATCTCTTCTTTCTTCTCGCTCTCTATCTTCTCTTTCTCTCGTTTCTCTCTCTTTCTCTTCTCTTCTTTGCTCTTCTCTCTCTACTCTTTCTTTTCTTTCTTTTCTCTTCTCTTTCTTCTCTTTCTTTTCTCCCTCTCTCTTTTTCTTCACATCTTCTTTCTCCTCTTTCTTCTCTCTCTCTTCTTTCTTTTTCTTTTTCTATTCTTATTCTTTCCTCTCTTGCATCTCTCTCATTTCTCTCTTTACTTTCTTTAACCCCCCACTCTTTAAATTCTTTTACAAATTTAACTAAAGTGTCTACCTTAGGTGACCCTTGGTTAACACTATTGTTGCTTGAAGTGTGTGATGTCATTTAGAGTGCTAAGGTTGAAACTAAGGTGAATTGGAAAAGATGCAAGCAAGCAAAGAACATTCCTCTCTTTTTTATGGTTTTCTCAACTAAGAGTGACTTAAGCCTTTGAAACTTAAGCACTTTTCCTAAATGTGAAAACAATCAAAGGAAAATTAAAGACAAGATAAAGGTTCTAAACAAGCTCCTAAGTATGAATAAGGGGTACCAAATCCTTATCCACACTAGACAAGAAACTAAACTATTACAAACAAAGAGGTGACCCTTATGGGCATCCAACACCTCAATTAAAATGACCTTATTAAAATTACAACCAATTAAAACAACTAAATGAAAGGAAAGTTTGGCGTAGTATTGATTCCCTCCAAGGTTTTGCCTCTCCAAAATTTAGTATTACTCTTTTAAATGAGTCTCTTCCTTAGCTTGTTCAACTCTCCTCAAAATGCCACCCTTGTGGAAAGATTGAATTTGAACTTCCTTTTCCCTACAAGTGGCGCACCAAAACCAAGCCAAGAGAGTGCAATAGAAGCAAAAAGCAAGAAAACTCAAAGAAATAAAGCACAAATCCAAATGGATAGAGTAATTTAGACAAACTCAAAGATTTTAGAATCAAGACAAGCAAGCAATTAAAAAGTGTAAAAAAAAAGGTTAGGACCACAAAATGGAACCTAGAATGGTACTAGATTAGAATATGGACTAAAAATAAAAGACTCAACAAAAATTCAATGAGTTGCACAATTTTGAAAGCTTATGGCCGAATCTTAATTACAAAATTTCAAGCAAGTTTCAACAATCTTAAGCACTCCTTCAAATGAAATAACAAAGTTATGGTGCACTAAAAGTTTTTGTATCTTTTTATACTTCTTGTAAACACTTTTGGTAACACTTTTTTTTATATACGTATTCAACTCTTTTTGACTTCTATATTTTTACTTTCTTTCTTTCTTTCTTTTTTTTTTGTTGCATCTCTTAACAATTTGGAAAGCAAGAAATGATAAGGTGTATGAAGAGATATTTGCTTGAATAAACCTAAACAAAACAGGCACCAAAAAATTGAGAACAAGAGTGCAATTCAAAGAAAACAAAGTAGTCTAAAAATGGACTAGTAAATTAGGTGTTTACTAATAGGCACAAAGGAGGGTATAATAGGTGTGAAGATAAGCTTGATTGCTCAAGATTATCCCAATAAATGCCCAAATGATTCTCCAATAGCCAAACACAATTTCACCCAAAAGAACTAGCACAATTTAAACTACCAACACAACAAGAATAAAATGGACTTTATGAAAAAAAAAGAATTGAGCAATTATTGAGAGAATATTTTTTGAAACATGGTATGATCTAAAGCATGTGGACTCTAGGAATTATGATCAAGAGCGTATGCTCAATTCCAAAGAGATTTATCACAAGAATTTTAGAAGCACACACTTTTTGGTGAAAATTTAAAAGGCTAACATGAAATTAGGAGACAAATAAAGGACTAAACAAGACAACACTATGACACAACTTGAAAGAGTAAAAATGCAATAAAAATGGCCCAAAAACAGCCACAAACTCATGCCCAACAGAGAAATATAAGTGCAGGAAAAATAGAAATAAAATGCAAGAACTCAATGTAAAGAAGCAAAAGTGCATCCAAGGATCAAAACCACAATTGTGTGGCTTCCTTTACAAATTTTGTGAAGTCATTACCATGACCCTCTTAGGATAAGCACTAAAATAAAAAGAAATAAAAAAAACTAGGCAAAATTAAAGAATAAATCCTAAAGAAGAATACACCAAGATTCAATAGAAAAGAACAAGCTAAATTGAATCTAGAAAGCAATAAAGACTAGGAATTAAATTGCAAACATAGAAAACTACTAAAACATAAACTAATAAGACATAAAAAGGAAATGAAAATGACAATAAAGGAAGCAAGAAATAAAATAAAAAAACTGCAAAAAATTAACTAAAAAAGACGCCTAAACTAGGAAGAAAAAGGAGGAGGAAATGAACCTTCATGAAGATGGCTCTTGATACCAAATGATGCACTCCCTTGATCTCTTCAACCAAGGTTCATTCCTCTAAGAAGATGGAGGATGGAGAGGGCTAGGAGGGGGGTGGTTTTAACGCCACTTTCTAAGGGAAAGATAAGTCAAAATTTACTTGAGGCTTGCCACAAGGGAGATGACCCTTGATAAAGCCTTCTAGGGAGAGATTCCTCAAGAGAGATGATTCTGAATGACACTCAAGAATAAATTGCTCAAAAAGATTCTTACTTCATTCAATCAAGTGTGTTCATACAAGAGGGAATGAAGGAGTATATATAGCCCAATGGGAGAGCTTGGACACACAAACCTAGGCAATATGGGACTTAGGCTTCATTAGGCTTAAGACTAATTAAGCCAAGCTTAAGGCCTAAGTGAGGTGTCTAAGTGCACCCCCCATGGGTGTAGATAGAAACTCTTATTTTAAGGGATGGACAAGCCCAACACACTTAAAATAAGAGCATATTCTATGATTACTCCTTCATTTTTACTTCCTACACCTATACACCTAATTTAGAAAGGAAAATGGCCTAAATACATGGCCTTAGGGAATAAAACTATGCACCCTAAATATCTAAGTAATTATAAAATATTTACAAGTAAAAAACCCTAAGACTAAGGCTTTATGTCTTCATGTAAGCATCCATCCAAGCCTAGTCTCCTTCTCTTGAATCCTCCTAGCCATGATGCTAGGTGAGATTGCATCAGGGTGCTTACATATTGAAACATTGCTTGGCTGGAACACGAAAGGATGTTGGAACTTGTAAAAGTGTAAGTGATGTAGTGAAGAAAAAGATGTGGAATATTGTTTTCAATTTGCAAAAAAAATTGATGAAGAAATCAAGCTTTATAGGGGATGAAAAGGATGAGTACAATGAACAAGTTGGTGAAAAAAGAAAATGTACTGATATTGACAACTCTAAAAATATATTTAAAAAAGGGGAATGTACATACAAGCCACCATCAATAGCATGTTCAAGAAGGATATAAAAGAGGATGCATATTGAGAAATTGCAAGATTTTTCTACCTTAATGCCATATCTTTCAATGTGGCAAGGAGTGAATTATTTCTTAATATGGTTAAAGCAGTTGCAAAATATGGTCCAGGATTTAAACCTTCTTCATATAATGACATTAGAGTTAAGCATTTAAAAGAAGAAGTTGAGGACACCAGTAAATATTTGGAAGAACATATGGATGCATGAAAGAAAACAAGGTGCTTTGTAATGATTGATGATTGGACAGATAAGAGAATGAGGACTATAATAATTTTTCTAGTGAATAGTCTTAAGAGAACACTGTTTTTGAAGTCTATTGAGGTTTCTTCTATAACAAAAACAATAGATAAAATATTTGAGATAATAGATGAGGTTATTGAAGAGGTTAGGGAAGAGAATGTCATCCAAGTTGTGACAGACAATGCTGCTAACTACAAAATTGTTTTGAAATTGTTGATGAAAAAAAGGACAAGTTGTATTGGACACCATGCACATCATATTGTATTGACTTGAGGCTAGAAGACTTTGAAATGAAGATCACGATTCATCAAGAAACAATTCCTAAGGCAAGAAAAATAATAACATATATATATATATATATATATATATATATATATATATATATATATGTATATGAGTGCTCTCATTTGTTTACTACACCACTTCACAAAAGGACAAGACTTGGTAAGGCTAGGTTTAACTCGTTTTTCCACTTCTTACATTACTTTAGCTTGTGTACATGAAATTGCTTTAATTAGAATGTTTACAACCAACCAATGGAAGGATAGCAGGTTTGCAACAACAAAAAAGAAGAGATTGCTTGAGGATATCATTTTGGATAAAGAATTTTGGAAAAATATTGTGATGCACTCCCTTGATCTCTTCAACCAAGGTTCCTTCCTCTAAGAAAATGGAGGATGGAGAGGTTAGAAATAGGAGAGGGTTGACGCCACTTTCTAGGAGAAAGATGAGTAAAAAATTTTATATTGCTTGCCACAAGGGAGAGGTCCCTTGATAAAAGCTTTAAGGGAGAGATTCCTCAAGAGAGAGGATTCTCAATGACACTCAAGAATAAATTGCTAAAAAAGAGTCTTACTTCATTCAATCAAGTGTGATTTGTACAAGAGAGAGTAGGTGTATTTATAGCCCAAAGAGGGAGCAAGACACTCAAAACTAGGTAATGTGGGACTTGGGCCTAATTAGGATTAGGAGCACTAATCCCTCTTAGGCCTACTAAAAGTGGTGCCTAGCCTTAAGCTAGGGAGTGTCACGACCTAATTAAGGGGGTGTGGAAAGAGATCCACACTTCATTGGGTTATTAGGCCTTCTACTCCCCTCACCTCTCTTCCTAAGCTAATTACACCTTAAACTCTAGAAAGTAGAATAAATGCCAAAATATAAGGCCTAAAAGGGAAATAAAAGCTAATTAATATTTACAAGAGGAAAACTAAGGACTATGGCCTAAAATATCTATCTCCATCATGAGTTGGGGTCTTGATGAATCTTTCCGGGCCAAGTCCTCTTCAATCCTCCTAGTCATTGCCCTAGTGAGAGGGCCCTTGGTAGGTATGATTGCATCATATTGTAATTTTTCTTAGAGGTTCATGTCTTTTAATTAAATTTCTTCAAATGGTTGATTCAAATGAGAAACCAGCCATGGAGTTTCTTTATGAGGCAATAACCAAAGCTAAGGAGCGGATCCAAAAAGAGTTGAACAAAAAAAGATATTGATTAAATGATTATGTTTACAATTATAGTTGTTTGCTTGTTTGTTTGTCGTTTTATTTAATCAAAATCAAATTGTCATTTATTTATTTTATTTTAGTTATGAGCCTATATGGGATATCATTGATGGAAGATGGGATAATCAACTTCACAAGTCTTTACATGTTGCTGCCTACAAGAAAACTAGCTATTACAGTGGGTTTTTTTTACTGGGTCACGAAGCCCACTATAATACAATGGGTTATTTATAGTAGATTACGATGCCCACTATAATACAATGGGTTTATAGTAGGTATAGATCACTGTAATACAGCCACACAATTACAGTAGACTTTGCCCACTGTAAAATAATTTAGCCCATTATAATAAGATTAAACATAATTTTTTAAATAGATTTAGAATTAAGAGGTTACAATTGTTACATTACAGTGAGTTTTACCACTAAATATAAAAAGATGAATTATAATGGGCTTACAGTGGAACCTACTGTAAATTAACAATTAATTCTAGTTGGTTTTACAGTGGGCTAACCCACTATAAATTAAACACAATTATAGTGGGTATAGCCTACTGTAATACAGTCATGCCTTTACAGTGGGTCAAACACTATAATAAAATAAAATATAATTTTTTAAATATATTTAAAATTAAAAAGGTTACTGTGGATACATACAATGGTTTTGCCCACTAAAAATAACAAAAATAAATTATAGTGGACTTACAATGGGTTATGCCCACCATAAATTAACAATTACTTTTAGTGGGTTTTATAGTGGTTAAACCCACTATAATAATTGAGTTTTTTATTTAACGCCTACTAATTTTTCATTTCCCACATATCGGTGGGAAAAATATGATCTTGTCCTTTATTTTTCCTTCTCCGACAGTGTACCGCCAGAGAGGAAAAAAAATATTTATTACTCATAAATGTTATTAGAGTAATATAAATTAAATGTTATTATTCTTAATTTATTTATAACAAAAAATTAAATTACTCATAAGTGTTTTTAGTCTCAAATTAATTATAACAAAAAAATAGAGTAATTAATGTCAGTATAATTATAGTAATAAAATAATAATTAGAGTAATTAGTGTCAATTAGAGTAATTAATATTAACTATAGTCATTAGAATAAAAGTAGTTAGAGTAATTAACGTCGTCACATAATTAGACTCAATAATTAGAGTAATTAGACTCAAAGTAATTATAGTAATTAACGTCATATATAAAAGTCATTAGAGTAATTTGCAAAAAAAATAAATAAATTAAGAGAAGGTTTCGTAATAAATTTTATATTTTATTTATTTTTATATTTTATCATATAAAATTTTAATAAAATGTTAAAAAATTATATTATAAATAAATTATATTAATAAAATATAAAATTTTATAAAGATAATGTAAATAGTTTAATAAATTTTTCAATTAATTTTTTTTCTTTATTCCAAAGCTCATTTCATAGAATAAGTTATTTTATTTCGAAACATGAGTGAGTGAGGTTAATTTGTTAGAGTAGATGTTATGAGATAAGACTAATTTATTATGGTAAGTGTTAGGATATATAATTAGGTTAAAGGGTATTTTTGAGTTTTTAAAAAATTATTAACGTTGGTAGGTGTTAAATGAAAAAAAGATAGATATAAAATGAAAATCTCTAATAATTTTACCAAATTGTAAACGGACAACAATATTATAGTAAGTCCACTATAATTGCATTTTTTCTTTTAAAAAAACAACTTCAACCTAAACCCTAACCATGGAAAGTTTGAAGCTAAAGTCGCAAGGTTCTTATGGGTGGTTTCAATTGAAGCATCACGTTTGTGTTTTCATCGTCATTCCTCTCTTTCTTTACCCTTTCGATCTCTCTCTAAGGTACTCTCTCTCTTTCTACTATTATTTTCCTTTTAATTGAATCTTCTTTTTTTGCGTTCTTGTGGTTTTAGATTGTGAATTCATACTCTAGATTTATGAACAAGTTTACAAAATTGATTATTGAAATATCAAGAAATTTTTATTGTTTAGGTTTTTGGGACGAGGGGGGAAATTTCATGGGCAAGTTATTGTTTTTATGTCTACTTTTTACTTTTGATGTTTGAAAAAGTGTCAGATAAGCTGTTAGCTGCAGCAGAATTTTGTCTTGTGCTAATTCCTTGAATTTTGTTAATTTGAGTAAATTTAGGATTTTGTTTTTTGGAATGTTTGAGCGAATTTAGGGTCAAATTTGGATATGCTTGTAATCCACCTTCAATTAAGCTTTTATTATTGTTTTGTTGTATCTTTCTTTCTTTTTATTGGAAATGGAATGATACACCGTGTGTTTGGTTATGCAGATAGGGTTGGGAGTTGGTATTGGAAATATGGAAAGAGAAGCTGTTGGGCATGTTCATTTTGGTAAGCTTTAGACCTTATTATGATCTTTTTAATGTTTATAGTTTTGTCACTATGTGTTTAGAGGATAACATTGATTATATACATGCAAGATGTGTTTGGTAGGAAGGAAAAAAATAGATCAGAAATAGGAAAAACTGAAATAGAGTGAAGGGAAATAAGTGAGAAATAAAAGGAATTTTGGGGGTGTTTGGTTCAAGAGAAATTGGAAAGAACGAAATAGAAAAAAAGAATAAAAGCCCTTGGTTAATTGATTTTTTATTCAAACGATTGATTGGGATTAGCAAAAATCAAGTTCCTAGTTTTTGTTCCCTAATATTTATCTATTCATGGAGTCTTTCCTCTGTTGGCCAAGCGAAAGACTAATAATATCATAGTTAAATTATCTTCCTATTAAATTTATTTATCCTTCACACCTTACAACATATTCATTTTTTATATCCAATAAATGACACCATATTTTAACTTTGTTTGTCTTTGTCTAACATATAGGAGATTTTGGGCTTGCTAAGACTCTAAAAGCAGATGATTTGGCATCTTTAGTATGTGTAACATAGGGAACCCATTATTTTTTTTCTCTTATTTTTTATGAGAGATATCTAAGGATTCATGCCAAATTTATATAGGACTGATGCATTCTGTAGAGTTATAATTTTATTTTTAAATCATCTATTTCTTTCTAGGTCTTGTCAATTTTAATTCATATATTGTCATTTATGCATAGTGTTTCTAGATACTTCCTAGTTTTTGTTCCCTAATACTTTATCTATCCATGGAGTCTTTCCTCTATTCGTCAAGCCAAGGACTAATAATATCATCTCAGCTATGTTTAGTTAAATTATCTTACTGTTAAATTTATTTATCCTTCAAAATTTACAACTCATTCATTTTATATATTGAATAGATTCTCACCATATTTTAATAATGTTCAACTTTTGGAGGTTTGAAATATGATATTACTATCAATATGATAATGATTAGCGTTACATACAAATATATAGTCACCAAATATGGAATTAATAACTGTTGTAAATGTTTCTATGCAGGTAGTAAGATTCCTAATTACATGTGTCTTGAACTGCTTGTTGATATTTGGTCATTAAGTATGTAATATCCTGTCTGCTAACAAAACTAGCATTCATTCTGATAAACTAAAATTTACCAATAAAAAAAGACCAAATGATCTATAAATAGTATAAGAGTAAATTTGTATGATTGAAGAGGTTGATTACTATGTACACTTGTACCTGAATTTGCAAAGGCACCACATACTAGATCATAGTTGTAACCAATATTATAGTTTTATTATTGTTATGTATGTGTTGGAGTTCTAAATTTAAGCTTGTTTTATAGACTGCCTTAACTACTGCATATTTAATGGAATAATACTTCTCAACATAAACTTTCCAAGTCTTTTTTCTTGAACTTTATTAACTAGAGTAGCTGAGTGATTTTTACTTGTTGATGGAATATGCTTCATTTGATTCTCTGTAGTATTCTATTTTCTTTTGTTAATATTAATATTTTTTTCACTACCCTTTCTGATTAAATAAGGTTTATGACAACAAGATATAGTTTCTACTTCTTACTATGAGTAAAATCATGCACATTCAAAATTCATATTTTTTGGAATGAGAATTATGTTGTTAATTATCCTTCTCATGGAATCTTCTTCTGCATCATAGGAGCATAACTTTTTGCAAAGTAGTACTGAAAAACAAAAATGTAGAATATAGTCGACAACTTTAGCTTGAAGGGAAGAAATGGGTATACAAGTGAGAAAACAAGAAAACATACAAATCATGGAGATTTACATTTGTAACGACAAGAGAGAAGACTGTTATTTGTAAAAACATTGAAATTTTGATCAATGTTATTAGTACTTTTAGGAAGAACTTTGTTAATATGTATTGGGATGATTATGTTGTTCTTCAAAAACCTTTTATTAAATGTTAATTGACGTTTGTTTCATTTTATTATTCTATTTAAAATTGAGTATTATATCTAGATTTTGTTTAATATTATAATTTTAGAAATTAAAAATAATAAATTTAAAAAAGGTTCAATTATAGTGGACATTATAGTGGTTAAGCCCACTACAATACAATGCGTTTGCTACAGTGGGTTTATTATAGTGGGTTATGTCCATTGTATTATCGTGGACTTATTACAGTGTGTTTAGGCCACTGTAATATAATGGACTGATTACAGTGGATAAACAGTCACTATATTACAGTGGGCATAACCCACTGTATATAGTGAGTTTTACCATGGGCATTACAATGGATCTTCAAAACCCATTGTATATCAACCAAAGGATTACAATAGGATATTTGGCCCACTGTAAGCCAGTGTAAATGCACATTATAGTGGATTTTTGGCTATTACAGTGGCTTTTAGCTTACTTTAATAACAATTTTTCTTGTAGTATATTATCTTACTCATGAATTGCATTATGAACTTAATTTTAGAGTTGATTTAGAGGATAAAAAGGGTCTAATTGCATGTATAGAAAGGATGGTGCTGAATGAGGATGAGTAAATTTTAATTGATCTTCAAATAGAAGACTTCAAATATAAAAAAGGGTTATTTGGTAAACCATGACAATTAGAGCAGTTGGTAAGAAGCCTTCAGCAACATGGTGGGAAACTTATGGAGAAGAACATCCAAAGCTACACAAGTTTGCCATACATGTATTAAGTTTGACTTGCAGCTCTTCTGGATGTGAGAGTAATTGGAATGCATTTGAGAGAGTGAGTAAAACTTGAATTATGTAATGTAATACATTTCCATGATTTATTTGCTTAGACTTATAATTTTTCATTCAAAATTATTTAGGTACATACAAAGAAAAGGAACCATTTGAAGCAAAACACCATGAATAGTGTTGCTTTTATTATGGTTAATTCAAATTTGGCAAAGTCAAAGCAAGCTAGAAGAAGAAATGGAATGCTACAACTAGTTAATGATATTGAATCGGATAATGAATGCATTTTCAAAAGGGGAGTTGGTGTGAATGAAATCAATAAACTCCCTAAAGAATTAGATATTTTAAATCCAAATGAAGATGAAAATGATATTCTTCAAATGCCACCTTTAGATGAGAGTCATCTTACTACTATGTTTAATGAAGTAGAAGGAGAAGGAGATCGAGAAGATGGAAGAAATAATGACATCTTAAATGATTATGATTTTAATTTGGATGATTTATTTTAGTCTTAGAAATAGAGGTCTAAAATACTAACTAGATGTTTTAACTTTTAAGATCTTTTTTTGTTGAAAATTAGAAGTACATAATTTGAATAATTGAAGTTGTTTTGTTTGTCATTTTGACTATTTGAGTTTAGTATGGATTTTAGCTATGGACTATTTAACTTATATTGTGCTTATGTTATCGACTTTTTACTATAAATTTAAGTTTAACTATATATATATATATATATATATATATATATATATATATATATATATATATATATATATGTGTGTGTGTGTGTGTGTGTGAATTTTATAATTCTTATAGAATCTATGTCTCGTGTTATGATTCAGTGCTTACCAATTTTGTGAATTCCTTTCCGAGTTACAATAGAATTTCGATTTGTTAACCATGTCTGAGACCATAAATAATGTGGTTGTTTGAACCATCTAATAATTTTTCCCTAAATGGTCGAGGGTTGAATTAGTATTAACAAGGATCTGGATTTAGTACGATCATTAAATTAATTTGAGCAAATTGAATAAAATTAATTAGATGATTCAGATATATAATAATTTTTAATTAAATAATACTATAAGACTCTATTTTAGATTTTCAGTATATAATTTTTTTCTCTTATTCAAAACATCAACTTGAAATTAGTATTAACCAGGATCTGGATTTATTACGATCATTAAATTAATTTGACCAATTGAATAAAATTAATTAGATTATCCAGATATATAATAATTTTTAATTAAATAATACTATAAGACTCTATTTTACATTTTCAGTATATAATTTTTTTCTCTTATTCAAAACATCAACTTGAAATTAGTGATATAATTTGTATTCAACTTTAAATTTAATGAATATGGTGATGAAACAAATCCGAGTTCGAATGAACATGCATGTCTTGTGATGCTATATATATATATATATATATATATGCATTTTATAACTTATCATGGTATAATGTGTAACGCTAGTATATAGCCTGTATTTAAGAAACTAGTAAAGTATTCGTACCAGGACATGAAGAAATCAATAGAATGATTAATGGAGAAGAGAATCATAATTATAGAAAGATATTATGTGAAGGTGGCTATAGAAGAAGAGGTGGAAATTGCTATTCCAAGAGTATGAAAGCATCCATATCCGGGATAGATCATTATTCAATTTTTGGAAAAATAGCTCACAGGGAAGTGAAAGCCTAAAATCAAATTTTACTAGGCTATTTATACTTTTCAACTAAAAAGGAAGCCACTATTTGAGAGGTTGGGATTTGGAGTAAGAACAAATGAGATTAGAAATTCCGATAGAAGAGAACACTACTCAATTAGAAGAATATATGACTTGGTAAAAACACTTTAAGGGATAGAGTTTGAGGTATGTTGAGAAAGATGCATAGTAGTTTAGCCAATGATGGTAAATACTTAAAGAAAGGTGCCTACAAATTTTAGAAAACAAATGTACTTTTTTTAAGATAACTTAAGAAATAAATGTATCAGGAAAAGTATCGACATTTACTTGGAAGATGGTGGTAAATTGGACTCTAACAAAGATCAAACTTGTTAAAGAGAAATTTAAATATGTTGGATGAAGATCTATGTCTTATTTGTTGTGCAACACCACAATATGCATCCTAGTCATGTTGACTTGTAAACTGGTATACTAAGTTTGGTTGTGCTAGTATAGTTGCCTTTCAATTGTTTTCTCATTTCAAAGCAATACATTAAATAAGGTTGAGGGAAGAAAGGTAAAAGTATTTGGATTCTAATCTAGTTTATTATTTTACCATTTGGTGAATTGACAAGAAATGCTAAGAGGAATTCAATTTTGTGTTTTTTATATATAGCAAGACCCTCTGCAAACCTTGGTGTTGGGTTAGCGCTCAGTAAAATGCTACTTTTTTTCATTTATGAATGGATAATGTAACAAAGTCTTAAAAGATTAAGATATGTCTAAAGCAATGGAATACATGCGGGGTTATGTATTTGCTTTTATATTTTTTAGCTAATATAAGTACCTATTATATATTGTTGTTGTGATAAGAATCAAGTATATGTATTATGGAAGACACTTCTTACTCATGTCTTTGGCTAAGATGTGTTTCCACACAAAAAAAAATGACATTGTCCTTATTCCTTAAGAAGAATAATGCATCTTATATATTCTTTGGGATTTTATCTAATTTATATTTATATAATGAATTAAAAGGTAAAATTATTAAATGAGTTATAATATTGGTCCAGTCCACATAGAAAACAAAAAGTGAAAGTGAGAAGTTATGAATTCAAATCTTTCCATTAAGAAAATTAACATATTTATAACTAATATTTACCTTAAAAAAACATTTTATATTAAAGAAGGAAATAGTGAACCAAACATTTTATATTAAAGAAGGAAATAGTGAACCAGATATAATTAAGTACAAAGTATAAGGATAAAAAAATTAATTGCCCATTTATTCCTTTCCACCATAAGTATGTATAAAAGGAAAAGTAAATCTAAAAATAAAGTTATTTTATTTTTAATACTATATTAATTATTATTGTTTTTATTTATGTTCCTAATATTAATTTATAGAATACTACTATTGTATTACATTGCTTTAAGAAAATAAAAGAAACGAATAACAACAATTAATAATATATAAATAATATAATTAATCATTCTCATGACTTAAAAGTAGAAAAATAATTTATATTTTTATAAAAAAAATTAAAAGCGCTTCCATGCGATATGTTGTTGTTTTTTTTTTTTGTGTGTGTGAAATGATGCGTAGTTACATAAGAAAATATTTATATACTTGTGCCCCTTAAATTATTAATTAAATATTTATCTTATTAATTTGAATGTTCAAAACTTGAACATTACATTGATTATACTTTTATTAATACAATTGGGTATTTTTATAAATTAAAAGGGAGAAAAACATATGTCTTGGAGTATTTTTATAAATTAATTAAAATTTATAATTTTGTATGATTGAATGTGTTTTTTAGTTAATTTTATTTTACACCAGTACAAAGAGAGGATCACTACCCTTAGTTAATTTTGTTTTACAGAAACAACATATTTCATGAGTATGCATGTAAATATTTAAAAAATAATAAAATAATTATGAATATTTATATATCTTAAAAGTAATTTTATATACATGTTTTATACCACTTTCATTTATTTATATATACACGTGTTTTTTAAAGAAAATTATTTTCTTTATGGATATATTTAAATGTGTAAGTTTTCCTTGGCGAGGTTTGAACGGAAAAATTAAAGTAATTTAAAAAAATTATCATCAAAATTTCCATATACAATTTGTTCCTATAATAATTGCTTTTCTTTACAAAATTTTCATTTATATATTATCTTAAAATTATTAACTTTATCCTCTCATGTATCTTTCTTCAAAGAAAATCTTGTTGTAGAATCTCTCATTCAGAAAATGTGGACACCTTTTCTAAGTCGTGATTCTAATATTGGTTTCTCGCATGGTCAGAGCTAGTACCTTCTTTTTTCTTTATTTTTTTTTTAGTAAAACTTATTAGATCTAACCCCAATTGTTCTAAATATCATTTTTGAATTTTGATATATAACTAAGAATTTTGGCCGGCTACTCGAAACTGTAAATATGTAAATGCAATAATAATTATTAATTAACAAATATAAAGGTAAACTCTATGACAAAATTAAATTATAAAATATAAAATTAATTATACTCTCAACCATATAGTCACAATTAATCTAAAAAGTAATGTTCTTCATCAATTTTTATCATCACAATTGACGTAAAAAAATAATTTTACACATCAATTGTTGTAGCAGCTAATGTAAAAAATCATTTTCTACATTGGTTTTGAAATCAATATTAATTTTTTTTACTGATCTAACGTGAGATGCATAATAATCTTATTTTCTTAAAATGTTATTATAAGTATTTACAAGAAAAGAAAATAAGAATTAAATTTCTTCACGAGCTAGGTTAGCACTAATATAAGCTAATCTTTAGAAAATTAATTTGTTATATTAACTTCATCAATAATTTATTGTTAACTTATGCATAATTTATAAAAAAAAAACTTATGTGTAAATTATTTTAATTTATTAAAATATTATTTTTTATTAGAACTTATAAAATAAATTATAGCATGAAAGAGAGAGAATAGGGCCATCTTTTATTTTACAGAATAGCAAACTTAAAGCTACTGATCATAGAGTGCATAAACATTGGCTTAGTTTGTTTAATCCTAAACATTTTTTTTTCTTAAAAAAAGATAGTGATGTTCTTTTTAAAAAAAAATTGAGAAGAAATCGCTTCTTTTGAAAAAAGAAAAATATTTAAAAAATAGTTTAGGGAAATACATAAAAATTAGGAAAATATTTATTTTATTAAAAATCTTTTGCTTAGACTTTTAAACAAATAGTGATATTAGGCTAGGTATAGTATGATAATGACATGACTAGAGGAGGTAGGGGTGATAAGGCAAGGACAAGTATGTACTTTTCCATCCTTATCCCTGTATAAATTTTGTACTTGTACCTGTTCAGAGTAGTTGGATACATCTTCTCATGAGTCTATTAACAACTCAACACTTCGATCAGTTTTCAGAAGGTAAGGCACCTGTAAAGGTAATCTAATGTTTAAAATGAGGATAAAGTTCTGCGGAGAGTATAATACCAATAAATGTCAAATAAATTAACAATGTTATCTTGATACTTGCAACTTATTTATAATAAACTGGTAGACCTTTGCTTATTAGGCTTTGTCCACCTAATTAAAAATTAGGTGATAAGATCGTAACTTTGATTTTTTTTTGGATAATCTGATTTAAGCTCAATTAATTATTAACATCATAACCCTTTCAATCTGTATGTCTTTAGGATTTTCGGTTTTCAACCGTAACGAAGATTAAAAAATCCAAGTGAGTTTATTGCTAGTTTTAGTTTTTGGAGTGAAATTTGGAATAAAAATATTCTTACGAACAATGTCGTACAATATCCCATCCCTATCCAATTTGAGTTTAGGTCTACTCACCCAATCTCTCTCCCTAATCTCAGTTTAAATGGTCATGTAATACTAGTATCCATATTTGTATCCAATCGAAGTGGTAACACCCACCAAAACTAGGAGAGGTTGGGGTAGGCACTCGTAGGTACACATAAAGCCAATCTTGAGTTTTGTTTAAGAGACGATTGCCTCGGGTCCATGGCTAGAAAGAGTCCAACTTTTTAAAACAAAGTTAGTATATTTATTAATTTATTTTTACGTGTTTATTTATTAATTAGATAAAAGACACAAAGCTAATTAAATTTAAATTATAAAAAAATTAAAACTAAACTAAAAGTTAGTATATTTACAAAGAATTAAATTGATATAATATTTAATATTAAATTATGATATTTTGTTGATGACAGACTACAATGTTAGAGCATTTTCTAAGGTGTCTAAATTTAAAATTAAAATAAATTATATTTTTAATATATTAAATTTAAATAAAAATTAAAAAAAAATTGACAAAATATCTAAAAAATACATTATATATATTAAATTAAAGACACAATATTATAACATTGTGGAAGAAAAGAGATTTAGTTTTTAAATTCTATTATAGCAATCCTGAAGATATAAGATCTTTATTATATATAAATAATATGCTTGAAGGAGTAAAATCAAAATTAACCTTCAGTTAAAGTAAAATTTATTTTTGAACTTGATATACTGACATTATATATTTTTTGCTTCAAATAATGAAATTAAATTTTTAAATTTTTTTATTAAAATATATTTTATACTTTTAAAAATTACGATTTTATAATTTTTGGAAATGTGCATCCATCTAAATTGGTTAGAAAGAAAGAAAAATGATAGAGAAAAAATATGATAAATAACTGAAAATTTTTTTACCAAGGAAAAATGTAATAGAAAGATAAAAAAATTAAGACATAAAAAATAAAATTTATAACATCATTAATAATAAATAAATAAATTATATACACATATAGTCTGTGTATATTATTTTTAATGAGTGCTCTTATAACACTAGCTAAGAAACATTTTTTAGACAAAATTAAGGAACTAAGAATAGAAAGATTTAACCGGGAAGTGCAATTAAAAATTATAGACGATTTAATTTTACACATTTCAATAAAAAAAATCTCATTTCAGTTTCTAGACCAAAGTCTTTTTTTTTTTAATTTTAGGGAAAAAGTAGGCTTATATACTTAATTATGCGTATGTATTTTTTTTAAAGGCGCAAATTGAATAATTAATAAAAAATAACATAAAAGAAAATTGAATAAGAATTATGATATATATATATATATATATTAATTTGTTAAAATTCGTTTAATATAATAATATATATATACACACATACAAGTAGGACAATCCATATTACGTCCGGAAAAAAGTTGATAAAATGAGAATTTTATATAAGCTATATTAAAGAAAAGAAAATATGACAAAATTTAAATTATTTATAGCAAGTTTAAATTCAAAATTTATCTTTTAAAAACATGTCATTCAAATTCAAAATGAAACAGAACAGGCAAAATGAAAACAAAATAAAATGGTTGTCACTAAAACATTTATTAAACAGTGAAATTAAAGTATATATCTATGAAAAATATATACTAAACTAACTCAAATTAAAATGAAGCTAAAAAAGTTAGCAATCTTCTTACCAAAGTGTAGTAATTCCTTATCATTTATTTTTTTAAAAAAATAGTCAACACAAAAAGAAACCATATTCAATAATTTTTTATGATAAAAAAAGAAATAGATTAAGAAGTAAATATATATAATAAAATTAATTGGAATCAAATACTTTTTAAATGTATATGACTAGCAAATTAAAACTTAATTGAAATCAAAGAGTTGAACAAAATACTCTAATGTCTCTATTGAAATACCAAAGCTCCTACTAATATTGGTTACAAAATTAATAAATACACGTAGAACAAATAAGAAGTTCAATAACAATTAACAAAATGAAATACTGACAAATATGAAATTTTAACTTATATTCACCTAAAGATTTAGATTCTATCAAAAGCATTTGCATTTCTCTAGATAAGGCTACTATTGTTGCCATTTTTTCCCCATTGAAATAGAATTAACAAGAAAAGTAAATGAAGCCCTTATACAGACATGGTCAATAATTAGAAATGACCTAGAGAAAATGAAATGGTAGTACTCAACACTAAAAATAAATTTGTGCACAGAAAGTTCACCTTTACATTGAGAAATGGTCATATGAGAAGTACCACACAATAAATGATTGTGCCATTTCAATTGATGGTTATCAAGTTACAAAAATGCTCAACCCAAATAAAAAAGTCACTACTATCAATTAATTCATTTATAAGAATAGCCTTTTAATATTCCATTCATGTGTCTGACACAAATAAAAAGTCATTATAACTATAAACTAATTCATTTATTTTGTATTTACCATTAATTTCTTGCTCTATACCTTCTAGTATAAGTTAATAAAAAATTAAAGTAATTCATCTTTAATGAATGTATCTTGTTAAAAGACACTCTTTAATTAATTAAAAATGCTTTTTATTTTGTACCTCAATAATATGAAAAATAAGATAAAATGTACTATTGTCCTTTTAAAGTAGTGATCACTTCGTGTATTTAGATAAAGAAAAATGAAAGTTAATTATATAATTTTAGAGCAATATACACAAAATTTAAAAATCTTAATGATGAAGATCCAAAACTAAACTATATATTAATGTCAAAAAAAATATTAGATCAAGTAAAAAATACTATTTGCGACCTATGTAAGACCCATAATTAAATTAAAAAAAAAAATTGTTCAGGTTATAGATTTTTCTTTAATTGAAAATGATATTTACTTTATTGATGTTTATCAACATATGGATTTCGACGGGACAACGAAAAAATAGTTAAAAAAATCAAAGGAGTCTCCATAAGTGTTTATTAAGGAAAACATCAGAAAAACCTTTAAAGATAAAATATGGTCTCCGAAACAAAATTTTGAGTTTAGAAGTAATTACATGTAAGGAAGGTATTAGCACCCTATCATGTTCGTCATAAATACGATTACCTCGAATTAAATGTGAAAAATTAAATAACTTTAAAATGCTTATTTCACCCTTAGAACACAAAGACGACTTTTTATTGAGGACCCAAAAGGCTTAAAATAGGTAAAATACCCTACACATAGAGATAGGTATGAGGACTTGAAAGGCTTGAAAATGACCTGACACGTAAAGAGGGGCACGAGGACCTGAAAGGCTTGAAAATGGGTAAAATACCTAACACATAGAGATAGGTACGAAGACCGAAAGGCTTGGATGTGACAATTTGTGTATGGACTCATACGCACTGATGTGATGAAGAGCGAATGATGTTGATGTCATAAAATGTTAGACTTGATGCAAATGTTAGACGAGTACTTGATTTGACAAGAGGCGTAAGACAGACACTTGATTTGATGCAATGCCAAGAAAACAAAAGAACTTGACATGGGGTATCAAGAAGGTAAGGTGCAAAGTATTGCATATAAAGGTGAGTGATGCACATATTGGATTTGACAGAAATTATGTTAAGGATACCATATCGATGTTGATACAAAATGGTGTCAATATCAGACTGGGGTTGAACTCAATGTAAATGTTAGAGGGGTATAATGCATGATGCATATCTTAGACTAGTGTATGGTGCAAACACTAGGAAAATATTGGACATAGAAACAAACAACTTTGATTAATACAGGTGCTGGAAATGATGTTGCTGCTAGCAAGGTATCAATGATGTGAATCATGTCGATGTTATGTAATGAACTTTTGTGCAGATATGGACGATGATTAATTGAAAGTGCTTTGCATATAAATGATGTGACGATGGAGAATATGCATGATAATCATTATAACTTAGATGTAGAATGATGCAAATGCATGCATGAGCAAACATGGAAGTGCTTAGACTTGATGATTGGTATACGTAATTACGAATGCATAATAACAAGTCTTATGAGTCATTTTCCTTTTTTTCTTTCTTCTTATTTTTTCTTTTCTCTTCTTTTCCTCTTTTTTTTCTTTTTGTTCTTTTTAGTTCTCTCTTTTTTGTGAGGTTTTTCGATATCATGATTAGGTGTCTTGACATGAACATCTTTTGTCCCAGTATAAGGGTGATCCTTGTTTCGGGTGTTTTGAAAAATGATTTTCTAGGCTCAAAGTTGGTAGTAAGGGATTTTTTGTTTTGTATTTTTCAGATAAGAAACACAGTCACACATCATTTCAAGTCATCATTGAAATTTCTCAAAGAAGTTTTTGACCCTAAAACAAAATTTAAGAAATTGCTTGCTAACTTTTTTTTTGTTTGGTTTTCACTTAGATCGCCTTTAAATGTTTTCAGTTTAATAAACTTTTCTTTCATTTTTTTCCTTTCTTTCTTTTTGTTTTTTCTCAGAAGACCCTTTCCTAAGCGAACAAATTCATGTATGAACGGCCAAAACATCATAAATTTTAACGATGGGAAGTTTCACATCATTTTGCAAAATTGGGATTAGGTTGCGAGCAATCGCTTTTATTAAGGAGTAATTTCATGTGGATTGTGGAGGGTGAGAATGGGTCAAGACAAGAGGTCAAGGCAAAAATGACCAATCATGCAAGTTATTTGGATAAACATTTCAAAACTTTGTTAACATTTTTATTGACTGAGGAAAATCTTATCAATTATGTGGCGAGATGTTTCAAGGACTTCAAGTTTTGCAACAAATGAGTTTTATTTTTTGTTTTTTTTAAAGATTGGAAATAGGTCAAGCATGTCAACAAACTCTCATTTATTTCTCAATTTTGTAATCTAACACAAATTACAATCAATTCAAAAGTTTTTTTTGAGAGATTTTTTTTGCTAAAAAAAATTATGAAACATGAGTGTGTGCATCAAACAATGGTTACATGTATAGTAATGATGAAAGACTAACAAAAAGAAGATTGTATTGTCTTAATTTTTGTGTCTGATGCATGATGTATACCTATGTATGAAATTCCTAATGCTTTCTTTTTTATGATGCATGATGTATGCATAACAATATATATATATATATATATATATATATATATATATATATATATATTGTGGTGCATGATGTATGCTTATGCATGAAATTTCAAATGTTCTCTCCTTTTTCTTTATGTGGTGTTATTAGGAACTTTTTACAGGACAACTACTCATTTTTGTTTATTTATTTTTCCAACCTTTGACCCCTTAGGACTCCAATTGCCTAAATTGCTCACAAGATTTGGGATCATCCTTCCCTTGATCTTTTTGGCTCTTCCTTTTTATTGTTTAAGACTGCTTTCAATGCTAGATATGGCTATATGATGTGACCATGCCTATCCAAGAACCTATCACTAAGGCCATGGCTAGAAGGATTGCAGAAGGTCTAGCCCTTGCAAACAAAGGAAGACTTCACCTCCTGTGGAGAGTGAAGATATTAGGCTAGGGACTTTAGTTAATAAAATGTAATTTTCCTTTATTTTAATTTTTAGGAGCATTAAGAATTTAATTTGGGACATGTATTTAGTCCATTTTTATTTTAGGAGGTGTCTTAGGGTTTTAAAGGGTGGATTTAGCTTTTTGGGTCTTTATAAAGGAAATAAGGGGTAGCCTTGATATCTACACCCCTTTTTTCCTACATAAACTCCCTAAGCTAATAAGAAGGAATCTTGGCCCTTGGTTTGAGAAACTTGAGCACCAAGTTTGATGATCTAAGGAGGGAATTGTTTCTCAATCCTCCTCCCTTAGATCTCTCATTTTAATCCTAGCCCTTCTTTTTTATGTTATCTTGTTCAAGAGGTTAACTACCTCTATAAATAGGAGCTCCTCCCCTCATTTGTATTTTTTACACTTGAATTTAATCCTAGAGACCATATTGGTTGTGAGGTTCTTACCTTTGAGTGTCCCCCCTTCTCCTTTGTGAGAGTTTCTAAGAGTTATCAAGGGACCCTTCCCTTGTGGCCTCTCCCCTTTGGCTTATAAAATCTAGTATTTGTGGCGCCTCACCCCTGTTCTTTCCTCTCGATAAATCCATTTCTCTTCCAAGTAACCTTAGAAAGGATCCTTTGGGCAAGTGATCATCAAAGATCACATCAAGTGGTATCTAGAGCCACTTTCTAAAGGTCACGTTGTTTCTCAATTTTTTTTTCTTTGTTGTTTATCTCTTTAATCTCTTTATTTTAAAGTCCTTCATTTTTTGTCATCTTTATTTCCTTTATTGTCTAGTAATATAGCTTTTTATTCTTGCTATTATATGCACTTTTGTTTCCTATCTATGCGCATATGTTCCATTTAATTTGATGCAATTTTATTTGTCCCTTTCTTTGCATCTTATTTCCGTGTTCAAATTGCTTAGTTTTCCCTTGTTTTTTATGTTAAAGTGTGCCTAATAAGTTGTGAGCATTAAACCCACATGGTTGAGGATTTTTCCACACCATTGTGGTGATCAACTTTGGCAACTTTGTTGCACCTTTTGTTTTGAGTCTCTTGCTGAAATTTTTACTTTATTTTTAGGCGTGTTATTTTTTTCTTAATCTTGTGTTTTGTTAAATACTAGTCATGTTAGTTTCCTATTTTGTCTCATTTAAATTCCTTAGATTTTAGCCTCTTAAAATTTTTACAAAAAGTCTTCAAAAACATTTTGAATTGAGCTCCTAAGAGGTGAACCTCTTGTTGAGTCTCTTAAGTCTTTTACGCTTTTAGTTCAAGCATAGTAATATCTTTGTTGTTTCTTAAATATTTTATCAATTCAATCTTTATATGCTTCTTTTCTTATGTTGAATTATTAGTAGCTTTCCACTTGGTTTACCTTCACTATTGGTGCCTCTTTATGGAATTTTAGCTTGGGCGAATTGTGTTAGTAATTTGAGCAATCAATTTACTTCAAAATCAACCCTAAATCATATCTTAAGCACCATTAGTTCAGTGGTATTTGGAACTACTAAGTTGTTTTGCCTTTAGTTGCATGCACTGCTTGAAAATTGTGTGACCTTACTTTGTGCTTATTCACTCAAGCGTTATTATTTCAAGCATCCTCATTAAAAATTCAATTCAACAAGCTATTAGGTGCAGCAAAAATGATTAGAAAAAGTTAAAAAAATATATATTAGAAAAAAGTTCAAGTTAAAAAAAAAGAAGAAAGAAGATAAAGAACTCAAAAGAAAGACAATTTTGAAGTTGTGTACCTAATAGTAGAAACATTTGATATGAGGAACCATTTGTGATTAAAAAAAAATTACTTGAGTAAGCTTTTTAGCTTTTGGTCACTTAAATTTTATTAAGTGTGAAACTATTGGTTTCCTTTTTTTAGTTTGAGTCTTTTTTCATCTCTACTCTTAGAGCTAGTTTAGGAAAGTTATTTGTGTGCTACCTTCCTTTGTGAGCCTTATGTTTTCTTGCTTGTCTTATTTACTTCTTTGAGTTTGTCATTGTTTAATCTATCCACTTGGATTTGTGAACCTTGTTTTGTTATTCATCTTTATTTTTTGTCTTGTGTTGTATTCGACCTTGGTAAGTAAAGCTTGGGAAAGGTGCCATATGCAAGATTTTGGCAAGTCCAAACAAGAGGAAACAAGGGTAGCATTCTTGGGGTAGGTTGATGCAACTCAAAGAGGTTTGATCAAAAGGAGCCAAACACCAACAAACTTGGAGTGAAGACTTTGTTTTATTTTTTTAATTCTTTATATTGTGTAAACTTAATTTTAGATTGGGAGTTTGAGTGCCCATAAGGCCTTCCCTTGGTTTGTAATAATTTTGGTTAATTTTAGCGTAGTTCCTCGTTAATTAGGTGAAGAAGGGAGAAGTGATACACTTCCTTCAACACCTTAGGAGCACGATTAAAGCGCTTTCTCTTTTACATTCTTGCACTTTTATTTTATTTTATCTTGAAAAAACGTATAGAGGCTAAGAGTTCCAAAGACTCATCAAGCTACCTTAGGTGAGAAAACAAAAAAAAAAGAGAGGAGTGTTGCTTGAAAAAAAAAAGTTTTTGGCCTATTCTTTAGTTTTTAGCATCCAAACACCATGACTTCCCACACACATTCTAGTGCATATAGTTGTTCATCAAGTAAGAGTGTTAACCAAAGAAAACCTTCTAAGGGAGACTCTTGAAAACCTTAACTTAGAATTTAGGGAATGGATGGATAAAGAACAAGAAAGGAGAGATGAAAAAGAGAGAAAAAAAAATAAAAGAAAAGGAAAAAAAAAAGAAGAAGGAAGAGTTAAAAAAAATGTTGGAAATGAGAAAAGAGAAAAAAGAGCGAGAAGAGAGAAGGCAAAAGAGAGAAGAGAGGATGAAGAAAGGAGAAGAAGGAAAGAACTAGAAAGAAAAAGAGAAAAAAAGGAAGAAAAGAGAAGGAGAGGAGAAAAGAGTAAGAGGAAAGATGGGAGGGAGAGTGATAGAAAAAAAAAGGAATTCTCATAAGATCCCCATCTAGGAATTTTAGTTCTAGTGAAGAAGAATACTATAGAAATCAACATAAGCATCACTCCCATTCATCATACAATCATAATTATCCTCAAGAGAACACAAATCATGCTAGGGAGTCAAAGGTAGACCTACCCCATTTTCATGGTAGGGAAGATGTCGAGACTTACCTAGATTGGAAAGTCAAAGTGGAACAACTCTTCCAATGCTATGAAATAAGGGAAGAAAGGAAAGTACCTTTGGCCTCCCTTAGTTTTCAAGGTCCTGCTTTGTATTGGTGGTTATTAATTGTAATTGTAATTGTAAGGTTATTCATTGTAATTGTAATGCTTTCAAATGTTATCGCATGCTTCATTTTTGGTACATGACATAACAAAATGCAACAGTGAGAGATGGAAAAAGATAGGAATATTGCATTGCTTCAAGAAGGAAGTGGTAGATACAAAAGGGGTCTTGTAAGAATGCAATTAACATAAGATGAAACAAAAGGGGGTTGTGACAGTCCCAATTCCTATGTCTAAACTTTGAGCATCCTATTTGGTAGCTTACAAAGGCATTAGATGTTTGGTGGGACTCTCTTCCGAGTCATCTTAACTTTGCACCATTATCTAAGGATGCCAAGTTGCCCATATTCATATTCTGATGTTTTTTCATTTTTATTACTTTGACTGATTCAATTCCTTTTCATGGGGATGAACTATTCGATCCTTCTTATCTACTAACTATTTAACTTAGAGAGCTTTCAAATTCTCATTTCCTTCATCAACTCGATAGGATGATCAAAGTTGTAGCAGGGAATATTAGTATTGTTTCCTTTAGAATGATTATTTTTGCAGTTAGGGTTCAAGGAATAAAGGAAGATCAAAGATCAAAAGGCAAAAGGCATGAGAAACACAAGTGATAATTCAAAACTGTTGAACAATGCATTTTATCACATACCAAAATATTAACATGTTGGCTCATATTAACAAAAGGTGATATTAAGGCATGGGCATAGTTATAGATTCACATTAAAATTACTTAGAAAGTAAGATCACAGAAAGTTCAACAATCTTCTAGCTGTTGAGCTGTTCTTGATGGCCACATGAATACACTAGGCTGACGTGATTGTTGGCACCTTGCGTTTCTTTAGCCATAACCAATTGATCTAAAATTATGCTTTTGAAATGGTAATCCATCAAGCTAGTTGATCTTCTTGTTCTTCTTTTGAGTTAAACCTTAATCCATAATGATTTTTATTCTCAGGCGGCTTCATTATCTTTGTAATGCCTTCTTGATCTTCCCCAGTCCACCAGTTGGCTAATATCTTTTTCTCAAGATGATTCTCGTTGTCATCAATGTTGCTCCTGAAGGTCAAGACCTCCCCTCAATGGCATTCATTGATGGACTCTTGTGTCATAAGAGTTAATTATTTCCAATGTTGGGCTCTTGATCTTTAAAAGTTAACATCCCCATTTCTATCAGATCTTTAACCTTATGCTTCCACCTCCAACAATTTTCGGTGGAATTCCCTATAGGACCAGATGATAATCACATTTGGCATTTGGATCATATCTCTTTAGATATGGTGGACATATGGGTTTCAAGGGACAAAGGACAACTAGAGAGTTAAGTACAAGATGTGGTAGGAGTTCAACATAGGTTATCAGGATTAGGGAGAATGTTTTTCTCTGTTTGTTTCCCTTTTTTGGATTGTTGTCTGTATTAGGGTCTGAAGCCATATCCATGTTGTAATTGTATTGCTTCAGGAATGCTTTGGCTAAGTCCTTCCAAGTGTGTATTTGTCCTTGCTCTAAGTTCATATACCAGATCAAAGGTTTCCTATTAAACTTTCTTGGAAGAATTGAATAAAAAGTCCTTCAACATGGGCATATAAAGCCATATTTTTACAGTACATGTTTGGTGACTTCTTGTGCAAGTGTCTCTTTTGTATTTATCGAACTCAGGAATCTTGAACTTGTCTGGAACCAAAACATATGGGATTAAACGTAAGTTGACAACATCAAAAGCATAATGGTCAATACCCTCAATGGCCCTCAACCGTTCTCGTTGGTAATATGGGGGCCTTTAGGGGAAGTAACATTGGCTGGAGGTAGGCAAGTGGGATGTTGGCATGGAACATGTGAGTCATTGATCTCAAGGTTTTGGTCTCAGGCTTGTGTTTGGTTTGCTGGTATGGTGATAAAGGTGTGACAGTTATTTTTAAGGTTAATGACTACAAGTGGGGTACATCCTGGAGGAAGGCCATATGGGGATTCATGGTTGAAATGGGGGATTAACTTCCACAACATTGGTGGTCATAAGTGGCGTGTAGCCAGAAGGAAGGCCATGTGGAGGGAATGGTACTAACTCGTTAAGTTGTGAAATCAGGTTAAATCCAAAAAGATGGGAAGACATAGCTTGAAGTCCTTCGGTAGGATTCCCATTTGTGTCTTTGATTGATTACAACATCTCTAAGATCTTTTTCATCTGCTGCTTCATTTGGTGTATCTTCTCTTTTAGAAATTCATGTTTTCCCTTCAAATCCTCTACAACTTCCTCTATGATCCTAGTCTTAGCAGGAGTCTCGTAAGGATGTTGTAGGGTTAATTTCTTTCCTTCAATCCTTTGTCTTTTATTTTTCATTCTGTATATGATAAATGTGAATGAAATGAAAATGCAGTTACTCTATTAGTCCCTAGAAATGCAAAGGTTATTTGAGAACCATAAGCTTCTTAACTCGCCTATAAGCATTGTGCTTCTCAACATATAGTCACAACTATATTTCATCCACACTGTTCAACAGTCACTTAACTTTCAACTTCAGAGTCTTTTTCAAATGTTGGTCTAGAAATACTTACAAATGAGTATTAGGTCCTTATGGCTCTCTAATAACTTGTAAGAATGCAACATGCTATAATGATCCTAGAATAAAATGAATGCATGTTTTTTTTAATGTACAATTGTTTTACTCTTTTTATTTTATGGTTCTATTTTGTAATGCAATGGATGAAGATGAGGAAACTTTCTATATGTGATGCAGACATTTTTTTTATGGGAATACATGAACTACATGATGATGTGTGATAAGATATGATGCAAGTATGACCTCTTTTATATGTTTTTGTTGATGAACATGAGATGAAAATGTGAATTGGTTTGCTTTATTTTCATATATGCCTAATGTTAATACATGTCATGAGGTAATGATTTAGTCTAAGAATGGAACAGGAAGGATGCATGAATTTATTAAATTTTTTTAAAATACACAACATATGCGCCAAACAAACCACAAATTGATGAGTTGTTTTATTTAACACTTAAAATGTAAAGACAACATTGTTTCGAATATGAGAGGAAAAGAGAGATGAATGCAATTTGGCTTAATGATACCTTGAGTCTTTTGAAATTCAAGCTCTTAGTCCCTCATATGAGAGAAAAAGTTGCTTTTTAGTCCTTTATATGAACAAAATGTCTTTTAGCCCCTCTTGACCCTTTTTTCTTTTTTTATTTTTTTATGTACGGTGCAATAAGAGCAGAAAAACACCTTGTTTTCGGTTCTTTTTTATTGAAGGACTAAATTTTTAAGGACTAAAAGCATATTTAAGCATTGAAATTTTTTAAATGATTTTTTTTATACTTTTGTTTTACCACAAATTATTTTCTCTCTTTAGAAAAAAAATATTTTTTTAATGATGTCATGAATTTGATGGTGAATGAATACTTAAAATGATGAAACAAAAAGATACGTAAGAGTGAATGCGCTCCACAGTGTCCTAAACTAATATACTTAGAGTAATTCAACTACCTTCTAGGACTAATGCTTTTCTAATGAGTGAGTCTCACCTATTGGAAGTTATCTATACCTTCCAAAGGTCTTCTAGAGCTCTATACTCATTTCGGAATACATCCACAAATTGAAAATACATACAAAGTGTGGGCATTCACAAAAAAAAAAGTCACGCTCTAGATGAGACTTCCGTGATAACCAGATTAGAAGTGCATCTGAAATGATATCACTAATCATCTCTCACTCCCTACTACCTAGGTTACTCTCAGGTACATATATATATATATATATATATATATATATATATATATATATATATATATATATATATATATATATATATATATTAGAAACATGTCAGTTACCCTATAGTTTAAATTCAAAAATCATACTTACAATAGAATAAATAAAAGAAACAAACGAGGTAAAAGAAATAAATTAACAAAAACGAAGGGGAAAAACTTAGAAAAAGTTATCCATTTTGCACATCTAATTATGTTAGGTTTCACTCTCGAACTTCCCCAGTGGAGTCATCATCTGTCAACACGTGGTTCTCAACGAGACGGTGAAAAAATAGTTTGAAAAATCAGAGAAGTTGTCAACAATGTTTATTAAGAAAAACATCATAAAAATATTTAAAGATAAAAGATGGTCTATGAAACAAAAGTTTGAGTTCGGAAGTAGATACGTGTAAGGAAGGTGTTAACACCCGTCATAAAGAAGGTTGCCTGTAATTAAATATACAAAATTAAATAACTTTAAATGCATATTTCCCCTTTAGAAAAAAAAGATACTTTTTATTGATTTTTACATTTTTACAAGAATTTCTTGCTGAGAGATATTTATTTTAATGAAAAGAATTGTTCTTATTTTTCCTTTTTTAATTAAATTTTTATTTTTTTGGGCTCAACAGGAAAGGGCTTCTTCTCTTACGTATCTCAAAGTACAATAGAGAATTAGAGTTTACATAGTTCTTTATAGAAAACATTTGTGTGTTAATATTTTTAATTTTGATTTTTGGTTTTGAGATCTAATTTTTTTTATTATCACAATTCATACGTCCTAAAGTTTAGAATTGACAAGAGTGTAAACCCAAGTCAATCTATTTGAACATTTTTCTTTTTTGGATTATTTTTATCCTTTTAGAAATAATTTTGACTAGTAATTTACTTTTTAGAGATGAGGTTTAAGACAAAATGTTGTAACAACTTATGCCTTAAAAACTTAGGATTAAAGAAATGTCTCATCTAATCAATCCTTTTATTGTCTAAAAAGTATTATGTTCAGTTAAAAAATGACATGTTTGATGAGTGTAGAAACAAATAAAAGACAGAATCACGCCATGGTATTTTAAGATGATGAAATAAAATAACAATGATTGAAGCAAAAGAAATTATTCCAAACTCACAAAGAGTGTGATACAATTGGTGTTGAGAGAAGAAATTGTGTTTGGTGCAACAATGAATGTTTTTCCTTGTATATGTCCGTGGTGGTGAACGTGGAAAGAGGATGTATAGATTAGAGAAGAGAAATTAAAAAGGAAGAGAGGTTGCAAGAAAATGCCCCAAGACAGACCCCAAGGAAACTCTAAGGAGAACTCCAAGAATGGTCTTAAGGAACAACATCAAGAAAGAACCCAAGAAAGTTCAAGGAAAGCTTTAGTAAGGGCTTCCAAGAATCTCCACAATAAAGGTACCAAGACCCCCTCAAAAGCTCTCAAAACTCTCCAGAACAACTCTGCCAAGACTTAAAAATCCTTTCCCAAAACCTCAAGGATAGCCTTGTAAAAGCCCCTCCTCCCCTCAAATGTCCCAAAAATCCTCTCCCAAGAAGGAGCTTTGAAACTCCCAAAAACCTCTCCCTAAGAATGAACTCACACCTCTATTTATAGCCTTCATAAGAGAAATTTGTTGAGCTAATTAGCCATATACCAAAATTCTGCTGAGCGAAACTAAATCCATTGAGTGAATTAGTTAATTTTCGAGTTATTTCATGGAGATTCGCTAAGCAACCTGTGGGGCATGATTTGCCTCATACTTTAGCAAATTTTGACTATAATCATGGACCCTTTTTGGTCCAATGGTATTGCAGGTTCGCATTGGACCTGTGGCCATGCAATTTGCATGAAATAACACCTCCTTTTGGTCCAATGGTATCGTTTGTTGAGGCTTGGTCAGTTGACCTACAATTCTCATGAAAAACACCCTTTTTCAATCCTTTAGCATTGTTGGTTGATGCTTGGCTAGTTGACCTACAATTCACATGAACGAGCATTGAGATTTTTTCCTTAGCATCATATCATTCCTTGCTTCTTGCTTGTTACAAGGGGATATTGTATATCATAAACCACAGGTTGAATGTGTAATTTCAACACCCTAAAAAAATTTTATTTACAAACCATCTTTAGATAAAGTTGGGTTATTTAAAATGTTTTCTTTAAGTTTCTGGTCAAATAAGTGTCATAAACGTTTAGATTTTTGTACAAGGCGGACACTTATCATAACTCTAACTTTTAGGCAATTTTCCTCCTAAAGTCTTATCCGCACAAAATTAGGTGTCTACAATGTTCATATTTTTAATAATGCTCTAAATTTCAATCTTAAAAAATTATTTTACATTTTTTTTTAAATTAAAGAACTAATATCACACAAAATGGTTTGAATTGTAATTCTAAGTTATAGATTTTCAGATTTTAAGGAAAATGAAAATTAGTTATATAATTTTCAATTGGTTCCCTTGAGAGCTTAAAACATATTCTTAATAAAGGGACCTAGTATAGGATAATTAAAACATACCTCTATTCATTATTCTAGCATCTTAGAACAATGTCTTACAAATACACGACAATTGCAATAGAATTTGGTAATTAAGCTTACATATTTTCTTGCATAAAGAACAACCACCAATACATTCTTTGATTAGTTATTTTTAACACACTATTAAACATGAATTTTAGGTGTCTATTTCATTGGTAAGAAAGTTCTTAGAAAGTGTGTTACATTCAGTTTATCAAAGTTATGTTACTAAATTACTATGTAATAATAAGATTTTGAGAAGATTCAATATTGAATTTTGATTTCACATATGTGATTAGAGTTACTAAACCAAAAAAAGTATAAGGGAAAAGAAGAATAAACTTGCATACTTAAAAAAAGATCATTGTTATTTATGCTTTTACTTACCTAGAATCAACATAAGCCATACCATAAGAAATAAAAACAAATGAGATAAACAAACAATAGAATAAAACACCAAAGGTACTGACAAACAACTACACATTAACCCAAACATGAGCAACTGTGCCTACATGAAATATCCTTCTACATAAACTTTAAACTTGTTCTAATATTTTTTTTATCTTAAATTTTTTTTCTTGTTACAATTGAAACTTTCATCTACCACTCTAGATGGAACACCAACAACAAAGGTTTTGGAAGGAATATAATCAATCTCTTGAACTTCATCCATAATCCTAAATTTAGCTACAACATCAAAGTCAATGAGGAGAAATATCAACAAAATTTTCTGAAGACTTGTTAGCATTCAATGTAGACTCAAAATCTTGTTGCTTAGATACCTATTCAGGATCACAAATATCAAAATGAGGAATCAACTTCTAAAGCATGATAAAAATCAATTATCAATTATAAAATACAATGATAATTGACATCAACCTTTCCAATAACTAAATGTTGAGTTATAGCAGGATCTTTTAATTTTTTAAGTAGCATAGAATCAAAGAAACTTTTGCTTATACAATAAGTCGCGTCAAACTTTGGATTCTTAGATAACTTCATATGAACAAATAAATATTGCATGCTTACCAGCTTCTTTAAGTCCATAGGTAAATCAGACATGAAAAATTGAAGAATTAAACACATGACAAATGTTACTTTGAACTAAGTAAAACAAATATACCTTTATTTGTTCTTCTATCATCTCAGAACATGTCTTCTTAAATAATTCAGCTTCTTCTTGATCAAAGATCAGGTAAGCCACACAATTTGTTGCATCTATGAACTTAATTCTGATACAATATCTAGGTGTAATAGCAATGACATGATGTATGCAACTTTTCTCACAGTAATACATTCCAGAATTTGGATACACTAATTTATGGCATTTGTTGCATGTAGTGTACCACCAAGGTCCTTCTAAAACATGCTCGATAGTATCCAAAATAATGCAACGACAATCCTTAAAGAAAAAAAATGTTTAAAAAATATAAATGTGAGAATTTGTAAAAGTTCGAAAGATTATGGTGAGAGGAATTAAACCTCCTGACAATCTTTTAGCTCTTCAATAATCTTTTGTAGGGCTTTACTAACAAAGTTTTCATCAACATGAAGATGAGAATAATTTTAAATTTGGGATAAAGTCTTTGACACGGCATTAGAACATTCCAAGAACCTTTATTAGAAAAGAAGAGAAAACATGGAGAAGCGAATCTTACACATGAATAATTAAAAAACTTGAATGGAAACTATAGTGTTACAAACATTTCCAGTAACAACAAATGAATTAAGCTCATTGACTAGAGTTATCAATTCAATGGTATCTATAGGACTCTCCATGTTTCTTTTTTTTTTTAATAGGAAAATGTTAGTTGCTAATATCATTCTAAATTTTGAGAAAAATGGATAAGAAGAGAGAATTTGAAAAGTTTTTGAAATGTTTCAAGAAGAATGCAAAAAACAAAACAAAACCAAAAGCACTATATACAGGCAAAAATTTTGAAATCTATGTAAGTGAAAAATTTAGAGTATCTGCATGTACAAAGAGTTTAATTCTCCAGTATTGGAATTCTAAAGATTTAATAACCAAGGGTTTAATTCTTGATGTATTGGAAATCCAAAGACATAATAACCAACCGTCCAAAACCTTTAATAATCATTATTAGATAGTGGCTGAGAAATCCAAAGACACAATAATTTTTATGGATATTAAGGAGTTTATATATATATATATATATATATATATATATATATATATATATATATATATAATTTTAGAAACCTTCACAAAACTTCTAAGAGAAGCCTCGTGAAAGAGTGACACAAACAAACTTTCTAACACTAAGATCCTCAAATATATATTATGAAGATAAATAAGATGGGTATTATCTAAAATTTCTTCTTAACCATCAAAGTTTAGGTATGATAATGAATATAGGAAATATTTCATCAACGTAACGATAAGAAAGCCAATACAAATGACAAATGAGTGTCAGCCATGAAGAAGTAGAATTAATTAGTGTCAGTGTGATTGGTTTTTGAAACAAATTCTTTTATATAGCACTAATTTTAATGTAAAATTTAAGACTTTGTCCAGGATAGTTGTTAGCTTTTGGACTTTTGGATTTTAGTTTTTCAAATGCAACTTTTAAAAAAAAAAATTTTTAGCAAAAATGGAGTTGAAATGAGTTAAAACTCAATTTCATAATACTTTTACATAATTTTTCAAAACCAAAAAGAATTATGAATTTGGTTTCTAGTTTTATAAAAGTAAACTATTTTAGACTGGCCTAACGATGAGTGATATATATATAACCTTTTTGCTTATATAATGCCTTTGTTCGCTTACATACTTGACTTTTATGAAAAATAGTTTTTTGCTAAGAGATTTAAAGTTGTATCTTTAGTTGGTTTGGGCTAACATTGCACATTCTTATTACCATCATTCCTCTTTAACCACCACTCTGCTACAGCCACAACCTTACCATTGTTGTTGTACCAACCTTGCCACTCTATCAATACCTTCATTACTTCCAATTTCATTAAATTCGTGTCACTACTAGACCACCATCTCATCATCATTGTCACTCGCCACAATCGTAGTTGTTATTGTCACCTTACCACTTGTCATAATTTTCGTTGCCAACCACCAACATTATCGTCTTACCACCATTGCCACCTTCACCCATTACCATCATTGACACTAATTTCCATCACTGCTGTCATTACTACAATCACCAACTCCGCCACCAATATCACTATTGTTGCCCCACTACCACCACCACCATTGATATTACCACTCACCATCATTGGTCTAACTCCACTTAGCATTACCATCGCCAACTCTACCACCAATGTTGTTATCATCACCTCCATTACCATCCCCTACACAATAAGGATAATGAACCTTAATTCAGATAGCAATCCAAAGGGCTATTGTGGTTCCCTATTAATTAAATTCTATTGTGATTCAAACAAACATTAAGGTTTAGTTTTGTTAAAGACAAAAAAATAGAATAAAATAAAAAAGTTAGGAAAATAGTTAAAAAAGCTTTTAGGATTTTAAGACCTAGTAGGGTTACAACTTTGCAAGATTCTTAACATTCTCCTAATTCTAATAAGTGATTGTTACCTCCTTACGAGTTATTGAGAGTGACTGTTCGTTGACAAATAGTACTCTCTTATCCAAATAATCCCTAATTGATCCTTAGAAATTATAGTGAAAATTGAGTTTATGATTGTGGGATAAGATTGATATTTTCACAAGAGTTTAATCATTTACTTTATATAAAATACAATTATTAATTATTTTGGTTAAGAAAAAAGGATTGATCATTACAATTCAATTAATTGGTTATATAGTGATTGATAAGTGCCTAAATTACATATTTTTACATAGTTAAAATAGAGCAGTTATTCTAATTCCATCTCATTAAGGCCTTATTTTCCTCCAATTTTACTTAAAATTAGATTTAATTAGGAAGTTAGTCTTAGATTTGCATTTATTCATTTTCTTATTTTTCTATATTCTAAGGCAGGTTTTGGGAAGATCGAAGAAATGTCAGATAAATTCGCGTTTTTAGTGTTGTAGGAGTGTTTCAACGCCAATTAATTACATTTGTAGCAGCCTATGCAGGTTGATAGAGAGCTATTATTTTTGTTATGCCACTGTCCAACACTTATAAAGTGAGCACCTAGCGTTGGGGTGACTTGGTCACCAAGTCTTTGAGCGTCCAATGCTCATGGTTAATTAGCGCCTCAGTTTTTTCAGTGCCCAACAATTAACTTGTCACCGCTGGGCGATGGTGTTCGCATTGAATGACTATAAAATTGTGTTTTTTGTCTGGAAAAAGAGGTTACACACCTTGCTAACCAATGACATGCTCCAAACTCGTTCTTCGTCCATTCTCCACCTTCATTCACCCTCATGGTTGGTTAGGCTTGTCATTTGATGGGGTTTGATGTAACTAAATTCAGACTCTTGTGTATTTTTTTTCTTTTAATAGAAGTTTATTATTTATTGTTGGTGTTCTTCTTTAGCCTATGTTGGTGTTCTTCTTTTGCAAATTTTACTTGTTGAATGAGTTCGAGAGAGAATTTTGACTTGTAAAATGAGAAGAGTGGCCAATGTGGTTTATTGTTCATAAAACAGTAAAATTCATTGACCATCTTAAGCTTCTTTTGTTAATACAAGTTATTTGACTTTAAATTATGCAAGAGATCGATAATCTAAATCTCAAATAGCTTAGTTCCTTCGTTGCAAGAGATTGAGGTTAATGATACTTTTATGGTGATGGAAACATGAGTATTGAATAATGATTTGTGTTGATTTTTATGCTTGAGGGATGGTTTAGTGAAATCAAGACCCAACTAAATTTTATTTGTGTAACCATTTACTTTTCTATTCAGTAGTTGTTAGTATAAATTTCTATTCTTTTCGTTTGTAAAGTAAAAAGTATTGAGATTTCTATGTATTATTCAAGTCCCTGTGGGATCGATCCATATTTATTGGATGCTACATAGCACTGGTGCACTTACCAGGAATAGTGTAGAAAGCTTTGCACTCATTAGTGTCAATACCCAAATTTGTCAAACTACCCACTATAATTTCTTTCCCAGTACTGAGACTATTTACAAACAAAATGTATATACCTCTCCTAATTCCAATTCTAAGTTTCCAGATTAGAAATATAATCATTACAAATATAACCAATCACAAATAAAATCACCAACAAAATAATCAACAATAGAAAAAACAAAAACAAACAAATAAATAAATAAATAAATAAAAGCAAAAGAAAACAAAGAAAGAAAGAAGAGAGAACCTCTGTTATGCACTTGGAGGCCATTCCTCCTCTCTACACCTTAGTCATTTATAAGAAAGCAACCAAGAGAGTCTTTTGTTCAACTTTAGTCACCCTTTCAGTAGCCTTTTCCATCACAGCCACCAACAAGTTCCCTTGAATCTGGGTTAGGAAGATTTGTTTCCAAAAGCACAAAATTGTCATGATTAAGAGTTTAAAATTAAAGCTTATAAAAAGGGCATTTTGAATAAGAAAAAGGTTCTTTTCCAAAGAAAAAACATTCATACAATAGAAAGAAATGACAAGGAGAATTCAAGGTCGAAAACAAAGAAAAATTTATCTGTTCCAAACTTGACTTGCACAACATTTATTTATCTCACCTTCTTTTCTCTACTTCATGCTCTGTTTAGGATGTAGGCGAGTAATAGAAAACTACAGTATGCATACTAGTTTTATAAAAATTAGTTTTAGGCAAGTAATAAAAAGGTACAATATGTTGTCATCGACAACATTTTTCGACGGTGATAGTGGCACTGTAATCCTTCTTGGTTTTTGGGGGCACCATGGTCCCTTTAAAGTTGCCACCACCGTGACCGGGTAGAATCCAAAACGACAACAGTCATACGGTGGAGCTTCACGAAATGGCCACCATTAGCCATTTGGCACAATTGCTCTGTTTCTCTGGGTTTCTAGGAATTTATATCCCGCAACTTCAGGTCCCCTTCCACCAACTTTATTTCAACGTTAATGATAGATTAATTTTAGCATAAGTCCTGGACTTGCATACATGGGATGTTTCTCTTTTTATTCTATTATTGATTTTCTCTTCTTTTCTTTTTTAGTTGATAGAAGCAATGATGTTTTTTTATGCATACTAGTTTTATAAAAATATATATATAAAACAAATATTTAGAATCTGATCATTATAATGTAGTTAAAATAATAATTTAAATAATTTATTTAATTAGGGAAAGAAAAGGTTAATCAATGTGATATTTTTTAATTTGAAGGAGAGAAATTGTGACAGTTTGATGTACTTAAATTTTTTTCTTAATCAATCCTATTCATTAATAATATATTTTTTTTTCTAAGAATAGCTTATAGTAAAAACATAAAAATCTTAAATTTCATTTTACTATTTTTATTTATAATATTTCTTTAATAGAGATAAAATGATAAATTAGATTTGACATTTTTTTAATCTTGTGATTTTAAGATATAAGTTGTGACAACTTGTTGTCTTATATCTAATCTCTAAAAAATTAAATTTGCATAAATTGTGATAATTTTGTATACTTAAAAAATTGACATTAATTAATTTTAGTTATAATAAAATTGTTCTATAAGTTTTATAATAAAAATCTTAAGTTTCTCATTACTATTTTATTTGTAATATTTCTTTAATAGAAATAAAATAGTTAACTAGATGTGATATTTTTTTAATTTTGAGATTTTATAAGGTATAAGTTATGACAACTTTTTGTCTTAAATCTCATCTGTAAAAAATAAATTACTAGTCAAAATTATATTTCTAAAAAGACAAATAATTAAAAATATGAAAATGTTTCAATAGATTGACTTGTGTATACCCTTTTCAATTTTAAATTTTAAGACTTAGGAGTTGTGATATTTCAAAAATCTTAAGCTTAATAAAGTAAAATTAAAAAATAACAATACACACGTACTTAAAAAGAATTGCATAAACTCTGATTCTTTATTGTACCCAGAGATAGGTAAGAGCAAGGGACCACTCATGTCGAGCTAAAAAAAATAATAATATCAACCCTCATTTTTTTATCTAAAATATTAAAATATTAAACAAAATAGCAAGGGACCACTTCTCAAATGCATCAAAATAGGTCTAAAATGTCAAAAGGTAGAAAATAAAGGACTTGGCAATCTATTTATAGATTTGCGTTAGTGTCCAATTATGCATGATCGAGTTCAATGGCTTGCAACTAATATGAACTATCGTGCTCTTATTGTAAATGGAGCATTCCCTTTTACAAAAAAGTTGTTCATTTCTCATAAGTGATATCTGCGATGAATTATCGTGCTTATACTTGGTAAGTAGAGTGTTGTTGAGCATGCACCGTCGGGTTTCCTTGAAACTTTGTCAAAACTTGTCAATTTTTCATTACTTTTATTCCTCTTTCCCTTAAAATCTTCCTACATAAAAAAAAAACTTAAAATTTAATAAAGAAATGAAAAAAATAAGGTAGTTGAACAATAAATGTTTAAATAAAATACAAACATGAAAATTTATCAAACTATCAAACATTATCTTTATCACCACTTTCACTTTTATCATAGTCACTTCACTACTACCATCTTATGTGTCAATATTGTTTATAGCTTATACTATAATGAAATTAGATAAGGAGTATTGAAAATCGAACCAAATTAAATTAAAAAAATCACAAAAAATCGATTTAATTTGGGATGATTAAGTTTTCAGAGTATTATGTTCAAACTATTTCTTATAATTGTATTTGAGTTTTTAAATTCAAAACTAAAAATAGGAAACAATATTGGGCCTAAAGAAACAAAAATATTTTAAAATGTATATAATGTGCTTTAATTAGAGAATAAAACATATTAACGAATTTAATTTAAAAATTAATAATTTAAATTATGACTAATTTTAAATTTTATAATATATGTATTTAATTTTATGACAACATTTTTTATACGTAAAATTTTTTTATCACAAAATTTTAACTATATATTTTTTAATCAATGAATATTATTACATTTTCCTTTAAAGTGTATATCTGTATAGTCACCAAATCTTATCTTATGTTTAACAATTTCAAAAATATATTTGATTTAATATCAAAACAACTGCTTAAGTACAAATCCATCAACATCAACTTTATTAATTTGATCCAATATCGATATATTTGCTTATTCTTGCCAGCTTAAATATATATAATCCCAGTTCGAAGGGTTTCTAGATGGGTTTCACGTGAATGATTAACAAAGAAATTGACTATAATTCAGCACTTTGTAAGAGGAATCTATGGAGTTTTGACACCATCGTTTGGGTTAACACTAAGTGGTGCTCAATTTGGTTCTCCCATTTACTAGTTCATGTTAGTGAGTTAGTCACCATCGTAGTGGACCTTTTAGTTCAACACTTATATGTATATTATATATTATTGTGCTCTTTATGAAAAGAAAAATAAATATATATTTTCGATCTGCACGGGTTACTTCATTTTATTCTCTTTGAAAGTGCATTAAAACTTTTTGTACCTCATAATAGTGCTTAATCTAGCAAAGAATTATTAAAGTATAGCTGAGTGATTGAACTGGACCACTAAATAAGAACATGAAACCCTACAAATTTTAAAGAGATTCAGACATCCATCAAAGGGAAATGGATCGGCTTCACGTCATGCATACCTCATTATATTGAATAAACAAAATAAATGTGAGTGAATTATTTTTAATTGAATAACAACATTGCTTTCAAGCTATTGCTTCGCCAACATGAGATTCCTAGTTAAGTAGAAACACATATATTAAGTGATCCATGTATTGGAAAAACAGAGTGCTAGATGAGAGAGCAATTGCGTGATTAAAATGAGTGGAGGCAGTTGGACAGTGGTTAGGGGGAGGAGAAGGTGGAGTGGTGGTGATGGAAGAAGGCAGAGAAGGGGGGTACAGGTAAGTGAAACGGAAAGAAAAGGTAAAGCTGGTGTAACGTCGTTTTTCTTCACACATTTTCCGGATGACTACAAGGCGGGAGAGATGTGGAAGATTTTCTTGAGATATGGGGATGTTTGGGAGGTCTATATTCCAAAAAAAATGGACAGAAACGGGAGGAGATTTGGTTTTGTGCGGTTTATAGGGGTGGAAGATGTGCACTTGTTAGGAGTGAAATTGGATAACATATTCATTGGTAATGAGAAGTTATGGGTAAATAGGCCCAGATTTGAGAAAACAATGACTCAAATCACGAATGGGGGAAAGATGGAAAGGCTGAGGAACCCGATTTCAAACCAAACGAAACCGAAGCATAAGGAAAACATGTTAGTCAGTCAGAATGGAAACCAAAGACTATCTTACGCAAAGGCGGTCGGATCATCTGGGGAGAGGCAAACGCAAAGACAGGAGGGGATGAATCAGGGGAGCCTACAGAACCAAATGGGAAGTTTAAAGGAAAGAACAAGTAGACTCCTGGTTTTTACAGCTGAGGCAGAGGAAGTGAGGAGACTGGAAAAAGCCTATGTTGGCGAGGTGATATGTAAAGGAGCAACGTTTAGGACACAACAATTTTTGGCAGAGCAAGAAATATACGATGTTAAAGCAACTCCGATGGGAGGGAATAAGGTGCTACTGGAAGAAGGTGTTTCGGGAAGTTTGAAACAGGCGATAGAAAGTAAACAGGAATGGTTCAAGGAATGGTTTCAGCTGATAGATAAGTGGGAACCTGGGAAGGTGGAAACAGAGAGAAGGGTATGGGTGGGCTGTTATGGGGTCCCGCTGCATGTGTGGGGTGAAAAATTCTTCCAGACTCTGATGGCACCCTCTGGAGAGCTGGAGCAGATAGGCGCCGGGAAAGCCAAGAAGGAGAGGTTTGATGTGGCCCGGTTGCTCATCTCCCGGAAGGCGTTCGAGCCCATCCAGGAGGTGGTGAGACTGGAGATAGACGATAGATTTTTCCATATTAAAGTGACGGAGGAAGGTGAGGAGCGGCACAAGGAGTCCGGTAACGACTGGTACTCAGGGTACGGCTCCGAAATAAGTTCGTGCCAGGGAGAAGGCGAGTTCGACGAGTCCTTTGTGGCGGAGCAGCGACTGGCGGCGTTGAAGGAGGAAATGTATGGTCGGCGGTAGGAAGTGGCTTCGGCGGTGGAACCTAGAGGGCAGAAGGGGGAAATCTAGGAGGAACAGTTCGCAAAGGTCAGCCTCAGTGACGGTAGTGGTTACGCCGGCGACAAAGCCTGGGAGGCGGATGGTGATACCGACTGTGTCACCAAACCGGAAGAGGAAACATGGGGAAGGGAGGTCGGTGTTGGTCAGACGAGTAAAGGCCCAAAAATGGAAAATGGGCAGCGAAATGGCGAAGCGGGAGGGGAAAAGGCCGGGGAAGCTGACCTCGGGGAGTGGGAACCTACACGGGACAGGTGGACAGCTATCCTGTCCCCTATGCAATCAGAAGGTACCACGAATCCGCTTGCACCACGTCGCTACGGATCAGGTGCCTTAGGTCCGCGGTCAAAAGAGCACGGCAGCCGAGGCGGAAAGGCTGGCGAAGTGGGTCCCATCCAGTACTGCGAACGGTCATCTGCGCACGCGGTCAGAGACGATCAGTCTGACGCAGCAGCTTTACGTCACCTCGGTCACATCACAGCTGTGTGTCACTAGCGTGGGAGCGGAGTGGGCTGGAGTGGAGCGGTACATGCCGGTGTAAGGCCTTTTTCGGTGGGGGAGTGGTGCAAAAAGCAGTTTCGGTGTGGGAATTTTTCGGAATCTGGAATTGATGTGAATATGAACCGGATAAATGGAATGAATATATATTTGGGCAAGGGAACGGCTGGGCAAGACAACGGGAAAGTAGAATCACAAATCAATAGCTGTGAAGAAGATAGTAAAAAGACGGGGTCAAGTGCTATAAAGATTTATAATTACAAGCAATGGGAGTGTGTGGGTGCGGAAGAAACGTCTTGGGGAGGGAAGAGGGAGAGGAAGATGGTTATAACCTGGAGGCAGGTTCGAAGGCATAGTGTTGATGGCAGCGATGTACAGAGGTTTAATCAGGAGAGACACTTGGAGCCAGCATGCCAGAAGAAACAAGGAGAAGGACATGAAATGTGACAAGTGTGGTCAGCCATGAAGGTGATAGGAGTAACTGGGGAGCAACCTGACGACGTCTATATAGCAGAACTACAAAAAATGGAAGAGAGAGATAAGTCGGAAAAGGAAAACAGGGGGAGGAGGAATCAAGGGGTAGTTTAAATGAAGCTCTTATCTTTAAATGTGAGGGGGTTTAGGGAGAGGGTGAAAATGAGGCGAATTAAGAGGATGGTAGTGGGGAATAAGATTGATATACTTTTGTTTCAGGAAACAAAATGTTCCAGTTTGAAGGAGTGGGAGATAAAGGAGGTTTGGGGGGGCATCGAATGTGATTGGAGAATACTTCCATCATCGGGTTTGAGTGGGGGTTGTGTTACAATATGGAGGAAAGACATGCTGGGGATGGTGTGGCAGATTCAAGGGCAGGGTTTTCTAGGAATTGCCTTCAAAGGAAGGAATTCATATGAGGTCAACTGTGTTGTCAACGTCTATGGTCCATGTACATTGGAAGGAAAGAGAAAGATCTGGAACGACTTAATGATGACTCGAAGAGGGTTTCCACATGTAAGGTAGGTAGTTGGTGGAGACTTTAATGCGGTCAGAGAAAGGGCTGAGGTTATCGGATGATCTACATTTCATTCGAGGAGGGAGATGGATGATTTTGACTTTTTTATCCAAGAGATGGGATTGGTAAACATCCTAGTCATTAGAAAAGGAGTCACATGGATTTCACCAGATGGACAGTCAGCTAGTAGATTAGACAGGTTTCTATTCTCACCGGCGCTGATGGAGGAATGGGGAGTTACGGCACAAAGGGTTGGTACAAGGGAATTCTCTTATCATTACTGGATAAGCACTGATGATAATAAGCAGAATTGGGGACCTAAGCCTTTCAAGTTTTTTGATTATTGGCTGGAAGAGGCTTCCTGTGGAGAGTTGATCAAAGCAAGGTGGAACTCAGTTCAGGGTTCTGGGTGGAAGATGTACCAGTAGGCAAGGAAACTAAAGGCTATTAAAGGTGAGCTAAAAAAGTGGTTTGAAGGTGTGTGGAAAAAAGATGATCTTTTTCTGGCTGAAAGGGTGAAGGAAATGGAGGTGTTGGACCAACAGTTAGTGGCGGGCGCCCAGGTGATTAATAGTTCCAGGCAGGACCTCATGAGAGAATATTGGGCTAAAGCAAGGGTGATGGAACATGCATTGTTACAGAAATCAAGGGTACGATGGGCTTTGAATGGAGACAATAATTCTAGGTACTTTCATAATTGTTTTAAGTCGAGATGTCATGCAAATTCCATATTGGCAGTACAGTCGGATTCGGTGTGGCTGGAGAGTGTGTCTGATATTAGAGCCAAAATATTAGAACACTTTTTGGACAATTTCCGGGAAAGATGGTTGGATCGGCCGACAATGGATGGGGTTTCTATTCCTCAAATATCAGAAAAGCAAAAGCAGGGGCTGGAGGAGCCTTTTTTAGAGGAGGAGATTAAGGCGGCTGTGTGGGCATGTGAAGGCGGGAAAAGCCCAGGGCCTGACGGGTTTGGAATGAATTTTTACAAATCATGTTGGGCAGTAATTGGGCAAGATGTGGTTAAGGCCGTACAGGAGTTTCATGGGTCCGGGATATTATCCAGAGAGGTAAGTTCTTCTTTCATTACGCTCATCCCAAAGGTGGCCACACCTTCAGGGCTAAGCCAGTACATACCCATTTCCTTAATATCAAGCGTGCATAAGATTATCTCGAAGATGTTGTCAGTCAGGCTGAAAAAAGTGTTGACTGGGCTAATATCGCTCACTCAGACGGCTTTTTTGTCTGGCAGATCAATCATGGATGGAATAGTGGTGGCAAATGAGCTGATGGACTGGGCAAAAAGAAGGCGAAGGTCGTGTTTCTTCTTTAAGGTGGATTTTGAGAAGGCTTACAACTCGGTCAGTTGGAAGGTTTTGGATTATATGTTGGAAAAGATGGGGTTTGGACGGAGATGGAGGATGTGGATGAGTGCTATAGTCCGGAACAACTATGTATCAATTCTAGTAAACGGGTGCCCCACTCCAGAGTTCAAGCCAGACAGAGGGTTGAAGCAGGGAGACCCGTTGTCGCCTTTTCTGTTTTTAATAGTGGTGGAAGCATTCTCAGCATTGTTTAGATCAACAATCCAAAGCGGCTTGTATAAAGAAATAAAGGGACAAGATGAGGTCAAGTATTCAGTGCTATAGTATGCAGATGATGTCATCTTGATGGGTGAAGCGGACCTGAAATCTGTATGGTATCTGAAGGTGATTTTGCGAGGGTTTGAAAAGGTGTCAGGTTTAAAGGTTAATTTCAGTAAGAGCAGTTTCTATGGTGTTAATGTGTCAGAATCATTCACAATTGCGGCTATCAGAATGCTAAATTGTAATGCTGGTACAATGTCATTCAAATTCTTAGGGATACCAGTGGGAGTAAACCCTAAGAAAGAACAGGTGTGGAAGCCAGTTATTGATCAGTTCAAAAGGCGCCTGTCAGGTTGGAAGGCAAGGAATATGACTTTTGCTGGGAGGTTGGTATTACTTAATTCAGTGCTAGCTGCTCTTCCATTGTATTTCTTCTCGTTCTATAAGGCTCCAAAGGCAGTGTTGAAGTCTCTCAAGAGGTTGCAACGAACTTTTCTATGGGGAGGTAATGAGAGCCAGTCAAAAATTGCATGGGTTAGCTGGGAAAAAGTCTGTAGGCCAAAAGATGAGGGAGGGCTGGGGGTGAAGTGTTTGGAGAAGTTTAATATCAGTTTGCTGGCAAAGTGGAGATGGAGAATTCTGTCAGATGATACGGCTATATGGGGACCGCTGCTGAGGAGCAGGTACAGGGTGGTAGATGGATATATGGAGAGGCCTAAGTCTTTTATCCACACCTCTCAATGGTGGAAAGATATATGGGTCGTTGATGGACCTAATGCGGACTTGCCTGGGTGGTTCAAAACTAGAGTTAATAGGATTGTAAGGGCTGGAACGGAGACTTTATTTTGGGAACAGAGGTGGATGGGAGATACAGCTTTTTGCGTATTGTATCCCAGGTTGTATGCTTTGACACAGGATAAGCTCATCACTATAAAGGATAAATGTGATTCGGGAGGACAATTATCATCATGGAAATGGGCTTGGCGGAGGGAGTTGTTCGTATGGGAGGAGCAGCTGCTCCTCACCTTACAGGAGTCTTTAATTCAAGTGGTATTGGTAGAGCGGGAATCAGATGAATGGGGATGGAATTCAGCTGCTGGGGGGATATTCGGTGGTGGAAGGGTATAAAGTGTTAAATGAAGGAATATCTGACTTGGGTATGAATTTTGTGGAAACCCATGATTTACGTAGGCTGTGGAAGGAAAAACTGCCATCTAAGGTACTGGTGTTCTCGTGGAAATTGTTAAGGGACAAATTACCCACTGTGGAGAATTTATTAAGGAGAGGGATTCAGGGCCCTGGTGCCAATCCTGTTTGTAGGTTCTGTAATAATGGGATAGAGTCAAAGAATCACTTATTTCTACACTGCCCAGTCATACAAACGCTGTGGTATAAAGTTATTAGCTGGGTAAGGGTGCAGACACCACTTCCGGGAGATCTGAATCAACTGTTTCTGTTATCCTCTGGCTGGGTGGTGGGAAAGCGGAAGAAGACATGCAGGTATGTGTTTTGGATCGTTGTATGTTGGTGCATTTGGTTGTCAAGGAATGCTGTTATTTTCCAAAGGGTACAGGTGGAATCACTTGACATGTTAATGTCCATAAAAATGTTATCGTGGCAGTGGCTGTTGTTTTCTGTTGGCTTTAATACAGGGTGTGTATTCTCTGACTGGTGTTCCCACCCTAGATTGTGTCTGATGAATATGAGATAGTTGTATAAGGTTGGGGGAGCATAGTTAGAGTGTTGCTATTCTACTGTATGGTAGGGTGAAACGTTGTGTTTCAACTGCTTTGAAATTTTCTCTAATATAATAAAATACATTTTGCTGTCAAAAAAAAAATGTGAGTGAATTTACTCCGGAGAACACAAATTAATATAATACAGATACCGCTGAAAAGTGCGTAATATTAATCCATATATTAGTACATATGAAAGCACTAAACCAACACGACACATCTCTTTACAGCATATTGGCACGCTTCCACTTTCTACATATATAAGTATATATAAAATGGATCAATTATAGCGACGGCAATTAATCGTGTATCGTGTTTATTTATTAGAGTTTTGGTAACTACATATTTTTTTATAAGAAATTAAGATATAAAATTTATAAATAATTAAATTATATTTACAAAAATATATAATTTATAATTTTTATAAATATGTAATATATTTATTTTAATTTTTATATTAAATTTAAAGTTAAAAAATAAAATTATTTTTTTATTGGAGACCGGTTTAACCGGTTTTTATGGAGCTTTGTCTAGTTTTCACCAATTCTAAAATCTTTTGATTCTGTATGCTAACTAAAGTTATTACCTAACGAATCTTTTATTCCAACTAGTCAAATTGGATAAACTGAGTCAATGAGATTCACAAAATATTATTACATGGTTGTAAACTAGCACACAACTTTTGATTCTTATTGGATAGAGGTCCGACATAGGAGGAAAGGAGTGTATGGTAGCAGCAAAGGAAATGAACATAGAGGGAGACAAGTGAAAAACGACACAAGGGGATCAGGTATGGGAGGCATAACCTCGTTTTTCTTTACACATTTCCCTAATAACTATAAGGCGAGAGATATGTGGGAGATTTTTAGGAGATATGGGGTTGTGCAGGAGGTTTATATACCTAAGAAAGTGGATAAAAATGGGAGACGGTTTGGTTTTGTGAGGTTTATAGTGGTGAGGGACGATAACCTATTAGGAATTAAGTTGGATAGTATTTTTATTGGCAATGAAAAGCTATGGGTGAATAGGCCGAGATTCGAATTACGAAGGGGAAAAAAGGATAATTTGGATGACATGGAGCAGAAGGGGCTTGTGAAGCTAAGTAAGATGCAGGACTACTCTAACAGACCGGTAACAGGCGACCAAAATGGTAGTATACTGCAGTCGTATGCAAAGGTTACTGGCTCTGTTGTGGGGAGGTATAATCAGAACAATGGAAGGATGACCCAGGTTTGTACCCGAAACAAGGGGGAGATGAGGGAGGAAGAAGCAAAAGTGTTCCTGACCTTTAAAGTAGAGGAACAGGCGGTGAGGAGGTTGGAGGCAGCTTATGTTGGAGAAGTGTTAAGTAAAGGAGTAGCCTTCAGGACGCAGCTTTTTCTGGCTGAACAGGGTATCTACGACGTTAAAGCTACCCCTATGGGAGGAAACAAGGTCTTGCTGGAAGAAGGGGAGTCGGGAACTTTGCAAAAAGCGGTAGAAGGAAGATATGAATGAGTACACAAATGGTTTCAGTTGATAACCAAGTGGGAATCGGGAAACGTAGACACGGAGAGAAGGGTATGGGTGTGCTGTTATGGTATACCGCTGCATGTATGGGGGAATAAGTTTTTTTAGATGCTGGCGGCGCCCTATGGCGAGCTGGTAAGAGTAGGAGAGGGGACGGCCAGAAAGGAAAGGTTTGATGTAGCACGATTGCTTATTTCACGAAAGGCTTTTGAGCCGGTTCAGGAAGTGGTGAAGGTAGCTATAGACGATCGGTTGTTTCACATTAAGGTGACGGAGGAAGGAGAAGAATGGAACAATGGACTGAATCAAGGGCAGTATACAGGGTTCGGTTTGGAGATGAGCTCCTGTTAGGGAGAAGGTGACTTTGATGAATCTTTCGCAGCGGAGAACCGCTTGGCAGTGCTGAAGGAGGAGCTGTTTGGCGGGCGCTGGAAGGCAACCTCGCCGGAGGATCTCGGTGGGAAAAACGAGGGAGCCTATGAACCAGAGTCAACGACTGTCAGATTAGGTGCAGCGGGTCTCACTGCCAGCGCAAAAACAGGGTCTGACAAAGAAGAAAACTGGTGTGAAACATGGCCGGAAGTGGAAAGCCTCGAATGCCAGAGAAGGGGGGACAGGGCAGCAGAATATCGCCTCAGTCAGGCAGGCCTGAGAAAGGAAATGGTGCAGCAGAAGATGGAAAGCAGGCCGAGAAACCAGAATTTTGCACGAGAAAGGGAAACGAGGTCGAGGAAGGCGACTGTCATACGGCACCGCTGGGAGGCAATTATGTCGCCTGTAGTGCCTGCTGCGCCTTTTCATCAACCAGTAAGAGCTTGACACGTGGAAAGTAGGGTGCAGAAAATACTGGAGTGCACGGTCACCGACGGATGAAGATTCCAGAAGCGGGCTCACGGGCCCATCTTCACTAGCGGCTGGATGACTCTCTTATTGGGCTGGGCCGCTGGATCAGCATGGTCTTTGCACGCGAAGGGCGTCTTGCACTGGAAAAAAGAATGACCCAATAGCTCTAGGCAAACATCACGGTGAGGCGTCTTGGGCGGGAAATAGGAACGACCCATCACATCTAACAACTGGTCATGGTGATAGTCCTGCGGGTACTGAACAGTGCGGAATGGCCATTCGGGATGAATTTGAAATCGGGAAAACCTTGGAAACACAGTACCTAGAGTGGGTAGTGGGCAGCCAAAAGAAAGGGAGTATAGACAATTGTAGGAGTATCCAAGGCCTTGAAGGGAGTGAACAATCGATTGATTTGGTTTTGGATACAAATGAGGAGATGAAATTGCAGGAACGAAGGCTGATCGGAAAATACAACCAACATGATGGTGAAGAGGAAACTGCAAAAGTGGTAATGCATTCTCAAAATATTGAAATTGGTGAGTCCAAGTCGGATTCAAGCTCCACAAAGGTTTATAATTGTAAACAATGGGAGTATATGGGGGCGGAAGAGCGGTCCTGGGGAGAGCAGGGGAAGAGGAGGTTGGTTAACACTTGGAGACAGGTTCGAAGGCATAGTGTGGATGGAAGTGAGTTACAACAGCTTTACCAGAATGGGGGAATGAGCCAAGCAACTCAACATAAAGATGAAGGCGGAAATGAGATGGAAAGAATCTGGTTAGCAATGAAGGAGATAGGCATATCTGGGAAGCAACCACAACAGGTGTATCTAGCATAACTAGCAAGAATGGAAGACAGAGACAAGGCGGAAAAGGAAAAGATGGGGAGGAGGAATCAAAGGGTAGTGTAAATGAAGATAATGTCACTGAATGTGAGGGGGTTTAGGGAAAGGGTGAAAAGGATACGCATCAAGAGGATGGTAGTGAGAGACAAGATTGATATATGTCTTCGCAGGAGACAAAATGTATGAATTTGAAGGAATGGGAAATAAAGGAGGTGTGGGGGAATGATAAGTGTGAATGGAGGGTGCTTCCATCAACGGGACTGAGTGGGGGTTGTGTCACAATATGGAGCAAAGGTTTATTGGAGGTAGTGTGGCAAATACAAGGTCAGGGGTTTATAGGAGTTGCGTTTAGAGGAGGTAATATGAATGAGGTAAGCTGTGTGGTCAATGTGTATGCTCCGTGTTCATTGGAGGGCAAAAGAAAGGTCTAGAATGATCTAATGATGACGAGAAGGGGGGCTCCACATGTAAAATGGGTAGTGGCCGGGGATTTTAATGCGGTGACAGCAAGAAGTGAAGTGATAGGTAGATCAGCTTACCATTCAACAACAGAGATGGAGGAGTTCAATTTCTTCATTCAGCAGATGGGGCTGGTAGACATTCCAGTTATTGGAAAGGGAGTGACATGGATCTCACCAGATGGGCAGTCAGCAAGCAGACTGGATAGGTTCCTATTCTCACCGTCACTGATGGAGGAATGGGGAATTACTGCACAAAGGTTAGGAACGAGGGAGTTCTCGGATCATTGTTGGATAAGTACAAGAGATGAGAACCGGAATTGGGGGCCAAAGCCATTCAAGTTTTTTGATTACAGGTTGCAAGAGGCTTCTTTTGGAGATTTGATAAAAGTAAGGTGGAACTCAACGCAGTATGCCGGGTGGAAGATGTACCAGCTAGCAAGGAAGCTAAAGAATATTAAAGGTCATATAAAAAAGTGGTCTGAGGAAGTGTGGAAAAATGATGATAATTTTTTGGTAGAAAAGGTCCAGGAATTGGAAGTGGTGGACCAAAAGTTAGTGGATGGGGTCCAGGTGAATAATACAGTGAGGCAGGACCTTATGTCAGAATATTGGGGCAGGGCTAGGAAGATGGAACATGCTTTGCTACAAAAGTCTAGGGTACGATGGGCGTTAAATGGAGATAACAACACTAAGTTCTTCCATAATTGCTTTAAGTCGAGATGTCATGCAAACTCCATTCTTGCAATTCAATCAGAGGCGGGATGGTTGGAGAGTGTGTCTGATATTAGAGCAAAAATAGTCGAGCATTTTTCTGGAAATTTCCAGGAAACATGGTTGGATAGACCCTCAATGGATGGAGTACCCTTTTATCAATTATCGGTCCAGCAGAAGAAATTTTTGGAGGAGCCGTTCTCAGAAGAGGAGATCAAGGCGGCAGTATGGGCGTGTGAAGGAAGGAAAAGCCCAGGACCTGATGGTTTTGGCATGAATTTTTATAAAGCCAACTGGGGAATAATTGGGTCTGATATGGTGAAGGCAGTTCAGGAGTTTTATGAATCTGGCATGTTACCGAGGGGGGTAAGTTCTTCTTTCATTACTCTTATTCCAAAGGTGGCTAGACCTTCAGGCTTAACCCAGTACAGGCCCATTTCTCTCATCTCAAGTGTACATAAGATTATTTCAAAGCTACTGTCCTTGAGGCTGAAACAAGTGTTGAATGCCTTGATATCGCCCTCTCAGACGGCTTTCTTGTCTGGTCGATCGATTCTGGATGGAGTAGTGGTGGCAAATGAGCTACTAGATTGGACAAAAAGAAGGCGAACCCCGTGTTTTTTAATCAAGGTTGATTTTGAGAAGGCTTACGATTCGGTAAATTGGAATTTCCTAGATTATATGATGGTTAGGATGGGTTTTGGAGGTAGGTGGAGGCGGTGGATGGATGCCATAGTTCGGAATACGTATGTGTCGATATTAGTAAATGGGTGTCCGACATCAGAGTTTAAACCAGGAAGAGGGCTGGAGCAGGGAGACCCACTCTCTCCTTTTCTGTTTTTTATGGTGGCGGAGGCCCTAACAGGTTTGTTTAGGACAACCATTCACAAGGGTTTGTACAAAGAGATAAAGGTAGCAGAGGATGCGAGATATTCAGTGTTACAGTATGCAGATGATGTCATTATGATGGGAGAAGCGGACTTGAAAACTGTGTGGTATGTGAAGGTAATGCTGCGGGGATTTGAAATGACGTCGGGTTTGAAGGTCAACTTTAGCAAGAGCAGTTTTTATAGCTTCAATGTGTCTGAATCATTCACGCTTGCTGCTAGTTCCATCCTAAAATGTGACGTGGGTACGTTACCGTTAAAATTCTTGGGAGTGCCAGTGGGAGTCAACCCTAAGAAGGAATAAGTTTGGAAGCCAGTCATTGAGCAATTTAACAAACGATTGACAGGCTGGAAGACAAGTAATATGTCTTTCGCTGGAAGATTGGTTTTACTGAATTCAGTATTAGTTTCTATTCCACTGTATTTCTTCTCCTTTTACAAGGCCCCTAAGTCAGTCTTGAAGATTCTGAAGCGGTTGCAGCGGACATTCTTATGGGGAGGAAATGACAGTCAGTCAAAAATCGCATGGTTAAGTTGGGAAAAAGTCTGTCGGCCAAAGGAAGAAGGAGGTTTAGGGGTGAAGTGTTTGGAGAATTTTAACCTCAGTCTGTTGGCAAAGTGGAGATGGAGGATATTATCAACCAAAAAGGTGATCTGGGGCCCGCTTCTGAGGTGTAGGCACGGGGAGATACATAAATTCATGGAGAGGCCTTCATCGTTTAATCACACTTCGCAATGGTGGAAAGATATATGGGGCATTGATGGACCAAATGCGGTAGTGCCTCATTGGTTCCAAGTCAGAATAAACAGGATAGTAAGGTCTGGAGGGGATACTTTATTTTGGGAGCAGACGTGGATTGGAGGTATGGCACTTAATGCACTTTTTCCTAGATTGTATGCTTTAGCAGAGGATAAGTTTATCACTGTTAAAGACAAATGTGACTCGGCAGTCTCATATTTATCATGGAAGTGGGTATGGCGGAGGGAGTTGTTTGTATGGGAGGAGCACCTGCTACAGGCTCTACAGGAGGTCTTGAGTGAGGTAGTTCTAGAGGGGCGGGCGCCAGATGAGTGGGGTTGGATCTCAAATGCCAGGGGAGGATATTCGGTGGCAGAAGGGTATAAAGTGTTGAATGGAGGAACAACTGAATTAGGTATGAATTTTGTGGAATCTTAGGATCTATGCCGATTGTGGAAGGAGCGGTTACCATCTAAGGTACTGTTGTTTTCATGGAGGTTGCTGAGGGGTAAACTCCCCACTGTTGATAACCTGCTAAGGAGGGGAATCCAACCCTCGGTTCTCAGCCCTGTGTGTGTGTTCTGTAATAACGAGCCAGAGACCAATAATCATCTCTTCCTACAATGTCCAATCACACAAAGGCTGTGGTATGATGTAATCTGCTAGGTTGGGGACCAGTTACCACTTCCAGCAGATATTAATCAATTGTTCCTCCAAGCTGCTGGCTGGGTCGTGGGAAAGCGGAAAAAGAGGTGCAGGTATGTGTTTTGGATTGCGGTTTGTTGGGTTATTTGGCTGTCTAGGAATGCTATTATCTTTCAGGGATCCACGCTGGAATCACTTGACATGTTAATGTCGATAACGTTCCTCTCGTGGAAATGGTTGTTGTACTCTTTTGGTTTTACTACACGATGTGTATTTTCGGATTGGTGCTCCCAACCTAGATTGTGTTTAATGTATATGAAATAGAAGTGTAGGTTTAGTGCAGCTTAGGTGGACAGGACAATGGTCTAATGTTTATCAGTTGAAATAATTTGTTTCAACTGGTTTATTTTTATGCTATATAATAATATAATTTTGCCTGTCAAAAAAAAAACTTTTGATTCTTATTAATAATAATCATGTGATACATAAATAATTAATCAATTAGTTTAATTAAATTTAAAAATAAAAATTAATTAATTTATCATAAAAATTATGTAAAATACATCTAATCAAATCATAAATGATGAATTATATATGATTGACTAAGATAATAAGAGACATGGTGATTTGAGCCATGTAATAATTTCTCCAAGTAAGGGCATCTAGCATCCAGTTGGTACGTGAAGGGAAAAATTTTCAAGATGGCTTCGAGGATAACCTAGTGCGGCAACCACATTTGTTTTGTGAGGTTCGTATGCCTGTAGTTTGGTCCACGTTTTTCGTTTGTGTAGTAACCGAATTCGAAGGCCACTCCAAAGGCATAGCTTGTAATTTGATTAGGATGAGTTTACTACAACAACCGAATCAACTATTTTCCTCTATTCCCGAAGGGCGTGATCATTCTATTGGGAGGGAATTTGTGTCTGTCCTGTTGCCTGGGATTAATTAAAAATAGCAAAGGAATTAAAAAAAAGGGGGGGAAGAAGATAGAATAATGATTGGACTAGAACAAGGAAGAATGTGAAGGAAAAAAGTGACTCATTAAAATCTTCCTTTCACAAGAAAGAGTTACAGGATGTACCCCTCATTGAGGTTGAAAGGATATGTGCCCTGCACATTGGGAATGCTTATGGTATGCAACCGAGGCTAAGTGATGAAAAAAGTGGTAATCACAACAACTTAGTTGGAAAGGCATGTGAAACACGTTTCATTTGGGATCTGGCAAAGAATATGGGCACATCTTCTACTATAGATGAAGACCAAATTATGCAGCAGATTTCTGAGATGGAGGTTTGAGATAAGAAAAAGGTCGTTCAAAATAAGTTAATTCCAATAAGTGGAAATGTCAATTAATATGTTGAATATCTTGTCATATAATATTTGAGGTATTAGGGGGAGGGCAAAATGGAGGTCAGTTAGGCAAGTGATTTTAAAGAATGATATTCTTTTTATTTGCATTCAAGAGACTAAGGTTCAACAAGTAGATAGAAACTTGTGTTGTGTGATTTGGAGGGATTTTTCTAATTTGAACTAGAAAGATATTCTTTTTATTTGCATTCAAGAGACTAAGGTTCAACAAGTAGATAAAAACTTGTGTTGTGTGATTTGGGGGGATTTTTCTAATTTGAACTAGAAAGTAGTGTCAGCAAACAGCCTAGTGGGGGGTTACTACGTGTCTGGAATGTTTAGAAATTCATTGTCCCTAAGTCTTTTCAAGATGTGGGGTTTCTTGGAGTAAAAGGAATGTATGATTCTAAGTTGTTTAACAGGATAATAGTCAATATATACGAAAAACGAGAATTGTGGAATTCTCTACTAGAGTATAGATAGAGGTTTCAAGATTGTAAGTGGTGTTTAGCTGGAGATTTTAATGTTGTTCGAAAGCTAGAGGAAAAGATTGGTGAAAATAGTGAGGTTGGGGCATCTCAAGCTGGAATGAATGAATCCTTTAAATTTATCTATAATATGGAGGTATTTAGAGTTTTATTTGCAGGGTATCGCTATACTTGGTTTAGCACAAAAGGGAAAGGCAATAGTGTTTTAGATCCATTTTTAGTATCTCAAAATTGGTTGGAACTGACTTCTAACAACTTTTAGTTGAATTTAAATAGGGACTTCTCATATTAATGCCCTATTATTTTGAAACAGTAAAATTCAAATAAAGGAGGCAAAACCATTTAAATTCATTAATGGATGGTTGGACTATGGTGGTTTTTTAGAATTTATAATTCAATCCTATAGCAAAATAGAAGTGGAAGGGTTTACGTGTTAAAAGAAAAACTAAAAACCCTTAAAAAAGAAATAAAAAGATAGTATAAAGAAAAATTGGCAAGGTGAAGGAGTGGATTTTTTAATTGAAGAATTCTATAACTGGTTTTGATAAGAAAGCGGAGGAACGGGTTTTGAGTGAAGAGTAGGTTAGATTGAGGTTGGAGGCAATGGGTGAACTGAAAAATGGAGCTTATATCAAGAGACTTTGTTGGCTCAAAAATCATAAGTTGGATAAAGGAAGGGGATTTGTACTCTCATTTCTTCCATGCATCAATTAATTGGAGGAAGAGGTCTAATAACTTATTTGGCATATTATGGTGAATGAATTGATGAACCTTTGCAAGTTAAACAAGCAATCAAGTAGTACTTCCAAGCAAGATTTCAGTCACAGGGGGATGAAGGGGTAAGATTATATGGTGTGATTTCAAAATTATTTCTATTAACCAAAGAAATAACTTAGGGAGTAAGTTCTCTGAGGAAGAAATTTGTGTTGTCATGTGGAAGTGTGATAGTACAAAAGCCCTAGGACCTGATGGATATAACATGAAGTTTATTAAACAGTTCTCAGATTTGCTGAAACGTGATATCCGGAAAGTTTTGTTTGATTTTCATCAAAATGAAAAACTCCCTAAAGGTGTCAATGCTTCATTTCTAACTCTTTTTCCTAAGAAGGATCAGTCTGACAGTCTTAGGGACTATAGGCCCCTATCTTTGATAGATGTAATGTATAAAAATCATTGCGAAGGTGCTGACCCACAAGCTCCAAAGGGTGATACCTAGTATTATAGAAGAAACCCTGACTGCTTTCATCAAAGGGAGACACTTATTGTATAGTGTGGTCATTGTAAATAAAATTATTCAAAAAGCTAAACATTCTCATAAATAATTACTATTGTTCAAAGCAAATTTTAAGAAGGTTTACGATTTAGTTAGCTGACCGTTTTTGTTCTATATGCTTAAGAGATTTAAGTTCGGAGAAAAATGGGTTAATTGTATCCCAGGTTGCCTCCAATTGTTCTCTATTTCAGTTCTAGTAATGGAAGTGCAACTTAGTAATTTCACATGGAAAGAGGTATAAGACAAGGTAACCTAATGGTTCCATTTCTGTTTTTAATTGTAGCTAAAGGACTAGGGGCCTAATTAAGAGTGCATTAGAAGCAAATCTTTTGTCTGAAGTCAGAAAGGCAGGCAAGATTTACAAGTTGTTTCCCAATAATATGCTGATGATACTATTTTTATGTTGTCTCCTGAAGTACAAAATGTGTATACTCTTAAGAGTGCTTTTAGGTGTTATCAATTTTCCTCAGCCTTAAAAATTAATTTCCACAAAAGTAGCCTAAGAGGTATAAGGGTGAATAATGAAGTGATGTAGTCCTATGCATAGATTCTAAACTGCGAAGTAATGCAATTGCCATTTTCCTATTTGGGGACACCGGTGGGGTTAAATGTGAAAAGTGAAAGAGTTTGGAAACTATTGAAAAATAGCTAAATAGTGACCGTTTATAGTGATCAATTTATTTTAGCCTTTACATTGACTGAAATGGTGACCGAAATATTTACAATTATTTTTGGAAAATATTTAGTCTCCTAATCAGTCACCAATTTCAAAGACCTAGCCTTATTATTATTGAAAATGTATTTTTAAATGTAATATTTTAATAATTTAATTTATAAAAATTTTAATATAACATTTTTTCCATCTTTAAGATAATAGACAAATATATCTTTTAAATGTAATATTTAATTTAATCGATAAGAATTTAAGTATGTAGCTTAAATTTTAAAGTTTAAATTTTAATTTGGTTTCATAATTTAAAATGAGTGCATGAAACTAATTATCATCATAATTAACTTTTTTTTTTTTTGTTTTTGACTCCAATAATTTTTATTTTTGTATATTTTATAGAAAGTGACCGAATCTCTAGTCACTATAAATGGTGACCACTTTATTGGTCACTTTTTTAATATAATATTTTTTTGTTTATTATGTTAAAATATTTATTATTTTTTAATTAAAAAAGTAACTTATCCACAACCTGCCCAATTTTCATTCCCTCTCTCGTGAACACCCTTCTCACTCTCTTGCAGTTTTACTCAAAAGTTTCTCCTTCTCTTTATTGTCTTCCTCCTTCGATCGTCTTCCTTTGTAGCTCATTTTCCTCTCAAGCAATCAAAAGAGTAAACAATCACTCTAGTCTTTCGTTCTTATCCCAGGTTTCGTCTCATTCACTGACATTCTTCTCTTCTTCGGTGCTTATGAGTTCAACCCTTCGTCTAAGGGCTTTGAAGTGTTCACTGGTGCTCGAGATATATAATGGTGAGGTTACAAACTTTAACTTTTTTCCAAGTTATGTTTTATTATTTTAGGGGTTTTACTCTCCAAGTGCATTCATATATAATTGTTCGATTCAGATTTAGCCCCAAAGGTGGCAGTCCCATAGAGAAGTAAGTTATTGATATTTTCATCGCCTTCTAATGTGTTCTTGGTATATGAATGATTTGTTTTATCTAGAATACAAAAAAGGGAAGAAGACCAGAGGAAAGAAAAAACACTTACGGAAAAGTAGATATTCAACTCAGTCTCATCAAAAGACATGACTCTTGTTAGAATTGTATGTTTGCCTACCCATTGATATTTTAGAGTCTTAAATTTTGGGTATTACTAGATTTTCTACATTTATCAACTCTGCCATGATCTGATATTTTTATCACTCTATGTATTTAAAATTAAACTTAGTCTTTCAGTTATTGGTTAGTTTGGGTAGTTAGATTAAGTTATTTTGTTAGTATCTCTAATTGTAACTTACATTTTTATAAATACAATTATCGATTAATAGATTGAGCGTTTTGATTTTAACTCCTATACAAAGAATGATTTATCCCCTTTCTCTTGTTTTTTATTTGTTTCTGGAGTTTTCTCAAGCTTTCTGTCAATTCCTCTATTGATTCTTAACTTCTTACAAGTTATCAGATCATGGAGGTGTAGATGAATGTGGAGAAGATGATAATATTGGGTATAAAAAGAACCATATATTTAATACTATGAATTGATTGAAAGTAAGAACTAAGAAGTATTTTGATGAACAAGAGGAGGGATCTTTTTAACCTTATAACATCAGGTTTATTTTAATTTTGTGCATTATGAAACTTGAAATAATAGGTTTCTAAACTCATTAACAAAAAAGTTGTTTATGGGGAATTAGACAAATGGACAACTCGAAAAACAGAGTATGTATTTGTTATAATTATGTAGAGTTATAATTGTTGTTTTTGGTATGGGCGTGTGTATATATATATATATATATATATATATATATATATATATATATATATATATATATATATATATATATATATATATATATATATATATATATATATATAAAAGGTGTATTTATGATCTGTGTAATAGTGCATGTATTTGTTAGAACTACAAATTTCATTTATGATAAAATTGGTAAAGTCTTTGTTTGAGAACTTGTTGTAGGCACAATGAATAAAGTTCTCAAATTACTAATATATATCTTAGGTGTTGCAAATTGTCAACGCTAATGTTTTTAAAGCTCTGAATTTGTTTCAATTGTCATTTCATATGTTGACAGTTTTTGTGTGCCTAAACACTCTTTGTACTTCAATAACAAGTTTTAGTTCTACTATTCCTTGAAAAAATGTATACCTTTATAGTTAGAATGGTTCTACAAAATGTAGTAATAACGATTTTGACTGTAATATATACATATATAAAGGGCTAATGCTTTTAAAATAGTGACCAATTTAGCGACCAATCTTAAAATCAGTCATAGAAGTAATTATTGACCAATGTGAACAAAAGCGTCACTCAATCCATGATTCAGTCACTGAAACAGTCGCTCAGTTCTGTCACTGTATTAGTCACCAATATCAGTCACTAAAGCTGTCACCAATATTGATCACTAAAACAGTCACCGAGTTTCAGTCATTGAAGCAATCAATGGCTACCTTTGTTAATTAAAAAAATATTTATTTATCGGTCAATAACTCAGTCACATATTGTTAGTCACTCAATCGATCACAGAGTAACAATCACTAAAATGTCACTATAAATCAGCGACCAAGGTAATGGCAACCAACAAATGTCAGTCACTTAATCGGTCACTAAAAATTATAGTGACCGATTTATTAATTATAGTGACTGAAAAATCAGTTGCTATTTACCTAATTTCTTGTAGTTAAATCAGTTATTAAAAAATGAGAACAAAACTCACTTATTGGAAACAAAAAAATTTATCTTTGGGAGGGCAGATTTGTTTAAACAAATCTACTTTTTCATCCATTCCTCTATACTTTATGTCTTTTTACAGGATCGCAAAGAAGGTGTTTCTTATAATTTAGATTCTGAAAAGGCTATTTCTATAGGATGGTTCAGATGAATACAATAAAGTTGCATGGGTTAACTGGAAATAAGTGTGTAAAGCAAAAAGCAAAGGTGGCCTGTGGATTAAAGATATGCTGACTTTCAATAGAACACTCCTTGACATGTGATGATGGAGGATACTTTAGGGGGAGAACTATCTTTAGATCAAAATTCTATAAGCCAAGTATGGGAACAATATGAGGAGTATATCTTATTGGGGCAATTGAGTGGTTAGTCTAAGTGGTGGAAGGATATATTAAAGGTAACATCTGAAAACAGAATGAGTGATTAGCTTAAATGAAATGTTAAACCTTTGGTAAGACATAGGTCTCTATTCAAATGTTGGGAGGGGAGTGGGGAGAGCTAGAAGAACTAAAAAATATTTGTTTCCTAGATTATTTGTATTATCTAGTAAGAAAGGTTTTTCTATGTGAGGTTGGGGGTTGGAATGATGAGAGATAGGAATAGAGATTAAGATGGAGGAGAAAGTTATTTAACTGGGAACAAGAGTGGGTTAGAGAGTTAGAGGGGGATTCTTGGTGGGGTTCAATTGAGGCAGGATGTTAAAGATAGCTAGCGAAAGGTAGGCAATACAAGCAACAATGTTCCTTTACTCCTTAAGAGAGGCTTATAACTTAGTTTGTGGAGAGCCTTAAGGTGCCAATTCACATTTCTTTAACAAGTTATTGTAGTTGAAAGTGTCTTCTAATGTCTTAGCATTTTCTTGGAAGGTTGCCCATAATAGGATCTCAAGGTTGAATTGGCAAAGTGGAGTATCATCCTCAGTAGATGTTTCATGTCCAGTTTGTTGCAATAATCTGGAACACATTTGCTTTTCACATATGAGTCAAGTTATCAAGTTTGGATGAAATGTTATAGATAGTTAAGCTATTTATGTGTTTTGCCATCAACTTGTCATTCTCATTTTTGGCAACATCTAGGTATTATGAAACCCAATAGAAAAGAGTTTGTGGATATCCTCTGCATTATTTGATTAGTCACCTTGTGGGGGATTTGGTGGGTTAGAAATACTTTGGTGTTTCGAGGAATGTCTTTTAATGTTGAACAAGCCTGATAGGAGTATCTGCAAAGATCATGGTTATGGGTTCATGGGCTTTATAAAACTTTGTCATCATGGTTATGGGTTCATGGGCTTTATAAAACTTCGTTAGTTTCCTTCTATCAATAGTGTGTTCATCCATATTACTGTTTTACTTTGCTTAGGTAGTAGAATTTTGGTTTTCTATTATGCTAGACTTTATCTATACTCTAGGAGAATTTGTAATATTTGAGGTAAACATCATGTTGTTTCTATAATATGCAAATACTTTCATGTCATATCTTGTGACATGAGAGTGCTTTGCTCCTGGTGAATAAAATTTGTCATTTTTTTTAAAAAAAAAGAGAGAATATGCAAAATTAGGCATGGAATTAACCAACTCATTGAACAATTTTTTAATATAAATAGAGAGATATAAATTAAGGAATAAAAGAGAGAGTAAAATGTGTAATACTATTCAGATGTTGACATACAACAATGAAGAATAACAACATACACATACACACATATATAAGATTTTGAGTTATTTTTATTCAATAAAATTCTTTTACTTTTTAGTTCCATAAAGAATATCTTTAGCACACTAGTTAACAAACAAGATCCTAACTTCTTTTTAAGCAAAACTTATTTAAAAAAGACTTTGTATATTGCTCATTTTGTCTCAAAATACGTATATACTCCTATGTTATTTACACAGATAAGAAATGTTAATAAATAAATAAAAATAATAATTCTATAAGAAAATTTATAATTAATATTACATTAAAAATTAAGATAGTGTTATTGGATATATTAGTAGAAAATAATTAATATTAAATTAAAATTAAATATGACATTTGTTTTTGAAATATCTTTTTCCCTGAAATATGACTTTGAGAAAGGCTAAATATGCAACACTTTTTTTGATTTTTTTAAATGTCAAAAGCTAACATATTGATAGTATATATGGGTGAAACAGCATTCAAGTTTTTTAGTATAGTCTTGAAATTAAGTCTTATAACTAAAAAGATATCATTAAGAAAAAAAGAATTTACCAAAAATGTTCACTCAACTATACTAAAAATAAACACTTTTCGTTCAACCCGGTAACTTTAAAACAAATATGTTTATATGAAAATAAATAAATATAACATATTAATATCTTAGATAAGATAAGGGAAGTGAGAATTTTAAAATAAGAGGAAATACAATGTGATTTCAATATCTTACAGAGAAAGAAAGTATGATTTATTAAATTAATTTTTATAATAACAAAAAAACTGATTCTTAACTACATCAGATCATAAGATTTTAAAAGAAAAGGCAAGAACTAGATTGATAGAAAGCATTTGAGTAAAGGATTTTTTTTATCATAAATATCATGAGCTAAACTCCTATTATTACCAATTAAAAATCTCAAGTCAAATATAATTTTATGGATAAAAAATAAAAAATATTAAATGATAAAAAAAATTTAAACTAAATACTCCATATAAAAAAAAAATTACAGCATATATGAACGAGAAATACAGGCATGTATAAAGAAAGTTAGTACTGTAATGTATTTTTAACATTCAATGAATCTGAATATTTAATTGGTAAATTTTCAAAGTTGAAGTGATGATTCAGCTGACACATTAAAGTTAATATTGTTTACAGGGGTTTTGTATACCACCACTAAAATAACTTAAAGTATTATTACTATTCTTCATTTAAGAATGTGCCTTTTTTAATATAAAAATGAAAAAAGTGTATCATAGAATTTACAATTGTTCCATAGAGTTATACCTTATTGATCAAGAAAATATTTTTTATTTTTCAATTGTCCTTATTTAATTAATTGGGAAAAATAACACCAAATTTAAATAATTTAATTAGAATATTTCACTTTTATATGAATTTTAAGAGTCTTACTATAATTTGATTGTAATAGGTATAACTCAATCCTACATCTTGACATCTTAAGTATGAATGTTATAATACCAATACCAGACACTTATAAGTGGTTCAGTACATCTAACAATAAATTGTTAGAAGAGACTCTAATACACATAATCTTAAAATTCGGGTTAAAGATCTAATTCAACCATCATAAATACTGACTTGTAATATAAGATTTTTACATTATTTTTGTCGTCCGATCACATCTCCAGTCATGCTGAAATCTCCAACCACAATTTAAAGACTTTGGAAATACTAAAAATTATATAAGACAAATGATGTACTTAGAATGTGCTTAAGAACAAATGTATCCTACACAATAATAAGTTTAGATATTGTCTAAAGAACATATTATGATTCCATATTAAATAGATTCTATCGAGATCCAATCCAAGCAAATATTAAGGTTTGATTTATAGATAAAGCAAAAATTAAATTAAAATATATAAAATTGAGATTGAAAATATTTGAGAAAGCTTAAGGAATATGAAGACCAAGATTGCGATTTCTCAAGACTCATAAAATTCCTCCAATTGTATTTACAATTAAACTTTACTATAACGATTATCAACTCTATTGGTCTATAGGTTACTAAGGGTGAACCTTAATAATTAATATTCTCTTACACAATTAATCTTTTACAAATCCGGAGGAGGTTATAAACAAGAAGAGGTTTAAGTTCAAAATGATAAGTTAGAGATTTTCACAACCAATTTGATCATGCAATTTATATTAAACCTAATTATTATAACAAGTGTTGTTAATTAAGAGAAAGAGCTATTGATCCTCTCAACTAATCAATTGGATTTAGAATAATAAGTTCTAATAATCAATAAACATACATAACAATTCAATCGTAAAAGAAATAAGAATTCAATTAAAATAAGAATAAGAGTTCTGGAAGTCTTATAAATTATAACAAAATAATAAAGAATAAAAATCTTACAAAAATTCAACCTTTTGGGATCTTGCTATCTCTTCTAAGTCTTAGACCTCTCATGTGACTCACAACTTTCTTAAGTGTAAAAAATAAACTAAAATGACAAAAAATCTGCTTTACAAAGGAATTAAATTTGTATTAATAGATTTTAGGGGCAAAGCCCAATAATGCACAACTATGTTTCATGCATGGTTTGCAATTGCTATGCGCTAGTCATGCATAATTAAGCACATCCATGCTACTTTCATAACTGATACGCACAACAGTGTATAATTAAGCATGATTGTGCATAATTAAGCATTGTGCTTCTTTGAAACTTATATTAACTTTTTTATTTCTTTTTCACTATTTTTGTCATTTTTCCCTTTCAAAGGCTTTTTATATAGAAATAATCAATCATTGGTAAAACTCAATAAAACAAAGCAAGAATAAGACACTTACAACACAAATACTTACATAAAATGCAATCATCAAAATGATTTATCCACAAATATATTAAACATATAAAAATACTTCAATTAAGCATCAATAGAAGTAATGATAAATATTAATGCTAGAACAAAATGGTTTACTCAAACGTAATTATGAAAACTAAAATAATAAAATAAGACAAATCAAACTAGGATTTGAGAGAGAAGAGGGAGGAAGAATTCCATGCCTACCTCTCTATGTTTAGAATCATAATCTATAACATAATTTTTCTATTTACTCTAAAGGGTTCAATAAGATTTTAGTTAGAAAATAAAATAAAATAACTAAAATTGATTACGTAAATTAGTGCATATTCTTGCATGAGGTACAATTATCTGAAATTTAAGAATTAATTTATTTTTTTGAATTACCTTTAAAGTTCCATGCATCCGAAATGTTCTAAATTATTCCAAGAACAAATATTGATAAATTATGTTTTAAAACACAAAAATATCAAAAGGTAACAAGTTTCAAAATAAAATAAAAAAGATACCTAAAATACAAATTAAGACTAAGCTTAATGAGATATAAAGAAATAGAATCCTAATTAAAAATAAAACCTACAAATAGCTAAAATTACATTGCATAACATATTAAATAGTTTTAGTTAGGATAGAGACTATTAATATTATTTACAAGAACTAAAATCTTACTCAATGTAATTAATTGTTTATTATTTTATAATTTTTTTTGAAATATCTATCCTGAAAATAATTTAAATATATTTAATCAATAATATCATAAACTAAAATATTTTTTTTTAGTATAGAAGCTTCAATTATTTACAAAAAATAAAACTCTTTACAAGATCATTAGTTTCTTTATTATTTTATAATTTCTCTAAAAATTATAAAAAACTCTAATGAACAATATCAATAAAAATTTTATTTTATATTTAACACAATATCAACGAACAATTTATCTTACTAATATTATTGTAAAAAATTATTATAAAATATAATTTTGCCTAATCCGCGCATAACAATCTACAAATCCGTGTAAAGGAACTAATATACATACCAGTTCTAATATAAAACCTTAAACTCTAAAGAACATCATGTAAATATAAAAGAAACTAAAAAAGATAATGTAATAATAAGAATGTATATTTAGTAACAAAAGTAGAAAATATAAAATATTATTAAATAAATATACATATTTTTATATAAAAGTGTTTGTACATGCATATATTCAAGTTTAGTAGAATTTATGTTGTAGCATTTGTTTTTTATTTTTTAGTAGTAAAGAAGAAATCTGACAGTTTTTTTCATTTACGTCCTTCCTTATCTCCCCTGAATAATACATCCTTAATTAGAAATCAATGCAAAACCGTTTATAATTTAAATTTTAGTCAAATGTGCATGAGATGCGACAAATTTAAAGTCGAGTAGTCGTTACTAGCCATACCATGATCACCAATTCACCATTACTAACATTACTTTTGCTAGGTAACTGCACCACACCACCAATCCCGGCCAGCTCCACCATAATCTTGCTGTAAAACAATATCACCGACAACAGGTATCTTAAAATGAGTTCAACTGTATAGTGTTCTTTTAATAACAACCTGTGACCTCGTATTGACATCTCTGTCACCAATCATATATGTCAACATTGCAAACACTGTCACCACTTCCACATAATTTCAATTCTGATTTGTAGCTAGATATAGAATCGGATATATATACATTGAATATGCAGAGTTAGAATTAAAATAGTGGATTACATATGCCACAATATGTTTGCCTAAGTGGCTATAACATCATACAAAAATCTTAAGAAATATATATACTCACCAATTTGCCATACTATATGCATGAGAGTATATCGATCCACTATAAAAATATAGATATTAATCCCGATACTGTGTGTGTAAATGGATTTATTTATTATTATAATGAATGAAGATAGTGGGAATGAAAGAAAAGAGAAAAGGGAAAGGAAAATGGGCCGGCGTGGAGGTAGAGGATGAGAATGAGATAGGAGATTGGTGAATTGAGATTTTTGAGTGTAAAACCCTAGAAAATGGAGATGGGCAAAGCATGCCGGGTGTGACAAAGACCACACACTGTATATTCCTTCGAGAAAGACAGAGTGGGTCCTTCACTTCTCGTAGCACACAGGGGTAGATGCATAGGCTGAACACTACTGAATAAGCTAAGCTAAGAAAGAAAAGGATTATTATTATTATTCTTATTATAAAAGTGAATGTGCCCACGGACTCAGTACTAATAATCAGTCTATGTAACGTAAAAGACTCGCAACTTTCTTTCTTTTACATTCTTCTACTTTGTGCATCTATTTTAATTTCCCTGTTATTATTTCTCTTTCAGCTTTCTTTCCCTTTCCCTCTGCTCATTCCCCTTTGCCTCACTTCTAACTCCTATTTCTGTTACCATGGTACACACTACACACACCCTTTCCCTTTTTCTCTCCCTTAAAGTTTTTTTTCTTTCTCTCTGCACCTCTTTCTGCTTTGTGAGATCGAGAATCCAAGATAAGAAAATAAAGTCCAAGCAAAAGTGGTTTAAGAATCTTGCTTTTTAACATGCCAAGGGAAAGCTGGTATATCCTGCACTCCACCAACGTCTGCCCTTCATTCATAAAAGAATTACACCATCACCCTTTCAATTTAATTTCATTTCTTCTGCACGCATGTGAGCCATCCATTATATATAATTTTGAGTGAGTGCAACGTAATAAGTCACCAATGAATATAACCCTTATAAGCACTCAATGATAAATCTTAGCTATTTTAGTTAGTCAAATAGTCTAGTTAGTTAATTAATTTCATTGGTATTGTTGGTTAGCTGGTATATATTAGCCTCCTAACTAACTTTGTAATTAACACATTTAGATATTTTGATTGATCAAATAAGGATGAGATTCATTGACCTTTCTTTCTATATGTTTTCTCCCAATTTCATCTTCTCTTCTTTTTTGTTCTTCCTTTTTTCACTATGCATGAATTTTGTTTGTATTAATATGGTATTAGAACTCTATAACTGAAAATTCTACTGTGCCACTCTCTTGATTATCCTCTTCTTCTTTTGTGTTCTCCGATTGCATCTTCTCCAATTGAATCATGAGTGAGTTGCACAAAAACAATAGGGCAGAGACTTCGTCTTCATCCAATTCGTCCTTGAATGTCTACAACCCATATTATGTACTTGCATATGGGAAAAACCCTATGATTTCTCTGGTATCGCCAGTGCTCGATTCCAACAGTTACAGTTCTTGGAATAGATCGATGATGATGGCATTGAGGGTGAAGAATAAATCAAAATTTGTCGATGACTCAATTCAAAAACCCACATAGAGTAAAAAGGAGACTTACTTCGAATATCTGACTACAACAACAAATATCCTCTATTAAAGTAGAAGCTTCGTCTTCATCCAATTCGTCCTTGAATGTCTACAACCCATATTACGTACTTGCATCTGGGAGAAAACCCTGCGATTTTTCTGGTCTCACCAGTGCTCGATTCCAACAATTATAGTTCTTGGAGTATATTGATGATGATGGCATTCAGTGCAAAGAACAAATCATAATTTTTCAATGGCTCAATTCAAAAACCTGCACAGAGTAACAAGGAAACTTACTTCGAATATCTGACGACAACAACAAATATCCTCTATTAGGCAATGAGATAGATTGGTATGTGAGTATTTCACAAAGTTGAGTGTAATTTGTGATGAAATTGGGAGTAACAGGCCAATCCCAAATGAAAATGCGAAATTAAATGTGCATGTGATGCACCAAAGATTGTTATGAGAGGAAGCAACAAGATTGTGTCATGCAATTTTTTAGATGTTTGAATGATTCCTTTAACAATGTCAAGTCCAATATTCTAATGATGGAGCCTATACCATTAATTAGCAAGGTTTTCTCATATGCTCTTCAACAAAAGAAATAGATTAACAGTAGTGACATAGGCTTGTTCAATGGCTTGAACAACACAAACACCATCAATGTTGTGCAATCAAATAATTTGAAGGTGTCTTGTACATATTGCAAAAAGGATTTCCACACTGCATCAAATTGTTATAAGAAACATGGTTTTCCACCAGATTTCAATTCAAAAAGAGGAAGAGGAAGAGCCAAAAGCAAAGGCAATGCAAGGCAATGCTAAAGTTTGCACATAGTGTGGAAACACTAGGCACACAATTAATGATTGTTACAAAAAGCATTGCTATCCTCATAGCCATGAATTTCATAAGTCCAATTCCACCATCAATAATATTGTGAAAAAGGAGACCATTGTTGCAACATACAGGTATCAAATGCAGGAGAATTCAGCTGTTGAAGTCAGGTTAATCAATCAGTGATGTTAGCAATTGATGCATTTGCTATAGTGTCAAAATAGCTCAACTGTTGCAGCACGTATAAACAAAATTTCTAGACCTCAAATAGGTAATCATGCACTTACATTTCTCTGCATTGTAAAAAAGAAAGATGTATCTTCATCGATTTTGGACTTTGGGGCCAGTGATCATATGGTTTTCTCTTTGCACTTGTATTTGCGATATAGGAAGATTAATCTTATTTTGATAAAGTTGCCTAGTGGTCATAGAGTGGAAGCAACACATGTTGGCACTATTTGTTTTTCTGATGATTTCTATCTTGATGATGTTCTCTATTTGCCATGTTTTCAATTCAACTTATTGTCTATTTCCAAATTGCTCTTCTCTGCCATGTTAGCTAATTTTTGCATCCAACAAATGCATGATACAAGACATATACAATCAAAGGATGATTGGTATAGTTGGAAGCCTTTAAAGGACTATATAAACTAGCTCAACTTCCTCTCAAGTTTTTTTATACTGACTCAAGTATACCTTCTGTTTGTAGAAAATTGTTTTTGCTTGTAATAAGTTGCAAGTTAATGTTTGGCATCATATACTTGGATATCCCTCTACTGAGAGGATGCAGCTATTAAAGAGTTATTTACCTATTTTTTATTTTGATAAACAATACAATTGTGATACTTGCCACTCTACAAAACAAAGAAGATTTTCTTTTCCTAATAGTATTTCTCATTCTATCTCCTATTTTGATCTCATACATGTTGACATTGGGGTCCTTGTAATGTTCCATCTATGAATGAGCACAAGTATTTTCTCACCATAGTTGATGATTTTACTTGTTTTGTTTGGATATTTTTTATGACATCCGAGGTTGAAACACAATCTCTTTTAAAGGCTTTCATTACACATGTGAAACGATAATTTGATGCTAAGGTTAAAAAGGTTAGATCTGACAATGACTCTGAATTTATTTTGAAGACTTTCCATGAGGAAACTGGAACATTCACCAAACCAGTTGTGTTGAAACCTTTTGAATGTCACTCGATCTTTGTTGTTTTAGGCTCATTTGCCACCTATATTCTAGTCTTATGTTTTAATACATGTTGCCCTTCTCATTAATTATATGCCTACTTCATTCCTTGGGAATGCATCTCCTTATGAAAAATTGTATCTTAGACCATATGATGTATCTTAGTTGTGCGTTTTTGGCTGCCTTTATTGCACCAACACCCTTACTGCTAACAGGAAAAAGCTTGACTCTCGAGTAGTATCTTCCATCTTCCTTGGCTTTAAACCAAATACAGAAAGGTATACCATATTTGATATGAATTCCAGGTCATTTATCACCTCCAAGAATGTGATATTTTATGAAACAAGCTTTCCTTATACTACTACTGACAAGCCAACCTCATTTGATGTCCTTTGTTTTCCCCAAACTACCACACTTTTTATTATCGAAGCCATTAAGCCTACTTTACCAATCACTAATAAACCCTATACTTTCCCCTCCATTTAGCCTACTTGACCAATCATTGAATCTGAAATTAATCAGCCTGCACCTGTCCCTAATGTCATTGTTCCACTAAGGAGGTCTAACAGGTAGTCCATTAAACCTACCAAGTTTAATGATGTTGACATTTCACTTCCTCTACCTTGAAATTTAGGAAAGCAATACCCTATTGTTGTTTTCCTCTCCAATGCAAAACTTTCACCCTTATACACTAAAGTTGTCTTCATTATTTCTAAAAGTCATGAGCCTAAATCCTATATTTAGGCTTCCTAATATCCTCATTAGGTAGAAGCTATGAATTCTAAAATCCATGCCCTAAAATCAAATCACACTTGGGTTCTCATTTATTTGCCTCCTAACAAGTCAGCCATTGGTTATAGATAGGTGTACAAAATTAAACACAGGGCAAATGGATCCATTGGGAGGTCTAAAGTCATGCTAGTTGCTAAAGGCTAAACTTAAGTTAAAGGCAAGGTTACTTAGATACCTTTTCTCCCATAGAAAAACTCACCACTGTGAGGATGCTTTTTGCTTTAACTACAACTTAGCATTCGCATCTCAAGCAGCTAGATGTCAACAATGTCTTTTTGCATGGTAATCTTCAAGAAGAATTATATATGACTCTACCCCCTAGTATGTATTTCAATTAGCCTCAAAAAGTTTGTAAGCTGCAACGATCTTTGTATGGCCTAAAACAGGCTAGTTGACAATGGTATTCTCGCCTCACTTCTTTTCTCACTTCTCATGGTTATAGACAGTGTTCAACATATCACTCATTATTTTTTAGGCACCATCTGCATTCCTTTACTAATCTACTTGTATATGTTTATGACATTGTCTTAGTTGGCAACAACATAGTAGAAATTTCAACCATCACTAATTATTTGATCTTACATTCAAAAAAAAAAAAGTGATCTAAGGTTCTTTATGCGTTTTGAGGTTGCTCGATCCTTTACTGGTATTTATATTTGTTAAAGGAAATATGCCATTCACATCTTAATAGATTCTTATGTATGTCGGTCCACCAAAACAAATTAAATAATTTAAATTTAATTATTAATAATAATTATTATAAATATAAAATATAATTAATCAAATAAAAATAAAAACTATGATAATTTAAGATTTTATAATTATAAATTTATCAAATTATTTAAAATTTAATTTAAATTAAAAATTAAAATTTATATAAATGTATTAATAATAATATTGAGTTATTTAATTAACAATGAGACACCAAGCATATAATTTGTTTATAGATTTTTATAAATACAATACAATAACACTCCAAAAACATTATAAATACAATAATAGGGTTAACATTTAAAATTTTTTAAATTAAATAAAAAAATCAAATTAGTTTTATTTTAAAAGAAGCTCCTAATATACTAATAATACTACTAAAAATTTAGTCAACCAACTAAAAATTTGTAACTTAAAAATGTTTTTCAAATGATTGTTTTCTTTGCAACAATTTTCATAATTTTATTATATAGAAGTTCTCTCTACTCTCTCTCCTTCAGTGTTGGTCAGTTTCAATTTTTCTTCTCTCAGCAATTATGGGTGTTACTTTGGGTAAGGGAACTCATCAAACATCTGAATAAAGGGAAATCTCATTATGCAAGAACCAGGAAATATAGTCACAAAAAGATGTCAACAAGATTTGCAAAAGATCAATTCAGGATATCTACGAACAACTTTAATTGGATTGAAAGAAGTTTATATATAAAGTTGCTAAATTTTATACATTTAATATCCCCTACTTTTCCTTTTTTACAACATTGTCAATTGTAGTATTGTACTCCATTTAAAAAAAATGGAAGACGTTAGATAAGTTTGTATACACTTTTACTAAAAAAGTTTTAACTTTTTATACATTTTGGGTTTTTTTTAAAAAAAAAGTAAAAAAAAAAGTGGGAAAAGCTGGCAGGCTAGACCACCAGCTCGCCTATGAGTAGGGAGGGCCAGGTGGTTGGCCCTATGCTTTGTATGGTAGGCCAACCTGCGTCAGCCCATTTTTTGTTGGCCATAGGCGGGTCGAGCCTGCTCATTTTGCCACCCCTAGTTTTCAATGTTTTATAACTTCAAGGTTTCAATGAATCTGATGGGACTAGATGCTTGGACACCCGTAAGTCGATCACTGCCTTTTCCGTATTTTTTTTTTTGAAAGGCTCAAATATATTGAAAAAAGAAACAAAGTGTTTCTTAGAATACAAAACCGGATAAACACACACCTCCATATCCCATTGGAATATGTTATAAGTTATCCAGCTAAGGCATATTTAATAAACACAATCTAGGATTAGCGAACCAATCCGAGAATACCCACCCCCTATTAAAACCGAAGGAATATGATAGCCATTTCCACGTTATTACCTTTATAGCCATCATAATGTGTACTGAATCCCCCTATATGTTATCAAAGACAATCTGATTCCTAGTAGTCCAGATTCCCCAACAACCAGCCAACCAGAAAACATACCTGCACCTCTTCTTCCGCTTTCCAACCACCCATGAAGCCGAAGAGAGGAAAAGTTGATTCAAATCCCCCGGGATAGGTCCATGGATTCCCAGCCAGCTACATATATTGGTCCACACTGATTGGGCTTTGGCACACATTAAGAACAAATGGTTTCTGCTTTCCATGTCACTTTTGCAGAAGACACAAAGGACCTCGTCTCCTGGAATGTCAACCCCTCTCTTGATTAGATTATCAGTGGTTGGTAATCTATCCAACAATAGTCTCCATGAGAAAGCAATTACCTTGGATGGTAATCTATCCTTCCACATTCGTCCCAAATGGTTGGGTTCCAACTCGGAGAGTCTCGTTGAGTTTTGTTGCGAGCGCAGAGTCGCGTATGCCTCAACAACTGAAAAAACCCCATCCCTACTAGCCCTCCAACTCCATCTATCCACACTATCTTCCACAATCACCACTGACGACAGCACCCTCTGTAAAAGACGGAGCTGATCTTCTTCCCATACGAATAAACCCCTCCTCCATACCCAAGTCCACCCCTCTGTTGCTTGTCTTTTCTGGTTGATAGTGGTGCCCTTATCTGCTGCTAATCCGTATAACCGAGGAAACTTTACATTAAGAGGTCCATCTCCAATCCAATTCTGCTCCCAAAAACAGGTATCCTTTCCATTACCAACTTTTTTAATAACGCTATCCACAAGTCAGTCTAGTTTCACCGCTTTCGGCCCATCAATTGCCCACAGGTCCCTCCACCACTGCGAGGCCGAAGATAAATTCTGCTGTCTTTGATTGAATTTGTATGTCTGGCCATATCTACTCTCCAGCAAATTTGCCCATATTGCATCTTGCTCTGACAATATCCTCCACCTCCACTTTGCAAGCAAACTCAAATTGAAGTTCCATAGACACTTCACCCCCAATCCCCCTTCTTCCTTAGGCCGACATACATTCTCCCAACTCACCCACGCAATTTTGTTCTCCTGGTCACACCCTCCCCACAGAAAGGATCGCTGTATACCGGTGATGACTTTTAAAACTTTCTTGGGCACTTTATAGAATGAGAATAGATAAAGATGGAGGCTAGACAAAACTGAATTTATCATAACCAACCTTCCTGCAAACGACATCTGTTTTGCCCTCCACGTTGCCAGTTTCCTATGGAATTGCTCAATAATTGGTATCCACATTTCTACCTTCCTCGGATTTGCACCCACCGGAATCCCCAAAAACTTAAATGAAGGTAATGATACAAGACAGCCCAAGAACTTTTTTACCGCCCGTATGAATGAGTCTTCTACATTTAAACCATAAAATTGACTTTTGTTATAGTTTACCTTTAGCCCCGATGTCATCTCAAAGGCGCGGAGAATAACCTTCAAATACCAAACTGATTTTAGATCAGCTTCCCCCATCATAACAACGTCATCTGCGTATTGCAAAATTGAGAAGTTTGCCTCATCACCAATATTGAGCTCTTTAAACACCCCTTTCCCAACCGCCGACCTGAACAATCCAGATAGGGCTTCGGCTACCAGAAGAAACAAAAAAGGAGATAGTGGGTCCCCCTGCTTCAAACCTTTCCCCAGCCTAAACTCCTCCGTTGGACTCCCATTCACTAGGATAGAAACATGACTATTCATGACAATACTATGCACCCACTTTCTCCATGTGCTCCCAAACCTCATCCTGGCCAACATATAATCCAGAAACTCCCAATTCACCGAATCATACGCCTTTTGGAAATCCACCTTAAGCATAAAAACATGATTTCTTTCTCCTCTTAGCCCAGTCGACTATCTCATTTGCTACCAGAACCCCATCCAGGATCGATCTACCAGGCAAAAAGGCTGACTGGCACTTAGAGATTAAGTGCCCCATAACTTTCTTCATTCTCAATGACAGCAGTTTAGATACAATCTTTTGCACGCTTGAAATTAAAGAGATTGGTCTATACTGTACTAACCTGTCCGGACTTACCACCTTGGGAATGAGTGTAAGAAAGGATGAGGTAGCTGCTCTTGGGAGAACACCTGACTGATGGAATTCTTGTACTGCCTTGACGACATCTTCCCCTATTATATCCCAACATGATTGATAGAAATGAAATCCAAAACCATCAGGGCCTGGACTTTTCCCACCCTCACATGCCCAAACCGCCTCCTTTATTTCCTCTGCTGAAAACAACTCTTCTAGGCTTTGATGCTGCTGTTCATTCAACTGATTAAAGAAGCGAGGTACTATTCTTTGACGCTGCCTTTTCCGTATACCTTGGCTCTTCTTTGATATTTCTGGAAAATCAAAGAAGCAAGGTACTATTTCCCGTAGTTCATCTGAGGCTGAGTACCGAACTCTAGCAAGTATAGTCTGCAAATTGCAGTGTCTGATTTCTTTAGTGGCTGATTTCTTTGCTTGAAGAGTTTGTTATTCCCTTCGTCAAGTCTACAACATTATATTGTGATAATAGATCTGCCAATCTAGTCTTCCATAAGCGCACCAAGCATAAAAATTTATTATCATCTTGTCCTAGAAAATGTGCAAATGGGTCTTGTCAAACTTATTCTCATCTCTTTAGCAATCAACTCGCCAATATCTATAACTAGGCTCTCTCTCCGATAGCTTTCAAGTTCCTGTATGTTAAGCTTGCATGAATGACATTAATTCCAGCTTGAGGGGGCATCGTAGCTAGTTTAGTTAGTTAACTAGTCTAGTTAACTTAGTTAGTTAATGAACCATAATTGTTTAATTGTTGGTTAATTGGTATATGTTACTCTCTAACTAACTTGGTAGCTAATACATTTAGATATTTTGATTGATCAAATAAGGATGAGATTTATTGACCTTTCTTTCTCTGTTTTCTCCCGATTTCATCTTCTCTTCTTTGTGCTTCATTTTCTTCCGTAAGCATGGATTCTGTTTGTGTTGATAATAAATGCAACACAATCGCCAAGTTTAAGCCACAAAATGAAAACCACACCGAGAAAAAGGAGTTCATTATAAGGAGATTTTACTCGTACAACAAAAAATTGCGGTACACATTTATCGATTAAGCTATAGAGACAAGAGAGAAAGATCTGAGAGGGGGAAAAAAATGCTTGTTATATGAATAATTCATTTCAATTATACATAGTCAAAAAAGCACAAAATTCTATGGCGCGATCAAAATATTGTACAGCAAAAACTAAATCCATGGCGTGAAAACTTGTTTCTACCTGTTTCCCTTTCCTTTTACGACAACACAATTTGTCAAGAAACAAGTCCTTAAGAAGACTGCTGGCATGCATGGATGTGTTGTCTTCATCTCAAATAGAATTCGATCAGTTATTCTGTTCAAATACCCTCCTTAATTGATTGCATGGTTTTTTTTACCGACCGACAGAATATATATTGGAATGAGACACCAAATAAAAACCACACAAATGAGGTTCTGACAACATAAAACAAGCACTGAGGTACCAAGATAACCTAAACTTTACCAAAAGCAAATTAACCACTCCACGGCAGCTCCATATCATATCTTTGTTCCCAATTGAACTATAATTACTATAGCCGGGCTAGTAAATTAACACATCAAAATCGAAAGCTATAGTTCACATTGACCCACCGTGAATTCAGCATATGATTTTCATATTTAGAAATTATAGAAACTAATTAGTAATACATGGAACTGATATGACACATGATCATCCGCCAAGTTACATTTTATCAATTCCTGTATGTGCTTTGCACCTTTCCATGAGTGTTTTTAATATAATAATAGCAAGAGTTTGAAGAGTTTGTTTTCAACGGTTACAGAAATTCTTTGTCACTTTCTCAAGTGCTATGCCAGTGAGCCAGTCAAAAAAGAGCATTTTGGTAACAATCCGACAAAATCAGAGCATCTTTCCAACATCTGTCCCTGTTTCCCTTTCAACCGTTTGTGTTCAAACACCAATCTCAAAGAAGTCAAGGTGCAGTTTCGTAATTACGTTCAACCCCATGCCCAATTCCATGCTTTCTACCATTCCATCTATTTAAGCACGCACGCATCCCTCTCTCTCACGTCCAACCTATCCTCTTCAAATAGTATTTCCAAGAATTCATCATCCCTCTCTTCCTTTGTTTGCTTCCAATTCAATTCTTCTCTACACTCAATTCATTTTGACCACAAGCATCGTCGTCACAAAAAACTAAGTACTCCTCCAATTATGATAGTTAGGTACGTCATAATACCTTTTCATTATCCATGCCACTTTTGCAAATTCTCTTCTAAGTTCATATCTTGCCGCATGCAAAATGTCCCTTAACATCAACTGACTCATATGAAATTAATGCTAGTTAGAAGTCAAACTCATCACTCATGGCCACCTGCAAAAGCTGTATATATGTTTTTCATTTTTGTTGCAAGTAGACATATATTCCTTTGTCTTTTTTCAAAATATGTAGACATAAAAAAGGAAATCCACAGTACTTTAATATACATTCTTTCTTTCAGCCCATGATTATTTTAATTGACATATATTGAACTTTGATCAATGATCACTAACATAATTAAAAAGTTACGTTAATCATGTTGTGCACTTTTTACAGCTTGGGATCCGAGGAGTTAAATCCAAGCCAGATAGAAGACTGAACTACTTCAAAAAACAATAAAACTCATCAGGAAGCTATAGACATGGCCAAAGGATTTTCAACGTCTTCAAAGACAAAATCCATGAAATTTATATGCCTCTTCATGTTCATGCTCAATTTCCAGTTATCCCATGGAGTACAAGAGGTTGAGCTTCTGCTATCCTTCAAAGCTTCTCTCAACGATCCACTTCACTTTCTCTCCAACTGGGACACTTCCTCTGTCGCCATCTGCAAGTGGCATGGCATCACCTGTAACAACAACAACAACAACGTTAACTCTTCCCACGTTAACGCTGTGGTGGTCACAGGAAAAAACATAACCGGCGAGGTTTCCTCTTCCGTTTTTCAACTTCCACACATCACAAACCTCGACCTTTCCAATAATCAGTTTGTTGGGGAAATCAATTTTAACTACCCTATAAATTCTCTGTCTCAACTTCGTTACCTTAACCTCAGCAACAACAACCTCACGGGTTCTTTGCCTCAACCCTTGTTTTCGGTGCTTTTTCTGAACCTTGAAACTCTTGATCTCTCCAACAACATGTTTTCGGGGAGCATACCCTACCAAATTGGATTGCTTTCTAGCCTAAGGTATCTTGATCTCGGAGGAAATGTTTTGGTGGGAAAGATTCCAAATTCTATCACCAACATGACCAGTTTGCAATACCTTACGTTGGCTTCAAACCAGTTAGTAGATAAGATACCAGTAGAAATTGGCGTCATGAAGAGCTTGAAGTGGATTTACTTGGGCTACAACAACCTTTCAGGTGAGATACCAAGTGGCATTGGAGAGTTACTCTCTTTGAATCACCTCGATCTTGTTTACAACAACCTCAGTGGACCTATTCCTCAATCTCTCGGACACCTCACCGAGCTTCAATATCTCTTCCTCTACCAAAACAAGCTAAGCGGTCCAATTCCCCTATCCATTTTCGAACTGAAAAAGCTCATTTCACTGGATCTAAGTGATAACTCTCTTTCGGGTGAGATTTCTGATCGTGTGGCTCAGCTACAGGGCCTGGAGATTCTCCACCTTTTCTCAAACAACTTCACTGGGAATATTCCAAAGGCTGTTGCATCTATGGCTCGGCTTCAGGTTCTTCAGCTATGGTCAAACGGATTAACAGGTGAGATTCCTGAGGAACTAGGGAAGCATAGCAACCTCACGGTTTTGGACCTCTCCACCAACAAGCTCACAGGGAAGATTCCCAACCACATATGCGACCATGGTAGTCTTTTCAAGCTTATCCTCTTCTCCAACTCTTTAGAAGGAGAAATCCCAAAAAGCATAACCTCTTGCAGAAGCCTACGAAGAGTGAGACTCCAAAACAACAAGCTCTCGGGAAAACTACCATCCGAGTTGACCACCCTGCCTCAGGTATACTTCTTTGAAATCTCTGGCAACCAACTTTCTGGAAGGATCGATGACAGAAAATGGGATATGCCGTCGCTTCAAATGCTCAGTTTGGCTAACAACAACTTCTCAGGAGAAATCCCAAACTCTTTTGGGACTCAAATTCTGGAGGACTTAGACTTATCACATAACCAATTCTCAGGTTCTATTCCAATTGGTTTCAAAAGTTTGTCAGAACTCGTCGAATTGAAGCTCAGCAATAACAACCTCTTTGGTAAAATCCCAGAGGAAATATGCTCCTGCAAGAAGCTCGTTGCCTTAGACTTGAGTCACAACCAGCTCAGTGGTGAAATTCCGATTAAACTCTCCGAGATGCCGGTTCTCGGCCTCCTTGATCTGTCCGAAAACTTATTCTCCGGCGAGATTCCGCAGAATTTGGGAAGCGAGGAGTCTCTCGTTCAGGTAAACATATCACACAACCATTTCCACGGAAGTTTACCTTCCACCGGTGCTTTTCTTGCCATCAACGCGAGTGCAGTTACCGGCAACAACCTCTGTGACAGTGACGGTGACGGTGACGCCTCAAGCGGTTTGCCACCGTGCAAAAATAACAATCAGAACCCAAATTGGCTCTTCATTATGCTGTGTTTTCTACTAGCGTTGGTTGCGTTCGCAACAGCTTCTTTTCTGGTGTTTTACGTTCGTAGGAGAAAGAAGTTGGCGAGGGTGAGAAGAGTGGAAAACGAAGACGGAATGTGGGAAGTGGAGTTCTTTGATTCGAAAGCGTCGAGGTTGATCAATGTGGAGGACGTTTTGTCAGCGGTTAAAAAAGGAAAAGTTGTGTCCAAAGGAAGGAACTGGGTTTCGTACGAAGGGAAGTGCATGGAGAATGACATGCAGTTCGTGGTGAAGGAAATCAATGACTTGAATTCTCTTTCTATGAGTTTGTGGGAAGAGGTTGGGAAGATTCATCACCCCAATATCGTTAACCTTATTGGGATGTGTAGGTGTGGAAAGAGAGGGTACTTGGTGTACGAGCACGACGAGGGGAAGAAACTAAGCGAAATTGTCAACAGTTTGAGTTGGCAACACCGTTGCAAAATTGCTGTTGGCGTTGCAAAAGCGCTTAAGTTCTTGCATTCTCCTGCTTCATCCATGGTTTTGGTTGGAGAGGTGTCGCCGGAGATAGTTTGGGTTGACGGTAAAGGCGTCCCTCGCCTTAAGGTCACACCTCCAGTAGTGCCATGTTTGGATCTCAAGGGTTTCGTTTCTTCACCCTACGTTGTTCAAGGTACTTACTTAATCACTAGTTAATTAATTATGGTTGTCGCATTTTCATAGGATAGTTTGGTGTCAAGTTGATGAATACGTACATATCAGTCTTATGTTATGTTATAGCATAATATATAGCTTAATGTTTTGTGGTTGGATCCAAGTGAGTGATGGTGATTAATTATACGTTTTCAGAAACAAGAGAGAGGAAAAATGTGTCGGAGAAGAGTGAGATATATGGGTTCGGAGTGATGCTGATTGAATTACTGACGGGAAGGAGCGCCATGGACATAGAAGCTGGCAATGGCATGCACAAGACCATTGTAGAGTGGGCCCGTTATTGTTACTCAGACTGTCATCTTGACACGTGGATAGATCCTGTGATGAAGGGTGGAGATGCATTGAGCTATCAGAACGACATCGTTGAGATCATGAATCTAGCACTGCATTGTACCGCAACTGATCCCACTGCAAGGCCATGCGCAAGAGACGTACTCAAAGCCCTAGAGACTGTTCACAGAATCACTTTTTGTTGAGCTTTTTCACCACTCAAAACCTCAACTCTCTCATGAGCTTTCTCTGACCTATGCTTATAGTTTTTGTTCTCTCCTTTTTTCGCTTTTTTATTTTGAGTTTTCACTTTTTGCCCTTTCTTTAATCCATAATTTGTTTAAGGTTTTAGTTTAGCATAAGTAAGTTGTTGATCGAAGGATTGCTAGGGAAATGTTTGCTTGATATTTTACATAAGGGCATGCTTGACATACTGCTGATGAGTGTAAAAGTAAATGTAAATAAATTGAATGTGATTAATAATTAATTATGTGAGAGCAGGACAATATCTATGTAATTTGTATTTCTCATTACATCAACACTTTTTTTTTTAAGAATATATAAATATACATCACCCCGATATATTTTTTTTATAGGCACGTGAACACCTCATGATAGTAGACTCTGAAAAAGAGAAACAAAATATAGATAATGTTAGTGTTAATAATGTGAGATCGCTTATAAATAAATAAAATTATTTTTTCTATAAAGCAAATGTTAATAATGTTAGATTTTCTTAATAATAAAGATGGAATCTACCATTTTTTCTTTTGTCAGTCCATAAAAAACTCACAAGAAAGTTATAACTATAAGATGATTGATGTGGGATAAGTGAAAAATTCATCAAATTAAATCACCTTATATTTCTTAAAAAATAGCTATTTTAAATATAATTACTTTTTATTATCTCTTGCCTAATTGGTACAGTACTCCTTCCTATTTCCGTGCTTTCCCCCAACAGCTGGATATATCTATTTTATAGCTATTTTCTCCCACTTTTTGTGGGATCTCTACACTTTCTCTAACCCCATTAGCTGGTTATTATCTGTGTTTTTGTTTTAGTAGGTAGATGCTCTTTCTTGGTAGGTGTTTTATTTCCTGGTTTTGCATTCTAACTAAAGCAAATTTTAGACACACGAAAAGAAAATATATATTTATAACTTTGGAAAAAATCATAATGATTAATCAAGATTAAAAGTTGGTTTCTTTATGATTAAAAAAATCATATGTATTTCTTTTTTAATTTTAATAATTGAAATAAAATTCAATTGTCTTGATATTCATTATTCTTATTTTTCCTAACAACCAAATTTGGAGTTATTTGATATATGTATGTATTAAGTGTTAGAAGTTATTTAAAGGATTACTTAATTTTATCTTTTAATTTTAATTTTTCATGATTTCATCTAAATGTTAAAATTTATACTTTTCACACTCATAATAAAGGTTTTCTCATTAATTAAGTTAAAAGAAAATGGGTCATTTTAAAGAAATTATCTCCTTTGGACTTCTTTTATATAAACCACACCTATGTTTTATCAAAAGCAAAAGCCTCTTACATGCATCTTAATATTCATATATTTATAAGAAAGAGTATAATTATTATAAATAAGAGTTTTATATTTTAATTATAAATTTTTATTTATATGATTTTAACAGTATCAAGCAAATAAATTTAGCATAGATAAAAGATCACTGTGATTGAATAAAACTTTTTTTACTAATATTATTTACTAATTAAACTCTTATCCTAATTATATACTTATTACTTGAGCTTAAAATCATTAATTAAATTGAAATGGCCTGCATTAGTTATTTTAAGACTCAGTTGTAATGAAATATTTTAAATAACTACTCACGGACAACTAACTAAATTCTTTTATTTAGAATAATGAAAAATAAAGTATTGAAGTGATTATGAAATGGCTTCAGGTTATGTAATAAATTATAGTGCTGTTAAAGTTATTTTTCCATTCTCATAAAAAAATATAATTCTGATTTTTCTGGGTTATAGTTTGAAAGAGTTGGATGTTAATTTAAAAAAGAACGAAAACACGGTACTGTATATGCGAACCCCATATGGGAATGGAAGCAAAGAGTTTCCTACATCATGATCACAGAAATCGGAAAGTGAATCTTTATACCAGAGTGGAAGCGCAACAACAACACTCATTTTGTGGGTCCACACTTCATTTATTCATTACGGGTTTAATGATATTTTTTTGTCACTTTGTCCAACACTCTGCAAAAATTAGCTACAGAATATAGAGCCAAAAAACAAAGCAAAAGAACTGCATTATGCCAATAAGAGTACAATCACGCAAATCAAAGCTGCATGCAGAAACTCAGTTTGATAGAGAAAGAAGCAACTCAAGACTCACTTCCATTCACCTATATATATGCCTTTTCCGCTCACTAATATCCCAAAAGCCAAGAGAGGGCTTTATTAATTTACATACTAAATACAGGCCTTTTTTCTGCTCTCTTTTTTTCATCTTATTTTCCCATCTTAGCAACTGTATATTCCTTTTCTTTTTTCGTCCATCTTCGTTATTTCTCTTTTGTGCATTAGTGAGAAATTGTAATAATATGCACCAGATATTATATTCGAAATTTCGTAATGTGATTGTATTTTGAAGGATAAAAAAATTGCCTAATTTAATCCAGAGGATGTACGGATCTAACTTTGATAAGAGATTATATGAATTACTGAAGCTTTATAAGGAGCCATATTTGTAATATATAACGTGAGACTGAGAGACACATCTAAATTTATAAATAGTTTATTGTAAAACATTAATGTTACATTTGGTATTGCTGCAACCTAATCATGCAATCACATTCAACGTTCGGATTGTCATAATAATACAATCACAAAATCTAACCCGCAGACAGACATTGAACAGAAACTTTTGATATTAAATACAATGATAAGGCGACGCATTTATTCTTTTTTGGTTTGAATGCGTACTGTAAATGAGACCTTTAGCGAGGTTATGATTATAGGACTGATAAAAGATATTGATTAGATTTTTTTTGCTTCTGGGAGACTCGATCTCTTTCTTTTTTCTGTTCATGATGCAAGTTTGAATCTATGATACTGGCTGTACATGCACAATCACTGCTTATCGGGGTCTTGGTCTCCTTTCATACACAACAAACTTAAATCATACTCAAACGTCGGATTTATTTTCTTCTTTTTGCTAATTGTCTCTCACTTGGTTGCAAATATGGACCCATGCTAAGACCGGCCGTCACCATTTGATTATCCCTATTTCCTAATTATCCCTTTTTTTACTTTACCACCAATTTTATAGTCACATGTAAACAGACTCGTCGTACTATTTATAAGATAAAAATAGTTACGTTACTTGTAACTGCAAAAAAAAATAAAAAAATAAAAAAATATAGTTACTTGTGGTCCTATGGTTTTATTATTATGTTACGAATTATTTTTAAACTAAACTATTCCTTATCAAATTAGGAGAAATACGGGATTGTTAATTAGAGGTAATAATGAGAGGTTGTATTAATTAAAAGAGATTAGTATTAGAGTAGCTTACCGCCATACATACTCACACCCACACACACTCACCCATTCACACACGGCTACGCACACATTTGAAAAAACTATATTAACCATAAATTATTGATCTTATAGATAATAATTGAAGTAATATACAAAAAAATTCACACACATTTCAAAAAACTATATTAACCATAAGTTATTGATCTTATAGATAATAATTGAAGTAATATACAAAAAAGTTGTATTTTAGCAATGTATAGTATTTCATATTTTTATATGATTTTCTTTTAAAATACTATTAAAATTGAATTTAGAGATGAAAATAAAACTGCTACAATTAAAAGGGGCGGATAATTAAAAGAAAAAATTACTCATTTACTATTAATACTTGTATTAATTTTACCATTTATTCTCTATAGATAAAAACAACTCATTTTACTTTATACATATAATTTTGAATCTTTTAATTACTTTCTATTACAAGAAATAAAATGTAAAGCTAGCTAATACAAATATAGGAATAAAGAAATTTAAAATTTTACTTGCAACAAGGGATTTTAATAACTTGCTAGGTTGTGATACAGGATTATTATGAATTGACAGGGTATACTCTCCCCTTTACTTGATGATTTGTTGCAATTGTTTCACATGACTAGATTATGGGTGGTACATAAATTCAAAAGAAAAATTAGATATCTCTTTTGTTATGTTGTTTGCTGAGCTATTTGGATATTTAGAAACTTCATATTGTTTAATAATAAAATTTTGGAGTCTTTGAATGTTTTGTCTTTTACATCCAACATACTTCATGAAAATGATTATTGTACCATTTTGGTTTTGGTAGGCGGCATGCTTACTGAGATTGGTGTAGCAATCATTTATTATGTTCATAAAACATGTAGTCTAATTATGTGTTCTGTAAGTACGTAGTCTAACTTGATAGAAAGTAGGATACATTGTTTAGTACCTTGTTGATATCTAAGATGTGATGAATATTTTGAACTCTTTTGCTTGATGTACAGTAAAATGATTTGTTTCGTTGATAATATATATATATATATATATATATATATATATATATATATATATATATATGATATACAAGTTTCTTGCTTTCAGAAAAAAACTTTAATAATAATCTTCATAGCTAATGGATAGTTGTTTAATATTCGTTGTTCTCTGTTGCAGTTTAAGAATGTGTGAAATATGTAAAAAAACACTCTAATACTCAAGTGTGCATAGACCTTCATGAATATAGTAAAGAATAAGAGTAATATTTCTAAAGAATCTCATTCCTATTTATACGATTATTAATGGACATTAGAAAAGATTTACAAATCTTTACATTGATGGATGATTATAATATATATTATCTAGTTCTTAATCTTTCAGTGTTAAGTAATTATTAGTTTGGATTTGAAATATTTATCCTGTTAGAATTTATTGTAAAAAAATGACTAGTTATTGAATTATCAAATCAATTATTTAAGGAGTTGCTATATATATAAATAACGTGCAAAGTGATAAATATAGTTGTGTAGCACATTTTAGCAGAGGATAGTATGGGAGTTTTTTAAACAAGGCTAATTCATTGACCTGAATTATACTGCATATATATTTATAGTGCTTTCAATTTCACCGACCTACTGTGTGTCAGTTAATAATAAAAATATTTTACAACATTCAGTAACTTTCTAAAACTTATTTCTACATCATTCATGAGTTATTTATTAATCTTTCTAGATTTATCTTTTTTATCTTTCTAGAATTATCTATTTATTTCCTAAAATTTGTATTGCAATTTTAACATCTCTTCTTGATGCAAATTTCGCAACTCCAAGCATATTTTGTAGTTACTTAAATTTGGCTATTGGTAGTGCCTTTGTGAATATATTTGCAACTTGATCTTCAATTTGCAATACTCAATTTGAACAGGCTTATTTGTTTGTGTTTCTCTAATAAAGTGATACTTGATACCTATATGTTTCACTCGGTGATGGTGAACTGGATTCTTCGTCATTGCTAGTACTAACTTGTTGTCGCAATAGATTATAGTTGACCCTTCTTGTTTTTCACTCATTTCTTCAAGTATTCTTCGTAGTCATATTGCTTGACTTGTAGTTTTTGTAGTTGCTACGTACTTTGCTTCTGCTATAGATTATGTTGTTGTTTCTTACTTCTTTAAGGCCCAAGAGAAAAATCTTGATCCTAATGAGAAGGCATATCCCAGTGTACTCTTTATGTCATCCAAGGATCCTACCCAATCACTATCGATGTAGCTAATCAACCTTGAGTATGTCATGGTTTCATACCATATACCAAATCCCTTCATTCCTTATAGATATCTCAGAATTTTTTTGTTGCTCTATAGTGAATTTGGCTTGGTTGTTTAATAAATTTTGATAGAATACATGTGGCGTACATGATATTTGGTCAGGTAATTGTGAGATATAATAAACTTCTTATCAAACTCCATATAATGCATTAACTTCTGGTGCTCCATCAACTTTTTGAAAATTCTCATTTGTTATTAGTGGAATAGTGACAAATTTGCATACATACATCTTGAACTTCTTTAGCAAAGTTTCAATATATTTCTTTTGAGGGATAAATATTCCTTCCTTTTGTTGACTTACCTCGATGCCAAGGAAGTAATTTATCAAGGCAAGATCAGTCATTTCGATTGTTTTCATCATATCTTCTTTGAATTCCTTCATCATCTTTATATTACTACCTGTGTAGATAAGAACATCTACGTATAAGGAAACAATGAGAGTATCATATTGTCCTTATGTCTTGATGTATAATGTTGGCTCACTCTTGATCCTTCTGAAGCCTTGATTTGTTAGTAGCCTTTAACAACTAATCTAGCCTTATGTTTTGTATAGTACCATTGGGATTTAGTTTTGCCTTGTAGACCTACTTAACTCCCACGATATCTTTTCCATGTGGGCAATCTACGAGGTCCCAAGTATTATTCTTTTCTAATTTTTATTTCTTCTTCCATTGTCTTGATCCATACATCTTCTTTTAATGTTTCTTCATAGCATTTAGGCTCAAGTATAGCCATGTTACGTGTTTCATATATATCCACCAAATATCTAACTATTCTTAGAGTAGACTCTGTGGAAGAATCTTGTTGTTGTAAAGGTGAAGAAGGCGTACCGAATTCTTCTGCCATTTTTTGAATTTCTTGAGGTTTCTCCAATGGAACTAGAATATTCCTTCTCACAATGGTTTGTTCTTCTCAGTCCCAAGAAGCATTTTCATCAATTTCAACATCTCGAATAATGGTAAGTTTCTTTGTTTGCAGGCTACAGATTCTATAGCCTTTTGATTGTGCAAGAAGATTCCTTATATAGTCTTATCTTCTAGTTTGTGCCTCTTTTGATCTAAAGCATGTATATACAAATAAATCTAAATACTCTTAGATGCTTAGCTGATGGCTTTCTTCCACTCCAAGCTTCAATTGGAGTCTTGCCTTGAATTTCCTTAGTTGGACATCTATTGAGTATGTAGCCTACAGTGTAGACAGCTTCCACCCAGAATGGGTTAGGTAAGCCTTTCTCCTTTAACATTAATCTAGTCATCTCCATGGCTGTGTGATTCTTACTTTAAAAGACACCATTTTTTTGTGGAGAATATGTAATTGTAAGTTGTCTCTTAATGCCTTCGTCTTCACAAAACTTATCAAACTAGTGTGAGTTGCATTCTTTTCCATGATCACTTCTTAGTACTTTTATATGTCATTCGCTTTGTTTATCAAATAGAACTTTAAACTTCATGAATATTCCAAAGACTTCTAATTTTTCTTTAAGGAAATAAACCCAGGTCATTCTAGAAAAATCATCAATGAAAAGGATGAAATACTTGTTATTGAGTGACGATGTCTTCATCAATCTGCAAATGTTTGTATGGATCAACTCTAATAACTCTTTGACTCTCCATGCTTTGTCAGTTGAAAAAGGTAATATATGTTGCTTCCCGAAAAGGCATCATCCACAAGCTTCATTATTTTTCGTTAAGTACAACAAACCTATCATCATATTATTTTTGGTATAGCAACTTCAATGCTTGAGTGTTAAAGTGGAAAAATCGCCTATGCCACAACCATGAATCATCAACTTGGACTTTCATGGAAATTTTGCTACTGTATTTTGAAGCTCATAAGCAAACTTCTATTTCTCTTTTCCATTTTAACTCGAGCTATCTCCTAGGTCTTGTTATGGTTATCATAAATTGTGTCGGTATCTCCTTCGAAGTGAAGAGTGTAGCCTTTCTCCATCATTTGGCCAATGCTCAAGAGATTTTCTTTAATATTAGGGACTAATAAAGACATCTTTAATGAATCTCGTACCTTTCTTTGCCTCCACCATGACAATGCCTTTGCCTTTTTACTCCACCATGGTGTCGTTTCCTAATCAAACTTTTAAATTTATGGAATTATCGATATCCTTGAAAATAATTATATCTTTAGCCATGTGATTGCTGAATCCGCTATCCAAGTACCATTTTCCTCCTGATTCAGCACCGGAATCTCGAGTAACATAAAATAGATGTTGCTCATAGTTCTGTTCTTCAATGAAATTTTCTTTATGCTTATTTTTGTTGCGACAATTTTTCTCAATATATCCGAATTTCTTGCAAAAATTACATTATGGCTTTCCACGATGGCAATAGTCCTTCTCTGAGTGACTTGTCTTTTTGCAGATGTCACATGGAGGATATTTTTCTTGATTTGGCTTGAAGAAATTTCTAGAATTCTCTTTATTTCTAGAAACTCCTCCATTTTTCTTTTCATTATTCTCTTTATTTTGAGATTGTAATTTAAGCTTAGATTGAAAGGCATTTTCAATAGAATCGTCATCATGTCTTTTCAATCTTTGCTCATATGCTTCAAGAGGGTCCATGAGTTCTATCACCAATAAAGTAGACAAATCTTTGATTTGTTCTATTACAATTACAATAACATCATACTTATGAGAAATAGTAATTAAAATTTTCTCCACAATTTTCTTGTTAAGAATTCCTTCCCCGTAAGTTTTCATTTGATTAACTATTTCTTTTATTCTAGAATAATAGTCTTTAATAGCACGTACCTGAGCAATGTCCTCGAATTCTTCCTGTAGAGTATTTCATGCTTCTTTAGCACTTGTGAAACCCATTATTCTCAAAAAGATTATGTCTACAACTGCTTGTTGTAGAAAATATAATGCCCTTGAAACTTTCTGCTTGTTTTCTTTCAACCTTTTTTTTCCTAAGCTGCATTAAGAGTTGAAATGTCTGCGGAATAGAAAGTCCTTCTTCTATCATGTCCCACAAGTCTTGAGAATTGAAAAATGTATTCATTTTAATGCTCCAATAATCAGAACTTTCTTCGGTAAAAATAAGAATAGGAACAGACGAAGATGAAATAGTAGTAGTCATAAGTTATTTGAAAATTTTTAGAATGTGGTGTGGAGGATAGTAGAATATTTTTAGAAAAAGGTGGGTAATATATCTACGCCAGTGGATGACCGAACATAGTTCTAATGCCACTATTAGAATTTTAGGAGTGTAAAAAGATGACTAGTTATTGGATGATGAATTGTCAAATCAATTATTTAAGGAGTTGTTATAAACCAAAATTTTATCCTATTTTTATCATGATTAATATATGTTTGTAAGGAAAAAATTGCATATTTGTTGGCAAAACTCACTTTTTAGTGTTTATTCTTACTTTAGACAAATACTTAAGAAACAGGAAGAAAAAAGGGACAAAATTGAGCATTTTCAGAGCAATTATTGAGGATCTAGGTCGGCACGGTCATGCTTCATTTTAGCACAGTTGTGCTAAGTCAACACAACTCAAAAAGTCAAGAAGCACAGTCACACTTGGAAGCAGCACGGTCACATTGTGATCACAAAAATATGAGTACGACTGTGCTGAACAGTAACACAGTTGTGCTACTCAGGCCTCGAGAAAGACATAAAAAAAGTTGAAACTCTATTATAAATAGAGAATAGAAGACACAATCGTTTTGGCTCAAAATAGTAGATAGATTTGTTACCTAAGAGGCAAAGAAAGGCGAGAAAGTTTTGGGCTTGAGGCAATTCAGAGTGTTTCACACAATAATTATTTATTCATTTCATGTACTTTGCTATTAAAAGGATGTTTGGTTGTGCATTACTCATGTCTGGCTAAGCCCCTTTTTCTAGGGTTGTGAGGTAATTCTTTGTAATTTCCCTTTGCATTTTACATGATTATTTGATGTTGTTCAATGATTAATTAACTTATCTGTTTTATTAGTTACATCTTAATTGTTTGAATAGTCATGATCGTTAATGTTTAAACAATCAATTTGGGAAGTAATTAGGTTATTGTCTTGGTAAAATCGACCAAATTCATCAAGCAAACTTTCGATTAGATAAAAAAACTGGTCTTAATTTGGAATCTTATTTATCAAACTAGAACAAATTAGAATTATAGTGTGTTGTGAATGATTAAATTTACTACAACATCATAATAATTTGATTGGTAATAATTGAATGAAAAAGAATGAGATTGCTTAATAAATATAAAACAAAAGCATTGTAGTAAAATCACAACCCTAAATCTTAGTTCATTGTTGTGACTCACTCATTAATTAAACATTAATTCATTTAATTGTTCTTTTACTTTTAAATTAAATTAATTGAAAATAAAATTTAGTCTTTTAGATACAATAATCAAACTTAAATTTACTATTACTAATGCGTAAAATATATTTGTCTTTGAACGATGATATTTTACGTGTCAATCTGTTATATAAATAGGTGCAAAGTGATAAAATAGTCGTGTAGCACTTTTTAGAAACAGGATAGGAAGAGAGTTTTTGAAACCAGGCTAATTCATTGACTTGAATTGTACTGCATACATATTTATAGTGTTTTCCATTTCACCGACTTACTGTGACAGTTAGTAATAAAAATATTTTACAAGACTATGTAACTTTTTAAAACTTATTTCTACATCATGCATGAGTTATTATTAATATTTCTAGATTTATCTTTTTAATTACTCTCAATTTTCTAACACAAAATCCTAATTTCTAGAATTATCTATTTATTTCCTGAAATTTGTATCACAATTTTAACAATCCTTTCGAGAGAGATGTCTAAGATCGGAAGTATGCGTCGGGTATCCCATGGAACAGTCCTTACAAGAGAGGTCCCTACCCACGGGTACAGAAATAAAATAAGCTATTTTAATTTACATGGTAAAAATTAAAATTAACACAAATATAAATGATAAATGAATACTTTCTAATTAAAAAAAGATAAGAGAGTTTGAGATGATTGTGAGATATTTTTAACGAATTATAAAAGAAGTATGCAAAGTGCATCTACAAAGAAAAAGAAAGAGAGTACTATTGAATTGAAAAATAAGAATAATGATACCTGCTTCTGAATTATATAATTTAATATGTAGCAGCAGTAGTATACAAAGAACAGGAATTGGGGAAAGGAGATTTGATCGCATAATTATGTACCCTAGACCAAATACATTCCTTAAGATGTCTTTCTAATTTCTTGTGGTATAGTAAGTTGCTATAAGCACTCTATGGACTCCAGAGTACTAATCCTTATCTTAATTTAGGTAAGTGTGATTAAGCACTAAATGCATTCCACTTAGTGTGTAAAAGTAGTAGTACATTGGGGATCTTCCCAACCAAGCCAGACCACAAACTTTCTTGTGACCCACATTCCTTCCATGTTATGATGATAGTGCTGAGAGTTGTCTTCCTTTTAATAAATTTTCCCTAATTCCTTTTTACTCCTTTTCTTTTAAATTTAAACAATTTATTTCTCATGTATGGCCTCTATGTAATGATGATTGTGCGAGAATCCTTTTCTCTTTTGTTCAGTCAGAACTCTTGGAGGGTTTCCACAGTTAGAAGATTCCATCAGTAAAGATGAGTCTAAGCATAAAAATATAAAACTAGATGACATTATGAGGGGCAAACCAGCTCAGTCAGGCTGGCATGGATATAATCTTCTGCAATGTTTGTTTTTCTCAAAAGCCCCCCAAGATTTCAATTATAGCCCTCGGAGACCATGCAAAAGGTTATTTGGCTTCATTCTTTCAAGTCAAAAAAGCCCCTTTTCCTGATTTTTTTTTTTTTTTGCTAAAGTCTTCTTCTTTGCTAGTATGAAGTGTTTGAATTGTTAATGTCTTGGCATTTTTCTCTTCTTTTCTTACTTTGTAGATCACAACAAACTCAATTTCCATGTATGCTTCTTTCATAAAAGACAGCTGGCTTTTGTTTTCAGACTTTAATGTACTTAATGATAATACTGGATCCACGTGCAACCCATCGGATATTGCACACAACCACCCACTTGACACAATTTATGGAGTTCAAAGTGGGGAAAAGGGGTTACCTAGTGCTATTGAGTATTGACCCATGCATTACAAAAGTTCAAGTCTGAAAGCTATAGCCATTCTTGAGCGTGAAACTAAGCATGGTACGAAACAGGAAAAGGGATACTTAGACACTGTAGTGAGGTAGTTAAGCAAGCACTCAACATCTAATTAGAGAAAGCTGCTTAGAGAATTTAGAATATGCTAATGCTGCTATATGTATGCTCACAACGTTGTCACATTTATGTATGAGGCTAAGTAGACATTGAACATTTGAAGACATAAGGGCCTGGGGGTGATAACTTGGTGTTAAAACTTAAAACTAATTAGTAAATAAATGAACATTGAAAGATTTCAACATTGACTTTGTTGAGCATGTAGCAGGAGTCTTACTTAGCCGAAATGCATATTGATACGCCAATTATTGTGTCTTTCGCTTAATCCGATGTAGCGAATGGAATGGTCAGACAGATCTTGCTTTGTTTAAATCTAGTCTATTCAAAGTAGGGATGTAGTCATTCTATAGTAATGAATCTAAAAGATACTTTACTTTTGTCACTAATTTAAACTTTATTCCATAAGACCTTGGATTGTGTCTAATTCGTTAATGTGGTGCTGCGTCAAAGATCACATCAACCCCTACCACCTCAAAAAACGAAAGACACTTTCAGTGAACTATGGGGTCGATTTCCTTTTCAATTGACATTAACTATGGTAAAGTAAAACACAAACAAGTGCCCTTTTCTTATGTATGCCCGGTTATCCTAACCTACTCTTGAGTTAAACTAGGCTTCGCTCAGTTGTATCTTACATGTATAAACTATATATATATACTGTCCAACTGTGGATGAATAACTTTAGACAACCAGAGAAGTAGTTTTATTTAAAGAGCTTAATTTTATAGATTGGTTTCATTTTTATTTTTTTTATAAAGCCTAATTTTATTAATAAAATTCAAATTGAACACAAGGCGTCACCAATTTAACTCAGATAAACAAAGCATTACAAATACATATAGTCAAAGTTAAAAACAAAACGCCCCTCCAAAATATTATCTGTTTCATATGGTTAACCAATCAGAATTCCGTTTGATATAATTTTTATAATAATTACTATTAAAATTAACAAAATCATCCTTCATTAAAAAGTTGTGATTGGTTTACATAATTTTGTGTATGCACTATTTTCTATTGTTTTAAATCTTTTTATGCTACCAAATTTTTCTTCTTTTTCCGATCATTAAGAAAGGAAAGAAGCAATTTAAAGCTTAATGACTACTTCTGGTTATTACTTGGTAACTCCAGACCAAGTTATAAATTCTTTACCACTTCCAGTATAATTTACCGATATGTTATGTATGAATAAAGGAAATAAAAGAGTTTCGGCCACAGTATAACTTCTATCAATAATATCATACATATATATATATATATATATATATATATATATATATATATATATATATATATATATCACAAAGCTAAATTCTACTTATATCCACACAAAATAGGTAGTTTCGCATGTGTAAGAGCACCTTAGTGGATGATATTAAGATAGTATTTAAGCTTACTATACGTTCTTTACAAATTAAATTTTATACTACAAGTAAGTATGTGGGGCTAATTTAAATTAATAATAAATTCACCATTTGAATAAAAAATAGATGAATTTATAAAAGTGTAAAATCCATAAAAAATGACATCTTTGATGAGTTTGTGATGCTCTAAGAAACAATTTTTAGTCCTTAGTACTCGAGTTTTTTAATACAATTTTTATTTTATTAAAAAAAAATGTAACGGAAGGAGAGAAAATTAAGTCCTTAGTACTGATGATGAAACAAGTTGTCATCGCTTAGCTTACTTGGTTCATAGAAAATGTTAAAACTTCCACTCAAATATTGAAAGTACATAGTTTACATAAATTTCGCCACAATAAAGGATTTAAAGATCTCAAGGCAAGATATGAAGTCAATGACTTTGAGTGACTTTAGTTTATTTTGAATTATTTTAATAATTAAATAAATTTTTTTATAATAAATAAAAAATTTAGTTATTATGATAGTTGAGAATGAGTTAAAGTCATCAAAATTACTAAATTTTAAAGTTGGAGAATTTAAATTCGTGTCAAACATACATCGCTCTTAAGTCTCTACTCTTCATCTCTCATGATGCTTGATAAAGACGCAGTGTAAAGATAGTGTGTCCCCCCTACCCTTTTCTCCCCTCTCCCCTTGACACCACAGAGTTTGGCTACCGTCGTCTCCTTAGTACCTCGGAGCTCAGTACCATCAATCTCTCACACCTCGGTACTTAGACCATACTAGGAGCTCAACACTCCACCACCTCCACACAGGTCCAATCTCCTAAAAATGGTAACTAGAAACCTAAACACAACATAAAAGGACACAAACGACTCCACTCCTAGGTACATTATTCTAGACATTGAATCTCTTACCTTTTCACACCTTGACTTAGGCATTAGAGTCCCTTTTGCAGGTACCCACCTGTCAACCTAGAGCTATCGACATTCAAGACCAAGGAGATCTTGAGTTTTGCCTGATTCGGGTAAGAACATATGGCGTTGTCTATAGGAACGTAAAATTCCTACGACCTTACCCTGTATGGTACAAACTCGAAACAACCAATCCCAGAGTGCCATGAATGACATAAGCACCCTAGACATCCTCAGAAAACAGATAGAGGATATGGCCCAAAGGCATGAGGACACACTCCATTCCCCGAGGGAAGAAAACGCGACCATGAAGATAATAATTCAGGACCTCCAAGACAAGGAGAACAAGGAAAAAACCAACACTGGGAATGGACCGAAAACAACCATAGTTGTTCCAACAGCGACACCTCCAGTGAAGATATCGCCCCTACTGACGAAGACACCTGACACACGAGGACAACAATGACGAGACCTTCGATGACCATCAAATGACAATTCACATAATTCGACAAGTGGAAAACCTCTAGAAAACGATGGCATCCTCGACACTCCCATTTCCCAAGGCTGCAAACCCTTAGCAATCAAGCTCTACGAGGGAACAACCAACCAGAACAACCATATACAAGCCTTCCTCACACAGGTAAATCTATATTCTAATGATGATCGTGTCTTTTGCAGGATGTTTTCCACTTCTCTCATAGGTATCACCCTCAATTGGTGGTCTCAGCTCCCACCCAACACAATCAACTCGTTCGACACCCTAGCAGACAAATTCATGGCGCATTACACTGTCTATCGACTTCAGAGAATGACGGTTGAGGAATTAATCGGACTTCAACAAAGAAAGGATAAATTGCTATGCACTGTCACTGATCAACTATCCAAGATGCTCACCTAGATCGTCAACCTGCAACCAGGGGTGGTTGTTCACACTGCCATTGGCACCTCAAAGTCGGGCAAATTCATCGACAACATGGCTAAACAGCAACCAAGGACCCTAGAGTTCCTGGAACGATCCTCCAAGTATTTCAGTACGGAAGAAGCGTCTATCAGGCGTCAGAGCCTCAGAACCCCTCCAAAACAAATAAGGACCACAGGCAACCCCGATAAAACTAGTACCGACCTACGCACAACAAGGAATTAAAGCGAGCATGTCGACCTCGACCTAAATACACCACATACATACAACTGACAGATTCACAAGCCTGAGTATTGGAAGAAGCTTTCAGCACTAAAGTTCTGAAGCTCCCCCATCCAGGCCCGTCCGACAAGGAAGCGCATCAAAGCAAACACTGCAAATATCATAGAAACTATGGGCATACCACTAAGGAATGCATTGCTTTCTGAAATCGAATAGAGGAACTCATTTAACAAGGATGGCTCAGCTAGTTCATCCGAAAACCTTACTCAAGTACCAAAAGTCGACATTATCACAAATCACCTCAAGACTAAACAAGTCGGGATCATAAACAAAAGCAGCGAAGTCCGAGCAAGAGTGGGCTTTGCCAAAGGAAGAGCATCTAGCTCAGCCAAGAAATAGCACTTGCAACAATTAAGAACTATAAACACAATCACTGATATTCCAAACAAGTCTATGCCACCCATAACTTTCTCCAACGATGAACGCAGAACCCAAAGAAGAAGGAAAATTGAAGGAAACCGACAACAAGTAGTAATGGAAGAAACGGTCAAGTTACAAGAAGCAGGATTCATCAAGGAAGTCCGTTACACCACGTGGTTCTCAAACGTTGTCATGGTAAAGAAAGCATCGGGAAAATGGCGCATGTGCGTCGATTACTCTGACTTCAACGGAGTTTGCCCAAAAGACTCTTACCCGCTGCTAAGCATCGACAGTTTGATTGACGATGCCTCAGGATACAAGTTCCTAAGCTTCCTAAAGGTCTACTTGGGATATAACCAAATACCAATGTACCCCCCTAGATCAAGAAAAAATCACCTTTTGCACACACAATTCAAACTATTGTTACCAAGTGATGTCCTTTTGGCTAAAAGACACAGGGGTAACCTATCAACGCTTTATCAACGCAGTTTTTAGCAACATCATGGGCAAGAACATAAAGGCATATGTTGATGACATGGTCATCAAGTCCCAGGCTTAGGAGGATCACTCCTGGGACCTGTCCATGGTATTTGATAGGATCCATCGTCACAATATGAGACTCAACCTAGAGAAGTATGCCTTCGGTGTAAAAGCGGAAAGTTCCTGGGCTTCATGCCAACTTAACGAGCATCGAGACCAACTCAGACAAATGTGTCACCCTCATCAACATAAGAAGCCCCACAACACTTAAGAAAGTCCAAAGACTAACCAAAAGACTAGCTTCACTTGCCCACTTCCTTCCTAAGATGGCTGACCAGGGATACCCACTGTTCAAGTTGCTAAAGAAATCCAAAGGAAAATTCGTATGAACCAACGAAGTCGAAGCCATGTTCACCGAGATAAAAAAAATCATCTCGTCACCACCCATCCTCACCAAACCTACGTCGAAAACACTACTTACCATATACATGTTAGTCACTAAACACGCAATTTACTTGATCATAGCACAAGAAGGAGACAACACCCAAAACTCTATCTATTTCACTAATAGGGTCCTCTAACCACCTAAAACAAGATATCAAACAGTAGAAAAATTGGTTCTCTATCTCGTCAACACTGCCCGACAAATCCAACCATATTTGCAAAATCATCACATAGTCATCAAAACAAACCACCTCTTCAAACAAATCCTGAAGTGGCCCAACCTCGCAAGACGGATGGTAGCATGGTTGATTAAGCTATCAGAGTTCGACCTCACATATGAATCTTGAGGACCCATCAGGGAACAGGCCCTAGTTAACTTCTTAACAGAACTACCACAAACTGTCGAGGATAATCTACAATGGTGGAATCTTCATGTTGACAGATCCTCCAATGCCAAAGGATGTGGAACAGGCATCACCCTCTCAGGTCCCGATTACATCAACATCGAGTAGACACTATAGTTCAATTTCCAAACCACCAATAATCAGGCCGAGTATGAGGCCATATAGGCAGGTTTCAATCTGGCCAAAGACATAGGTATGCAATAACTCAAGTGTAAGACAAACTCTAAACTAGTGGAAGGACAAGTCAATGACACTATGCAGGCAAATGAGAACGAAATACTAAAATACTTCCTTCTCACGAAGGATTTGTTAGGATAGTTTGAGGAAACAAAGATAGCCCATGTCCCATGAGAAAACAACAGCAAGGATAATGTCCTTTCCAAGCTAGCAACCTCCAACCAGGTAGCACAACGGCACACGATCATCTAAGAGAAATTGTTATCCCCAAGCATCCAACTTAGGAAGAGCATGCAAATCAGCACCACACTCGTTAACTAGAGAATTCCCATTATCACTTTCCTCATCTCGGATTCCCTACCGACAATCTAGGAAAATCCGCAAAATCAAGTGTCGATTGACATCCTTCATCATGATTGGTGACAACCTCTATCAAAGAAGTTTCTCTCAGCCAATGCTTAAGTGCATCGATCCCGACCAATCAGAATATGTCCTAAATGAGAACCACAAGGGGATATATGGCTGACACTCAAGAGCTCGGAGTACAGCTTAACGAGTAAATCGAGCTGGTTATTATTATTCCACCTTACGCTGTGACTATGAAGCTTACACTAAAATGCACTTAATGTCAAGAACACCACAACAAAGCTCGACTCTTTCCCAAATGCCCTGACCGTTCCCCACTTAAGGGAGACACACCTCGAGTCATTCCCCCTTTCAAGGGGCAAGTCAAGTTCCTTATCATGGTCGTCGACTACTTTACCAAGTAGATCGAAGCCTGCCCAACCACATGGATCACAGCTCAACAGGTCTAGAAGTTCACATGGAAAATAATCTGCAATTTTGGGCTCCCTTATTCCATAGCAATAGATAACGGCGGACAATTCACAGCAGCCTCCTTCAAAGAATTCCTAAAGAACTTCGGCATCCAACATTCAGTGTCCTCGATGGAACACTTCCAGGAAAATGGACAGACTGAGGCTGCCAATAAGGTCATACTCAAGAAGCTAAAAACATGACTAGGCACCCAACATAAAGTCTGGGCAAATTAACTACGTAGCATCCTTTGGGGGTACCATTGTCATCCCCAAATGATGACAGGCAAAATCCCCTTTCAGCTAACCTATAGAGTAGAGACCATGATCCAGTTGAGATCAGCGAGCCATCCCTACAAAGAATCACATTCAATCCCGACACCAACTCAGAAACCATGAGAGCCGAAATAGATATAATTAATGAGATTTATGACGAACCAACCCTAAAATAAACATGTACATAAAGAGTGGGACGATACCACAATAAAAACATACAGAATCGTGCCTTTGAGCAGGGCGAGCTCGTATGGCGATGAAGATAAAATGATCGTAAAGATCCACAAATGGGCAAGCTTGCCCCTACATGGGAAGGACCTTTCAAGATCACTAAAATGGAGGCTATCAATGACAAACATTCGAAGGAGAACACCTCTCCCGTACTTGGAATGCCACCCGCCTAAAGAAGTATTACAGCTAGAATATAAAAAAGTGATGTACTTTTTTTCCTACCTCGGTCTTTTTTCCTAGTAAGAAAAGAATATGGGTTTTGGCCGAGGAAGTTTTAATAAGGCACACCTACAATCAATAAACATACTCATTCTACAACTCATTTCCTTTTTTACTGTTAGTTTGTTTTACAACTTTAACGTGTAGCTTCATCATAGGCAAAACCAACATAGCTTGACGCTCTACTCACATTCATGACACTCTTATCACCTCCTCGGCACTCTAATCGCCTTCACGAAACTCTTATCGCCTCCTGGGCAATCTCATCACCTTCACGACATTTTTATCGCCTCTTGATGCTCTACTCATCTTCACGACACTTTCATCGCTTCCTCAGTGCTCTAATCACCTTGACAACACTCTAATCACCACCTCAGCGCTCTACTCACCTTCATGATGCTCTTACTGCCTCCTCAACACTCTAAGTGCCTTCATGGAACTTTTATTGCATCCTTGATGCACTACCCTCCTTCATGACGCTCTTATCGCCAACTCAGGGGTCATATCACCTACTCGGCACACTGATCTAGTAAGATGAATCTCGTCACCTCGGCAACCTCCACGCCTACTAGAATGCTCCAATTTAACAAGATTATCATCAGCGCTCCACTCTCAGTAAACTTAAACACACATGTGGTTCATAAAAGAAAATAGAATACGAAAAACAAAGCCAAGTCCCGATTTTATTACATTACAAACAAAAAACGATTACATAAAGCATCTCATTCGTTGTAGCATAACAAAAAGGCAAAAGGTACTACAAGAAACACGCATCAAGGAAACTACAACAAAAGGAGGAGGGTAATGAAACAAAAACATCTAAGCAGCATTAGTAGCCCTTTCCACTACTATATCAACTAGAGCGGCCTTGGGAGGAGCCATCACACCATCTACCTCCACAACCTGGGAGCTTACTTCAACCTCCATGCCAACCTTATCCACCCCACCCCTTGGGCGCAACCCTCGTCAGCTTCCTCGGGTCCTTCCTTGCCAAGAACAATGCGTTCGTCTTCAATAGAGGCTCCAACGTTGCACAACGACAAATTGATACCTGCATTAGCATCTTCACTTGCTTCAGTGCCTTTCTGAACCTTTCTGAAGCCCTCTTCCAATGCGCACATAACCAGTCCTTAAGTCTGATCCTCGACACCCTACTTCAACTGGCAGACCTCGTCTTCTAGGTCCCTATTTTCACTCAAAGCTCGGGACAACTCATGTTCAACCTTCATCCTTTGCTCTTACTCTTTCAATTGGTCCTACTTAACTAACATCCTTCTCTCCACCTCTTTCACCAATTCTTGCTTCACCTTATGAAGCTCCTCCTTCAATCCCTCATTCTCCTTGAGGCGTTGATTCACCATCACTTTTAAGCTAACCACCCTACCTTGGTCAACCTTCAGCACCGACGTCACCATTATCTTCCGGTCATTGTCCAAAACCTTTTGTTTATAATAACGAAATGTCACAGCCAATCTATACAGAAAGATCTCAACAGAATTCAATGATCCCTCGACACCAGCAAATTCTATCATCCCTCTATCCTCTTTAACAGCAGCTTGTTTCTACCAACAATACATGCTCAATATGAGACTTGAAATGTTGAGGTCACTCTTGCCAATACAAAAGAAACCGAGTAGACCATTCATCCTCCTTTAAAAAAAACCTTGATAATCGTTATAAGAAGTGTTCGCATGAACCTTGAAGAAATTGGACTTAAAGCTCTTCCATGAGCCATTCAGTAATGTAAAGAGGTTGTTATATTAGCACCTCATCATCGAGATCCACCCAATCTTGGTCTCTTCCCCTCCCTTTACCCAATAAAACTACAAAAACTTGTTCAAAGTCGGTACAATTCCATGCAACCCACACAAAATCTCAAACCCCCTCATAAAACCCCAACTATTAGGATGAAGTCAAGAAGGACCAACATCCAGCTTGGTTAGAACACCACATTGGAAGTCGAAAAAAGGGAGGTCACCTCAGCATGACGAAAAAGATCGGCAGAAACATAGGTAAACAACTTCCTCCCAGTGGCCTCGAAGTAAACAAGTCCGTTAGCCCCACATGCCTCCATAAGCACCCAATCTCAACGATCCAAGTTAGAACAAATGTTGACCTCAGATTGCAACTTCTTCAGGTCAGCCTCCATTGCAAGTGAACTCGGATACGAACCCACCTCTTCAGATACCCATTAATAGTCAGCCTTGATAATGGACGACAACACCGTTTTATCCCTCCTCTTACCCTTTTTCCTTGTCCTGTCCTACTCGCCTCAACAGCCACACCAAGGCTACCACCATCCTCTCTTTCCTCTAGCAGAATCAATAGTCGACAATGCTTTCTCGCGTCACCAAACGCCTCTACCTCAGGCAAACCCTCAGGCACCTTAATAGGGGCCACTTCCAAATGGCTCGTAGTCACCCCACTGTCACTAGACGCTTCAAGGTTCACCACCTCTGGCTGGCTAGGCCATCCCTCGGTAGGAACTTCACCACCACCAACCCTTACTCCTTAACACCCTAGAAGGGTTCCTCCATCATCCGTATGAACTCCTCGTCATCATGAAGACCCAAAGAGTTTAAAGAACACTTCGACTTAGTACTTTCACCCAAACCCTCCACCTCTCTTTCTACCATGGACCTAAAAGGCCGTTTGGAACAACTATCACTATCACTCCTAACTACCAAGACTCTCAGAACCAAACATCCTAAGATTAACAAAGCCAACAACAAAAGCAAAAATGTACTAGGAATCGAAGCACTCACACTCGCAAGAATGCATAGCAGAAGACAAAGGGACAATGAAGAAGACGAAGAACCACAGACAAAAAAAACACAGTAGCTTGCATGATATGCCAAAAGAAACGCTCCATGTCTTTTTATATTTCCACCAAAACAACGAACCATCATATCCAAATGCTTAAACCCTCCCACCACTCACCACGCAACTCGTATGTACCTCATGCGTTCACCCTTAGCAAAGGCTTGAGCTAGGACCAATAAAGGAGAAGCATGACTTGGATGGAGCTTAAATAAGCTTAGTTTAGGACATGGTCCCTTGATTTGTAACAATTAGTGTATTTTTAGGCTTGAATAGGCACCCTTAAGTCATTAAGATTTTAAGGGTGTAGCTAGTTTATTTTTCGGCCTTGTATTTTGGCCTTTATGTTCATTTTACATCATGAGGTGTAATTAGTTTCTTTGTAGAGTGTGTTAATTAGTTGGGCTTGGTCTATGAAGCATGTGGATGTGTGGTATTTATTTACACACCCCTAAATTTCTCAATGATATCCCACGATCCAGACAATTGGCTGAATCCCATGAAACCATTTCATAGAAGTTCATTGATATACTCTTTTTGTAAAGCAAATCGACTTCGATTCTTGAATAATCAATATCACTTTTGCTTCTATTGTAACAAAATATTCCCTTTTTATATGGAAAAGGCCTCTTCTAAAACCCTTCTAACCAACACAAGAAGCATATAGGAGACATGTAGGCCTCCCTTGCCCCCTTGGTTGACGCCACATGTGCTTTCTCACTCCTACTTAGCTAATTCTTATTCCTTCTTAGTTTAACTTGAATTTTGTAGGTTCCATGTCATTTCCCTACAAAATTCAAATTCAAACTAAAAAGAATATAGATCCATATTTTTAAGGGCATGTTTGGATCTTTAGTTGGATTAAATTAGTGTTAATTGAGCACATGCTAAATTAACACTAAATTAAGTCAACTAACCCCCTTAATTAGCACTTGGATTTTGACCATTATATCCTAGGCCTATGATCCATGCTTGCTCTATGTAAGGAACTCCCCTCCTTTCATGTGGCCTTTAACACACATTTTGAATGAAATTCCATTCTGTAAATTTGAGAGCTTTTATTCTTAGAGAGTGTTCTTTGTTCTTTCTTTAGTAAGAGTTCTTCATGCTATTATCAAAGGTTCCTTCTCTTGTGGTTAGCTTCATCCTTTGGTTTATCTCCTTCAACAAGAGTGACGTCTACTTCTCCTCCATATCCTAGTCTTCCACCTTCATTTCTTCAACCTCAAGGACCTCTATGAGCAAGATCCTAGGAGAGTATCCTTCTACCTCATCATTCTTCACATTATGCTTGGGGGAGGATGCATCAGTACCTCCCTCAACTGCCCTAACCACTTCACACACTTGTAGCCTTCTCGGCCTTTCCCTCTAACAAGTCGACCTCAAGGCTAGGGGGGCATGTGTGCTCCCCCTCCCCCCCTTTTCTCCCCTCGGCACCACAGAGCTCAATACCATCAACCTCTCGCACCTCAATACTCAGACCATACCAGGATCTCGACGCTCCACCACCTCGACACAAGCCCAACAATGATAAGGCCCAATCCCCTAAAAACAATAACTAGGAAACTAAACACAAGATAAAAAGACACCGACGACTTCACTCCTAGGTACATTATTCTAGACATTGAATTTCTTACCCCTTTTTACTCCCTGACTTAGACATCAGAGTTCCTTTTGCAGGTATCAATTTGTTAACCTGGAGCTATCAACATTCAAGATAAAAAAGATCGAGTTCTGCCTGATTCAGGTAAGAACAGATAGTTTTAGGGAAAGAATAATAATTAGGTTATATTAATATATATATATATATATATATATATATATATATGAATTTAGAAGCAATATAAAAAATAGGGATATCATATCCATGCTTGAGTTTTTAATCATTTATAATTATAACCATTCATCAACGTTTTCTTGAAATGAAATCTAAGATTCGAAACTGTGAAAAGCTTTATAATCATGAACAGGTTAATTTCGGGTTTAATATAGCTACCTCACGCTATGTTAATAGTAATGGGTAATGGCCTAATGGACACAAGTGGGCAGCATAATGTGGAAGGTGACGGTGAGCCCCCTCTTTCTTCAATTCCACCATGAATTGATTCATTTATGTGCTCATTCCAATAGGATTCAAACAGATTAAAGTAAAATGAAAATAAAATTACTTAAAATCAATCATGTACTTTTACTTCAAACTTAAATTTGTACACCTAAACCAAACATGTATGCTTTTGGATAGTTAAGTGCAAATGATTTTGAAAGTTCCTTCAAAAGTTCTAATTTTGGATAGTTTACGGAGGCAGCAGCTTTTTCGGAGGAGGATATTGAACTAGTGCTTCAAATTCCTGCCCCTTCTATTCTAGTGTAGAAAAAGATGCTCAACATCTTTTCTTTAGTTCCAACCTTGTACAATAGGTGTGGAATTCGATTATCTCTTGATTGAGAGTTGATTTTTTTTTACCTTATTCTCTTTCTCAATTCTATACACAGTTTTGAAGCATGGAACTGAGGACAAATGTTAAGAAATTGCTTTAATTATATAATATGACATACAACTGGGTTGGCAGTGTAGTTCGTCAGGAATGCTATCCTTTTTAAAGGGGGTGAGTTTGAAAACTTTAGATATTTTTTATAATTGAAAGAATTCGAATCGCTATTTTTTTCTTTTTTGTTTTTAACATGTAGATTTTATTATTAGATCAATTTTTATTATTAGATGAATTTTATAACAGCATGCCTTCGAAATACACTTTCTAACCTTAGTCAAAACTTATAAAAAAAAAAATTTATATGATGTTACATATATTACAAAGTGTATTAATAATTATCTTCGTCCTAATTCTTAATTCAAATTTATCACCAAAAAATATTACTATTTCAAACATTAAATTTTAAGTGAAATGGAGAAGTAAACATTATAGTGATAAAATAATGTCTAAATTGTTCATTTAAATAATAATTAAAAATATCATTAGGATATTAAATAATTCATTCCGAATTGGCAAGTACGGTATAGAAATAAGTTACACACTTCAACAAAAAGTTAGACACTTCATAGAAGGCCTTTAACCTAGCCCCATTAAGGTTCAATTGGACTTAGTTTATTTTGGGCGGAAAAAGTCAGATTGATAATTTTTAAGAAGTATTTTCAAATGTGTAAGTTAGGTTGTGAGCTCTTACAAGAGATAAAACTAGAAAATTAAAATATTATCTTGTTACTTTAGCTAGTTTTAATAACTATGAATTGTATTTTATAGTTTATTTAAAAATTATAAAATGGAATTTGTGCTTTACTTTAAGTAGTTCTTAGTGATAGGCACATTAGTTGTTAATCTTATAATTTTAATCTATCATACACCTATTAATATGGATTCACCTTTCTAGTTATACGAAAGTATAACTAAGTTGTTTATTAGGTCGGTAACATGATAATCCAATTCGATTCAAACCAACTTTAAATAGATTAAATTAAGTTTTCCTAGTGCGTGATTGAGACAAATCCGACGTAACCCAATCCAATTCAATCACTTACGGGTTAAGTGATAGTTTTGAATTTTCAATCCGATACCAAACTCAACTCAACTCAAACAATAATAATACCAAAATAATAATTAAAATACTAAAATAAAAATTGGATGAGATTTTGTAATTGTTTAACATATTGACCTATTATTTTTAGTTTTAATTTGAACTACTATTTTTTTAGTTGGTAGCCATATATTTTTTAATAGATATGCTTTATGGATTGAACTTTGATAATATTTTGTCTATTTATTAATTTTAATTTTTTAATTATAGTTATAATTTTCTATTCATTTCTACTTTTTAATAATTATATTGTATTTTTAAAAAAAATCTAAGAAATCTATTAAAAATATTATTTTAGAATTTTGAATTTGCAAAAAAATATGTTTAACCAATTGACTCAACTTGGCTACCTCATTCATGAGTGAGCTGAGTTGGATTGACTTTTGAGTGAATATTGCACACACCCAACACAATCGAATCTGACCCAAGTAAAACCTGTATGTATGACTCTCAATTTACTTAAAGATAAAAATGGATATGAACTAATGGTGTAAATTGATTTTGCACTACTTTTTAATCACAACTCATCATGCATGATAAATTTGTTGATTTTTACAATAAAATTATTTGATTTGATGAAAAATGTAAAACTATCTTACATTGTCATTGTATAACTATTAATTTCTTATTTAAAATCTAAATATGAAAATTTTATTTAAATGTATTAGGTAAAATAACATTGATTTAACTTGTACTAAATGTTACATTATTTAATAACTTGGTATTAGATTATTTTATTTTAAAACTTATTGTTGGATTCAAAAGTTCATATATATATATATATATATATATATATATATATATATAAATAAAAGAACCAACATAATGGGGTAAGAAAAGTAATAAGGTTGTGGCATGTAGTATGGTTGATATAGAGGATAAAGGGGTGTGGTAAGCAGTAATATTAGGTTGGCAGGTGGCGTGAATCAAAGGAGTCAACTGGTTAAGGAACATGCAGTTGTTTCAATCAAGGTTACAATAGATATATTAAGTGGCGGGGAGATTGAAGGGCAAATGGAGTTACTTCATGAGGTACTAGTTTTTAATCACACAATTTGCTCAGTTAATGGTGTCTCTCATAGCATTTCTATGATGCTAGTTAATCACATGGTTTTCACAATTAAAGGTGTCTCTTATAGCAACTATATGATGCTAGACACAGGTTTTGAAGGAAAAGAAGGCACATGTGGTAGGCATGACTCAGTTTCTTGTGAAAAGAAGCTTAGAAAAACGTCATTTGATATTAATTTAATGGGATGGGTTGCGGCTCCATAGATGTTGTGGGGGAGGAGAAGTCCAAGACTTTGGAGGTGGAGGTGGTAGGTGGAGAATTGGGGTTAGAGGGGTTGGTAGATATTGATATTCAATATGGTTAATAAAGGATCGTAATAGAAGGAGGAAAGTTGGTTTGTAAGACAGGAAGGCCTAGGAAAAATATGAATAAAAGGATAGAGGTAGAAAAGGGAAAAAGTTTGAAGAGGAATACACTTGTTAACATTATGGGGATCGTGCAATATGAGTGTATGGATTTGAATAGGGTGGAGAAAGTTAATGAAGTGGGAGAAGAGGCATCTAAAGTATGGGAAATAGGTGGTAAATTGGGTCTCTCTTGTGATAACTCTGTGAAAATTATTAGCAAGTCAGAAGAGATGGAGCGCAAAGATAGGGAGGCAAGGGAAGGTGGGGAGAAGTCGGTGTCATTGTAAAGGTTATATCTTTGAATATTAGGGGGTTGGGGAAAGATTTAAGAAGTGAAAATTGAGGCATTTAATTAAGGAATATCAATTGAGGATGATATGCTTATAGGAAATAAAAAATGGAACATATTGAGGATGTGTTTTGAGAATCATTGTGGGGGAAATCTAAAATGGGGTAGTGTTTTCAACCATCAATTGGTAGTTCAACTGGTTTACTAGTTATGTAAGATCAGACAAAGTTCTTGAAAGAAGAGTATTTTGAAGGTAATCATTTTGTTGGAGTGGTAGGAACATAGCATGGACAAAGTTAGAATGAAAATTTGGTAAATGTGTATGCATCGTGTGATTTGGAGGGCATAAAAGAATGTTGGGTAGAATTAAATCATTGCATGGATAATAGGATTGGAAATTGTTAGTGTATTGCGAGTGATTTTAATTCTATCTGTGTTGAGGAAGAGAGGAAATAGAAGTGGTGGAATGGGAGGGTGGAGGAAATGGGTCTTTTAATGATTTCATTGAAGACATGAGGTTGTTAGATCTTCTGTTATTGGGAACGAAATTTGCGTGGTGTAAAAATTATGGTAAAACCATGAGCAGGCCTGATAGATTTTTGGTTTTGGAAGAATTTTTGCAGATATGGGATCATGTGGAACAATGGAGATTACTTAGGTTAGTGTAGACCATTGTCCGATTATGTTGAAAATAGGAGATTCTAATTGGGGGGCCAAAACCTTTTAGGGTTATTTTTTCAAACCAAAGGCATTAAAGCATAAGTATAAGACACTTTAAAGTTTTGGTTTTCCTTTTTCTCTCTTTGTTTTGCTCTTAAATCAATTTTATGGCACCAAACATGTTTATAGGTGTGGTACTTGTATTGTGTGTTTAGATAGGCTTGAAAATATGTTTGGAATGGTTTTCAATAGATTACTTAGAATGGTAATTGATTACCCTTCGAGAATTTTGAGTTCTAGAATTGTTGCTCTCTATGGTAATCGATTATCTGAAAATAGTAATCTATTATTCCAGAGAACAAGCACTTTGGAAGCCTCTTTTTGTGTGTGGTTTAAATCTTTTTTGGATAAAAATTTGTATGTGTGATGTGCATGTACTGAGATTTTAGTGGAAAGCATATTAGCGGACAGCTAAGTCTATAAATTGGATGTAAGTCAGGTTGACCGAACCAATATAAATCACTATGTAAATTATCTTTTCCTTACACTCTTTAAATTTCAATTTTATTGAATTCTTGGTGCATCATTAATTGGGTTTTTGCAGCTATAAATGATCTATCAAGTTTTCTTGCAGCGGATCAAATTCTTTCTCATCATTTACTTGATATTAAATTTGGGTTTTGACCTAAGATTTGTGGATTTGGTTTTTCACTCTTTCTACCTTTCTTTTTTATTCTAAATAACTTGTAAAAGCATTCTTGCTAAATTTTTCTTCAATTACACATGAAATCATTATTGGAGAAATTGAGTTGATTGGTGCTTTTCCTAAAAGGTTGAATTCTTGAAAAACCCATTTTTGTAAAACAATGTAGATTTTGGAATTTCTGAAATGGACATTTTTTAACTACTTTGATATAGTTGAATATAAATTTTTTGAAAAATATTTTTGGTGAATCTATTCAAGCCCCCCACTTCTAGATCCCCCTCTAAGATCAACATTCTCAATTGTTGGTTCGATGATGTCTAATTGAAAGCATTAGTGGAATCGGAATGGGAAAATTTGTAGGTTCATGGGCATAAAATGTTTGTAGTAATAGAAAAGTTTAAATTGATGAAAGGAAAGTTGAAAAAATGGAATAACGAGGTGTTTAGGGACATCCAAAAATAGATTTCAAAGGCAAAGACAACAATACATGAGTTGGATTTGAAGGAAAAGGTTAAGGGGCTAGAGACAAAAGATTTGGAAAGTCAACAGCAGAAGTTAGGTGATTTAAAGTTATAGGTCGGGATGAAGTGTTCTTTGTTGCATAAAAAATCTAGAGTGCAATGGCTAAGAGAAGGTGATGCCAATACAAAATTTATTCACAGGTCTATTATAAAGAAGGGATGGGGAAATGAAATCCTAACTCTAAATTTTGAAGGAGAGAATGTTTCGGAGGTGGCAAAATTGAAAGAGAAGGTGAAGGTGTGTTTTGAAGACCAATTTCAAGAGAAGGTGTGGGATTGACCAAAGTTGGGTTCGGTACAGTTCAAAACATTAAGTTTAGAGGCACGTACAAACATTGAAAGATCTTTTTCGGAGGAAGAGATTTATAATGCAGTATGGGAATGTGATGTAAATAAGAGCCCTCGGCCTTATGGGTTTAATTTTTTATTTCTAAAGGAATTTTGGAATGTATGAAAGAGGACTTTTAGGAGAATAGTGAAAGGATCAAATAGCTCGTTTATTGCATTGTTGCCAAAAAAATCAAACCCTCAGAAATTTGGAGACTATTGACCCATTTCATTAGTGGGGTGCATATATAAGGTGATTGCTAAGGTACTGAGCATTAGAATGACGGAGATTACGCCTCTTATTATTTCTGAGATGCAATTTGCTTTTCTAGGTAGGCGTCATATTCTAGATGGAATTTTAGTGGTGAATGAAGTGATGGAGGACGTGAAAAGGTGTCAAGAGAGTTTAAAAGGATTGAAAGTTGATTTTGAAAAGACATATGATTTGATCTGTTGGTAGTATCTTTGGGGTGTAATAGAGAGAATACAGTTTGGTACAAGGTGGATGAGTTGGATCAAAGAATGTGTAGGATCAACAAGATTGTCAATGTTGTTAAATAGGAGTCTGACAGAGGAATTTGGCATCGGTAGAGAGTTGAGGCAAGGTGACCCTTTATCCCCATTTCTTTTTCTCATTGCAGCCAAAGGGTTGATTTAGATTTTCAACGAATTATACATGAAGATATGTGGAAGGTTTATGAGGTCAGGGAAGACAAGGTGTGTATTTCTCACCTTCAGTTTGCAGAGGATACTATTTTAGTGATAGCCATTTTACAAAACTTTTGAATTGTTATCAGGTTTAAGGTAAATTTTTTTAAAAGTCAAATACTTGGAGTAAATTAGGAAGAGTAGTGGATGAATGGGGCGTCCAAATTTCTTAATTATCAAAGGAATGATATTTCTTTCAAATATTTAGGCTTACCAATTAGGGGAGGCAAAGGAATAAAGCTTTGTGGGTGCCAGTATTGGATGTGGTTAGAAGGAGGTTATCGTTGTGGGAACATAAACACTTGTCATTGGCAAGAAGAGTTTCACTTATCAAATCGGTTTTGGCGGCAATACCTCTTTACTACTTATCATTTTTTATAGCGCTAACAAGTATTATCTCTAATCTTGAAAGTATGTTTAAGGAATTTCTTTGGGGTGGTAATGAAGAGTGTACAAATGTTCATTGGATGGCTAGGGAAAATGTGTGCAAACCCAAGAAGGAGAGAGGTTAGGTCTCAAGAAGATGTTTTAGTTTATTCTTGCCTTGTTGGGTAAATGAAAATGGACACTGAAGGTAGAAAGTACGGATTTGTAGGTTAGCATATTGAAGTCTAAATACGAGTCACCGAAAGGGAGTTGGGTGGTTAAGGGAAGGCGCTGCTTAAGATGGTGGGTTGATATTCACTGTTTTGAGGACCATAAACATCAAGGGTGGTAGTGCAGTAATGTTAAACGACAATTGGGAGATGGCGCTAAGATTTTGTTTTGGCAGGACAAGTGGATAAGTGAGCACAGTTTAAGAGAGACATATGAGAGACTATATAATTTAGCATTGTTATAAAGTAGAATGATAAAAAAGTTAAAAGGAAAGGGGATAGAGTGGAGGTCAAACTGGAAAGGGAGGTCATTTGAATGGAAGAAGAAACTGCTAGTTGAGCTTATCGATACTTTAAAAGTGGTAAATTTAAAGGTGGGTGTTGAGGATGAGTGGCTTTGGATTGCAAATGGGTCAGGCAAATATGTCATGCCTCCCGCATATAAAGTCTTATCCTCTGGGATAGAATTTCCTAATCAAGGTAATTTTGACTTTTGTTAGGTAGACAAAATTCCTAAGAAGGTGCGATGTGTAGTTTGGGGATTTGTTATTGATCGATTGCCAACATGAAAAACTTACTAAGTCGTCAAATTATTGAAGAGGAAGAAAGTCAGTGTGCCATACGTAGAGCATTAGGGGAATCAAGCTCTCATTTATTTTTTACTTGTCCGATAACCTCAAGAGTGTGGTATAGGCTTTGTTCCTAGTGAGGGGTTATGTCAATTCTGCATAATCAATGTCAAAGTCATTTCTACCAAATACAAGGACTCATAATAGGTTCAAAAAATTTAGGTAAAACATGGTCTTTTATTTGGCATGCAAATATTTGATAGATTTGGAAGCCTCAAAATGCAATGATATTTAAATATCAATGTATGGAGATGGATGATATAATTCAAGCAATTCAACTAAGCATGTGGCAGCGGTGCTCTGTGACAAAATTAACACCACATTCCTTTGCAAAATGAGTGATGAACTTAATTTTACATAATTAACATCAATTAACCTTTTTCGTTATTTTAGACTATAATATTGTATTATAAGTAGGCACAACTTGTTCTTTCTTTTTTATTTGCAGTATTAATAAAATTTGTTAACTTATAAAAAAAGAACCCACATAATGTATATCGTGATGAAAGTATGCTAAAGTACAAATCATTTAATTTTTCTCCTTATTGTTAATTGTTCAATTTTTGCCAAAGTTTGGCATAAACAATCTTATTTTATATATATAAGAGAGAGAAGGGGTAAGAGATCGCTTACTTTTTTAGAGATTTTAGAAAATAGTTTTTAAGAATTGTTTTTTAAAGAATAGTAAAAAACAAAACTCGTTTATAAGTATTGTTTGAAAACTTTTTTAGAGATATGAAAATGAAAAAACTTATCTACTAATATGTGTTTATTACATGGAAAGAAATCGGTGTAATATTTACATATTGAGGTGGTTTTGTACGTAGAAGTTATTTTAAATATTTTTGTTAATGTAAGGTAGCAAAATTTTATTGAAAAAATACAAAGGTTATAATTGTGTAATTTTTTCATATTAATATATCTTTATAAATAACTTGAAATTATTATTTTATTTTATAACTCTTTTTTAAATTAAAAATATGAAATATGATTAAAAATTACCATTTGTTAATTTTTTTTACATGTTAGATATATAAATCAATATTGAGTAAATTTATTTCTCCCTGACATGTATAGTAATGGCTATATTGAGTAAATTTATTTCTCCCTGACATGTATAGTAATGGCTAGTGGATTTATGATAATAGTCATAAAGTATTTAATGTTTTATTAAGGTAACAAATACAAATAAAAACTCAAATCATAAAAAAATAAAGCTAAAACTTAGTATATTAATAAAAAAAATACATGTAAGGTTAAATATAAAATAATATTTTATTGGTGATAGATGGAAGTGGTAGCACTAGATAACTTTCTTTGACGGTTAAATATAAAATTAAGTAAATTATAAATATAAATTAATATATGAAAAATATAAAAGTACATTAAAATTGTAAAAAATAAATGCCTTTTTTATGTTTAAGTGAGTATTTCTAGACCATCACATTTTTTTTTAAAGGCAAAGATAATGGATTAAAAGCAACTAAAGGGCGAAACCAATCGTTTCTAAAACTTTGATATAACAAACAAAATTTAAAAAAACATAAGTAAAGACAGCACTATCTAGATTATTAAAAGCCACAAAACCCCTAACCACCCCCTGAAAATGACATATTCAGCATACATATATGGGTTATTATACCAATCTGAATATTCACACCCCTATTAAACACAAATCTATACCTCAACCGCTTCTATGAGGTCAGTCTCCCTAACAGCCAAGGAGCCTCCCTAGACCATCACATACTCACATCCTAGAACAACACAAACTTAGGAAGCACTTTTGGTAATTGGTTGCCATTTAATCCATCTTAATTTGAAATTTATATTTATGACAAATCGTTAGGATCAACTTTAATACCATATTAGAAATTGTGAAATTTGGACTAACTCAACTTCACAAAACCAATTTGTAATGTAATATTTACACTTCACTAGATACTTTTGTTTAGTCATATCACTAGTTAATGTGAGATCTCTGACACTATCTAAGTACTTTCTTTCCAATTCCTATCCGATTTTATATTCTAACCAATAAAAAAAATATTATGTCGTGTAATTTTTTTTTATAATTTTTTTATCTTAGGCATAGCTTATTAAATGAATGTTTATTTATTATTATCCCTATCTATACAGTTCCCAAATAGTGTTGCATGTTTTTCATATTATTAATTATGTTGTGCTATTGCTACAAAGCCATGCATATTTGTTGTTTTTAATTGAGAGTAATGAGGTAGATTTTCATGAGACAGCAGTACTTCAGTAGCTTGGAATTGTCAGTGCGACATGGAATGAATATGACGTGAAGGAATTTTCCGGATTGTAGTGGAATGCATGTCTTTCCTACATCGTTTTGTATTTATAATTTGCTTCTCATATGAACACAATATCTCCTTCAAATTAGGTGAGATGTTGCTCTTGGAAACCTGATGTAGGTTTAGCTTCCTTCAACTTTTCAAGCTTATTAACAGCGGTTGTTGTTGAAAGGAAAAATGGAATATATAGAAAAGAAGATACAAGGTGAAACATTCAAAAAAGTAATTTATGAGAAAAACTACAATAAAGGGGTAACTTTTGTGAACAAGGTGACTCAGGATTGCTTGGTACACTCTACAGTTTGTCATAACAACAACAAAAACTGTTGAAGTTTAGTAACAAGTTTTTGGTGCATTTCATTGAGCTCTGGCAAGTAAGTTTTCTTCAAGGATTGAATCTGATGCTTAAAAGCAAAGGAATCCAATCATCAATGCATTAGAAAGGATAAGATTTTTGTCCCATGTTTCCATACATATTAAATTGCAAGTTACATTTGATGCTTGCGCCGGACTCGGTGACTTTGAATATTAAATTATTCTTTTTTCTCTGTAAGCTTAACGAAGAGTTCCATGTTCTTGCTGAAAAATTTTCTCACAGTAGAAGTCATCAATATTCATTAGTTTATTAATTTAAGGGTCGTTTCACAAATATCTATTGTACAACCCGATTTACTGAAGAAACAATTATTTTATTAATTTTTATATGCTTGTTACTAAACTTGCTAAAGAAGGTATTTTCATTTCATTATTCATACTACACACAAGAATGCAAGAAAAAAATAAATAAGATAGTAAACCAAAAGTAACCTGAGTACTGACATACTACAAATAAATGAAATGTCTCCCTATAACAGGATAAATGTAAATCAAACAAGAGTTATGGACAACTAACCTAGCTTAGTCGAATCATCCAATTACTCAATATAACAACATGGACTCATTATTTATTTTTCCAATGAATGAAATGATAAATAAGTTGTTTTACATCATTCTCGTGAGCTTACTTGTATGGTAAGATCAATTTGTTGAATCTCCCATTCTATTACTTTAAATATTGAAGCATTCTTTGTCTTTTATAGATGTCAAATTGTTGCATAACATATAAAGTATCCTATTATGTTTATCTTCATAATTGTCCTGACCAATTTGTCAAATTACTCCAAATGATTTGAATTGTTACAGGAAACACTATGAACCCCCACCCGTTGTCAGCGCATGACATACATGCATGTGATGAGATATTCCAAGAAAGCAAGAGATGAAAGATTATTAATTTCTAGCGCATCATGACACAAGTTGCATAGCTCTTCCCTTGATAGATTATTTGTCTTCTCAACAAATTGGACATAGTTTCCAATCTATCCGCATATATCCAGCTGTTAGACTAAAAATTAATTAAACTTTTGATGGTAGTCTTTTATAACCTATGGCATCTTAATTAAGGAAATGATGTAATTGTTGCTGCAAGCCTTCCTTCCTTTAACACTTATAGGCTGAGGACACCGAATACTAACAAGACCTACACATAATAGTGAAAGGACATTTGATGGGAATGAAAACCGGTTATCATGCAAAGAACTAAAACCAAGAATAGATTAGCAAATGGTAGAGAATAAATTACCAAGATCATCATATTGAATATGGAAAAGGGGAAATCATATAAGGATTATGTTGTTAATCAATTATCAAAGACAAGAACTCATTCTAATTTACCAAAGCGTGGAGCAAACAGGAGCGAATCCGGCATGAGAAAATGTACCAACTCCACTGCCAAGAGAAGATCAAAAGTGATTTATGTAGAAAATTATATCCTAGTTTCTGTTTACCCCTTGCCAATGGAAATAATTTGCAGTGGGTCCACTAATTTTTATTTATTTTATTTATATTTCATCACATCCACCAAAATAGGAATGGTAATGGTGAGGTGGGCACTACCCACTGCCCACCTACACGCATACCCAGTAAAAAATATTATTCGTGGAATTTCTTGGTCACGATTAACTAATAATCATTAATACTATGTAAAAATTAAAAAAAATGAAAACATTTATGTTTTTAAGCTTTTTCATACAATTATTGCAAATATCACTATGAATTTATATAGTAAAGACCGCCAAATTTAAGGCTTGTCTATTGTACAATTGTCTAAAATTTGTTATGTTTTAACTGGATAAATGCTCGAAACAGTGTCACCGGAGAGGTGAGGTGGTCAATCGATGATTAAACGGTGCGGTGGTGGTGTGTGTGACTCTACTTCGTTAGGCAAATAAAGTAAGAAAAGGGAAGGATATTTTTGGGTTTCAAAAAAAATCGTAAAGCCTTACGGGGTACGAATAAAAGATAGGGGTATTAAAAAAATTGTTATTATTACTTTTCGCAGTCAGATAACAATATTTTTTCCATAACACATCTGCATCTGGAATTGGACAATGGTCTTTTAAGATCACCTGCATAAAAAGAAAATTCTTACTATTGTCAACATATTAAAAATTACATAATGAAATTAACAATAATTATTCGATACCAGTATGAAATGATTATCATTTACATATCCCAAACACATAACTCGATGTGACGAGGTATCATTTGGAGACCCACTTCTAAGTGGGAAAAATGTTATGCACTATTTAAGAGATAAAAACACCAAGAACCCGTTATACTTAGACGCGATCACATATCCCATGTCAGATATAGTCATCCACTTATCCACATATATCTGGTTACAATACATTTAAATTAATTAAATAGCAGAAAACAATATTTTTGCATTATCGATAGGGAAACATCTTACCGTTGAATAACCATTAACAAGCAATGACTGAGATAGTGTATGAAATTGTTCGTGACCTCCAAATAGAGTGACATATTCATCACACCATGTACTCATCTCTTTGTGTAATGCATTACGAACAAGTGTCCAAGAGTCTTCACCCATGCCAAGTAAAGCAACTATTGCACGGTATCGACAATAACCATTAGCTCTAACATCAACTAGGTTGTCAATAAATGGATGCATATGCACAGGTAGTTGGTCTATCATGGCCATAGCCATTTTCTTTTTAATAGGTCCAACTACCATTGACTTTGATAACTTTTGTGTGGATGAACTATCATGTACTGAATGTAATGCATCAACATGTTCAAAGTAAGACAAATCACACTTTGTTGATCTTTGTAGAGTTCGTGCACGACCCTTTTGTGATCCTTTTGTTTTAACCTTATCTAAGGGTGAACACATTGAAGTCATTTCTAGATAGGCAATTTCACATAGTTTGGCTTTTATGGCCACTTTGCCTACATTATCAACCATTTTAAAACAATTCATTATAACATCAAACTCTTGTTGGATTGATAATTCATCTTGTGCTTGATCAGTTTTCAACTCACTAAAACTCAGCCTTGTCCAAATTGGATGAATGGATTCAAGAGGAATAAACCCAATTGTATATCTGGCTAATTCACATGCACAAGTGAGACTGTGTGTAGTTCTAAACACACAACCACACTGAGAACTATCAATGCCAACATACTTCATCGATCATACTCATTTGCAATATTATGTAGTGCATACTTAGAAACAATACCACGCAATTTTTTATAAAGTGTGATGTTGAAACCATGACCAATCACATTTACTTTTTTCAAATGATGCTTTTATTTCAATATGTTGCAACATGATCAAGTTGTTAATAGCATCCCAAGATGTACACAAGTCACCCATGCTTGTCTAAAGTAACCTCTTTAGAGTCCAATGTGCAGCCTCAACTCTATCGTAAGATACAACATGCATGTACATCAACCATTATTGTATGATTAAAATAATATTTGATAAAAGGAAAAATATACCTATTACTAGTTGTGTTTCCTAAGTGCATGACTTTATTGGTCCATGCTTTAATAAATTTTTCCTTTTGCGGGATCAACCATGTGTCTTTGACATAATCGATAAATGATTCACATACAAGTTCAAACCTTGTCCCACACTCTTCAAAATCTTTGTCACAACTACATTCTTTAACCATGGACCAACTTTCCATAACTTACTCCCATGTCTCTTTTGGATGAACGAACATTTTGCATTTAGCCTTTACATTTTTGTCTATATGAAAATGACACAACAAATTATGTGTTTTGGGAAAAACAATTTGTATTGTATTCATCAAGGCTAAATCCCTATTAGTGACAAAAACTGTTGGAATTGAATCACTTCTTGTAAAAAGTTTCCTAAGCTTTTCTAGTGCCCAAACAAAGTTATTTTGTCTTTCACCCTCTAAATATGCAAAAGCCACAGAAAATGTCATCCCAGTAGATGTCACACCAACAATCTCTAGTAACGGCAATTTATATTTGTTGGTTTTATACGTACTGTCCATAAGAAGAACAATGTTGAACACATTAACTAATTTCACTAAATCAGGGTGTGTCCAAAAAATATCACACACAACTTCTATTGATCCATTCATTCTATGCCAGTGAATATACATATCACGTTCAAGTAACTTCATTAGATGTTGCATTTCTGTTCTATGACCCTTTCAGATGATCAATATGCATACCTTTCATTATATACTTGCTTTATAGTTGTGACATTCTTTTTATTGTGCTCTTTTAGAGTCAAGATAATGTTTTTTGGTTTGACCATACTCTTTGTCATATCGACGAGCATTATCTTCTCCTCAATAACCAAGCGACTAGCATACGGATGAGCAACCAATGTTTCTGCTAAATCATGATTGTGAGACTCACAAATTAACTTTAGTGTCCAACCTTCACCATTTGTCAAAGGTCTTCCTCTGAGTCTAAAGGGACACTCACATTTTGTAGTACAGTTGTTTTTCGTAACAACTTGTCTTTGTATTGTTTATACTTACAACTCTTCTCACAACCCAACACAACAACAGTTTTCCTTCCTCTTTTCCCATTAGTTGTATCTGACCTTAGTATTAGAATGACAAAACCATGTTGGTAGGCCATTTCTTGAACCCACTTGAGTAAGTTATCTCTAGTGGCAAAAACCTACATTAAAAAATATAATAACACAATATCGAAAAATTATGTCGTCATTTTTGTCCATGATCTCAAATGTTATAGAAAATTATCACCTTTGTTGTTGTAAACGCCTCAGAACAATCCACTTTATTGTTATTGACTTCAGCAATCTTCATGTTATTTTCCTCTTTTTCGAACATATATATTTTTCATCTCCATTTTTGGAAAATTTCTCTACTATGTTTCCTCACCTAAAAGACAAAAAAAAATGATTTTTTTTAAATTCACATAAAAAATTCCAGATCACTTGATACAAAAGACAAATGTGATTCAACAAGTATGTTCCGGACAATATAATCCGGAACACAAATGAGATTCAACAAGTATGTTCTGGAGAACATGATCTGGAAGGCAAATGGGATTCAGCTAGTATATTCCGGACCACATGATCCGGAAGGCAAATGAGATTCAGCAAGTATGTTCCGGACAACATGATCTAGAATGTATTATGTCCATTCTAGATCAGTTGATCCGGAATGTATTATGTACATTCCAGATCAGTTAATGTATTATGTATATTCCGGATCAACTAATCTGGAAGTGGATCAAATGCGTATTCCAAACTAGGTGGTCTGGAGGTAAATATTGTTAGTTCCGGATCAACTGATCTGGAATACTATAACACTCAACGTAATACGAATAAAAACGCAAACAAACCTTCAATCATAAATCCCATATCCCTAAACTTTAAATCAAGAAAATCATACCTAAATAAAATTGTGTTTTCTTTCTCAAATAGCGCTTAAATTAACGAATAATACCCTAAAAACTTATAAGAATGATTAGGGATCTACAATAGGACAAAATGTGAGAATTTATGTTTGTCAGACAAGAGTAGCAAGATAAAGAACAACAAGCCAAGAAAATAAAAAAATAATTCAAAAAATTTAAAACAAATAAGGATAAAGGTATATCTGGAATTTAAAAAAAAAAATATAAACTTTGGAGGTGCAAACAGAAAATGGGAGATATTAAAAGAAAAGGCCTTAAAATTATGAATTGTTATGTAGGATGGAAAAGGATGCCATGGGCTCCCCAAACATGCGTGCGTATATATATAAAATAAATAATTAAAAATATTAAGAAAACTAATAAAAAAACTATTGTGTTAGTATTTTAATTTTATTTTAATAATAAATTATATTTCTAATTTTACACATTTTATTTATAACATAAATGTTTTTATAATATTTATCATTTTATTTTAGATAATTATGGTAAAGTGGTCATCAATTTGACTCAGGTAATTGGTTATGAGAAAAGGAAAAAAATTGAAAGGAAGAGAAAATAATAAAAATAAAGCAAAATAAAGTAAAAAGATGATAGAAAATAAGATGGTATGTTATTAATATTATCAAAACAGGTTGGTAGATAATAAAAAGTCTAAAAAATATAAAAATTTAATATTAATAATATCTTATTATTATTATTATTATTTTGTTGCTACTTTTTAATCGATTTATTATTGATATTATTTTAATGAACAATAAAAAATATTAAAAGTATTTTCAATAGTTAAAAAAAGTATAATTATATATATATATATATATATATATATATATATATATATATATATAAACACTAGCAATTGTTGGAGTCGATAAAAAAGATATTATATTCTCAAAATTCTCATTCTTATGAGTAATAAAAAAATATCATGCTGGAGTAAACTTAAAATAATGTTTGGTTATTTAAAATCATGTTTGATTATTTTTATATTCCTTATAATTTTTTTAAATTTTAAAATGATATAAATATAAAAAAAGAAAATAAAAATTATATATATATATATATATATTATACGTAAATTTCAATATTACATGAGAAATATAACTTTCTTATCCGTTTTATCAGGTAGAAAAATAAAAAATTAAAATATTCATAAGGCATAAAAGATACGAGAAATAAAAATTCAAAATTCCTAATAAATATAAAAATGTTCTATTACATTCGCATAAATAATATGGTATTTTAATTCATGAAACAACTTTTCTTAAAACTGACAAGAGAAAGTAAAGATTAAGGAACCCCTATGCTAACATATGGAAGAATCAAATAGACACAGCATAGCTTTACCATGGTATTGATAAAGCTGTTCTTTGTGGCCATCGCAAATAATTGATTATGGAGGTTTCGAAAGCAGTACTCTGTTGCTATAATTTGTAAGAACTTGAGATTTTGAAAGAATTGCTGCAATCGAATGTTCAAAATAGCAACATGAATTCAGCTACTCATTACGCTGTTGTTAAATTGACGTTACTATTTTTTAATATTCCACCATCATAGTAACTAACATATTACCATGAAATGAGGCACTCATTATATGATTCCAGCATCACAATATTTCTATAGCATGCTTTGCAACAGAGAATGCAAAGGATGTTGCAAAAAGGATACTCATCTAAAATAAAGGTTATCTAGTATACCCACTGGAATTTCCTTTGTTAAGATTGGTGGCAAGTTATGTAATGCTCATAAGAAAAAAAGAAAAAGTATTACGCACGAATATCAAAGAAGCATAAAAGAAATAAGGAGCGATGATGAAAAGACAGATGGGACCATAGATAGATCTTGGTGGCGCATAAGCCCACTATAATATAAAGCGTTCTAAAGATTCGGCAAAGTAAGGTACTCTTGTGCTCTACTTATCTTTTCTACATCCTATACTGTTTAATCTTATCAGACAAAAGACCAATTGATGAACATAAAACAGATGCAATGAGCGGATTCTTCCTCGTTTAATACTTTCCATGCAACTGCTCTCTCATATGATACTGGCCTCCCCATGCTGGATAAACAGATTCCACCTTGAATACACATGAAACCCTGCACCAATGATATAGCATTTCGATAAATCAAATTCTACTTAATTAGTTATAATTAACCATATTAAATGTTAGAACAAAGATCAACATAATCAATGAAGAAACCCAAGACACTTTACCTGCTGCATTATCTGGGGGAACTCAGTGCACAGAGTTTTCTTTCCATTGTCATCAAAAATCTTTTCCAGTGTGATGTCTTGAAGTGCAACCAAAGTTGTTTCAAGCATGTCAAGTCCAGCTTGATTTGCAAACGTAAAAACAGGTAATGCCTGGCAAAATCATATATTTTAAGTTATACTTTCTTAAATATTATCATTATAGGAACCAAATCATTATGATGGATAGAAATAAAAAGACAGTAAATCACGATAAATAGGGTCATGACTCGGAAAACAACAAATTGTCTAATACAAGCTGCAGGAAATACAGACAACCAAACCAGATAACTTTTCCAAGTAATGTGGGTCCTGGGTCGACAGTATATTTGTCTCTATTTATTGTTTCTTTTAGTTCCCCTATCCCCCCCTCAAGCCCTAGCCCCGCATGATCAATAATACATTCACTTCCGTTAGTCAGAAACGAACATTTTAGAGTTCAAAGAGCAGTGTTTGCATTAAGCTGATTCTTAAAAACCAAAATCCATTTGGAATAATCAAAAAATCAAATTCTTATAAAAGTACTCATGAAGAACATAAAAAATGAAATTAATTATAGCATAAACTGGAATACAGAATTCTTAAATAAAGACACTAAGAAATTACCTTCAAAGAGCAGCACAAAACTGCATCTGAATGATGCCAAAGAGACTTGAGAATGGATTCACTGCCTTCACATTTTAGAAGTTCTACTCCTAGATAGAACCTGCCAAGATGTTAATCATAATAGTGCATATGTCAGGTTATTATAGGTCATGCTCCATGGTAAGTCAAGAAACTTCAGTTATGCATAGTCCAGGCTACACACCTATAGCTGTTACAGATCCATCGAGCAAGTGTTTGAGCCTCTGGAGTGCCAGGTGGTAAGTGAAAAGCATTATGAGAACCAAAACGTGATGGAGAAAGTGCTAATGAAACCCTCTGAACAGATGCAATGATACTGCGAACATATTGTCTGGCCATGGTTGCTATGTTCTCCTGAAGGTGGACTTCAAATGCAAACTGGAACGCTATTGTCATCACAGACTTTGTGCTCCCAGAACGACCTGAGGTGTCACCAGCTGCTTTGTTTGCTGTATTTCCAACGTCAAGTGCAGAGGCCAGATCAAGTGTACGATTTGGACTAGCAGCATCCTGCATCATATCATATATAAGACCACCAAAAAACAGAAAATCAAAATCCATACTCTAGCAACCAAGTATCAAAAACAATGCAATCAAATTATATGTCTGGTAGCTAAATAGACTTACAGTGCCAGAATCAAGAGGTATAATCCGAAAACCAGAAGGTAAAATGGGTGCATCATCAGAGAAAGACGCATCTATTGGAGCAAAAATAAGTTCTGCACTTGTGCCAACTGCATGCTCGTCCACTCCACTGCAAAGCTGTGGATAGGAGCAACCATAACGACTGTTAGCTATGGATTTGAGGTTGCAAAGAACCTTCCAACTATATGTTGATATCATTGTTACAGCTATTAAATTCAATTTCAAACAACATGTTCATACGTCAAACAAAGATCCTATGTCGAAAGTATTCCTATAACTGCAAATCCTAATTCCTAATATGTGGAGCTTCTTATTCTTTGGCAAGAATGGAAACCATGATGGATTAGCCAGCAAATGATAAAAATTACCCACATACATAAATTTTTAAAGCATTTTTTAATATTGTAAAATAATTACTTACTTGCAAGAGGAAAACATCACCAGGTATAGTCATGTCGTCCCTGTAGTAGCCCATGTTTTCAAGCTTAATAACCTCCATGAACTGTTTTAGTGATCAAGTGTCAGTAAGTAAGCAATACACAGTCAGAAAACCACAAGAATGTTAATCCGAAAACCAAAGGCAAAAAAGTATGCGTTTAATTTTTTAATGAAAAATTGTAAATTATAAATAGTACATGAACTGCAAAAAATGACAAATATTAGAAGCAAATGACTTGCCTCTTCATGCTCAATTGTGTGAGCTAGCGGTAGAATAACCTGACCCCCAAAACCTCCTGATCGGGCCCCTGGCAAGCTACAGGGCCCAGCTTTAATGGCAGCAGCTGAGTAAGCATCAATACTGCTATCTGCCCATTCTGATCGGTGCTCCCTCAAGAATCTAAGAAGAATTGCCGGAGGGACATTCTAGAAGGACAGCAAGAGAGTATGAGACAACTCAATACAATGAAAGTAGATGAAAATTGGAAAGGAAAATCACCAATCTACATTGCTTGATAATTAAAATGCATACCTGTAGCAACATGGATGCTTTGGCACATAGCACCGAACTGTTGACAGAAGGAAATCCACTATTGTTATAACCAAGGTTTACTCCCATCATCTTGCTAGGTGAGGAATTCACAAGAAGGGTGACATCGTCAATGCCATCACTCTCTAACATGGACCAGCCATCATCTGCAAACCCATTGACAGCTTCATTAAAGCCCCTGCAAACGGAATTTTAATTTAGATTACAATAACTAGTCATTTGTGTCAAGAAAAGGATAAAAGATGGCACTAACTTGCTCAATCTCTGACTCAGCGCACGTAGGGCTGCTGGCCTTCTTCCCCATCCTGTTACACTTGGTTGAGAAACTTCTTGAGAAATCTGCCTCAAATGACGTAAGGCCTGAATGACAATAACAATTACAACACAGGCTTTATTATAAAAGTTGTACAGAGTGATTCCAAATCATTACACAATTGTATAGTGAAAAGAAATTAATAGGCAAAAACAATAGTCTTACTGCCATAGTCGTCCTCTGAGCAAGTAGCATTGATGACTCATAAAGTGGGCGCAAAACTTCAGGTACACTCCAGGGCTGCGGCAGCAAGTTAATTGTAAGTTATCAAGAAAGGAACAAATTGACATGAATTCATAAAGGTATTTCTTTGTTGATCTGGAATACAAACCTCTAGAACCATATGATCAACAATATGAATAATGGACCCCCCTCCTTCACAAGGTCTTATCAGATACCCGCTTGGCAGCATATCAGCTCTAACAAAATGCTGTACAGGGGGCATAGCAGGACCATTTTGAGTGTTGTTGAGTGATCTTTCACAGACCTGAATTGCATTAGGACTAACGAGTTAGGTAGAATGGATCAAAGAAAATCTGAGAACTATTGTGACAACATTAAAGAACAAAGCTACGTACCACAAGACTACCGTCCTCCAAAAGTGATGTGTAGCGCAACAACCAGAAGTCACGACCAGGTGCTAAAGTTGTTGGTGCATACAACTATTCCATATGTAAAAATTGTTACGTGTTAAAACGGTTATTTATTTGGCAAGGCTTTAATTCCAAATTCCAAATATACTGAAATACAGATTATAATAACTATAATACCTGCATATAAAGCAGCTCAACGGTTCCACCATTTCCTGTGGACATCACATTTAGAACATCTACAGTTCGGCAATCACGAAACCATGAGAGCCTCTCTTTGAGGATTTCGGCAACCTGCACACAACATTTCCATTTTCATTGTCAACAATCCATTCCCCACTTATTTCAATGGTATTAGTCCTTAAAATTAATAACAAAGAGGAAGGAACTTACCCTGGCAGGTTCTAGACCCACAAGGCCGCAGGCACGTGCGGCCACTCCAGGGCTACCGTGAGAAATAGCAACGATTCCAATGGAATCCGGACCAGGCTACAAACATTCGGAACAAAATTTAAGGTTTATATTACGTAATTAAGAGAAAAAAACAGTGCATGGACAAACTATTAAATAGTACACAGCACTAGAATAGTGATTTTCCAATCAAAATTGGTACACCCAATAACTGAAATAGTAAAATTTCACATTAAGTAGAGGAAAGCAAGAAATCATAGGAAATGTGTTTTCTTGTACGAATTAAAAATCAATTTGTTTAGTTTATGCTTCAAAAGAGAAATAATACTAATAAGTTGTAAAGATGAGCCTTTGATAAAATAGGAAATAATGTAATAAATAAATAAGAAAAAACAATTTAGTCTGTGTAAGAACTAGGGACTAGGAAGTAGGAATGTGATGTGTGTTTAATTAAGAAGGTGGACGTATATTTTTCAGTAAATGGAAATGGATTTAACAGTTTGAGAGGAATGAAAAGGAAAGTGCGGTAACCTTCATCCCAGGCATTTGGACCCACTCGACAGCAGTTCCAGTGGCCTTTGAAAGAAACTCTGCTAAAGTCTCCTCTGCAATGGACAAAAGCCTGCAAGATAGAGACAAAGAGGAAAACGCAAAGCACGAGGATAATAATATTCCATCAGTACAAGGACAGAGAAAAAACTTAGGATCCAACAAGAAATGTGAAAAACCATGCTTTTCTTTTTCAGTTTCACAGTTCACTATTCACATCACTCACCCTGCAGGGCTAGCATCTCTTGGTGGATGCTGCGGTGTCAAGTGCCGCTGACCACTGGTCACCACCGACTCACAGCTCGTGTCCGTCGTGGCAAGGGTCGCCTGTTCAACCAACCAGAACTCACATCACATTATGAAATCATTGCAACAGATATGCCGTATGAGTAATGAGTCTATTCTAATTTGCATAAGCTTCTTGATTGGTATATTTAACCAAACAAAGTAGGAATGAGAAGAAAGTAAAAGTAGTATGTGATGAAGAAAGAATAAAGGAGAATATTATGTATAGTAGTAAGTATGGTATATTATTACGTTCTGTGTCTGTTGGCGGAAAAAGCTGTTTTCATACACCAGCTGTGACACCTGCTTCTGCAATCTGTCGTTTTCCTCCATCAGTAATTTATTCATTGCTGTTAGCTTCCTGTTCACAGCTTGCAGCCGTGACGCTTCTTTCCGCTGCTTCTCTCTGCACCTGCAACACCCAACAAAACAACACCATGTATATATTAGCCCCTCCAATAATTAACTGCAAAAATTAAGGCCTTCAATCATAAAACAAGACCAAGCAGAGAAGAAGAAGAGAAAAACAAGAACTTTTTCAACGGAATCATGAAAAATCAACAGCAATCATTTTAAATCTGTGTCAAAGAAAAATAGAAAATAAAAGCCTTGGCTAAAGGAAAAGGAGGCGAGACACATAAAGAGAAGATTAAAAAAAAGAAAGTCAGATTTACACAAACCAAACAACCCTTTTGTAAAACGAATTCAAGTAAATTAGCATCAAGTTTTGTAACAAAAACAAAAAATGACTTTGAAGTTTCAAGATAACATATATGAAGGTTGAAAGTGAAGAACAGTAAAGGTGATTAGAGGAAGGGAAGGAATTGAAGAAAGTAGAAGAGGGTAGGAGTAGTTACCTTCGGTTTTGGAACCAGACCTTGATCTGCTTGGGTTCGATGTTGGAGAGAATGGGACACTCTCTGATGAGTTGTTGGCGGCGAAGGGAACTTGGTTTGGGACATTCATGGTAAAGCCTTTCCAGTGCTTCAACCTGTTCGGGTGTGTACCTCACATACTTGCCGTTGTCCATTGCCACCTTGCTCCCATCTTTGCAGGCAGAACTCACCGCCATCATCCCTTCCAAATCCAACCCAATTTATTATTTTTGTTTATTTTCAATGACGCAAACAAAACAAAGCAAGAGGTTTCATTAAAGGGTAGCGGTAGAAGAGCTTTGAGATCAGCTGGACATGAATGAAAGAGAGAAGGAGAATGAAACTACAAACTTAAAAGAGGTACTTCTCAGAGTGTCTGTCACAGTTGTTGGTTCTATTGTATTATAATATATTGGATCATATATGGCAGAGGAGAGAGAGAGATGGGAAGGAAGTGAATGGAAAACGTAGTTTTTCTTTTCTTTTTTGTGTGTGTCTGTATAAAGAATGGAAAAGGACCAGTGGGGGTATGTTGGGATTGGGACTGAGATGGGGTTGCTTATAAGAGAATAACCCCAAATATCAGACAGAATAAGCGAACATTTTTTGTTTTCACATCATTCTCCCTCTGCTTTCTGTTCTTCTTTAGCTGTTTTGCCTGTTGCTTTTGCTGTTGCTTTTCTTGCACTACTTCATTTTGGCACTTTCCAACACTAGGAAAGGAAACCCTCTCTCTCTCATCACTCAGCGCAGAGTTGAGGGAAAAAAAAAATGCAACCCACACTCGCATTTACGACGCGTGCGCTGTAAAACTGTAAAGTGACGTTGGACAATGTACAATAGACAAAGCCCGATACCGTTTCGTTTCTTTTCTATGTTAGATGCCACTGTCAAAAATGTGCTGTCATGCCTCCTTCACATCAAATATACCCCCCAATGCCCCATGCTGCATCATAATTTATATGCATGGTCCACACTCCACAATTAGTTTTTTTTTTTGGGTTTTCCTTGAGGGCAAGTTTTTGTGATACGTTTACAAGAGTAAATATAACGGACAACTATCTGTATTGTATTTTGTTTTTGCTTCTCTTAAAATCAAATTTCAACTTACACAATCCGTTGACATGCCAGAATGACCTCAAGTTTTTATACCTCAAAACTTCTGCAATCATGGTCGTAGATCACGTGAGCTACAAAGAGGACCGTATTTTTTGCTGTCATCTTTTATAGCAGTAACCACACGCATCTTCCATAAGAGGTAGTAATCGAATGGAATGACATTAGTAAACATAGGATAAAATAAAATTATCCCTCAGTACTATTTGTTGTCTTTTGATTACGTATTCTGATGAAAAAACAAGCAACATAAGTTTAGTCATTTATTATAAGTTACTATAACAATAGGCAATGGTGGTATATAAATTGTAGCTAGCTAGCGGTGGAAATGCAGCACATGAATGAGCGATCTACTGATAATCTTTGTATGAGTGAGTGGAGAGAGAATAATGGGTAGTTAGTTGAGAGGGGTGTGGAGCAATTAATATTCATTAATTCATTGATAGTTTTTATAGAAACAAGCTCATCATTTTTCTTGACTCCATAATTATGTCTGTGTCGCCTCAGTATGATATTTGGAGAGTTAGAGGAGCTGTTGATGGACTTGTATGCGCATCACTCAGACAACATAATTAGGGTTTTCTGCATGCGGGCAACCTAGCTTTCATTTCAAATGAATCACCAATTCACCCCATATCTCTGCATATTTTCACTAGTTCTTTTTTATCCTACATCAAAACATGGATTCATCCAGATTTAGAAAAAAGAATCAAAAACATGGATTCATCCAAAATAAACAGCTACTCTATACAAGATAAAGTATCGATCCAAGATAAACTTTAACATCTACTCTATACAAAACTATCGATCATGTACTAATAAAAAGTAAAAAGGCTTACAAAAAAACTAATAAAAAGTAGAAACAAGTAGGCTATTACATTTATTTTCAATTTTCACTACTGTTGTCTTTATTTAATATAAATATCTATTATGTATAATTATTATAATTTTAAGTTAATATCTTTTATAAATAAATATTAATTATCAGTGTTACAAAAAATATAGCTAATTATATGATTCACATACATTTTGTCTTTTATATGAGGCATTGTATGTATAATTCTACAATGTTTAATAGGATTTTTCTTTTTTAAATTATCCAAAAAATTATAATATCTAAATTAACAATTTATTTTTATCAAATAAACTAATATTACACTAATAAGTAAATAAAAAGTTTAATCATTAATAACTCCATATATGATCATTTTCTAATAAATGGTTTTTATTTTTATTTTTATTTTTATTTTATTTGTAGAGATTCCAATACATAATTGAATTATTAGATAATTTTTATATAAGTTTTTTAAAAGAAATTTTGAGGGGAATTAAGGTGGTGACGGGCGGGCATTTGGGAGTGGGTCCCTCTTGCCAAGTCATTAACATGAATATATATAAAACGTGGATTATTTACCATTGTGGGAAAGTCATATAAATAAAAATACACATTCAAAGTATATAAGTATATATAGCATTCTACATTGGCAGCATAGGTAGAAGAAAAATGGAAGTCTTTTTTATTTTCATAAATTATACGCGAACTAATCCATACGTTTTCTTATGGGAAAAAAGAAATCCCTATTTAAGTAGTGGAATATACAAAAATCCTGTCGACTACCTTTATTTAAGTATCTTTTGTTCGACAATTTTGCCCTACGTATCCTGATTTTAGGATTGTCCAAGTCAAAATAATTATGCTAAAGTCTAACCTTTTGCTTATTTCATGTATTTCAATTTCAAATACCATTTCTACATTGGTGGTAGTTAAGAGGAACGCGAATCCCAGCCCATACGCTTGTTATTGTAGGCTATAACATTCAAAGTTGAAATTAGCGTACAAGCAAATACAGAAAAAAAAAATAATAATAATAATATAATAGTAATTCAACTTAAATGTAGACATATACTTAAGCTGAAAAAGTAACAGTAATATCTAGTTATATTCCCACACCATACACGGATTTATGTAGCCGTGGAACCAACTCAACTATATAGCTGTGTGTATTGTCAAACCAAGTTAGTTAAAAGTGAAAATTCTTTTTTCTTTGAAACAAGTTAGTTGTTAGTGTTAATTTTATTTAATGCAAACATTCAATATTTGATTGATTTTATTTTGTTTTTTAGTTTTTGAAAAGAGTTTTTAAGAATAGTTTTTAAAAATTATTTTTGGAAAGAAAAAAAAATTATTTGGTTAGTGTCATTTGAAAACTGTTTTAAACATCTAAAAATGAAAAAATTTATTCATAGTTATCAAAATTTTATTAATAAAAAACAAAAGAGAAAAGCAAAACTACTTTTAGTTGTTCCTATTTTTTAGTTTTTAAAAATTAAAAAACCAAAACTGTTTTTCGAAAAGTGTTTCAAAAAACACTACCCAAACAAGTTTTTTAGTTTTTAAATATTACAAACAGTCTTATAAAATTGTTGTCAAAAAAGCAAATTCAAAATATCTTTGGAGTCCAAAGAAATTTTCTTACTTGATGAGTCTCATGACGGGATGATCCAATTCACCTAAAATTTCATATAAAAAATTATTTAAATAACTTTTTAGACATTAAAATTTAAATTGGATATATCAAAATTGCATTTTGAAATGTGTACTATGTATAATTTTAATAACACCCACTTAATTTTATGTAGGTTAGTTATTCATTTTAGTAGATAAAAAAAATCACACACACGTAAACTTCTGGGTATCACACGTGTTAATAGGTATAAAAAAAGTTTAATTTGGATATTATGTATAATTTTAATATCATCTACAAAATTTCACACACACCCCTAAACTCTCTTGGTATCACATGTCTTAATAGGTATAACAAAAAGTTTAATTTGTGTATTATGTATAATTTTAATATCATCTACAAAATTTCATCATATTATAAAAGAAAGATATAAAAACATTACAATAAAATTTAGGTTGAATTACTCGTTTAGTTTCTATAATTACAAAAACTTTATCTTATAATATTAATCCTCATCTTAAGGACCGGATTAAGATGAATTAAGAAGTCAATGTTTATAGACTAAATATAAATGTTTTTATATATAATAAATAAAGACTTTATTAGTATGCATGGTCAGTACAAAGATTTTTACAAAGAAATTTAATCACAATTTCTTTAATTATTATAAATTTGTTGACTTTATTAATTAACTAGTGAAACATAGGTATTGTCGTGTCTGTTTATTCGTATTTTTACTTTTATATATTATAACAATTTTAGGGTTTTAATTTAGTATCTTTTGTAAATTTTTTGAAATATGAATTATTATGTGACATGTTTTCAAATATATTTTGTTAATTTTATATTTTTTGTTATGATAACATGATAAAAATATGTACATCATCAATGGATATGTCAAATATGCAATGAATATGAAAAAAATGGAAAGATAAGAGAGTTTGAATAGAACTCAAAATATTGTCGCACCTGTATATTTGCATGTTTATTAATAATATTTATCATGAAATATATACATATATTAATCATGTTTAAGGAAGATTAATTTTTCATAAGGTTGAAATTGTGCATATATTAACAGGGAGAAGTTATATTTGCGAAAGTGGGATTAGTCATAAAATGTTTAGAAGGTAAAATAGTCATAAAATATGGACACCAAAAGGTCATATTCCCATTATATAATATATAGTATATAATACATTATCATATATTACAAATTGTAGATATAGTTGGACAATTATATATGTTAGATATCAACATTTTAAAGTAATTTTTTGTTTAAAGTTATAAGGTTGATTTAGTGGTAAACTTTATGTTTGGAGAGTGAAAGATAGTGGGTTCAAGTCCATTTCATGACAAAGTAATATATTTTTTAATTTTAAAATAGGTGTAAGAGTAAAATAGGTATTTTGAAAAGTGACCGTCAAAAGGGATATTCTCTTTATTAATAGTATGGAAGTATAGATTAATATATAGATATATAGTATATAATATAACATCATACATTATAAATCATAGATATTTGGACAATTATGCATGTTGGATATCAATATTTTAAAGTATTTTTTCGTTTAAAGTTATATGATTTGTTTAATAATAAAGTTTACGTTTGGGGGAGTGAGAGATTATGGTTTTGAATCCTTAAGTAATTTATTTTTTAATTTTAAAATAGGTGTAAGAGTAGAATAAGTATTTTAAAGAGGAGACATGCGATATTCTTTTAATTAATAGTATAGATACTTTAAAAGTCATACAAATCAAAAGTTAAGACTGAAAATAAATATATATTTTTTTTATGTTGTTAATGCATATTAATTAAAGTCATAAATAAAAGAGAAAATTTGTTTAATTATAAAAATAAAATGAATAAATAAACTTAAAACTTATTATGAATTAAATTTTTTTGTAACAGAACACAAAACAATTACAATATACGCACGATTCAATTGGTAAATATCTTCTGGTATAAAATAATAAAACAGAAATGTTATTTGTCACGAAACAGAACAGCACGAAGTGCACTCAACGGTAACTGTGATTAACATCCTTTTTATAAATAATTTTGTTTTAATATATTTTCAGACGTAATTTAGTGTTTAATTTTTTTCTTTGTTGTCTTTATAAAAAAATTGTTTTTAATTACAGATTATGTTTGTTTGTTTTTCTTTTCATTCCTAAGGATGCTTGATCCTCTACTACATAGCTTAAACAAAGACAAAATAAAAAAAAATTAATAAGAATCAAACACAAAATGTATTAGTCTTTTTATAAGCCACAAACTATATTAATTTGTCGTAGATATAAATAAGTTTAGGCCTTAACTATATTAATGTAATGTAATATTTATAAGCATAAGTTGTATGATAAAAAGATTTAATTAATTCAACTATTTTTTTGTTTAAAGATAAAATTATCTAATAAAAACTTATTAAATAATCTAAAGGAGTTAATTATAACTTATGTTAATAGGAGTTCTTTTTTAGGGATACTATATATGAGTTAATATATCACTCTTCTTATAACAAAAAATTGTATTATGATTAGAGAATAACTTTTTTTCTTAAATATTAATTAAAATTTTTATCTTCATCTTAAACAGAAATTAACTAATTGTAAGAAATTATTGATTTTAAATATTAATTTAAATATCTATGATTTATGATGTATAATGTTATATTATATACTATATATTTATATATCAATTATACTTTTATACTATTAATAAAAGGAATACCTTATTTTGGCATACACTTTTTAAAATACCTATTTTATTCTTACACCTATTTTAAAATTAAAAAATATGTTACTTTGTCATAAAATGGATTTGAACCAACTACCTCTCACTTTTCAAACATAAAGTTTACCACTAGATCAACCTTATAACTTTAAATAAAAACTTACTTTAAGATATTGATATCCAGTATGAAAAATATCTACACAAACGAGGTCAATTTCTTAAACAGAAATTAAATAATTGTAAGAAATGATTGATTTTAAATATTAGATTTCAAAATAATAAATTAACTTGTTAAGATTTTTAGGAGGCTCAAACTGCAAGTCAGACTTGCAATTTATGTGGTCTTTGACCAACCCTCGTTTTAACCAACAGTAACAAAATAAATAATAAAGTAAATTTAAAAAACAAATTTTAAAAAAACAGACTTAAATTTACTTTATTATTTTGTTATATTTTAAAATTGTTTTTTTGTAACTATTGGTTAAAAGGAGGGTTGGTCAAAGACCACAATAAACCGCAACTCTGACTTGCAATTTTAGCCTCCTAAAAATCTGTGTGACTTATAACCACTAGACAAAGGGACGGTGCTGGTCAAAAATCAGTCAAACTGCAACTATTAGTTGCGATTTTACCATCAATTTGTTCCACACTGACTAACACATAAGCACACAGTTTACGTGACACTTAAACAGCAATTGCGAGTTGCAATTTGACCACATCAACCCCAAGAACAGACCCATCCTGTAAAACAGACTCACTTAGGTAATTTTTTTTAAAAATGGACTCACTTAGATCAATTAGCTATGTTGGTTGTATATATTTTGAGAGTAATTTTTTGTTTATGTTTTTTTAATTTAAAATACTTAATTGTAAATTTGTATATATGACAATTATAAAGTAATTATTGAAAAAATGATTGAAAAATATATGGAAACCAAATATAGACAACAAATTGTTTTTATATTTGTTATAGATTATAGATTTAAAAATGTAGCCCTAGTAGCTATAAAATATGATTTTATATCTTATTATTTGTTTTCTTGAAATCTAATCATTTTAATAAATAATTAATCTTAATTATATTATATATATATATATAAATGAATGATCGACTTACTCTTAAAGTAAGTAAAAGAAACTTATTTTTTATCTTCAACATTCATTTTTTGAGACCTAATTATTGTACTATATGTAATCTATTATTTTTAATGAGATAAATATTTTTTTTTTTTTTTACATTCTCATTTTTTGTATATACATAAGTTAATTTACATACACATTAGGGTTATAATATTAGTGTAGAGACAAAGTTTATATGTTGAGAGAATAGAAAAGTCAATTATATTATTGATGAATATCATAGTAAATAACATTTTCTTCCTATCGGGAACTAAAAAAAAAGCCCAATGGACAATATTAATGAAATTTATAGAACTCGAATTTGATATGATTGATTTTTTTGTAAAAGAAAGGAAATATTTTATAATTTTGAGAAAATGAAAATATTTTTTTAAAAAAATGGGGGTCTCTTCAGAAAATTTAGCGTAAAATCGTAAGTGGATTAGTCAACACGCTCTTACCAAACAATTTGAGTCGCTAATTGCAACTAATGTAATGTATGACATTTTGATCATTGCCGCTCAACACGAATATTGCCCACTAATTACATGCTATCAACTAAATAAACGACACGCAGCTTGAGTTTCTATGTGATTATTAACGGTATATTCTAGCTATATAAATATGTAATATTTAGGTCCACTGATAATTTCTTTTGTAGAACCACTAAATCGGTCATGTCAGTTAGGTTCATAAGACTAAGTACTCGTTAACTTTTCTGCATTAAATGTTAATGGCCGCGGGACCAAAACATTTGCTCATTATTGAATAATGCTAAACCGTCGACAAACCTAGATAGAATTCGTAAAATTTTATGATAATTATTGAACAAATATTAATAACTATTCGCTCATCCAATAACTAATGATAATTTTAATTTTGATCATTATACTTTTTGGTGATTTTAATTTACTAACAAAAATAGCAAAAAAATTCTGGATTTGAACAATTTAGCTAACTATTTGTCGTACTCTTTCTGGCGAGGAGGGTCATTCTTTTTCACTTTCATGAATATGAACAACATGGTCAATCACTCAATCCAAATCACCTGATTCTCTTACAGGTCTTCCTGGGTTGAATTTCGTGCAACAATATTTATAATTTAATACGTTGATCGATCGCCAGCATCGAAAATAAAGCATCTTTAAGCTTGGTTGAGGCCAATTATAACTCGCTTTACAACCCTAATTACCAACCTAAACGCACCCTTTTTTTTTCCTGGCCATGTTGTTTAATTTATGATATAAAGGTGGCACTCCTTTTTCTAGTAAAATTTCTTAGAACAAAAGAAGACCGCCAAGTCAATGTTATTCCCCGAAAATGAATCTGTAAAGTCAATAAAAAAGGTAAATGGCCCATATATGTATAGATATCACTTTCCTTCTTTTCCAAACTTGTCCACCATAGGTAAATTAAATTACTATATTTCTCATAAAATAATTGGGTAAAGAAGAGGGAATAATGGCAGATGAGTGAAAGTGGAGTTTGATTCTTGAACATTCCGCATTCTAAGACAAACTAATTAAAATTACGCGTATCCTCAATCGATCTTCCACATTGATCCAATAGTAGCAATAGATTAGTTTATAGAGCACCAATGAAAAGTTATCTATAAATCCTTAAGAGTTTGTTTTGTTTTTTTTTTAAAGAGAGAGGGACTAATATCGCTTTGATTTGGGTAATGGAATCAATCAAAGTAATAAAGTCTTAATCAGCATAGCTTAAAAGAAAAGCAGACAGTAGAGCATGTCCCACCAAATTAAGGCAAGGGCTAGGCCAACCCCATCACTAATATCCAAACCATTTTTTTTTTGTTTTACATTTGTTTTTTATAAATATTAGTAGCAATTGATAAGGTTAAAAAAATATTGATGGTGATAAGGGGAAGAGAAAAAAATTAGGGATGCATATGGCGAAAAAGGTGAGGATTATATATATATTGAGATAGATAAACATGAAAATTGATTAAATTGCAATGGAGTTGTGGCGTGTGATTGACGAGAGCATAGGTGGGAGTGGTCCACAAGACACAAGTGCGAATGCGAAGCAGAAAGAGAAGAGAATGGTGTGGCCCCGCACGCGTGAAGGCCATTGTTGCTTTCCTCGCCACTGCGTGTAATATACTCATTCCTCACCCACGTCCACGTATTCTTCTTCTTCTCCCACCACGCTAGCTAAACCACTTTCAAATCCATCTCCTTCAATTCTCTCCACAAATATTTTTATATCAAAAATAATAAAATTTGATTCGACGTCACTCGCCACCATTGACTACTACCTCGAAACAGTAATCATTGGCGATTGTCATCACCTTCGATTGTTGATTACCAACTGTTGCCTTAAACTGACTATCACCAATTGTCACCTCTGATCATCACTTATTATCTGTCACCCTCGACCACCACTTCCAACCGATGGTCATTGTCTGCCACCTACGATTGATATCCACCAACCATTACCTATGATCAATAGTCACTAGCCGTCATTCCCAACCGATGATCGTTAACCATCACTTTTGACTACTAGTCACTAGCCGCACTTCAAACCTCAACCTCCTACATCAATCACTAGTCATCGACTATTGATATTCGATCTCTAAAGAGGAAAAATGATAGTGTGATTAAAATTTAAAAACAATGTTTTAAATTTAGAAATCAAAACAATGTTAATTTTAAAAATTTGAAAACTTAAAAATCAAAATTAGTTTTTTTTTATAAATTTCAAAATCATAAATCAAAAACCATCCGAAAGGGGTTACTGTTTTTTTAAGTGGTGAAAACTATTTTAAAAATAATTAAAAAATTAAATTAGAATCATTTGTGTCGAACATGTTTCTCTTTTGAAAACCAAAAAGTAGAATTCTCTTGCTTTTTGAAATTTGATGAAAATTGTTTCCAAAATAACTAAAAAATTAAGTTAAAATAATTATTATTGAACATGTTTTTATTTCAAAACTAAAATCTAAAAATTTGAAATCACCACAAACACTAAAGAACTTATAATTTTCTTTGCTATAACACTGGGTGAGTTAATAGGCTTTTTAAGTAACTTATAAGTTAATTTGAAAAAAAAAAAGGAAAGTTTTTATTTTTATTTTTTATGTGTTGAATTTATTTTAATAGGTTATAGTTTTTTTTTAAAAAAAAATTACTTCATGTATATAATTAATTAGCTGATAAATTAAAATGACATAAAAATACAATTAATTATTTTATTAAAAAATATTAATTCAATTAATGAAAATGAAAATAAAAAAGAAAACATTAATAACTTATAAACTAGTTTATTTTTACGTACCAAACAAGTTACTCTAATGTCTCATTAATTAAATACACTTTCTATATATTATATAGATTGACGCACATAATAAACGGTAGTCAGTTACCCTATAAATTAAATGAAGAAAAAAAATTAAGCCGCAAAAATCTCCAACACAAACATACATGTAGAATCCTCCAAAAACAAAAAAAGCATGTAGACGATTGTACATGGTTTTTCGACGCCTTGATGGCATATATGCAGATTGTAGATCAAGGCCTTGTTGCTTCGAAAGGAGCAAGAAATTTTAACTATTTCAAGGATGATTGAGAGGGTTTAATACCAAATATACATATGGAACCATTGGACTATGATTTCTTTCACTGAAAATAGTTGGTAATCAATACTCGATAGTACAATTTTGTTGCATTGTGGCTTTAACACTGGCGGCAAATATATATATAACTTGTTGAGATGGATCCTACTTAGTATGACTGATGAACAAGTAGGCTAAAGTACTAACATAACCAAGAATCGAAAGGGACTATAATAGGATAATCAATAGGGTACTATCTTTGCAAATGTGGATGACTCGATGCACATGATAATTTTGTAGGAAGTTAATGAATAAGGACAATGAATGTGATGTTATTGTAAAGAATAAGAGATATAGTCCACAAATAGAAGCATGATAAACTAGTGTATGTTGTAAAAATGGATAATGTTAATTAGAATCTAAAAAAATAAAAATGGATATGTTTAGAATCTGGACATTATATATGAAACATGGAATTTTAAAGGTTGGTTTACTGATAAAAATTGCAAGAAAAGATAAAATGAAAGAAGCAATGACCAATTTAAATTTTTTTTTTATCAATAAATAGGGGTGGATAAATAAATTGACTCGGACTATTGAGACTAGATTTACAAAATACACATTTTAAATGAGCCAAACAAGTTTGGACGGGCAAAATATAAAAATACTTTTAAGAGTTTGTACTTGTCCTTTAGACGTGACAGACTCGTGTATGAGCTTGTACACATATATTTTTTAAAAAATAAATCATTTTTTAAACTAATTAGACTCAATTATATTGTACTAAATTTACGTCATCATTTATAATAATGTAAAAATATTAAATATTTTCAATACTAAAAGTCTAAAATATCATAATTCGCAACAAGTTACAATATTAAAACAAACTAATAATCTAAATGACAAATTTATTTCATAGAATAAGTATGAGCCAAACTTATGAGCTCATAGATTTAACTTACAAAGTCTGCGAACTTCTTAGATCCAACTCAAACTTTTCCTATAAATTTATAACTATATTTTTTTAAAATTCAAAATCTGCACAATTTGGGAGTTCTGTGAACCTAAATTCATAAATTCACTCGTACTAATATACTCATAACGAATATTTATATCATTTGGTACTTAGATTCCTCTCGGGCTTCTCTTTGAAGAAATCTTGTACGTAATGAATCAATCTGTTCAAACAAAAAATAACCAAAAAAACAGTTGTAAAAAAACACATATAAGAATTTTGTTCCTCTTTCGACAACTATTTAACATTCAAAAAATAAAATTCAACAACAACTACTACCTTGGGCCTTTAACTCGTCTAATGTCCAAGCATCAGCACTCAACTTCTATATAAACATGCGTGTTTTTTTTACGATTTTTTTTTTTTTAAAACAATGTTGATATTGAGCATACAATTAAATTTTCTTTTCATCCAAACATTAAATTGGAAAAAATGTGATATAGGAACGACCTTCTACAAGCCTTAATACTATTTTTCATATATAATTAAAATTTTCTTAGAAAATTAAAGTATTTTAGTTCATATATAATCAAGTCATTTCAAATAAAAACATAAAACAACATAAAGATAGAGATATAAGGTGACTCAATTAATTAAGAAATAGGAAAGATGAAGAAAAACCGTAGATTTAATTTTTACCACTAACAAAAACTAACATTACTAACATTTCACTTGTAAAAAAAACAAAGATTTTATACACCATCAATGAAACAACATTTATCACTATCTTTGTTAGTCTTAAATCAAGTCTAAAGATCAAACTTTGATTATCTACAAAACACTAACTTGGAACACAATCCTGTTTTGCATGATCCAAATAGACTAAATAACATGTACTAATCACATTGACAAACAAAAGATAGCTTTATCTTTGTCAATAACTAGTGAGCTAAACACAATGTAAAAATCAAAGATGCTACTAGGTAAGAGCCTTGTGATAATTTTTTTAACCTCTAATATTGTGAAAAATTATCTTGTAGTTTATTAGTTTTAAATCATTAAAATACTAAGAATTTGTAAGTAAAACACCAAAAATAAATGTTTAGGAGTTTTTTAATCAAAGAATTAACGACTATTGTAAAATAGCATGAGAAACTAAGAGAATTAGAAGATGTGATTTCGCAAGGAAAGAGTCACTCCAACAAAATTAGCTCCAGGGGAACCAACAAAAGCAAATGGATGTTCCAGTAAATAATGATACACAAAGCTACTAAAGAGTTCTTGAGGTAAATGTTTGAGTCGCTCTATCAACAAAAATGTCCAACAACATACTTCAAAGTTTCGCTGATGATAATGTTTCACCTCCAACAAATTTTAGTATAAAGATATATCAATAGTGGTGCTCCAACAAGAAAACAAGTTGTTCTAATGATTGCAGAAGCAAAGCTTAGGAATGTATTTCAATTATTCTCACTCCAACAAGAAAGAGCTTTACCACAACTTTCATATGACAATTTTAGTTTTCAAGTAAGGAACACATGAAATGAAGAGATATTCAGTTAGAGAAGTTCATTGGAGACAATTTGGGAATGAAAAACCTTTTGCAAAGCTTTGATAGTTGGATCTCATCTTCCATCATTTCTCCTTTGATTCTTATCTCCTTCATGACTTGTAATAACTAAATCTTTATGGTTGTCAAATTTTGGATGTAATACAAACTCATAACATGGATCCTATTGTAAATTTTTATATTTATGCTTTTAATGCATTCTATTTTTACTCTTATGGTTAAATCTTTATCTTGGTAGATCAACCTTGTTTCATGAATGTGTTGGAAAACATATTTTGATTATAGACTAGGAGTAGTAATCTGTTGAATATAAATTTTAGGGATACAATTATGATTCTTAATTGTTTAAGATCACTATCTTGTCACCTAATTTCAAGGTAAAATTTTATAAGGAATTATGAATCCATCATTGACATTAGGGTTCAAATTTTAAGGAATTAACATTTTAGCATTTCTATGTATCTAATTTGTATTGAATTGAGAATGTGAGTTGAGATTTTGATTTCATGTGATGAATCTTCTATCATATTCAAATTCAACACGTCTTATACTAAACTACTTCCTATTCTTGATGCACCCTAATTGGTTGATAAAATCATATAAACAAGTTTCATTGATTTTCTTATTTTCAATTACTAAAATTTCTTCAAGTTACTATTTCTATGTTTAACATAATTCTTCAATATTACACAAGTCTCTTGAGATGCACAACTCTTATTCATCAAATGCTACTTCACTATTGTGTACTTACCAAATTATGAACACCTTATATGATCGATCCAAACATAGACCACATACTAAATATAATTTACCATAAAGAAAGATAAAAATAAGTGATGATTATCTCCTATCAAGAAAAGCACAACACATGATTCTCAACTTAACATGATTATCTCTCTTTTTAAAAAAAAGACTTATTAGTAGTCAAGTGTAACTACCATGGTTATAAAAAAAACGCCGACTACAAATGACTTAAATGATATTTCTCTATTAACTTTATCAAATTTTGAAAAAAAAATCAATCTAATTTGATTAATGATGCATTTAAACTGCAATTAACGACAAACATATTCTACAAAATGATAACTGTGAGCTAAAAGTCTAGATGATTGAACCCATAGAATTGATAATAGTATTTAATAAAGCAAAATAATTGAAGTAAAATAAGGTTGGGGCTAGGGTTGCAATTTTGTCAGACGTTTAACATTCCCCCTAATTCCAATTTCGATTAAACATATTATAATCATTGGCCTCAACAATAGTACCCCTTATTCCATTAACCCTTAACTGATCCTTAGAGGTTAAAAAATAAAATGGTTTAACTTTCGAGAGATAAGTCGAAGGTTTTAACAAATAGTTTGATCATATAATTTATATAAACCAATCATTAATTAGTTTCATCAAGAGAAGAGATTAATAATCTCGATTCAATTAAACAAGCATTAACAATTTAATCATAGAAGAAGTAAGAATTCGATTGAAATGTGATTTAAGTTTCATAGAGTATGTAATATTACAACCTCAATTAAGAGAATTAGCAAATAAAAATGTGCATTAAAGAAATAAAGAATAGAAACCCTTACAAGAATTCACCTTTTTGAGTCCTTCTTACCTCTTCTTATGCCTTGGAACTTTTAGGACTCAAAACCCTATGTAAGAAAAATACTAAATTTGAAAAAGATCCAAAAGAAAGTAGTAAAAGGCCTATTTATAGACTTTGGATCATGCATAGTGAAACACGAGGAAAGCCTAATGAAGTATAGGTCGTTCATGGCGAAGCACAGATTGTGCTAATATACATGACCATGTCTAGTTAAGCACAATTACATGTTTCCTTAAAGTAGGGTTAAATGTGTCCACTTCCTTATTATTTTCATCCTCCTTCCTTTTGTTTCCTACATAAAACCAATTAAATTTTTTTTAAAGCTCAATAAAAACAAAGCAAAACAAGCTATCTCAAGTACAAATGCTCGCATAAAAGGCAAGTATGAAAAAAGGTTATTGATTTTTTTTGTGACAAAATTAGACAACTTTGACTTATAATGAAGAAATTAGTGAACAGGTCTCACTTAATTGATTAAAGGTGTGCTTTATTCCTATATAGACCAACAAATAAAAATAATAATAATAATAATAATAATAATAATAATAATAATAAATCATTAAAGTTATATTTGGGCTAACTTATTTGTTAGCTTAAAATTTGCTTTTAAGCAGAAGTAAAAATTAGAGCTTAAAACAATAAAAATAATTTGTTTGTCAAATTTAATTTTGTAGCTCATTTTAAGTTAAAATTTCTTGATAAATTATTATTTCTTATTATATAATAAAAATATATTTATAAATAAAATTTTACATTATAAAAAATTTCTTAAAAATTTAAATTTAAATATGATTTGGTTTGACTTCTCTTATTATAAAAAAAAAAAAACTTAAAAGTAAGTTGTATCAAATGAAACTTAAATTTATGTAAATTTCAGCTCACATTATATATTACATAGTTAAGTATTTTAAATTGGTATCTTACAAAACAATGAATAAAGAAAGAGATGGAAATCATAAAATTTAAGTAAGATAGTAAAAAGAAAAAAATATATGGGTTAAATAATTTTTTTGTTCGTAAAGTTTCACCAAAAATCACTTTAGGTTCTTAAAATTAAAAAAAAAAAAATTTAGTCCCTGATTCACTTGTAGTCCTTCTTCTTCAGTTAACACTGTTAAAAATTGTTGACAAGAATCACATTTTGTACTTGTGAATTACTCTTCTCTTCAATCCCAATCCCCTCAATCTTTAATTTCACATCCAATACAACTAAATACACCTAAACTTATAATGGACAACGTCAATACAAAAGACAAATTAATTCAGGGACTAAAAAAATATTTTTGAATTTCAAAGACCAAAAGTATTTTTTTTTGTGAAACTTTAGGGACAAAAATCTTATGTAAGCCAAAAATATATAGTATTTTTTATATAATACAAATAGGGAAGATGTAATGCCTCTAAAATTCTTTTACCCATAATCAAAAGTATTTATAAAAATACAAGAGAAACTTTCAAAATTAGTTCTTACATAAAGAATCATAATTTTTTTATAAACATTGTGAGTGAGATATTTAAAATATAAAGTTTTACATTAGTAGTTACCACTATCCGTCTTACACAATCCTAAATCAGAGTAGTGGACTTCTCAAGAATTTAACATTATTCAAACATCAAAGGGTAATTCATTCTGAACGCATATATTCAAAGTGAATCCTTTGAACCTTGAAAAAGAACACAAAAAACACACAAAAGGAGTGAGATTTTTATAAATCATCAACGTTAATCTTGATAAACTTAATAAACAATGGGGCTTAAGATTTGACTTATGACTCAGTCTCATGTGTCTCAATATATAGACTTAATTATACTCATCTCAAATAGTGAACTCAACTCTATTTGACTCTAAGTATGGATTCATAGTCAATCCTAATGACCTAAACATAATATAAGTAGACATTCTTTCAGTCCAAGAAATGAAATCATCAAATAATCTTTCAGTCTAAAATATCAAATTATTAGATAATCTTTCAATCCAAAATATCAAATCATTGGATAATCTTTTAGTCTAAAATATCAAATCATCAGACAATCTTTCAGTCCAAACATCATATCCATAGGAAGTCTTTCAAAAATCGTTATTGAAAATAAGAACCAAAAATAACCTCTAGAGAAAACAAGCAAAGCAATAGAATAACCTCCGGAGAAAATAAAAGTTAGCAAAGTTTAGATGTTACTGAGCAATTAACTAAGCATTAAAACTTAGTTTAGTAATAACAATCACAAGAATAGTAAAACACACAAGCCTTAATCTCCCAACTTGAGAGCTTTCTTCTTCTTCTTGCTCCACCTTTTTAGAACTCTTTCTCTCCCTCTCTCAGAAGAAGTTCTTTCTCTCCCCCCTTCCCTCCTTACTTTGCAAAATGATCCCCCTATTATATCCTTTGCACAGGAAAATTAACTGAGCAAAATTAAATCCGTTGAGCAAATTTATGAACTTCTAGTTATTTCTTAGGGCTTCGCTTAGCGAAAATTCATTCGTTAAGCAACCTCTGGGGCATGATTTCATTATGGTTTAGCGAAATTTAAGCTTGAATCAGTGACTCTTTTTGGTTTATTGACATTGTAGGTTGATGTTTGACATATGACTTTGTAATTTACATGAATCAACGTCCCCTCTTGGTCCATTGACACCTTTGATTAACTCTTAGGTCGTTGTCTTACAATTGACATGAATCAACATTCTCTCTTGGCCTTATTGAAACCTTTAGTTGATGCATGTGTTGTTGCCCTACGATTTACATGGACCATTGTCCACCCTTGGTCCATTGAAACATTTTCTTATTCATCCTCTTTTGAGTTAAAAGTTTTATCCAGACAAAGTTGGGTGTCTATAATAGCTAAATTTCTAACTTTAACACCTAAATTAAAATATAATAACTTGGTTATGAAAAAAGGGATGTTATAGAAGATGTTAATAAAAGAATAAGAGAAAAAGACTTATGGCCTAACCGTGTAAAGAGTTTTGCACTGTCTGTCAAATTACAATCATTCATATATGATAATTTTGTTTACTTTTTCCATTAATATTTTTAAAAGTCATATAAATGGTAATTTGTTATTAAATGACAATATAATTTTTTTTACCGTATTAATGCATATTATTAAACTCAATTAATAAAGTCAAATGTAATAAATTCTAAGAGCATCTCCAACAAGCGATGCTTATAAAGTTACTTAAAAAATTAATGAGTTGCCTGAAGCAACTTTTCTATCGGAGCAATCTTACATGGCAATTCAAGTTCCTTAAAAAGTGGATGAGTTGTTTCACCAAGCAATTGTTGTTTATGATTAAAAAATAATATTTTTTCATCAAATTTGTACAAATTAATAACAATATACAACTAAAAAATTCTAAAATTGTGATTTTCTTAGAGTTGCTTATAATTTATTTCATCGAACTAAAATTGAGTATGAATTACTTAGTAATAAGCAACTTATGAGAATTACTTCTATTGGAGAAGCTCTAAAGCATTTATTATTATGTCCAATTCAAAAGAGTTTGATCAAATAAGAAATACTTGTAATAAATTTTTTTATTGGTCGATAAACTATATGAAAATTAAAAAACGTTCCCATATTTAGTAAAAAAAGTGTTGGTTGTCCACTGATAACATGCTTTAACAACAACGCTAAAATATTTTAAAATTATGGTATTTGCATACCTTACATGAATACATTATAACCATGTTCAAATGAGATAGTTTTAAAGTGACTCATACACTGCTTGGAAAAAAAAAATGAATCATACATCCACAAGTTTCATATATAAATAGAACTAGTTTAAAAAAAAACATTGAGTAAATAAATTTTTTTAATTTATGTTGTTACTTCTCTAGATTACACATTAACTTAGTTTATGTGAAGTTTCTTTCCCATTCACATGTGTGCTTAGATTAATAGACTGTTTATATAAAAGGTAAGTAGACATAATATACTTTAACTTATCTCAAACAGAAATATAGATTTGCATTAAATAGGTGGACACACTAATGTCATAAGACAAGGAATAAAAGTATTTAAAAAGAAGTTGATACAATACATATCATAAAAAAAAAAAAACTTAAATCCTATAGACATACATAAAAAGGAAAATTAAATATCGTTAAAAAAAAAGAAATTAAATATAGGACAATATAATTGTTAAATAAAAGAAGAGTAAAAAAAATGGTGTATAAATTAAAAAGTTTTAAAAGTAATAAAATAATAACTTATTTATAAATAGATTGAGTGACAAATGTGTCCTTCTTATAAAAAATGAAGAAAGTAATGAAATTTGAATATGAAAATAGAAAGAGTATGTAATGTAAGTAATTGTGAATTGAAGGATGATTAATTCAGAGTGTGGATGGAGGGACCAGCAGACATGAGATGTTGGAAGAAGGAGCGACAGTGACAGTGACAGTGGATGCGTGGGGACCACTATGAAGGATGAAGGATACGCGTGTAGCTTCCTTTCGGCTCCTCTGTTTGCCGCCGTTACATTACTTGGTACACCGTGCCACTTCATTTCTATTTTCTGTCACCCACTTTCATTCTTCTTTACTCACTCACACGCTTCGCTTCCCATCCATATTCATTGGAACGCACTTTCATTCCCCCACCCACCTCCAAACTCAACGTTTCACCATTTCAATTCTTTTTTCCAACAATCCACAACTTCATCTTTTTGTTCCCTCATCTCTTCCCATTTTCATTTTACCCTTTTCTTATATTCAACTATTTTCATTTTCATACAATTAAATTACTCTTATAAACTATAAGTATAATACAACCTTAAATTTTAAGAAACTTTTTCTTTTTCATTCAATTTGTTTTGGACTTTTCAAGTATTTTTCTATTTGGTGCCACTAATTACTATTTAAAAAATCTATTAAGTTTAATAAAGGTGACATTAGCATTGACATCATAATAATGTCATCTATCACATCCTCGTGCATTATACCATAAAAAAAAGTCATGTCGAAAAACTAAAATAAAAAAATATATGTATAGAGAGACTATAATTAAAAAAAGTAAGATATTTACAAAATTAAAAAAAATAATTTATTTGTAAGGACTAAATATAAAATACTTACTTGCAAGTATATTTCAATATAATATGTTATTACGCTTTCCCCAGAGCTAATTATAAATAAATTTAACTATGTTTTATGAGTATTAAGAAAAAAAACTTTTAAGTGGAATTAAATTTATATCATAAACAAAAATGAGTAGTTAAAAATAAAACCTCAATTAATTGAGAATATATATTTTTAAAATATTATTATTAAAAAAACTAAATGTAATTAACATATAACATTTCTTATATTGTCTAAAAATATTTTATAGTTGCTGTTTATAGGTCCAACGAGAGTATTATTTCAGAAGTTAAAATTTACTATAATTATAATTAAATTACATGATTAGCCTTTATACTGTCTAAACCCTCCATCTGTGGGGTGGAGCCAAAAGTAATTACCTCAATCCACATAATTAATAGCTTTAGATATTGGATACAGAGTGAAAAATAAGGGGTCTCGACTTAACAGAAGCCCAAAACGATGTTACAATTAACTTTATCTTCATGAAGACATTTTAGACAACACCACACCAGGCTAAAACATACCATCGCCACGACCAATGACAAGTATTTTATATACATGAGTTACGAACAGAAATCAAAAAATATAATAATAATAGATTTTTTATAAATAATTTAAATTGAGTTGTTAATTAAATAAACTTATATAAATAGACCTCTCTTATAAATTTGAAAGAGAACAAAACAAATCACATTTTTGAAACATTTGTTTTTTCATTATAATTTGTTCACAGTTTATGTTCACATCACATATGTTCATACTTTTATCTCTTCTTAGTTACTGAAAATAGATCAATTGACGCGCTACTATCACTGTTGCTACTGCCATTGTCATTGTCGATGATGATGGCGGTGGAGTGAGAGTGGTGGTGGGAGAAAGTGTGTTAAGAGTTTGTGGGAAAACTTGTGTATGAGAACTACTTAGACTTGTTTAATTACAACTTAATTTGATCCGTTTATTGAAAATTTATAGTTATTATTATTATTTTTTATTTCTCATATGAGTTGTATATTATATATAGAGTTTAATTGGTATACACTGTCAGGGTAAAATATTTTTACACTGATATTCAATCATGACTTTTCATTTATGTGATTTTTAAAGTAGTAATGAGTAAAGTCAACAAATTTACCATGAATGAAGAGTTGTGATTAAATGTCAGTGTAAAATCTTTTATATCAACCGTGTATATCAATTAAATTCTTATTTTATATATATATATATATATATATATTTGAAGAAAATATTAGCGTATGTACACTTTATTTTTAGTTGAAGTATATTAACCATTTACAGCAAAATATTTAACATAAAAAATCAATATTTCTTATCTTAAATAATTTATATCAACAATATTATAGACTTTAATACTCAATTTTAAAAACTAAAAATATCTTTTCTCTCCCCTATTCTTTCTTTTAACTGCAATATTTCATTTTTCTTTCTCTTTATTTTATTCTTTTCCAGTAAATCACATATTTTCTTTTATGGTTTGATCAAAGAATTATTTTTTTTTTAAAAATATAAAACATGCCATTGTTTATATGTTTTTAATGAAAAATTATTTAAATTAATGCATAAATATTTTTTTGAATTTTATAATTTTCAAACAAGAAAACTTATGCATAAATACAATCATGAGAGTGTATAAATTTGAGAAATTCAATAACATTTATTTATTTTCAATTTAAACTATTTCAATGAAAAATAAAAATAAAATAAAAGAGGAAGAAGATGAAATATATTATTGTATTTTAATTTTTAAAGTTAAATATTAAAAGACAATAATATCATTGATATAAATTATATAATATAAGAATTATTGATTTTTATGTCTACATATTTTTGTGTAAATTGTTAACGCACTCCAACAAAAAATAAAAATGTGTGTTACTTATATACATAAGAACGAATTAGAGAAAAAACACTCAAAATTAGAATTAATATAAGAAGTATCACCTTTGTGTAGATTGTTAATGCACTCCAACAAAAAATAAAAAATGTGTATTAATTATGTACATAAGAACGAATTAGAGTCAAAACACTCTAAATTAGAGTTAATATAAGAAGTATCACCTTTGAAGTTTATTCACAAGTTTACTCATGAATTTAGCCAATTTCACTGAGTCCTTAGAGTTTGATATCTTCTTATTCTATATACAATTTAGCTCTGCCTCTCACTCCTTCCCTCCGTATCTATATATATTCATATCATTATACATAATTACGAATATTGTGTACAATTGAATGTTCTTATATAAATAATTTTTTTTACTTAACCCCAATAGGGAGATCCTTCATCAGTTTTTATCCTAGTTTTACCTTTTCTTCAACAGGATGGAAAGTAGAGAATAAAAAATTACTTATTTAAGGAAATGATAAAAAATAATATTTCTTTTAGTTCAATAACAAACAAGGTAGCAAGAAAAATATGTTAAAAATAATGGATCTGATGTATTTTTCACTTTATATTCAAAATAGGCATAAAAATAAAGAAAAATATAATTTTTTTTAAATTATCCTTTACTCATAAAAATAATTAATAAATACATGATTAACTTTGTAAATGTAATTGCTTTAATTTATAATTTTTCTTCCTTATCAGATCACTTTCTTCTCAACCAAAAACCTCAAATTTTAATTGTATTTCATTTTTCTATCTTTTTTTTTTCTTTCATCACGCATTTTTTTCTTTTTTTTTTCATGCAGCCAACATAGTACTTGCAAATGTCGTATACTCCCACAAGTACTCATGAAATGAATATCCATATGTATTTTTAATTAATATTTGCAGCTATCCCTATATTAAGATTTTATAAATAATCTAATTAATTAAATAATATGATTTTTATAAAATAATAATAATAATTTTTCATAAATCAAAATAAAATTTAATAACAAGATATAAGTACACACACTTCAAGTATATAAACCCAAACAAATTTCATATAAATACAAATAATTTTTATTATTATAATTGTTGTAGGTATTTATTTAGTGGATATTTGTGAAACCAGTACTTTGCTACCTACCTCTACAACCCTTTAATAATGATGTGGGTATTTATTTTTTATACTCATTATCCATGTGTATTTTACTTGTGGACACATATAATTTTGACACCCTCATTAATTACTAGTTTGGTTCTACTCATAATTTATATAGTACTAGTTCTCAGACTCTCTTTTTATGTGAAAAAAATAAAGTCTAAAGTGAGAAGTCCACTTGATGTCTTATTTAACTTAAGTGAAGAAGTTGCTTCTGAAGAGAAGTAGATAGAGAGAAACTCATTAACCATAGAAATACACAAATTGTTTGAGAGAGAAAAAAAAAAGAAAGTCATTTCCATTTTTACACAAAGGTTGTAATCGCAAATTTGCCATTTCAAAGTTGTTTACTGTTGGATCAGACTGATTTTTGGACAGAAGATTCGGAACATATGATGCTTCATTCTAACTGTTGGATCATTGAAATGACGTCTGAGTTAAGAGATATTTAGTTTGCATAGCTGCTGTGTTTTTGAGTTTTTCATCTTCTTGTTATCTATTCGTAAACTTTATTGCTTTATTTTTTTTATGTTGAAATTTATCACGACACTTGATTGAGACTCTTCTGTATTTTTTATTGATAATAGTGAAGTTATTTTTTTATCTAGATAACCCATGATTTTTACTTTGAAAGTTTTCCACATTAAAATCTTAGATGTTTTATTTTTTTATTCTAGTGATTTACTATTATGCATTTATTGTTCTTCTTCATATATTCTTGCAAGTTAAGGATTTTATTTACCTTTTGTTACAAACCCTTCTTATTTCTCCATCGTATAAGAGTCTTTTTCTTTTTAACTAGATATAAATTTTTCTATGCTTAATATTTGAATACAAGACTTTACTTTAGATTATAGAGCTGACTTCTAATTTCACTTGGAGCATGTTGGTATCTCAGTTTGAGGTTTAATAGGACTAAAAATTTCTCACTTGTTTATAATTACATATTATATGAAGATGGAATCCATTTTTGTCCCAGAAAATCAGAGTGTTATGTATTAACAATTTGTTTATTTATTCATTAACAAAAGATAAATAATGAGTAGAAGGTTGTGCCGTTATTAAATGATGTGGGAGGCATTGACGGTGAAGAAGAGGAGAGGAGAGGAATAGCATGCATGTAATTCAGTATAAAAGAATAGGAATAGTTGGGGATTGTGTAAGTATGATAGTGAAACAATGGAAAGACACACCGAATGCATTGGTTATTTAAAAAATTGTGCTTTTACCCTACATCCCCAAACACGAGTTAAAGTCATTGGGGATAGAGATTTGGTGGACAGAGGGTACAGAGGCATGACATGAAGCATAGCGATGAGCGTGGGACGACAACCACGTACTCTCCATTCCTCTCTACTTAACTCCTACCCTCCAACATTTTTCCTGCTCATTATTGTCTAAGTACATAGCAAACCCAATAAAATAATAATGCCAATTGTCAAACATACACCCTATACATATTATTACTTTTTCAAATAACTTTTCTTGTTTTTTTATTTAAAACCACAAGTTGAGCTCCATTACCCACTGCTTACCACACGTTTGGCCATGCCTCCCTGACGTGAAAAGTCACGTTAAAGATACTATAATATATGATTCTTTTACCTTACATAATTTTAGATTTTAAAATTTATTTTATATGAATTTTATATATTTAATTTCTTTTTGAAAAATAATTTAGGATTAATTTTATATTCAGAATTCATTATAAATAAACATAACTTAGACTAGATTCTGCATTTAATTAAGATTTTTTATTAAATTTATTTATAATTTATTTTTTTAATAAATTATAAATCATGTTATCTCAAAATTAATTTTAATCACAACCAATTTTATAAAATCAATTTCATATAAAATTAATTTTACTAACGCTCGTTCAAACGCATATATAATCTTTGAATTTGATTTTTATTTAAAAATTATATTTAAGTACTCTTTATTTTACAGTAAAAAACTCAATTAATTAAACCCATGATTAAAATGGAAAAAAAAAAGTTATCCATTAATTGCAACTCAGGTATTTTACCATGTGACATTCCGCTTAATTGCAGTGGTGTTATAATGCATAAGTTTACCCACACAGGCCACGGTTCTAACTTTATCATAAAAATCAATCATTTATATAAGTAAAAAAAAAATTAACAACTTAAACTGAAAGATCATAATTTCCACAAAAAAAAAATATATATGAATACTTTTTTAACAAAAAATTATTAATACCAGAATAAAATTTAAAATTGAAAAATGTCATATAAAACATAAAAACATTTATACAAGGTGTATGTAAAAGAAGTAGAGGATAGATAATCATCTCTTCTATTTTCTTAAATAGTAATAAAATAAAATAAAGATAGATTTAGTTTATTTAATATTTTAAATAGTATGTAAAATATAGTAATTATTATTTTTATTTTATTAAAAACAATTGTAAATTTAATGTGCATTTTTAATTATTTTACTGAAACGATTATTCTTTTACAAAAGATAATAAGACATAATAACTATTTACATTTTGTAAAAATAATAAAAATTAGTAAAAAAATTAATTATACTAGCTAAATTAACAATTTTCTTAAAGCGTGTAAAATCAGCTAAAAGAATTATATATTTAAGAAGGAAAAATATATAACAAGGAAGAAGATGTTCATTTTATCAACTTAACCAATTTATTCTATTTTCACTCCTTCTAACCAGACAAATAAAAAAAATATTTTCTTTCTTTTTCTTCTAATTTCATCAATCTAACTAATGTTGTGATTTTTTGTTTCGTAATGTACGTTTTAGTATGTTTTTATTGGTTAGTAATTATCCTACTTTATTAATATATCAACTATAGGGAGTTTTAAGTTAGTGATGGTTATGTTTCTTTCTTTTATGGTAAGTTTAATTATTTTGGTACTTGTTTATAAAAGGGTTCCTACTATTCTGAATGATACACCTACCTATCTTTTCATGCATATCTCTTTTTTTTATACTCTATATTTTTATGTTTCTATTTTTTATTTTTTATTAATGGTTTAGAGTGAGAAGAGGGTGAAAGACGACAGTTAGAGAGTGTCAAAAAGAAGAGAAAAGGATAATTATCCCACTAATCATGTTTGAAAACTTTGCGTAGCCAACCATTCCACAATTTGATGGTCACTATGACTACTGGAGCATGCCGCTCGAGAATCTCTTGAGATCAAGTGAGTAATGATAGGTTATTGTAGATGGTGTGACAACACCAACAGATGGTTATATCATACACATACACAACAAAAGGAGTTTGATGCAATGAAATTGAAAGACTTGAAAGCTAAGAGTTATTTGTTTCAAGCCATTAATCATTCTATCCTTGAAATTATTCTTTGCAAATATACTTCCAAGGATATTTGGGATTCAATCATGAAAAAATGTCAAGCCTCCTCAAAGTTAAATATGTTTAACTTCAAGTCTTGAGAAAATACTTTGAAGTTCTTCAAATGAAGGAAGTAAAATATGTAACCAGTTATTGTTCAAGGACCTTGGGTATTGCTAACAATATGAGATTTCATGGTGACAAGATGGATGACACAACCATTGTTAAAAAACTTATGCGCTCATTAACACCAAATTTTAATTATGTGGTGTGCTCAATTAAAGAATCCAATGATATTGATGATCTCTCCCTTGATAAGTTTCACAGTTCTTTGTTGGTCCATGAACAAAAGATGAATAGAAGTTCACAATGGAGGAGCAAGCATTTAAGACTTCTACTAATATTCATTCGAGCAACTCTAAAGGAAGGGGTATAGGTAGAGGGCGTGGAAGTCGACGAAATATAGATTTCAACAAGAACTCCAAAGGAAACAATGACCAATTTCAAGGCAAAAATAGAATGAGAGATCTTGAAAAATCAAAGGTAGGAAGCTTTAGATGTCATAAATTTTGTCACTATGCTTCTGAATGTTATACTATATGATGAGAGTTTTAATGACTACTCTACTTCTAGCAAGTTGTCTCCCTAGGAACTTGGAAGATCATTTAGAATTTCAACCATTCCTTTATGAAAACCTTTTATAAGTTTTGAAATAAAGAAACTAGATAACTAAATTGGAAAATAAATTATATTTTTGTGATTTTTGATAAATAATGATAATAGTGCGAAATGATAAGGGTTTGATTTACTTCACAATACCTGTAATTACTAACTCTTACCTAAGTTTAATCATCTATTCCTGAATTGTTAGAGGTTTCCCTATCCTAATTCCTTAGCAATAGATAACTAAATTATTGGAAGTTCCCTTAATTCCTTAGCAAGAATGATTCCAATAATTTGATAAGCATAAAAAAATTATTAAGCTGAACATACAAATCCTACCTTATTCCTAAGCATAGTCACTATATGATGAACTTCTTGGTTCTATGATTTCATGTATCTTCTGATAATAGAAATTAAATAAATCAAATTATAAGTTGATCAGATAGATAACGAGCATTAAACACAAGAAAGACTCAAAAATAGATAAATGAAACTTTAAATAAAAGTAAAAGTAAATTATAGAGTATTGATCAATGTCTTAGCTCCTGATAATCTTGCATAGATAGATCCCACCATGGATTATGTACAAAGATAGAGAGGTATGGGAGAGAAAGAGAGAAGAGAAGAGAAGAGAGAGTAAGAATGTAAATTTTGGGGATGCTATTCCTTTTCCCTCGTACTCCTATTCATAGGCTTCAGCTAGGGAAAATTTGTTCAGCAAAATGAAATTCGCTGAGTGGAACATTGTTAGTCATAATTTTACTGAGCAAAATTTGATTCGCTCAGCGAAATCTTGCTTTTTCCAATTTATTCTAAGAGACTTCGCTAAGCGAAATTTTTTTTGCTAAGCAACCTTTGTAGTCTAATTCTTCCTTTGGCTGAGCAAATATAAGCTTAGGTTGATGGTTATTTGTTGTCCTTAGGCTTTATTGGTCAAGCATAGTCCTTCCACCCTGTAAATCTCATGAATCAAGGTTGGAACTCTATTGTTAGAATTACATCGTTGCTTTCTGCTCCTTGTTCCACGCTTATACTAAGGTGAGATTCAACAACAATTCAAGGGTTAAATTGCACAATTTCAACACTTTTTCTAACACAACAATATTTTTGGATTTTAGTAAAAAAATTGGGTTATACAAAACATTCTCCTTAAGTTTTCGATCAGATCAGTGTCATAAAAATATAGAATTTTGCATAAAATAGACACTTATCGCTAGACTATCTAATCTTAAAGCAAAGGAAGAAAGTTCAAATTTTATGGAGGAGAAAGAAGTAGAAACCTTGTTGATGGTGATTGAAGATGCAAAAGACAACAAGGTAGAAATCTAGTATGTAGATGCTGGCTGTAGTAATGACATGAGTGGAAGTAAGTCTTATTTCTCTTATTTAATTGAAAATTTTCATTCTATTGTGAGCTTTGGTGATTGCTCTACTATGAAAGTTGTGGGAAAATATGATATTATAAGATTAAAACCAAGAATGGTTTTGTAGAAATAATTTCTAATGTGCTTTATGTCCCTGACTTGAAAAGCAACATGTTAAGTGTAGGTCAATTACAAGAAAAGGTTATGAAATTTTTATTAGCAAAATGTTTGTGTAGTTTTTTTATTCTATTCGAGGTGTCGTATCAATTGTAAAAATGAGTTCAAACAGACTATTCCCTCTAAAAATTGAAAGCATTCAATCTGGTTTGATGGCCAAAGTGTCTGATTCTTCGTTGTTGTGGCATTATCTTTATGGCCATTTGAGCTTTAATTGATTGAAGACTCTTGAAAAAAGGACACAGAGATAGGCCTTCCACAAATTACTACTCCCTCTCAAGTATGTGAAGAATGTGTTGCTAGCAAACAACATTGTTCTCAATTCCCTAATGGCAAATCATGGAGACCATAGAGTATTTTGGAACTAATGTATTCAGATATTTGTGGTCCAATAAATATTTTGTCTAATGGATGTAAAAAAAATACCTACTTTCACTGATGATTTTTCTATTAAAAATTGGGTCTATTTTCTACAGGAAAAATCAGAAGTCTTCTCTTCATTTAAAAGCTTCAAAGCTCGAGGTGAAACTGAATCGAGGAAGACTATTAAGTCTTTTTTAATAGAATGTTGTGGAGAGTATTGTTCAAATGATTTTTTTGTAAAAAACATAGAATTTGAAAGGAGTTGACATCAACATATGCACCACAACAAAATGTTGTCTCAGAGAGAAAAATAGAACGATTCTCAACATGGTGCAGAGCTTTTTGACTAAGAGTAATGTTTCAAAAGTTTTTTTCCTGAAGTTGTTAATTGGACCATGCACATTCTAAATAGAAATCCCATATTTACTGGGCAGAATATGACACTAGAGGAGTCATGGAGTGGAACAAAACCAATTGTGGACCATTTTAGAATTTTTAGCTATGTTGCTTATGTCCATATTCCAGACTAGGAAATATGAAAGCTTGATGAAAAAGGTAAAAAATGTATCTTTCTTGGTGTTAGCGATAAGTCAAAAGCATATAAGATTTATAATCCTACCACTAAAAAGATCATTATCAATTGTGATGTTATTTTTAATGAAGATAGATTATGGGAAAATGAAATACATGCAACAATGCAAATTCTAGCAAATCTTGATGGAGATAATAAAGATGAAGAGCTACAGCCAAGGGAGCTAGAAGAACAAAATTCCAGCAACCACATTTAAAGAGGAAAGACGTCAACATGAATGAAGAAGTCCTGCATAGATGTCTCATTATGAGGTAACAGAGATTGAAAATCCTATTACTCATTTTGCCTTGTTTTTAGAGTGTGATCCTATGACCTTTGAAAGTGTTGTTAAAGAAGAAAAATGGAGAAAAACAATGGGTGATAAAATTAATTGCATTGAAAGAAATTATACTTGTGAGTTGTGTGATCTTCTAGATTAGCAAAATACCATAGGAGTGAAGTGAGTGATAAACCGATTTTTCAATCATATTTTTTATCATGTTTAATATTTGTTTGTAAGGAAAAAATTACATATTTATTTGCAAAACTTACTTTTTAGTGTTTATTCTCACTTTAGACAGATACTTAAGAAATATGAAGAAAAAGGGGGCAAAATTGGACTTTTTTAGAGTAATTATTGAAGAAGCACGATCTTGCTAAAAAGCCCAAACACTTTCTATAAATACTAGAAGATGAGCAAAAAAAAGGGACTCATTTTGGCTTGGACAAAAAGTTAGATCTATGACCTAGAGGTAAGGAACGACAAGGAAGCTTTGAATAGAGTCAATTCACAATGCTACATATTAGTAACTCTTTCTTTATAATAATGAAGTGGTTTGGTTTTACATTACCCACGTCAGGTTAAACCTTTTTTTCTAGGGTTGTTATGTAAACTCTTTGTGATTCCCCTTGTACTTTACATTATCATTTAATGTTATTCCTTGATGAATTTTGTTTCTCTACTAGATTTGTTACATCTTAATTATTTGAATAGTCATATGACCTTTGATATTTGAATAATTGATCTTGGAAGCAAGTAGGTCATTGCTTAATGGGATTGACTATATTCATTAGGAGTACCTCCAATTGATTAGTAAAGGAATCGATCCTAATTGTGAATTCTTGCATGGCTAAAGTGGAAAACACTTTAGGGTTATAGTGTCGTGGGAATAACCAAAACATTTGGGTAAAATATTGGTGATCAATGAATAATAGAGAATGAGATTGTTTAGTAAATAGAAGGTAAAAATATTGTAGTGAAATCACAACCTTGAGCCTTCATCCAAACTTATTGACTTCCAAACATTGTAATGTTTAGCATGATTTTACGTGAAAGCGTAGCTAAAATGCCACACATGTTGGCATTTTAGCATGGTTTTGCGGAAAAGAGAAAAACGCCAAATGATTTGGCATTTTGGTTTGGGAGAGAAAAAAAAGTAACATTGCTTCGTTTTTTCTCAAAATTAAAGGGAAAGACGTGAAAAATTGTTGAATAGGATATAATAAGATCAAAATTGATCCCCAATTACCTCGAGGACTCAACAAATAAGTTCACCTTAAAATCAATACTGCTTATCTAAAGCAAAGCAGGAAAATGGGAAAAAGAATAATAAGGTTACCTTCACTGCCCAAAAAAGAATTGCCTTCTCTGTAAGAGATCCTGAAACCTCTGCCTCTCCACTATCCTATCAAAGTAAATTCATGCCCAGAAATAGTGCAGAAGCTTGATAACACATGCTTATTTTTTTTATCTTATTAGATCCAATTTAACAATTCTCCATGTCTTCCCCTTCAATTTCTGAGAAAAAAGGAGGTGGTGTTACTTTTCTTTTCTCCCCTAGACCAAAACGCCAAATGATTTGGCATTCTGAGCCACGTGGCTCTCAAAAACGCCAAAGCATTTGGTGTTTTCGCTCTTCTTCACAAAATTCCAAAGCATTTGGTGTTTTGGTTGCACATTAACGTAAAACCATCTAAAGATGCTAAATGGTTGGCATTTTCGCCTTTGACTCGTCAAACTACACCATTTCGATAAATATTGGTTTGACATCCAAAACATGTAATTTTCCTAATACCATACTCTGTGTGCTAAAAAGCCAAACTTATTATCTTCCTCTTGTTTAAAATCTATTACTATGAGTTTGAACCATAAACTTACATTACTTTCTTATCTTCTAAATTGAATTATTTGAGAACTAGATTTGGTCGTATAGGTACGATATCCAAACTTAGGTCCATTGTAACTACTGTATAAGGTACACTTGCGCTTAAGCAGTCGCATTTTATGCATCAGTGGGTTTTCAAAACAAAACTTAAAGAAAATGGTGAAGTGGATAAGTACAAGGCAACTTGGTTGCAAAGGGTAACAAGCAATAGTATGGAGTTGATTACACAGAAGGTTTTTTAGCAATTGCAAGATATGACACAATCAAGTTGGTAATTGCATTAATAATGCATAATTCTTGACCTGTTTTTCAACTAGATGTAAAGTTAGCATTTTTGCATGGTTACTTAGAGGAACAAATATTTATAAATCAACCCTAGCTATGTGAAAGTAGGAAATGAACACAAAGTTTACAAATTACAAAAGTCTCTTTATGGGCTAAAACAAGCCCTTCAAGCTTGGTATAGTCACATTGGGTCTTATTTCATAAAAGTTGGTTTTTCTAAGTGTCCTTATGAGCATTCATTGTTTGTTAAATTTGAATAAAAAGGAAAACCGATCATGACATGCTTATATGTTGATGACCTTATATTTACAGGAAATTGTACTGCTATGTTTGATGAATTCAAGAAGTCTATGATGAATGAATTTCAAATGACTAATCTTGGCATGATGCAATACTTCCTTGGTATAGAAATAGTGCAATTAGATGATGGAATTTTTCTTTCGCAAAATTTTACATGCATGATTGTAATTCTGTAAACACCACAATTTAGTGTGGCTTTAAGTTACACAAAGATCCTGAAGGGAAGAAAGTGAGCAATACACTTAACAAACAAATTGTGGGCAGTTTAATGTATTTAACTACAATTAGACCTGATATAATGTATTCTGTAAGTTTGATTAGCAAGTACATGGAAAATCCTACAAAAATGCATCTACTAGTTTTTGAGAGAATCCTTCACTAATTATAAGGAACAAGAGAGTTTGGATTGTTTTACAAGAAAGATGAAAATTCAAATATGTTAGGGTTCACTGATAATGATTATGGTAGAGATCAAGATATAGAAAGAGCATTTCAGGGTGTATTTTCATGCTTGGCAAAGGTGTTGTCTCTTGGTTCTCTAAAAGCAACCTATTGTAGCTTTATCAAGCACATAACCAGAATTTGTTGCAACAACTGCTTGTGCTTTGTCAAGCCATTTGGCTAAGGAGAGTCCTTGAAGAGTTGAAATTCCAACAACTTAAGGCTATTGAGATTTTTTGTGACAATAATTAGCAATCAAACTTTCAATGAATCTAGTGATATATGGAAGGAGCAAGCACATAGATGTAAAATTTTATTTCTCAAGAGATTTGAACAATGATGGAGTAATTAATCTTATCTATTGCAAGAGTGAAGATCAAGTTACAATCTATACCAAGGTACTTAAAGAAAGAATAATTTATGAAGGAGAAAAGCTCTCTTAAGATCTACATGATGAATTTATTGAAGTCTTTTAACCGAATGTTAGCAAACATCGGTTTAAAGAAAGTTTGTTGACATTTTTTTTTGTTTTATAACATTTTAATATGTTTTTATTAGTTAATAATTGTGTTACTTCATTGAGATATCCATTACTATTATTAAGGAATTTTAAGTTAGTGGTTTTATGTTTCTTTCTTTTACGGTGATTTTAATTACTTTGGATGTGTACTTACCTACAAAAGGGCTCTACTTTTCTATATGATACACATATCTCTTTGTACATATCTCTTTTTTTATACTTTACATTTTTATGTTTTTATTTTCTATTAACTAATACAAAATTTTACTTAAGATAATTCTCACTTGTTTTCCATCATCTTTATTTTTTCATCCAAATAAAATTTGAAAAATATTAACCATCAACCACAAATTAGAAGATACTCAGGATAAAACAAAAGAAAGGAAAAACTATCCACCAAATCCTTGATTAAATAGCCTCCAATTTTTGTCATTGACTCAAACAATCAAATTTTAAATCAAGGAAGTTTCTATGCATATCCTTTAGAAGAATCAATGACGAATAAAAGAAAGACAATTAAAAGGATAAATACTATACAAAGTTTTACGTTGTTATTAAACTAATATGGGGAACATACTTTCACACCCTATTATTTTCTATAGAATACATTAAAAACTATGAAATTAGAAAATATAATTATTTAATAACAAATAAGAACTATACAAATATAAGTTTTTCAATAAATTAATTTAAACCAATTATAGAGATTTTGTTTAAAAAAGTATCTCACAAAATATCTTAGCGTTTCTCAAATACCACCACTATTTCTATATGTCTATATATAAAAACAGCAACATAATTATCTAATTCACAAAGATGAACAACAGAACAACAGAACAATTTTTTTTTTTATTATAAATTGAATCTTGTAAATAGCAACATAATATTTATCTCATCCCATAAAATGTTTGAATGGAGTAGCTTAAGATCTTACTGTTTATAAGTTCAAACATTATGGTGCTCTTTAAACCAAAAACTTGAATTAATTACCTTAAGTTGGAGTGTGCATTCTTTCCTTTTTTTTTTTTTAAATGAGCTTAATTTATAATATATAGTATGAACCTAACAAAACATAGGTCATGACATGTGTTATATCCAAAATTAGGCCTTTTCTAAAAAAAATTGTTAATTAGATTAACTTTTAAGATTTTAAAAAATTTAGTAAAATAACTATTTAGAAGACAAAAAAGAAACTCTCTCAAAAAAAGAAGACATGAAAAAATAGTCAAAATTTATTGAACCAACTTAAATTCATAAAATTGGGCAAGCCTATTTAGAATAAAATTTTATCTAATTGTTTTACTATTAATTGAAAGAATTTTTTTATATTAATAGATTAAGTTTGGCTCCGACAATTAAAATTGTATTTTTTTTTTTAATTTGAAGGATTGTTTTTTGTATTCAATTTGATGCCAAAAAACAAATTTACTTTAAATTTTATGAATTAAAAATATAATTAAATATGATGATGACGACGATAAATACTTAACATAATGTAAATTATATATTAAAAGCTTGAAAATGTTTTTACATAATTAGGCATTTTAACAATTGGGTTTATGAGTTATTTTAAAAACTTTTTGTATAAAGTAAACCTTTTCCCTGGGAAGAAAAATGGTAGTAGACTTTTAAATTAATCGAGGTTAAGCTATACTTTTAAAAATGTAAAGTTAAGTCTTAAAAAAAAACCTATATCAAGTAAATAAGTCAAGTTTGTATCTGAAGTTTGAAAATAAAGTTAGACTCTTCCAATTTTTTTAACCCAACTAATATAGGTTTTGCTATTTACCCCATAATTTACAAAATACACCCCAATTCTGTTTTATATAATACCCTTTTGTGTAACTAATAAACTATTTTTTCCTGTTTTAATAGTATCGGAAATGACTTTTAGAAATAACATATATCTCGAAAATAATCATATAATTCTAGAAAGTGATTTCCAAAAAACAATAATATAGTTTTAGACATATAATATGTATATGTTTGAAAGTAACTTCCTATAAAAAAAATAATGAAACCAAATTTTAAATACTTAAATGAGATGCATAATTACTGTTGGTGACAAGACATGTTATTGAAATTCCTTATATGAACGTCAGATTTTATAGCATGTGAATGAATAATAAAAAATTTACATAAAAAACAATCGAAAGAATCACCGTCAGGATTTCACTACTACTATTACTATTATTATTATTATTATTATTATTATTATTATTATTATTATTATTATTATTATTATTATTATTATTATTATTATTATTATTATTATTATTATTATTTAATTATATATTTATTTATTTATTTGAATTGAATGGGTAAAAGCCCAAACAAGAAAATTAAATTATAACATTTGGAGTCATATAACACAAGTCTTTTAAGTAAACAATGGATATCGAATGCGGAACATTAAAAAATAAGGACTTATTTTGATAAATGTGCAAGTTTAACTTTACAAAACTATCAACTAACATATTCAACTCATACAAGACAAAATTAAAGGTGTAAGTTTGAGTCTTCCCACTTCTCCTATAAATATGTTCAACTAAAGTAAAGTAACTATGATCAACAATACAACCATATTCCAGAAATTGAATCATACTTAGAGAATCTAATTCAATGGCCAAGTTTTGATAATCATGGTCATATGTGACTATTAAGGCTTGCAGAATGGCTAAAAGTTCAGCTTTGACAACATCACAGTAGGAAATCGTATGAAGAAGTTAAGGACAAACTTACCACTACAGTCACGAAAAACACCTCTAATAGCTGCTTTCTTGTGGGAATGGAGAACAATAACATCAAAATTTAGCTTGAGTTTCCCAAAGCATGGGGTCTCCAAATATAATAGTTCCTTGATTCTGAGTATTGTACCCCATAGTTTGTCATAAGTAAATGCATTTGATGGATCCACTTGAGCTCCAACTGGAGAGACCACATAACTTTGACGACCTAATTAGGTAACCACTACTTATTATTGAAAATGAAATTGTTTTGTCTCCACCATAGTCGATGTAGGACGATACCAAATGTTTGAGCCCATACGTCAACATCACAATTCTTGGTGTGATTTAGGTTAGCACAAAGTCAATGTTTTAAATTGTGTTGAGAGAAGAAGTTAGGAATACTAGTTGTGCCCATGGTTATCAAATTCTCGAGTTAACTATGAACTCTTACGAGTTTACGAATCTACTTACTCTCTGCAAGTTAACTCATATGCAAACTCATTTTTTTACTAAATTTTGGATAAACTTGGTAGACTTTATGGAAACTTTATAAACTCTCAAGTTTACAACCGAGTCATTAAGTAAAAAAATCGGGGTTTTTTGAATGTATTTAGAGTTCAACATACTTTCATTTAATGTGTTATTCTTAAATTGAAGAACACCCATCTTTAAGGACATCAAACATTTGTTTTATAGCAATCGATGAGAATGTTTTACCATTATTATCACATTTTTCAATTTATTATTTGATAGTGATGCACTCCTAGACCTAGTTATTTAAATATTGTGGAATGTATGATTTATTATGTTGACTTATGTTATTGAAATGTTTAATTGTGTTATTTATAGATATTTTTGTATAAAGTAAACTCTTACGAGTCTATGAGTCGAGTTCATGAGTCAAGTTTATTGAACTCCCACGAGTCTACGTAGACTCTCGAGTTTGATAACCTTGTTACACCTATTTGACTCCAACTATTGCGTATGTAGATGCAATCACGTAAGACATGTATCATTGTTTTTCTATTACTACCACATAAAGGACAAGTAGGGTTGTCAATCATATGCCTATTATGTCGCAGATCATTTGTAGGTAAAATAGAACACGCAACCTTACAAAGAAATAGTAAAATTCGCTTTGGGGCTTCTCACTTCCAAAGTAGCTAGAATAACAAATTTGCAGGGGAACTGTTCCAATCTAAAAAGCTTTCATAAGCAAATTAGTATAGAACTAATTGTCTAAACTACTACCCCAACAAGGTACTGCATCACACATGTCTCCTCTAAGGGGCTCAATGTTGTAGATATTAGTCACGACTTCTGCTGGTAGGAGTCCAGCCAACATGAGTTTATCCCAATATGAATCAATAGCCACGAAAAAGCAGGTGTTGTTAACTCTTCTAATCATAGTTCTATTAGTACACCAATCTGCTAGAGGTCCTCACCCAACCACCTAATTGTCAAGCTAAAAATCAATCTTGCGCCCATTCCCAAACTGCTAGATGACATTCCTCCACACATTCGGTCAAGCCCCTTTGATACCTTTTCAAAAGTTTATGCCTATCCTTCGTGTGTCACTTCTACGCTTGGCCTTCCCACCACGCTTGTACTTGGCTTGAATGAGTTGGACCCACAAAACATGTTTCTTACTAAGCAAATGCCACCCAGATTTTGAGATGAGAGCTAGATTCACATGTCTCCTTTTAGCAACCCTAGACCTCCCATCTGCTTTGGCTTGCACAGTTGCTTCCAGCCAATCCAATGAGTTTTCTTTGTTGTCTCTTAGTCACCCTAGATAAAATTTATGCATTTCTTATCAATTAAATTATAAACAGATACAAGTAAAAAGATAGTTTGTATAATGTAATTAGGAAGTGCTTGCAAAACAGATTGGCAAGCGTGAGTCAGCCAACAAATGACAAAGTAATTTATTTTCAATTACTCAATCGTTGTTGGACTTTATCAATAACAAACTGATAAAACTGTTTTGAGACACGATCATGGTGTAGTGGAACTCCAAATATTTTTCAAGGTTACACGTCTTCTCAAAACTCAACTCTCTGGAAGCTCTTGACGTTGTCGGACTACATTAGTAGAGAAAAGAACTCGCATTTATCTTGACTAATTTTCTAACCTGAGCTACTACAAAAAAGATGCAACATTTGATTAATCACTTTCACTTGTTCAAGGTAGGCTTCTGCAAAAAGTATAAGGTCATCAACAAATGCCAAATAGGACAACTTTGAACTATCCTTTAACAATTGGATGTATTTCTATAAATTATGATTAACAATGAGCTAAATATGATAAAAAAAACCACTCAAGATCGAGAAAAAAAAAGATATAGGGATATGAGATCTCCGTGTCTGACGTCTGAATCACTATTTTATATAATTATGTATTGTTTGCTCTTATTGTGTAAGAAAATCTTTATGTACTTCCTATAATAGATAAATTTGATGATACATATATTTTGAAACGTGAAAAAGAAAATACATAATATCACACTAGCACTTATAAATTTAAATGAAAAATCATATATTATATATCAATTGGAGAAGATAGAGTTTAAAATTAGGATGAAAATAAGACTTAAATAATAACATGCATGGAATACAAAATAAATTTAAAATTATATTTTAGTAATAAAAATATAATAAAACGGAGAAAGGGGCGTCCATAGTAAATATGGTTGTAAATAGAAAAAAAACCCCTCAAATAGACTAAGTAAATAAGTCTTATAAAATTTGACCCGACTGAAATCCATTTTTATGTATAAATAATCATTTTTCACAATCATGTAAGACAATACTTTTTTGAAAGACAATTGTCCTCTCTGACCAGCTTCATACCTTTACTCCCACAATTGGACGTATATTTACAAGTGAGATTTCCAACAAAAGGAAGAGATAATAAAGTATTTATAAATTAAACAAAAATAAAATGTTTTTATTTTGATAAGCAAGTAAAGCAGCAAAAATTAAAATGTTGAGTTTATACTAAACTTACCATTTTATTTATTTTGTATTAAAAATAGTTAAAATAAAAAAGTATTCGTCAAAAAAATTTTACCATCTGTATCATTTCTCTTAAAAGCTTCAAGTTTCCAACGTATTAAGTTAAAACCCTATTTACTTATGGAAATTTCTTTTAGCATCCTTTCATTGGTCATTTGTATCTTTTCAATGTTGATAATTTTTTTACAAAACACTCTCACCCTATTTTATCTTATGTTTTTTGACAAAGTATCATCTAACTTCACAGTTGCATACACACCTCTACCCACCTTTTTGAAAGAGAACCCCTACCCTCTTTAAAACTCACATGGCTTAGGAAGTTCCTAAAATAGAGGTGAAAAAATATATATGTTCGAAGAGGGTGAGAGTGTGAAATGGAGAAGTCAATGTAATTTTTCAAAGAGGTGAGTAGAGGTGTGCATGCAACAGTTAAATTGAGTGATGCTCCGTAAAGAAACTTAGGATAAAAAAGGGTAAGGGTTAGGGTGTTTTGAGTTTTTTCCAAAAAATTGTAAATATTGAGGGCTTGCGAATAGAAAATTGAGGATGCTAAAAGAAACTACTTCCACTAATTTATGCCCACCATCTTGACCCGTGGACTACAAAACTCCTTAATATAAAGCAATTTCTTGTAACACACCTCATTTGCTATTCTCACTTCGTAGAGTTTAAAATATTATAAGAAATTCCAACATAACCTCATCCTATTTTAACCTACGTGTATATTCCAAATTAATTATTTCCATAATACCTTGGAATATATATTCTAAATTAGTTGATTTAGAATACATTATGTTAATGATCAATTGTATTCTAGAACTTGATTTGGAATTGTAACAACATTTACCCCTTTTTATTCCAGATAGGTGCATCCGGAATTGCACAATTAATATTTTGTATTGGCTTGTTTAGAACTATAATATCAATCATATTTATGTTTAGGATTAATTGATCCAAAACATTAATTATTGTGTTCCAGATTTGTTGATCTATAACACAATTGATCATATTCAACTGTTACATTTCAAATCATTATTCTGAAATTAATATATGTATTTTGGATTAACTGATATCTTGTATATACCCTAAATGTATACCCTAAATGTAAGTCAAAACAATGTAAATTGCCTAATTTTAGTTGGCTTTACATACATAAGCACGGGCCTTATGTCCAATAAGACCCAACGCATTTTGTTATGCAATTGTTTTTTATATTCCCTAATTTTTCTAATATAGCTATTTTTTAAAAATTAATTACCAAAATATTAATATTTTAACACTTTTTAAAAGTACAGTCTGAATTGTGATAAACTTTTAATACATTCGGAAAATTTTTTACGAAAGTCAATTTGCAGAAGAAAAAAAAATGAGACGCCAATTGTCTTTAAATTGCTTCGCATTTGTTATGCGTTTGTCAATTTCTTTAAATGGAATTATGAAATTTTAAAAGAAGGTTTAAGAATATGAATCTCATCAATTCAGCAACACTCCAATAATAATGATGAGAAAGCTTCCAAGTTATAGAGAAGTAAAAGTTTCACGACAGAACAACTCAACAAGTTCAACTAATAAGAACCCTTGTTCTCTGTGACTTATGTTAGTATACTTTACTTCATTATATCAATTTTTCCTAAAATTTACGTTAAAAAGGTATTTGCCATATTTTATAAATGAAAGATAATATTCTTGAATTTTAATTTTATAATGTATCCGTTAAATTTAATTTTTATTTATCAAGCATGTTATTAAAAGCTTTTCGTTAAGCCACCATAATTAAAGATATTTATTTGTTTTTTATATTTTTATATAATCTTATGTTTTATTAAAAAATAAATGTAAAGATTCTATAATAAAAGTTTAAAAAAATGATTAGACATATTAGGATATTGATAAATAACATGTCATCTTTTTAACTGTGGTTCGCTTTTTTTTTACAAAATAGAATAATAGTGTGTTTGGTTTTCTTCTTCAGCAAGTCGAAACAGTAGTTGAATAATTTAGAAGTTTTTACCGGAGTTATTAGTTTCTTAAAAAAAACTATTCTAAGTGGTTTTTTTTTTTTAAGATATCCTATTTTCAACTATTAGCAGGTTGCTTGGTTTTACTTTTAGAGGTTTACTCTTCCTTAATTAATGTATTATTTCCCATTAATTCTCTTTCACCGTATTATACAATATCTCTCCTTCATTAATATAATTATAATAATTTAATATAAATATATAATTATAGAAAATTATAATTTAAATATATAATTTTAAATTGATATATTTAATTATAGAAACTATAAATTAAATATTAATTATAGTAATTTATTATTTAATATGTAATTACATAAATTTATAATTTAAATATGTTATTATAGAAATTTATAATTTAAGTATATAATTATAATAATTTATAATAATTTATAATTTAAATATATAATTAATTTATATTATTAAAATATGTTATAATCATTTTTAAAACCTCATTTTTATCTAACTATTAATGATGTTCTTATTTATCATTTTACAATTTTCAGCTAGTTGATTAGCTAGTTTTACCAAACACTTGCAACTAACTTTTCAGCTTTTGGCTTGCTTTTTAGCTAGTTTTTCAACTTTCAGTTAACTTTTAGCTTTCAGTTAGCTTTTTGGCTTCCAACTATCTTTTCAGCTTTCAGGTAGCTTTTTAGCTAGTTTTGTCAAACACACCCTTAAGTTTAGAGTGTGTTTAGTTTGTCATTTCAACTAGTTGAAAGCTAAAAAACTAGCCGAAATGATTTCAATTCCGTTTGGATGTAAAAAACTACTTTAAGTCGTTTTTCCAAAAGATATCATATTTTAGCTATAAGCTGGTTTTATTTTTACATGTTTTCTTTTTATTAATTAATATATTCTCCCTCATTGATTCTCTCTCATCACATTATACAACCTTTCTCCTTCATTTCTCTCTCTTTCATTAATGTAATTATAGTAATTTATAATATAAATATATAATTATAGAAAATTATAATTTAAATATGTAATTTAAAATTTATATATTTAATTATAGAAATTATAATTTAAATATTAATTATAGTAATTTATTGTTTAAATATGTAATTACATAAATATAATTTAAGTATATAATTATAATAATTTATAATCTGAATATATAATTAATTTATATTATTAAAATATGCTATAATTATTTTAAATACCTCATTGTTGATCTAATGATTAATGATGTCCTTATTAGTATTTAACAACTTTTGGGCAGTTGATAAACTAGTTTTACCAAACACTTACAACTAGCTTTTCAGCATTCAACTAATTTTTTAACTTTTAGCTAGTTGTTCAAGTAGTTTTGCCAAACACATCCCTAGAGTGTGTTTAGTTTGTCATTTTAGCTAGCTGAAAAGTTAGCCGAAATGGTTTCACTTTGTTTTATTAACAAAAATCTAGCGGTTTTTTTAGGAGATACTAGTCTTTTAAAAAATCTACTCCAAATAACTTTTCCAAAACATCTCATATTTTCAACTATTAGCTGATTTTATTTTTACACGTTTACCCTTCATTAATTAATGCATTGTTCCTACTAGCTCTCTTTCATCACATTATACAACTTTTCTCTTCTTCATTAATGTAATTATAGTAATTTATAATGTATATATTTATTATAGACAATTATAATTTAAATATATAATTTAAAATTTATATATTCAATTATAGAAATTATAATTTAAATATTAATTATAGTCATTTATTATTTAAATATGTAATTACATAAATTTATAATTCAAATATAAAATTGTAATTTAAATATGTCATTATAGAAATTTATAATTTAAATATATAATTATAGTAATTTATACTTTAAATATATAATTAATTTATATTATTAAAATATGTTATAATTATTTTAAATACTTCATTGTGGTTGTAATGATTAATTATGTCCTAATTTTTTATTTTATAACTTTTAGGTAGTTGATCAACTTATTTTACCAAACACTTATAGTTAGCTTTTCAACTTTCAGCTAGTTTTGTTAAACACCCTTAAAGTTTGTTTAGTTTGTCATTTCAACTACTGAAAGCTGAAAAACTAGCTAAAATGGTTTCAACTCTATTTGGATAGAAAGATCTAGGAGTTTTTTTAGGAATTACTAGTTTTTTCAAAAAAGCTACTTCAAGTAACTTTTCTAAAAGATTTCCTATTTTCAGCTACTAGTTGATTTTATTTTTACATGTTTACCCTTAATTAATTAATACATTGTTCCCAATAATTCTCTCTCATCACAGAAAATGAATTTGGATCCTCTCCTGCAGTTTCTCTCTCCAACCTTCTTTAGTACTATTTTAACAGTTGGATAATGATCAAATTCCAAAGTTTTGAAACAAACACCCAGTAAAAAAAATAACATTAATAACTTAGGATTTGATGATCTACCGCCCAACGGTTGAAATAGTGCTCAAGAGGGTCGGAGACAGAAATTGTATAAGAGGATCCGAATTCCAAATTATACAACCTATTTCTTCTTCATTTCTCTCTTCTTCATTAATGTAATTATAGTAATTTATAATATAATATATGATTATAGAAAATTATAATTTAAATATGTAATTTAAAATTTATATATATATATATATATATATATATTCAATTATAGAAATTATGTTTTAAATATTAATTAGAGTAGTTTATTATTTAAAAATGTAATTACATAAATATTCTATAATTTAAATATATAATTATAATTTAAATATGTTATTATAGAAATTTATAATTTAAATATATAATGATAATAATTTATAATTTAAATATATAATTAATTTATATTATTAAAATATATTATAATTATAGGGATGACAAAATGGGTCAACCCGATTAGTTTTGGCCCGATCCACCTGTGGTCTACCACAAACAAGTTAAGGCGGGTTGGCCTACCATGCTAAGGGCGGGCTGAACTGTCTAGCCCGCCCTGTCTATAGGTAGGCTGACTTGCTAGTTTTTTCAATTTTTTTAATTTCAAATTTTTCTTTTTTTATTTTTTTCTAAGCCGAATTCTTTTACCCAAACATCAAAATAAAAATATCTTAATCAAACTAATCTAAAAATTATAAAGTAAAGTAGTAATACTAAAGTAAATTTTTAATTTATATTTCTAATCTAAAATAAATTTTAATATAATTTGAATAATTTATAAAGTAAAGTAATAAATAATAATGTTTGATTGTTTAATTTATTAATTCTCATACTTTTATTTTTAATTTTAATTGATTAATTATATTTTATATTTATAATATAATAATATAAAAAATCATTAATATAAGGTGGTGAGCCAGCACATCAATCCGCCATGCCCTGCCTTTAGCCCAATAAGTTGGCAGGCTAGGATGGGCGAGCCGAAACGGACCAGCAGGCCAAAACCCCTCCCCCTCCCTTCCCCTCCCCTCCAAAATTGTTGTGGGTTGGCAGGCTGGGTCAGGCCTCACTTTGTCATTCCTATATAATTACTTTAAATATCTCATTGTTGATCTAATTATTAATTATGTCATTATTTATCATTTTACAGCTAAAACATCATATTTTTCATCGTAAACTATAATTTTTACTCTAATTTTTTATAAGCTCATTTTTAACCTAATTTATGGCATGAACTTTTTTTTATCTCTTTTAATTCCTATGAGAAAGACTAAAAATAATTAAAAATGGCATGAGTATGAATTAAAATGAGATTTTTTAAAACTAGAGATTAGAAGGTAATGAAAGGTGTGTTAAAATAAATAAGTTACACAGTTTAGTTAAAAATGTCGTTTAGAGTTGTTGAGCAAATGATTGACTGTGAAACTTGTGAAAAAAGATTGTTGATATAATTAAGAATCAACAAGGTAATCTTTACATTTTGAATAAATTAGTTTCATAATGGGAGATAGGCCGATCATGTTTTATTTATTTTTTTAACAGAAAGAGAAGCAACGAAAAGCAAATTGCGATGATAAGGGGTGAGATTTACATAATGACACGACATATGGTTGCTTAAAGGGAGTGAAGAAGAAAGAATTTGTTCCTTTGCATTTCCATGTGAAAGTAATTGATAAAGTAAATGACATTAAATTAGGCAGCCAAGAAAAGAGGTATGTGTTGTTACCCTTTCTGTGTAGGCTTGTCAGTCAAGCCTGTCTTAACCTTCATCTATGGAAAAAAACAAAATCTTATATTTTTATCTTTCCCACAAGAAATAAATATAATTCTAAGCGTGTCTATAATCATCTTTGCCAAATAAGACTTCCGGTACAATTAAATTATTTTAACACAATGTTGTACGGTTATATTATACCCTTTTCTTTTACTGCAGATTAAGTTTCTTCTTAGTTCTTACCCGCACAATTTATGTTTTTGAAAGATTATATATATAGTAGATTATATTGTTACTACATGAGTGTTTTTTTTTATGTTCATCTAAACTATATCAAAATCCGACACAAACTTCTGAAAAATACAAGGAGTGTAAATGCAATTCGCTATGTTATTTTAGTTTACTTTTTATGTGTACACATGATATACTTATCGAAAAATGGCTTGCGTATTCTTTAACAAAGTCCACAAAATAAATCCTCGAGAGAGCGGTGCCGAGGGTACCTGCAGGAAACAACACAAGGAACACTGTTACGCTCAAATCAGACAAAGTGCTTTAGTGTTAATTGTTAGATGGTTTTTTACATTATCTTTCTCTTTCCTTTATAGTTGAAACATGGTTATTGTTGTATTAATGGTGCTTTATTACTCATAATGTGACACTAATGGTGTTTTATTACCCATTAAGTGCTTCTTTAAGTTGTCTTGTAACCAGCGATGACTATAATAACTTCTCTTAAATGACCCTCTAAAGGAGTTCAGCTTGCTTTATCCATGTTGGTTAGGTTTCCTAAGGGAGGTTAGCGACTTGGGCGACCTTGTGGTCGTGAGTGACAAAGTTTTAGAGGTCATTGGTGATGCATTTGGGACTCCGAGACTCATTGAGGCGCTAGAGCTTTTGAAGCTAGGTTGGTATAGGAGAAGAGAGGTCACCTTCGGTTCACGGGGTGTGAAATGCGAATTTGGGAGTTTCAACGACAATGACTAAGTATATATCCTTGTGTTTATAATTATTCTTCTGTATTCTTTCTGCTTGAACAACTTTGTACTTTTTATGACCTTTTGTAGTCGTCAACTCTATACTTTCATGACTTTTTGAATAAATAAAGTCGTTTTCTGTCATTTATCTTTTTCCCTTTACTGTCATTTTAAGTTGCAAGTTAAACTTAGTTAATTTTGTTTTTATTTTATGAGTGAATGGATCGTGCTCGGTTTAGGCGAGTTGTTGTTCGACTTATGCGTGTTCAGTTCATGAGTGAGAGGCGTGCATTCAGCCTTCGTGTGCTCACGTTCGGCTTATGAAAGAGAGGTGTGCGTTCAGCCTTGTATGAGCTTATGCTCAGTTTGTGAATGAGAGGCGCATGTTTGGCCCTTGTGAGCTCGTGTTTCGCTTATGAATGAGAAAATGCGTATTCGGCCTTGTACAAGCTTATGCTCGGTTTTTGAATAGGAGGTGCACGTTTGGCCTTGTACGAGCTTATGCTCAGTTTGTGAATGAGAGACGCGTGTTTGGCCCTTGTTTGGCTCGTGAAGGACAATGTGCGTGTTCAGCCTTGTACAAGCTTATGCTAGGTTTGTGAATGAGAGGCGTGTATTTGATCTTGTACAAGCTTATGCTCGATTTGTGAATAGAAGGCGCACATTCAACCTTGTATGAGCTCATGCTTGGTTTGTGAATGAGAGATGTGTGTTTAGCCCTTGTGAGGTCGCATTCAGCTCATGAATGAGAGGTATGTGTTTGACCTTCTACGAGCTTATGCTTGGTTTTTGAATGAGAAACGCGTGTTCGGCCTTGTATGATCTTATGCTTAGTTTGTGAATGGGACGCGCACGTTCGACCTTGTACAAGCTCATGCTTGGTTTGTGAATGAGAGGTGGGTATTCGACCTTGTAAGAGATTATGCTCAGTTTGTAAAAAGAACTTTATCTTGCAAGTCGACAAATTGAGATTGCTTAAAAAACTGTATTTTATTAATGTTGTAGGCCTTGTTAAAACCTTTTTGGTTTTGGGGAGGAGGGCTTGTTGGTCTGTCTTGGAGGTGATAGCATATTCTCCCTATAAGAGGTGTAATCTTTCATATGGATATATATTGTCGCTCAAGCCTTAAATTCGTTCATGTCGCTAGGTGCTCTTTTGCAAAGGTTATTCATGAAGGGACTAGTCGGAGCCCTGTGAGCATATATTGGAGGGAAAATTTTAGGTGAAGTTGTTTGATTTTGACAGTTGTAGTTAAGAATCTATCAACAAATCCCCTTGTTCTAGGCTGGCTAGCGCCGTAACATTGATTATATAAGATCGGCTAATGGAGTACTGGCCTTGAATTTCTTTATGAGTTCTCGGAAGCTGCGGACCAAGTTAGGAGAGGGCTCGGTGAACCAAGTCAGGGCTTCTCCCTTTAAAGAGGTTGGGAACACTTTGCAACATATGGTGTCGTGTGCGGAGTTCAGGTTGAGTTGGGATAGGTAGTTCTTGATGTGGGTATTGGGATTAGTGAAACATTCATATCTCAAGAGTCAGATGTTTCCAGTTGTGGGGCAGGTCTACTTCCATGATCTCTGGGACAAAAAGGTGTCGCTCGAAGTCATTGTTGTGATTATGATGACGAGTTAGTCTGGTAGAGGAACATCCAGATAGGATGGAGTGATGATGGGAGGTTTGACTGTCGTAGCAACGTGTAGGAGTGGTGCTCCAATGACGGTGCGACAAGGAAGTAGTGCGGTTTCAGTTGTGGCAAGGGGAAAAGGGTGTGTAGCTCATCTCTTCATAGTTGTTGTTGTGGGCGCATAGTTGTGAGATGGTGTGTCATAGCTCTTCGTTCTGTCCATAAAGCGCAGAGAAGGTTGGTGCCTCTGTTGTGGCCATTGTTTTGCGATGAAGTGGTGACCAGGAAAAAGATTTACACAACCCTACGGTGGATGCCAAATGTATTCACCGAAAAATGGCTTGCGGATTCTCCGACAAGTCCACCAAATAAATCCACGAGAGAGTGGCGCTGGGGGTACTTGCAGGGAACATTTCAACGCTCAAGTCAGACAAGGCGGTTTAGTGTTAATTCTTAGATGGTTTTTCATATTATCTTTCTATTTCCTTTATACTTGAAACATGGTTACTATGGTACTAATGGTGCTTTATTAATCATAATGTGGCACTAATGGTGTTTTATTACCCATTAAGTGCTTCTTTAAGTTGTCTTGTAACCGACGACGATTGTAATAAGTCCTCTTAAATGACCTTCTTAAAGATTTCAAGCTGCTTGATCCGTGCTAGTTGGGGTTCCTAGGGAAGGTTGGTGACTTGGGTAACCTTATGGTTATGAGTGGCGAGGTTGTAGTGGTCGTTGGTGACAGCTTTCGGAGTACACATGGTATTATAAATTGGAGGTCCTTCCTCTATATTTAGAGATCCAAAAAATGCTTCCAGAGGGATCATTATACCAATGCCAATGACAGTTGGAAGTACTTCATGAGTGACGCATGTTGGAGGTTATTCCTCTATTCCTCCAAACAACGTACTATCTTTGGAGCATGGTGGCAGAGCAAAATCTCCTTGCAGTGACATAATGGATGAAGCAAGGGGTGAGAATATAGCAATAAAGGATATCTAGGATCGGCCAAGGGCCCACCATTCGAGTCTTTCACATGCTCACCAAGCATAATATTGTTAAATGAATTTTATGGCGTGAAATTGCTGCGACGTAGGGGCAGTAGAGTTCACTAGTTTGATTAAAGATATCACACACGAGTATGAGATGAAGTTGACTTTTCTCCTTGAAACCCAAATTAACAACAATCAGGCTAAAAAAGTAGTGGCTTGGTTGGGTTTTGATACTTGGCATCTTGGTTGGACGATTGGAAGGTCCGGAGGCATATAGTGTGTCTGGAAATTGAAGTGTTAGAATGTGGACATTCTTGTTGAGCATCACCAATTTATCCATTTACGAGTTCGTTGGAAGAAGCATAAAAGTTGGTTACTTACTATTGTTTATGGGCTCAGCTCTAGAACAGGAGAAGACTCTGGGAAGAACTTTCGAATTTGGCATACACTATACAAGAACCATGGGCTATCATCGGAGGGAGGGAGGCTCAGCTTCAACTTCAAGGAGAAGCATGAACAACTTCATGGAGTTTGTACAATCCAACCATTTACTTGGAGAAAAGGGCTAATTGATGGAAAGACTAGACAGATTGCAGATCAATCTACCTAGACGTCTTAGGTTCCAATAAGCAAGTACCTTCCACATTCCTTTTTACAAGTTTGACCACCGACCAGTCTTGATAAGTCTGTCTACCAGGCAAATGCCTAATAAGAGGCGTAAGCCTTTCCATTTCGTTGCAATGTGGCTCTCACCCATCTTCTCAAACAATTAGAGAGAATTAATGGGCAATTGGCTATTAAAACATCCACCGTCTAGGAGGAGAAGCATGATTCAATTTAGAAATTGTATCAATAGGTCCTCAGGGAGGAAGAGATGTTGTGATTTCAAAGGTGTCACGCAAAGTGGCTAGCCTTTGGAGACAAAAACACTAAATATTTTCATGGAGTAATTGTTGTTCGTCGGAGGAAGAGCCTCATAAAGATGTTTCAAGACTCTAAGGGAAACTAGATTGCAAATTCAATTGAACTTGAAAGGTTATTGAATACCTTTTATTTAAATTTGTACTCTGATAAGCACCAATGTACGCCAACCAACATCCAAGGAGCTTTCCCATGTCTGTTAGAGGATGATCTCGCACTTTTCAGTAACCCTATGTCTCGAGTGGAGACTAGGAAAGTCATATTGACGATGGATAGTTTCAAGGCCATGGTTGATGATGGCATTTAAGCAGTTTTTTTATAAAAGTAACTGTCATATTATGCGGGAATCTTTCTCCAAGATGATTGAAGAAGTTTTTGACAACCCTGCGAAGGTTGGTGCTATAAATTCCTCCCTCGTTACTCTTATTCCCAAGGTGGAGTTAACTACCTCTATGAAGCAACTTTGACCTATTAGCCTCTGTAATGTTTCTTACAAAACAATTACTGAAATTTTTGCCATGCGTTTGTGTACAGTAATGGAGAAATTAGTTAATTCTTGCCAGATTATTTTTATCCCACATCAAAGCAGTCATGATAATATAATTATTGCCTAAGAGGTCATTGATTCCATTAAGCACAAGCAAGGCACCAAGGGATGAATGGTCATTAAAGTTGACTTAGAGAAGGCATATGATAGGCTTAGTTGGGAGTTTATAAAGGATACGCTATAAGATATTGGCTTCCCAACCTCCTTTACTAACATGGTGTGACATTGTATCTCTTTCCCAACCATGTGTATGCTCTGGAATGGGCAAGTGCTAGACCCATTTAGATCGTCAAAAGAGGTCAACAAGGCAATCCTATTTCTCTATATCTTTTTGTCTTGTATCTCAAATGTCTCTTCCATATGATCTAATTGACAGTGGATAAACACTATTGGAAGCCAATTCAAATATCTAGGGACAGACCGAAATTGTCCTATTTAGCTTTTGTTGATGACTTCTTAGTTTTTGCACAAGCCTCCCTTGATCAAACAGTGATCATTAACCAAATTTTGCTCCTGTTTTGCAGAAGCTCATGGCAAAAAGTTAGTCAAGACAAGACTCAAATGTTCTTTTTTGCAAACGTCGCTCAACAAATACAAGAACAAATTTCAATCGAGTTGGGTTTTTAGAGGACCTGAAATCTGGGCAAATATCTTGGCTTACCAATTCACCATGGTCGAGTGTCACATCAATCCTATCAATTCCTTGTTGATAAAGTTCAACAATGTTTGGGTAGCTAGAAGAGGGAAACTTTATCCTTTGCAAGCAGACTTACATTAGCCAAATCAATAATGCAAACTTTGACTACATATGTAATGCAAACTAACGTCTTACCTATATCTCTTTGTAATTTGATTGCCAAGCAATGTAGGGATTTCGTATGGAGGGACTCAGAGAACAGTAATAAGATCCACTGGCTTAAGTGGGACAATCTGTGCCAACCAAAAATGGCGGGAGGTTTATGCCTTTGGAAGATAAGACAAGCAAATCTAGCTCTACTTTCAAAAACAGGGAGGTAGTTGATTAGTAGGAATAATGCAAAGTGGTCCAAATCATGCGAGCAAACTACAAATGCAGAGAGGGTTGGCGAAATACTCATTGTTCCATCACAAAAGAACATAAAGTTTTAGAGGAGACTTACAAAGTCTTGGCATAATGTGAATCAAAATATTACTTGGCAAGTTGAAAATGGCAGAGAAATTGACTTTTAGGTTAACAGCTAAGTAACCAGGCGAGGGCCTTTTGTAAATTATGTACTGACAATATACGTATTCAAGAAAATAATAAATTGTGTTTCTTTGAGACTATTGATTGGTCTTAGGATGTCCACAAATTAGCCACTCTTTTGCCATCTGAAGTGGTTAATGACATTTGTGAAGCTGATGACCCTATAGGTCACATGCCCCTTGACTCCCCAAGCGGGCGAAGTGGATGACGCTTTCTCCACTAAGTTAGCTTATAAAAGTCTAGTAAGTCATAATGCGACACAAAATAGTCCCATTTTCTAGTGTCTATGGAAGTGGGAAGGTCCATAACGTATTCGGGTTTTCCTTTGGAAGACAACAAACACTATTCTCCCTACAAATGAATTGAGGTTCAACAGACACATGACTATGAATCCTAATTGCCCTCTAAGCGGCCAACATAGGGAAACTAGATTGCATGCTCTGCGAGATTGTATTCATGCTCGTATGGCCTGGAGAAAGATTGGTTCTCCTAGTTTACCAAATTTCTTTATTCAGCAAAATTTTGACTGATGGATGCCTTCGAATTTAAAGCCTAGTTTCAGTCATGACAATTGCGGGTGGAGTCAAACCTTTAGTATTGCCCTAGAACGCCTATGGTAGAAACAGAATGAGTTTGTCTTTCAAGGTAGATGGAAATCTAACGAATAGGTCGCTCACTTACTCTGTCAAGTCACTCCTTAGTGATCTCTCAAGTACACATAAATTGCACACTATTATGAAGGACAAAGGAGCACAATATATAGTTTTGCTAAATCGAGTTACTTGGCAACCCCCAAGGAAAGGAGCACAATATATAGTTCACACAGATTGGCAAGAGACAGATTAGTGGTGTAGTATGTGATTATGGAGGTACTTTCCTCATGGTTTTCGCTCACAAGATACCTTACTGTGATATTATAAAGTCTGAACTATTGGCTATTGCTGAAGCTCTCAAGCTAGCATATGACTATGGTTTTGGAAATCTTATTCTCTCAATTCCATTAAGATGCTGGATGAGGGATGCACTATAGATAATGATTATTATCCCATTATTGATCACATATACAAGAGCAATGGTGAAACTTTGTTTTGTAGTTTCATCTATGCCCTACGTGAGAAAAACCAGTTGCCTGGCGACTTTGCAAAATTAGGCTTGTCAATAAACCAAAATATGTTTATTTTTACCGTTGTTCTAGATTGCCTGATGTGTACAAATGAGATTTAAGTTGTACGTTAATAATTGATATTGAATAAATTTTTTGTTGGACTTTGCCTATACCTTTTACTAACAAAAAAATGTATATACACGATGTTTATTCTTCTCATCACTTCTTTTTAAAAAGACAGAAGTAAAATTTATTCATTTTATTATAAAATTTAATGGAAGGAAAACACAAACAAAGAAATATAAATTTACTTATCTTTTTATTTATTCTCTAACGTAAGGCTATATCTTTTTTAGTTCTATTTGAATTTTTCTTACTTCTTTTCTGTAATATTTTAGTTTTTAACCTTATTTTACAGTTTCTACCCTTTGTAATTATATTAAATTAACAAAAAGGGACGGTTTAAGAATAAATTTTACAGAAAAAAAAAATAAGGGGTTGTACGTATTATTAAAACATGTGTATAAGATGTAGAATAGTCATCTTATGTACTTTTATTACAAACCATTGAAGAAGACTTGGTGAGTGAGAATATTTAGGGATGTAGCTTGAAGATCTTAGTAAAAGACTGTTAGGAGATAAATTTAAAGAGTTTTAAGAAAAATTACTTGTAAGTTGAAATGTTATATGAAATCTTAGTGGTTGTTAAAGAATAAATAATTAGAGGTAGCTAGCATTGGGTTTAGGTGAAAACTGTTGAAAATAATTGTGGATTAGTATCACTCAATATATATTATCATTAACCGACAATATAAGATATGATCATTATATCAATATGGTTATTTATCTTTAACTGACAATATCTTATCGTATCAATATGGTTATTTGAACTGGGATTACAGTGAGATTGACTCTGTGATGGTTTAGGTCAATCAGATTAAAAAGTCCAATTAAGAGAGGTCCCTGTATACCCTGGGGGGTTATAAATTTGCCATCCCATTAAGTAAATTAACACATCAGAATTATTTCTCTACAATAACCCCTCAGAAGGTAGCCAGAAGAACCTCCTAGAGTTCTCTTCAATAGAACTCATGGACATGAATGCCAATTCAGGTACACATTCATTCCCATTTTAATCAATTCAATATTGATAGTTGGCATACTATAATTTTGTGTCTAGTACAGTATAATTCAAACCTACTTTATACTTTCATCAATTGATATAAGAGCATACTAGATACATTTTATGGTTGTCAATTGCACAAACCTTATTTTTAACATTAACATGCACACATATTAAGAGAGGGAGAGACCGAATGATACCTGAGCAATTGCGCAGCGGCAGTCGAGTCATCTGTCGGCAGCCGAGTCGCCCGCCGGGACCAGTGGCCCTGTCGGTGGTCCCGGCCCTGCCGTGACTCACCTTCCTCGCGCCCTTGACGCCCCACGATCTGAATCAGAGAGAGGTGGAGATCGGAACCTGTGAAGGGCGAAGATCGGAGAGAGGCAGTACCGATGGTCACTGTGTCCGTCGCCCGCGTTTTGAACGGTTCCACCACCGCGTTTCGGCAGCCCAAATCCTGTCAGATCTTGAGGTTTTTCGGCGCCTCTAGCGGCGCCCGTTCCAGCGGCTCTCCGTCGCATTCGAACGGTTCCACCGCCGCACTTCAAACCTCGCCAAATCCCGTCGGATCTTGGGGTTTTTTCGGCGCCTCCAGCGCCACCTGTTCCAGCGGCTCTTCGTCGCCTTCGAACGGTTCCACCCTACGCGCCTCGCCGAGATCCTGTCGGCGCTGCTCCGCCGGCGCTCCAGAATCGAAGGCGCTGGCCTTCCAGTGGCCCAATATGGACGTCGGGTTTTTCGTCGCTTCCGTTTTCGCAGAAGCCCACTAACGTCAAAACCGCACGGATAGGCCAAAAGATATGCCAAATTTTTTTTTTAAAATTATTAAATAAATAATTTTTTTTTCTTTTTCATAATATTGAAATTTAACTTTGAGACATAATTTCGAATTATTTTGGCATATTACTCTCAAATTTTGAATATTGAATTATCACTTACAATATGATTTTTCTATTAATTTGGATTGTGATGACCTGCCTATCGTAGGCATGATGATGTGAATTTTGTTTGTCATATTTTAAGATGATTAAAATCATATGAAATAAGCATGATTTATGCTATTAATTTACATAATTGTAATTTCACCTATCGTGGATGCATTTGTGTAAATTTATGAAATAAATATTGATTCACTATATTAGTGATAATTATACCCTATCGGTGTGTTATTATTAGTATAATTTGTTGTTGTACAATGCATTTCTCTTGACTTATGTTAATTTTTTTTGGTACCTTATCGGTGCTAGGATTTATTAATTTAAGTTATAATGTATTGTAATTTGCTTAGAGATTTATTTTAAGCTGAACTTTTAAATCACTTTTTGCCTTTATTGTGATATTCAGTTTTCTTCCCTAATTCTATCAAAACTCTAAATGGAACAAATTATGAGGACTGGAAAGAATCGTTAGATCTCTACCTGACCATTGGCAATCTGGACTTGGCATTGAGGACGACGAGGCCTGGGCCTCTTACAGATGAGTCTTCTGAAGCTCAACAAATTTCTCATGAGAAATGGGAACACTCTAACAAAATCTGCCTGAAGGTGATTAAATTCACCATGGAGAAATCTATCAGACAGAGCATTCCAGATCTTGATGATGCCAATGCTTTTCTGAAAGCAGTCGGTGAAAAATTTACAACTTTTGATAAGGCACAGAAAAGTCAATACCTTTCCTTATTTGAAAAGACCAAATATGATGGTGTCAGCGGTGTACGTGAACACATTATGAAGTTAGTGCATTTCTATAATAAGTTGAAGTCTCTCAAGGTTGAGGTTGGTGAAGACACTGTAATTTATCGCATCCTGGAATCTTTGCCTTCTCAGTTTGACATCATGAAGACTTCATATAACATTCAAAAGCATGACTATGGAGTGGATGAATTGATTGCAATAATGACCCAAGAGGAGGAGTCAATGAAGAAGAATAAGACTAATAGCATTCAGTTTATTGCTTCTAATTCAGGTATTAAAGGTGCTAATAGATATAAAGGAAAGAAGAAAAAGGGTACAGAGAAAGCAGAACAACATTTAGAACCCAAAAAGAAATTCTTTAAAGGTTCTTGCAAGTATTGTAAGAAACGTGGTCACAAGGTGGAAGATTGCTTTATTCTGAAAAGGAAAGAGGAAAAGCAAGGTAATCTGCTAGCATTAACTTGCTTTGAATCTAATGTGGTTGATGTTCCTCCAAATTCCTGGTGGTTAGACTCAGGGGCTACTATTCATGTTGTGAATTCTTTAGAGGGGTTCACAAGCCTGAGGAAACCAAGTGATGTTGAGACGAAGATTGTTATGGAAGATGGAGCTGGAGTACCCGTTGCTGACATTGGAGTCGTCTCTTTATGTTTATCCTCTGGACACACTTTATTATTGCAAGATGTTGTTTATGTCCCTTCCATGAGAAGGAATTTGATATCTATTTCTTTTTTAGACAAATATGGATACAACTTTTATTTTGGTGATGGAAAATTGGTGATTTATTATAATTCAACTGTTGTTGGTTCAGGAGTTTTGCATGACAGACTTTACATGTTAAACGTAACTGATATGTCAGTTAACTCCATTCTTCGGAGTAAACGTAACAGGATTGATGAATTTTCCTCTATGATATGGCATAGACGTTTGGGGCATATTTCTAGGCCTCGAATTGAAAGACTCATAAAAGAAGGTATTCTGCACGATCTTGACTTCTCAGATTTTGACACTTGTGTTGATTGCATAAAGGGAAAGTTCACTGCCAAAACCAGGAATAAAAGTTCAAACAGATGTGACGATGTGCTACAATTAATTCACACTGACATATGTGGACTTATTACTCCTACTGCTATGGATGGATATAGGTATTTTATTACCTTCATAGATGACTTCTCCAGACATGGATGAATATATCTTCTTCAGGATAAAGCAAGCTCTCTTGAAGCCTTCAAAACCTTTAAAGCCTTTGTTGAGTTAAAAACAGAAAAGAAAATTAAGTGTGTAAGGTCTGATAGAGGAGGAGAATATTATGGTCGTTATGACGAGACAGGAAGAAATATAGGACCATTTGCTCGATTCCTTGATGAATACAGAATTGAAGCTCAATACACCATGCCTGGAACTCCTGAATAAAATGGCGTTGCTGAGAGATGAAATCGAACACTCATGGACATGGTGAGATGTATGTTATCACATTCATCTCTGCCAGAATTTCTTTGGGGAGATGCCTTGCAAACTGCTATGTACATTCTTAATCAGGTACCTAGCAAATCTGTGCCCAAAACTCCTTTTGAGCAAATGACTGGAAGAAAGTCGAGTTTGAGACATTTCCATGTATGGGGTTGTAAGGCAGAAGTAAGACCTTATAATCCTAAACAAAAGAAACTTGATCTCAAAACTATTAGCGGTTATTTCATTGGCTACTGCATCGGTTCTAGAGGATGTAGATTTTATTGTCCTTCTCACTCTACACGAGTTATTGAATCTGATCGAGCAATTTTCTTTGAGGATGATTTGGACAGTGGGAGTTACATACCTCGATTGATGACCCTTAGAGAAGATCGAACCATGCTTCCATTACCATCTTATTTTCTTCCTACAGACATCTCAACCCCAATGGTTCACACAGATGAACAAATTGTTGAGAGGCAAGATGAACAAATGACAGAGCCACAAGTTGATGAACCACAACTTAATGATCAACAACTTGATGATGTTGATGCGGCCCCATTAAGACGATCTCAGAGAATACGCCGACCTTTTATACCAAATGACTATGTTGTATACCTTCAGGAGCACGAATATGATCCACATGATGATGACGATCCCATCACATTTCAGGAAGCCTTCATTAATAAGGAGTATTAATGAATTGTATTATGAGTTGGTATGAGGAGGTAATAAAGCCCTTGAGGTGATGCATTGAATTAGGGAGGTGGGTAGGTTTAAATGATCCTGGTACTAAGGCCCTGTTTCAGGTGATGATGTAGTGTTAGGGACCTGTGTCGGGTGATGATACACTAGTATTAGATCCTTGTTTCGGACAATGATAAACCACAGAATATACTCAAATAACAACGTGATGCAGTGTTAGGGTCCTGTTTCAGGCGATGATGCACTTGACATTAGTTGGTTATTCAACGAGTTTGCTCAGACTTCAATTGGTTATCGAATGGGTCATATAGATACTAGATACTAGTGTGGGAGAAGTTAGACGAGTTATACCTTGGTATCTGAATTAAATTTAGTGAGTCTTTCCAGAAAGCGTTAGCTGAATGTTGTTAGTGCTTATATTAAGGTGGAACATAAGTGTGATTGATTGGTTGTTAGTGCTTATATTCAGGTGGAGCATAAATGTTATTGATTGGTATTAGTGCTTATGTTTAGGTGGAACATAAGTGTGATTGATTGGTTATGAGTTCTTATATTTAGGTAGAGTATAAGAGTGATTGATTGGTAGTTATACTTTGTGAGTGCATTATTATAATATAATAATAGAATATATTTTATCCCATGCTTACCCTTGCATATGTGTTTGTATTGCATGAATGTGATGATCGTGCTTTGACGAAAGCAGATAGCAATGGTGATGCTCTAAGGCAGGTAGATGAGTTATAATTGTGCTTGGAGACTTGACCTGAAGTATAAGATGTTTTGGATGGAATTTTGTACAATCTTACGAATCTTTTTAACTTGGTGTAATTATTAAAGTGTAGAACAACATGGATAACTTAGTTATGTTTTGTAATGAAATTAATTGAAATATGGTGTATGGTGATAAACTTAGTGTATGGTATATATGTATGTGTGAATGTTGAAGTTTAAATTATGGAATTAGTTTGAATGTGATGTATTCTGCAATCTGCATGACCTTGCTGGGCGAAGGGTCTAGTCTAGCGAAAGTTCGTCTCTGCCAGGGAGATTTTAAGACTTTGCGTCCAGCGAGGTATCTCGCCTAGCACAAAGTAGTCTCGAGTTGGATTTTAATTGTGTTTGCACTTAGCGAAGTATCTCGCTAAGCAAAGTCCCTTCACTAGGATAATGTATAGCAGAACACAGGGTAGCTCACCCAACGAGGACCCTAATATACATTGTCCCAATGAGCTGGGACAATGTATAACATGTTTTATTTTGTTTTAAATTTCATTACTCATAGATGTATGTTAGATAGTAATGACAGAGTGATGTGTATCAATGATGAGTATTTGAGTGTTTTTTTGGGAAGTTGAAACAAACATTTATTCTAAGTTTCATTCGTTTGGAAAATAATTAGAAGTAGTCAATATAGTGATAAGTAAATATTAGAAATTATGGGATGTTACAAATTTCTTATCTTTTAGGTGCATGCATCTCCATTCTAAGAGGATCAACCTTGACATCCCAGTTTTTAAAGGTTCTTTTTTATTTTAGGGGTTTTTGTTAAGTTTTGAGTAATTTCTTCAATAGAGAAACTGAAATGTGATTTTGGGTTTTTCTTCCTCTACTTTGTTAAGGGAAGTTCAACCTTTGTTTTAATTTAGGAAACTTTGATTTAAGAATACATGAGTATAATTTATTGTGGATGATTGAAGTGTTATTCTTGTAATGGGTTGTTGTTTCTTCGCAGATGTGTGGAGTAATTGATGTTTTTATATTGATTTGGATGGTAAATGAATTTGGGTGTTCTTGATATTTGAGATGATGCATGCTTCAGAATTAATGATTATAATGAATTGTTGGATGTGAGTTGTTACAATGGGTAACTTAACCTTGGTTGAGATGTATGTTATGCATTGAGTTAGGGATACAACTAAGATCAATGTAATCCAGGGTGCCAACTGAGGTACCCTAGGGATATAATTGTGATCCTAGTACTAAGATCGATAAGGACAAGAATGTACTTGAGGGATATACTCAAACAACAGTTGGTTGTCATATAGGTTAAATAGATGTTAGACAATAATTGAGGGTTGTTAGATGAGTATGCCTAGACTATAGTTGGCTATCATATGGGTTAGGTGGATGCCAAACACCAACCGAGATAAGTCATTAAGCCGCTTTGGCATCCGAATTCAATTAGTTTTCTGGAAAGCGTTATGTCATATTTTCTTGTTGTAATGATTGCTTATGTTCAGGGGAAACATAAATGTCTTTGCTTGTTTGATGATGCTATTGAATGGATTGTTGATATTTAATTGTAATTTATTCTTTTCATTGGATTTCTTATGTTAGAAAGCTTACCCTTGCTCATGTATATTTGTGTATGACTGTGATGATCATGTTTAAAACGAGAGCAGATAGTAGTGCTGAGGCAGAGAATTAGGATTCACAAGAATAGATGAGAAGTTGACCGTTCTAGGAGTTTTATTCTGTTTTTCTTTTGGATTCATATGATATATATTTAGTTTGTATTTGACATTTGAAATAAAGTTTGGATGATATTATCTCAGTAGGTAACGAATAGAATAATTGATTAGCATATTTGGAATTGTTTGAGTTTTATGCAACAAATATTTTAGAATTTTGTAAAGTATTGTTGGGTGGTAACTCTTGATCAGCACAAAGTTGTTTTTCTTAGACAACTTCATAGTTTTGCACTGAACGACATGTCTCGTCTAATGTAAAATTTTCTTTGATAAGTAATTTTGGGGTTTTTCAATCAATGACGTGTCTGGCTAAGTAACATTCCTTCATTGGAATACTAGAACTCAGGTTTCTCATCGCGAGATGTCCATATTTCTCACTAAGTGATAGTTCTTGCTAGACAAAATATTCAAGATGCTTTTTAATTTAACTTTTCTAAAGTTTTAAAATTGTGTATAAATTATAAGTAAAATAGACTTAATATAATAGTAAGTGATACTATTTATATTAGATTTTTTGGATATTACAAATAAAACTGTCTAAAACCATATAATAAAATGAGTAATTACCAATAATAATTGTTAATCTCTTAATTACGACAAACATTCAATATGTACAAGTATAAGTAACTTTTCCAACAAATATGAATATGTTAAATTATCTCTATAAAATAACTTAATACCTCACTTATTTTATAATGAAGCAATTCTTATTTTATGTTGAAGCGAGTAGTTACTACTAGCAACTTAATTACGACAAACATTTAATGTATATAAGTAATTTTGTAAATTATGAATCCTGAAAATTATCATGATTCTCAATAAAGAAAAATTTATTTGGTTCCTCATAAATATTTTTTATAATATCCTCTTAATTAGATGATTTAATAAGAGTCATATGATATTTTTATTAAAAAATTTAATTATTTATCACATTACATAGTCTTAAAAAATAATATTATTTTTAAATAAAATTTGTAATTTGGGAAAGTTATGAAAAGGAACACAAATGTAGTTAATTAAAAGGAAAAAATGAAAAATGAAATATAGTGAACATTAGATTTGTTCGGTTTAAAAGAAAATGGTATGAAAAGAAAAAGGAAAATTTATAAATTGAAATTATTATAATAAAAAAATTATCCATGTATTTATTAATTTATTTTTTTATGAACAACATAGTTTTCTTTATTCACCTTGTTTGATAAATCTCAATATATATGTAATTTAATTAATATACACTATCAATGTAAAATAATATTTTACATTAACATTTAATTTAATTACAACTATCATTTATGGTAAGTTTGTTAACTTTACTAGTTAATATTTTAAAAATCATATAAATAATGAGTTGTGATTAAAACATTAGTGTAGAACTATTTTACACTGTTAGTGCATATTTATTAATCCCATATATATATATATATAGAGAGTGTGTATGTTTAACACACAGTTAGTGTAAAAAATTATAATTAAATATCAGGATAAAACTTTTTATACCGATAATGTACAAGTGTTCTTCTTTTAATTTTATATATATATATATATATAATTAACAATGCATTAATATAGTAAAAAACTACATCAAAAGAAAAATGTAAATAGTCTCTCCTACACAAAGGAGCAATATGTGAAGAACCTTTATTCTCCAAGTAAAATAGAGATAATTTTGAAAGTACATATCAATTTTTTTTACATTTTTTTTCTTATTTTTTAAAAGCTTTTTGAGATGAAAAGAAAATAGGTGAGTTTCACCCATTATTAAAATATTTCCTTGTTACTTTCTTTAATAGTAAACTTGAGGATTTATTTCCCCTTTCCAATGGCAACTTCTAATTGTCTATTTTCCATGTAAATGAACATGGGCTTAAATTTCCACTTCCACACATGGCAAAGATTTGGTGTAAAACTTGACTAAAAAGGTTTTTACTAAACATTAGTTTTTGAGAATATTATTTCAAAACATATAACAAACATAAAATAATGAGAATAACTGATGAAATATGAATTATAATAAAATAAAAAATAATTATATGTTATGTTTTGAAAATTAAATAATATACTTTTTAAATTACATTAAATAACAGATAATAAAAAATAAGAATTTTACAATAAAACTTAATTCTTATCAACTATTCTTAAGGTGTTCGTTAAAAAGATCGAATTTTAAAATATTAAATAAAATTATCTATCTAATTTTTTTAAAAAAATGACCAATATATATTTAAATTTTTTGTTATATTATATAACCACAAAAAATGAATTTTAAATCAGAACATGAGATAAAAAATAAAATAAAATAATTACATGTTTTTACTATTTAAATATTAATATTTATTAATAATATTATTTTATAAATTTAGTGATTTATATTATATTAAGTAATTTTAACTTATATCTTAAATTTAATAAAAATAAAGAATTTACCTAAGGTCTAAAATTTTTTAAACACGTCCCTGCTCGCGGGACATGTCAAGTTCATGATCGTGCATAAAATCAACGTCAAATACAGCATATAAACACAACCATGCAAAATACAGTGCACATTTTGTCATCAGCCTGTGCATAATATTGTTTATGCATGGTTGGGCATGGTTAAACTTAAATTAGCATGTTTAGATAAGGATTTGCCTAGTTTATTTTTGGCTTAAGTTACTTTAAAATAAATTAGGTCAAATAATATTTATATTTAATTTTTAAGCAGTTTATTATAATTTTTTATTTTATAAATATATTTTTATTAATCAATAAAAATAATTTATCAAACAATTTTAGTTTAAAAAAGTAAACTAAAAACATAAACTTTGAAAGAAAGTTTATAATTATTTTTAAACTCTTTTTTACCTTAATTTAAAAATAATATTTAAAATAAAAATAAGTTAGACGAAATTAGCCAGTCCCTTATTATGACTGAAATTCTTCATAAAAGCATATATTTAAGCCAAATTATCATATATGTTCCTAAGCCAATTTGTACCCATAAATTTGCAAATTGAAGGAAGATCAAACACTTAATAACAAAATATCATTAAAAGTTTCAACCGAAGGCTATTGATAAATTACGAAAGATCCTCCATTATATAATTTTTCAAACTGTAAACCATAATATTATTTGAGAATAATTTTCAATTAAATATCGGGGAATGTTAAAATATCTTTTATGTATGGTTTAAATTATTTAAAAAATAATTATTTGAAAAATATTTTAAAGATTATTCTAAAATATACAAAGAAAGTTATATTAAAATACTAAAAAATATTTATAAAATATAATTTGAATAAAAGAAATATTCTTTAATTTATACTTATACTAGAGAGTGACAACGAAAAAGCAAGAGCAACCACAGCTCACGTGGCAGATAGGCACGTGGTTTCACGTTACGATAGCCTCGTATAGGATATTTAAAATGAAGGGAAGATGGTAGAAAAGAAAAGGTTTTGACGTATAGATTCCTGACACGTGTAATTGACCACCGTCAGTTTAGGCTTTTGACACGAGCGGAGCACTCACATGCTCGCTGACAGAGTGAGACAGTACCCATTCTTTCTCAATCACGTGCACCTTGTGCCCACACAACTAAAATAATCATTCCTATAAATATATCATACATAGTCGGTTCCTAATATACCATCTTGGTACGTAAACCATAATTTATATATATTCAAACATTTTTTATTTTCAAACAATAAACCACTGTACCGTTTATAAAATTTGTAAATATATACACTGATAGATGCAAACGCGCCTATCATTATTTTTCTTCAGTTTTACCTATTTAAATCTATACAAAATTTTATAATTAGATTGCGTCTTACATCACTACTTCACTAGTACACATGAGTTACATGAATTTTTTAAGACTTCTATTTTTTACTCACACAATCAACTTTTGGCTTCTTTTTTTTTCCCCCTTGACTGTCACACGCTTCATCTTCATGCTTGGACTTAATTATTCGTTATTTTGTACTATTTTTGAATTGAAATAAAAATATTTAAATAAAATTCACTAACATGATTTCCATATTTAATTGCAAACTTTTACAAATTAATAATATACCATAATTTTATTATATTTTTTAATTATTTAAAAAAAATTTAAAGTCAAAAATCAAATTTTAAAAATTAAAAAAATAAATGTGAATATTTTAAAAATAAAATTATGAAAACTAAAAATACTATCAAATCCTTTGTACTTAGAAATTTAATTCATAATAACTTAGTTCAGGTCACGTTGGGTACATGCCAAGGATAAATATTCATGAGTTTTTTATAACTAATAATACATATACACCTATTTAATTTAAATATTTTATTAATATTTCTTATTTTTCTTTACCTCTTATTTTATTATATTATAAACTTTATCATATTTATATACCTATATTTTTTTTCTTTCTATCACTAAATGTCAAATAATATATGAGTGTATATATATATATATATTATTTTTCTTTTTTCATACATTTTTCATATATTATACAATTTTACATATTTTTACATTATCCTTCAATTTTGTAAGTTTAAATTGTTTAAATATTTGTTAAATTTATTATTTAAATTATTGACTTAATTAAAATTTATTTTCATTTATTTGAAATTATGCATAGTTACTTTTACAATCTTATATTCACTAACAATTTGCATAGTGATTTTTTTATGTTATTTTTAATTTAATTTTATTATCATATAACTTTTCACATAATAGTATATATTAAGATTAATTTAGAACATAAAATAATTTTTTTAGATTAAAATATTTATAAAAGTAATTTAAATTTAATTATTGATTATAGTTATTAAAAATATAATAATATAATAATAAAAATTTATAACATAAAATTTTTACAAATAATTTATACAATTTGTTAAAGTAAAAAAGACATAATATTGTTCTAACAATTCATACATGTATCCTTTCAATTTAAATAATAAAACAGTCGACTCATCTAATTTAGCAAAGGAAGAAAATAAAAAATTATATGATTTAGAAAAAGTATAGCATTTTCCATTATGTTTTTGTCCATCACCTAATAATTATGCAAATAGATAGAAAAAGACGTATAAAAATTGAGTCAATAATAAATAAAAAATATATTTTTTTAAAAAAATGTCATTAAAAATTATAGAGTTTAATTAGTATGCAATGACCGTGTAAAATTTTACATTTGTGTTCAATCACAATTTTCTATTTATACAACTTTTAAAGTATTAATTGGTAAAGTCAATAAGTTATGAAAAGTAGTGATTAAATGTCATCATATTTGTTTTTCCACTAATAAAAAATAAGATATCAACAACTAATATTTAATGTATAAAAGATATAAACTAAAAAACAATAATTGTCATGATTTTGTTAGTCTTTTTAACTAATATAAACAAAAAATATAAAAAGATATAACAACTGGCACATAAAAGCCTAAGAAAAACAATAAATATAAACAAAAAATATAACAACTAATACTTTAACCTTATAACTCCTTTTTTCTTAGTTTATGTAACCAAACTATCACATAAAAAGAGTGGAAAGACCAGTTAATATACTTTAATTATATTCTCTAATATATGAGAAAGAAGAAATCTATTTTATAGTAATTAAGATATTTTAGTTAAAAAATAATTATTACAATGATATTTTTCAAAAAATTATAAAAAATTTTAAAATTGCATTTAAAAACCACGGTAGTAAGTTTATATCACAATAACAATTTTATAGCATTGTTATCACAACTGAAATTAATACAAAAACCATATCCACAATACATGCAAGTCTGGAAACAAACGTCAAGTCAATTAATGAAGACGTTATAGATTAACATGGTTTGGATTTTGTAAATAATACATTTTTACTTTAAATTTTATAAAAATGAAGTTGAACATTGTGCATGTATTGGGAGCCATAAGGTGGGATTGATGGTTAATTAAGAAAGGTGGGAAGAAGAAAAATGTTACATATTAGACTCCTTCTGTTAAAAAACTAATATTTTTAACCAAAAAACGCTACATGTGTTGTAAATATACTTATTTACTTTCTTTTCATTTCATGCATTCAAAGTAGTTCTATTGTAATATGAATTAAACTTAAATAATGATATTGCCATAAAATATTGATGCAACCTCTTTAGTAGACTAAGAGAGAAAAAAATGTATTAAAATATACTTTAGTAGAGAAATATACACTAATTAATGTGACTTGTTAATATGTTTCTTTTTTTAATTTTCTGAATGCTTGTGAGAAAGACCCGGCTAGGACTAGAACAACTACACAATAAATTAAGGAAGGAAAAAATAAATACATCTCAAGTCACCCATATAAAGGTCAACAGTAACACTGAACAGATGAAGCTAGGAGCCTAGGAATGGTAGAAAACATTTTACAATTATGGAATAGTTTAATTCCATGTTTGGCCAAGGCATCTGCTACCTTATTTCCTTCACAGGCATATATGCAAACTGGTAACTTAGGTTTTTCCACTCATTTTGGGTAGATATCTTCAATAATTGGAAAAAGATTATGGTCCCTCATACAACCTTCTTCAATAAATTGGATCATATTCAGATAATCATATTTAATGATTAGTGAGCAGTATCTATAGACTATAGGTGAAAGTTAGAATAAGAATTTGTTTACTATTATGCAACATGGATATTTGAGTTGAAATTCGCAAACTATCTACAAAACTCGTTATCTGAATGATATGTGTTCTAAAATTTTAGACTTGATATGCAAAACTCGCAGGTTTAACACATTAACATGTAGGCCTCCACATAATTAATTTTTTAATAAAAATATATTATACTATTTGTAAAACCGGGATGTTTTAAGTAAAAAGAAAAAAAAAATTCAATATTTTGATGATAGACATTTAAAAATTGAAATTATATTTAATTATCAGTAATGATATTTAATATTTAAGTATTAAGTAATAAATATTTTAATTTGCTTAATTATTGTCTCGTAATCAAATTATTCAGTAATTTTAGATATATATTGAATTTATAAAATAATTAAAAATAAAATAAATTGGTTTTTCTTTAAAAAACTTTTTTTATAATTTTTATACGAATGGGTCTGCAGCCATCCACAAGCTTTGCAGGACGCGAATTTGGCAAATGGAATTACCTAATTACTCATCTCTACTAGGAAGGAGTTGCTTTTGTATACTACACATTTCGAATTTATGAGTAAATCCAAAGATAAAAGACCCGTTGTGATCCCAGAACGAGCGTCGCCAATCACCTCTCCCGACCTCATATTAACTGTAACACCACAATTCACTCTAACAACGTCTCTTTCTTGAAATATTACTGTACGGTTTTGGGCCACTAAAAGTAAATATATAACTATGTAATTAACATAATTTAAAGTTAATTGATTAATTATATATAATATTTTTATTAATTAGATCATAAATGATGAGTAGTCTAGGATCTTATAGTAATTTCTCATGTCCCAAGCATCCATTGAGGATTTAAATCTATTGTATTACCAATGGATCCTGCATCTTTTAATAATTTATTTTTATATATAGGGCTGCATCTTTTGATAGTTGAGAAGCCTGTTCCAAATTTATCATCATCTGCTTGATATTGTGATAGATATATGGATTCCACTGAGTGTGTCGTTCTACTGAAAACAAACTCATTAATTGTGCCTCTACCAGCAGTCAAGGATACCGAAAAGAAGACCCCATCTCCGAAAGCCATGTTTTAGGTTTCCAAGCAGTCACCAAAATAACTACTATATATTTGACAACAAACTTTTTCTACAATTTTGTATATAAAATCGTGTTTCCTTATAATTTTGAATTGTGTTTTGTATTAATTAAAAACATTTACATTTTACTTTCCTGACCTGTATAGTACGTTGGTTAACAAGACTCTCTTAGCAATGAATTGAGCTTGATGCCGTCAAAGTTTTAATGACTTTGTACCAATGCTTTTAATAAATTAAGTACTATATATATATATATATATATATATATATATATATATATATATATATATATATATATATATATATATATATATATATATATATATATATATATTCATTCTAGATTGTGAAGGTAAGTTTTATGTGGATAAATGTTATTTATAAATTTAAGATTCAATTTGGATTCTAAACATATATAAATATTGTTAATTTCATATACTTTATAGAAATTTAACGAAGAGGATAAAAAACAAATTTTTATACTTAGATAAGAGGCGATCAAATTACTTCTAACTTCGATAAGTGCATGGATAGAGTGTTTTAGTGTTTGTTTGACAATAATTTTATAAAACTGTCTTTAGTATTTTTGTATTTAAAAACTAAAAAAACTCGTTTAGATAGTCTTTTCTAAAAATAGTTTTTGAAAATAATTATAGTCTTTTAATTTTTAAAAACTAAAAAATAAGAACAGCTGAAAGTAGTTTTTCTTTTCAGTTTTCTATTTTTGTTTTCAAAACTCAAAAAACAATTAGAAAATGTTGTTTTTTGCTTTTCATTAATGAAATTTTAATAAATATGAACAAGTTTTTTCATTTTTATATCTTCAAACAATTTTCAAATAACACTTACCAAACAATTTTTTTCTTTTCTTCCCAAAACTATTCTTGAAAACTCTTTTCAAAAACTAAAACAACAAATTCAAACCATAATGGAAAAAGAGAGGAATATGCTTAACAGAAATTCGCAGCTATAACGATAGACCATGGCTAATAGTAGTGGGATTGAAAAAAAATTAAGGAAGAAAAAGAATTTTGTAACTATAGCGGTGGATCACAACTAATAGCGGTGGGATTTGAAAAACAATTAGGGAAGAAATAGAATTTTGGAGCCATAGTGGTGGCTCATAGCTATAGCACTAGAATCTTTCTTCAACATGAAGGGCCTTCCACCTCTTCAGCACTAGAACCACAATTGCAACATTGGAAGCTTTCTTCACCATGAAGAACCCTTAACAGCTACAACACTAGAACCATGGCAACAACGGTGGATTAAAAATCTCATTTTCCCTTCGTTTTACTCACAATTATAAATAGCAAAAGGTAGAAAGAGTATATTAGGGGATTCTATTGAGGAGAGAGCGGAGACACCAATGAAGGAAAAAAACCAAGAGAAATAGAGCACAAAGAGAATTTGGAGATAAAATCACTTAAGAATGAGGATCGTCATCTTCATTTCTTGTCTTTCCTTGATCTGTATCTTGTATTTGCTAAGGCCTTCATAATCATGAGTGGTTAATTTCTCTTGATTGGATTCAATGTAACTACTAACTCTTTTGTACTTCTTGACTTTATATGATATTCATTTTATTACCTATTTGTATGTGATTATATTTTTAATACTTAAGCCGACTTGATCACTCGTCTTGCAATTTTTGGTTTGAAATCCTGTTGGGAAACATGTTCTTAAACCTGATTTAAATCACTACATCTAACAAGTTCTCACACTAGGAATAAACTTGATCGTGTTAGTCATTTATATTCTTGATTTTAATCTTAATGCAATGTTTAAATCCTAAACATAGAGGAATCATGTTGTGAGATTTATTTTCTTAGATAGTTAATGTTGAGGAATCAAGTTAAGTTATTTTATGAATGTGGGAATATAGTATTTCAATTCATGTTTACTTTCTTGTATTGATTTCTTTTACTAAATATAGTATTTTGTCAGTTAATTACCTCTAATTGCAACTTAATCTCGTATAGTTTTTTTTTGTTCATATATATATATTTGCTTTCCAAGTTTACAAGAAAATAAATTACAAAATATTTTGAATCTACAAGAAAGATATCTAAAAATACTATAACAAAGTTTGGTATGCTTGTCAAAATCTTATAAAACTTCAAGAGAGAACTACTCTCTATCTCTATCCTATATTTTCTTATAGTCTAATAGTTCTAAAAAATTATTTATCTTAATCATATTATATTATTTATATATATAAAAGAGAGAGATCAGTTCACTTAAAATTAGAGTAGAAGTGCATTATAACTCAAAATTAAGTTAATGTACAACAATAACATTTTTATTAACACACTGCAACTAAAATATAGGAGTTATAAGAGTAACTTTAATGGAGGTTTCTTACAAAATTCTTAAGTTGAAGAATGAGTTTTTTATAAGAAATTCTCATTGGATTGAATCTATACGGCACAAAGGTTTCTTAGCTTTATTTTTAGATTTCTTATATAAGAAACAGTTTCTTAACAATAAAAAAAATCATACTTTTGTCATTAACCATAAGACAGAGACCGAGGAGTTACAGAAAAAAAAATTGTGAGTTTGTTTAAGTTTCTTATCGTTAGAACAAAATTATGTATGAGTTTCTTAATGAAAATGTGATACTAGAGGGTCAACAAAAAGTAACTTTTATTGAGTTAATGAACCCTCTATTGAAGATTTCCTAAGATTGATGTAATGACATTAACATATAAAGGGAGATATAGAAGGAATATAATGTGAGTTTAAATATCTCTCGATAGAAAAAATTAAAATTAATACACATATGCACACACCCTATATATACCTAATTAAAAGAAGAAAACAAGTTTTTTGTCTTAATTGTCTTAAATATAATAAAAAAATATTTTTTATTCATTTACAAGTACTTATACTTAACGCGATTCTATTTGAACTTTGTAAAATTACTATGACCAACAAATTCTTCCTCTAAGTACTTACTATAATTGTATATTTAAGATTTAAAATGATGACTTCTTGTATATTCACATATAGCACCTTACCTGTGTGGTAAGCAAAATATAATTTATTTTACTTTATTAATTACACTATCTCAAAAAATACTCCTTAAATAATTTTGATTTATATCAAACCACTCTTTTATTTATGATATTAGGTTTAACAAAGAATATTTTTAAAATTTCTTGCAAACAAGTTTTTAAAAGTCATTGGTTAATTATGGAAATAAAAAGAGTAAAGGTTGATTGAGAATTATAAATAAATGTAATTTAAAATTATTGGTAAACATAATTTTTCCATGTCCTAATAAAAAAATTTCTTTCCCTAAATTAACATTATAATTTTATTATTTTATTGAAGTTAGTATTTTTTTAATTAGTGTAGTATTATTTATTATTTCATATATTGTATTTAAGTTAAGAGAGAATATATAAAATATCTGTGCATATTCACAATTGATTTAAAAATAGGCCTGATGCTACTTTTAACTATGAAAAAAAAAATTATAAATGGTAAGGTTTTCAAAATCAAATCGATCATTAAACCGATGAAAAAATATGTTTAGGGTTCAAAAGTTTAACCGAGATTCAATCAAATTTAATAAAATATTATTTTTTTACTAATATAATAATATATTAAGAAAAAATAAGTTATATATTGTTTATAGTATACAAATATAATACATGTTATCAAATTTAAGTGTTGTTGTCTTTGTAATATTACAAAGAGTTAAAGTCTCACATTGTTTAAGATGATTCTTTGAAAAATATTTATATTCTAAATTATGATAAATACTTTGTAAAGAGACTAGTAAGTATGAAAAGTTTCACATACATGAACTTATACTTTATGAACATTTCTCGGTGCCTAAAATTTAAAAAACCTTTCTTTTTTAATTTTTTTGTTTTTTTATTATTTAAAAAAAAAAAAAAAGATTTGACACTGAACTGGTCTATTCTAACCGGTTTTCCTGGTTACAAGCAAGTCGTTTGTCCTCTGAAAGTTTAACATTTATTGTAATTGGTTTATATATGAAAATGATGAGTTGAACAAATATAAGATATGTGAGAGAGGAAATAGATATAGTTTCCGTTATGAAAAATGATCAGGCTCTGCTTAGAATTGAAGCAATAAAGTAATTAACAGTAACAGCTTATCCACTCTTCATTAATTTTTACGAGGATTAGAAGACTCGCTTGCATAGGGATTGTCATTTGTCAATGTCATCATCCCACCAAAGCTACAGTTTTCTCACCCTTCCACTTGTCGTGCTTGCCACGCGTGGCAGAATGCACTCACACTCACATGCTTCACCATCTCATATCATAAAATAGGAACCATACTTTTTATAATAAAAGCTGGGATAATATTTTTTCTACATCACATGAGAAAAATAAACTAATTGATTAAGTTAAATGCATTTAAAGAGATTAATTGATAAGGCTTCATTTAACCTAAACCCCAAATGTAACATAAAGAACATTCCAACACGTGATTATAATTATATATGTATATATACATATATAATTACCATTTCTAATAATTGATTTTTCTAATAATGTGTCATCTAAAAATTATATATACTGGGTGGAGAAGATATGACGGTTTTATGTCTTAAAGAATTATCGCAATTGTTTCGATTTTTGTTTTTTGTGCGTGTTTTTCTTCATTTTGGATAAACTTCTATATTTAAATTAAATTTTAGAATTTGACTAATTTTTAATAATACTATTCTAAAATATATGGAATAATTATTTTGAAAATTAGAAACTATTAAAATAAATTCTTACATCATATTAAATTTATTTTAGCCACCAAATGGGTGTAATTCAATTGGTAATACAAGATGAACTTGAGGTAGAATGTCTGACTTGTTGAAGGAAAAATTGTAACAAAAAAAATTTATATTTGTTGATTGAGTACTATTGAATTGTTTCCGTAGGAAATCATGCAATAATCAAATTATCTTTAATGATTTTTATAGATTATGAATTTTGATGTAAAAGTGTGTAAAAAATTAAATGACAATTAAAAAAACAATTAAAAAATTAACATGCAAAATATTCTAAAAATTGACGTGTCATGGTAAGTTTTGTTTTCTTTTTTTGGTAAAAGGCAAAATTCATTAAAAGCAGAATTGTCACATATCACAAGAAATGAAAATAGAGATTTATGGGTTACAGAATAAGAAAACTTTAAAAGAATCCTCCCACAAACAGCGACTTGCCAAGATTTCCTCACAAAAAAAATTAATCAGGGTAAGTTGGGCTTGGGTTCGTTAGAGTATTATAATTGCTCATGTATAAAAATTATTCCAAAAACAAACATATTATTATGAAAAACTAAATTCCTATCTAAATTCAAGAAGAAATCAACTTTCAAAACGAATAAGATAAAATTTCAAGAATCTGAATCTATCCATGAATTGGTTTGTATATTTGAACCCTACAAATTTATTGATCTGTAACTGATTCATTTAATTGAATAAGGCGTAAATAACAAATTAACAATACACAATCTAATTATTATAAGCCCAAATCACATCTCCTATTCCCTTAATAGCAGTGTCATTACACACTAAAAAAATCAAAATCTAAATAGGAATGTAGTAAGTATTCGATCATGAAAATTATTAGGTATTAAATTTTACTGGTTTTAGTTTTTTAGGACTTACTTTTATCTTTTATATGTAGTTTTACTTTTATATGTTATTTTGAAAAAACAGTGTATGTTTAATATTTTATTTATGAACTTTTATGTTTATTATTTTATTTTTTATGCTTTATAAAAAAAAATAAATCAATTTTATTTTGTAATTTGTGGATTGGATCATTTTTTCTTTTACAAAATCGATTTGATCCAATTCAATTAAAATTGAGCATATCATATTTCACTTTACTCTAAATCCAATCTAATCATATAGATGAGTACCATACTCTAAGAAAAGGGTGAAGAACCTTAAATTTCATTAAATCTGGCGAGTTATTACAGTTATATTCAATAAAAAAAATTATTCAAAAGCTTGAATGATCGATTATCAAGATATCTCTTTTCAATCACATTTTCTCCATGTATAAGATTTGAATTCCAAATCTTGGTTTTAATACCAAATTATTATAAATTTCTATCGATATTATACTATAAAAAATATTCATCTATTGTTAAAAATAAGTATTGAAAGAAATAGAAACAAAAAAAATTCATACTGATTAAAAATATTGATTTATCTTAAAAAATTATATATTTTTTACATACGTTGCTATTTTGAAATACCTGATTATAAATTTCTTCTTCTATAAGATACGACAATTAGTTTGAGGTTTTTAGGATTCACAGTAATACTAAAACATATTTTGGGACTTGCAGAAAACTCAATAGAAAAACTTTGTGGACCAAAATAAAAAATGGAACTTGAATGCTTAAAGAGGGAACTCGGTTATATAATTGAAGAAGGGAGCAAGGAAAATATTATATATATATTTAATATCTTTTGATGAAATAGTCATGCACCAATTAACTTGTTAGATACTTTTCCATGTCAGAATTTAGAAGCACTCAAATGATTAAAAAGTTGTTTGTGATTATTGACTCCGTTAGGTTTTGTAAATTGTGTTAGTAAATTGATGTACTTGATTTGGTTAATTACTAAAGCTTGTCAAAGAGAGTCATGTCATTATTTGCTTTTTCTTTATACTAGTAAGTAATTTTCTTGTTCTTCGTATCTCCAATCAGCTGTTTCTAGTTATCTTGGCTAGTTAATTTAACATTCTCCTTTATCTAAAATGTTACCTCTGCCTAGAAATGACTTCAAGTTTAACAGCTGATTCGCTCATAAGCTACCAATTGGTTAAAAGCATAAACCAAATCATATTGGCATGCACCTTGAAGAAGAAATTTGTGAATGAATGATTATTAATTAAAACGTATTCATATCCTAAAAAAATTTAACACGGATTTAGTTCATTTTTTTATGATATGTATTCAAATTTTATTAACATGGTTACTCTCGTATATAAATTAAATGGACAGGTTTGTTTAATTTTTTTAAAGAAAAAAACACTTAAACGCACTTGTAATTTTTTTAGATGTTTTGATAATTTTTTTTAAAAAAAAAGCAAAAACGTTTTTTATAATTGTAAATAAAAGAGAGCCTTTATTTTTATTAAAATCACTTATAAATAAATCACTTTTTTTTTTTGGTTTAAACAAATTAATCCGATATGATTATATGTTATATAGACAGTAAGACTTTGACACGTTTAATTTTGATTTTTAGGCTCATCGAGGTTATTTTAAGTTTTTGGTTTTTTGTTTTGTAATATATTTTAAAAACAGAAATATATTTAAAAAAATTACAAAAATAGTTTTGAATTTTATTTATTTATTTTTAAAACAAAATTCACCTAATTTAAAAAATAATAAAACTTGGTTTTGAAATTTTTATTTCTATTTTTTATTCAAGTTCATCACTTGACATCACTTCTCACCACTTGTCACACTCTAACTAATGGTCATCAGTTGTCACTTCTGACCAGTAGTCACAAGTTGTTACCTTCGTCCGTTGGTCATTGGTCACTACCTCTAACTGTAAATCACTAGTCACTGCTCTGACCAACGGTCATCACCTCCGACCGTCGATCATATGTTGTCAACCTCCAGCTATTGGTCATCACCGTCACTTCTGACCTTCAACTTCTAGTCACAAACCACCATTTCTAACCTTTGAGTGTTGGTCACCTATCGCCACCTCAAACCTCCACCTCTAATACCAACAGCCACCTTTGACCGTTGATAATCAAGTGTCGATCTTTGATCACTAAGGGAAAAAAATTGTAGTAGGGTTAAGATTTGATAATAATGTTTTAAATTTAAAAAGCAAAATAATGTTGTTTTTAAAAAAATTTAAACTTAAACAAAAACTAGTTTTTGTTGTTATAAATTTCAAAACTGTAACAAGAAACCACAACAAATGGAGCCTTAATTTTTTAAAGGAGTTGAAAAATAATCTCTACGAATTATTTTATGGACAAAGATGAAAAAAGAACTTGTTTAATAAGTTTTGTTTAAAAATTGTTTTGGATATATGAAAATAAAAAAATTATCCATATTTATAGAACTGTAGTTAATAAAAAACAAAAAAAAAATAACATCTTCTTCGTATATTTTGAGTTTTTAAAACAAAAAAAAACACAATTAAAAAATAAAATTATTCACAATCATCCTTTTTTTAGTTTTTAAAAACTAGAAAAAAAAATTTTTGAAATTATTTTAAGAAAACATTAACTGTTTTTAGTTTTTAAATAGTGAAATACTAAAACCAATTATATAAAACTCTTGTAAAACAAACATTACATAAAATTAAAAACATGTAGTCGATCATACAATACTTTCTTTTTGCCCTGAAGAGGCTAAGACGCTTGCCATATAACCTTACCATTCATGTCATTAAATTGAGTAGATTTCATCGTGATTTATATATGTGTTAAAATAAAGCTGTTCACCAATTTCCTAAAGAAGCTTTTATAAAAATTTATTCCAACCAAATAGGCTTGTAAAACATTACAAATAAAGTTTAGAGTAAATTGAAAAATAGATATATCACATAATGCATTTACACCATCATTTGCTAAGATGTCAACTACTTTATTTACCTCATGCATAGTGTGACAGTTACTTTACCTTCATTTGCACCCAAACGTTGAATGTTGGGATACTAAATCATAGGCGAGGTGGTGCTTGCAACAATCTTTTGTAAGTAGTTTGATGGCAGTTACAGAATATGAGTAAACAATAATAATTCTTCTAAATCCCCTACTTCAGGCCAAGTGTATACCATTATAAATGGCTGCAAGTTCTACATGTGGCATTGTACAGGCTAAAAGGTTCGTCACAAAGCCATGAAACGTCCTTGATCATCTCTCGGCAATCATCCCTCCAAGCAACTGAGTCAATATCTCAGTCAAGTATCCTAGTCAAATTAAGTGAAAGTTGCAATTCCGTGTGACACAAGTTATTTCATTTTCTGTTAAAGCAATTAGTTATCATTGTTATGACAGTTAATTCTGTTATGAGTTGAATTGTTTTTGTTGTTTTGGGTTTGGGCCTTGATATGATCATTTCACCTTTTGTATATAAACTTTGTTGCTTCCTTTATTTGTTTTAGAATGAAATTTCTACTATAATACAATTCGTTCAAGCCATTCTCTCTCTTTTCTTTCTTTTCCTTCTACTTCATGATCTGTCTTATGTATCAGAGCTCTTCTCATAGAATAGCTCTACTGCGCCTACTCTGAATTTGTACCAATATAATCAAACTTGTCCATCATGAGTGACGATTTGGATCCTTTAGTGAATCTTCATTGCTATCTCTACTTACATCCGGGAGAAAATCCAACGATCATGCTTGTATCTCTATTGCTCGATGAGAGGAATTACAACACATGGTGCAAGGCTATGGCTATGGCTTTAAGTTCTAAAAACAAACTTGAATTCATCAATAGAACTGCTCAAGAACCTGATAAAGATTATAGGCTTCATCCGGCTTGGAGAAGGTGTAATGATATGGTAGTCTCTTGGATTCTTCATTCGTCACACCTCAAATCCGGCTAAGCATAATTTGGATGGACAGATCGAAAGCTATTTGGAGAGATCTCTATGCAGGGTACTCGCAAAGAGATTGAATTAGGATCTCAAACCTGCAATTAGAAGTTGGATCCATTAGACAAGGTGAATCTTTTGTGACCAAATATTTTTTGAAATTAAGAATTGTATGGGATGAATTAGAGAGTTTTAGACCAAATCATGTGTGTAAGTGTTTGATAAAATGTGGCTATGATGTTGTGGAAGCCATAACTAAAAGGAAATTGGAAGATCAAGCAATATAGTTCTTAAGAGTACTGAATGAACAATTTGCTAATGTAAAATCAAATACAACGGGAAATGGAGGCAATTCTAACCTAACATGCGGATTTTGTGGAAGAAATGATCATACTGAAAGTATATGCTATAAAAAACATGGGTTCCCGAATGATAAGAATGGAAACAATAATAGAAATGGCTCGAACAAATAAAATAAAATGTACACACATTGTGGAAAGGCTGGACATATAGTGGATGTATGCTATAGGAAACATAGATTTCCTCTAGGTCATAAGTTGTATGGAAAGGATTCCACCATTAACCATGTTGCAGTTGAAGAAAGCAAAGAGAATAATAATCAGTAGAATTCCATCGAGGTCCATAAGCATAAGCTATCATCTAAGGAGTATCAAGCAATAATGACTTTAATCCACCAATCACGTATTGGAAGCTTAACTACACCTACCACTAGTTCCTCTTCACATGTTAACCAAATTGGCTTGGTTTCTATCTACAATACACAAAACACAGGTATTAGAACCACAACACATTCTCCATTAAGTCAAATTTCACAGCTTCTTGGATATTAGATCCAGGAGTGACATATTATGTTACTGCATCCTTAGCATTCTTCACAACCTCTAAAAGCATCAGCCCAATATTTGTTAGATTGCCCATAGGTCAACAATTAAAATCCACACATTTAACAACTATCACATTCACTAATAATTTCTGTCTTGATCATGTGTTGTTCATCCCCACTTTCAGCTATAACTTATATCCATTTTGAAACTTGTTAAATCCCTAAATTGTGAACTAATTTTTTCTCAATCTTAATGCATCATCCATTGATAAAGACTTGTTGAAGTCAATATCAAACAACTAATTTCCCCAAATTTTGCAATATAGGGACTAACCTAGGTCATCTCTCAAGGATACAATTCAAATATGATTTAGATTCTATCAAGAAAAAAACATTGGGTTTTTTTATGTGGAATTTAAAAGAAAATGTGTAGAGCAAGAAATTGAATTAAAACAAATATCAAGAAAGAAAACACTGATTTGAGGTTCCTAGCGATGTGCTTGAGTAATCACTATTCTAATAGTTTCATGCGAAATTACATCAACACACAATGGTAATGTAATCGAACTAGATTGCAATCATAATCTCAAGATTCTCATGAATTTCTTAAATATAACCGGTTGAATTAGGTTCTCAATCAAGTTCCTAGCCTCTTGCAATTCAAATCGGTCAATCTGAATCAATCCCTAACCAATTTGTATCACAATCCAATAAAAATTTTGCACGAATTGGGGAGGAAAAGAGAGCAATATAATTCAAGATTCGCAAGAAAAAGAAAGTGCTAAAGATTGAAATTCATACCCTTACCGCACAATCACATCAGAGACCTCAAATCGATTCAGAAATTAGCCTTTCAAGAAGATTTCCATGGAAGCTTGCATGAGAAGGAAGAAGAAAGTTAAGAGAAAATGTGCAAGAGGAGAAAATCCAAATCTGAATTCAAAATTAAAAAGTGATAAAAGTTGTTATGAGTTTGTTATGAGAGACTTTTATAATGCCCTCCTAAACTTCTCAATGAAGCTAACTAAAAATCTAACTAAAAGTCTAACTAAATTGGACAAAGGCCCAAAAGCAAATTTCCTAAAAGATATAAAGAAAATTAAACTAAAAATTACAATTAGAAAAATTGTAAAAATGCAAAAATATGAAAATCCTAGCCCAGTGCAAAGTCCGCTCCAGTGAGGTCCACTAACGTGCAAAATAAAAGAAAAAAAAATATGAAAAGGCCCAATTATGAAAATGAATTTAAAATAGAAAATTAAGAACCAATTGCAGAATTAGAAGGATTAAAAAGGATGTAAAATGTGAGAAATAAAATACTCTATCAAATTCCCTATACTTGAGTTATTGCAATCCTGGGCAAAACTAAAAGAAAAGGAAAATGAAAAGAAAGAAGCAAACAATAAAGGAAAAATAAAAGAGAATAAATTATAATACAATAAATAAAGAGGAAAGTAAAAGAAATGCTAAGATGAAAAGATAGAGAGTTTAAAAGAACAACAAAATAAAAGAGAAAGGAAGAACTCAAAGACACTCTCTAAATAACTTCAAAAAGGTACAAAAGGTAGAGAATATAATCAAAGCAAAAGTCTAGGTAACTAAGCAACATGAAACCAATCTAGCAATATGAAGCAAACAAGTAAATAAGGAAAGTTTAAGAATGGAGCAAAAATGATAACACCTTAACCCACTCAACAAGTCTATAGGCTATGCATTTACTCTCAAGCATATCATGCAACTAGCACAACCAATTTTGAAAAAGCTCTAAATTCAACCACTCAAAGCACATGCATAAAAGATCAAAATGACTTAATTAAAGGTTTTAATAAGGCCAAGGTGAAAGATGAAAGATAGGATAAAGAAAGGGATCAATGCTAATAAACCAAAAAAAAGAGAAGGCAATGGGGAATAAGTTTAAATAAACATGAAAGAAACCATAAAAGAGTAAGGTGAACAAAGCAACACAAGTAGCAAACAAAAAACTTCATTTTGATTTCTCTTTTTTCTTCTTTTTATTTTCTTTGGTTGATTAAGATTTTTTTTCTTTTGGTTGCTTTTCAACAAATTAAATCACTACTACTCAATTGGAAAATTCCCACACTTATTTATGAACTAATTCCCAAAACAATTTCAAAGCCCTTTTCTCTCCTAAGGTAAGGAAAAAAATGGTTTTTGGTCAAAAGCTTGATGGATGGGGGTAATGAACAAAAAAGGGTAAAGACTCAAAAGGGGTAAGCAATGGTAATAATGATATGGAAAGCTATTTGGCTAGTGGCTAAAAGAAAGAAGGCCTAAATCATTTTTATTATGCATGTGAATAAGAGGTAAAGAAAGAGTCAAGGCAAAACTAGAGTACATCGAAACATAATTGCATACACTCAAAAAAAAAATATGGTGAAAATAACAATGAAAGCTCAAAATCTCACAACGTAAAGTTTCTATCACTATGATCCATAATTAAATTTCCAAAGTACTTAATATATTAAACAACACAAGAAAAGAAACAATGAAAGTAGGAAACCTATCAACTATGAAAAGAAATTATCTTTAACCAAGTACACCATTTAGAATTCAATGAAAAGTATGAGAAAGTCAATTAAAAACAAAAATAATAATAATAATAATAATAATTATTATTATTATTATTATTATTAGTATTATTAAAAAAATAGCAAAAAACAGAATTTAAAAAAATAGCAAAACAGCAAAAGCATGAACTTAAAAAAACTGCAGAAAAAAAACAGAATTCAAAAATAGCAAAAACAGAAATTAAAAACAGCAAAAAATAGAGTGCAGAATACTGAAAATAGAAAACATAATGCAGAAAAAGAATGAAAAAAATATAAAAAATAATGCAAAATAGTGTAGAAAAATAGTGCAAAAAAATGTCAACAAAATAAATGCAAACAGTAAACCAAACCTCCTTTCCACACTTAAAATCCGCATTCTCCTCAAGGAAAGAATAACAATCAAACTAAGAGAGACAAAATGAATTATGGGGGAAAGAAACTCCTCATGTTATGGCATCAATCCTGCTCAAACAGTCAACCACAAGTTTGTCTACCTCATTCTTTTTTCCCACCTCCATGCCAACATTCTGCATCCATATAATTTTAATTGTTGATTTGGGAACCAACATATTCGGTAGGAATTTCATAGTTGTAACTGCATACTGGTTAGAACACATAATAATATTTGAGTCACAAAAATAAGTATGAAGTTTTGTTAACAAAACCTCGGTCACAAAAAGCTTTTTTTCAATTACTTCCTTCTCTGCTTCAATGTAAATGTGCTTAAGATATGTAAGTAAATGCTTCACTAGTGGCTTAAACTACAGAGAAGGTGGTTTCAGCTACTAAAATGGTAGATGGAAAGTGGGTGACGGAAGAAGTGGTTCAGATGGAGTAGGTGCAAAAATGTTAAGTGCATGTAAACCAACTACAATATTGTCATCAATGTTTGCTGCACATGACAACTTAGAAATTGTTGCAATGTTAGTTGCGGCTTGTACCTGTAACTTAGAATCATAGTCTACACTTGTAATGGTCTGAGCAATTTTTGCATAAATGGAACAGATGTCTAACTCATCACAAGTGCAACCTATCTCCCTAATGTCATCAAAATCAATAAATTCAGAGAACTTAAAATACAAATCAGTAAGATAATATGTGAGTGCATCAACGTAAAGAACTGAATGTATTGGATGGTTCTTTAAGGAGGAGTGTTGTCTGGTATTATCAATGTTAAAATGCACTTTGTTGTCTCCAAACTCCATAGAAAGTCCTTGTAAACACATCAATTTTGGTCTTGGTTGTCTTAAAAAATGGTCTTCCTAGGATTAATGTAGACCCATGGCTAGAAGACTTATTTTGCATATCCAAGACATAAAAATCTAGTACAAAAATTAGACCATTAACTCGCACTAGCATGTCTTCCAGAACACCAAGGGGATGCACAATACTCCTGTTTTCTAACTGTATAACAATGTCAGTTGGCTCTAATTCACCAAGCTTAAGGAATTTAAAAACTAAATAAGGCATGACATTAATTGCTCCCAAGTCCAGCATGGCATTCATAAAAATGTAGTTTCCAATGGCGCATGGAACTGTGAAAATGGTAGGATCTTTGCACATTTGAGGCATCGTAGATTGTGTAGTAGTAGAAACATTTTCACTTACAATAATTGCAGATACATTTCTCCTTATCTTCACTTTCTCATCCTTCTTCAATTGCCTCTTATTTATACACAACTCATTAAGAAATTTTGCATATTTTGGGATCTTCTTGATTGCATCTAGAAGAGGAATGTTGACTTGCACCTTTTTTAATGTTTCGAGTAGTTCATCCTCAACATCGAATATCTTTGTAGGAGTTACTTTAGTTAGAAAAGGTAGTGGAATTTGCTGTAATCTAGAGTCTACAAAATTATGATGTTTTGGCGATTGAGTATCAGTAGTAGAAGTTGCAGCAAAAGGTGCATTAGAAGGTGCAACAACATTATTCTTTTGTGGTTGCTATGTCAAATCTCTCCCACTACTTAAGGTAATAGCAGTAACATTTTGCACAGGGTTAATCAATGGTTGGGAAGGAATTTGGTCTGAACCTTGAGACTACAAATAGTTAAGAGTGGTAGCTAGCTGACCAATCTGAGTTTGCATGTCCTTCATTGTAGCATTCATATTCTGCTGAAATTGAAGGTTGTTAGTGGCCATTTTGTTGATAAATTCTTCTAATGCAGAAGAAGGTGTAGAGGAATCAGGTTGTTAGTATAGTGCAGCATTTTGTTTTAAAGGTGGTGCAACAAGTTGTTGGCATCTCTGATGTGGTGGTTGTTGGTATGGTGCAACATTTTTTTAGAAAGGTGCAATATTTTGTTGAAATGGTAGTTGTTAGTAGGGTGCAACATTTTGTTGTTGGAATCTCTGTTGTGGTTGCTACATCTCTGTTATGGACCAAGGCCATATCTGAGATTAGAATAATGTTCTTGTAGATGCCCATATTGCTTCCTATTATAAATTCTTGCAACTTCTGCATTTGTTTCAGTTTCTTGCAGAGTAGGACATGCATCAGTAAGATGTGTTATTGAAGTGCAAATCCCACATGCTCTAGCTACAAGGCTAGGTTGTTGTTGTCCAATAGCTAACTAACGAACCAAGAAGGTCAACTCAGTCAACCTATTTTCATTTATCTATCTGTCTGTAGCAACAACACTTGCTTCATTCACCCTTCTTATTGGAGTGGCTCCTCTAACACCAAACTGTTGGGTATTGCTTTCCATATTGGAAATCAAATATCTGGGAGCAGTTGGTGTTTTATCCATCAGAGTTCCACCACTAGCAACACCAATCATGTTCTTGTCCATTATCAGCAAGCCTTCATAGAAATATTGAATTAGCAGTTTCTCACTGACCTGATGATAAGGACAAGTAAAGCACAACTTGTTGAATCTCTCCCAGTATTCATAAAGATTCTATCCAGATAACTACCTTATGCCACATATTTCTTTTCTGATTGAAGCAGATCTAGAGGCTGGAAAAAATTTTTCTAGGAACATCCTCTTCATATTTTCCCAAGTATTCACAGATGTTGGCTGAAAGTACAACGATCCCTTGTAGCACCATCAAGGGAGAATGGAAATGTCTTTAGCTTTATGTAATACTCAGGAATTCCATGTGGCCTTATGGTTGAACAAACAACATGGAACTCCTTTAGATGCTTACGCAACAAGTGTATAAGGCCAGACTTGAGCTCATAAGATTACGCATGTTCTAACTCAAGATATTGGATACATAATGGTTGATAAACAACATCAGGTGTAGCCAATTCCTTGAAAGTCTAGTCATGAGGGTTAGCAGCCATATTATCAACAACACGAGAATGAAAATCAAACTCAAAACCAGGAAAACCAGAAGTAAAAGAGCTACACTCAAATTCAGACTTAGACTTAACACTATCACTACTACTACTATGAACTACTTTAGTACTTATCGACCAACAAAATGTTCTTTATATTTCTGGGTCAAATTCATGAAAGGAACCAAAGGTGGATTTAGTCATGCATTACAAAGCACCAAAAAAGGAAAAAAATAAAAAAAAAATCAACTAAAAAGTCAACAAAATTAGTAAAATGCACCTACAGCATGCAAAATGCAACCAAATAAATTTTTTAAAAAAATCAAGACCATCATAAAATCAATCCATATTATATTTACTATTTTTGAAAATTTTTTGGTGATTTTTAAAAATAGAAAAAATATAAGAAAAATTCAAAAAGTGGAATTTCGCAAAAAAGACCCCTTATGCAAAAGATACCTTGTATCGTGGAGCACCTTGATGTATAATTTTTCTACACCTCTCAGAGAAGTTTCAGGTCAATTAGAGGTACTTTACTAGTTTACAGACAAAACCCCTATCGGGAAAACTGATGCATTTTTATCCCTAAAGATCGCAATCCCAAGCTAATTCAACCAAATCAAAATTTGTTAGCAACTATTATTCAAAGAAACAATAAACCAAACAGTTAGTGTGCGAGATGGAATCTAAACACAAATGGCTTGTATCCCCGGCAACAGCGCCATTTTGATAAAGACTTGTTGAGGTCAATATCAAACAACTAGTTTCCCCAAAGTTTGCAATATAGGGATTAACTCAGGTCATCTCTCAAGGATACAATTCATATATGGTTTAGATTCTATCAAGAAAACAAAGAATTGTGGCTTTTTTATGTCAAATTTAAAACAATGTGGAAAACAAGAAATTGAATTAAAATGAATATCAAGAAAGAAAACACTGATTTGAGATTCCTAACGATGCACTTGAGTAATCATCATTCTAGTATTTTCATGCGAAATTACATCACACACAACGGTAATTTAATTGAACTGGATTGTAATCATAATCTCAAAATTCTCATGATTTTTTTAAATATAACCGGTTGAATTATGTTCTCAATTGAGTTCATAGCCTTTTGCAATTCAAATCAATCGATCTAAATTGATCCCTAACCAATTCACATCAAAACCCAATCAGAATTTTGCACAAATTGGAGAGGAAAATAGAGCAATATAACGCAAGATTGTCAAGAAAAAGAAAGTGCTAAGAATTGGAATTCATACCCTTACTGTATACTTGCATCAGAGACATCAAATCAATTTAGAAATTAGCCTTCCATGCAGATCTCTATGGAAGCTTGCATAAGACGAAAGAAGAAGGTTGGGAGAAAATGTACAAGAGAAGAAAATCCAAATCTAAATTCAAAATTAAAAAGTGATAAAAGTTGTTATGAGTTTATTATGAGAGACTTCTATAATGCCTCCCTAAACTTCTCAAGGAAACTAACTAAAAATCTAACTAAAAGTTCAACTAAATTGGGTAAAGGCCCAAAAGCAAATTTCCTAAAAGAGATAAAGAAAATTAAACTAAAATTACAATTAGAAAAATTGGAAAAATGCAAAAATATAAAAATCCTAGCCCAATGCAAAGTTCACTCCAATGAGGTCCACTAACCTGCAAAATAAAGGAAAAAAATATGTAAAGGACCAATTATGAAAATCAATTAAAACAAAAAATTAAGAACCAATTGCAGAGTTAAAAGGACTAAAAAGGATATAAAATATTCTATTAGATACGAGGTCGAAGAAGATGATTGGTATAATTAGTGAATGTGCAGGGCTCTACACCTTCTTTCCTACTCTTTCTGCCATGTCCACCATAACTCACCCTACTTGTAAAAACTTACCTATTCACCTTTGGCATTTCAGACTTGGTCATTTGTCGCAAGAACGATTACATGCCATGACTCGCCACTACACTTGTATTTCCAATAATGGTGTTGATAATAAAAATTTTGCTTGTATTGTGTGTCATCATGCTAAAGAGAAAAAGTTATCATTTCCCTTAAGCAATTCTTCCAATTGATTCATGTTGATTTATGGGGGTTGTGCTCCAAACTTTCAATATATGGACACAAATACTTTTTTACTATTATGGATGACCATTCATGATTTACTTAGGTCTTCTTTATGCACACCAAAGTTGAAACCAAAAATCATTTAGTTAGTTTTATTACACATGTAACAAATCAATTTGAAACTCATGTTAAAATTATTTAGTCTAATAATGGAAAATAATTTCAAATGGATAATTTTTACAAATCTAGAGGGATAGTGTATCAAACTAATTGCAATGAACCCCTCAACAGAATGAGATAGTAGAAAGGAAGCATCAACATCTTTTGAACATTACTAGGTTTCCCTTTCAAAGCAACTTACCCTATTCATTTTGGTCATTTTTATTGTTGCATGTTGCCTTCCTCATTAACTATATTCCCACACCTTTCCTCAAACATACATCACCTTATTAAAAGCTTCATGGAAACCAATGTAATGTGGCTGCCATTTGTGTTTTCGAATGCCTTTGCTATGCTTCCACCCTCACGGCCCACAGAACCAAACTTGCACCAAGAGCCAATCCTTGTATACTTCTTGGGTTCAAACCTCACACAAAAGGCTATCTATTATATAACCTGCATACTCATCAAATAGAGACCTCTAAAAATGTTGTTTTCTATGAAGACCAATTTCCTTATCTCACTTCACCATGTATTAATTTTAGTCAGCCTATGCCATCTCCCACTCATTTTAGCTATGATGTTCCTTGTCAACTTAATTCATCCACACAACTCGAAATAGCATGCACCACATCTAAAAATTCACCACTTGTCTGCCCAATTAACACATCATCATTTCTACCAAATTTTGCTACAATAGTTGTCTTACCCAACCTGAGTCAATCCCTCACCTCTTTCATGCATGTGACACCTATTCCCAATGAGTTATTACCCATTCCACCATCCACTCACTAATCAACCCGTAAACGTGTTCCACCTTCCTACTTGAGGGACTTTCACTGCATGGTCTCTTCTACACATCAATCTCTTCAACGACATCTCTATCTAAAGGTATTTGTCACCCTCTTGCTTCTTTTCTTTCTTATGATAAATTGTCTCCTAGTTTCCTCCATTTCATTCTTTCCATCTTTGTCCAAGAAACACCATAGTCGTATGCTGAAGTGTCTAAGCAAGATTATTGAATTAAGGCTATGAATGTTGAGCTTATTGCCCTTGAAGCTAATTGCACATGGATCCTCACTATTCTTCCTCCTAAAAAAACTACCATAGGATCTTCAAAACTAAATACCATGCAGATGGATCAATTGAGAGACACAAAGTTTTCCTTGTGGTTAAGGGCTACACTCAAACGGAGGGCTTCAACCTTATAGATACCTTCTCTCTAGTGGTCAAGTTAACCAAGGTCTGCATGCTCCTCACCCTTGCCTCCATCCACGCATGGCATCTTAAATAGTTAGATGTCAACAATGTTTTCCTCCATGGTGATCTACTTCGAAAAGTGTACATGCATATGCCTCTGGGGTTGCCTTCTCAGCTTGGACAAGTCTGCAAACTCCAAAAGTCCTTATATAGTTCCTAACAGACTAACAGGTAATGGTTTGCAAGGTTGTTATCTTTCCTTTTGTCTAATGGTTATCACCAATCCACTGTTGATTACTATCTATTTCTCAAATTTTGAGTCCACTGCCATTACCCTTCTTATCTACATTGATGATCTTATTTTAGCTGGAAACAACCTTTCTGAAATCCAACATATCACCACCTTACTTGATTCAATGTTCAGAACCAAGTACCTAGGGGACCTCAAATATTTTACTTGGCCTTGAAATAGTTAGAACCAGGTCTAGAATTCACCTTTTCTAACAAAAATACACTTTAGACATACTTTTGGATATCGAAATGCTTGTTTGTCGCCTTGCCTCAACACCAATGGATTATACTCAACCTCTAGAGACCCTTTTCCTAGTCCTTCTCCATATCAAAGGCTCATTGGTCGTCTTATTTACTTGACCACAACCAAGCCTGACATCACCTATCCAGTCCAACATCTCAGCCAATTCGTGTCCAAACCCACAAATGCCCACTTAAAAGCTACCTTCCGCATCCTCCGTTACCTAAAAAATGCTTTTAGGTCTGGTATATGCTGACTCTCTAACTTAAGGCATTCGGTGATTCAGATTGGGTCGGATGTGCTGACACCTGTCGCTCTATGACTTCTTGGTATACCTTGGCCACTCTCTAGTTTCATGAAGATCCAAGAAGCAAGCCACAGTCTCCAAAAGCCCTTCTGAAGCCAAATATAAAGCCCTTGCTTCTACCACATATGAAGTACAATGGCTCACGTATCTCTTAGAAGATTTTAGGGTCTCATTCAATTGTCTTTCACTCATGTTTTGTGATAGTGATTATGCCCTTCAAATTACATCCAACCAAGTGTTTCACGAATGAAAAAAAAAAACATTGACATAGACTTCCATATCTTCCAAGACAAAGCTAACATTTGTCTTATTAAGCTCATGTCTATCTCCTCTAAAATGCAACTAGCTAATATCATCACCAAAGTATTACTTCCCCACACTTTTAGAGAGTCTTGTTCCAAGCTAGAAATGCTCAATATCCATTCCCAACTTGAGGAAGACTCTTAGAAATCATCCCTACAAGCAACTGAGTCAATATATTAGTCAAGTATCCTAGCCAAGTCAAATGAAGTTGCAGTTCCATGTGACATAAGTTATTTCATTTTTTGTTAAAGCAGTTAGTTATTACTGTTATGACAGTTAATTTTGTTATGAGTTAAATTTTTTTTTACTGTTTTGGTCTTAGGCCTTGATCTGATCTTTTCACCTCTTGTATATAAACTTTTTTGCTTCTTTTCATACAATTTGTTCGAGCTTTTCTCTATTTTCTTTTCTTTCTCCTTCATAATCTTTCTTATCATCACATAAGACTCTTCCACAAATAGCTTGGAAGCCCCTCTTTAACAGTAACTCATCACTATTAAGAACCATTGTGCAACTAGAAGGGAACTTCCAAAAAATAGCTATGTTTGTAGCCTCCTTATAACTTGTTGAACTTGTAATGCCAAGAACAAACATGGTTATACCATGTGAGTAACACCTTTATGGAAAGCTAAAGCCATATGAATTGTTTAAAAGGATGATGTCATTTCTTATTTTCCAAATTCCATCCAAGATCATGCCAAATCACGTGCCACATTCATTTCCCTTGCATGCACATGTTGCTTGATCAAATTTGCATGCATCTAATCATGCAAACAATTATCCATACCAATGTCATTTATTTGTAGCGCAACACCAACATTATGCCATACTAATTGCATGAATGGGTAGTCACAAAATAGGTGAGTCATGGACTCCTCATGATTTTCATACAAAGTCATCAATAATTAAACACAAGACCATTTTTTCCTTTTATTGTTTAACAATTTCCCATGTGCAACCTTTCAAAGAAAGCATCTATCTGTTTTGGTCTGTTCCAACTTTTAATCAACATAAATATCTCATCTACTTGGTCATTTGATTGATCTCTCAATGCAAGGTAAGGTGATCCTACCATGAAATTGCCATCACTAGCAAGAGACAAGCTATAATATATGGGCCAAATTTGACCCTCCCACAACTTTGATTTCTTAAAATGATCTCCTCTAGCAAGTATCCCTCAAGGCTTGGACACTAATCTTTTACCTTCTTCACCAACTCCCACAAGGCACATTTCTTTAATGTAAGTGATAAACTCCTTCATAAGATGAAATGAAAATGTACTTGAGTCTTACGGGTTACCAACAAAAATACTCGTATATGGAGTGAGTGATGACCTGTAAATTGAGTTTTGGTACGGGTTGAGTTTGGACTGACAAAAATTATACGGGTAAGGATGTAGGTATTGTGTACTACAATACCTAACCCACCGAGCAGCACCTTATACATAAATAATATTAATTAATATAATTGTATTATATAACACTACATAATTATAATGTTGAGTAAATATCGGAAAAATATATTATTTATATTATAATTTATGATAAGTAATATAAATATATAATAAAAAGAGATAGATAATATATTTTACTCAAATTTAATAAAATAAAAATAGAATTTACTAGAAGAGATTAAGTTATTAATAGAAACGAGTAACTTTTAATAAATTTACAAAATTATTTAATGTTATGATAAAAAAGTAGATTTTATGTGTAATCATATCATGTAAAAGAGTGTAGTTGTAATTTTCTCTATGCTTAATTAATTTTATGTTAACTTTCATATTATATTTAATTAAGTGTAAAAGATGTTGAGTTATTATCTATGTACATAAGTAAAGTGTGAGTTGTTGGTATGAGTATATAGGTACCGGACAGATAGGGAGATGAAACCAAAGTTACTACTCGAACTTGTGTGTAGTTGTGTGTATATGTACATTTTTTAAATGTGACTACCAGGATGAGTAGTATAATACTACTTTACCCAACCTATCCATTGTCATCTCTACTTCTCTCCTAAATCCATTTGTCATTTCTCATTGCATTATCATGCCATTCTTTGTCATCCAACTAATATTATCATGAAACTTGTTTCACCTCATGCACAAGCCTTGCCAAAAGTTATTCCTTTTTCTATTCAAATCCATTTGTGGCATGTTTACATGACCATATCTATATTTTTTCCACCACTTATCTATAGAGAGTTGTAGGTTCCACACAAAGTCACTATATAACTGTCATCATATATGTCAAATTCACTTCCTTCATTCTTTGCAACTCTAAACCACCAAATTAACAACTATCACTCCATTCTTTGTCCTCCAAATAATATTATCATGAAACTTGTTTAATCTCATGCACAAGCCTTGTCAAAAGTTACTCCATTTCATGTTCAAATCCAATTGTGATATGCTTATGTGACCATCAATATTTGTTTCTCACCATGTTCAATTTGACCCGAAAAAATGAAATGAATCTATTTGTTGCCTTCTTTTTTTTTACTCCAATTCAATTTGATCCATGAACCAATCCAAAAGTAATTGGATCAAATTTTATTAAATCTGACATTAGTTGAATTGGTTCACATATTTGAACTCTAGCGTTCAATCGGGACGGAAAAAGGTTTCCTCATTGCATCTTTCCAATTGATCTATTCAATTTAATATTATATATATATATATATATATATATATATATTGAATAGGGTGTAAATAAATAATTAACAATACACAATCCAATAATCCTAGGTTCAATCCATATCTCCTATTCTCCTTACTTTGTCATAGTGTCTTTTGGAAACTAAATAGGAATGTAGGTTTCAATTTAACTATATTTGGCCTTTTTGGATCTACACTTTATCTTTTATAGACTGCTATTGCGATGATGAATATTATTATTTTATTAAATTTTACTGTTTTTAGTCTTTTCGAATCTACATTTTATCTTTTATAGACTACTACTTTTGACATGTAGTTTTACTTTTATATATTATTTTGAAAAAATAATGTATATTAGGGGAGGAGAAGCAGAGGGAGGATGCCATCGCCTGCGGCCAGGGGCCTAGCATACTATCCTGCTGCAGTACTAGCACCCTATTTCATAGGGTTAAAACTAATATTTTATTGACAAATTTTATGTTTACTATTTTATTTCCTATGTCTTATAAAAAAAATTGAGCTAAAAATATTTATTTGTAATCTATGAATCTAATTTGATCTTATCTAATCCGATTAAAATTAATCAGATTAGATTTCATTTTACTCATATTTCAATTCGTAAACACTCCTATAAATCTAGGTTGTCATCACTAGAAAAACTCTAAATTAAGATATAATTTATTGTACAAAAATAATTAATAATACATAATATTTTCAAATAAGTATAAACAAAATTTTGTGAATGAAAATATTACAATGCTCATTTAACCTTTTGAGAGGAGCAAATTTAGTCATAAAGTCATATTTATATGAGATGAGAGGAGCAAATTTCAACCATTGAAATAAAAATTAATGGTTGGGATTAACCTTTCATTATCTCTCTTCCAACATTTATTATTTATTACTTTTTTTTCTCTCTCCTTTCTAAATTGTTGAAAATTTTCTGATATTCTTCTCTCTCCTCTCTTAATGCATGTGACCGAGATTTGCTTCTCTCACTCTCATATAAATTGACTTTCTCACTAAATATGTCCCCTAATATATATATATATATATATATATATATATATATATATATATATATATATATATATATAGAGAGAGAGAGAGAGAGAGAAAGAGAGAGAGAGCAATTTAAGTGAGAAAAAGGTTTACAATAAAGAATGAGAAAACATAACAAGAACTGTAAGATTTCAATAAATGGTTCAGATTGAGTTATTAATTAAATAAACTCACATAGTTCTCTCATACACAAAGACATCTCTCATAATTCTTAATGTGTCACCACTCTCTCATCATCCCTGTAGAATCCTCTAGAAGGTTGCCATCACCTTCACTCCACCACCATCATCGTCACTACCACTGCCGCCACCACCATTGTTGATATCATTGCCCATCTCCATTGCTACCACCACGATCGGTACCACCGTAGTCGAAGATTGTGGCAGTACAACGATAGTGACGACGAAGTGGAATATATTAAAACGGTCACAATTTGAAACCCTAGTCAAATTGAATAAAACAAAAATATGAAGTTGATAAAAGAAAAAATGTAACAAATATCGGTGCAATGAGAAAGGAGACAAAAAAAGTGACGCAAAATTTAGTGGTGTTTTAAATTAGGACAACGCAAATAAAGATTTTAAAACACTTGTTCTTTCACTTTAATTGTAAAGTATTCTCATCACACATACTCGCACTTCTATTTCTTCTTTGTTATTGGAATAGAATAACCATCACGACAGGTGACAAGAGAAAGCAACACATTAAGGGCTTGATTGGTTTGGTTTTATTTTTTAGTTTTTGAAAAGAGTTTTCAAAAATCGTTTTCAAAAACTATTTTCATGAAGAAAATAAAAAAAAAACTTGTTCAAGTGATATTTGAAAAATGTTTTGAAGATGTAAAAACGGAAAAAAAAAACTTGTTTATGTTTATTAGAATTTCATTAATGAAAAACAAAAAACAACATATTCTGATTGTATTTTGAGTTTTCAAAATAAAAACAGAAAATTAAATTAAAAAGCAAAACTACTTTCAGCTATTCCAGTTTTTTAGTTTTTAAAAACTAAAAAACCAGGACCGTTCTCGAGAACTGTTTTTAGAAAACAGTACCCAAGCAAGTTTTTTAGTTTTTAAAAACTAAAATAGTGAAAATAGTTTTATAAAACTGTTGCCAAATAAGCACTAAGAATTTTGTGGGAGAGGTATATCTGTTAGAGAATTATGTGAGCTTGTTTAATTAAAAATTCAATTTTAACCATTTATTGAAATCTCACAATTATTGTTATATTTTCTCATTTCTCACCGTAATAATTTTTCTCACCCAAATTGTCCCTCATTTCTCTGTCCCCCTCCACCCTCTCTCTCCCTTCATCTCTCTATCTATCTATCCATATATATATATATATATATATATATATATATATATATATATATATATATATATATATATATATATATATATATATATATATATATATATGAGTTTAATTAGTATATATTTTTTATACTAACATTCAATCACAACCTTTCATTCATGATAAGTTTGTTGACTTTACTAACGAGTATTTTAAAAGTCACATAAATGAAAAGTTATAATTGAATGTCAGCGTAAAAATCCTTTACAGTGACACTTTATACCAATTAAACTCTCTTCCTCTCTCTCTATATATATAGTTTATACCAATTAAACTCTCTCCCTTTCTTTCTTTCTATATATATATATATATATATATATATATATATATATATATATATATATATTATGTGTTATGACTTAAATGATCTTTCTTCACAAAAAAAAAATGGTATTTGTATTAATTACATGTGGACATTTAATTAATGTATTTATTTCTTTAATATTTCACAATAAAATTATTATTAAAGTAGTATTTTGATTTGACTAACTAAATGTAAATAATAAATTTGATTATATATATATATATATATATATATATATATATATATATATATATATATATATATCCCCTCTTCCTCTCTATGTATATTAGGCTTTATTACTTAAATGATCTTTCTTCGTCAAACCAAAAAGAAACTTAAAATGATATTTGAATATTTGTATTAATTACATGAGGCATTTAATTAATGTTTTTATTTTTTTAATATTTCACAATAAAGTTATTGTTAAAGTAGCATTTTGATTTAACTAATTAAATGTAAATAATAAATTTAATTTTATATATAAATATACATTTATCAAATTTTGACTCTTTAGTTGTATGAACAAAGATACTGTCATCGGTGTTTATTTTACCATGAAAGTTCAAATTCGCTGTAATTGATAATTTATTTTATGTCCTAACCATGTATGTGATGTCTCTCTTGATAGTTTATGCAAAATTGATAATCATAGAATTTTTTTTATTGCATTATAGCTAGCTCCCAGTTCATGTTGACTAGTGTCTGTAAATTTTTTCAAATTTGATAATGTTATTATGAAATATAAGAAAAAGATCAATGTGAATAGTCTCAGATTAGATTTTGATAAATAAAAACAAAGTTTATGAAATAATATGCTTCTATGAATCATCTAAAATGTTTACTATTGATGCACGTTAGCTACTAAATCCAAAAACTTGCAAAATCAAATGGACAAATATAAAAAGAAAGGTAACAAAGAAATAGGCTAGGTAGGGAAACTTGAATGACAAATTATAGTTTAAGACAGGAAACTTTAAGTTTCTTACCTGGGCTAAAAGATAGAATTAATGAATTAAAAAAAAAAAGAATAGTCGAGGAGAGGTGTAGGCTTGTCCCCTTTAAACGCAAATAAACCCTCCTGTGCTTTTCTCTCTCACCACTAAAAACCACAACTTTGTAACACTTTGTGTCTCCAACTCCCGATACTTTCTCACTTCACCCTCCCTGTAAGTTGAAAGTTGAAAGTTGAAACAACACAGAAACAATTCAGGCGAAGCCATGGAAGCACAGGAGTTTCTCCAGAACAGCTTCTGCCCCCAATTCCCCTCCGACACCATCACGCCCTCCAACGCTAACACCTCGGCCCCCGACCATTTCCTCGTCGAAGACTTCTTCGACTTCTCCAACAACGACGACGACGCCCTCACCGACGCCACCTACGACTCCCTCCCCGCAGACGACTCCCCCACCCTGACCACTCTCGACAGTGCCCACAACTCCACTTTTCCGCCCACCGACGCCCATTTCTCGGGTGACCTCTCCGTCCCGGTACATACACATCTATCCATGTTAACACACAATTCATCTCTATCCCTATGTGTAACCTCCACACTCTCCCACCACATACAACAAATCTCTTGTCCTTTTCCACCTATCTTTATTCACTTTCTTCTTCCATTCTCATTTGCTAACAAATTCTTCTTATTTAAAGTTTTGAAGGCAATTAAAGTAATTAAGTGTAAGTGTGTGTCAGCAGTATGATGATCTTGTGGAATTGGAATGGGTGTCGAAATTTGCGGAGGAATCGTTTTCGACCGAGGATATGCAGAAGCTGCAGCTGATATCAGGTGCGGGAGTGCAAAACGACGCCGCAGCATCGGAAACGCGTGACCCGAACCCAGTGCTGTTCAACCCGCAAGTGTCGGTTCGGGGCAAGGCCCGGAGCAAGCGGACACGTGGTCCCCCATGCAACTGGACCTCCCGTCTCGTTGTCCTCTCTCCCAACACCACAACGCCTTCTAACTCCGACGCCCTCAAGAAGCCCGCGCCACGGCGGAGGGACACCGCGGAAGGCGGTGAGGCTAGGAAGTGTCTGCATTGCGCCACAGACAAGACCCCGCAGTGGCGGACTGGGCCCATGGGCCCAAAAACTCTCTGCAATGCCTGCGGAGTGAGGTACAAATCGGGCCGGTTGGTGCCCGAGTACAGGCCCGCAGCGAGCCCAACCTTCGTTCTCACCAAACACTCTAACTCGCACCGCAAAGTGCTTGAGCTTCGGCGCCAGAAGGAAATGGTGAGGGTCCAGCATCAGCAGTTGCTCCAACTGCAACATCAGCAGAACATGATGTTCGACGTCTCATCCAACGGTGAGGATTATTTGATCCAACACCACATGGGCACTGATTTCACGCACCTCATCTAGTACAAGTACCTTTTCATATTTTGTAGCCTTCCTTAGAAATCTATTTAATTTCTTTTTTTTCTGTAACTTCAAATTTTAAGTTTATGCTATAGCTGTAATGCTTCTTCATGTCATTTTGACTCATATAAAAACTCACAAACTCAATTTTTTTCTTTACTTTTAACAAAATTATGACATAATTTGGTAAAGGATGACTTGTGTGAAGGAGAGTATTGCTATTGAAGTAACTTAACAATTACGTCATTTTTTTTTTATATTTAAGGAGATTTTAATATGTACAATTTCTTATTGCATGGGAGTGTACCAGCACAAGTACAACTGAAATTGATTGATTTCTTTTTATACCATGTATTAGGGTAGAGAAAACCTTCAAATAACCAATTGAAGTGGTTAATAGTTAAGTTAATAACAGTTGGTTTTGCATGGACCACTTCTTCTTGACCAAGTCTAACTCATTTTTTCCGGCACACACTGTTAGCATGTTCAAGCAATTAAAGAATTGAGCTACCATGGTACAAGGGAAAATTTCTTAAATTTGTGAACAAGAAATAAAAAGAATATATATATATATATATTTATTGTGTGAGCTGTATATGTATTATATTTATATTTCATCATGTGATAAAGGATAAGCATCAGAATGAATAAAAGTAAAAGATATATGACGACATTTTAGTAACAGGCAACTGATAAAAAATGGCATGCATAGGCATTCCGCATCCATTGATGTCAGCGCATTATTGGTGGCAAATCTAGGTACGAGTTGTGTTCCATAAATTTTTCAGTTTTAGGTAAATGCTCCTTTCTCTTGTCTTCTTTCATACACACCACCATCAGTAAAATTCTTGTGCTAGGGAGTTAAAGTTTAATTTTAGCAAATTTTAGATACTTATTTACTAATTAGCATCCAATAAATACTTATAACTTGAAAAAAAATACTTGTAACCTTAATACACATCTTTCTTTTTGCCCTTGGAGTACATTTAACCTGAATACCGAGGTTATAACCTTCATCATATACCATACTAGCTAATTCCTGTTATAATTATATTTGATTAGCAATTACATATTTTATCTATTCTTACATAGCAGCTATTTTATAGAAGAAATTATTTTTCATATATTTATAGCTAGCTACCTTATGTAAAACTTTTCCTGATTTCAGTTCCTTTTTATCTTCTTTAAAAACTCAAGTTTTTATAAAACTTTTATTAGATTAATTCCATCTGTGTATAGTGATGTTGACATGTGTGAATATTAAATACCAATATTTAGAGTCTAGATATGTACCAAATAATTAAGTGATTATATAATAGTACGAATCCTTATGAGTCAAGGTTCCATACACCATTAAATTCAGAACTTGCATCAAATAACAAAGAGTTCCTACTTAATTTACATGCACAACTCCTGGACTATGGGATTTGGGAATATTCAACAATAACATGAGTCCTTTTCTATAACAACTATCCTATGAGACTATGACTGCATTCAGATATCAACATTATCAAGTGAACTAATTAATGTCATTTTACAAAATGTTGGGAGTGCTTAATTTTACAAGTATTTTTCACCTCAATCTTTTTATTGAACCAACGTCTTTGTCATCACCTTTATCAACCTAAAGCATCTGCAATCGACCTTTAGTATAAGGTTTGACTTCATAAAACGAAATTAATTTGTTTATACAATAGCAGTAAAAAAAGTTAGAATTAAAAATAGTATGCAAACTCTATATCCAACATTTTTGTTACTATACCAATACTAGGGATTTTTTTTTTTTTACGAAATCAATTGACTTTTAGTTACATTCACTAAATAATTAAATATATAATTGATAACAAAGGGACATACATTATATTAAAATTGAATTTTCCAAATTGATAATGTATCTTATATATACGTTTTAAATATTAATATATTATTTAAAAATATTGTATTCGTCATTTAAATAATAAAATTGTGAATTATGTTTTGATAATATTATTTTTTAATAATTTTATTGAGTAAACTAAATAATAAAGTATGATATATATGATAATTTAATTTAATGTAATCGTTACATGAAAAAAACTAAAAATAATCCCGGGGTTATGAAAACATATATGATACAACTGTACGAAAGAATTAAATAAGAAAATCTACATAAATTTTAGTGAAAATACTTACAGAATTTAAGTAGAAGAGAGAGTCTCTCTTCTCTCTTCCTAAACACTGAATGGAAATGAGATGTCTCATAGTATCACACATTGATTTTTGCATAGAGGATAAATATACCTAGCCTCATAACGTCTTGAATAGATTCTAAAATGAGATCTTAGGTCTACTTTTTAGTACACCTTGTAATTTTTCATCGTCAAAATCTCCTCAATTTTTTACTAGATCTTAAAATCACTTTAAATAGATTTCCCAATACATCTCTTCTAATGTTTACCATTAAAAAATGGTCTTTTAGTGGACGGCAGATCTTGAAAGGTCTCGTAGAAGGCTTACAACTCCAAACATTGAGAGTTGCTGTCTCTTTAATGGAAGTGTTAATTAAGGGTTGCTCTCAATTGTACTCTTTAATAATTACATGTAAAAAACGTAAGTAAATATAAAATATCTTTGTTTCCTTTCAAAGTGTGAGTTCTTGAAGCAAGCATAATAATCTGAGTTTTCATGCACGTGAAAGAATTTGTTCTTGCTTAATTCCTTCCAACCAAGTTAACAATGCATGTGACAGAAGATAGAAAAGGGAAGCTTCACAGCCATTTCTCGACCCCATCATGTGATCGATGTATTTTGAACTAATTAGGTGATTGGGTAAGTAATGAAATGCAATTGAAGAAATGAAATTTCATTTTATATTATTGCGGGTCTGTATGTACGACCTCAGGCAACACAAATCCAGAGGACTTTTATATTATATCATCACCTAACGTCTTCCCAAGTTAATTGTATTACCTACTCATTTGAATAGCTAAATATGAATCTTCTCTCTTCTTTTTTTTTTTTTTTCTTCTTTTTCTTTAGCTTGAAATTGTATCTTGCGTGTCTTCTTCAGTCAATATATTATAAAAAGTCTCAAAAGAATATGCAGAGAATAAAGCAAAAAAGAAAAGGGAAGGGGTTATTTAATTTACCCAAACCTAAATTATAAACAATGCTCAAGTATTTTAAATTAATATATGATATGCATTATTAGACTGAGAGCAAGCTAGGATTGCGGTGGTCACATGACACTCTTCTATGCTCTCATGCACTGCCCACTAGTGAGTGTGAATGAATATTTCATATATGTTTCCACCGTCCAATAGTGGTAAGTAATTGCAGCACCTCACTCTGAGCACAATGTGTACATACTCACAAGACTCTACAACAACAAAATCTTATAACTCATTATCCTCTACTCACACTACTTTCATGCATATGCATTTATTAAGGTGTGATGCATTTTAAAATTGAAGAAAGCCGAAATTGCAATAACTGCCATAGCCTCCTCTTCTTTAGATTAACTTATATAATAGCAGGAAATTAAGTCAGAAGTTGCCATTAAATCAATCAAATATAACCATTAAACTTTGGTTAAGATTTAGAGTCGTGAAAAAAAAAAAAAAAGGTTTAGATGCGTATGTTTGCTGCTATGTATTGAGTGGCACTTTTATTTAACTGTGGTCCAATGAAAGATTTTCATGTGTCTGGACCTCGCCAACAAGGGCCCGAAGTAATGAAATTATATATATACCAGCCTTTTATTGGACCATGTCAAGGTTTTATTACAATGGAATAAGAATCAACAGTAACAATGCTCATGAAAACATCCGGTTCAAAATGAATTTTAATATAACTTATATACTTAAATCTGTTTATTTATTGTAAATTTTAATTTTATAAAAATATATTTGTTTTATTTTAATATACAAATTAAAATACTAGTTTAATTTATATGGAAATTATTGAAAAAACTTACACTTTTACTCATTTTTTTTGTCCATGTTACATTTACTAATTCGAAACATAAAAGGAATTATTTTTAATAAAAGGATAAGTAGAATTAATGATATTGAATTATTCTTTTTTTTATGTTCGGTCAAAATTTAAGTTGATCGAATCAAATTGATTTAATATTTGATAATATATAAGACTTCAATAAATTTTCGGGCATTTATTTTAAGGTTTCATATTATATTTGTAGGAATTTCATTAAAAATAAAAAAAATAATATATATTTTTAAGGACAACTTTCAGTATTTTTATGAGAACTATTATTTTTTATCCTCATGTCAGGAAAATAAAAGATTAAAAAAAATTAAAAACATTTCCAGAAATTAATAAAGATATTAGGGAATAAAATTTTAAAATTTATAATAAATTTAAAAATATTACATCTACATTTTTAGGATGAAATTTTAATCATGAAAATAACAGTGATAATAAATTATTAGCTTTATTGAGTTAATCATATGAAAATATTGTTTTTCTATATTCTGAAATATAGATTAAAAAACATTTAATTTTAACTACTTATTTTTTTGTAATTTGACAACTTTTTTATCCTTCGAATTAGGTGCTAAGATCCATTCTATTTATGGAATTGACCTCTTCACTCTTCATATTCATAGACTAAATATCAAAACTCCTCTTCACTCTTCGAGAAAGACTATCTACCAACAAATCAACTAGATATACATAATATCAAATTTTATATTTTTTATTCTCGTGTGACAATCTTAACCTAACCCGTTCAAGCTCGACATATTTGGTCTAAAAAATTGATTCAATAAAAATATTAAATTTTAGTGACAGGTGTAATTTTGGGTACATGACTAAAATTGAGATTGTGAAAAATCACGGTGCTCAAACGCGATAGTATAAATAAAGGACAACGCCATATGGAATTAAAAAGTAAGGTTATAGATGTTGATGCCCTCTTAACAAAGCCTTTGACCAGAAAGAACAAGAAGTTGCTTGAACCCATTCCAACTTCCACAAATGAATGAAATCAAGAAACCCTGTATATTTATGGCTACATAGCCATATATGCATAACGTTATTTAAGTATGCAGGCCACCACCTCAGTCACCTTCGGAACAAAATAATACTGTTCAACTGCATGGGGTAAGTGTTTGCCATGTTCATCAAATGTTTGTCCTTGCTTTCATAATCACCACAACAGAAATGATAGTAACATTGTTAAATTTAATCAGAGAGTGACAAAAATTTTACATTATTAACTTATCACAAACATTGGTATTATACGTTCATATAACTTATATATTGTGACTTTTGATTCAATAATAATATAAAATTATTTTACACTTTTTGTGCATAATTTTTTTTTCTAATAAATTTAATTAATAGTAAAAAATATGTTTAGAAGAATATGTTAGAAATTATATCCACATTACTTGTGAATGAACCTCAGTAATGTTGTAAGTAAATATTGACTCTTGAGATAGATCATTGCTTCGAATTAGTTTTTTTTACTATCTTAATTACACTTAGGTTGAGTATTGGATTGAAGAGTGCTAAATTCAATTAACTAACCAAATCCAAGATACACACAATATTAATAATAAATTGATAATTATTCTAAAGATCTATTGGAATTATTTGTATTAGATAACCTTAATTCACACACAATAATTAGTTTCAAGACTTTGTGTTCAAACTAATTAGATACTTCATTTTTTTTAAAATTGTGACTGTGATCAAATGTTACATGTAGCCATTAGGTTTAAGTTGAGGTTGCTTCGATTAATATAATGTTAGTTTCATTTTTATGATTGACTTTTTTTTTTTTTAAAGATTAAATTAAGAAATTTCTTCTTTTATATAATCCTTTGTATCGTAATTTTTGGGATCGTTTTTGTTGTTTCATTTTTTATAATATAGTAATATTTTAATCAATTAATTCAATTATCCAACCCAAATCAATCTAATAAAGATTAGGTGTATCCATTCTGAATTTAAAAAAAAAAAACTAGGAGATTAGATCAAATTTTAGGTAAAATAAAATTTTAATCGGATTGGATTTCATCAAATTTTCAAAAAAAAAAAAAGCAATTTAATCCAATCAAATCCAATTAAAAATAGATCAAATTATATTGAATCAACATATTACAAAGATTTTTTTTAGATTTATTTTATTTTCTATAAAACATAAGAAATAAAATAGGAAATATAAAAATTTGTAAACAAAATATTAAAACCAACATTGTTTCTTTAAAATAACATATTAGTAAAATTATATATAAAAATAGTCTAAAAATGATAAAATGTAAATCCTAAAAAGTTAAAAACAATAAAAATTAATAACTTGCAATCTTCATTACCATATTACTTAATATATTATTTTTTCAACTTTAAATATTTAATCTGTAAATAATATTTAAACTTTAAGTTGTATTGTCAATTTCTATTTACACTCTTTTTAAATATATTTATATATATAATAAAAATATTAAAATTTAAATTAAACAAATTGATCCATGCATCAACAAATTTTTAAAGTTTAAATTCATGATCTGATCCTTCTATAATCATATTTGATTTTATTACATCTAGATCAATTATAAATCTAATTAGATCCATTTGGATTCACATATCAATCCAGCTCCATAAACACCCCTAAAAAAACCTACTCTACCTAATTATGTTTTATTAGATTGAATTTTAAAGTAGATAAACCTAACACAATCTAACTCAATAACACTCATAAGGATCCGTTGATAGATATAGTACAAAAATAATAACACAATAACTATTCAAATCATAAGGAAAACTGAACAATGTTCAATACAGACATAATAATATGTAATTTGCTTAAATAGTTTTTTAATTCAATACAATTATTCATGCTATTTCTATTATATATTTTTTTGGTTCTATGTAATTTTTCTAATGTTGGGTTGGAATACAATTTTAATCCTCTTATTTTATGCTGTTTTCTAACTATTATTTAAAAGAAATAGAAGACAAATGCTTGCATTATCCAATCCTTTAAAATTAGCAACAAAAACACATAAGAAATAAATTTAATATCTTACATAGATTTACTAAACAAGATCAGAAGATGCATTAGGATTTAGGAAGGTACAGATAATTGTGTAATAAAAAACACTTAATATGCATACTTAGAGTCCGTTTAAATAAAAATAAATTGATTAAACATTTATTCAACGAGTACTTATTATATAAGAAATTACGTTATAAATTTGATCATGGAGCTTATTAGCAAAAACAAATAAAAAATGCTATCTATTTAAAAAAATTAAAACACTTTTTGTTATTAATTTAAATTTATCAAGACTTAAAATATTATGAGTCACTTGGACTAAGAAGGATTTACCAGAACACTAGTACAATAAAGTACATAAAAACACTTAAAAACTTATAAATCTGGCATCATGGACATAAAACTCTTCGAAATACCCCTTTAATCATTATCTTCACTTCACTAATTAGCAAGACCACTATTATTTTCATTATTTAATATAGAAATCTTAAAAAGTATAGGAAAGGAAAGTAGCAAGATTTGGCAACTATAACTAGGCAAATAAAATAGTAGATGCTACGTAGTACGAAGGAGTGAGGTTCTCACATGCTCATGTATGGTTATCATGGAGACATAGTCTCTTTCGTCAAGGCTGTTTAGAGAGAAGTTGGAGACATTGTCATTGTTTGTCTACACCCCACTTTATTTACTTGCACAATCATGTCCCCAATAAAGCATACTCTACACAATTTGGTAACTACTGAGTACTTAGCAAGCTCATCACATGCCCTCTGCCCTCCCACTACTGAAGTCGGTTCCCACATACATACATGTCATACCCGAGGAAAAATCAACCCTCACGGAAGCAAATGCACTGTTTCACCTACTAGTTTACAAACATGCATTACCAGAAATGATATCACCATATTTTTTTTTATTCACCAAGGGAGGTTGGAATTGTTTGCTCTGTAAAATAATTAACACTGGAACGATCAAACGTTTTACAGGAACCATAACCATTGCAACGGGACATCAGAAGATCAAAAGATTCTCCCAACTATATGCCTGTTACAGTGAACTGTTAAGAAAAGTTTAAAATAATTAACAGTAGATCATCCCAGCAAAGCAAATAATGACTCTAATCTGCCAATCAATGGTCTTCAATATCTCTTATCGCGGTGTGCTGAGACCCATTTCTGAGGAAAATTGAAACAAAAATTACATAAGCACTGGCTTACAACAGTAAAGTTAATTCCAAAATAGATTCACTAAGCAAAGCAAGTAACATTCAACTCATAATCAGTAGCGCAGCAAAACTACGGAGTAACATTCATTACAGTTTATGAAAAATGAGTATGAATATGAAAAAAGGCCAAACAATAAATAAACATACAAATTAGCAACATGCACAGTGAATTGAACTAAAATATATACACTGAGTGTTGCATCCGTTGCTTTTTTACTATGAAATTGAAAAGAGAACCATAGATAAGTTGCTTAATCACATGGATGGAACCAACGAATTGCAGGCATAACATTGATGTCATCTATTCTGAGAATGCATAGGTAAAGCGTGTACTAAAAGGGCGGCTCATATTTCAATATCCTGAAGCAAAAGTGAAAAAACAAAATAAAAAAAGTGAAATGCACTATTTCTTTCCCCAGCATCCTTCTTTCTGCTATACATTGCAAAAGCAGTTTTGTTGAACGTTTCTGTTGAAAATCAAAATATAATACTGGTTTAGTAATAAGAATGGTTTATAGGCATATTATCTTTTATTAAGAGGAAACAAGATATTTCCAATTTTTTTACAATTGTTATTAACCTATATAAACATGTTTTGACTGTGTATTTACCACACGATTTTAGTCCATTATTCCTGTTTTTCTCTTATTTTAACATGATATCTATAGGTTGAAGGGATACTAAAAAAAAGCATCCCTTGCCAAAGGCCCTCGGGTCACAGTGAGCTCTTTTTACTTCTCTTTTGAAAACTTTTTTCCTTCTTCTCACAATCCTTTTTATATGTTTTCCTCTTTTAATACATTTTTTGTATGCTGCCAACTTGTTCAAGCTAGGACCCTATTCAAAAAGTTCTTGCCTTTCCAACCATCAGAGGCTGATCTACCTAGATCTGGTCACTGCTCAGCCAAAACGTTCCTTACATGCATTTTTCATGACATGCCTACACCATCCAAACAAGATCGTTTTTGGGCACACAGACGACCTTATTAGGCCATGTCTCTCTCAGCAAGGTCGCCTAGCCTGGGGTTGAACTAGACAAAACCGATATGACCGCTCTGTAGGTCTGAGTTTTTTTTTTTTTTTTTTTTGTCTGAACTTTTTTGAGTTCTAAAAATCCAATGATTAAAAATAAAGACCCACAAAAGGAACATTACCCAGAAACCTCCTTGGAGACAAAGATAATGTAGAAAAAATCATAGAAAGGTCTCAAGCCATTATTCATGAGCCGATGGGGAAGGGATCAAAAGTTTTACACGACAAGACTTGTGAAACTCAAGTTCATGTACGCAAGACTTTTCCCACTTACTAACCTCTTTATTAAGCTTTGATCACAACCTTAGAATACAAACACCTCTCAAAACATTGTTCTAAGCAATGTGGAATTTTGACTCTTTATAATATTTTAAAGCCAACAACACTTTAACTTAATATGATAACATTTTTTGCTTAGTATATTACTATATTAGTAAAACAATATTAAAAAAAACATTTTATTAAATTTGGTTCAACCCTAATTGAACCTTGAACCCTAAACATGTCTTCATTGATTCAATGACCTGTCTCGTTTTTAAAAACAATAATAACAGTGGTTTATAGACACGTTATATTTTATTTAGAGGAAACAAAATATTTTCTATTTATTTATAATCAGTATTTTAGCCTATATAAACATGTTTCTGTTGTGTATTCAAACACACAGTTTTAGTCCATTATTCCTGTGTTTTCTCTAATTTTAAGAGTTTCATTCACATAGTCATTGGCTCGTGATATAGCTAACATAGTATTGATAAGTAAAGGATACTCCTCACCATAGTTATCAAAAGAGGTGTGCAAAAAATCCAGTTCGAACCGAATTGGTTTGAACGAAACAAACCAAACTAGTCTTGAGTTGAATCAATTCAACAAAAATTAATTGAACTGTTTTTAAAACCCGTTCAGTTCGAACTGAATTGTTTTTAAACCAATTCGGTTCGAACTGAACTGTTTTAAAAATAGTTCAATTTGATGGTTTTATAAAAAAAAAAAAAAACATTTTCTTCACATCCCTCACCGTTGTGCAATTTTTTGCTCACTAGAAAAAACATTACCTCAAGATGCTCATACCGTTGTGGTCACGTCTATAACACTGTGGAAAATGCATTGACCGAAAAAAAATTCAATTCAAAACTAGTTCGATCTAGAATTGTTTTGAACTAATTCCAAACTAGTTCAGAACCAATTTTATAAAAACAATCTGGTTCCGGACTAGTTTTGTAAAATGGTTAGCTTTTTAAGTTTAAGAACCGAACTATTTTAAACAATTCGGTTCAGTTTGATTTTTTAAAAAACTAGTTTTTGCCCACCCTTAGTTATCAATAGTGTCGCTATTGCGGTGTGGCAGAATGGAGTAGCCACTTACCACTCTGATGGTCATCGTCGCGCCTTGCAAGACCAACAATCACGCTGCTTTCTGCAGCCCAAAACGTGGCACCTCCATGTGCAAGTCGCGATTAGGTTAAGTGGAAAAAGGGATGCAACAAAGCGATGTAGTATCTTTTTTTTTTTTAATTTTAAGTTAAAATAATGTCGTTTTGGAAGCTCAATTGGTTTTTTTAATTGTTAAATTAATGTTAGATGTTAGTTATTAGTGGTTAGTTTAGGTATATTATGTCTCATTTATTATTGTATGTCAGAGGTTGATGGTAGTTGTATTCACTACTCTAATTTTCTAGATTGTATTGTATCTCTATTTAATAAGAGGTTCTCAGTTGAGTAAGCCAACTCAAGCTTTTCTATATTCAAGTTGGTATCAGAGCTGGTTTGACCCTGCTCTTTAACGTCTAGAGTCACACAGTAAGCTGTCCGCCACTGTCGCCGCCGCCCGCTCCCTTCTCCCGCGAGAACAGATCCAAGTGCGCCTCGACGTGCATGTTCTACCCTGTAAATCGCTCCTCCATATGCCGCTCCACACACCGGCGAAACGGTCTCCGTTTGCCGTCGTTCTGGTGCCGTATGACTCACCGGAGCCTTCCGAAGCCATTGCTGACCTGCGTGATTCACTTTGGGCAAGATTTAGTAGATTTAAATCAAATCTCTCTCTTGGGCTCTGTTTTTTCTCTTTTTCAGATCTGGAAAAATGTCGTCTTCTACCTCAGTCAACTCTCTTCCCATTCTTCCTATTTCTGGATCTGCCGTCATCACAACAAAAAAGCTCAATGGCAAAAATTATTTAGCCTGATTTTGTGGAACTCTGGTTCCTTGTTCAAGGACACCATGAGCATCTAGAAAAGGTAGATATTGAGGGATCAGCTGAACAGCAAGCTCAGTGGAAGAGACTTGACTTTCAGCTTTGTGCACTTCTATGGCAGTCAGTGGAGCCTAAGATATTGAGGAACCTCAGAGCTTTCAAAACCTGTTACTTGGTTTGGAAGAAAGCCCAAGTTATCTACTCTAATGATATCCAACGCTTGTTTGATTGTGTTCAAAAGCTAGCCTCCTTAAAAGAAAATGATTCAGATATGGTGTCATATGTTTCCGAAGCTCAAGCCACTGCAGAAGAATTGAAACTTTTCTTAGAAGTTGATTCTATAGAAGAAATAAGGAAACGACTTGATAACCTCTATATGGTTATGATTCTTCGTGGTATGAACCCCGACATTTAATCACATTCGTGATCAAGTTCTGACTGGACAAGATATTCCTTCCATGGAGAACTTAACTACTCGTCTCCTTCGTGTTCCTACCTTCAGCAATGAGAGTACCTCCCTTGAAAATAATACAGAGTCCTCTGTTATGATATCTTCAAGAGGAAGAGGAGGACGTGGAAACAGAGGTCGTGGTGGAAGAGGTAATCATCCACAATACACTCATTGCAAAAGGATAGGTCATACTCATGAGACATGCTACTCACTGCATGGTTTTCCAGACAAGTCTGCTCATGTATCAAGGTCTGAGAAGCCGGAAGAGAGGAAACTGTCTGAAGAAGAATATCAAGGATACCAAGAGTATTTGAGGATGAAATCTAACAGCCTTACTGGACCTTCTTCTGGACCTAATGTCTCAACGGCCTGCATTTCTCAATCTGTGGAAGGTCAAAACCCATAGATTGTTGACTCTAGTGCTTCAGACCATATCTCTGGTAATAACTCCTTGTTTTCATCTTTATTACCTCCCAAATTTTCACATCTTGTCACATTAGCCAATGGGTCAAAAGTTTCAGCTCAAAGAGTGGGTTCAATTTCTATTTCTCCCTCCTTAAATTTATCTTCTGTTTTGTACATTTCTTCTTGTCCCAATTTACTTTCCTTGAGTCAATTAACTAAGTCCTTAAATTGTTCAGTTACATTTAACTCTGACTCCTTTGTCATTCAGGACCAGGGTACTGGCAAGCAGATTGGCGCAGGACATGAATCACGAGGCCTCTATTACCTGGAATGTAGCTCTTCAGTATCTTGTCTTGCATCCATCTCTCCTAAATTGTTGCATGATCAGTTTGGACAACCTAGTCTTGCCAAATTAAAAATAATGGCTCCTAGTACTCAGAAAATCCAAACTTTAGAATGTGAGGCTTGTCAATTAGGCAAACATGTTAAGTCTTCTTTTTCAAGTAAAGATAAATCAAGAAGTAATTCAGTCTTCTCTACTGTTCATTAAGATATTTGGGGTCCTAGTCGAATTACTTCTTTTGGATTTAAATATTTTGTCACCTTTGATGAATATTCTCGGTGCATGTGGCTTTATTTAATGAAAGAAAGGTCTGAACTTCTATCCATATTTGTCTCCTTCTTTCATGAAATAAAAAATCAGTTTGGAAAATCAATCAAATGTTTAAAAAGTGATATTGCAAAAGAATATTTTTCTTCTGAACTCTTGTCATTTTTGTCCTCTCAAGGTATATTACATCAGTCCACTTGTCCCCACACTCCTCAACAGAATGGGATAGCCGAAAGAAAGAATCGCCACCTTGTTGAAACCGCTCGCTCTTTAATGATTAATGCAAAAGTTCCATTACATCATTGGGGAGATGCGATTCTTTCTGCCTGCTATCTTATCAATAGGATGCCCTCTTCCTCTCTTGATAATCTTGATAATCAAATTCCTCATTCCATCCTATTTCCAGCTGAACCTCTATATCATGTTTCACCACGTGTATTTGGTTATACTTGTTTTGTTCATGATATGTCTCCAGGCCTCGATAAATTGTCAGCTAAGTCAATCAAGTGTGTTTTCCTGGATACTCCCGCCTTCAAAAAGGATACAAATGTTATTCTCCTCATAACAAGAAGTATTACAGGTCTGCAAATGTTACCTTATTTGAAGATTCTCCCTTCTACTCATCCTCCACAACTGACTCCATTTCCATCCAAGAGGCATTGCCCTCTCCCTCTTTGAGTCCAGAGATTGTCATTTCTCCAGACATGTCTTATCAACCTGACCACTCCAATATTAGTCCAATGCCTATCTTATCTGAAACTGATCATTCTACCTCGACTCCTCCTCATGGCATGACACCTGAAGCTAACCCCAGTATTCCTGATGACTCTCGTGGCTCATGTCCATCTCCGTCTGCTTCTTGTACAACAGTTCCTAATTCTCCTCCCGTGGCCGATGACAACTTATGTTGGCCTGCTGCCCTTCGAAAAGGTATTTACTCTTCTCGAAACCCTCATCCTATTTACAATTTTTTGAGTTATCATCGTCTGTCTCCATCTTATTGTTCCTTTATAAATTCCTTATCATCCATCATTATTCCCAAAAATGTTTGTGAAGCACTTGATCACCCTGGATGCCGACAAGCCATGATTGATGAAATGCAGGCCCTTGATCACAATGGAACATGGGAATTGGTTCATCTTCCTGCTGGGAAGAAAGTTGTTGGTTGTAGATGGATCTATGCTATTAAAGTTGGTCCAAAAGGTGAAATTGAACGCCTTAAAGCTCGTTTGGTAGCCAAAGGTTACACTCAGATATATGGACTTGATTATGGAGACACTTTCTCCCCAGTGGCCAAGATCACTACTATTCGTCTTCTTCTTGTCATGGCAGTTATTCGCCATTGGCCCCCTATATCAGATGGACGTTAAAAATGTATTCCTACATGATGTGTTAGATGAGGAAATTTACATGGAGCAACCTCCAGGCTTTGTTGCTCAGGGGGAGTCTGGTCTAGTATGTAAACTCAGGCGATATCTCTATGGTCTTAAGCAGTCGCCAAGGGCTTGGTTTGGAAAGTTCAGCAATGTTGTCCAAGGTTTCGGAATGAAAAGGAGTGAAGCAGATCACTCTGTCTTCTACTATCACAAATTTGTTGGTAAATGTGTTTATTTAGTTGTTTATGTCGATGACATTGTCATTACAAGAAATGATGAAGTCACAATATCTCAACTAACGCAACACTTATGCAATCACTTTCAAACAAAAGATCTTGGTCATCTGAAATATTTTCTGGGAATAGAAGTAGCTCAATCCAAAGAAGGCATTGTAGTTTCCCAGAAGAAGTATGCCTTGGATCTTCTGAAGGAAACAAAAATGTCTGATTGTAAGCCAGTCAATAGTCCTATGGACCCATACAAGAAATTAGTAGCTGATATGGGAGACTTATACTCAGATCCAGAAAGGTATAGAAGGCTGGTTGGGAAGCTCATATATCTCACTATTACAAGGCCAGATATTTCCTTTGCAGTTGGAGTTGTAAGTCGATTCATGAATTCACCATGTGTTGATCATTAGAATGGAGTAATGCGTATTCTCAGGTACATAAAAAAGGCTCCAGGCCAGGGTCTGCTATTCGAAGATAAAGGAAATAGCCAAATTGTTGCATACTGTGATGCTGATTGGGCTGAATCCGATACAGATAGATGCTCTACTACTGGGTATTGTGTGTACCTTGGTGGTAATCTTTTCTCATGGAAGAGTAAGAAACAGAAGACTGTTGCTCGATCTAGTGCAGAAGCTGAATATAGATCAATGGCTCTTGCAGCTTGTGAGTTGGTGTGGGTTAAACAACTCATACAAGAATTGAAGTCCTATGAAATTTCTCCAATGCAACTTTATTGTGATAATCAGGCAGCTATCCACATTGCTTTCAATCCGGTATTTCATGAAAGGACTAAACACATTGAAATTGATTGTCACTTTGTAAGGGAAAAAGTGTTGTCCAAGGAAATTAGAACCGAATTTGTTGGTACCAATGACCAGCTTGCAGGCCTATTAACCAAACCCTTAAAGGGTCCTCAGATTGAATACTTGATTTCCAAGCTTGGAACATATGATTTATATGCTGCAGCTTGAGGGGGAGTGTTAAATTAATGTTAGATGTTGGTTATTAGTTGTTAGTTGAGGTATATTATGTTTCATTTATTATTATATGTCAGAGGTTGGTGGTAGTTGTATTCACCACTCTGAATTTCTAGATTGTATTGTATCTCTATTTAATAAGAGATTCTAAGCTGAGTAAAGTGATCTCAAGCTTTTCTATATTCAATCCGGTATTTCATAAAAGAGCCAAACACATTGAAATTGATTGTCACTTTGTAAGGGAAAAAATGTTGTCCAAGGAAATTAGGACCAAATTTGTTGGTACCAATGACCAGCTTGCAGATCTATTAACCAAACCCTTAAAGGGTCCTCGGATTGAATACTTGATTTCCAAGCTTAGAACATATGATTTATATGCTCCAGCTTGAGGGAGAGTGTTAAATTAATGTTAGATGTTGGTTATTAGTTGTTAGTTGAGGTATATTATGTTTCATTTATTATTGTATGTCAGAGGTTAGTGGTAGTTGTATTCACTACTCTGATTTTCTAGATTGTATTGTATCTCTATTTAATAAGAGGTTCTAAGCTGAGTAAGCTAACTCAAGCTTTTCTATATTCAAGTTTAATAAAGGGTAAAAAGGGTTTTTACCCCCAAAGCTTTACATGAGACCCCTTGTTGTCTCATGAACCTCTTCACCTTTTTCATTCCCATGCTTATCTAACCCTCACCCACACCCTTCCCCTACAACCCTCTCAGAGCTTTTCGATGACCCCTATATTCCTTCTCTTTCGTAAAACTAAAACCTCTTCTCCTTCTTCCTTCATGTGCTCATCCAACCTTCACCCACACCCTTCTTCTCCAGTGACCCTGTCGGAGCTTTTCAGCTTCTTCAATAGCAACCCTTTTCCCCTTCTTCTTTGAAGCTACTCCTTTGGCTCTCTTAGAAGGATTAGAAGATGCTCCTACGTGCCCATCTCCAATTGCGAGTTGTTTCCTTTTATGATGCCTAGTGTATTGTCTAGGCTCATTAAGTCCCGAAGCTTCATAAACTTGATTCCAAGTAAGGTCATCATCTCCTTCATGAACCCTCTCATCTTCACCTTCTTCTCCATCCATCTCTCCAATTAGCCACTCATTGCAATGATCAATTCTAGTGAGACTAATTGGACCCATTTCATCCTTAAGGTTATACCTTCGATGGAGTGCTTGATTATACTTGACAAATACCAAGTCATGTAGTCTTTGATGCTCGAGTCTATTTCTTCTCTTAGTATGAACCTAAAACAATTAAATAAATACTCATTATTTATGGAATAACTATAAGGAAGATATTGATTGTTCACTTTAAATAGGAAATTAATTACTTGCTCAAACACACTCTAACTGCGTTCACAACCCGAAGCACTACATGTCAAGCTAAGGATCCTAATTGCAAGTTGTTGCAAATAAGGAGTTTCTGAACCATACATCCGCCACCATTGAGCTACAAATGCAATCAAAATATGTTAAACTCAGACACTTAGCAAATGACTTGAAGAATAAAAGTTCAAAAGTTGCAATCTTTTGTCTCTTACCAGGTGCAATTTCACCCCTCATTGCTTTAGCAGTTGTGGACCCAAACATTCCATTCTCAGTTTTATATTGAGTCAACTCCTTATGAACAATCTTCTCCATTTCCGAATCTCCCAGCAATTTATTTATAGAATCATACAAACCCCTAATAATCTCACCATTAAATTCTATCTGTGGGTTTGCATAAAAGAACTCAGGGTTCAAAAAGTGGCCAGCAGCATGTAAAGGGCGATGAAGCTGAATATCCCATCTTTTATCAATGATTGCAAACACATCCTTGTATTTGCTTTAATTTTTAAAAGATTTCATAATGGTTTCTTTTGTCTTATCCATTGCTTCATATATGTAGCCCATAGCTGGTTTGTGCTCACTATCCACAAGTCTAAGCATTTTCACCAAAGGAGCCATCACTTTTAGAATGAAAACCACATTCTTCCAGAAACTAGGCATCAAGACAGTTTTAGTGGCTTCTTTTCCCTTGGTCTCCTTTGCTAGCCTATTTTCATTCCACTGTTCTGACACAAACATTTTTCTGAGATTGGTTTTTTCTTCATAAAGCCTCTCCAAGGAAAGATATGATGTTGCAAATCGAGTGATGGCATGCCTCACTAACTCCCTTCCACCGGTAAAGAATCTTAACATGCTCAACGTGCTTGAATGGCTATATATGAAGCCAACAAGAGAGATAGCTCGTTGAATGGTCTTCTTTATAGTGGGCAGCTTACCAATATCCTCCAACATCAAGTCTATACAATGTGCAGCACAAGGCGTCCAATAAATTTTTGGTCTTTTCTCCTCTAGCAACTTACCAGCAAGAACATAGTTACTTCCTTTGTCCGTTATAACTTGAACAACCTTTTCCTCTCCAATCTCTTCCACAATAGAATCCAATAACTCAAACATCTTTTCTCCGGTCTTTACATAGTCAGATGCATCAACAGATTTTAAGAACATTGTCCCAGAAGACGAGTTCACCAAAAAGTTTATGATACTTCTTTGTTTTTTATCCGTCCAAGCATCTGACATTAACGAACACCCAAAATTTGCCCACTGATCCTTTAGTGGCTGCATTAACTCATTAGTGTACTCCACCTCTTTCTGAAGAAGTGGTACTCTAATGTCATGGTAGGAAGGAGCTTTCAAATGTCTCCCAAAATTCCCAACTTCACGAAGCATATCCTGAAAACTTTCTAATTTTATTAAGTTGAAAGGTATGCCAGCTTGGTACCAAAAGCGAGCTATGTATTGGTACACCCTTTCTAAAGCTTTTTTATCACAAAGCTCTCTTATGCCCGCTTGCACTAGTTTTTCTTTCCTATTCTTTGCAGCTGTAGACTGAGCTTGAGTAAAAAGGTCCAAAGGTCCCTTCCTTGTATCTTTCAATCTCAAATCACCAACCGGAGGTAGCTTAGATGAAGCATCAGAACTTCCCATTTCCATGAACCCTTCTTCAAAATGTTCTTCAATATCTTGCATTACTTTTTTAAACGTTTCAGTTTGCTTTTGCTTCTTTCTATCCATAACTGCCCTTATCTCAGCCTTCACAGCTTCAGGAGCCATCAAGCAAGCTGTAACATTTCCCACTTTTCCAATCAAGTGTTGTTTTCCCCTTGTTATACCTCCTTTCATAACCTTCCGACAATAATTACAATAGACTTCATTTGTATCACTCTCTCTAACGAGTGTACAGTGCTTCCATCCCACGTCAGTTCTCTTAGAGCTGATTGAATTTGAGGATACATTTGGGGTGTTTGTTTCTGCTCCTGACATGATTATTAAACTGGAAAAAAAATTGAAAAATAGTTTTTATAAAAAAAAAATCAGAAAAAGAAAGAAAAATTAATATCTCTTTTATATAAAAAAAGAGATGTTAGACAATGGCAGAACCTGTGCGCGAGGAAGAAGAGAGGAACAGTGCTCGCGGCGGCAACGCGAGGAAGAAGAGAGGAACAGTGCTCGCGGCGGCAACGCAAGGAAGAAGAGAAGCAGTGCGACGGCAGCCGCGCGAGGAAGAAGAGAAGCAATGCGACGGCGGCGCGAGGAAGAAGAGGAGCAGCGTTGACGGAGGCGGCGCGAGGAAGAAGATCGAAGAGGAACAGTTTCGACGACGGCGGCGGCGGTGCAAGGAAGCAGATCGCGAGGTGGTTGCATGAGGTAGGTGAGATGAGTGAGGTGAGCTGCGGCTAGGGCATATGTTTGCGCATCAACCGGGTCGACCCGACCCGACCCGGTCCAAAAAAGTAAAAAAGAAAAAAGAAAAAAGCCCAACTGGGCGTTATGTCCGCCACGCCTGCCATGCGCCGCCACGCCGTTTCCGTCATGGCGCCCGCCACACACCAAAAGGCAGACTCGCGCCATAGCTAGCCATAACGCCCATCACGGATCGCGGCCTCCGCTGCCACGGCGTTACGGCGCCGTTATGGCGCCGCCATAAACGTTACGTGACAACGCTGAGTGAAACTAACCTAAACTTCGACATGGCTTACCAGTGGAATAGCCTTATGGTTTGTTTATTCGAACAATAACTCAATAAGACTTGGAATACATGTTAGATTTTCTGTTTTGTACATGCAAGCTATAGTAATATAGGTGTTATCATTTCCCTCAAACATTGTTTATATATAATATATATATATAGTACGTATCTAGTACTATAAATTTAGTAGGATCAAAATAGTGGTCATCCCACTACCGCTATAGCTTTTTTGAGGGTAACCACTCTGGGCTGCTATCCACTATCAACTATTATGATCCTCCCCTCATGAACTAGCTTTTAGAGTTAATTTAGGTTCATGCTCAAATTAGTAGTAACTGCCTATTCTAGTGGCTATTGTTGAGCTTATCATGTCACTTAGTACGTATGCCTAATAAAAATGCTGCTTGTAACCAGAGTATGACCTTGTTTGCTACAAGATTTAAATTGCAAATAGGGTATTGGTAGCAAGCAAAAAAAAAACAAAAAAGACTGATGGAATCCAGAAACTCAATTTACCCCAATACTAGTATCACTTGGGGTGGGAGGGTTCCACCCCCCCCCCCCCCCTTCCCCATTTCTGAACTTCAGGAAAACCCTCAGCGTTTTCCAGCAAGGCCACAATGTCAGCAATGCTAACACTCATTACACTTATATTTAACAAAGACTTTAGATAACTTTTGGGTTGATAAAAAATTTTATATTGAATTTTACTACTAACTTGCTTTTAGAATAAAAATATACAACCATAAATCACTTCACTTTAAAATAAATTACATTCAAAACAATTTTCCCAACACTCACTCAAACACACTTAGACTCATGCACTCAAACACACTTAGACTCATTCACTCAAACACACTTTTTAACCAAAATTTATTTTGTAAAATCAAGTTCATTAAGATAAATGTTGCAAACTCTAATCCAGGCGCACCCTCGGTGCTTCAATATATTTGGATTATAATGCAATCGCAGTATCACATTGTTAGAATAAAAAATTTATATTAAATTTTACTACTAAATTGCTTTTAGAATAAAAAAAAATACAAACATAAATCATTTCACTTTAAAATAAATTCCATTCAAAACAATCTTGCCAAGACACATTCAAACACACACTTAAACTCATATCTTTGAAACACTTTTTTAACCAAAATTCATTTTGTAAAAATAAATTTGAAAACTGTAATCCAGACACATCCTCGGTGCTTCAATATATTTGCATTATGTCATCACAGTATCACATTGTTAGACAAGTTATAAAAAAAAAAAACAACAACAAAAAATATCAAAAACTGACAAGCCGCTAACCTTCATTTTCTTTATTACCCTCCTATTATATCAACTGACAGTTTTTCAGATACCAATAGTTCACATGCCACTCTCTAAGCAAAACTACAATCTTATATAGGTTAAAGATAACCGCATAGCAACTCCCTTGTTTTGATAAAATGCAGAAACTGCAATCTCCCTAATCTTGAAAAAAAAAAATTGAGACTCCGTGATGCATAACAGATAGGGAGTCCATGATGACAATGAGGGTAGTTTGAGAATAAGTTAGGATGTTTCATTTATAGATTGGGAAGATGGCATAAAGAAAAGAGGGGAAGTTGCAATGAATGCTTACGGAGAAGAAAGGGGTAAAAAAGAATTTGGAGAAATCAAACTCCGGGGTTGGCACTGCAAAGCATACCCTGAGACAACGACCTCGACCTCCTCGAATCGATTCCCAGACATGAAGTGAGGCGCGCTGATGACACCGCCGAGTGCAGAGGAAGCAGCGACTGCACGCAACCGAGTTCACCACCCACCCATCTGAACGCAAAAAACACAAAATAGCATAAAATTCAATTGGGTCCAAGAAAAGATATCGCTTTACCCCTGAACAAACGAAACGGACTTGCCTGGCCCTAACGGGAGAACGGGTTTTGAGGAGAAAAGAAGAGGGGACGGGCCTCGAAGCTGGTTTGGTGATGGTGGACTTGATTACGGAGAATGCTGGTTGCGAAACAGATCTATAACGAGAAGCCATTGCAGCGGCGAGCCACCACCAACTTCCACACTGTTAGTGTTAGGGCTTTCTAAAGTCCCAGTTGAAGAAAGGGGTTTTGCCAAGGGTTTTGTCTTCTGCAATTTTCACTTTCCTTTTCTTTTCTTCTTTTTTCATTACTTTTAATTTTTTAACAATATAATACAAAAGAAAAAACTGAAAGATGATGCAAGGGAGAAAAAAAAAATACAAATAAAGACCGAGCTTCATAACTAACTTGTCTTTAATTAAAATTAATATTAGTTCAGATTATTCTGGGGCATAATAATTAATTATTTTAAACTTTAATAAACTATTGTTCTATAACATTTTGTGATTTTTTGTTCTAGTTTTTATAAAAAAATAATTCCTGAAAGTTGAAAATTACGTGGTTATATTATGGCCTTTTTATATGCAAGAAAAATTAAATTAATTAAGCATATTTAATGAGTTGTTTATACAAATTATTCATTTTTAAGTAATTTATCTTATGGGATATATTAATATAATAGTTTTTATGTTAAGCAACATATCCTAGCAATTCAATGTATAATATCTTTAGTGGGAGTTGTTTTGATGAATTGCATAACATAAAAATTATTATTTTAACATAGTCGCACAAGGTGAATCATTTAAAAGTATATTAGAGTTGGTTAAAATGGTCCCGTCACGCTTGCTTATATAAGCAACTTTGTTTTATTTGTAAGTCATCTCCCTTGTGAAACCTATATTAAAATAATAGTTTTTATGTTAATACCATCTTTAATAAAAACAGTTTAATTAATATGTATCTTCAGTATAAAATGTTTTACACTACATTCAATCACAATCTTTCATTTATGTTAAGTTTGTTGACTTTATCAATTAACTTTAAAATCATATAAATAAATAAAGAGGTATGATTGAACGTAGTGTACAACTATGAGTGCATACTAATTAAACTCTAATAGGAATTTCTTAAATGAGTTGTTTTTAAGGAACTCCCAATAAAGAACCACTAGAGATGCTATTGGGAACTTAATTAATTTTTTTATGGGCTTTAGATTTGTTTGGAGTAATTTTGTGCTTAACAAAATAGCAATTTCTTTTGGCACCCTCAAAACTTAATCCAACCAAAATGTTTTTATGTGTTTTTAAACTCTCAAATTTACTTCTTTGTTACTCTGTCTTTCACATTATGTATACCCTTCTTTTCGTCGTGTCTTCTACTCAACATTCTTCCTTTGCAAAATAATCTCTCCTTATTAATATAAAATTATGTGATGTTTACTGTCTAAAGTCATTTTTGGATTAAGTGATCCAGGATTTATGCTTATTGTCAGACAACTTGATTCAGAATATATTATCAATATATTCCAAATTAGTTGATCCAAAAGTTAAAAAATGTTATATCATTCTCAGATCAAGTGATCTGGAATCATGTTCATTTGTTCCAAATAAATTGATCTAGAAAATATTAGTCATATATTTGAATCAATTTATTAGGAATATAAAAAAAAATCCATTTTCGAATCAAGTGATATGAAACTATGATCATTGTTCTGAATAGCTTGATCTGAAATGCACTAAATAGATATTCTGAATCAAATCCATAATGTATATAAGAAATTGTATTTGTTTCCAAACAAGTGATCTGGAACACACATTTTTATTTCTTTCCTCTTTGGGGAAGGGGAAGGGATATGAGCGCCATTATTTTTTTTGTGGGGTGTTTCTTTTTTTTGGAAAAGGGAGAAGAGTTATGACTTACGAGCATGGTGAATTTTAGGGGGAAGGAGGGGTATGAGATTTATGTCTCATCCTCGTCTTTGAAAAGTATCGAGTATACTCGTACTCATCTTGTACCCAAAAAAAACTATAATAATTTTTCAATAAAAAATAAATTATTTGAATATAATTATACCAATTCAAAAGTTATCTAATAAGCACAAAGCTTTTAATTTTTTAATTAAATGCCATATCTTTTTTTTTGGGAAGCCAAATATCAAACCCTAAATCTCAAACATTTCTTAACATCCTAAAATTATAATTTGTGGAAAAAACAAGAATCTAAGAAGTCATTTTTTTGAAAACTAGGTCTAATAAATCGAGGATAAGAGTTTGGATATTTTAGTCATTAAAATAAGGATAGAGCGAAAACAAGAATGGGGTGGTATATATATCTGCATCCTCGTCTTCATCCCAATTTAACAAATCAAGTATTTTCCGTACTCATTCCCAGTCAAATTAGAGATTCTCCATCAACTTCAAAACAAGTTCAAGGATTACTCATGAGTACAAATTTATTTATCATCCTTGTACATATGTGAGGAGGAAAGAGATGAGAATAGTATAGGCATTTTAGAATTTTGAGAGTTCCGAAAATAAATTATCTAACAAAAAATGCAAATGAAACCATGAATGACATTTGCTATTTCCGCTCTCCTTTTCTTCTTGGTCTACTCCCTCTTTATTTTTAAGCGTATTTTATTATAAATATATTTTATAGAAAATTATCCTTTGTAAAGAATAGATAGGGAGTGTACCTTTTCAATTATAATGTTCCAAAAACTATTCTCCGAAACACATGGATTTAACACCCCAAAAGTACTTTTTGGAACAATATTTTGTATTCTTGAAAGTACTTTCAAAAACACAATCTCAAAGTGTGTTCTAAAAAATGCTTTCTTAAATATAGAATTGTCTCTATAAAGGACTTTTTAGATCATTTAAGATATTTTGTGTTATAGAAAGTACTTTTCAAAATGTTAGTTTTATTTTTACATTGTCTATTTGTCCATAACTAAAAAAATAAAGAATTACTTCAATACCAACAATGAGAATAGCAAAAATCATTATGAGAATGAGTAACAATAAAGAAAACATAAGTTGATACACATTTTTTAATTTGGAGTTTGGACAACTCTAAAAGTACATTCATGCAACAAATTGAGATATCAAACCACAAATATTGGAAGAAGACAAAACCTATTATTGGAGGAAAAACATGGACAAGAAACAAATAGGCAACAAAGGGGATAAAGATAATATGGAAGAGAAAAGAGAACCCAAAAAAATAAAAATGAAAAGAAAGGAGTATTAGGAACAAAAATTATAAAAGGGGAATGGAGAGTTTAAAGGATAAAAATCATTTGTCTCAAGTTCATGTCTCATTATCTGTCTCAATCTAAACATTAGGCCATTTAATTAGTTATATAAAATATAAAAAAATTATAAAAAAAAATTCATTAAATAATATGATATTTATTGAATGATTGGAACATGAAATAAGAAACAAATTTGGAACAGAAAATTTTCATCTGTTATTTATGTGAAATAAGTTTAAGAAAAGTACCTGAGGAAAACAAAATTTAAATTAACAGAATTATTCATGTAATTTTCCTTTAAAAAAAATAAGAGTGTACAAAAAAACAAAGGAAGTGAAAATAGAAAAAGCCTTCATGCATTTTGTATTGAGAGTGTGTTTAAAAAAGCTGAAAAAATTTATTTCAATAACTGATTATATGTATAATCAATTATCATCAAAATTATTTTTTGTTTGAATAAATTACCTGAAAAATTATTTAAAAATAATTAATCTTGTTGGATCCAAGAATAAATCAGCTTCTAATGAGTTAAATAATATGAAAACAGCTAAAAGAAAAACACAGACTCTTTTTTGTTTTCCCTCCTGTATCAAATGCTTCCAAACAATGCCGCAACCAACTTTGGGTTGTTTTCCGTCTTGAATCGTTCCTTCCATTATTTAAAATATCAAACAACGTTAGTTCACAATATCATTAGTTCCCTGAATAGACCAAGTCAATATACTAATAACCCTAGTCAAAATACCTCCCTGCTCTTATTTTGAATCATAACCAATTGGGACATTGATAAAAATGGATGCAGTCATGAAGACACATGACGGGACACAAGGAACAAGTGACAGCAGCGACTCCATTTTTCAGTTGTACTTACAAGGTAAGATGGTTAACCAACGGGCCTTGACTCAACAGATCCAAATAAATAAAGTTCTTTGCTCATCCCTGCTAGACAGGATGCTGAAATTCATACAATTAGAGGTATACAAAGGAAAGGGCTCTGATTAAGAATTAGTCCTAATTGAACACTATAAAACCACCATCGTCATGTTTGCTGTTGCATAGGCCACATGAGGATAACTAAGCAGCCCATAAATGCTAGATAATGCCATACAACACTGACCAAGTGGCAACAAGCTCGGCTGATTAATCATATTAGGAAATGCTTCTTGAATGCTGTCAAAGCAAGGGAAGTCTCCCAGTCACCGAATCCACTGAAGATTTTGGTCCTTAAATAAATCCAATAACATGTAAAGCTATTCAATCAGAAAGCAGCAGATTATTTTTGACAAGCGGTAAAGAATAGGAGCAACTTTTAAAAACATCGGCACCAAATCCATGAGTTTAACATTCAATTGTTCAATTAATTGCAAAAAGTATTTAGATTTTCTTGCACATATTTTATCGTAAATGTCATGGACTCGTGGGAGTGGATCCTCTCAAGTGAGATTTTCACTTAAATTCCCTCATGTTAAAACTCTCACCATAAAATCTTTTCTCTTTTTTTTCTTATTTAATTTTTTTCTCTCTTAGTTTTAATCAAAGACTGATTTCACATGATCATAATGTCACATGAGATAATCCCTTTCTTACATGTTATACAAGCAACAAAAACAACTCTAGTACAAAGCAACAGGAAGGTTACCACTAACCAGGTCCAACAGCAAGAACAGTCTTTGATCCTGCCAAAACCTGAAGACATAAAAGCCCTGCCTTAGCAATATTACTAACAAACAACAACAATAAGAGGGTGTGAGGAGATTAAAGCCAACCCTTACTATTAACAACTTCACGATGTGTGTTACTAAGTACCAGCTCTATGCTAGATTTTTAAGGTGTTGTTGTTCTTGAATCTTTATTTTTAACGATATAGAAGTGTTACCTGTGTTCGTCCTGCGTCAGCAACAACAAAAGTAGGGAGGCCAATACTCTCAGCTGCTTCCTTCAGTTTATTCCTGATCAAAAGTTAAGTCATCAATGTAGGGCATTCTTCTGAACAAGAAGTCAAATTATAGAACAGAATACAATCTGTGTACATTTCTGGTTGATTCCTGCAAGTCACAACAATTTTGGCTTGGCCACACTGTTCCCATTGTCTCAGAAGAGACCGATCACTGCAAAAATACACAGTGGTGGTGGCGTTTATTACACCAAAAAGGATAACAAAGACTAATACATTGCTAGAATGAGCTTTACTATTAATGTTATAATAGCATTGCTATGGAGTATAGTAAAATTATTAGTATCGAATAATCATTATTTTAATGTTCAATATAAAACTTTTTAATACTAAACATGTAAAGTTCCCATTTGCCCTTGCTTTGCAGGTAACTGAAGTTATTTCCTTCAGTATAACCAACACTACAATATGATAAAAATGTAAACAAGTCCTCCCACCCCCTCACAAAACAACTGACAACAAAGTCACCCCCTGGATTATGTAAAATCATAACCAAAAAAGCCATTATTCAAAGCCTACAAAACTTGGCTTGAAATATGAAGGAGCCTTTAACCATGTTAAGCAATCTTTTAAACCATTATTTAAGCTATTTGTGGTCTTGTTTCTTAAAGAAGGAGTTGCTGGTGGGTGGATTAGGAGGAGGGCCACCGATTCAGAACTAGAAGCTATCTAAATGCTCTGAAATGAATATTCGTCGGAACAAAAGTACCTTTGCATTAATTCAGCATACATGCCAGTCGCAGCATCTACATGAAAATATGAACGAAAAGGCATAAACTAATAAATAAAAAAGGATGGGAAAAGGGAATAATAAGAAAGTTTGTAATGGCTGGAAAGAGATCCTTGACAAATTTGAGATAAAGAACATTTTAAAGTTAACAATAGTTGAATATCTTACGAGCACATTGAGATGCAATCTTTCCAGATTTCATCTTTAGGTCTTGCCGGACAACCAAAACCTGACACAAAATAGTTTATTAATGAAATAGAAATTTCTATACATAAAGTGGAAGATGTTTCTCACAATTATAATGAATGCATATTAATTTATTTATCCTGCCCATAAAATTTCTGAAACAAAAGAGGAGTTCGATTAAACTAAATATTGAATAATTACAAGCATGGGTACAGAAAGTTTTTGTACATTGACTGCTTCAGATTACTTAAAAAAAACGAAAAAGAAAATTAACAGAAGTAATAAACCCATTCCTGGGTTTTGTTCAGTGATTTCTGTTCTTTTAACTTTCTGAGCATGAAATAACATTTTGTTTCCTATCAGCTCATTTGATGAAAAAAAAATGCAGAAAAAAACTGTTTAGATATATATTGCATAATCTTAATCATAGGTTCATTAGGCAAACTTTCCTTCTAATTGAGAAATTAAAGACTGACAGTAAAGGCACCACGATCATGTATATCCTTCCAACAAACTAGAATGACTTGTTTACATAGTATCTGTTTGGTTTCACTTTGAGTTATCCAAAATCATGTTGAAATACCAACTAATGTCATTTTAGGTAAATGTTCACGTCTCATGCTAAAGAATTGATGCTGACACATAGTTGATACTGTGTTTAAGCAACTTTAGAGTTTTTAAGTTGGAGCTTTATCATTAATATGCTTCACTCCAAAATCAATTTTAACCAGAATCAATTTTGCAAACATTCAACGACAAAATTACAGGCATGGAATAACCACATACAGGTAAATGTCCCACAATATGACAGAATGGTAAATATGGTGAAAAGAACGAACCATTTTAAGTTCTTGATCAGCATTGCTTGAGACTGAGAGTTGCTGTTGAAGTTTGGTAGAAGAGGAATTTTTCTTGGACAAGTGACTTCTACTGGGTTTTGATAAATCTAACAACAACCCAAAAATGAAACCTATGACAACACCTGGAATAAAGTTCTCCGGCTTGAAACTTCCTCCTAACCATTCTCCTTTTTGCTTTTCTTGTTGCTGCGTTTAAATACAAAAATACCAATAGACATTCAAAGTAGACCAAATCTTATCTGAACACAAAATATATAATTGACATAGTTATAGGTGACGTTTGTGAAACCATTTGATAGAAAGACGAAAAAGAAAACATTTTGTATATCAATTACCAAATTTACATTAAAAAAACTGAATTTATTTAAATATTCAACTGTGCGGCTATAGTGAAAGAGGCCAAGAAGTGTTTGGTTCAGTTGTGGGAACAAAAACAGAGGAAAGAGAAGAGATATGGGAAGTGAAAGACATAACTAACCTGGTTACGAGATTGATTAGAATTTAGGATGGAAGGAAACATCGGGTGTTTGCAGAGAACGAAGAGGGAACATGAATTCGCAAAGGGTTAATTTTTTAAGTTGAAGATGGAACGATAGGGTGACCGGATATTGAGATTAAGAAAACAAGATTACGTTTTTTTTTAAATTATAGTATAAGATCTTTTTTTATAAGATTTATATAATCATTTTGTTTTTTAGTTTTTAAAAATAGTTTTTAAGTTTTTAAAAAAAAAAAAAACTTGTTTGATAAGTATTATTTAAAAACTATTTTGAAGATGTAAAAATGAAAAAAAGTTTATTTCGTTAATGAAAAACAAAGAATAATATATTCTGATTGTATTTTAAGTTTTAAAAAAAAGAAACGGAAAAGCAAAATTACTCTTGGTCTGGTTTTTAGTTTTTAAAGTCAACAAACATACTTGAATGAAGGGATTGTGGTTGAATATATGTCGGTGTAAAAATCTTTTTACATAAATGTTTTTTTTTATATATAGAAAAATGGTATTTGTTAGTATGATAGGAATTTCTCTATGCAGTTCCATAGTTTCTTTCTACACTTTTTTAATTTTTTTAAATAACAAAAATGTTCTATTTAAAAAAAATAAAAATTTAATTATCTCTCTCGCGCTTCTCTTGTAAAAAAATTTGCAAATATTTTTAGAAATTCAAATAGACTTATAGTAACTTGTAAATAAATTTATAATTTTTTTTATAAATTTAAATTGGTCTGTCCAAACTTATAAAAGAATTTGTAATTTTTTTTATAAGTCTCAACAATCACAAGATAACACGTGTGGAAGAAGTTACAAACTATATGGTATTCCACAAGCCTTATCCCCCCTTGCTTATTCCTCTCTTTGCTATGCACAACGCCTCTTGGTCATCATCTCCAACCAAATATATTTGCCAACCGGTTCACAGATGAAGCACTTGTCACCAAGATTCCCACTGAGCATTGAGTCATTTCTAGCACCCTACAGTTCAATGCCTTTACGCTCTTATCTTCCCATTCTACTTCTCTATCCATGCTCCATCTCTTATGAAATGGAAGACCTATTATGGATGCTACTTTGTTAAAGGCAAGGTTGCAAATATTAGACTACGTCGGATGATCCAAAACACTGCCACCCTACAGAGTAACGGAACAAAGATACCTATGGCTATCAGAGACACCAAGTTTGTTAAAACCTTTCTCCCCCCCCCCCTCCGCAAATACAGTGCGTGTGGATGTTACCACTGTATATAACACATCACTCACCAATGCTAAAGATAGTGCCAATTTCCCCAGTTCCGAGTTTTGGATTTAAAGGAGGTGCAGGATAGAATTCAGATTAGTGGTGTTTCAAGGAACAACAAAGAGAATAGGAGTTTTTTTTTTCATAAGGGTATTTTAGACTTTTTCTACACTTATGGAGGTGCAAAGAGAAGTTATGGACGTGTAGGGAGAAATTTTCTAATATGATAGTTTTATTTTAGAGGGATTAGAGCCTAATTTCTCCCTAGTCTCTTTTTTTTCTCCTTTAAGTAGATTGTGTCATTTCTTCATTCAGGTTTCTAATTGGGTCAATCTTTTTAACACATAGTAGATAAAGGAATTTGAATTAATATCTTTCATAATTTAAAGTAACACATACTCTTATGATAAAAAACTTATATGTCCTTCTTTTTATCTCTCCTGTTATTTTCCATTTTTTTACTCTCCGGTAATAGTTTGTCGGAAAGTAATAAGAGAGATAAAAAAAATAATAACTATACTAAAAATACAATACATTATAAAATTAAATTACTATACCAACAAAATAAGAAATTAAATTACTTTACTAAAAAATATGAGAAATTAAATAATTGTAATACATGTAATTAACTACACTAACCAAATATTTAATTAAATAACTATACTAAACACGTAATTTATTTAAGTAAATTAATATAATAAACATGTAATTATTATAATAAAAAATAATAAATTAAATAACTATACTAAAAATAATAAATTAAGTACAGTAAAAATTAATTAAATTACTATACTAATAAAATAAGAAATTAAATAACTATACTACATGTAATCAACTATACTAACCAAAAGATGAGAAGAAAGAGCAGGAATAGAAAATAAGGTGAGGAGAGAGGAGAGAGAGTGCGGGCAAAGAAAAATTATGTAAGGGAGAAATGAGAAAGAGAGAGAGAATCAGGGATAAAATAGAAATTTAGAGAATTTTTTAAAAAAGTAAGTATTAATCCAAATAAGAAATAGTGGTAATTGAAATTCCCCATAGTTAAACGTGCCATTCTAGAATGGGTTTTGTAATGGCTAGATCATAAATGTATAAAAAGGGGTTTAACTTTATTTTTTATACATATTATTAATTATATGTATAAATTACAAATAAATTTTCATTAAAAAATGTTAATAATTATTTTTTTACCTAGTTGTGACATTAATTGATTCGTGGTGGAGGACCAGGTAGCCAAATCACAGATGAATCATGGCTAGCGCTTAGATTGCTATGGTTTAGTAGAAATAGTTGCACTTGTTTTTTTTTTTTTTTCTAGTGGTAAATGTTCAATCCAATATTATTAATTCAATCTTTATTAATTAATTATTTACTAGCTATATTTTTATTAATTTTATTATTACTTCCTTTATGTAGGAATAATTTATTCTACTTAATTTAAATATTTTTCTTACAATTATTTTAATTTTATCTTTTATATTCTAATAATATTAATGTCAAAAACTAAAATGGATTTAAAATTATAAATACTAAGAATAAAAAAATTATTTTACATAAAAATAATAAATGATTATTTTTTTTCATAATTTATGCAATCTATGCAAAGTGAATTAAAGGGACACCATGGGTACTCATTTAGGGTTATTTTGAGTTTTTGGTTTTGAAATTTATTTAAAAATAAAAAAATAGTTTTAATTTTGTTTTTAGTTATTTTAAAATAATTTTATCTAATTTCAAAAATAATAAAATTTCATTGTTATATTTTTGTTTCTTTTTTTTTTATTCTACTTCATTGATTGATGTCACCATCCACCATCACCTCCAATTAATGATTGTTGACCGTCACATCTAATCATCGACCATTAGTATTCATTTCTGACCATTGATCATCAATCACCACCTCTAACTGTTGATCATCAACCATCACCTTTGACTGTCGATCATCATACACAATTTTTTTATTAGCATTTACTAGTCTCCACCTTCAACCATCGATCACCAGTTGATACCTTTGATCACTAGTCAGTGGTGGCCACCTCTAAACATTAGTCATTGACTACTAGACTACTAGTCACCGTCCTCCACCTCTAATCATCAATCACTGGTTACCAAATTCGACCATTTGTAACATATAGCTAGAGCTGGACATGCAAGTAACTTGACTCATGAAACCCACAACCGACAAACTCGACCCATGAAACTCGCAAGCTAAACAAATTCATTATATTTAAGCTTATATCCGCTCCATAAAGCTTGCAGAGGCCCTTAGGCAACCCACATTAAAGCATAAAAAAACTTATTTTAAAACATTTATCTCAAATTAAATTATTATCAAAATTTTAATATATATATATATATATATATAAATATATATATATATATATATTTATATATAAAAAGTTACCAAATAATAGATTAAAAGATAGTAATGAAGAATATTTTTCACTTAATACTTAAATCTTAAATGTCATTTCAAGCATAATATCAATTCTCAAATATAAAATAAAATAGTTCAAATTTAAAATGCACACAAAATAGAATATAAATGCTAAATTATAATTTGTGTGCTCAATTTATCCAATTGTTAACATTTTGTCCCCTTATTTTTAATTGCTTACATTTTGTCCCTTCATTTTATAATTTGATAACATTTGAATCATCCTTTAGATAATAATCATTAAATGTTATTAATGTTGACTTCCTACATGACTTGATTAAATGATTTCTATGTGGACACATGGGTAAAAAATTTATTTTTTGCATAAAAATATGGGAACAAGTTCATTCTTTTTTCTAGAATTAGACTTTTGAGTCTATTTTTTTCCTTTAAAACTAAAGTTTCAGGTTTTTTCACCTTATGTCGACGTGGGAAATTTAATCAAGTCACGTGAAAAGTTAATGTTAATAGTTTAATAGTTACAATTATCTTCTAATGAATGATTCAAATGTCATCAATTATAAAATAGAGTACAAAATGTTTGCAATTGAATAAATTAAGGGATATGAATTATAATTTAGGCAAATATAAATGCACTGAAAAATAAAATCTCAAGTCATAATTTTTAAATGTTATCATAAAAGTATTTAGTTTTTTTCTTTTTATTTGCAACACCCTTTTTTATAAGTAATATATTGTTTAATTAAAAAGTTAACTATACAGAGACTCGTGGGTTAACCCATTAAACTTAGGAGTTTTAGGTTGAACCTAAAAAACATGCATATCTAAATGAGTCCAAAATTTAGTACTCACATACCATGTGATTTGTAGGTTTTGCAGGTAGTTTGCGGGTTTGAACTCAAATGCCTATCTCTACCAATCGCCACCTTCTATTGTCAGTCATCCACCGCCACCTTTGACCGTCGGTCACCGGTCTTCACCTCTCAATATTGATCATTAGCCGTCAATCTTTAGTCTCAAGGAGGAAAAATTCAAGTGAGGCTAAGATTTGTCAACAATATTTTAAATTTAAAAATCCAAACAACGTTGTTTTTATAAATTTGAAAACTGAAAAAATCACCCCTAATATAACATAATATTTTCATATTTTATACTACCAACAAACACTTGTTTTATTCTTATTCTATTTTTGGGTGTGATTTTGGGGAGGGTGTTAGCGTGAGGGAAGGATTGTTGAATACAGGAAAGAAAAATAATAAAATTTACTATTTTTGTTATATTTGTATTATTTTTAATAGTTAAAAAGAATTACGAATATTTTTACCTTTCAGGTGTTTTATCTAAATTACTTTCACTTCTAGCTATGAGAGAGAGATTGTTAACAAAACAATACTTAATTGCAACACTTACTAAATGTTGTTATTAATAGAAGGACTAACATATAGATAGAAATTTCAGACTTGAATGTCTCTAAAAGTATTTTAAGAACTCAATTGTCACTGCATAAATATTTCGAGGACCAAAATAATATTTTAAATAAACAAAAAAAAATATGAAATTTAGGACCATGAACGCATTGCTAAGAGTAAATAGCAGAAAAAATGTAAAAAAAAGAAAAAAAATAGGAAGAATGAGTAAAGAGAAGATAAAGATTGTAAATTTGAATTTCTATATTAACAAAACTAACGCACAACTAATATTTGTTTATAAAAAATTATACCATATTACATATGCAATGAAAATGTTATGTTATTAGTGTACAATTAAAAACTAAGCAAAGACTAGGCTTTTGTACTGCCCAAGCAACTAGCATTACGCCTCCATCACAAATATGACCATCAACCATATTGTCTTTATCCTTGCATGTGGAAATATAGACGGACTTGTCTATTATGAAGCATTGCAACCACAAGTGACTTTGATGCCACAATGTTAATATGGTTTAGTTTTGTTGAGGTTGTACACACGTGTGTGTGAAGTTTAAGTCCAGGTAGTTGGTTAAAATGATCATATCTTTAGCAAATAAGTTGTTAGTGGTTTAGTCAATATTTCCCTGTTATTATTCCTATAATTTTGTCTTTCTGTTGGTAGTGGGATTCCTAATTTCTGGCAATCAATTGTTTGCATTTGCCTATTTAAAGGCATCAATTAGTGAATAATAGAATGCAACATTTCACTATAATTCTCTACTATTTCCTTACCTCCAACTCTTTCCTCTATAGAAGTAATTAATACATTGCAGCAACAATTTTTATTTGTTTTTAAGAGTGCTATAAGAGCCACTCCAAACAAAGTGATTGCATCGACAACTTTGTTCAACCATCCATTCCTTGCTTTGATGGACACTATGATCACTGGAGTATGTTGATGGAGAACTTCTTAAGGTCCAAAGAGTATTGATACATTGTTTCTTAGGTAATTGAGGAATCAACAAATGACACAACAATAACAAAGGCTCATAAAAGGGAAATAGAAAGGTTAAGCTTGAAAGATTTAAAGAAAAAAATTATCTTTCCCAAGCAATTGATTGTTCAATCTTAGAAACCATCCTTTGTAAATGTAATGCCCCTGATTCTTAACTAAAAGTTTTTATAAAAAAATATGAGAGATTTTTAAATTTTGATCTTACATAAAGAACCATAATCTTCTTGTAACATTGTGAGTCAAAATATAATTTACTACAAGTTTCATTTAAAATATGAATACATTAGTCGTTATAGTTACCCTTTTAAAAGTCCTAACTTAGAGTAGTGGACTCCTTACAAACCTAAAATTACCTGAACATCAAAATAGTATGAATTCTGCAACATTTCATGCGGGTCAAATTCATCCTCTATTCGTACAATGAACATATATGGAAAGAAACACCTGAAAGGAAACACATGAAAGGAGTGGGATTTTCATAAACCATCAACATTAATCTTAATAAACTTAACTAACAATAGGGGCCTAAGATTTAACCTATGACTTAATCTCTTTTGTCTCAATATATGAACTCAACCTAACTCATCTCAATGATTGATTCAATCCCACTTGACTCTATGTATGGATCCATAATCAATCCATGATGATTCACCCTAATAATCAAGAATTTGTTTGGGAAGTGATTGGTAACTGTACCTCTTTCTCTAGTTTGGTACAATAATTTTCTCGAGAGAAGCGAGTCATTTGCCTGTAAAATAATTTTGGTTATCTTGTTAGTTACAACATTTTAGCCCCCGATCACTCATAACATTCTAGGTCCCAACTAGTCACAACATTGTAGTCCTCAACCATTCAGGCATTTTTTTATTCCGAGAAGGATATACTTACCAATCTTGAAATGTTGAGCATTTATGAAAGATTTTAAATCTATGAATATTCTAGCCCAAGCGCCAACATTAACCAACCTGGATATTCATCTATTTAAAATCATCCTAGGATCCAACAGATCATTGCCTTTCATCTTGCAATGTATCAAGTTATGACTTCCCAAAACATGACACTCGTGTACCTACATGGTATTCTTACAAGGGAACCTAGGACTATACTAAGTTCATTTCACAACATTTTAACCCAGTTTCAAAAGTCACTAAACTTAGCAATCATTAATCATGTAGTATTTATATTTCAATAATCATTCACAAAATCATTTATGAATCATCCTCAAAGAACTATAAGTTCATAATAGATATATAAATTAATTTCTCATCTCCAATTTCTATTTCATGGATAATAATTAATAATAACAATGGTCATAACATTAATACATTTAATACTAAAAGACATCTTTCTGATATGGAAGATCATGTTAGACTGAACCATAAAGCATACTTAGATTGCCTTTTATGCTTTTAAGAATTATCATATTTATAATGAAAATTTCTTAACTAAACTTTACACACCATTCTTTGAATATTTTATAAGATATAAATATATTTTACCATGAATATTCAACATATAACTAATAATCTTTTGAACATAATATACACATATAAAATTATAAGATAGTTATTAATAATTCCAAGAGTAGTGATTTTTATTAAATCAAAGTTGTAGAAACCAAAATTTATCATAATTTAATTTGTGATGGAGAGTAATAAAATAAGATTCAAAGCAAAACTTGAAATAAATAATATCAATGAACTAGAATGTATTATATGAAAATAATATGATAAAATAATTTTATCAAGATCGATCAAATATAAAAAATTCTAAAAAAATAAGTTGAATGATAGAATAATTGATAAATAATAACAGAAAACCCTACTATGATATCTAAAAAATAACTTAGATAATAATAGCAAGAGTCAAACTGTAATATCTGAAAATAATAAATAAAGAACCAAAAGTAATATTTGAAAATAATAAATAAAGGACCAAAAGTAATATATGGAACAAAATAAATAAAGGACCAAAAGTAATATCTAGAAATAATAAACAAAAGACCATAAGTAATATCTAGAGAAAATATACAAAGGACTAGAAGTTATATTTGAAGATAATAAATAAATGACCAAAAGTAATATTTGGAGAATATTAATAAATGACTAGAAGTAATATATAGAGAATATTAATAAAGGACAAGAACTAATATCTAGAGAATATAAAGGAGGAGAAGCAATATCTGGAGAATAATAATAAAGAATAATAAGTAATATCTAGAGATAATAAATAAAGTACCAAAAGCAATATCTACAGAATGATAATAAATGATCAGAAATAATATCTTAAAAAATAAAAGTTAGAATATATAGTTAGATGTTACTAAGCAATCAACTAAGCATCTGAAAATCGAGGTAAGAACAATTAGTATATTAATGGATAACCAAAACTTAGTTTTACAAATAATAATCATCATAAGTGCAATAAAAATATATAAGTCTATTAAGATTAAAACTACAAAGGTTTATAAATTTTGCTTCTCCCCTTACCTTAGTAAGAGTTTGATGAAGAGTGGTGAACAACCATTGAATCCTAATCCTAGCCTTCAAGGAATTTGTTTTTCCCCCAATCCACCTATGGCTTCCCCTTATTTATAGTAAAAAATTGGGTTTGTTCGCTGAACAAAATTACGCTCGTTAAGTGAAAGTAGGCGCAAATAGTTTTCGTTAAGCAACAAAGCTTTTGCTTAGCGATGGTCAATAGATTTAGTTAATTTTGTTTCTCTTCACTTAGCCATGGAAGCTTTGTGATGTGTATAACTGCAAGTGTACAGTGTCATCAAGTAATAAAAATAATCGTTCTTCCATAGGAACTGTGTGTTTGGTAAGAATAATTGTTTATAATTTTGTTTAATTTTATAAATAATTTAAATTAATAGAAGAAAATTCATATTCTATAACTAATATTAATAAAAATAAAAATAAAGTCAACACTAAAATTAGAATAAGATAACAATTTTTAAGAAAATGGTAACTGGAATGAAAGACAACTTTTTTAATATATTGAAAAGATAGCAAATAACTAATAAAATAAAGAAAGAATAATTCAAGGATTGAAAATTCAAACATTAGCAAATTTTTAGGATTAGGGATCCACTTGGTATATAAGTTTGATTATCTTTTATGCTCTTACTGGTTCTCTATGAAAGTGAATTAACCTAAGATAACTTTCATCCTCTTTCAAGGTACGAAGGTGTATCTAATTGAATTAACTTTACTTTCGTGGTAACTATGTTTAATTAAACTCATTAAGTTCCTTATTAATTCATTGAGTCCTCGAAGGGTTAAACCTACTTTTGTTATTTAATTCCTAAGTTCTTTCCCAGAGTTCTGATAATTAAGTTCACTTTTCGGTCATTCTCAAATTATCTATTACTACAAAAACGATGATCAAGCGTATTGCATCGGTAAAATCAAGAGAAACCAATATAAGAACAATAAAAATATTTAATTCATCATGAATAGAGAGAAGGATTAAACCCTAATCCCAGAATAAAAAGTCTATTCACACATGTTCATAACTATAAAAAACAAAGAAATAAAATCTATCAAACCTGGAATTAAAGAGTGAGAAAAGGGGAAAGGAGAAACTTCAAGTCTTGCTCTCTATGCTGTCTTTGATCGAAAAACTCAGAACCCCCAGTTTCAAATAGAAACCCTTTATTTAAACTAATGAGTTTTTTATGTCTAAACCCAAAAATGTCATAACAACAGAGCAATTAAACTTATTACACAAAGGAGTGCATACTTTTACACGGGAGTACAATTTTTCATTAATTAACTCATCATTCATTTTTTTCTTATGAATTTCCTCTAGAGCTCCAAGCTTCACTCCAATGCTCCAAATCAGTCCAGAAGTGCATTAATATCTAGCAAATTATATCCTAAACACAAAAAAACACTAAAAGTATAACAAATTCTAAAATATAATTAAAAACACCTAAAATGAAAATATTAAGCCTAAATAACATAAAAATAAATAAAATTATAATTAAAATAAAACCTAAAAATAAATAAAATGTGATGCATCAAACAACCCCAAACTTAGAATTTTGCTTATCCTCAAGCAATAACTGTGGCTCAGAGTAAAATAGAGATCACCAAAGCACGACATAGAAAATGATAAGCAAATGCAATGGAAAATAGTCATGTGGATGAAATCTCAATCAAGTCCAATTAGAGGTAGTTCTCCCAAAAGTATGCTCGAAATGATGGATTCACTCAACTCAAAAATCTCAAGTGTTTGGGGTAAAGACAATTTCTCTCATTTTCCTCAAAGAAAAGTATCTTACCATAGGCTTGTTGAGAAACCTTATCTCCACTTTTATGCTCCTTCAACAAGATAAATCACAAGATCTTTTGTTGGGATGTAATGTGGCCAAGGTGAAATTGTAGGTGGAAAACAAGAAAGAAAAAGGAAATACACAATTTGGCTATAAATCAATCTTAGTGCTCATTATAAAATACATCATGTAACAAGAAAGAAATGTTAATTTGTTGCATCTGCTACTATATCCACTTGGTATAATCCTTCCTTTTTCTTTTCTCTTTGTTTTTTTTATTTTATATTCTTTACTTCCTCTCTTTTTTTTTTCTTTTTTCTTTGTTTTTTTTGGAATCTTAACTCACACTCAGTTTATAAATTATTTTTTTCTTTTTTTTCCAAATATCAATGCTTACATATTATTAACCACTATGAAAAACAATTATTACACATTAACACTTCACACACAAATTGCCACATGTACTTATAATAAGGCACTAAGATAAATCAAAACATTGATATATAAACACCAAGAAAGTTTAAAGTGTTTGGCTCAATGGGGCAACTAATGGGCAAAGTGTTTCACAAGGTCAGTGGTTTGAAAGAAAAATCCTAATTGTCTTTATCATATTTATTTTAATTGAAAGAGAGCAAGTTTCAATCATGACTTCAAAACAAGTTCTAGAAAATTAGAGGAAATCACACTCAAGAAATAATTATTTTTTTTAGGGTTAGAATGTACCTTTATGTGGCTCAAAACTTACATATAGTATTAAATTCACCCTAAGCATGATCTTAGAGAGAACAATGCTAATTCTACAACTTGCTAAGAGATCCACCAATACAATGAACTATTGCAAATCTTTAAGAACAACAATAGTCCTATTTAATGACTCTAACAACGAGACAAAATTGGGATTGTTGATAAATGATAATTGCAAAAATAAAATAAAATAAAAATTAAAAATAAGAAAAAATAAAATAAAATGCTTAAAACAAGATAAAATAGACTAAAACCAAAACCCTAAGCAACCCTAAACTTAAAGTTACATTGTCCCCAATGTAATTCTAAGAGTAAGGGAATGAAACAGAAAGATGGAACCTATCATGGGTGAGGATAACGACTAAGAGACTCATGGATATGAATATTATAAATATCTTCCCACAAAAATGTGTGGTGTTGAATATCTCAATAAAGAATGAAGAAATGGTAGCAATTGAGCAGAACAATAATTAGGCACTGACTAATCTTCTTGAAGGGCATAAAAAAATTGGTGTGAAGTGGGTTTACAAGACAAAAACTAAAGGAAAACGGTGAGGTTGACAAATTCAAGGCCCGTTTAGCAGTTAAAGTCTATGAGCAGCAATATCATGTTGATTATATAGAGATGTTTGCTCTTGTTGCTTGTCATGATACAATCAGGTTGTGATTCATGGTCCGTTTTCCAATGAGATGTGAAATCGACATTTCTACATGGTGATTTGAAAGAACAACTATTTGTTGATCAGCCTCCTAGATATGTGAAGCATGAGAACAAGCACAAGGTATATAAGTCAAAGAAGGCTTTGTATGGATTGAAGAAAGCCTCAAGGGATTGGTATAGTTGCATCGAAGCTTACTTTCTAAAAGAATGTTTTCAACAGTGTCTATGTGAACATACACCTTTTACCAAGGTTTGAGATAGAGATGAGATGATTATTGTTTACTTATATGTTGATGATCTTATTTTTACTTGGAGTGATGTTGCCATGCTTAACAAATTCAGGAAGTCTATGATGGTTGAATTTGATATGATTGATCTTGGCATGCTTCATTATCTTTTGGGTATTGAAGTAGTGTAATCCATTACTAGAATTGTTATTTCTCAAAAGAAATATATGCAAGATATTTTAGACAAGTTTCAAATGAAGAATTGCAACTCAGTTTGCAGACCTACTAAAGTAGGCATGAAGCTTATTCAAGATCCTGAAGGGAGGAAAATTGATATCACCATCTATAAGCAATTGGTGGGAAGTTTGATGTATTTGACTACAACAAGACCAAACATTATGCATGTTGTAAGTCTCATTAGCAGGTTCATGGAGTGCCCAAAGGAAATTCATCTACTAGTTATGGTATGCTTTATAAAAAGGGTGAACAAACATATTTGTTTGGCTTTATAGGCAATGATTATGCTGGTGATCCAAATGATAGAAAGAGTACGTCCGGTTATGCATTTATGTTGGGCTCAGGGGCTATTTCGTGGTCTTCAAAGAAACAACAAATTGTCACTTTATCTATAGTTGAAGCAGAGTTTGTGTCTACAATAACATATGCCTCTCAAGTTGTTTGGTTAAGGAAAATACTTGAAGAACTACACTTATTACAAGCAAGTAGCAACAACAATTTTCTGTGCTAATAATTCAACAATCAAACTTTCTAAGAATCCTATGTTACATGGACGAAGCAAGCATATAAATGTAAAGTACCATTATTTGAGGGATCTCATAAATAGTGGAGTCGTTAATTTGATTTACTGTAGAAGTGAGGATCAAGTTGTTGATATTTTCACTCAGCCTTTAAAGAAAGTTGCATTTTAGAAGTTAAGAAGCTTGCTTGGTGTTTGCACTTTGAAAGATCCATCAGTTTGAAATTGTAATCTGTTAAACAAAATATTTGAAAATATTTTGGTTTAAGGGAGAACTTGTTAAGGTTGTACACACATGTGCATGTGAAGTTTAAGTCAAAGTAGTTGGTTAAAAATATCATATCTTTAACAAATAAATTGTTAATTGTTTAGTCAATATTTCCTTGTTATTATCCTTATAATTTCATTTTTGTACTGGTTGTGGGATTCCTAATTTCTAGCAATTAGCTGCTTGTATTTGCCTATTTAAAGGCATTGATGAGTGAATAATAGAATGCAGTAGTTTACTATAATTCTTTACTATTTTCTTACCTTTATCTCTTTCCTCTATAGAAGTAATACATTGCAGCAACAATTTTTTATTTGTTTTTAACAAGTTTAACTTGATAACGATGAAGATGGAGAAGAAAGACATTTTTAATGGAGAAGAAAGACATTTTTATTTAATAAAGATTGTTGTAAATGTTAATAATAATTTTAAGAAGAATTTTTTAGAGTGAAAAAATGTGAATGTAACAAGTCATTAACAAAGGAAGTGTTTCCTTGGTTAAACACAAAGTGAAGAGAGGAAAGCTATGTAGGTCAATGAGACGAAAGGTATTATCTTTGAAAGAAAACAAAATATTAATTATCAACATCTTTTATTTTTCACTCAAAACATACTTGAAAAAAAAAATAGTCATCTTAAAATTGTCCTTGTTTATAAAAGACAAGTCATGATGTATAAATAACTTTGTAATTGTAACTTCACAAAAAAAAGATACATTGTAATTATAATTACTTTAATTTATAATTTTTTAGATACTTTTCGCTAAAGATTATCATTCAAGTAACTCGACATGCAAAACTCAGTTCTTGAAACCTACTTTCTAAATGATTTCATTATATTCAAATATGGAAAGCTTGTGGTAGCCCATGGAACAACCCATATATAAACATAAAAAAGAATTCATTTTAAAACAAATGTGTTTCCATTTAAATTATTATAAAATATTTAATAGATATCTAAAGTCATCATATAATGGATTACAAGATAAAAATATTTAAACAAAATAAAATTATTTATTACTTAATATAATTAAACCTTAAATGTCATTAGAAATATAATTTTAATTCTCAAATATCAAATGAAATAGTTCAAATTTAAAATATAAATTTAATAAATGCACTAAAAAATAAAATCTCAAATCTTAATTCATAAATTTTATAACAAAAACACTTAATATTTTCCCTTTGCACGTGTATGGCCTCTCAATTTTTTATAAAAAATATAATTTTGTATTAAAAAGTTAATCATGTGGGAGCAAATTGGTGAAGCCTATAAAATTTGCATGTCTAAGTAAGCCAAAAAGCTTAAAACTTAGATACTATGGAAATTGGGGTTTCGCAAGTACTCAAAATCTAATTAGTACTCAAAAGTCTATATGTCTAAATAAGTTTAAGACTAAACATAAAAAACTTACACTACAAATATTGTGGATAAAACTTATAAAAATATATGCATATACATAATATAAAAGGATATCCGCCATCCAAAAACCTGAAGTATTAAAATAATACAAATATTTTTATAAAAAATACCTAATAAATTTTGAAAGAATAACGAATTTTTGCCATCCTGATCCATTATCATTCCTAAACATAACTTAAGAATAAATAAATGTAATTTGCTGGTTTGAAAATTGAAATGCGTGTATAAATTCTAATTCAGAGGACTACAGATTTATCCATTTAACAATGAGTAGAGGTTTCATAGAAAAACCGATGAGCAGTATTTGATTTTGATTATTTTCAAGCACTGTTATGCGTGGGAAATGAACGGCCTGGACCATAAAAAAACGGTGCAATGAGATGTGCAGTAAGACGCATGATGTATGTGTAGAGTGCTGCATAAGGGTTTTCATTGTTCCGTATTCCCATACTATTAAACGTTTCTCTCTTCCTGTCTCGCTTCATATTTTTTCCTTTGCTGTGTGAGTGTGATCAATGGCCATAAAGAACTCCTTGCAAGGTTGGTTCTATCATTCGTCATTTTGTGGTTTGTCTGACATTATACATTTTATGCCCTTATAATTAATGGTATCGGTTATTATTGACGCAAAGTTCTTCAAATGTTAGGTTGCACAAATTCAACTAGGTTTCACGTCCTGAGAATATGCAAAACCCACTTTGCTTGTTGTTGCTAACAATGCTACTGTTCTTTACAGTTTCGGTTTTCTCTAACCCTCTTGCTTTTCTTTTCTTAACTACTTTCATCTGTGTTTTATTTCTGTTTTCAAAATACAACTAAACAACGTTGTTTTTGTTTAAACAACTGGTGTAGGGTGCTGCAAGTCACTCAAAACGGCGTGAAAGCGAGGGAGATGTCAAACAAGATGAAAATGATAAAGAATCTCTCATTAATTTGTTTCTCTTTTTTGGTTTTTGAAACGCTTGTTTTAGAAGTGATTTTCAAAACTTAATTATTTTGGATGACAAATTGATTGTTCAGTAATCTAGAGATATTTTGAAAATAGTTTCTAAGACTAAAAAAGTAAGAATATAGAATGCAACATGTCCTAATTTTTGTATCTTAAAAAAGGTCTAGTTTTTGTTTGTGGATATTATTATTCTCATTGTTTTGTTTTGTTTTTCAATTTCATTGTTGGTAGTGTCATTTACGATGGTATTTAACGCAAAGAGTAATGATCTTGCCCTGCACCTTAACTGATAAGGTCCAAAACCAGTAGTCTACTTAATCCCTTTTAACTATTTTCTAACTATGTAAAGTTCCGACTTTTGGTAGTGATATTCTTGATTTTAGTTATATCGAAATAATGTCTCTATAGTGGGAATTCAGAATTGGGGTATTGACCTCCACCGATGGCGAGATTGTGATGTTGCAATTGAGGATCCGAAGCAGAATATTGTAACGTCGTCGATTGACGTGGCAAAGCTCTGGAGCATTGACCTCCACCCATGCGTGCTCGGCCCACCGAAGTATTGTCACGCAAACTTCACTTACTACTTCACACACCGCTTTTGGTCTAACCCTAGCTACGCAGCATCGTTTAAGGGACGCGACCTACATCCTGGTCCGACGAGTTTGCTTCACTAGAGCGACAAGGGAAAACCCTGGCTCCGAATGGATTCAAAGAAACCATGTCCGTTAGATAGTCTCTGAGCGTCGTACGATCTTTTTCACCATTCTCCGTCACCGCCATTCAGATCTACACCGACACCGACACCGAGTAGGTTTCGATTGAAAGGCTCCACAACCGGATTTCAATGCCTATATTCAATTCTTCCATGTTTTCTCTTGCACACCAACTATTTAGTGATTTGTTTCATTATTGATTTGAAAAGTATTTTGGTTTGGCACAAATTTGGTTGATAATAATGGTTTCAGTTAGTGTTCACAAGTGTTTGGTCTTAATCTCTTTAAAGATAGCTTAATCTCTTTGAAGATAGCTTACAGCTTCTGTCTATGGTGGTTAAGCGTTGTATTGAACTTCTGTTGCTGATGGTTAAGCATTTTCTAGATTTTTAGTTTCTACCCTATAGTGGTTAAGCATTTTATTGAATTGTGCTTCTTATCAAGTGATTAAACTTTGAAGAATAGTTTCTGCTTGGTAGTTAAGCTTTAGTTTCTTATTGTATTTGTAATTTGGATTCTCTTGATTCTATTTTTTATGTATTTTTCATTCTGTTACATTGTATTTTCCTCTATTTTATATTGTATTACTTATTTCAAGTTAAAAATGCTAAATAACATTTCTAACTTATGGGACATATTAGAGATAGAGGATAATAGAGGTATAGAATTTTTTATATAAGTTACATTATACTATGTAAAATTTGAGTTACTCATTTAAGTAACATCCATTTTTTAGTTCTATTCATTTTCTCTCGTTCTATTCTCTAACAACTTTCTGTTAGATATTTTTACTCTCTTCTTTCTCTTGATCCGTGACTTTTGACACACGTTTTCTTTTCATTGCTCTTGACACTTATTCACACATTATCTATATCAATAATATATCCAAATTCTTACCACTTAATCATGGGCGATATCGCCTCTTACAAAACTTATAAATACACCTTCTTACACATAAATTGACACTCCCTAAACTTGATTTTCTAGTCTAGTATCCTCTTGATGGAGTTTACTTGGATTCGATAACAATCCTTTATAAATAATCTTATATCATTACCTCTAGGTCTTCTAGAATAGCATTTGAAATAGAATCCGTTCATCTAATATTGGAGCTAAGTTAGAATTTGTCCATCAGCAGTTCCAAATTAGATTTCCTGGACTGTTCTGCCTCACACTCGAGATGTTTTTGCCTTTTAGCTTTATATGAGTGTTTTCATCACTGGTTGCAGATTTGCATTCGTGATCTTGCAACTAGGCAACATTTTTGTTTAAGATCCATGATATGCGGCTTTATCTATTCTGCTTCATGCCTATATATGTTTTCCTCAAAAATTTTACTTTTGTTTTTACAGTCTCAAGCTCAGGCAACACTTTTGCATCATCAACCACTTGGACCTTGAATCTCCGATTCTCATATTGTAAGGTATCAACCTTCGGAATTGGAAGTCTTGGCTTCCATTACTTCAATCTATTTTGGATCTCTATTTTTTATATTTGATATACGCTTCATTAATCATCATGTAATTTTTATCTGTGAGAGTACTAATATCTACCATGCTTGAAATTGGGTTTCTCAGTAACTTATGAAGAATGTTTACATTGTGATATTATTTATGTCTCCATTCTGGTTAGGACTGTACGTCCTTATATCTGTCATCTGGATTAGAAAATATATCCATATTATATGATAATTCACTTTATCTATCTATATTTTAAAAATAATGAGTTATAATTGAATGAATATGTAACATTCTTCTTAGAATTGGATAAAAATGTACCAAAAATCATATTACTTGCTTATAAACTCTTCTGTATCATTTGTTATTGTATATGTCTTTCTTTATAATATGTTATTTAGTTTCAAAAGATATTTATAAAGATAACTTTTTATATTAAAAATTATTAAATATTCTCGTATTATTACGAGATTCATAATTCCAATCAATAAACATACAAATAATACAAAAATTACTTTTTCATTAGATTCTCTTTCTTTCTTTTTCATTTTCTTTTCTATTACATCATTTATTATATTTATTTTCCTTTTTTTTATTATTAAAAAACTTGTCTGCCTTAGTGTTTTTTTTAGATAGATCTTTTGTATTACGGATTTTACATTTCTTTCATTTTTACAAAGAATGTTATATTAAGAGGGATGCATACGTCCAGAAAGAAAATTGCCCGACTCATACCAAGTGCGTAGAAGGAACAAGTTTCCAGTAGCAGTTTCACAGTTTCACTGGCATGTTAATATTTCTAATAACTTACCAATCTAATTCTGTCTTCTATCAGTTATACAAGTAAATATTCATATTATAGTGTCTGAAGTAAAAATTCTTGAATTTTAAGGTGTATTTTTTTTATCAAAACTCTTATGTCGAATCTTGAAGAATAATAATTTAAACGACAAGGAATTTTTAAGAAACTACAAAGAAAAAGTATTTATTGGAACCCCGAACCCATTAAAATTGTGTTCACCTATCATTTTGAAAGAATTTACATAATTTCTATTAAAAAAATTATAACTCTTAATGCCGGAAAGATTAAATTTAAAATGAAAGGATGTGAGGTGTACAAATTTTTAAGTTGAACCATATATCTTCTACATTATGATATTTTTATTAGATTATCATGTTAGGATTAGGGAACACTTCATCATTGCAGTGAAACCTAAGGGATATATCTACCAGAAATTAGTCTAGAGATTCAGAACTAAGAAGAGAAAAGAGGAAATTCTTTTTTTAAGGTTAACACTTATACATTGTTACTGTATACGAGTTGATAATTTCAATTTATGTTCATAAATTTTAAAGTATTAATTAATAAATTTAATAAATTTATTATATATAAAAAGTTGTAATTATATGTTAATACGGTGCAATCTGGGCATAAAGTGCTTAAATACTCTCAAGTTATTTCCAATTTTAACCCCTCATCTCCGGATTCTATATTATCTCATCTAAAATTCTTAGTGTGTACTGCAAAACAACAATGAAAAATAGATTAAAAAAAAAAGCGTCTTTTGGGATACAATGAAGCAAACAAGAAGAAAAATACTAAACATGCAGTTGTTTTTTGTTTTTTTTGTCTCATTACATCCAATTTTTACTTGTCTGTATGACAACTGAAAAATATAATATGATGGGTATGATTGGCGAAATAAGAAAGTGTGCATTGTAGGTTTTTGGGTGCATATAGCGTGGTGCATGGTTTAGCTTTAGCACCATTGGAGGGATAAAAGGGAAGTTGGGAAGCAAAGGTTTGGAATTGTAGAGCTTAGAAAATACCCTGGCCCATCTTCCATTCTTATTCCTTCACGTGTCCCCAAAAAGTAGAGAAGGAATCCAAACCACGTTCCACCTACATATTCTCCTTAATCCTAGATTGTTATTGTTATTCAACTACCAACCAGCACCCCCCAATGGAATCCCATTCCAATTCAAACCATGAGCCTCGGTTCAAACCCATTTCAGACAGAATAGTTCGTGCCCTCCGCCACCGTCTCTGGCTCCTCCACCGTTCCGGCTCCAGCTTCTTCATATTCGGAGCCACCGGAAACGTGTACACGGTGACCCTATCGAACACACCCTCATGCAGCTGCCCAGACCGTACGAGGCCATGCAAGCACATCCTCTTCGTTTACATCCGAGTGTTGGGTGTGTCCCTTGATGACGTGTGTCTAAGGAGGAGGAGCCTCCGTCCCTGCCAGCTCCAACGCCTGCTGGGCACCCCCTCATTGCCGGAGGCGGTGGCCGGGGGCACTCTGCGGCAGCGCTTCCACCAGCTCTTCGGAGGGCCAACCAGGCAACAGATAGAAATAGAGGTTGGTGCGTCGTGCCCTGTTTGCCTTGAGGAAATGGAGAAGCAGCAGAACCTGGTGGCCTGTGGCACGTGTCGTAACCCCATTCATGAAGAGTGCTTGATGCGTTGGAAGAGAAGCAGCGGTAGAAGAAGTGCTAGTTGTGTCATTTGTAGAGCCAGGTGGAGGGATAGGGTGGACCAGCACAATTATCTCAATCTCTCTGCTTATGTTAATGAAGATCTCTGCACACCCTCACTTTAATGTACATAATGTTTTTTTTTCCTCTTTCCCTTTCCCTTTTTACTTTTAATTAGCAGTTACCATCTACCCTCTTGATTTATTTTAATGATGCCTTCGCTCGCTTGGCCTTCTTTTTTATAAACCGAATTCAACAATGTGCCTCTCTATATACTTCTGGAACTGTTTTCATGGAGTTGAAAATTTCTAACCATTTTTTTAGGGAGAGGACAGAGGCAATTATATTAATAATTATCAACAATAAACATTGATTTCAAGTCAAGACTCGTAAACTTTTTACAACTTTTCTTTTAATCAGTGCAAGCATTTTTAGAATTTTTTTATCACTGCAGTCTTTATTAATAAGGGATGGAAGATGGAAATCTTCTATTCTATCTCATCTTTCTTGTTTTCACCGGTTGTCTTTTTTTAGTTGTGGAGACAAGAAAACAGATGATAGATTTCCGCTCTTAATAATAAGATATTTAAATGTTTATTTTAATTTTATCTTTTAATAAATGTTGTTTTCAAATAGTTAATAATATTTATCTACATTAAGAATATTATATGTGTAAAACAACCTTATATATTAATCATTTTGAACGGAATAAGTAATTTCTTTAGTTTTATTTAAGGAGATAATTTTTTAAATATTCTTCATTTAACAGAAGGATTAGGTTTGATATATTCTTTATGAACGGTACTCTAAAAAAATATTATTTTTAATTAAAATTAACACAATTTAATGAATTTAACCGATGAAGGGTAGTCTGGCGGATTTGTTGGAATACAGAGGTGCACTCCACATTATATATCATTTTGATTTTCACAACTTACATAAGTTATTTATCTTTAAAGTTTTACAAAAAATATCAATTGATCATTAAAATTTAAAAAAAAAATTTAGTTCTGAAATTAATTTATTTTTTATATTAATATTGTCCGCTTATAAGTTTTGATATATTTGATTATGTTGAATATAAAATCAAAGATTAAGGAGTTAGTGTTAAGAAAGAAAGTGATTCATAAATACAAAAGTATGTTTTTTGTCACAAATTTTTTAGCAATGTTAATAAAAAAAGAAGGACTAAAAGTGAATTAAGAACTAAAAAAAATATTTTTTAATTTTAAAAACTAAAAATAATTTTAGATAAAACTTTAGGAACAAAAAACTTATTTAAGCTTAACAAAAATTTTATCCTTTAGTTATTTAACCATATTAGTTCTTCAACCATTGTGGAACATCGGGTAGTAAACTTATTTTTTAATAAGTGCAATTTTATTTTTATAGAAGAGATGAGGGGAGTATATTTTCTTGTTGATTAGATTTTAGAAAACTAAAAATTATGTATAGTTATTTAATGACAAATAAAAATGTATAATATACAAATTTATTATTTTTAATAATTTTAACCAATCATACATTGTTATCTTTTCTCAAAATTTTAAATATTTATCATTCTCAAATTTAGAAATTTATTATATATAATATTTAAAGTAATATGACATGTTAACAAATCCAACCAACCTTTTTTAAGGCAAGAAATATTATTGATAGGAAGAGAAACTAGGATGAAGCCTCAAGTTAGGACAACATGACTGAAAGCACAAGATGACCAAACAGATTTTTACCAAATATCCATGCTAGCGTAAGCAGGAAAGCTAGTTACATATAGATGGAAATTTTGCTCTAATACTACCCCTTCAGTGCCCTGCCAGATACAAAGTTGGAGAAAAAGAAATCCCAACCCCCATCACCCAAGGCAATTGGTACTAAAAGGATCAAATTAACCATCAGCAATGCAAAACAGAATGGTAATTGGGAAACTCCACTATCCCAAGAAAGCCAACACATATAGAAATGGCACCACCCCGTTAAACTTCCACCAGATTTAGCACAAAAATACACCCAACTACATACCCAAAAGCAACAACACACTCTTAAAACAAGCTGCTACACCCACCAAAATCACCATCAAAATCATATCAAAATTAAACAGGCTTTAGTATTTATAATCCAAGCAAACTTACATTGCTGCTATATGAAACAGTGCACCAGTTCCACTTGCCATTCATGCAAGGAGAATGGAGTTGAATGATGCTTCACCCTCTCCCATACTCACTCCACAATCTGAACTTGATTAGAGCCACCACTTCATCTACAGTCGCATCTTTATTGTTAGACAACAAATGGTTTCTCATGAGAACAACCAAACAACCGACATCCTCACAATAGCCACACCCGTTGGAAGTTCTTACCCTTAAAACATCCCAGAAATTGCCACAAGTTAGAGGCACATGAATTTTGTATCAGTTGTGGCTCTGGTTTCATATAGTTTTAAATCTTAATTAGGATGGTTTTGGTTCAAAGAAGTGATCCTATCAAAATTTCAAATTAGATAAAAACAATTAAAGATATATTCATCTCACAAAACATGTCAAATTAAAGAATCTTAATTTTACAAAATTAACTTTATTATTATATTACATTCAACATTCAAAAAAGATACGGTAGAAGATGGATAGAGAAAAGTCATGAATTCAGATCTCTACTTAAAAAAATTAAAGAAAAATACTTATACATATGTAAAAAGTTTTACACGTTAATAATAATTTTTTAATGTATGATAAATTTGTTGACTTTATTAAAAAGAATGCACACAAACTAGAGAAGAGAATTATAGATAAAAAAAAAAAAGACAAGTGAAAAAACGAGAGTCTATATTATTAACGAGAAAATTAACTATTTATACACAACAACTCATGTGAAGTAACTATCAAGCAAGGAGTTAGTTATTTTTTCTAAACAACAACAATTAATTAACTAACATATTAGACTACAACACTGTAAAAAGTTTTACATGTTAATAACAATCTTTTATATATGATAAATTTGTAACTTTGTCAATTAATACTTTAAAAGTCATATAAACAAATAATTATAATTAACCACCATTATAAAACTCTTTTACACTTATAGTATATAAGTATTAAACTCCATAAATTAGCATATTAGCAACTAACATTTAGCCTATAAAAAACGTTAAAAAAGATACAATGTTATTTTTAGAAATAAATTAAAAATAATTAATATTATATTAAGATATTAAACATGACATTTTTTTTTTATTTTTTTTCTCAAATACAACACTTATTATGTAAATAATATAATTATTTTTAATTATTCTTACTAAAATACATTTTATTATTAATTAAATTTTATTGAAAATTAGAAAATAGAAGAGAGACAAATAATGTGACCCCTAAAGTTATAATTTTTAATAAATTTAAATAAAAAATAATAAATTATCTACAGGAAAGTATGCTAGAAAATATTACTAACATTTCTATGTGTAATAAAGGAAGATAATGATATCTCTTATAGACAATAGCACCTTATTTTGTACTTAATCTGTTACAAACCTTCACATTATAAAAGAAAATTCTTTAAAAAAATAAATATATTTTTTAGTATTTATTAATGAATAAATTTTATGGTTTAATCTTTAAGATGTCTTTCTTTTATTTTAATAGCTGTAAAATATTAAATAATTTTATTTTCTGTAAAATTAATGAATATTGATTTTAATTTCTATAGTTTCATTTACTTTACATGTCTTCAAGACTTCAATATTTAAAACCATTGTTTTTAATTTATATCTTTCATTTTAATATATTTTTTCTGGTCTCATTCATTTTATTATACAGACATAATGTTTATTTTAAGGTCTTTTATTTTTTAAATAATACATATATGTTTGTCACTATATTTATCGTACAAAAAACAAAATCATATATACATTATTGGATATGTCACATGAATGATCACTTAAGCTTATGTTAGATACAAAATCAATTACGTCATTAGGGTCATTTAGTAGGAAGGAAGTTTAACAATTTGCATAATATCTCATATTTTAAGTTTAGTGTTATTAGTATATATAATAGAGATGACAAAATGGACTTAGAATTATAGTTACTTATAAAAATATTCTCATGCAAAATATGTAATTATTTATAAGTTAGGTTTAAGTACAGACTCGGTTCGAAATCACAAAAAATTATGTAGATATAAGAATATATAGTAGTCTCACTCACCCTACTCCCATCTTATTTATATATATATATAATTATAATTTTGAGAAAAAAATATTACTCATATTATTTGTATTATAATATATGATAAGTAATAATTAATGGAGTATAATTCAATTGGTTTAGCAGAGTGCGTGAATTATTATAAACTTCCTAACACGATATTCAACTCCTATATAGAAGATTAACAACAAAAAAATATGATAAGTAATACAATTACAAAATAGAAAAGAGACATATAATATATTTTACACAAATTTAACAAGATAATACAATTTAAAGAAAAGAATTGAGTTATTTATAGAGTAATTATTAATAACTTTGCATTATTTAATGTTATGGTTTAAAAAGTATAAATTTACGTATAATCATATAAAACTTTAGAAAGTTTTTTTCTTATTTTCTCTATGTTTAATGTTGGCTTTTTTTATATTATGTTTTTAATGTGTAAAGTAATTTTGATTTATTACCTTATACATAAGTAAAGTGTGGGTTGCAAGTGTAAGTATATAAGTATATAGGTACCTAGCTGAGACGGGGAATGAGATCAAAGTCGATACTCGGACGATTGTATTAGAGACAAATACTATAGCAGAGTGTGTATTAGAGACGAATAATATAGTTCCCTACACCTTCCTGTTTTCTCCCTATGCCTCCATAATCCCTTAAAATGTAAAAAATATCTTTAGGTAAAAAAAGTTAACGCTTCATCTTTCTTGGGCCTCTCTTTCATTCAACTTTCATCTATCCTCTTCAAATCGAAATGAAGCTCCATTCGCAATTTCCGTCGCACTCTGTCGCAATCTCTGTTGGTTGTCCCTGTCACGACCTTCATTGCACTTTTGATACCTCCATTTCTCATGCCCTTTCATCCATCGTGTGTGTTTGCATTTGTTCTTTGTTCTCATGCACCACCATGTATGAGAGTCTGGATTGACCAATTTGAACTTATAAAAATATTTGTTTTTGCAAGTCCAGATTGACCCATTTAGACTTGTAAAATAAATTGCAAATTTTTTTACAAATTTAGATCGGATAATTTGAATTTGCAAAAAGATAGAGGTGCGAGAAGACGAAGAAAACCAGAGACATATGAAAATTTTAGATGAATGAATATCAAATTTTGTAAAAAAAAAACATGAAGGTGCCAAGAAAAACTCCAAATGCAGAGGTAAAAAATATTGTTTTAGATGAATGAATATTAAATTTTGTAAAAAAAAAAATGGACATCAAATTACAACTTTTATAAAAAATCAAAATTACAGTTTGCTCATTATGCGGATTAAAAAATAATTGATTCAATAATAATAACATATCTTAAATAAACTCTATTAAATTTAAATCCATACCTATTGACTAAAAAAAATAATAAAAAGTACTTTCAAAATGCATTTATATGATTTTTTTTTATAATTTTTAATCATAAAGATTAGATTAGTTTTTAAATTTCCCGTCAAATGATTTGCTTAATTTATTTTAGGAGCCAATTTTCTAGTAAACTCCTATATTTTTTCATATATTCAACAAGCATTTGGGAAATTACAAGCTTATTTTAAATTGGTAGAAGATAATATAAGATTAAATTACAAGCTTATAAAAACCACACGTGATTGTCTTTTTTTAATTATTTATTTTCATTGTCTCGTATTGAAATGTGTATTTCTTTACATGTGTTGTGAATGCGATAAAGAACAATAGTGTTCTGGACTTGTGGTTGTGTTATGGTCGGAGCAATGGAAGACGCCGGCAAAATTGTCAACTCCGGCAAGCTGTCGCGAAAGGTTGTTGACGTGGCTGCGGGGGAAGCACACACTCTCATTCTTACTGGTAACCCAATTCAAATTTCTGTGAAATGCAAATTGAAATTGAAAATCTCAAATTTCATTATTTGGTGTGGGTGTGTGCAGGGGATGGAAGTGTGTACTGTTGGGGTAAGGGAATGTTTGGACGACTTGGGACTGGGGAAGAAAAGGACGAGCCTTTTCCAGTACAACTCAACTTTGGAAACCCAAATCCAAATGGAACACAAGACACTGTCAAAATGCTGGGAATTGCTGCTGGTGCTTATCATAGTCTCGCACTAGCAGGTTCATATTTCATACCTTCCAATTTCTCTTTTTAGGACAACACTTAAGTGCTGTTCTTTGGGTGCTATTTTACTGTTGTTCTTCTATTATAATTTAACCTCGGCATTCTGCCTAGTGCCCAATAAATGAAATGTTTGTATTAAAGGTTAACATAGAAATTCTCAACTCTGATCAGATAACAGCACTATAAGCACATGATACTATATCTAAGTTTTGTCAGATCCGAATTACTAAACACAAAGTACAGTTCCTTGGGTGCTTTTATTTCTATTTTTTAATCAGATTTAGAGCTTCACTTCGGTAATGCGTTTAATAAACGCTTTCAATAAAGGCATAAATTACAGAGATAAAATTCCAATTCTGGTCTTAGAATGGCCCTAAAAATACCTAGTGGTAATGGAACTGTATCTAAGTTTGTAAGCATCAAAATTTGTCCTTGATAAATCTAGCATACAAAGTATACTGGATGTGGGTTTATGAATAAAATTGATGATCCGAACATGCAATTAGTTACTCTAGCAATATAAAAAATCAAATTAGTCCTAAAAGGATGGGTGACTTGCATTGGTGATTATCTATTGTTTTCAGGTTGGACACTAGTTTGGCAATGTTATTTTACACTTTAAAACATTATACCCTGTTTCTCTTTTTGCAGAATTCTTAGGACATAGGTCACCTTGAAAAAACAAATAAAACTTAATTAGAATGTTGTAACTCTTCCTTAGCTTATATTTAATATGAGAAACAGTTTGTCTTCTTTTTTTTAATTTATTTTTTGATAAACAAATTTCATCTTAACTACTCCATAATGTGCTGTTGATCTCCTGTGCTATAATTTCATTTCCATTGTTGTTACTGAAATGAGAAGGCAGAAGTCAAATAATAACTTTTTGTCTGATAATTATTACCATAATTTTTTTATTGCATTGACAGACATTTGCTAACCAAACATGCATACAAGCTGCTTTTGCAGTGGTAAATACTAATGATTAAGATCAAGTCTATGAAAATGATATGCAAAAGGAAATAATTTGAAGCTATTCAACAATAAATTTTTTTGCTGACAATGTAGTGACTGAATATATGTGCTTAATACTTCCTTTTTGTCTTTTTGGTTTTAGAGAGCTAGACTTTGCTAACAAGGGAGAGGGATTTCCAGATTTGAATATCCCATATTATTAATGTTACTAATCTTTCACTACAGTGATTAGCATATGCATGAATTTAGATTTGTCAAACTGATATGAAACGTCATGACTATTGGTTATCTAATGTAAACTTAGGCTGGTTCATCTTATTTGAGTTTGAATATTATTCCTCCTTCTAATTCTTCCATCTGTTTATGTTGACAGAAGATGGAGCTGTTTGGAGTTGGGGTTACAATATCTGTATCCTTAGTATGGTGGAGTTCCTTGGTGGATCTCAGTTACAGCTATTACTTTATTTACTTCTAGAAGTTTGTTGAATTTATATTATGTACTAGTATCTATACCCTTGACTACTGTATGGATGGTCAACTTGGTAGAAATGGTGAGGAATCACGTGACAATGCATATGTTGGTGGAGATTATTCTCCACTGCCCTGTGTAGTGAACAAGTTTCTTGAATTGCACCCTGTTGATTCTTCATTGAATGTGTCTGAAGCAGAAGGAAAACCATCTCTTACGGTACAATATGAATTGCATTATTATTTTTAATCTAGAATATAAGCCACAGTGACTTAATGATTGATGAGTTATCACTTGTTCAACTTTCTCAGATATGTGCTGTCAAAGCTGGAGGAATGATGTCTCTTGCTATTGATAACCATGGGACCCTGTGGATGTGGGGAAGCTGCCCACAACAAAGCAAAGAATGTGGTTTAGAATTTGTAAGCAGTTTCACTCCAATTCCAGTTAGGGATTTTCTGGGTCACACTGTTGTCAAGGTTGCATGTGGAAATCAGCATGTTGTAGCACTGGTAAGTGCTGGAGAATCATATAATCGTGAAGATCTATTGTGCTACTCTTGGGGTTATAACAACCATGGCCAATTAGGCCTGGGGGATAGAGAGAGCAGGCCACATCCAGAAGTTGTTAAAACATTTGATGAGGAGTCCCCATATGAGATAGCTTGTGGTGCCTTTCACACTGCTTTGCTCACTCACAAAAAGAAACCTAGTGACACAGGTGAAAGCACATGCTGGACCTTTGGCCTTGGGGACAATGGCCAGCTAGGGCATGGAACAACACAAAGCACATTATTTCCTACACCTGTTAAAGAATTGCCACAAAATGTATCTCTTGTTTGTGTAGACTGTGGTTTGTTTCATACGAGTGTTGTTTCCTCAGCTGGGGAAGTGTGGTCATGGGGAATGGAGAAGGGACTTGGCTTATGCCCTGATGCTAGTCGTGCCGGAACAGATTCTGGTGATGCACTCTGTCCCCGTCTTATGTCATGCAAGCTACATCAACCTAAATTTCTAGATCCAGTTAAAGTTGCATGTGGGGCTGCACATACTGTTATTGTTGCAAAAGAGGGATATAGAATGTGGTCTTGGGGTAGGGGAAGGAGTGGAGTTCTGGGAGATGGTAAAGGAGTAGATTGTTACACTCCAACAATTGTGCTATGGCCTCCAATGATGGAGAATTTTGAGGAAGAGGAAGTAAAAAACTCTGGTAAGCAAAATAAGGCTACAGAAAAGGAGACTGAAGTGATAACAGAAACAGAAGAGAAATTATGTTCAGCATTGAATGAGCTGAAGCTGCTTCAAACAAAACTATCTATAATGGAAAAATATGCTGGTATACTTCATGGTTCTATTTTTGGAAAACCTTTTGATGAGCAAGATATCCCTGTTTCATTGCAGAATTCAGGTTCATTTGACATTGCAAAAGAATGGGAGAAAATGTTAGAGGCCGCTGATCATAGGAAACTAATTAGGATGGAAATGTTTTACCGTGACATGCTTGCTGGAGTGAAAGATGAACTAATGAAGAGAAGAATCAAGGAAATTGTAAAAGACTGTCTCCAATCTTCAGAGGTGAAAAAATAGTATCTATAAATAAAAACAAAATGCATCACATTCCGAGCAAAAGGATTTCACATAAAAAGCAATAAGCTGTTTGATCATTCCATTTTGCACCATCGGTATGCTCATTAATTAGTCACTTTATTTGATAATTTAATTTTTCACTCGTTCAATCCGACAGCACCATATCTGTATTAGAATTCCCCAACCTTTGCAAACGATGCCTTGTACACAAATGAGCCTCACGTGTTTAGTGTCCCGGTAGAACTCAGGAAACAAACCAAAAATGAAGCAACGTTTATTATTTGCGGGATTTTTTCTTTTTGCACTCCCAGATTTTTAAAATTCCAAAATTTTCCTCACCTACACCCTTTTTAGGCTCCTTGGAGTGCCTTGAAAATCTAAGGTGGTGTTTAATTTGAGAAAATGTTTTTTTATTTTTATTTTTTAGTTTTATTTTTCAAAAATTGTTTTCATTTTTAAGTTTCAACATTCAGAAAATATGTTTGTTTTATTTAATTTTTTATTTTAAAAAAATAATAGTGTTAAATTTAATCAATTTTAGCAAAAATACTATAAATTATTTATGTATATATAGTTTAAATACATTCATATATTATTTTTTTTTATATACTTAAAATATTGTTATTAAGTTTTCACATAGTGTTAATTTTTTAAAATACTGAAACAACTGTTTTTTTGTTTTCAGTTGTTTTTTGAAAATCTTTTCTAAATTGTAATCAGACATATTTTCACTACTATTTTCTGTTTTTTCTGAAAATGAAAATAGAAAACATCTAAAACAATTGTTACCTAACTTTCTGGTAGCTGCCTCCCTTTGACTTGCTCGCACTATAGAGATCATCTCCTCCACTCAAAGGTAAACTGAGGTACTGTAGTTTGCACATAATGAGATACATAATATTAGGCATGACACTAGGAAGGTCTAGGTAAGCAATGGAGGATTTTCTTAGAAGTCGGGAGAGTCATGACCTCCCTAAACTTTTATCCTCTCTTTTAATAAATATAAATTTCTTTTTAAAAATTGTAACTTTTTTTATAGTATGTTTTTCCTTTTGGCTCCCCAAACTTTTTTCTTTTCTTTTAACAAATGCATATTTTTTTATAGAAAAATATATTTTTTTGCTTCCCTAATATGTTTGGCCAAGATCCACCATTGTGGGTAGAGTATTATAATATTTGTCCTTATATTTGTGTTTAAAAAATGTACTCACACAGACTCCTTATATACGCAGGTAGCAACTTTGATCCCATTCTCATACTTGCTGGGAACCCATACGTGCATCTGCAACTTGCACTTTACTTATGTATAGAGAAATAAGTCAATATCTTTTATACATAAGTAAATATAATATGAAAAACAAATCAATATAACATTAAACATAAAACAAATTATAAAATATTGTTTAAATTTTTATATGATTACAATAAAAAAATGTATTTTTTTTTACTATAACATTAAATAATTTTATAAGTTCATTAATAGTTATTTTAAAAATAATTCAATTTCTTGTAAATTTTGTTTTTATTTATTAAATTTGAATAAAATATATTATATATCTCTTTATTTTATAATTATATCACTTATAATATATTATAATGCAAATAATTTCAAATTATAATTATGTAATATTATATAATATACTTATATAAATAATATTATATTAAATAATATTATATATATATATATAAATATAAATATAAGGTGGAGGGTGGTTTGGATACTACAGTATCCATACCAACATAATTTTTGTGAATCTGAACCTACCCCGTACTTGAATCCTTTTTTGCAAGTAATTACTTATTCCACGTAAGAATATTTTTGCAGGTACCTATAGGATGTGAGTCAATTTTTCCATCCTTACATAATATGAATATGATATTATTGCAGATCAACATATTTGTAATTATACTATATTCATACTATGTATTTCATAATCTATAATATTAAACAACATAGCAAAGGGAGGTCGAGGTAGGGAGAGATGAGCAAAGATGAGTGCAGAGAGTGGTCGAGGGAGATGACTGTCGGAAACTAGAAAATTAGGATGACATTTGTTTTGTGCATTTTTTGTTTTCCTTTTCAGAAAAAACAGAAAACAATAATGAAAATATGTTTGGTTGCAATTTAGAAAACATTTTCGTTGAAATTTTCAAAAAACAATTGAAAACAAAAAAAAATTGTTTTTAAAAGTTAACACTCTGTGAAAACTTAATAAGAATATTGTAATTATATAAAAAATAATATATAAATATATTTTAAACTATATATAAAAATAATTTATAACATTTTTGTTAAAATTGATTAAATTTAACAATATCATTTTTTGAAAATAAAAAATATCAAGTAAAAACAAACATATTTTCTCAATGTTGAAAACTTGAAAATAAAAACAATTTTTAGAAAATGAAAATAGAAAACAAAAACAGAACATTTTCTGAAACCGAAGCCAAACTAAGGAGCTAGGGTAGGCACAATTTTGGAATTTTAAAAATTGGGAGGTATAAAAAGAAAATTGGAGTGTAAAAAGAAAAAGCCTGATTTGCGTATCAGCTTATTATATTGTTAGTTTCTTACAATACTTTATTTACTTTATCTTTACAAATATCAAACCAATCGAGTATATAGCATGTATTAAATGGTCTCGAATCTCCTGAGCAGCAAAGGTAACACTTCACTATAAAATGTTACTATTTTGTTTTCCAATTCTACATTTAACCTTATTATTAAACCATATTTTTTTCAAATATACATAATTAACTGAAATTTTTTGTACTAGTGTCTGTAAATTCTTAATAAAAATTGTTTATTTTCTCCTCTTTCCAAAAATTACTCGACCATTGGTGAAACTTTCGCTAATACTTTTATATTTTTATTTTCCCCAATATTTAAGACAACAGTCAGCAGATCACAAAGCATGGTGGGTCACTAAAAAGTCTTTTACGTTTGCAACGACTTCAATTATAAGAAGTACAATGAGAGCAATCAATTATTCCGACCACGCTATGATAATGTGTACCCAGTCTTTGCGTTTTCCATAATCAAGCAGTTAAAGGTGTTTTAGCTGTCCACACATGGCACATCTCAACACTCCCAACCAGAAACTTCGCTAAGATAAGTCCAAAAATCAAACATGTCTGACTAAAGAAAGATATGTATAACATAAAAAAGTACTAATTTAGCATATATACAATGTTAAATCCGAGCTTACAATCACGCCGGCCTTTTCATTCATACTAAGAAATAATTGCATAAACTTCAATCAACAAATGGGCTATTATACAATGCCTGCATTTCATACTACTAAACGGGACAACCCAATCCAAAGGAATTTTAACAAAAGAATAATGAGAACATAGATGCCATTTTCATATAATATATATAGAGAGGGGGAACTCCCATAAGGTAAAAGGAAAAATTAAGCTAAACACAGAATAAACCACCGTGAGATATCTCTAATCTTCCAATAATTAATGAATCAGAAAGAATATTCAACTACCTTCGCAAATAAGCTTAGCCATAATCATGGCCAACGTTTATGCTCCTCACTCTTCGGACTTGGAGAATACACAAATAGCACTAACCCTCAGGCTAATATTCCCAATGTCATACAGGAAGGCCCATCCTGCTCCACAATTCACATAATTACCTGCTGGGCAACGTTGTATACTAAGCACCAGCAGAGCCAGACAGTTAAACAGAATGCAACCCACTCCCAGTACATCACAGTCTGCCATTCCATTAACTGGTTCTTGAGGTTAAAGTTTCTTAGGTAGATCATATGTCTTTTTCAGAAACTTAGAAGCTAATTCATCATTTCTATAGCATAAAACACGTAACAATGTGTTTGGTTCCGAGGGATTCCACTGTCCAGATGTCGGAGGTAATGGAAGTTTAGACCTAGCGGAGGATTTATATGACTCCATGGTCACCCGTCTAAACTGCTCAATTAGGTTCTCTGTGTCAGTTCTGAAAAGGGGAAGGACAGACCTCGCAGTAGTTGAAAACTTGTCTATTAATTCAGAAGGCAAACCATCCCCATTTGCCCAAAACAACTCCTTGAGAAATTTGAAATCATCCTCTATGATCTGAGAATCTTTCTTGGTAAAAGCACGTGAGGGACCTCCAGCGAGCAATACAAGCAAGAATCCATCAAAGGAAGCTCTCATTATTTCAGTAATAATACGCGTGCGAATTCTTTCATGAACAGTTTCTGAAATGAACAGTAACTTCCGCTCTAGTTCCTGAAGAAAAGGCTCAATCCTTGAAGATGCAGGATCCCCAACATATAAACCATCCCATAAAACCTGGCTAAGATCATGGAAGACAATTCTATAAGCTGCAGCCTCACAGAGTTGCTGAATTCCTTCAAGACATGCAGCTGGAGATAGTTCAAACTTCTTTGCTAATCCATTTGAAAAATCTTCTACATGAGCAGATTCAGAGTTCCGCAAAAGGGTAATTATTCTTTTTTCCAGAACATCAAATTCACCCAGGATCCATTGCAAAGTATTTATGCGAACACAGAGTTGGGGTATTCCAGAAGAGCTATCCCCATTTGTTGCAACCTGAGGATTTCTCTTCTGAGGATTTGGAGATTTATCCTTTTTCTTCCCAAAGCCCTGAAACTTTGAACCAATAGTGCATCTCGTCAATGCTGGCATTGTTGGAAGAAATGTGTTTCTTGATCCTGAACACAAGAACAAAGAATAGTTGTTACAGATGGAAAATATAAGAGCTGAAAGTGCTCAACTATAAAATTCCAACATAATTTACCACAGCCAGATTTTGCTTTGCTAACATAGTACTGAAGGCATCTGTCAAGACCATTCATTACTTCAGGAAGCAATGCAGGATGCATCGGTATTGGAAGCTGAAAGAAAGCATCCAAAGTTTCATTTATAATCCGCAAAACCTCAACAGCAGATGGGGCATATCCTTCCTGATTTGCTTGAGAACTCCAAAGCTAGGATAGGATACCACAGCAAACTATGTTAGATTAGATCAAAATAAAGGTATTCAATTCACGCATGATCTGTACACATGAAAATTAATCACATGTAGTTATCAATAATGTTATCATTAATCAATTAAGAGAATCTAACGACGTAAAGATTCACATAACTTACAAATGTTGGGCAATGACTTTATGATGTTGGATTTATGGATTATAAGCTATAACCTCCTGAGGTTGGGAGTGTTTTAGGGCAAATAATTTAATTAAGTGCTTATTCAATAAGTTCCAATCCCAGAGGAGCTTATGTTATAAATTTGGCCAAAAAATATTATTGAAGTGAGCTAACAAGAGCTTATTTTGATAAACTTCACCAGGAAGCTGCGCTCCTAAGAGCTTCTTGGACTTGGAGTCATAAGTTATTTTCAAAAGCTCCATATCTCCTAAAAAGCTCTTCCATACATTTCCTAATTCTATCAAAAAACATATCCGTAACAATCCTTAAAGGTAATGAAGTCCCAATTAAAATCATCAACTGGTAACAAAAGAAAAGATAATTAATGCAAACCTCTTGCTGCAGATTTCTATCAACCCATTCTTTCAGTCTGTCTATTCTAGTCTTGATCCATACTTTTACAAGATTGGCAATTGCACCTTCAGCCTCATAAGGAGGCATCTCACGGATAATTGCCTTACCACCATCATCACTTTCCACTGAATCCTCAACTGCTATCTGCACAAGATCTTTCTCCAACTGATCTGCAGCTCTCAACACTTGAACAGCATCAGGTGTCAATTCTGTGATTCCTGATATGAATTGCTTCAATTCGTTTCCATAGCAAGCATGAAGGGTGGCCACAGCAAGACCTGCTGCCAAAGGATGCCATCTCTTAAGTATTGGACTGAACACTTGCTTTTCATTGACTGCCAGACTACCTACATCCTTTGCAAGGATGGCAAGGACAGGAAGAGCATTTGGCTGATTTTTGGATGCTCTCCGGCTGGAGTCGGCTTTCTCCATTATCTACGCAGCAGCAAAACAAGTATATTTCAGCACACGCATATCTATCAAAATAGAGAGGCAGATCAATGAAGATTGAAGAATTTAACATGAAAACTGAAGTCATAAATGTAATTAAGATCACAATCCATTACCATGATCAAACTATTCATTAGACCACATAGATATCCAAACTTCCATTCCTTATAGACCTTCTAAATTTAATCAGTATTTTGAATAAGATATGTATAGTTTTCTTACTTACTCGCAATCACCTAGAATTGTAGATTGTAAGCCAATATAATGTAATTTCCCGCCGATTTTAGTAAGTAAAAAACGTGCGGGCATTGTTATATTGTCAAATAAACCAACCTGTGAGTTATAAAAAAGTTATTTTAACACCCCCTCTCCCCCCAAAAAAGAAAAGAATCCAAAGCCCCCTCTGCAAGTAGTGTTGCAATCCCAGTAGATGATACACCTCAAGTCTTACCAAATGGAAAAGCCAACACAAGACAACAAGAACTTGCCTGGGCAAAAGCAGTACGTAGTGAAGACCTGATGTAAGTTTCAATTCTTTCACGTGCCACGTTGACTTCATTTTTTCTCCTGCGTCGATATTCATTAGATATATCCTCAACCAAAATCTTAGCTGCTGCTACCCCTATCGAAACAATGCCCTGCATTGTTTCAACATTTCCACGGTCAAAAGTTTCATGATATGCAAGGAGCCTCTTCTCAGCCCAACCCAATATGGAAGTCAACGTAGAACTCAAAATTTTCGAATATTCTGTATCTTTTGTAGTCTTTGCATCTTTTGCAACTTCTGCCAGCTGGCCGTCAGCAGCAGACAGCAGGTCCAAATCCAACTGACTAGTCACCACAAACCGGTGAAACAAAACCCAAGTGAAACAGAGATTATGAAGCGTCTGATTCAACCCAAGGATTCCCCAGGTCTTCTTGATTTGTTCCATTAATTCATCAAATTCATCAATAATTGATGACTCATCATTAGCATCAAAGCAAGACTGCAGAAGCATTTCATACAGCCGCAGATTCAAAGGAATCCCATCTGCCCAATGGCACGAATCTGCGTACGACCCCTCATACGACCTATTGGCAAGAGACATAACAGCACTACGAAGAACCTGCATAGACTCATTATTCTTCCCGGTTTCTATAGGCTTATCCAAAGCAGCATGAATAATCTGCCGCAAACGCTGCGCTGCAGAATTCGTCTTATCCAACGGCATGTGAGGATGCAAAATCAAACCAGCCTCCAGAACCTTCAAGGTCCTCTTCTGCCATTCGTCATACTCTTGCTGATCAGTAAAATCCGAGGCCTTGAGTTGCTGCAACAGCTCAAGCGGAACCACCACAGACTCAATCCTTCTTCCAACCTGCAAAAATAGACACCCAATTAAACTCAACAATTCACAGACTTAGGATAAGGAACAGGTTAACGAGCACTTCATGTAGTTTCTTATTCGAACAGGCGTTAGCTATATTAGGATCAAAGAACCAACGACGTGTAAAATTGAGATAAGCAAAGAGAAAATCAATGTCTCGGAGACCGCAATTTCATGCAACGGGACCTGGAATATAAAACCTCAGTGAAAAAGTGGAAGAAAAAAAAAAGAAGTTGGAAATCCAGATCAAGCGTCAGTGGCAACATGCAATGCGGAAGACGCGAGAAGCGTGAGGAGTGGTTTAAACGAAGAGCGTTAAGTTAACGACCTGGCCAGCGGAAATCCTAAGCAGAGCGCGTCGGACGCGCGAATCCATGGCTTCAGAAACCCTCATCTGATTGCGCATGAGTTCACCGACGGTTAACGGGCGCTTGGGCTTTCCCTGGCCCGAGCCGGAAGCGGAAGCGGAGCCAGGGCTCTTTCTGGAGCCCGAACCGGGAGATTTGAGGCCGAAGGCCTTCTTGACCTTGCTGGCGGCGGTGGAGGTGATGGATCGCTGGAGAGCGGGGGAGTTGGGGGAGTTCTGTGAGGGGGAGTTGGTGGAGGAGTGGTTGGGGGCGGAGCTGAGAGGCTTGCCGGAGGAGGTGCGGCATGCGGCGACGAAGATCTCGAAGGCGGTTAGGGCGAGTTCGGAATCGGAGAGGTTGGGGGCGAGTTGGCCGAGGGGAGAGGGGAGGTGGTCGGCGAGGGAGACGGCGGCGGGCTTGGTAGAGATAATCGTCGGTGGCGGCGTTGCTTCTCTCTTGGAGTGGCCCAATGAGAGGTCCCTGAAGAGATGCGCCATTGCGAGAAGAGAACAGAGAGAAAGAAGAAGCGGCAAGAGAGTCAAGAGTATGGACTACATACATACATACACGGTAAAAGTGCTGTTCAGATCAGATAGGGACACTGCCTCTTCTTTCTTTCTCTTTTACTTTTCTTCTTCCATTCTTTCTTTTCTTTTTTCCTTTTTTTTTTCACCCCTGCCTAATCAAATTCTCTACTCCTTTAACTCAAATATTTAATTTAATATTCATTTTATCTCGCCGCCGATACTCCACAGCTTATTTGTTCAGATATTTTTTTATTCAAATTTATCATCCTGATACGAGGGAGTCTTGTACAATCGTAACCTATAAATAATAATAATAAAAATAAAAATGCCATTGAATTGTTGGTTGGTTCTGCTATAGCCAAATGCTAGCCATTTGTAAAATATGGATCTTAAAAGATTTAGTATTTAAAATATTTTCAAAAAACAATTAAAAAATAAAAAAAAAGCTATTTTCAGTGTTTTAAAAATTGATATTATGTGAAAATTTAATAATAATATTGTAATTATATAAAAAATAATATGTGAATGTATTTTAAACTATATATCAATATTTTATAATATTTTTTGTTAAAATTGATTAAACTTAACAATATTATTTTTTGAAAATAAAAAAACATCAAGTGAAAACAAATATATTTTTTGAAAGTTGAAAACTTGGAAATGAAAACTGTTTTTAAAAAATGAAAATAGAAAATAAAAATAAAAAATATTTCCTAAAACCAAATGTCAAAAACTCCTTTAGATATTATTTTCTTAAAAAAATCTTAGTTTTGTTTTTTAGTTCTTTATTTTTGTTTTGAAAACTCAAAATATAATGAGAATATGTTTTTTTTTCATTAATAACATTTTTTTAAATATAAATAAGCTTTTTTTTTCATTTTTACATCTTTAAAACAATTTTCAAATAACATTTATCAAACAAATTTCTTTTCTTTCTCTTCTTCCAGAAAACAGTTGTATGCAAAAAGTGGTGTAAAAAAGATAAAAAATTAAGAATTAATTTATTACAATTACAAAATTATTCATGACTTTCCTTCAACAAAAAGGATAATTTTGGAAGGATCAATTTATTTTTTTTCACTTTCCTTCCTTTTCTTATTTGTTGAATGAAAAATTAAACATGTGAGACTTAATGACATCTTTCTTATCACTTTTTTTACTAACAAACAACACAACTTTTTTGTCCTTTTTTTTGCATACCACTTTTCACTCTCCATTTCCCTTTCCTTCCAAGTGCATATGGATTAAAGAAGATAGTGTCAAACACCAGATTTGAGACCTATTTGATGCTAATTTTCAGTGTAAGTAGTACTTGCAGAAGGGCAAAACGGCAAAGATTGAAGCAAAATGCAAATACATTGAGTCATAGAGAGTGAAGACTAAACGTCAAGAAAGCTAGTGAGATTTTTTCCCATTCAAAACGAAGTTGTTTCACCTATTAAGAACAAAAAAAATCATGACCTTATGAGTCACTGGATCACCGGACAACTGATTCTCAGTTGAGTATGATCGAGTTGCTTTGGCTCAATTCGATTCAAATGACGACTCAGATCAATTATATAACGGTTCTCAATCAAACCGGTCAGTCCAAGTTAGTTTTAAAACCTTGATTATAACTTTTAATGGTTATTAAGAATTTTATAAAAAAGAAACTATGAACCGACGATCATGTTCACTTCTTGTATAAAACAAATCTTATTGAAAGAGAAATATTCATTTTATGTGTTTTTAAAATCTCTACCAACTATTAGTCATTATATTGGTATTGGTGATGACTAGTAGTGCTATTCAATACTATGATTACAATAGAAATAACATGAGAGTTAAAAGAATAACAACTTAAAAATATTACATTTGCATGTTGTTATTTATCTGAATGAGTTTTAATTCTTATATTGAATTGCTTCCAACTATTTAATTTCCTTTTTTTCTCCTTTTAATGGAAAATTTCCTCTTACGTGTGATTTTTATTTCAATATTTTTCGAAGTTGTTGATCATTTGTCTTTGCGTAGCTTCTTCTTCTTCCCGTGATTTGAATTGTTGATGTGTGTGTTTGGTCTTTTACGCAGTTATAGGATTTAACGCGGGGCAAATGGTTGTATAGTATTGAAGTTGGGTGAATATGGTGGCAAGTGGGAATATAAATAAGTGGTTGGAGCAAGTAAAAGGATTGAAAGCGTAGATATGACGTCTTCCTCTAAAGATGAATTCCGCATGCTATCAGGCCTACTATCGTCAATGTTTGTTCACCCAGCCTCCACTATCAAACTTTCAATTTAATTTTATAATAATTTTTAAAAATAAGATGTATTTGAATATATGCTTAATTTTAGCTCAAAAATTATATTATTTTAATAAAAAATTATAATCAAAATCAAAATTTGTTTAAATAAGTTTGTCAAAATATATTTCAAAATAATTAATTTGATTTTAATGCAATAAATAATCAACCTTTACATAATAAAAAAATATAAAAGCAACTGAAAATAAAAAAGTTTTTAAAAAGTAATCACAAACTATAATTCTTCATATTATAAAAAAATTATAGATTTAAGTTGTGGTATGAAACATGTCCATTATTTTATAAACTTTTTAACCAAAATAATTTATAATTTCAATTTATTCCAAATATAAACTTTGTAACATTTTTTTAAGCTAAACATAAGGGTATAATTAAAACTATTAAAGTAACCAATCTTTCACGGGTCTAAAATTTTAAAATAATTTATTAGTTAAAGTTAGTTGATAAAATTAATAAATTTTAAAAAATAATAAAGTAGTTATTTATAAAATTTTTAAATTTAAATATAAATATTTAAATTTATTAATATAATAATTATAATTGAAATTTTAAAAAAATTAAAAAATAGATAAATATTTTTCAACTAACATGCGACGATAGTCAAACAATTTTATAATACCATTTATAATGTACATAATACATAATTATAAAGTAAAAATAAAAATATTAAACCACTCAATAATTGTTTTGTATATGTGTCTAATATTCCATTTGGGTGGTTTTTAGTTTCTAATTTTATAAAAATAAAAAATAATTTTTGTTTTAAATTTTTAAATTTATAAAAATAATATTTTTTTAGTTTATTATTTTAAAATATATATACCAAATATCAACCCATTGTAATTTCTCATATGTGGTGATCGTCGACTAGAGAGGAACTATTGATGATGGTATTGGTGGGTGACAACCGATGAACTTCAGTAAAACATAAAAATAAAAATTTCAAAATCAATTTTTATTTTTATTTTTTAAATGAAGTAAAAACCATTTTCAAAATAAAATAAGAAACAAATCACAATATTTTTTATCCAACAAGTTTCTATTTTCAAAATTTATTTTAAAATTAAAAAAAAAAACTAAGAATGACCCAATGAATGACAATAGGTTAAGGCATGTACAGGTAGGAGTTGTCTATTACTTGACCACCACAAAACCTCTACCCAACTTCTGCTAATAATCTATCAAGTAATCATTATAAAAATATCCACGAGTTTTTTAATACTCATATGTATCCATAAATATTTGTGGATATTTTTAAAAGGTAATTGTTTAGAAAAGAAGTTATTTTTTATAAGAAATTTTATCAAATAAATACTTTATTTGTTGGAAATTTAGAAATAAAATTATACTATTTTCTATAACATTAATTAGATTTAAAAATAGATGAATATAATAATATATACATATACACACAAAATATTTAATACGAATAGAATCTTTTTTTATATTATTGAATTTTTATAATAAATAATTTTATTAATTAATTATGATTTTTCATAAAAAAATATTAATATCAGTGAAATTTGATAATAAATATTTTAATTTAAGTTATTTAAAAAAAATGTTATTTTATTTAATTTATATATAATATTTTAATTTAGCAAGTAATAGATACTTATGGTTACAAATCCTATATACTATACATAAAACAATTCATACCTGTGGATAGTGGTTTGTACATATATCTTTCCAGTACTTGGCCTAAATGAATGGTGACTAAAGGTTTGATAAGAAATGATAATCTTATTATACAATGAATGTGGTTTTACAATGTTAAATTTTCCTGTCAACTTGTGGAATTGATTCGATATATTTGTTTGAATTTACATAAAACTCATTTAAAGCAAATTAATGTGCTCAGTTCTTTCATTGGCAGACGTATATGTAGATAATAAAGGGAATAATTTAATATGAAATCCTATAGTTAAGTTTTTTTAAAAAAATTTATGATACATGGTAATTAATGCCAAATTATTTGATGAACATGATGAAGAGAGGAAAAAAAAAATATTCTTTAGCTTATACAAGATAGGATTGTCCTTCTTTCTTATCCTAGTCTTACTCAATAATTGCAAAATTTATATGCCAAAAAGACAAATAAAACAATTTTTTTAGACAATATATGATCATTTAACATTATGTTCTACTTATAAAAAAACATTATGCTCTCTTTTGCATCTATGAGTGGAAGAGTTTGTAAGTCAATGAATGTTGAAAATGTTTTTCCAATATTTGTGTTGAATGAAGAAAATTATCATCATATTGGAAATTTGATCTCCTTTGATCATTTAACATTATGTTCTACTATAAAAAAAACATTATGCTCTCCTTTGCATCTATGAGCGGAAGAGTTTGTAAGTCAATAAGTGTTAAAAATATTTCTCCAATATTTGTGTTGAATGAAGAAAATTATCATCATATTGGAAATTTGCTTTTTCTCCAAGAAATCTGTTAGTGCTTCGGTGCAAAAGTGAACTTCCTAAGACGTGCTGGACACTATCCTTAAAAACTTATCTAAGATATCCTTGCAAGTCTCCCAGGATACAACAGGAACCTCAGAAATTTCTGAGGCAATCAGAACTAGCAAAGAATAGAAAGAACCATGAAGTATTGAATAGAGAGAAGAAAGGGAGTGAGTCGGTTACATTTTAATTGTGTTTAATGACTCGCAACGAAAAATTAAGTCTAATGGCCAAGTCAATATTTGCGGCTTTGAAATCCATATTTATAGACAGACAACTGAGAATTATTGTAATATTAATTTTCGCAAAAGATTCGCAAGGCTTGTTTCATTGCGTCTGTGGTGGGTTGCAAATTTGCAATGTAACTAACCCATGAGGCCTAAACTTATGTGCACAAGACTTCCCCTATTACAAGCCTCTTTATTATGTCTTGTTCACTTGTTTCTATATAAACTTTTCTCATGTAGCTAATCCAAGCAATGTGGGATTTTGACTTTTGTAATATATGCACTATTTTACAACAATCTCCCACATATTACAAAAGTCAAAGTAACCTTTTAAAACCAGAATTCTTTGGATAAATTCTCAAATGAGATATGTTGCATCGGACTTAGTGTAACTATGGTATATGAACCAGGCCTAGACTAATAGTACTTATCACACGTACAATTGGTGTAGCGAGACTATATGAACAAAAAACATGTGGCGTATGATAGTGGTCTACTCGTCACAATATACCCCCAATCATTTGTTGTTTTCGCTGTGTTGCGCATTTAGACCATGTGTCTTGCTCGGTACTCATGAGTGCTTTAGAAATTTGTTAGAATCTCATGCAAGTGACCCCACTTGACACTAATATAAGTGATTTCATCAAGTGTATACTGCAAATCATACACCACCCATAAGAAATATGAAGTTCATTAAAAAATTTATAAAGTGCTAAGTTTTCTCATAAAGCTTAATTATAAAATTTAACCTCTTATTAATGCAGATTCTAGCACTTCTCACATCATAAGAAGGGACTAAAGTAAATTGATAGATATCAATTTTAGTGCTAGCAGAACTGATAAATGACTTGTTCTTACCCATAGGAACCTTATTAATGGGATCTCTAATCACAAAGGTTGGGCTACCATCATTATCTATTTTCGAATGGCTTAAGTCTCATTCCCTCGATGTTTCTAATATAATTTTTCTTCCCAAGGGTTTCGTCAGACGATCTACTAAGTTTCCTTCTAAGTTCACAAAATCTATGAAAATTTTTTCATCCTTTAGCAGTTGCTTTACAACATTGGTCTCAATTGTATATGTTTATTCTTACCATTGTAAGTTTTATTTTTCGCTACAACTATTGCTGATTGCGAATCATAGTTTATATATACTAATGGTGGTTGTTTCATTTCCAAAGAAATGTTAGCCAAGAAGTTTTTCAACACTTAGCCTTAGTGTCAATCATTTCTAGAACAACAAACTCATATTCAATTATTGACTTAGCTATTATTGTTTGTCTGTTGATCTCCATGTAATTGCATCACCACCAAGTGCAAATACATAGCCACTAGTGGATTTTGTCTCATATGAATTAGAAAATCTAGTTTGCATCATTGTACCCTTCTAGTAAAGATGAAAATCCACTATATTTAATACCATAATCCATAGTACCTCTCAAATATCTCATGAGTTTAGCAAGTGTTTCTCAATGATCTTATTAGGATTATGAGTGTATTTCCTCAATCTACCTACTACATAGGCTATATCCGGTCTTGAGAAATTCATAAAGTACAATAAGCTCTCAATAATCTAGGCATATTGAGTTTGAGAAACTGGTTCTCCTCTATTTTTCATTATTTGAGAGTTAGCATCATAAGGGGTACTCACACGTTTATAACCATAATAATCAAACTTTCTAAGAAGTTTCTCCAGATAATGTTCTTGGGATAAAATTATATTATCTCTCTTCCTTATGACTTTAACTCCTAGAATTACACTTGCTTCACCCATGTCTTTCATAACAAATTTGGATGCTAAAAAATATTTAGTTTTTAAAAGCTATATCATTGCATGTACTAAAGATTAACATGTCATCCACATACAAACATATAATGACTTATTCACCATTCATAAGTTTAGTGTACATGCATCTATTTATATAACTAGAACAAAAGCCATTAACAATTACAATCTCATTAAATTTTTCATGTCATTGTTTAGGTGTTTGTTTTAAACCATATAGAAATTTTAAGAGTTTACACATTTTGTTCTCTTGACCAGGAAACACACATCCCTCAGGTTGAGTTATATAAGAGCTTGATTGGTTTATTTTTGGTTTTTTGTTTTTGAAAAGAGTTTTCAATAATAGTTTTCAAAAACTATTTTCGGGAAGAAAAGAAAAAAAAAACTTGTTTGGCAAGTTTTATTTGAAAGCTGTTTTAAAGACGTAAAAATAGAAAAAATTGTTCATATTTATTAGAATTTCATTAATAAAAAACAAAAAACAACATATTCTGATTGTATTTTGAGTTTTCAAAACAAAAATAGAAAACTGAAAAGCAAAATTACTTTTAGGTGTTATTGTTTTTTAGTTTTTAAAAACTACAAAACCAAAACTGTTTTCAAAAAACACTACCCAAACAAGTTTTTTAGTTTTTAAAAACTAAAATATTGAAAACAGTTTAATAAAACTGTTGCCAAACAAGCACTAAATCTCTTCCTCTAAATCACCATTCAAGAAAGTTGTTTTAACATCCATATGATGAATAACTAATTTGTGAATAGATGTTAATGCTAACAAAATTCCAATAGAGGAAATCTTGGTAATAGGTGCAAAGGTACCAAAATAATCTATGTTCTCTTTTTTGAGTAAACCTTTTAGTTACTAATCTAGCGTTATATTTATCTATGGATCCATCAGGATTATATTTTCTCTTAAAGATCCACTTACAACCAATTGGTTTTGCACCCTTAGGCAAGTCTATTAAGCTCCAAGTATTATTTTTATTTATAGAATCAATCTCAATCTTAATAACTTGTTCTTGAAGATGTGCATATGATAAATTAATAGCTTGAGAAAAACTCAAAGGATCATCCTCAACTAGATATGTGTAAAAATCATCACCAAACGATTTTTCTATCTTTTGTCTCTTACTATGAATTAAGTCCTCAAGCATAGGTTTACTATAGGTTTCAATTGATTGCTCAACTATAGTACTATCATTAGAGGTAGTATATATACTAGATTTCAAAGGGAAAATGTCCTCAAAGAATCCAGTGTTATTAGTCTCTATGATAGTATTGTAATAAAGCACAATACTATTAATAACAAGAAACCTATAGGTTGCATTATGTTCAACATAACCAATAAACATGCAATCAAAGGTCTTAGGTCCTATTTTTTTTCTTAGGATCAGGTATCATAACCTTAGCTAGGCACCCTCACACTCTAAGGTGTTTTATGTTAGATTTATATATTTTCCATAACTCATAGGGTGTTTTCTTTGTTTTCTTTTGAGGGATCCTATTCTGTAAGAAACAAGCAGTTAAAAGGGTTTATCCCTAAAGGTTGTCAGGTGCATATGAACTAACTAGTAAAACATTCATCATTTCCTTAAGGGTTATATTTTTCATCACAACTATTCCATTAGACTCAGGGGAATATGGTGGGGTTACTTCATTTATAATATCTTATTTCTCACAAAAGTCATTAAACAAAGTGTATTCACCACCCCTATCTGATCTTATCTTTTTTTCTTTTTACTTAATTGGTTTTCAACTTCAGCTTTATAGGATAAAAACATTTTAAATACTTCATTTTTATGTCTAATCAAATAAACTTTTGTATATATAGAGAAGTCATCAATAAATTATACAAAATAACTTTTGCCTCCCTTAGACATACATTATTTCAAATCAGCAAGATCAAAATGAATAAGAATAAGAGGTTCAAATTCACATTGTATAGACAAGCATCGAATTTTAGTTAACTTAGATTCTACACATACCTTAGATTTCTTAACTTGTTTATCATGCATGTGGATTAGGCCCAGCCGATGTAAATTAATAACATGCAAAGAATTTACATGTCCTAATCTTAGCATGTCATATATCATATGAATCAATCATATAAGTAGAAGAAACAAATGTCTTATTCTTATTAATGACTTCAAAGATAGTAAGTACACAGAGACACTGATCATAATAACCATTTCCCACAATTACATTGTTTTTTGTTATGACAATCTTGTTAAACTCAAAAGCCACTTTTACCCCAACCTTCCCCAGCAGTGCTACAGAGACCAAATTCACTCTGATTTTTGCACATGCAACACATCACTTAAAACCAATGTCTTTCCATATGTGAGCTTTAAAAGAACCTTTCATTTTCCTAGAACTGGGGTAGTACTAGAATCACTATGGAACACTTATTCTTCTCCATCCCTTATAGTAGTGTAGGAGGTAAACACATTTCTGTCAGCACATATGTGTCGGGTAGCCCCAGAGTCTATCACCAATTTTTTTACATTGGTCACAATGTTTACTTGAGAAATGACCACCACAATTATATCATTTTCTTCAGCCAAGTTAACATTAGGTTTAAGAGGATTGTCATTTATTACAAGTAAGCATGGAGGCATAAAATAATTTGGCTTTTCACAAAAATAATTATTTTTATTATAGCAAAGGTTCAAAGTTGCACGTGGGTTATGATAATTAATATTGTGATAAGTTTCTATAGCATACCTTTTTTCCACATTGTAATTTGACTTGCTCTTTTAAATGTAAATTTTGTAGACATCCAAAGCATGTCAATGTAGTTGATCCGGTCAGCCATAAGTTTTTAAGATTGTTGGTGCTCTGGTGCAAAAGTGAACTTCCCGAGGTGTGCTAGGCCACTGTCCTTAAAGACTTCTCCGAGGTATCCCTGCAGTTTTCCCAGGATACAACAGGAACCTCTCAGAATTTTCTGAAGCAATCAGAATTGGCAAGGAATAAAAGGAACCATAAAGTAGAGAATAGAGAGAAGAAAGGGAGTGGGCAAGTTTGTTTCAAAGTAAGAACCTGAGCATTATTTATCGTGCCCAGGTAGCACGTATAGGTTAAAAAAATTCGTTCGCATAGCCGTTGGACAATAAATAACATGTTAAAAAATTAAATATTACGATTGCATTAAACCCATTAATATGATAGTTGAAATAAATACAACAGTTACATTTTAATTATGTTTAATGACGAGTAACAAAAAATTAAGTCCAACTGACCCATGAGGCCAAGACTTATGTGCACAAGACTTCCCCTCTTGCAAGCCTCTTTACCAAACCTTGTTCACTTGTTTTTATATAAACCTTTCTCATGTAGTTAATCCAAGCAATGCGAGACTTTGTCTTTTGTAATATATTCACTATTTTACAACAAAACCAACCAAAGTTTAGTCAATTGTATATTTATGACATTGATAATGAGATCAATAATAAAATGTCAACACTTAGGTATATTTATGTTTTACCTGTATGCTCAACATTATTGATAATTGTCTATTTTACATATTTTTGCATAGTAATTATCCTAATTATTTTTCATTTAAGGTCTTGTTTTACGTCTTTTTCATACAAAAATAGATGTAGTTAGGAAATTAGTCTTAGATTTAATTTTATGCAAAATTTTACCTTTATTTTTTTTCTTTATACACAAATTGGTTTTGTGAAGGACTAAAAAAATGTTAGATGAATTAGAATATTTTGATGTTTAGTAAATGCCTAGTGGTTAGATTCGTAGCTGATAGAGAGCTCCTATGTTCACACTACCAATGGCCAACACTCACTCTGTAAGCGCCCAATGGTGGTGTGACTTGGTCCTCATGTTTGTGGGCATCTAGTAGTGGCGATTAATTTGGGTCCAAGTTTCTTAAATGTCCAACAGTCATTTGGTGTCTCCTAGGCAGTGGTATTTCAAGCTAGCTGACTATATAAAGACACTTTTTGTCTAGAAAATGGTTAGACACCTAGTTGACCTAAAAGTGTGTTCCTAAGCCATTTTCCTATCCATTCTCTATGTCTACCTTCATTTTTTGTATTTTCCCTCCATTGATCTTGGTTCCCATCAGTTGGCTAGGTGTCTCAATAGCTGAAGTTTTATGTAACTAAACCTGAACTCTTGTATATATTTTATTCTTTAATCAATGTTTACGGTTGAATGTTGATGTCTCTTTTTTACCATATGCTTTATTGGTTTATTTTTAGTGGATTTATGTTTCAAATGAGCTTGAGAAAAGCATTTTGACTTAAGAAATTGAATTTAGAATAATTTTTTTGTGATAGAAACATGAGTAGTAAACAACGATTTTAAGTTCATGTATGCACTCGAGTAAATGTTTAGTGAAGTCAAAACCCTACCAAATCTTTATTTTTGTAACTCTTTTTACTTTACTTGCTTATGCTTTCATTTGAATTTTTTCTTTAGTAGTTATTAGTGAAAATCTTTCCTTTTATTTATTAAAAGTAAGAAGTATTAAAACATCATCCAAGTCTTTGTGGATACGACCTTGTTACTTCCCTACACTACACTACACACGACGAATGTATTTGCTAAAAGGATTTCATCAACAATTATCATATTATTAGAGACCTAAGTTGTGAAAATAACAATCCCACCATCAAGTTGAGATTGGAAAAAAGAGACAAAGATGGTTATTTTAGTTGTGGGTGATTAAGATGTAGAAAATGGTGAAATAGATGTTATTATTGTAACAAATATAAATAGTTGAGATTGTATGCTTACCTCGACAATATCCTTTACTTCTTCCTAGAGGTGAAAATGGATTTAGATATGATATTAAATTCAATGGAATTTTAGGTGCAAATGATATTAAAAGAGAACATATAATAAATTACACACAAAATTCAACACGGAGAAATTGCAAACTCAACTTTATTTACAATTTTTTCATCAGTTCTTTTGAATTATCAAGTCTAAAATGGGTTAGAACACATAAAAAAAAGTTACAATAAAAATTTTATAAAGGTCTTATAGTGTCAATTTTGAGAGCAGAGACTTCTCCTTTGTCTGCAGGAAGGCAAATTATTTTGCCATCAACTTTCGTTGGAATAACTTGCTATATGTTCCAAAACTATGAAGATGTAATGGCGATATGTGGATTAACTGAATATCCTAATTTATTCATTACTTTGACATCTAATCATAAGTGGGCATAATTGGTCAATTTTTTAAAGAAATTGAATCTTATGCCCCTAGATTGTCCAAATCTGGTTAGTAAATTTTAAAGTCAAGTTTGATAAACTAATTAAAAAGATTGAAAAAGAGAGAATTTTTGGCAAGGTGAAATCAGGTAATTATTCCCTTATAGCATATTAAACTCTAATTTATTATTTCATTTGCTCATTGTTTATTAGATTTTTGGGTATGGAACTAACTTATTTTTTTAATTTGCATTCATTTTTAAAGTTGTCTACACTGTTTCAAATATAGATAAAATCATTTTTGCAAAAATTCCTAACAAAGATGTTGATCTAAAATTTTATGAAGTAGTTATATCTTTAATGATGTATGAATCATTTGAAGTTCATAATAGAAAGTAACCATGCCTACAAAATGGAAAATGTTTTATTTTCTTTCCAAAAAAATAAATGGTTAACTCCACTTTTATTGATCAAGATAGTTATTCAATATATAAGAGGTAACGTAACAAGGTCTCCATTAAAAAAGGTGAGTCATTCTTAGATAATACATTTGTGTTTCCTTATAATAGCCATATTTTGTTGAAATCCAAAGCTGATATAAATGTTGAGTCGTGCAATCAAACTTGCTTTATTAAGTATCTTTTTAAGTATGTAAACAAAGGATATGATTGTGTGTCATTGCAACTTTTTATAGTGTTACATCTAGTAGTAAATGTTCTCAATGTATCGATGAAATCAACACGTATTAAAATCGTAGGTAATATTTTGCATGGAAAGCTTCTTAGAGAATATTTAGTTTTGATATCAACATACAGAGACATCAATTAAAAAATTGCCTTTTCATTTGCTTAATAATCAAGTTGTACTTTTTTATGATGTTGATTTTCTTGATAATGTTATTCACAGAACAATTTTTTTTTCTTTGATGGATGCTAATAAGAAATTCCCTAAAGGACATGTACTACAATGAATTTCCATTGCATTTTGTTTAAAAGGAAAAATTACATGTGTTGGCTTAATGTAATGGAGCTGAAGTGGAAATCATTACCTTTGGTCATATCAAAGTAATGTAAGTCATTTGATGCATTCTAAATGTTTTTATTCAAATATTCAATTTTAAAGGGACACCAAATATGGTAATATATCGGTAGATGGAAATGAGTCAATCAAGCTTGTAGATTTTGGATTAGCATAGATAACCTTAAGCAAAACTGAATTTTTCTTTTTAGATTCTTATCACCACAATGATTTTAATTGTATAATATATATTTTTTGGGTCTTTTACTTTCTTATACAACAAAATTTAATGATGCTAAATCAAGAAAATTCTTTCCATACTAGACGGCCTAAGGTTTGTCTCTATTTTTGTATGATTTGTTTGGAGTAATCCTTACAAAGTGAGCAACTAGAATGAGATCATTTGGCTATCTAATTCAGTTTTAGTCTATATTAATATTCCAAATGTTATTGTAAGAAGTAAGAATATATAGTTGGACCATCTATACATCAATTTACAACATGCTTTTATTAATATTCTTATGTTAAAGTGTAGATACAAAATCTTACGCTATAGTTTTTTCATTCATTTATGATATAGAATTAGAAGAAATGTTTAAGTTAACCGGCAAATGAATTTTCATACCAAGGAGTTTTTATATTGTGATTGGCTTAACTTGGAATTATTGGTTAGTAGGTTAACTTAAATAATCAAGGTGACTATGGGCTAGTGGATGATATATGGAGCTGGGTGAACTGAATTTATATTCAATATGTGATTTTGGTATATGTTCTTGAAAATTGACGCTGGGCCATGAATTTGTGATGTGTTTTATATGTGTTAGTTTGTTTTGGCACCAAAATTCAAATTGGCATTTTGAATTCTATTTGAATTTGGCTTCAAAATTTGAATTGAAAATTTGAATTTTATTTGAATTTGTCTCCAACTTTTTGGTTATGTTTTGTGTGAGCTCTCATAATTGATTTACATGTTTAGATCTTGGCTCCATAATTTTGAGTTCAAAGTGATCCAATAAGAGTCGTCAAAACAGGTTCAAACTCGTGGGCCAACTCAACCCACATGAATACAAGCTAGACCGGGCCAAAAAATAAGAAAAATGAGTTGCAATTGCTAAAAATCAACCCGACCCACTTCAGACTCAGCCCATACGGGTTCAACCCGGATGGGTTGGGTCAGCATGTATTCAATCCACTAAATATTTATTATTTTAATATTTTATTATTTTACTAAATATTTATTATTCAACCACTAAACATTTATGATTTAAACTATTATATTACATAATCAAATAGAAAATATTTTTCTTAATTTTAAATAAAGACTTAATTAAATAATTAGTTTTAAAATTTTAAAGAATCTCAATTTTTAAAATAATTTTTTTATTTTTTGGTGGGTTAGTCTGTATAACCCACCAACCAATGGTGGGATAGGTCGGGCTGAGAGATTGAGTAAGAAAGTTTAAATGAGCCGGGTTAGGTTAATCTATTTTTCTGGTAGGCCAAGATGGGCTGGCCTATATGAGCTGAGCTTACCTGTTTTGACAAGTATAGTTCTAATGAATACTAGGATAGTCACATATTAATCATGATCTAGATTTGTTATTTGATTCAATTTTTTGCATTATTTTCTTAAATCAAAATTTATGCTTGTGTTTTTTATATTTTAGGCATGTTTTCATTTTTGTGGCATTTTTTAACATCCTTTGGATTCCACACCCATGTGGTGTTTCCAACAGTGTCGTGGTTCCTGCTGTTAGACTTCAAATTTTTTTTAAAAAAATCTAAATTCATTTTTAGTATTTTCTTGAGTCATTTCAGTTTATAATCTCTATTTTATCATAGAAGTCATGTTTAGTTTGTTATATGTCCACCATTCTGTTGTTTTACCTTTTTGTTTTTGAATCTATTTTGAATAGATCTACCTAACATCTTTAAAAGCATACAAAGATTTATTTCTTTAATTTAGTTTAGAGTCAACTCATAGACTATTAAATCATTACTCTATTCTTTAAAAAAATCACGAAATATATGTTTACTCTTTCTATTAGTTTTCTTCTTTAGTTATTTTCTTTGCACTTCTTTTTGTGCATTGAATTTTGGTAAGACATTACAGTGGTTTTGAAGTGAAAATTTATATAGTGTACTTTGAAATTCATATCTTAAGTGTATGTAGTCTTATTTGACACACAAATTCAAGTCCAAAAGTATCTAAAACTTGCCTAGTTCTTTACCAATTTTAGTGCGTAACTAATGTGGTCTTCTACTTGTTTTACTTTGCACTTGGTTTTACATCTTATATTCCTTATTTTACAGGTCCTAACTCTAAAAATTTAAACAAAAAATTTAATTCCAAGCAAAAAAACGAAGAATAAAATGTAAGTGCAAAAAGAAGAAAAAGAAAGATTAGTTTGCAAAAAAGCAAACTAGAAAAGATTTTTTAAAAATAGAGAAAATATTTTAGACTAGAGTCTAGAACTTACAATTTAAAAAACAAAAGAAAAGAAAGTGAGCTTTTAAAAAAATATAAAGGACCTTTTCACAAACAAACCAAAAACAATTTTGCAAGGTAAATAAGTAGAACTTGATTTTAGATATTTTAGTCCTTCCACTCTAAAACCTTTCTAGGATTTCTCTTGCATGTCATTTCTTTCTTTCATTAGGTTTAATTTATTTCTTTATCTTCTTTTCTAAATCTTTGGATTTGTCATAATTCACCTTTCCAATTGGACGTTCTACTATTTCTTTCTTTAACACTTTCTTTGTTTTAGTTGTTTGTCTTCCTTACTTTGTTTCTTGGTTATGTGCCCTTCTTAACTTTGTAGGATTGAGCTTCTTGCTTGCTACAAAGGGTGGTAAATTACGAGAGTTAATTAAAAGCATTAGGGGTGCAAGTCTTTGAAAGGAGTTTAACCAAGGAGACCAAAAGAGCTTGGAGTGAAACACTTGGGAAGGACACTTGTTTAATTTTCTTTTAATTCCTTGCTTTTATTTCTTTGTATTTTCTCTAGTCTTGTAGTGTTAAAGGTCCATAAGGAATTTGTGATGTTGGTATATGTTCTTGAACAATTGATGTTAGGCAATGAATTTGTTATATGTTTTATCTTAAAATTTTGTGACTATCATTGAACACACCACAACTTTATAAAAAATATCATGAAGACGTGGGAGACATACTGACAAAGAAAAGAGTAGCAAAAATTGGCACACATTTGTGTGGCTATTAACACAAGAGTGTTGTAGACACATAGATAGACATAATAGTATCAAGGGTTGGGTCACAATGATGTCTATTATGACATGGATGTGGTAGACTCACTAAAGGAGAAATACATCACGACTTTTCCTACAATGTCGTGGCTTGGTCCACAAGGGTTAATGGTTGAAGTACTTTGCATGAAATTTGTGAATAAGTACAACTAATAGTACCACTATTAAGTAGTAATAATAATACTACTAGTAGTAGTGATAGACTGATAGTACCACTATTAAGTATTACTACTAGTGATCTACTACTACTAATAGTATTAGTGGTAGTATTACTACTAACAACTCTACAAGTGCTATTCTAGAAGTACTACTACTACTACAAGTGCAACTATTCTAGTACTACTACTAATAATAATATTACCATAAATAATACAATTATTAGTAGTAGTAGTACCACTAATACTACTAGTATTACTAGTAATAGTAATACTAGTACCAGTAGTAATATGACTAGCATTAGTATTAACACTAGTACTACTACTAATTATAGTACTATTACTACTAATTAATACTACCACTAGTAGTTGTACTACTACTAATAATAATAGTACTATTAGTGTTATTAGTATTAGTAGTACTACTAGTAGTGTAGTACTATTAGTATTATCACTGTTGATAATACTATTACTAATAATACTTAAATCACTAGTAGTACTACTAATGATAGTACTAGTACTAGTATTGTAACTACTATTAGCCGTTAATAACTACTTAAATTACCTATTTTCACATAGGTAAAATAAAATAGTTATCATAATTCTTTCTCATTTAAAGCCTTATTTTCCTTTATTTTCTCTTAAAATTACATTTATCAAGGAAATTAGTCTTAGGATTTTATTTATGTATATTTTACTTTTATTTCCCTATTTTAGTTGTTATGAGACAAGTTGCAAGAAGGACCTAAGAAATGGTAGTAAAAGTCAGTTTAATGGTGTTGTAGCAATGTCAGGCGCCCAACGGCTAGGATCTAAGTCCTCAATGTTACTTGGCAGAAAGCACTGCAAAGTCTGATACCGGCGCCCAACGCCCAGGTGTGAATTTCGTAAAATGCTTATTTTGATGCCCAACACTCACATCTAAATGTTGAATGCTCATTCTTGGATTTGATTTATTTATATGCGTCTTTTGTTATGGAGAAAGGGCTACACACCTCAGCGACCAAAGACACTCAAATTTGATTCTTCTGCCCTTTCTTCCACTTTTCCTTCCATCCTTGTTTTGTACCTTTCGTCCATTGATCATGTTCTCAATCCTCATGGTTGGTTAGTCGTGTCATTGGTTGGGGTTTGATGTAATTATACCTAAACTCTTTGTATATTTTCTTCTATTAATCTAAGGTTTTTACTCATTGTTAGTGTTCTTCTTTACCCTATGCTTTATAATATAAGTTTTAAATTATTATATTATTTATTTAACTTATATTATATAAAAATATATTTATGAGTTTGTTAGTATCATTTAACTAATATTTATATTTTAAAGTAATATTTGACATGTTGTAAATATAGATTTTTTTAGTAGAGAATATCATTTAATTTTTTTTATTTTCAAAGTCATGAAATTTAAAAATAATGATATCATAGATTATTTAAATTTCAAAATTTTCTAAATAGTTAAATTTATTTTTCTAAAAAATATTTTTTGTTAATTTAAAAAATATTTTTAATTTTTAGTTTATTGATAGGTTGATCCGTATAACCACCAATTCATAATGAGTTAGGCCGGGTTAGAAAATTTTCCAATAAAAATAAAATACATGGGTTAAGTTAACTCATATTTTAATAAGTTAAGACAGATAATATAATTTAAATAAAGTAAAAGACAGTTTTAAATGTCTCTAACAATTAAATGAAATGTGAGCTTTCGATAACCATAACTACAAGTAGTAGTTCTAATAGTACTAATAATAATTGTACTACAATAATATTACTATTACTAATAATATTCCTATTACATGTGCTACCTACAACTATAATAAGTACTTTAATAGTATTATTACTATTATTACGGGTACTCATACTAATAGTACTATTTATATTTTTTTATAAATGATTATATTTATCAATTTTCTATATGGTCAAATAAATTACATAATTACTAACAAGTAATTTAATTTATATAAAATTTGATATAGGAAATGTACATTATTAGTACATTATGGTATTAATATATATATATATATATATTACTTTTTATTGTCTAAAACAAATCAATAATTAACATTATCGATTTTGAAACTCACGGACCATAGGGCTAGTACATTTTTTTAAGATTAAGTTGAGTTATTTTAATTATAAATTGAAATGTTACTAGCTTTGCACAATCAATTTATAAATAGCAGCCGGCTCATGGCTAATTTTTTTTTTTAATTTTGTATTTTATACTTTGAATGGAAATCCCGTATTGTTGATATATATATATATATATATATATATATATATTATTGATTTAGATTGTTAATTAATCATAAATTATTATTGATATATTTTAAATAATTATTATAAAATTAATAAAATTTGTATATAAATATTTACAATTGAATAATATTATAAAACTATATTACACTGTAGCTGTTTTTTCTTTTTTTTTTTTAAAAAAAATAGTGATGTTTAATCATTTTGCCTACTTTTTGTGAAGTATCTGAAAAATGTTTTGTTAAACTTAATTTCTAAACGAGACCCAATTTTAAAACACGGGTAAAGTCATTCCTTCAACGCTTTCTTTCCTTAAGTTTTAAAATAAAAATGAGTGAAAATACAATAAAGTCATTTCAGTCATTTGTAGTTAACATAAAAATTGGCTAACATTATGTAGGTAATATTTATTGAGAGAGGTCATCATTTTAAATAATTTTAATAACTCAAAAAACTAGACTTTGTTTTTGGTCAAGGATAAATTGCGCTTAATAAAAATATTAGTTTGCTCCAATTATTTATTTTTCTTGTTGGTAACACAATGGAGTATTAATACTTTGTGACTGTGTTAATGGTCTAGTTCAAACATCGAGTTTGTAAGTTACTATAAATTGTTTGCACTATCTTCAATTCTTATAATTAATAATATATATATATATATATATATATATATATATATATATATATATATATATATACTCCTATAATATCCATCTCTCATTTTATTTAAAGAAATTATTTTGTGAGTAAGAATAATTTGATCTGGCCAATCTTTACACAATATTTAATTTTTTTCAAATTGAAAAAGGTAATTATGTACGTGTAAAGTAGACATTTATTAGGATCATATGATTTTATAAAGCATACAATAATTTCTCTTATTTAAACATAAATTTTGTGTCTTTATGTATTAATTTATATAGTTTGTTACACCAATTATATGTATTGTGTATTATCTTTTTGGACTTAACTTTGATTCATATTTACAGTATGCTCAATATATTATATTGGGGTTAAAATCTAAAAATATTATTTTCTTAAGTACATTTTATATTTTGAAAATTAAATTCTCACACTAATTCGTTTTAGATGTTTTGAGATCTTTTATTAATTTCCTTATATTTTGACCTTACAAACAAGATAGTTATTGAGAGGTGCCTTTGTAAATGGGAGGTACCCTTGTACCGTTTTTTCTACTAATATATATAATCTTTGTTAATGATAAATAAAAAATATAATCTTTGTTAATGATAAACAAAAATTACAGTAATAATTTTAAAATTTAGTATAATTATACATGTATTTTTTAACTATTATTTTATACTTGAAGAAGTGTTTAAAATTTGAAAAATTTACTGCGGTAATGTTTTTAAATACATGGAGAATACTAAACATGTTTAAACTTAAAATATTAGTATAGAAAAAAAATTTAATTTGATAAAAGTTGAAGGAGTGTAAGTACTTGTTTGACAACAGTTTTATAAAACTGTTTTTAGTATTTTAGTTTTTAAAAACTAAAAAACTTGTTTGGGTAGTGTTTTCTTAAAAAAAATTTCAAAAACAGTTCTACTTTTTTAGTTTTTAAAAACTAAAAACTGGAACAGCTGAAAATAGTTTTGCTTTTCAGTTTTCAATTTTTGTTTTGAAAACTCAAAATACAAACAAAATATGTTGTTTTTTTGTTTTTCATTAATAAAATTCTAAAATATTAACAAGTTTTTTTATTTTTATATATTCAAAACAGTTTTCAAATATCACTTGCCAAACAAATTTTTTTTTTTCTTCTCAAAAAAATTTAAAAACTCTTTTAAAAAATTAAAAAACAAAACAAAACCACTCAAACCCTTTAAAAAAATAATAAGAATAGTAAGAGGTGCTAGTTTTTACGTCAAGTTAGCTTGTCACATGCAATGCAAATTCGGTGATTTATCCTTCTTCAGCTCATGATAAAGCCCTCACAAACCTTTTGTTTTTACGTCAATTCTAAGTTTAAATTTATCTTTCTACGAAAATAGCGATTTAGTGTTATCAGTTTTTACCTAGTGTTGCCTTATCTTTGAACGTGACTTAGCGGCAAGAGATAGTTTCGAAACGTTACGAAAGGTTTATCTGAATGTGTTACACGTGTGTTTTCTTAGGAGATCTTTCAAGACATATTTGTTTTGCTTTCTAACATTTATTATTTTATTAATTAAACCATATATATATATTTGGTTGTATGTTGTCAGTATTTGGGGAAGAAACAAAGAAGGAAAGTTACAGGTTGTAAGTTGTAAGATGGAACAACGTGTGAAGGAAGAAAGACGAGTAATGTAGAAACAGCCAAGCATGACATGATATGTATATGTATATATTTTGAAATCTAAAGGAGAAAGATAATTAGAGGCTTTGAAAGTGGAAAGTTGGAGGCAAAGACAATAACATAATGTGCTGTTTAATTCCGGGAACACGTGGCTGGTGGGACCTTTGAATTTCATGTGCTGTGCTGGAATTTGTTGAATATATAATTATTGCATAACTGGCACAAAATTTTATTGGTGCATATCATTGTTTCCTTCAATCATGCCAACCACCAGCTGCCAAATGCCAATCAACTTAAACACTATTTAAAACTTTTACTAATCCCCACGCTGCATCCACACCATGTTTAAGAATATATCAACCGCCAATTGTTACCACATATCAAATTCCCTTGTGAGATCATTTTTTACTCACTAACATTTCATACAAAAATAAATGTTAAATACACTGTTAATGTTTCATTATATATTTATTTTTTTATAAAAGGTATAAGGAAGAGGTTAACCAAAATTTATTTCATATGCACAACTTAAGTCTTGTTGGTTCATATCAGATAAACAATTTGAAACAGCCATAAAAATAAACATATTTAGTTTATATACAAACCTAGTAAGTTTTGCAAAATCGTCAATCAATTAATTTTTCTCACACCGGCCATAGATAAAATTGTAATAAAAAGTTTTACCACCAGTCTTATATATATGCGATCAACAATGGGATACTGACACTCATTATTTATATAGCACATCTCTCATTCATCTTAATGTCTATTGTCATATGCGATCAACAATACAAAAACTATAGTCATATGTTAGTTTTAGTATCTGGATTACGAGAAACCGGATTGTGTTCGATAATATATCGGTAGATTCAGTTGACATTTGTATGTCTATAAAGGTAATCTCCTGGAAATGACTATTATATTCCTTTGGTTTTAATAGGGGGTGCGAGTTCTCGGATTGATATGCTAATCCTAGGTTATGCTTGTTAAATATGAGATAGGTAGATAGTCATCATCTGTTTCCAATAGGATACGAAAGAGTAAATAATCTATTTGTATTCTAAGAAATTTTTGATTTTTTTCAATGAATATATGCTTAGCTTTTAAAAAAACAAAAACTATGGTCGTATGTTAGCTTGACAACTTCAACAATAACCAATGGTTCAGCTTTCCAATATCACGATAAAGTATTTTAGCAAAATTACGAGAAAAAATACTTCTATAATTACATACTACATCATCAATAACCGCTTCCCACAATCTTTTGAGCCGTCACATTGAAAGTATCTTTCCTTCAGAACTGCCAAATAAAATGTTTCATCATATAAATTTATCAATACGTGGTTAAAAACATTATTAAATGCTATAGTTCTTTGTTTGGGAAATTAAATGCTTTAGTGTTAAAACATAATGCACTGTTTTTTTTTAGAGTTCTTAAGTTTTTTTCAAGAGATTAGAATTTAAAATACATTTTACCAACATGATTAACAATATTCTTATATCTTAAATATATACTTAGATTTGTGTCCACGAAAAAATAATAATTAATTCTTTAAATAAATCTTATTATACTGACACCTATGGATATCAATAAATAAAAAAATATTTTTGAAGGTTAACGAGGAAGTTAAAAATAATATCTAATGATTTTTCAACCCTATAAAAAAAAGAAATTAAAAACATACACATATTTAAAAAACTGCAGTAATGAGTTAAAAAACCTCATAGAAAATCATGTGGGAAAATGTCTAAGAAACAACGTTAGTGTAAAAAAAACTAAAATTATCTGGGATAGCTGCAATCTCTTTTTTTTTTTTCTAGGAAAATTAATATGTTTGGGACTTTTAGTTTAAATTTGATTTTTTTTTCTTCTAAAAAACAGCAGTTTTTTATGACTTAAATATTTATAACTTATGAATTGTGATTATTTTTTAACATGTTATTTTTTTAAAACTATTTTTATACTTTTCTTATCATGTAAAAACTGATTTTTTGTTTCAATTGAACAATATTAAATATTTTATACTATTCAAAAAATGTATAAATAAAAATTAATTTTCATTATAATCAACTAACAAAAACACATGTGTAGTCGCATTTATATATTTGTATTTTTGTTATATTAATTTTGGTTGAAAAAATGGTCATTCCTAAGTAAGATCATACATAAATGTATGTGTAGTTACAATATATTTCTTTCTTACTAGCATATAAGTTATTGATATAATTAAGAGCATAATTGTCTATCAAAATTTGGACACCAAAAGAGGTAGTTTCCTTTATTAAAAAAAGTAGTTTTTTTTTGTTTATTTTTAATTTTTAAATAGGTAGCTATTGAAAAACTAATAAGAGTAAAATTAAAAATGAAATGTGAATACCAAAAAGATGAATCCCTTTATATATGATATAAATATAAATAGATTTTTTTTAACAACATATATAATAAAACAATTATGTTTGATGGATATAAATATTTTACCGTAGTTTTTATATTCAAAGATTATAAAGTTAGTCTAATAGTAAAATTAATATGTGGAGAGATGAGAAGTAAGAGGTCATGGATTCAAATGCCTTTATTAACAAATTAACATTTGTCTATAAAAAAAGTAGTTTTTTTTTTTAATTTCCAAATAAAAAGTTGTTGAAAAAATTAATAAGGATAAAATTGAAAATAAAATGTAGATAAAAAAGAGGAAATTTCCTTATATAAATGTTATCTATAATAAAAATAATAAACTATAAATATAATTAACTGTTATTGTTTAAATAATCTAACTTTTCATTATCCAAATACACTCTAATGCTTCAAAATGTCTAAATGTCGAGGAATATCGATAATTAGTTCTATTTTATTGGAAGTGAGTTTGTATTTTTGCTTTTTAGTTTGTCTTGGCATATAGCTTTATTTGGAACGAATTCAACAAAACACTTTTTTGTATAAATATTTTTTAAAAACAGTCATATAGTTTTCTTCAATTTATATTTAGATTAAAAATTATTTTTAAAGAGAAAATGAATCAAACAATATTTGTAATTAAATTTAGAAAGTTTATTTTACAATGTAAATTTTATTTATAAATAAATATTTTTTTATTGAAGGACATAAAAGAATAATTTATCTAAGAACTTTTTAAAAAGGATATATATAAAGCTAAAATATTAAATTTTGATAAATAAATTATACTTTTTTTGTAGCATAAATAATTTATATTCTTTGTTTTAATTTAACTTAAAAAGTAACTTTTAAGCTAAAATAAATTGGAAAAAATAGACTCTTATTGAAAAAGAAAATAAGAAAAAAATTAACTTAAACGTTAAACGACAAATTCTATCTAAAAAAATGAATAACGACAAAACCTTATCCCAATAAGTAAATTTTTCTACGTAGATTGTACTTGTTATTATTAAGATAAGAATTAATTTTTGAAGTTACATTTATCCATAAATTATAATTAATTTTAATTTTAATTTTAATTTTTTTTATTAATTAGGGCATGCCCCTTCTTCAAATTCACATGCCCATTATTATTCTGTCATATACAACAATACTAATTTATACCAATATAGATGAAAAGCAAAAATAAGATGGGACGAAAATGCACAATAAAATAGAGAAAGAAGAGAATAAGCAAAGAGAAAAGGAGAATTTGAATTAATATTTTTTCTAATTTAAAATAACATTTATTCTCATAATAAAAGACTTATGTATTCTTTATTTATGATAAACAAAATTTTCAACAAACAGCGACTAAAGAGTAATAAGTTATAAGAAAGATAAAAAAAATAATGACTATATTAAAAATGTAATTCATTAATAAATTAAATTATTATATTAAAAAATAAAAAATTAAATTACTCTACTAAAAAAAGAAATTAAATAATTATACTACACTATACTAACCAAATATTTAATTAAATAATTATACTAACCACGTAATTCATTAAGTAAATTAATATAATAAATATGTAATTATTATAATAAAAAATAATAAATTAAATAATTATACTAAAAATCATAAATTAAGTACACTAAAAATTAATTAAATTACTATACTAAAAAATAAGAAATTAAATAACTACTACATGTAATTAACTACATTAACCAAATATTTAATTAAATAATTATACTAAACATGTAATTCATTTAATAAATTAATATAATAAAATGTATTTATTTTAATAAAAAAATAAATGTACTAAAAATAATAAATTAAGTACACTAAAAATTAATTAAATTACTATACTAAAAAATAAAAAATTAAATTACTATACTAAAAAAAATAAATTAAATAACTATACTACATGTATACACTAACAAAAAGGTGAGGAAAGATGAGAGAGGGCGACACAAAAAATAAGGTGAGGAGAGAGGAGAGAGGAGAGAGAGTGAGGATGGGAAAAATTATGAAAGGGAGAGAGAGAATCAGGATAAAATGAGAATTTAGGAAAAATATTTTAAAAAAGCAAGTGTTACTTAATTCAAATTTCAAAAAAGAACTTAAGTCAAAGCAGTATCGAGTGAAAAATAAAATAAAAATGTGCATGTGATTGCATATTTTATAATTTGTACAAATCTTGTGAGATTTTGTATAAGATTTCAATCTCTAATATAGAAATTTCAAGTTTCAGTTTAAATAGTAAATCTTGAAAAGATCGGATCTTGATTTTAAGATGTCTTAAAGATGCCTTAACCCAACTTTAAAGATGCCTTAAGAATTAAAAAAAAAATTGTAACCCAACTTTGCTATTGCTACAACATTTTATGAATGTGATTCTTTCATAAATTGTTCAAGCAACATTTTATGCTAAATGACAACTTTATTTTTTCGTGAGAAGAATAAAGAAGTTAGAGGGAGGGAGAAGAAAAAAGTAATTTGGAGGAGTAAATTTAAAATAGAAAATAAAACTGTGTAAGTCAAAAGAGCTCGTATAGATAGTAATTTAAAAAAATATTGAAAATTGAGAAGAAAAAGAAATTAAAAGAGTATTTCGAGTAACACTTACTGGAATTTGAAATCATGCCTACTTATGTTGAAAAGACCCATTTGCTCCTGACTCCATTTCTTAAAAAGCTTTACTATTTCTTTCTCTATTTTGTGATCTCTTCTTGCGGTGCCTCTCCTCCTTATTGTTTCAAGTAAGTTTTCTTCTTAAGTTATTTCATATATTTATTTCATGGCTTCGTAGGAGTAGAAAGATAGAGAAATGATCTTCAGTGTTAAGTTTAGTGATTTTTTTTTCTCTCTAGAAAAGTCTCTCCAGAGAGGCTAAAAAATTTGTAGGTCTCTGTAAAACCTTTTCAGAGAGATGCAAATTTTTTTTACTTACTATAAAATTTATTTCTAGAGAGAAAATTTTTTTCATATCTCCAAAAAACCATTTTTGGAGAGATACAAATATTTTTACTCTTTGTACACACTTTTCTAGAGAGAAAAAGAATTGCATCTCTCTGGAAATGGCTTTTCGAAGAGTTTCCAGAGAGATGCAAATTTTTTCTCTCCAAAAAAGTGTAGGAGAGTAAAAAAATTTGCTTTTTGACATACTTTTTTTATTGTTTAGTGTTTAATTAAAATGAATTAAATTGTCTATTGATTAATTAATTTTAATTAAATTGTTTGTTGTTTAATTAAGTCTAATTAAAATTTCAAAATAATGTTTAGTAATAATTTTTTTGTTAATATAGTTTTTTTGAATTAACCATGTATGTATCAAATTATTTATTATTAAATTGGTATTAATAATCTTTTATTATTTTAAAAATATTTTAAATTAATTTTTAGTTAAATTTTTTAATTAACATATTTGCAATTGTATTTGTTGCAGGTTTTGGTGGATTTTAAAAAATATTTCAACTAAATAAATATGAAAGGCAATGAAGTAAAGTGAATTAGAGGAGTAGCATTTCAAAATGGCTTTAGAAGAGTTATTAAAATGGAAGACAATTGTATTTGTCATTATTGAACTAGGTGTTTTTGACTCGAAATGAGTTATAAAAGTGGGTTAGAGGAGTATAATTTCAAAATGGCTTTGTAATCGTCATATTAAGGTCAAGTACAACCAAAAGTAAAATTTTTGTTGATTTGGGGTGTGAGCGAAGTAATAACTATAAACCGTACAAAGACTATGAACAATATGTTCGTAAAACAACAAAGATAAGAAAGTGTAATTGTCCATTCAGATTAAGAGGAAGACCTCTGAAGAATCATGGGTTGCAATTGAAGGTAGCATGTGAGTTTCATAATCATGCATTGGCAAAAACATTAATTATTCATCCATATGCTGGTTGTTTAGTAGATAAAGAAAAATCATTGCTTGTTGATATGATGAAGAATACTCTTTTGACCTCAAAGGACCACAATGAACTAAATGTTACAACCATTAGTAAAGTGTACAGTGGAAGGTACACATTTCATAAATCTCAAAGAGATCCTAAAACAAAAATGCAACATTTAATGAAATTACTAGAGTGTGATATGTATATTCGTTGACATAGGGAGAAATTGTCGATAAACTTGTTTTGGGAGATGCAACTACATATATCCACCAATCGGAGTCCAACCAGAGAACATAGGTTGGAATTCCTAAGCTCGTCTGTGTTTAGCATATGGTGACCATGAAACCCCCTAAAAAATTAGTTGGTCCAATTGCTGTTTGTATTCATCGGTAGATGGTTCATGTGTAGCAACATTCCAACGCAAGGTGCAAGGCTTCAACTCATCATATTTGTCAACTAATGATCAGAAAGTGTTTGGAGATCCAAACATGCATAAAACATTAACATATCCATATCAGTTACATGTAATACATGAGAAATTAAACCAACATACCAAATTTTATAAAATGTACTAACCTGAATCAAAGTTGCATAACACACAGGCTGGTCATGTTGTAGATTGTATCATCAAAATGATGATACAAATATGCCAATGTAGCCGCATATTAAGAATAGTTAGCCCCCTGCTCAAGTTCACCGAACAGATGCTGATACGTTATATATACAAGGGTGTGACTCTTGTCTACAAATATCGCGTACCCAACAAGGTGCAACAGATATGCTCGAGTGGCCTGCTACCATCTTCTGCTTGCACATCTTGCTTGATACATGTCCCTTAGCCAAGACAAACATACCAAGTCGCATGTACAAGTGGTAATCTTACTAAAGGCTTCATATAGTGTTACATCCAGTAAGTCCATTAGCACGGGAATAGTCATGTCCATGTTCATGTATTCATAGTTGCAAAACAAACTCATCACAAGTAGATGTAACAAGTAGGACACATCATCAAATGTGATGGTCATCTTCCCAATAGGTAGATTGAAACTAGAAGTTTCCTTGCGTCATTTCTCCACAAAGACACAAATAAGGCTTGTATCAATCATCTCAATTGTGCAACTAATTAACGAGAATAACTCGCAATGTATAACATAGCTTTTAATTTGAGTGTGAGGCTCTCCCATCAATCGCAATTTTCATCCGTGTGATATGCATTTAAGGTCGACATGAACCTACAAAAAGAGAGTGAACTATTAATTATACCAAACACATGATTAACTAATTAAATAACTATACTAAAAAAATAATTAATTAACTACACTAAAAAATAAATAAATTAAATAACTATACTAAAAAAATGACTACATTAATATACTACATATAATTATTATACTAAAAAAATAATAAATTAAATAACTATACTAAAAATAATAATTAGATACATTAATATATTATATATAATTAATTACAATAACCAAATAATTAATTAAATAACTATACTAAACATGTAATTAATTAAATAAATTAATATACTAAACATGTAATTATTATACTAAAAAAATAATAAATTAAACAACTATACTTAAAAAATAATTAATTAGATGCATTAATATACTACATATAATTAACTACATTAACTGAACAATTAATTAAATAACCATACTAAATACATAATTAATTAATAAATCATATACTAAACATGTAATTACTATGCTAAAAAAATTAATAAATTAAATAACTATACTAAACAATAATTACTTAAATACATTAATATACTATGTGTAATTAACTATACTAACCAAATAATTAATTAAATAAATATACTAAAAATATAATTAATTAAATAAATTAATATGCTAAATATGTAATTATTACACCAAAAAAATAATAAATTAAATAACTATACTAAAAAATAATTAATTAAATAAATAAATATACAATATGTAATTAACTACACTAATCAAATAATTAATTAAATAAATAATTGATGCATTGCATTTTTATCTATTTTTGGGTCTTATTTTAATTATAATTTTATCTATTTTTTTGTTATTTATGTTTAATATTTGCATTTTAGGTGTTTTTAATTATATTTTAAAATTTGTTATGCTTTTAGTGTTTTTTTGGTGTTTAGGATATAATTTGCTAGATATTGATGTGCTTTTGAACTAATTTGGAGCATTGGAGTGAAACTTGGAGTTCTGGAGGAAATTAAGAAGAAAAAAATGAATTACGAGTTAATTAATGAAAGATTGTACTCCTGTGAATATACATTCCCTTATTAATCCGTTTAATTGCTCTATTGTTATGAAATTTTTGGGTTTAGACATAAAAAATCCATTAGTTTAAATACAAGGTTTCTATTCGAAACTAGAGCTGAACTTCGGATTCAAAGACGGTATAGAAAGCAAGACTTGAAACTTTTCTTCTTCACTTTTTATTTCTGGGTTTGATGAATTTTATTTTCTTGTTTTTTTATACTCAAGGACAAGTGTAAGTAAAATTTTTATTCTGAGATTGAAGTTTAACCATTATGATGAATTAAATATTTTTATTGTTATTATGTTGGTTTTTCTTGATTTATTCTCTATTGATTTTATCGATGCAATACGCTTGATTACTGTTTTTGTAATAAATAGATAATTAAGGAAGAAACTTAAGAATTGAATCACGAAAGTAGGTTTAACCCTTCGAGGACTCAATGGATAGCTACCACGAAAGTAGGTGTCAATTCAATTAGACACACATTCGTACCTTGAAAGAGGATAAATGTTACCTAATTCACCTTCACCGAGAACCCGTAAGAGCATAAAACATAATTAATTTTGATTTAATAAGCAATCATGGTGTGATACCCCAATCCTAGAAGTTTTCTAAACTTTGAATTTCAAATACTTGAATTATTTCTTCCTTTATTTTAGCATATATTCATTATGTTTCAAATATATTAAAAATATTAAAAAAATATTCCTTTTATTTTAAGTTTATCTAAGATTTTATATCATTTAAAAACTGCTATGTTATTTTAATTTTAGACTTCGCTATTACTTTATTTTTATTTTTTATCAATTAATGAACTTTGATTTTGTTTATTTAAATTATAAAAGAAAATTAAAATTATAAGCAATTATTGTTTTTCAAATGCACAATTCCTATGAAAGAACAATTATTTTATTACTTGACAACATGGTACACTTGCAGTTTTCACACATCAAGTTTTTTGCATTGTTACCGAGGACTATATCTCTTGGTTTGGTTATATTTGTTTTTAATTTTAATTAATTTGTTATTTTAAATTTGATTTTTTTATTCTCTTTTATTTTATTTTTATATTTTGTTTCTTTATTTAATTTTATTGATTTCTTTCCTTTTATTTTATTTTGTTTTTTTTCTTTTCTCTTTCCTGTTTCAGACTTCACATTTTCTCTCTTTCTAGTTTTGTTATCTATTATCAATTTTTAATTTTAATTAATTAATTTGTTTTTAAATTTAATTCTATTTTTTTATTCTCTTTTATTTTATTTCCTCGTTTAATTTTATTTGATTCTGTTAATTATTTTTTTTAATTATATTTGTCATTACTTTTATGTTTAATTAGTTTTTAATTAATTTATTTTCTTATTGACTGTTACTCCTCAATTTAATAAGTTCTAAATGAGTTTTTTTTAATTAATTTGCTATTACTATTGAGTTAGTTTTAATTATATATGATTCACTTAATTAGTTTTAATTAACTTGTTTTTCTTTTCTTTCTGAGACTTCATGTTTTTTTCTTCTTTTCTCTAATTTTGTGGGATATTTTATAGTGTATACCAAAATCTCTATGACTTGGAAAACCGATAGAGGGAGACCCTGAAATTCAAAGGACATTTCAAATAGACCTCTTAGAGATTATGCAGCCTCAACCATTACGAGGAGGAGTAGCTAGACCCCACATTGGAAATGCAAATTTTCAAATTTCTCCTGCACTCCTTCACATGCTGAAGTAGAACCAATTCAATGAGTTACCTTTTGAAGACCTTACAGATCACATAGAGGAGTTGCTAGAAAATTGTGAGACCCAAAATTTTCAAGGAATAACACAGGACACATTGTGCCTACGCTTCTTCCAACTCACATTAGTAGAAAAAGCAAGGGCATGGATGAGAACTATCCCTAGGGATAATGTTACTACATGAGCATTATGTGAAAGGTCTTTCTTTGAGAAATACTACCCACCTTCAAAGACAGGCGAGATGAGGAGAAATATTACTAATTTCTGTCAAGGTGATATCGAACATATTCTTGAAGCCTGGGAGAGATTTCCATAGCTCCTACTATCCTTTCCTAACCATGGCCTTGAGAGACCCTTGACAATCCATTTCTTTCACAATGGATTGAACTACAATAGTAAAATGTTATTACATTCTGTAACTGGTGGATTATTTATGGAGAAAGGCATTACATAAAGCAATTAATATAATTGAGGTTGTAGCGAAAAATCAACACCAATGGGTAGGAGAGTGAAGGCATAACTCACAAAGGGCAATTCCAGGTAAGTATGAGTTAAATAATTTTGACCTTATTCTAGCAAAATTTGATGCATTGAATCAATGGTTTGATAAGTTAGAAAAAGGAAACATTAATGCAATAGTTCTTCTAATGTTTTTTGTGAGATTTGTGGGTTATAGGGACACTTGCTATTGACTGTTAAGTAGGGATTCCAGATAGTCAGGAGAAGACCATGGAAAATGTCGCTACAACTCATAAGTTTTATAGCCATGCTCGGAAGCAAACATTTGACCCCTACTTCAACACTTATAATCAAGGGTGGAAAAGTCATCCTAATTTATCTTACTGCAATAACCAAGGGCTAGGAAATCAAGGAGGAGGGTACTCACAAACACAACTTGAAGCAAACACGCTATTCTAACAAAGGGAAAAATAGTTAGGAAGTTTACCAACAAGGCTCTCAATCCTCACTTTCCAAGTTAAAAAACTTAATGGATGGGTTTGTGATGAGCCAAAAGAAAATTAATGAGGCCATGGAAAACTTTATCAAGGAGTTGACCACTCAAATCGACAACATAGTGCTTCACAACAAGCAATTGGAAAATCAAATTTCTCACATAGCTCAACATATGCCCTCTTCTCACAAAACCCAAGGTAAGTTTCCAGGTAAGCTGGAAACTAATCCTGCTGAGCATGCTAATGCAATAGTTATTAGGAGTGGTAAAGTTTTGGATGAACTTGGGATTAATAAAACTAAAAAGGGAGTGGAGGAAGTTCAAGAGGAAATGCAACTGATTATTGAACTTGAAAAAGAAAATAACTTTGAAAAAGATGTTGCAATTCCACTTGTTTCACCCAAGCCTTGCCAACCACCCATTCTATTTCTACAACTTTTAGCAAGATCTAAACTTGATAAACAATTAGAATTTTTTTTTAGAAATGATTAAACACGTTTATGTGAAAATTCCTTTTATTGAGGCAGTGCAACAAATGCCTACTTATACAAATTTTTTTAAGGATATACTTGTTAATTGTAGGAAAGTGATGAGAGAGAAACAGTGACCTTGGTCCATAGAAAGCTCCATAGTAAGCTTAAAGACCCCGATAGTTTCTCTATTTCTTTCTTAATAGGTAATGTTAAATTTGAAAAAGCTCTATGTGATCTTGGAGCAAGTGTTAGTTCGACGCATTTGTCTATCTATAAGACATTGGATGTAGGTGAACTAAAGCCTATGAGGATGACTATTCAATTAGCTGATAGATCCATTAAATACCTGGTTGGGGTACCTGTGCAAATTGGTAATTTTTAATACTGGGTGACTTTGTAGTACTTGAGATGGTAGAGGATTCACAAATCCCCATCATTTTAGGTAGTCCCTTCTTAGCTACTGTAGGTGTTCTAGTTGATGAGAAAAAGTGGTAAATTATCTCTGTTTGTTGATGATGAAGTAATGAAATTTAATGTGACTAAAGTTGTTAAAAAACCATGGTTTAATGATTCTTATTGTAGGATTGATGTTTCATGTAGGGCTATGGAGGAAGAAAACATCATTGTTTGTCTTAGAGACCTTCTTGAGGCATACTTAACTGGAGAAAAGTCTTTCACTCTAGATGAAGAAAAAGAGGAATATGCAAAATTGATTGAATCAGCTCCTATTCTTCAATCTAGTAAGGCGATAATAGGGGAATTCGAAGCTCAACCTTAAGATTGGGAGGAAGAAATTGATCCTAAGGTAGAATTAAAATCACTTCCTTCAACTTTGAGGTATGAGTTCCTAGGCCCTAATTCTACTTACACAATTATTGTGAGTGCTGACTTGAATAAGGCTGAAACTGAGAAACTTTTTGGTGAACTCTGTAAATATCGTAAGGGTATTGGGTATACTATTGGAGACATTAAAGGGATTGATATTTCATTTTGCATGCATAGAATTTTTATAGAGGAAGGACATAAACCTTATGTTAACTGTCAACAAAGGTTGAATCCTAAAACAAAAGAGGTAGTTAAGAAAGAAATTTTGAAATTACTAGATGCTAATGTTATATTTCCTATATCTGACAGCCCTTGGGTTAGTTCTGTTCATGTTGTACCTAAAAAGGGTGGGTTAACTATTGTTAAAAATGAAAAGAATGAATTAATTCACACTAGGACTGTTACAGGTTGTGTATGTGTGTGGATTATAGGATATTAAATAGTGTTACTATAAAAGACCATTTCCCTCTCGCATTAATTGATCAAATGCTTGAGAGGTTAACTAGACATGAATATTTTTGTTATTTAGATGGGTACTCGAGATTTCACCAAATTCCCATTCACCATCTTGATCAAGAAAAACTACTTTTACTTGCCCCTATGGTACTTTTGCTTATAGGAGGATGCTTTTTGGCTTTGTAATGCCCCTACTACCTTTCAAAGGTGTATGACTGCTATATTTAATGATTATATTGAGAATATTATAGAGGTGTTCATGGATGATTTTTTTGTTTATGGTAGTAACTTTGAAAGTTGTTTGCTTAATTTATCTAAAATTTTGCAGAGATGTGTAGAAGTGAACTTGGTGTTAAATTGAGAGAAATGCCATTTCATGGTAAAAGAAGGCATTGTCCTTGGACACATGGTTAGAAAAGGAATCGAGGTGGATAAAGTGAAGATTACTATGATTGAAAATTTGGCCCCACCAATGAATGTAAAAGCAGTCATGAGTTTCTTAGGGCATGCAGGATTCTACCGACGGTTCATTAGAGATTTTTCTAAAATCTCTAAAACCTTGTCTAATTTGTTGGTTAAATAAATTCCTTTTAAATTTTTCTTGGTAGCCAATTACGTAGTGTCTAATAGTAGCAAACAATCAAATTTTGTAGAGGGAGACTTTAAAGGATATGTTGTAAGGGAAATGTCTGGAATTGCGCCAAGGGTAAGTTAAGTGGGTCATGGGCAAAATTTTGTTGAGTTGGTGTTGAATCTGTCTAGAAAGAAAATAGACCTCAAGAATGTATTGGATGTGTATATAATTAAATTAAAAGTTGGATTATTTAAAATAAAAACAAAAAAAAAAATACAAAAACTAACATCGGTTCTTAAAGTAACCAATGTAGGTTTTTATTAACATTGCATCGATCCATTCTTAAAAACGATGTAGGTTTATTATCACTTTGATGTTAGTTATCAACATCTGTTCTTTTGCATCCAATGTAGGTATCATACTACCTTGGTTTTGAGAAATCGATGTAGAGTTGTTTCATTTCTACATCTGCAGCTACAACATCAATTCGAAGCCGATGTGATTTTGCCCTTAAAATCGATGTTGAATTCTACTTTTGTAGTAGCACCCATTCATCCGCCTTTGTTTTTTACTTAAGAGTAAAAGGAACGTGGTATAATAGGAATGTCCATGGATCGGATTTATCTGTGAATTCAAACTGATCTATTTAGATTTGTGAACCGATTTAGACGTAATTGGATAAAATTCGATCTAATTCGATTAAACTTGACCATTGATGAATCATATAACAGATTTAAACTTTGAAAATTCATAAATCTATGAACCAATCCGTTTAATTTAAAGTTTAATATTTATATCTTATATATATTTAAATAAGTTTTTTGTCCTTAAAATTTAAGAAAAAATCACTTTTATATTCTCTTATTAATGCTGTTGAAAAATTGCTCATATGGAACACATTTTTGTATTCAGGAATTGCTTTCCTCTTCAACTCTAACCTCCATCAATCTTCAATTTCACTTCCAGCATAACCAATTACACTGTAACTTATAAATGAATAACAATAATACAAAAAAAAAAGTTTTTATGGACTAAATTTTTTTTTTTGATTTCAAGGATCAAAAGGGATTTTTGGTGAAACTTTACGACAAAAAACATATGTAAGCCTTTTATATATGAGTTTAATTAGTATACACTAACAATATAAAAAATGTTACATTTTTTATATGACTTTTAAAGTATTAATTGGTAAAATTAATAAACTTACATAAATTAGTGATTGAATGTTAGTGTAAGTACATATTAATTAAATTCTTTATATATATATATATAAATATAAATAAGAGTGTTAGTAGAAAATTGACAATATAATTTAAAGTTTAAATATAATTTACGTTGAAAGTTTTGAAGTTGGAAAAGAAATTCATGAAGTATTACCGTGATGATGATTACGAGTTATTAAATTTTGTTGTTTTTAGCTTTTTAGTATTTTCATTTTATCATTTACAAATTATTTTTAATGTAATTTGTTGTTATTTTGAATAAACAAGACATGTTTTAATATTTAGTTCACAATTTTTTATGGTTATTATTTTATTTCTTATTTTTATAAAAAACAAAATAATTCAATTTTTTTTATAATTCATGGATTCAATTTATTCTTAATCAAATTGGATTCTAAATTATTTTTTATGCAAATTGATCTGATTTAATCTAATCAAATTTGATCTATTTTATTTCTTTCTAATTAGATACGTGAAAATTTCTAATATAATCATTATATAAAATATTAATTAATTTAAATCCGCTATTATAGGTTCTCTTAAACAGTTATTTTCTTATTAATTTAAATTATAATAATTAATTACATGTATATTTTTTTTGTAAGATTAAATATTTTTATTTGTATATATGTATATTAAACATTAATCTATTGTGTACACTTTTACAAACTTATTTTCTTTAAATATTTTATAATTAAATTTATTGTTTAACATTGATCTAAATTTAGATTTAAATGATGAGTCGTAATACCGATACGTGGAGAAGATGAAAGTGCATGTGTTTTTAGTGAAAATAAGTGCATATTTTGGAACAGTTGAATTATGATGATATAAATCGCGTGAGCCCAGGGAGTGTGTCTGGTTTGAAAGAATAAAACGATGAGAGCACTGCTTCAGCTTCAGGCTTTGACAAGTCGGATTTCACTATCCTCTTCGAGTTTTGTTCGCAGCAAAAGCTTATGGTTGTATGCAAATAGAGCGTGCAGTGATTACTCCCAAGTCAGAAGGATATGGTCTTCCACTCCTGTTTGTATGGGCCGTCGTTCCAGTAAAATTGCTGGGAGAAAGGTTTATGCATGCCACCTGTTTGATTTAACTCCCCTACCATTCATCTTTCCAATTCAATTCATTTGCTTTGGTTATTTCCTCATTGTTTCTGAATGAGGCTCACTGCCTTTAAGTTGTGTTGCTCTGTTTGATGCATACCATTTCCCAATCATTATGCTTCCTGTTTCTGTGAAAAAAATCTTTGAAATCTTCAATCTTCTATTATTGATTTGATTTGATTTGATTCTTATTTAAGATAACTACAGGAAGCTCAAGATTCAAAGAAGGCAAAACTGTACTCAAGGATTGGAAAGGAAGTTGTTTCTGCGTAAGTCCTTCAACAACTAACTGCTAGCTTTTATGTTGCCTATGCTACATTTATTGGTACCAAGTTATTTAAGGTGATACATGTATTTAGTTAATTGATTTTCCAATGCTCCGGATTTAATGATGTGAAGTAGTTAACCCGATCTTCCTCATATTTTTTGTTGGGTTTCTCTTTACTCCATGTGGGATTGATGCCTGAATTTGACCTCCATCTTTTCTGTAATTCATATTGGTTCAAACTTGAGAAGTTTGTTATTGTCGTGTTTTTCTTTATTGATTAAGGAATCATATTGTGCATCACTTTCATAATGCTGAATGACAGAGTAAAGAGAGGTGGTCCAAATGTAACATCCAATTCAGTTTTGGCTGCTGTGCTTGACAAAGCCAAGGAGCTTGATGTACCTAAAGATATTGTTGAGCGCAATATCAAGAAAGCTTCTGAGAAAGGACAAGATGCTTATATCGAGAAAGTCTATGAGGTTGGTAGAACACTACCCTTGATTTGATTGCCACTGGGAATCAAATAGATATGGGACTGGTATTTTTTTGGTCCAGTTTTGGGGCTAGGTAGTATTGTATGCACCTCCACCTTGTCATTTACCAAACGTTTAATTTGTATTACTTAAGCATTATGTTGTTTTCATAAGGACATATTGTTTAAGTTACCCACAGTAAGCATGCTTGTGTAGGATTTCAAGATGATGTTTGCACTTTAGAACTTCATCCTGGGCATATTTGGATCATGTCCCTTTTTCTTAATAAAATAACAGTGTCATGTTTTGAGCAGTGTTGTTAAATAACTGCTATATGGCATGATGGTTTTTTTGCCAATTGCTATACATAATTTGTGAAGCAATATCCGCCATGGCAGCGCCATAAGGTGGAATGAAGTGTTTTTATAGTGGAATTTTGGCCTTTTGCTATGTTCCGCCATTTGCCAATTATAAAATTAGTTTTGAGAGAGAAGTGTAAATATTCTTACGTAGATGCACAACCTTATGAGGAATTCACCTATCTTACATAGAAGTAATTTGTTTTCCTCTCTTGTAAGATCATTAGAGGTATTCAAAACCGAACCAACCCAAATTAAAAATTGAAAACCGATTCAAAAACCGAAAACCTGTAAAAAACTGAAAGTGATTGGGTCTATTCGGTTTATTAAATTCCAAAGCTACGCAAGTCGGTTCGATTTATTGCTTAAGATTTGAAAACTCACAAATCGAACAAAATCGCAATATACATAAACTGCTATTTTTTTGCTCCCAAATAACACACTTTATTCAAAACTACATATGAAATTAACAATGTCACTCAGCGTAGAATACTTACCCACAAATACCTTCAACTCTACCAATCTCTCCGTGGAATTATATTTTTCAGAATTTTGTTTCTGGAATATTACTTTAACTCGCATCTTTCTACATTTACACTTCAGGTTTATGGTTATGGAGGAGTTAGTATGGTAGTGGAGGTGTCAACTGATAAGATACATCGTTCCGTGGCAAAGATTAGAGAAGTGATAAGGGACTACGGAGGAAAGATGGCAGATTCTGGATCTGTGACATTTAAGTTTAGACGTGTACGGGTAGTAAATATTAAAGCCACTAATGTTGACAAAGATCAACTACTTGCCATTGCTTTAGATGCTGGAGCTGAGGATGTAATTGAACCTCCAACGTATGAAGATGACACTGAAGAGGATAGGTCAACAAGGTAATGCTCTGATATACATTTTATTTTGTTTCTCAGTTACAACCAAATTTCTGGTCTTCATAAGAAATAAGTGTATGACCTTTCAATGCTTGCCTCTTTGATCTGTCTACAAGATAATTGGTCTGTGCATCTGCTTGGTCTTTGTGGGTGAAACCTGAAACATGCAATAATGAAATCACCCATTTGACTAATCTAAACCTTTTTTTTAACCAATTATTGAAGAATAGAGTGGATAGTTTGAGTCTAATCATTACATAATGTGGCTGTCTTTGAGGGGCTGGTGGTACAATCTTAGATTCCTAAATGGGCCAACAATTCAACATCTATGGATGGAACATATTATCCACAACTGAACACCCCAGTGCCAACCCAAGCGTTATAATACGTTCTTGATCTGAGTAATGAGCAAATCAATGTGAGAAATGGTTACAACTTAATAGATATGTCTAACTTTTTAGGAGTTATTGGATATAAGTTTAATCAAATCTTACGCTTGTGAAATATATTCACTACGCATGTTTGCTACATATACGGGTAAGTCTTTCTTACACCGTGATGATCTGTATTCTGTAAAATAGGGTTGCTTGATCTTGTAGTCTACTTGGTAGCTTTGGAAGTTGTAATAATAGCTGAAATAAGTTCCAATCTCGTGTTTTATTTGTTTACCCTTCATAAAAAGGAGAAGAGAGCATAAAATTGTATCTCCCCTACTGGAATTCATTTTATTTCATTTTGTCAGGTATTATAAAATTGTAGGTTCTTCAGAGAACTATTCATCTATATTATCTAAGCTGCGAGAGGAGGGCATAGAATTTGAGCCTGATAATGGTTCTGAGCTTCTTCCAAATACCACTGTTGAGGTTTGTTTCTATTGGCTATTGCATATTCTATTTCATTTCTCTTTCCTCCCTCTCCCTTTGGATTCATATAGCGTACATATGTTGATAATCAAACAAATCCTAAGGGTGTAAGTTTAATCTGTGATGTTGCAATTTCTAAATTGAGTTTGGGAGTTGCCTTTTCTGCCTCACTGTTTTGTTCTTCTTATATTGCTTTTTTAAAATTTCCATCTGCGGACAAACTTTTCCTTTTTGGGTAAGCTTTCTTGTAGTGTTTAAATAGTGTTTCTAACTGTTGTTTTTCAGATTTACATGTTACAAAATCACCACTTTTGTGTATGGATATAACTTTTCTAAACAAGGCAAAGGTGAAGTAATCTTAGTCATTCATTGATGGGAAAATCAATTGTTAATATTTTATTAACACATGCATGATTTGTTATGCATGTGCATGTAACATTGACTGTTAATTTTTTCATTAACAATTGAAATTACTTTAGCATAGGCCTTCATATAATTATCTAGGTCTTCGTTTCTAATTTATTGGGTTAGAAGGAAAGAAAATTTTAGAATATTACAATGAAGTAAAATTGAGGAACTTTAAAGGTTAAATTACTCCGTAAGTTCCTAAATTATTTGACAATTTTTAATTAAGTCTTTGAATTTATATTTTTTTAATTGGATCTTTCTGTCTAACTATCATCGTGGAAAATTAATTATTTGAGTCAGTTGTGTCATGTGTGAGCTTCTAGCAAGGTTGCTGTAGGGTGAAGTTTGAAGGGATTTGTGAAAAAATATTTAAGTGGACTTACAGAAATGAGAATACTTATTGAAGAATTTGGTTGAGAAATGAGAATACTAGGTTGAAAACTTGCAAGTGAAAATATTGGCCTGGAAAAGTGAAATACTAATCTAGAGAGGCGTGAATCCTCAGTACAGATTTGTAGAGGTGAAAATACTAATTAAGTCCCTGTGATTAGTTCTTTTATAGTGGCAATTAGGCGAAAGGACCTGATTCTAAAAACAAATACAAGTTCATGGACCTAACTAATTGAAAAACAATAGTTCAAGAACTATTTAAAAATCGTCAAATATTTGAGGGACCTTATAAGAATTAATTTGACCAATTTAAAATTCTTTACATTCATCTCGCCACCCCAATTTTTCTTCTCTTAATACATGTGAGAATATTGATTTTCGAAAGCTCCTCTCCCCTTTAATTTGGATTTTATTGTTCCTGAATCCAAATGAAGAATTATTGATGTAAATTCTTTATTTGAAAATTGTTGGCGAAGAGATTACCTAAGTTTCATGTTGTGAGAAGTTCAGATTCAGAGTTTAATTGAAAATTGTAAGGAACTATTTGATTTTTTTAAAGAATTGCTGATGTATGTTGCTGCGAGTTATAATCTGAATTGGCTCTGTTAGACACTGCCTTTGAATTTTTGGCTTATGTGTAAATTAGTCATTAATGAACCTAAGTAATTAAGGGGAATAGATGATTCAATTCTGTTCTATCCTTTAATTCTAGTTTGGGAGGTGGGGAAAGTGATCGATACCTAACGATGTTCCTCAATACACACAAACACAAATATATGATGTGAGAACTTGCATCACTTGACTCCATGGGTTCCAAGATCATGTTTGTGTTATAGCTTTCTTTGTGCATGTTTATTAGTTCTCTGGTCCAATGAAAGTGTTCTCAAGTTGTAGAAATTTCTATTCTCAATTTTTCTATTCTCTTCTGCGTAAGTTTTGAATTCATTACAGGCTTGAACTCTTGTGAATCGACAAACCTCTAGGCAATTAAATGCAGCCTCAATCCCTCTTCATTCTTTGCCTGGATTGTTAGATAAAATATTAGAGAACCAAAATAAAAGTAAACATGCAGTGTAATAATTTTATATGGAATCAAAACACACATAATTAATTAAATGGAGAAAAATTATAATATAAGACAAAGTTTAGAAAAGCTTGTTGGGTTAAAAAGCTCAAGACACTGTCCTTAGAGAGAAAAAAAAGCAGCTCCCATCATTGCACTGGTAGTTTAAGTTTAATGGGCTCATTCTCTCTCAAGATACTCCAACCTGTTGAATAAAAAATACTTTAATAGTAATAGAATATTATAATTTACAAAAGATATGTGACAAAGCTCGATATATTTACTGCAATTTTAATGTTGTGTTTTGTATCTCCTTTATCAAAAGCGAGCACCTATTTTATTGGCATATATCAGGTAAAAAAAAAATGTGGCAATAAACTGTTTCATCAATAAAGGTTGAACGGCTGCAGCCCCCAATAATTCGATAGGGAAACAGGTTGTTAAACAAATTAAAAAGTAAATCAGTAAAAGATATTTTATTTTTACATTTTAAATTATAATAGGAAAAAATTTTCCAACAAGGATGAGACTGTTCATCCAATGGACTGTCATTGTTGTGTATTGATAATGATAACGATTATAGTGGTATTTAGCTACTGTCTGCATTCTACTTTGAAAAGTAATTCTACTATTTTTCTATATAAAAAGGGCTTGTATATTCCTTCCTTTGTTTAGTTACAAAACAATGAGCTGGGTAAAACCTGAGTCAGTTACCCTTGATTTTTCAGGTAGATGATGAGGCTATGGACTTGAACCAGGAACTTATGAGCAAATTACTTGAGCTTGATGATGTTGATGCTGTTTATACAGATCAGAAATAGTCATTTTTATATCTTTAAAAGCTGTTCAGCTGACAAATTAAGGTTATTCTTCGACACGGGGAGTTCCCATCACATTTACGTACCTGGTCTATTTGCAAAAGAGTATATTGTAAAAGTGATTGGGGATTCCTCAGGTAAGAAATTTGTGGATCTGACACACGCACTGTCCATTCTGATTCCTTCTGTGTGTGTGCACGGCCAGAGGCATGCTTCTGCTCAGGGACAGGGAGTTTAATTTTGAAATTATTTTATTCAAAACCGAGGATATTTAAATCATGTATCGTCTTAGTTACAAACTGACAAAATCTAATAATAAAACAAGGTAAATTAATCTGGATTCCTTGTGGTTGTGTACGTTGAGCCTGAGAAATTTCTTTGCAACCATCCTGAATTTTGTCTCCACATTCGTATATAATTGGTGTTATCACGTATGAAGAAGATAGTCAAGTGAACTCGGTTTTCGTTAACATTTATTCATATTGATTTTTATACAAGAAGTTTTAAAGCATGAAGCTGAGATATATAATCATGTTGTTTTAGAAGTTTTCAAGATGCGTTTCTATACGAGAACAACCTAGATAGGTATTGATCCGTGAGATCGGTTAGACAACCCAGAAGAGTTGGGTAATAGTTATAAATATGGCGCACTCTGGACGTTCCTTTGAGATGGCTAAAATGTATAATATTACCAATTGCTAATCCCAAATTGTTCTATCACGGATCTAAGCGTCAAGATAAGAGATGCCTTATCGGAGTCCAAAAAACTACTAACATCGTCACAAAATTATCCTGCTGGTCACTGCTCTGAACGATGGAACATGACCACGTGATGGTGCAACATTAATATATGTTATTTTTAAGAATATGCTTTTGGATTATGTGAAAAAGAATAAAGATTGGTAGTTACAGAATTGAAAAAAAGAAGAGGAGAGAGTACTAATTGATATAATTCATGAAGTACAATGTACAAGATAATGCTGAGGGGAAGACGACGAATTACATATAATTGCTATTTGCTACTTTGTTTTACACATATAAAATACATACATAATGGATTGTATGATGACTACTTTATCATAATATCGCTTGCAATCTTAGTATAGTTGTATAATATATTGTGTATAGGTGTAATGCTATTCCAAGCAGTTGCGTCATTTTGTTTGAGCAGATCTTATATGATAATACAATGTTGAGTCACACATGTTACTCTTTTGGAACCCAGCATCCATGCAATCCATATGGAAGTCCATAAGGGAATTTGGCCCTAGCGATCTCTTCAAAAGTGGAACCATCTAACAGCAACACATACCCTTCTCCATTTTTCTCACTTATTATGGAGATCACCACGCCTGCCATATGACAGAAAGTAGGTTACAAGTTGTAGAACATTTGTAACGAAGAACAAGAAGGAGATAAAAAAAGAAGGCATGGTTGTATTAAAGGAGTTGGTAACCATCATCTTCCTCTGTTGCTCCTGGTCGTGGCACAAAGAAGGGTTCTGAGGGCACAGCACCTTCCTCATGCCAGTTCTTGGCCTTTTTCATTTCAAAATCAAGCTGCATAGAAGATGACATATCAAAGCAAGTTGAACTAAATATAAATGAGGGTTGAGGGGAGAGAAAATAAAAAAGGAAAGTGAAATAGAAATGAAACCTTGGTGAGGGTGTTGGGAAAATTACAAGGGCGCCGTGCTCCACAAGCATAGGCATATCTGTATTTCCTCCCTAAATAATTAGGGTTTATGCTGCACATGTCCATGCCTCTCCCGTGTTGATTGGGGTCCAAGGCTGGCTCTAGTGTTCCATATGGACTTCCATCGAGTGGTATTCTGAACCTACCAACCCTGTAAATAAATGATAGATATATATATATATTATATATATGTTTGAGGAAAGGGCAAGGCGGGGGGGAAGGATATTTAATAATGGATGGTACGTACTTAGCATCAGGTAGAACATCTTGACCATTAAAGGAGCGAAGGTTGTGTAACCTAAGCCTATCAAGAATGGTAGTATCGGAATTGTGCTCACAGCAGTCGGCGATAATACAGGTGAGGCGGCCGTCTTCATCGTGCTCCTCATAGGCATTTATGAAATGGAAAGTAAGAAACAGAGGGACTTCCACACTGGCGACCTAGAAAAGGAGAAGAGAGGAATTAAAATAGTGAAAGAAAGAGAAAGGAGAGAGGAGAGGAATTAGAGAGTTACAATGTGTCCAGTGGTCTTGGACATGACATGCATAAAGGCTTTGGAGTGAGGGTGCCACTGAAACTTGTACAAAGGAGTAGGCTGAGCCTTGAGCAAATTGTGAGGACAGTACCTCAAGGGCATTTCAGGAACAAGAACATAGTGTTGAGTAACAGGAAAAGAGTGAACCCAACCGGGAGAAGGGCCGCCACGGCAATTGACCCTGCCGATGACGCGCCTCTCATTGGTCCAAGGCTCCATCCTGACCACAAGGTAGCCTGGTCTGACCAAATCAGGCAGCAAAGTCAAGAACTCATGGTCGGTGACAACAGGGTGGGCAGAGTGAATAAGGCCACCCAAGGAGTCACTGTACTCAAACTTCCCCACCGTTTCAAGCGTCTCAGGGTCAATCACAATCGACCCTTTCTGCGTCTCCGTCAGGCACACCACCCTCCCGTCTCCCAGCTTCACCACTCCCGTGTTCGCGTTGTCCGTCAGCGACTCGCCGCTCAACAGATTCGCCAGCTCCCCCACATACGCCATAAAATTCGCCGCCTTTGGCACCTCTGAGAACTCCCTGTAACATATCTTCTTGTTCTTCTTCGCCGCTCTGTACGCCTCCGACTCTATTTGCCTGTGCCCCCCCACCAACCTCCCGTTCTCGAACCTCACCTTCACCACCGTCGCGTACCCGTCGAACAGATGCCGGAAGTTGTACTCCCCTATGTGCCACATGCCAGGCCCATTCCTCAGGTACGTTCCTTTCTGCATGTATTCTTTCATTTTTCATTTTTCATTTTTCATTTCTATTTTTTTCTTCTTTTTTTCTTTTATCTTTCCACCTTCTTCAACATTTTATTCTCATCTGAATCATTCTCCAAAATAATCATTACTTCTACCTTGCTTAGGTAGTAGCTATGCTATCCGTAAATTAATTATAATTAAATTTCCTACGAGTATAAAATGATTCACCCCATCTCGTGACGTCTGCATACATGTGCTTGTATGCTCATGAAATATACCCCTGACTAATCATGAGAGCCTCCATATTCAAACATCAAAGATCCTTTCATCTTATATAATATTAATTGTTTATACAAGTTTCCGTCTTCAAAGTTTGACAAAATTAACATATAATATCATTTTCTCAGACTTCATTATTAATTTATTACTTTTATTTTTATTATATTGGTTTTTCATTCCCTGATACTTACTATCTATACGGGCAAGACCAACAAACCTATAACATATACGCCTAGGATCTAATCACTATGTTTATTTTTAAAAGCATATCATCACTAGGTTTATTGTTTATTAGAAATATATTATTTTTGTAGCTCCCAGCCGGAGAAAAAGAAGCTTTTCTTTTGCGTTGGTCTGCTTTGATTTTGCAGTTGTACTTAATTTCATTCCATGGTAACTCGATCGAGTAATTAAAAAGGTGATAGGATTATGTTTAAAAGTATGGATAAAGAGATGGATGATTGATATGGGGCGGGTAATTTGATTGGAAGAAGATGAAGTATGATCGAGTAGTTAATTACGACTTACTAGCCATGGTGGTATTTGTCCTTGAACTTGCAACTCTCCTTCCCATCTTTCTTGTGGGATGCTAGTCCATGCCACATGGTGGTTGCGGCCAGCGGTGGTTCCTGGGCGTTCCTCCGGTGTTGGTGGGGCAATCACCGGTAATGATGGAGTAGCAACATTTGTAACGGTTAAATCTCTAAGAATACGTTGCCCTTTGTTTCCGAGTGATGGAACTTTTTTATCTGCAGGCATGTCAGGAACAAGCATAGTTGGGCATGAGCATGAGATGGAGTTGGCGATTGAAGGCAAGGAATTAGTGAAAGCCATAGAAATGGTTATATATTTATGAATTTGGAGATATATAGAAAGTAGAGAGTAGAGAGTCGATGCAAGAGGTTTGAAGTGAATGATGCATTTATAGGACAGCAATTCATGTATGAAAGTTTACTTTGTGGGAATCTTGGATTGGTGGAATTCCTTTTCACTACGAGACATGCCTTGTTGTTTATTCACTCCTTACTTCCATACATTATTATGTATTTTTATAAATCTTTTATTCATTTTGCCAAGTATATCAAGACAGCAAAGTTAATATATATATATATATATATATATATATATATATATATATATTATAAATTAAACTACTGTACTTTACGATTTTTAAGCATACAGCAAAGTTCAAGCTAGCTAGTAGCTAGCAACGAGTTTAATTAGTTTTTTTTTTTATTAACATCACTTTTAGTTTTGGATTGAAGAGTTATTTGACTTGACTTCGTTCTCAACCCAACCCGTCTTGTTAGGTTTCAGCCCAACCTATAACCCCAATCAGTTATTGGACTGAAAGGTGTGGATTGAACGATTATCAAACTGAGTTGCACTTGGATAAATTGTGAAAGACTACCTAACAATGATTGAGACCTACTCCAAATGCAACCACTTAGACGACGACAAGTACATATATAGGACAAATAATGATTTAAAGGGACATTTTTTATCGACCAGAATATTTTGGCGACCACAGTGGGAGGCCTATAAAACGTCTTCCACCTATTTGTGATTCCGATAGTCACGACATGCAACAACTCCTCCCTAGAGACATCATTCTCTTATCGTTCTTGGAGGAGACCACCGTGGCAGATCTCTTGAAAGAAATGTGAACCATGCATCAAGAGATACAACAACCAACCAAAGAGGCACACAAATTGAATTATGTAACATATAGCTCTAGGAGGAAGCGCAACTTCAACTCCAAGCATCACAAGAAGACTTTCAGACACATTTTAGATGATGATTATTCAGACTTGACAATTTCTAACCTAACTTCGTTATAAACAAGTCTCATATTTTAGATCAGTATTATTTCGACTTGATCCCAATGTAAACCATGAGTTACATTGTATATTATAAATTGACCCCAATATAAACATGAGTTGCATTGCAAATCATAAATAAGACTAATTGCCCACTACTTCATATTTATATATTTTCAATATGTTATGTTTGATAGGTTAAATCGCCTTTGTAAGCCCTTATTATTTGCAATGTTTGTTGATTATAATGCGTAGTTGAATTGTCTTTCTTTGGATTGTATTGCATGTCTATTTTTCCATTAAACAACATTTATAAGCTGTATGTTTAATTGTTAGTTTTTTACCTTGTTTTATCTTAGACATTATTGGTTGTTGCATTTTACATAGCTATTTGGGCTAAAAACAAGCAATGAGACATCGATACTCTACAGGCATGATACTCACAGGTTCATACCTAGGTCCTAAGGTAAACATAATTTATGCTTATAGACCTATTAAGTATAATCAAGCCTTTGAATGGATCCTGGTGTAGTGATGAATTGTATCATAGATCCATAAGATTTGCATGCACAAGTTTGATCAAGTATAAAAATAACATCAGTCAACCACATCAATAAAAAAGCGACGATCAGGTAAAGGACTATCAACATATTGACATTGAAACTGTCACAAAATAAGCTTAGTACATGTTAGTTTGATCATCATGTTGCATGGACAAAAATTCAAAACAAGGAACACTAAGAAAAAAGATAAGTTGTGAAGAAAAGGTCGTCAAACATATAATATATCTGTTAAACTTGATTTGACATCACCATTGACCTCTTCCGTGAAGTACGTAATTAATATCCTTATTACAGTTGACACAACTTTGAGCCATTGAGACGCAACTTATTATTATGGAGCAATATGATTTCAAAATCTATCACATCTTACCAGGTTGAGAACACCAGGTTAGAAAATCCTACTTTTACTTACCAAATCTTTTCGTTACTCCGACCTCAAGATTGTTAAGCCTGTGGATCAGAGGGTTACCTGACCCAACCTGTGTCTATTAGGGTTTAGGGTGTGGACTGGACAATTATCAAATGATCTGCACATGGGTATATTGTGAAAGAACTCATAACAATAGTTGAAACCTATCCCAACACAATATCTAAATGACGAACATATATGACAAACAATTATAAGGAACATCTTTTGATATACAAATATTTTGGTTGTTTATGTTTTTTGTAGACTAATTTAAATCTCTTTAAAACTAAATAATTTTAATATTGTTTAATTTTATTAACTTTTACGATATAGATTCATCTATGTAGTTCAAAATCTTTAGAAACTGACTGAACTAAACTATTTAAACCTTTTTCTACTTAAAAATCATTAATCAAAATCGATCTGTCTAATCTTTTCCTCCTCAAATCCTAATATCACATCTTCGCAAATCCTCAATTTTATTTTTTCAAATCTTCACCAAATTTCCAACTTGTAGGCTTCTAAAATTAATTCATGTCCCAAATTCACCGTAAAACTCACCAATATTTTGATACTAATTGATAATCTTAAGACTTTAGGCGAAGGAAATAGATATAAAGGGGTCCAATTTCGTTTAATTTTAAAAATAATAAATAGACTTAGTGTATGCTTAGATAAGTATATATATGACTAACTACAAATATTTGAATTTTCACATTGATGGTGAAAAGATGAACGAGACATGGATCTATTTTCTCCAAACGAATTCAAACATATATAACTTAAAAAAATTTGAAAGACAAAAATTGACAAATAAACAATTCTATAAGTATCTAAAATATATTTGTTTTGAAGGATACTGCCACTTATAAGTCTACATTGCGGCTTAAATAAATGCAAAGTTAACTTAGGAGTATATGCTTTGGAGGATATCCAACCTACTTAAGTTCACATTGCTTAAAAAAAGCAATGTTGGTACAAGAATAATTGTTTTGAGAGATACCTTTCACATAAAGTGGTGGTACTTACCCTTACTTAAAATTGATGCTATATATTTATGAAATATCCGTGCATAAACCAAACTTTTAAATATTATAACATGATATTAGCTTGGTTAGGGTGATTATGGGTAGGGTTTGAGTTTAAACAAATTTAATGTAGTACAATTATAAAATATTGGGTTGAGTTAGGGTTTTATTTTTTTTTATTAAACTCAATCCAATCCAAACAGTCTGTGAACGAATTGAATTGAGTTTGAATAAGTGCGTCACTGTTTTAAAAAAAATATTTTTAGAAAAACTAAATTTTAGAATATCTTTTGTTAATTTTTTAGGATTTTTTTTTAAAAAATAGACTATATAATTATTATAATATAAAAATAAACAACAAAGTATAGTTACAAGTTACATATCAAAACTAAATCAAATTAAAATTAACATATAACTAAATTATCAAACAATAAGAACTAATGAAACATTTGTTCAAAATAAAAGTAAATCCAATTTGTCCAAGCTAACCAACCCATAAAAATAAATACAGGCTATACAATTTTTCCAAACTAATAAAATACATAATATCAAAAGAAACACAATTTTAAATAATAATAATATATAAAAATTTAATATTATGGTTGAGTTGAATCTTGAATTCAACTTACTAAGGGTTTGATTGATTTGGTTTTATTTTTTATTTTTTGAAAAGAGTTTTCAAAAATAGTTTTCAAAAATTGTTTTGGAAAATTGTTTTCGAGAAGAAAAGAAAAGAAAACTTATTCGGCAAGTGATATTTGAAAACTGTTTTGAAAATGTAAAAATGAAAAAACTTGTTTATTTTTATTAGAATTTCATTAATGAAAAGCAAAAAACAACATATTCTGATTGTATTTTGAGTTTTCAAAACAAAAACAGAAAACTGAAAAGTAAAACTACTTTCAGTTGTTCCAGTTTTTTAGTTTTTAAAAACTAAAAAATCAAAACTGTTTTTGAAAACTGTCTTCAGAAAACACTATCCAAATAAGTTTTTAAATTTTTAAAAACTAAAATACTGAAAATAATTTTATAAAACTGTTGTCAAACAAGCACTGAATCTGTTATCCCACTCATAGTGTACTAGGTTTGATAGGAATGAATCAAATTTTAACCAACTACAAGAAATACTTAACCCAATGAATTGGGTCGAAATAAATCTTTGTAACATCTAACCCAATTAACACTAGAAAGCTTTGACTAATTTGATATACATATCAACATACTTAACATAAATACTATAATAATAGCTCACAAATGCGTAATACATGGAATACCCTAATAAATGTCTATCCTCCAAAGCCTCTAAAAAGATTTATTAGAAAAAGCCATGAGAAGACACTCTTACAAAATTCAAGCCACTTTCCTAAATAGTTCATTATCTTTATTCTTTAACCTCTATCCCACTATCAAAGATATACTTAATCTATCACAAAAATCTTATCAGAAGCTTCTCGTTTTGAATCTTTTAAGCCAATTAATAATAAGTTGTACACCTCCTTAATAACTTGTAAGAAATATATATTACACATAAGGAAATTGAATTTTATTCATCACTAAAATATTTGCGTAATTATAAAGAAATTAATTTGATTCAAATTATTTTATTTTCATACAAATAAAATCTTTTTCAAATTTAATTTTAGTTTTAATCCTACTCAAGTTTTACCTAATATTTTATTTTATGTTAGAAAAATAATTTAGAGCTTATTATTTTAAGTTAACTAATGTTTTGAAGTTCAAATTTTAGATATGCTATTACGTTAAATATCTACAGAGAAAATTTGTTACCCATATAGTAGTCTTACAATGTTTAAACATAATTTTCTTTAATGAAGAAGATAATTGTAATTAAATAAAAAATAATAACTTGGAGTTGAATATATTTTCAATATATACTTAGAATAATATGTATATAATATTTTCATAAATGTTTTATTTTGAATTTTCATTCTTAGAAAGATATGTTTTTTATATTGAGAAGGAGTTAAGAACATAATATTTTTCATTAAATATTGAGAGATAAAAGTATATTTAAGGACTTCAATTTAAATAAATCCGTCTAGTCATGAATGTGTTCGAATATGGAATATTATTTTAATTTTTTTAATGACTTTTAAATATAGAAATATTTTTAATTTAAATAGTATGAGTGAAATTAAATCCTTTATATTCTTTTATTATTTGAAACAAAACCTAAAGAAACATATTATCAAAACCCTAAGCCTTAATAAGCTGCAAATTAATTATATAAAGATTCATAGTTAAATAATTATGTATTAATAATAAAACTTCTTAATTCAGTAAATAATATTTTAAATAACATAATGTTATGTTTATGTGTATATTTTACAATATATATTATAAAATATATGTTAATTGTATTTTTCTTTTACACATTTTAATTTTATAAATCAAACGCACACGCGGAAGCACAATTATTCTTACTTATATATTATTAAGTCTTACTTATAAATTGGGTTGATTTGATTTTATCTTATACATCATCAAGTCTTACTTATGTTGAATTTGATTTATATAGCGTTTTATCCAAATTTGTTATGATAAATAAAGAGAGATGTTAAAAATAAAATTTCAATTCACTAAAGCATATATTTAAGGCAAAGTTAGTTAGTATTTATTTATATTTAAGTTAAAAAATATATTTTTATGGTTTATATTTAGGTCACAATTATCTAAATTAAAAACATCAATAAATGAAATTATATTTGTACTATTGTTTTATTAGAATGATTTTATTTTAAAATTTTCCTTAAAGGTAAATGTTAGAAATATATTTTGAACATAATTTTTTTATTTAATTAAAATTTTATAGAAAATCACAAAAATACTTGAGTCTCAACTCTCAATTCTTATTTAACGATTCTCTGATAATTTTTTATCAATAAAAAAGGATGCGTTAAAAAAAGAAAGTTTAGTATCAGAAAATAGATATGTTAGATTTTTATACTAAAATTTATTAAAGATTATTAATTTTAGTGATGAGAAGTAGAATTAAAGTGACATATGCGGGGATCGTTAATTTTTAATAATAAAATAGTAAAAATAAGTATTTAAAGGAGTTTCACTAAGATTCCATTTTGTAGAGTTGAGAGATGGAATAGGCATTGGATTTGAAACGTGTCCTAAAAGAAGAGCCGTGGAAATTCGACAACATAAGAAAGAGAAAGAAATTAAGAAAATGAAATTGACAAAGTTTTTGTTTTTTTTAAAAGAAGGCAAAATATTTTATTTATCATTTGCAAATTTACAGACAATTAGAAATGGATGCAATTTCTTTCTCCTATGGGAAAATCTCGAGAAGGATAGAGAAAGATATAATGGGTGTGGAATCCATATATCCCACACACCCACTCCTTTTCCAAATTTCTAATAATTGAAAAGGATATTTTTCTTAAGATAATATTTTACATTTGCATACATATTTATTTTTACTTGTTATTTTTAATAGAAAACTTAGAAAATGGAAGCTAACGAAAATCAAGACATTAAATATTGAAAGTTACAAAGTGAACCTTGGTAATTGTATTAAAAGAAATTTAGACAAAAATCACAAAGGCATATAGCCTTGGATGGTAACAAATTGGTATTTTAATTCCTATTTCAACTAATTAATAATTATTATATCATTTAATAATTTTTTTTATAATTTTTATATCTTATATAATTCATTAAATGAGATGATGTTTATAGATTGATTGTAACAGTAATTTAGACACTAATCTGAAACAAATAATTTTCATCTTTTATGACATAACACTTGGTATTTATTTTTCATCATATTATCTGTCTGACTTCGAGTTATTTGATAACTTTTAATTAAGTTTTTTGAAAAATTGTTTTTAATTGAGTCTTTAAATTTATTTTTATTTTTTATTAGATTATTTTGTTTGAATATCATTTATTAGTTTTGTTGACAAAAATTAATGACATGAACATAATTTTAAAAAATACACGGAGTTCAAAACTTGCATGTGTAAATATACTTATATGAAGACGTGAGAATGCCTAATGCAAATTTTTGCAGAGGTGACGATACTTGAGAAGAATGTGAAAAACCCTGGAGATTAATTTTGTAAATTTGTATTTATTTTTTAATTATAATTATGTCCTTATAGTTAATTTTCGTTGGTAAAACTAACGATAGTTAGATGAAATATATAATTAAAAAATAAATATATTTTAAAAATTTAATTTAAAAGATTAGTTCAAATTAAGATCTATGGAGTAATTTAACGTATTGTTTTATATAAAAAAATGGTAAATGTCAAGAATTTACTATATGCATATTTGGATTAAAATTTACAAATTTAAGTTTGAATCAAAAGAATGTTGTAAAAAATTGAGTTTACTTGAATGTTTAAATATTTTGTTAAAAAGTATGGATAGTAAATGAATTTTATTTAGATAATATGCATAAAAAATAATTTTGAATGCCTAATTATTAAAAGGCGTCTGGAAATAGAAAAGCATAGGATGGAGAAAACGGGAACAAATAGTTGTTGACATTTAATACTGTCTATTTTTTCCAACAAAAAAATAAATTAAAAGAAACTCTTATGTTTTATTATTATTTTTTGTTTTTTTGAGAAAACTAGCTTTGATGTTACTTTGTCAGTGTCTTGGTTAAACAGAAGTATGAATTATTAGAAATCCTATGATAATGCAAATCCTATGATGATGCTTGGCTGATTAAAATCTTAAAGTGATATCTTTTTGTTAAGCATAAAGTTAATTATTTTAAAATGAATAATGTTTTATTTTATTATTATCATTATTTTGAAAATATAAAATTTATTTCAGTAATATCAAGACAAATCAATTCATAAGATATGATTAGTATCTTGTATAAGAATATAACAAAGTTCAACATGCAGACAAAAATTAGTATAAAAAAAATTTCTCACATCTCACACCCACTCAACAATTAATTGTCAAAGTCATTTAAAACATAATTTTTGGTTGTCATTATCACTTAAAGTGAAAAAATGAAACTCATTTGTGATAAGCTTTAACTCAATCTTTGAATTTTTGTAAAACGTCAAACTATAATAATAATAACAACAACAGTAGTAATTAACATTATTATTATTATTATTATTATTATTATTTTATTAAATTAATTTGAATAAAAATTTATGTTAATTAAAAACAAAATTTCGGTATAGTCAATTAAAATATATTTTTATTAATTAAAATTAACAAGTAATTATTTTTTTAAGTAAGAGAAAATAAAAAAAATATAATACTTACTAAAATAGTAACAAAAGTTAATATTAAACCCTAAATCCTAAGACAATATCTTTATTTGTCTTATGTTAGACTCGCCTTATGATATTGTTTCAATTCTTATGGATGAAATATTAATTTTAATTTAAATTAAAATTGAGTTACTACACACACATATATATATATACATAAATTAAAAATACTTTAAAAGACATATAATTAAGTAAATTTTTTTATTTAAAGTTAAACACAATAATTATTTCAATATACAAATTCATCATAATAAAATTAAAAGAAAGAGTTGATTTGTTAGCAAAATTACTTTTACTTTAAATTTAATTTTCACAAAAAAAAATAAATCAAACATACACTGAGCCTATGTTTTGCGCGCAAAACGTATCTTTTTTTTTATGAGAAAAGTGAATATATTTTTTGTTTCAAACATATTTTGGATACTTTTATTAAAGGTAACAACTTTTAAACGGTAATCTAAACGTACTATAAATTACAACAAACTAAGTTCAATGAGATAATAGTTGGAATAGCCCATTCTTATTGTCCAGATGTGCTCCAAAATTATTTATACAGTTGAAAGATTAATAATGTGCTTCAGAAAGTTATTTCATTTGGAGAGTTCATAGCTTATATTTAATCATTTAGTAAATATATGGATTTAATAAAAAAATTAATCTGACTAGTTTATAATATATTTTTAAAATATTAATTAAAATAAACTTAAGTTTTATATTTTAAAATTTATTATGATTATTTTATTAACATCCATAATATTTATTTTGAAAAAAAATTAATATATCACGCAATTTATGTTAATTATTATCATTTCATTTCTAATTATCAATTTAATAATTTATTTTTTAAAATAAAATCACAGTATAAAATTGACTAAAAATCTAAAGTAAAAGTAAATTATATATCAATATATATTTTTTGTACATAATAAAAAATATAAATATATAATAACTAAACATGTATCTATATGTTACTTTATAGTTATACTATATTTGTTACTTAATTCAACAAGAAAACAACTAATTTCACATATAGATGCAAATTATTAAGTTATTTTATAAGCAGGTATTGTATTATATTAAGAATGTAAAAAGTATAAAATATGTCTTTTAAAAGTTGAGTTACAAAATTTATAAAATAATTACACAAGTTACAAAAAGTTAAAATATCCATTCTCAAACATAGTAATAGGATATAATTACTATTTAACATGAGAATGTGTTGTTAAATTTGTTACATAACACCATCACTTCCATGAACTTAAATCTGATGCTTGAATAAATTTTTATATGTATGCGTGCGTTATACATTCAACACCACGACATTCCTCACTTTTTATATATGTCAAATTCTAATAAATCAGATAAATAAAAAAACTAAATTTGACTCTCATAGTTAATTTATTTGTTCCAAAAACTTATAGCAATGATAATGTACTGTATTATTAAGTTAAATTAATAAGTTGGAGATAAAATTTAATTTAATTTTAATCTTTTAGCTAAAATTGAAGCCGAGAATATATAAGGTAATGAGCAAATCGTAAAATACATTGTGTAGTTTAGTAAAATGAATTTAAATGCTGTCATAGACCTAATGGATATATTATAAATATTTTGAGATGGATGTACTGGTTAATGCATCTTTCGTAGCTAATGATTCCTTCTCCATATCATCAAATTTATGATTCCTTCTCCATATCATCAAATTTGTGATCGTAGGATAATATGGCATGTCGCCTCCAGAGGTGCACGTTATGCATAATGCATCAATTCCTTCTTTGACCTTCAATTTCGATCGTACCAGAACCCACCAATTTTGTCTTTATGCAAAATTAATAATTTAATATAGAATCCAACCCTCTCTAAATCAAACATCTAATTATGTTTGTGCTGTTGCCAATTAAACAAAATTTGACATCTTTACTACTGCTATATTAATCAATTAATTAGTTAACTTTTGAGTTTTCTGCCGTCAATTTTTCTTCTCGTTTTCATTTTTGAAAAAAATTAATGAAATAATGACACCTAGCATAGTGATACACAATTCTGTGGTATAGCAGGCCACTTTCTCAAACATTATGGAGGATAGTGATTCTCTTAGAAGTTCATTATTCAAAATGTTTTTCATGGTGCTAATTTTGATGGATAGAAATGTTATAATCGTATGGACCATTTTCAACTGAGTCAAATCTCACTTCCAATGCCGCAGATCCCTTTCATTTTTCCTGCTCAGTGATTTGAGAGTTTTTGACCATTTTAACTGAGCCACACTTCAATTACTATACCACAAATTACCTTGATATCAGATTTATTAGAGGGGGTTTTGGAATCATACCCCCATATATCTATAACACAACATGTTCTGGGAGTACTGTTTAGTGTTTACTAAGAAGAAACGGAAAGGAAGTGATGTACCCACAGTGTTTTTTTTATCAGAACTTGAATACGTGTAAGGAGATTTTCACTACCTTGTGCACCCAACTCAACCTACTAATCAAACAATTTAAAACATTTTTACATATTCTCATCTAATCATCAATAAATAATTATTATTTATCATAAATTTTATTAATTTTATAATAAATATTTTAATAATTATTTTAAGTGTGAGCTGTAATTGGTGAACCATATAATATTTTTTTGGGCGAACCCTATATAAATAAGTACATAATCATTTAGCTCTAAAAATTAAAAATAATGACAAATTGATTTATATTCAATTTAAAAAAACCATGATAAAATTTTGAAACTCTAATATTTATTAGAGTGTAATTAATATGCACAAATAGGTGTTAATCATGTATATTAATTAAACTCTATTTATTAATAATAAAAGATAACTTTTCTCATTAAATTTAATCATTCATACATCAATTTTTTTTATTAAATAAATAACTTTAGAGATCAAAGTTAAGATCTCACAAATATTATTCAAATCTTCGTGTCCAGTAGCGGAAGATTGGGGTAATTAGCATCAATGTAATCGAAATGAAAATAATAATAAAAAAAAACCATCCTCATTAGACTGGCCCTATTGGATTAAGTGAGGAGTTAGTCGGGGAAGCAATCCTGTGATTTGATCTACTAGTTGGGGATTACATAAAAGTCCTATTGACCTTGGCTCTGAATTAATGTGGGGTTGGAAACTGGTTTAAATTATTAGTTGAGGATTCACTTTTGACTAACCTCATTTCGTATGAATCTTAAAAATGTATATATATGACCACTGAAATTAAAACAAAAGTGAGAAATGAATTAAAGTGATTTGCAGGAAGAGGAGATGATGATGACGGAATATAGATATTGCCGTCGAAAGTGGAGGTGAAATAACGTAAGAGGTGCAGCGGTAGTCGATGGGGCATATCAATAAATATAGCGGAGCAAATAATGATGTTTTCCATGAATGAAGAAGTATCATACCAATACACATCACTTTTTCATTATTTGAGTTATTTTTTTGTATTATTAGTTTACATGATCAATGTTAATTCGTTACATAGTTCATACCCCTTTTGGAAAGTGGAAATACTCATTGAGGCACTTAGCATTTAGTACAAAAGTATATATTTAGTTTATAGGTTGACCTGCATGCTTGTGCAATCTGGGTCCGCATGTTGGCCACTCAATCTCCTTTCATGTCACCAATCCTTAAATGATAAATCCATTAACACTTTGCATCGCACAAAACAAACGAAACTCTTTCTTAATTGTACTATATTTCTTTCATTAACTCCCTTTTAATCATTATATACTCTTAACCTAAACGTTTTCAGTTTTCACCTAGGATATTGGTGCTGCATATGTTCTGTTTTAAGTCTATTATGTTGAAATTAATTGTGGATTAGTATCACTCAATATCTAATTATCATTAACCGACAATATTAGATATGATCATAATATTCTATGGTTATTTATCTTTAACCGACAATATCTTAAAATATCAATATGGTTATTTTAACTGGAATTACAGTGAGATTGACTCTGTGATGGGTTAGGTCAATGAGATAAAAAGCCCAATTAAGAGAGGTCCCTGACTACCCTGGGGGGTTATAAATTTGCCATCCCATTAAGCAAATTTACACATCAGAATTGTTCTCTACAATAACCCCTCAGAAGGTAGCCAGAAGAACCTCTAGAGTTCTGTTCAATAGTGCTCATGGATATGAATGCCAATTCAGGTACACATTCATTTTCATTCTATTAATTCAATAGCATGATTGACATACTATAATTTGTGTCTAGTACAGTATAATTCAAAAACTACTTTATACTTTCATCAATTGGTATCAGAGCATACTAGATACATTTTATGGTTGTCAATTCAACAAACCCTATTTTTTCAACATTAACATACATGCGTTTTTGAGAGAGGGAAAGAGACCGAATGATACCTGAGCGGTTACGCGGCGGCAGTCAAGTCGTCCGCGGGCAGCCGCGTCGCCTGCCGGGACCGGCGAACCTCCCAGTGGTCCCGACCTTGCCGCGCCGCAAGGCGGAGATCGCGCCTCGCGTGCCCAAATCGCGGCGGAGATCGCGTTTCGGTCGACCGCCCAGATCGTGTCGTGACGGAGATCGTTTCGACCGCCGCTTTCCGATCTGAAGCAGAGAGGGGCGGAGATCGGAGATCGGCCCAGATCGCGTCGCGGCGGAGATCGCGTTTCGGCCGCCCGCTCCAGCGGCTCTTCGTCGCGTTTCGACCGCCCAGATCCCGTCCGATCTTGGGGCTTTCGGCGCCTTCAGCGCCGTCTGTTCCAGCGGCTCTCCGTCGCCTTCGAGCGGTTTAACCGCCGCGCTTCGTATTATCCAGATCCCGTCGGATCTTGAGGCTTCGGCGCTGCTCCACCGACGCTCCAGAATCGAAGCCGCTGCTCCACCGACGGACTCGCGTTTCAGCGCCGAACCAGATCGCAGCAGAGATCGCACCGACCGTCCTAATCTGCGTCTACGCCGTTTCTGGATCTGCGTCTCTGCCGTTTCCGGATCTGCATCTCCTGCCCATTTCCGTTTCGTAACCGCACGAAACATCAAATATTTTTTAGGAGAACCACGGTGGTCGAAGCCGTCAAAATATTTGTTCCGTAACCACCGATTCCTCCATGCCAAATATTTTTTTTTAAAATTATTAAATCAATAATTTTTCTTTGAAATTTCATAATATTTAAGATATGTGGCATAATATTGAAACTTCAAAATTTTATTATTTTGTAATAAAATTTACCTGAGGTTATAAATTTCATAATAATTTTTTTTTTGGCATATTACTCTCAAATTTTGAATATTGAATTATCACTTACAATATGATTTTTCTATTAAATTGCATTGTGATGACCTGCCTATCGTGGGCATGATGATGTGAATTTTGTTTGTCATATTTTAAGATGATTAAATAAACATGATTTATGCTATTAATTTACATAATTGTAATTTCACTATCGTGGATGCATTTGTGTAAATTTATGAATAAATATTAATTCATTATATTAGTGATAATTATACCCTATTTGTGTGTTGTTATTAGTATAATTTGTTGTTGTACAATACATTTCTCTTTACTTATGTTAATGTTTTTTGGTACCCTATCGGTGCTAGGATTTATTAATTTAAGTTATAATGTATTGTAATTTGCTTAGGGATTTATTTTAAGCTGAACTTTTAAATCATTTTTTTCCTTTATTGTGATGTTCAGTTTTCTTCCCTAATTCAGTCAAAACTCTAAACGGAACAAATTATAAGGACTGGAAAGAATCATTAGATCTCTACCTGACCATTGGCAATCTGGATTTAGCATTGAGGACGACGAGGCCTGCGCCTCTTACAGATGAGTCTTCTGAAGCTTAGCGAATTTCTCATGAGAAATGGGAACACTCTAACAGAGTGTGCCTGAAGGTGATTAAATTCACCATGGAGAAATCTATTAGATAGAGCATTCCAGATCTTGATGATGCCAGTGCTTTTCTCAAAGCAGTCAGTGAAAAATTCACAACTTTTGATAAGGCACAGAAAAGCCAATATATTTCCTTATTTGAAAAGACCAAATATGATGGTGTCAGCGGTGTACGTGAACACATTATGAAGTTAGTACATTTCTATAATAAGCTGAAGTCTCTCAAGGTTGAGGTTGGCGAAGACACTTTAATTTATCGCATCTTGGAATCTCTGCCTTCTCAGTTTGACATCATGAAGACTTCATATAACATTCAAAAGCATGACTATGGAGTGGATGAATTGATTGCAATAATCACCCAAGAGGAGGAGTCAATGAAGAAAAATAAGCCTAATAGCATTCAGTTCGTTGCTTCTAGTTCAGGTGCTAAAGGTGCTAACAGGTATAAAGGAAAGAAGAAAAAAGGTACAGAGAAAGCAGAACGACATTTAGAACCCAAGAAGAAATTCTTTAAAGGTTCTTGCAATTATTGTAAGAAACGTGGTCACAAGGTGGGAGATTGCTTTATCCTGAAAAAGAAAGAGGAGAAGCGAGGTAATCTGCTAGCACTAACTTGCTTTGAATCTAATATGGTTGATGTTCCTCCAAATTTCTGGTGGTTAGACTCAGGGGCTACTATTCATGTTGTGAATTCTTTACAGGGGTTCACAAGCCTGAGGAAACCAAGTGATGTTGAGACGAAGATTGTTATGGGAGATGGAGCTGGAGTACCCGTTGCTGACATTTGAGTCGTCTCTTTATGTTTATCCTCTGGGCATACTTTATTATTACATGATTGTGTTTATGTCCCTTCCATGAGAAGGAATTTGATATCAATTTCTGTTTTAGACAAATGTGGATACAACTTTCATTTTGGTGATGGAAAATTGGTGATTTATTATAATTCAACTGTTGTTGGTTCAGGAGTTTTGCATGACAGACTTTACATGTTAAACGTAACTGATATGTTAGTTAACTTCATTAGTGGGAGTAAACGTAACAGGATTGATGAATCTTCCTCTATGCTATGGCATAGACGTTTGGGGCATATTTCTAGGCCTCGAATTGAAAGACTCATAAAAGAAGGGATTCTGCATGATCTTGACTTCTCAGATTATGACACTTGTGTCGATTGCATCAAGGGGAAGTTCACTGCCAAAACCAGGAATAAAAGTTCAAACAGATGTGACGATGTGCTACAATTAATTCACACTGACATATGTGGACCTATTACACCTACTGCTATGGGTGGATATAGGTATTTTATTACCTTCATAGATGACTTCTCCAGACATGGATGGGTATATCTTCTTCAGGATAAAGCAAGCTCTCTTGAAGCCTTCAAAACCTTTAAAGCCTTTGTTGAGCAGAAAACAGAGAAGAAAGTTAAGTGTGTAAGGTCTGATAGAGGAGGAGAATATTATGGTCGTTATGACGAGACAGGAAGAAATCTAGGTCCATTTGCTCGATTCCTTGATGAATACAGAATTGAAGCTCAATACACCATGCCTGGAACTCCTGAACAAAATGGCGTTGCTGAGAGACGAAATCGAACACTCATGGACATTGTGAGATGTATGTTATCACATTCATCTCTGCCAGAATTTCTTTGGGGAGATGCCTTGCAAACTGCTATGTACATTCTTAATCAGGTACTTAGCAAATCTGTGCCCAAAACTCCTTTTGAGCTAATGACTGGTAGAAAGCCGAGTTTGAGACATTTCCATGTATGGGGTTGTAAGGCAGAAGTAAGACCTTATAATCCTAAACAAAAGAAACTTGATCTCAAAACTATTAGCGGTCATTTCATTGGCTACTGCATCGGTTCGAGAGGATGCAGATTTTATTGTCCTTCTCACTCTACACGAGTTATTGAATCTGACCGAGCAGTTTTCTTTGAGGACGATTTGGACAGTGGGAGTTACACACCTCGAATGATGACCTTCAGAGAAGATCGAACCATGCTTCCATTACTATCTTATTCTCTTCCTACAGACATCTCAATCCCAATGGTTCACACAGATGAACAAATTGTTGAGAGGCAAGATGAACAAATGACAGAACCACAAGTTGATGAACCACAACTCAATGATCAACAACTTGATGATGTTGATGTGGCCCCATTAAGACGATCTCAGAGAATACGCCGACCTTCTATACCAAATGACTATGTTGTATACCTTCAGGAGCACGAATATGATCCACATGATGATGACGATCCCATTACATATCAGGAAGCACTTTCTAGTTCTCATGCTTCTGACTGGCTAAAAGCTATGCATGATGAATTGTCTTCCATGTTTCATAATAATGTTTGGGATCTTGTGGACTTACCAGCAGGTTGTAAGCCTGTTGGATCTAAATGGGTCTTTAAGACAAAACGTACTCCAGATGGAAAGGTTGATAGGTATAAGGCTCGATTGGTGGCTAAAGGTTATAGTCAACGGGAAGGCGTTGACTACAAAGAAACCTTTTCACCAGTTTCAACGAAGGACGCACTCCGAGTTGTCATGGCTTTAGTTGCTCATTTTGACCTAGAGCTACACCAGATGGATGTAAAGACAGCTTTTCTGAATGGAGATCTTGCTGAAGATGTCTACATGATTCAACCTGATGGTTTTGTTGAAGCAGGCAATGAGCATTTGGTGTGTAAACTTAAAAGGTCCATTTATGGACTGAAACAAGCATCTAGGCAATGGTATTTAAAATTCGACCAGGTTGTCACTACTTAGAATTTCAAGGAAAATGTTGCAGACCAGTGCATTTACTTGAAGACTAGTGGGAGTAATTTCATCATTCTCGTATTATATGTCGATGACATTCTCCTTGCTAGTAGTTGTATGAACCTATTGGTTGAGACAAAATCAATGTTGTGCAGACATTTTGATATGAAAGACCTTGGTGAAGCTTCTGTTGTTCTAGGCATCCAAATTCTTCGTGATAGGTCACGTGGCATAGTTGGATTGTCTCAAAAGGGATATATCGAGAAGATTCTCAAGAAGTTCAACATGAATGCTTGCTCCCCATGTGCTGCACCTGTGCAACGTGGTGACAAATTATCTAACAAACTATGTCCTCATAATGATGAAGAAGTGGATGCTATGAAGAAAATTCCATACGCTTCCGTGTTGTTGGCAGTTTGATGTATGCTCAAGTCTGTACTCGTCCTGACATTGCTTTCATCGTCAATGCCTTAGGCAGATACTTGAGCGACCCAGGTTTGGGTCATTGGAAAGCCGTTAAAAGGGTCATACGATATTTACAGGGAACTAAGGATCATATGTTGACTTTTATGAAGTCTGATCAACTTCAAGTCACTGGCTATTCTGATTCTGATTTTGCAGGTTGCCCTGATGATCGTAGATCTACTTCTGGCTTTATTTTTATGATGGCAGGAGGAGCTATCTCTTGGAAGAGCGTTAAACAGTCTCTTACAGCTACCTCTACCATGGAAGCAGAGTATGTTGCTTGTTTTGAGGCCACTCGCCAGGCCATGTAACTTAAGAAATTGATATCTGACTTTCACATAGTTGAAAGCATTTCCAGGCCACTTGTGATTTACTGTGACAATACTGCTGCTGTGAGTTTCTCTCGAAACAACAAAAGCTCTACTCGTTCAAAGCATTTTGATATCAAGTATCAATTTGTTAGAGAGCAAATTCAAAGTTTTCACACTCGGATTGAAAACATTGATTCTGAGGAGATGTTAGCAGATCCACTGACTAAGGCCTTAACTGTTGGAATTTTTCTTATTCATGTAACTCACATGGGTTTAGTCAAGGCTTTTGATGTATTAAGTTAGTGGGAGTCTGATTCTCTATTTTCTTTAAGAGACATGCTCTAGTTGACGTCATTTTGTTCATATTTCTTATTAGCATTTTATTTATGCTTGGACCATTGTAGTGTCATTTATGGGACTGCATTATGCCATACATCTATGAAAAATATTAGTTACATACAATTGATTAATATCCCTATCGGATATTTATTTTGTTGCTCATATTTTTCATATTGTTAATTAATATATGATATATCGGCAATTGTCGTTTTAGCTTAATGATTTGTATGTTGATTATTGATTGACACTATCCAAGTGGGAGAATGTTGAAATTAATTGTGGATTAGTATCACTCAATATCTAATTATCATTAACCGACAATATTAGATATTATCATAATATTCTATGGTTATTTATCTTTAACCGACAATATCTTAAAATATCAATATGGTTATTTTAACTGGGATTACAGTGAGATTGACTCTGTGATGGGTTAGGTCAATCAGATAAAAAGCCCAATTAAGAGAGGTCCCTGACTACCCTGGGGGTTATAAATTTGCCATCCCATTAAGCATATTTACACATCAGAATTGTTCTCTACAATAACCCCTCATAAGGTAGCCAGAAGAACCTCTAGAGTTCTGTTCAATAGTGCTCATGGATATGAATGCCAATTCAGGTACACATTCATTTTCATTCTATTAATTCAATAGCATGATTGACATACTATAATTTGTGTCTAGTACAATATATATTTAGTTTATAGGTTGACCTGCATGCTTGTGCAACCTGGGTCCGCATGTTGGCCACTCAATCTCCTTTCATGTCACCAATCCTTAAATGATAAATCCATTAACACTTTGCATCGCACAAAACAAACGAAACTCTTTCTTAATTGTACTATATTTCTTTCATTAACTCCCTTTTAATCATTATATACTCTTAACCTAAACGTTTTCAGTTTTCACCTAGGATATTGGTGCTGCATATGTTCTGTTTTAAGTCTATTAATCATACACTTTATTCCTAAACCAACACGTTAAGCATATAATTAAATTCGAATTAAACCTACTTTATTTATTGTTTAGTTGGTGAAAAGGTCAGCCTTAGTTTTCTCTTCCTTGTCCGCTGTTACTTTCTTTATGCGTCATCTTTTATTTATTTTTCTAACTAGGGCCATATGTTTGTAACATTCAGCCACAATCAAAGATTTCATATAGTGATAATAATAAAATAATATATATACATACATAAGGGGTAGTTAATTTTTATCTTATAATAATTTTTTTTTTAAATAAGTTAGATCAAAATTCAAATTTTAGAATGGTAACATATATATAGCCTATTTGAATTTTTCTATAATATGATTTAAATAATAAACCTTTGGATTAATGGTAATATTATTTTAAAATAAAGTCACCTAATAAAAAATGAATCATTATCTCCTCACAAAGTTTTTGGTATGCTATTACAAAAAAAAAAATAAATATTAAGATATACTAAATTACTTGTTTGGTCCTTAATTTTATTTTAGGTTAGAATTTGGTTTCTTATTTTATTAAAACTTATAAAATGATTTTTTAAGTAACATTGCTCATTTTTTAATTTGTCTCATTATATTTATTTAAATAAAAATTATGAAACCATACAAAGAACATAAAAAAAGTGTGTTCCAAGAGTTACCATAACACTAAAATTATATACGAATTTTTTTACCCTTTTTTTGTTTTAAGCATTAGTTAGTTTTTATAATTTTTTTAAGTGAATATAATTAGATAAATTTCATATTTTGAATCATAAAAGATACAAAATTTTCTTCGAAAATCGAAAAGATAAATATTTCAAAAAGAATAAACATGTTATAAAAAAATTACTTATGATATCATTTTACAAGTTGTACTACAAGGAGTCGACTTCCAAGGTCGGTTGATTTCTAAATTCGGTTCTACTCTTCAAGTTACACAAAAAGATAAGAATTTAATCCCACCACAACTCATAATAAGTTAAATACCCACATTAAAGTACATACAACGTTTACAAAGCTACTCAACAATCATTAAATATTAAAGATCTTAAGAACATTAAAAAAGATCTATTAATGATTAATAACGATCTACACCTCCTATATACTTCTTGGAGAACTCTATTTGCTCGGTAAGTACACAACTTTTAATAAATAATAAAACAAATGTAACCTAAAACAAAAGTAACCGAGTAATTTAACCATCAAAATATGTCACTATATTTAAGTAGGTTAATTTATTTTTGTTCTTATGTCTATATTTTTCATAACATAATATTGTCATATATTATCGAATAGTGATATTCGTACATTTAAATTGTACATCCAATGTTCATATAGCAAATATGATTATTTACATATATAAATTTATTAATTTTATTTAATATTTGAACATATAGTTAAGTACATGAAATAGTTAATAACTTTTAACATTATTTTTTTAAAATTTTCAAAAAAAAATTATAACATTATTAATAACTTATAGAATAAAATAAACTATTATTACATATTTCAATATTCTTATTATATATCTTAATTAATTATATATATCATTAATAATATATTGTATTAATATTTAGTTTTAACTATTTATAAAATAAAAATATTTTTATACATATACTTTATAATGTTTTTTAAGTAGATATTGGTTTATAAACACACCCTTAATTATATGGTTGGAGTGTTGTTCGAGTTTCCAAGTCATAAATTAGAGTTTCTATGCAAAGAAATGTTCTCATATATGTGTGATACATTTGTGAAACATAATATAATAAATATATATATTTTAGGGTTCGAAAAATTTTAGTAAATATTTTTGTTGAAGTAAAACATTTGATTGAGTTACTAAAAATAAAAATGGTGTATTAATATTATAGAAAAGTGTAAAATATGAATATAAAAATAGAAGAAAGAGGATTGGAGATATCTTTGGTGTATGTGATTGGAAGGTGGGGGTATCCACTAGCCGGTGAGCATTGTGCTGCAATCACTAAGTTTTCACTCATGTATCTAAATTGAAGTTATTAAAAAAGGAGAGGAATTAAATGCATAAAAGAAATTGATTGATATTTGTGCAGATGGATGTGGCTAAAATTAACCCACCTAAGTTTGGGGATAAAAAAAGTTTACCCACTGATGTAATGGCCTAAAGTCTTAATTACATAAACGTGTATAAGTTAATTTATGGTGGAATAGATAGTTGTTGTGTAGAGAGAAAATGAAGACCTCTGTAATTGGTTTGGTTGGGTCTCTTCATGTCCTGTTTGATTCCCACAACAGTCAATCCATTCTGGTGCAAGCGTATGTGGCAGACAAAATTAGGGTTTTCCCACAAAGGAGAACAGTTTAGTTTTATTTAGACCACGATTTGTTATAAAAACTAATAATCAATCAGTGGGTCATGCCATTGCCTCCGAAACCAACAATCTATTTCAAATAACGTGGGCGGTGCTGATGCGCACTCACGCAGCCACCCACCTTCTGCATTACTTCATCTTCTATTTATATGCCGCCTAATCTCTCATCTGTCACTTAATTAATTCTGTTCTATTCCATATTTCCATTTGTGGAGAATGATTTTCCAATTAAGCTAGATACGATCAATAAAGCAACTTTCATGTGGCTCATTCCATTATTCCAAAAAACAAATTATTAACTTGGAAGAGATGAAAATAAATTCTTAAACCAAACAAAACAAAACAAAAGTGCCGGATATGATATTCATTTTTAACTAAAGAAAAGAGGAGGTACCTAATTGATGAGGAGATGCCACGCTTCCACAGTGTCCATGTACCCTTGGATGCTTTTCACCACTTTTCTCTTTAACATCTTGTGGATTCGATAATGACCCCTTCAACTTCAATTCTTCAATAATTCAAAACCTATGTACTCTTATTCGCATATATACATATGCATGTTAATTAATTGAAGGAAATTATAATTGTAAAAGTTAGTTTAAATTTTGTCTTATGCATCTGTTTTTCTCAAGTAGCTTGAATTGTACGTTTCTGAATTAAATGTCAAGGACTTTAAAAAAAAAGGAGTTGAGCAATTAAAATAACATCTCCTCAAAATATTCTAAACTTATTTGATTTTTATTTATTTGAAAATTTTGATAACAAATACTTTAAATTATTTTTTTATTTAAATTAAAAATTAAAATTAAGTTTAGAATTTTACTTTTCAATTCCTAATAATTAATTTTAATTTTCTTATGTTTACTTTCCCTTTTTGCAATGCAACAATTTTTCATAGTTGATTTCTCCTACTTGCAACCTTAATGAAAATCCTCCATAGCCCATTATTTTGAGATTGTGATTTTCTACGTAACACTTCACTCACTCTATTTTGTGATGATAATTTTCTCTGTAATAACTCTTTTTATTTTCTCTCCATTTCTCACTAGAATTTGTTGGATCTAAATTTTTTAATCTTTCTTTTTATTCTTTTACTAATGTGAAAGTCTTGCAATTTTAGAAATTAAATGAGGAAGATGCAAGATGATAAACCGAATTATAATTGTATTTTTATCATATTTAATACCTGTTTGTAAGGGGAAAAACTACATATTTGTTGACAAAACTCACTTTTTAGTGTTTATTCTCACTTTAGATAGGTATTTAAGAAATAAAAGAAAAATTGGCAAAATCTAGCCTGTTTAGAACAATAATTGGAGACCTAAGTCAGCATCGTGACCGTGCTCAATTAAGCATGGTCATGCTAGGTCAACGAGCCCCAAAAAGTCAGCTAGAAGAAGCACAACCGTGCTTAACTCTAACACACCCATGCTAAAAAGCCCAAAAATTTTCTATAAATACCCGAATATGAGAAACAAAAGGGGGTCCGCTTTGGCTCAGACAAAGAGTGACATTTGTGACCTGGAGGCGAGGAATGAGGAGAAAGCTTTGAATTGAGTCAATTCACTGGGCTCCATATTAGTAATTCTTTCTTTTTAAACTACCCATGTCTGGCTAAAACTCTTTTTCTAGGGTGATGATGTAAACTCTTTGTGATTTCCCTTTGAACTTTGTATTATTATTCTATGTCATTTGGTGATTAAATTGTATTACTATTTTATTTGTTAATATCTTAATTGTTTGAATATTTATGACCATTGATGTTTGACTGATTGAATTGTAATTCGATTGAGTTTGTTCTAATATAATTGACCAAATTTATTGGGTAGATCTCCAATTGATTAATAAGGAAACTGATCGTAAATTGGAGTCTTGCATGACCATGGATAACATGTTAGTGCTATAATGTGAAGTGAATGATCAAACTCATCACAATAAATTGATACTTTATTGGTGATGATGAATGACTAAGAATAAGATTACTTAGTAAATAAGGGGTAAAACATTGTAATGGAAATCAAAACCCTAGGTCTTAATCCATTGAATCCTAAACTTATTACTTTTTTCCTTCCTGTTTAAAATCTATTACTTTGAGTCTGAGCCGTCAACTTACACCACTATATTATCTTCTACTCTCTTATCTTTTGAATTGAATTATTTGAGAACTAGATCTGGTCATTTGGGTATGAATATCTGGATTTAGGTTCACTGTAACTACTGCGTAAGGTATGCTTGGCCATAAGCGGATATATTTTACGCATCAAGTTTTTTATGCCGTTGCCGGGGACTAGATTGTGTCCAACTCTCAACTAAATAAATTTAGAATAGTTGAACAATATTTTTTTTTCTTTTTTTTCCTTTGCTGATCTTTTATTTTTCTATTTGTTTTTGTTTATTTCATTTTTATTCTATTTTATTATTTGCTCTTTTTCATTTAGCATTTCTATTTTTATTTTTTTATCAAATTGTTACAGTTTTATCTTTTTCTCTATGTGAATAGTTTATGGACACTCGATCTCAGAAGTCCGCCTTAGAACATAACCCTGAGATTGAAAGAACTGCTTGTAGGAACAGAGTTAAACAAAGAAGAATGGTAGGACGTGAGAATGATCATGAGGAGAATAAGATGTTGTTTTTGAACAAACCTTATAAGACATATTAACCCCTATGGTGAGGATAGCTAGTAACATCCTACTCACTAACTTTGGGTAGAACACGTTTGAACTAAAACAAACACTATTGCAGATGATTGGGAATAAGTAGTTTAGCGATCTGCCATTAGAAGATCCATTTGCTCACCTAAAGCATTTCCTAAGGATAATAGACATTTTTCGCTACCCGAGGGTGGCCTATGACATGGTGAGACTTGTAGCTTTCTCATTCTCATTAAATGGGAGAGCTTTAAATTGGTTGGGGTCATTGTCAGAGCACAACATCCGCACTTGGGAGGAGTGCTCTCACGAATTCTTGAGGAAATATTTCTTTGCCACCAAATATAATCAATTGCAATGAGATATTGCAAATTTCGCGCAGTATGAACAAGAATCGTTTGCTAAAGCGTGTGATATATTTCAATAGATGTTGAACAGTTGCCCTCACCATGGGTTGCCATTGGGTAGAATAATTTAGATCTTCTACAGTGGATTGTCATATCAAACAGAGCATGTGTTGATGCTGCTAATGAAGGAACCATAATGAAAAAATCACCAACTATTGCCCAAGAAATAATCACGAACCTAGCCTCATCAGCCTACTACCAAATGACTAATAGAAGAATTATGAAAAGGCTAGTTGGAATCCATTAGATAGAGATTGAAACAACAAGTTCAGGGATAAACAAAAAACTTGAGGCTCTAGAAAATCAAATGGAGACCCTGATGAGAACACAAGCACAAATGCTACAACCTCCTCTTCCTCTTCCTCACACTTGTGAAGACTATAGAAAAATAAGCCACATAACTAAAGACTGTCAAATAAGCTACATATTTGCCAAAGAAGATGTGAATTATCCAGGGGAAAAGCCAAGAATATGATCCCCATTAAAAAATGTACAATCCAGGGTGGAGAGATCATCTCAATCTAGCATGGAGAGAAAGAGAGAATTTCCCAAACAAAACACATACAAGCCCTTATATTTAGGATCAAAGGCCAAGGCAAGATGAGAAGACACCAATATTACAAGATACTATGATGCAATACATGAGCCAAAATGATGAAAAAATGAAGGCATTAAAGACACAGATGACCACCTTGGCGAATCTCATTTCGCAAAGGGCACATGGTGCTATACCTTTTCAAACAGAACCAAACCCCAAGAGGAGAAAAAGGCAATTACCACAAGGAGTAGAGCAAAACTAGAAAACCTAAGACCACAATTAACAGGTACCACACAACCATTATTAGAGGTCTCTAATGAAGGGGATCAAAATGTAGAAAATGATAAGAGTAAGGAGGTACAAACACCTTCTCAGGTAAGAGTTCCATTCCTTGAAAGGTTAAAAAGTCAGCAGTAGGATAAGCAATTTCTTAAAATTTTAGAGATGTTTAAGAAATTGCATATCAACATTCCTTTTGTAGAGGCATAGCTCAAAGCCAAAATAGGCAAAGTTCTTAAAAGAGATTCTCTCTAATAAGAAGAAATTAGATGATTTTGAAATTATAGGCCTTACTGAGGAATGTTCTGCTATAGTTTCAAACTAATTGCCCCCTAAACTAAAGGATCCTGGAAGTTTTACATTTCCTTGCACTACAGGAATCTTGTTTTTTGAAAAATGCTTATGTGATTTAGAGGCAGGCATAAATTTAATGTCATACTCCATTTTAAAAAAAATTAGGCATGATGGAACCTTAACCCATAACATCACCCTATAGCTCGCTGATAGATCTCTAGCCTATCCTAAGAGCATAATAGAGGATGTTTTGGCTAAAGTGAGTAATTTTATCTTTCCAGCTGATTTTGTGGTAATGTATATGGAAGAGGATAAGAATGTCTCGATCATACTAGGACACCATTTTCCCAACACTTGTGATGTTATTGAAGTGAGGCGGGGCAGACTTACCCTCAGTTTGGTGGAAGAGAAAACCACTTTTGTAATATTCAATTCAAAGAAAAAGTTTGTCTCCTTTGCTACTTGTAATTTCATACAAGCTGAAAATGACAATATTGGTAGCTTAATTAAATTTGAAGAGTTGGATATGAGTCGTGAATCAAAACTCAAACCACCAATGGAGAATCCACCCATTATGGAGATCAAACCTCTTTTGTCCAACTTAAATTTCTGATATTTATAACCTTCCTTTATCAATTATTAGTTCTATAAATAGAAAAAGTAAGACATTAACTATGGTGATGATAGATAAAGAAGCTCTTAGGTGAACCCTTCATGGCACGAAGGGTATTGACTCAACAATGAGCATCCTTGGGAATTATAAAAAGGATAAAATTGACACATTTAAGGCACACCAATGGAGCCATTGGGCAAACAGTTTTGGGCTTAGAAACAGGCCACCCTAGTAAATCAACATCTTAACCGTCAGACTCAAGACGTTAAACAAACGCTTGTCAGGAGGCAACCTGTCATTCTATGATTTTTTTTTCTTTAGATTATTTTTAATTCATTGTTTTTCTTTTTCTCATTGCAATCCTTTATTTTATTTTATTTTTAGTGCATTTTTTTCTTCTTTTCTTACATCATTTGTTAGTGATATTATGATATTCTTCATGCACTGGGGAATTGCTAGTTTTTAAGTGTGGGGAGGAAACTCAAGGGTTATATTATGTAAACTATCTTATCTTCTTGCACTGGACATGAATATGTTTTAATTATCCTTTCACTTCCTTTAGCTGATAATGAATATTCTCATTGTTTTAGAATCACAAAAAAAAATTATAAGTAAATTAATACTTTCTTATAAAGGATTTGAGTAATTAGGATAGCTCAAGGTGTAGTTCTTTGTCATACTAACCACAAAAATAGCGAGGATTGAGCTTGTGAGGTTACATTACATACAACCTCTTGATTTTTTTTCTAAGTGTAAATATCTCTAAGCCTAGTAACCTCTGACTATTGTGTTGAAGTTCGTGTCTTATGAATTCAATTCTTTGCTTGCTAATTTTTAGGTATTTTGTAGGTCTTCTTTCTAGCCTATGAAAGTATTTATTTGTTACTCAATTTTCTGTCGCATATATTTAATGAGTGACCTATTATCATCATCGTGGAGTAATCTCTAAAAAGGAAAAAATAATGGCAAAAGTGAAAAAAGTATATAATCAAATCAAGGGTCGTTGAAAAGTATTAAAAATAAGCAGATTGTTTCTTGGAAATCTTAGGGTCCTTAAGAAATTAACTTATAATTTTTTCTGATAATTTTTTAGCATTTTGCATTTTCTCTTTATTTTTATTTTTACATCCTTGTAAAAACCCCATAATTGCTTATTTTGAGATGAATTTATTTGGCATGACTGATATGCAATTGTCTTGAGTAACTTTGCTCGGATCGATCTTTGAGTGCTAAAATTCTCTTGTCCCTAAACAATCGAATGTGGGAGATGAACACCTTTTCTTAGCAATTAATTGCATTTTCTAGCTTGAAGTCTAATTTCTATGAGAATACTCCTTTTTGAAAATAATCCAATGAATGTTCTTTTTCAACTAAAATAATTACTTGAGGGTAAGTAATGTCTAAGTGTAGGAAGGTTAGATAAACCAAACTTTGACCCTATTTTTATCATGTAAGGAAAAGAACTACATATTTGTTTACAAAACTCACTTTTTAGTGTTTATTCTCATTTTAGACAGGTACTTAAGAAATAGGAAGAAAAAGCGGAAAAATTGGGCCTTTTTAGAGCAATAATTAAAGATCCAGTCAGCACGACCATGCTCAATTAGGCACAATCGTGCTAGGTCAACGCAACCTAAAAAGTTAGTTAGAAGAAGTACAATCATGCTTAATTCATACACACCCATGCTAAAAAGCCCAAACACTTCTTATAAACACTAGAATATGAGAAACAAAAGGGAGCTCACCTTGGCTCAAACAAAGAGTGAGATTTGTAATCTAGAGGTGAGGAACGAGAAGAAATATTTGGATTGAGTCAATTCACAAAGCTTTATATTAGTCATTGTTTCTTTTTAACAATGAAGTGAGTTGGTTTTACACTGCCCATGTCTAGCTAAACCCCTTTTTTCTAGGGTTGTGATGTAAACTCTTTGTGATTCTCCTTCTATGTCATTCGGTGATTAAATTGTCTTACTATTTTATTTGTTAATATCTTAATTCTTTGAATTTTCATGATCATTCATGTTTGAATGTTGAACTGTGAGTTGATTGAGTTTATTCCAATATAATTGACCAAATTTATTGGGTAAACCTCCAATTGATTAATAAGGAAACCAATCCTAAATTGGAGTCTTGCATGATCAAACTGGATAACAAGTTAGGGTTATAATATGGTATGAATGACCAAACTCATCACAAAAAATTGGTACTTTATTGGTGATGAATGAATCACAAAGAATAAGATTACTTAGTAAATAAGGGCTAAAAACATTGTAGTGGAATTCATAACCCTAGGTCTTAATCAATTGAATCCCAAACTTATTACTTTCCTCCTATTTAAAATCTATTACTGTGAGTATGAACCATCAACTTACATCATTCTCTTATCTTATACTTTTTTATCTTTTAAATTGAATTATTTGGATCTGGTCCTTTGGGTAAGATATCCAGACTTACGTCTATAACTATTGCATAGGATACACTTGTCCTTAAGGAGTCATATTTTATGCATGACAAGACTACTGATAATTGTCAGATATATGATTAATTCAATAATAAAAATTTGTCAATTATCTTTATTTTCTTAGTTTTGAACTCATTTAGTTGTAAATTTACAAATATATCTTATAGCATACTAATAGTTATTTTTGTTTCAAAATTATACTTAATATTGGATTTTTTCTAGATTTTACACTGAGTTTTGGAATTACAAGAAGTTAAGATGAAGAAAAATCATGACTTACTTGCCTAGCAAAAAGCTCTAGGATAAGTCTAGTTAAGATCAGTTATCGTTTAGAGAGACCATGCTGTTGAGTGAGAAACCAAGAAAAGTGCTGACAGAGACTTATTTACATTAAATGAGAACTTGTCGCTCATCTAAAAGCTTGAAGAATACCTAGTAGAAACTCTTTTTTACCTAGTTAGAAGTTCCACTAAGCGAGGAAACAGGACATATGCAGTACTGACACCCAACGAGACTCTTCGGCTAATGAGAGATGCTAGGTTTGGAAGTAAAGATAGGAGGCTATTGTTGAACGGTATGGTGTCGCTCAACGATGTGCCTCAAGATAATGAATTTTACATGCCTCACAGAGTAAAACTTGGCATTGGGCAAGATGATTTAAGTGACCAATGAATTAAAAGAAAACCTTAGAGGGAAGAATCAATATTTGGTCAAGAGGAGAGAGAAAGAAAAGTAGAAACAAAAAGCATCAAAGCTGAAGCAGAGTCGAAACTCGTTTTCTTCATTTTCTTCCCAATCTTCTTGTACTTTTCATTTTTGCTTGTTGCTCATGGAAATGAGTAGCTAAATCTTCCTTAGTTGAGAGATCGATGTACTATAAACTCGTTTGTAACAATTGGATTTTCTCATTATGTGTTCTTCTAAGTTCTTAATGCTTGTTTTTTGTTTCATCATTGTAAGCACCTTATTTTGTTCGGATTTTTACACTTTTTGTTTAACATGTGACTTTCACATTTGTGTCTAACTTAAGTTTGTTTTAACCCATTTCCTTACACTTACTATTTACACATTTTTGTTAAGTATACCCTAAGAAGATAGGGTGCACTTAGAAGTTTGAAGGGGTGAACAATAGATATCTATAGATTATGGGCATGTTTAGATTGTTGAAGAAGATTGGATGCAACTTTTAATGTAGCTATCTTTCAAGTCTCAGTATCATTGTAGGTTTTGCTTTTATTTCTTTCATTTCATTTTAAGGTACCAAACACATTGCAAAAGGTGTGGTACTTGTATTGAGTGTTTTAGTTAGACATGAGTTTGTGTTTTAGTTCTTGATTGTTATCATTTTCAATATCGAATGGAGTTCATTATGTTGTTTTCTTGTTTGGAAAATAAAAGTGTCAAAATTACTAAGTTAAGTAATCATTTACCTCAAGGGTAATCGATGACATAATTTGGTAATATATTACCTAAGTTAGATCAAACAGAAAAACACAAATTTAAGTTTTGTCGAATGGTAATCGATTATCCTCTTTAAGGTGAGAAAATTTAAATAATTTAATTGTAGCTCTCTGCAATAATCAATTGTCTGATCCAATTAATTGATTATCACAAAAAAGGTGTTATTCTGGACTATTTTCATTGAACTACCAGGAAATTAAGTACTGCAAATGGTAATCAATTACCCTACATTTTTAACTCACTTTTTAACCATTTTGCAATTAGTTTTCATTGCGAATGAAAAAGATTTTTAGATTTTCATGGAAGAAATAAAAATTGAAATCTATGAGAGAAAACCTATAAGAAATCAAGAAAACCCAAATTTATGTATTGAATGTGATTCAAGATTTGTGGATTGAAGGTGTAGGAATTCAAGAATGTTGTTATCATTATTTGGGTAATCTTCACCGAAGGTGATATCTTTCTAAACCCAATCTTTGTTATTTAATGTTTGGGATAATCTCTTGATAGATGTTTATTTAGATTATTGTTGAATTCCATGGCAAGTGTCATGAGTGAGGCATTTGTTGTGTGGCAGGGTGTCACGGTATAACAAGCTCTTGTGGGGTGCAAGGGTTATTGCCTCTTTCTTGTGTGTTGCTGAATCTTTCTTGAATTGTGTATGTGTAGTATGCTTATATACAATTCTAGTGCAAAGCAGATTTGACAGAAGGCTAAATCTAAAAACTAGATGTAGGTCATTAAGGACTGAACCAGTATAAATAATGTGCTGATCTCTCTTTCCTTACACTTTGTTTTTTATTAAGTTTGAGTTGATTTTATTGCATTGTTAAATCATTCTCTGTTGGAAAATTAGAGTGTGGATATTATATAATTGGGTTGTTTCTCAAATATTGAATTAGCTATATGTTATGGAGTTATCTTGAAATTAGTCTTGACATTGAATTAATCTTCAAAAGAGAGTTGATTCGCTGGATTATTATTTAATTTAATTGAAATTATTTGAAAACACTTTGAAAAAATTTTGAAGGCATCTTGAAGGATTTATTTTAGAAACCTTCGATCTTTGAAAAATGGAGAATTGTTTTAGAATCTATTCAATTTCCCTTCCAGATTCTCCTCTAGGACCAACATGCCAAAGACAACAATAGGATATATTTAGCAATAGAAGGTGTAAACAATAATGCACATCCCAAATTGTAGAGGTGCAGTTAGTATAAAGGAGGTGTAGATAGAAAATACAAAAAAATTTAAAAAAACACATACAATAATTTTGGCATAAATCCTTGCAATCTCCATCAAACCAGAAAGGGAAGAAAAACAATTACTATCAAGAGAAAAAAACAAAACAACGATCCTTACATCTCATTCAAATCCAAAATAACATATTATCAGCAAAAGATATATTAAGAAGAAAACAAAATCAATAAAGGAAAAAAAAAGAAGAAAGAATAGAGTGGGTTAATATGAGATCATGTGACAACAACTTCTCCATGCTTTGCCGTCCCTGCAACACATTCTTCTGTGCCTTAAGATGCTTTAATCCCTCTGCATAAATTTCTTTTACAAGTTGTCCACAAAAACATGAAATTTTCATTAAATGATCTCCGATAACTTAAATTGAAATATTGGAGAGGATACAATTAACACAATAAAATGGAGGCATTGCCATAAAATGGGACATTATTTTTTACAGAGAGAATAGAGGAGGGAGCTTACTTGATTTTCCGGTGGGAGGAGGAGAAAGCGAGTTGAATGCAAATACAAGGTTGGAAGGAAAAAGTCAGTTTCCATGTTCTTGAACTTGAAGGTGCCTATAGCAGGTATTTCCCTTTCCAGTCTTGTTCTATTTACGGTTTAAAATCCAACTATGTAACAAAAAATAAAAGGAACAAGAGAAAGAAGGAAATTAATTACCATTATTCAAAACCGCCGGAATCGATTTTCAATAGTGAAAACCTAACCGGAGCTCCTTATTTTTTTAAATAATTAATGGACTAAGGTTTCTTTCTTTGTTAAATCTACTAAATATTAAAAAGATTTAAATATATATGCTTCAAATAATTTATTTTTTTTGCTTTATGTTAAGTTTCAAATAATTTTTTATTTTGTTTTAGATTCTTAAACAGATTGGGCTCACAGAACACTTCAGGGCTGGCCGTGCACCTGTCAGGAACTGTATAAAAAAAGACCAAGAACTATATAAGTACTTTAAATTATTTTAAAATACTTTAAAAATTATTTTATATAGCACTTTAGGAGCTCGAAACAAAATAACAAATGATTAGAAAGTAAAGACAAAACAATAATTTTATAAGAAACTCACAAATATATTAGGAAAATAAAACATATTTAAATCTTAAAATAATGTATGATACAATCATAATGGTAATTAATTAACTTTTTCTAGGCATAAATAATTTTTCGTTACCTATAAAATAAAATTATTTTGATTTTGGTACCTATAATTTATTTATATTTTTCATTTGGTACCTAAAAAATTTTATTTTTGAAAAATACACTTACCATGAATATAATATGGATGATGACTTGACAACTTCAAATGACGTGAATTTGATGACGTGACACTTTTGTTAATCACGTCATTCATTAATAAAAGACACTTAATATTATAACATCTTAATGAGAAAAAAAATTAATAATAGAATAAAAAAAAACTCAACATACAAATATTGTCATTAATAACAAAATTAAAAACTCAACACACAAATAATTTTAACAAAGAACTACGTAAATTCTTCTTCTCTACTTCACAAGGAGATACGTAGGAGTAGGAGACAATTCCTGTCAAGCCTAAAAGATAAAAAAATGTTTAAAAATGATAAAATAAGAAATAATAATAATTATTTTTAAATAATAAATTTATTTTCAATAATAAAAAAATTCATATTAAATTTATAAAAAATAGTATTTATGTTTTAAGGGTGAAATAAATATTGTTAAAGTTATCCAATTTTGCACATTTAATTAAAGGTAATCGTCTTAGATTGGATGTTGTAGGGTACTAATATCTTCCCTATGCGTAATCGACTCTCGAACTTGAAATTTGCTTTCGTAAACCATTTTTTTAAAGGTTTTTTCAATGTTTTTCTAAAAAAATATTGTGGTGACTCATAAGATTTTTTAATTATTGTTTGCTGTCCCATTATATAAAAATCTATATCTTTATGACACTTATCTGACAAAAAATTAAAGAAAATATTTTGTATAACCCAATTTTATTATAAAATTATTTGCTAAATAAGTTTGTTTTGAAAAGAGTAATATATTTGTGCATTTAACCCTTGATTTATTATATAGATTAAGAAATTAGATCTCATTTTGGAGCAAACATGAAGCAATAGACAAAAAAAAATGTTTGGCTCTAGGAATCTGCTCAATGGATTTGCCCCAGGAAAGTTTATTTTTAAAGAGGATTTTTGCTGAATGAAATTATATTCGCTTAGTGAAACCCAAACAGCTGCTACATTCGCTAAGTGATAAAAGATTCGCTGAGTGAAACCCTGACGATTGCTAAACTCGCTAAGCAATAGAACCTTCGCTAAGCAAAGGTACCCTGACAAATGCTATACATAGAGAAACAAGTGAGGGGGGGGGGGGGAATTCATTCCAATCTTCAGATTCTATTCTCTTCTCCCCTCCCCCCTCCCCCACTTCTTCTAACTTCTCTTAGCTTTGTAAATACTCTATGGTGGGATGTAGCTAAGCAATACTATCAGGGACTGAGGCATTGATCAGTACTAACCAATCTTCAGATTTCTATTCTCTTCTCCCCCTTTCCTCCCCAACTTCTTCTAACTTCTCTTAGCTTTGTAAATACTCTATGGTGGGATGTAGCTAAGCAATATTATCAGGGACTGATGCATTGATCAATACTATGTAATCGACTTTCATTTTTGTTTGAGTTTCATTTATCTATTTTGAATCTTCCTTATATTTCATGCTAGTTATTTGACAGATAAACTTGTAACGTGATCTATTTAATTTCTAATATCGGAAGATTATCCTAAAGTCAAAGAACCACGAAGTTCATCATATAATGACCATGCTTAGGAATATGGTAGGATCTGTATGTTTGATTAAATAATTGTTCTGTGCTAATCAAATTATTGAAATCATTATTGCTAAGGAACTAAGAAAAACTTCAATATTTTAGTTTTCTATTGCTAAGGAATTAGGTAGAGAAATTATTAACAATTTCAGAACTAGATAAATGAATTTAGATAATAGTTAGTAATTATAGGTATTGTGAAGTAAAATCAAGCTTTTGATCTTCTATTTTCCCAACACAACTTAATTATTTTGATTAGCATAGAACAATTATTTAATCAAACACGTAGATCCTACCATATTCCTAAGTATAGTCATTATATGATGAACTTCTTGGTATTTTAAATATTCATTAAAAATCATAAAAACATAAGTTCTACATTATCTATTTTCCCAACACAACTTAATTATTTTGTTTTCTTTGTTTCAATATAAAATCTTGTAAATGTTTTTATAAAGGAATAGTTGAAATTCTAAATTATCTTCCAAGTTCCTAAGGAGATGACTTGATTTTTATCAGATACTAGATATGACTAGTGCAGTTGCCAGAAGTAATGTAGATAATATAATTTGTATGGAGATATCAATCAAATTTGTATAGATAATATAATTTTATCAGATACTATATATGACTGGTACATTTGTTAGGAGTATTGTAACAAAACCTTCAACAACTACTTATGATTTATTAGAAATCAAAATACCAATATTTCTATTACATATGTTTCTTAACCATATAAATATTTGATTTTGTTTATTATATCCTCATCTATCAAAGTTCTGTATCTACTATTTGTCATTCTTGTCTTTTTTAATACACAACTATTAAATGAATTTCCTTAGTTATTACACTTTGGATTTTAATTTGATTATGTTTAATATTGTGTAAGAGGAAATACCTATTTAGAAGAGAGTTCAATATTTCTTCAATTATGATTTTGGTTATTTTTTTTATTTGATTGAGAAACAATGATTGATAGTATTTTTTTTTCATAAAATATTTTAGTAGAATAGGTTAAATAGCATTATTAGTAGGGATAGAAAAAAGAGAAAGGATCCCACTAAGATTCTTGAATGACAATGAAAAAATAAAAAGTTGATATTAATAAAAAATAAATTTAATTAAGTAAAATAATTGTAATAAAAACAAACTTTTTTAAGGTAGTTGAGTAAAATAATTTTAATAAAAAATTAAATAAACTAAATATTTTTATATAGCATATTAATCTATGCAGTGATTTAAATATTGAATAAACTAAGTTTTATTTTGATTTAAATATTCTTTAATTTTTTTTAAGAACAATAGATGCATTTCATTCATAATAATACATTAGTTTCTAATCATAATATATATGATGGTTATATATATATATATATATATATATATATATATATATTACTTATTTAATTTATAATTTATATAGCATAACTAATACCTTATTTATTATTTGTTTTATTTTTAAAATTTTTATAAAATTTTAAATAATAAATAAGGGTAATCCAATATGTAGGAAATAAAAAATTATGATAGTATTAAAAATACTATACTTTAGTTATTAGAATTAATTCATATAAAATATATTAGTTGGAAGTTATGAGAAAATGCTTATGCCTCCTAAAAAAATAACTATGTATTTTAATATATAAAAATAATATTTTTAAGAACATATATAACAAAAATTCAATAAGGCTTTCATGTTTTTAGGGATTGGAAAGTAACATTATAAACTTAATTTTAATTAAAATAAATAATAATTTAAAGTATTTGTTATAGACCTTCCAAATAAATAAAAAATTAAACAAGTTAAGCATATTTTGATGAGGTAACGTTAGTATACAGGTAGAAAAAATTATTAGAGTAACTTTCATAGGACACCAAAACCTATGAGCTAAAAGGCACAAAAACAGATTAGCCGCGTATTATTTTTATTTAAATAGGATTCAAAATTAGAAAGAAGGTATTTCATTTTTTGCTTATAGGATAGATTGTCTAAATATTTTTGAGAGAGATCGAGAGGCAGTGTTATATGTCTTGGAAATTGTCCACCCTTATTGAGCTTTAATTGGTTAGATGTTTCTTCATGATACCAATGAGGAACTAATATTCTAGTTGTTGGGGTGACATCCATGAGTACCAATATTCAAGTTGTTGGGGTGATGTAGCCAATTTCATGTAATTAGAATGATTTTTTCTTTAATTTTAGTAATTGTCATTGTTACTTTCAATTTTAATTATTTATTTTAGGATTGCATGGGTATGTACATTAATTTAATTGCGAATCAGAGAACCATTAGAAAAATTAAAAATTGATAAAATCACTATAGTTGATTATTATGTACAATCACTATATTGTTAGGTACAAATATTTGATTTTGAATATAGTTGATTGCTTTTTCAACGAAGTATTAATATTAAGGTGGGTGACTATTCTCTTTCAATTAATATTTGATTGTATACAATTACTATTGCATACAACCACATATATATATATATATATATATATATATATATATATATATTATTTTTTAATGTAATTTTTATAAAATCAAATTCTCTTTAATCTATTTATTATATTTTATTAATTTCTGTAAAATAACTTAGAACGATACTAATTTTGTAACAAAGAGAGTATTTAAAATAGAACCTCAACTGATTTTCAACTTATTTGATCTTTTGAAAATTGATGTGTTTCTACCCTTCTATAAATATGTCTGCAAAATATGAAAAAGACCAAACCATCCTCACAACTTTGACTGATCAAACATTACTAATAAAGATAGTAAAAGTCGTAGAAAATATCACTAACATCCCCCCACCAAACACATTGTTTGATCCAAACTTGTGATGACATAATATAACTTACATATACTATTTTAACAAGCACATCACAATGTGCACAACCGACCTCTTAAATATATTTAGTTAATATTATAAATTATATTATTTTTAATTATGATAGAGACTATAAATATTATTTACAAGAAAAAAATGTATACCAAAATGATTAATATCATTTTAAATATTTTTATAATAAATATGATTCATTAATGTTTTAATTTTGTAGTTGAAACACTCATCCAATTGAACCAGTTTATTTTGTTGAGAAAAAATTTTGTATAATATTTACAACAATAAATACAAATAAAAATATTCATTATTACATTAATTTATATTATTTTTATTACTATTTAATTTCATCTTATAAGACACATGTGGTTGAGTAAGTTTTGTTATAAAAAATGCAATTTGAAGCTTTATAGTAAAATTTGATTTTGTGTTTCTTTTATTTTCTTAATGGATTAATTCAATATTTTTTTAAGTTTAATTAGCTCAAAGTGTAAAATGTTTTACTGTGTTATTAAATTATAATTCTTAATATTATTTATTTATGGTACGTTTGATAACTTTATAAATTAATACTTTAAAAGAATTATAATTGAACATGTTTAAAACTTTTTTATAATAGTTGTATATTAATTAAACTCATTTTTTTATATACTACTTTTAGCAAAATATATGAATGAACAATTTATTTTTTTTAATATTACTGTTATAAACATCTCTATGATTAATGTCCGTAACCAGTCAAGAATATGTGTGTAAACATGTATACAACTTAGTTCTCGGTATAAAGTACTTTGATATGTATATAAAAGTTAATTAATTGTGTTTGTTTTAGTATAATTTTTAAAATGGTTACAAAAAAGTAATAAAATTAACATACATAATTATTTGTAATTGAATAATATATAATTATTTAGTCCTTGTAAATATAAATTTAGTCAATGTAAGTATACACTTTTTTAATTTTGGTTTTAGTAAATTTTTTACACATTTTCATTTTTATTAAGTTTGTCTCTTTTCAATTTTGATCTGTTCAATTTTCTTTTTCGTTTTTAACCCTTTAAATTTACATTATTATTATTATTATTATTAGTTTCTAAAACATGAACATATATAGGGGCAAAAAAATAAAAAAAATAATTAAAATAAAAATACAAACTTATTGAGGTTAAAAATAAAAAAAATGCAAAGATAAAAAACTTTAAGCTTATTTGTACTAAATTCATATTTAAAGATAGTAAACATAGGCATAAAAGGAAATATTGATGTCCAGCATATATGCTTTTATCTAATGTAGCTAAAATGGAAGTGTTGTTGTTGCAGCTTAAAATAACTACTATTGTCAAAACTAAATTATTTATGGACACGGTGATAAATTGGGTTGGATCCTATTTTCTTGGGCTTCGCTTAAATGTTTTTTGGATTTTCTTTTAACAACTACCAAATTGCTAGTATCACTTGGACAAATACAAACTATCCAAAATGTTCCTTGAACTTTCAAAACCCTCAAAATGTCATTTTTATTTACTTTTCTTCTTCGTTCTGCTTTAGGAATTGTTCGTGCCCTTCTCAGTGTTCAGTGTTTTTCCTCTTCCTCAATATTTTTCCTGTACCTCAGAGCAACTAATAGTCGTCTAACTAAGACACTACATCTTTTCTTACCTTTTTGTTGAAGATGTAAGTTCTTGTTGTTGAACTAATATATTTTTTTGGTTAAGTTTTTGTTGTTAAAGGTTTTAAGATTTTTTTTAGCATATTTTGAATTTGAAAAGTATTTGCATATTTCGAATAAGGTGATCTGGATTGGGATTTAGTGTCATTATGATAGATGGAATGATCTGGAATAATATGTTGTCCTAATGAGATTACATTATCTCAAGGGTTATTTTTTACTCATTATTTCAGATCAAGTCATCCACTGTTTTGGAATAAAAAAATATTCTAACCCATTTGGGATGAAGTAAAACAAAATCAGATCCTTATTTAAAAATAAAAAAAAAAGAAGTTAGGTTGAGCAATTTAGTTGCAGCGACGATGGAAGGGCGGTTGGATAGAGTAGGTGTGGGAGGGATATGACTTGGGTAAATTAAACAGACTTGAGTTAAAAAGGTAGTAAGTGCAATTTGGAGATTTTAATAAAATCATTAAATTTAGTAGGTGATATTAGCAATTTGATAAGTGTTGAAAGCAAATCTCATCTTTTGCTCAACTTGTCTCAGTTTTCTTTTGACCAAATATTTTTCTACAAAGAGTGAAAATTGAAAAACAAGTTTATCCCGTCCAATTTTATGTTACAACTTTATTGTATTTATTTATTTATATTAATAAACTCGGTCTGGGTGAACAAATTTAAAAAATAAAAAATTCCATAATATATTGTATTCTGTATTTGTTTTCAAAGCTTCTTACTTTAAACAACAAATAGTTGCCTGGCGTGATATTTAGTTCAAGTCTTTGTAGATGAAAAAGTGGTTGAAAAGAGAATTAGGTTAATAATTAAAGATTAATTATCAATAAAAATAGATGGATATTTGCCATTAATAAAATGGTTAAAAAATTAATTTTCTTTTCTTTTAAAATGTTAAAATAAGTGTTTTCTTTACAAATTTAAGGAGTGTTGAAATTCATTTAAAATTACAAAAAAAATATTAAAAAGATGTGGTAAAGAGTGGATTAATAACATTTGTGATATAAAGAATATGTACGGGTGCAATAAAGGTTTTATAGTATTTGTATACCTATATATGGCCCGTACGTAAGTTTCAAACAAACACAGAATGCTGCATCGTTATATTGTATAGTATTTGTATGTGGTCGGAATTTGGAGCCATTTGCTTACACATTGGCCTCCATGGATAAATACTATCAACAGTCGTTGTCATTTTAAGATTTTTCTCTCATTAATTTTCGTCTTTGTAAAATACGGAAATAAGTTCAGCAGCAGTAATTATGGTGCCTGTGTTTGCGAATTTAAGGAAGACCCATCTTATTTCAGCGGGAATCAAGTTGCATGGCTCTTTCCAGTACTATATGTCATTAAAGAAAAACTATTAATTATAAAAATTACAATTTATACAAAATACGTACTGTTTAAAATACTAACCTATAGAATATGCACGTTGTCTAAGTTCTTATAAAGGTCCCTTTTGAATTATTTTACTTCCAACTCACTAGGCTATTTAGTTTTTTGTTTTTTTAACAGCCTATTTAGTACTGCCTTCATACTTTTTGAGTATCGGTATTTTTACAAAAATTGTTTTTATTTATTTGTCCAGCTGTAAATTTGAAGACTGTTAATTGCTTTTTTTTTTAATTATATATCCTATTTTTTTGTTGAGGAGAAGAAGTAGGCACTTTATTTATTGCAAATGATTTTTAATGAAGAAAAATAGGAAATGATAATTATTGTTTTTTCTTGGTTTGTATATACAAATTTTAAACATCACATAAAAAGGAGTGGAGGAAGTATATTCTATTCTAGTGTACATTAATGTCAAATTGTCTTTAACTTTGATATTAATTATATAAATCATAAAATGATTTGTGTATTATAGAGTAAAATATTAAACGGGTTCCTAAAAGTTTGGGACACTTGCAACTGGTCCTTAAAAGAATGTTTTAGGTTCTAATGTTTAAAAACGCATGTATCCAAATCCTTCCTCCATGACGTTGTTTAATCAATACACAGTCAGCTATGAAAGGTTTATATGTCAAGTCTCTCTTGCGTTACGTGACGGTTCACATTACTCATTCTAAACATGTAACAAAGAAAAACATTTGTGGCAGTTTTTAGCCGCCAAAAAATGTTTTTTCCTCTTTCCAGTGAACCAATTTTTTTGCCCAATCCTCTTTGAAACCAAAAAATAAAATCACCAACTATCAACAATTAAAGTTTTCACAACTTCGAAATTGCAATCTCCAACAACACTGACGGTCGCAATACTATAATTTCAAATAATATTCCCACCCACAATAAATAAAAAAAGGAGTCTCTTGTCAGTATACTCCATTGAGAATTAACAAAAAAGAGAAGGGAAAAGGAAGAAAAGGAAAAAGGTTTGTAGTTGGGTAGAAGCAGCATGATGATGGATGAAGAAGAAGACTAACAAAAGCTTCCAGATCTAGTGAAGGAACTCGTCCAACATTTACTCTCCCAAAACCTTCCCCCAAATTCCCCTCCTGTAAATCCTAACTTCCTTGAATTCCGTAAATCCCTTCGTTATGCCCTTTACATCTTCTCCAACTACCTCACCCCTTCCATCACTCCTGATGTCGCCACCATTGTCGACTTTGTCAAGCGTCGCCTTTCCACCCAAGGTCGCTCCGCTGAAGCTCTCTCCTTCGCCTACCTCTTACCCAAATTTGTCTCCAAAGGCCCAAAGTGTCAATAACAAATGGGTTGTCATCTACCTCCTCAAAATTATCTTCGAAGATCACCACACCGCCACCTCACCTTTCTTGCCCAACCTCACTTTCTTGAAACCCACCTCCGACAAAGCCTGGAACAACGACATTCTACTTCTCTCCAAGGATCTTGAGAACCACTGCGACATTACATTTCACAAGTTCGTCAATTTGGTCAAGGAAGAAACCGAGGTGTTTGTCTTGCTTCTCAATCTTTTCTGCCAATTTGTTTTACTTATGTTGTTGTCAATTTTGAAAAATCAGGTTTTTTTTTTTGTGCTGATGAAGTCGTTGTTTTAAGATCTATACCTTAAATGTCTTTCTTAATTAAAACAAAGAATAATTTATGTACATATACTGAGTTTTAGTTTCCTGCTAGCTAGAGTTTTCTTTTGTGAATTGATTTGTTCTTTTGGTGGGTGGTTAAGTTTTGATACAAAGTTTGCAACTTTACTGTGTATTTGACTTTAGAAACTCATTCAAGTTAATGGGTGGTTAATTTAATTAGAAAGTATTTTGTTACCTTTTTAATGTATATTGCTGCTGTGAAATGGAAAAAAATCATGGAATCGGTATTTTTTCTTTTTAATTAGAAAAAATCATGATTTTTAATGATAAATTAATTTAATAGAATGTATTTTGTTACTTTTTTAATGTATATCGCTGTTGTGGGTTGGAGAAAATATCATGGAATCAATATATTTGTTTTAAATTAGAAAAAATAATGATTTTTAATGAAAAATTAATTTCATTAGAATGTATTTTGTTACTTTTTTTAATGTATATTGTTGTTGTGGAATGGAAAGATATATGGAATCAATATATTTGTTTTTAATTTGAAAAAATCATGGTTTTTAATGAAAAATTAACTTAATTAGAATGTATTTTGTTACTTTTTTAATTAGAGATATTATTTTTAATTAGTAACTAAAAACTGCCACAAAGAAACACTCAAAAAATCACCACTAAATTATTCACTCAACTTGCATTTTCATATCCATGATGTGGAACTGACTTAGACAACCAACTAAAATACAAGGATCTGCTAGCATAACATTTAAAGGCTGATTGGGCTAACCCTTGACAACGTCATGGATTTGCTGCATGCGTTTTTAAATATTAGGGACCCAGATGCATGAAAAAATCTTTCAAGGACCTAGTTTCAAGTGCTCCAAACATTCAGGGACCCATTTGGTATTTCACTCTGTATTATACTACCAATTAGAGGTGGGTATATGGTCCCGGATCAATGGAACTCTTAAATCCTAGTAGGTTTTTGAAATTTTTTTAAAGAATATAATTATAGAGAAAATTCAACCTAATTTTGTGGGGAGCTCACGAGCTTGGTTTGTAGTCTGTTTAAAGAGATAAATTTGTCATTTAAGCTATTAGTTTGTATTAATGTTATGAATTGTGATATTTTAGACTTTTAGTATTAAAAATATTTAGTATGTTATTATTATAAATGATAATATAGTTTTTAGTATGATAAAAATAGAGTTTAGTTAATTTAAAAAATATTAGAATTTTAAAAGTCATATAAATGAAGAGTTGTGATTAAATGTCAATATAAAACTATTTTACACTGTCAGTTCATACTATTTTTTTAAAAAGAAAAAATTTATCCAACATTAATAATATTACCCCCATATCACAAGAAATTATATAAGAGCATTTTCAAATTACAGAGAGTATTGACATATTACAAAAGCATAAAACAATTAACCAGAGATGTTACAAATCCCCCAGATCCTAGACAAAGCCCAATAATGCCATAAAATTCAAAATATCAATAATGCATACTAATTAAATTATATATATATATATATATATATATATATATATATATATATATATATATATTATTTGGTAAGCAAGCAATGAATTTATAGAAGCACTAGATATGCATTAAATTCAGCACAGTGCAATAAATAAGACCAATAAAAGAGAAAGTATAGAAAAAGGAGCTAACCACCTAAAAACATGTGAACTCAGCAGAAGAGTGGTTATTCCATATTAATTCATAATATAAGTTAACCACTATGCTGCAACTATACACGACGGTATAGGATAAACAAAAACAGCTACAAAAACATGGCTCAACATGAATTAAGCCAGCTAAATTCAGACTAAATCAGCCATCCGAAACTGTTCTATATTTCCCTATTCAGCTAGCCAGACAGACCAAGAAATACTAAATCAGCCAGAAGATTCAGGCAGACTAAGAACATACCAATTTACTAGCCTACACCATCATTCTTCAAGTCACCAGCAAATAGCAGTATACATCAGCCAACAGCAACAGACTCATCACCTTCATGCATATACCACTATTGCATTATGGAACTATTGTAGAAATCTCTACCAGAAAACCTACAATATCACAGTCATGAAAACATTTTATTCCAAAAAACCAATAATGCAATTTTATGAAATTAAAGTGACAGATTGATGGAGGGTCCTGCATAGAAGGAAAAAAACTTGCTTCTTACAGCTAAAACTCATATTGCAGTTAAATCCAGTTTATTTCTTCCAGTATTTGTCTTGTAGGAAAAAATCACGTAAGATGAAAGCCTTCTCTCAAATTCAAAATTGCAGCCAGAGTTCTCCTAGCTACCTAAATTCAACCTACCCCTGTTACTACTCCTGAATCATTCCCAAGCAAGCACTCATGTTGGCAGACCACAAATTACAGGAGGCGGAGAAATCTTTGTTGCCATTTTTTAACCTGCTCCAAGCCAAGAACAATGAATAATTTTTTATAGAATGGGTGTCAAAGTTCTTGTTCCCGAATAAGTGATTGTTTCTTGTTTTCAAGGCTCCAAAGGACTGCAATTCATATGACCATCTACCAAGGCTTTGTTTTGTGATTTCCTATCCATGATTGATGTTGCAGAAGGTGTCGCCCTGCAGATCCTGGGCTAGCAATTATGATGCATATATGTCTATACCATGAGTCCCAAATTTTCTCTACCACTGCATATTGAAAGAAAATGTGATCAGCTGTTTCCACATCCTTTTTGCAGAATATGCATAGAGACTGAGTAGCAGAATCTAGATACCTCTTCTAATGAGATTGGTTTTTCGAGGTAATCTATCTTTAAGGAGCCTCCAGCCAAAGAATAGGAATCTCGGAGGCTTGGATAAGAAGAAGAAACAATGTAAGTTCTTGATAGGCTTGGATTCCACACCCAAGAGTCTTGACCACCCTCTAATAATGTCACTATGTTAATGTGAAGTATGAATTTAATGAATAGAGTATCCTTCCAATAGAATCACTACCTACATCACTCAAAGTCCCAAACCCAAACTCCTTCAACCCAAACTCCCTCAACCCAGTGCCCATAATTGTTTAAATACCCTCCTTATTGGATGAATTTAGGAATAATCGACTGAATTTGTCTTTCAATGTTCCCCCAACCAACAATGAGTCTAAAATTAAAATCTGGATCTGTCTTGGACTTTCCATTCCAGACGCTAATCAAACCAGCGTTGATCATTCTGTAAGCTGCAACATTTTCACATATCTTTCCACCAAATTGACATGTGCCTATTGTCTTCACCTTTCACTAAGCCTCTCCAACTATTAGATTTTGAGTCAAGTATGTTCACCTTTAATAGCCTTGATTTGTTTGTAGTTTCCATTTCCACTTTCCTAGGAGTGCTTCATTGAATAATAATACATTCTTCAGCCCTAATCCTCCCTTTTCTTTTATTTTGCATATGGACTTCCAACTCACCAATGCAATCTTAGATCTGTCTCCCACTTGATTCCACAGAAACTTCCTCTAAATGGATATAATTTTTTCCTAACTTCCACTGACATTTTAAAGAAAGACCAGTAGAATAAAGGAACCGCGACTAGCACTGATTTAATAAGGCAACATCCTGCATATTATACGTGCCTATGTTTCTAAATAGCAAATTTTTTCTCCAATTTCCTTATAATAGGGTCCCAAGTTTCCACCTTCCTAGGGTTAGACCCTATAGGTATGTCGAAATAGATGAAGGGGAATTGTACAATTCTATAATTTAGCGCTTATGCAAATGATTGAATTTCTAAACTAGATAGACCTAGCCCACCAAAACTATGTTCGAAAAAAGTAATCTTCAGGCTAGAGGCTAACTCGTACCATCTAAGAATGGTTTTAATGACTAAGATATTATTATGTTTCATGTCTCCAATGAAGATTGTGTCGTGAGCATATTGGAGAATGGATACTGGACTTTTTTCCTTCCGACCAGGAATAGGGTAAAAAGGTTCTTTTGTATAGTCTGCCTCATTAGTCCTGCTATACCCTTTGCCATTACTGTGACTAATAAAGGAACTAAAAGGTCCCCTTTGCCTTAGACCACTTTTAGACGAGAATTTAGCTATTGGGGATCCATTGACCAGCATAGATACCCTAGTGGATGTGAGGCCAACTGATACCCAAGTAAATCATTTCTGGTCAAATCCCATTCTTTCCATCATGTATATAAGGAAATCCTACAACACTAAGTCATATGCTTTCTCAAAATCAAGTTTGAATATAAAACACCTTCACTTTCTTCGTTTAGCCTTGTCTAGTGTTTCATTTTGTATCATTATGCTATGTAGGAGATGTCTACCTTCAATGATAGCACTTTGAGCCTGATCAATAACTTTGTATAGAATTTTCCCGATTCTCCCTGCCATGATTTTGGAGACTATTTTGAACATGCATCTTACTAAAGATATGAGTGGTATTCATTCAAGTTTTGAAGGTTAGGGATGTTTGGGATTAGGGCAATAAAGAAGGTGTTGCTCCCAACCACGAGCTTTCCTGAATGGTGAAATTCATGCATGAAGTGCATTATATCATCCTTCTTCATCTCCCAAAACTTCTTAATAAAGTTGAAATTGTAACCACCCGGTCCAGGGCTTTTGTCACTAGCACAATTCTAGATTGTTGCTTTCACTTTTGCCTCATCAAAAGGTGCACATAACATGTCATTTTATTGAGCTAAAATTGTTTTGAATTAGAAGTCATCTAGGCAACGCCTGAGGCAATCATTAGACATAAATCTATTATCAAAGAACATTTTTATCTCTTCCTTCACCTTGACTAGGTTGCCATACCACCACCTCTAATGAGAACCCTGTGATAGAGTTTTTGTGACTATTCTAGTTGATTGCATCGTGGAAGTACCTAGTGTTGTTATTGCCCTCAGTGACCCACCAAATTCTTGATTTTTGCCTGATTAATGACTCATTTCTTGTTGCTAACTCCCATAATTTCTGCTAGAGTTGATTCTGCCTTTCTTGTTCTGCTGAGATCATACCAAACTGACTTTTATTCCACTCTCTTAGAATAGCTTTTAAGCCGTCCGATTTTTCCTTCAGAATATAAGACCTTGACCCTACTACAGATAGTGATTACCTTGCATCAGAAACCACTTTACTTTATTCCTTATATTGAAACCATCAATTCATCACCTTAAATGGTTTTGGCCCTAATTTATTAGTTTATGTCTCAATAGTACTAGGAAATGATTTAAGAAGCTTCTGTTCATTACATACTGAGCACAACCTTCCTAAGTCACTATCCAAATATGTAGATACTAAGAATCTGTCCAACCAGCTTTTTGTTGAGCTATTTGGTTTGAACAATGAGAATCGTTTTCCTGTTAGTGGAATGCCTACCAAGCTCATATTGTGAATGAATTCATTAAACTCTAGTGTTTCTCTTCTTCCATACATGTTACCATTCATTCCTTGCCTTTATTCAGGATTTCGCACACAATTGAAATCTCATAGAACACACCACATAGTAATGTTGTTGTTTCTTTTTCTGCCTAGTAGTTCTTCCTAGACCCTTCCTTTTTAGTTTTTGTAGATGGTCGATAAAAATTAATTGTGACTACTTGTACATTATCTTCTAACCATATCTCGTCTAACAAAATGTAGTCTACCCCTCTGATACAATCTGTAATTCAAAAAGAAATTGGAGACCAAATACATACCATGCCTCTTGTCGCATTCACAGATGAAGCCATTTCCATTTCCAATTGTTGTCCCCCCGTATGCCTTGACACATAATATGATCCCATGCCTCTTTTTTTGTTTCTTATAGGCATAATAGTTAAATCTGCTCTACCCTCACCAAATTTCTAATGTGATTGGCTTTTATTCCCTCTCTCAGTTCTCTAACATTGTATGTGAGGATCTTCATTTATCCTTCCCTGAAGAGCCCTTCTCTGCATGTAGCCTTATCTCTTCAATTTCCTTTTGGTCTCTATCTTCTAGGTGTTGCAGCCTTGTTAATGCTAGTGGTTCTATTTCTTGTATTGATACTCCAAGAAGTTTCCCAATGTCTATGATTTTTACTGCCTTCGAAGCTCGGTGGCCATGGATGATGATTCAGTTCCTGTTCCATATGGGTTACAAATAGAAGACGTTGTAGCTTCAATGTTGTCTTCATGATTATATGGGTTACAATTCCTACATTTCAGGTTTGGGCCACTTAAATCCACCAACCCATCACTCAGGTTACCATTGCGTAAATTAACCATGTTATCTAAAAGTGAATTGCACAGCGGATTGTGTATTTCCACTTTTTAAGCGATTTGTGTTTTCTCAGTTACCTCTTTTAGATGGCTAGACCCCTTTCTTTGGCTTAAAAGGTTGAAAGTTGTTTTTGTTTTATTTTTTTCCAATGCATCGAGCTCCTCCTTATACTTCCAAGTCTCGTAGCTTGTCCTTTCATCTGGCATAACCTTCAAGTCATATGCACCTTTTTTTCTTTTGGAGTTATTATCCTATTCAAATTCAAATGTTTTGAATGTGTGTTCATCCATGATTACTCCCTGAACTATTGTTTGACGGCTACACTTCATTTGCTCCCTCTCAAGGTCATTTTCATCTACAAAGTATGAAGTTGGCCATCCTTCAGCTTCACATATTTATTCTTCTGATAAAAATTCTTCTTTTCCACTACTAAATAAAGAGGAATTATCATCTTTATATTCGGCCAGTGATTACAATTACCTGAAACACTTTGTTGACAAAACTCCTCAAAAACATTAATTCTAAAATCTTCCCCATTAATTCCAATTAACTCCGAAAAGATAATTGGTTCAAATGAGGAGACTTTGATAAGAATTCTTGCATATTGAAGGAATTCCTTACTTGCTATTTTGTCATGTAATTTTACCATGGTCCTAGACTTACATAACAAGTGGTTGATGCTTGATTCGTCCCAAGCATGTAAGGGAAGCCCATATATTCTGATCCACACCAACCTATTACCATTGACATATTTGGTACTCCATTTTTCAATAGAGTTGAAGTAAGGCCAATTATGATCTTGCTTGTCTAGGATTTCTTTTAGCCATTTTTCTTTAGCCCCTTGAATAAGCACTTGGTCATCTCCCATATGTATTAGCTTTATCATTCCTTCTTCTCCCACGTGAATATTACATGGAAAATTTTCTATTGTTGACAAGTCTCCTAAGTGACCCACCCAACATTCTTGTAACCATTATTTGCCTTCCATGTTTACATTAATTTCTATGTTTCTAATTTGCTTACTATTCCATTTTTCAGCTTCCATACTCTTCTTCTATATTCCTGCCCTTGTTTTACTACCTGTGCATGTGATTTCCTTCCCCATTTTGTAGATTGCCTATTGACCTCCTTGTACTTTCCTTTATCATGTGTAGCATCCCCGACCTATTGATTATTGTTTTGAGCTTCCTAGTGGTTACATTTCTCATTTTCTTTCTTGTTGTTTTTTATAATCTCAGTATATTCACCATCAGTTTCATATCCCCTATGTATATGCCATCCAATTTCCTCTCCACCTCTTTCTCATCTTGGACTTCAACAAATCTAACAAATCCATATTTTCCTCCCCATTTGTTTCTTTGTTTAGATATGTATACTTCACAAACTTGTCCCCATTTACTAAATATACGCCACATTTCCTTCTCCCCGAAACTTTCTAGAATTTTCATGAAGAAGTAAGTGGTCACCTTTCTTTCTTTCAACCTTTGTTCCCAAGTCATGACACTAAATTTTGACTCTTTGTTCCCCCCTCCAATTGTAACTTGCCCACCTTGATTCTCCTCTCACCCATGTTGTATATTACCCTGTTTCTCCCTTAAACTCCTTTCTCTCCCTCCCATTTTCCCTCAAGTTCTTCCACTCTCTCTCATAAAAATCTTTAAGTTCTTTATATATATATATATAGACACACACGTGCGGGTCCATATACCAATTCATTAAGTACATGGACTTTACAGGCCTATACGAACTCCTAAAAAAATTCATTATTTTGGTGGGCCGAATATCAAGTTCGTTTAAAATGCAAAATTCATAGGTTAGACTTAAATGGATTGAACCGGTTTGTTTGCCACTCCCACTGCAAATTATTTTTTTAAACCTCCTGTTTTTAAACAAATTTTAAATTATTTTTCTATCATATAATATTATTTATTATATTTATATTTTTTATTAAATTTTAAATTCTTTATAAGCCTGTAATAACTTATACTAGATTTGATTGTGTATTTATAGTATCGAAACATTTTTGGATAACAAACTCCTTAAAATTAGTATACGTCGGACAAATTAATTAATCTTTAACTTCCACATAAGGGATAGTCCAAATTCACAAAAAAAATAAAATAAAAAATGTGATGTGTCTAAAATTTTTTTTTTTCAAATGTCAATATATTGGATAAATTTCGTTTACGTCGGACATATACGGCTAAAGGTTACTCTTCATATATCCAAATATTTTTTTTAAGGCAAAATATAGTTTTATATATTTCTATACAACAAGAATGAAACAAACCATTTCAAACTCTTTACAGCATCAAACAGAAAGACAAGATATTACCTCCTAACCCCTACTTCAAATCTAGCAGGCAAAGCCTTGGATGGATACTACAATCTGAAAACTTCCGACCTCTATTAAACTCAAACCTTTATGACAATCATTTTCAGAAGCTGAATAGTCAACATAGTATCCAGAGATTCCATAGTCCTACCTTTGAAGATCATGAAATTCCTAGATAACCATATGCTCCAACATACCGCCATAACAAACAAGTATCTACACTTTGATTTATATCTACCTACCATCCAAGCACTAGATAAATGAAACAATTGGTCTACTCATTCCATTAAAGGGAATTCAACTCCTAACTATCTAAGAACTCTATACCACATCTTTTGACAACTCTATACTTAACTAATTGAATTAGAGCTTTTACTCTTATCAATAATTTTAAAAAGTCCGCTTTTCTTAGATAATGTGCTAGAATCGGAGGTTATATATCTTTAGCATGAAAACTTCAGCATTTTGTTTTCCATCTAAATGATTATTTAGAGAGTTTTCAAAATGGTTTTTTTGGCAAACAAAACACTTGTATATTCATATAGTGAAGCAAAGTGCTTTAATATCTGGAAAACCTTCCAAAAAGAAACACATCCACTCTATGGGCAACAAGGCCTTCCTAATACATCCAAGTACTTATTCCAAAGTTCCTAAATCAATATACAATTGCCAAAACAACTCATACATATAATTAAACATTTATAAGCCTACACATGCACCGCATATTTTTCAAATGTCCTACAAGATTACTACACCAATTAAAAAATACATCATCTTAGTAGAAACTAAACGATATAATATCTATTTTTAAGAGTTAATCTAAATGAAATAAAAGATATCCACAAACTCTAAAGCTTTTTTATTAAAATAATGTAATTTCTATATATCCAAATGACCCAACAAACGACATGCCAAAAAAGAAACCTTAATTTCCTTCTATCTCTGCCCGCTGATCATGAACCCACAATGTGAAACATTTGAACAAGATCTACAAGTAAAGGATAAACCATCCCTAACCAACACATAACTCTATGCCACAATGATTGAGAGAACTTACAAGAAAGAAAAAGATGTTTACTGTCCTCTATTGATTCTTTACACAATCAACATTGTTTATGGATTCCCTAGAGTCCCAAACCCCTCCTCAGCAAGTTGTCAACAATTGGAAGCCTATTGAGCAATAATTTCCCAGAGAACACTATGACCTTTTGAGGGTAGCTTCCCCTTCCATAATCTTTTGAACATTTGGGCCTCACCATTAGCCTTAGAATTATCGATCTATAATCTTTCAAAATAGGTTGTTTAACCAAGCTCGAAAAATTGATCATGAGCTTGTATCTAATTCTAATTGGATTTTCTTATCTAGTATAGTGTATTATTGATATCATTCAAATAAGTTCTTTTTATATAAGTTTTAAAAAAATTTAAAGAATATCAAATCCAAATACGTTTTATTTAAGTAAGTTTAAAAAATCCAACTTAGTCTATAAACTCAACTGGTCTATTTAAAGTAAGTTTTAAGTGTTCCAGATCTCTTAAACTCATATCCATTTTATCATATCCAAGCATTTAAACAATTCTAATTATTTGTCAACAAATGTGACATTAGTCATTATGATAATGTGTAATATCCTCAAATTTTTAAAATAAAAATTATCTCACATAATAAATTGTTATTATTTAAATAAAAAATATATTAAAATAAAATATTCATTTGAATTTAAAAGAAAAGAAAGAATTAGTTTGGACATTAAAAATAAAATATGATAGAATCTTTATTCAAATTAAAAGATTAGGAGTTTATTATTACGAAATAATCATTATAGTTTAGATAAAATAGTATATTAAATTTTCTTAGAAAAAATAAAAGAAAAAAGATAATAATTAGATGAGAATCAATCAAATAACTAAAAGATTAAAGATAAATTAATTTAAGATAACATTACTTTTAAAATAGAAATAAGATATAATAAATAAAGATTTGATATCATCTTGAATTTAAACTATAAAAACTAATCTTTTATCAAAAAGAAAATATAGAGAGGGAAAAATCAACCTTAAGCTATATACAGGGTTTAGTAGTAGTCCCTGTAGGAAAAAGATTAGTTGATTATTCAAAGATTGAGAAGAAGGAATAAAAGAGCAAAGAAAAAAAATTCAAATGGTGGGATTTCACTTCTAGAAGTGAGTAAAACAATTTTTCTAAACCTTTATGGTATACTTCTTTTTTAGTGTTTCAACGATTTAATTTACACATATAATTTTTAAATTTATTTTAGAAAATGTCTTGCTTGAGATACTCCATTTATAATTGGGAATTTATGATGCCTTCATATGATATGAAGATCAAATGTGAGATAGCCTCATTTAATATGGGGAAAATGTTTTAGATACATACATCTGGTCTTGAAACTGAAAAGTTAGAGTGAGTGATCATGAGTGTGTCATTATAATTTATGGACTGTGTGTTTTCATTAAAAATTTATTGTTAGAAATTATTTATATTAAATCATAATTTATATATAAAGAAAAATAATTGTTTTATTATGCGGGTACCATGTTATTTTTCTAAATTCTGCGCAGCTAAAAACAACACTACTTGTAACTCTTTTGAAATTAGTTTTATTCATTGAGATTCGTATCTAATTAATTAAACCTGTTGTTTTCAAAGTCTGAAAGAGAATTAAAGATTAAATATCTTATTAATTAAAATTTTCATGTAGTTTTGGTTTGTAACTAGAATAAATGTTCTTGTAATTATTTTGATTCAAATTTATAATTTATATTTTATTTCTTATATAAGAATTTATGTATTTAAATATAAAATTTATTATTTTTTTAAAATTATTTAATGTTTTTATTATGAATTATTACTCTCCAAAAGGACGTTAAACCAAAACCTTGACACACCATGATGGTACAGAAAATGAAAAGTAAAAATGATGGTTAGCAGAGCGAACACCATTCGTCCCTCTTGCGTATCCTAATGCAGTTGTTTGTTACATTGAACCCCATTTAATTCATTTTTATTTGCTCAAAATAAAAAACCATTCGTGATTCGTGCCTCGGGTTCACTTACCGGTATATATGCACAGACAAGTGACAACACATACGAAGACACCACTTTTGGAAACAGTATTTACAGCTTTGCCGTTTTTCCTCGCTTTACAAATCTTCTACTCGTTTCCCTCTCTCGTGGTGTGCAAACTTTATGGATGCATTAGTTCTCCAAGATGTTACCAAATTATTCTTAATACAAACGTGTCTAATATAGTGTTAATATTATATCATTAAGGATTATGGGTTGGTTATGAGATAGGTTCCAAGAAATAGTTACTTGGAGATTAGTGTGAAATTAGTTATTGTGAAGTTTTTTTGAGGAGCAGTTATTTAATTGTTATATTATGAGGTTTCTTGGTGGTTATTTAGTTGTTATATTTGGTTATTTTAAAATTAGTTAGCTGTTCTTCTTCCATCCATTTATTTATTTCTTTATTAAGTATATTTTGTTGTCACTGATGTTGAATGTAGATTTTTTGTATTTGTAAACGTATATTAAACTTAGAGATTTTTAAGTGTAATTTTTGTGTACATTAAATGTAAATTAAGATTTTGTAATGTTTATAGGTCTTTTAGTATAATCATGTTCACAGATCTAAAATGAACTGGTGGTACGGAAGCTACATTAATATGTACAAAGATGCACTATATGAAGAGGCAAGTTATTTAATTATAAGGCGATAACATAGATGTTAATTGTACCATGGGGTATGTATGCATGATAGTATGAAAGAAAATTAAGCAAACCAGTTTTAGAGTCAGTGGTGTTTGTTATAGCAGAAGTTTTTCAAAAGAAATCAAGCTTATAAGCTCTTGTTCCATGTTCTCAGTTAATTTGTTCTGTTGTTGTTATCGTTACTGCACTGCTGCAAGATGCATTTGCATGCTTGTGTATTTATTGCTCACATGGCTGAGCATCTCCTTCAACTTTTTTTTCACTGCATATACGCGTCGAAGGTCCTCTTACAATTGTGCTAGCTCAATCATTTTGGCACACTTATGCCACACCACATACCCACACTCGTATTCTTGCCTCATTGGCTTCAAATTTAAGGTTTGTACCACGTGTTTTCTTCCTGTATTAGAAAAAAAAACTATAATAATATGTAGCTCTAGCATGTCGTATCCATTTGAAAATTAAACATTAATAATTTACAAATACAATAAATATCGATACATTTTACGTAGATCAGTTTGTTTAAACATTAAAACAATAGTTTATACTATATAAAATCACCTTTTCAAATAAGTTTTGCTAAGAAGTAATTAAATAGACTTTTTTAAAATAAAGAAAATATAAATAATAGTCAAAATTCACAATAGCATTCATCTCTAGTGGTCCTCTCATTCTCACGCGTTCTCGAAATACTGAATGGATCCTGACTTTGCCACAATAAATCTATCAAGAAACCAAATTAAAAAATGATTGAAATAGAAAATCGAGATACTATTTATGACATCGCCACCGATTTCTCATTCTTCGATGCTTCAAGTTAAACTATTTTATTACCTATTCTCAAAGCTAAATAACCATTCAAGATTAAACGTTAAGAAAAAGAGGGGGGAAAAAAGAAAAGAAAAACCATTTGACTCGATCAAAGTAGTATCTTAGTACCAAATGAAAAGCTGCTTTTAGGAAACATGAAGGTGAGATAAAGCCGAACGAAAACAATCATAGATACAAAAACAAAGGTGTACACAAAACGAAAAATTGAAACGAGAGGTCCAAAACAAAAAGAGAAAACCCAGTTAACACAAAAATGATATACACAGTAAACATGAGCTTGAGAAAGAAGAATAAGGACAAAAAAATTTAAAACTAATCTTAACCTTAAAAATGTACACTTACGATTAATTTCCACGTGTTCTATCTCATTATTAAATAGCAGTAGCTATTGTAAATAAATTTATGAAAACGGTTCGGTAGACATTGTTAATTAAAAACATGCTTTAGTACTTATATATTTTTACTAAAATTCTTTAAATTTAAAATCACCCATTTGATTCAAGAGTAAAAAGCAGAGCGTTGATAGTATCTATTTTACCCATTTCAATGAACTGTAAACATCGCAAAGCATGAAAAAGAGAGTATAGTTTATGAGAAAGTAGTCCTCTTTGAAGTGTTTAACATGTAAAAAGTGAAATTGAATACGGTAATCTGCAGATATAGGTGTTAGGCGGTTAATGAATGAACGAAAGAAGGAGAAATAAAAAGAATACATACATATAAATTAATCTATTAAGCCTATGACCTCTTATGAGATGAGATATAAGGAAATAACGATACACAAGAAAACAAAGCAAAAATTTATATAACAAGAATGAGTTAATATCCACAAACAGAGGAAAAAAGATAAATATATCTTGAATTTTTGCTTGAGAACAAAAATGATGGTCGCGGAAATAGTTTTCCTAACTTCCTCATGATCGCCAAAATGTCTTGGAAGAAAAAAGTGTCTCTTTGAATTTTTTGTTGTGTGTTTTATATAATGTTAATAGTTACCTGAAGATTATATTTATCTAAGATTATGGGTTAGTTATGAGATCGGTTTCGAGCAATGGAGATTATTGTGAGATCGGTTAGTGAAGGGTTACTGTGAGGATTATTGTGAGATCGGTTACTAAACGGGCTACTCTAAGATCATTTTGAGGAACATTGTAAGATTCTCTGAAGATATTATGCGATTGGTTAATCGTTCTTTTCCGGTCCAAAATGAATTTTTGTTTTGGATAGAAGAAATTTTGTATCAAAACTATGTACTTCTAAAAGAATCATGATTAAAATAAGTAGGGTAAGCATTAGGTTGGATTAATTGCGTTTAGATTCACAATGTCCAACCAAATTCAATCTACAAATAACAAGTGTGCATTTGAATCCAACTAAATATCAATTCAATTAAAACAAGTTATATTTTCAACTAATTCAATTTAAATTGATTGGGTAATTTTGATTTGGATCAACGTTGTCAAAAAAATTGAAGGGGCACAAAACAAATGTAAGTTTTTTTTAAAAGTTATTTATTCAATTTTTTTTATAGTTCCTTTGCCATTTTAAATTCTGCTTCAAGTTTTTTGTATTATCTGGTTAATTTCAAATTTAACTTTAAATCCAAATTGACAATACCTAGTAGTTGAATCGAAGATATGAAACGAAAATGGTGCACTCTCTCAAACACAAGCGTAAATTCAATGTCTACTTGAAAATAATAACGAACTTCAACTAAGTGAGAGGATGCGGATGACCAAGAGTGTGTCTCAACCCTCACGGAGAACTTAGAAGGAGATGTAAATGAGACGAGAGTTTAGAGAAACAATGACGTCACATTAGCTATTTTATAGTTTCATATTTTTCTCCAATTAGGGTTGCATGAAATGCAAGAAAATTTATTAAATTTTCAATTTTCACTTATTAAATTTTCAATTCCTACTTATTGATAGATAAAATATCAATATACCTTTCATTATTTTTGCTTTCCGACAATACATATCTAGAGGTAAAAAATTTTGCAATAATGTATCGCCGGAAAAAGAAAAAGATTTGTAAATTATTTTAATCCTCCGGCCGTGTACTGCCAAAGAAGCAAAAAAGTTTGCAAATCTTTTTACTTCTCTTATAGTGTATTGCCGGAGCTAATCTAATTGTCTATATAAATATTATAAATAAATGTTATAATTAAAAAAATTTTAAAATGAAATTTATAAAATATAAAAGTTTACTAACACAAAATTTTGTAATAAATTTTTATATTTTATAATATAAATTTTTTAAAAAATTATATTATAAATAATTTATATTATTAAAATATAAAATTTTATAAATATAATATAAATATTATATATAAATTTTATAATTAAAATATTAAAATATAAAAGTTTATTACGAGAAGGTTTTCTGTAATAAATTTTTATATTTATTTATTTTATATTTTATAATATAAAATTTTAAAAAATTATGTTATAAATAAATTATTTTTAAAATATAAAATTTTATAAAGATAATATAAATAGGTTAAATAAATTTTTTATTTAATTTTTTTTTTTCAAAAAACTTATTTCATAGAACATGTTATTTTATTTTGAAAAATAAGAAATGTTAATTTATTATGTTAAGTGTTGAAAGAGAAAATTAAATTAAAAGATATTTTTGAGTTTTCTAAAAAAATATTCAAATAGATAAATATTAAATAAAAATAACGTAAGTATGAAATAAAAATCCGTTATAAGAAACCAAGATAAGAAGTTTCTCGTGGGTTTGGGTACCACAAGTAAAAATTCCAACATCAAACTCTGTCATAATAACCCAATTTAAATGAATTTTAACACCTGATAAATCCATGGACATGCCTGAAACCGACCCAAACATAAATTTTTATCCTGATCAGCTTGGCTTTGGGTTCGGCTCACCCCAGAAATGAATTGCCTTTAACTTAAATATGTTTTAGAAGTTAAAATTATTATTAATAAAGAATACAGGAGATACTTTAATAAGTAGCTATCACAATTTAATGATCACAACTATAGCAGGGAGGAAAGTTGTACACTTTAACACATCAAAGAAAAAAAAAATGCCTGTCTAATTTTGATGTGAACCATGAACAAGATTTAATCTTAAAATCCGGCAACCTAACAAATTAAATGACTTGTACTTGAATATAATAAATTTCTCATTAGTTACAACCAAAAAAAGACTACATGCCAGAATGATGATCCTACTTCTTTTACTCTTTTCCTTTAAAGCAAAATGGTCATTGTAATTTTAAAGGAAAACTATCTAAACACCTCATCATGCGTGTATGGTGTGTGCAATAGCTGGACGAGGATAAGTAAACAAGAAGATTTGCAATTTATCTTTTCAGCTTGATTAGAAAAAAGAAATACAAAACCAATCTGGTTGAACAACGACCACCATTTTTTTAAGACGAATTTGAGTTTAGGGTTCTTAGAAAGTGTTCGACGAAGTTACACATGTTTAAGAGTTCTTAGAAATATAGATAATATCTCAATATCTCTCATGAATGTTTTGTTGAAATTAATTGTGGATTAGTATCACTCAATATCTATTATCATTAACCGACAATATAAGATATGATTATTATATCAATGTGGTTATTTATTTTTAACCGATAATATCTTATTTTTAACCGATACTATCTTATCTTTAACAATATGATTAATTGAACTGGGATTACAGTGAGATTGACTCTGTGATGGGTTAGGTCAATCAGATTAAAAGCCCAATTAAGAGAGGTCCCTGACTACCCTGGGGGATTATAAATTTGTCATCCCATTAAGCAAATTTACACATCAGACTTATTCTCCACAATAACCCCTCAGAAGGTAGCCAGAAGAACCTCCTAGAGTTCTGTTTAATAGTGCTCATGGACATGAATGCCAATTCAGGTACACATTCATTCTCATTCTATCAATTCAATATCATTAATTGACATACTATAATTTGTGTCTAGTACAGTATAATTCAAAAACCTACTTTATACTTTCATCAATTGGTATCAGAGCTGCTAGATACATTTTATGGTTGTCAATTGAACAAACCCTATATTTCAACATTAACATACACGCGTTTTTTGAGAGAGGGAAAGAGACCGAATGATACCTGAGCGGTTGCGCGGCGACAGTCGAGTAGTCCGCCGGCAGTCGCGTCGCCCGCCGGGACCTGCGAGCCTCCCGGTTGTCCCGACCTTGCCGCGCCGCACTTTCCTCCCGCCGCACGATCGGAACCTGTGAAGGGCAGAGATCGCGTCTCGAATGGCCGCCCAGATTGCGGCAGGCATCGTTTCTCGGCCGCCCAAATCGCGGCGGAGATCTCGCTTCGGCGCTGTTCCACCGGGCCGCGCGCGCTCCAAGCGGCGCTTCACCTCTGCATTTTCAGCCGCACAGATCCCATCGGAGATCTTGGGTTTCGACGCTGCTCCGCGCGCTCCTACTCCGCCGCATCTCGAACCACCCAGATCGCGGCGGATCTTGGGCCTTCGACGTCATTCCACCGGGCCGCGCACGCTCCAGCAGCACTCTGCCGTCCGTTGGATCTTGGCTTTCCACGCTGCTCCGCGCGTGCTCCTTCGTTTTTTTTTATGTAACCCGTTGCTGCAAAAGAAGTTGCGACCACTTCTTTCTTCTTCTCTCTCAGCAAGAACTCCGATTCAAAACGATGCAGAGAGAATGATGGTTGCAGTAAAATGAGAGAAGAAGAAAGAAATGGCACAAAAGGATAAAGCTGCACTAGTGGTCTAGCGGTAGAATTGTGACTTTGTCATGGTATAGACCTGGGTTCGATTCTCCGCTGGTGCAAGTGCAATGGAACAGTGTTGCTATTATTAACTTTAAAGGACTGAAATACAATTATTAAAATTATTTTTTTGAAATTTTATAATATCAGAATTTATTTAATTTTGAGACGTATTTTTTGAATTATTGTGGCATATTACTCTCAAATTTTTTGAATATTGAATTATTACTTACAATATGATTTTTCTGTTAATTTGCATTGCGATGACCTATCTATCGTGGGCATTATGATGTGAATTTTGTTTGTCATATTTTAAGATAATTAAAATCATATGAAATAAAGCATGATTTATGCTATTAATTTACATAATTGTAATTTCACCTATCGTGGATGCATTTGTGTAAATTTATGAATAAATATTAATTCATTATATTAGTGATAATTATACCCTATCGGTGTGTTGTTATTAGTATAATTTGTTGTTGTACAATGCATTTCTCTTGACTTATGTTAATGTTTTTGGTACCCTATCGGTGCTAGGATTTATTAATTTAAGTTATAATGTATTGTAATTTGCTTAGGGATTTATTTTAAGCTGAACTATTAAATCATTTTTTTTTCTTCTTTATTGCCAATTCAGTTTTCTTCCCTAATTCCGTCAAAACTCTAACGGAACAAATTATGAGGACTGGAAAGAATCATTAGATCTCTACCTGACCATTGACAATTTGGATTTAGCATTGAGGATGACGAGGCCTGCGCCTCTTACAGATGAGTCTTCTGAAGCTCAGCGAATTTCTCATGAGAAATGGGAACACTCTAACAGAGTGTGCCTGAAGGTGATTAAATTCACCATGGAGAAATCTATCAGACAGAGCATTCCAGATCTTGATGATGCCAGTGCCTTTCTGAAAGCAATCGGTGAAAAATTTACAACCTTTGATAAGGCACAGAAAAACCAATATCTTTCCTTATTTGAGAAGACCAAATATGATGGTGTCAGCGGCGTACGTGAACACATTATGAAGTTAGTACATTTCTATAATAAGTTGAAGTCTCTCAAGGTTGAGGTTGGTGAAGACACTTTAATCTATCGCATCTTGGAATCTCTGCCTTCTCAGTTTGATATCATGAAGACTTCATATAACATTCAAAAGCATGACTATGGAGTGGATGAATTGATTGCAATAATCACTCAAGAGGAGGAGTCAATGAAGAAAAATAAGCCTAATAGCATTCAGTTCGTTGCTTCTAGTTCAGGTGCTAAAGGTGCTAACAGATATAAAGGAAAGAAGAAAAAGGGTACAGAGAAAGCAGAACGGCATTTAGAACTCAAGAAGAAATTCTTTAAAGGTTCTTGCAAGTATTGTAAGAAACGTGGTCACAAGGTGGAAGATTTCTTTATCCTAAAAAAGAAAGAGGAGAAGCGAGGTAATCTGCTTGCACTAACTTGCTTTGAATCTAATATGGTTGATGTTCCTCCAAATTCCTGGTGGTTAGACTCAGGGGCTACTATTCATGTTGTGAATTCTTTACAGGGGTTCACAAGCCTGAGGAAACCAAGTGATGTTGAGACGAAGATTGTTATGGGAGATGGAGCTGGAGTACCCGTTGCTGACATTGGAGTCGTCTCTTTATGTTTATCCTCTGGACATACTTTATTATTACATGATGCTGTTTATGTCCCTTCCATGAGAAGGAATTTGATATCAATTTCTGTTTTAGACAAATGTGGATACAACTTTCATTTTGGTGATGGAAAATTGGTGATTTATTATAATTCAACTGTTGTTGGTTCAGGAGTTTTGCATGACAGACTTTACATGTTAAACGTAACTGATACGTCAGTTAACTCCATTAGCGGGAGTAAACGTAACAGGATTGATGAATCTTCCTCTATGCTATGGCATAGACGTTTGGGGCATATTTCTAGGCCTCGAATTGAAAGACTCATAAAAGAAGGGATTCTGCATAATCTTGACTTCTCAGATTATGACACTTGTGTCGATTGCATCAAAGGGAAGTTCACTGTCAAAACCAGGAATAAAAGTTCAAACAGATGTGACGATGTGCTACAATTAATTCACACAGACATATGTGGACCTATTACACCTACTGCTATGGGTGGATATAGGTATTTTATTACCTTCATAGATGACTTCTCCAGACATGGATGTGTATATCTTCTTCAGGATAAAGCAAGCTCTCTTGAAGCCTTCAAAACCTTTAAAGCTTTTGTTGAGCTGAAAACAGAAAAGAAAATTAAGTGTGTAAGGTCTGATAGAGGAGGAGAATATTATGGTCGTTATGACGAGACAGGAAGAAATCTAGGTCCATTTGCTCGATTCCTTGATGAATACGGAATTGAAGCTCAATACACCATGCCTGGAACTCCTGAACAAAATGGCGTTGCTGAAAGACGAAATCGAACACTCATGGATATGGTAAGATGTATGTTATCACATTCATCTCTGCCAGAATTTCTTTGGGGAGATGCTTTGCGAACTGCTATGTACATCCTTAATCAGGTACCTAGCAAATTTGTGCCCAAAACTCCTTTTGAGCTAATGACTGGTAGAAAGCCGAGTTTGAGACATTTCCATGTATGGGGTTGTAAGGCATAAGTAAGACCTTATAATCCTAAACAAAAGAAACTTGATATCAAAACTATTAGCGGTTATTTCATTGGCTACTGTATCGGTTCTAGAGGATGTAGATTTTATTGTCCTTCTCACTCTACACGAGTTATTGAATCTGACTGAGCAGTTTTCTTTGAGGATGATTTGGACAGTGGGAGTTACACACCTCAAATGATGACTTTCAGAGAAGATCGAACCATGCTTCCATTACCATCTTATTCTCTTCCTACAGACATCTCAATCCCAATGATTCACACAGATGAACAAATTGTTGAGATGCAAGATGAACAAATGACAGAACCACAAGTTGATGAACCACAACTCAATGATCAACAACTTGATGATGTTGATGTGGCCCCATTAAGACGATCTCAGAGAATACGCCGACCTTCTATACCAAATGACTATGTTCTATACCTTCAGGAGCACGGATATGATCCACATGATGATAACGATCCCATCACATTTCAGGAAGCACTTTCTAGTTCTCATGCTTCTGACTGGCTAAAAGCTATGCATGATGAATTGTCTTTCATGTCTCATAATAATGTTTGGGATCTTGTGGACTTGCCAGCAGGTTGTAAGCCTGTTGGATCTAAATGGGTCTTTAAGACAAAACGTACTCCAGATGGAAAGGTTGATAGGTATAAGGCTCGATTGGTGGCTAAAGGTTATAGTCAACGGGAAGGCGCTTACTACAAAGAAACTTTTTCACCAGTTTCAACGAAGGACGCACTCCGAGTTGTCATGGCTTTAGTTGCTCATTTTGACCTAGAGCTACACCAGATGGATGTAAAGACAGCTTTTCTGAATGGAGATCTTGCTGAAGATGTCTACATGGTTCAACCTGATGGTTTTGTTGAAGAAGGCAATAAGCATTTGGTGTGTAAACTTAAAAGGTCCATTTATGGACTGAAACAAGCATCTAAGCAATGGTATTTAAAATTCGACCAGGTTGTCACTACTTACAATTTCAAGGAAAATGTTGCAGACCAGTGCATTTACTTGAAGACTAGTGGGAGTAATTTCATCATTCTCGTATTATATGTCGATGACATTCTCCTTGCTAGTAGTTGTATGAACCTATTGGTTGAGACAAAATCAATGTTGTGCAGACATTTTGACATGAAAGACCTTGGTGAAGCTTCTGTTGTTCTAAGCATCCAAATTCTTCGTGATAGGTCACGTGGCATAGTTGGATTGTCTCAAAAGGGATATATCGAGAAGATTCTCAAGAAGTTCAACATGAATGCTTGCTCCCCATGTGCTGCACCTGTGCAACGTGGTGACAAATTATCTAACAAACAATGTCCTCATAATGATGAAGAAGTGGATGCTATGAAGAAAATTCCATACGCTTCCGCTGTTGGCAGTTTGATGTATGCTCAAGTTTGTACTCGTCCTGACATTGCTTTCATCGTCAATGCCTTAGGCAGATACTTGAGTGACCCAGGTTTGGGTTATTGGAAAGCCGTTAAAAGGGTCATGCGATATTTACAGGGAACCAAGGATCATATGTTGACTTTTATGAAGTCTGATCAACTTCAAGTCACTGGCTATTCTGATTCTGATTTTGCAGGTTGCCCTGATGATCGTAGATCTACTTCTGGCTTTATTTTTATGATGGCAGGAGGAGCTATCTCTTGGAAGAGCGTTAAACAGTCTCTTACAGCTACCTCTACCATGGAAGCAGAGTATGTTGCTTGTTTTGAGGCCACTCGCCAGGCCATGTGGCTTAAGAAATTGATATCTGACTTTCACATAGTTGAAAGCATTTCCAGGCCACTTGTGATTTACTGTGACAATACTACTGCTGTGAGTTTCTCTCGAAACAACAGAAGCTCTACTCGTTCAAAGCATTTTGATATCAAGTATCAATTTGTTAGAGAGCAAATTCAAAGTTTTGACACTCGGATTGAAAATATTGATTCTGAGGAGATGTTAGCAGATCCACTGACTAAGGCCTTAACTGTTGGAATTTTCCTTATTCATGTAACTCACATGGGTTTAGTCAAGACTTTTGATGTATTAAATTAGTGGGAGTCTGATTCTCTATTTTCTTTAAGAGACATGCTCTAGTTGACGTCATTTTGTTCATGTTTCTTATTAGCATTTTATTTATGCTTGGACCATTGTAGTGTCATTTATGGGACTGCATTATGCCATACATCTATGAAAAATATTAGTTAAATGCAATTGATTAATATCCCTATCGGATATTTATTTTGTTGCTCATATTTTTCATATTGTTAATTAATATATGATATATCGGCAATTGTCGTTTTAGCTTAATGATTTGTATGTTGATTATTGATTGACACTATCCAAGTGGGAGAATATTGAAATTAATTGTGGATTAGTATCACTCAATATCTATTATCATTAACCGACAATATAAGATATGATTATTATATCAATGTGGTTATTTATTTTTAACCGATAATATCTTATCTTTAACCGATAATATCTTATCTTTAACCGATACTATCTTATCTTTAACAATATGGTTAATTGAACTGGGATTACAGTGAGATTGACTCTGTGATGGGTTAGGTCAATCAGATTAAAAGCTCAATTAAGAGAGGTCCCTGACTACCCTGAGGGGTTATAAATTTGACATCCCATTAAGCAAATTTACACATCAGACTTATTCTCCACAATAACCCCTCAGAAGGTAGCCAGAAGAACCTCCTAGAGTTCTGTTCAATAGTGCTCATGGACATGAATGCTAATTCAGGTACACATTCATTCTCATTCTATCAATTCAATATAATTAATTAGCATACTATAATTTGTGTCTAGTACAGTATAATTCAAAAACCTACTTTATACTTTCATCATGTTTGTTACACATTATGTTGTTATATTTATGAAAACAATAATATTTCTAGTAATTAACATTAACCATGAATGTTATAGTTTTTTGGTAAATATAACAAACATGAATATTTTCATGTTCACATATACAATTTTAATTCAGAAAACAAACATACTCTTAAAAATTATATGTAAATTTCTAACAATCAGAGAAAATTCTCCTCCCAATCAATCACGCATTACCTTCTTTTAAGAAATAAGATGTGGGGTTACAAAATTCCATAATCTCTAATTAATTCGCTCCTTTAAACTAAGTTAATTACTTTACAATAAAATAACCTATCCAATTGCATTATCCACCATAGAAAACAAACTTCTTAACACTATTTAAGTATCCAAATCCTCTTATATCATCTTTACATTATTTCGAAATCATCTTCCGGTCCCAAAAACAAACACTATTTTCACGTGTAATGTTTTTCTTAATTAAACTACAACGAAGTCAATAGATATTTTCTTTATGAGGAGCAGTAAGATTAGACCTAACTTAATATCACAAAATCGGCTAGTAAGGTGAGGTTTATACCTTATTATATACTTTTTTCTAGTTATATCACTAGTCAATATAAGTTCAACAACAACAATAAACAACTAAGATAAACTTTGATACCATATTAAAAATAGTAAAATTGGGCCTACCTCAACCTCATAAAATTGACTAGTAAGGTGAGGTTTGCACCTTTTTATATACCTTGTTTAGCCATATCACTAACCAATGTAGAATCGTTAACTTTTAAGAAAATTACACAAAATAGCACAAGAGGTGCCTGTGTAAGGAAAATACAAACCAAACATCTCCTTGATTCATTACATTAAATACAAAACATAAGATTCAAAACTCATTCAACATATGAATGTGCGGTAAACTTCAGTGCATGACATAATTCCTACGTTGAAAATTGTATTGTTTGGACTACATAAAAAATTTCTTATACTTGATTTTTAAAAATTCTAGCATTTCTTGCCTTCCATATTTACCAGTCTTGCGAACCAAATGAATAATCATGCTTGCCTCTATTGAGTTATTCCATTAATTAGGCCCATAAATTGTAGGGAATGTTGACAAAACTCATTGTGAAGCGCTGTGGAAATTTTCCACCATGCGCACAAATGGGACCAAATCTAATTAAAGAAAGAATAATCAAAGAACAAGTATTGACTTGTTTCCTATGCTGCTTCACAAAATACACACCCTTCATCATTAGCGGGTACAATTCCTCGCTTGCTTAGATTAATCCTTGTTGGTAATTTGTCCATTTCTAGTCTCTAGCTAAAACTAATATCTTCAAGGGGATTTCTTTTGCCCATAATACATTGAAGAATTTATCTTGAAATTAGGTCCCTTCCAACGATAATATCTTGTAAGTCGAACTCACTAAGTACACCCTTAATTTCTCTGTAACCCACCTTCATGTATCCTTGTGTCCTTCATTCAATCTGATCGAGACCAATTTTTGTTTTAACACTCCTAACCTCTCTACCTCCTAGACAAAAAGATGTCTCCTCCAATTCCACTTTTAGCCTAAACCCTCCTCCACATTTCCTTTACTGTAATATTTTTATCTAGTGTTAACTCGAATAACCTGACAAAATCTTCCTAAAAACTACAATCCTCTAACCAATTATCTTTCCAAAATAGAATATCACCCCTTCCCCTGAAATCAATAAACATTTAATTATAATTATAACTTCTTGCAAACATCCCATCACCATAATGAATTCAATCCAACATAAGATTTATGCAAGAAAGACCTTCAGCTTACAAGTTGACTTTCCTAGTCCATTTAAATTGTGTTTTAGCTGTATAATCTTTTTCTAGTATTTGATTAATATCCTAAGTTGAAACATTTACTTCATTGACGTGGGAGCAAGGGAGTGTCCCCTATATAAATAGAGTGTTTGAAAACACATTCAGAATAGAACAATTATCTTTGGGATATAGAAATATAGCTATAACTTTTTAAAAATGACATTTGAAACAATAAAATAAATTACATCTAAAATCCAACATACTACGGGAGAAGATGTGCATACTTGCTACTTATACCCGGACTTATTTGCGAATTTATCAAAATCACATACGGTATTTAAACATTATGTTAGATATATATTGGTCGAAAATCGAGAATCTTATAAACCTAGCTAATATCGCATCCTTATACAAGACCATAGAACGATAATTAAGTTATTGATTAATCACTCAAACTAAAAAATGTAATTTATGATTAACATTTCCCAATATATATTTTTTCATATTTAAACTTAAAGACTTTTACCCATCTAATGGGTATAATTCAGCTGATACTACACGCTAAATTTGTAGAGGAAGACTTGAATTTGATTTCTGTAGAACAGATGAAGAGTTTTAAGTGTGACTAAATCATAAATTGAGTAATTACGGTTTTGTTAATAAAAAAAACTTTTACTCATGATATATTTCTTGTTATGAAAAACTTCTATCTCCATTTAGCTAACATATTTCTTGTCATAAAACTCTTTCATCTTCATTTAGCTAACTTGTTAAGATTAAATCACTTCAAAATTTTAAAATATGCATTTTTTTTGTCTTGCTAGCATCCTAGCTAACTAGCGTTATCTTTTGATTATCTTCATTTTGCCCCATTAAACTCTTAAAATCCCAATAATGAATATTAAATTTTTTTTGTAAAAGGCGAAATTTATTCAGTAATAACAATTCTTTACTTGTGACAAGAAATAGCAGGAGGAGACATAGGCTATAGGTAAGCAATCGAAAGAAAGAACAAGCTACAATAAACTCCCCACAAACAGTAATTTACAAAGAACTCCTCACATTAGAATGAAAACAATACATACAACAAACTAAGAAGAGCCCCATACTAGATATCATACGAAGGATAGAAATAATTATCTAATTTTTTAACCCAATCCAATTCATGCAAAGAACCTATTGGGAGGACCACTCAACAAAAGAAATAGATGAGACCTTAGAAAGTCCTTTGATCCATAGTCAAGACTTTTGCAAAAACATTTGCCAAACTTCTTCAGCTTTGAAAGTAGCACCCTTAAATACCACGACATTCCTAGATAGCTGAATACCACACAAGGTAGCCAACCAGATGATACTAAGAATGTTAATTGCAGGCTTACCCCCTAAAGTTGCAGAGAGGACATGATTAATCATCAGAGGAGAGTATGTTTCTCTTTGCCAATTCAACCCTTGAGGAAATTCTGTTCAAATCTACCTTCTAAGAAAATGTCACCACCTATAACCTTTTGAAAAATGGAGAAGCAACTTCATGAGACACTCCACAGGCTAGATGATAGGCTTCCTTCACTAATTATTGAGCTAAAGCTTCCGAGCTATCACCCTACTCCTATCCACCCTTCGCATCTCATCTTAGATGAACCTCATCCAATACACCCTCCAACTCCTTCACTCACTCCCTCTCCCAGTTAAATAACTTCCTTTTCTAACTAAACATTCAAACCCTGTTATTATTGCATCACTTGCAACTTCAGAGATGGACTTCTTTTTCTAATTAGACAAAGCATACAGACTATGAAATAAAGATTCATCTTGACACCTTCCACTCCTCATCCTAGAACTTAAACTTAAACAAGGACTCATCCCATACCAAGGGCTTAACCTCACTGAAAAACCACTCATCCATCCCATCCTCCACAATTATATTCAGAATATCACTCCACTACTACGACCAACCTTTCCTTCGCCTTACTTCTAGATTCCTATTGATATCTTCCCTATATCTAGCCTCCAGAACTTTGATCCAGTGAGAATTACCCCCTTAAAGAACCCTTCAACGCCATTTACCATTATTAAATCTCACCACATCTTTGATACCAAGCCTTCGATTGCTCTTATCTTTACACATCTGCTCTCATTTAATCCATGCTACTTTATTGCACTCTTCCGAGCCACCCCACAAAATCTCTTTTGCATAAACTGGATGGTATTGGACACCTTCTTCAAAACCTGTAAAAAGACAAAAAATAAAAAGGTATAGCAAAGAAGGTGGATTTGATTTAGGGTTTAATGTTTAGGGTTTTTTTGTCACCACGTTGTTAATTTCGCTCTCATTTCATCTAAAATAGATCTCCAAACACGCTCATACTTCACATTAGCCCCATTGAAACCCCTACATAAGAGAATGACATCTACCGTACTTCACAATTTAAAATCCTAGCAAATGCTCTCAACTCTTCCATCTTCACCCCTAGCCCTCTTAAGTTGTTCTTGTGGAAGTTAATCTTTAGTTTGGAGGCTAATACATAGCATCTTAAAGCACTCTTTAGAGTATACACATCCTGGAACACTAGTGAAATGATAAACATGGTATCATCCACATACTATTGGAGTACAACCTGAAAATTATTTTCATGTAGGTTGATCCTTGATAGTAGGTTAACCAAAAGAGCCTTCTTAATTAGCCCACCTAGCCCTTCAACAACAATTAAAATAAGAAGGGAGTGATAGGGTCACCTTACCTTAGACCTCTTTGCATACAAAATTCCTTCGTCGCACTTCCATTCACTAATAGTGAAACAAACGATGAATAGAGGCAATCCAACCAATGCATTTATCCCCAAATCCAAAGCACTTAAGAATATCGAGCAAAAAAGGACAACTAACAAAATCATAAGCCTTTTTAAAGTTCGCTTTAAATGCCAGCAAGGGTTTCTTGTGTTGCTTTGCTTCTGGATCACTTCATTAAAACCACACTATTTAATAATTGTCTCCCTTTAATAAATGTTATTTAGGTTTCTTCAATGATGTTGGGGAGCATTTTTTGTAACCTGTGAGCTAACACCTTTGTAATGATTTTATAGATCATACCAATTAAAGAAATTGAACTGTAATCCTTAAAGTAGCCTGTACACTCCTTCTTGGGAATCAAGGAGATAAATGAAACATTAGAACCCCTTGAAAGCTTCCCATTTTTATGAAAATGTACCAGAACATTTGTTATATCCTCCTTCATCATACCCTAAAAATGGTTCACGAACTTCATATTATACCTATCTAGTTTAAGAGCCTTTGAGCCATCATAATTCGAAACTACCATTTTAATTTCTTCCATAGTGAATTTTCTTTCTAATTCTTCTCTTTGGGCTTCTGAAAGGCACTTGAAATCTACCATATCCAGTCTAACACCCACCTCCCCCTGGGATTGGAATCTATCATGAAAAAATTGTTCGATCTATTGTTTAACTTACCTTGGGTCTTCCACTCATTCCCCATTTGCCATCACACCTAGAATGCCATTAGACTTCCACCTCCGATTAATTGAAACATGGAAAAAAAAGAGAATCAATATATCCTTCTCTTAGCCACTTAAACTTTTGCCCTCTTGGCCAGTAAAGTTTCTTGATAGGAACTTCATCTTTTCAACTCATCAAAGGCCTCCAGGCGCAACTTAACCCCTCATCCCCAAGATTTCCTTCCTCAACATTTTTGTCATGGCTAACAATTTTATCCTTTAAAATTCTAATTTTATCATCCACTTTACCGATATTCTTTTTACTCCAACTCTTTATCTTTGTTTTCAATACTTTTAATTTTTTTAGTACAAAAACACCCACCCATAAATTTCTATTTTATTGTAACTTTTGTTTAGAATCTTGTCAAAACTATCCTACTCTAACCAGACATTGATTAGCCAGACATTGATTAACTTAAATTATTTAACTCCCCAATTAAACTTTTACTTAAAATCCTATTTTGAATCAAAAGTAAAAAGAATCATTTAATCCCAAATAATGATTTACTAATTAGATTGGGACCCTTGTTGTCCAAAAGTAGTAGGGTTTGGTCTTGAATTTAAAATATTGAAATCCGAAATTCGACTATAACGAATTCCGAATCAGACCACAGCGGAGTGTTATTTTTCCCTTATTGGAATTGGAAACCTCAAAATTCTTTCCCGTCGTACGACAAAACATCCAATCACATCAAGACCAGCCAGTCAGAATGGCCGCAACTTGACTCTTATTATTTTCATGATCGGATGGATAACAAGTGTGGGATTATTCAAGATGCTGTATCTGATTATCGACATGCACCATCACAATCATCAACCATGACCTACCATTCATTCTCATCATATATAGTGGAACCCAGATGGAGTCTGTGCCCTTCCAAGTCTCTTTCACAAAAAAGGTTCAAAATAAATATGCTTCCTCTTTCACTCAATACTATACTCACACTTGTCCTAAAATTATGTATTACACATATAAATACTTTTTTTCAATGTAATTAGTATATTTAGAATAAAGTTAACCTACAGTCATCATCAGTCTACTATTCTTTTTGGGTTGTTTCTGACGCCTTTTTGCACATATTTGGAAATGGTGAGATATGAGGATGGAGAATAAAGCATGAGACTGGTTAATAAGATTCATAAATGAATTTGTCTTTTGGTTCCAGTGAGTAATTCAAAGGTGATGTACGCTACCATGTGCATTTACTCCTGGGTCAAGATTCTTTACCCACTCTGTAACTGGGGCCCATTGGGCTTCCAAGCCCATAAAACGAGACACGCTGACTTGTTGGACTCAAAAAGCAAAAGTGTCTTTAAGCAGAATTCAATTATCTAACCTAATTTAAAGTAACACTTATTTTATTACCATTTCTTTTTAATTTTAATTTTATTTTTTATTTTCTCTTTCATATAATTTTTCTCCAATCTTTCTTCTTCCTCTTTTTTTTCACTTTAATTTTTATCCATCTTCTCAATCTTATCTCTTCACCTTTTGATTCACACCTTTTTATTCACGTTCTCATATAAATATATTTAATATATTTTTATTTAAATATAAAATTTATTTTAAAATTTAAAATAAATATCATTATAAATAACTAAAAAATTAAAAATTGAAATAAATATTGTTTTAAATAACTAAAAAACTTTGAAATTTGAAATAAATATTTTTTAAAATAACTAAAAAATTTGAAATTTGAAAAAATATTGTTTTAAATAACTAAAAAATTTAAAAATATTATTTTAAATAATTAATAGTAAACCATGAATATTAATATTTTGAAAACCATAACCAAACTTGTTAATAAAAATAATAGTAACAATGAAAGTTCATTAATTATATGCAACAAATTTATTACTATAACCGTTAATTTAACTCTATGAATTTATAACTCAATTTTATACTCCTCTACAATAGTTTGTTAAATAGTAAAAACAATTGCAAATCTTTTACTCTATGAAAATGGTTTGTTGGAGAATCAAACAAAAATTTAGAAATTTTTTTATTCTCTAACAAATCATCGGATAATAAAAAAATTCGTTGACGGAAAGTAAAAGAATTGAAACTATAATAGTATTTGTTATCGAAATATTGAGATTTTAAATTTTAATAGGGTGAATTTTAAAATATGTCTTTATATATCCGCTGTGGACAAGCTGTCCCTTCATATAAATTGCGTCATAAATACTCCTGTGGTTAAACTATTTGTTCGGATTGAACTTTAATTTCCTATTACAAGCTAAGGACATTGATAATTCAACATTGTGTTATCCCAAATAAGAGAGTTCCATAATTTTCTCTTTTGCTCCTTTAATTTCCAAGAGAATAATCAAAACAGAAACTTTGCATGTGATTTATTAATATTAATTTATCAACCAGAAACCAATAAATCAAATCAACCAGAAACCAATAAATCAAATCAACCAGAAACCAATAAATGTTTGAGGAGAATCTCCAAAACCAATTATTTTATTTATTCTATTAAAATGTATAGCATGATCACATTTTACCTTGAAATTAATAAAATTTTAAGTTAGTTTCTTAAAGTTTATTGCGTGGATATGCATATATTTTTAGAAATCATGACAGCAACTGAACAGCCTAGAACCTTTGATGAAATATTTTAAAATTTTGCGATCTTATTTATAATTTTCTTATTTCAAGAATTAATGTGATATTGTGCTACACTTTCAAGAAACAAAATAATAGTTTAATAAAAACACTCATTTTTTATTTGGGGAAATAACTATTATTTTGCAAGAGTTATAAATAATGATTAAGATATTTAATAAATGATTTTTTATTGAAAATTATGATAGGGTTACTTTAAGAACTAATATGATAATAGTGTCATTGTATTATTTTTATTTTTTTTGGAAAAAAAAAGTTAATAGCATCATCCATTTTTGAAACATGAAGAATCACAAATATTTATGTAATAATTTAACGTGAAATAGTCCTGGTTGAATAGGGAGGAAATTTCGATATTTGTGAGGACTGATGATGAACAAAAGGATAAGCAATAATTGCTCTTCCAGGACTAGTTTTTGAGCAGCATTAATTGGCCAATATGATGTAGTGGCATTAACTGTCTCCCGAACAACCGAAAGAGTTTTGAGAATGCAAAGTGGCAAAGCAAGCACAAATATAATATATACTATCAAAGTCTACATTTTCTTGACACCTACTCTCTCTATATATTCTCCCTTCCATCTAGCATAGTGGCAAATCCAATTCAATGCAATGTAATTAATATCCTTTCCTCTCACTATGCTACAAACGCAGGTGGGTGGTTTTGATTGTGATAGATGGATGTAAAAGGAAGACAATATGTCCATGGATTATAAAATTTGCAGCCATATTAATCTTTGGGCATATATGTATCAACCCTATATACCTATATAGGGTAACTTTACTGTTTCCGTTTTACCCTATATGCATTATTGAGTGTAAACTAGTCGACTCATGATAATATTAGGGATGAATACAATTTTGATCCATTTATTCAACCAAATCAATAATTTATCACGGATTAAGTAGAAATCTAATAATTAAGTTCATGTACTATATACTTCTACCATAGTATGCAAGTCTACCTCCTTCAATTTTCCTACCAGTCTTACACTCAAAGTAATGATTTTCGTGGTTAAATTCATTATAACAATTGCCAAGAGATTTTTTTTTATTTACGTTAATTTCACTTATTTAAATAGAAATAAGTGTGGATTCTTTGAAACTGGCCTTCAGCCTTAATTATAAGAGAAAAAACACTTAAATAGTATTTGTGTAAAAAGTTTTACAATGACTTTCAAGCACAATTACTTATGTAGGATAATTTTGTTAACTTTACTAATTAATATTTTAAAAATTATATAAATAAAAAATTAAGATTAAATGTTAGTATAAACTTCTTTTACAATATTTATAAGTGTATCAATTATATCTATTAAGGTTCTAATTGCGATGTGTCCATGAGTGTATGAATAAATTTGTATAAGATTATTTTAATTTAAGATATTAGGTTCAAGTCATATACAATTATACTAAATATTGGAAGAAAAAATTTGTCACCTTAATTCTAAAAGAGTTTAATAAAATTGTTTTATTAGAAGATATATATATACTCTAAAAACAAAGATGATCATTGGAATTGTACAATCTATATGAATTTCATTTATGGAAAAGATAAAAAAGTCAAATAAAAGGATGATGAAAGTCAGGCTATTACAATCTAGCATAAAGATTGCTAAGAAAATCAAATAAAATTAGAATGCATGGATTTAATAATACTTCATCTTATCTTTCTCTCTCATCCTCTCTCTATCTCTCTTTATATAAAAGAAATAAACAAAATTCTTACCCTGGTGGAGCAAGAGGATAGATAGAAATTAAAGTTACTTGCCAAAAAAAATGTAAAACAAAATATATAATTTTTTTTATTTTGAAAGAAAAAAATACGAAGAAAAAATATTAATAACGGGTGATTTCACTTATTTCATTTTTCACTTAAAAGACATGAAATGAAAGAAAAATATAAAAAAACATAATGTTTTCAATATTACCATTTGTCAGAAGATATTGCATAATTAATTTAACTTATAATTTTTCTTTTCCTACATCACTTACTTATCATTGAACAAAACTAATTTTCACTTTTTTTATTTTTCTTTTTTTCTGTGTTTTCTTTTATTGCATTTTTTTTTCTGTTCTTTATGTACAATCGAACAAAGTCTTAATCTATCTGCAAGAAACATATATATTAATTATGGATTCTATTAATAATATATTCATTTGATGCATTTATTGACCTATCAAAACAAGATAGATTCACTGGTTGGAAAGATAATCTTTTACTTCTTTTTTTTGGTTCCAAAATTATATTAGTTGTTTAATATTGGGAAACATTCTTTAAGAAAACATTAATTAATTAGTAATCCATTAGAGCTAAATATATAAAAAAAATTAATGTATTAGATTAAAATATAAGTAAATTTTAACTATTTTTTTTTTATTTTTCAAAAATATTCTTAATTTAATTAAAGGTATATCTTGAATACCTTTATTTTTTTTTTGTCTATACGATTAATGTAAAGGGTATTTTAAGAAATGAACAATTTTTTTTATTGAAACTATAAACATTAAATACAATTAAATAATTTTCTAGGTAGATGAGAATTAGTTTTTTTACTTAAATGTTGGGATTATATCGTAGAATATAATAAAATATTGTGTTATTAAAATCATTGTGATTTATTAAGGATTTTTGGTTTGTGAAAATGTTTTTTGTTTTTTTTTTTTTGAAAACTGTTTTTATTTTCAAGTTCTCAATATTTAGAAAATATGTTTGTTTTTACATAATGATATTTCTATTTTCAAAAAAATAATATTTTAAATGTAATTGATTTTAGAAAAAATATTATAAATTATTTATATATAATTTAAAATACATTTATATATTTTTTTTATATAATTACAATATTGTTATTAAGTTTTCACATAGTATTAGTTTTTAAAAACACTGAAAATAATTTTTTCTGTTTTTTTTCTTTTAGTTATTTTTTGAAAATATTTTCAGCAAAAATGATTTCTAAACTGTAACTAAACATATTTTCACTGCTATTTTTCATTTTCTTACAAAATGAAAACAGAAAACACACAAAACAAACATGTCTAATATTTATATTGATGGCTTGTTAGTCATCAATTTAGTTAGATACTAATAAAATCCATTCAACAGTAGATATAAATAAAAATATAATTGAAAAGTATGTCAACATACTTTTAAGTTTTTGAAATAACTATAATTTTTTAAATGAAATTAAAATGTTAAAACCACTGTAGTTTTAAAATGAATGGAGTAAAAAAAACCAACTCTAAAATCATTCAATGTCATGATAATTTTAAAATATAACTAAAATAATGAAAAATTAATTCATCCAGTAACTTTTATGGGTCTATACAAATTAAATATTTGTTTCTTATATATAGAACTAGAGTAGTATTTATGTAAGTTTCTTGTTAAAAAATTGTTAAACTATGATTTTGATGATTTTTTTTACATAAGCAAATATAATAATAATAATAATAGAAACTATATAAAAATTCTTTCTTAGTTATTAGCACATAGATTGGACTACATCAATTTCATTTAAAATTATTTTTTTTCTAAATTTAAGAAATAATAATTGGATTGATCAATTCTACTGAATTTTTTTCTAATTTATTTAAAAATAAAACAAAATATTTTAGAAATAAACTCTAGATAAAATTAGTTATTATTTTATTTTTTTATACATATTAAAATAACTCTCATTTCTCTCTAATGTTCAATTTGAAATTTGAAAGTTTAAATTTTCAAACTTAAAACTTCTATCATGACTTTACACTTTTAAAAACAATAAATATTCATGGTGAGTATTAATTAATAATTTTGAATATATTTATATAATTTATATATTATTATTTTATTTTAATTATAAGAATATTTAATCTATAAATTTTTTAATTATACAAATTAATAGAAATAATATCTTAAAAAATATTTCTAAGTTAATTTATTTATTAAATTTAAATATTCATATAATGCAAAATTAAAATATATAAAAAATAAAAAAATATTTGTCAAATAAATTTGTCAAAATTAACTAAAAGATGATAACAGGAAACAATTCAAGTCTTTGCGATAAACAGCAGATAGAGAATTTAGAACAAGGGTATTGAATTGTACGGGAAACCGGCTTGGTAGGTTGCTGAAAAACACGTGTGGCTTTAGGAGAATGCCGACAGTCGCTATCAAAGTGAAATGTGGTCACAAAGACAAAGACTTAAAGAGTGTGATCCGATGCGAATTTCGTCGCCGGTAGCACTCGTATTGATAGCTTTTTTTCTCTTATTATTATTATTTGATGAGATATTTTCTACGTCCCAATACCTACTATTCATTATTTCGTTTTCACATACCCAAATGGATAGGGTGTCCATGTCTTGATGTTGGGCATAGGCTTTTAGGTTCCATCATGCAGACCACAAAACCTATTCTCTCAATTTCTTTTCAATTCCTTAGATTAACCGATCTATCTCTCAACACATTATCACACGTAGCTGTTTCTTATACCAGTGTCTTATATTAAAAACCTTATCTGAGATTTCATAATATGTATTTGAAGATACGATAAAATGATAAAAAAGAAAGAAAGAAGCAATTCATTTAGCTAAATTAAAATTTAAAAAAATCAAGAATATCATATTGCTAATCGTAAGAGTTAAGACCTTTCTGGGACAACTTCTTTCCATATAAGGTTTTTATGGTTTTAATTTCTTTCCTTCATTTCTTTTTAGAAGCTTAAAGATTTTACAATATATTTATTATTTTTCTTTCTTTATGCGTTGTCTAAATTATCTTAATAAATTTTTTTGTCATTTTCTTAGTTGGTGTTGCATTGATTTATTTTTTTTTTACATATAATAATTTTGTACCTTAATTATCCTTCGATGTTTGTTTATACGTTCATCTTCACATTATTATTTAAGCTATTCATACATTTCTCTTATTTGTCCCTAAATTCCAACATTTCTACCAAATTAACAATATAGCTGGATGTATAGTAGGGTGAGAAAATTTAATCGAGTTAACTGTGTATTTGGTGATCATAAATCACCATCAATGTCTTTCATATTATCATTGTAGTTATCAGTTTTGTATCATATTTATTACATCATTATTTTTTTATTATTTTGTAAGTAGTTTCATATATTTAAACTTATGAAAATATGCTAGGCTCTAAATTATAACTTATTCTAGCTCAAATGCTTAAAAAGATATTTTTAAAGGTTTAAAAATTAAAGATAAAAAGGTTAATTAAAGAGCAGAAGTCGATAATGCTATGTATGGGAAGGATCGAGGTTATTCTTTGTTTATGGAAAATAAGGAAGTTGACTAGATTTTTAAACCATCAGACGAAATCAAGTGGATCATTGGTGATATGGGATTTGACAAAGTTTAAGCACGGTGATAGCTTTGAAAGAAATTATTTTGTTGGAGTTGTTGGAAAGTGGGGCAAAAAAGAGGAATTCGTGACAATGGTAAATGTGTATGCACCATGTGATAGTGAAAGAAGAAGAATTTTTTGTCAAATATAAACAATCTTAGAAAGGGTAAAGAAAAGGATAATTGGTGTCTAGTGGAGGATTTAAACTCTATTAGTAGGCGGTTGAAAGGAACGAGCATTTAGAAACCATAGAGTGAAAGAACTGAACTTTTTTAATAAGTTCATTAAGGATGCAAGGCTTATAAACTTACCTATGTGTGGGAGAAAGTATATATGATATCGAAATGATGGAAAGACAACAAGTAAATTGGGTAGGTTTTTGGTTTTAGAAGATTAGTTGGCAGCGTGGGGCAATTTGGAGCAATGGGAACTACAAAAAAGTGATGTTAATAATTGGGGAGGCATATTGGGGCCCTAAACTTTTTTGTATTTTGAATTGTTGATTTGAGAATAAAAGGTTTAGGATTTTTGTAGAGACCAAGTGGAAAAAGTTTTCGGTAGAAGGAAGGAAGGGCTTTTTGTTGTAGAAGGAAAAAATAAAATTGATAAAGGGAAAGATAAAGGAATGGAATAAAGAGGTAGTTGGAGACATAGAAAAAAAAACGTAGAAGCTTAAAGGAAGCATTTACATGCTCTAGACATGAAAGATGAGGGTAAGAAAAGAGAAAAAAGATGTGAACTGGTGAATTTGAAAAAGTGGCTAGGAAGGAAGTGTTATTTATTGAGGAAAAAAGTGAGATTTTAATTTTTTAGGGAGAGAGATGCAAATACAAAATTATTTCCTAAGGTGTTGGTGAAATAAAGGAAAAGTAATAAAAATATTGGGACTTAATTTTGGGGGAGGAAGTGATGGAAGGTGAATTGCTTAAAAAAAGTAGAAGAGTATTTTAAACAACAATTTCAAGGTAGAGAATGGAGAAGGCCAAAGATGGACATTATTCCTTTTCAAAAGCTAAAGACGGGGTGAAAGAAGGAACTCAAAAGGACTTTTTCTAAGGAGATAAATGAGATTTTGTTGGATTGTGATAGTTGTAAAAGTTTGAGTCTTGATGACATTAATTTCATGTTCTCAAAGGAGTTTTCGTACTTAATAAAAAAATGATTTTTATTTTATTTTATTTTGTGTGGATTATATGCAAATAGTAAGCTAGTAAAAGAGTCAAATAGCTAGTTCATTATTTTGATACCAAAAAAGGCCAATCCAGAGAAGATTGGGAATTATCACCTAGTTTTTCTCATTTGGTGCATGTATGATGCAATACTACCTACTAAGGGTCTTATCACTAGGGTCATGGTTAGGATGATAGAGAAGGACATGGCTGAAAAGAGTTTATAAGACCTCAGCTTTTGATTGAAGTGAAGATCATAGGTTATCACTCTTAGATTAATTCTTGTAAATATTATTTTGCATGTAATTTCCTTTGGGAATGTAGTTCAGGCATTTCCATCTAGAATAGGAAGAAAATGCATCTTTAGTTAGTTTGAGGAGTAGGCTAAGTGTGAAGTCCTTTACCCTAGGCGTCTTGGGCTCTCTCTCCTCACACTTTGGATTACCTTTTTGTACCCCCCCCTTTGGGCTTCGTAAGCGTTAATTCTAAAGGTTATGTTAAGACTAGGCTTATTAGCCTTAATGCTAATTAAGCCCAAGTCCACATTGCCTTGAATCATGTGCCCAAGCTCTCCCATTGAGCTATATATACTCCTTTCCCCTCTCTTGTATCCTTACACTTGAAAGAATGAAGTAAGACTTTTTTTTAGCATTTAATCTAGTAAAGTATCATTTGAGAAACCTCTCTCTTGAGGATTCTTTTCCTAAAATCTTTTATCAAGGATCTTCTTCCTTGTGGTAAGCTAACATAAAATTTTTTACTCATCTTTCTCTTCTAAGAGAAAGTGGCATCTCCCACCCCCATTTCTAGCCTCTTCATCCTGCATTTCTTAAGAGGAAGAACCTTGGTTGGAGAAAGATCAAGGGAATGCATTATTTGGTATCATGAGTCATCTCCATGAAGATTCATTTCTCTTCTTTTCTTCCTGGTTTAGGCGTCATTTCTCCTTATTTTTTGCAGTTTTTTGCTTTATTTTTATGCTTCCTTTATTGTTATTTTAATTTCCTTTTGTCTTGTTAGTAGTATCTTGCAGTTTTAAACTCTTGTCATTTAATTTCCTTGCAATTTTATTTTTTACGGTTCAATTCTTTAGTTCCTTTTCATTGAATTATTGTGTGCTTTAGGTTTCTTTAATTCTTGGCTTGTACCTATTTTCTTGTATTCTTGTGAAATTCCAAAGAGGGCCTTTGTAATGATTTCACAATTTTGTGAAAGAAGCCACCCAAGATGGTCTAGACTCTTGGATTCACACCTTTGCTTCTTCCTCGTTCCTTATTTTTTCTATTTAGGCGTTTTATTATCAAGTGTTGGATGTGATTTTTGTTTATGTTTTTGCACTTTTTTTCAATTTTAATCTTCTAGTTTTGTCATTTAGATAATTATGTTTAGTCTTTATATTGTCATATAAATTTCTTGTCCATTTTTTTTCATTTTTTACCATAAGAGTGTGTATTTTCTCTATTGGGAATTGAGCATCAAAGAGATATTATACTCTTGATCCTAAGTCCAAAGAGTCTCACATGCTATCAGATATAGCATGTTCTTAAGTTTTTTCCCAAAATATTGCTCAATTTCATCTTAATTCATTTCTTGTTGATTGAGTAGAAGTAGATTGAATTTATTTTAGCTTGCTTGGGTGATTAGTTGGGGCTGCATTTTTTGGGCGTGTTATATTGGTCAAATTTCTTATGCAAACAAGCTTGCCACAACACCTATGCCAAAAGTTTTATGTCTAAAATTGATCACTTAATTTGCTCAGTTCCTTTCAAGTTATTTCTTCTTCTTTGATTTGCATTTTATCTAAAAGTTTGTGTGGCTATTTCTTTCATTCTGTTTCAAGCGAATAGTATTGCTTAACTCCTTATCATATTTGCTTTCAAAATTTGCAAAGAGTTATAGCAAAATTGTTTCAAAAAAAAAAGAAAGAAAAGAAAAATCAAAGAAAAAAGTTAAAAGAAAAGTGTTAGTAAAAAGTATAACAAAAAGAAGTAAAAAGAACAAAGAAAATTTTAGTGCACCTCAAGTTGTTTAAAGTATTAACAAAAGTGTTAAAAGTGCATGAATCTTGCTTGAATCTTTTGTATATGCCACGACCTTGATCATCTTAATAGTGCAAGTCATTGAAATTTTTTAGTCTTTTCTTGTTTTAGTCCTATTCTAAGTTTCATTTGAGTCCTTGATTTCTTTTTGTAGCCTTTAGTTGATTGCTTGTCTTGTTTCCAAGTTTTTTGAGTTTGTCTAAAATAATCTATCCATTTGGATGTCTTCCATTCCTTGAACTGTTTTTGGTTTTTGCTTGTATTTGCACTTCTCTTGGTCTTTTTTGGGGTGCCCCATTTTGTAGGAAAACAAGGAGATTGAGTCAACTTTCTACAAGGGTATCATTTTGAGGACGGTTGATACCAAAAACTAAGGAAGAGTTCATTCAAGGGAGTAACACAAAAAACTTGGGGGAAACACCTTTGGAGAGACAAACACTTAGAGTGGAATCAAGACTCCATCAACAACTCCAAGTTTTCTTTACTATGTTGTTTTTAAATTGGGTATAATTTTATTATAGATCATTTTAATAGAGGTGTTGGATGTCCATAAATGTCACCTTTTTTTTATTGTAATAGTTTGTAGATTCTCAAATTAGGTGGAGGAAGGAATTGATACCCCATCCTTCCACCTTAGGAGCACAACCATACATCCTTGAACTTGCAATTTTTCTTTTCTTTCATTTCTTTGATTCCACATTTAGGTTGAAGTGTTTTTGAGTTCCAAAGACCCTTAGGTTCTTACCACAAAATCACTTTCTAAATGAGCTCACACAGTGGATAAGTTTGTGAGTGAATTTACGGAGTGGAGAGTATAAGAGAAAAAGGAAAAAAAAGAGAGGGAAGAGAGAAGGCATGAAGAGAAAGAGAATGAAAAGAAAGAAAAGAAAGGGAGAGAAAAGAAAGAGAAGACAGGAAGAAAAGAGAGAGAAAAAAGAGAGGAAAGAAGGAGAGAAGAGAAAGAGAAAGAGGAGAAAAAGAAAGGGAGAGAATGGAAAGATAAGAAAAGGAGAGAGAGAAGAAGGTATAGGTCTAACTCATTTAGGATAAGTGAGATGAGTGGGAGTAAAGCTTATGAGAGACCTGAGAGGAGGAGATGACATCAAAATAATAATAAAAACCAAAACCCTCATAGGGAACAAAAAGTAGACTACCCCTATTTCATGGAAAAAAGGATTGGAAGCCTACCTTGATTGGGAAATGAAGGTAGAGAAATTCTTGACTTGCTTCTGAGTGAATGAAGAGAGAAAAGTCTCCTTGGCAACGCTTAGCTTCCAAGGGCATGTCATGTATTGGTGGACCTCCCTAGTTAATGAGAAGCGTCGCCTTCATAACCCTCCTATTGAATATTGGAATGATCTCAAGGGGGTTATGAGGCAGAGGTACATCCCCTCCTATTATAAAATAGAGCTCCTAGATAAAATTCAAAGGTTAAAACAATACAATTCAAGTGTTGAAGAGTATAGACAAACAATGGAGCTTTTCATGATAAGAGCGGGCATTAATGAGGAACATATGGTCAACATAACTAGGTTTCTAAGTGGCTTGAGCATGGAAATAAGAGACAAAGTTGAGCTTTTGCCATATAGAGACCTGGATGACTTAGTCCAACTTTGCATAAAAGTAGAAAATCAATTGAAAATAAAAAGTGTTTAAAAGAAAGAATACACACCTTACACTCATGCAAAGAGAGATCAAGTCAAGGGAAGTTCTTCCAAGAGTTACCCTAAAGAGGAGTCATCCAAAAGCATTCATAAAGAACATAAGTCCTCACATGTTAGAGAAAAACCCTACTAGTCTACCAATAGGAATAGTAGCATAAAATGCTTGAAGTGTCTTGGGAGAGACCACATTATCTCTCAATGCTCCAACAAGAAAACCATGATCATGAAGGGTCAAGATATTTATAGTGAGAGAAGCTAATCTTCCTCCTCTAGCGAGAGTGGGGAAGAAGGGGGTCTTGAGAATGAGCATGACATTGAGGCATTTCCTTGTTATGTGACCTCTTGATGGTTAAGTGACTTCCTGGAAGCCAATCTACTTGATCATACACAAAGAGGGAACATGTTTCACACAAGATGAAAAGTTTTAGATAACATTTGTTCTCTTATTATGGACAGTGGTTCATGTTGCAACTGTTGTAGCTCAAGGTTGATGGAAAAGCTAGCCTTACAACCAATTCCTTACCCCAAACCTTACAAACTTCAATGGCTAAATGAGGAAGGGGAAATGGTTGTAAACCAACAAGTGAAAATGACATTATTTATTGGGAACTATAGTGATGAAATCATTTATAACATAGTTCTATTAGATGATGACCATATCTTGTTAGGAAGACCATGACAATTCGATAAAAAAGTCATTCACCATTGTCATACTAATTAGATAACCCTCACTCACAAGGATAAAAAGATAAAGTTGTATCCTCTAACACTGTCACAAGTGGCTAAGGATTAACTCATCATGAAGCATAAGAGAGATGAAGGAAAAAATAAAAATAAAAAAAAAGAGTTTTCATCATGAAGCTTGAAAGGGGTAAAGAATGAAAGTTGGAAGCAAGTGCCCCTTCCAAGAAGGTTATTAAAAAAGAAAGTCACTTTGCAACAAAATTGGACATAAAGAATGTTTTCTTACTTATAAACCTTTCTATCTCCTTCTTTGTAGAGGGGCACTGTCTAGCACTACCACATGTCATGAAATTGAGTCTCTTCCAAAAGGGGTTCAAACTCTTTTGAAATAATTTGATGATCTTTTCCATCAAGAGGTTCCTAAGGGATTGCCTCCTCTAAGGGGAATTGAACAACAAATTGATCTTGTTCCTGACACAAGTCTACCCAATAGGTCTGCATATAGAATAAACCATATTGAGGCCAAAGAGATTGAATCTCAAGTTCAAAACTTGTTGGAGAATGGGTTGGTTCAAAAGGGCCTTAGCCCTTGTGTTGTCCTAGTCTTGTTGGTGCCCAAGAAGGATGGCAAATGGCGGATGTCTATGGACTATCGTGCCATCAACAACATCACCATTAAATGTAGGCACTCAATCCCTAGACTTGAAGATATGCTTGATAAATTGCATGGAGCACAAATTTTTTCAAAAATTAATCTTAGAAGTGTTACCATCAAATAAGTTTCAAAGAGAGTGATGAATGGAGAATCACTTTTAAGACAAAATTTGGTCTTTACAAATGATTGGTGATGCCTTTTGGGCTCAATAATGCTCCAAGAACTTTCATGCGTTAGGGATTACATTGGTAAATTTGTGATAGTTTACTTTGATGACATTTTAGTTTATAGTCGGTCCACATATGATCATGTAGGACATCTTAAGGAAGCTTTGCTAGTCCTTAGGAAAAATAATCTTTCTGCAAACCTAGAAAAATGTATTTTTTGTGTTCCTAGTGTAGTCTTTTTAGGTTTTCTAGTTAGTGCACAAGGGGTCCAAGTGGATCCCCAAAAAATCAAGGTCATCCAAGAATGACCCACCCCAACTAGAGTGACTAAGATAAAGAGGTTTCATGATTTTGTGAGCTTTTATAGGCATTTTGTGCCTAACTTTTCCATGCTAGCTTCACCTCTCAATGAGTTGGTGAAGAAAGATGTTCCTTTCCTTTGGGGTGAAAAACAAGAGGAAGTTTTTCAACTGCTCAAGGATAAACTCACCCATGCTCCTATTTTATCTCTTCCTAACTTTTTAAAAACTTTTGAGCTAGAATGTGATACATCAGGAGTGGGTGTGAGAGTTGTTTTGTTGCAAGGGCACCCAATTGCTTATTTTAGTGAAAAAATTCATTATGCCCACCTCAAATACCCACCTATGACAAGGAGTTTTATGTCTTGATCCGTGCCCTCGAAACATAGGAACATTATCTTGTTTACAAGCAATTTGTCATTCATAGTGACTATGAGTCACTTAAGTATTTGAGGGGCATGGAAAGTTGAACAAAAGGCGTGTAAAATGGGTCAAGTTTCTTGAAACATTTCCATATGTCATCAAAATACAAAAAAAGGAAATACAAATGCAGTAACCAATGCTCTTTCTAGGAGGCATTCTCTCCTTGCCACCCTTAGTGCTCAAATTTTGGGGTTTGATGATATTAGGAAAATGTATCCCTCTGACCAAGATTTTGGAACCATTTATGCTTCCTTTTTTTCCAAAGCCAAATATAGCTTCTACCTTTGTGAGGGATACTTGTATGAAAATGGCAAACTTTGTTTACCCCAAGGATAAAACTTTGTTGACAAAAGAGAGTCATGAAGGTGGGCTCATGGGGAATTTTGGAATTGATAAAACTTTGTTGCTCTTGAAAGAATTTTTTTTGGCCCTATATGAAAAAAGGATTTCAAAGACATTACTTGAGTTGCATAGCTTGCTTACAAGTGAAGTTTTGAGTAATGCCTCATGGACTATACACACATTTATTCGCTCCTTCTACACCTTAGTTAGACATTAGCATGGATTTTGTCCTTTGGCTCCCAAGAACCCAACGAGGTGTAAAGTCCATTTTTGTGGTAGTGGACTGATTTAGTAAAATGACCTATTTTATTCACTGCCACAAAGTGGATGATGCGAGCCACTTCGCAAGACTTTTCTTTTGAGAGGTTGTCCGTTTGCATGGGATACCCTCAACCATAGATTCTGATAGAATGCTAAGTTCTTTAGCCATTTTTGGAAAACTCTTTGGGAAAGGCTAAGAACTAAGCTCCTCTTTTCTACCATTGTCATCCTCAAACAAATGGGTAAACCAAAGTGGTGAATAGATCCCTATCCATTATGTCGAAGGCAATCTTAAAAGGCAACCATAAGTCTTGGGATGAGTGCCCCCCCACATAGAGTTTGCATACAATAGGGTGGTTCATTGGACCACTAAGCACTCCTCTTTTGAGGTTATTTATGCGTTTAATCTTCTCACTCCTTAGACTTATTGCCTCTTCATAATTTCCAACTTTTTCGTAAAGATAGGGAATCTAAGGCCAAATTTTGTTAAAAAGTTACATGAGATAGTGAAAAACAACATAGAGAATCAATCTAAGGGGTATGTTTAAGCTAGTAACACGGGGAGGAAGTAAATTATCTTTCAAAAAAGGGGATTGAGTTTGACTTAACCTAAGAAAGGATCATTTTTTTCTAAGAGGAAGTTCAAACTTAGCTTTAGAGGAGATGGTCCCTTCCAAATCCTTGAGAAGGTAAACAACAACGTATATAAGTTAGACCTTCTTGAGGATTATGGTGTTAGCACTATGTTTAATGTTTGTGATATGTCTCTGTTTCTAGGTGCTGACGAGGGAGTGGATGAGACTTCGAATTTGAGGTCAAATGCTTTCAAATGGGTAGGAGAAAATGCAATTCTACCTACCAAGGGTTCTATCAATGGGGTCATAGCTAGAAGAATAGAGGAGGACATGGCCTATAAATAGTTCACAAGACCTTAACTCTTGGTTGAACTGAAGATCAAAGGCCATCACTCTTAGACTAATTTTGTAAATATTATTTTTCTTGTAATTTCCTTTGGGCCATATAATTTGGCCATTTCCATCTAGAATAGGAAGAAGAGGTATCTTTAGTTAGTTTGAGAAGTAGGCTTAGTGTGAGGTCCTTTAGGCTAGGTGATGCAATCTTGGATTGCTCCTCCTATGATATTGCTCCAAAAAGGTTCGAAGGTGGAAGATGGAGATGGAAAAACTAGAAAATGGAGGTGAATAGGCACCATTTCAATTAAGATAAGCCATGGTTGGTAGAAGCTTGCCACAAGGGAAGGAAACCTTGATAAAATTCATAAAACAACTCTCACAATTTAGAGAGAGAACAAGAACACTCTAAGATAGAACTCTGAAAATATGAGTGTAAATTCATTCATTAAATTGTTAACCCTTACATGAGAGTGGTTGTGCCCTTTAATTAAAGAAAAACTAGGCTATGAGCTTGGGGAAAGTAGACGTCTAACTCAAGAGGGATTAGGGAAAGATTAGTTAAATTAACTAAGTGTTAGTTTGACTACGACCTAATTAACACTTGATTAATTTAACTAGATCCAAACAAGACTCTATGATAATGGATATATGTTCCCTCTATATTAAAATTTGAATCTAAGAGTCTCATGTAGACTCCCTCCAAATTCCAATTTGAATTAAAATATGCCACCTAGGAGAAAGAGTAAGAAATGGTGCCAATTTGGGGGAATAAAGGAGTCTCACTTGTCCTTTATGCTTCATGTTTGCTAGAAGGGTGTGGGAAACAAACTAGGAGGTGTGAAGAGTAAACACCATATGTCCAAGGCTTCAAAAAGGCCCACTCTTATGCACACACTCCACATAAAAAACTAATGGCACTTTCTATCCTAAAATAGAGAAAATAAGCCAAAATACAAGACCCTAAATGAAACTAAGGACACCACCAAAATTCTAAGACACAAGGGCGCAATTACAAGCAAAATTATTTACAATCACATGGACTATAGGCTAAAAACAATCTCTCTATGCTTCATCCAAGTCATGTTCATCCTTTATTCTTCCTATCTAAATTCCATGCTAGGAGAGATTGCATCAACTCCTCCCCCTTAGAGAGGATTTGACCTCAAATCCTAATGCCTTTCTTTTTCTTCTTCCAATCCTGCAAAAGGATGAGCAATGGAATTAGCAGGTGTATATCTACAATTATAGGAGAAGTAAGAGGTTGTTTGCGTGACCCCTTAAGATTGGGGTGGTAGAGGTTTGCGCTAAAGTTTGAAAAATGTTTGTTGTGCATGTGCCTCCACAAAGCAGTTCCCTAATCAACTCTAAATGAACTAAGTGCTAGTCTCACCCATATAGAAGTGGGTGGTAAGACTATTCTTGGTACATGGGAGCATTCTTCTAAGAAAGCTAAGTAAGCATTGTCTTGTTGTTCACCCAGAACAATAATAGGCCTAGGGGTGGACCATTCTTGCATGGTCTTAATGATTGAACTTAAGATTGGTTATGGTTTTGAAAAGGTTGGAGCTCAATATCCTGTCCAAATTTGGCCTCATTAATAAGTAGAACTTGAGATTGTTACTCATTGTGCTCAAAGAGTATGGGCACAACCTCAATTCCCACTTGTTCAAGGGAATACTTCTCTCCATCAAAGACTTCCTTTTGATCAAAAGTGTGGCCCTTTTGAAGATTATCCCCTTCCTCAACTTCATCCAAGTCTTGAGACTCTTTTTTTAGCTCAAAGGAAAATGGTTCAAGCTCAACACTTGGAGAAGTATTCGATATATCTTCAAGTAGAACTTGAGGTTGTAGTTCATTGTACTCAATTGGTGTAGGAACAACCCCAACTTCCACGTGTCTCATGGAAAACTAGTCTTCAATAATATTCTCCTTGGATGGCAAGGAAAAGTCTTTTTGAAGAACAACTTCCATTTTATTTTTAGGCTAAATTTCCAATAGTGCCCCCTATTTATGAGGTAGCTCACTTTGCTCCCTCCATGTTAATGTTAAAATATAGAAAATGGGACCATGGAGAAATCGAACCCAAGTTTCAATAGTGTAAATGCTGGAGCCATTCCACTAAACCAGCGCTTGAATCCAGGACCTAGAAATAAAAGTGTTAAGGCCATACCACTAGACCAAAAGTTAGCGTTAGTTTTTTTTGTGAAATTCAAATTTAGTTAAACTAATCATGTGACAAATTTAATTTTAAAAATATAAAGAAATTGGACAAACTAAGATTGAAACCTTGGACGTGTGGGAGTGCTAAGACGATGCCACTAAACAATAGGCCCACATTGATTTTATTGTGTATTTTCCTTCGGTTTGTTTTACTATTCTAGGTCATTTATATTGTAAATTTTTTAAATAAAGAAATTTTTTAAATTCTAAAAAAAAAGGGATAGATCTAGGTTGTTATGCCTCATTGCCATGCTTACCCACAATCCCTTTCCTAAATCCCACCCTCAATCACCCCATCTAACATCCCATCCCATCCTTAACCTCCTAAATGGAGAAATTTTAATTTTAAATTTAATTCTTAATTTTAATTTCTTTCTTTATTTGTAATTAGATTTTAAATGTTATATTGTTGTTAATATAACTAAATTTTAGTTTTAGTTTCTAACCCTTAAATTTTCAACTTTTAATTCTTAATTTTAGTTTCAAAAACACAAATAAAATATAAAATGACCTAGAATAGATTTAAAATTAAAATATACAAATAAAATATAAAATCTAATTAAAAATAAAGATAGAAATTAAAATTAAGAATTAAAATTTAAATTAAAATTTGAAAATTATAAATTAAAGTAACAACTAAAACTAATATATAAAATTTAAAATTAACAATAAAATCTTATTCCAAATAGATTTAACATAAAATGAAGTTAAGTAGTTTTTAGAATTTTAAAAATTTCTCTATTTAAAAAATTTACAACATAAATGACCTAGAATAGTAAAACAAAACAAAGGGAAATACACAATAAAACCAATATGGATCTATTATCTAGTGACATAATTTTAGAACTCTCACACGTCCTAGGTTCGAATCTTACTTTGTCCAATTTCTCTATATTTTAAAATTAACGTTGCCACATGATTAATTTAACTAAATTTGAATCTGAAAAAAAACTAGCATTGGCTTTTGGTCTAGCAGTATGACCTTAGCACTTTTATTTCTAGGTTCTGTTACTACATACTAAGTTTAAATAAATTTAATTTCAGAATCAAACTGGTGTTGGCCTTTGGTCTAGGGGAATGACTCCAACATTCTTACTATCAAAACCTGTGTTTGATTCTTGCATGATCCCATTTTCTATACTTTAACATTAACATTTACAAATCATTAATTACATTTTAATTAACTCTAAATTACGAAATAATGATGTCGTGTTACTCAATTATGCAAGTCAATGTTTCTTTTTAACAATCAATTACCTAAATCTGAAGAAAGGACAAAAATTAAACTTTTGAAAAAGTTGGAAGGCAAAAGGTGTGCAAAAAAAAATAATTGGAGTTACCCCATAAATAGGGGGGCACCGGTGGTAATTTAGCCTTATTTTTATTCAAGTTTTGAACTTGAGATTCTTACTTGAGCTTAATAAATGATGGCTCAAGTTCAACACTTGATGGAACGTTATCTTTAAGTACAATTAGAGGTTGTGGGTTGTGTTCAAATATTTTTTATACTACCTCAATTTGAACTTGTCCTAAGAGAGAAATTTCTTTAATAAGATCCCCCTTGAGTTTCAAGGAGTGATCTTCTTGAAGAATTTCTTCTCTCTCACTTTCTTCCAAGTTTTGAACTTGAGATTTTTGTTTGAATTTTTTGGATGTTGGCTCAAGTTCAAAACTTGGTGAAATGTTTGGTAAAACTTCACTATATACTTTTTCCAAGAGAGAATTTTATTGAGTGAGATCCTCCTTGGAATCCAAGGAGTATTCTTCTTGAAGATTCACTTTCCTCTCAACTTTTTCCATGTATTGGACTTAAGATTCTTTTATCTCATAAGGTAATCACCCAAGTCCAAAACTTGTTAAAGTGCTTGAAGGAGAATCATACTCAAGTTGAACTTGAAATTGTGATTTAATGTGCTCAAATGTTTTTGGCACAATCCTAATTCCAACTTGTATTTTTAGTGATTAGTTGGAAGATTATTCTATGCTAAGATCCCCTTTTGAAGCCAAAGTAGGATCCTCTCTAAGATCTTTCTTCCACCAATCTCTTTTTCTTTCTTTATTTTTTTTTTAAGGGTAAATGTGTGCTCTCTCTCTCTTTTCTCCCACTCTCTATCCTTTTCTTTCCAATGTTGTCTCTTCTTTTCTTCTCACTCTCCGAATACTCCTCTCTTTTTTTCCAATACTCTTTTCTTCCTTTTTCCTCTCTTTCCCTTTTCTTTTCTTTCGTTTTCTTCTCTTACTCTTCTTTCCTCTCTATCTTTTTCTTCTCTCTATCTGTCTCTCTTCTCTATTCTTTTTCTATTTCTTTTCTATAACTCTCTTTTGTTTTTCTATCTCTCTCGTAATGCCTCGTTCTTTTTCTATTCTCTCATCATCATAGGAGTAGGGGAATAAAGTTGAGTTAGGTTTATGGAAAGAACTAGGGGTACAATCATACCTAAAGTATAGTTCATTCATCTCACCCTTTGTTTGGTTTCTCACCTAATAGTGTATGAGTATTTGGAACTCAATACACTAATTCTAAAACACAAAGCAAGCAAATGAAACTACCAAATTAGTGCCACTTCTTACTCTTTCTCCTAAGTGGCATATTTGAATTCAAATTGAATTTGGAAGGAGTCTACATTATAATCTCAAATTCAAATTTGAATCTAGAGGGAATATAGATCCATTATCTTAGGTCCTGTTTGGATCTAGTTAAATTAACCAAGTGTTAATAACTCTTATCCAAACTAACACTTAGTTAATTTAACTAATCATTCCCTAATCCCCCTTTGAGTTGGACGTCCATTTTCCCCAAGCCCATAGCCTAACTTTTCTTCTATAAAAGAGCACCACCACTTTCATGTATAGGTTAACACTTTAATGAATGAATTTACACTCATATTTTGAGAGTTCTATCTTAGAGTTTTCTTATTCTCTCTCTAAATTGTGAGAGTTCTTTTACGACTTTTATCAAGGGCTCTTTCTCTTGTAGCAAGATTCTACCATCCATAGCTTATCTTCATTGAAGTGATGCCTATTAACCTTCATTTTCTAGTCTCTCCAAATCCATCTTCCCCCACGGAACCTCTTTGGAGCCAGATCATGAGAGGAGCAATCCAAGATTGCATCACTAGGCATGTTGGACTCTCTCTTCTCACACTTTTGGAATAGCTTTTTGCACCCCATTTGGGCTTAGTAGGCGCTAATTCTAAAGGTTATGTTAAGACTAGGCTTAATTAGCCTTAATGCTAATTAAGTCCAAGTCTCATATTGCCTTGGATCATGTACCCAAGCTGACCCATTGGGCTATATGTACTCATTTCCCCTCTCTTGTGTCCTTACACTTGAATGAATGAAGTAAAAGTATTTTTGAGCATTTAATATAGTAAAGTGTTATTTTAGAAACCTCTCTCTTGAGTCATCTCTTCCTAAAAGCTTTTATCAAGGGTCTTCTCCCTTGTGACAAGCTAACATAAATTTTTTTACTCATATTTCTCTTCCAAGAGAAACTAACATCTCCTACCCTTATTTCTAGCCTTTTCATCCTCTATTTATTAAAAGGACGAACCTTGGTTGGAGAAAGATCAAGGGAGTGCATCATTCTACAAGGTGCTAACAAAAATATTTAGAAGAGTAATACATTAAATTATCTCTGAGAACCAAACAAATTTCATTTTAGCAACACAAATATTGAATAGTGTATTAATAGTGAATAAATTGGTGGAAGATGTGATGAGAAGGAAAAAAGATTCGATGTGCTTTAAGAATAGGTTTATGGAAAGAATAGTTTTGACATGACATGAATAAAATGGATTAAGAAGTGAATGAGCATATTGAGGATATCAATATGGGTAAATGATAGTCCAACAAAGGAATTTTAGTGTAAGAATGGACCTTAGGCAAGGTGACCCACTACCACCATTTTTGTTTCTCATTATAATTGAAGGGATAAGCCAAATGGTAAGGGTAGTTGAGAGTAATGGTTTGTTGTAGAGGTATACGGAAATAAGGGATATGTATATCATAATTGTAGTTTACAAATGATACTTTGTTCTTATAAAAGATGGATTGGGTGTTCATAGAGGTAGTTAAAGTTATATTGCAAATTTTTTAAATAAGTGTTAAAGGTATTTTTTCATAAAATCAAACTACTTGAGATAAATGTTAATGAAAATTAGTTGAAAAAATCATCAGTCCTATGAAATTGTACAATAGGATCTTTACCTTTTAAATACTTGGGGCTTCTCAAGATTAGAGATGTGGAAGTCAATGATGGAAGTGGTAAGGAAAGTATTAGCCTATTGGGAAAGTAATATATTTTGAGGATAAGAATGATGGTGTTTATTAAATCTATATTGTCTACTCTATCGATCAATTTTATTTATTTCTTTAAAAGGAAAGTTAATTATGTGCATGGGATAATGTATAGGTGGTTTGTTATTAAGACATATTCTCAAGTTTATTTAACATTATTGGGTAAATGGAAGCAACGTTTAAAATTAGAACATAATAGTATGTAGGTTAGAATTTTGAAATCAAAATATGAGCAATTAATAAGTGTTAGGAAATAAGAGGTGGTAAATAATGTGTGGTGAAGTGACTTAAATTCAATTGTGCAGAAAGGTCAAGGGCAAGGGCGTGGAGGTTAAGAAAATTTATGGGTTAGGAGAAGCAAGTAAGGTCTTATTTTGGAGGGATAAGTGGCTAAGGGATAATAAGTTGTTTGATGGTTACAAAAGTTTATATGGTTAACAATTAATAAGTATATGACGATTAAGGAGATGAGAAAGGAAGTGTCAAGATAGAAGTGGTCATGGAGAACGAGACTTCTATGGAAGGAGGAATTGATGGAGAGCTTGACAAATATTTTGGAGGAGGTAACTCTAAGAGAAGGAAACAAGGCACAACAAATGATTTTTTCAAGATGCTTTGGATGAAAGTAATACCATCAAAAGTACAACTCCTAACATGGAAGTTGGACACAGATAGATTACCAACATGGTTTAATTTTCTAAAGAAAAGAATAACTCATCATGCAACATAGATGTGTGGATTATGTGGTGACGTGATGGAATTACACTGTTTTGTGAATTAGGTTGTGTCCTTTCTTGTATGGCAAAAGCTTTATTGCTAGTAGAAGATACACTCATAAACAAGATTAGAAGTCATTGATACCAATTCATGGGTTTGGTCAATGGATCAAAGTAGTTTCAGAAAAGCCTAACACTGTGTTTCGATAGAGAATTTTACACATGTAAGGAATTTGAAGTACATTGAATTTGAAATTCTCTCAATTCAAATGAATTTATTTTTCAAATGTTTTGTTTGGATAAGGTAATTCAAATTTATTGAATTTTAATTTTTTTTTTACAGAGTATTTCAATTCCTACTAGACATAAAAATTTATTTTATTAAACAATATTTGGAAAAAAAATTGTTCTTTTTAAAAAATAATATAAAATTTCATTTAAAATTAAATTTTAGTTTCTAAAAAAGTCATGTTTATACAAAAATAAATAGAAAAATCACAAAAAGTAAACCTTGCATAGTTGATTTTATTTTTTTGACAATATTATCCTTTTGAATAAATAAATGGCAATAAATTAATGACAAAGTTTATTTTATTTTCTTAAAAAATTAATTTTTATAAATTCTACTTAATAATTTATTTTATATTATAATTATCTTATTAATTTATATAAATATTATAATTTTTTAAAAATACATAATATTGGTGGGTTGGCGGGCCGCCCACCCTGCCTTTGGCCCGCTAAATTGACAAGCTAGGCTGGGCGGGCCTAAATGGATCGACGAATTAAAAACACTAGTCCAACCTACCAAAATGAGGGTGGATTAGTGGGCTGCCCAGTTTGGCTCGCTCTTCTTTGCCACCTCTAGCCAATATCAAATAAAAAATAATCTTAATTGATTTTATTAAAAGAAGAATAGGTTTGTAGAATTTAAATTTTTTACTTTTTTTAAAGAATTTGAAATTCTACAATTTTAACTAATTAAAATACTTTCTAAAATGTCTAGAATTTCAAATTCTTTTAAACTCCTTATCCAAACAAGGTATTTTATCACAAAGCATTTGAAAATCCAAAATAAAATGAATTTCCTTCTTGAAATTTCTCATCTAAACACACTCTAACATTTTCTATGGTTTGCTAGGCTTTGGCAAATATAAAAGGAAAGAAATACATCAACGTTCATGGAGCAAAGAACTATGTGTAAGTTATTGTATATGATTATAATGAATCTTTTTTCTTTGTTGAAAGGCGAGTGTTTACTTTTAATTATGCCCTATGCCTCTTGTCTTGGACATCTTGTAGACAACTAAGGCCTAATCAAGAAAGGAAAATGTGCTTTTCTGTTATTATTAACAAATTTCTTTTGCTCATAAAAAAATGGATGAAATATGGTTCTCTAAATTATATTAAATTAAGGAATCGATTTCTCTCATTATGAATCAATTTCATCTTCAAGGAATCAAGTTTGAAACAAGAAAATCAAATTTTGAATGTAAAAAACTTCTAAGAAATTGATTCCTTCTTTAAGAATCAATTTTGACGTGAAGAAATTGACTCTCAAGAAAGAATCATCTCCCAACATGCAAATTAGTTTTTAAATAAACAATTAGATTTTTTTATTTTGTTTATATATTTTCTTAATAAAATCTCATCTTTAAGATTTTGAAATTAATATTCTTTTATTAGCTAAATCCCTATATAAAGAATGTTTTTTCATGAAATAAAATGATCCACAATCACACAACAATTAATTAAATGTTTGATTCTACTTTTCAAATCTACGAATTTTGACTTATTTTGAAATCAAGACATTTTACCCCCTATTTTTAAAATTAGATATTTATATCCTTATTAAACTGGAAACATTGACGGATAAAAATTAGAGTTAAATGTCACATTTCAAATGATTAGTGATTAATACATTGGTTAGCGTTAGTAATTATATGACACATGACAATCAAAGTTAATTTTCAATTGTCAATGCTTTGGGGTTATAAGGTTAGCTTAGTGACAAAATCCACATGTGAAGAGAAAGGGAAGAGAGAGGTCAATAGTTCAAATTTCTTCATTAACAAAAATCAACATATTAACAATTAATATTTATTTATTAAAAAATTCAATGCTTCCAATTTTTAATAGTCAACACTTTTGATGGTATTTTGCATGGTTAATAATCACATGTGCTATAATTACTAATGTTCATCATTAATCATGTGATACATGAAGGTCAACATTAATTTTTAACAGTCAATGCATCCAATTTGACGAATGAGACATGAACTTCTGATTTTAAAAATATGTAGAAAAATATATTGATTTTAAAATAGGATGAAAAAATTTACATATTTCATAAATTATGGACAAAAAATACAATTAAGTCTTAATTAAATTCTTAAATCGCTTTCTTGAGCCAATGTTGTGCAAAGATTATGAGTCATAGTGTTTCAATTTGTTATATCTCTACCATTAAGAATGTTTCATAACTTTGAATTGTTTATAGTGAAATCTTATGGGGAGTTCCTTTAGTGGTTATAAGAAAAGGTTTTCTTAGGTTATGAGAATGAGTTCTCTTAACTTTGTAGGGTAGGTGTGTAGTACCTTAAGGTGTGTTTTGAAATATATATGCCAAAATTTGAGTATTAGAAATAAACCATGTGAAATCTTTTTTAGAATCATGCTATTTTATTACATTAAATTGATTGATTTGAGATACATCAAGTAATGTTATTGTTGTCAATATTTTTATTGTTATCGATATCTATTATATTGGGTTCTTATAATTTTAAACACTTAAAACAAGTATCTTAAGTTTAGTAGTTTATGATTAAACCCCTATGAAAACTATGTCATGTTTGTTAATAAGACCAGATGGTCTAAGATGTACAACCGTAAGTGTTTTGGCGACAACAAATAATATTAAATCTTATTATCTAACCATTGTTCTAAAAGATGTATACGGATGGAGAATCGAAGTTTTGTAACATCCTAAAAATCTATAATAGATAGTACCACTTACTAATCAAATTAGTCTATTTTCCAATACAAATTATACTAGAAATATTAAAACTTTAACTTAGTTAAAAAGATCACATCGTGAACATCTCCTAGTGAGCATTGTCTCCTAGTGAGGGACAAAGACATCTCCCCCAGCGAGAGATTTGAATTATAGTCTTCCAGTGAAGAAATGTCACTCAACGAGATGTTTCATTGGGAAAAAAACCCAAAAAATTCCTAACAAAGGAATCTTTGCACAGACTGAGACTTGTCATTCGACAGAAAACTATAAAATTGCGTAACAAAATCAACTTTTTTATGGGCGAGACTACTGTCCAGCGAGACTCTGTAGAACCATTCTAACATATCACACAACCATTCTAACATATCACAAACCAATCTTCTCATTAAAACACTAACATGTTAAATAACTATTTATTTTCATGTTCATTTAGATATCCAACTTTCATTAATTACTCTACGCTTATACATATACAATATCTATTTAATTTCTTGATTCTAAGCATAACTCCAACACATTTAAAACTTTATAACATAAGATATACAATAAGTCATATCATCACATATACACTTTAAAGTTTTGCTAATAATAAACATAACTCAACTCCTATGATAGTTCAGTTTATATACGTGAGATCTCACAAAAGCCATAGGGCATTATCCAAAACTAAAAATAAAGCAGATTTTCATAGACTTCGAAGCTATATCAGTCTCCCTTACTCTTGAGGAACCTACCTTTCCACATCATCACTGCTATATGCTTCCATGTAATACATGATCATCAGAGTCATATGTAAAATATACATAATGGAAGGGTAAACTTAAAGTAATAAGAAATGAACTCTATCTATAAAACAATACAAATAAGCATCGATGTTCATTCACTAGTATTAACCAACCATCAAACACACTTATATTCCTACTAAACATAAGCCATCAATATAACATAATAACATGACACGACACTTTCCAGAACACCCATTGAGTTCAGATATCAAAGTGACCTAATGACTTTAATTCATCTATTGTCTGGCATCCACCCAACTCATATGAAACAATTGAAGTTTAAGCATACTCATCTGACAAACACTCAATTATTGTCTGGCATCTAACTCATATGACAACTAACTATTGTTTGAGTATATCCCTCATACATTGTCTTGTCCTCATTGACCTTAGTACTAGAGTCACAAAGGCCATGGCTGTATCCCCAACTCAATGAACATCATGGATATCAACAAAGGCTTAGTTACCTAACTATAACAACTCACATCTATTAATCCATCATAATGTGTTATTCAACATACATCATATCAATTTCCAAGAAAATTCAAATTCATTTAACAACAAAATCAAGATCAAAACATAAAATCCAAAATCATGTTTCAAATCAATTACACAGAGCACTCAATCTCATCATATATTACTCAACAAAATATCTAAAATCTTAATCAATCACAATCAAGTAAATTCACACCATCAAATTAAGGTGTTCCTAAATTAAAATAAGGATCGAGCTTCCTTTACGTATTTCTCCTTTAAGTAAAATTTGTTACAAAAAGAGGAACCCCACAGACGCCTCAAGCTAACTCAGTTTCCCGATCAAAATTTTACTGACAACCTAGCGAACCCACCAAAACCAAGGAAAAATTAAGAAATAGGTATTTCAAAGGTGATTTCCTGAAAAGGAGATGCAAGCAAAAAAAAAAAAAAAGAAGAAGGAGAATGGTCCAATGAAGTAGAATAGAACTTTCTAACTAGGATATGCAACTAAAATAAGGAGAAATGGTAGGAATTTTCCTAGATTCAGCGGTTGAATCCTTATGTATACAAAGGTGAGAAGGTTTCAATTGAGAGAGAATGACAAAATTGAGAATAAAGAAGAAGAAGAAAGTAAATATGATCGAGGGTACATTTAGTAACTCCAGTTTGCTATCTGTACTCCCTAAAACAGATTTCTGAATAATTCCAGTAAAATCAAGCAAGCAACCTCAATTCCAAAGAATATTTACTATACTTACCCTCACCTTACTAACCATCATTCTCTCAAATTCCATTATTTAAATTCCCCTTTAAATCAAATCACGCTCATCAAAATAAGTCATAAATATAAATATAAATACACAACCAAATATTCAGTAATTAGTTCATTAATCATACTTAAATTAAATTTAGTTCCCTTTTTAATTACTTCACACACTTATATCATATTAGTGTGTGAAATAAAAACCTTACAACACTCACAATTTTGTGATCAACATGCTAAAAAAAAGCTTTAAGAGGAGCACAATATCCTTGTGGAAAATTTCACATCGCTATGATTGGCACGCAAAGGAGAAGAATAGGAGGAATGAAGTACACCCTATTGTGGCTGATTCCTCGATGTTGTGATCGAAGCACAAATAAAAAACATAGCAGGAACGTGGCCCGCACTGTTGTGGCCAATTCCTCAATGGTGTGATTGAGGTGCAAAGGAGAAATGTAACAGTAATGTAGCCCACACTATTGTGTCCAATTCCACAACATTGTGATCAACACACAAAGGAGAACCATAAGAGGAATGTAACCTACACTATTGTGGTCAATGCTAAAATGTTATGATCAACGTGGTACAAAATTTCAAGGTGAGTTTCCCCTAATCCACACATGTGTGGCCATATCCACATAATTGTGGATGATTCAACTAGAAAAATTCATGACCACAATAAAATTCACACCTCTTTGATATCTTTAATTTTATCATTATGATACTTGTTTGTCTCGATTAGACCCATCATTTCGGCAATGAATGACCAGTGTTGGTATCCTTTCTTTTATTGGGATTGTTTTTTACTTTTCGAATTCAAGAGGAATAGGACACTCATACAAAGAAAATCATGTCATTGACTTTTGTAATGTGACGTATTCCAAGTTGGAGCATTACATATTATTTATTTGTAGGATATCAACATTTGATGTCAAACATGTGTTGAACAATTGAAAAACTGATTGAGGAAGAGGATGGAATAAAGAAATCAAAAGTCAAGTACAAGTTTATTCTTATTAAAGGAAAAGTCTTAGCTTACTCTATTAAAAGTCAACTTCAAGTTTATTATCTAAGGCGAGTCTACGCATATTCTATTAAAAGAGTATTGCTGCTTAATATCAAAGGTCAAGTCTCAGTCTTTTCTGCCTTATTATCAAAAGCTAAGTTCAAAGTTATTCTATTTAAAAGTTGATTTCATCTTATTATCAAAGGTCGATTCTGAGCCTATTCTATTAAAATATGGCTCCAGCTTAATATCAAAGGTCAAGTTTGATTCTATCTTATTATTGAAGGTCAAGTTTGATTCTATAAGAAGTCAAGTTTGAGCTTATTATCAAATGTCGAGTTCAACGCTACTAAAATCCAAGTTTGAGCTTATTCTTAAAGGTTGAGCTCGACCTTTACTCTATTAGAAGTCAAGTTTTGAGCTTATTATCAAAGGTTGAGCTTAAATCTATTCTATTAAAAGCTCAGTTTGAGCTTATTCTCAAAGGTAGAATCCAGATTTATTTTATTACAGTCAAATTCGAGCTATTATCAAAAGCCAACCAAAACAGGCACATTGCATGCAAGATGTAGATCGAATTCATATTATTCCTTCTTATCAGATGTGTAATGGAATGCATATTCGATAAAGTAGGCATCGAGTATTGAGAAATTTTGCCACAAGAAATGGAGTGATGAAACGTGTAGAGAACCAAAAAATCTAACTATGAAAACTGAAGATAAAGTTTAATTCATAGAATATATATTCTTAGCTTGATGGTCTAAATACTCATAGCTTTGAGGCTTATCTGCTATCATAGTTTAATAACTCTAGCAAATTATATTTAGGTTCATGAAAAATTGACATATCTTAACCTCAATTGTTTACAAGATTTAGCCTAAGCTAATTGAGTACTACAAACCATAACGATCTAATCATTATTATAATACCACACAATTACATAGGATATAACATAATGTCTATCGATGATTAAAATAACTTAGAGAATAATTGACAATAATAATTATCCAACAACCAAATTCTACATGATATAAATGAAGGTATACTAACTTATGTTCTAATGTTCTAACTCAATAATGTTGGAGTCCTTTTTCACCATTGTAATATCTCCGACAACACTCTCTTAAAAGACTTTATATAAAAAAATTTACATCTGCAGTACAATAATTATGATTCAATTATTAAAATAACTTAAGCTTTGATATGCATATGAAGTATTGATATTTATCTCTTACAAAATCAAATAAGAGTTTCCTTAAAATGCACTAACAATATAAAAGAATATTATACTAACATTTAATTATATTTTTTATTTATTTGACTTTTAAAGTACTAATCGATAAAATAAATAAATTTATTATAAATTAAAGATTATTATTAAATTTTAATATAAAAAATTTTACGTAGATAGTGCATATTAATTAAATGGATAAAATAATTGTTTAAGTTGCAGTTGCATAGTATAATTTCATTTGTCTTGTTCGGTTCTCCTATGCTGGATGGGATCCATTTTTTAACTCCAATGATTAGCCGACACTATAAACTGTTCCTCTGGCGTCTGTCTTAGAGGTGATGCAAACCAAAACATGGTTTTGTGGGTCAGGCTTACTTGACAAGTTGAAATTAAAAAGTCTTATTTATATCCACACTAAACTTATATATTAAACTAGTTGGTTTACACGATAAAGAAAAAGTATAGTCCAATAAAAAATTAAATTAAGAATGGAAGGTAAATACAAAAATATATAATTACTGTTTGCTTAAATGTCACAATGAATAACTGATTCATTGATACGTGACAAGGATTAAACAAATTTTATCATAAAAATAAAAAATAGGTTTATATAAATTTTTTATTCTTAAAATTTTATAAAAAAATATTTTTGGTCTTTGAAATTTAAAAATAATTTTTTAATTCTTGAAATTAATTTATTTTTTGTATTAACATTTATCGTTTATAAGTTTCAGTGTATTTAGTTATGCCGAATCTAAAATTAAATATTAAGAGAGTTAGAGTTAAAGAAAAGAATGATTGGTAAAAAACGTTTTTTGTTACCAACTTTTTAACCGTGTTAAATGAAGAAGAAGAAACAAAAGTGAATAAGAGACTAAAAGAATATTTTTAAATTTTAAGAATTAAAAATAATTTTTTGCTGAAATTTTAGAAAAAAAATACTTATTTAAGTTAAAAAAATTTAAAAATACAAAGTTTATAGTATGATTGGATTACGTATATTTTCGAATGCTTGATTTGTTTAGATTATTTTTCTTTTACTCAACTATTATTGAATATTCAAAATGATGTCAATATAAAATTCCAATATTATAAATTAAGTGGTTATTTTTTATTCAAATTGATTTAACAACACTTTTATATATTCACTTAAAAGGTTAAGAATATATAAATCATAAATAATGAGTTTAAAAAAATATTTTAAATTAATTAGATCAACACGGGATCTTCAGACGTTTCTTAATTATTAGAAAGGAAATGAACGGTATCATAATCAAGAATTTTTTTATTTATTTATTTTGTTAATAGATAAATTTTAATTACCAGTACAAAGATTAAAATCTACAAACTTTCTTTTCCTTCTATTTCACCAGAATTAGTTAGTGTTTATATGGCAAAATTTTATATAACTATTTTAATATTTTAGTATTTAAAAATTAAAAACTCTTGTTAGCTTAGTGTTTTCTTTAAAACAATTTTAAAAAGTTTTTATTTTTTAGTTTTTAAAAATTAAGAAAAAGGAATAATTATAAGTAATTTTATTTTTTAGTTTTGTATTTTTTTAGAACTCAAAACACACAGAGAATAAGGGCATGATTGATTTGATTTTGTTTCTTAATTTTTGAAAAGAGTTTTCAAAAATTATTTTCTGGAAGAAGGAAAAAACTAATGTGGTAAGTGTTATTTGAAAACTATTTTGAAGATGTGAAAATGAAAAAACTTGTTCATATTTACTGAAATCCTGTTAATGAAAAACAAAAAACAATATAATTGTAGTTTTAGTTTTCAAAACAAAAGTAGAAAATTAAAAAGCAAAACTATTTATAATTATTTCTGTCTTTTAGTTTTTAAAAAATCAGAACTATTTTCAGAAATTGTTTTAACAAAACAGTAACCGAATGAGTTTTTTAGTTTTTATATACTAAAATATTGAAAACAATTTTATAAAACACTAAGTTATTTTTTGCTTTTGACTAATGAAACTTATGTAAATATATAAGTTTCTTTTTTCATTTTCACATATCCAGAACAATTTTCAAATAACACAAAACAAGTTTTGTTTTTTTCAGAGAACAATTCTTAAAAACTATTTTCAAAACTCTTTTAAAAAACAAAATCAAACCCACCAAATCATTAATTTATATTACCTAGACACAAGGTACAAAAGATCTTCTAACAATAGAGGTATTTTAATGGATATAAAACTCATGTTTATCTTTTTGTTTAATGATGTTGGATTTTACTTGCATTCTAACACACTTTTTTGTGAATTGCTTATCTTTTCAAGTTTAAGTTAAATTATGTGTCTCATGAAAAATACTACTATGCTAAATAATAAGGTTGAATGTCGTTGTTAACAATGCTATTAGTATAGACATGCAGTCATAGAAATACCTACGAATAAGTTACTAAAATTCACAAGAAACGGTTTCCATCATTCATAAAATGTATGGATTAGAGGAGAAAAAGTGGCTTTGAACATTGATTGATGTATTGTATATTGATAATTTATTAAAACTTCAAAAGAGCTTTCAGAGATGCAAATCCATCATGATGAGGCATTTTCCTTGATAATGACTCGGTAACTAATTCCCCTTGCTCTTCCTTTGCGTCTTTGCAATTTGCTTATCCTACAACAATAGCTATTGGTGGGTTAATGTTATCGAAAATATTCTCTTTTGTTTCTTTCTTCCTTTTATTTTGACTTTTTAAGATTTGGTTAGATATATAATATTTTATTGCATACAACCATACTTTCACAAAGCATCTTATTGGAATTAATTGTTATTTACATTTTTTTCATGTCAAAAATGTATATCAATCGTATATAACTTTATATATATATATATATATATATATATATATATATATATATTATTTTTTAAAAAGAAAACTATTTTATTCAGTAATCACTAATTAATACTTGAATGAATCTTTGAAACAATTGCGTGACTACGTATTACATATTAATAATGGAAATTATACTAATTGCGATTAATGTCGAATCAATTAACATTAATATACGACATTTCTAGTTGATAAAAAAATATTTTTAATGTGGAATTAAACTTATTATATTTGGTATAATTAACTAAAATGTTAACTGAAAATTAAAGAGTTAGTTGAAAATTAAAATATTAGCTAGTAACTTAAAATTGGTAGTTGTCTAATTAATTATTGTTAACATTGTCTGTTAAATCATAAATGTTTTTTAAAATTATCCTTGAACTAGTTGAAATAGAAAGAGAAAATATAATAAATTATTACTTAATATAGAAAAAAATAGAATTTAATAAATATTTAAGGACAATAAATTAATAAATATAAAAAGTTAAAGTTAACGTACCTTTTAAAATAAAATACTTAAAGTAAAGTATAAAAATCATTAAAAATATAAAAAAAATACTTATTTATTAATAGTTAAACAAATTTTTTAACTAACAAAAATGTAGAAACTTTTTAAATGCTTATCGATTACAGCCTTAAAACATGGTAAAAAAACTTTAGACATTGGAAATAAAAACATAAAATTTATTTTTACAGGCTAAATATTTAGTTATTAATGTATTAGTTTTAGTTAGTGAAAAAGTTTAAACTCGCCATCTCTCTTTCCCCCTTTCTCCCCACATGTAAATTTTACCACTAAGTAGTTATAACATAAGTATATTGAAAAAAATGTGTAGTTATAATAGCTTGTTAACTTTCTCTTTTTAAAAATTAAGTAGGTGTGTAAGTTAGTAGATGCTTGTAGGATTTGCTAATTTACACCTACTTAATTCTTACAAAGAGTAAATTAGCAACTTATACCTTATTACAATTTAAGAAATTTGAAGTTATACCTTATTAACTTACTTCTAAAAAATATAAGTAAATTGTCAAACTTTTATTTACATACATACATACATATATATATATATATATATATATATATATATATATATATATATATATATATTCTCGCCGAGTTGGTATCAAAAGTAAGGATTTATAGCTTATTTGGTAACAGTTTTATTAAACTGTTTTTAGTATTTTTGTTTTTAAAAACTAAAAAACTTGAAAACATTTTTCGAAAACAGTTTTGGTTTTTTAGTTTTTAAAAACTAAAAAACTGGAATAGCTGAAAGTAGTCTTGCTTTTCAGTTTTTTGTTTTTGTTTTGAAAACTCAAAATATAATCCCAATATGTTGTTTTTTGTTTTTCATTAATGAAATTCTAATAAACATGAACAAGTTTTTCCATTTTTACATCTTCAAAATAGTTTTCAAATATCACTTGCCAAATAAGTTTTTTTTTCTTTTCTTCCTGCAAAACAGTTTTTGAAAATTATTTTTGAAAACTCTTTTCAAAAACTAAAAAACAAAACAAAGCCAACCAGCTCTTAATCTTTTATATTTGAACTGTGAAAACAATGTAAGTAAGCAACTCATTTGACCACTTCCAAATCAGTTTGCCTTCCTGTAACCCCCCTCTGAATTAACCTTGACAATTTTCTGACACATATTTTGTTCGCATGAGTGAAAATGTTGGTATGTTAGATATCAAGAGATAAGGGTCGTGCAAGCTGCCTTCCTTTCGAGCTAGGTTAGTTGCACCTGAACTAAGCTCTATATATATACATATGTGGAAGGAGGAGAGGAGATAGACTAATTCATAAGAAATTTTCTCCTTATATTTACAAAATATAATTATTAAGATTAATTATTTATTATAATTATTATATTTTAAAAAAAATGAATGATCTCTGAAAAAATTGATATATTTGAAAGGTATTTGTAAGTATTATAGCTTAAAAATATCTTACAAGAATAAAAATTAATATAAAAATATTACATTTTTTTATTTTATTTTGCTATCTGTCCTGCATTTTTCCAGAATGAGAATAGTAGTAGCTTTTGCAAAGGACAATCATAAAATTTAAACTTAAAAATTGTAGATTATCTCTCATTAGTTTTACCATAGAACATGGGACCATCAACATTGACGCAGGTATAATGCAGTGCATACGTCATGTTCTCACTAGAGAAATAGAATTGACAGTAAGGACAAAAGATTCACCAGTTTTTAAACAATTGAAACCATGATCCTCACGCAAGCTATAAGCTCGATGTTTGTAATGATTCTTTTTAATATTTTTTTAAAAGCACTAACAAGTGCTTTTGAGCATGATCATTACGAAGTGTTTCTTTTGTTAATGTTAAATTTTGTATTAATCGAGTTTAAGTATCTTGCTCCAGTGATCGATCCTCTACCTAAAAGAGTAAAGAGTCATTTTAATGCCCCCATTTCTGTTGCATTTGGTATTCCCTCTTTATTTAAATCAAGCCAACTAAAAGAAAGTTATAAAAAATGCTAAGCTCTTAACACCACCAGCACTTCTATCTCACATCCCTAGGTATATTAATAAATATTCTTCAATATTCTCCCATTGACAGTCCGAAAATTGGTATGGATATGATGAACATGTAAATCGTTTGACCAGATTCTGTGACTCACAGTGGTGTGCACTGTGCAGAGATAGAGTTTAAGGGTAGTGTTGGGTTTGCATGAGGTGTTTTGTCATCTTTGCCGTCTATATGGGTGATGATGTCCATAAGTTGTAACAAATAATGATAAAAAACTTGATTTTCGGGTTTTTATATGTATACAAAAATATCAATCTCTTAAATAACTTTTAATATATCGAGAAATTAGAGTTAATTTGCAACCAGAAGATTCCATGGTATAGTGAATTGCACAGTGCGTGTGGCTTGGGAGACATTGTCGTCTGAGTTTTGCTGAACATTGACAACTGGTGTGCAGAATGTGTATATTATTGGAAATATTTATTGATCTTATAAAAGAACATCCAGATAGCCACTTAACGGCGTTAACGTACAATTAGGGGTTTAATAAAAAATTTAAATTTAAATTAAGTGAGGTGAAACTGGTTACCCAAGTTAGCAAGATTTAAGTGGGAGACATAAAAGAAGAAGACAAGGAATGAGAACAGGAAATTTAAATAATTAAATCCTTTATGCATCTTCTAAATGTTGGGCCATAGGTTCATCCTCTTAATGACTGGGGTGAAACCGAATTTAAGTGCTTATAGTAACAATTTAAATAGATTTATTTTGTTAAGTTGTACAGATGTGATGAGGGGGAATGGGTGTCTATTTGAGGAGGATATTGGTAGACAGAGTGCAATTAGATGGAAAGCCACAAGAACAGAAAAAGCAGTTGATGCATTCTTAAGTTCAATGACCATAGACTACGTATAATAACATTATTCATCTTTGTTTGTTGTTGGTCGGTCATGCATGTAGCAAATATGTCAACGTGAATAGGAAGAGTTATTCTCTTTCATTCCCCAAACGATTCCTGTGTATAAAACAGTGATCCCCAACAAAGCAAACAAAAATGGAAAGGCTCTTGCCTGAAAGCAATTTCGCTTTCAATTATTGAGGCTGTGGCTGTTCTTTCTTAAGTCCATATATAAAATATATAGTTTTCTTTTTCTGACAAGGTATATGTGCTTGATTGTGTAAGTTTGTTGAGACAACAAGTGAAAAATGTTGACCAATCAATGTAATTGAGGACGAAATTAATTTATATTTAAATATTATTATCAAGGGGTAGGGTACTCTCATTCATTCAATTTATTAACATTAGGGGACCATGCAAGACCTTTATATATTCAATGATAAAATTGAATGACAAAGTTGTGGCAGACACTGATTGTGAAATGTATTGACCTCTCTGCACCATCGTTTCAAGCTCAGCGAACCAACTCTGAACGACTCATACTACTTGTTACAGGTACAAATTAATGCCACACCAGAGAAATTTTCCGCGGCCACGAGGGGTAAAATATAAAAATTTCAAATAAAAAATTAATTAATATTCCCACATTAAATTATTTAATTAGTGTATATGAACATTGTAAAAAAAAAATTCAACGCTTTATTTATATAATTTTAAAATAAAAGAACTATTATTTAATATCAATGTAAAATTTTTTAAATATACTGTTTTGAACTCTTAATCAATTGATAATAATGAGTGCGTAAGAAATGGAAGTTTCTACATGATAATATATGTTTAAAATAAGCACCACTAGTTTCAATAAAAAGAAACAAAGAGGTTTTTTAACGCATTACATATTTTTTTGTACAATTATTAGTTTGTTAGTAAATAGATATTGAAACTTTGCAACATCCTTCTCTTTTTCATTGTTTATGTGACTTTTGTTATTAACGCATTCTATATTATTACAAGAAGAAATATAAAACATCAACGAAAAGTTTACATCAATTATAAAAGAAATAAATGCAAATAGCTAGCTTAGAATTTTGTCAAACTAAGTTTTAACTTTTAACCAGTGTGTTTGGAAAAGCTAAAAAAAATAAATTATTTTAATGATGAATTAGATGAATAATTTGTTTCAGAAAATTTGTTGAAAAGTGGTTTAAAAATAATCAATTTTACTTAAATATAATAAAAACTTATTTTTTTATAAAATAAAATAGTATGAAAATAACTAAAATAAAAAATAAACTAATGAAAAATAATTATAAACTATTAGTTTCTTAAAAGAGTTTTTTTAAAGAAAAACCCTCTTTTTTCAAATACAATCAAAATTTTCAAACATTCTTAATTTTCAATAAACAACTTAAATGTTTGAAAACTAGCTAAATCATTGTTGTTCTGCAAACATGCTCTTATAATATCGAATTCATCCGACAGAATTTTTGGCTTGCTACAAAATCAGTGTGTTGTAAGCTTGCTTTAACTCGTATAGGCATGCCCGCATGTGTTGGATTGCTCAAGTTCAAGAGTCAAAGCTTGAATATGCGAATCCATTATGCGTTCTATTTCAATCTAAGATTACATGTTTTGTTGGGAATTTGTAGGTGTGGTTAGAATACGTTAGAGCTAAGCTATAAGCTCAAAGAAACCATGAATTTCTCTATTAAAGATTGATTGAGTCAATTCTCACTATTTTGTATGCTTTAGAGCTAATTCCATTCTCACATTTAAAAATTCTACATTCTTCGCTCGATTCAAACATTCTTTACTCAATTCAAAGATACAATTCTTTGAAATCGCCTTTTGAGCCAACTACCAAAAATGGCTTGAACGGGTGAGCTTAATTTTACATAATTTTAAATGAAAAAAATAATATAGGATAAATTATGTTTGATTTACCGAGTTTGACAATTCTAATAATACTTTTATGAAAGACTCCTTTTGAAAGATTTTCCTTCATAAGGCACTAACATTTACTCTGGGTGCATTAAGCTGATATTTTTTAACAAATTACAAATGCACTTCCTGAAGTATAATGTAATTACACATGCAATTCCTGTTTTTTCAACTATTATTTTCGTATCATTTAAGGAAGTGTTAGTGTAATATTTGAAAATAGTATTAATATAATGTTTCCAAATATACAGAAGATGTAATTGTAATGAATACATAAAAATTAAGGAATTTTATACAACTTAAAAAAGAAAGAAAGAATGTATCTATAATTTTATTAGGAGTTGCATAATGTAATTTGATCTATATTTTTTAAGCCTTTGTTACTAGCTTGTGCTATTGTGTGATGTGTCAATGACTTGTGTATATGATATAAACTCTATTTCCAAGGATATGATTCATGTATTGTGTAAGCCTATTCTCATTTATTCACTTTTTTTATATATGTATGATATATTTTGATTTTGAAATGCCATACCAAAGATATGTATATATTGAGTTTGATGACTTATATACATGAGTATGAGGTTTCCAATACTATTTTTATATTGGGTAAATTCTAACTAATTTATGATCAGTTAACCCTATAAGTGTAAAGATTATAAAAGTCTACAAGTTTATATAAACTCTAAAGGATAAAAAACCTATCAATTTAATAATCTTGATAATGACTCCAAGGTTATTGCATTGTATTTGAGTCAATGGAAAAAAGTCATTAAATAATAAAAACAGGTCACCATCCTAACAATTCATTTCCTTTATGGCCACTTTACTTTCTTGTTCCTTCCTCTACCTCTTTCTACTATGTAATTTTTATCCAATATGATTTTAAGTCTATACGATCCATCAAGTCCAACCTTTCCAGCATGGCATGGCTAATAAAAAAGGTTACTATCCAATTCACTTTATTTTTTAATGTGATTTTTTTTTTAATTTAGTCCAACCTACCATGAATTTGTCGATTATATGGGTTAGTCTATAAAAAATTAAAAATGAATTTAACTATTTAGAATTTTTTAAAATTTAAATAATTTATGATAAAATTATTTTTAAATTTCATGATTTTGAAAATAAAAAATTATTTGAATGATATTGTTTACTAAAAATCTATATTTACAACATGTCAAATATTAGTTTAAAAATATAATATAAGTGGATTTGTAGGTCAACCTAACTAATCACATGTTTAACCTGTAGACTAGATCATAAGTGGGTCAGTCATTTTTTTCATATAGTCAATTTATTTTTAGATTTTTCGACATGTTCCGATTTAAATTTATGGTGGATCGAACTGAACCATGAGTTTACAACTGTTTTTGACAAGTTTGTAGACTGTGCATATGTTAATAACTTAATAATGTATATAACTAAGTTAATTAAGAGTTGAACTGATTTCGTTACATTGACAAAGAGAGGAATAGAAACACGTTATTGTCATTAATAGTATTTTCAATTATATAATACGGTTAGGATAAGTGTCAAAATGGAGATATTAGTATTTTCAAGAAAGTAAACTTTTAAGTTGGAGATATTACAACATTTTTATTGTCTTGCCTGTGTTGTTTGACCGGTAGGGTATTTTTGTTCGTTCGATTGTTGGGGCATTGCCTTGCTTGGGCTATTTGGCCGAGAAGGTACCTTTGTTCACTTGACTGTTGGAGATATTACCTTGCCCAGACTGTTTGTCTGGAAGGGTACCTATGTTCGCTCAATTGTTGGAGGTACTATCTTGCTCGGGCTGTTTGAAAGGAGGGTATCTTAGTTCACTTGATTATTGGAGGTGCTGCCTTGTCTGACTATTTGTCCAGAGGGTACCTTTTTTTGCTCAATTGTTAGAGGTATTGCCTTGCCTGGGCTATTTGATCGGGAAGGTACCTTAGTTCGCTTGATTGTTGGAGGTACTACCTTGACTAGGAGGGTAGCTTAGTTCGTTTGATTATTGGTGATACTACCTGATGCAATCTCACCTAGCATGCATCATGGCTAGGAGGACTCAAGGAAGGCATGGCATGGACAAAAGCTCATTGAAGATTCAAAGCCATAGTCTTCGTTATTTTTAGCTTGTAAATATTTTATTTTAATTAGATAAATAGGAAAGCATTTTTAATTCCCTTAAGGCCATGTATTTTCGGTCATCTTAGTTTATAAGGTATAGGTGTCTTTAGTTAAAAAGGAGGAGTAAGCTTATAATGGATGCATAAGTTAAGACATGATTTTGGGCTAGCCCATTCACATTAAGATATGCTAATTGCACCCATAGGGGGTGAACTTAGGTGCCTCACTTAAGGCCTAAGACTTGGGTTAATTAGTTTTAATCCTAATTAAGCTCAAGTCCCACATTGTCTAGAAAAGTGTGCCCAAGCTCTCCCATTGGGCTATGTATACTCATTCTCTCTCATTGTAAAATTTCACCTTTGAAGTTGAATGAAAATAGTCTCTTTGTGAGCACATTCTTAGTAAAAGGTCTTGAGGAACCTCTTCCTAGTTGGTTTTTATCAAGGGTTCCTTCCCTTGTGGCAAACCTAAACACTTTGGCTTATCTCTCTTTGAGAGTGGCGCCCCACCTCCATTTTCTTTCCCCTCCATCATCCATTTCATGGTGCTTGGAACCTCAAGGAAAAAGATCAAGGGAGGCATGCATCATTTGGTATCAGAGCCAACTCCATGAGGTTCTTTTCTTGTCTTAATTTTCTTTAATTTTTTTCAGCTTTTCTTCTTAGAGTTCTTGCTTTTTCCTTTATTTTTTCCAGCCTTTGATTCTTGTCATTTAATTCCTTTTATGTCTTGTTAGTTTATGTTTTTGTAGTTTTCATTTTATGCAATTTATTTCCTAGTTTTTATTGCTTTCTAGATTCAATTTATCTTGTTCTTTTCCATTGAATCTTTATATGTTTTCTTTAGGATTGTTTCTTTAATTTTCTGCCCAGCTTTTTATTTTTTCCTTATTCTTGTGCAAATCCTAAGAAGATCATTGTAATGACTTCACAAAATTTGTGAAGGAAGCCACACATTGTGGTCTTGATCTTTGGATGCACGTTGTTCTTCTTATTTGAATTTTTAATTCTATTTTCCTGCACCTATTTTTCTGTTTTTCCAGCCCTTTGTTCTCTGTTTTGGGCATATATTTCTGGTTATTTTGAGTCATTTAATTTTAGTTTTTAATCTTCCAAGTTGTGTCTTAGTTGGTCATGTTGTAGCCCTTTTATTGTCTCTTAATTCTACATAGTTTTGCCTTTTTATTTTTACCATAAAAGTGTGTTATTTCTCTATTGGAAATTGAGCATCAAAGAGGCTTACTCTTGATCCCATATCCTTAGAGTCTCACATGCTATTTAGATCTTAGCATGTTCTTAAAAAAAAAATCTTCAAAAAAATTAATGCTCAATTTCTTCCAAATTTCATTCACTTGTTCAATAATTTTAGTATCTTAATTTTGTGCTAGTTTTTGTGGTGATTGGGCTGATTATTGAGTAATCAAGTTGTCCTCAACTTCCATAAAACTCTCCTTGTGCCATTTATTTTTTATCACCTAAAATTACTAGTTCATATTAGGTTGCTTTGTTTCTTAATTTTGCACTTTTGTATATCAATTATGGTGGCCATTTCCTATCCTTTGTTCAAGCATTTATGATTCTTTGACTCCTCACTATATTTGCTACAAAATGTGTTAAGAGGTGTAGCAAAATTGTTTAAAAAAAAAAACAGAAGAAGAAAAGAAATCAAAAGTGTAAAATAAGTAAAAAAAAAAAAAGAGTTAGTAAAAAGTGCTAAAAACAAGTAAAAAGAGTACAAAAAAATAAAATAAAAATTAGTGCACCTCAAAATTATTAAAAAATTCAAAGAAGTGTTAAATTTTATTGAAATTTGCTTGAATTTATTTTACTATGATTTAGCCACCTTGCTTTACAATTAGGCAAATCATTGAATTTGTTGAGTCTTTTTTGTTTTAAGTTCAATTCTATTTTAGGCCCATTCTAGGAAATTTTTTTTTGTGTGCCAACTTTCTTTCTACACCTTTTATTTCTTGCTTGTCCTTATTGGCTTTCTTTGTGTTTGTCAAATAAATTCTTTCCACTTGGATGTGTTCCTATTTTTGTTAAGTGCTTTTTATTGCTTTTTGCTTTCAAATTCTACTTCCCTTGGTCTCTTGTTTGGGCGCTTGTTTTCTCTTGGTAGGTAGCCAAACTATTGAAATTTTCACAAGGGTAGGATCCTTAGGAAGTGTTGATTTGAAACCAAGGAAAAGGAGACTTGAAAAGGAGGCCAAGACTAGAGTGATACACTTGGTGAGGAGCACTTGAAGAAAGGAGCTACATTCAACTACTTTTAATTTTCTTTGTTTAATTTGGGTGTATTTTTAAAGGACATTTTAATTAGAGGTATTGGATGCCCATAAGGATCACCTCTTTTGTGTGTAATAAACCTTAGTTTCTCGTTTTAGTGTGGATAAGGAATTGGTACCCCTTATTCATACTTAGGAGCACGTTAGAATCCTTTAGCTTTGCTTTAAATTTCTTTATTTGCTTTCAACGTTTTAGAAAGTGTTAGAGTTCCAAAGACTCTTAACACTTTAGGAGAAAACAAAAAAGAGAGGATTGTTTTGCATATTAGTTCCCTAGGCCTTACACTTTGACATGTTTTCACACACTTCTAGGAGTGTTAGGAGTAGTAATGAAACTAGGGAAAATAAAGGAGAAGAATGTGAGAATAGAATAAAAGAAAAGAATGAGAAGAGTGATAAACCAACCTTGCCCACATATCCATACTCTATTGATTGGAAAATAGTAGAAAAGCAACATAGGGAATTTTGGAAAAATGAGAGAAAACAAAGAGAGATGAGGAAAAGAGAACAAGAGGAACTAGATAGAGAGGAGAGAAGAGAGAAAGAACAAAAAGAAAAGAAGAGACAAGAAAGAAAAGAAAGAAGATAAAAAGAGAGACAAATAGAGAGTAGGGAAAATGAAAAGAAAGAAAGAGAAGCAAGAGGAAAAGAAAGAGAAGAGAGAAGAGAAAAAGAGAAAAGAGAAAAAGAAAGAGAAAAAGAAGAAAACAAAACAAAAGAGTTAGAGAGAAAAGAGAGAAGAGAAAGGAGAGAAAAAGAGAAGAAAGAATTGGAAAAGAGAGAAAAGGAACAAAATAAGTTAGAAAGAAGGGAAGAAATGAAGATACAAAAAGAGAGAGATGCCTATAAGAGCTCTTGTGGTAACATTTACACACATTATAGAGACTTAGAGGAGCCTAAAATAATTCATGACATTCATGCTTCTTCTAGTAAGAAGGAAAACCCTAAGAGGCATCCTAAGAAAAAGACAAACCCTTCTATAATTAAACCCAAAAGAGAGTCATCCAAAAGAAAGCATATTGAGAGAAAACCCTTGAGTATGAGTGACACCCCTACCACTAGTTCGAGCACTCGTTTTCAAAGTCCTAAATGTTTTAAGTGTTTAGAAAAAGGGCATATTGCTTTGTTTTGCCCCAAAAGAAAAAGGACTTTAAAGGGAACATCAAATGAAAAGGGTATTCATTCATGTGATGATCTCTTCAAAGTGAGACAACTTCTTGGAAGCCATCCTTGTAAGGAAACCCAAACACAAAGAGAGAATGTTTTTCAAACAAGATGCAAAATTTTGGGCAAAACTTGTTCTCTTATTGTGGATGGTGGATCATGTTGTAATTTTTGTAGCACGAGGGTGGTGGAAAAGCTATCACTTGCTACTACTCCTCATCCTTCACCTTATTCTTTGCATGGACTTAATTATGAAGATGGTGTAGTAGTAAGAGAGCAAGTGGAGATTAGCTTCTTCATAGGGAAGTATCACGACAAAGTGTTATGTGATGTAGTCCCTATGGAAGCTAGTCACATATTGCTGGGAAGGCCATGGCAACGTGATAAGGAAACTTTGCACAATGGCCTCACTAATAAAATCACTCTCTCTCATAAAGGGAAAAAGATCACCTTACTTCCTCTTACCGCTACCGAGGTTATGGAGGATAGAAGGATCATGAAGCTTAAGAGAGAAAGGGATAAAAATGAAAATAAGGTTGTTGGTAGGAAGACCGAGTCTAAGGAAGATCTGCCTTTGCCTTCAAAGGAGGTTCTCTACATAGAAAAATTTTCCTGCCAACTCTTACAAAAAGAACAAGTTGAATTTGAGGATGTGCCTATATCTTTTGAGCACCTTGATCCACACCCTCAAATCCAACTTGATGAGTGCTCCATTCCATTTAGACTAGTTTCGCCAACTATTTCAAAACCTTTTAGGCTAGTATCTAGTGCAATTGGAGGAGGATAGGGAGCTGTTGTGTGGAGGCACATGCACACTAAAATATTTTGAAACTTTAGTGCCAACCTCCACTACCCCATTCTTAAAAGGCCTCATTATAGACCTCTCACTTCCCCCAAAATCACTTGTCTACATATACTTACTGTTTTCCTTATTTTCTTGCAGACTTTGAAAAAGCGGAAGAAAGACCTTAGGATTTGAGGTCAAATCCTCTCGAAGGGGGAGGAGATGATGCAATCTCACCTAGCATGCATCATGGCTAGGAGGACTCAAGGAAGGCATGGCATGGACAAAAGCTCATTGAAGATTCAAAGCCATAGTCTTCGTTATTTTTAGCTTGTAAATATTTTATTTTAATTAGATAAATAGGAAAGTATTTTTAATTCCCTTAAGGCCATGTATTTCCGGCCATCTTAGTTTATAAGGTATAGGTGTCTTTAGTTAAAAAGGAGGAGTAAGCTTATAATGGGTGTATAAGTTAAGACATGATTTTGGGCTAGCCCATTCACATTAAGATATGGTAATTGCACCCATAGGGGGTGAACTTAGGTGCCTCACTTAAGGCCTAAGACTTGGGTTAATTAGTTTTAATCCTAATTAAGCCCAAGTCCCACATTGCCTAGAAAAGTGTGCCCAAGCTCTCCAATTGGGCTATATATACTCATTCCCCCTCATTGTAAAATTTCACCCTTGAAGTTGAATGAAAATAGTCTCTTTGTGAGCACATTCTTAGTAAAAGGTCTTGAGGATCCTCTCTCTTGAGAAACCTCTTCCTAGTTGGTTTTTATCAAGGGTTCCTTCCCTTGTGGCAAACCTAAACACTTTGGCTTATCTCTCTTTGAGAGTGGCGCCCCACCTCCATTTTCTTTCCCCTCCATCATCCATTTCACGGTGCTTGGAACCTCAAGGAAAAAGATCAAGGGAGGCATGCATCACTACCTTGTCTGGGCTATTTGATTAGGAGTGTATGTTAATTTGCTTGATTGTTAGCGATGCCACCTTGCGCAGACTGTTTGTTTGAAGGGTAACTTTGTTTGCTCAATTGTTGGAGGTACTGTCTTGCCCAAATTTTTTGACCAGGAGGGTACCTTACATCACTGGATTGTTGGACGTATTGCCTTGCCCAACTGTTTGACTAGGAGGGTTGTACCTTAGTTCACTTAATTGTTGGAGGTACTGCCTAGTTGGGGAAGGTACCTTAGTTCGCTTGATTGTTGGAGGTTCTACCTTGCCCAAGTTGTTTGTCCTGAATTTGTTCGCTCAAATGTCGGAGATATTTCATTGCCCAAACTGTTTGACCAAGAGGGTACCTTATTTTGCTTGATTGTTGGAGGTACTGCCTTGCCTGGGCTATTTGACCGAGAGGTACCTTAGTTCGTTTGATTGTCGGAAGTACTTCTTTACTCGAGCTGTTTGATCGGGAAGGAACCTTAGTTCGCTTGATTGTTGGAGGTACTGCCTTGCCTAAGCTATTTGTTTGAGAGGGTACCTTTGTTCACTCAATTGTTTGAGGTATTGCCTTGCCTAGGCTGTTTGATCGGGAGGGTACCTTAGTTTACTTAATTGTTAGAGGTATTATCTTGCCTGTGCTGTTTGACCGGGTAGGTACCTTAGTTCGCTTGATTGTTGGAGGTATTGCCTTGCCCAGACTGTTTGATCAGGTGGGTACCTTTATGTGCTTGATTATTTGAGGTATTGCCTTACCCGGCTATTTGACGGGAGGGTACTTTAATTCACTTGATTGTTGGAGGTATTGCCTTGTTTTGGACCTATAATTGTGGTAGCAGAAATAATTGATTACCCTATAAATGGTAATAAGGAAAAATAATATTTGGTTAAAGAGATAATGAGAAAATATATTATTTAAATTTATATGGTAATAAAGGCTAAGTAATAAATGTGGTTAATTTTGTCCTGGGTATAAAGTAGATTGTCATTTCCTCTACTGGCTAATTGATTGCCTGTAATAAGAGACCATAATTGTGGTAGCAGAAATAATTGATTGTTTGGATATAAAGAAGATTTTCATTCCTCCCGTTGGCTAATTGATTGCCTGTAATAAGAGTCCATAATTATGGTAGCAGAAATATTGATTGTCTAGATATAAAGTAGATTGTCATTCCCTTCGTTGGCTAATTGATTTCCTATAATAAGACTGTAATTATAGTAGTAGAAATAATTGATTTTCCTATAAAAGGTCATAAAGAAAGATAATATTTGGTTTAAGAGATAATGAGAAAATATAATATTTAGACTTATATATGGTAATAAGGGCTAAGTAATAAATGTCACTAATTCTATCCTTAATGTAATTAGTCGCGCTCAATGTCAATCTTTTGTGATTCCAACACTAAGTTTGGGCTTTGCATGGGACGCATCCGACCTTATGGAGTTGTGTTGAACTACTAGAGTGCCGAGTTAGTTAGTGCATAATGGTTTGTTGTTCGTTGTTTCTTAGCGAGTTGTTGTACAGTTGTTTCGACAAGTTTCTTCATTGTGTGGGTCGAACATTGATAGTTCACCTTTCATGTTTGCCTTATGGATAAGTTCCTCCAAAATGACACCTACTCCCTGGCCACTCCTCGGGTTGGCTCTTCACGCAGTATGTCATGTAAAGTTCCGGTGCTGCTCTTTGTTTAAACCATCGTTTCACTATCTACTCAATCTTATCTTTGAGGCCGAAGGGTATTATTTACTTAGTCCCACGATGGGTGCCAAACTATTCCTACAAAAATTGGTAGAGTATTTACTATCTAAATATGTCTTTTTTGTTGGCTTCTGATCCTGGCAAAAGTCTAAGTTGGCAGGTCTGGTGGGCACAGGTGGGTACCTATAATGACACTCTGACGTTCAAGTTAGTGTGAGCTCAACTTTAATGCAACTCAAAGATATTGTCATGTGTCAGTGAGAATAGTACATAATGATGAATGTTCAAACCTATACACGTGCTCTATTATTTATAGAGCGTTACCTTTCTAGGTTTGGGCCCTTTGAATAATGATTTGAATCTATATTGACCTAAAAACGATAATTAGGAATAATATATAATAGATAATTATGTTTTATCATTTATCTGCCTAGGTAATTTAGGCATAATAGATAATTAGGTTTTATCATTTATATCCCTGGATAATTTAGGGATAATAGAGATAGATCATAGATAATTAAGTTTTATCATTTATCTCCCTAGAGTAATTTAGTCTTTTCGAATAGTATGACATAGTATAGTGGCTCCCTTTCTACTAAGTAGGATATAGGGCCAGTTATTTTTGGCACCGGATACCGATCTGACTCTTATAATTAATCCAACCTTATTGATAGATACGACCTAAGGTTCCCTTCCTGTACAGAACCTTTCTTTTTCTTTTCTTGCCTATATGATTCTAGTAATTTATTCTTTAACTTGTTTTTATCTTTTATATGACTCCAATTTTTCCATATTTGGAGTATGTCTCATAAAAGTATTTTTACTTGTTATTCAAGACTTAGCCAGATACTTCTCATAATGTCATCTTTAAAAAAGAACAAATTGTAATTATGAAACTTTGATTCTTTTATTATTTTATGGTAAACCAGCCTACATAAAAAGAAAGTGAGAATGAATGTATCAGGTAAATTTAGCATAATATATTTATCATAAAAATAGAAACCTGCATGTCAATACATGATGGTTTGAAATAATACACAATAAATATGGAAATAATTACCACAATTGTATATATAAATATTATTATTTTGACAAAATCATGTGAAGAATGCATGGTTGAAGAAAGAGAAAACAATCGTTAGTAACATGAATGAGTAAAACTGAGTGATCTTCGCCTATAAGTATAATAGGCATTAGTTTCTAATACATTGAAACTTGGTATTAGTTATCATTCTATCTTTAAAATATTTATTTTATAGCTATATATCCATTTAAGGACCCCATTACAAATATGAAGTAGATCCAAAACGTAGACATAAAAAAAGATTCTGTTGTACATTCAAACTAGTTACAACGGATCACTTATATATTGCCTATCTCAAACTTCATTGAAGTTTGTATATAATATATAAAAAAAAAAGGAGAATGCTAAATTACCCGAATAATAAATTAAACAAACAAAAGGTATATACAATTGAAATAAATATTGTTTAATATAATCAAAACAAAATTTACAATCATTAATGTCTACCTCTATAAAAAATAAAAAAGAAAAAAACCAAAAACAATAAACAAAGAAAAAGTGAAGTAAATAAAGAAAACATCATTAGTTTTATGTATTTGATGACGTTAGACTTGACTATTGGAATATTTCTGGTAAAATCGTTATTTGTTATGATTTAGATTATGACAATATAATAATTTTAAAACTTTATGTGGGATCGCTATCTAGGTTCATTTTGGGTAAACATGAAAAAGAAAAAAAAACTAATGTTAAAAAATTGTTTCTGAAATAAAATTTAATTTGAATTTTGGAGTTAATTACACGTAGATCATGTGATAATAACCTATAAACTTTTGCTAAAATGATAACCTATATATAAATATAAAAATAATATATTTTTAAAAATATAATTTATCCCACTAAAATAAATAAATTTGAATGGATTGTAAAATATATTTGGAAGGAGAAAACTTATGAAGATTAATTTAGAGTCATTCAAATTATCAACTTTATATATACAGAGAAATTAATTAATATAAATTGTGTGTAAAGATTTTAAAACTGACACTCAATCACAATCTTTCATTCATGGTAAATTTGTTAACTTTATTCATTAATACTTTAAAAGTCACATAAATGAAAAGTCATGACTAAATGCTAGTATAAAAATCTTTTACACTGATAATGTATACTAATTAAACTTATTTATATATATATATATCTTTGATGAAATGAGAAAAATCAATGATTACAAAAACTTATTTATTTATTATTATTTTAATTAAATTTAGCGTAATCAGAATATCATTTTTTAATGATAATCAAAATAGAGTGTATAACATTAAAAATATTATTTATAAGGCCTTGTGCATGCCTCAATTAATGAATCTGTATTTTACTTATATATTTCTTAATGAGATAATCATTATAATAAAAATATATATTTAAGAAATTTTGGATTATCAAAGTTATGACAACTAAAATTAAAATTAAACAAATGGGATTGATAAGTTATCACGTTTGAATTAACATTGTTTTTTTTGTTTCGAATTTGGTAAAACTTGTGATCTCTCAAGTCTTAGGCATCGGGGTTTCGTGGCGATAGGTACATACATGCAAAAGAGACTTCAACACCTAAGTCAATGTCGAAATAAGAGAGAGGGTGATTAAGAGTGAACAAAATTAGATACCTAGAGACGGGTTTAACTATCCTTTTATACTTGCCTTTATAGGGATTTCGTCCTAGTTACCTTTTTTAGGAGGATGAGCCTTCAAGTATGGGCTTGCACCAAGGTGGTTGTGGTGCTGAGATGGGTGCTTTGGGCACCGAGTATGTTGGATGTCGAGGTTAGTGAGGGACAACTGGTACACATGCCCCCCTAGCGTCGAGGTTGACTAATGAGTAAATTTTCTATTATACTCCTGGCAAGTGCACCAGTTGTATGTAGTATCTGATAAATATCAAGTCAATCCCACAAGAAAGATTGATACTCTAAGAATCTCAATAATATTTACTTGTAAAAATGTCAAAATTGCTTTGAAAATAATTTTAGATTAACCAAAAGTAAAGTGCATAAATATTAAAATAAGATTTATACGATGAGAAGCTTGGTAGGGTTCCGTTTTAACTATATCATCCTTCTAATGCATATATAGCTCACAAATCATGTTTATCACTCATGTTCCCATCACCCATAAAAGTACCTTTAACCTCAACTAAGGGACTACATTATTTGAGTATTAGACTATCAACCTCTCGCATAATTTAAAGTCAAATAACTTGCCTTAAGAACAAGAGCTTAAGATGACCAATGAGTTTTACTCTCTCGAGCAATAAACCCCATTAGGAGCTCTTCTCATTTACAAGTTAAAATCCTCTCTCGAACTCATTTAACAAGTTAAATTCACAATAGATATAAAATCAAAGTATAAAGTAAACAAGAACTCTAACAATGATAAAAAAACATTATATTGATAACATTAAAATATACAATAAAGTCCAATCATAGTTACAAACAAAAGCCTAACCACAAAATCTAGCCTTCAATTGAGGTCGAGAGCATTATTGATGGATCAAGACTACAAAATACGGCAGAAATGAGGTAGTAAGAGGGTAGAAAATGAGCTGGAGGCATGCCCTAGGTTAGCTAATGCATACTCCTCATATCCTCTCACAAAATGCGCAATTTTCTTTAAAAATGGGTTCTTTTTTAGCACAAGTTGGGTGCCCATGTCATCAGCGTTGGGCAACCATTAGCGAAAAATACACCCGTTTGGGTTTATGGGCGTTACGTAGCCATTCCATCGTCGTTCGGTGCTGGCGAGAGCTGGGCGGTCACTCCCTGACCGCTGGGTGTCGACGTCAGATCCCACATAAATCCTCAATTTAGCATCTGAACATTGCTACAATACCAATTAAGCTTCAGTTCATCTAACACTTTTTTTAACCTTCTTCAAAACTTGACTCAAAAAATTGAAAACAGGAAAATAAAAGTAAAATATGCACAAAGAAGAGTTCAAGGATGAGGTGGCTCAACTTGAAGGAGAGGTGATTCGGCTAAATGAGGGGGTGATGATGAGGTACATGGCTTGTTTGTGTACGCCTAAAAGGAAGGCTTTCAAAGGGCCTAAATTGATGTATCCTTCCATGGATGCATGTCACCTTTGAAGCATCTTCCTTAAAGGTCTAAGAATAAGCGAATGGTGGAGTAAGATTTAAGGTGAGAATGATGGCACCACAAAGAATTGATAAGCCAAGGATGGAGGTACTTGCCACAAGGGAAGGATCCCTTGATAAAAGTACTAGATGCTCTCAAAATTTAGAGAAGAAAAGATACTCAAGATGAAGCAAATGCTCTCAAATTTCATAAACTCAAGTGTCAAGATTACAAGGAGGTTGTGAGCTCTATTTATAGGATGAAAGGGTGTTTCGACCGTGAGAATAGATGAAAAAAAATGAGGAAGATCAAATTTGAATTAATGAGCACATGCTTCTAAAATCATGGATCTTAGATCTAAATAAGTGTCATGTAGGATGTCATGTGGTATTAATTCAAAAATGGTGCCTTTAGGAGGGAACAAGGGTCCCATCTTGTCTCCTTAATACTTCATCTGCTAATTAACTGGGTTTTAATTAGTAGATAAGGGGTATGGTTAATAAAACAACTCAACATCACCTCTAATAAGCCTAGTTAGCTAATACACTCCACAAAAAGACTAGGCATACCTCTTAAGCCCTTAAAGTTCGAAAAATAAAGGTTAAATACAAGGCCAAGGAAAAATAACATCGACCACTCCACTTAGGAAAAAATACAAAACAAATACAAGGCAAAATAAAACATACATGAGGACTAAGACATAATATCTATGCTCATGAGAAGGGAAGGTCTTCATCCATGGTGCAACCTTGAAGGTGCTCATCTATGGATCCTTTTCATGTTTCTTCAATCCTTGAGAAATGGAGGTGAAGAGATGAGGAAATGGTGGTGGATGACGCCACTTTTATAGAAGATAAGCCATTAGAGAGAAGGAACCTTTGATAAAAGCTTATGATGAACTCTTTTCTAGGGAGAGAGAATTCGGAACACTCAAGAGAGAAAGTCTCAAACTCACAAAGTTTATTTCAAAGTCAAATGTTCTACTGTTACAAGAGGGGTGAGGTTGTATTTATAGAGTTAGGAAGTGATTAGGAGTCTAGACACTTTAATTAGGGGTTTAGCGTCTTAAGTATATGTTAATTATGCTAAGAAACATTAGGACATATGTTAGGAGAGGTAGACAATCAAACCGAGCCCTAATAAAGTAGATCTTGTTCCCTCAAGTGAAACCTAGATCCTAAAATAGTGGATCTAGTTTCCCATGTGACAACTAGATCCTAAAATTATGGATCTAGTTCCCCTATGTGCCAACTAGATCCTAAATTTTTGGATCTTAGTCTCCCATGTGCCATATGGATGTGAATTAAGCGACAAGAAGGGTCCACACGACATCTAGTTGGTTAGGGGGATTTTAAGAAGGAAATTTGGGGTGCTATTTAGTAAACTACAAGCCCAAACCTTCTAAAAATCCCACCTAAACAACTCACTCTCTAAATATACTAATTACACCTCTATTAACAAAATAAAAGAATTTATAAGCCAAATTAAACTCGGCCAATCAACAAAATTAAACCTAAAAAGAAAACTATGTACTATACAATTTATACACATGAACTAGGCTTCATCTTGATGACAAAAAGAAGGTGCGGTCTCTTTTCTTCTTCCCTAGCCAAGTCTTCTTCTATCCTCCTAGCCATGACCCTTGTGATAGGACCATTGCTAAGGAGAATTGCACCACTCTATCAACCCTAACCATATCCTCCTAGCCATGGCCTTAGGGATTGGGCCCTTGCTGGGAGGAATGCATCATTGGTTCTAGTTAAGGTGTTGGTTCTTGAAGTCAACATGTCCAATTTGACGTTGTAACTTTGATGAAGGAGGGGCATGTTATGCTTGAGGAAGGGGAGTCTAGTAACGCCGAAGAGACAAGGGAAGATTATGGGTGAGGAAGAGGAATCAAGGACACTAAGGAGATTGGGTGTAGGCTGTGCAAGAGGTTGAGGTTACTCATGTTGAAGAAGTGGTTGGGGGTGTTGAAGTTAAAGGAAATGTTGTTGATGCCTAGATGGTGCACCTCATTTTGTTGTCTGATTGTGTTGTTTTAATCTTTTTATATGATGTGCTTGCAATGACACTTGAATAATGATTGTGCTTGGTTATGCTTTATTGAATACATCCCTTGTCTTTGTTGATGTCTTTGCATTTTCCTGTATGTGGTTTATCCTTAAAAAAGTGTTGGGTGCCTGTTTTACTGTCATGTTTATGTGTGTGAGAATGCAGAGTGTTGAGATAGGCAAAAAATGTCTTATAAGACAGTATGCCGAGAGGAAAAAAGTTCTCTTCAGACAAAGTGCCAAGGTAGGCAAGGAGGTCTCATCAGACAAATTGTTGAGAAGCAGAATGTCTCGTTAGACATAGTGTTGAGATTAGCAAGGAGTCTTTCGTTATACTGAATGTATCGCTAGTCAGAGTGTGCTGAGTTGGTTAGTATGAACATTGTGTTAGAGACATAAGGAAAAGAGGAAACAAAGTAATTGTATAAATCGAAAACCCAATGCTATTTTATTAATCAGTGTTTACATGTAGGCGTGCCTCATTAAAACCTCATCGGTCGAAACCTATATTTTTTTCTCTTTGAGAAAAAGACCAAGGTAGGAAAAAGAGTACATCACCTGTTTCCCCCTTACTATAATAAATCTTAAGGTAGGTGGCATTCCAAGTCCTTAGTACGGGTTCTCCTTGTAATGCTTGAAGTTGGTTTACCCCATTGTGGAGGACTTTAGTTACTCAAAATGGTTCTTTCTAGGCGGGGGTGAGTTTACCCATTTATGGGTCTATTCCAATGTCTCATCTCCATCTTCAAATGAAGTCATCCTTTTGGAAGGTGTGTCCATGTACCTTTGTGTTGTGTTTCTTTGTTACTCTGCCCTTGCATGCTGCTTCTTTGATGTTTTCCATTCCTCATACTTTATCTATTAGGTCCACCTTGGTTCCAATGACGGCTGAGTTGGTATTGGGATTGTAAGAGGCTCGCTGAAGTGATGGTTCATTGAGTTCTAATGGAATCATGGCTCCCATTCCATAGGTAAGTCAAAAAAGGGTTTCACCCATCATCATCTAAGGACGACAGTAGTACCCCAAAGGATGTTGGGTGGCTCTTGACCCATGACTTCTTTTTCTGTCTTAGTCGTTTCTGAGTTCATTAAGAATTAGTTTGTTGGCAGTCTCGGCTTGCCCGTTGGTTTTAGGTGTTCGATTGAGGACACTAATTTGATGAATGTCGAGGTTCTAGAGAAACTTTTTCAATGAGCTGCTATAAATTGCTTGTCGTTATCGGTGATGATGGATTGTGAGAGGCGAATCGACACATGATTGCCTGCCAAGTGGACTTCTAGACCTGTTGGGCTATGATTTTGCCAATGGAAGCTTCTTCGATCCACTTAATGAAGTAATCTATTACAACTATGAGGAACTTAACTTGTCTTTTCAAAAGGGGAAAGGGATCGAAAATGTCCATTCCCTAGGTGAAGAAAGGTCATGGATTTCATTCAACACATAATCGGCTTGCTCTTTGCCAAGACACTTAAGTAATGGGCAATGAAGGCTTCTTCTGTAGTGTTCATCACCTACCATGACGAAGGTTGATGCTCAACATTTCACTTTCCATGCCTCCTTGTGGTCGTCTGGTAGTGATTTTTTCGTGTGGTAAATCATTAGTGGGGTTCTCTAGTCTAGGAACAATGCTAGTATTCATGACGAGGGAAACTTGTATTCTTGTTGTGGCTAGTCTTTCCTGTATGATGGTGTGTGGTGCTATGTGGATGGTGGTGGCCAACTTAAAGAGGACATCGATTATGCTGTTATTCTCTCAGGAAATGTGTGTTACTTATACTTCATCAAATTGTTCTAGTATGCTACTTGTGACGAGTGGGTATCTCTATATCTAGTTTTCTTTGGCTTTCATGGTCTCGTTTACTTATCTTTCTATTAGCTTGGAGTCTGTTCTTCATTTAACTTTTTCACACTTACACGTCTCTCGCGAGCAGTCCTACTAGTACGGCTTGGTACTCAGCTTGGTTATTCGTCGTCTGGAAGTTGAACTCAAGAGCTTGCTAGATTTTGATGTTGTTAGGCCCTATGAAGATGATGTCGGTTTTCGCATCCCTTTGGGTGCGAAGACCCGTCTATATAAAGGGTTCACACTAGTGTTTTCCCTTTATTGTTTAGGAAAGCTTGGTTAGGAAATCTGCAAGGGCTTGGGCTTTTATAAGTGTTCATGGTTTGCATGTTAGCCTGAATTCTGAGAGTTCAGTGAACCATGCTACTACTCGTCTTGCCAAGTATGATCATTGTAGTATATGTTTGATAGGGCGGGTGGTTTTGATATTAATGGGATGACTTCGGAAATATGGCCAAAGTCAATAAGATGTATGGACGAGGCATAGGGCTAGTTCTTCGATAGTTTAATACTATGTTTTGGGAAGTTAGGATCCTGTTGGTGAAGTAAACTAGGGTCTAGACCTTGTTGTTTTATTGTACTAGAATCGAGCTGATGATGTGGTCAATAAGGGACATGTGTAGAAGTAACTCCTTCCCAGTGGTTGGCTTTGTAAGAGGGGTGGAGTCGAGATCAGGGTTTTGAGCTCAGTGAACATGTCCTTGACCTCATCTCCCCAGGTGAACTTGCCATATTAATTTCTTAGCAATTTGAATAGTAATCGAGCATTGTCGGCTAGCTCGTGGAGAAAGCAGGTTAGTCAGTCGGTTAGTTACTGAACTTCCTTGAGGGTTCTATGGCTGTGTATGTTTATGAGGGCAACACACTTGTCAGTATTAGCTTTGATGCAGTGTTAGGTGAGCATGAAACCAAGGAACTTGCCCTCCTTTACTCCAAATATGCATTTCTCTAGTTTGAGTCACATGTTGTGGTGCCTGACTCTGTTAAAGATCAAGGCAAGGTCTTGAGCATGCTCTTCGAGGGTGCGTGATTTGTTGACTATCTATTGGTAAGTGGCTCCTATGTTTTTTAGTCTAAATGGCATTACTTGTTAGCAGTAGTTGGTTTTGTTAGTGCAGAACACGATCTTTTCTTGGTAGGTTGTACATGGAGGACTCGTCTAGGAAGTTGACACCCTACAAGATTTTTCTAAACTATGACACCTCGTCACTCACAATGCTTGACTTGCAACACCCCGTTGCAAGATTTCCCAACAATCTCAAGAATACCTCAAGAAGGGTGTAGAACAATATCACCTGAAATGAAGAATATCCAAACAGAAAGATCAAAACTCAATAGAGTCTTTTCCTTGAATCTTGAAATTGAAACACCTTTAAACCATAAAAAATAGGTATGAATCTTGGAGAGAATTCTATAAATCGTACAAGAGAAGCAAACACTTAATGGATCTTTCAAAAGTTGTTGAAATCAGTTTTCAAAATGCTTTTATATCAGTTTTGATGCAAGGTAATCGATTACCCACTTGATTACCTGATATCCAAAGTGCTTATTCTCTAAAATAATCAATTACTACTTTCAGGTAATCGATAACCACAGAGAGCAACAATTCCAAAACTTAAAACTATTAAAGGGTAATCGATTACATTTTAAGTAATCAATTACCTTGCCCAAAATTCCGCTTTTGAAGATTTTCTTGCACAACTCAACCTATATAATCTATCGAAAACCATCCCAAACACATTATCAAAGCCATATAAATACATAATACAAGTACCACACCTAGAAACGTGTTTGGTACCATAAAATTGATTTAAGAGCAAAAAAAAAGAGAGAAAAAGCAAAACCAAAACTTCAAAGTGTCTTATACTTATGCTTCAAAGCCTTTGGTTCCAACAAAACTTTCTGGAATTGGTTTGCAGAAGAAGTTTTTAAAGACGACACTGCTTTTGAGACATTAAAATGGCTAGCACATGGTCCTAACTTTGATGTCATTTAATGGAGTGATTATGATATTAATAACTTTTCCTTTTACACAAAGTCACAACATGATAAAAGTATGGTGCAAAACAGTGGTGTTATGGTCATGGATGAGGCATTTGTGTGTTACTATGGTGTCATTGAAGATATTTGGGAGATTGACTACACAAAATTTAGAGTGCCTATTTTCAAATGTGAATGGATAGACAATAAAATTGGTGTAAAAAATTATGAATTGGGATTTACATTGGTAAGGCTTGATAAGGTAGGGTATAAGGGAGATCCTTTCACCATGACATTCCAAGCAAAACAAGTATTTTATGCAAATGATCTTTCCAACCAAAGGTGGTAAATGATTCTCCAAGGAAGAAACATGAATGGAAGTGATGAAAATGAATATTCACCTCTTGATGTTTTTTAGACTCCCATTCTCTCATACAAAATCCTACTTTCATTGATAAAGTTGAAGATGATGTTTATCCCATTCGAGATGATCATGATGAAGGAATATGAGAGAACATTCGTGTTGACAAGGTTATGTTATTTTCTAGATGTTTATGTTGTTGTTGATATAAAAAAAAAGCCTACTTTCTTGCTTTATATTTCATGATTTTATGTTCTTGCTGATATTTTTTATAAAATTATTATGTTAATTATTTATTCATAATCTACATGAGATATTAACCTTAGTTTGATTATCTGTCATAATAGACACATGGATAATTCATTAGGAATCCCTTATTCACGAGGTGGGTTAGATTCTTAGTCTACAAAGACAAAAGGTAGAGGTACACGATCAACTAAGTTAAGTCTTAAACGTGTTGCCGGTGAAAAGTTACCAGTTGAATTTAATCAATTGGGCAATGTTTTTTATCCAAACAAAATAGAATTTAATACTTTTGTTGGTGTCATTGCCCGAAATAAGGCTAGTATTATTCATGAGACTAGGGAAGATGTAGAGGAGCGTAGGAACAATTTGATTCAGCAAACTATCATGGTACCTCAAGTTCACCATTTATGCATCTATAATTTTATTTAATCCAAAAATTATGAATAATAACTCATCCTCTTTTTTTCCTTACAACTCACTTGTGATGTTTCGAATTTTGAGTTGATTAGGAAGAAATATATTTTATATGTTGGAGAACGTTGGAAAGCATTTAAGACAAAACTCAGTAGTGCCTATATATATGAGACTCTGAAAGAAAAATCTCATTGTGATGTCTATCATTTTATTAAACCGGAAGAGTGTGAGAAGTTTGTTGAGATCCGAACGACCCCTTCCTTTGAGGTTAGTAACTTATATTTATATTTTTCAACTTTGCCAATTTTATTAGTAAGTTAATTAGTGAAAGCCTTATTATTTGTAATAGGAGAAAAGAAAAAAAGCACAAAAGGTTCAAGCCCATAATCTCTACCCTCATATATTGTCTCGTGAGGCTATGATTTATTTGAGAAGAAGATTATGGAAACAAAGATGAAAGCACTTGAAAAAGCTTCTCAATCCGATCCCACATTGATTATTGATTCTTCATCTCCATTCAAATGCCATGAGAAATGGAAGAGAGCTAAACAAACAAAATTTGGAGACTATATTATGATGACACACACATTATTGGTGAAAGAATTGTAAGTTAATATTCAATTCAAAATGTAACAAATTAATCAATTAATGTAATTAATTTTTTAATGAATTACATGTTATAGGATTCTCTCATTGAACAAAGTACATAAGGATTATTTGTTTCCCAAGGACGTCAAGATATCTTGGCTACTGCAAGTGGGAAACCATAGCACCTTGGTTGTGTTTGTGGTGTTGGTTAAGGCATGGGAATTAGGCAGTACTTTGGACCACCTATCGATCATAGTTCCTCCTCAACAATTAGCATCGAACACTTAGAGCTGCTTACATAATAGATACGTGAGCAAGTCACTAAACAAATCCAAGAAGAGGTTACTCAACAGGTCACTCAACAAGTGACTCAACAAATGACTAAGCAAGTCAAACATCAATTCCAACAATAAATGTCATGTTTAGGCCTTCCGCAACAAATAAAGGAGGTGGTACAATAACCAATAATACCTCATTGAGCACAAAAGGAAGTTGTACAACTCCTGATGCTCTTAATCCATCAAGGAAGAAACTGATGACATTGATCTCCAAGATCAATGTGAGTTATATGATGATGTTGATCAAACTCATTTAGTGGAAATTGGGAAAGTATACAGTTTAGGGCCAAGCATACACCACAAGAAAATAGAGAATGATGATGTGAGGATGATGGTTATAGAGGTTAAAGATGCAAATAATCTAGTTCCTTTTCCTGCAGATGAGGTTCAAACAGTGACACAGGCCCCCAATAATTTCATTTAGTGGCCAAGAAGACTTGTAAAGTTTATCTTAACTAAGGTATTCATAATTAATTATCCAATTATGTCTCTCTTTTTATAGTTACATAGACTTAATATTTTAAATTTTTTTATGTAGGCTGTCAAAGGATGTAGCAAAGATGTTTCCCATAAAAGGTTGAAACTTGAGTTTGATCCCCTTGAACGTCTATTTAATGTAGCTAGTAGAGTTAAAGATCCTACACAACTACCTTGGGATCCTATTGTATTAGGAAGACCTTCTCACATACCATTTTATATTGATCAGAGGGATATCTTAGAAGTATATATGGGTAAGAAAATGCTCAACATCTTAGTTATATAAATGGTTGATGAAAGTATATATATTCAAATTTTAATATGTTAATTAAATATATATTACTTCAATATCTTAGGTATCTACATCACTTGTGTACTAATATAAAGAATGCACATGATATTTATGAATTCATGAACGCACAATCCATTCAAAAGGTTGAAAATAAGATAGAAGATATTCATAGTTATTTGCAAAATAGGCTACATGAAGAAAAAAAATGTTACTTTAGCACTCTACTTGCATTTGTAAGTTCTAGTTTAAAACTTATTTAAAATTATATGTTATAAAGTCACATATTGTTTTTGTAATATAGGAGTCGTTGACAATTATTGATTATTTGTCCTAAAGAAAATATTGTGTCGTTGTTGGGCTCTTTAACAAAGAAAGACATCAACTGATAAATAAAAAACACAATTGAATTGTAAGCTTTTAATTATGAAACATTTGTTTCCCAATATTTTGTAACTAGAATAAAACTTATATTACAAATGACATGATTTTTCTTATTATGTTAGAGTTATGGATGAATATCAAAGATTGGTGGATTTATAGTCAGAAATTAGAAAAAAGCCTTATGGATTATTTATCTATTTGAATTTAAAATACTTGAATAGTTACTAATTATATTTGGATTTTATATTCATTTGTAGTATGAAACACAATATGGGGATTATGAGTGTAGTTATTATATCATGCATCACATGCTCATGATTGTCACAACTAATATTGTTGGTTCATGGAAATATGTAATACAATTTTCGTAAACTTACATTAATTATGTCTCATTTTTTAGTAGTGTTTTTAATTAGTTCCTAAACTAATATTTCATCATTTTTTTAAAAATTGTAGATCTTTTACAATCAAGGACATTTAATGCCTATGAAGGATATTACAAATATTTAAAAATATTGGACAAATTATTTTTTGGAAACAACCGACTTGTAAACTTTTTTGTTTAATGTAATATTGTAAAAAAATTTATTAATGTGAATGAGTAATTGATTATTACTATGAATATTTCTGTTGTGAATTTTCTGACTGATTATTACAAGGGGGGAATATACAAAAGAAAAAAAATATATTAAAAAATTAATTTTGAGATCGGTTATTCTTAAAAGTGTAACTTTTAAGACAAATTGCTACATTGAAGGTTTTCTTGAAAGATCAAACTTTTAAGAACCGATAGAGACATAATGATTCTTAAAAGTTACGACTTTTAATATCTCCTAAATATATAACTGTCATACAATTATTCTTAAAAGTCTATTTTAACCTGTTTTAAAAATCATATTTTTAGTAGTAAATAACTACTAGATAGACACCTATTTATTATATACAATACACCATAATATTATTAAAAAGAAAAATAAATACAAAGAAACATATTTTATTTTATTGAATATAATTTCATGCATGTTTTGTTAGTGTAAAGTATATTTACACTATTATTAATAAAAATCATATTTAATATAATTTTTATGAAAATTCTTGTAAAAGTCAATAAATTAAAATTACCATAGACAATATAAAAGTTATTGAATTACACTGTACAAATTATTAATTAAAAAGAAATGAATTTATAATTAGTCCTTCCATATGAACAATGAAACCCTAAAAAAACTTTGAAAAGGACAATCGAACACAGAAAGAAGCAGACCCTGGCTATGTATTCCTTTATAACAACGAGTGACTGTACGTTACGTATAACATACGTAATCCGGTAAGTGCAAACATGTGGTAGATGGAAAGACAACAGTGCCCATTTCACCCTTCTATCAAAATCTACCCTAAAAGTTTTAACCTCTTTTGATTAAAAATTATAAAAGAAAAACATATGCTTTTTTTTAGATAGAAAAACATATGCTTTGTTCATAATGTTTATTATAGAAAACAAGGATGGTTGGCATACCTGACAATTAATAACAAGTAGCTAGCAACCTTGTTTATATAAACAAAGACCAAACCATATGCACGGCCACTTAACTTATTGCCCTTTATAGCATATTGGTTATTGATTTATTCATAATAGCTTTATCATTTTTAATTTTCTGGTGAATAACTTTTAACGTCATTTGATAAAAAAAATAAAAGAAATATATATTCTCATTCATAATGTTTATTATAATAAAAGGTAGATAACAATTATGGATGGCATACCTGATAATTAATTATATTTAAGGAGCAACATGGATTAAATAAAGTAATAAACAAACACCAAACCGCATAATAACATATGCAAGGGCTCTGAACTTATTGCTCTTTATGGTATACTCATCTCGTTATATTAGTCTATATGATGAGACAGAATCAGCTAAATTGAGGAAGGGACAACGTCCATAATAGTCCCTTCTATATGATGTATTAATTGATTTTTAATTAAATATACTTTTATTTAACCACCACAATATATAACTGTAATAGCGGTGGCTGATGTTTGTTAATTATCTTGACATTTATATTTACAGAAATTTAAATTATTAATTTTAGTTTAGAGTGTATGAAAGTACAAAGAGTGCACTCCACACAACAACAAAAAATTCATACAAGCGAAAACAAAAATAGATTGCACTTAATCAATACAGTTGAATTCTAATACTCATTTCGCATGAACTCGAGAGGTTAAAAAGTTCGTCTACTTTATTCCCACAAATTTAATTGGAAAACCTAGATAAATTCTTTGAATGTTACTCTCCGAAGATTAATATATTTTTGGCTCTCGTACTTGCCAATATATGGTATTTTCGTATATGGTTACAAGTTTTTATAAAGTTTAAAAGAACTTTTTTGTAAAGAGAAGTTTAAAAAAAAAATAACCGATTAATTATCATTTTATCACATCTCATTCACTTGCACATTAATTATCAGCTGTCTCACATAAGCAGATAACGTGTCATGCAAGCATCTCACACATAAGCAGATAATTAAAAATTAATTATCAGCTGTCTCACATACTAATGAAAATATTTTATCTATTGGATTAACGTAATTAAACGATGAATAATATTTTTAGGAATGATTTTGAATTTCTCTAGAGGACCTATAACATCACCCGTCAAAATATTGAATTGTCAAGTTAACAAAGTTTGCTTTTATATATATATATATATATTCACACACAAAGAAGAGAAGGAGAGAAGAAAAATTAAGTTGCTTCAAAATTAATATTTGATAGAGTTATTTTTTTTAATAATAGTAATTTTTTGTATCCTTTAAATTTTATTATTTGTTAAATTAAAAATTAATTACTATCAATAATTCATGTTTATAATTTTAAAACTATTTGATATTTCATTATATAAAATCAATTTAAAAGCACTAGAATGTTTGCATTTATTCTTTGAAAATGTTTGATTTTCTTAAAAAAATAATTTTCTGATTTTTTAATTGTTTTTAAGAAAACTTAACACAATGATTAAGTTGAAATGCAACATATCTCTTATTATTATTGTCGCTTAAAAGTTAACTTAATAGTAATTAATACAAGATAATACTAATAATTTGGTACTGAAAGTCCATTTTTAATCATCACAATGAATTGTAATTTTTTTTCTATTCTATCAATGTATGAAAAAAAACTGGTATACATTCATGGAACAATGTTTTCACTCTATTGGTTCCCACCAGATTTCATTATAACCCAAAAAATAAAGCACACGGTTCAGTTGGCTGTTGTCATATTAATAGTGATTTTGACGAAACATTTAATGTAATACGGGCTATGAGAGCTGTCCAGATGTCGACATACTGCATTTAGCACCCGTACTCTTGATATTAATAGTAACACAAATGACAATATTATATTCTTTTTATGCTTAATATATATACACTTCACTTTTATTTCATTAATAAGCATAATCACATCTATGAGATATTTGTTTTAGATTATAAGCTGTTTTTAAAAATAAATTGATTGGGAAAATTTAATTTAAATTTAGAACTTTTAAAAAAATGTTATTTCTAAGAATTCAAAATTTGTAATTTATGATTATTTGTACAGCTTGTTTTTTGTATCAACTTTTTTATACTTTTTTTACTCTATAAAATCTGATTTATTGTATAAGTCTAAGGTCACAAGTAAGATGTTAATCATATAAAAATTAAATCACGAGAAATAAAAACCTCCGGAATTAAAGTTTCTTTAAATTAAAATGAACTCAAATTTAATTTATATTAATCTTTTAAGAGAAAAGAGTATATGCCTATAAACATTAAAGGAAGAATTTACTATTTAATTTCAACAAAATACATACTAAATATTTAACTCTTAAGTTAATATGCCGTACATGACTACATGAATGACATTTAAAACAATGTAAGAAAACTAGTAGGCCGGTGCAATGCATTGGAAAATTATAATATTGCTCCTAAAAGTGGTATGTAAAATTTGAGAATATAGGTATTATAATATTTTAAATCATATATAATTAAGATGGTGTTAGTATAATGGGTTTAAACTTAAAAGGAGATCAGTGTAAAAAGAAAAAGAAAAAAGAAAATGAAGTGTAATTTAATAAAAATAAAAAAGATATAATTATAATTTGTTAAGAAAACTAGTTGGGATGAAAGACAGAAAGGCAAAGGACATATTGGGGTTGATATGAAACATTGAACTATATTTTGGTTGTCATAAAAGAGCTGACGTTGGGTTCTGACTTTTAGTTTTGTTAGGAGAAATGGTTAATCAGTAAGTACCATAGTGGATCCTTTTTAACAGGAAAAATCCTCCTCCTTCAGACATTTTCGTTGGTGCTATTTGTGGCCACAATGGCACGTAAAGTCTAACTATAATAGATTTCTCAATCTTTTTGATAGCTCACAATACATTGCAACGCACACCATTTGGATAACACTCCCTCCCTCCACAAAACTCTTGTTTCGATAATGCTTTGTATTTATATGTGTAAGAATAGTCATCAAATTAGTTCCTAATTTCAGCTGCATTTAAAGTAGAAATAAATAATATCATTTCAGCCCAATTTGAAACTAGGCCTAATGCATTTCTTTAGGACAAATTCAAGTTATGTTTAATATCATTTCAACCCAATTTAGTTTTCTAAATTCTTTTAAAACATAATTTTTTCAATAATTCTATATATTAAAAATTAGCATTTACTCAACAGTAGATGACATTTTGTATAATATGATGTTGTATTTATAATGTTATTAAACTTTATATCATAAATATTTTAATTCGAGTTTTTTATTTTTTATTTATCTATATACATAATGTTAATATATTGAGCTTTGATTGGGCTCTGTTTGAATTTAAATAAATAATTTAATAAAAATTTTAGACTGTGTAAAAATAAATAAATTCTCATTACTAATCTTTACGCTCTGTTTGGTAATTTGATGAAGAGACAGGACAGATGCTGACAAATGTTTTTAACCTTCGTTTGGTTGTGTGATTTTGTAGAAGTGATGATGTAGTTTTTAATGAAGTTACATGCTAGGACCACATGAAGAGAAGTGAGTGCTTGATCAGTTTTACAAGTTTGTCCTTCATTTCAAATAAGGACGCATGTAAAGTAGGGGCATGGATATATTTGTACGACTTGTTAAACCCTCTCTTTCATATTTCAATCAAATTAATCAACTCTTAACATATTCGATCCGTTGTTTAATTTTAATAAGCAATTTTTTGTTTTCAATAAATAAATTTTATCTGCTTCTTAATTAAAAATTAAATTTAAAAAATAATTTTAAATTTAAACAAATGTATGCCTATTATTTCTACTCTGTTTTGACCAAACAATCAAAATATCTTATGTTTTCCTTCCTTTTTTTCCCAGAGAGCTCTTAAATGAGAAGTTTCTCAAAAAGGTTGCTTAACATTACCCTGTAACGTTGGATTACTTATCATTAAAATATTATTTCTAATCTCTCCAAGCACCCTACCAACCCACATTAAAATAATATTTTTAATATTAAAAAACGCATGTAATAACTTTTCATATTAATATGCTCTAATATCAAATTATCTCCGTACTATCTTTATTTCTGTGTTTCCAACCTACAATGAATGTTACATTTTCCTTAAATAGTAATTACAGACCAGAAAACTGTGTTTGTAAGTATTTAATTAGCAACGTTCATATATCAATATATCAAATCCATGTGACAGTTGGTAGACGTGAAGGGAAAGGTCTGGAAAAGTTAGAATGGAGGATATCTTGGAGGAAGTGAAACCAAAGGCATTTGAAATCAGGAGTGGAGTTTTAATTGAGAGAAGTCTGGATATGGAAAGGAAGATATGGGTATAGGGTGACCCGATTGGTTTGTTTATGTGCAATCAGTGATTGTCCTTTTTGATGAAAATGAATTTGTCACTGTCACATCTCAACTCTACCACCAATCACAGTCTTCCATTTGCCGAAAGAAAACCAGAAACCTTTATGGGTCACCCACACTCAGAAATGAATTCCCGATTGCGAGAGCAACACCAAGGTACTCACCACACACAGTCACAGAAGACAGATCTTTTATTATATTAAAGGCAAAAATCCCTCTGCCCAAGCTGCTAAAAACCACGGTTGAAACAAGCTAAGCATATACAACGTGTGGTCAAATAACATCATCATCATCATCATCAATATTCCCCTTTTTCCACCCTTCTATTTTCGTACACCTCCCCTCTTTCAGCTAGCCAAATAATATCACGCACATTCATCCCTTTTCAAAGACTAAACAAAACATAGAGAGAAGAGACTAAAACTCATAACAGAAAATTTTTCCTTTCTTATTTTATTTTATTTTTCTAGTGATTTACATTTAAAATAAGAGAAATTAAGAAAAGGTCACACATATGATATGATGAATACGAAATTGAGTAACAGTAGAAAGTAGCAACAAGTAGCAGTTCCCAAAGAAAAACTATAAGTGACTGCTTATTGCTTAGACACACGAATAAAAATAAAAATATGAAAGGAAGGAAGGAAAAATATTTATACAACAGAAGAGAAGAAGCTAGTAAGTGGACATGAAAGCATCAAAGGGCGTGTCTTGTTGGGGGTCAAAAGAGAAGGGCGGCTGATACATCCAAGCATCAAGAGAATCTAGAAAAACAAAGTCTTTTTCCAAGGCAACATCGGTGGTTTCTAAGGAGGGAAGTTCAATTATCTGAGTCAACTCGTCGGAAGCAGAAGACAAGTCGATGGTAGAGACCAAAGAGGAGAGGGAAGAGGGGTCCATGTGAGCGGCCTTGGCAGCGGCGGCTTGAACGTCACGTGGCGCCAGGGAAGCCGGGCGAGGGAGCGAGTTTGCTAAGTGGGGGAAGTTCAGAATGGCGGTGGACCCTTTTATGCTGAGAGCAGCCACGTCGTGTGCTCTCGCCGCCATTTCCGCCGTCGGGAATGTCCCTAGCCATATCCGCGACTTCTTCCTCGGCTCGCGGATTTCCGACACCCATTTCCCCCAGTTCCTCATCCGTACACCCCTGTACACTGGATGCTTGTTCGAGTCCCTTATCCTTTTTATCTTCTTGCTCTCTCGCTCCGTCTCTGCCGAAACTCTCATTCTTTCTTCCTCAATTTATTCACTTCTTTAGCCTCTCTTTGTTAGGTTTCACTTCCTAAGTCTAAGCCATTACACACTAGGAAAAGAGATTCTTCTCTTTTGGCATGCAATTGAAGTGAACTCAAGTGAACTCAAGTGAAGTGAAATTCATCCCCTGTGACTTTCTTCTCCCTCGCGTCACTTCTCAATGACTCATATAACACTTATAAAGGTTCAGAGAGACTAGATGATGGTCCCACTAGAGATAATTGAGTCACTCAACCCCTTCACTCACCACTGCCACGCAACTTGCTGTTAACTTTGCTCCTCTTCCTGTGCCCATAAATATTATGCAATATACATTGTATTTACTTCATTCTTATCTTTTTAACCACCCTCCAATTTCACCCTTATTACACTGTTCCTATACCCTTATCCTTCCTCCAATGCAATTGCAAATGGACGTTTTATTATCATTTCTCTCAATTCGCTATGGCCAATAATTTGCTTGCCGTTTTGTTTTTGTACAATTTAGTATATTTCTCACTGTAAAAAGTACTGCCTGCACGGCAACAGGTTTGGTTAGTCAAATTTAATATGGTTGACGAGGACGCGCTCCACCTCCAATTCTGTACTTTTATTTTCTCAATCTAGTTTCTGTGTTAAATTTTCACTCATATTTTGGATGGGTGAAATTGTCTTACTTTGTCGTCTTTGTCCACCTTGCATGTAGGTATATCATACGGCTAGTTTTATTATTTTTGTGTGATATTTAGTTTATTAACAAGTATACATTTTTTTGTGTTAGTGGAAAAGCTTGGGTTCTAACCACATTTTGTTACTCAACAAACTTAACTGAATTCAATAAGTTAGGTTTTGAGTTGTATGCTAGATATAGTCCTTGATTTATTCTAATAACTTGTAATCTCAATATTGCAAAGAAAGTGATATGATAATACAAGTAAAAGTTTGGGTAACTTTTCTTGAAGTTATTGTAAATTTTTGTGTGCTATTTTCTTTTTTCTTTCACTCTATTTCTATATTCCTATTTTTTTCAATTCTTATCCTGACATAAGAAACTGGTGTGGTGAATGTGGAAAGATGGGTTCGGCCAAGTTCGAAGTTGAGAAGTTCACAGGCAAAAACGACTTTGGTATGTGGAGGTGAAAAAGAGGGCTCTCCTTGATCAACAAGGGTTGTTTGATCCTCTTGAAGGAAAAGGCAAGCTCGAGAAGCAAATGACGGCTAAAGACAAGAAGAACCTGTTGGAGAAGGTACAACTCGATTATCTTGAGCTTGGGAGATAAGTTTTGAGGCAGTTTCAAAGGAAAAAACTACAACTACTGTGTGGGCAAAGCTGGAGAGCTTATACATGACAAGATATTTAGTACATCATCTTTACCTGAAACAGTCTTTGTATTCATTCAAGATGCAAGATGATAGACCTGTGGAAAAACAACTAGATGTATTCAATAAGCTTATTTTATACCTTGAAAACATTGACATTTCAATTGATGATAAGGATCAAGCCCTGCTTTTACTTTGTTCCTTTCCAAGATCTCACTCCCATTTCAAGGAGACACTCCTGTTTGGAAGAAATTTTGTATCTCTTGACGAGGTAAAAACTGTGTTAAATTCCAGAGAATTAAATGAGAGAAAAGAGAGAAGTCCCCAGTCACAGGTGAGGGGCTTGCAGTAAAAGGGAAGCCTTTAAAGAAAATTGGAAAGACTGATAAAAGGAAGCTAAAGCCTGATGATACCAAGAATGGAGGAGGAAATTTACCCAAGATTATATACTATCACTACCAGAAGTAAGGCCATACAAGAAGGTTTTGTTCAGAAAGAAAGGGAAATGCAGGAAACCAAGAAAGGTCAAAAGATGTGAGAAATGTTGTAGTTTGTTCATATCGATGGATATGAATCATCAGAAGCCTTAATTGTCTCAAAGGCAGATCTAGATTTTGAATGGATCATGGACTTAGGTTGCTTTTGGCAAATGACACCTAACAGGTCATGGTTTCAGGAATTCTCAGATCAAGCAAATGGGTTGGTCTTGTTCGGTGACAATAAGCCGTGTAAGATAGAAGGAATTGGAGCCATCAGATTCAAGTTTCATGATGGTGTGAAGAGAATCCTCAAAGATGTTTGGTATGTGCCAGAATTAAAGAGAAACCTTATCTCCCTTGGTGAATTCGACAAGAAGGGGTTTTGAATGTGGTAAAAGATTCAAAGATTATGACGAGAGAGGTTCTGAGAAATGGTCTATATGTTATGGATGGTGAGGCCTTGATAAGCTCAATTGCAACCACTATAAAGAATGCCCTCACAAACTCTGAACTATAACACATGAGATTAGGACATGAGAGTGAAGAAGGGTTGGTGGAGTTAAGTAAGCAGGAACTTCTGGGTGGGGATAGGATTCAGAAACTGAATTTTTGTGAATTTTGTGTTTATGGAAAAGCCTACAAGACTAAATTTGGAACTGTCCAACAAAGAACAAAGGGAACCCTTTATGTACACGTTGACTTATGAAGACCTACCAAAACCCAATCCCACTCAAATGCAATGTATTTTCTCAGCATACTTGACAATTTCAAAACCCAAAAGTTGCTTGTTGAAAATCAGACTGGAAAGAAAGTCAAGAGGCTCAGGACTGATAATGGCCTTGAGTTCTGTTCTAAATCCTTTAATAAGTTATGTAGAGAATATGGTACAACAAGTCATAAGACTGTTGTTGGCACTCCCAACAAAATGGATTGGTTGAAAGGTTCAATAGAACTATCTTAGAGAGGGTAAGGTCTATGTTGTTGAGCGCTAACATACTTAAGGTCTATGGGTGTCTTGAGGAAGGATACAAGAAGTGCTTAACAAGTAGAGATGTAGTGTTTAATGAAAATGAAATGGCCTGTAGACCTAAATACAAACTCATATCACACACATCAAAACCCCAAATTGAACCTATTCAGGTAAAGTTTAATCTTGTGGTGGAGACACTGTAGAACAGAACTAAGCTCTCAGACCTGGACAGATCACAGGCTGAAACAGAATTTGAAAAAGATCAATCACAAGAAGACACTTATATGTTGGCTAGGGACAGAACAATGAGGGAAACCAGACCATCACAAAGGTATGGTTATGTTGATTTGATTGCATTTGCTTTGATCACTTCAAGTGAAGCAATAGAAGATGATCCTAAGACTGTAAGGGCTGCCATGACAAGCAAAGATAGAAAAAATTGGTTGAAGGGTATGGAGGAGGAAATGAAGTCCCTACATGAAAATCAAACTTGAAAATTGGTTAAGAAACCTCTTGGAGCAAGGGTGGTTAGCTAAAAATGGTTGTTTAAAAAGACGAAAGGGATTCCAGAAATTGAACTAAAGAGATTCAAGGCAAGGCTAATAGCATGGGGTTTTACACAGAAGGAGGAGTAGATTTTAATGATGTATTCTCTCCAGTTGTTAAGAACTAATCCATAAGATTAATTCTATCAATAGTAGCTAAGCTTGACCTTTAATTGGAGCAAATGGATGTAAAAACAGTCTTCTTGTATGGGCAACTGGAAGAGGAAATTTTCATGAGGCAACCTAAAGGATTCGAAGTCAAAGGGAAGGAGGACTATGTATGCAAGTTGACAAAGTCTCTTTATGGCTTGAAACAGTCTCCCGGTCAATGAAACAAGAGGTTTGATGAATTTATGATACATATTAAATTAATTAAAAGTCACTATGATAATTGTGTTTATTTCAAATTCCTTGAGCAAGGGCGATTTGTTGTGTTGCTCCTTTATGTTGATGATATTTTGCTAGCAAACAACAGTAAGGTTGAGGTAACAAAAGTGAAATCACAATTAAGGAATTTGAAATGAAGGACCTAGGGCCAACCAATAAAATTTAGGGAGTTGAAATAAGCAGGAACAGGCAGAACAAACTACTACTTGTGTCTCAAGCCTCGTACTTGAGAAAGGTGCTTGATAAGTTTGGCATGACAAATAGATAACCACTATGTCACAACAATTCAAGTTGTGTGCAAGACAAGCTCCCAAGACTCATGATGAAGAAACCTATATGAAAAGTATTCCCTATCCCAATGCGATTGGTTCTCTTATGTATGCTACGGTCTACACATAACCAGACATTGCCTATGTTGTCAACCTTGTAAGTAAATACATGGAAAATCCCGCAAAACCTCACTAGCAAGTAGTGAAATGGATTTTCAAATATATTAAGGATCAATGTGAAGGATGCTAGTCTATGGTGGAACAACTGGGCTATAATAGAAGGTTTTGTGGACTTTGACTATGTTGGCTGCCTTGATACCAGAAAATCAACCACTGGTTTTGTGTTCACTATGTTTGGCACTACAGTAAGTTGGAAAGCATCCCTGCAAATGGTATTTGCCCTGTCAACCATTGAGGCAAAATATATTGCTCTAATTGAGGTTGTAAAGGAGTCCATTTAACTAGAAGGCATTGCAAAGGAACTAAAAATTCAGAACCAAGTTGTTGCAGTATTTTGTGACAGCCAATGTGCCATTTAGTTGTCTAAAAACTCAATCCATCATGAAAGAACAAAACATATCGATATTAAGTGACAATTTATGAAGGAGGCCATTGGCAAAGAATTAGTGAAAATGTTGAAGATCTCTACTGATTATAATCTAGCTTATATGATCACCAAATCTCTTCCTAGTACAAAGTTCTTCTATTGTTTGAACTTGATTAATTTGCTGGAAGACTAAAGGATGAGCTATTTTGTTAGGAGACTAAGGTGGAGAATTGTTGTGTGTGTTAGTCTATTAACAAGTGTAAATTTTCCTATGTTAGTAGGCTTGGGATGTACCCTCTGTGTGTTAGTCTATCAATCAGTTGTAATTTCAATATTGTAAAGTGATATGATAATACAAGTAAAAGTTTGAACAACTTCTCTTGAATTTATGGTAAATTCTTGTATGCTATTTCCTTCGTTCTTTCACTCTGGTTCTGCACTCTTGTTTTTTTCCATGACATAACAATTATTATTATTTGAACAACAACTTTCTGAATGCTGAACGCCAATACCGTATTTTTATATTTTATATTTTGTCTGTCACGTCTTTAATATGTAATTATGTATATTTCTCTCTCCATATCATATCGAAAGGTAAAAACAGTGGAGAAAGTCCCATATGGTGTCCCAGGGCCGGCCAAGGGAGATGTCAAAAGCCATTTTTTTTCATTATTATACGGTTGTCAGTTCCAAGATTTTGATTTAAGGCTCTCAATTCTTGGGCTACGTCGACCATGTCTGAAGGCAGTTGTGTCATTTATTTATATATAAACGAGCGTTCATTCATGCTTGTTGTTAATTAACACTTGAATGATTACTTGATTACAATGATTAGAAATAGAGTATTTGTTGGAGAATGTTGTATTAGTATATGTAATTGAGTATATATATATAACACGGACCGGTCTGTTAAGCTACTCAACTGGTTCTATGCCCAACCAATGCATGTGAGTGCTTTTAAAACTAGATAGTAAGGGCCAGCAATGATTTAGGTTTTTGGACCCTTCTTTGAATATTTCTGCCCTTTTACCATATATTTATTTGCACTCGTAGAAGATGCAATAATTTCTTTGCTTGTTCCTACTTCTTTTCGGTTTATTACTATGCGATTAGATCTCTCTTAAATTGATGGGGCCTGCCAGTATTCCTCGGCTATAATGTCCAATTCATGGTCTGTAATTGTCTCCATCTCAATTCTCATCATATCACACACCAGGCGGTAATCTTATCGTACTTTTTCTTTTTATTCAATGCCAAAAACAGTGAAAATACTAACCAATGCCATGCTTCCAAATTCCAAAACAGATAAAAGATAAATCGCTCCCTTGACATAAAATAATAAACTCAATTTTCAAGTACTCATAGTCTCATATTGCCCTATGGGACTGTTGTGCTAGGTGTGTGTCCCAAGCGCGTAACGCCTGTGTGTTAAGCACTCATGGTGCGTTATAGGTGTTTCCATCTTGCCACGTGCACTTTGTCAATAGTGATTTAACTCTAATAAATGGATCAACCCCACACTTCAAAGTGACACTGCTTTGTCAAACAGATTAAAGGGTCCCTTCTTCCTATTATTAAGATTAGACACGTTACAAATCCTTGTAATTTACAGCGCCATAATTGTGTTATTCATCCAGTGAAATAACCTACAAAGTCTATGGCAAAGATGATAACTTAACTTTATAGCTTCTGCCACTACACTAGGGGCTCTACATTCTATGCTTTACTAACGACGAAAATAGTTCTTCCATGGTGTTATTGTTTTATACGTGCGTTTCCATATTTTCCCAACTAGTTAGTACCAAACCATGATATTGTACCTCCCAATTGAGCTGTTGCCTTTTGTGGTGTACCTGTTAATTTGATATTTGGACTTGGACCCATGAAATTATGTTTTTTTTTTTTCAATCAACATATAGGTCTGGTAAGTGCTAACGCGTAAGACGTTTTTGCACAGTATCCAAGTACAAAGAAAAAGTTTTGGAACCAAACCGCTGCCACACGTCTTTTTTCTTTCTTTTTCGTTTTTTTTTTTCATTAATTAAGAAAAACGATTAGAGAACCTTAACCGAGACATCTGGGCCACGTTAAGGCATGGATCAGCCTAAGGCCCGACATGGCCACCCCAGATAAGATCTTTGAGTTGGTAATGCATTCGACTTCTGTTCCAGGATTCCTGTGGCTGTATTTCGAGAGAACAAGAACAGTGGACACAAATTTTTTTTTATTTATTATACAAACATTGGACACATTATTGTTTTGACTTGTGAGTTCACTATACTAATTTGATTGATTCAGAGACACATTCTGTACTAAACCTAGATGTTCAGTCTATGATCTGAATTAAGGGAGGTAATTAACAAAGTTTTCGAGGTCGAGGATTCTTTTAATTGGTCTATAATTTAATTTTGTACTCAATATATCTCCAAACCATCTCCATCACTTTAGCCACACCCACGTGGCCTACATCCAGAGGATCCTGAGAGCAAGAGTCTTCATATCTTCATAACATAAATAGACTAGAGTACTCGTTAACATCAAGGACTTGATCATGACGTTCATCTACTGAAAGCTTAGTTTGGGCCAAGGTTAACAAAGGAATAACTATTATAATTAATTAACAAACCAAATTTTGATGGTGGTGACATTGAAGCTGCTAATAAAGCATGGTGACAGGTAAATGAGAATATATCGACCCTATCTAAACTAATTGAAATTACATAAAAAGGAGAGAAAAAAAAAAACTATAACAGGACCAAAACAAATCGAAACAAAGAATTCTGAGGCTGAAAATGACCCCAAAGCTTGGATTCCATTTCCATCCAGATCAAGGCTGGGAAAGAGATTTTGTTTGAGATATATATAATAAGGAAAAAGAAACATGTTAAATGATAGTTTGGCTGTTTGTATAGTACAATTAATGAGTTTCTACCTGCAGTCAAAGATAATGATATCTACCAGTCCAAGAAAAGAAAAGGCATCGATCATATATCCCGTGCATATTGGTGGATCTTCTGCTTTGCATTCAAGTGTTAAAAAACCAAATGCAGTTCAATCCAGGGGAGTAGGTGGGTATGATGTCGCAAATGTAACTTAAGAAATGACTGCAATCTGTGTATATATATATTTTCATTATTTTCCTTTCCTGTGGGTTCTTCTAATGAGAGAGTCTCCTGGGACCACTTGACAAGTTTTTATTTTCATAATGTAATACTTAATTACTGCTTCCTTTTTAAATTTCATTTAACTTATCCTTCATTTAACCTGTATAGTCTATCACTGTTTGAAACTAGTATCCAAGCTTAGATTCTTTTCTTTATTTTATTCACAGAAAATTAATGTCTCCACTTTTCACTAGAAAACAAACATTCTACTGCAATTTCTTCTCTCTACCAGACACTGCACTTAATGTCATTTAGATTAGTGTTGTTTTAACTGTAAAATTAGTTTCAAACTAAAAAAATAAGTGTGATTTGTAAGTGGAGTCTAATTTGATTCGATTTAGCTTAATTATAGAATTTGAACTAAATCAAATTAAATTAATTTTTTTATGAGTTTATTTTAATTTGGTTTTATTGTTTAAAATTTATATTATTAAGTTTTAAAAAATATATAAAAAATTTTCATTTCAAAATTATATAAAATTTTAATAGCTCCTAAGAAAATTATATAAAAGTAACAATTAAAAAATTAAAGTATAAACAATCCATTCACTTAAACATTACATTTTATTGGTTATTGTCAAATTGTATATAGTGAAATGAAACAAAATAATTTGTTAAATATTTATTTATCAACTAATAATATTAATTAAAAATTTTAATTAAAAATTAAGTCAAAACAACATAAACTTAGAAAATAATAAGTAATTTTATATATATTCTTACATATTTACTAAAATAACTAAAAAAGAATTATTTGATTTGATGTAGTTTTAACATCCTAACCTGCAAAATGAATCAAATGACGCCATTTGAAAATTATAAAAAACAAATCACCCATTAAATCCATATTTTGTGGCTTTTACTTTTTTTTTCGTTCAATTTTCGATTTTTAATATAGTTTGATTTAGTTTACTCCTAAAAAGAAATCTCATTAACATTGCTACATTAAAACTTTTTTTTTTATAAACCAAAAAAATATATTAGTATAGAACAGAAAGCACACGTTGCTACGTTTAGGCATGTTTATGGGTTTATTATTTATGCCAAATATATAAGATTAAATGGTGAGAACTGAGAATCTATTCCTACTTTTTGTTTTGACTTTTGATAGTTATAATTGCACTAGACTCGGGCTTCCCTAGATTTACTTGATTGCTAATGGATTTCGGTTTGATTTTCTTATGTTTGTTTTGGGAGAATTTCTCCCTACACTTCCATAACTTCTCTCAGCACCTCCATAATTTATCATAATAGCAAAAATGTCCTTAGTAAAAAAAGTAAAAATTTAATTGCCACTTGCTTCTCTCTCTTTTCCTCTTTTGTATGCACCTCTCCTCCTTGTACCTCTTTCTCTCCTTTTCGTATCTTGCTTTTTCTCCATTGAATAATTGTGTGTTTTTCTTCTTTTTTCATGAATCATTGCATGTTTCTGTTCTTCCTTCTACCATTTAATCTCTCACTTGGTACACTATCTTATCCCTTTTGCATTTTCACTGAATCAGGTTTTCTACAAATGTTTTTGCAAGTCTGGATAACCCTATTCGGACTTGTAAAAAACATTACCAATTGCAAGTTGGCTAATATGTACTGATAAGAAAAATGAACAAAGAGAAGGAGGATGAACAAAGAGTTGGAGTTGTTTGATAATGGAAGAGAATGCGCAAATGGAGGAGAATGAACGAGAGAATAAAGACACACCAAGAATGAACGAGAGAATAAAGACACACCAAGAATGAACGTGCAGGAAGAGAATGGCTAGCTCAGAGTAATGTGCCCAGACGTGTGATGGAAAGAAGAAAGAGAAAAGGAGTTAACTTATTCTTTACCTAGGGATATTTTAGAATTTTCCTACTACTATGGAGGTGCAGAGAAAAGTTATAGAGGTGTAGAAAAAAATTCTCTTGTTTTGGTTTCCTTGTTGGGCTCTAAGATGTCTTTGAATGTTCCAAAAATAATATATGATTGGGCTTCTGAACTCTGATAAGTTAATTTCTTCCTGCACCTTCGAAATTACTTCTGAATTATATTATGGAATTGTATTTTTTATTTCAAAGTGAACTTTTAAAAAGCATGTACATGCAGAAATTATGGAGTTTCAGGAAGAAAATCCCCTATGATACTGATGTGTTCCCTTTTCTCCTGAAACCAAACCAACAAGTGATGTTTGAATTTGAACCTTTTATCACTAGAGGTACATTTTTATTTTGGGCTGCAATTTTTCTTTCAATTTTTTCAAAATCCGTAAATTTAATTTATATTTTAAAATAAAGACATGTAGTGCTTTTATTTTATAAAATTAGTAATTTCGATAATCTATTTTAAAACAGAAATATTTAAATTCTTAATTTTATAAAATATGTGATTTTGATTAATGTTGACTATTTAAGATACTAGCTTAAGGTGATCTAAATTTAGTTATGTGATATAAATTTATTTGTTTAATCCATTTAATCAGCGTTAAATTAGTAATAATCCACTCAATTAATTTGAGCAATAATAGGTGACTAAATATATCTATTTGTAAATTATAGGTCAAAATTAATTATTAATTTTCAAAATATTAAACTAAATATTTTTATTTTAAAATAAAAAATTTCATTTAAGCCACGTAGATAATATAACTTTTCAACTTTAATTTTGTACATGGTCCTTAAGCAATTTTTCACAATGATTTTTACGCAACTGAACACAAACCATATGGATTAGGGATGCATAGCAAAATGAACCTATAACCTATGTGCATCTGCAAAATACTCTCACCTGAAGAGGTAATTAGTTGCAAAAATGGGTTCATGTATTGGGTGGGTTCATACTCACAAAAAATATGCGGGTATGAGTATTATGGTACCCAACCTGTCCTCACCTTATATATATATATATATAAATTTTAATACAATTATATTATATAATATTACATAATAATAATTTTGAGTGAGAATATTGCTAAAAATATTATTTGTATTATAATTTATGATAAATAATATAATTATAGAATAAAAAGAGACATAATATAGTTTACGTAATTTTAATAAGATAAAAATACAGTTTACAAGAAAAATCGAGTTATTTATAAAATAAATCTCTTACAACATTATTTAATGTTATAATAAAAAAAAACATAGGATTATGTGTAATCGTATAATTTATTCTATATTTAATATTATGTTGATTTGTTTTTTATATTATGTTTATTTATGTGTAAAAGATATGTATGAATATTTATGGGCATTTAACTTCCACACAAACCATGTGATAAAATTAATGTGATGTAGGCATTTCCCTGTGGTTATTTATGTATGTTGCTATGAAGTACTAATAAACAATTGTATATTACGGATATTTTAAATTATTAAAAACACATAATTAATTTGAATTTTTAAATAAATTAGAGTGTTCATCGGTTTGAGTCAATTTGATGAACCTGATAAACCAAACTGAACAAATTAGTTTGATTTGGTTTTTTCACTTGATCAAGTCTGGACTCGATCGAAACTGACCAGAACTAAACATGTCTGTTCGACTCTCGATTTTTGCATTTCAAGACACTCACCCAACCAGAATCAACCCAAAAGTATATATATTATACTATTATTATATATTTATTTTATATTTTTAAGATAGTAAATTTAATACTTGTTTTATTTATGTTTTGCATTTCAAAACTCTAACCCGATCCTATTTTATATTTTTAAGTTATTAAATTTATTTTATACTTTAAATTTATACCATTTGTTATTTGTATTGTATTGTATTGCTTTAATAATTTAATTTCACTAATTTAGTATATATGAAACACTTGATATTGTTATAAAATTATGAATATAGTAGACTAATGAATTTAGCTAATTTTAGGTATAAAATTATCTTTTTACAAATTAATGAAAAAAATTTATTTTCTTAATTTTTTATTGTTTTCTTTGAAACCGAACCAAAACAACCTGATTATCATTGGTTCGGGTAAAAAAAAAATTTAGAAAACCGAACCAATCCAACCCAACTAAAATTAATTGGTTCGTTTTTCATTTTCTCCTAAAACCGAACTAACTTAAACCATGAACACCCCTGAAATAAATACAAGTGAATACAAATTTAAGAGATACAATAGTTAAGAGAAAATTACTTATGCTCGGTAAGTATAAAAACATTTAATCACAAGTCTCTTCATGATAAGTTTATTAACTTTACTAATTAATATTTTGAAAGTCATATAACAGAAAAGTTATAATTTAATTCAATATAAAACTCTTTTAACTGTATATAAAAATTAAACTCAATAGTTAAATAATCTCTAAACTCCAACGTTATAGGACACAATTGGAAGGAGAATTTTTTTTTTTCATAGAATCTTGATTTCTGAAAATGTGTAAAATACTTTTAATTATTTTAATATGTTTTCTAAGAATTAAAGATTCTTGTTATATTATAATTGTTTTGAGTATATAGGAACTTTTTACAAATTAGTTTTATTTAATATTTTTTCTCCAATTTTATTATAAATATGACACGTGTACAATTTAATTAATTATAAGATTTAACTAAATTTACATATAATAACTCATAACTTGTGTGGCTAGATAATATAAAGCAACCTAACAACTTTACTAAAGGCAAACCACATAATTGTGAAATAAACACACAACATTAAAAACGACATGTGAAAAGGAGAAAAACTTGAATCAAGTAGATAACTTTTTTTTATTATGTTAATTATTAATATATTAGTTTTATTATTAAAAATATTTGAACCATTTCTCCCTTTTCATCTCACACATAAATTTTATTACCGAACTAACTTTATAATTTGATTAAAAAAAAAAGTTAATAATGAAAGACAAAACAAGAAAGTAACATCATGCATCCAACAATGGGCATTATAGCTTTTAGATAAACAACCCTTCTAAGTGGTGATTATAATTGTAAAAGGGGTAAACGTTTCATGTAATTAAAAGTTTATCTCCACGGAAGAAAGTTAGATTAAATTCCTACCCTTCTTTGAAAATGTTTTTTGCAAAAAAGTGAGCTAAAATTGTATACTCGTACATATGCAGATATGTTGATACGCATGAGTTCATTGATCGGTTGCGAACATTAGTCATAAGGATATTTTATAACAATTAGCAAGAGAGAAAATTTTATAATAATGTTAACAAAATAAATTATTAATTGATATTATGGCAAATAGTAATACACATAAAATATTATATTATAGATATAAAAGTAACAATTTCAAATTTTACTATACAAATTTCATATGCAATTTGTTGTTGTAAATATAAACAAAATTTGTTTTCAAAAAAATAAATTATTGTAAATTGAATATTGATAATGAATAAATTGGTATAAAAATTAAAAATGAAAATATTAATGGTTTTGTGTAGAATTTTATTTTCTGTAAATAATATATGCAGTCAGTATCATAATATTAGAATTATTCTAATTTATTAAACAATTAACTAATTAGATGTAAATTACTTTTAATTATAAATATTTCGATAAAATAAATGGTTTTGAAGAAGATTTTGTTGTTCATAAATAATATTTGTAGTCTTCATTAAGTAAAATTAACTAATTTTTTATATTATAATATAATAAAGATGGGAGAAGGTGGGAGAGAGATATCCCAGGTTCAAATTATTCTACTAACAAAAACTGACATATTAACAACTAAAATTTTCTTATTATAATTTTTTCAACAAAAATTATAATATAATAAAAAAATAATGGTCTCGAGCAACATTTTATTTTAGATAAATAATATTTGTAGTTTCCATCTTAGTTAAGTTATTTTAATTTATGATATTATTAAATATTTGTCTTTAAGTTATTTTTATTATAAATATTTTAAAATAAATAAATTATAAAGAAATTATATTAAATTATAAAAATTAATGGTCTTAAGTAAAAATCGACTTCTGTAAATAATATTTTTAGTTTCTATGCTGACTTAAATTGTTTTAATTTATTATATTATTTTTTTTATAAGCTAAAAGATTTTATTAGAGAAGGTGTGTCAAAGAAGTACATGCCACACACAAAACAAAAAACATAAGTCTATGTCAGACCCTTAAAATCCAAATCAATAACATTCATTCAATATAGTAAATTGGGATCATGACCCATTCTGCAAGAGAATGATTTGTAAAGGTGGCTGCTTGACTCTATTTCCATGAACTATGGTGGATATCTTGAAGAAGTTGTTGTATATCACCTTTGCTTTGGATACTGCTATATTTCTACCTCTTCACAAGTGTCAAATCCCTACGAATAACACAAAGGACCATGCAACATTGAGCTCTTTTACCCATCGACAAAACCCAAGAATTGGTAACAGTAAGGTCTGACTTCAATTGATAAGGTCGGAGATATCCTCTACCAACTTCAAAGATATTTCCAAATTCGTGTTGAAATGACATAATTGAAAAAATATGTGCATCAATCTCCTCGGTGATTCCACACAAGCCGTATACTGCTTCTTCACCTTGCTGAATTATTCTTCTCTGCAACAAATTACTCTTAGTAAGTAGTCGCTCCATCCAATTGCCAAACCAAAAACTGAACATATCCCATAACATATGATGAGGTTGGTTTAAACAAACTCCTATCAGTACCTTGTAAAAGGAGATTGTGTAGTTTATGATATTATTAACTAATTATATTTAAATTTTTTTACTATAAATATTTCAATAAAAAAATTATAAATTCATATAAAAATTAATTATTTTGTTTCAATTTATAATATTATTAAATAATTATGTTTGGACTATTTTTAGTATAAATATTTCAATAAAAATAAATTATAAATTAACTACATTAAGTAATAGAATTTAATTGTCTTGAACAAAATTTTGTGTCTTGTAGATATATTAACTATAACCATTTTAATTTGTAATATCACTAATTAATTTTTTTTATAGACAAAATGTTAATATTATTAATAATGTTAGTTTTTGTTACCCATGGTTGTTGAACTTACTACTTTTTTCTAATTTCCTTTTTCCTTAACCAATTGAGACACCTTATATCTCCCTTATTAACTAATTATATTTAAATTAATTTTAATATAATATTTTTATAAAAATAAATTATAAATTAATATTATGGTCTTATTTATTTTAGTTATATAATCTCCATCGCAGATTGTTTTCAAATTTGGAAATAGAAGAAAGAAGAAACCTATCATTTTTTTAAAAAACAAATTGAAATAAGGTATAAAAATCAAGGTTATTGTTTTTAAAGTTTGAAGTAGGTAAGAAACCCTTTTAGTTTTCAAATTTTGAAATAGGAAAGAAACATCTTCTCTTATTTTTGAAAATTTGTTTTTGTTTTCAAATTTTGAAATAAGATAGAAAGATAAATGATAGTGTTTTCAAAATTTGAAATAAAAGAGAAACTTCCTGTTTTTAAAATTTAAGTAAAATGTCTACGTTACTCACAAATTTGGAGACATATAAAAATTTTAGAAAGATAAAAGAATGATATCGATAGAGAATTGCATGTCAGTAGCGGAAATATTTTTATTTAGATTCTCAAAAAGTAAAAACTTTTCTTCTATCCACAATACTCTTAGGAATGTTGGTGGAAGGAAAAAAAATTCATATTTAAGAATCATGATTCATAAAGAAAGAAAAATTTATTTAATTTGTTATAAATATTCTTGGTTATATCAATATTTTTAAACATTTAATTAATTATTTGCCTAATTAAATGATTTGTTATAAATATTCTTGGTTATATCAATATTCTTGCTATAAATTTTAATTATTTGCCTAATTAAATGGTTTAAAAAATTGTCACAGTACAACGGATGAGGGCGAGTTGAACTAGTTACCCTCAATATTTTAATTACCTTTAAAAGTATATATTATTTATATAAATTAATAAAATAATTATAATAATTAAAATATAAAATATAAATTTAATTGGTATACACTGTCAGTGTAAAGGATTTTTACACTGACATCCAATCATGATTTTTTATTTATGTGACTTTTAATAACGAGTAAAGTCAACAAATTTACCATCAAAGGTTGTGATTGAATGTCAGTGTATATAAATTAAACCCATAAAAGATATTAGTAAGTTGAATTTTTAAAAATGACTTTGTTAAGAAAAAATAAAAATTTTCATGACTTTATTATTATTTATTTGTAAAATCTTGACATTGTCAAGAAAATAAAATCAATGATACAAAATTTATTTTTTGATTTTTTTATTTATTTTTATAAAATCATGAATTTATCGAGAAAATAAAATATGTTGTTGTTAAAATTAAATTTCATATTATTTTTCAAAAAAACATTTTCTTATATTTGATAGATCAAACATTCTAGCTCACCCTAATTATAATGGGTTAACTCGCCCCAACTCATTTTTGGCAGCCCAAAAGTGGGATAAATTATATCATTTTTCTACTCCTATTTGTTAGTCATCTTTTTGTTTTTATTCTTAAAAAAATGTATTTGATTAAACTACTCAAGAGGTTAATAGTTTGATCAAGGAACTTAAGCTCTTTACCTAAGGAATTAGGGATTGAGTTGTGTTTTTATAGGTTAATGATAATATATGGATTTTAAACTAGATGAATGAGTCTTGTATGCATGAAGGGATGATTGGGTGAAGTCAACCTTAATTTTTTGTATCATTATTATTTGAAAATTTTAAAATATTTTTCCTTACTTTTTATTGTCTTTATTCTATTTTTTACTTTATTGTTGGTTTCTTAGATAAATATCAATATCAAACACTGTATATTGGTTGTTCTAGTAAGTTGTGTGAAAATAACCAAATATTATGCAAGTCTTCGGAAATAATACTTACCCTTTCTATTGACTAGTTGTATGACTTGGTATGCTTACTTAGGAGATGACAATAATTTTACATTTATTTCTAGATAAAAAAAAATATGTCTACTAATAATGATTGACGGTTCAAAATTAATATATTTTTTATCTTGTACATTGTTTGATGAGTAATCGACAGCATAAACAAAATAATATTAAATTTACTAAAATACTCATTTTTAATATTAATTAATTGAATATATATATATATATATATATATATATATATAATTCATATTACTAAACACAGTGGAAATAAGAGAAAAAACAAAGGTACATGTATGATGTATCTTCTTCGAAATATTTTGCACTTGAAACAAAAAATTGTCTGAAGATTGTTTTGACTAACAAAAGTGAAAATTCTGTTTTCTTTATATGTTTAATTTGTCTTGTCACATTATATTTTCCAATTTGAACAAAATATGTGTACCTTGATTTTTAATAAATCAAACAAATCCTTAGTGATAGTTAAAACTGTCACATTTTTTCCTTTCGTTCATCTCTTTTTTTTTTCTTAAATTTTATTAATTGAAAAAATTATTGTAGTTATTTTTAGCTTATAAAAAATTATGAACACCGTGAATAAACAATGCAATATAAAAAATCTCCAAATTTTCAACATACCAACGTCCAATGAACCCTGAAGTATTATTATATCTAATGGATTTGTTTGAAGGTCAATTGAATGAATCAATGATGAATCTTTATTTTAAATTAAACAATATAACTCTTTAACTTAAATGAAAGAACAAAACACTATTTTCTAAAATTGTCTAAAAAATTCCACCAGGTTTAATAATGTAATGGTACAAGCGAGAAGGAAAATAAAGACCTCAAAGTGAAGGGCAATGCTATATATTTATATTTCTATGTGAGAAGAAAGAAGCAAGGCAGTGAGGAAACAGAGGGAAGCAATTTCCATTGTCATAATGTAGATTCCCAGAGTCCCTTATTGTATGAGTAAGTTAGAAACATGATTGAATGTTTTTATTTAACAATTATTCCGTTGTCTTACAACAAATTTTGATCTTTTATGTGTTTTTCCTCAAATAAACATTATGTGGCTTTTCTACTCACAATTTTCTTCTTTTATGACTTAAAATGAAATCGTCATCGTCATCACTCTCGCTGAGAATTCTTTTCTTGGCTTTTACGTCACCGTTCTTTGCTGCGTGTTGCTGTTGTTTTCGTGATGTTTCGATCTTAGCTGGAGGCTTTGCTGACTTTACTGGAGTTGCTGTTCGAAGCTCCTTTTGCTTCCTCTGCTTTTTCTCGAATGCTTTCTTAGCTCTTTCCGGGGATAACAACCCATGTTCCATTAGCCTGCATATTGAGGTATCTATATTTTAATTTGTAATTTCTGAGCAAGATTCAATCCACATAAATTTCAGAAAACACAGTTAAAATCCCCATCTGAACACAAAACGCCTGAGATGAAGAGTCATACGCCATTCCAGTTACAAGAACTGATGAAGCTTAAAGTCAACCATACCAAATAAAGTAGCTTGTTCTTAGAAATGAATAAACAAAATATACCATGTTGTAATCGACAGAACACGAGAAAAAAGTGTGCCCTCATATGCTGAAAACACAAACAACATAATTTATTGAATCATAATATCAAAAATCATCACACATGCAAAGGGTCCAATAGGCGAAAATTATTAGATAGTTCCTACAACTACGTCATTTATAGTTTTAACCAATAAACATCTAATTTATAATTATTTGATTAAAAAAATTTGTGAAATTAATTAATTAATTATATGTGGATACTTAATACAAGTAGTTAATGTGAGACTAGTGCCTTTTGAAATACAGTAAAATTACAACAAAAAGAATGGCTTCTCCGGGAGAGCATACTGTTTTCTCTGTATACATTATACAATAACAATATCTTTGATTCCATGGTCAAATATATAGGTAGCAGTGTAGCACAAAGAAATCGACCAACAAAGAAATTGAAAGTTATCATGAACCAACAATGTACTATCCTAAAAACATCAATTATTAAGTAAAGATTTATTAATAATTTTATACTCCATCTCTAACAGTTCCATCATGCAAGAGTCCTTTGTACTTGAAGTGTGGGTCATGGATAATGCATTAATGCACAAGTCCAAGTACTTTGTGCTCAAATTTAACTTTTTACCAGAGGAATGATCCAACTCGAGATGACTTACTCAAAGGCTATAATTCTATTTCATGGATTAATAATACCAAAAGCTTAAGCTATTGTGAGAAGTTTAAATTGACTTATTTGAGCTTACAGAAGTTAGTCACGACCTTTCTATAAGCTCTTTTTCTGGCTTATTAACATTTCTGCAGTTAAACTTATGAATAAACTCTTATTTTGACGAAAACCAAGTGTTTAAGCTATTTTCCTATCAAGATACCTGAGTGATTTTATATTAATTACATCTCTAATAGCAATGTCTTTCAATCTAAGAAAACAAGTTAGTTAGGTAAACTCATACCCGTAGTTGTTCATCTACTATAAATGTCTATCTTTAAGAAATGAAGAGGAACACAGTAGTGGCAAATGTGTTAGCATATTTTATCATCGTGCACAACTTTACAATGTTAGGCAAGAAAAATGAAGGAATGTGCTAGTGACACAAATGGAGACCAAAGTCAGATATCACTAGACAGTTCAAGATTTTATATAACAGTTTAAAGGAAACTTGATATCAATGGTATGAAACATGAATATGATTCATCAAAACAAAACATTCGTAGAGGTCGACCTAGCAAATGGTTTTTCTGGATGTATGTTGGCATAGGCATATGCCTTAGCTAAAACTAATATCTAATTAGTTTAGGAATAAAGTTCACATGTAGAGAGAGAAAGAAAAAGAGAAGAAAAAGAATAAGAGATCATGAATTAATGCACAAGTCTAAGTACTTTGTGCTCAAATTTAATCTTTCCACTAAAAAAACTAACACTCTAACAATTAACATTTATATGATAGAAAAAAATTGAATGAGAAAAAGAAATCTCACCAAAATTCTGCCATTTCACTTGTTGCTATCTGTTTCGACAATGATTCGTAGAAAATCCTTAGGGGTTCTTTCTGTCAACATAATGCACAAAACAATTATAATAATGAGTACGACCAGATTGCCATATGTAGACATTGGTTTATTAATTCCAGGAATCAACTGAGATAGATTCGGAACCTGTTCTGGAGGATCATGTTTTTGGCCAGGTAGACTATAAACTTTCTTTTCTCTCACTTTCGAAATAGTTGTCTTTGTTATTGGTTTTGATGATGCTGATGATGTTATTACCGATTTCGATTTAACCTTCAAGTTTATGCAAAATAACGATTACAAATTACAAACCTTCCTAACTGAAATTAACACGTTATATTTGATACAATAATTGCTATATGGTTCCACAAATTTCTTAAGAAAAAAGAAAAAACAAGTTAATACTAATGTAACACAAATGAAATACTAGTTCTCCTAATAAATCTCGATATATCTATCGGAACATCCCGGAATTCTGAATCCTAAACAGTAAGCACAACATTAGAAACATGTAAAATTAGAGGTCAATGCAATATCCAACAGTCAACGAAGACCAGCTTATGAATTCAGAACTCCACAAATTGAAAGTCCAAAACTGCCCTTATAAGAATTCACTTCAATTCAATAATTCAAAAAGTTGGGGTGTTTTATTTTTTATTGTGGTTCAGAATGATACCTCAGATTTTGTGACTGTGGCGGTGACAGACTTGACCTTAGAATCAAGTGGGTGTTTGCCTAAGCTGTTCACCTTCCTTTTCAGAGCTAAAGAATCAATCTTGGGCTTGGAAGAGAAATCGGGGGCACTTGACTTGATCCTCGCCGTAGTGCTTTTGGTATCTGTAGCCATAACACTCCTTTGCCAATCACCTAGTATACTCTATAGATTAGATCCGATTGATCCAATTCAATATTTCCTGTTTATCTTTCATATATACAACCTTTGGCTTTAGCTTTCTCAGTGAATTTGTTTTCTGTGCTTTGTTAAGATACCCAAAGAGAAAAAAGATGGTCACATTCAAAGGTAAAAGCAGAACGAGGTGAAGTGTGGGAAAGATGAGTTCAGAAGAAGGAGAAAAATAAAGGTGGATTCAAAACGGGGTTGGATCTTGGAGACCATGAAGATATTGAGAGAGAGAACAAAGATCTTAAAGGTGGGGACCACCTTTATTTGCTTCGTTCTTTCAAACCTAGTTTTCACTGATTTTCATGTACGTGGTCGGAACACGTGTAATGTGGTCAATATACACACGCGCCCCTTTTCTTTCATGAAAAACACCATCTATTACTAATATATTTATTTATAATTTATTGCTCTAATGATTCTCCCGTGTCTCGAAAGTAGAAACTAAACAAAATGAAGAAAAAAAAAATCGTTGGCACTAAATTGATCTATTAAATAAAATTTATCCACGTATTAACAAATTTTAGTGCTTATTCTCTAGAACAGAAAATAATTTTTTTTCTGTACTTTCTATTTCTAATATAATCATGTTTTACGATAGGCACATTTTCTTATAATAAGTCAAGTCAAATAAATATTTTCTTTAATTGATTTTTTATTTGTTTAGTCAATTATTAAACTTCTTTAATCAATGCCTGACATAACAGGATATTTATTATTTAATTGAATTGATTTTTTAGCTTTTCAGAGGAATTAATTATTGAGATTGGAACTTCAAATATATGTATTCCATATTTATATTTAATTTTTTGTTTTTAATAAAATGTTTTTTATCAATTAAATTAATATTATTAAATATTTTCAATTTATATTTTTATGTTAACTTATATTTAAATTTTTTGGATGGGCAAAACACTTGTTAATAATTGAAAATTTCTCCTTCATTAATTTAAAATAAATTTTTTCTTACAAAAAATTATTATTAATACAGAAAAGCTAGGAGGAAGCCATAAGATGTGAAAAGCAGTTCTCGTAACAAAAGATAATGAAATAAAATTTCACCTATTGTCCATGCAATTATATAAGTAGGACCACTAGTTACATATAAATGTCAAATTCAACTCTAAATTAACCACCTAGAGTCTTGTTAGTGCTAGATAAAGTAATGACGTACATGCTTGTTATTAAACCTAACATAACATCTTAAATCAACATCACAATCCACCAAATTTTCAATATTACCACCATTGGAAGCCACACATTAGTTGTTGTTGAGTTAAAGAGTGTCTTATATTCCTATATTTAGCTTCCAAAATTCTAACCCAAAGAGAATGCTTTTCATTTAACATTTGTCATTGTCATTTGCTAAGAAGAACCTTATTAAATGCTACAACATCCTTAACTTACAAACCTCCCTTTTCTTTCCTAAGACAAATCATGTCCCATTTTATCCATGAAATATTCCTGCAATCCTCATTCCCCCCTTTAAAAATGCCTCTACAACACTTTAATCATACTCACCATGTAACATCCTTAAATCCTAATATTATCTATTTCATTTATTCATATAATCTAATTCACTTAAATGGAAATTTACAACCCAAAACATTGAAGTATAAAATTTTCATCACAACATAGTCAATCTAACATCATAGACATCTTAATGTAGTAAAATTTTGAAACAAAATATAACATAATATATACAAGAGTAGCGAACCTTGTCACTTGACGAGATCAAGGGTACCTCGCCCAATGAAGACCTTGTATCATATTGTCCCAATAAAAGGAACCTTGCTTAGTGAAACACTTTGTTGGGGGAAAACCATGTATAATTCTAAATAGAGAGTAATTTGCGCTAAGCGAGACCTATCGTTGGATGTAAATCTCACTTAATTCCAATCTGAGACAACTTTGCATCAGGCGAGACTTTTCGCTAGACACAAAGCTACAATATAGGCCTAACAAAGGCTAAAGCTCATTGGGCAAGACTCATTTCCCAACGAGACCCTGTAAGTAGTAGAACATCTATTGCTTATTTACTCAAACCTGCTTCATACAATTCAATCATTCATAAACATGCTCTATTTCACTCAATAAATTCCTAACATAGTATCTACATAGATGCATAACATGCCCTTTCTTAGTTAAACATAACTATTACAAAACTCACACATAACATAACTTTAGTCGTTGCAATGTAGTCATTCTTAGTAATCCATGTACATGCTTAAAACATAATTTCTAGTTTCAGTCAATCTATACTTTCAACAATCTCAAAAGATTTAGCTTTATATATATACATACCTTGATACATACATTAAACATAAATTATTTCTATTACAAAAAGGTAATTCAGCTTCTGCCTCGTATCTTTTGACAGGCTTACTAGTTCTGACATTTACCATCATCACTGGTATCTACTCTCGTGCAAAGCACGATCATCACAATCATACAAAATACACACACAATGCAAGGGTAAGCATAATGAAACATAAAATTCACAACATAGATAACTTACAACCCACAATAACATCAATCAAGTTAATCACACTATATTCCTATGAATATAAGCATTTCAGATAACATGTTTAGACCCGAAACATTTTGGAATATCTACAATGAGTTTGGAAACCAAGGTGGCTTAAGACCCCCTCCAATTGGCAACACGCGTTCAATTTGCATTGTGTTATCACCAATTTAAGTCTAAGCAATACTCATCTAACAACAAAAAACTATTGTTTAGTGTCTACTTGACACCCTGCGACACATAATTGTTTGAGTATGTCCTTATATGCACTCCCTTGCATATCTGATACTAGGATCACAATGTAAATAATGTGAATATCACCTTGTATATCTAATATTCTGGATTACATTGGCATCAATTGTATCCCTAACATCAATGTACCTCACTAAATATTTCATTCAAGGCTAAGTTACTTGACTGTAACTGCCCATAACCAATAGTATCAATATACATTTCCTCATCATGCATCTCAACAATATGCATTACATAACAATTTCAAGTACTACATTATCATTCCAGCAATCACCAATTTCAATCACAAAGAGTTAATTCAATTAAAGTCATTCATTAATCACCACAAACAATCAATTTCACATAACATCCAAATTTAGTTCAAAAGTTAAATCAATCATAACTAATAACCATAACATCCTTAAATAATAATTTTCAAAGTTAAAACAAATATTTAACTTCCCTTATCTATTTCTCCATTTCAAAAGCTAAATCAACAGAAAAAGGAGAATCCACTTGAAGAAATCACTCAAAAACCTAATGAGAATCCCAGTTCAAACAAAAACCTAAGAAATTAGAATTTTAAATAAATCCCTTTTTCAACAGGAACGATAGGATAAAAAAAATGAACAAATAAAGTTTCAAAGAATTATGATTACACTTGCCTATACTGATCATCTCTTAGAATCAGAAATCGTGAAAGAGATTTTGTCGAATTTCACTCAAGTTTGGATGGCCATGTAGAGGAGAGAAGAAAACGACCATCTCAAATAAAAGAAGAACAAAAGATGAATTGGGAAGGAGAAAGAGAAAGGAAAAGAAGGTATAGGGTTGACGGTGTACTTAGTGATTCGACTCTTGTACTCGCACCTTTATTTCCCAAAAATTAAATTTCCAAAAACTTCATGAAACTCAACCAAAACCTTCCGAAACAAAAAGAATAATTATTATTCTCACATCCCCATCTTTCTATCATCAACTAAATACAACCACATAGTATCAACATAGCTAGTAAATCCATCACATGTCAAATTAATTAGTAATTTAAGTAAAAACTTAAATTTAATTTCATTTACTATTTATTCTATGAATTTATAACCTATTAAATAAACAGGTCCTTAAACATAACCTTCCTAAGAATATGGAAAGAGAGTAGATAAAAAAAAGAGGTATTGAAGATAGAGTGGACTTAAGCAAACAAAATCTTCCACCAAAAAAGAGTTTCCTTCATCTCCAATGGCTTAATATTTTCTTTAACTTCTTTAAGATTGGTCTCCAAAACTCAACTTTTCTCACATTTTCACTCATTGAAAGGTGAAGATACTTGAATGAAATCTTCATTAACTTGTAGTGAAGTAAGGCTACATATCTCTTTATCACCCTTTCATCAACCATTAAAATTACTTTGAGATTGAAATATTGAGTTTCCAGAGAAAAAGAAAAAGGCACAAAACCTCTAAAACAACAAGTCTCTAATAGAACTCCAAAGACCTCTCAAGAATCAAAGATAGATAAAGAATTATGAAAGAATTTTCCTACTATCACCTTAGTTTATTGTATTCTGTGTGAAATCAATTCAGGTGATATTGTTCTTTAATTTTGTTTTGTTGTATTGAATTACTAGGTAGTTCTCCTGGTAGAATGTGATCATGCATGGGTTTTGCATAAGGTAGAATCAATATCTTAATAGGTTTTCAAGGGTGCATTTGTAAGTTTCATTTGCATTTGAGTTTTGGTTGTAAACCAGTATAAATTTGGAACAACTAGATATAGGTCAGTTAATGGTTAACTAGTATAAATTTGTTGTGCATGATTATCTCTCTATTCTTACTTTTTTTACAAATCTTGAATTGCTTCCTTTGTATGATTTAATTTTGAAATTGAGTTGAATGTTAATCTAATTTAACTAGCTAGATTAATTGTGTAGTCTTGTAATTAAAAGATTAATTGGTGCTAATTTTCAATTGCAAATCCAAATCTAAAATTTAGCCTTGGTATTAACAACTTATCTCAATTTATTCTTTAAACAAAGTTTTTAGAACAAAATTTGAAAGTAAATCAAAAAAATATTTTTATATTCAATTCACCCCCCTTTTGAATATTGTTTGTAGTCATTAAAACCCTTCCCACTTCAATGTTTCTTAAAGATGGATCCATAAAAAGAATGGTTTGTATTTTTTTTGTACTATTGCTTTTGTTTTGTTTTCTCACTTCTTTCTATTTTTTTTATAATTTCAGCTGCACCTAATTCCTTTTGAATTAAATTTTTGAGAGTGAATAATGATACAATTCACTTGAACAAAACAACATGAAAAGACACACAAAATTTGAATAAAAGTGGAACTCTAGAAAATATAAAGCAACTCAAAATGCATTAAAATTGAAAGTGATGTATGGTATGAATAAGAGTGTTGGTTTTGTGTATAAGCTAGTTTGACAAGATCCTTGCTGGAAAATACACTTCTCAAACAACCAAGCACAAAATCACTTCAAAATAGTACAAGAAGAGCTACTAAAATTCAAGACTAGACAACAAGATATAAAGAGAAATTGAGCTATAAATATTTTTTGAAAAGTTTTAGTGGAACATGCTTAGGCTACAAGCATGTGAGACTTCTTTATATGACTTACTCAAGAGGTATGAACTTCTTAGATGCTCAACTTTAAAGAATACACAAACACACTTTTAGTAAAAGTAAAAGAGGCAAAAATGAAGAAATTAAATTGACAAAATTAAGGACTAAACATGACTAACTAAAACAAGACATGAAGATTATAAAATCAAAATTAAAAACATCAAAATTGGATTGGAAAAACAGAGAAAAATTCACAAAACAAAAAAACAACTCTGGTGAACCTAAAGTGCCCAGACGACAATGCTGTGGTTTTTCCCACAGAGGTGTGGTGCCATCACTAGGTTCCTTTTTGGTTCACAAAAGAGAATTACACCACACAATAGGTACAAGGACAGAAATAAGTATCCTAAAACAGAGAAATACACAATTCAATTAGATAACAACAAAAATTGAATCAAGAAAAAAGTGACAAGAACATAGCATATAGAAATTTAAAACTCAAAACCATAAGACATAACAGTAAGACAATTAAGGAGAATATGTGATAACATGAATTTGAGCTGAAAAAATTTAAGAACAAGATGTACAAGGCCAGAACACAACATGGAAATTAGAAAATAAAGAAAAGAAAAAAAACCTCTAAGGATTAGGCTCTTGATACCGCATGATGCAATCTTGGATTGCTCTTCCTATGATCTTGCTCCAAAGAGGTTCCAAGGTTGAAGATGGAGGTGGAAAGACTAGAAATGAAGTATGATTAGGCGCCACTCTTAGAGAGATAAGCCATAGTTTGTAGAAGTTTGTCACAAGGGAAGGAATCCTTGATAAAAACCATGGAAGAACTCTCACAAAGATAGAGAGAACATGAAAATTCTAAGAAGAAACTTTCACAAATAGGAGTCTAGATTTCATGCATCAAAGTGTTAAACTCATACAAGAGAAGCTGAATCTTATTTATAGTCTTTTACCTAGTGTTAGACATCCTAAATGAGCTAGACTAGCTATTCTAAGAATAAAATCCAAACAAGACCCTAGATTAGTAGATCCATGTTCCCTCATGTGACACTAGATCCTAATATTATGGATCTAGCTCCCTTAATTCAAATTTTAATTTGAATTAAGAGACAATTAGATGCTACCTAGGAGAGAGAGTAAATGGAGTCACATGGAGGGAGCATAAGGGTCCCACATGTTACTCATGCACATGTGGATGCTAGAGAAGTGTAGAACTCAAACAAGGGGGTATGGAAATTAAGCCACCTCCCACTTGTTCTAAAGAAACTCCACCTTCTAACATACACTCCACATGAATAACTAATGACACCTCATGCTCCTAAAATAAAGGGAAATGAAAAAAAAATACAAGGCCCACAAAATACTAAGTGCACCCACCAAAATTACTAAAAAAATACAGAATATTTACAAGTAATTTAAAGATTATGGTCTAAAATATCTTTACTATGCTCCATCCTTGTCATGTTTTCTCTTTATTCTTCTTAGCTAAGTTTCATGCTAGATGGGATTGCATAAAAAAGGAGGAGATCTTGGATCCTATATGCAATCTTCTTCACTCAAATCAATAATTGTTCCCCACCCTCCATACCACCAGAACCAAAAAGAAAAAAAGAAAAACAAACCCTATTAAACCATATAAAGGTAGAGAAATTAGGATTTTGGTTCAAGAGAGTAGAATGAGTACTTACCTTATAAAATCAAACATTAAAGTGAAGAGAAATTTGTAGAAATTTTCCAACCCTCCAAGGTGCATTCTACTAGCATGTAGATAAAAGGATAAAATGGCAGAGAAGAGAGAAAATGGTTGAGAAAAAATGAGAGCCAATGGGCTAGGAAGAAGAAGATAGAAGTTGCTGCCTTTCTTTTTTTAAAAAGTGGCCAGGTGTATTTTTTAATCTCGTGTTTGCTCATTACACCCACTATTTAAACAAGCCCATTAATCTCAAGTCAACTGATTAATTCCTTCACACCTCACCTTACTAAACTTGCCTACCTATTTCTATCATTTAAAACTCCCTTAAAATTCAAGCACGTCAATAATTAAATATTCACATGTTAAATAAAATATAACACAATTATAAATTTCACAACCAAACACTCCATAAAGAATTAATTAATTAAACTTAAATTAAATTTAATTCTCTTTTAATTATTTCACATGCTTATATTATAAAGGATATATATAATATAAACTCACTAACAGACAATCCTAACACTAGACAATCTTATGCAAATTGAGTGTTTTCTTTTCTCTTAGACTGAAGATGAAGGAGACTTTTTCTTAGAATATAATTTTTTATTTTTGTGTTTTCATCAGTTCTCATTCAAGCACAAACTTGCTTTATATAGAAATTGAAAATTTATATACAACCATTGAGAGGAAGCTTCTAATTATCACATCGAATAGGTATGTTTTTTCCTTAAAGTGAGCTGCCATGCATAGACTAGGTTGGCTTTCACCATATTCTTACTTCCTTTATCTAATTCAACTGACAATTAGGTACTTGATCAACAGTTGAACGTTAGGATTTAAAGACAGATACTAAAGACATTAATCATCTTGGAAAGACATGTTGTAATGATCACTTGATAGAATATCGCCTTTTGATAGTATAAGATGATTGGAAATTCTGTAGAGAAGTTAGTGCAAACAGAAGATTCTATATACGAATAATGTTAAAGATAAGAATCTTCTTTATTACTACTAGAAGACTTTTACCATTAAGATGCTCTTTATGCTTATTTCATAAGGAAGTTTCTAATGTCTGATAAATTCAATGGTCTTATCTAACATAAGATACTTCTTAACTCTACTTCAGTATATGCTCTATAACACTTATGTCAAGATGGTCTGATGTTTGCTTATACACTTTTGATGTGTTGGTGAGTGCATATACGCTTCTTACACTTTTATATAGGTCTTCTAATGATATAATATGTGTGTATTGGTTTCGTTATATGATTGATTTAATTGATTAAGACTCACTATCATTTTGTCTCTTCAATTGTGTGCATCTTTTATTGCAAATGTTAGATAATCAATCTTAATCTTATTTATTATCATAAAAACCATTAGGGTTCTTATAAGATTGTCTTGTCGCATAGACCTTCTAAACTTAACAACTTGTTAAAACTTCTAGAAATCACCAAAAGAGCATAACATAACCAAATCAGACATCAGATTCATCCAAATAAGAAAAGGCTTTGAACTTTGATGGCAGAGAAGACTAGAGAGAAAAAATCAATATGTGTGCGTGGTATAAAGTTTTTCAAAGTTGAGGCATAAAATGGAGGAACATTTGAAAATGAATGGGTCTTAGCATTAAAATAGTACTAGAGATTTAGAGATTAAAAAGGGTGGGGTTTGGGTGTAAGATGCTATTGTAAGGGAAGGAAAAGTGATGTGACGAAGATGAGGGAAAGGGTGAGGAGGAGGATGTTATTGAGTCCTTTAACCCCCAATTATTAGACAATTTGCAAACTTCACTACGCTCAAGGAAATGGGATTTTAAAATTATGCTTTCGTTACACACACACACACATAAGGAATCAATTAATACCACTTCCCTAAGGATATATAGTAATCATAAGGTCACACTTCACTTGCATAAGTATGATGAGTTTTATCTAAGAGTAAGGGTTTAGATAAGAATTTAGAAGAGATTAGGAATGGCAAAAAAGTGGGTCGGTTACAAGTTTGATCCTTCCCTCACCATCCCTACAAAAGGTAAGACGGGTATGAGTTCATGTATACAAAAGGCAGGAATATTTAATTCCCTTCTCTATCTCCATCATATTAGTTTGAGCTTGGGTATACTCATGGATAACCCACTATATTTTTTATATTTTGAATTTACTTATATACTTTAAACTACACTATATATTAAGTTATTAATTCTATTTCAACTTAGATAGTGTGTAAAGAAATGAAAATGAAGAAGTTAAATTATATTTTTATTAAATGTAGAAGTTTAAGATTGTTATTCAACTATAATTATAATTATTTAATGGTTAAGCTAATTGATTTATATTTTTAAAATTATAACAATAAAATATTTAATATACATATTATATATACACATGTTATGACAAAAAATTATAAAAAAAAATGTAAAAATGCAAGCACGGGTATGAATGCAAGTATAATTTTATACCCATATTCGTCCCATCTATTGGAATTGAAGGTTTGGAAAGCTTGAAGAAGCTTTTTTGGAAAGCTTGAAGAAGTCATCAATCTTTTTTGGTGTTTTGGTTTTGAGTTTTATTCTAGTTTTGCTCTAATCAATTTTATGGTATCAAACACGTTTGATAGGTGTGGTACTTGTATTGTGTGTTTAGATAGACATGGAAATGTGTTTGAATAGCTTAAGGATAGATTGCATAAGCTGAGGTGTGCTGGAAAATCATCAAAAGTGCATTTTGTGGTAAGATAATCAATTACCTTATTATAATAATCAATTACCCTTCGAGATTTTTGGGTACTTAAATTACTACTCTCAGGAGTAATCAATTACCTAAAAATAGTAATCGATTATTCCAAAGATCATGCATTCTGGATCGGTTTTGAAGCATGATAGTAGGTAATCAAGTAGGTAATCGATTATCCTGCTGTAAAACTTATATAAAAGCATTTTTAAAGCAGGTTTACAAAAATTTATGGAATACAAATGAATGATCCATTGAATGCTTGATGTTGCTAATTGATTTACCCAATTGTCTCCAAGAACGAAACCCATTTTGATGATTTGAAGATTCAAGAATTACTTTGATCTAAGGAAGAGATTATTGAGGGAATTGATCTTTCTAGCTAGGTATTCTTCATAAGATCAGGTGATATTGTTCCATACCCTTGACTTTGTGTTTTTGCGCAATTCTTGGACAATCTTTAGAGGTGCTCTTGAGATTTTTATGAAATCTTGTAATGGGTGTTGTGAATGGCGATGTGTCACGATTTAGCAAACTCTTGTGGGATGCAAGAGGAAGCCTCTTTTTGTGTGTGATTTAAATCTTTACGAGATTAAAATTTGTATCTATGGTGTGCATGTATGCGATTTTAGTGGAAAGTAGATTAATGGGAGGCTAAGTCTGTAAACTAGATGTAGATCAGATTGACCAAACCAGTATAAATCACTTGCAAAATCTCTCTTTCCTTACACTTTTTAATTCTGTTTTTAGATTGAATTCTTGATAATTCTTTGAATGGGTTTTTGCAGCTACACTTTCAATTATGATTTTCTTGTAGCAAATTGTGATCTTTGATATAATTGTTTTTGAAATTGGGTTTGGGTTGTTGGAATTGGAATTATGTGATTGAAGCTAGATTCTATTCTTTCTTTACCCAATACTTTGGTGATTTATAAGTTTGTTTTTGCAATTCATATTGAATTTTCAATAAGTGCAATTGTAAATCATCATTGGAGGAATTGTTATACATCAAGCTTATTGCCAAAAACATTGAAACTGTTGAATCTTGATTTTGTCTCAACCTCATTCTTGAAAACCCATTTTTGAAAAACTATAACATAGATTTTGAAAATTTCTTTAAGGGGTATTTTTGAAAACTCTAATATGAATTTTGAATAGAAAAAGTTTGAAAATATTTTGATGAATCTATTCAACTTCCCTTCTAGATTCCCTCCCTATGACCAACATCATCCCAAAATCAGGTATTACTTCTGTTGTATCGAAGTCTAGTCAAAGCGGGTATTACTTGCATAGTTGGGAGAAGGACATGTGACACCCACAAATACGAGTTTGTTTCATGCCTAAAAGAGATTTAAGAGAAGAGAAGGGTTAGTGTGCCTAGAAGGATGAATGGATATTTTTAATTATAATTTGTATTATTTTTAGTAGCTAAAAATCGTCATAAATGTTTTTAATTTAAAAATTAAATAAGAAGAGAGTGTCCGTTAAATGGTTAATGTTGTTTTTTTATAGACCCAATGATTAACATTGTTACTATTTATTTTTAACAAAATTAGTAATGGTAGGAAAATATTCCAATAATAGATAAATTTAAGGACTAAAATGCCTATAATTTATTTCTAGGATGTAATTGCCACCACCTTATCCTTTAGGGACAAAAAGAGTGATTCTCTCATGTAATTTAAAATTTTTTAGATTTATGAAATTTAAAATAATGAAATGAAATAATTTCTATAGTTTCAAAAATTAATATTATTGACATGTAGTTTCAAAAATCAATACATTAATATTATAATTATTCTATTATCTTTTAATAATTTAAGAATAATGTGCTAATCTCTCTCTCACACAATTATAATTATTACATGAATTCTTTAATAATTTAAGAGAAATTTTAAAAACATAATGAAGTTACTATTGAATGAGGAGAGATAAGGATGTTTATGAAAGGAGCATTTTGTCATCTATTAAATCAATGATAAGATAAGAGGTGGAATACCAACTTTACATATAATGCAACAATATTGTACGATACTAATTTTGTTTTGCTATTACTATTGCTTTTGCTTATGATAGAATTGGTCATATGGGTCTTGTGATCTAGTGCATTAGGTCATACTAGACTCAAGAAACTTAAGCTAGCCAAAATGGATTAATCTGATAGGCTTGATGAGTCAGATTCATCTCAAGAAACACAATCCATATAGAATTAAGTATCTAGACCAACGTTATTTGAAAGTTTTATTTTTTAATTTATGTAATTTAAGCAGGAGGATAAAACAAAATGGTAACTTGACCCAACCGAATGAATCATTAAACTTCGTTGGGCCACAAAAATCAAGCTTATAGACATTGAACTAGGCTAAACAACGCAACCTTTCACAGTTGCTCCAACAGATATTTTTGTCAAAGTCTAGCTTCCAATGAGGAGTGTCATGATTATTGCTTTTGCACCCCATCATATTTTCCAAAATTCCCTCTTTACCCTTATTAAGTTATCTTCAATCTAGTCATCCCTGACTTCACTATCCATAACACCTCTTTCTCCCATTTCCCATTCACCTTGGCCTTCTCAACACTATTGAAGAGGCGATATAAGCTTGAAAGCAAACCAAAAGATTGGAAAATGCAGCATATTTTTTTTCGCACCCATTATTCTTTCTAGGTTACAAAATTCAAAAGGGTTTTTACACATTTAAATTACGTAATCTAAAGCACATGCACTTGTGCTAAATGAATGCTTAGATTAACCAATTTGAATAACATATAATCAACATCTAAATTAACTAATGTCAAGAAACATAATATTTTCAACGTATGAATTAACTAAAATTCGGATGACAAATTACAAATATTCAAAGTTTGGATTAGCTGATCAAGAGAATATATTAAAAACATTTCATAGTGAAAATGACACCATAGATAACACAGACAAGGGTGTGAGCAAGAATGAACCGTGCAAGGCACGAGTTCTACGTGAAGGATGTGTAACAAATGGGTGTGTGTGAAGAAGAGCCTGTGTGGCGGGAGGGAAAGCGGATTAGGTTTTTTTTAAGTGAAGGATATTTTGAAAAAACTATTATGGGAACATTTTATCTTGAAAGAACAAGATTTGTAGCATAAACAGCATTCTTGCATCGATTCCTTAGTTGTGTGCTATAATACTGAGCTAAGGACGCTCCGCCTTATCTATGGCCGAAGAAAAAAGATGCATGCAAAGAACTAGTTACGGTGCAGTTGCGGTTGCGGTTTCCGTGACGGTGCTACATTTGACATATCGGTGTCAAATGCGGCTGAAGCAATCCCAGTGAGTCGAAAATCCTTGATGTTGTGGCTGTTCTTTTAAACATAGGTCAATTCCTTCTGTTCTTTTTTTTTTTTTTTAAGAAGTGATTTTTCTGTTTTGCTGTCACATAATACTCACTGTCATACTTTGACTAAATACCTAAAAAAGTAATGAAGATTGATCTCGATGATTTCTGCAGATGCTCGACAAACTCTACTAGGAATTCTTCTATCTAGGTATGGATATGACCCTCTAGAATCAATAGACTTTTTGTTATATCATATTCTTCTTGTTTCATTTCTGAAGTTCTCAAGAATCAATCTACGTAAAATATCAAGTTATCAATCCTACAAAATGAGTTCTCTACAAAATTGATACATGATCATCATGTGTGGCTTATTTGGAAAAGTCTATTGAACCAAATTGAATGAAGAAGCATGTGAAACAAATCATACTTTACAGGTTCAGCATGCCAGAGAAAATGCTCTTGCACCTTTTTCACTCTCTTATGCATCTCCAAGTATCTTTCTTCAGAGATGGACATGAGTATGTTCCTCAAATTAGGGATCTCTTCCTCCGTGACAAACACAGCAAAAGAATCCCAATTCAAAATCTCAAAGAAAGGAGGAATAAAATTGTCAGATATGATAACTGGAATGCACTCGTGGAATATAGCCTCTACGACACGCGGGCTATTAACTTCATGACCTCTTGCACAGATGCAGAATTTGCTGCTCTTCATGAACTGGATGTAGTTTGCATTACCCCTAACATGTGGCAAGGGACCAGATATTTTCATGTCAGGTTCCTTGTTCTCCCAGTGCTTCAACAGAATAGGTCGAACATAACCATGCAAACCTCCTGCGAAAAAAGCCAGGAAAGGCCTCTGAGAAGGAGGGTCACCTCCTATATTTTTAACTGGATTCTCACTTGACCTTATGTATGTTTCTGGAAGAGAAACATCCTTGCCTATCTGGAATCCTACGTCGATGTCAGCATTGCAGAGGGCTCTGATGCAACTAAGCATGCGCCCTCTTGTTTCTGCAGGAGCCTGAGAAATGGTGCTTGTTAAATACTCTTCCACTCAATTACTGGTGATACTGATACTGCTTCAACAGAAATTAATGACTCAATCATAATGCTGAAGGCATGCCATGTGGAAATACTATAGTCCATAACTAATAATATCAACTGCACCAATTGCTATTTTTTACAACCTAGCAATGCAAATATTTCCCAGGTTACATTAAGGGAGAATTTCCCTGCTGAATATGAGAGAGAATACCTAACAGATTGCAATTTATGGAAGAGCGAGCAGGGGAACACAGTCATACACCGTATTCTTTATCATAAATTTCATAAAGAAATTTGTAGTTCTGAGGAAAGGGGAAGCAAAAGCAGAAAATGCATTAATCATAATTTGCATAAACATAAAGAATCATACCCAATCGTGGCAAGCAACAACAAAGTGATCTGCTCCAGAAGTTCTATTCCAGAAAGGATACTTTCCAGCAATCATGTCCACATAATTTTTCATGTACTCAATTAAGTTTGAACGTCTGTGTGAATTACGTACATAGAGAGTTTGCTGCAAGAATCTTGAACTGAAAGGTATGTAAAACAAGTGAGCCTTCCCAGGCTCTCCAGTGACAAACTGTTTGTTGGCCTCCATTAATTTCATGAACCATCCTTCGGATGCATATATTCCATCCAGTAACGGCTCATGAAAGATTGGTCTGTCTCCATCCTGGTAGATGTAAACTTTGAGCATCTTCTCCATTAGTTCATAGCTCCTACACGATGGAGACATTGTAAGTTGAATTTCTTTTTGGAAGGACATGCACAGCAAGATAGTCACTCAATTCAGAAGAGGCAGAGAAACACATACACAATTAAACAATATCTAAGCAGAATACTCATATCTAATTTAGTTCTTGATGTTTTTTCTGCATTTTCGGTTAATAAAAAATATTGAATCAAGCTGGTTTCACTGAACTGCACCAATTAGCTGCCTATAAACTGAATTAGAAGGAGACATTAGCTGCACTGCCTGGCTAGAAACGTGGAGAAGCTACACCACCTAAGCTTGCACCTGCATTTGATTTACTTAGACATTAAATTTAGTTTACTTAGATATTAAGTGCCACCGTCATATATTTTCTTAGTCGTTACACTTGTAAATTATTTTGTTAAAATTTTCCTATAAAAGGCAACGCATGTACGGTACCAGTTGGGAGTTTTGTAATTAGTAAATGAAAGAATTGAGTGATTGAGCGCTAATTCTCTTCCTCTGTGTGCATGACTTTGTGTGGAGCAAATTTTTTTCCCTCCTCATTTTTCTTCCGTTGTGCATGTGCGTGGAATTTTATTTTATCTCACTGACATCACCTATAATAACAATATTAACCTAATCATATATATCTGTATATGTCATATATTCTGTTAATTTAATTTAATTTGTTGAATATAATATGGAAAAACACATAGCTTAGTAATGAATGACTTATTTCACTAAAACTAAAAATCAGCTAGTGCAAACTTCAAATGTTTAACTACGAAACTAATATATACAGGTCAAAAGCCATTGGAGATTATGAATTCAAATCAGAATCATGCATTTATACCATATGCTAGCAGGTCAACCTATTTCAAATACCAGTCCTTTCTTTGTTACTCTATAAAACTAATTTCATCCCTGATCAAACTATTAGATTCAGTTTACTCTTCAGAAATACTTTGTTTATAAGTCAGAATAATAACACAACTCAATCAGAGTAATCCATGCATTGCAAATGATAATCATTTATCATACCTTCTGAACATGGAGACATTCCTATATAAAGGAGAGTAAAGTCTTGAATCATTCACAATGTTGGATACATTTAAAATCTCTGATTTTGCATGCAATATTTCCAGATCAGCTGAAGACCTTGCTGGTTTCTACGAATATCAACAGGGTAAGTTAGAAAAACTGATCCACTAATATAATTCAATCTACACTTACATACATATCTCATCATCCAAAACATACCAGTAGCGGGGAAGAAGCATGATTACGCTGCAACAGCAAGTTCATCTCGGATATTGAAACTATTTTAGATGGCCTCTTTTTGGAATTCTTTGCCGTCACAGGCTTACCATTATTGACTTTCAAGTTGCTACTACCTTGCAAAGAACCTGAGTTTCCATCCTTTGGAACTGAACTGGTTTTATCCGATTTCACTGAAATTGCAGTTGAAGTGACAGATAACACAGGACTCGTTGAATCTGTTTCCGAATCTAAGGGTGTTCTGTTGGGCAATGGCATCATAGGCTGCGGTGACACAGCCTCCTGTGATGTCAAATTAATTTGCTTTCCGTGAATACTACCCATTGGGTAATCATCATCTCCGGGTGTGAAATTGACAATACTGTCAAGTCCTTTAGCTTTCTGTGGTGCAGGGGCGGTAATTGAATCTCTGTCATTGTTAAAGAGGGGGACCTGAGGACTAATTGGTGTCTCTTCCAATGCATGAGTGGTGTTTGAATTTGAACCATTAAAGGGCATATTATTACCTTCCACCTTAGAATTAATCGAAGATGTATCCATTGAGAAACTAGTAATCTTGCTAGTAACAGAAGATACGAATTTACTACTAGGAAGTTCAGAATACTGAACCATTAAAATTATAGCCACTGTTATTCCTAGGAATAAAACCAATCTCGTAGTTTCTGCCTGACACAGAAATCTGAACCCCCGATCCATGTGGCAATATAAAAAAAGAAAGCAAGACTGACTAAATCATCACCTCTAGAGAGATTAGAAGAAGCAATCGAAGCAAACCCATTGAGTTTGACAGCGAAAAGTGAATAACTTTGGTGAGAGTTTTCAATTGGGAGGTAAAAGAGAGAATGTTGAGATAAGGAACAAAATGAGTGAAGAAGTAAGGTTGTGACGGAATCTTTGCACTAACGAACCGACAAAGGACATACGTAGGTAATGGGAAGTGTGTCTGTGAATGTATCTTTTGTGAGTCAAGGAACAGGGAAAGGATCTAACACAGGTCACAGAAAAGAAAGTAAAGAAGGAAGGAACAGAGGAATGGAAGATTGGAGTAAATTAAGGAAGCAGTACGCGAATAAGTCCTAGATTGCCAAAATATTACCGATAACTTCCATTTACCAAAAAATATAAGATTTATCTCAGATCTGCCTAAAAATATAGATCTTCATGTCTTAGAGTAATTTGTTTCAGTATTATATTTTCAGGGTTTAAAATTATATTATGTTAAAATAAATTTAAAATTATATTTAATTATTTTTTTATATTTCTTAAAATATTTTAAAATTTTAAAATAATATAAATAAAATTATTTTTATATTGAGTAATAAAATTTATTAAAATAATTTCATTTTAATATAAAAATAAATATTTTAAAAATATTCTTTATTTGATATTATAAATAAAAAATTATTAAATAGATTCTTGATTAATTAAAAAATATTGCTATAATGTTATTATTATACATATTCAATTTAAATCTAATTAATTAGATTAAATTTATTGAAAATATTTAAAATTTAATTTATTTTAAATATAACTTTAGAAAATATTGATTCTTCACCTCTTACACTAGTGATGATATATTTGGTGTTAAGCAACTTCTTCAACTTTAAGTTGATGGTAGATATTTAAATGAAAAGTTTAAGAATTTAATGCAACATAATGGATCAGAATATAATGAATTAAATTATCATTTTTTTTATGAGTGATTTATAATAAAATAACGTATACATTTCATTTCATCATTTAGAATACAACATAGCAAAATATATTATAATTTTTTATTTTGAATTCATATTTTTTTATCATAACTAAACTTAATATAAAAATTAGTTTTAATTATATTTAGTTATGTACCTTATTTAATTGTTATAAAAAGATTATTTATGACATCAATTCTAATTGAAACCAAAGTTAAAATCAGACACTCGATTATCAAAGCGGTGTTGCTATGCTAACATAGATGTGAAAGTTGTTTCGAAAGAAAAGATACATTAATGATTCACCCACGACGATGTGGTATATTCCATAGAGATTTGAAAGACGTGCACTAAAAGAGAAATATAATTAAAAAATTTGTATTTGGAAGTTCTAAAAGAAAAGGTGAATCTTTAATTACTATCTAAGCATAAATAAGTAAAAAATACTATATTTTTAAAATCGGACTGGTGATCAAACCGATGAAAGCATTGGTTCACGGTTAATTAGTTCAACCGTTATTGAACTAGTGGTTGAGCTGATCTTAATAAAATAATATTTTTTTATTATTAATGTAGTATAATAATTAAAATTATAAAAGAAAAAATGTATTAACGTTGTAATTATAAAAGGATAAAAGTAATTTTACTAAATACACCTTTATATTGGTAAGTTAAATTCCATTTTATTAATTTTTAATTAAAAATTGGTTGATTTAGAAAAATAAGGGGTGTATTTAGTAAAATAAAAAAAAAAAATACAAACCGGTTGAACTAGTTGAACCACCGGTTTCACTGGTTCTTGACTGGTTTTCCACCAGCTATTATTCCATGTTCCCCACCAGATAGGTCTGCTTATGGATTTGATATAGACATTCATCAATTCAATGCAGTTAGTATTTAAGAAGCTATCTTAAACATATCAGACAACGAAACAAGAACAACTTTTTTTTTAGCTTCTGAAAGTTGTCTTTTCTCCAAGGCCATTTTCTAACTGATAAGATCAGGACGTAATAAAAGCTTGCGTGAATAATAAAGGAGAGAAGGAAGATAAAAATTGTTGCCTACATCATACAAAGTTAAAAGGCAAAAAGAACATCGCAAACAGAAGGTCGTGCAACTGTGCACTAAGGGAACATAAGATGAAATATAAGTCTACTTTTTTTAAAAGGAGAATTGAATAATTTTGAGCGATATTGTATATGTAAAACCAAAAATTAGATATCTAAATTTAGAAAGAACATAACTTTCAAAGGAGAAGTAAAATGATCCATCATCTTCATCAACAAACAATTGTATATCATGTCTTGAAAGTCTGCTTTCCATAAGTCTAGCTTTTGCCAAGCCTGAAAATCAATATTTGATATTATTTAGAAAGAATATGAATATAGCAACATATTGTATTGTTAAGAAAATCATTATACAAGTGCCAACCTTGAATGGAAGAAAAATCAAGGTCCTCAGGGTTAACATCGTCAAGTACAAGCTCAGTAACATTGTCTATACATGACAGAATACACTTTTGAAACTATACTCTTAACAAGTTAACAGAGGCATATTAATGTCAAATATTATATTGGTGACACAATTTGTTATCATGCATGGTCACAATTAATATATATTTTTGTTACTTAAACATGTAATTAAGATGAAGAGATTTTCCTAAAAAAAAATTCACAAATCTCTCATGGTTATGAAGTAATTTAACAATTAATTTTATGATTCATAAATTATGTCTAAGTTCTATATAAAACATAATCATACTTTAAGATTTAACATGACAATAATGATAACTTATTAAATAAGACATAAATTTATTTTTTAATAAATTTATAAGTTTAAGTTTGTTTCTATTCAAAGATTAACATGCTTAATGCTTAAAATAAATAAACAAATAATAGTATAAAATTTTAATCAGTTATGAAAATTTTAATATAATAATAAATATCAACAACAAAATCTATTTATTTATTTACATAGACTAAGCTTAAAAATCAGTTTAAATATCATAAAACAAAGGTTCAAGCGCGTCATTTTAGTTGAGACTTTAAAGATTTTTTCTAAGATTTTGTTTGATTTTAGATCTTCATTTAAGAAATAACGTTTGACATGTAATAATAAGTTTAGCAATCTAGTCAAATGTAAGTTTTTAAGATAAACTTTATTTTTATAATTTATAAATTTGTCTGCTCATAAATTATTTTGAACAAAAAAATATATAAAATAGTTATTCTAAAAATTATACAAAACTACTCCTTTTGTACTTTCTTATCAAATGATTTCGACTGTCAAGTTATTTAATAGGCTAACAATCTTTTTGTTCCCATCTTCTGCTCCCAGATAAGCCTATGTTTGTCTAAGTTGATCATGACAAGAAGTCCACACACACAAATTCAAATTTAAAGCATCACGGCTAGAAATGTTAATTTTTCATACTAATATTTACAAACAACTAAAATGGATTTATTGTTATAATATTTTATCAGTTAATTTATTAGTTTTAGTTAATATCTGATGATAAGGGACTTAAGTAATTTGAATGAGTACTTTTAATTAGAAATCTAAAACTACGAAACACTATTGTATAAATAAAATAAACTAATAATTAGGTTAATAAAAATAACATCATTAGTGTAACTAAAGGCCAAAGCCCTCACTCAAGGTAAAAAAAAGTTTATATTTACGTTGGTGAATCACACAATCCTAGTTTCAAAGTCTTTATTACCAAGATAAACAATTTGAATGAGAATTGAGAAATGAAAGTGAATCCTTCAACAGGTGAAACAAGGCAAGCAGTAAATGGCACCAAACCAAGGAAGGTGATGCATGCACGCCTAACATGAGTTTAAGCTAGGAACAATAAGAAAGGAGCATGACTTGGATGAAGTTTCAAAGAGATTAGTTTAAGATATGTTCCATTTAATTGTATTCATTTAACCATTTTTAGGCTTGTATAAGCATCCTTAAGTCATTAGGATTTTATGGGTGTAGTTAGTTTTATTTTCGGCCTTATATTTTGACCTATAGGTTCTTTTTTCTTTAGGAGGTGTAATTAGTCCCCTTGTGAAGTGTGTTAATTATTTGGGTTTGGTCCATGAGGATTTGGACGTGTGGAATTTAGTTTCTACACCCCTAATTCTTTTTCACATCTTTTTAACCATAACATGAAGCATATAGGAGACATGTGAACCCCTTGTCCCCTTGTTTCACTCCACATGTGCTTTCTCATTCCTACATGGTTGATTTTTATTCCTTCTTATTTTAATATAAATTTTGGAGGTGCCATGTCATTTCCTTCCAAAATTAAAATTCAAACTAAAGGGAACATAGATAGGGCCATTTGGATCTTTAGTTGGATTAAATTTGTGTTAATTGAGCACATGCTAAATTAACACTAAATTAAGTCAAGTAACTCTTGTTTAAGAATATTGAACTTTCATGTTAGTGCATATGCCCATTGATCCATGTCTTGTTCTATATATAGAGTCTTTCCTCTTTCATGTAGTTTTTAACACTTATTTGAATGAAAATTACCTTTCTCTAAATTAAGAGCTCTTTGTTCTTAGAGAGTGTTCATGTTCTCTCCACTCTCGTGAGAGTCCTTCATGCTATTATCAAGGATTCCTTCCCTTGTGGCTAGCTTCATGATCATTGGCTTATCTTCTTCAACCTAGAAGTGGTGCCTACCACACCTCTATTTCCTAGTCTTCCACCTCTATTTCTTCAACCTCAAGAACCTCTAAGAGTAGATGCTAGGAAAAATTCTCAACCTCAAGGATTGTTCAACCATGGCTTGGGAGGAATGCAACATTTGGTATTAGAGCTTAGGCTCTGATAGAGGTTCTTAATTAATCCTATCTTTTGATTTTTTTTCTGTTTATTGTCATGTGTCATCTTTTTCTTCTACTCCATTCTATTTTTCTTTTCAGCACCTCTGTGTTGTTTTGCTAATATTATTGCATGTATTGAGTTGTATTGGCTTGTTTTTGTGTGTTCTTCCATTCTAAGTAATTTTACTTGAATTTAATCAGCGCAATTGCTTTCTATGCATTTTTGTTTGGTTTTGTTCGGTTCAAAATTCCTATATCTTTCATTGAACCACTATTTTGTGTGTTAGGAATTCATATTTACCATTAAATTTTTGTTGAGTCATTTTGTGCATAATGAAGTCTTAAGAAACACCAAATCGTGAACCCACACCTCTGTGGCATTTTCCCACAACATTGTGGTTCAAATGTTTTGGCTTCATTTTTGCATTTTCTTGGCTTTTTTTGTGCATTTTTTCTATTGCTCATTTTTGGATTTATTTTTAGTTTTAAAATCTCAAAGTATTTTTCAATTATAGTTTTGTTTAGTCCTTAATTTTTTCATATCAATTTTCTTAGGTTTTACTAATTTTTTGTGTTGATTTTGTGTCTTAAAAAAAGAGTTGTGTCACTTCTTGAAATTGAGCTTCTAAGAATGAACTGTACCAACACACCTATAAGCGTGTTTGGTACCATAAAATTGATTTAAGAGCAAAAACAAAGAGAGAAAATCAAAACCAAAACTCTACAAATCTTCAATGAGTTCATTTGGTTCCAACACACATCAATCTAGAACAATTGAATAGGCTTTCATCTAGAAATCTTGTTAACGGACTACCTAACCTTAAGTTCTCAAAGAGTAGAATCTATTATGCATGTCAAAAGGGAAAGCATTTTAGAACTTTTTTTAAATTCATTAATTCGTTTTCTACTTCTAGACCACTTAAACTTTTGCATATGGATCTATTCGATCCTTCTAGAACTGTAAGTCTAGGTGGTAACACATATGCTTTGGTAATCATTGACGATTATTCTTGTTTTACATGAGTTGCATTCTTATTCGTTAAAAACAATGCATTCCATGCTTTTATAAAAAATTGTCAAAAGAATCTAAAATGAGAAAGATTAGAAAATAAAATCTTTGAAAAGTGACAATGGAAGAGAATTTAAAATAAAGAATTTAAAAATTTCTGAAAAAAATATGGTATAGATCACAATTTTTCTGCTTCTAGAAGTCAGCAAGAATGGAGCTCGGAGTGTTCCAAATATTTCATGTCAGGGTCTTTATTTTCCCACTGCTGCAATAGAATTGGCCTAACATAGCCATGCATTCTCCCAGCAAAAAACGCCAGATTTTTCCTCAAACTCGGTTTTCCCCAATGTTTCTAGTGGGCTGCTTTCGACTGTGGACATTAGTTTCAGGGAAAGACAAGTCCTTCCGAAATACAAAACCTTCTCTCACATCAGCATTGCATAGCTAAGGCTCTTAAGCACTTACCTATGCGTTCCTTTCGTTGCATGCCATAAAAATGGTAGTAGTGTGCATGTTTTGGCTCTCCATATGGGATCGACCTTTAGGAACAATCTGGTAAAAGTAATTATTAATTGCGTTGAGATCCACATCAGCAACGTGTGGTCCTGAAAGTATTAATACTAGTAATACCATTGAGAAAGTAAGTTTTTATTAGAAATTATGTGGGAGTGCAAATAAATATAATAGGATAAGCATGCATCCAATAAGAAATGATAAAAACTTATAACTAGTCAGCAGAGTTAATGTGAAAGTATTAATACTAGTAATACCATTCATAAATCATTGCTGCTACTCATTTACACAAATGCACATATCTGCTATATTATTTTTGGTTTAATTTTGTTTTCTTGATTAGTCAGCAGAGTTTTCAACATCAATAAATCATCAATTTTAATGAATTATATACCAAATTTTGTATTATCTAATAGCTAATCAAGACACTGATATTTATGTAAATGAAACAGAACCAGTAATTGTTGATCAACAGCCAAAGACCACATTGGCTTCTAGAAACAAGTGAGAAGCATTAGAACAGAACTCAAGAATATGTCATGCATTGATAAGTCACAATTGAAAAAATGGCATTATACTAATTACCATAGAACGATATGAGGCACGGTTTTGAAGCAATAACTCGTATATATCAGATATTGTTGTTACTTCTGGAAGTGATTTTTGAGAACCTTTACTCTCCTTAGGTACACTGTTGATAGAAGGATCATTGCCTAGTATATTGGCATCATCTTGTGATGGTCTTAACCTCTCATCCTCCCCAAAATAAGTTCCCTCATAATCATATGATAACATAGGAGGTGAAATAGCGGGGCTTACTTTTGTTGGACTTAGAGGTGGAGCTAAATTTGTCATTCTTATTGCATGAGAAGGGGAATGAGAAAAAGTATTGTTGTAACTGCTCAGTTCTAGATTTCCTGCCTGCTCTGTAATAGAAACATTACTTGATATTCTAATACTTTTTACACTGGAGCTGTCATTAGTTTCATTTAATCCTAAATATATTGTTGATTCCTTTCTTGTTTCTAAAATGAAATCAGTGCCCGAAACAGTGTTCATTTCCTCAGAAGTCCTAGTTTCATTAACAATTTCGAGGCCATTTTCACCAGTAGAATTTGCTGATTTAAAAATGTCATATCGTTAAATATTTCAGACTCGGATGGTAGATCTGCAACTTAGAATCTAGTGCTATTCGATGTTGGTATCTTGTTGACAGAGAATACAATTTGGTGAGTGCTACCATAAGGAAGTTCCAAATATTGGAATGCTAAAATCATTGCAACCGTAATACCAAGAAGCCATAACAATCTCTTAATTTCCAGCTGAAATATGGGCAACAACTCTTGAACCATTTTGCCAAACCTATTAAACAACAGTCATGCCATTACCATATCAACTCTGAGAATTATACAGAAATAACCTAAATTTTGTACGAAATAGGCAATTTCCATATAACATTAAAGAAAACGGTACAAATTTTTGCTTGTGAGAGATTTTCAAACTTATAAACCAGTGTCATTTCATAAAAGTATGTGTCTAGAAAATGGAGGTAGGGTGATAAACCGAATTTTAAACGGTATTTTTATCATGCTTAATACTTATTTATAAAGAAAAAATTGTATACTCGTTCACAAAACTCACTTTTTAATGTTTATTTTCACTTTAGACAGAATTTAAGAAATGAAAAGAAAAAGGGGCAATAATTAAAGATCCAAGTTAGAACCGTCGTTCTCTCTTACAAAGAGTACAACACAACCCATCTCAAAAGCTACGAGCATGACATAGTTGTGCTACGATCACAAAGGCCTCAAGTACGACCGAGCTGACAAGTAGTACGACTATACAACTCTTTCTATAAATACTAAAAAATAAGAAACAAAACGGGACTGACTATGGCTTGGAGGAAGAGATAAATTAGTGACTTAGAGGCTAAGAATGGCAAGAAGCTTTGGAATTGAGGCGATTTACAGTGTTTCATCTAGTAACTCTTTTTCTATTTTGATGTACTATGTGATTATTGAGATATTTGACTATACATTGCCCATGTATTGTGCTAAACCTTTTTTTAGAGTTGTGATGTAAATTCTCAATGATTCTCGCTTGCACTTTGCATTATCATTCAATGTCATTCTATTATTAATTTGTTTTTTTTACTTTATTCGTTATATCTTAATTATTTGAATAGTAATGATCATTAATGTTTCAACAATTGATTTGGAAGTGTAGAAATAACCAAATTTATTGGACAAACCTTCCATTGGGTAAAAAGAAACCAATCCTAATTTGAAATATTGCATGACCAAATTGGATAACAAATTAGAATTATAGTGTTGCATGAATAACCAAACACACTACAACAACTTGATGATTTATTGGTAATTAATTAATAACAAAAAATGAGATTGCTTATTACATAAGAGATAAGAACAGTGTACTGAAAATCACAACCTAGGTTAAGACCCATCAAATTCTGAAACTCATTATTCTCCTCTTGTTTGCATACTATTCTGAATTCGAATCATCATGCACTCACATATTAAATCATTACTTCTCTTAATTGTATTTTTATCTCTTAAGTTATTATTTCAGAACTAGATCTAGTCTTTTGAATACGATATCCAAACTTAGGTCTACTATTACTACTATGTAGGATACACTTACCTTTAAGCAACTATATTTTATGCATCATATGGAATGTTGTATCTCTCGTTAAAAAATGTTTCTCTTTGAAGGATTGCATCTCGTCACAGAAAAGTATTATTTGGTTTGTAAAAGGGTCTACTTTGCTTCCAGGTTTATACAAGAAATAACCATAATTGTGGATTCCAAAATACATCCTTTCTTTCCTATAAAGCTGATCTAGGTACGTAAACCAAATAAGGAAATAAGTCTAGTAATATTAAAGAGATTGCTCTTTCACATTTTGCATCTAGTGCACACAGAAACTGGGAGGAGAAAATCAACCTTAAAGATTATTTAATTTATTATGCACACACAAAGGCTGTTATGTCACAACTCAAATGCACTCAATTGAAATGCATCAAGTTATAAAAAAAATGGCAATAGAAAAGAATGTAAAGTAAAGCAGACAATGTTTTGCTAAATTAGGACACATCAAAGGAATATAAACCATGATGCAGAATTCCACATATGAAGTCGCTTCTATGAAACAACTTTATGAATGTCCAAGTTACGAAACAAATCTACATCCTGCTTATTACGCATAAGTCTAACTCTCATTTACTATAAATATCCAACTCCAAATTACACCAATCGCTTCTCATTCTTTTACAGAAGGCATAAAAATGATAAAGAAAAACAAATAAATAAAACAGAAAAAAAAAAACATGAATTGAGAAGAAAAGCTTACAATTTCATCATCAAATAAACAGCATTCAACTCCTCCTCAGATTATCCTCTAATACAGTTACACAGATGAGATAAGATGAAAATATTCCTGGAATTACTTCACGTTTTAGTTAACTTGAAGGTTTCAAGGGCCAGTTGTCAACATTAGATTTCAAAATTATTTTCATTTTTCTCCCATCTCTAGAAATTTCAGATCAACCACACACAAACAAGGTTGCTACTTCTACATTATCAAACATTTATTTTTACACGTTGAATGTTTTGAGAGATGATCAAAAGTATTTATTTTTCAATTGGGATATGAAAAACTAAAATTTATTCTAGCTCTTCTATCTTTCATGTGTTAAATTATTCCTTATTTGTTCTGTGGACTAGCATTAATAAATTATTTAGAATTATATTTTTTTGAGTTATTAATATAAATTATAGATGATTTTTTTAATTATAACATATAAAGATGAAAGATATTTGACTTTTATTATGAATAGTCTGTGATGAGCTGAGTTGTTTAGTTTAGTAGCCAGTGGAGAGGGCATATAGATGATTTTATGAATGGTCTCTATTGGTAAGGATAGAAACGTGATCTCATTAGACAGTTCAACAAACTCATTATGTTTCCTAACTCTTACTGGAAAGAGGACATTTTCTCTCCTTCTTTTTATAGTGACACCATTAATTCTCTTATTCCAGGATACAACTCTAATTCTATACTATGAAATTAAATATGATTAATAAGTGTATTTTATTAATTTTGGGTTATCACTCTCTTGTTTCTAACAGTTGGTATTAGAGCCTCACATAGATACTAATTATGGTTGTTCTGTGATAATTGTATAAAATTGATTTGGTTTTCTTCTTTTGGATTTCATGAAACCTTATTTTATAGGCTTTAATTTTAACCAAATTGAGTCAAATAAATTAAGGGTTTTATTCTCGTTACACGTCAAACAAATCCAAAATCTATGTTGTTTGTCTCTATTTTGGTGTTATTTTTTCTCCATGGATTATGAATCTAATAGAAGAAACTTCAAGTAATTTGGTTCAATATGTTGTAAGCATCAAACAAGATTCCTTTCGTTTTTGTTTTCAAGAACATTGTTCTGATATGTTTTTTCCTATTCTTGAATGGATATTTTTTAAATTGACTTAGGTTTCTTAGATTATTTATGGACGGTCCAATATGCAAAGTTTCAATTCTAATAGGCAATTATAGCATGAGATTTGGTAGAATCTTGTTTGTGGGTCTATAAAAAATGAAAATAATTAATCCATTTTCTCCCAATGATTGAACCAATGTTTTGAGCAATTTGTTTGGGGTTTTTTTTATTCTATCTACAAGGCAGCCAAGGCTGCAAAGTTGCAGCTTGAATGGTTAAGTCATTCGTAACAATTGATCGGGTTGCTTCTTGAACCTGCTTTCATCCCTTTCTTTTCTTGTCCATTGTCAATTCCTGCAATTGAGTTGGTGCTTCCGATCGTCATGTTGTCATGCTCCTATGATTGGAAAATTGCAATACGTTGTTGCCTGTAGTGATCGTTTTTTATCGAGTCCTTCTTCCTGGGTTCTATTCAACTCCGCTTTTTGCAAGTCAAGAAGATCTAGTTTGCTGGGTTGTGCATGCCCACTCGCAGGGGCAGGCGTGTGTAGCTCATGTACCTACTTTCTGAGTCAGGAAAAATTTATTTTTCACACTTAAAATTAATTAATTAATTTTCTAATTATTTAGTATAATTTTTTTCTATTTTGGATGCTTGGAAGTATTTATTTTAATTATTTTAGAGTAATTTTTAAATTTGAAAAAGATGCTCTTAGAATTTTAGCTTGAGATTTTTGTCAATATTTCTTATGTTATTAGATTTTTTTTTCTATATTTAACTTTTTCTGCTTGAGAGCTAATGTTTTGAGAGCCAATGTTATGAAATTAATTTTGTCCATTTTGAAAATCATATATTATGTATTTATAATATATTTATTGCGTTAATGACACAATTTATTTATTCAATTAAATTATGTTTGGCATGATTTTTATATTTTGTATAATTGTGAGTTCACCTATCGTGGGTGTAATTATGCCAAATTTTATGAGAAATTAGTTATTTTAAACTATGTTTTTATTGTACTGATAATAATTATACTTTATCAATGTGTTGTTAATAATGTGATTTTTTATTTTTTTATACAATATATTTTGTTGTTTAACTCGTGTCAAATTTTTTATTTAATACCCTATCAACATTTGATTGTTTTTTTGGGACATGAGAATGATATATTGTATAATTTATTATTTCTTATTTATTGTGATTAGGGACCCTTATGCAGTATCATAGTTGATAAGAAATTTTGATTAATGAGCATCTTATATGTTTCTTTGTTACTTAGATGTTCGCTTATATGTTCACCTCTCTTAATATCTTGAGTAGGATCCACATGTGGTGAATTTTTTCTTCTTCACCATTTATACTTGTTAGTACACTTGATTTAATGACGTGTTCTAGTAGGAAATTTATCTATGGGTCCTTATAGATTCAAAGCCATGATCTTTGATTAAAATCTTATATATTTTGGTGTGTGTATTTTTTTAGTTATGTTTAATTTTTTTTATTATAGTTTTGTATAATTATGATCTCACCTATAGCGGGTATGGTCATGTAAAATTTTTAAAAACAAAAAATAAAAACAAAAACCATATATTTAATTTTTTAAATAAAAATAATATATATATATATATATATATATATAAATTAATTATAGATATTGATTGTGTTTATAAATTTATATTAATGATAATAATATTATATCGATAGCTTATCAATTAACATAATTTCTTATTTATATAATGTACATTTTGTTTACAAACATTTTTTTTTTAAATTTGACAAATTAATTAAGCATTTTTTCAACCTAATATTATTTTGAAGTTAAACCAAAGAATTACTTCACAAAAAAAGAAAAATTCATTGGTACATGTTGCAGTTAATATTGAATTATATAGGTAATAAGCATATCATATTGATATGATATTACTTGACATTATCATTTGTTGTTAAATAAAATTATTTAATGAGACAAGTTGAAAATGAATTGTGTAGGTGATGAACATATTCTTTCGGTATTGTATTGCTTGACATAATTCATTGTGTCCTAGAGAAAATAATTTGGATATTTATTTAAAATATTTTTATATAATTTTCATATTATATTATTTATTTAACTACTTTTCTCTATCAAATAGGAGTAATTTATATATTATGCTATGATTTTGTCAAGCAAAATTGTAGTAATGTAAAGACTACTTTCTTTTTAATTTTTTTTCAATTAATTAAACATGAGAAAATAAAAAAATAAATATCTTTTACTCTATAGTTTTTTGTCCTCTTTAAATATGATTAGTTATTTCTTTATATTGAGCACATTGTTTGTTAAGTCTGTTTGAAAACATTATAATCTAACTCCTTAATATTGTTTTATATTATTTATAATTAATTATACTTGTCAAGACAATATGTTAATGTCCCAAAATTATCTTGTTATTGTTTGAAGAGACTAATTTTCCTATCACATACGATTAATCTTCCTTATTACCAATGGTATGTCAAACTATATATAGATTATAATATCTTTATGATTATTTGAATGGGATGATACTAAGATTGACTCTGTGATGGGTTCAGTCAATTATAAAAAACTCATTTAAGGAGTCTCTGCCTACCCTGGGAGATTATAAATTTCCATTAAGCAAATTAACACACACATTCTCTAAAATAATCATCTAGAAAGTAGGTAGTAAAACCCTCAAGAGTTATTATTGAACTCATATCTCTACAATAATCATTCATAGAGTTTTTTTTCACGAAGATCAAGAACTTCAATGCAATATATTTGAGGTACACAGATTCTCTTTCCTCTATCTTTTTATATTTAATTCTCTATACATACTATAATTTTGTATCTTTTGATTAATGGTTCTTTTTATTTCCATCAATTGGTATCAGAGTCAAATTAGATACATGTTATGGTTGTTTTCTATTAGAAAATTAAATTTGAATTGAAGATTTTTTGTGTTATTAGTGAAATTTTATAATATAGTTCACTATTATCTTTTTCACAAAAAAAAATTGAGGGTTTACGCTATTTGTTATTGTTAAAATAACATGTTAAAGTTTCATTCCCTTACTATGGTATGATAATGAAATAGTTGGATTATATTTAGTCCTTTGTGTATTTTTTGTTATGTAAACTATTTTGCTTTTCTTTATCAAGTGGAAAGATTTTGAATATTAGAATTTTAATTAATATGTTATAAAATAAGAATTTCACCTTAAATGTCCAATTTTTAATCATATATGTGCAAAAACAAATTTTCTTGATAAAATTATCTTTTCTTATCACATTATTTGTGATCATGTTGTTTGGATCTATATTAAAGATTTTGTATTGGTCTCTTGTAGAATACTTTCTTGTATAATAAACTCTTTATTGATATACAATATTAGTATGCAATTCTTATCAGGACAATATAGGAATTCCAAATTTGAAGAGATTAATTTCTCCATACCATATTTTATAATATTGTTGATGGTATTCTTGTAAAAGCTAGAGGCTTTATTTTGGGATATATAAATAAACATATGTCCGTTATAAATTTTGAAGAGAGTTAGAGAAGATTTATTATTATATCCTTAATATTTGTAAGAATGTGTCTCATATTCTTCTACTGCGTGTAATCATATTCTCAAATGTGTGTGAATATTGTTTATTGTAGCACTTGATTTTTTTTATGATTACTTGAGAACTTGCTTATGATCTCATATTCTACGTAAAATTATCAAGAGATCCATTTTCTCACTCATTTAATTATTTTTTCAAGATCCTCATAGGGGTCAATATTTTTAAAGGATTGATTAATATGTGGTTAATTATGAAACCATTTGTGAGAGTTATTTATTCTTATGGATGAATTTGTAAGCTTCATATTGTTGTTTTTTTAACCACTTCTCTCGTTAATAATTTGTTATTCTACTACTTTCTAATTCCTTAAGTAGAAAAATAGTGAATTTTAATTCACTTTTATTATTATCTTATAAAGTCATCATCCCACTATCACTAGAACTTTTAATACTAGTGTACCCTAATGATAATCCTAATATTTTTTTTTTGTATATTAAGGATTAGTGGAAGTATATATAATCTTGTATTATCTCTCAAGACTTATATATTTTTATTGTCATATATTCGTGTGCACATTTAATTATGATATGACATATTCTATAGGACTTTTCTATTTATTTTTGTCCTATTTTTTATTGAGATACATAAAATTCATTGTATCTTTGTAAACATCTTTAATATATGTTAATGTCATTCTGTTGGGTACTACACATTAATCTTTTTGGCATATAATTATGCATTGTGTATCTCTTTTATCTAAATTTCATATTTTAATTTATTAAAATTTTACAAGTACATAAGTTTCTATTATGTCTTGAGACTTTCTATCTGTATTGTCATGTATTCTTGTACATATTTAATTATGATATGACATACTTTATAAGACTTGACTATTTATTTTTGTCCTATTTTAACTGAGATACATAACGTTCATTGTATTTTAATAGACATCTTAAATGGATGTTAAGAGCATTTTGTTGGGCATTAGACATTAATCCTTTTGGTATGCAATTAAGTATTGTGCATTTCTTTTACCCAAAATTTCAGATTTTGTTTGGTCCAAATTCTATATGTATATTGTAGATACAATACTCCTATTGAGTATGATTTTCTACTTTGTAAAAAAATGCTTATTATAATAGTACTCCTATTGAGTACAATTTTGCACTATTGAAGTACTTATGAATTTTTTGTTTGGACTAATTATCTAAGTGTTTGCTCAATTAACATTTTGTGGCCACAATAATCTAAATGTCATTTTATATAAACTAGGTGTTTATGTGATTTTAGTAGGGAATTTATGTATTCCTACTTATCTTTGGATTCTTACATAGTCACTCATTTTTGAAACTCGAATTAGTTAAATGTCAAATATTATAGAGCATTTATGTAGCCTATATGTAATTACATATGTTATTGGGTATGATGAATATTTAGATGTATGTGAATTATGCTTTCTCGTCTTTATAATTTTTCGGACTCAAGTAAAAATGATATTAATAAAACACGTTTTTATTTACTAATCAAATACTTAACTTTGGAGTTTTATAACTCATATGGTTTGATTAAGTTTTGATGTCTTAGATCGGTGAGAGTCTAAAAAATCTATTATGAGATATGTGTGAAGTAATATCATTTTAGTAACATATCTCTTAACATTTTTGGATGCTTGAGACCATGTAGTATCATTTTATTGAACTACATTATTCTATATACTTTATGAAAAATATTTGTTAACGTGTATGATATATATTCCTAACGGATATTATTTTGTAGCCCAAATTTCTCATTGTGTATATAAGATTTGTTTATAATTGTCATTCTAGCTTAATGATTTATCTTTGTATTATTGATTAATACTATCCAAGTGGGAGAATGTTAGAAATAATAGTGGATTAGTGTTAATCAATTATATTTTATCATTATCTGGTAATTTAAGATATGGTGATAATCATATCTTATAATATCTTTATAATTATTTGAATGAGATTATAGTAAGATGGACTTTGTGATGAGTTGAGTCAATTATAAAAAATCCATTTGAGGAGGTCCCTACCTACCCTGGGGGATTATAAATTTGTCATCCCATTAAATGAATTACCACACACATCCTCTAGAATAATGCCCTAAAAAGTAAGTAAAACTCTCAAGAGTTCTTATTGAACTCATATATGTACAATAATCATTCATAGAGTTTTTGTTCATGAAGATCAAGAATTTCAATTCTATATATTTGAGGTACACAAATTCTCTTTCCTCTATCTTTTATATTTAATTCTCTATACATATTATAGTCTTGTATCTATTGATTTATGATTTCCTTTTATTTCCACCACTTCAGTTATTCTATAATAGCTAGTATCACTATTAATATTTTGAGATATATACGATACATTATTTTTATATTATATTTTTGTAATTATTATAATAGTGGAAGTTAGAGACTTCTTAAATCTTTTATTATATTATATTCTCAATGTAGGTCTTATTTATTCCTGCTTCCACTAAAATGTGTTGTTTTGTTATTATATTTAAATCATAATACTTCAGTTATAAGAGTGGGTTGTTGAATTTTTTTTATGATCTCTTTTTTAAATATGTTGGAGATTATATTCTCACTAATAGGTCATCTCATATTTTACAAAATTACATGTTACAATGTTCTTTTAAGAAGATTTTTATTTTAAAATATTAAGCGAACATTCATAATTTCCTTTATTTTGCACACAAAGCATATGGTTAACTATGAAACTCCTTTATAAAACCATTATTAGAGCTTCTATAGTTGGTTTCATATTCCATTTTGCAACCATTTTTTATTGACTTTGTTTTAGTATATTTCTCTTAATATCAAATTTTGGAGAGAAATTGTGAAATTTAGACTCATTATGATAGCAACATTACAATCTCACTATTAAATGTTGTAACATTAGAATATTTTAATATTAATGGATATAATGAGAATCCTAATAATATGATTAGTGGGAGTGCACACATAATTGTTTGTCTTGGGGCAATAGCATTGCTATATATTCTTTTGTGCACTTTTGTATTTTTTTTTTTGTTTTATGTCAGACGTTTTTATGTGCGCTTCATCATACGACGTGCTCTTAGAGATTTTGGGAAATAGTCTTGTTCTATCATATTAAGATGTATTTTGATGTACAAATTATTGATATATATATATATATATATATATATATATATATTATGTGCAATTTTATTCAATCTTAGTATGGAATATTAAGTGAACGCTAAGGATATTTGGTTGGTATCAAGGTTATCAAAATCGAGAGTTTACGTAAACTTGTGAGAGTATAGTAAACTCGACCCATAAAATTGCAAGAGTTTACTTCATTAAAAATATAACTATAAATCACATGAAAATTGAAGTTTTCAATACATAATAAGTTCAAATGCACATAATAAATCTAAATTACTCAAAATAAGTAAAAATTAAAGTCGAAACACTTAAAATTTCAAAACCTTTTTAGACATAACAAATTATATTCAAGACACTCAAAATTAGAGTCAGCATAGAAAAACATCACCTAAGAAATTTGTTCACGAGTCTACTCACAAGTTTTTTCTGATTTTACCGAGTTTACTTCTCTTCCGATTTTACATGTGATTTTACGAGTTAACTCATAATTTTGATAACTATGGTTGGTATTGCACATTTGGGTTATTGTGTCTCTCTTTTTACCAATATTCCACATTTTATAAGGTGACAAACTGATGCATTCACCTTAAGAGATGATGATGGGCCTAAGGGTAAACCTTTCTTTCAAGGTCTCTTTCATTTGGTCTTGAGATTGGCTATGGATAAAATAAAGTTTGTGGTCCAATCTCTTGAACAAACTTGCTCTTATCCACAAGTAGTATTTGAGGTTGTGTTTCATTGTGCTCAAAAGGTACGAACACAACCTCAACACGTACTTATAAAAAATCATACTTGAACAATTTTAGTTGTATACAATTAAAAAGAGAGAAAGAGATAAGTGATTGATAATGAGTATGCTTGTTTAAGATTATTTCTTGAAAGAATATTTTTTAAAAAAACAATCACTTATAAGAATTTTTAATATGTTTGTCAAAATTTTTTTCAAAAACCAGATTAAAAAAATAATTAATTTTCTACTTTTTTTTCAAAAGGAAACTGAAAGCCGCCGCTTAGAAAATGCACTTGAAATAAAAGAAGGAGAAAACGAGAAAACAACTGTTTTCAAAATTTTCAAAATTAAACAAAATTTTTAATTATACAAGAATCATTAAAATAAAATTAATTTTTTAAAATAATTTTAAAAGTTATTTTTTTAAGAACAAACAAATTGTACAAATATTAATGATATTATGCGGCATAAAAGAGAGAGATATGATAGCTGATGATATGTGTTTGTAATTATAAGTATCATTTTGCTACTTATATTTTTCCATCATTATGCTTTCTTTCTCAAGGTGTCTAATGGTTTTAGGGCAACTCCAAACTAACTTATTTTATATTTTTTTGTTAAAAAATAAATATCATCTTTATATTATTTTACAGAAAGAAGAAAAACTAATAAATAAATAAAAGAGAACAATAATTTTACAAAATAAAAAATTGACACTATTAGAAATATAGTAAAATAAATAATTAATATTATATTAAAAATAAATATGATACTTATTTTAAGATAATGTTTTATGTGACTTGTATGTTTTCGAATGATAAGAATATTTTTATTTATAAGAATGCAAAATCGTCTAAGGAGAGTTATAATAACTTACTGTTTATTTAGTAACAGTTTACAAAATTGTTTTTAATATTTTAATGTTTAAAAACTAAAAAAACTAATTTAGTTAGTGTTTTGTTAAAATAGTTTTTTAAAATAATTCTATTTTTTTAGTTTTTAAAACCACAAATAATTGTAAATAATTTTATTTTTAAGTTTTATATTTTTATTTTAAAAACTCAAAATACAAAGAAAATGTGTTATTTTTTTAAAAATTTGTTTTTATTTTCACATTTCTAGAACATATTTCAAACTAACACTTACAAATTTTTTTTTCTTTAGAAAACTGTTATTGAAACTATTTTTTAAAACTTTTTTAAAAAATTAAAAAATCAAATCACTATCTTATTTTTTTTTTCTTTTTACCCACAACATTTACATTTTTATTATCTTTTCGTTACGCTTTGTATATGGGACTATTACTCTATTAGTTGAGTAGGGAGACTTATCTACAAATAATTTTCTTTGTAAAGCGACAATGTATATATGCTTTTTAAAAAATTTAAATTAAAAAAATAAAAATTTGTTCTTGCTCCTGAGAGAATCTTCCAAAATTATTCAATATAAAAAATGTTAAAAACATATCTAAAAGTCCATAAATATTTTATTTTCATTTCAAAAGCTCAAGTCTAACACCAAGACGGAAACTTAAATAATTTACGCTAATAAAATTTGATACCTCTGTACATAGAAGGCTTTAGACTGTCAATGAGATTGTGTTTTAAAATTATGACTAAAAAAATATTTATTAATTTAATGAATTTTATAAATTTTTAAATTAAAAATACCAAGTATGTGTTTCATATACATTTTGGAATGAATAACTATAATTATAATATATAAAATTAATTAAAATGATTTTGACTTCAAAATAAAAATAAATGTTAAGAACGATACATCTTATTATTTAAAAAAATAAAATAATATTTAAATTTTTAATATATTTATTAAAATACACTTTCATTCATTCGGTATATGAAAATAAATTAGAACTTTTTTTGTTGGTATCTTTAGAGTATTCTATGGTGAAATAATATTCTATATAAGATAAGAATTATGAAGACCATAACTTCCATCGGAGTTTTATTAATTTGATCTACAGGTTGACCTATGTAAATGAATACATAAATAATTGGTGTTTAATAAAAACATAATAATTATTATTGAATGGTTAATTTATTATAGCTGGCAAAGTCGACATAAGTGCATGTAGACCTTCCTTTTCAATTCTACACGTGTGATAATAGTACCTTTTGATTATTTGATATGCAAAAAGACAAAAAGGCTTCCATGAATGTAGTAATTTAAAATGTCGTATATGGCCCTGTTGGCTGTGAAAAATTCTTTATAGTAAAAAGTATCCCAAGGCTAACTTATAAATATATAGAAATTTGCATTTTTTTTTATAATTTAAAATAAGCATTGTACAATACAAAGGGTGTTTACCTTGTCAGTATATTTCACCTTATTCTTTGAGTAATAACATGTATCAAACAACACCTAACACAAACAAAGAAAGGTATTTGGTGTAAAAAAATATACACTCAGCACAATCTTTTTTTTTTTTTTTGGTAAATCAGCAAACCAATCTTTGAATTGTGCATGACAACTAACAAGCCAAAAGTTAATAGGACAGAAACCTATCCATCCTATGACTCATTTACTTGTCGGAATGCATCCATGCTCATAAATCAAACCACCGTACATTTTTATTCACGAATTTAACAAAACTTTAATGGGCCATTAATGTTGTTTACATATTCTTTTATGAAGAAAGAAAGATCCTGATATAAACTATGATCTAATATTTATTTTTATTAAGTAACGGAAGAAGCTTATTTCCATAAGATATGGCATTGTGGCATTCAAACCATGTGACATCAACCAAAGTGCCTTTGCCAAAGTACAAACTCGTAGGAACACATAAAATTGGTAAGAGGAATAGGACTTTTCTTTTTTTTTTTTATTTTTTTATTTCAAAATGTCGGCAAGGTTTGAACCTTACACTATCCAACCATTTGACAAGGTTTGTAAGAGGCCTATGAACGATTAAAGACAACGTGAGAATAAATATATACAAATTTAATTACAGCAAAAAACTCAAAAATAATTCCCATAAAAATGACCTTATTGATAACCTAGGCCTTATTCTCTATGTTCCCCAAAGAATATTTTTCCCCCTAAAGAAAAGCTTCTTTCATTCTACCCTGGACACGTCTCCAAGATGACCTATCTAGCTCTTACTGTAAAGACTCTGTTGTACCAAATAGAATGAAGTATCATGTGGAATATATCATACTTGACAGGGCTCCTGTGCCAAAGGAAATGCTGCTGCACCTTTCTCACCATCATCTGCATTTCAAGATACCTCTTTTGTGGGATCGAAAGGAGTATATTCTTCAGATTTGGAATTTCCTTCTCCAACACAAAAACAGCAAAGGATTCCCAATTCAACATCTCAAAAAATGGAGGCACAAAGTTGTCTGATATAATGACAGGGACACATTCGTAGAAGATGGCCTCAACAACTCTTGGACTATTGACTTCGTATCCCTTTGCACAAATACAGTACTTGCTGCTTTTCATGTACTGGATGTAGTTCCTGTTGCCTTTAGACTTTGGCAGTGTTCCAAATATTTTCATGTCAGGGTCTTTATTTTCCCAGTGCTGCAACAGGATTGGCCTAACATAACCATGCATTCCACCAGCAAAAAATGCCAGAGTTTTCCTCCTTGAAACACGGTTTCCACCTATGTTTCTAGTGGGCCTCTGAGCATTGCGGACATAAGTTTCTGGAAGAGACACGTCCTTCCCCAAGACAAAACCTTCTTTCACATCAGCATTGCATAGGGCTCTTAAGCACCTAGCCATGTGTCGCCTTGTTTCTGTAGGGGCCTGCAGCCAAGAGGTATATTTAATTAGAAAAATACAATGGAGAGACTAATGTGATACAACATTTGCCAATGCATACTTTTGTTGATACCATAGAAGTGGTAGTGGTAGTAATAGTTGTAGCAGGAACATTTATAGACTTATAGCTAGTTCCCCTAGCAAATTGACACAGAAGAAAAGACACATTCATTGATGTAGGAAAAGCATGCATACCCAGTCATGGCAAGCAACAAGAAAATGATCAGCACCTCCTGTTCTGTTCCAGAAACGATGTTTCCCAGCAATCATGTCTACGTAATCTTTCAGATACTGAACCAGGTTCCTAGAACTATGTGAATTCGGTACATACAAAGTTTCCTCTAGCATCCGAGAACTGAAAGGTAAGTAAAATAGGTGGGCTCTCTTTGGGTCTTGAGTCACAAATTGTTTATTACCTTCCATCAACCTCATGAACCATCCCTCTGAAGCATAAATTCCCAAAAGATATGGTGAATGCATTATGGGCTTGGCTCCTTCTCTATAGACATACACTTTAAGAGTTCTTTCCATTAATTCATAGCTCCTGACAATTAGACAGACTCGGGATAATTAATACCAAGGTTAAACGAAAATTTAACAGTATCAATTAGAATTTTGCTTCATTATCATTGCTGCTATTCATTTACACAAATGCACATATCTTCCATTATTTTTGGTTTAATCTTGTTTCCCTGAATAGCCAGCAGAATTTTCAACATCAAGAAATCCAGCAATTTCAAAGAATCATACCAAATTTTGAAAGATGTAAAAGCTGATAAAGGCACTAACATTTATGTAAATGAAACAGAAAACCAGAAAAGATGAGTTTATTCCTGGAGATTGCAAGAATAGAAATTTTATTCCTGGAGATGCTTCTGAAACATTTTCTGAAAAAAAAAATATAGAACCACAATAATCAAATAATACCTCTTGAACCTGGAAACATTTCGAAAAAGGGGAGCATAAAGATTTGCAACATTATTTACAATTGGTGCATTTTCAATCTCTGATCTAGCCTGCAGTAGCTCTTGATCAACAGCTGATGACCATCTTGGCCTCTAGAAACAAGTTAGCAACATTAGAACACAACTAAGGTGCTATGATAATTTAAAAATGGAAAAAGGAAATGGCCTTAAATCATTTACCATAGAATTATATGAGGCGCGGTTCAGAAGCAATAACTCATTCATTTCAGCAATTGTTGTTACTTCTGGAAGTGGTCTTTGAGAACTTTTAGTCTCCCTAGGTGCACTGTTGATAGAAGAATCATTGCCTACTATATTCATGTCATCTTTTAATGGCCTGAAGCTCTCATCCTCCGTGAAATCAGTTTCATCATCATCATTAGATAACATTGGAGGTATAATATTAGGGCTCTCTTTTGTTGGACTTGGAGGTGGAGATAAATTAGTTGGTATTATTGCACGCGAAGGGGAATGAGAAATAGTATTGTTGTAAAACCTCAGTCCAAGATTTCCTGCCTGCTCTGTAGCAGAACCATTATTTGATATCCCATTACTTTCCACTGTGGAACTTTCATCAAATCCTAAAGATCTGCTTGATTCCATTCCTGGTTCTGAGATGAATCCAGTGCTTGAAACAGTGTCCTTTTTCTCAGAAGTCCTAGTTTCATTAACAATCTCAAGGGAATTTTTATCAGTGGAGTTTGCTTGATTCAAAATTGTCTTATTGTTGAACATTTCAGACTCAGATGGTAGATCTGCAGCTTGAAATCTAATGCTATCTGATGTTGGTATCTTGTTGGCAAAGAGTACAATGGGTTGAACATTACCATAAGGAAGTTCCAAATACTGGAATGCTAAAATCATTGCAACTGTAATGCCAATAAGCCATAACGACCTCCTCTTTTCCAGCTGAAATATTGATAACATTTCTTGACCCATTTTGTAAAATTTCTGAACCGCTGTCACTGCCCAATTAACATATCAACTCTACTGATTATACAAAAATAAGATTTAGTATGAAGAAAGAGACAATTTCTTTTTAACATTAAAGAGAATGAAACAAATTTGTGAGAGATTTCATAATAAATGAAAGGTTGTGTCCTTTCATGAAAGTATGTATATTTGTTAAAGAGAAGATGCAAGTATGAAATGTATTTTTTCATGAGAAAAATGTCTTTTTGAAAAGTTGTATCTCTTCACTAACAAGCATGAGCTGGTTTACAAAAAGGCCTACTTTGCTTCCAAATTTACATATGAAATTGAATAGTTTCTGCACTTAAACTACTTCCTTCATTCTCTAATGCGCATACAGAATCAAAGAAATTACTATTCTGTTATATAACACTGTATATAGCCATGATCTTAGTGTGTAAACCAAATAAAAGAAACTCCATTGTATTCTGAAGGGGATTCATTGTTATATATTTTGCATCTAGTTTACAGAGACTAGTGGGAAAAATTGAAGCTAAAGGTTGGAGTACTCACACTATGTTCTTTGTTGCATAATCATCCACTAACCCTGTTTCACTACTCAAATGCACCCAATGAAAATGCCGGGCGTCATAAAAAATAGGCAATGGCAAGAAGGTAAAGTAAACCAGACTTGTTTTTCCAAGTTCGGACACATCAATGGCATAGACCACGACGCAGAATTCCACATATGTATTCAGTCAATTCACTAAACAGCTATATGAATGTCCTAATTACGAAACAAATCTACCATCAGCATATTTACTCCCAAGTATAATGCCAATGAGATGGTTTCTAGAAAATAGTTGTACTTGAAGTTCAGAGAAGCCAATGGCCTAAGAAATACTGAGAAATTAAAACAAAAAAAATAAAATAAAAGAGAAGGGAAATACATAAATCAACAGCCTCAGAACAACTCCCTAGTCTCTTAATTCAAAATCAGAGTTCCTGAGTCAGAACAAGAGCAAAGCCGGTGCCCTCAAAACCCACCTCTCAATTCTGATGCTAACCTCACACACAGGAAAAAATACAGTACCAAATTATATGAATTGCTTCTCATTCTTGTACAGAAGGCATCAAAATGATAAAGAAAAACAAACAACTAAGACAGGTAAAAAAAAACATTAGAATTGAGAATACAAACTAACTTTACCAACAATAAACAGCATTCAACTCCACCTAGGTTGCTCTGGTACAGTCACACAGACGAGACGAGATGAAAAGATGACAATATTCCTCGGAATTTGTTTACGTTTTAGTTAACTTGTAGATGTCAAGTGCCAGTTGTAAAACTAGATTCCAAAATTATTTTAATTTTTCTCCCCTCTTTGAGGAAAATTCAGATCAAACACACACAAAACAAGGCCGCTTTCGTATTATCAAATATTTATTTTCATACGTTGAAGCTTTCTAGAGAGGGTCAAAAGTACTTCTTTTTTTTAATTGGATATAAAAATTTAAAATTTATCGTAGCTCTCCTATCCTTGATGTTGAACATAAAAAAAAGTGCAAGTAAAATAAGGTCAAATACCTGGCCAGGATTCTACGGAAGATGTTGGAAGCTAATATTTTCTACTGGGGTCGAAGTCGAAGTTGGAATGAAGAAGCAAAACAGAAACTGTGTTGTGTTGTTGGGACAGAAAGGTTGGACCATGATCCCTTTAGCACGCTAAACTCCACCAACACCAGCAGCCAGCAGCCAGCAGCCAGCAGCAGCCAAACTTTTTACTGGTTTTGTTTTTTTAACTTTCTCTTCAACTGTGAATGTAACAGTAAAAATATTAACTCCAGTTTCAAAACAAACAGCGATAATCAATTATGTGCGGTAGCTTTATCCGCTGTGTCGCTGTCATTCAATTTCATAATTGTCAGTTTATTACAACACAAGTATTCATGTGTTATGCGGTTGTCCTGGTTCCCGTGCGCAGCCGAAATCTCCTAACGTTTTAGTTTTTCTTTTCAAATCCCATTTCATATGAAAAAACAACAATGTTATTAGAATTTTTTTTATTCTCATTTAGTTATATTGGATGTCAATTAAATCTATATTGAAGTTTGAAGTGATAAACCATTACGATGAGGAATTGGATGTTGCATGATGCTAGGAGTTCATCAATCGTTCGGTTATTAATGTTTTCTTAAAATAATTATCTAATACTATCAATTAATGCATTATAAAAGTAGTTAGAAATATGAACGGAATATAAATGTAAATATAAATATTTTAAAAAAAATTAAATTCTTTTTAATAAAAATAAAATAAAATATAAATTTGTCTTTCAAATTTTTAAGTGTTTTATTTAGACAATTATATATAAATGATTTATTTTAATTGAGGAATTCAAAATATTGTGATTAGTTTTTAGATGCAATCATGCAAGGACCAGTTTTTTTTTTTTTTTCATGGGTCACTGCCCATCCATAACTAAAGTATATCTGTTAATAAAAACTATCATATGATCCTAAAACACAATTTTGATAATATTGTGTTTTAGATTAATTGCAAACATGTAGTTGATATCCTCAAGTGAACTTTGGTTAAACAGAAACTGGTTTCAGCTTATTTATATTTTTTATTAGAATTTTTCCTTTTTCATGTTCATTTTTCTAAATATATATTCTATTTTTTTTTAAAAAAAAAAAGAGAAGAAAAAACTATTTTGTTAAAAGAAGGATTTGAACTCAAAACTTCTCTCTCCCATATATAGACTTTATCATTAAATTAACTTTATAACTTTAAGAAAAATTACCTTAAAATATTTATATACAGCCTACATAATTGCCCTACTATATCAATAATATATAATATAATATTATATACTATATCTGTACTATTAAAAAAGATGATTCTCTCTTTTGATGTTTATTTTTCAAAATACCTATTTTATTTTTTTAAAAAAAACAAAATGAAAAAATTATTTTGTAAAAAGAGAGATTCAAACCCAAAACCTTTCCCTCACCCATATATGGACTTTGCCACTAAATCTACCTTATAATTTTAAGAAAAAACTACTTTAAAATATTTATATCCAGCATACATAATTGTCCTAGTCTATTTATAATCTATAATATATATATATATATATATATATATATATGCAAAATGACATGAATCTAATGGTTAAAATTAGCTATTCATTACCACCATTAGATTTTTAAAAAAAATGAATAGATAGGATGAAGAGTAAGTCTTTTAAACTTACTCCACGAGTAAGTTTAAGAGACTTACTATTTATCTTAACGATTCATTTTCTAAAAATCTAATGGTTAAGATTACTTACTTATTATAACCGTTAGATTTTTGAAAAATAAATGGTTAGGATAAAAAGTAAGTCTCTTAAACTTACTTTTGGAGCAAGTGGATCTATCTTCTATCTATCTCTTTCTTTCTCTCTCTCTCTCTATATATATATATTATTTTTCCTTATGATATTATTTAAACACTTAATTATGATTTAATGTTTTATGACTTTATGTTGAACCATAGTCATTTTTTTAACAATATTTTGGTTTTCTTATTAATATAATTAGTTGTTTGTTAGACTATTATTGGGTTGCTTTGACATGACAATTTGTAGTTTGATATATTGTAAAGCATTTTAGGGATAAAATTATGAAATTGAGTATATTAATCATTACTGAATTTGGTTAATTTGGTGTATAAAATTGTTATTTATGATTTCTTGAAAACAATTTTTATTTTTATTTTTTATCAGATTTTGATGAACCAAATTGAATCCACCTAATTAATAGTGATTCGATTTAGTTCAGATTAAGGAAAAAAATTTAAAACCCAAACCAAACCAATTAAATCTAATTGGTTTGGATTTTTCTCGTAAACTGAACCAACCAAATTGTAAACAACCCTACCTATAGTGTTAAAATTCTTTTTTACTCTCAATCTTATGGTTTGTCTCTATTGTTAGAAATTTGATTTGTGACTAGGCAGGACAACAGAGCGGGGACAGGTATAATATTCACATCCTCATCTCTATTTCCAAAACTCATCCTCATACCCGTCCTTATATCCAGCAGGTATGAGATTTATATCCTCATATCCATCAGGTATTCAATATACCCATACTCCTCTCATACCCACAAAAAAATTATAATAATATTTTAATAAAAAATAAATTTTTTTAATATAATGATATTAATTCAAAATTTATCTAATAAATGCAAAGTTTGTAATTTGTTAATTAAATGTGAAATTATTCTTTTATTTTAAGATAAATAAATATTTTATTCATTAAAATAAGTGTGGGTACGAGAGCGGATATGGGGATGAGGTGGGTATGTATATCTTCATCCTCATCCCCTACTTAATCAATTGAGTATCCATATACTCGTATTCGTGCCCGGTCAATTCCGGGATTCCCCGTCAACTTTGGGGCGGGTTCGGAGAGGGTTCGGGAATTACCTACGAATATGAGTTTATTTGTCATTCCTATTTGTGACATCTATTTGATATTTGTTTTTATAGTTGGTAGCTTACTTTATCTCTTTTGCTAAACAAATGAAAATAACTAAATTTCTCAAGTATTAGTCAAATATTTGTGGATAAACATTTGTATTCATTAAAAATACTACATGATTTGGTACATTTGTCAATCGAATAACACTAAGAGGCCAATTTTGCAACAAAAGCTAAATGTTTAGTGTAAGGTTATGTTTTTAATAATATGTTATAAGTATATGAAATAAATAAAAAAGATAATTAAATTTAATTTATGTGTAATCAATCAATTAATTATAGAATATTTGGTTGATATATTTTTATCTATGTTTTATTGTTATGAATGTGATTGGATTAAAAGTAAATTATAAATAATGGAATATGAGAGGTGGGTATGGTAGATATTCTTTTGTATTGAGGTAGTTGAGTTGGTTTTACGAAAATCTATTTAGAAAAAAGGGGTTGCAATTAGCAAAGCATAATTATTAAATATTCCTTTGGCTCATATACCTTCTTGATTTATTCTTCTTTTTATTTCTTCTTCTTTATTGATCTTCTTCATTCTGGTTCTTCTGAAGTTATCTGCCCATTTCTTCTTAAATGCCTCGTTTCATTTAAAAGATAAAAAAATGAATTTATAAATTAACTTCTCTCATCCTTCTTTCTTTCTAATAACCCATGTTTCCCTTTCTTCCTTCTTTCTCTTGCTCACTTCTTCATCATTCTACTTCATTTTACTCTCTTTCATCTTCTCATATCCTTTTGTGTTCCATTTACTCTCAAATCCCTTACCTAGTAAAAGGTAATGAAACCCAAAATTTCTACTTTTTTCCTTTTTCTTTTTAGAACTAAATTTTGGTGTTAGGGAAAGTTCTCTAAGGAAGAAGAAGAGTATCCACACCATAATGGTTTCTTGTTTTGGCTCTCTAAGGTAAACACATAACTTGTAACCTAAAGAATGGGTTATTGGCAAGTGTTAGCTTCAAGTAGAATTATTATTAGAGTGTGGAACACTAGTTTTAGGAATTTTTATGGTTACCCATAAATAGGTAGAGCTTCAAAAAAATTTCTAAATATTGGAAATTTTTATTGGTTCTAAGATTTGTTGATTTCTACCTCGCACAGTACTTTCGAAGTTATTGGGAAGTAGTTTAGTTGACTCTATGTAGTTGTGAGTAGTTTAACAGTCATAGTGACCTATTTTAATATTTTTATAATTACCATTTTAATTCATCTTATTATATTTTAATGTTATTTACTTAATATGTTTGGGAAACATACTCTTTTATTTGATTTTATTCTTTATGAAATTTATTTCAAAGGCCAAGAACTTTGTTAAATTAAATTGATTGTGTTTGATGAAATTGGAGATTTATTTTTGAATAAACTTCCAAGTAGAACAAATTTGGTATTTATATTATGAGGATCCATGTTAGAACCATGTATGTCATTAACGGATGATAACGATCTAGGTGCCCCTAGTTGTATGTTTTCGGACGGAGAGGGTTATCCATTAGACGGAGCTGCCACTTTGTGGAGAGAGCTATCAACGAGATAAAGCTGACCCCAATGATATATTATGATATTGAAATGTAATATGATTCTGAGAGAAGAAGATTATTCGTTAGATAGAGTTTCCCCAAGAGAGAAGTCACTCTTGAAGGAGAGAGCTATCAATGAAATGAAGCTATCTTATGGTTCTATCATGAGTGATCCTATTGTACTTACATTTCATTTTATTTATGTTTGATGATAATGTATTTCAATTTAAATTTTCTTATTTAATATATATGACATTATTGTTTTGAATATGATAAATATAACATTTTAGATGCAGCTATAAGTTACCTGTAGTTGTGAGATTTATTGAACTTGTTGATTTAGTAAGTTTTATATTGACAAAAAGTTTTTATTGAACAATTTGTGCATTGGTATGCTTCCTTTCTAGCTCATGGTGGTTATTAGGCACTTACTAAATCTTTATTACTTACCTTCTTTCTATTGTTTTTCAACCAGATTCCCAAGCAGCTGAGTAACAGGCTGTTGACATATTTATTATTCAATCTTTGGTTATTTCTTTTTGGTAGGTCTCCCTTGGGTTGGCGAGCAATTGATGTTATTTTTGGGACTATTTGTATATTTTGTAGCTATAGAAAGTCTAGTTTTGAGATTTATATTTAGATATTGTATACTTGATGTTGTTGAAAACTCTGGCTAGAGAATTATAGTAACAGATTTCTTTGTAAAATTTGGGGTGTCCAAATTATAGAGGAGACTCTGTCAAAATTTATGTAGAATCTTAAAAGTATGTTTATTTTGGAAAATTATTTGCCATGTATTGTTCTGTTTTTGTTAGGCTTGTCAGACTAAGGATGTTAGTTTGTGCGCCGGTCACAACCTTGAATTTGGGTTGTGACATCTTCTCTTTTGCATGTGAAAGAATCCTCCATGGTTAGCTAAGAGATTTCTCTAACTTCTCGTCATATTGAACTTGGATTCAAGTTGGTAAATAATTGTTCTGATTCTTTGAGCCATTTTCCTTTTCTCTCTCTTTGCACATATTCTAATCCTCCATAGATAACTAAGGAATTTCTTCTATTTATCCTCATCTCGACTGTGGGTTTTTGTGGGTAAGTTCTGTTTTACTTCTTTGGACCAATTTCTTTTTTTTTTTTTGGGTACATACATCTCCATTCTAGGAAGATCAACCTTGAAATCCCATTTTCTTAAGGTTCTATTTGATTTTAGGGAGTTTTTGTTAGGTTTTGAGTAATTTCTTCAATTGAGAAATTGATGTGTGATTTTGGGTTCTTCTTCCTCTTCAATTTAGTTGAAAGAAGAAATAGGTAATGGAATCTTAATCTTGGTTTTAATTTAGGAAATTATGATTGATCATTGTGTTGTTGTAATGGGTTTTGAATGATTTATGTTTTGATCTTGATTTGGGTGTTAAATGAAATTGTGTTGTTATGATGCATGTTTGAATTTGATTATGTAATGAATGGTTTGATGTGGATTGTTATAGTGGGTAACTTAGCCTTGATTGATATATATGATATATATTGAGTTAGGGATACAACTAAGGTCATTGTAATCCTAGTACTAGATCAAGTGGGGGTACCCAAGGGATATACTCATATAGCAACTGGGTGTTAGAATTAGGTCAGTAGACGCTAGACAATAATTGAGTTAAAGTCATTAGGCCGCCTTGGTATTCTAACTCATTGGGTATTTTGGAAAGTGTTGTGTCACATGATTATGTTGTATTGATTGTTTATGTTCAAGGAGAACATAAGTATATTTGTTTATTTAACAAGTCAATTGAATGGATGCAATTATTTAATTGTAATAAGTTCTTATTAAATTGTATTCTTATGTTATAAAGTTTACCCTTGCTTGTATGTGTTTGTGCATGATTGTGATGATCGTGTTTTATACAGGAGTAAATAGCAGTGCTAATACAAAAAGGTAATGTACTCAGGAATAGAAGGAATTGTAGATGGCTTAGGAATTTGCTCTATTTAATTTTTTTATGTTCTATGGATTTTGGATTCATATGTATATTTGTTTTAGTAATTTACAAATAGTAACTTGTAATATGTGTGTCGTGTAATAAGTTTGGATGTTAGTATACTGCAATGTAACTATCAGGATGGTTGGAATTTTATGCAGTAGGTGATTTGTGATTCTCCAAAGTCTTGCTAGACGAAAGTTAAAGTTGCTTCTGTCAGACAATTTTATGGCTTTGCATTCAACAACAGGTTTCATTCAACGCAAAGTCATCTTTGTCGGTATTTTGGAAGTTTTTCGCCCAATGACACATCTCATTGAGTGATATTCCTTCACTAGAATACTATAACATTGACTTCTCACTAGACGACACTTGTCGTTAGGTGAGATATCCATGTTCTTCGTTGGGCATTAGTGCTCGCCAAGCAATGATGCATTTTTTTAACTCTTCGAAAGTTTTAATAACTTAAGTATAAATTACAATTAAAATGGACTTAATAGAATAGTAAGTGATACTATTTATATTAGAGTTTTTAGATATTACATTTAGTGTCATATCAACAATTTGTGCTGAGTTATCCCATTATTATGTTAGCATAATGTCATTACTATGTTATATCAACAATTTTTATTAAATAATTGATAGGACATTTATAATGTACCTGAATTACTAATTTTGAAAATGTAAGGACTAGACGTGCAAGATGTCAAAATTGCACATTTATAAAATTATAGCCTATGTTTTATTTTTAAAAATAATATAAAATTTAAAAGGTAGTATTTAGAGAATAATACAAGCAGCTGAATGAGATGTAAAAATACAACAAAAAGAATAAATAATTAAATTTTTTATTTTAAAAACTAATAAAATAGATATTAGTTATTAGATCCCTTTTAAACCGAGACAAAAAAAAAATAGTTTTAAACAATATTGAAAAAAAAATCGCTTAAAAATCTTTTTTTTCTACGATAACACTATTATTATCAAATAATTTTTTTATTTATGTTTGTAAAATAATTTTGAAAACCGGAAACAAACAAGTCGATTTCTAGTAATTCTATAGTTTGACATTTAATTTTACAATAGGATGATATGTTTTATTTTTATTTTATATTGTTAGTATGTTATACGAAAGCAAATTGCATATGGAAAGCGAGGGAGCAATTAAATTATACTTTTTTTTTTGTGGGTGACCAATTAAATATATTGATGTACAGCGGGTAAGTTAAATTAATTATAAGAGAATAACGGAAATTGTTTAAACTTTAAAGAGGCATATTCCGTTGCGTTGAAAACCCTTAATACGTCTAAAAACTGGATCTCGTGGAGATAGATGTGTCTCCAGACTAGTATAGTGTTGGCATCTTTTTCTTTTTCTTTTCTAAAAACAAAAATAATACAAAAGATTGTAAATTCCTGGTCTATGTTCCGTTGCAAAGAAAGAAAAAATAAACATAATAAAATAAAAATAAAAAAGAGTAAAAATTGAAATTGTTTGATTAAGTGAAAAAAAGTTATAAATTAAATTTATTATAATTATAAAGGTAATATGTATGTACTTATAAAAAATTAATATATATTTATTAATTATTTTTTAAGAATAAAATAATTTTTCTTTGTTTAAATATTACTATATATTTATGATTTTTAATTAGTTAAAGTTAACAATATAAAAATATTCTAAAAAATTAATATCAAGAAAAAAAACTTATAACTGAGTATTATAATATATAAATTTTTAAATTTATATAGTAATTTTATATTTCAAAATCTTGAGTTACTAGTAACATTTTTTGAATAACAACAAAAGTAATTTTATAAAGTAATTATTTTATAACACATAAAATTTTAAATGGTAAATTATAAAAAAATAATATTTTCTTTTTTGATATTTTACACAATCTCTCTTTCTCTTTCATATCTCCTGTCGTTGATGTAGTTATAATAATTTATAATTTAAATATATAATTATAAAAAAATTATAATTTAAATATATAATTTAAAAACATATTTAATTATAGAAAATTATAATTTAAATATAATTATAAAAATTTATAATTTAAATATATAATTATAAAAATTTATAATTTAAATATATAATTATAAAAATTTATAATTTAAACATATAATTATAAAAATTTATAATTTAAATATATAATTAATTTAATTGTAAATTTAATTATAGAAATTTATAATTCAAATATGTACTATAATAATTATATAATCAATTTATATTATTAAAATATGTTATAATCATTTTAAATACCTCATCATTGGTTTAATAATTAATGTTGTGCTCGTTTGTTTATTTTATAATTTTCAACTAGTTAATTAACTAATTTTTTTAAATATTTATAACTAATTTTTAACTTTTAACTAGTTTTTTTCAAGATATTTTAGTCTAATACAATTTGACTTGATTATCGAAAAGCATTACTAGAATAATGAGATAAAAAGAAATTTGGTTAGATGGTCAAAAGCCTCTAATTTAACAATTAATTTTGTAAATACTCCATATTTAAAATTTTCTAGTTTTGTAAAAAAACCGTATTTTTAACACTCAATAGTTGTTTTTTTTTATAATACAAGTCAACTTATTTGGGCCTTGAAATCAAGCTTACCACTACTTTTTTGTACTTTTAACATCCACTAGTTTTCTCATAACTTTTATACACAACTTAACCTATGTGGGGGGTCTTGGAATCAAGCTTCGGTTTTTATAAGAACCTATGGATATCTTCCTGTAAGAAAAAAAAACACACACACAAGTAAATTTACGAGAAGATTACTTTTCCTGCTGAAATTCAACCAATGTTGGACTTAAGACAATGTATTTTTAACATTAACTGATTGTTTTTTTTTTTTTTTTTCCTAAGAGAAGCGCTTCTTATGTTCAATGCAACGTATGTGGGACATGGAATCAAGCTTTAGTTTAGTTAACTTTTTTTTTTTGCATAGTTTTGACAGATCAAACTGGTTGAATTGTGATTTTGAATTAATACTTCCACCTGTTTAATTCACACTTACGATTTTTTAAAATTTCTATTTTACCTCTTATTCCCTCTCTTTTTACCTCATTTTCTTCTCTTCCTTCTTAAAAATTATTTTATTGTAAATCCTAGACATATTTATTTATTTATAAATAAATAAATAAAAATTATTTTAATTTATTAAAAAATAACTTTGATAAAATCTACAATTTGATTGGTTAAAAAAAAACAAGTATCACCACCCTTCAAATTAGGAAATACACCATTCATTGTCATTAACATATATTAGCGAAAACACACGCAATGTCGTGCTTGTGTATTTGCAGTTCTATTTTAATACGTTATAACAATTTTAGAGCTTTAATGTAATATCTTTTGTAATTTTTTATATTTTGAAATATAAATTATTATGTGACATGTTTTGAAATATATTTTGTTAATTTTATATTTTTTGTTTATGATAACATGATAAAAATATGTCATATCATCAACGGATATGTCAAATATGCAATGAATATGAAAAAATGGAAAGAGGAGAGAGTTTGAATAGAACTCAAAATATTGTTGCACCTGTGTATTTGCATGTTTGTTTATTAAGAATATTTATCATGAAACGTATGCATATATTAATCATGTTTGAGGAACATTGATTTGTGATAAGGTAGAAATTGTGAAAATGTGCATACATTAATAGTGAGAAGTTATATTTGCGAAAGTGGGAACAATCATAAAATGTTTAGAAGGTAAAATAGTTATAAAATGTAGATACTAAAAGGTCATATTCCATTGTGTAATACTAGCGAAAACATAGGCACTATCACACATGTGTATTCACATTTCTTTTTTAATATGTTATAACAATTTTAGGATTTTGATTTAATATCTTTTATAAATTTTTATATTTTGAAATATAAATTATTATGTGACATGTTTTGAAATATATTTTGTTAATTTTATATTTTTTTATGATAACATGATAAAAATATGTCATATCATCAACGGATATGTCAAATATGCAATGAATATGAAAAAATGGAAAGAGGAGAGAGTTTGAATAGAACTCAAAATATTGTTGCACCTGTGTATTTGCATGTTTGTTTATTAAGAATATTTATCATGAAACGTATGCATATATTAATCATGTTTGAGGAACATTGATTTGTGATAAGGTAGAAATTGTGAAAATGTGCATACATTAATAGTGAGAAGTTATATTTGCGAAAGTGGGAACAATCATAAAATGTTTAGAAGGTAAAATAGTTATAAAATGTAGATACTAAAAGGTCATATTCCATTGTGTAATACTAGCGAAAACATAGGCACTATCACACATGTGTATTCACATTTCTTTTTTAATATGTTATAACAATTTTAGGATTTTGATTTAATATCTTTTATAAATTTTTATATTTTGAAATATAAATTATTATGTGACATGTTTTGAAATATATTTTGTTAATTTTATATTTTTTTATGATAACATGATAAAAATATGTCATATCATCAACGGATATGTCAAATATTCAATGAATATGAAAAAAGGGAAATAGGAGAGAGTTTGAATATAACTCAAAATATTGTCGCACGTGTGTATTTGCATGTTTATTAAGAATATTTATCATGAAATATATACATATATTAATCATGTTTAAGGAAGATTGATTTGTGATAAGGTAGAAATTGTGAAAATGTGCATATATTAATAGAGAGAAGTTATATTTGCAAATGTAAGAACAATCATAAAATTTTTAGAAAGTAAAATAGTCATAGAAGGTGGACACTAAAAGGTCATATTCCATTATATAATATATATAGTATATAATAAAATATCATATATTATAAACTATAGATATAGTTGGAAAATTATATATGTTGGATATCAATATTTTAAAGTAATTATTTACTTAAAGTTATAAGGTTAATCTGGTGGTAAAATTTAATTCAGGGAACAAGAGGTTGAGGGTTTGAGTTCCTCTAATAAAAAATTAATATATTTTTTAATTTTAAAATAGGTGTAAGGGTAGAAAAAATATTTTGAAAAGTGGACGTCAAAAGGAAATATTCCTTTTATTAATAGCATATATATATATATATTAATCATATTTAAGGAAGATTAATTTGGAACGAAAGGGTGAGCGTTTGAATCCCTCTTATGACAAATTAATAATATATTTTTTAATTTTAAAATAGGTATATGGGTAGAATAGATATTTTGAAAAGTCGACATCAAAAGAAAGTATTCCCTTTATTAACAGTATATATGAAAAATGGATGTCAAAATGAGATATTTTTCCTTTATTAATAGTATAGAAGTATAGATATATAGTATGTAATATAATATCATATATTATAAATTATAGATATAGTTGGACAATTATATATGTTGGATATCAATATTTTAAAATAATTATTTTATGTTTAAAGTTATAAGGTTGACCTAATGGTAAAATTTATGTTTAGAGAGTGAGAAGTTGTTTGTTTAAGTTTATCTTATGACAAATTATTTTTTTTATTTTAAAATAGGTGTAAGGGTAGAATATGTATTTTAAAAAGTGGACATCAAAAGGGGGTCTTCCTTTTTATTAATAGTAAAAAGTATAGATTAGATATAGTATATAATAATAATATCATATATTATAAATTAAAGATATAGTTGGACAATTATGCATATTCGATATCAATATCTTAAAGTAATTTCTTAGTTAAAGGTATAAGGTTGCTCTAGTGGTAAAATTTATGTTTGAAGAATGAGACAGTGGGGCTTTGAGTCTCTCCTTATGACAAATTAATATATATTTTTTTTTAATTTTAAAATAAGTGTAAGGATAAAATAGTTATTTTAAAAAGTGAACGGTGAAATGAGTATTCCTATAGATAAAGAAATATAAATTTCCAATACCTCTCCAATCCAAGGCATTTTCTCATGGAGAAGTTTACAATATCTCTATTAATTTTGTGGATATTGATATATTTGTTTTTAAAAATTTATGTATAAATAAATAAATAAAACTTATTTTAATTCATAAAAAAGATAAAAATAAAATTTACAATTGGATTGATTAAAAAAAAAACGTTGCGGTACTATTAAATTATGGAGGTCACTATAGAAATTATCTTTTTTTGTCTTACGTGTTGAAGTTACCCAAACTATGAATATATATAGACGCAGGAAGCTACGCTAACCCACACCTAAAGGCTATAGGCTACATGGCCACTTCATATAAAACATTCTTAGTGAATTCCTCTGTTAAGAAAAGGCCCTCCTATGTCTCAGATAATTCTCTTCACTACAAAATTTCACAATTCCTTGTCTTTAAGGTAAACATATCAGTACATGCATACTCTCAATGGCACACGTATTATTTTCTATTTGCTTTTCCACTTTTACTGCAAGTGAATATGTGATTTATTAAGCAGCTAATCAAGAAAGTTCTGCCAAAAGTCCCCTTGCAAATTAATGATGTTCACAAAACTGTGTCAACCACTGCAGCTAAATTACTTGATGCTTTTGTAGATTCATTCTTTGAATTTAGTGACCAACCACTGCTTCCATCTCAGGTACCTATACAATGAGGAAGTGTTCTTGTTCTAGATTCTCACTTTCTGCACTGCATGTAAAAAGCACAACAATTAATAGCTTCTTTTAAACCTCTAATCAATAGTGTTCCGTTAACTGTGCAGAGTAACTTTGCTCCGGTGGAGGAGTTAGGTGAAGCCATACTTGTGACAAGCATTCATGGACGGATTCCAGATGATTTTCCCGAGGGTGTCTACATTAGAAATGGTGGCGATTCCCTTAAACTTTGTCTACCAATTGGATTTAGATATATCTTAACTCTAAAAATTCTCTTATATTTCAGTAAAAGTTGCCCCTTTCGCTCATACACAAAATTCCAGTTTTACGCTGTTTCCTATATTTTTTATCCTAATCCTAAAATAATATTGCGGAGAAAACAGTGAAAACGACACAAACTTGTAGCAATTTGAATTTAAGCCTGTCAATATTACAATCGCAAGTCGTAACACCTTTATTTCCACTAATAGTACATGAACACTGTTATAATATTTTTTTAACTACGTTGTTGGTATCACCCACCTTATCGATGTATCATGCATGCCAACTTTAGTAGAGACTTTCTACCAACCATAATTTTTACACATATAAAACTCAAATATAAGACTTTGTTTAACGAAATCATTAACACATGGGACACTGTTATTATATGTATAAATTCAAGAATGATATATGAACGCCCACTACACTTTAAACAATTCATGATATCTCTTATTTGTCTCCACCTATAACATCTGGATTTTTCTCTTTGTCTTCCTAGTATACAAGTTTAAGGGGTAGGAATGATAAATAAATCTGTACTCGTGGATAATCTCTAAACTTATCTCGAAATTGATGGAAAATTTTAAATTTGACTTGCACGGATATAAGTACGAAAAATACCCAATTTATTAAGTTAGAAAGGAGGACGAAGATGATGGTACTCACCTTATCCTGATCCGCACTCACCTAGTTCATGCATCACACACTTATTTTAATAAATAAAACATTCAAAACTCTTATCCTTGATTTATTAGAACTAATTTTGAAAGTAAATAATCTCTTAGATTCTTGTTTTCTTCACAGTTTTATAACTTTTTGGATGTTAATAAAGATTTTACAATTAAAATTTGACTTTTGAAAAATAAGAAAAAGAGAAACCTTTGACATTTAATGTATAAATTAAAAACTTTGCGTTTATAAGATAATTTTTTAATTAATATCATTATATTAAAATAATTTATTTTCTATTAAAAAATTATTATAATTTTTTTACAGGTATGAATATACTCAATATCCGACGATGATGAGGATGAAAACATAAATCTCATTTCTGTTGGATACAAGAAGCAAAACGAAAATGAGATGAGTTTAAAGACCAAGGATGTGAATGAAAATGTCATTCCCATTGGGTACAAGAACGAGAATGACATAAGTTTAAAGAGTAAGGATATAGATAAAAATGTCATGAGTCTCCGTCTCACTCCCATGCTTACCCTAGAGTCCATGCATGAATTACTTTTATTTATCATATATATATATATATATATATATATATATATATATAAAAGCTTCCTATCAAGCCTCAATTGTATAGCTAGGCTACTAGGTACAATAATTAATATAGAAATTAAAAATGCAAGCCACGAGTATAGTAGAGCGTGGTAAGTCACTGTTTGATATACCAATTGATCAGAAGCCTACCAAAATCCCAAATTACCGTTAGATAAGGCTGCTTTTAACATAAGTATATTGTACTTTTATCATTCATGGTCACATATATATTGTGCAGGACCAAATCCGCTTTTTGGAGGACTAAAATCAACAAATTCTATCTTTGGGAGGTCAAGTCACATTTGGGTGGAAGGAGAGGGAATGCTTCATGCATTGTATTTTAAAAGATCAAGTCATGGGAGCTGGACGGTCATCTACAACAACAAGTACGTTGAAACCGATACGTACAAGCTTGAAACGCAACGAAACAAACCAATGTTTATACCGACCATTGAAGGCGATTCACCGGCCATTTTGTGTTCTTATCTGCTTAATTGGGTCAGGTTACTAGTTCATATGATTCTTAGAACATTAAAAACAAAGTAGCCTTGGTTGCAAGGTTGTACTCCTCTTAAATCATATATAAACTTAAAAAAAAAAGTTATCTTGTTGGATGAACTTAAATATTTAATCTTTTATTATCTCTAAAATATTCTTCATTTATATTTTTGAAATAACCTTATTATTTACTACAGATAGTAAAATTGATAATGATAATTAATTTTCTTAATTTATTTCTAAATTTACATATTTTTACTTATATGAGTCAAAGGCGTAGTTAAAATCAATAGATGGTAGTGCAAATTTTAATAGGGCCTAGTCTTCAAGCCACGAAAAAATCATACAATGACATGGTGAAGATTAGAAAGTATCACAGAAAGCTAAAAGAATGTTGTTTCTTTTCAAAAACCATGCATTTATATGGCTAGGGTGTAACAATCAAACGCATATGTGTCTCATTTAGTCATATCTTGTGGATTTAACAGTTGCGATTTGGCAAAGTAAACAAGTACATCAGCAACACCAACGTTTTTGAGCATTCAGGGAAATATTACTCGGTTGCTGAAAATCACATCCCACAAGAGATTGATATCTTTACCTTGAAAACTTTACAAAATTGGGATGTCAATGGTGCCTGGGATCGTCCTTTTACAAGTCATCCAAAGGTTTTTCAATATATCTATATTACAAATAAATATCTTTAGCACTCTACATTGTTTGCTCGCTCTCAATCTGTTTTGTTTTACTATCACAGAAAGCTCCAGGTACAGGGGAACTAATTACATTAGGAGTTGCGGCAACAAAACCTTTTGCCGTAATTGGAGTTATTTCTGGTATACTCTGTATTATAAAAGCGAAGAAAAATTACTCTCTTCCAGTAGTGAATAATATCCATGGGACTTTGAGTACATGCTTCTTTTCCTCTTCTTTTTCAGCTGATGGAAAGAAATTGGTTCACAAAGCTGATCTCAAATTAAACAGGTCCACTCTTTGCCATGAAATAGGTGTTACACAGAGGTAGCAATAGCATTGTTGACTATTGGGCTGACTTGGAGTAATTATCTGAAATCTGCATTATAAAATATGTATTTTGTGGGGTTTTGTTTTTCAGGTACTATGTGATCATGGATTTTCCACTAACCATTGATCTAAACAGACTGCTTAGAGGAGGCCCGTGAGTGCATATCCTTTGAATGAGATGAGAGAACATGCCCTCAATTTAAGCTATGAAGATAAGGTTACACCAAAATGTTCTGTCACTAATCATCTTTTGTCTGCATGTAGATTAATAAAGTATAATAAAGAGGAATACGCAAGAATTGGGGTAATGCATCGCTATGGTGATGCCAACTCGATTAAATGGTTTGAGGTGGAACCTAATTGCACTTTTCACATTATCAATTCTTTTGAGGATGGTCACGAGGCAAGTTATCTAGAACAAGAAATAGTATTAGAAATATTCAAAGTTCCAACAAAAGGGTCACACAGATTTTGAAAACTATATGTAAATGTGTATCAACAGGTTGTAGTGAGGGGATGCAGATCTCTAGATTCACTAATTCCTGGACCTGATATGAGTCTGAAGGAATATGAATGGCTATCTCGTTGTTATGAGTGGCGATTGAATATGCAAACAGGAGAAGTTAAGGAGAAAGATCTCTGTGGAGCCAACGTAGTTTATATGGATTTTCCAATGATCCATGGAAACTTCGTAGGTATTAAGAATAGATTTGCATACACTCAAGTAGTGGATCCCCTTGCAGGCGCTACCCATGGTAACAATAGAGTGGAATTTTTTTTGTTCTTCAAGATTATAAGTAGCCTCTCTCAATTCTTATATAAATATTCTATAACATTTTCGTCATTGGGTAATTCAGACGTGCCAAAATATGGAGGTTTAGCAAAGCTCTACTTTGAAGAATCATGTGCAGAGTTCTCCATGGTAAGAGAATGTTTGGACAACACATTTTACTAGTAGCAATTCCTTGGCTGAGATTATCATAACTTGAACTTTGTGCAGCAGAGAAACAAAAAACAATCTGAAGAGGCTATAAGAGTGGAATGGCATATGTTTGAGAAGAACACATATTGCAGCGGGGCTGCCTTTGTCCCGAGAGATGGGGGTCTTGAGGAAGATGACGGTTGGATCGTAGCTTTTGTTCACAGTGAAGATACAAACATATCTGAAGTGGGTTGAAATTACTGTGTAGCCTGTGATGAATTATAACACTGTTACTCATACACTATCTACTTTTCTTTCAGGTTCATATAATTGACACAAAGAAGTTTTGTGGTGAAACGGTTGCCAAAATTACAATACCTAGCAGAGTACCATATGGGTTTCACGGAGCTTTCATGCCAATTGCATTTGAGGCACAGTAGCAGTGCAGTGTCTGTGTTTGTGTATAACCAACAAACGCCTCAAACCCGACAAAATATATAGGTGAAAGCTTTTTTCCGTAGGTGTATATGTATATTTGGCACCGAGGTGTCAAGGGAGAGACGGCACAGCATCCACCTACTTCGGTGAATTTTTTCCGTAGAGACAGTTTTTTTTTAAGGAAATATAACTAAAAAGGTGTGGCTGCTCGTATAATTTTCAGAATGATATAGTTTTTTTGAAATTGACATATGACTGGCTGGTTCGCAAGTCAGTTACCAGTTTAGACTAATGTGTTTTCTGAAACAAATATTCTTATAACATAACTGGAGTGTGTTTTTATATAAAATGGTTATTTATAAAAAAAGGTATGGTATTTAAGAAAAAAAAACATAATGTAGAAAATAAAATTAAAGTTAGATAATGTTTAAAAAATAGATTTTTTTTTATATTTTTAAAAAGTAATTGGAACCCAAAAGAAGAAGAAGAAATGTAAAAAGTAAATAAGAAACTTTTATGTTTAAGGTTTAAAAAAAGAAAATATTTATTAATAGATAATGTTTTAATAATCATTTATAAATTATTATTGTGTAATAATTGAGAATAGTTACCTATTTTCCTTATAAAATATATTATCATCATATATCAAAATGCTAGAAAAAAATAATCATTTTTATGGTTAAAAAAATTAATTTAGTAATACTTTATTGATTTAATTTAGTCACATTATTCATAAGTTTATAACTTAGTTCAAATGCGTAAATAATGAATATCATGTCATTTTGAATTTAAAAATAAATAAAAAACTATTATACATGGAGCTATTATACATGGAGGCAAAAATAGTTAAAATTTAGTATTAAAAACTATTATACCAATAATAATAAAAAATAATACAGGAATGTATGAAAAAAAGGATAGACATATAAATCATAATTATAAATTATAGTTATTTTTTTTAACAATTAATGTGCTTTTATAATCTATAAATAAAATTTTGTGTACTAATTATTTATGTGATTGAAGTTTAAATTACATTTAATTTTCATGCATTTAACACATATTTATGTAGGGGTGTCCAAACTGCACGTTAGCATTTTAGTGTCACTTGGCAACGTCCCATTAATTCTGGTTTTTGCAACCCCAAACCATCAACTTAGTTGTGGGTTTCAATCTTCATGACACTTGCTAGCTATCCACCATATCACTCAGTCCAAATGATAAATGACCTACCGGTTTCCTGTAAGTGCAGTTCAAACCGCCAACCCACTTGCCAGTTTCCAGCAACTACAACCTAAACTGGCAACTCATATGACGTTTAGGCAATCAACTACACCAGTCCGGGAATTATTCGAACACCCACACCATTTTCGTCAAATTTCCTTAAAAATTCTCTTTGGACAGAAAAAAGCCTACTTCAGTTAAAAGGATTTTAAAAATTATAAAATTATTTTATTATTTGATATTTTATTTTATATTGTTTCTTTCAAATATAAATAAATTAAAATTTTAAAAAAATACGTGATTGGTTTTCCATATAAATTTACCTACTCCCAATAAAATTCATTGGATGAGTTTAAAATATAGAACTCCGTTTCTTTTAAATATGAGTGTCAAAATGTCCTTTCCTCTTCTTGTAAATTGAATTATAAAGGATAACATACTAGTCAATGAAATTAAAAATATCTATCTTTGTGATTTTTTGTTTTAAAATTGCATCCTAGGGTGCGCTTGTCTCAATGTATGACATTGCATTTCCTAAAATTACATTGTCCGAAATATTATGCTTATCATTCTTATTTTTTCATAAAAAAGAAAAGAAAAAAGAGGAGAGAGTCCCACCAAATCAAACCAATTACCATGTGACACAAGTCTATCTCCATAAAGAGGTTTCTCCACCAAATGTTGGATAGCAAGCATGGAATCACATTCAATCCAAAGGTTTCTCCACCATCTAGAAAAAAGTTATCTCTATAGTCAACATGATCTCAACTAATTCATAAGTTCAACATGAGAGCTTAGGAATCATCCCATGTTGGAGGAAAAGCCACCCAAAAATGCATTTCTATATATAGTTACTAAAAATAACTCCCCATCCAGCTAGACCCGAAACACCTTTACACCATGTTTGGTAGGTATAGAATAATTTAAAAATAAAAAATATGTGAAATAAAGAATTGTAGGGAGTAGTTAATCTAAAAAGTAATTTCCATTCGATAAATATCTAATATGTGCATATTTCACAACGAGAATGCCAAAGATAAATATTAAAATTTATATTTTTGAAAATCAATAATTTCTCAAAATTTTTTTAAAAACTTATACGAAGTATAATAATAATATGAGTTTTATAATTTCACTTTCTATAATAACTTGAAACAAATCCCTTCTTGTACCCGGAAAATATCATACTAGAGGTGCACAGAGATTGTGATTTTGGGTTTAGTGATATTTAACTTTAAAAGCATAGGCTGCATTCACTTCAATAAAAAACATAAAGTCTTCTTTAGGGGTGATTTTTAGTTTTCAATGTTTAAATTTATAAAAGTAAAACTAGTTTTTATTATAGTTTTTAAATTTATAAAAATAATAATTTTTTAGTTTTCAATTTTAAAACATTATTGTTAAATCTTAACCTACCAGAATCATTTCTTTGTGAAGACCAGTAATAGCTAGTACTCCATAATTGACGATTAGTGATTGATGGTTGATGATCAATGACCGACAGTGACGACCAACAAGCAGTGAATGTCAATTGATGATTAGTGACTAATGATAGGTGAGTTGCAATCGAATATGGTGGTCAATGATCAATAATCAAAGATGAAGGTAAATGATAGTTGTTGGTGGTCGATGATCAGTGGTGGTTAACAATTGTGACCAGTGACCAGCGGTGATGGTTGTCAATGGACCACCAATGATCAGTTACTTGTCATCGAAGATGACATTGATGATCTACAATTGATAATGGTGGTTGATGACAGGTGGTCAAATGTGGCAACAAGTAATCGGCGGTTGGAGGTGGTAGTATGATCGATAATTAGAGGTGGTGATTGATAATGATGATGAATGACACTAAGCAACGACAAGTGACAAATTTGAGTAAAAATAGAAATAGAAATCCCAAATCTATCTTTTTTTAAATAGGATATAATCTGTTTTAAAAGTAGCTAAAAAACCAAATCACATTTACTTTTGTGAAACATGTTTTTGTTTTTAAAATGCTATTCATATGAGAGAAATAAGATGATACGTAAAATTTGCACACCAACTAACCAAGATGTTTTTATATTTAACATAAAACAATTAGTGATATTTAAGACTTGACCTAAATATGTCTAAATCGTTGAATTTTTATTTATTTTTTTGTTCTTAATAAATATCTAAATTTTTATTCTTTACATTTTTTTAGATAGTAATTTAAAAAATTATTTAGATATTATTTGAAGGAGTAAAAACAAAATAATCTTTATAAAAATTTTAAAATTAACTTTTTTACTTGAAATCAAAATAAAAATTCAATCATTTGTCATAAATAAAATATATATTTAAATCTTAACACTATATTAAAGATTATTTAAAAGTTCCAACAAATCAATCTCTTGCGGAGGAAGAAACATAAGGGTAGAACTCATGCAAACCGCAAAATTAACTTACAACCTAAATAACCCACCCTGCAAAGTACCTAAATAACCTAACTTACAACCTAAATAACCCACTCATGCATTCACCTAGCACAGAGTTAAACGAGTCAACTTATAACTGTAAAAAATATAATTTAAACTTTTTCTGATCAATTTTTATAATATAATTAAATTGCTTTTTTACCATTTTAAATTGAAAAGTTTTTCAAAAATCATCTAAATGATCTAATATCCTTTTTCTTTTAATATTTTCAATATTTCCAATTCACATTAAAGAAAGTGTCTAAAAAGTTAAATTTATATTATTTTAAAATAATGTGGGGTTGCATAGAGACATATAGACTAGGTTTGCTTAGCCAATAGGTTAAATGGACATGATTAAAAATCCTGCAATTGTAGTATTTGTAAATATGAGTGTTACTCAATAATTCAATATGCAAAGGACCTAAGATAAGGGATCCATAGATCTCCTTTTTGTTTCTAATTGTAGTTGAAGACTTTAGGAAACTAATATGGGAAAGTATTAAAAAAAAATCTTATGACAAGGTTGAAAGTGGGAAGGTAACAAATTCAAATATTAATTCAACAATATATAGATAATACCTTAATCATGGTAACACCTGATTAATGCCTTGAAAAGTATATAAGATGTTTTGAAATGACATAGGGGTTGAAGATAAATTTTTACAAAAATTGTATGAGAGGTTTAGGGATGAGTGATCAAGATTTGAAATCAGAGCCAAACTAAAAACTTGGAAACAAAAACACTTCTCCTTGTGATATGATCCTATCAAGGTCTAATTATTTTACATACCTTTTACAATGGACAAAAGACTCAATAATTAAAACAATACTTTGGAGAATTATTAAGGTATTTCAAAATATATTCATGGAGGTATCCAAACCAAGAGTTAGTTTATATCTATATTGTGAAGACACATTCAACAAACATAAAGACAATAATTTAGAGAACAAAATGAACCTAATTCTTTATAATCAAGTTGCATATGAGGGCTGAAATTTATTTGGGTGGATTACATAGTTTTTGGGCTAAATAACCAATTAAGGTCCATTTTTTAATTATTATGTCATTTTTGTACCTTTTTCTTATGGGAAATTTTTCATATGGCTTTTCATGTTTTTTTGGATAGTTTTTGAGTTTTTTAGAGTTCCTAAGTCATTATGTATGTAAGTGGGAAATAAATTCTGAGTGGAAAATAATGGGATAGTTGGAAAATTAGTGGGAAACCGTGGCTAGTGGGAAATCAATACCTTAGTGGAGTTTTAATGTTTTTGTTCTCAATACTTCCTATCTTTACCTATAAATAGGAGTCTTTTGTAAGCTTTTCAGAGGGCAACAAAATCCAGGATATTAACTTTGAGTTATTTTCTCTTGTGAGAAACTTTGCCTTTGTTCTTTGATAAGAACTTTATAGTGTTGGTTCTACTGGCAAGTGGTGGTTAGGATCACACTGTTTCCTTATAACATTAGTTCCACTGACAGGTTGTGATTAAGGTCAAGTTCCTTTTTCTTACTTTACATGTTTTTGAGATGATTTGCGTTGTAGATTCATATCATTTAGCATCAGAGCTTCAACTCTTGAACGCAGTTTTATCTATCTTTTGTTTGATTTTTTTTCTTCTTGTACCCACTATTAGTTTGAATCTTCCTTTTTGTTTAGTGTTCTATTTCTTATATCCTATGTTTTGTTTCTATATTGTTGCTTCTTGATTTCAACTTTCCTTTTAATCATACCTTTCTCTTTATCTTCTCAGTTTGCTTCTTAACCTTTGTCTAAATTTGTTCACCTTCCATTATTTTATATTCTCTTCGTGTTGCTAAGCTATAAAGACTTGGATAAAAAGAAAAAAAAATAGAGAATCGAAACAAAAAAAAAGAAAAAAAATTGTGTGAAAAAAAAGAGAATCCAGACCAAAAGTTGAAAAAAAAAATGTTTGAAAAATTAATCTTTTGCTTCCAATTGCATTCTGCAGACAAAAAAAAGAGGTTATATTAAAAATAAAATGTTATTCAATCTTATATTAATAAATAAAAAAGTTTCCAATTTTGGTATTGTGCATTTGTTATAACTATACACTCTTCTTTGGTATTGTGTCTTGAGTTCCTACTTGTTTTGTTCTTGTTTCTTCAAGTTATCATATTAACAGTACTCTATCATTTCTTGTTGTGTGAAATCTTCCATAAAAGTTCTTACTTAAGGGCTTGTAAGGTGAAGTTGAGTGGTAAAAGTCAAGAGTGGTGAAACCATCAGAGGCCAAATTGAGTGAAAAACACGAGTTATTAAGTCATTATACGAGTGTAAACACGTGAGAAGGCATTTTTGAGAGGATTTTTTTCCATAATTCAATTTGTTTTGCAACACTTTAATAATGAGTAGAGAAAAAAAAAGTAAGTGATGTTGAACTTAAGTTGTTCATGAAGGAGGTTGAAGAACAATTTGAGACTCTAAATTCTAATTGGATTATTTACAATTCAATCCCAAGTCTAGGATTTGTACTAGACGAAATCACCATGAAAAAGAAAAAAAAAAGAAAAGAGTATTAGAAAAGGAGAAAGAAAAAGAATTTAGAGAAAAAGAATTGAAATAAAAGAAGTGAGAGAAAAACAAATTCAAGAAAAAAGGTGAAAGAGAGAGAGATAAGAGAACATGAAAAGGAATTGAGTGAAATAGAAATGATTGAAAAAAATAGTGAAAAAGAAATAAGAGAGGCTAAAGAAAAATGTGAAAATTTTTGTTTGTGTTCTAACCTGTTGCCTGATTGTAATTACTCTATTTTGAAGGGATTTAGGGAAGTGATTCCAAAGGTTGAAAGCAAAGCTTCAAATAAATATGAACTTGAGTTTACAAACACTTGATATTGTTTTCAAGAAACCCTTGCCTTTTCAAGTGGTTAAAAAGATCAACAATAGTGTACATAAACTTCAGTTTCATTGTAAGTATCAAATCAATGTTACTTTTATCATGTATGACTTAATTTTGTTTAGTGTAGATGATGAACTCGATTCAAGGATGAATATTTTTTAAGAGGGAGAGAATGATATAATCTAGTTAAGTCCAATTATTTTAAATATTTTTTACAATGGAAAAAAGACCTAATAATTAAAGCAAGACTTGAAAGAATTATTAAGGCTTTTCAAAACATATTCATGGAGATATTCAAACTAAGAGTTGGTTTATATCTACATAGTGAAAACACATTCAACAAACTTAAAGACAATAATTTGGAGAACAAAATAAACCTAATTTTTTATAATTAAGTTGCATCTGTTAGCTGGAATTTTGAGTATGAGAATATTAGAAGTAGACTACATTTTGATAAATGGAAAGGAGGTTTACCAAGGTGCAAAGATATTTTGCAAGTGACAAGAGGGGGAGGAGAGGGAAACTGGTTCAAAAACAATTTGAAGGCCATAAAGGATTGTTCAATGTTTACATTTTGTACAGAGGGCTAGCAGGGATAGATAGCCTCAAAGCCTTGTTTCCTACAATACTTGTTGTCTCTTATCGAAAGGGAGAAAATAAGGTGATGAGAATTCTTCAAATGGTTCATTTGAAATGTGATATGAAATATGGATGGAAGTGAGAAATGATCTTTTAGCAATGAGGAAGAATTTTTAGTAAAAGAAGCATACAAGCCAATACATTTATGTGGAAATATAGAATCCTTATTTATGTAAGGTGATATGGAAAGCAAAAGTAGCCCTGACATGTTCAAATAAATTGCAAAAAAAAAAAAGGAAGTCTTATTTTTGCCCTCTTTTGGTATCATATAACTGTTAAAAGTGAGTGACTGTTCATTAAAATTGATATATAGTCTAAATACACATAAGTTGAATACCATTAATGTCCAATAACTTTGATAATAATGGTTGGATCTATTACTACTTGTGTGTTATTCTCTATACAAAATGAAATCTAGATTAGTCTGCCCACAATTACTACAAAAGTTATTAAGTCTTCGCCAACTTTTTCTTGGAGAGTAGTTCATAATCAGATTTCATCAAATCTATAGTTGGTAAAAAAGAACATTCATTTGATAAATGGTGATATATGTCCTATTTTCCATGACGAAATTGAATATGTATTGCGTATGCTATATTTGTGCTTTTTCAAGCTATCTAGTTTATATCACTGGCTGAATATTTGATGCTCTGCCTTCAAACTATTGTTCTCACATGTGGCAACATCTTGACAATGTACGAGGAAATAAAGGTAAAGATTCCATGGCTAGCTATATTATGATCCATTTGGCTTCCAAAAACATCTTGATTTTGAAAGGAGGTCAATTTTGTGTGGTAAAGATTTGGCACGACTATGCAAGGCTTTTGTAAAAATTCATCATTTCATTCACTGAATAGATGATGCAATCATACTACTACATCAAAACCGAAAAAGTAGTGCCTATATAGCAGTTAATGGGAGAGTTAAAAAATAATAATATATTAACTTTTAATATAAAATAAATTTATATTGTCATTAAATCACAATCATAATTTATACGATATTTATCATACATGAAATTGATGAAAGTAAATACAGAAGTCTTTTCTTTTAATCTTTTGTGTGCGGCCACATCGAACCAATATATTTTATTTGTCTCTTTGTTATCTCTATATATGTACACACCTTTCATTATGCTTTGTGATTAGGTGCTGTTCTAATAATGCTGAATAATTTTATTTTACCTCTCAAAAAAAACAAAGATAAAAGATAACAATATAAGTCAAAAGATCGGAACACCAATTCAAAAAGGACACAATTTCTCCTTAGGAAAGAATGAATCCAAGATCCAGACCACACTAATAATATTCATCAATAGAATAAAAACAAAAGAACCATGGAATTAACATATATCTTCTAAATAATAGTAAAAGTTGAATGAGCTTTATAATAATAGCAATTTGCCTCGGAGAAATACATGTAATTTTAAATATAGTTTTCTTAATATTTAGTCTTGCAGTTGTTTTTTTTTTCATTTTTTATTCCTACAATACTTAGATGATTCTTTTAAAGCATTCCTTAAAGCGTTTTAGATACCAGAAATAAAAAACAATGAATTATACGGATTAAAAATAAAAAAAGTATTAAAACTTATGAAAACTAGAAATATAAGAATTTACATGGATAAAAGACATAATTAAGCTATAATTTTATTAAGTTATATTAACATAATAAGTAAAAAATTATTTTTTCATAAGCAAACCAAACTTTATTCAATCAAAAGAGTACATAGATAGCACAAGATGTGCCTATCTAATAGAACAAAAGTATCAACTAGGAAATCTAAGAAGGTTCATGACTCATTCAATAAAAGAATATAACATAATTCTTCTTGCATGACACCACTCCCACGAAGTCAATTGAATTTCGTGGATGATATCATTAACCTGTAGGATCTAATCCTTGAATAAAGTTGCAATCCTCACCTTCCATATATGTCAAATCCCCGCATACCAAACAAATGACTAGGCCTTCTGCAACCTTTTGGTACCATTTACCAGACCTAGATATTGATAACACAGGGTTCGAAGATCATTATGAAGCACTATCGATGTCCCTCACTAAGAGCTTAACTTGACCAGACATGGGAGGTCATCCTACAATTCACAATAATGTTGAGATATTCCAAAGGATCCCTACAAAAAATTGCAACCGACTTCTTTTGTGACTAAAACTTCCCTCTTGCAAAGATTGTCTCGAGTTGGCAATCAATTTGCTTCCAACTGCCAACACTATACATTGATGCTATAGAATACATTTTGGTCTCATCTACACTCCACACCCACCAGTTGTAGTCCCCCTCTAATAATATAATATTTCCCACCATCTACATTAATTCCTCTAGTTGTTCTGTTTCCCATTCAAATAATATCTTTCTCCATCTCTACTTCCACATATTAACTGTATCCTTCATCTCTTTTAAAATCTGCTATATTTGTCACTTGATTCCTCTTCTAACCATCTTTCCTTCTAAAACAAAATCTACTTTCCATCTTCTAGCCACCCTTTCTTTCACAACAAAATATATTTTCCATTCCCCCCACACTTTGATAAGTAAAAATATTATTAAATTAGTTTATTATCTTGATTTATGAAAAATATAACATATATGAGTTAATAAGACTGCTTTTATCGATAAATGTTTATTGTTAGCCTGTTGCTTTTATAACTCTAAATCTACAATTCTCTCTATATTTTTTTTGTCAAATAATTTTACTATAATAAATGGTGTTGGTAAGAGCATAAGAATATATCTTTATATTGATCTCGTATATCCATTTAGCTTGCCTTATATATCTATCCTATATAATAAATTAATGGTATTGGTAAGAGCATAAGAGCCTATCTTTATATTTTAAACAGAGATAATGAGAATTCATAATGTAATTAAAAAATTAAAAACTTATGTACCTTCGCTTTAACTTCTATAATAAAATAATAGCAGATTGATAGAAACAGGGAAATGTGAATTGTAATGAACTTTTAGGTATTCACAGACAAAAATTTAAAAAAACAAGTGCAACTTGGATAGGAATATTCCGATACAAGGGAAGCTCCATATGCAGTAGGAAAGGTACAAGAAATACACAACCATTTGCTCATTTACTGAGTTATATTATAAACTTAATTAAATTAAAATAAACCTCATGTAAATTTAAACACTATATTATTCAATCACATATTATAATATATGGTATAAAATAATCTGCTTTCCAGAATATTCAATCACATGTAAATCTGATTTTGTTATATTTTTTTTCTTTTTTAAAATAAAAACAAAACGAGCTAACCTTTGAATCAGCCGGTTCTCCATATTTTTTACTAGTTTTTCCGATTCTGGGACAGTGCCTTTTGTTCCTGATTTTTTGGAAACAATAGACTAGACATTGATCCGGTTTCTAGTTGAACTGGATGGTCTAGTCCGATTTTAAAAACTTGGATAGTTGCCTAACATAATTAATAACTAAGGGACCTATGTGCAAACAGTAAAAAAAATCATGAACCGAACGCCTCTAAAAATCTTTTAAGGATTTTGATGTTTCTAAAATTCTTTCAAGAACCTAAATGTCTCAAAAAATCTTTTAAGGATTTGTATGCCACAATTTTAATTTTTCAAGGACCAAAATTATGTTTTCACTCTAACTTAGATTCTTATAACGTAGACAATGACTTGAAATGTTACATGAAAGTAGTGGATGATCTTTTTAGGAGCAGGTGGAGCCATGACCCCCCCCCCCCCCCCCCAAACTTTTCCCCCTTTTAGTAAATACATTTTTTTTGTAAAATAATTGTAATTGTTTTGTAGTATATCTATTTTATTATTTTTGTCTCCCCCAAACTTTTTCTTCCCTTTTATCAAATACAATTTTATTTTTTTTACAAAAAAGTTGTAATTTTTTAAAAGTATATCTATTTTGGTTTTTTGGTTCCCAACATTTTTTACCAAAATCTGTCATTGTATAAGAGAGAAAACCTTGTCAGTTTAATATTTAACAACTGAGTGAACATTTACTAAATGAAGTTAGTAACATAGAAACTAACGTCCAAACAAAAAAAATAATCATAAAGCTAAATGTCTCTAAAATTCTTTCAAGGACGTGAGCTTCATTTTTTTAGAGACCTACTTGAAATTTCATTCATTAGTTAATTAACTTACTTTTAATATAAATTTTGTATTTTAAATTACATAATGTATAATAATCATGTATTAAGATAATTAATATTAAAATATATTTTAATAAATTTTATATTATTTTATTTGTGTTATTAATTTTTCATCAATAAAATAATTATCCCATAAGTTTAATATTTATTCTGTACTATGTTGTGCATTACAATGTTTTAACAAATAAAATCACCCTTTATCTTTTCCCATTCTATCACAACATTACTCTACACTTATCTCATATTCTCCTGAATAATTGTAAAGGGTGAAATTGATCAATTTAAAATATTTAAAGTGCAAGTATATTTGAAGCAGTATTCTACTATTTATTATGGTTTTTTTCATTAGTCAGACTCGATCTCTTAATTTGAAGGTTTAGTGTGATCGGTTAACCTACTTTAAAAAGGCAAATAAATATATGATTTTAATATATTATAAAATTTAATATAATAATAATGCTAAAAATCATTATTTATATCTACTTAAATAGGTCAATGTATTAGGACTAAAAATGGTTAACCCTAATGGTCTAAATCTAACATTTAAACTGAAGAAAAAAATTATTTTCTATATATACTTTTGGAATGATGAATATGATTCTCAAAATTTTAAAATATATGAATTTTAGTCTTACATAACTTGAAAAACATGATTAATTCTTAAATAGAAGGGACTGAATATCCATGTATTTTTTTTTTATTATTTTGATGGCCAATTTATCTATTTAAAAGTATAAAAATCATAATCAAGTTTGATCGACAAATATAAAAATTAAACACACATTTTCCCATAACCAAGCAAGCTTTTATATTAAAAAAAAAACCTTGCCTAATTAATGTTTTAGAAGAGTTTAGTCTGTCATGAACTAAATCATGTAGGTTTGGTAGATGCATCCTGATAAAGAAATATTTCTCTATAGTTGATGTAAAATGTTTAGTTTAGTTTACTATTTATAACCAAGATGGTATATAGAAGTGTTTGCATCCAAATTCAAAGGCAATTATTGAATGGAAACACATATGGCAATTTCATACACGACTGTCGCACCCAAATATTGCTCCATTCAGAAACGACCCTTTATCGTCCCACACCATCCCATTACTTTGGGACTTTCCTCAGCCTTTAAGGTAATCAAATCTGTCTCTAGTTTTTAAAAACCCAACCTCTCATTAGTGACTTGCATAAACACTTTTGTTGATTCACTTCATGAGCAGCCGATCTTAAGAGCGATACCTCAAATTCCGCTGCAAATTGATGCTTCCAAAACCTTCACAGACATTAAAACTAAATTTCTTAACGCTGTTGTGGATTCAGCATTTGAGTTTGTCGACCAGCTTGTGCTTCCATCTCAGGTGAGGCACTTACACATGTTTTAATTTAATTAATTAATTAAATAATATATGGTATTTTGCAGAGAAACTTTGCTCCCGTGGAGGAGTTAGGGGAAGCTGTATCTATCACTAACATTGAAGGTCACATACCAGACAACTTTCCAGAGGGTTTCTTCATTAGAAATGGTCAGTACTATGAAAGTTTCGAATGTTATATGCATGGCTTAAGATGGTGAAGTGGAAAGGAAATTCTTTCACACTATTTTTATACAATTTTTTTTTATTAAAGCTATTTTTATACAACTTGTTGTGACACTTTTCGCTTCATTTTGCTCCTCTAGCTAGCTAGTTGTCCAAGTGCATAACTTTTAGCAAAAAATTAGCATAAAATAGATATATGAATTAATTATAGCAATGCTTTTTTTTAAACAATAGTTGCACTGGATTAAAATTTATAACCTTACCTATACTACTAAAAATTATTACTTCTATATATATCCATCCTAATGAACTATCAATTAAGAAATATAGACTGTAGTAACAATACCATGGTTATTTTTCTTTTTTTATTTTTCTGACAAAAGTTTACGCAAAATAAGAAATATTTCTATGATTTAAGGCTTAAATATGTTTTTTCTTGATAAATGATTGAAACTTTGTCTTGATATTCTCAATAAAAATATTATTTTTTTATTCTAATATTTTTTCTCTCAAATTCTATTTAAATAATTTTTGAAATATAATTAGAAACAAAATAAAAAAATTTACTAAGATTAAAAGGTTAAAAAACTTATTTGATATCAAAATAAAAATTTGATCATTGATTAGAAATTAAAAATATCTTTGCGTCTAGATTTTTTTTGAAAGAATTTGCGTCTAGATTTAATTAATAAGAATAAATTAAAATAACCATAAATCGTTGGTATATCCCAATATTATTGTCTAACATATGCATAAAACAATCCCAATATTTTTGTTGTTGTTTACATGTGTCAAATTAGAGTAAGGGCCTGTCTCTTCATTTCCTTTTTTACATTTCCTCTCATTTTATATACTTTTTAAAAAGTTAATTAAATAGAGAGATATATCAATTTTATAGGATGGTTAACCTTTATGTAGTAAAAAATTTAATAATAAAAGGAAATAGAGAGAGAAAAAATAGAGAGATCCTAACTCGTCAACTTAATATTAATGTGGTTACTCGTTTTCTACATTTAAAGTATTAATTAATTTAGACCACGATCGAGGTAGTCTTTGGTTTCTAATTTTGAAATTTTAAAAAAAAACTAGTTTTGGTTTTAAGTTTTCAAATTTTTAAAAACAACATTGTTTTTGTTTCCAAATTTAAAATATTATTTTTAAATCTTAACCAAAATAGTAGTTGGAGATAGTGGTCGAGACATTCGTTGAAGGTGGCGATCAAAGGTGGTGGTCGGAGACTAGCGATCGGAGGTGGTGGTTGATGATGGGTGGTCAGAGGTAGCAGTTGGTGACCCGTGATCAGAAGTGGTGGTCAGTGATCGCCAATTGAAGGTGGGCAGTCAATGACCGCTGGTTGGAAGTGACAGTCAGTGATCACTGGTCAGATGTGACGACTAATGATTGCTAGTCGGAGGTGGTGTCCGGTGACCGCCAATCAGAGGTGGTAGCCGGTGATCGCTGGTTGGAGGTGGCTATCGGTGACCGTTGATCGGAGGTGACGACCAATGAGTGTTGATCAAAGGTGGGGACTAGTGACCGTTGATTGGAAATAGTGGCCGATGATTGTCAGACCGAGGTGGTTAGTGATCATTGGTCAAAGGAAGCGGCAAGTGATTGCCGGTTGGAAGTGGCAACCAATGATTGCCGGTTAGAGGTGACCACTAGTAATCGTTAGTCGAAGGTAGTGACTGGTGATCGCCAGTCGGAGGTGGTGGTTGATGGTCGCCAATCGAAGGTGGTAACCAGTGACTGCCGGTGGGAGATGGCGACCAGTGACTGCTAGTTAGAGATGGTGATCAATGACCGTTGGTTAGAGGTGGCGACCGGGGACCATCGATTGGAGGTGACAATCATTGACTGCTGGTCAAAGGTGGGGCTAGTGACCTCTGGTCGGAAGTGACAGTCGATGACCGTCGGACTGAGGTGGAAGAAGATGACTACTAGTCAGCGGTGACGGTCAGTTACTTTCGGTCGGAGGTAGTGGCTGGTGACCGCCGGTAAGAGGTGATGGTCAATGGTAACAACTGACGTCGAGTAATGAACTTAAATGAAAACAAAAACAGAAATTTGAAAACAAATTTTATTGTTTTTGAAATTAAGTGAAAACTGTTTCCAAAATGGGTAAGAAACCAAAATAAAATCATATTTTCCGAACACGTTTTTGTTTTTAAAATACATTTCAAAACCAAAAACTAAAAACTCAGAACCACTCAAAATGAGCCTTAGTTAGTGATTAACTTATTTTTGCCATGTATGATGTATTGTAGATTGATTAAATTATATGATGTGTTAAAGTATGTTCTTAACTAATAAATAACATGTACTACAAACAAAAAGTTATATTTGGTATTCTGAAGTTTAAACTCCAAGAAATACATTTTCGATGGTTGTGTAATTCATTGTTAAAGCATCTGCGACAAACACATTAGTCACAGTTTTGCCAATCCTTTGAAACACAACTTACCTGTGATTGTAAACCCCAATTAATGTGATAACATAAGTAGTAGTTGCAACCCCTGTAGTTTACTTGTGATTGTTAACCTCGTTAATGTGTAAATATTCTCGATGGTTATGGGACCTCCGCATTTTACTTGTGATTATCAACTATGTTAATGCAACTAACATTACCATGTATTTTTATCTATGGTTAAAAACCCTGTTAACATTACATTTTACCTATAGCTCAAAACCCCTGTCAATTAATCAAATTGTATTTTCCCAACGACTTTAAATCCTTGAACGATAAACCATTAATTTATATGACCCACGTATTATGCCAGTATTCTAAACCTCATTCATCAATGTCATACCGAATATAATTTTGTTACTCCTTTTAATTTTTAACAACTTTTATAAGTCTTACCAAATATTTTTAACATCATATATATTATCCATCCACAAAATCTTTTTCAAGAATAATATTATTGCATTTCACAATTTGTATCCTAATTAAATCTAAATTTTTACGTTTAAATATGAAAATGTGTAAGTTCAATAAATTAATATTCAAAAATTAAAATACAAGAAAACACGTACTCCATAGAATTAACGAGTAAACAAATATACTAAAAGCAATTCATCTAATAGAATCCCTAAGAGTGATAAAAAAAAATCCTAGAAAGTAATAAAACATATAATTTTCCTAAAATAAAAGAGTCAAACAATTATAGCATTCAAATTTTATCCTATTTTTGGTTATGTTGAGAATCACTTCGAGAATGATTAAACATATTAGATAGTTGTCAACCTTCTCAGTCAGTTGCTTAACATATAACGTAATACATAGTTAGCATCATTGCCCCCAATGAGAGACATTTCTCTTTTAGTATTCCTTTAACCTAGCTCTGATACGTTAAAATCAGATAAATAAAGAGGAGTATTGGAATGAAACTGTGTGTGTATAAACTATATGAGTATAAAATATATGATTCTCTATAACCTCAAAGAATACCCAGTGGATGAATCTATTTATAACTTTATTTCATGAGTTATACATGAGTATAAAATATATGATTTTCTATAACCTCAAAGATATTATTTTTATCTATAATATTTAAAAATAAGATAATATAATATCAAGATAGTATTATATCAAGATAATATGATATTAAAATAAGATAATGTCTAAAATTCTCAACAAAACTAATCATCTAAGTTATTGTGTAATTTCTTTATCTTTCCCACAAGGGTCACCATATACATCCTATTTTCACGGGAAATAGATCTTTTCCAAGGATACAAGTTTCATATTCTGTTCTTGATAATTTTTCATAAAGAATAAAAAAAAAATTGGATATATAAACAACAAAGAAAAACAACTACTTAATTCATACCATTGCATCTCATATCTCAAAGTATCATCTTAGTTTTTATTGAAAAATTTTATTGAATACATGGTGGGCACATTTTCAATACTGAATTAAGATATAATTCTAGTTACCCTCAACCAAAAAATTTAAAACATACAGAAAAATATACATACAACAGCATATGAGGGATTAAGGATTTGGAAAATAAAAATTTCATCTAACAATACATGAGAAAAATATGAGTAATTGAAAGAATTTTGGACATATAAAACAAAATTGTAAATTTTGAAGGCAAAGAGAGAGGATTTGCTTACCTTAGCTGACATAGTGTGAGTGAAAGACTGAAAAAGAGGTTTCACAAAGCACAACTTGGTTGTGATGGCGGCTTGGAAAGACGAGAGCCTGGTCCGATAACTGCTTTGGTGCAAGACCGTAGCTTCACTATAGACTAGTCCGATTGCAGCCTATTGTGACAAATGATTGAGTGTGTGATGGCTTGGTAAGAAGAATGAGTGTGGTGACCTTCAATGTGTTTTCTATGTCGTGTGTGTGAGCTTAATACGAGCAAAAGAGAGTTAGGGATTTTAATTTTAGCTATTCTTCACTCTCTGGTATTCCTATAGTTATTAACTAGAAGGGAAACTAAAAAGGTAAGTGAGGAAAAATATTAGTTTTAGAAATAGTTAAATTTTTAAAAATAAAAAAAATCAATAATGTACCTGTAGTTGAATAGAAAACCACAGGTAAATAATTGGGGTTTCTAAAATCCCGTAAAATGTATACACTGCTGACAGTTTTACTAACCTCAATTAAAAAAACCCTGCTAAATGCATTTTTTTTGTAGATGTGCCTAACTATCCAATTAGAAATTTCTTTTACAATAAAGTGCATCCAATCCGTTTTAGATTTCGTAAGAAGAAAGTCAACAACAGTCAGCTTGTTATGTATTTAGGGAATGTTGGCAACACAATCATATTATACAACAAAAATAGATGCATTTAGCGAGGGTTATATTTGACATTTTTTGCGATTTAAACCCCAAGGAAATGCGTTTTTGAAAGTTGTGTAATCAGTTGTTATAGCATATGTGAAAAATGTATTAGCAGCCGTTTTGGCCAATCCTTGGGAAACACATAATTTACCCGTGGTTGTAAACCCCATTAATGCGATAATATAAATAGCGGTTGCAGAATCCCTGCAGTTTACCTACGGGTTTTAACCACCGTCAATACATAAAAATTTTCAACGGTTATAGAACTCTCGTATATTACACGTGGTTATTAACCCCATTAATGAGATTAACATTACCATGTACTTTTACCTACAGTTATAAACCCCCTCTTAACACTATATTTTACCTACAGTTCAAAACCCTCGTCAATTAATCAAATTGTATTTCACCAATGACTTTAAACCCTGGCAACACGATAAATAATACCTAAAATTTGTACAACCCATGTACTGTACAAGCAATTCTAAATCTCACTCAATGTCATGCTGAATATAATTTTGTTACCCTTTTTAATTTCTAACAACTTTTAAGTCTTACCAAATATTTTTAACATCATATATATTATACATTCTTGTTCATGAATAATATTATTGCATTTCATAATTTTTGTCATAATTAAATCTACATTCTCGTTTAAATATGAAACTGTGTAAGTTCAATAAACATTCAAAAATTAAAATTCAAGAAAATAAGTAATCCACAAAATTATTGAGAAAACAAATGTAACAAAAGCAATTCATCCAACAAAATGCCTAGATATGGTAAAAAGAGAAAATCCCTAGGAAGTAATAAAACATATAATTTTCCTAAATAAAAGAGTCAAATATTTCTAGCATTTAAATTTAATTATCTTATTCTTGGTTGTGTTGAGAATTACTTGGAGAATAATTAGGCACATTAGTTGGTTGGGCACTTCCTAGTTAGATGGCTAAAATATAATGTAAAACATAGTTAGAATCATTGCCCTTGGTGAGAGACATTTTTTTATTCCTTTCACGTAACTCTAATACCATTATTAAAATCAGAGAAATAGAGAAAAATGTTGGAATGAAATATATTTTATACATGAGTATAAAATATATGATTTTCTATAACCTCAAAGATATTATTTTTACCTACTATATTTAAAAATAAGATAATATAATATCAAGATAATATAATATTAAAATAAGATAATATCTAAGATTCTCAACAAAACTAATGATCTAAGTTGTTCTGTAATTTCTTCATCTTGCCCACAAGTGTCATCGTATACATTCTATTTTCACTGTAAATAGGTCTCTTCCAAGCATGCAAGTTTCATATTCTGTTCTTAATACTTCTTTATAAAAAATAAAACATCTTGGATATATAAACAACAAAGTAAAACAATTACTTGATTCATACCATTGCATCTCATACCTCAAAGTATCATCTTAGTTTTTATTGAGACATTTTATCGAATACATGGTGGGCACATTTTCAATACTGAATTAACATATAATTCTAGATACCCTCAATCATTGTTATCAAAATCGCGAGTTAACTCATAAAATCGTATGAGTTTACAAGTTTACCCGTCCTTGACGAGTTAAATCATATGTATAAGTGGAAGAGTAGTAAATTCAGATTAAACTTAGTAAAATCAAATTAAATTTGGTAGAATCATAGGAAACTCATGAGTAAACTCGTAAGCAAATTTCTTAGATGATGTTTTTCTATGCTCACTCTAATTTTTAGTATTTTGAATATAATTTGTTTTTATGTCTAAAAGTTTTTAAAATTTTGAGTGTTCCGACTTTAATTTGTATTTATTTGGAGTAATTCAAACTTATTATGTGGCTTTGAACTTATTATGTATTGAAAACTTTCAATTTTTATGTGATTTATAAACATATTTTTAATAAAGTAGACTCGTACGATTTTATAAGTTGAGTTTATTAAACTTTCACGAGTCTACATAAACTCTCAATTTTGATAATCTTGACCTAACAAAAAAAATTTAAAAATACACCTAACAATACATGAGAAAAATATGAGCAATTGAAATAATTTTGGAGATGGAAAAAAAATTGTGAATTTTGAAGGGAATGAGAGATTTAGTTGACGTAGTGTGAGTGAAAGATTAAAAGAGAGACTTCCCAGAACACAGTTTGGTCATGACAGTGGCTTGGAGAGATAAGAGCTGGTGCGATAACGGCTTTGGTGCTAGATCGTAGCTTCACTCATTACTGTGGTCTAGTCCGATTGCGGCCTATTGAGACAATTGATTGAGTGCATGATAGCTTGGTATAACGAATGAGTGTGGTGACCTTCAATGTGTTCTCTTTGTCGTGCGTGTGAGCTTGATGGTGAGCGACGATGAGTTAGGAATTTTGATTTTACCTATAGCCTTCTCTTCGGTCATTATTGTGGTCTAGTCCGATTGCGGCCTATTGCGACAATTGATTGAGTGCATGATAGTTTGGTATAACAAATGAGTGTGGTGACCTTCAATGTGTTCTCTTTGTCGTGCGTGTGAGCTTGATGGTGAGCAATTATGAGTTAGGAATTTTGATTTTAGCTATAGCCTTCTCTTCGGTCTCTGGTGTACATACGAATTATTAACAAGGGAAACTAAAAAAAATGGGAAAATAAAAAAGTAAGTGAAGGAAAATAATAGTTTTGGAAATAGTTAAATTTTTAAAAATAATTAAAAATAAAAAATTAATAATTTACCTGAGGTTGAATGGAAAACCACAAGTAAATAACTAGGGTTTCTAAAACTCCATACGTTACTTATAAAGTGGGAGTTTTACTAACCCCAATTAAAAAACCTCGCTAAATGCATCTTCTTTTATAGTTAACATTTGTCATTTAAACAAATTAATTTTTTAATGTAATATTTTTTTCTCACATCGGTGTAAAGTGAAAAGAATATCACATCCGTGTAAAGTGAAAAGAATATAGAGAAAACAAAAGTTTAAAATGTGGGATGAAAAACAATGAAATAAAGAAAAAGTAAGAATGGAAAAAAAATAAATATAAAAAATATTAATGTTTATTTCAATTATTATTTATTTATTTGCATATATATATTGTTACACACGTACAGGACCAAATCCACTCTTTGGAGGGTTGAAATCATCAAAGTCTATCTTTGGGAGGACAAACAGTGTTTGGGTGGAAGGAGAAGGAATGCTTCATACTATGTATTTCAGAAGGCAAAGTGATGGGTCCTGCACCATCGTCTACCACAACAGACACGTTGAAACTGTAACATACAAGCTTGAGAAACAAAGTACCAAGCCTTTGTTTCTCCCTGCCGTAAAAGGAGATTCATTGGCCGTTTTGTTTTCTATGCTTCTAAACTGGGTCAGCATTTATATAGGAAACATTTTATTAAATTATTATATCCATTTCCTAATTTATTACAATATAAAATAAAATGCAGTTAAACAATATCAATAATTATACATAGAGAGACACCAAAAAGTAATTAAGACAAATGTATTTATGCCATTTTTTATTTTCCGGTAGATGTTTTAAACTCATCTTGGATATGCATGGTATATAAATCCATTTTGGAACATATTTGATTACTCCGTAAAATTAAAATACTTCTGTAATGAAAATTATACATGGAAATTCACTTTGAAAATTTAAATTTAACCCAAATTGAAGTTATAAACTTAAATCGGAATCAAAGAACCTTAACCCCTGATAATTATTATCTTTAAGTTCTGGTGTGAGAGTTCATGGTTAGCTGAAGGTCATCTTACGAGTTATGAATTTTCTCCTTGTGGATTTGACAGCTGAGATTTGGACAGCTGAATAAAGATTATAGCAACACCAATGTTTTTGAGCATGCAGGAAAGTTGTACTCGGTTTCGGAGAATCACACTCCACAAGAAATTGACATCTTCACACTAAATACTTTAAAATACTGGGATGTCAATGGAACTTGGAATCGTCCTTTCGCCAGTCACCCCAAGGTTTAATTTTTTGTGTCTTGTGAAAGCATATAGTTATATATACATAGATAGAAGTTTAATATTTTCTCTTGTCTCACTCTTATTGCGTGCGTACTTGCTTGATAAAAGTTTCTTGATATGTTTAATACAGAAAGTTCCAGGTACAGGAGAACTGGTTATTTTTGGGGTAGATGCAACTAAACCTTATCTTGAAATTGGAATAGTTTCTGGTATATTCAAGAAACTATAGCACTAATTGATTTGAATAAAATGATAGGTCTGATGCTTGATGTGTAATATCGATAACATACCCTTTAATCATTAACCATTTTCAGCTGATGGAAAGGAATTGGTTCATAAAGTAGACATTAAACTAGACAGATGCTCTTTATGCCATGATATAGGCATCACAAAAAGGTAGAATAACATTCAATATCAAACCAAAGAATGAAATTATAAGCCAGGCTTGATTAGAATGAGAATTGACATGCTGAAAATCAACGCATCGATATTTCTATGTTTTTGGTTAGCAGGTACATAGCAATATTGGATCTTCCACTGATTGTAGATTCAAACAGACTACTTAGAGGAGGCCCGTGAGTATTGAGCACACAAACACATATATAGAGACTACTATGATAAGAGCTCACAAAATCTTTGTATATGAATAAGCTTTCCGTTTTATATTATTGTCTGTAGATTAATCAAATATGACAAGGAGAAATATGCAAGGATTGGGACAATGCCTCTCTATGGTGATGCAAACTCAATCCAGTGGTTTGAGGTGGAACCTAATAGCACGTTTCATTTCATCAATTCCTTTGAGGATGATCATGAGGTAACTCTTAAACAAATTATATATAATATTTGAAACTGTCCAAAAACTTTGTGTACGTTGTACCAGGTTGTATTGTGGGGTTGTAGAGCATTAGTTTCAATAATTCCAGGACCTGAAGATGGTCTAAATGAATCTACGTTGTTCTCCCGGTGTTATGAATGGCGATTAAACATGAAAAGTGGCGAGGTTAAGGAGAAATATCTCACTGGACCAGAGCAGTTTATGGATTTTCCAGTAATTAACGGAAGTTATACAGGAATTAAGAATAGATACGGATACACTCAAGTGGTTGATCCCATTGCAAGTTATGCCGCAGGTATTGGTTAAAATTAACAGTTCTACTATTCTTTCGACTGTTTAACAATTATAACAACCTTAATTAGCATAACCTATATTCATAATTGACAATATGTTTCGTGTTTAACCATCTAGATATTCCTAAATATGGAGCTTTAGCAAAGCTACACTTTGGAGAACAATGTTCAGAATTTTCTGCGGTAAAAGATGGCAAGAAATCAAAGTTGATTGTGCGCTATAATTTCTCTTTCAGTATATATATATATATATATATATATATATATATATATATATATATATATATATATATATATATTCCCCGTAAAATTGTTCAACTTCAGATGTGTAATGCAGGGAGCTCCAGAGACACAAGAAGAAAAGTTTATAAAGGTGGAGTACCATGGGTTTGAAAGAAATGTATTTTGTACTGGATCTGCCTTTGTCCCTAAGGAAGGTGGTCTTGAAGAAGATGATGGTTGGATAATCACTTTTGTTCACAATGAAGATACAGGCATATCTCAAGTAGGTCGATTCTATGTGGCATATGCATGTACAAGTTAACTGGTCTATCCTCCTAAATATGTTAGCATAACCTTAATTTTTTATATTTTTCTTCTAGGTTCATATAATTGACACAAAAAAGTTTTCTGGCGAGGCAATTGCCAAAATTACCATGCCTTGCAGAGTTCCATATGGATTTCACGGAGCTTTCATGCCAATCTCATTTTTCGCGCAGTAGGATTGTTATGTGTTGTTGTTTGTATAATTAGTTTGCCATTCTAGTCACAAGTGTTTATGGTTCATGTGAACTGTATATCATGTTATTATCTACTCAACCACCATTATTATTTAAGATAAAAAAGCGTAAACTATGTTTATTTCTCTTAAAGAATATGAATCAAAATGTAATAGAGTGAGATGCAATCATTATGAAGGATTAAAAATATAATTTTATTATTTAAATATTATAATTTTATTTTTATGTTTTATACGACTCTTATTTCATGCACACCTCAAGTTAAAATAATAATTTTATTGTTCAACAAAATAAAAGCAGTACTTGTAAAAAGTTTTATCTAATTATGTACATATCTTATCACATCTTACATTTCCTTCTATTCAATTTCAATAAATAAAATGAAATAATTATTTCATCTCAATCTATTTCATTCTCTACTACCAATAGTCCAGATACATCAGTAATCTTTAGATAGTGAGTTTTCAATTTATTATAAACTTTGATATGACAATTTTAGGTTTTTAATTAACTATATTTTAGATTAATTAGATTAACTAAAAAGTTGGTATTATATTCATTTTAAATTATATAATTTAATGTAGCAAAATAATTTTTCAAACTCCCGTTACATATTCTGATAGGAATAAATGTATACAAAACGTGAGATTTAATAACCAAAAGTAGAAAAACAAAACCCTAAAAACCTAAAGTGAGATTAACTTATTAAAAGAAGTCGTATTACAAGCTACAGAAACAGGAAAAAACATTAGGGTTATTTAAAAAAAAATTATATATATACATCTCATATGCTATTAGATACTTAATAAAAAGAAAAAAGAAAATTATATATAGGTATGATAGGATTTATGATGTGATAGGATGAGAGAAATAGAAAGAAATAAAAGGTGTTGATAAGATGTAAAATTAGAGAAGTGTATGTATATCATTACTCTTTAAGAAATTAAGATTCATATATACATTAATCTTATATGAAGTATTGATATTTTAAAATATATTTACATAAAAAGTAATAAACTAAATATTTTTAAATATTAATAATAAATTTATATTTAATTAAAAATTTTACATGTACATACTATTCACAAATATTTTATATTCAAATTCTATACATTATTTTTTTAATTTATTGGTAAAAATTATATAATTGTTAAATATTTGATGACAAATTTTAAGAAATAATAGTTAAACATTTATGTTCAAGTGTTAAAATATTTTCGTTATTGATGAAAACTATATAATTGTAGTAATGTTAATAAATAAAACTTAATTCTCAAATATTTATACTCAATTAATTATAAAGAAAAGGAAAACAAATTTTAGTAAATTTAATTATATATTATTAATAATTAAATATAAAAAGAAGATACTATTGAAAAAAAATTATATTTATATATTTTGTTTAGAAATATAAAAAATTAATAATATCTTAAAATTATAAAAAAATAATATTTATCTAAAATTTCATTATCTTTTCAATAAAAATTATTAAAAAAGAATAAAATATTTTATAAACAATAACACATAGATATTTTTTTTTTAGTCTTAGATATTATTATCTAATTTCAAGTAAATATAATTAATTTAATTAATATTTAGATATCATATAAATTAAAAACCATAGATGTATAGTTATAAGCATAGAAAACAGATAGAAGGACCTAAAGGGTGGCAAAAAGGATTTCGAATTTTGACATGTCCGAAAACCGAAGAATAAAATAAGGCATAAAAGAATGCTTTAAGAAATCAAGATAAAAAAAATTTCAGATTAACAATATAAATTGAAGACACCAACAGAAAAGAAGATATAAAGAGACTTTAGATTTCGGCATGACCGAAAACTAAAATATAGAACAACACCCTCCAAAATAGGAAGTAGTGTCAATAATATAAAGGATTTTAGCCTCGCCGAAATCTGAATTCTTATAATACGTTAATTAACCAAATTAATTAAGACACTATTAGCATAATTACTAATTAATGGTACCTCCAATAAAGCTTAGTAGAGCAAACAAGAGACACCTGCAGGACAAAGACCAAACACAATGGATAAAAGTATTATACAAAGTCAAGCAAGTAATAACCACTAGGTAAAGAACATATATTTGCTATAAATACTCGGTATAAGGTATGTGTCACGAATTGATTTCCCAAATAATTTATTATTACTGATCTTTGATCTTACTCATTTATTGACTTGAGAGTCAGAATTCTCTTTTGAAGGTTCTCCTCCTTTCTGAAGGATGAAGGATATTTAGGAGAATTTGTTGTAACAATACTAAGGTATATTTTAGTAACAACAATAGAAGTATATTATCAATTTAAAAAAAAAAAAAAAACAGAAAAGCTAGATAGCCAATCCAAGCCCTCAAACCCCAAGACAGTCTCGTCCCTGGATGCAAGGTAATGAATTCATATTTTCCTAATCAGTCATGGGACCAAATTCAATTCTTGCGAGACTCGTATAGAAGATGATAACATTTTGAATGCAAAAAAGTAACCTTCCGGTTTTCTTTTTTCTCTGAAAAGTCAAGGTATATTTTTATCCTATATATGAATTAAATTATATGAAAGATATATATTTGAACATAAAAATAATCTTAATCAAATGAAAATATGTTATCAAGTTATAGAGATGACAAAGTAGGAAATCTCCTATCCAATTTAAAATAGTGGTTTTTGGTTTCTAATTTTGAAATTTATAAAAATAGAAACGGTCAATGACCGGCCGCCAGTCAGAGGTAGCAATCTATAATCATTAGTCAAAGGTAGTAGCTGATGACTTCCGATCAGAGGTGGCAGCCAATGACTATTGATTAGAGATGATGGTCAATGATCACTGATTGAAGGTAGAGGTCGGTGATCGTCAGTTGAAGGTGGAGGTCGATAACTGTTGGTCGAAGATGGCGATCGATGACTGCTGACTAAAGGTAGGGCTGGTGACTGCCGATTGAAGGTGGTGGTCAGTAACCATTGGTCGAAGATGGTGGCTGGTGATTGCCATTCGAAGGTGGCAGCTAATGACTTTCGATTGGAGGTGGCAACCGGTGATCCCCGGTTAGAGATAATAATCAATGGTGGCAAGTGATGAACTTAAATTAAAACAAACAAAAATATAAAAACCAAATTTTATTGTTTTTGAAATTGAGTAAAAACTATTTGAAAAACAAGTAAAAAACAAAAACAAAACTATTTCTACCGAACACATTTCTTTTTTCAAAATACATTTCAAAATAAAGAACGAGAAACTCACAACCACTCAAAAGAGGTTAACCTATTACAGATGTGGATTTGATCTATTTATTCTATGGTATTCGAATGAATATAAATACGCTCTATGTCTCTAAATAAATATGTCGTATATTTTGCCAAAAATAAACAAATATTGCACTAGGTATTTTACAAATGTACATCTCTTAAGGGTATAACAATACTTTTATCCACATGCACAATGATTTTCATTATAAATGCTTCAAGTGTGAAAGAATGGAGATACCCATTAAAGATACTTAGATGCAAGTTAAGAAAGACTTGGGTCAAAGTAATAAATAAATGTATTAGATGAGAATGAAGAATGAATCTACCTCGAAATTTTACCTACTATTTATACCTTTCTTATTGAATTCTAGACTTTTGGATTTTATCCAAAGAATTACGGATCACGTAATATGTAAATAATTTGGTTTTATCTCATGTCATGCCCTTCATCGTGCTAATCTTGATTAAGTAATAAAACACTCTATTCCTGAGTTCGGTCTTCTTATAAAATGCTAATATGGTCGAATACCCTCTAAAGGGTTCAACATAGTCAGGGCCAAATACCTTACAATGTATTCTATGTAAATGAGGCTGAAATACACCTGGGGATATGTTCTGAAGGCTGGATTTTATGTGAAGTAGCTAAACATACCAAAGGGATTAAAAACTTGTATGATTTTACACTGATTAAAAAATTAGTTATAATTTAATTTCACTTATCTTATTAAAAATAATATTGTTTGATAGTAAAAAAATCATAATTACAATTAAATGAAAGATGTTTAAAAAATACCAAAGGAATATGTTCTGAAGGCTGGAAATGTCATACTTTCCTTGGACTCGTGAAAAAACAATTAATTTTACACTAATTAAAAAATTAGTTATAATTTAATTTCACTTATCTTATTAAAAATAATATTGTTTGATAGTAAAAAAATCATAGTTACAGTTAAATGAAAGATGTTTTAAAAATAATGATTTTAAATAAGATAAAATTAGTTAAATTTACATATATTTGAATCCCTATTATAATTATTTTAAAATGGAAAAATATATGATAGAAAATTAAGTGAACAAAATTGAATGAATGTTAATTGGAAAATTGTTTTATTTTCACTACGCCAAAATAATGAATATATAGTGTGACTTATATACTGCTTATTGACATATGCACTATATAAGAAAAGTCAAAATGTTTGTTTTTCTACTGCTAGTCTCGAACATGGTTAGGGTCACCCACTCTATATAAGAATGACTTATTGACATATGTACTATATAAGAATAGCTTATATAGCGTCTACTTAAGGTGTTGCATAATAACACCACATGTATAAGAAAAAGAATAGAATTCCTATACAATGTTTATTTAAATAGAAATTGCATAATATAAGATTTTTTATTATTTTTAAATATATAGAGTACAATTATATGAGTGAGTTTTCTAACAAACATTTAACGTGTTTCCTAACCTATGGTGTATAAGGTATACAATATTAATATTCTTCTCTACTAAAAGTTAGGAGATGAGAGACCTAACATACGTAGCTAAAAAGATTTTTTATATTGTTTGAAGCAACCTAACATATGTAGCTAAATTTTATAGTTAGGAGATGAGAAACCTTAACCTTGTATAATTTCAATTTTTAATGTTAATTCAAGTTTATTTCTTTTAAGTTGATTATTCATCTGTAATTTTAATGACTTTATAATTAAGATGGCTACTTATCGTTGTTCTTGGATTTCTAATGACAATTGGGTGATTAAAATAAGCAACACAATAAGAATATTCGGGGGGAAAAAAACAACAATTATGAGATCTTGAAGATTCTTGAATCTAGTGGTTATTATAATGGTAATCTTTAAAGAATTACAATTTCAATTAGGAAAAAAGGTTGTTGAATAAATAAAAAAAAACCCTCCAAATTTGAATTACAATTACAAGGTGTTCTAAAATTTCTTGTGATTCTATTGATTTGGATGATCGGTTAACTTGCTTATCATAAATTTCATAAATTTCATTTCATGATAGGTTAGTTCAAATGGTGATAAGTTTTCTAACTGGTACTTTAATCTGGATGCCTTATAATGACATTGTAACTCTTTCTACATGGGCACTTGTGGAGTTTGCAGTGTGGGTTCTTTTCTACAATAAACAAAATTGCAATACAGAAGAAGTAAACGATACAGATTCGACAAGTGTCAAATGGGGCAATGGTTATCAGAAACAGGCCATATGTGCTTTAGTATAATATGTCAATCATGGACAACGTTTTTTGGGTCAGAGACAGGGCTCTTAGCTGATGCATGCTTTTTGTCTTCATCGACCAGAAGATATTCTAATTAATTGTCCAAGACAAGCACTACAGAACCAAACAAACAATAAAGGCATGCAGGGTGGGGACTGTTGTGATAAAATAATAGACAAGACTGAAAGCTTCCGAAGTTGTCAGCATTCGTTGGACTAACACAGTGGAGAGATGCTATGGTTTCACATAGCTATCTATCATGTATAGCAGCCATTTCTGATTTCCATTCAGAAAGGTTTATCTAGGAAGAAAACAATAAAAAAAGAGAGAACCATAATAAGGTAAGAATATGTGTAATACGCTCAAATACAACCCCTTTAAGATCCGTTTGCTAATGATCATGATGATTTTTTCTCTCCCGTTCATTGTTGAAGCCCAAACTCCAGATAGTGATGAACAGAAAGTGCCACAACTTCCTGAAACTGTTCGTCCAAGCAAGGGGATTGTGATAGCAGTGCTCTCCACAATGTTTGCCATAGCATTTCTCTTACTTATCTATGTGAAGTTCTGTCGAGTTAGCTCTCGTCAACTCCTTAGACAAAATTCAAATCCCCAAAACTTTCATGGCCTAACTCGATCAAGGTCTAGAGTTTCTGGTCTCGACAAACAAATAGTTGAAACACTTCCCTTCTTCAAGTTTTCTTTCCTCAAGGGGTGGAAAGAAGGTCTAGAATGCACCGTTTGCCTTTCCAAATTCGACGACACGGAGAGCCTAAGACTTCTTCCAAAGTGTAAACATGCTTTCCACATGAATTGCATCGACAAGTGGTTTGAAAGCCACTGTACGTGCCCTCTTTGTAGACGCAAGGTTGAAGCAGGGGACATCAAGAACTTCAACTATTCCTTCAGTTCAAGGTTCCTTGGAGTTCCTTCAAATCTAACGGAGGATCCAACCCTTGAAATCTTCGTTCAGAGAGAGCCTTCTCATCGAGGGTCATCAAGAAGAGTGTTTTGGGACGTGGGCAAGTGCAAGAAACAAGAACTGCTTATTGGTGATTGCAGTGGTGGTGATACAAAATGGAACAAACCTGTGCACGTGATAAATCATAAAATTGTTATCTCTGATGTTTTTACGAGGAGCAGGTGGAGTGATCTTAATTCTTCAGACTTGTTGTCATTGAACAGTGAGATGCTTAATGATGTTTGCAACGCGAGATTCTGTATCTGTTCTTTGGAATTCACCAACAGTGGAAAGTTTCAGGGAACTTGGAGCTCTAATGAGGAAGAAAACTCATTTATGGCAGTGAATCCTGCTGAGAAGAGGTGCATGTCTGAGATTGCCAATGTTACGAGGTTTGCACAAATGGGGAAGGAGAACAGGATCAGAGAATGTGTGACATCTAATGAGAGGTTGTGGTTGCCAATTGCGCGAAGAACAATCCAATGGTTTGCAAAACAAGAAAGCAAATCAGTTGAGATACAACACAGAACTTTAGCTTCAAACGTTTGATCCATGTAATTGGACCAAATAGTTGGTACTGAAATTGTGTGCAGCACAGCGAACATCTTCAGTGTCGGTGTAGATTCTTGCTAAAGGATTACGATCCCAAAACCCAAAATAAAGTGTTTTAAAGAGCCTCCAGAAGAAGTAATTAAAGTTAGTGCCATTCCATTTCTTACTTTTTTTTTCTTTTTCAATTCTCACTTAAATGTAAAAGTTCCACCTTTTAAAATTTCTTTCTTTGCTTTATCATTAATACCAAACGGACTCCTCTCATTCCATCTTCATTGAATTAATTCCGTCTATCATACCATGTTAAGTGTTAGAGAAGAATAGATTGACATTTCTTAAAGTTTAAGTCTCAGATTCTACAACGCAGATATGGTATAATAATATTTTTTAAATAATTAAAAAATATTGTAACGAATAAGAAGGTTAATATAATTCTACATATTTTACACCCTAATTTAATTTTATTTTTCCTTTTTCTTTCTTTCTTTATTTATTCAAAAGTCGTCCTGCATGACTTCATACCTAATTTATATTAATGTTTAAGATCCAAATACTAGATTGAAGAAGTTCTCATCGGAAGAAACATCTCCATATATTATTTATTTACACATTTCATTAGAATACAATGAGAAAACAGTTAGAATAGTTTAATATGTTGTGATTTTAAAAATGACATGTACAATACATTAATTATTCTTTTAATTTAGAAAATAATAAAGAATTAAGAAATTTCAAGTTTTTAATTTTAATATCTAAGACAACAACTGAATATTTGTTTACGAGTTTCTTATGGGAGTCCGGATGAATCTAGGTTGGAAGAAAGTGAGTAGAGCAAAAGAAGATGGGGGTTTGGGTTTTCGAGATATATATAAGGTATAGCATTGTTTGGAAAGTTGGAATGGAGGTTGAGGATGGATCAAAATACTATATGGTGAGGATTTTAAAATCTAGGTAAATGTGTGTCAAAATGGGAGTTGCGAGGTAAGGGGCAGAAAGTTCTCTCCATAGTGGTCTGATTTGCAATCATTGAAAGGGAGAACAAGGGGCATAAAAGTTAATGGTCAAACAATTTTAGACACTGATTAGGGAATGAAGGTGAAATTGCATTTTGGAAAGATAAATGGTTAGGGAAAAAGAGTTGATGCACTCTCATGGTCTCTTTAACTAAGGTCCTTCCTCAAGAAGATATAAGATGGAAAAGTCAATAAATTGTGGTGGTTTTTTAAGCCACTTTTGGACAAAGATAAGTCAAAAATTAACTTTGATTCTTGCTACAAGAGAGAGGACCCTTACTAAAAGATTTTAGGAAAAGATTGTTCAAGAGAGAGAATTCTCAATGACACTCAAGAATATTTGCTCAAAGGAATCTTATTTCATTCATTTAAGTATAAGGTTACAAGAGAGTGGGATAAATATAAATAGCCCAATGAGAATGCTAGGCACATATCAATTCCATTTTTTAAAAAAAATGATTTTTTTAATTAAGTATCAAGCAGTTAAAGAATTTAAGCCAAAATACCAAACAAAAGTAGATCAATTTTTTTTTATTCCTAATGAAGTGCATATTTTACTCGAATCTTCTTCCATAATGGTACGAAACAATAGTATCGTTGAAGTAGATACACCAATAGCTTTACATATAAAAAGTTGAGTAAAGGGATTGATCTAAGTGGAAAAGAAAAAAAAAAGATTGAATTAAAAATATTTTCTAGGGATATCTAGGCAATGTGAGACTTTTGACTTAATTAGGATTAAAATTAATTAACCCATGATTAATCCTAAAGCTAGCACCTAACTCAAAGCAAAGCGGGTGCAAAAATTAAACCTATGGTGAGGGAAGGGAGCTCATTCACGCCTAGGACTAAGGCCTCTTACTAGGCTTACCTCCTAACACTAGTTAATGACACCTCTTCTTCCTAATTGAAGAGACTTGGCCAAAATACATGGCCCAAAAGAAAATTACAAGCTAACTAATATTTACAAGGAACAAATTAAGAACTATGGCATATGATCTTCACTTCAATTAAGAATTGAGATCTTGATAACTCTTTTCGAGCCATGTCCTTCTTTATCCTCCTAGTCATGACCCTAGTGATAGGACCCTTGGTAGGTAGGATTGCATCATCTCTTCCCCTTTGAATGGATTTGACTTCAATGGAGCGAGATCACAAATATTAAAGGTCATGCTAACACCATATTCCTCTGGAAGGTCTAACTTATATGCATTATTTTTTACCTTCTCAGGGAATTGGAAGGGACCATCTCCTCTACGGATATGTTTGGACTTCCTCTTAGAAGAAAAACGATTCTTTCTTAGATGAAGCCAAATCCAATCTCTTTTTTCGAAGATAACTTCCTTCCTCCACATATTGTTAGATGAAGCATACCCCTTAGATTGATTTTCAATATTAGGTTTTTACCTTCTCATGTAATTTTTTAACAAATTCTGCTCTAGCTTCCCCTTCTTTATTAAAAAGTCAAGTATTAGGAAGCAGTAACAAGTCCAAAGGTGTGAGAGGATTAAAACCATATGCTACCTCAAAAGGGGAGTGCTTAGCAGTCTGATGAACCACTATATTATATGCAAACTCAATATAGGGAAGGTATTCATCATAAGACTTATGGTTGCCTTTTAAGACTACCCTCAATATAGTGGATAGGGATCTATTCATCACTTCAGTTTGCCCATGTTTTTTAGGATGAAAAGTGGTAGAAAAAAGAAGCTTAGTTCCTAGTCTTGTCCAAAGAATTTTCAAAAAATGGCTAAGGAACTTAACATCTCTATCAAAAACTATGGTCAGAGGTATACCATGCAAATAGACAACCTCTTGAAAGAAAAGTTTTGCGATGTGGCTTGCAGCATCCACTTTGTGACAGGGAATAAAATGGTCATTTTGCTAAAAACGGTCCAGTACTACAAAGATAGTTACTACACCTTCTTAGGTTCTTGGGAGCCAAAAGACAAAGTCCATGCTAATGTCTACCTAATGTGTAGAATGGACAGGTAAAGGTGTATAGAGTCCATGAAGCATTACTCGAGACTTGGCTTGTAAACAAGCTATGCATCTCATCAATATCTTTGGACATCCTTTTTCGTATGGGGCCAAAAGAATTTTTCTTTTAAAAGCAATAAGGTTTTGTCAATCTCAAAATGCCTCATAAGTCCACCCTTATGGCTCTCTTTTGTTAGCAATTTTCTAATTAATTCTTGGGGTACAAAAAGCTTGTCATCTTTGTACAGGTACCCTTACAAAGGTAGAAATCATCTTTGGCTTTGGAAGAGGAGGTAACATAAATGGTTCAGTTTCAAAGTCATGTATTACTAAAAAAATACATTTAACATCGGTTTTGGAAGACATACAACATCGGTTAAATTTCGATGTTATATCCACTGTTGTTGTATGTCTGTCCATACGACGTCAATTTTTGAAATTGTTGTTAAAATTTAAAATCTACAACAGCTATAATCCAACCTTTGTAAAAATCGTTGTAAATAAACATATATTAACATAAGTTATTTGATAAAATTGCCGTTGATTTTAAACCAACAACATCTATTTTTCAATAAAATTGTTGATATTCTATGTTTGTTAACGCACTTTCTATTTTTAATATAATCGATGTCTCAATAAGCAATTTTACGTGTAAATTTAAATTTATATAGACCCAGTATAACCAAAATCAAATTCTATAAATCAACAATATTTAAATTAAATACATAAAAGTTTAGCATGTGTTTTAGAGTCAAATAAATTTAAAAACAAATATCATTACAATGTTTACTAAATTCTACAGTATAAAACTTACACAATTGAAACTATTTTGTCCTGGCCTAGTCTTAAAATTTAGAAAATGTTTTTTTTATTCAACTTGAATTTGATGAATTCTTAATGTTTCCACAGGAGAAGGATCCTAAAATGCCTACAATATATAAATCATACATAAATTAATGCAATTAAATTATAATTAAAAGTAAATTAATCTTATAATAATAAATATTGATAATTTGTATCATTGTCCAATTATCTTTGAAGTTTCCGATGATGATATTCTATATTTCGTGCATAACATGATACTCACACTGGTATCCTTTGGTTTGATGATTACATTATACAAAATTTTATTGTTACTTATTTTTAAAAAAATGTGATGTTTCAAAATTAATTTTATTTCATCTATGAAGAAAATAATTTATTTTACTTCAATAATTTTATAAATATTTTAATAACTATAAAAGTTATTTTAATATTAAATTAATGTATATTTTTAAATTAAATTATTTAAAATAAAAAATAATATTTTTTATCAAATAATTTTTTATTATTTATTAATAACCTTGAAACACACTTCAATGTTGTTATTTGTTTATTTATTAATAAGTCAAAAGTGTATTATTTTGTATTATTTATTTATCTATTTTTCATGAACCAAAGCAAGAACACAGTAAAAGTGAATAGATAACTAATTTGTAGTTATCAATGACCAAATCGGAATAGGCTTTATGGTCTTCCAGCAGTTTGGTGGAATCAATGGAATTTGCTTTTATGCCAGCAACACTTTTGAGATAGCAGGTACATAATTATGAGAATTGTGGTAAAAGTGTGTTTTATTTCAAGTCCATGACAAATTGACACATCATAATTTTTTCACATCACCATTTCCATATAATCTATAACATAATGCCACACTTCCTTGTCAAAAGTATGCTAATAAAATGAATTGAATAAACTTCACCAAGCATTCAACTTTTATCTTTGCCATGAATATTTGTGGATTTTATGACATGATTCAAGCAACAACAATATTATATTAATTTCCTAAGTAACCTTGTTTTTCATCATCTAATTAGCATAATTTTGTCATAATAATTGTTCTGTTTGTATTAACTCAAAATAAATTGTTTATGTTATAATTTATTTCAATCTTTTGATGTGTTATCACAATATGAAAATATATAGCTATCAAATATATGACTAAAAGAGGAGAAATGAAAGTTATATTTGTAACAATGTCTAATTTGGCCAAGCCATATGAAGAAGACTGATAAATTACCTTTGACATAAGCAAGTAACAAATGGTACACAACTTCTCATGCCTCGGGCTTTAAAAGTACCTATTTATCACGAACAGTGCTGCTGAACAATTATCTGGCTGCTTGTATCATACTCAAATACTTAACAAATTTGCAGCAAGATCCAAAACCAATAATACCCAGCATGAAGCATATTAGAATCATGCATTTAAAACACTTTTCTAATAAAAAATAATGTAAATAAAAGGTAGAATTGAAAATTTTTACCTTAACTTTACGAATTCTCTTTTCTTTATGGACTTCTATTGAAGCATTTACAATAGAAATTGATTCTATCTTAAAGAATGATGAATCAGTATAACGTTTTAGACATGCCCCTACTCAAGCTAAATCAAACCTTTATAGAAGTCAAAAACCAAAAAAAAAATTCAAAAATCTATAACACAGTAATTTTTTCTAATCATAATTCTAATGAATCATGTCATACTTATCTTGTAGGAACAGTCTTGGAGCATCACGACATTCTTCATATGAGCCCATTATAAATTGACGCAAGTCTCCACAAGTTACGAGATTTTCTTCATACAGTAGATTAGGATGTCAATCAACCCATGCAATGCGATATGCATACTATTTTCCAATTACACCTATAGATTAAACTTAAACCAAAATTCTAGCATTCTATAAGATTAGTCGTATCCATACTATTTTCCAATTCCGAATTGACATGGTGCCTGCGCAAGGATGACACGCACAAATCGAGAAATGGTCCAAATTTGTTTTGCAAATTTTTCCATTTGGTTTCTTTTCCCTTTGTGCAGGTTAATTTCCCCTGTTTCTTCCTTTGTTTTTGGCACTTTTATCTTTGCCATTGAAGTGAGCTTAATTCTAGTTTACAGCTTTTGCACGAACACCATTATGCAAATTGCAAACCACATACTCCATCCACCAAATTCTTAATGTTAAAAACAAACTCATCATTTCCACAAACACCTCGCAAACCAAACCCTAGTGTTGGTAATCAAAGACTTGAAATTCAAAATTAACTAAATAAACTAATTAATAAATTAAAACCGAATTAACTCATAACATAACAACCAAATTAAGTATCCATACAATTTTCTAATTCTGAATTGGCTTCTCTATCTATCAAGTAAACTAAATTCAAAACCACACAAACCTAGTTCCGCACGTGGTACTTCAATTCGGCATTTTTCTACTTTGAACTCGGTGATTCGAAAATCCTAGTTTTTTCCATCTGTAGCTTTGCTTCTATGTTGTTCCACCATGGAAGAAAGAGAGAGAACGCAAATAGAAAGAATAGAGTTAGAGAGAGACAGCGTATAAGAGTTTAACTTTTTTTCCTTTTTTAAAAATAATTGTTTTGGGAATGAAATGAATGAAAATATGTTGCAAGAGTCGTAGACATGAAGAGAGCGACCGAGTAATGAGAATGGTTGACTGCTATTTAATAATTACAAATTGAATTAAAAATTAAGAATTAAAATTAGAAATTAAAAACTAAATTAAAAATCATAATTTAAAAATTATAATTTAAAATTAAAAATAAAAAATTCAGAATTAAAAATAGTAACTAAAAATTAAAAAATAAATAAAAATTTAAACTTGTATTTCCGGTTGTTTAGAAACCGCAGTTGATGCTGGATAAGTAATGCATCATATATGACATCGGTTATAAAAAAACCGATGTTACGAAAGTCATTTTATTTACTAAAATGCCGCCGCCCTTTTCTTAACATAAATTTCATTTAAAACTGTCGTTAATAGTGCGATATTGTATCTTATTTTTCTAGTAGTGATAATAAAAATGATATATCTCCCTTATGTCATCAAATGCCAATATTTGGGCACTAAGGGTGACAAGGAGAGTGTCTCTCATCGGCCACCATATTTGTATTTCCCTTCTTTATTTGATGACACATACGAAAGTTTCAAGAAACTCAACCTATTTTGCACGTCTCTTGTTTAACTTTCCTTACCCCCTCAAATACTTAAGTGACTCATGGTCACTATGAATGAAAAATTCCTTGGAAACAAGATAATGTTCCCAAGTTTGGAGGGCACAAATCAAGGCATACAACTTGTCATAAGTTGGGTAGTTGAGGTGGGCACCTTGAAATTTTTCATTAAAAATGGCAATTGGGTGCCTTCCTTGCAACAAAATAGCTCCCACACCCATACTCGATGCATCATATTCTAACTCAAAAGTTTTTGAAAATATAGGAAGAGCTAGAACAGGTACATGAGTGAGTTTATCCTTGAGTAGTTGAAAAGATTCTTCTTGTTTTTCACTCCACAAGAACAGAACATCTTTCTTCATTAACTCATTGAGTGGTGAAGCTAGTGTGGAGAAATTGACACAAAGCGCCTATAAAAACTCGCGAGACAATGAAATATCTCTATCTCAGTCACACTAGTAGGGGTAAGCCATTCTTGGATGACCTTGATTTTTTAGGGATCCACTCGGACCCCTTTGTACAACTACAAAACCTAAGAAGACTACACTAGGAACACAAAAAGTGCATTTTTCTAAGTTTGCAAAAAGGTTATTTTTCCTAAGGACCGAAAAGACTTCTCTAAGATATCCTACATGATCATCTAGGGACCAGCTATACACAAAAATATCATCAAAATAAAGAACTACAAATCTACCAATGCAATCCTTAAGTTCATGATCCATGAAACGCATGAAAGTGCTTGGAGCATTGGAGAGCTCAAAAGGCATCACCAACCATTCATAAAGTCCAAATTTGGTCTTAAAAGTGGTTTTCCATTCATCAATCTCCTTTATTCTTATTTGATGGTAACCACTTTTAAGATCAATTTTTGAAAATATTTGTGCTCCATGCAATTCATCAAGCATATCATCTAACCTAGGGATTGAGTGTCTATATTTAATGATGATGTTGTTGATGGCACGATAGTCCATAAACATCCGACATTTGCTATCCTTCTTGGGCACCAACAAGATTGGCACAACACGAAGGCTAAGGCTCTTTTGAACCAACCCTTCTCCAACAGGTCTTGAACATGAAACTCGATCTCTTTGGTCTCAATAAGGTTAGTCCTATATGCAAGTCTATTGGGTAGACTTGCGCAGGAACAATATCAATTTGGTATTCAATTCCCCTTAAAGGTGACAATCCCTTAGGTACCTCTTAAGGAAAAAGATCATCAAATTCTTTTAAAAGAGTTTTAACCCTTTTTGAAAGAGACTCAATTTCAAGACTAGTGGTAGTGCTAGAAAGTACCTTTTTGCAAAGAAGGAGATAAAAAGGTTTTTTAAGTAAGAGAGCTTCTTTTATATCCATTTTTGTTGCAAAATGACTCTCTTTCTTAACAACCTCCTTAGAAGGGATACCTCCTTCCAACTCTCCATCTTTACCCCTTCATGAAGAGTTAATCCTCCGCCACTTGGGAAGGTGTTAAAGGCATCAACTTAATTTTCTTTTCCTTATGAGTGAGGATTATCTCATTAGATTGACCATGGTAAATGACTTGTTTGTCAAATTGTCAAGGCATCCATAACAAGATATGACTAGCCTCCATTAGAACTATATCACATATTATTTTATCTTGATACTTTCCAATTGAGAAAGGCACTTTCACTTATTGGTTTACAACCATTTCCCCTTATTCATTAAGTCATTGGAGCTTGTAAGGTTTAGGATGAGGAATTGGTTGTAAGGTTAGCTTATTTACCAACCTTGAGTTACAACAGTTACAACATGATATACTATCCATAATGAGAAAACAAGTTTTATAAAAAACTTTGCCTTTTGTGCAAAAAATGTTCTCTTTTTTTGAATCATCAAGCTCAAGCAGTTGGCTACCAATAAGTCACCTAACCATTAAGAGGTTACCATTACAAGGGTTTTACATAAATCATGTTCATGCTCATGACCCCTTCTTCCTCATTCTTACTAGAGGAGGAAGATAAGTTATTCTCACTATAAATCTCTTAGCCCCTCATGATCATGATTTTCTTGTTAAGGCATTGAGAAGTGATATGGCCTCTCCTAAGACATTTCAAGCATTTTATGCTACTAGCTCTATTCCTAGAACTAGTAGGGGGCTTTCTCTATGATGCATGGATTTATGCTCTTTTTGCATTTTTTTTATGGTTCTTCTTTGAAGACACTCTTGGAAGAGTTTCCTTTGACTTCATCCTTCTTTACATAGGTGTAAGGTGTGTATTCTTTCTTTGAAACATTCCTCCTTTTCAATTGGTTTTCTACCTTTATACAAAGTTAGACCAAATCATCTAGGTCATTATATGGCAAAAGCTCAATTTTATCTCTTATGTATATGCTCAAGCCACTTAAAAACCTAGCTATAGTAGTCCTTGGCTCTTCAGTAATGTCAGCTTTCATCATGAAAAACTTCATAGTTTATCTGTACTCCTCAACACTTGAGTTGTACTATTTCAATCTTTGTAGTTTGTGTAAGATCTCTCTTTCATAGTAAAAAGGGACGTTTCTCCGTCTCATAACCCTTTTGAGATCATTCGAATAGTCCACAAGAGGGTTATGAAGACGATGCCTCTCATTGACTAAGGAGGACCACAAATACATGGCATGTCCTTCGAAGCTAAGGGTTTCCAAAGGAAATTTTCTTTCTTTAGTTATATTAAAATAGTTAAAGAGTTACTCTACATTTATTTCCAATCAAGATTAGTTTCCACATCCTCTTTACCATGAAAATGAGGGAGATATATTTTTTGTTCCCTAGGAGGTTTTTTATGATAATTTTGATTCAACCTCCTAGGTCTTTCATAAACCTCACTTCCATTTATCTCACTTGCCCTAGATGAACTAGATCTATACCTTTTTTCTCTTTCTCTTCTCTCTCTCATCTCTTTATCTTCTATCTCTTTCTTCTTTTTCTCTCCTCTCCTCTCTTTCTCTTTTTTCTCTCTTTCTTCTTTTCTTTTTTCTTCCCTTTCTTATCTTTCTTTCATTTCTTTTTCTTTCTATTCTCTTCTTTTCTCCTCTCTTTCATCTTTTTCCCTTTCTTTTTCTTCTCTTCTCTTTCCTCTCTTTCTTTCTTTTCTCTTTCTTTTCCCCCACACCTTCTCTCTTCCCTCTTCTCTCTTTCTCTTTTTTCTTCTACTCTCCATTCTCTAAAGTCACTCACGAATTTGTCCAAATTGGTTAACTTAGGAGAACCTTATTATTGACACTCCAATTACTAATGTGTGAGCTCATTTTGAAAGTGATTTGGGAGAAAGAACCTAAGGCTTACACTCCTTACTCTTTTTGTTGTTTACTCTCTAAGTGAAATGCTTAAGAATCTTTGGAACTCCAACAACACTTCACATTAAAAACGTGAAAAACAAGTAAAGAAAATTAAAACAAAGGTAAGGGATTCTAAGCCTGTGCCCCTAAGGTGGAAATATGGGATACCAATTCCTTCTTCCACCTAAGCAACAAACTAAAAACTATTACAATCAAAAGAGCTAACCCTTATGGGCATCCAACACTATAACTAAAAAAAGGTCTTATTAAAATACACCCAATAAAAATTAACTAAGTAAGAAAAGAAAACTTGATGAAGTCCTTGATTTCTTCCAAGTGTTTGCCTCTCCAAAGGTGCTTCACTCAAGATTTGGTGCTCCTTCCTTGAAAGATCTTTTCCTTAACTTATTTGTCAACTCTCCTCAAATATGCCACCCTTGTGGAAAGAAAGTTCTTGACCTCATTTTTCCTACAAAGTGACGCATAAGCAAAAGCCAAAAGAGTGCAAATAGAAGCAAAAAAAGCAAGAAAAACTCAAAGAAAGAAAACACACATCCAAATGGATACAATAAATTTAGACAAACTCAAAGATTTAGAATCAAGACAAACAACAACTAATGGCTATAAAATAAAGCTAGGGCAACAAAAAGAATACCTAGAATGCCACTAGATTAGAATTGGACTTAAAAACAAGAAAAGACTAAAAAAATTCTAAAATTTGCATTAATTTTGTTAAGTTGGCCAAACCACCACAAACACCAATTCAAGCAAATTTCAACAAATTCAAACACTCCTTTTAACAAATCAAAGAAACTTGAGGTGCACTAAAATTTCTTTGTTCTCTTTTTACTTCTTTTATCACTTTTACTAGCTCTTTTTTTCTTGATTTATATATTTTTTTTACTCTTTTGATTTCTCTTTTTTTTATAATAGTTTTGCTACACCTCTTTACTAAATTGAAAAGCAAATTTAATGAGGAGTCTATGGGATGTAAACACTTGAAACAAAAGCAAGGGTAAAGGTCACAAAATCTAATTGAAAGTGCAAACCAAAGAAGAAGAAATAACTTGAAATAACTTAGCAAAAATTAGGTGATCAAGAGTTAGGGATAATGTTTTGGGCTTTGGTGTTGTAGCAAGCTTGTTTGCACAAGGATTATGGCCACTAATACACACACCCAAAAAATTTTTGCAACTCCAACAAAGTCACAAATCAACCAATCACTAAAACAATTTCAAGCTACTTCTATTTAATAAAAAAAATGACTTGGGAAGAAATTGAGCAATATATTTGGAAAATATTTAAGAACATGCTAGCACTAATAGCATGTTGAACTCCTAAGACATGAACTTACACAAGAGAATACTCCTCTTGGATGCTCGATTCCTCAAGAAGGCACACACTCTTTTATGATGAAAAATAAAAAGCTAAACAAGGAATTTAGATGACAATAAATGGACTAAACATGACAATCTAAATGACAAACTAGGAAGAATAAAAGGCTGAAAATAAAGTGCAGAAAGATAAAAACTCACGCCCCAACAACACCAAGAAGAAATGCTCAAAAGAAATGGCAAGGCAAAGCAAAGTGTGACCACCTTGGATGGTTTCTTTCACAAAAATTGTGAAATCATTACAAAGACTCTTAAGAAGATCACAAGACTATGAACAAGAAATTAAAGGCAATAATAGAAACCTAAAATATGATAAATGATTCAATAAAAAGAACTAAATAATTGAACCAAACAAGAAGAAAATTGCAAGGAAATGAAATTGCAAGAATATAAATTAAAAGGCTAAACTAACAAGACATAAAAAGGAAATTAAAATGACAATAAAGAAGAATAAAAATGAAATAAAAACTACAGAAAAAAGCTAAGAACTGACGCTTAATATAAGGGGAAAAGGAAGAAGAATGAACTTATTGAAGATAGGTCATGATACCAAATGATGCACTCTCTTGATCTCTTCAATTAAGGTCCTTCCTCAAGAAGATGGAGGATGGAAAAGGCAAGAAATGGTGTAGACACTCACTTTTGCCCTTTTTTTATACTTTCACTCTTCTGCTTAAAATAAGGTTTCTTAGTCTAAAATTCTCAATACACAAAATGAAAAAAGGAAGAGCAAATAAATATAAAATAAAGAATTAAAATATAATAAACTAAAAAAGAAAAAAGCATAAAATATAATAATAAATAATAATAAAATAAAGACATAGAGCAACTTGCTCTGCAAAATACAACTTGCCTTGCTTTGTTGCTCTGCTCTATCTGCTTCAACTGAGACCGAATTTAGGCTTCCCCGCCTCCGGTTGCTACTGTTACAACACTCTGTGAATGCGACCATTCATCATGACCCCTACACTGCAAAGAAAAGTGATACCTATAAATGAGAAGGGGTGATCACAGACAAAAGAACCTCTAGAGGTAGCATATCAATCGCAGAAAAGAAAAACAGAGGCAAAAAGAAGAAGAAAATTGGTAAGGAGGTTGTTCAGTTTTGAATATCCGAGAAAAGGATTAAAGTCACTACATGTAACTCTCTTGTATTCTTTTCTTTGACTTTGATATAACCTATATCTATAGCCTGATTAATTTCTTTGCCCACACCAAATCAATATTATCAATTTAGTTATATGTTTCATACCAAATGTAAAAACTAGAAAGTGACAAATCTATTAAAGGTTCATGTTTTTATCTATCATTTATTTTTGCAAACCGGGACTCCCTAGATATTAGTCAGGACCCCTTCACCATGACCATATTATTAACAATATCAAAACTCAAATCCAACATAACCAAAAGCCAGAATTAGTTAGGATACAAAATTGCAACAAAAATCACCGTCACCATTACCTTGTCATACCTGAACCGAGATCATAATCTCGCACTAGAAGTCAATTCTCTCACCAAATTGAAGCCATTTCGAGTTTGATTTTGCTATTGACAACCATCGAGCGTTGCCCTAACCTAGAATCAAGCCAACTATCACAGTCTTGAGAAGCCCCAAACTGCTGGTACTGAACCACCATCGACCATCCTTCACCTCATCTTCGGCAGAGACCCACTATCAACAATGGCACCAGAGCCACCACAAAACTTCTCTCTCCGTTCCTTCCCACATGTAACTTAGAAGCTTTTCAAAACCGCCATTGAGGAAGCGATTTCGGAGGTTGATGTGGCCCCCTTCAGTCACCCTGGGGAGAGGCGTCTACGTGTATCGAGCTTATATGGGTTGGGGCATCAAATTATCATTGTGGGTCCCAGTACTATCTAGATCCAGACTTTTGGGCCAAAGGGCCCACTTTCAAAATCATTGGCAATAATTTAGTTGTTGTTATCAATTCCTTGTTACTGTGCTTAAGATTGGGATTTTTTTTGGTATGTTTTTTGCTTTTATCATACCTTTAGGTGTTTTTTATTCTTCCTGATTTTGTTAATCGTAATCCAATCTTAAACGGAGGATCTTTCGGAATATTGGCAGCCATGAGAGGATTTGCTGCTACTCCTTGAAAATTGGGGTTTAAGGCTACTCTTCTAGCTCTACTTTGGTCAGCACCCTCAACCTTATCCTAGGTTGTTGAACATTCTCATGTGTGTTGGTCATAGCAACCACATTAAGCATAAATCAAGTGCAGCCCTCTTATTTAACTCTATACTAATAACCTTGTAGCCAGACTCGTCCGACCACTGTTGAGTTAAATCCACCTCTACGCATACTCTCACAAAATGATCCCTTGTCACGTTAAGAGTGTACTTGCACAAATATGCTTCAGTACTAGGATCTTCGTTAGAGTTTTCAAGTCTTCTAAGAACTTGACCAAATGGTCTTAGTTAACACAGGTGAGTATCTATAATGACACTCCGACACTCAAGTTAATGTGAGCACATTTAAAGGTGTTGTGTGTCAAAGGGCATATAATATAATAATGAGAGTACTTGGAGTGAAAGGTTTTGTCTCTCAAGCTTGCGCCTAACTCCCTTACCTGGCTCCAATCTGAGTCCTTCTTACTATGGATTGAGGAATCTATTTGAGCCTTGTTGTGATACTAAGCCAGTCTGAGCCTCATTCATGCTCTTGGTTGGCTCCAAGCAAAGTCTCTGCAAATTGTCTTGGTTACAAGGTCATGACTACTTGATTCAAGGAAATTGTCGGGTTTAGGCTTTGAATTTGCATGGAAACCCTCCCAAAATGGTCCTTAAATGTGCAAAGTGGCTCTTTTCTTTCTTGCTTCATCGGGCTATACTTGGTAGATGCTTTTTAGGACAAAAGCATGCTCCAAAACAAACAATACCTCGAACACAGATTAACGGCAAGAACATTGGCACCCAGTGCGAGGTCTGGTAATTTGTCACCTACCGGTCTCAAGAAAGAAGACCGAACAAAGTATGGTACAAACAAGAAGCAACATCGGGACCTCTCACAACCTCCACCTCCGCCTTATGAGACCTTGGCACTCGAACAAAGGAAGAGTTGCTGCTAGTAGCCTTTTGACAGATGCAACAAAAGATGGAACGACTATAGAAAGAGAATAAAAAGCTATGAAACAATGTGAATCGATCCAGGAGGAGCAACAAGGTTGAAACCACGTATTGGGATAGGGGGTCTACTAGGCCCTCAGAACCACAGTCAGATCCCACTAAGCAGCCCCGAGCCTCCAAAATCGTGTCTACTCCATCGAGGTTCTAAACAAGTTGAGACACCCGTTCATGCCCGACATTCCTACCAGATACTTAGAAACACTTTATACTGGAGTATGATGGATCATCAACCCGAAGTTTCATTTGGATGCCTTCGTTACTCAGGTTGGGCTTTACACCTCTGAAGATGCGGTCATATGCAATGTTTTCCCCACCTCGTTGGGGGGAAATCCTTGAAATGGTTTACACATCTCCCCCCTAAGGTAAGTGTCATCATTTGAAGAGTTGCCTACCAAGTTAACGATTCAATTTGCTACCACTCATCTTTACCAGTTATCGTCCCTCGTGCTAATTGGGGTGAAGCAAGAAAATAAGGAGTCACTTCATGCATTCATAGACCACTTCAAAAGGATAGCCATGCAAATTTGAAAGCTGAACTCATTCATTGCCTTGCATCATGTGGCCACGACTCTACAACTTGGATTATTTGTAGAGAGCCTTTGCTTGGAGGCAACCAATAGCATGGACGAGTTGTAATGCTAGGTGGCAACCTATATGGACATGGAAGAACTAGTTGAGTACCGCAACAAGGCTTGGACAAATTCCTTGGGACACAGTAAGAAGGATTAGGATTGGAGTCAGCCAAGGGAGCGAGGCAGAAGCTTGGGAGACAAAACCTTTTCACTTCAAGTACTTTCATTATTATATTATATTCCCTTTGACACATAACACCTTTAATTATGTTCACACTTTCTTAAGCATCCAAGTGTCATTGTAGGTATCCATCTGTACTGACTAGGACCACTTGGTCAGACCTTGGAAGACTTGAAGACCTAAGTGAAGACTCTAGTACCCAAACATATTTGTGCAAGTACAAAGAGTATTTGAATCCACCTCAGTCGAAACAACCAACTGCTACCACCAAGACTAAGAGTACACTTTCATCATAGTAGAGGAGATCCAAACTGGGAAAACGAATCCAAGCCATTTAGTCTCGATCTAAAGCAACAAATTCTGGTGTCCAAGTGAGTATGGATAAGTAATGATCAAAGACCATCTAGGGACCTCCATTGGTAGCCTTCAAGCGATCCTCCTCTAGGTCAAATTTCACTGTAAAGAAGCCATGTCCAACATCCGTAATATCCATTCCTCTATGGGTTTCCATAGTGCCTGTAATCGACCCTCATCACTAAATATCCCTCCTGTTTCCCCAAAAATTTAACAATTAGAGCATCCTCCCAAGACCTGCACAAGTCACTAAGAATCCATATAACATTTGGGCCTTAGATGCTTCCCTTCTTGAAATTCAATTATGAATAGTTTCTTAGCAATTAAGCCTTGAAATTGTCTCTAAGAATGAGTGTTTTTCCAGTTATTACATTGTCTCTGAATGACATTCTACTTGTAGCACCTCCATTCTTCTATCCTCCGCCCTCGTTTAGTGGTTTCAGTAGTGCAGCATCTTTTTTCTCCTTCAATTATCTTGAATTACTTGATTTTATTTTAACTTATAAGAAAATCTTATTTAATTTTTATTTGAATGATTGCTTGATTTTTTAAGTGTTAATATATTGAATAATTATGTTTTATTTTGATACCTAAATTGAGTTTTATGATTTTTTTAAAAGCTATAAATAATTAGAAACAATTTTACATATCACAATTTAAAGTATTTATTATGAATAAAAAATATAATTTATACTTTAAAAATACTTATTTATTATAAATTGTCTGTGACTTAGGTTGATATTTAACAGAATTGACTAGCAAAGAATACAAAATAAATTAAATAAAATATTTTATTCTAAAGTTTCATTTGTTGGGAAAAAAGATAAAACCATAAATCACTCAGTTAAAATGAGAAAAAAATGTTTATGTTAATGTAAAAGCATTGACAAATTCTTGTATAACTTTTAAAGTATATGCATATGAGTTTAATTAGTATATACTGTCAGTGTAAAGATTTTTATACTGACAGTCAATTTCAACTTTTCATTCATGATAAATTTCTTAACTTTACTCATTAATATTTTAAAAGTCACCTAAATAAAAAGTTATGATTGCATGTCAGTATAAAAACCTTTTACACGGACAATGTATATCAATTAAAATATATATATATATATATATATATATATATATTAATGTAATTTACAAGTCAATATATACCTATTAAACTCCTAAAATAATATCTTATCATTTAAAATATTATATTATCTCAACCCTTTAACTAATGTTTTTTAACTATTATAATAATAAAATTATATTAATTAAAAGAAAGTCCCTAAAAATGTTTGTAATGATTAATCTGCATAAATATTATGGTTATAAAAATATTAAATAAAATAATTAATATTATTATATTAAATAGAAAAAATATAAAATTATATTTTTATTTATTTTTATATCTACCTACCAATTTTAATTTATTTTTTTATTTTTTATTACTTCACGCTAATCTAACAATATTTTTTTTCTTTTCATTGACTTTTTCTCTATCTTTTTCTCAACTATTTTATTTTATTTTACAAATAAACGTAAATGAAATTGGTTTAGATATATTTTATTTTATTTATTATTTTATCATGAAATTTAAATTTTTTGATGAAGAATATTAACAACACTTTCTCTTTTGAAAATTCTTTCCGTGATTAATTAGAATTCTCTTAAAAATTATCATTTTGATAGATTTTATTTTTTATTTAACATTTCTTTCTTCATTTATATTAAAATAAATATATAAATGTGTTGTTTGATTGAAGTATTAACATCCACCGCGTCAGATGCAGTCAACTGTTACATAGGAAGCTATAACCACAGTTGCGAACACTGACAAGGATTCGGTTGCAGGCCCTGTCTTTTAACCTGTTTCTTACTGTATTTCACTCTCACCATTCTATTAACATAACAAGGTAATAGGTACACTCAACACAGCACCTTTTTATGACAATTTTTATAATTAAGAATAAGAGAGAAAAATACGACATATATAAGTGGTATCATAAACTGATCTAAAAAACGTGGTATCATCATAAGCAAATGTTTAAAATGCATACATATGATTTGTTTTTTTGTGAATATGTATACAGTATACATACAAATAATGTTACTTTAAGTTAATTAACATCGTCTACATAAAGCTAAGTGTCTGTTACAGATTTTAGTGCATTGTATAAATATAAAAAATTGTCTACTGAAAATTGATAAACATGGTGGGAAGATTTTTTTAAAACTAATATTATTATCTTCTGTAGTATTATGGGCAACTTAATTCAAATTTTATTCTCAATTAATATAATTGTCTTCTGAACATAAAATAAGTAGTTTAGGTTGGTTTTATGGAAAGAGGCCATCTGTGATTAGTTTGAGTATAGTAAAACTTATTATGATCATATATTTTTTTATGCTGTACAGTACGTATGCTGAAACATTTTGTTTCACCTATATTATTTCCTAGTTTTCCTTTAAAAAAAATTAATATAATTTTACATAAAACTATTAAAAATTAAAAATATAAATTTTTATCTTTTTTAACTATTGAAACAAAATTATAGGTGAATATCTTTAAAATTATGTAAAATTATGAAGATCATAAAAAATACTTAATATTTACTGTGCATCAATTTTTTAATTTTTGACATTATTTTTCCTAATTTTAAATCATGAAACTATATTTTTAATGTTTTAAAATATTTAAATTTATGTCCAATCATTATTAAGTTGAAATTAAATATTAAGTGAAAAACATTGAGTAACACGTGAAGGCAATTTAATAGTATGATAAATCCAAACACAAGAAACTGGAAAATGCAAAGCTACGTAACTAGGAAAATGAGAAAAATGTTATTAATTTGATGAGTCTTACATATTTAAATTTTCACTTAAAATAGGAAGGAAAGTGTAAAAAAAAATTAGGACTTGATTGATTTGATTTTGTTTTTTAGTTTTTGAAAAGAGTTTTCAAGAATAGTTTTTCAAAATCTGTTTTCGGGAAGAAAAGGAAAAAAAAAAACTTGTTTCGTAAGTGTTACTTGAAAAACTTTTTTGAAGATGTAAAAATGGAAAAACTTGTTTATATTTATTAAAATTTCATTAATGAAAAGCAAAAAACAACATATTCTAATTTTTTATCTATTCGTATTTTTTTAGTTTTTAAAAACTGAAAAAGCAGAATTGTTTTCAAAAACTATTTTCAGAAAACACTACCAAATGAGTTTTTTAATTTTTAAATACTAAAATACTGAAATTATTTTTATAATTTTGTTGTCAAAAGACACTTGCTCTTTCAAAATTATCCTTGTTTATAAAAGGAGAGTAATAGATATATAAGTAATTTTGTAATTGTAATATGTATTATTTATAACTTTTCATTGTATTCACATAATTTTCCATACAACCAAACAACTTTAGGTAGCATTTGGTTTGAAAAAATATTTTTTATTTTTATTTTTTGAAAACAATTTTCATTTTTAAGTTTTCAATATTTAGAAAATATATATTTGTTCTCACATGATATTTTCTGTTTTTGAAAAATAATATTGTTAAATTTAATTAGTCACATTATTATAAAGCATTTAGATGTATAATTTAAAATATTTATATATAATTTAAAATTACTAAATTATTATTAAGTTTGTACATAGTTTAAATTTTTTAAAACATTGAAAACAATTTTTTTTTCTGTTTTCTTTTTTCAATTATTTTTTAGAAATGTGTCTAAAGAAAATATTTTCTAAATTATAACTAAACATATTTTCAGTACTATTTTTTATGAAAATAAAGACAGAAAACACCCAAAACAAATGAAACCTTAATTTCTAATCTATTTTCTTTTGTTTTCTTTCACTTTCTTTTCTTTTCTTTTCTTTTCTCACAACCCCTAAGTGATTTAAAGATAATAAAAATAATTTGTATAATGAAAAAATACTTATAATTAATTAAATCATGTTTAAATAATAGAATTAGCACTTATTATGTCATTAAATTAAATTAGCATCATATATCAATGAACATTTTTCACTTAGCATGTCAATTTACTAATAGTTAAACATAAATTCAATAATTTTTAAAAAATTAAGAGATATAATATCATAATTTAAAAATTAAAAACTCAGTATCAAAATTTACTGATGAAAACAAGGTAATTAAATTTAATATATTCAATGTATATATCTTACACTCAAAGGGAAGATGCTCTAACTTGTGAGAGATCTTCTTAGGAGTCAAAAGCAAGTTGAATCTTTCAAACTCTTTTTCTTCATTTTAGTAAATATAGATTTCTTAAAAACAATTGTAAATTGTTTATAATATATTTATTTTATTTTTTTCTCTGTCCCAAACATGTTCTTCCTTTTTAATAATTTTAAAATATTTTACAAAAAATATTATAATTTTTTTAAAATCTATCTATTTATTTATTTCCTCAACATCCTTGGAAAAGATTTATCAGGTAGCAAAGTTTCTTCCAAACATCTCCATATTTTCCAGTGATATTTACATTCCAACTTGATAAGATAATACTAAAGTTATTACAACTTACAACAATCATTTGTAGATGGACATGTGACAAGAAGTTACGTGTCGGGTAACTAACAAATCTACAAAATTGAATACTGAACATTAAAATTCTACCAGCCATAATAATAGAATGAGAAAGCTCCTCTCGTAGTTGGTCAGTTTGATGATAATGGTCAGAACTACCCCAATTGACACTTTGGAGGTTAAATTGTCCTATACATTTTGTCATGTCCTCTCCAGGCCTAACGACAAATTAACTAGCTAATGGATGGTTGTAGCAGAACAGGCAACTGATGAAAGCATCAAATTTAAAATAGCTAAATCCTAAATCGTTAATTAGTCCCTTAAACGTTAAAAAGGTACATTTTATTTATGAAGAAATTTGGAAACATCAACAACTTAAGGAAATGTCTTTTTCTTAATTGTCTTTTTTGGATTATTATTACATTATTGATGCAAAATATATATATACTTCGGTAATGTTTTGTATAAGTTTAATGGTTATACACAGCACATGTGTATATATATACATATAAATAAAAGTTTAATTAGTATGTTATTTGTAAAAAAATATATTATGTTGATGTTTAATTATAATTTTTTATTTATATACTTTTAAAATATTAGTGGATAAAATCAACAAATTTATTTATCATAAATAAAAGTCATGAAATATCAGTATAAAATTTTGTTATATTGACAATATATACTAATTAAACTCTAAAAAAAATTACAATATTATTTATTACAATGAATTATTTACATGATATTTAAGACATTGAGGGATGAAATTAATAAATTTATTATACATAAAAAAATTGTAATTAAGTGACTAAGTAAATTTGTTTTACACGTGCATGGGTATCTATTCCAAAATATCTTTAAAAATTTTTCATTTCAATTAATTTTTTTATCATCGAAATGTTACTTACAGGATAATTTGACTAAAATTTTAGATAGACAAAGTTAGTACTTCTTTTTCTTATAATCAGCTCACATTGATATAATTAGTTTGCGATATTATTAATGTTTGTAATTATATTCTAATGAAAATTTATTTCAATTTCTTTTTGTCTCTTAGATACTGTGGGTAGGAGAGGATATAATTAAAGAGATTAAGTTAGTTAAAGGAGAGATGTAAAAAGTTGACAGTTTGATTTTAATCACTAATATTGCAATAACATTAACATTTGTCCCATTAAAAAATTACTTTGAATAGAAAGATAAAGATTCAAAGTACCAAGATTGAATTAAAATGTTGATCTCTCCCAATAATTTTTTTGCTATACACAACCAAGTATAACTCCAACATAGAAAAATGCTTTTAATTCTTATACTTTTTATTAAACATTATTAAGGTGTTGATTTTTTTTTAGTATTGAAACCTTAAAAACATGATGAGTTCTTGGAGTGGGAATTAAAATCTCATATATATATATATATATATATATATATATATATATTAATTGAAGATCCAATTCACTTAGATAGAAATATAATTATACAATTTAACTATGTTTAACAAAAAATATAGAAAATAATATTTTCCCTTTTATTTTGATATCAACTAGAAAAAAAAAACGACACTTCGTGTCTCACTACCTCACTGTATATTTAGAAAATAAAAATAAAATAAAAAGATAATAGTAACTTATAGGATAAAATATTAAAAAAGAAATATAGTGATTTATGCATGTAGTTAAAAGACCTTATTATAGACCTCTTTCACAATTGACATATTGTATAATGAATCTTTCTTCGATCTTATCCGGTAATAAGCGATGAAAAAAAAAAAAAAAAACTAATGGTTCGTTCAAAATAGATATATGGATTTAAGATATTTTTCGTTTTCAAATTAATTTTTATTATCATTATCATCGTTGTTTTCTCACTATAATCATCTTATCATTGTAACTAACATTATTATCATTCTTACTGTGATTGCCATGTTCTTTACCAACTATTTATTGAAGGTATTATCAAAGCCTACCATAACTACTCCTACCATAACTATCACTCCAATAACTACCTTAGTCGATCAAATCCTCACCACTAGCATCCCATATCATGTTGTCACGGTTGCCACTATAAATATAAAAGTTTAACTTTTAAAATTATATTTATGTGTCAACTATCAATATTTTATAATAAGATAAAATAAAATATTTGATTAATTCTATTAAACTTTAATTTGTAATTGATTTTTTAAAATAAAAATAGAAAACTAGAAAAGAAGTAAAAAAACAGCATGCAAACAATAACAGAACAGATGAGAAACATTTATACCTTAATAAATACCTGCCATCCATCGTCGAAACCCTTATTGTGTTTGTTTATAGGCCAACTGTAAAGTCCCCATTACTATTGTAGCTAGCTACTGCTATACTTTCTTTAATTTTGCAGGCACAGGCACCTATTCTTGCCATCACTCATGAACATGTGATGGATTTCTATGGCAAGAGAAGCCTGGTGAGCCTGATGGACACTCAAAAGCCAGAAGCAGGTCAATCCCCCGTTCACCTTCGTGTCCAAACCCAGAGAGAGATAAGTGAACATGACGTTCAGTTCAGTCCCCCAAGACCTTCAAGCTCCGATGGCATGTTCCCGATCATGCCAGATTCACCATGGACACTTTCCCCTCTCCCAACCCCTTCACCTTCACTTCTTTACCACTGCATCGCCTCTCTTCACCGCCACGAAGGTAACATCTACGCCATCGCAGCTTCAAAGGGTTTAGTCTTCACCGGCTCCAACAGTAGCAGAATTCGTGTGTGGAAGCAGCCTGATTGCATGGACAGAGGGTACCTCAAAGCAAGCTCGGGTGAGGTGAGGGCCATTCTGGCTTATAGCAACATGCTTTTCTCCACGCACAAGGACCACAAGATAAGGATATGGACCTTCTCCGTTTCAGACAGCTTCAAGTCAAAGAAAGTAGGTACTCTTCCTAGAAAAAACTCTTTTCTTATGTTCCCCTCAAGAGGGAAAAACACTCCGAGGCACAAAGATTCCGTGTCTTGCATGGCCTATTACCACTCCGAGGGCATTTTGTACACTGGCTCCCACGACAGAACAGTGAAGGCGTGGCGTGTGTCCGATAGAAAATGCGTTGACTCGTTCGCGGCACACGAGGATAATGTGAACACCATTTTGGTGAACCAAGACGATGGTTGTCTTTTCACAGGTTCCTCTGACGGGTCCGTGAAGATATGGAGAAGAGTGTACACTGAAGACTCACACACTCTCACTATCACTCTCAAATTCCAACCTTCCCCTGTTAACGCTCTTGCATTGAGTTGCTCATTCAACCACTGTTTCCTCTATTCGGGGTCCTCAGATGGAATGATAAATTTTTGGGAGAAGGAAAGGTTGTGTTACAGGTTCAACCACGGAGGGTTCTTGCAGGGTCACCGTTTTGCTGTTCTTTGTCTTGCAACTGTTGGGAACATGATGTTCAGTGGGTCAGAGGATACCACAATAAGGGTGTGGAGGAGAGAGGAGGGGAGCTGCTACCACGAGTGTTTGACGGTTTTGGATGGGCATAGAGGGCCAGTGAGATGCTTGGCTGCGTGCCTCCAGATGGAAAAGGTTGTCATGGGCTTCTTGGTCTATAGTGCTAGTTTGGACCAAACATTTAAGGTGTGGAGGATTAAACTCTTACCGGATGACAAAATGTGCATGGACTATAGTACTGATCCCTGTGAAGCCACTAAGTTCAAGATTAGGGACTATGATATGAGCCCGGTTTTGTCACCTTCTTGGGTCCAGAAGAAGCTTCAAGGTAGTTATTTTCAGTAATCAAATAATCATTGTTTGCAACCTCAATGCCACGTAAATTATGACTGCATCAGTTACATTTATCTCAAATTTTCTAATATATATGTCAGTGAGTCTTCCCTACGCTCAGGGAGTAGAAGGATGTATAGCAAGCAGAAGCAAGCATTATATCTCATTTCTCTTGTAATATCATCTTCTAGCTCTCTTTATACTTAGGTATAGGAAATTAAGTATACAGAAATAATTAGTTCGTAATTTACTTTTATTTCATTCAAATAGTTTAATGACACTTGTCTTATACTAAAACAGTGGATTAGTACGCATACCGTCACTAGTTTACGATATTGAAATTAATTTGCTATTAAATAAGTAAATATTATGTCTCTGGTAACCGATGAGATGTGCAAGGTTGTAAATCGCCGTCTCTATCTGCTATATCGACGGCAGCATGTAACACTCGAAGTCTAACACAAAATAATCGTCTGCATTAGTCACATTTTTCTTTAATTTTCCCTAAGGCCAAGGATTGTTATAAAATCGCAATTCCAATTTAAGCAATTAAAATATTTATATACCTAGTAGTATCTGTTTTTCTGTACAAGGATGATTTATGAACAATTACGTACCAACGCTCTTGGGTGGTGAAGTAGCGAGGAACGCAACAAACTGCTGTCTGCTGCAGACTTCCATTAATTGACCACTTGGTGACAGCAGCGTAGACATAACTAACGTACAACTGAAGACAAAATGGAAGTTGAATGGCGAAGACGGTAAGAGTAGGGGCATACCCGACGAAGGTGAATAGTGTTAAACGTGAATACGACATATGAGAGAACATATGGTCCAATAATCAGTCACATATCCGGTAACTTGTATGGATACCATTTATATACTTCTACCTCCTGTTTTACATAAATTAGTGTTTTAATAAGTAAATATCATTTTAAAATTATGTGCCTAATTTTTAAATTATAACATTATTTTTTTAAATTATTGGAGTTATACTCACCGGGGATTACCGTTAAATTTTAAGTGACAAACATCACATTAATTTAATGATATATATTATAAATCACATAATTTTGTAATATAAATATGATTATAATTAATTTTTTATTATTTAAATTGTAAAATTAAGATATGTTACATCTTTAAATTATTGCATCAAATAACATTAATTTGTTACTTAACATTTTTTTCCTAACAATTAGACATAAATTTAACACTTAACACAAATTCAACATTTATTAAAATGGGAGGTGTGCACAATATAATTGTGTAAGAATAGATGTAAAATGTGATAAATGGGAGACAATAATAAAGAAAAAAAAAGAAGGATATTTATACATTGCATCGGATGGAACTCTTAAGGATCGAACTATCTTCTACACTGGCCCTACTCCAAGCACGACTCGGTATATTGGCTAGTAAGGATTCCTTAGTGGGAAAAGGCTAAAATACCCTTGGTAAGTGAAGGATTAACCGTAGTTATCTTTATGGGCCCAAGTCCAAAGAGGTAACCATTGTAAATAATAAATCACGTGTACAGGTTTGCACATTGATTAATATATTACTTTCTTACTGACATATTGTATTCTCCAATACATTGGTCAACCCCGTCTAACTTGAATGTCGAAGTTCTTTTGCAGGTACTCCACTTATGCTGGCTTGGAGGTAATTGTTGGATAGGAAGTCAAGAGCAGAAAGGAAAGAGACCTACGTTGCTTGTGTAGGAACAATTAGCGCCTCCGTGGGATCGAGTAACCTATACCCTTCGACCCCAAAGAGAAGATTGAGTGGATAGTGCAATGGTAACTACAAGGAGTAATGTCAGAGATTCGCACGACCCTGAGAATCCTATTCCCCAAGACCCCAAAATTGTAGCAGACACATCCTGGCGTTTAGCTTTCCAGCAGATGCAATAGGACATGGTTAAGCTTAGGGAGGAAAATGGGAGGTTGAGAGAAGAAGTTGATGACATGAACAAGGGGAGGGAAGATGAGGTGACATCACAACATCGAGGGTCAACATGACCTTCACACTTGGCTAGGCGATCACCCACGACCCAACCTTCGCCTTCCTCTAGGCCTACACAATCGGCTCATACCATACAGTCTTTGCCTACTAAGGTCACTACAAAGACAAAATCACGACCCACCAAAATTCTCGATTGGGTGAAGATGCCCCATCCTTTTGTCTTAGGAATCATGAAAACGCCCATTCCCAACAAATGGAAGCAACCCACACTCAAATATAGCTGAAAAACTAACTCGGAGAGGCATGTTAATGCCTTTGCCGCATGTGCTCGACTTTACACCACCAATGAGGTAATATTGTGCTAAGTTTTCCCATATGTTTGGTCGGTCCCCCGATGCCTTCAGCAGCTAACCTCATTGACACTTATTGGATACCTCTAGGGAAAGATTAGGTCCTTACATGATTTCATGGATCTCTATAAGAAGACAATTTCTTAGATCAAAGGCCTCACCCCTAACAATGTTATACTTATGTACATAGTTGCCCTCCAGCCGGGCAAACTGTCTGATAGCCTGTGTTTGGACCAAGTAGTAATAGTCGAGGAATTGCGAGCACAAGTCACCTCTTATATATAGAGAGAGGATATGGAAAAGTCTCGAGCTAGGGCACATGCCGTCAGAGTAGGCAAAAAGGATGGCAAAACCAACCGACCTAAAGGATGATCTGGAGGCCCCAAAGAAAAGACGTTTCGGTCAACATATGCCCATTATATTGCCCTTAATTCCAGTAGAGCCATAGTCTTGGAATAGGCCTTGTCTGTCAAACTTATGCCATACCCTAAAAGGGTACATACTCCTCTCGGCGTAGATAAATCAAGGGAATGTCAGTATCACAGAAATCACGGCCACTCGATAGAGGAATGTGTAGCCTTACGGGATAAGACCGAGAACCTAATAAAAGTTGGTCACCTACGGAACTACATTTAGGAGGATCAGAAACCCCCATAAGGGTGGAGGAACAGGAGAAGTCCAAATCACAAAGCTAATAGTCGAAGAAGTCCTTACTGACACATGCGAGGAAAGGACTATGATAGAAATCAGCGAAGGGATCACGAGAGTCACAGCTATAGCCGATCCCGAGATAGGCCAGCTGAAATTGTCCAAATTAAGGGGACGGAGAGGGTGATCAATACAATCTCAAGAGGCTTTTCAAGCAAAGGAAGCACATCTTCCACCCAGAAAAGGCACCTTCGTCAAGTCAAAACTGTCAATGTTGTTTACAATACGGAGGTCTTCGTATGTCGGATATTACCTTTACTAATAAGGACTTTAAAGCTTCATACCAAGTACAGGACGACACTGTGATGATCAGTATTGAGATAGCCAACTGCATTATCAGGAAGATGTTGGTAAACCAGGGATCTCTGTTGATATTTTGTATTAGAAAATCTTCAAACAATTGGAAATTCTAGAAGAAGAACAGATGTCACACGACGAACCACTAGTAGGCTTTGCTGGAGAAGGAGTAAACACTAAGGGGTGCATTGACCTATTCACCAAATTCGTCTTGGAAGGAGAAGCAAAACGGTTGGTTAAGGTTGATATATTGTGGTACACATTAGCACTTCATACAATGTTCTACTAGGCCAACCCTTATTGAACATGTTAGAAGTTATTGTATCAACTCCTCACTTGGCCATGAAATGCCCATCCACCAACAAGAAGATAATTACAATACATGTTGACCAACGAGCAGGCTACGAATGTTACATGGCCAGTCTTAAGCGATAAAACTGGTTTTTTTTTCTTTTAATTGACTGTACATCGTGAACATGAGTTTTTTTTAATAGGCTTAAGAAACTTTTGACTAAAACCCTTAATTGAATTATTTATTAGGTTGGAGTTAATGATTTTCTTATGTTCTAATAAAGTTTTTAGAATATTTTTTATATGCAAAATATTTGATTTGTTTTCATTAAGGCATTAGAATTATTACGTGACTTAATTAATAGAATGAGATTGATTTGTATCTAGCTATCTAGTTAGTACAAATGTGGAAGTTATGATGAAATTTTCATATGAATATTTTGTAAGTTGGTAGCTAATAAAATGTTTCAGTATTTATTTCAAGTAAACCAATAGATATGGTTATAATATAAAATAGTTATATGTTTATTTATAAACTTATCTATTAAAATTATTACAAAATAATATTTTATTTCTTATTAATTATAAATTTATAATTTGTATACTATTTGTTCCTAATTTATATTTTCTGTTAGTGTCCTTATAATTGATATTCATATATTTTGCAGTGTAATTGCAGAATCTCCTAATGTGGATAATTTACAAAAGCTTTGCAAGTCTCTAGAAGTTATTCTTCTTAGAGTTGTAAGTCTAGTTGGCTTCACACTACTTTCTCACATTATAATCTATATTCTGCTATATACACTCTATTTTGGATAAATGCTTATTTTGGTGATGGACACAAGGGCTATTGATTCTACAAACTTATTTGTAAATAACCCAACAGTGGTTGATTATCGTGGAAGTTAATAGACCAAAATCTGATTTAGGAAGTCATAATCTTTGTATTATGAATTTATTAGGCCACTTTTTTTCATTTTTGGACTAGGTAGTCATAGGTTATGATGTGACACTCACAATGATATATAAGTTGTGTTGTAGACTAATAAAATTCAAGCAATTAAAGTATGATCATATTGTTATTTCTTTTTTTTGTAGTAAGGTATTATCATTAGAGCACTTATCGCCGCACCGTTGTCGAAGCTATTGACGAAGGTAAGCCCTCTTTATTCTCATTCCACTTTTTTTTTTCTTTTTTTTTGCCAAAGTTGGAGGGGTGTTTGGTTTGAGTAGTTAAATCTTAGGCATCGGGTACATTTCTAAAGATGGTTCAAGCTTTAATTAGCTTCTTGGTATTAAAGGGGTTTCCCAAGAAACTATGAATCAACCTCAATTGTATACTGTATTGCAATTATAGTTCCTTTCCATTATAATATTTCAATTTGTTGGTTTAACTAAATGAAGAGAATTGCAACCACTTGAACTTGATTCCTTGAGTAGGAATTTAGATTTGTACATTTCTAGTGTTGTGGTCTTGTTGCTATTGGTTAGCTATGACTCTTCTTATCACTTGCAGTCTTCTCGTTATGGGCCCGTTGGTACAACCTTGAAGGTGCTCATCCATGGATCTTCTTCATTTTTCTTCAGTCCTTGAGAAATGGAGGTGAAGATATGAGAAAATGGTGGTGGATGGCGCCACTTCTATGGAATATAAGCCATTGGAGAGAGCTTGCCACAAAGCAAGGAGCATTTGATAAAATCTTGTGAAGAACTCTACTCTATGGAGAGAGAATTCGAACACTCTTTAGAGAGAAAACTCAACTCACAAGTTTTTATTCTCAAAATTCAAGTGTTAATTCTACAATGAGGGGGTGAGGTTGTATTTATAAAGTTAGGAAGTGATTAGGAGTCTAGACACTTTAATTAGGGGTTTAGTGTCTTAAACATGTGTTAATTATGCTAAGCAAGATTGGCACATGTTTAGGAGAGGTAGACAACAAAACAAAACCCTAATAAAGTGGATCTTGCTCCCTCATGTGAAACCTAGATCCTAAAATTGTGGATCTAGTTTCCCATGTGACAACTAGATCCTAAATTTGTGGATCTAGTTTCCCATGTGCTATATGGACGTGAATTAAGGGACAAGAGGGTTCCATATGCCATCTAGTTGAGTAGGGGGTTTTAAGAAGGAAATTTGGAGTGATGTTTAGTAAACTACGAGCCCAAACCTTCTAAAAAGCCCACCTAAACAACTCACTCCCTAAATCTACTAATTAGACCTCTATTAAGAAAATAAAAAATTTACCAGAAAACTTTGTACTATACAATTTATACACATGAACTAGGCTCATCTTGATGACTAAAAGAAGGTGAGGTCTCCCTTCTTCTCCTCTAGTCAAGTCCTCTTCTATTCTCCTAGCTATGACCCTTGTTATAGCACCCTTGCTAGGGAGGATTGCACCACCGGTGTGGAGCGAGAAATTGAGCAGACATTGGTAACAACGTCAAACTACACAATTGTAGTCCTCCTACTATAGGCCCAGTGGGAATTGTTAACCAAGAAGCGTGCACCGCATCAAACTACACAATCTGAAGCTACAAATACTCCAAAGTTGATTCAACAGATAAAGGAAATGAAGGAACAACGTCAAGAAGATCATAAGAGACTAAAGGAAATGAATAATTTTGTTAAACAACTTACATTAATCGTGCAAATCCTTACCAAGCAACTTCATGAATCTAATAGTCGTCATCCAGACTATGAAAATGATGATGATTTCTATGATATAGATGATCAATACACACAGGGGTGAAAACTTTGTTATTTGTAGAAACTTTGAAATTTTTATTAGTGTTATGTAATATATTATGGAACTTTATAAAGTTGTATTTGGATGATTATGCTCTTTTCTTAAAACCTTTTATAAAATGTTAAATTTATGTTTGTTTTCATTTTATTGTTTTCTTCAAAATTGAGTATTATATGCATGTTTGTTTAATATTTGTGAATTCAAAATTACAAATAAAAATATAAAAAAAGGAGTCACTTATAATGGACATTACAGTGGACTTAATGCAATAGTTTTGTTATGTGGGCTTAACCCATTATAATCTAGTGAATTTGTTATAGTTGACTAAATCCACTATAATACAGGGAGTTGGTTATAGTGGGTTATACCCACAATAATATAATATAGTGGACTTGTTATAGTGGATTAAGTCTACTATAATATAATGAATTTGTTATAGTGGGCATAGTCCACAATAATACAATGGGCTTGTTAAAGTGGGCTTAGCCCACGATATTATTATGGGCTTATTACAGTGGGCTTAGCCCATTGTATTATAGTGGGGCTCATTACAGTGGATTAAATGTTCACTATATTATAGTGAGTTTAGTCCATGGTAATACCTACTGTATATAGTAGGTTTTATAATGGGCATTACAGTGGGTCTTGACAGCCTACTGTATACCGACCGAAGGATTAGAGTGAGATGTTTGACCGACTATAAGTCCACTGTAAATACACGTTACAATGGATTTTGACTATTATAATGAGGTTTTGCTCACTGTAATAACAAATTTTCTTGTAGTGAACATCATTGGGTATATCTTTTTTTCATAAAGAAGAATAATTTTGCAACAAAAAAAAAACATGACTATGTCTGTTTTTCATAAAGAAGAATTTTATCTTCAAAATTAAAAATATATTAATCTGGTTCGTCTTGTCTAAAATTTCATCATAGTAGTATAATAATTTTAATATTAAACATACTAAATTTACATATATTTTTAAAATTTCATCATAGTAGTATAATAATTTCATCAAATTTACCAATATAAAACTATAAAATCTTAATTACGTTTGACTGAAAATACAGAGAATAAAAACATATTTATCTAATTTATACATTGTATATGATTTTCCTTGCTTGGCTTAGTTTAGAGAGATTTGGTGTTGTGTGATTTTTTTTTTTTTAATTTGGTTGGTTATAGCAGTGATGTGTGGTCATATGTTGGTTGGGGATCCTTGCTCAAGTGGGGTGGTTTATAATTTATAAAACTTTAAAGAATTAAAATTAAGTTTATAATAATTAAAAATTTCCATATATTAAAATTAATTATTTTAATATTAAAAAAAGTAATATTAGTGTCAAATTGAAAGAAGGATGAAAATATTGACTAAATTTAAACATAAAAAAGATTAGAATAAAATTTTTAAAACATAATAAAGAAACATATTTTAATTTAAAATAAGTGATTTTTTAACAAAATTAAATGTCTATTTTTTATATAATATGATTTTATACTAATATTTTAAAATACCTGTATATAAAAGATTAATTTATTATTTTGTTTTGAATTGACAATAAAATGTTAAAACTACTTAGCATGGGTTGAGATAACAAAAAAAATTGTAATTTATGATAAATTTCAATCAATCTTAAAAGATATGTTTAAAAGAATGCAATAGAAATATCATTTCTCAAACTACTTATGCATTAATAAATAAATTAAAATCTAGTTCATCATGCTCATTAATTGGGTGAGAGTAATTAATGACTTGGAAGAGCGTTTCGTGATATTGTAGCAATTCATATAAATCTTCACAGTTCATCAAATTTGTGTATGTTGTAAAAATGAGGTGAATATATAGCACATGCTCTTTTACTTTAAGTAGATATGAGTTAATTTGGTTTTGTTGAGCGCTTGGTGGTTAGCAAATTCAGTCCTAATAGTTAATGCTGCCTGTTCTTCTGCTCATAAAGATATCCCTAGCGATTCATGGAGAACTGGGTACGGTTCGCAGAAGTTGTTGAAGTTAATAACTTGACATTGATAATGATCCTTTCGTCAGAGAAGGCTACGGATCTGACCTAGGTGCAGTTTTTAGAGGGGAGTGATCTATATTTACTTGGTGTTGCATCTAATTAAAGTCATCCAACCACGTTTCTACGGTTCTACCCCATTATGCAGAGACGAGCCATGGTAAATGCACTTATGAATGGGCTATAAAAAGTTGGCCAAGGACTTGTATTTTTACAATCTGATCTTGGAAAGAGTAACAAATTCACATTCTTTTTAAAGCTTAGAAGAGTAAGGGAACTAAAGATTATTATCTGGACTTTGTTGATTTTGGACAATAAAACATGCTTTAACATTCCATTTTTTTTAAAATAAAACATAAATAAAAAGGTGTAATTTATATTAATAGACTTAAATTAATTTGAGATTTGTGTTCATTACAATAAATTAAGAATTGATTTTATAAAATAAATAAATAAAATAAATGTGAGTGTAAACAGTAATATAGTCTAAAGGTTAAGTTTTAATCTAGTGTTAGGAAACTCAATTTAACTACTAACTAGAGTAATTTAGAGGGGTTGGGTGATTGTGCTGGAATTTCGCATTTCTGACTTTGAAGGTTTGAAAGAATGCTCCAAAGGGAACCCTGTCGAGGAAGATGAAGATTGATGAGAACAATATATTTAGGAACATGAGGACACACCCTTCACATCCAAGAGCATCATTTGAGGTAAAAGGGATAAGAAATTACCTCTTATATGACATGTGTAGGAAAAATGGGTAGTGAACTAATCCCTAAGCTTCAATAGGTTTCAATGTTGCCTGTATGCTATTGAAGGGTTAGGAGACATCAGATATATTGTTTTGTTAGCAAAATGTGACTGTGTAGATATATTGTTTTGTTAATTTGAGATATGTATTTGAGTGACACATAAGATAAGTTGAGATTCAGGTGTGGTTGGTACTCATGAATAAGTATTATATGTCTTAGTAATTTATTTTGTTAGATTGTTGGAGTACATGTACATCATCAGATTATTTTGATGTAATGATTATGTTGATATTGGGGTTTTCCCTTTTTATACCTAGATATTAGTACCTTGAACATAGTAATGAGAAGTATTGACAATCTGGAAAATGTATTTGGTGCCCCTGGATAGTTAATGGATGTTTGTATTAATTTATTTTGTTGGGTTGTAAGGGGGAGTGAGATTAGTTACACAAGCATATAAAGAAATAGAGCAGTTGAGCTGAACCCTACGTTTCCCTAGGGATTAAAGTTTCATGTGTTTAATGCAATTGGTTAGTTTATTTGTTTCTAAGAATGCTATTGACTATTAAATGTGAATAATTTTAACTATACAATTGATTAACGTGATGATTGAAGGATTGTTATGTTATTTGAACTGCTCTCTATATAAAAAGAATTAGGTGTTAAGTGTTAGGGGTTTTCTTCCATTGAGGATATTGATGGAAAAATTGATAAGTATAACTGCAATTGTAGGATGTGGTGACAATTAAGAATTAGAGATAGAAAAGTAAAATGCTTGAGGGTTTGGAGTTAGAATTATATTCTAAGAACCTTATATATAAGTTGAATACTTATTATCTAAAAATTTTCATATGAACATACCTCAGTGTTTTTGTAATCTCTTTCTGTGTTGTTAACTAAATTGAGTTCCATTGATTGTTTTAGAAAGTAAACATTTAGAGCTAGAGTTTAGGCTCAAGAATTATGTAAAGATGTTAAGAATATATCAATTTATGTGAGTTAGAAATTGAGTTCCTAATCTAGTGCGTGGAACAAATTTTTCTATGTTGTAAGTCCTTAGAGGTGACCTAAACGCTTTCATTAGGTTTAGTGTTCTTCATGAAAGTTGTAGCTTTATATGTTATCTTTCTGTTGGGATTAGAATCACTAAAAAAGGGTGTATATAACTCAAGGTATGAATAAAATGGTGAGTAAAGGTCAAACTATCAAATTTGGGTTTTTTTTTGTATAGGAAAATGTTAGTTGTTAATATGTCAGTTTTTTGTTAATGAAGGAATTCAAACCCGCAACCTCTCCCTCCCACCTTTTGGGGTTAATTGTTACAGATTTGTAATTTTTAAAAATAGTAGATGATGAAACTAACTCTAGACATAACATAAAAGTTTTATGTAATTGTATTATCTTTCTAATAAAATGTATACCACCCTCATATCATTAGTAGAACTATAGATATTTTATTTAGACTACACGATGTAATAAAAGAGTAAGATAAGAAGGGATAATGCGAGTTGTAACGATGTTGATTATTGTGGTGTGAAATATTAGGATGTATTTTATCATTGTGAGTGTATTGAATGATTGAATATTTGAAAGTTGTTTCGGGAGCATTGATTGGGAATTTGACCCACTACATGATGCAAATTATAATTGAGCATATAATGTGTTGATGATCGATGATAGTCAGGTGTGTATGACAATGCCATCCCAGTTATGGTTAGGGTGGATTGTGATGACATTATTAAATTATTATGATGTATCTTATAATTGTGATTGTGGTGGATGATTAAATGTTTGAAAGTTATTTGAGGTTCATTAATTGGGAATTTGTTCTACTGTGTGATATTGATGTTGATTTCAATTGGACATATAATGTGTTGATGACGATGGTCAGGGTGTTCTTGATGAGGTGTCATCTCTACTACAGTTGGGGGTGAAGTATGATGATATGATTAGATGTTGATATTGTGATTTAAGTTGATGGTGATAGTCAGGATGTGCCTGAAAATGTGTCATCCCAATTGTGGTTGGGGATGGAGTGTGATGACATGATTAAATTTTGGCATTATGATTTTGTTGTTGATGACATGATGCATGAATATGGTAGTAAAAAAAGTTTGTAAGGACCACTCATTATGTAGTGCTCTGGACTAGGTCTTCTTGGGTTGTTTTGCATTGCAGATTGTACCTATGTGTTACTAAAATAGAAGAGGATTCACTTCAGATGAACCTATGTTGAGATGGTTGTACCTATGTGTTGCTTGCATAAAAAAAGATTGCTTCGATTGTGTACCTGATGTAATGGTCCAATTTTATACTGGATTTATTTATGAAAATGCGGAAAATTTGTTAAAGGTATTTACACAAATATGAGAAGTTTTCAAAGCTTGATATTGCATAAAGAATCATAATCTTCTTGGAACAAATATGGAATAAAAGTATTCATTAAAAAACTTTACTTTTACAAAATGTTTTTAATACATCATATAGTAACTATCACCACTACCCCAATTAGACCTAAATCCAACTGGTGGAACTTTGAGAAAATAAGCTAGTTAAATACCAAAGTAACTTAGTACAAGATGTCATTCATAATCAAAATATCAAGCATAAAGAAAATCTTCAGAACATATATAAAACACACAAAGGAGTGAGATAACTATAAACCATAAATGTTAATCTTAATAAACTAACAAACAATGAGGGCCTAAGATTTAACCTAGGACTCAGTTCCTCATAATCTTAACCTTACTCATCTCATTAACTAGACTCAATCTCACTAGACTTTATGTATGGATCCATGACCAATCCAAGATAATTTACCTTAATCATTAAGGACCTTGTTTGGGAAATGATTGGTAGTTGTATATCTTTCCCTAGTTGGTACAATAATCCTCTCGAGAGATTGGGCTACTTGCCCTTTATAATCATTTGGCTGACTACCACTTGGGCTACCTGCCCATAATTATCACAAACGACCACTCTTTTAGATTGAGAAAAATATACCTACCAATCATGAGATGCTGAACGTTTGTCGATAGTTCTAAATAAATGAATATTCTATCCAAGTACCAACATGGACGACCCTGAATGTTCACCTACCTAATGAAACATCTTCAACCTAAGTATCAACAATAATCATCCTGAATATTCATTTACTTACAACAATCATAGGACCTCCTGATCTTGCCTTTCATCTCACAGTGTACCAAGCTATGACTTCCTAAACACGATACTCATGCACCTGCATGATATCTTCATCAGGGAACCTAGACTTTTTACTAAGTTATTATCACAACCTCTCAGAACATTTCCAAGAAATACTAATTCCATAACCATAGAATGTATAACATTTATACTTGATCACATCATCATTAATTAATCATAGATCGCAGAGTACTTATATACCATGCTTCATATCATTATTCATAATAAGTAATTTAACTTCTTAAAAATTCATTTTTCACATCACTGAAAGATTAGTACATTCTTATTGCCAAAATATATCCTTTTTTTATGTGAAAGATTAGATTAAACTACCACATAGAGCATACTCAACTTGCCTTCCCATCACTTTCAAGTAACATTATATTTACACAATTTTCATGATTAAAGACATATTTTCTTATGTGGAAGATCAGGTTAAATTGCAACCACAGAGCTTACTCAACTTTGTCTTTTTATTGCTTCAAGAAACCTTGATAAAACATTCCCATTTAACTTATCATCCTTTGAAAACATATATGAGCTTTTAAGATAATCAATTTCAAGAGTAGTTTTATGTAATGTTTCAAAAATCATAACTTTTGAAAACTTGATTCATAGAACCGTTATTATTGAAATCAATGTCAAAATACTAAGAAACCATTTTCCATAAACAAGTATTAAAAGTAGTATTTAGAAATAATAATAAAGAATCAATACAATATATATAATAATCATAAGCAATAACTAAATTCATAAATAGAGGACCCGAAATAGTACCTAGAGCACAACAGTAAAGGACCAGAAAAAATATCTGGAGTAAATAAACAAAGAACCAAAAAGTCATCTAGAATGAATGTCTAGAAGGTTATCTAGAAAGAATAATCAATGGACCAGAGTAAGTTCTGAAAAGAATAATCAAAGTACTAGAAGACATATGAATATGACAAGAAAGTTATCGGGAGAACGTGACTAGAAGATTATCTGGAGAGAATGATTAAATGAACATAAAATTATCTAGGGAAACAACAGTAAAATAAGAAAAACAATAACGAATCAAAAGTAATAAAACAACCGATCAAGAAAGCAATAACTGATAAAAAGAGATAAACACACATAGTTTACTAAGACTAACACCACCAAGGTTTATAAATCTCACTCTTCTCTTACCTAAATAAGAGGTTGATCAAGAGTGGTGTAGAATCTTCAAAGCTTCAATCTTTCTTGGAAGATCTTTCTCCTTTCTTCCTTCCTCGCAATCTCCCTTTCTCACACTAGACTTTCTCCTTGCTTCTCTCTCTTCCTTCACCTAATTTCTTCTCCAAAACACACATAAACACCCCTATTTATAGGATTTTGCTAGGAAAATTTCGTTGAGTGAAATTCAATTCGTTGAGCAGATTTGCCAGCATTGCCTTTCTTCACTACTATCTTACACTACCTTGCATCATCTCATTGACTTGCTAAACCGCCATAAATTTCACTGAGTAGATTTTGCAGGGCAAAGGAAGCTTAATTTTTTAATGGAAAATGCTTTATAAACTTTCATTAATCTATCTCAACAATTGGTTACATACAAAACTATTTATGATACATTATCTTAATAACCTGATTATGAATTTAAGGCTGTTACACCTGAGAGAGCATGTATAAGTGTGACATTCAAAGAAGTTTTGTATGGATCACTCATTGTGTGGTGCTTTAAACTAGATCTTCTTGAGTTGTTTTGCATTACAGATTGTACCTATGTATTACTAGCGTAGAAGAGGGTTCACTTTGGGTGGACCTATGGTAAGATGGTTGTACCTACATGTTATTAGTATAGAAGAGGACCGCTTTGGGCGCGTACTTGAGAGAGCATGCATGAGAATCATTAGCATGAACAAATTTATGTGTATGGATGTATAATCTCTGTCATGGTGTGAAATAATATTATATGTTTATTTCTTGAACTTTAGTTAACTACTCATTCTCTTTATATGTGTCTTCACATATGTGAGACGTGTTATTATTACTTACTGTTTGTTGCATTTTGTTTGGGCTGAACCTCACTTTCAAGTGAGCAAGATCTTGATAATATCATGGGTGATGAGACTCTGACTTTTCTTTACCCCTTTTGTTAGATTGCTCAGATTAGGTGTGACATTAGGCTAGAGAGAATTAGCTAATAGTTTTTCGTTATGTATAAGAATTATTTAAAGTTTCATTGTGAGCTTTATTAATTGAGAATCTTGTAAAGACAATTTTTAAAGCTAATGCAGAAACTTATATGTTTATGTTTTATTATATCATAGTTTTGGAAAATAAGTGTATATTGCCCGATGTGAATCCTCTTATCTAAATGTCAAGTCTAGTATTTAAATGAAAATATTTCTATATTATTTTGTAATTAAAGAATTAAAGAGTTTTGGAATAGAAGGGTGTCACACATGTAACTTCTTCTTTAACATTTCCAATAGCAGAAGGGACATAAATGAATGATTTTTCATTTTCCCATCATGATATATATGGCCTACATAGTGAATTTTCCACAAAGGTGCGACAAAGTTCCACATGAAAGAAGTTTTCTCTACTCAACACATTTTCGTAGGGGTGTGCCCATTAACATAAAGGTGTGGGTGGCGTGAAGGAAAGTTTTCTACTTAATGCATTATCCACATGTTGTGAACTTTCTCATAGAGATGTAGAAGGTTTGGGCCTTTGTGGGAAGCTTTTGTTCTGCTTAACACACTTTTCACAGGATCGTAGTCAATGTTACATAAGTGTGTGTGAGAGATGTCATAGGATCAACACATTTCTACTCAGTGCGTTATCCACTGGGATGTGAAATTTCCCACATAGATGTGGGATGTTTTTTAGAAGCCTTTTTTCTGCTTAGAGCATTTTTCATAGTGTTATGGATATTGTGGCATATGTGTGAGTAATGTCAAAGAATTTTTTTGTATTTTCCACGAGGATGTAGTCATTGACACAACATTGGGGGTGACATAAGGGATTCTTTTCTACTTCATGCGCTAGAATTTATTTATTTAAAATATCATATAAATAATAATTCATTTTAAGATAATCTATTTAGTTTAATAATTTATTTATAAAAATTTATCAATATATAACATGAACTAAATCAAGTAGTTAACAATAAATAAATTACTTCAAAGTTAAAAGCACATAAGTTGACTTTGACCGATAGGGCTTTATGGGCTTTTCTATATGGGCCTTATGAGTTTTTTTACTGTAACCCATGTGGGTCAAACCAAATTTTCAACTTTATAATTAAGTCACAAAAATATAAAGTTTCAATTTCTTAAAATTTCTTGCGATTTCTTATTGTTGGGGTTAGAAAGTCTAAAAGACTTAAAGCTTTTACAAATAGTGTAAGTGATATTGATGATAACAAATATTATTAAACTTGATCTTCTAACATTTATATTAGAAATATAACAAATTAGGTGAACGACAATAAGAAGCTCAAATAAATAAACAACTAACATAAATACACTAAGAAAAGAATATTTGCACAAAAAACGTCTACCAAACAAGTATACAACATATCAGAAGATCTAAACACGCCAGACAGTGAGAAGGTTAACATGCATCAGAAGAGAAAAAGGACCAATCAATAAGAAGAATGAAACACACCTGAAGACAAGCTTATCAGAAGACATCATTAGAAGAACAAGTAGTTATCAAAAGATGCATAGATTAGAAGATTGTAACATTAAAGGTTTCTATCAGGAGAACAAAAGACAAATTATTAAGTAGACATGAAGACATGGATATTAGAAGCTATCAAGAGTAACATACCATCTAATTATAAGTGTTTAAGTGCGTTTACCAAAATAGAGCTAAAAAGTATTTTTTGTTAGATAGAAAGTCTCATGTACCAGCCAGAAGTTTCGTCATAATAGAAAAAGCATCCAATGATATAATATTTTATGAATGACTAGAAAACTCATTGTTTGAGGATGCTTCAAACAAACAAGACAATGATGTATGAGTCCAACATTAATATCCTTAACAAATGCACCTAAAGCTAATACATGTGCTAGACTTGGTCAAAACAGGAAGAATGTCAAAGATGACAAAATCGCTTGAACAGTGTCTCAATCTAAGCACTTAGAGAATTTCATAGAAAAGTTTCCTACATGAAGACGACATATCAACTAAACATCTCAAAGACTACAAAGTTCAATTACCTATAAAAGAAGAGCTCAAATACGAATAGAGATTGATGGTAATTTAAGACAAAAAAGAAAGAAGAGTTAATCGACGAAGACACATACAACGAACTTCGTTGTATATAGTCAAGCTTCTTAAGTTTTGCAACAGACAACTCATATACATTCAACATGAGTGATCAACAACTTCTAGTCAATTTGCTACTAAGTGAAATTAGAACATCTTTCACCCAGTGAAGTTATATATATTGAGTGAAATTTGTATATCCTTCACCTAGTTAAATAATTTATTGTAAGTGAATTGTATATGCTCTTTGTGAGAGTAAACCAATACCAGAAACAACCATCATAACCTTTGGGTTATTGAGCCAAGAGTGACTTGTTATCTAAAGAATACTTGGGTTAAGCCAATAGTGACTTATTATTCAAAGAATACTCATTGATAGCCAAAAGTGACTTTGTGTACTTGTACTTAAACTCAGGAGCAATTTAAGTGTAAAATCAAGAGTGTTAGTGTACTCGTGTATGCCAAAAATGTCATAGAGAATACCTATACATCATTGTCTTGTTAGTTTGAAGCATCCTTGAACAATGAGCTTTCTAGTCATTCATGAAAATGTTATAACAATTGTTATACAATACTCATGGTATACAATAAAATTGTTATATAGTGGAATGTTATAAGAGATGCTTGAAAGATAATTAGATGTAGCTTAGTTTCACTGAATTAGTATAAAAGTACTCATGTGCACTATCTATTACAACACTTATATTTACTAGCTAGTTTCATTATAAATTTTTTTTATAAAAGAACTTTGTGAACTATTTTCAAAAATAGTAGATAGTCTCTATAGTATGTTAGACCATCTACTCACTTAAAAGACTTCACAAAATTTTTTAAGAAAGTGTTTTTGAAAAGGATTGCGAAAAACTTTCTAATAGCTCTATTCAGCTCATTTGTAGAATTAACCTCTTATTTCACTTATTATTGATGAATTAGTTTAAGAGTCCATTGATATTATAAGAACTACAAAAAATAATTTAAGAAACTCACTTATGAAATTCCATTAGAGAACACCTTAATAAATCTATTGTAAGAGAAAACATGAAAATTAACAAGAATTTCCTACATTTTATCTTTTAACGGTTTTGAAGTAATTCAATGTATATTTATAGCTTAATTGACAAAAACTTGAAGAAAAAACATTCATTTTAAAAAAGTTATACGTCTATATTGATGGATTAGTTACCGTGTACAACAATATGATAAACAAGTGAATTGGGTACCTATACACTCATGTTTATCTTGTCCTATTGGATTGTGTAAATGGGGAGTGAATTTTCTGATTGTGACATTATGATAATTTGAATTAATAATTTGTTGAAGGTGAAAATTTAGACATGAAAAGACGAAGAAAAAAAATTAACTTAAGTGGATCCACTCTCATGCAAACGTTAAAATATTACGGTAGTCCGTATTAAATAGTAGCCCGTATTGAATAATTGAACATGTTTATGTCACTAAAACGACAAAGCATACTAAAGAAAAGTAATTAGATGAACCGTTTACTCTGTGTTTGAAACAATTATTACAAGTTAATTATTTCAGTTCATTTGACTATGGCCCCCACCCCCTCAAAGCAAAAGCGTTTGCTGTCCGCACAGGGTGACATTTCTGAAGTTGATCTTAATTGTTGTGCGAAAAAGATGTCTGAGGATATATTTTACACAAATAGACTTTTTGAAAGATACACAACACATGGGAATTAAGCAGAAAAGAAATATTACTATTAAGTAGAAAAATGCAGGAAAGATTTAGCTTAAGCGAAGTTGGTAATCCTATAATTTAGTTTTCTTCATCACGAGGAAGAGGAACATGAGATCGGTGAATGAAGAAAGTCTCGTAGATGAAACCGGCGAGGGCACCACCAATGAGAGGCCCAACCCAGTAAACCCAGTGATCGGTCCAGTTGCCAGCAACCAAGGCGGGCCCAAAAGACCTTGCCGGGTTCATAGAAGCAGCGGAGTAAGGCCCACCAGCCAGGATGTTGGCCCCCACTACAAACCCAACCAGCGTTGGCCCAATCCCAGCTAGTGCTCCCTTCTTTGGATCCACCATGGTCGCATACACAGTGAACAACAAAGAAAACGTCAACACAATCTCCCAAACTACTCCTTGGCCATACCCAACTCCATTGGCCAGCGTATGAACTGGAGTTGCCTACACATGACATAAGTAGATTTCATTAAAATGTGTTAAGTTTATTACTATAATTAATTACGTAGATTTCATAGGATGCTATTTGATAAGGATTATGTTTATAAACCTGTCCTCCGGAGAGGTAGTAAAGGAGATAAGAGGCTGCTGCGGCTGCCACTAATTGATCAATCCAATAAAGGATGGAACGAAAGACGGTGATGTGACCGCCGACAAGGAGGCCAAGGGTGACGGAGGGGTTGAGGTGGCCACCGGAGATGTGGGCGGCGGAGATCATAACGGCCACCACGAGCGCATGCGCGACGGCCACAGCAAACAAGCCTACTAGTGCATCCCCGCCTAGCTTGTCTAATGAGATCACCCAAAACATATTAAAGTAAGAAATTAATTAATTAATTAATTAATGTGGTACAACATAGTGCATAGTACATAGTGCATACCAACCACCATGGAAGAACCAACACCAACAAACACAAAGAGGAAGGTAGCTATGAATTCAACGACCAGGGCCTGAATGCAGTCTGGCTGAGTGGCCTCACGGGTGCTTCCTAGAGCGATTTTGGCCATGCTTGCTCAATTACTTGAGTCCCCTACGGATTGGATCATAAGTGGTACCCAATTTATATGCAATAATGCAGTGAAAAAAACATTTATATTTATTATTAGGTTAAACCTTTCACAACCACAACTCACAAACACAAGTGGACGCCCCCTCCTTGGTTGACTAATCATTGCTTTATATTTTAACAATAACCATATATAAATAATTACTGTTCCTGAATCCTCACGTTTGATTACTTGTTGGGTAAAATTGAGGTTGGGTAAACTGGAAGGAAAAGAGAAATCACTTGTTGGATAAAACTAAAGTTGATGCAGCTTCTCTTTAGTATCCCAAATTTTCATTAGTATAGACAAAGATACAATAGGTATGTTATTTATTGTGTTTTTTTTTCCTCCTATTAAAAATTTACAATAATTTGAGAGGATATTTTTCCATTTCTCTATAAAATAAAATAACATGACATCTTAAAACATTAAATATGTAGTTTTTACAACAATTGCTTTCAAATTGTCATCGCTCAAAGCTCACAAGTCACAGCTGCAAGTGCTACAATGCTATTCCACAACATGCCTTCCTCCCTTCGCTAATACCAATTACTGTTATTTAATTAGTACCAATTATCATTATTAGACACACAGAAATACCACTATATTTTATTGGAAGAAGAGAAATACAATGGATAAAAAAAAAGTATATGAAATGTATGACAGATAAAATAAAAATTAAATATATTTGTTTGAGAAAAATAAAGTAGAAATAAAAAAGTGATAAAAATATAAATTAAAATAGGTTAGACAAGGGGAGATAAAGAGATAAGGTCATTCATTAATAAATATTAGATTTCTCCGCTTTTTTAAAAATATTTCTATATTATTTTATTCTACCAAACATTTTCAATTATTTTCTCCTTTCAAAGATTTCTCTAATTTATCACCAACCTACTGGAGATAAATGTACTATTTATTATTAATTATTAATTAAAAATTAAAAATTTCTATAAGTTTCACTCTTTAATCTTTATTTAATAAATTGACAATGGTGATTGTGTATCTTCCAAAAAAAAATACAAATAATGAATTATATAAAATATAAAAAAATCTATAAAAAAAATTCATTAAATAATATGATATTTATTGATTGGTTGAGACAGTGAATGAGACATTAAATTGGGACAGAGGATTTCGTTCCATAATTAAAAATAATGCGTTGAAAAAAATTCTTTTGTCATATATATATATATATATATATATATATGTATATGTATAGAGAGGTCAACTCGGGTGAGAAGAAGTGTTATGGTGAGAAATAAGAAAGCTTAATAATAATCATAAGATTTTAATAAATAGTTCAGATTAAATTGTTTATTAAATAAGCTTATATAGACTTATTTAATGGTGAAAATTTAATGGTTGTAATGAGTAAGTAATCTTAACCATTAAATTTCAAGAAAAATGAAGGGTGAAGATGAAAAATAAGTCTTTTATACTTACTTTTGAAGTAAGTGAATCCTTATTTATATATATATATATATATATATATATATATATATATATATATATATATATATTATCATTCAATTATAAATAAAACATTAAAATTAAAACTTATTTTGTGCCTACTTTTTCAACCATTTATGACTAAGTCGATACTTTCTTAAATAAATACAAGTGACTTAAACTTAAAAATTGTTATCAAACCATTTTTATTATAATTTTTAGCATATTTTTAATAAAATTATTATTGATAGCTATATATTAGTATAATAACATTCTTCTTGTTAGGGGCGTTCATGGATACGGATCGATTCATAAATTCGTGAATCCAAACCAATCCAATTATATCTATAAATCGATTCAAATGTAATCATATCAAATTCGATCTAATCCTATTAAATGTGATCATAGACGTATTGAATCACGAATTTGAACTTTGAAAATCTATAGATACAGGGATAAATCCGTTGAATTTAAAAATGTAATAGAAAATTAGCAATATAATTGAAACTTTAAATTATTTACAAATTGAAGATAAGTTGGAAAAAGAATGTTGTATGTATGCACTGATAGAGATTATGGGTTATTAAATTTTATTGTTTTTAACTTTTTATGATTTACATTTTATTATTTATGGACTACTTTTATATGTAATTTTACTTTTATGTTATTTTATAAAAACGATAAGTGTCTATTTTATATAAAAATCTATATCCTTTTTGACACTTACTAAAAATTAAAGAAAATATTTTGTATAACCCAACTTTATTGTAAAAATCCAAAAATATTTTATAAACAAATTGTTTTGAAAAGAGTGTTAAAATTGTACATTTAACCTTTGATTTATTGTGTTTATGAAAAGATTGAATTTCACTTTGTAATAACCATGAAGTAATGAACACAAAGAATAAAAGTTGTTCACTGTCAGGAATCTGTTGAGCAAATTCAAATCTGTTGAGGGAATTCAAAACTGCTTAGCGAAAATCGACTAGAGAAGACCAATATTGAAAAGAAAATTTCGCTAAGTGAAAATAAATTCACTCAGTGAAAATTAGGCTTACTTCATCATTAAGAATACTATTTCGCTAAGCGAAGGATTCTTGCTCATAGAAGCAAGGCAACACTAAATTTGCTCAATGAAAGCAGTGAAACTTGAATTTTACCTATATAAGGAGAAGAAATTGAAGAGGAAGATCATCTCATCCTGCATCCTAATTTCACACATATACTTTCTCTTCTCTTCTTCCTTCTCTTATTATATCCTTGTAAATACTCCATGGTGGGATCTAGCTAAGCAAGATTATCAGGGGTTGAGGCAATGATCAATACTCTGTAATTTACTTTCACTTTTATTTAAGTTTTATTTGTCTATTTTGAATCTTTCTTATGTTTAATGTTCGTTATCTGTCTGACCAACTTATTACGTGATCTATTTAACTTCTGAAATCGAAAGATATTCATGAAATTAAAGAACCAAAACGTTCATCATATAGTGACTACGCTTAGGAATAAGGTTGGATATGTATGTCTAATTTAATAATTTTTTTGTGCTAATCAAATTATTGAGATTTTTATTGCTCAGGAATTTGGGAAAAATTTCAATAATTTAGTTCTATATTGCTAAGAAATTAGGATAGAGAAACTTCTAACAAGTTCATCATATAGTGACTACGCTTAGGAATAAGGTTGGATATATATGTCTAATTTAATAATTGTTCTGTGCTAATCAAATTATTGAGATTATTCTTGCTAAGGAATTTGGGGAAAATTTCAATAATTTAGGTCTATATTGCTAAGAAATTAGGATAGAGAAACTTCTAACAATTGCAAAACTAGATGAATGAACTTATGTAACAGTTAGTAATTATAGGTATTGTGAAGTAAATCAAAATCCTTATCATTTTGCATTATTATTAATATTTATCAAAATCACACAAATATAATTTATTTTCCAACTCAACTTAGTTATTTAATTCTCTCTATTCCAATATAAAATCTCGAAAGGTTTTTATAAAGGAATGATTAAAATTCTATATTATCTTCTAAGCCCTTGAGGAAATGACATGATCTAATAAGTTCTATACTACAATACGACTGATGCACTTGCCAAAAGTAGAGTCGTTCATTGAAACTCTCAACAAAAAAACAATGTTTGTTTTAATATTTTGTTTATGATTTTATTTCCTATGTTTTATAGAAAATAAAATAAATTTGTAAAAAATTCTTTGCAATCCGTGGATCCAATTCCATCCATTTTTAATCAGATTGGACCGTTGAATTTTTTTTTTTACAAATTCGATCCGATACTATCTCATTAAATTTGATCGGATCAGATGTGAACACCCCCTTGATGTTATTTTTATCATTAACTATTTAATTTATAATTATAGGAGGAATACAACAATTGTATATCCAAGAATATTATGAAGAAAAATTCTAACATTTAACTAATGACTATTGGTTAACTTAAAATAATTTCATGCTCATTGATCTATACATTTGGTGATTAATTGGTAAAAGCTATGCTCTCTTTTTTTATAGGAAAATGTTAGTTATTAATATGTTAGTTTTGTCAGTGAAAGGATTGAAACCCACAATCTCTCCCTCCTACCTTCTTTCCACATGTGAACATTATCATTAGACCAATCTTATAATCCTAAAACGCATGCTCTTGTACCATATATATATATATATATATATATATATATATATTTTGATAAAACGAATGATTTCATGTACAAGAATCATGATTTTTAGAAATAATGATTTAAAAAAAATTTATTTGGTTAGTTATAAATATTGTTAGAAATATTTATACAAGTATTTAAATTTATTTATTTATCATATGTTTAATTAGAGGAATCTAATATTTTTATTAAAAATTTTAATTTTTATCACATTAAATAATCTTAATTAGCATGATATTTTTACTATATTAAAACTTTTTTAACATGATATTTCCAAATCTTCTTTAAAAGGGTTTTGGGGAAAAAATTGACTACAAATATTTTCAATAAACATTTTTTAAGAAATTTATTTTCTTCTGTATTGAATCTCCTCCAAGCATGAATATATGACCTACATGCATTTGAAGTGAGTAAATGTACCTACTTATTTTAATAAAGTCATATGTACATGTGTTAAAATTTAACTTTAATTAGTATGTATTATTCAATTACAACTCTTTATTTATGACTTTTAAACTATTAATTAATAAAGTCAATTAATTTACGGTAAAGACCGTGCATACTCATTAAACTCTTAAAAATTTATATTTTATATATCTGAATTTTATATTTTTAAACTTTCTCTCATATTATCATATAAATATAATTAATTATACTCCTATTTTATTGTTTATACTTCTTATTTATGTGTTTGAATTCATTATTTTTTATTAATTTTTTATATATTTATTATTATTTTGTTTATATATAATTTGAAAATCTATTTTTATTTTTCCTTCAATATATATAATAATTATTGTTAAATTTTTTTTTTTTAAATAAATTGTCCTAAACCCTAAACCCATCCCCACTGTTGTCATATATCCTAGTGTCTCCACACTACAACAATCTTCATCGCCTTGTTGTGTCGGTCTGTCGACACCCATCCCCACTGGCCATCAGTAATCACCACCACCCACATCTCCACAAAAAATGGCAAGATGAACAATCCATACTTCATGTGATAGAGCATGGTAGTGAAAATTTCAGCATTTGCGAAAGGTAAAGATGTGGGCTAAGACATTGATACTCTGAGCAGCAGATTGAATTTCAAGTGGAAAAATTTCATTGGGCACGAACCATCCAAAGGTCCCCAAAACCATGCAAATCCCGCCACATACAGGCAAATACCTACCACAACAATTATGACAAACCACTTAGCAAGACACCAAGATTTCCATATACTCCAAATTTAACTACTATTGCTATCCCAATTGCTATTGCTAATCCCAATTTGAAGGCCATCTTCTAGGAAAATAGTACGTCTCCAAACTTATCAACAAAAAAATACAAACAAGGGTAGCGATAGATGCTACAGTAATCATGGCAGACACGAAAAGAGGTCAAAATTGTTTGCTATGCTTCCATTAATCAAGCAATAAGTATAGAGTTAGATTTAACTGAATGAAAAAACTAGTGCTTTCAAATGGGTCAAACACAAAATAGTAATACAGATCACAACAAACAAAGCTAGCCAAATTTATATTTGAAGATCAAGAAGTGTTTGAAAACAGCTTGGAGTTAAAAAGCTTGGAAATTGCTTCATATATTTTGCAGAAAAGTAGTCAAAGAACAGACACTTGATGAAGATTTATTTAGCTCTGGTGATTATTTTTAGCTTATAATTTGTAAAGCCATTTATAGGGTAATGATTACAATTTATTAGTATGATTTGTAAAGCCATTTAAAGGCATGCTAGTGTAATGACAATATATTAATTAGTTTCAACAAAAGTAATACCACAGATGCGTGTAAATAGAAGTCATTTACTTTTGGCTTAATTCATGTTCTTTTATGGACAAAAAACATAAAAAATACTAAACCAAAAATATCACAATTCTTTTTATTTGAATAACCATTTATATACATCTCTGAATCCCTTTGAGTCATTGTTATGTGAACATTCATTTCTACCACGTATTAATCCCTTTACAAATATCATATCCTCTTGTATTAAATCTAAACCGGAAAAAAATCTAGAAAGATTCATATCATACTTCTTTTTTTTTTCCCTAAATCAACAATCATTTATATTAATAATGTTATTGTGTCTGCAAGCAAAAGCTCTAATAAAGCTTTTTGTTAGTTTATTATTGTGCCAGCAAAAATGAAGAAAACTTAAAATATTTAAGTGGTAACTAAAAGTGTGACTACAAATAAACAATGAATTAACTCAATCTAAATTATCATCAAAAGAAAAATTAAATATACAAAAGAAAGTTAAGATTTTCACATCAACCATCACTTCATCATTACGAGTATCAACAACAGTAACTATTTTTTTTTAATCAATTCAAATTTTAAATTCAATTATTAACATCAAAATAAATACAAGACAAAGAAAAATTATTTTTAATAATAACATGCAACAAACATAACATAATGAGAAATCATTGTAAAATAAGTATTTCTAATTTTTTTTCACTTTGTGAGTATATGTCTTCTTACGTCTTTTCTCAATCTCACCCTTCATTCTTCTTGGAGCCTCTTTTGTTTTTCATACTTGAGGATCAAGTAGTGGTTTCTCGTGTAAATCTTTTTATCCATAATGTCTTTGCCAACTTTCAAAGATCAATTAATAGTTATACATTGCCTCAAGCCTTCTTCAAGTGCATGACATGCAAAATTATAACTCTTATTACTTAGCAATCCTTCCTCCAAAATAAAAACACCAATATATTGGACTGACATTAATGAATGTACAAAAATATCCATTATACCCGAACAACTAACATAAGCAAGAAATTTCTTCTTTACATGCATCACATTCTACAACAAACTCTTCCTTTCTCTAAAAGTCTAAGATCACGAAAGTGGTTACATAACTTTCTTCACTCTTTTTAGTAGGATGAAATCCACATATTTCGAAAATTTCAGCTTGGAATTTCTTGAACATTTCATGTGTGTAAATCAAAGACATTTTCTTCTCAAGAAGATGGAGTCCTAAGAATAAGATGTTTGTGCCATGTGTTAAAATTGGCTTGCCTTTCTGCCTCTTTTGTATCTTCTAAAGCAACTTTATACTTTTCAAAAAGTTCTTTTAATGAAGTTTTCTTGTTTACATATTTGTCAAAAAAAGAGTTTATGCTCTCTAATCTTTGAGCTGTTGATAAACTACCAAAATAGGTACCCTCATTTAAACAGGAACCCAATGTTCACGCTCTTCATAAAAAGATTGAATCCACATCCTCTAGCAGTTAAAAATTTTGAACCATTTCTTTCCATTAAACTTCAAATTATTGCTTTAACCGAGAATTATAAATGCATGAGTTGAGAGACCTATGAAATCTTCATACTTTCTAAACACGTGACTAAGCTTTTCAAGTACCTCCCTAAGTATATGCCAAAGGCAAAAACAGTTTCAAGTATTTGAAAATTCCTCTCTAATAGCTATTTTCGTTGTTTTATCTTTAGAAGTTATTATTGCATTTGGAGGCTTGTCGCCCATTACTCTAAACCTTGTTTTCATCAACCATGTAAAAGTTGATGTCTCATCTGCTAGTAAATGCACAACCAAGTAACCTTGACTAAAAGTGATTGTTCATACCTATGAAAGGAGCAAATGGCATTATGTACCTATTTGTGATATATGTTGTATCAAACGAGATCATATATCTAAATCCTTGATATCTCTACCTTTTGTATCCACCTAAAATACATTTTTAACATGATCTTCATCATCCAAATCATAGCATAGAAAAAACATGGACTTTCTTCTTTCATGGCCATGAAACGGTCTAACATTGCATCTGCATCCCCAGCTTCTAGATATAAATGAATATTATTTGGTCTAAATTATCTTATATCTTTATCCAAGCCACCATGTTCTTATATCCTCCCTTTTGCTTGCTTACAATGGCATATATTTTACTTGTTCTCACTCCAAATTGTTGTTAAGTTTCAATGCAATGCTTGAGATTTTGTTATGCTTCTATGGCAAGGGAAATAATTTGCTTATATTGGAAAAGGCTCATGATTATGATTTTTTATGAAGTTATGAACTATCCATCTTCCATTATAACCTCTCTTGATATGTAAGCTAGCATCACATTTGATCTTCATACAAAGACGTAGGTTTTGTACAATAGATTCTCACCTCTTCCCACATCTTGTGCAAGCATACGGGACATCAATAAACTGTTTAGAAGCTTTAAAATGACTACTAATTTTAGTGAATACTCTAAATCCAATGCCTTTAGCATATTGAATATATAATGAACAAGCGTTTTCCTGTGACTCAAATTTCATTCATATCTAGGGTTCTCACTATTATTACTATTTGAATCCTTGGCACCAAAATCATTTGTTGTTGTTTCATTAACCACATGTTGTCCACTCCCATCAACAAGTTCCATTCTTTTTCCAGGTTCATGATTAGCCACTAAATCCTTGACACATTAATTAATCTACATAGGCTCTCTACTATTCCCATCAATAAGTTTCATTAATCAACTGGTGACATTTCAAACAAAGAAAAAAGTCTAAGAAAATAAAAATGTGAATAACCTACCTTTACCATGAGAACAATGGATGGCCAGAATTACTACCTTTACACAATTTTAAAAAAAAAAACTTTCAAATTGATGTTCTCAAAGGGAGAGAACAGGTGAGGCAAGAATGCATGAATGTAAAAAAAGGGAATAAATAGTAAAAAAGCAGAGATGAACACGCGAATGGGTGAAGCAACAATGCAAGAAGAATGTAACAAGGAATAAATAGGGTCGAGAAATAGAGACGCATGCTTGAATCTTGAAGTCTTGCAAATAAGAAAAAAATAAAATTAAAGTGGTCAAAGTTCACAGAATGTCTATTGCCAATATTGGGTTGAAAAAATGAAGAGACTTGGCGCAAATAAAAGTTTGGATTAGGGAGTGTGGCCATAGCATTTCTATTTTTAGAATATGTCTTTCTCTCACTTTCTTAGTCTTACTTAATCTATCACTAAATTTCAAAATTATAAAACTCCATTTGAGGTGATTTTTGGACTCTAATTTTTAAAACAAAAACTAGTTTTACTTTTTAAGTTTTCAAAATTTTAAAACATTAAAAAAATTGACAATAAATGACCGACGATCAAATGTAGCGATCAATGTCTGATGGTTAGAAGTGGTGACTGGTTATCAGAGGTGGGGGTCAATGACCTCCAGTCCTAAGTGAAGGTTGATGCCTTTGGTCTCAAGTGTTAACTAGTAACCGACAATCTATGCTAGTAACTAATTATCACAGTGAAAAATGATGGTTAATGATCAATGACTAGAGGTGGGTTCTAGAGATCGACAGTCAGAGATAGTGACAATCAATAGTGGTGACTGGTGACCAATAGTTGAAAGATGGTGATCTGTGATTCTCAGACAGGTGGTGGATGGTGACCGTTTAAAATAGTCAGTAGTGGCAAGTGATATCAAATGATAAACTTGAATACATAAACACAAATACAAAAACCAAATTTTATTATTTTTAAATTAGGTAAAAACTATTTCAATAATAACTAAAACATCAAATTAAAACCAATTTTGTGAAAACATTTTTCTATTTTTAAAATATATTTTAAAACTAAAAACTTAAAGTCACTAGGGAATTAATTTTAAGATGAATAATAAATTGTCAAAATGTTGATAAAAAAATGGAGTAAAGACGTTGACTAACGGGTGCATGCATGTGTACACATCTATTAAAGTATAAAAACGTGATAATTTATTTGATAGCCCAAAGGTGTATGCTAATTATTTTATAGTGATATTTTGATAAAGTTTTAAAATATATTTTATATTTTTATATCGTCACTGCTCACCAGTGGGGAAATTAAGAAAATAAATTGTTTCACCTCTAGCACATCAGACTGCATGAGCATCATAACTTCGTCTCTACCCACATTAATTAATTATATTATTTTGTCAGACACCATAAAAACTAATTTTTTATTTTCTTGGAATTGGAATAAGAATTACAGTATATCGAATAGAACAATAGAAACTCCCATGATAAGGATTTTTTGCTTTATATAATTGTATTAAAGTTATACCCAATATAATTTTTAATTTTTAAGTTTAAAATTTAATTAGAGTATATTAATAATGTAATTTTTTTTATTACCATTCAATTACAATTTTTTTTAAGATTAGTTACGAATTGTTATATGTGATACATATATTGACATTCATAATAAATTATTTTAAAAACTTCACTTAAAATAAATTTTAACTGATTAATTATTTGAATTTTTATATTAATAATATATGAAACTTAAACTAGGGTAGGTTTTAAGTTTAATTGAATGAATGAATATATACGCAATGTGTAAAAGGTGTGATTGTTAACAAAAGAAATGTGTATATGATAGGTATATTATGGAGTTGGAAGAAGGGTTAGAACTAAGCCAATGGGCCATGTGCAAAAGGGACATAATATCTCTTCTTTAGTAATTTTCACATGATGAGGTGCCAATGCCATGCTTGCTGCCACTACTTTCTCCTCTGATCTGTCACTGTACCCACATCAATTTTAATGGACGACTTTTTCTTTAATCCTTTCTTAAGAACGACAATATATGCATCACTGTCACCCTTCCTTGGGTCATCGGAGTTATAGGCAAAGTTAACATGACCCGTCCTAACCTATGGTTTTTATCAGCGTAAAATTACATTTACATTTACCTATTCTTTTGAAATATGCTTACGTATTATTGTTAGATATTAATGTATAAAAAATACATATTATTAATTATTCTCACTTATAAGTATAACACTTTTTTAAAAAACAGTTTAATTCCTTTTTACAAGAATTATTTTAAGTTATCTTTTGTATTTTTTTATAGGCCAAATAAATTTTATTAAAATAAATTACTTATTTTATATATAAATGTGATGTTAACATAGCTATATAACACTATGAAGTCAACTGCTATGCTTGATTGATGACATACACCTTGCAAGGCTGACCAACTCCCCCAAATACAATAGAAATTTCGCTCTTCTAAATGTGTCAAGTCCAATCTCAAATAACGCTCTTCTAAATGTTTAAAGTCCCTGCCAATCTCAAATAAATTCCAGACACACTGAATCTCATTAAATTATCATTTGTATTAATTATTTTTGGACCAATATATCTTTAATTATTTTACAATAAATATTATAAATTGATAGATAAATTCATTCTCTTACGAGGATTGAAGAAAATGGCTTGAACACATTGATTAGGGGAAGAATAATTAAATGAAAAAGACGTGAGTTTTAAAACTTTAAGAAAAATTTTGAAAAATAACACAAATTGTTAAGGAATTTAATATTACTAAACAAATTAATTAACTTTTTGTAAAGAGTGTAAATTGGGTAGAAAAAAAAGGCTTATCATTCAGGGACAAAAGGAAGTAATTTATTATTTCTTTTGGTCCTATATTTTTTATCAAACTTGATTTTTATCCTAGTATTTTCAATTTGATGAAATCAATCCTCCAACTTTTGAAAATACATTATTTTCTTCACTCTAATATATAATTTTATGACCTATGTGTAAGCATAATTTGACTTTATGTGTAATTTTCTAGGGTTCAACATACAAAAAACTGCACTACAAAATCTAAGATAATATGTAACTCACATCCTTTGTAATCATCAAGAGAGAGTCGAGAAAGATCCATAGTATTGTTCAGAGTTACCACCTTTAGGGTTTCTCTCTTCTACCCTAATTTGAAAGAATTCAAAAATTGTGTTCTATGGGAATCTTATCTTCGAGATCCTTCCCTGTTTCTAGTTGGTGTTGCTTCTTCTAATTATGACTTCCTTACTTGGTGAATTTCTCTCTTCTCTGACTTCCTTTCCTTGGTCTCTATGATGGTGAGAAAACTCTATCCCTTTCTTTTCAGCTAATAATCCTTCCAGAAGATATATATGCGTATATATCTTTAGAGAGAGAAAATATCTTTTTAAATCTTTTCTAATATCCTATCTAACCTTCTTTTTTCCCTACTTCCAAAATTACTCTTAATGAAGTGAAAAGAGAGAGACTTATTTTATTAACTTAAAATAACCTCCAATGACTTTAAAATAATTTCTAGTTTAGTAATCATCATATTAGACATATTTTCATTAAAGTCATTTCATAATTACATGAGCCAAATATTAGATTAAATAATCTAACATTTCTACCACTTGGCTCATGTGATGACTTGAAGTTTCAACATCAAACTGTACGTGCACACCATAATTGAAATTAAAATTCACCATCATTAATTGAATTAAAATGATTGAATCATGGCGGTTCCAAGTTATCCAAACAACCTGGTCCTTTCCATGTATCACACATCATCCAATTCAATTCAACTTTAACAATACTATAATATATGTCTTTAACACCTTTCAACACACATCATATCATCTCATCAAAACAATAATATATATCATATAATGTGAATGATATAACAAGCAGAAACACAACTATAATTGAATTCACAAGTATCATACAATATGAGCATTACCATCATAATGTAAACAAGGACTTATCCATAACACCCATCCTTTCAATATGGCCAATTAATATTTTGGGTGGTAACCCTTTAGTTAATGGATCCACTATCATTAAACTTGTACCAATATGCTCAATTAGCATTTTATGTTTCTGCACTTCTTTAACGATCAAATACTTTAAATCCATATGTTTTTCTCCTTTAGAGTATTTGTCATTCTTAGAGAAGAAGACAACTATGGAGTTATCATAACAAATCCTTAATGATCTGGCTATAGTATCAACAATTCCAAACCATGAAATAAAGTTTCGCAGCCAAAATGCTTGAATCGTGACCTTAAAGCATGCCACAAACTCATTCATAATCCAACTAGCCAATCACTTAAAGGTGATTTACCTCCTATATGTGAGCATGTAATCCTTGGTGCCTTGTAAATACCAAAAAACTTCTTTTGCAACTTTCCAGTGTTTTATTCCAGGATTTCTTTGATATTTGCGTAACATTCTTACAACAAAGTTAATATTTGATTATGTACATGTCAAGACATACATCAAGCTCCCAACCACTGACACATAGGAAATAAACTTCATTTCCTTTCATTCCAAATCATTTCTAGGATGTTGCAATTAACTAAACTTGTCCCCTTTTTGTATTGGAACAATTCCTACAGAGCACTTTTCGATTCTAAATCTCTCTAATACCTTATTGATATATCCTTTCTAAGACATTCCCAACAATCCATGTGATCTATCATGAAATATTTTTATTCATATCACATAGGATATCTCATCCATATCTTTGATTTCAAAGTTATTAGAGAGATATTTCTTTAGATCATGTAACATAGCAACATCATTAACAGTAAGCAAAATGTCATCAACATACAAGACTAAAATCACAAATTTACTCCCACTGACCTTCATGTAGATACACCAATCAACAATGTTCTCTACAAAACCATATGGCATAATGATACCATTAAACTTAAGATATCACTGTTTGGAAGTCTGTTTTAGTCCATATATTAACTTCTTTAATTTACAAACTGGATTTTCCTTTCCTATAGAATCAAACCCTTTAGGTTGGTCTATAAGCTTCTTCCTCTAAGTCACCATTTAGAAAGACAGTCTTTACATTCATTTGGTGAAGCTCCAAACTCATAATGAGCCACCAAAGCCAAAACAATCCTCAAAGAGTCATTCTTAGAGACTGGAGAGAAAGTCTCTTTGTAGTCAATACCATTTTTTTTAGTGAAACCTTTGGCAACGAGTCTAGTTTTATACCTTTCGATATTGCCCTTTGAGTCGTGTTTGGTCTTAAAGACCCATTTACAACTAACTCATTTTAAACCTTTAGGCAACTCAACTAGATCCCAAACTTTATTATCATCTATTGATTTCAACTCTTCTTTCACTTGCACTGAACCATTTTTTAGAATTGCCATTTTCCAAGGCTTGCTTGAAAGAGACTTGATCTTCATAAATGCTCATCATTTTCATATTTAAGTGAATATACAATACAATCACTTGATATAACTGGTCTTTTTTTCCTTTCAGACCTTTTTGGTGCTATTTCTTATGCCTCTTCTATCATTTGTTCATTTATGACTTGCACATTGGTTACTAACTCATCACCTTGTAGGTTTTGAATATTATCATGTTGTCTCTAGGTGTTGTTTGACTGTAATACCATCAAAGGAATAACATCTTAAGGAAGGGCTTTAGCTAAAGAAGATTTATGACTTGATCTTCATAAATGCTCGTCATTTTCATATTTAAGTGAATATACAATACAATCACTTGAAATAGCTGGTCTTTTTTTCCTTTTAGACCTTTTTGGTGCTATTTCTTATGTCTCTTCTATCATTTGTTAATTTATGACTTGAACATTGGTTACTAACTCATCACCTTGTAGGTTTTGAATATTATCATGTTATCTCTAGGTGTTGTTTGACTGTAATACCATCAAAGGAATAACATCTTAAGGAGGGGCTTTAGCTAATGAAGATTTACCACGAGTCTCTACAATATCCACCTTTCATGATTTCTCACTCTCACTAAAAAGGACATTTTCAATTAATCAAGCATTATTAGACTCAACTATTCTTGTATTATGATTAAGATAATAGAACCTATAACCTTTAGATTTTTCTGGATAACCAATGGAGAAGTCGCTAATGGTTCTTACATTAAGCTTATTTTCATGTAGTTTTTACACCTTTACTTTTGTTGGACAACCTCAATCATGGAGATATTTTATACTAGGTTTCCTTCTTGTCCACAGTTTATAAGGAGTCTTAGGAACTGCCTTACTAGGAACTCTATTAAGCATATATGCAACAGTCTTTAATGCATGCATCCACAAAGATAAAGGTACAATACTATAATTCAACATAGACCTAACCATATTCATTAGAGTACGATTTCTCCTTTTAACCACACCATTCTATTGTGGTGTGCCAGGCATAATATACTATGCACATATACCTTTAATTTCAAGGAACTTTGCAAATTGATCTGGAAAATGTCCACTTTCATTGTATTTTCCATAAAATTCACCACTTCTATCAGACCTTACAACTTTCACCTTTTTTGTCCAACTATCTTTCTACCTCTTCAATTAACACCCTTAAGTCATTCACTGGGTGAGATTTTCATGCAGAAGGTATAGATAATAATTATGTGAAAGGTCATCAATAAAGTGATAAAATACTTTTCTCCGCTCCAAGATGGAACGTCAAAAGGTCCACAGATATCAGTGGTATCAATTCTAGAAGTTCATTACTTCTTGTGGAGGATTCTTCGGTATTTGTTTTGTTAGTTTTCCTTTAATGCAATGCAAACATACATCTTAGTCACCAAAATACAATTGAGGAAAAAAAATTTTCTTTTTTCATTAACCTCATTATTCTTTCTTTGGATATGTGACCTAATCTTTGATGCCACAAATAAGCAGAACTATCACTATGCACATTATGCTTATGTCTAACATCACATTCAACATTAAATAGAAATTCCATAAACTTTGCATAAAGATTCAAACAATACAAACCATGTATTAAAGTACTATATCTATAACAATACGCATCCTTAAATAAAAAAAAATACATTGTTTCCAATCTAATTAAAACCTAATTGATATATCTTTGCAACTGAAACTAAATTCCTAGCACACCCAAGTACATAGAGACATCCTTCCAAATCCACATGGCAACTAGTGTCTAAGATTAATCTATATGTTCTAATTTCCTCTATTCTTGCCTTCATTATATTTCTCATGTAGAGAAACTTTTCAATTTCTCTTATGGTTTAGATCGAAAGAATACCTACATAATATGTGACACATGAGTAGTATTCCTACCACTTTAATCTTTAATTGAGATTTTCCTTTGTCCTGTTTACCTTTACCTGACTTGCTATGAATGATACTGGCTCCTACTTGAGTCTAAGATGAATTGAGTTGTCCTTCATCTTCTTTAACTTCCCTTCCTCCTAAATTATCATGACCTTAATTTCTTGAAAATTTCATTTTTCTTTAATAGAGTTATAATTCATTTTAAGTTGCCCAAATTCAGTAGGAAGAGGCTTCAAAATAAATTGTACCAAAAAAGACTCACTCACTTCCATTCCATGGAATTCAACCTTGATGTCAGATTAGCCATTGTTGTCACATGATCATGAATTGGTTGAGACCAATCAAACTTCTTATTGGTCAACTTACTTGATAGGTTGCTCACAATTGACTTGTCATTAATGTCAGCTTGTGAGTAATCCTTCACCAATTTCATGAATTCCATAACATTTTCTGTTTTTGGCATAAATGGATTTACATTTGCGTTCATCAGCATTCTTATCAGGTTCAGTGCCAATCTGTTAAACCTCTCCCAAGCCTCATGGAGAGACTTATCAGCATCAATACTAGTCTCTATGATGATTCGATGACTATCCATCACTAATGCAAGGTCTAAATTCATTACACCTAATTGACATTGGATCATTTCAAACCAATCATCGTAAATTAGCCATTGACTTAATCATTAAATTGCCCAAAGCAAATATATTATGAATAGTTGCATACATACATAGTACGTACAAACATACTCACACATTAATGTTTTGAATAACCATAATAGATTCAAACTATTTAAATTTTAATCATGCATTTAAATTCATCTTTGGATGATAAATAAATAATCTTCATATCCATAATAATGCTAAATAGATATACTTTAATATGGGCAATAAACCATACTTTTCTTGACATATATAATATCTTTGGATATACATACACTCAACAAGTATGTAAAGATACCACTTATATCATTAATTAAAAGTAAACAGTTCACGTTTGGGCAATCCATATGTGCCTTTTAATTAATAACTTCATTCAACCCAAATATGAACTTTCATAGCACTATTTTATCGATCAATCATATAATTTGGAAACACAAAACTTTAAATTTGACCACTTTTGTGATTAACAAATTTTTCCTCAATTTCTTTTATGTGAAAGATTTTTTGAAAATATTACAGTTCATTTTCAAAAATTAATTTTACAAATAATGAAACATTACAGTAAAGACATGCAATTGAAACTAATCCATGAGTGTGTCACACAAATTCAATAATGAAATGACATTATAGTTACATGATTTAATCATCCTTTCAATACAAGATTTAATCATCCCTTCAATATATGATTTAATCACCCCTTCAATATGAGATTTATAACATTTATGGTATGCCGTAGAAGCCATTATAAAAAATCAATATCATTTAAAAATTAATTTTAGACACAGTGGAAAAACATAAAGAATAATCCCTAATTTAAAACTACGGTAACATAATTTGGGGAAAGAAGATCATTAATGGAGAATCATATCATCTGTAACCAATGCTCTTATACCAATTGTAAGCATAATTTAGCTTTTATGTGTAATTTCCTAGGGCTCAACATACAATAAACTACAGTACAAGATCTTAGGTAAAATGTAATTCACATCTTTGTTCTCCATAATCATCAAGAGAAAGTCCAGAAAATTTACCTAGATCCATAATATTGTTCAGAATTACCACCTTTAGGGTTTCTCTTTATCCTAATTGAAAGAATTTCAGAAATTTTGTTCTAAGGAGTCTTTTCCTAGAGATCATTTCTTACTTTTAGTTGTTGTTGCTTTTTCTTATGATGACTTCCTTACTCAGTGAATTTTTCTATTCTTTGACTTCTTTTCTTGGTCTCTGTGATAGTAAGAGAGCCCTAACCCTTTCTCTTCAACTAATAATCCTTTCAAAAGATATATACGTATATATATATCTTTAGAAAGAGAGAAAATATCTTTTTAAATATTTTCTAATATTCTCTCTAACCTCCTTTTTTCCTACTACCAAAATTACCTTTAATGAAGTGAAAAAGATTAATTTTTTTATTAATTTAAAATAGCCCCCAATAACTTTAAAATAATTTTGTAACCTAACAACCATCACATTAAATATATTTTTATTAAAATATTTTATAATTATATGAGTCAAATATTAGAGTAAATAATCTATCATGATGATGGAATGAGTGGGAATTAACAAAATCATATATATTTTTAGAAGTTAAAGGACTATTTTATATCGATTTAAAAGTACAAAAAGTAAAAAATAAAAGTCACTTACATACCGAAAAGTATTCTATTATAATAAGTTGAAACTAAATATAATTAGTGAATTCCCCAAAACTTGTAAAGATACTAAAAATTGTCTATAACTAACTAAAGTAGACACTTGGCATTCTTGATTTCCAAAAATCATAATTCGCAAGTCTTTTTCTTTTTCTTAATACCATACGGCGAACAGAATGTTATTATTATTTATTTTATTCTAAGATTATAATTTTAATATTTTAGTTTTATTCTAAGGCTATAATTATTTTAAAAATTCTAGATAACATTTATAATTTTTCAATTGTACTTTTATTTATATTTACTAATACATTAAATTTTATACATACCAAAGTCAATAACTACTCCATGAGTGATAAAGTTAGTGTATTAACAAAGTTCACATATAAAGAGAACTAGAATTTGTGAATTCGAATCTATCTACTAATAAAAATTAACTTATTAACAACTAACATTTAATAACAAACTTCATTAATAAAATATTAATTATCAATAATAGTTCCAATAGCATAATACTTATTAAATGATATTTTAATCATAAAAAAAAATAAATGTTGTTACCGAAAAATAAACTATTACATCTAAGAAACGATATCCGAAGAAATTATTATTCTTATCCCTAAAAACTCACCTTGCTCATTGAACAATTTTTTAAAAGACAATTTTTATGGTATCTTTTCTAATCTGAGAAATAATAATACTTCTTTTCTTTTAACAATCAAATTGTAAATTTTATCTAAGTTTTTTTTTAATAAATTAAAATAATTTTTATTTATAAATAAAATATGTCTAGAATTTATAATAAAATAATTTTATAAAATTATTTAAAATAAGTTTTATAAATAAGTCTTTAAAATAAAATCATTTTACAATAAATCCTAGACATATTTACTTGTTTATAAATAAATAAATAAAATTTATTTTAATTTATTAAAAAATAACATGAATAAAATCTACCAATTTGATTAGTTAAAAAAAATATGAATATCCTCTCATTAGAAAATACACCCTAAGCTCTCCCTTTTTTTTAAAAAATGACTTAAGAGTAACTAGGTTAGTAATGAAAGGGTCTAAGATTAATATCATGCATGACATAACATCAAGCATCATTCTTATCTTGTGACATGTGTTAAATCTGCTACCAATAAATTTTGTCTTTTAAAAACAAAAAAATCAAGCATCAGTGCCCACACACAAACACAAAATGTATCGTGAAAACATTGAGAAGGAAAGAGCATCAATTGTTTTGAGAAATGTTTTGCTCGAAATCATTGATCATAATGACATAAATTAAAGGTTGAAGTTACATTTGGTGTTTTTTTTTTTTTTTTTTTGACAATTACAGTTTGTTGTTAGCCATGTATATGGACAAGCAGCATAAATATTCTACTTTCCCTTCTCGACTTAGAGCCAAAAATGATAAAGGAAAAGCAGCATACACGTTAACCACCCACATGTACACCACACATAATTGATATATCACGTGGATATGTACTGTTTGGTTTTTCATTTAAAAAATAGAATTGACCATACATTTTTTTTTTTAATTTCATCTAAAGTTTTGATATAAATAAAATATGCTTAACGTGAAAATTGTACGAGACCTGAGTATTCGGTCCTAAACAGAAGTGTTCAATCAGAATGTTTAACCCGTAGCAGAAGTATTCGGCCTTTAGTCCCCACCAAAGGCAACAATAAACCAAAAGGTTAACTAGCCTAATATTGATTACCGTACTTAACATGAGTTTCTGGTCATATTATCTAATTTCTGACCGATTAGGAAAAATTCAACAGGTAAAAAACTTAATCCATCACTATAAATAGATAATAGATATCATGACAATAAATAAGATATTTCTAAAAAGTATTATTCATTACTTTGGGTCGAATATAACCTAACTTGAGCATCGGAGTGCATTTTGCAGGTACCCCACCCTTTGGAGAGAATATTGAAGATTCAACAACCTCAAAGATTTGAAAGTATCTCTGACTACTACAAGGATACAGGTACATCTTCATTTAAATCAACTTCTTTTTTTAATTTAAGGAAAATTTTAGTTAAAGTGAAAATTAAAAATTAAAAATAAGTATATGTTTTTTTTGAAAATTTTCAATTTTTTATTTTAATTATAAGTAAAAAGTTGTTTGATAATTTTTGTTTTATATAAAAATGTATTTATTAAATAAATTTTTTTATAAAATTAATTTATGAAATATTTAAAATGTAAAATAATTTCTTAAAAATTAAAATATTTTTGTATGATACTGTTTGAGTTAATTTCTTCTTTTAAGAAGAAAAAATAAACATAAATTGAGTAAATTAAAGCCTTATCTTGGAAGCATATGAGATGTAGGGGTTTGCTTTTGTACCTATATCTTTACAGTGGTCACAAATACTTTTAGATCTTTACATTGTGTTTGGATAGAGAATTTTACAAATGTAAAGGATTTAAAATACATTGAATTTGAAATTCTTTCCATTCAAATGACTTCATTTTTAAAATATTTTGTTTGGATAAGTCAATTTAAACTATTGAATTTTAATTTTTTTGTTTGGATATAATATTTCAATTTCCACTAAAAATAAAAATTTATTTTATTAAACAATATTTTTAAAAAAATTTGTTCTTTTTAAAAAATAATATAAAATTTTATTTTAAAAAACTTAGTTTCTCAAAAAAGTAATGCCTTTACAATTAAATAAATAGAAAAATAAAAAAATAAACCTTGCATAATTGGTTTTATTTTTTGACAATATTATGCTTTTACATAAATAAATGACAAATAAATTTATAACAAAATTTATTTTATTTTCTTAGAAAATCCATTTTATAAATTCTACTTAATAATTTTTTATATTTTAATTATTATAATTATTTATTAATTTATATAAATAATTATAATTTTTAAAATATAAAATATAATATTGGTAAGTTGGCGGGTCATTCCACCTGGCTTTGGGCCCGTTAAGTTGACAAGTTAGGCAGGACAGACCAAAACGGACAAGCGGCTGAATACACTAGTTTGACCTATAAAAATGAGGGTTAGTTGGCAGGTCAGTCAGTTTGTCCCATCCCATTTTGTCACCCCTAACTGATATCAAGTAAAAAATAATTTCAATTGATTTTAGTAAAAGAAAACTAGGTTTGAAGAATTTCAAATTCTTCCTTTTTTTAAGGAAATTGAAATTCTACCATTTTAACTCATCAAAATACTTTCTAAAATGCCTAGAATTTCAAATTCTTTTAAAATTCCTTATCCAAACAAGGTATTTCATCACAAAGCATTTGAAATTGCAAAATGAAATGAATTACCCTCTTGAAATTCTTTTAAGGTTGTTGAATCTTCAATATTCTCTCCAAAGGGTGGAGTACCTGCAAAACGCACTTTGACACTCAAGTTAGGTAGTGTTTGATCTAGAATAATGAACAATACTTTGTAGAAATATCTTATTTATTATCTCGATATTTGTTACCTATTTATAGTAATGGATTGAGTTTTTACCTGTTGGGTCTTCCCTAATTAGTTAGGAATTAGGTAATATGACCTTAAACTCATGTTAAGTATAGTAATCAATATTAGACTGGTTAACCTTTTGGTTTATTGTTTTCTGTCTTTCTTGTTGTGACAAAATTATATTCGGTCTTTGGTGGGGACAAAAGTTTGAACACTTCTGCTGTGGGCCGAACACTTAGGTTAAACACTCTTGTTTAGGGCTGAATACTTAGGTCCTGTACATTTGCCCCTTAGGTTTGAGCGTGGCGTAGCGAAGGTCAAAGCTAGAAGAAACCATGCTGCCTCAGGGAGCCGAATGGCTAGTTAGGGTGACCTTAGTGTTGCTTGAACAGTGGTGTGGAAAACAGAAGGGGTGCGTACATTTTGACCGTTGGTCTGGGAGAGATTTATGGCTATGATTGACTTGGGCCTTCATGGGCCCATTGGCTATAAATAAGGCGTCACCTCTTCAGTTCCCCTTCACCAAATCATTTGCGCTCTCTGCTGAAGTTTATGATTTCCCCAATCTCAAGTCACCCTCTCTCTCTCAGGTACGCCCCTTACAAAATGTCTTCCTCTTCTGGGAAGGTTCTATCAAGATCTTCTGTGTCACAGGGTGATGCCTCAGACTCAACCGAAGTCACCGGAGCAACGCCTGCTCCCCTATCCTTCCTAGGTTAGTTCTTCTTCTTGGTTGGTCATGGATGTGGCCGAACCCACTCCCTTTGTAAGGCCAAAGAGTGCCATTGTTGCCAAATGCAAACGTATTGGTAATCCGAAGAAGAATTTCCCTCATATTCTAGATCCGAATTATGAGTGGGTGGAGGGGGAGGTCGTCACATATTTTTTGTGTTACAATACTAAGAACATGCTTATGAGTTTTGTTATAAGTGTAGAGTTGTGTTCTTTTAAGAAAGCCAGGGATTTTCCTTTTTTCATTAGGCGTTACTGTGACAATACGTTTCCTAGCCAGATTTGGTGTATCTTAGCATGGAGGAAAAAGACAGTCGTGACTTTTTTTATGTGCATGACTATATGTTTCGTGACCTCCATATTCATCTTTATTTTGACAAATTTACCATGGAGGTCCTCTGAATTCTAAAAATTACCCCTACCTACCTTCATCCAAATTGTTGGGCTTATCTTCAAGCTTTTCGGGCTCTATGCCTTTTTACCTATGTTAGGGCTACCCCTGGTCTGTTCTTTCGCCATTTCACTACTCAACCTAACGAGAAGTGTAAATGGGTCTCACTATACTAAAAAGGTATAAACGATAGGAAGGTGTATGATACTTTTAGTCAGTTCTATCCTTACACGAGACGTAGACCCAGAGTGTTGTCTCTTTTTCTCGTATACCATGTCCTACAAATGCTTCAAAACAGGGTTCTTTAAAATTCTAGTTGATCCAGCTTCTAGTCGCAACCATTTCTTTGATCGAAATGAGGGGAAGTTCTTCCCTTTTTACTGTGAACGAGCGCCGAGAAGGTATGACTGTTATCCTGCCAATTTGCTCATAGTTGAAGATTTGAAGGATGCTGCCTTCCTAGATTCTCTTCCTCGGTGCTTCCTCGTGGAGGAGTTGATACACATGTTTCAATCTCCCATGCCTTTTGAGGACTTAGAGAGTGAGTAACCGAACGTAGTGTTTAATTGTCGATCATGATTAATGTTGACCTAACATTTGTATTGTTTGTACAGGTGTTTTCCTGGATGGTGGGGGTAACACAATGCATTTTCGTAAGGCTATGCGTGCTCAGCTTTATGAAGAGAATGAGCCAACCCCACAATAGATCTTCAAATTGGACCCTATTCCGAGGAGTCCTCCTAGGGATGTTGTGCCCCCTATGACTAAGTGCGAGAAGAATAAATTAAAGCAAATGGAGCAGGGGCAAGGGAAAGAGAAGGAAAAATAAAAAAGAAAGGGGAAAAGAAAAAATAGGGGGAAGAAATTGTCTTTGAGCCATGAATAAGCAAAAAATTGAAATATCCTCTTCCAGCTTAATGGTGCCCCTTCCATCATGAGCTCAACCTTTTTCAAGGAAGATTTTCATCCTCTGGTCACGATGTGTACAATTGGCAAGAATGTGTATGAAGCGGGTGAGAAAGACTTGGTTAGAGTAGACCCTACTCTGCACTGGGTACACTACTGCAAGCTTTTGGCTCGCTTGCAAGCTATTGGATGCCATCTTTTTGTGACATAGATGACGAATCTCTGGCAACAGTTAAGGCATTTAGAGGAATCCTTTGAAGAAGTGACAAAGATTATTGATTCTTTGAGTGTCGAAGTGGTGCAATTGAAGGAAAAGGAAAAGATTATGATTTCGACCAAAGACCATGTTGCCTTACTAAAGAAAAAAGATGATAAGATCACAAATCTTACTGAAAGGCTAAGAGGTGTTGATGTTGCACATAGGCAAAGTGAACAGAGCCGAGAGTTCCTAAGCTGAGATCTTGACGCAGTCAAGGAAGGCTTCATGAAGTATAAGAAACAGGCTGAGGAGGATATCTACAATGAGCATGAAGCCGATTTTCTTCAAGCTTTATGTCAGGCATTCCATTTTTGCACCTTTCTTCAAGGCTTTAAATTCGATTCAAATTGGGACTTTTTTTGTGGGAATTTTAGGCACTTTGATGACGTGCTTGATGAATTAAGTCCAGATGAACATGCCCCCAATATGGTGCCTTGTCCTCCTCAAACCACCCATGTTGGAGAAACAGTGAATATTGAAGGTGATTCGAATGAGAATGCCGAAGAGGTCGACGATGGTGCTGGGGCAGCCTCTTAGCTTTACTTATTTTGAAAATCTTTCAGTTATGTAGGACGAGGTGATGGCCCTTTAAATTTTTTGTATGTGTGCCAATATATAATCTTTATAATAGACTATTCTAAGTAATGAAAAATCTACCTTTTCTATGGTTGGATTTATGTTTTGTGTTTGGATTTTAATTTTTTCTTCTTGCCTCAACTTCTCTTTTTATTTTTTTTAATGTTTTGTGTGAATGGGAATACTTTGTGTGAGCGTGAGTGTTATTTCGTTGAGATCCGATTCTGGGAACTTAAGCTGGGTAGTTTGATAAAATTTAAGTGGTAAGTGCTGCCTTGGCCGAACTCTTTTGTGAGTTAAGAGAACCCTTAGATAAAATTCGGGCACAGTGTTGCCTTAGCTAAACTCTTTTTATGTGTTGGGAGGGAATTTTAGATAAAGTTTGAATGTAGTGCTGCCTTAGTCGAACTTTTTTTACAAGTTGGGAGGGCACTTAGATACTGCAAAGATTAGTGTGATGTTGTTTCAACTTGTAGAAAGATTTGATAGGAAATGTAACAAATGCGGATGAGGTTAGAATTATCATCTCAATAATATTTGGACAAGCCTCATTAAAAACTTTTTTGGCCAAAACCCTCCTTAGGGATAAAAAACTAAACAAGGAAAAAAGTGTTTGTATTACATTAAGTTATAGTATTGTTTTAAGTGTGACGAGTTCTAGGTCCTTGGAATAAGCTTCCCTGATAATTCCTCAAGCTTGCAGGATCCAGTGCGATCTTGGTAAATTCAAAATGGGCCTTCCCAATTGGAAACTAGCTTTCCTTCTGTTCGGTTCTTTCTTGCTTCTCTTGTAGCTTTCCATGCCAAGTCTTTTTTTTTTTTAAATTTCTACACCTTAACTTTTGTGTTGAAACATATGACCATCCTTTTCTTGCATACTTTGGTGGAAATTGTTGCCTTGTCGCAGTCTCCATCTACGTAGTCTAAAATGGCCAACATTGCTTCTTGATTGGATTCTTGGTCGAAGTGTATTCTCCTGTATGAGGGTCCCCCTATTTCCACATGGATCATAGCATTTGTTCCAGCGGAATGGAGTTTCCTTTGTTATAGACTGAGGAGTGCACCTATAAGCCCGTAGGATTTCTAGTATCTGTTCGACCCATCCCCCTTTAGCTCTAGCCATTATCTCTTTTAGCTCCTTCAATATGACTTTGTTTACAGCTTCTGCTTGGTTGTTCGACTGTGGGTGTTCGATTGACGTCACTTTGTTTTTTATGTCTAAACTTCCAAGAAAGAATTAAACTTTTGGTCCTTGAACTGGAGATCGTTGTCCGTAACGATGGCATAAGGAATGTCAAATCTTGTGATGAAGGATCATGCTTTTTCGTGGGAACATAGATCATGCTTTTTGCAAAATCCCCTAGCTAGAGATTTGTTACAAAGGTGTGGAGAGTCACTTCTGGGAGCAAATCCTTTATACTCAAGGCTACTTTGCCAAAGCGATCTATAAAGGATGTGAGAGGCTCCCTTTTTTCTTGCTTAACGTTTGTTAGAGCTTGTGAAGTAAATCTAGGTGGTTAAGATATTGTGAACTGGTTGCCGAATCTAGTTGCCAACACTTGGAAGCTATCTACTGAGTAAGGTGGGAGCTGTATGAATCAGTTCAACACTGGACCTTGGAGGGGCATGGAGAAAATCTTGCATAGGTTTGTTTGATCTTTGGTGTATATCCCCACTTGGTCATGAAGGTCGCCAAATGAACATCAGGGTCCGTAGTCCTGTCATACTTTTCCAACAACACATGCTTCTAGCTTTTTGGGAGTGGAATCTCCATTATTTCTAGTGTAAAGAGGTGATGGGTATGACCGTTAGGGCACCTTTCATGGATGTGCCTAGTGATGGCACTGCCTAAAAGGGGGTGGCATGGATGGTTGGACTTGTGTGTCGCGAGGGCTTAGTCCGTCTCCAAGAGGGCATTACTAGTTCGGCTTTGGGAAGGTATACTCCTTGAGGAAGTCGTGGATTAGCTTGGGGGGTCAACTTCTGGAAGGTGTTGTTGATTCCCCTCTATGCGAGTCCTCATCCCCCTTCTCGAGGTTTGACTCGTCGCCCCTCCCTCCTCAGTTTTGGTTTCGGAGCTCGGCAATCTCATGCCTTAGTTCGGCCACTTCCTCCCTTAGTAACCTGAGGACCTCGACTATGTTGGTTTCTTCTACCACCTTTGGGTTCCCTGTCATTGTTCAGGTTCCTCCTCCTTCATTGGCTTGGTTATGAACACCTTCTCCATTACTTCTTGTAATCGCCATGGTCAGTTGGTAGCTGATGTTGAAGTGGGATCCAAAGTTTTACTTCGTGCCCCATGGTGGGCTCCAAAATGTACCTGTATCTTTGTAGTGGTCACAGATACCTTCAGATCTTTGAGGTTGTTGAATCTTCAATATTCTCTCCAAAGGGTGGAGTACCTACAAAACACACTTCGATGCTTAAGTTAGGTAGTGTTTGGCCCAGAGTAATGAACAATACTTTTTAGAAATATCTTATTTATTATCTCAATATTTGTTACCTATTTATAATGATGGATTGAGCTTTTACTTGATGGGCCTTGCCTAATCAGTCAGGAATTAGGTAATATGGCCTTGAACTCATGTTAAGTACGGTAATCAATATTAGGTTGGTTAACCTTTTGATTTATTGTTGTCGGTGCTTCTTGTTGTTACAAATTGGTCTTCGGTAGGGACCAAAGGATGAACGCTTCTGGTATAGACCGAAGGTTAAGTACTCCTGTTTAGGGTTGAATATTGAGGTCCTATACAGAAGGCAATGTTTCTTCATTACTAGAAATTTATTAACTAGAGAAAAAATAGAAACGATATATAAAAGACTTTAATAAATCTGTTATTTACTTATCACACAGAATCCAACATTAATTTCGTGAAAGAATAAAAAGAGATTGTCAAGTGACAAGGAAAAACATAAAATCGAGTCTCATTTAATGCCAACTCAGTCCCCTACATACCAAATTAGTCTATGAACATTCATGCTTCAACTTGAAGAGAAAAAGGGATTAGCACAAGAAAAGTATGTTATTCAGATATTTAATTAGTTTTTTCATTTTATAGAATTCAGATATTGAATTTGTTACAATATATTGTTGCACATTATAGAGTTACAGTTGTCCCTTTTGGTTGGTTCTCCTTCAACAAATTTACTATATATAGGTTGGTAATTTGTTGTTCACAATATTAGTTGTTGTGCAAAGAATAAAGAATGTCATCATTGTTACAAGTGTTAAAAAAAGATTTAACTGAATTGTAAGAAGTAAACTAAAAATATGAAATATTTTTATGAAAAATTGGACTGAATTCATCCAAAATGACTCATCTAGATTCTCTATCATTATTGTAACCTCTGTAATTATTATATGATATTGAGGCATTACTAGACTAACTTTGTTTAATTGTATATTATTTATAAAGTAAATTTTTATGAGTTGACGACAAGTTTATGTAAACTCTCAAGTTTAATAACCTTAACAATACAACGAGGGACAAGAAGTGTAATTGTGGGTAGGAAAGTGCAGCAAGGGAAAAGAGAAGTGAAGCTAAGGGAGCGGGGAAGTGCCATGTAGGTGGAGGGGGGAAAGGGAATCTAGAATGCATAATCCGGATGTTATTTTTTACAAATTCGAATTACCTGTTGCTAGCTCACTTCAAAGCATCTAGTCCGACTCATTTGCTTTCATAACTAATAAGTTGGAACTGATATTCCAGAGTGAGTCCAGAATAACTAATCAAAATTTGTAAAAAAAAAAAAATATCGAGATCCATTTCAAATTCATGAGAGTGCTTCCAAATAGAGTCAGAATTTGTAAAAAACATTTAGATTACTCATTCTGAATTCCCTCTCCCATTGCAACCCTTCCCCTCCCCCAACACACACACACACTTCCCCTTCTCCTTCCAACGCCTGCACTTTTCACCCCCTTCGTGCCACCACCTCTGCCACCACAACCTCCCTCCTCTCTAGAATGGGTAATTTGGATTTTATTTTTTACAAATCCAAATTATTTGTTGCAAACTCACTCCAAAACATCTAGTCTAGACTCATTGCTTTCATAACTAATGAGTTGGAATTGGTATTGCAGAATATATCCAGAATAACTAATCCAAATTTGTAAAAAGAAAAATCTAGATTATCCATTTCGAATTCATGAGAGTGCTTCCAAATAGAGTCAGAATTTGTAACAAAACATTTAGATTACTCACTATGAATTCCCTCTCCCATTGTAACCCTTCCCCTCCCTCAACACACACACACACTTCCCCCCTCTCTTTCCAACAACTGCACTTTTCATCCCCATAGTGCCACCACCTCTACCACCACAACCTCCCTCCTCTCTAGAATGGGTAATCGAGATGTTATTTTTTTACAAATCAAAATTACTTGTTGCAAACTCACTCCAAAACATCTAGTCTAGACTCATTGCTTTCATAACTAATGACTTGGAATTGATATTGCAGAGTGATGCATCCCTCCCCAAGGCAAGTTTGAAGAATCCTTAATGAAGAGAATGCTACCAAGATTCTTGCTCATAGAGGTTCCAACGTTGAAGAAATAGAGGTGGAAGACTAGAAAATGAAGGAGAAGTAGGCACCACTCTTGTTAAAGGAGATAAGCCAAAGGATGAAACTAGCCACAAGGGAAGGAACCCTTGATAATAGCATGAAGAACTTTCACTAAGGAGAGAACATGAACACTCTCAAGAATAAAAGAGCTATCAATTTAGAGAAGTATAATTTTCATCCAAAATGAGCGTTAAAATCTACATGAAGGAGAGAATGCTCTATTTATAGAGCAAAGCATGAACCATGGGCTTAGGAACCTCAAGTTGAACGTCCAACATGCTTAATTAAGGGTTAGTTGGCTTAATTTAGTGTAAATTTAACATGTGCTCAATTAACACTAATTTAATCCAACTAAAGATCTAAACATGACCCTAAAAAAATGGATCTATGTTCCCTCTAGTTTGAATTTGAATTTTGGAGGGAAATGACATGGCACTTCCAAAATTTAAATTTAAATAAGAAGCAACAAGAATCAGCCATGTAGGAGAGAGAAAGCACATGTGGAGTGAAACAAAGGGACAAAGGGGACCACGTGTCTCATACATGTTTCATGTGTTGGTTAGAAGGGTGTGAAGAGGAATTAGGGGTGTGGAAATTAATAACCACACATCCAAATCCTCTTGGACCAGCCCAAACTAATTAACACACTCCACAAGGAGACTAATTATACCTCCTAAAGAAAATAGAACCTATAGGCCAAAATACAAGGCCGAAAATTAAACTAGCTACACCCCTAAAATCCTAATGACTTAAGGGTGCTTATACAAGTCTAAAAATGGTCAAATTAATATAATTAAATGGAACATTTCCTAAAATAAGCTCCTTGAAGCTTCATCCAAGTCATGCTCCTTTCTTATTGGTCCTAGCTCAAGCCCATGCTAGGCGTGCATGCATCATATCCTCTCCCTTGAGGAAGATTTGACCTCAAATCATGTGGTCTTTTTTCCTTTTTTTCCAATCCTGCAAAAGCACCCGCATAGGAATGAGTATATGATTATGTACACAAATGTTAAGGGTAGGAGGTCTATAGGGAGACCTTATAGGGGTGGTGGGGGTATGCACTAAGGTTTAAAAAATGTTTGTTGTGCCTATGCCCTTACACAACAGTTCCCCAAGTGACTCCAAGTTTACTAAAGGCTAATCTCATCCGAGGAGGAAATGAGACAAGCTTAGGTTCCTTGGAGCACTCATCCAAGAAAGCCAAGTAGGCTTTATCTTATTGTTCAGCCCACAAGATGATGATAGGCATAGGGGTGGACCTTTGTTTCAAGGTCTCTTTGAGTGGGCCTTGAGATTGACTATTGATAGAAAATATTCGTAGGTCAATCTCTTGACCAAACTTGGCCATATCCACAAGTGGGCCTTGAGGTTGTGTTTCATTGTACTCAAAAGTTATGGGCATAACCTCATTTCCTACTTGCAGGATGGGAAGGTTGTTTTCAATTAGATTTTCCTTGGATGGTAAGGATAAATCTCCTTGAAGAACAACTTCCTTTTCTTTCAAGTGTTAAACTTGAGATTCTTGTTTAAGTTTTATGAATAAATGTTCAAGTTCAACACTTGGTAAATTTTCTTCTTTATGTGCAACTAGAGGTTGTGGAAAGATGTGTTCAAATGATTGAGACACAACCTCCACTTGCACTTGTCCTAAGAGAGAAGTTTCTTTAATAAGATCCTCCTTAGGACTTAAGGAGTAATCTTCTTGAAGACCTTCTTCTCTCTCACTTTTGACCAAGTTTTGAACTTGAAGATTTGATTTGAACCTTAAGGATGTAGGCTCAAGTTCAAAACTTGGTGAAGTGTCAAGTAGGACTTCACATTCACCTTTCTCCATCAAGACCTTTTCCAAGCATTAGACTTCACAATTTTGTTTCTCAAAAGGTAAAGATATAAGTCCAACACTTGTTAAAGTGTTTGATGAAGAATCATATTCAAGGTGAATTTGAGATTGTGAGTCAATATGCTCAAAAGATTTTTGCACAATCTCAAATTCCACTTGTGTTTTAATGGATTGGTTAGAAGATTGACCTAAGCTAGAGTTCAAAACTAGATCTTGGCTAGGCTCACTCTTCTCACCAATCTCTTTTTCTAATTTTATATTTTTAGAATTTTCAAGGGTGTGTGTGTGTTCTCTATCTCCTTTTTTCTCTTCTCTCCTTTTCTTCTCTCTTTCCCTCTTGAGTTTTCTTTCTCTTTCTTTTTCCTCTTTTTCTCTTTTTATTTCTCTTTCCAATTTTATCAAACTCTTTTCTAAACGCTCCCAACTTTCTCCTTTTTCCTTTCTCCATTTTTTCTCTTTTTCTTCCCATATCTTATCTCTTTCCCGCTTTTCTCTTTCCCATTTTTCTTCTCTCTCTTTTCTCTCTTTTTCATAATTTTCTCTCCTCTCTTTTCCTCTCTTTCTCTTCTTTCTTTTTCCTCTCTTTCTTTTCTTTCTATTCTTTCTTTCCTATATCTCTGTTTTATTTTTCTTTCTCTTTCTCTACACTCTTTTCTTTCTTTTTCTATTCTCTCATAAGGGTAGGAAAAAGGAGTGTAAAATAAGGGAGAACTTGGGTCATGGTAAGCACTAGGAGGAAGTTTGTACCAAGAATAGAACTCACTCATCTCACCCTTTTCCTTTTTTTTTTGTTTCTCAACTAAAAGATGTATGAGCCTTTGGAACTCAAACACCACCTAGAAAACGCAAGAGCATATAACACTAACCTACACGAATTCCTACAAGTGTAAGAGCCTTTGGAACTCCATACATTCCTCTAAAAAACGCATGAAAAAAGCTAAGGTAAACTAAGGCAAAACCTAAAAAAGGAAAGGGATCTAACGTGCTCCTAAAGGTGTGGAAGGTGGTGTACCACTTCCTCCTTCACACCTTAATTAGCGAGAGACTAAGCTAAATACTTAAGAATAATGGCCTTTTACAAATCAAGGAAAATAAAATACAATTAAGAATTATCAATTAAGTAATAAAACTAAAAACAATTCTTCAAGTGTCTCCCAAGCAATCTCTCCCAAGGTGTTTCACTCTTTGTCCATGCTTTTCCTTTTGTTCAAGTCCTTTTAGCTATTTCAACTCTTCCTTAAGAGGCTACTATTGTGGAAGGCTTCCTTACTCAAGGCTTACCTACACAAAAGCGGCACCAAACCAAGGCAAGAACCAAAAAGAAGGACAAGCAAAAGTAAAACAAGAAAAGTATAATTTGAATGGTAAACTATCCAAATGGAAAGATTGATGAAGACATGACTCAAAGAATTCAAAGAAGACAAACTAAAAATAAAGGTAGAAGGAAGGCTAAGCACACAAAGGAAATCCTAGAAAAGTTCTAGATAAGGATAAGGACTACAAATGCAAAAATGACACAAATAATTTTCAAAAATTGCACCAATACAAATATGAATGGTTGAATGTTTTAGGTAATGTTTCCAAGCAATTACAACAATATTCAGTCCTCTTTTGCAATTAAAAGAATTTTCTATTAGGCACACCAATTTTTTTTTTCTATGTATTTTTTTTTACTTCTTTGTTTTAGCACTTTTTTATTTTTGTTCTTTCTTTTCAAATTATCTTTTGACTTATTTTTTTTTAATTTCTTTTAGTTGCACCTAATTTTTTTTTTCAAATTTGGTTTGCAAATTTAATGAGGAATAAAGAGGTACTAATCGCTTGAAAATTTTCAGCTACCAAGGCCACACAATTTCCAAACCAAAGATGCAATCTAAGAAAATTTTGGTAACTCAAAGTGCACTAAAATGTGAAGTGTTTTAAGGTATAGTTAAGAGTGCTTGATTAGTGTGTGAACTAACTTGTTTTGACACAAGTTTTAGTCAATAACTCACAACCAAAAGAAGCTCCTTATACCACAAAAATCTCACTTCAAACAAGCACACCAAAAGTTACTACAAAACAATCTAAGACACTAAAAGTTAAAGAAGAAATTGAGCTATAATTTTTTTTGAGAATTTTTTTTAAAGAGAATATGCTTGAACTAAAAGCATAGGAGACTCCTTAAGAGACTTAAACAAGAGATATCAAACTCTCTTAGAAGCTCAATTCCAAGAAGTAACCTCACTCTTTTTTTTCAAGACTCAAAACAACACAAAAAATTTAGTAAAACCTAAAGAATTTAATGTGACAAATTAAGGACTAAACATGACATTCTAATGGCATAACAAGAAGATTAAAAACTGAAAAATAAAGCACCTAAAACAGAACCAAAACAGAGCACAAAAACTGCACCTAGTCTTGATGCAAAGCTAGCCAAGGAGATTACCACAGCACTGTGGGTTTTTCCACAGCTGTGTGGATTTATTCCACAACTCCTCTTAGGCTCCAAGCTTAGGCAATCAAGGACTAAAACAAGCACAAATTGGACTGCACAAAACGCTTAAAACAAAACTGGAAATAGAGAATTAAAACTGCACAAAAAGCACCACATAAAAAGCTAGTTTCAATCCAAAACACTAACCACACATGTGTGGTTCCATCCAAAAAATTATGAAATCACTATTTAGTGTTTCTTAGGATTGATCCAAGCATGAACAACACAAGAGACAGCAAGAATATGCAGCGGAAAAAATCATATCTGAAACAAAATTATGATTCAATGAAAGAACACAAAAATTGAATCAAAATTTTTAGAAGATATAGCACAAAACTTGTGCCTAGAATTTTTTTGAAATTTTAGAAGCAAAAATTGAAAACACAACTTCAAGACAATACACATCAAGACAAGTAAAGGGAAATTAACAAACAACACGAATGGATTGAAATTAAAATAGAATTGGAGTAGAAGAGAAGATGACAATGCACAAAATGAACAGAAAATTTAAAGCAAGATAGGATAGAACAAGAACCTCTATCAGAGCCTAAGCTCTGATACCACTTGATGCATCCCTTCCCAAGGCAAGTTTGAAAAATCCTTAATGAAGAGAATGCTCCCAAGATCCTTGCTCATAGAGGTTCCAAGGTTGAAGAAATGGAGGTGGAAGACTAGAAAATGGAGGAGAAGTAGGCGCCAGTCTTATTGAAGGAGATAAGCCAAAGGATGAAGCTAGCCACAAGGGAAGGAACCCTTGATAATAGCATGAAGAACTCTCACTAAGGAGAGAACATGAACACTCTCAAGAACAAAAGAGCTCTCAATTTAGAGAAGTATAATTTTCATTCAAAATGAGCGTTAAAATCTACATGAAGGAGGGAATGCTCTATTTATAGAGCAAAGCATGAACCATGGGATTAGGAACCTCAAGTTGAACATCTAACATGCTTAATTAAGGGTTAGTTGGCTTAATTTAGTGTTAATTTAGCATGTGCTCAATTAACACTAATTTAATCCAACTAAAGATCCAAACATGACCCTAAAAAAATGGATCTATATTCCCTCTAGTTTGAATTTGAATTTTGGAGGGAAATGACATGGCACTTCCAAAATTTAAATTCAAATAAGAAGCAACAAGAATCGGCCATGTAGGAGAGAGAAAGCACATGTGAAGTGAAACAAGGGGACAAAGGGGCCCACGTGTCTCGTACATGTTTCATGTGTCGGTTAGAAGGGTGTGAAGAGGAATTAGGGGTGTGGAAATTAATAACCACACATCCAAATCCTCTTGGACCAGCCCAAACTAATTAACACACTCCACAAGGAGACTAATTACACCTCCTAAAGAAAATAGAACCTATAGGCCAAAATACAAGGTCGAAAATTAAACTAGCTACACCCCTAAAATCCTAATGACTTAAGGGTGCTTATACAAGTCTAAAAATGGTCAAATTAATACAATTAAATAGAATATTTCCTAAAATAAGTTCCTTAAAACTTCATCCAAGTCATGTTTTTTTTCTTATTGGTCCTAGCTCAAGCCCATGCTAGGCGTGCATGCATCACAGAGTAAGTCCGGAATAACTAATCCAAATTTGTAAGAAAAAACCTAGATTATCCAAATTCATGAAAGTGCTTCTCGAATAGAATCAGAATTTGTATAAAAACAATTAGATTACTCATTCTAAATTATGCCCCGCCCTCCCCCCCACAGAGACACACACTTCCCCCTTCTCCTTCCAACGCTTGCATTTTTCGTCCCCCTCGTGCCATCACCTTTGCCACCACAACCTCCCTCCTCTCTACCCCACTTAGCCAAATGAATCCAAATTGTTCATTCCGAATTCATGGAGTTATACAAATTAACCATTTGGGAAGGCCAGTGAAAGGTATTGTCGGACTTAATATATTTGGTAGGTGCAAGAAGAAATTTATGGGGTACAAGAAGGAAAAGAGGCCTGTAAATTACGCCCATTAAATACCAGCACATGGATTTGGATATAGAAATAGCCAATAAGAACATAGTGTACCATAATTCAACTATAACTATAACGTAGGAGAGACAAAGATTTGGGTGGAGTGTGAGAGTGTGCTTTACTGAGAAAAGGGGTAGGTAAGCTAAGGCAAAAGATAATAGCCATGGCTTCATCCTTAATGTTACCAGCTGCTTCAATGCTTAGGCCATGTATCACTTCCTCACCATCTTCATGTAACTCACGAAGACTTGCTCTCTTTCACCTTGTAACTGCTGGTGGTATTGGTAATCTATGTACCTTTCTCTATTTTACTTACAAGGCCCTCACAGCATTAGTTGTAAGTTGTAACTTGGTTCTCTGCTGCATCTTTGGTTATTCAGCTCTCCCACAATTTCAGTTATTTGGTACAAAGGGATTGGAGTACTTGAGAGTAGGAGAAGCTAATGCTGCAGAAAATCTAGTCCAATCAGAGAAAAAAATGTTTGATTGGGTCAAAAATGATAACAGAAGGTTTCTCCATGTTGTGTACCGTGTTGGAGACTTGGAGAAGACTATAAAGTATGCTGTACTTGAATTTTGGAAACGATACTTTAATGTGAATGTGTGTCAAATTTGATTCAGTGATGTAATTTGATTACATTGTTGGGGTGCAGGTTCTACACCGAATGCCTTGGCATGAAGCTATTGAGAAAACGTGATATACCTGAAGACAGATATTCTAACGCCTTTCTTGGATATGGACCTGAAGAGTCCAATTTTACTGTTGAACTTACTTACAGTGGGTTCAGATTTGACTGGCACTCTTTTCTGTTTCATCATTATGTACATGTTTTCAACTTACTACAAAATTACTTCTCATTATGCTTGCTATTTCATGGAGATCGTAGATTATGGAGTGGATAATTGCGACATTGGAACTGGCTTTGGTCATTTTGGTGTGGCAGTTGAAGATGTAAGCTATTTTTGAAAGGATAACAATGCATTGTTCTGTATAACTCCACATATGCAATGCAAAGCACAGAAATGTTTTTATTTCCATTACAAAGACACTTATATCATGGGACTGTTATTTTCAATTTTCAAATTCCATATAGTTAATGATTTTTAGTTGCACTTGTTGGCTGATTGCCGAGCATTTATCTTCTATTACCAAGCCTACGTGTTAATAGGCTGGGTGAAATGAGGTTAATAGGCTGGATGAAACAAGGTTCAGACAAATTCAAGATCAAATTCAATTATAAAACATTAGGGTTGAGTTTTCGTTTTTTTTATTAAACTCAAACTCAAACCCAACCCAAATCGAGTTGGATTGAGTTAGGTTAATTGAGTCATAATTTTAAATTTTTTTTTAAAAAAAATATATATTTTTAGGATATTTCTTTTAAAAAAATAGGATATATCATTATTGTAAAATAAAAATAATTAATAAATTATAATTATAAATTACATGTAAAACTAAAATAATTATAATTATTTTAATATTTATTAGATTTTCTAAATTATAATTATAATTATTAGATTTTCTAGATTAAAATATTTTTATAACCCTTATTGCCATGACCAATAAACTAAAACTTTAAAAGCTTTAGTGAGTCACAGTATAAAAGTTTTGGGAATTATAAATTAATTCATTAAAGATATTTTTTAATTAAAATAATAAATAATAATATAATATTATTATTGGGTTCAGTATCGGGTTTAACTTATCAAACCTGTTACTTAATCCGTAGTGGATTAGGTTGTGATAGATTTTACCCTATCAAAAAACTCAATCCAATTTGATTGGATTACATTAGATCATCAAGTCACTCAACCCAATAAACATCCTCAAAGTGTCTAGTTAAAGTATGTTATTAAAATGCTTTTTGTTACTGTCACTGAGAATGCAACAACTAAACATGTTTTGAGTAATAGTTTAAAAGGTACTTTTGGGTGTTAAAACTTAAAAGTACTTTTGAAGAAGGATACTCTTTCTATCTTTTAGCCGAAAAGAACTTTTAAAAGGAGCTAACTGTAATCCAAACATGTTATAAATGGCCGTTAAGAGTCACTTTTAGCACAAAATCTCCATTTCATGGTGCTAAGTGTTAATGTATGCTGTATGATTTTTCTGAGACAATGAAGATTATTATGATTTTATACTGCAACTTCGTAGATTTACAAGAGAGTGGATCTAATAAAGGCAAAAGGAGGAAAGGTTACAAGGGAACCAGCGCCTGTTAAAGATGGTAGTACAGTAATTGCATTCATTGAAGATCCTGATGGTTATAACTTTGAACTTTTGGACAGAAGACCTACTTCTGAACCCCTATGCCAAGTGATGCTTCGAGTAGGTGATCTTGATCGTGCCATAGCCTTCTATAAAAAAGTGAGTGGTTTTTTTTAATGATCTTATTGTGAAGGTTCTTTCGTCACTACTCACTAGTAACTTGATGTTTTTCCCTGTCTTTGTTTGATTTCTAAGGCTGTTGGAATGAAACTTCTCCGCAAGAGGGACAACCCTGAGCAAAAGGTAACTTGTAAAATTCTACTTGTGGCTATTTATATATGCATGGCTGTTTATGTTCCTAACCTAACTGCTTTGATTTGTTTATAATGTCTACACAAGAAAGCTTAGAGTGTGATGTGATAATTATATAGTTGTGCACTCCGTCTGATAAACTTGCCTAAATTATAAACATGAAGATAGGCCTGTCCCTGTTGAAAACTATTTACTATTTGGGAAGGGTAGGTATTGTTTATAATGTCTACACAAGAAAGCTTAGAGTGTGATGTGATAATTATATAGTTGTGCACTCCGTCTGATAAACTTGCCAAAATTATGAACATGAAGATAGGCCTGTCCCTGTTGAAAACTATTTACTATTTGGGAAGGGTGGGTATTGTTGGAAATATTTTGTAAAATAAAATTTTGAAATATTAGAACTTGCAGAATAGAGATTAAAATTAGAGGAAAATATCTATAAAAAATCATGAAATGAGAATCTCTATGTATAGACTGACAATTAAATTTCATAATCTTATTTAAAATTCAGGATTTAAATGAGGCAAAATCTTATAATTCTAACAGGTATTAATGATTTCCTTTCAAAATTTCAAATGAATCTAGTAAGTTTTAGAAATTTAGTACCTATTTTGAGTATTCTATGCTAATTCTTTTTTCTGTGTTTTTTAATTGCTTTCCGTGTTAATTCTCTGCTGTGCTTTCTTTTCCATGTCTATCTACAGCTGTTTATCAATGATTGTAATTGTTTTCCAGTACACAGTAGCCTTTATGGGCTATGGTCCTGAAGATAAGAATACGGTTCTAGAACTAACATATAACTACGGCGTCACTAATTATGACAAAGGAAATGGTTATGTTCAGGTAGATTCTATTCTTTTCTATGATCAAAAGGGAAATTTTATGATTTTTGTATGCCATCAATGACCGTTTGCTTCATGTCATTGTAAAAATGCAATTCATTTTGTGTTTGAACAGATTGCAATAGGCACAGATGACGTCTATAAGACTGCAGAAGCTATCAAATTATGTGGAGGGAAGATTATCCGTGAACCTGGACCCTTGCCAGGTATCAACACCAAGATCGTAGCATGCTTGGACCCTGATGGTTGGAAATTGGTACAACCTTTTAATCTTTTTGCTTGTATATGTTCTATCATATGCATTAAGAATTTTTAAAATTGTCTTACAGCTACTGATGAAATCATAATCATTTAGTTGATGAAATCATGGGTGGAATAATTTTTTTTTTCATATAGGCAAATGTTAGTGATATGCAAATTTTGTTAGAACTTGTGACCACTTTTTTTTCTTTTCAGTTTATCATTAGATCAATTTTATAACTGGGTGAAATGCGTAATCCATAATGACATAGTATAATTGTGAGAGAAATGTCACTTGGATAAATTAATAATTTTTGTACATCACCAAACTGTAAAAGACAGGGAAATCTAGAGTTTGATTTGTGTTTGCGTTTCAAAATTCATATGTTCTAATATTGTTACCATTTTTTCCGTACAAATGGAAGCCTTTCTATTATGTTCAAGTTCAGTGCCAAATCTCTGTTGTTATATAACTTGGCTTGTTATTTTCTTCATGCAGGCATTTGTTGATAATGTTGATTTTCTAAAGGAATTAGAGTGATAATAGCATGGTTCTAGATGACATACATCTCCACTGAAATCACGGTAGTCTCTATTCTTTTCAATGACATCGTACAGCAGTACTGTCAACTCTACACCTTTATAAAGTAACCCCTCCAATCACTGAGAGGGAAAGGGAAAGGGAAAGAAAGAAAAGAAGGCATATATACAGCAATCCCGATGTCAATCCTATTTTTTTTTTTTTTATAACGTTACTTTGACACGGCAATTCAACATATACTGGACCCCCTCAAGCCAGAACTGTTTGTCTCCTTTACTTCCACATTCAAATTCAATCATCCTGTCTGTTGTTTTTATTCCAAAATATGCTTTCTTTTCATTGATGTCTTCCTTCTCCCGTCCGGGCCAAGCTGGGATATCATTGCAAACTCCAGTGACTATATCTGCCATATTAGGCAATACCATAACATTGTTGACAGAGAGTGGCAATAACATAAGTAGCTGTGTATGAAACTTTGCTTACATTTCTTCTTTTTCGTGAATGTTCCTGCGATATGCTTGCTTTTCATTTTGACTACAACCTGTGTCATTTTGTATTAGCCAAAATAACTATTTAATGGAGATAGTGGCGACCAATAATTGTGATTCTCTCTGTTTTATGAAGTGAATTTCAGAGTTAATAGTTGAGACTCTGTCAATGTATATGAAAGTGGTTTTACGTAAATTACATTATTGTCCTGATTCTAAGCCTGATTTCGCACAAGGCTCCCACCATTGGGAGAATCTAGGGAGGACCAGATACATCAGCCTTATCACTTGAGTTGAGAGGCTATATGGGAAGCCATCTTTACAAAAAATATTCCATCATAATACTAAGAAACTTACATATAAAAGGCAGTGTGACCATTTTAGATATATCTCTGCCCTTACTTGGATTTAGAAATTTTTAGAGAGTCAGTCACAGAAAAATATTGACCGATTGAAGTGTTGCATTTTATTAATACTACACTCAAAATAACCTTAGACTTGGAAAAAAAATGTATAATTGATTGATATGATGAGATTATAGTAAGATGGTCATGCTTAGTTTCTATATATTCTAATTATAATTTTAAAGCTGTTATTTGCATTAATTTTTATACATTGACTATGTATCCAATAACTTTTTTTTTTTCCAAAATTAGTAAAATTTTCTGATCAGCTATGACCTTGTATCTAACTTAAATTAATGGAACCCATGTCTATGATTTGTTAATGGATATATGAAATGTCTACTAACAATTACCTGGAAATTTGAATTTATATTGAAAGAGACTTGCTTCCAGTGAAGAGCTCCTGTTATTAACAGTTAAAATAGCATGGTTACTGACATCAAGAAAGAAAAATTTGTTGTAAACATTTGGCACTCTTCTTTTTATTCTTTTCAATTTCAATCTAGCCGTTATCACAAACATGTTAGTAAGCATACCTTTTCTTGTACGTTTGAGAAGTTCTCCTCCTCTGAAAACATAGTCCAGTGCTGTCAAGATGTTTGCTTCTGTACTTTCATCATACTTTTCCTCAACTAGAGGAATTGCAGTAGCTCCAGGCCCCTTTTGCAGCCTTGCCTTTAGAGTAGCAGCTCCTCGCAAGGCTGCCAACCAAGCAAGATGTTAATTTATTGATCAAGATGACTTGGTAAAAAATGAAGATTGAGCAATCCACCTGAAGATTAAAAGTGGTTTGGTGTATACATCATTGCATCTTATACCAATCCTACTTATCACTACAAAGTTCACTGTTTCAAAACATAATTCAGTTCAGTTTGGTCTGAAATAGAGAAATAAACATTAAATTCTGATACCTGTGGCTGCTCCGGCTGTTAAAGTCATTATGTCTCCATTGGTTTTTGCATTAATGGCAGAGTTGACTACTGTTAAGATTTGGTCATGTTCAGCTCCCATATCTTCTGCAATCTCAATGCAGTGAGAGGCTACTAAAGCTGCTGCAGATGCAATTGCAGCAGAAGACAGGGGAGGGTTCTTTTGGTTGGCATAAGGCATTTCAGGCGACACTGTTGAAGCTGCAACTGCTGCAATAGCAGCAGCAACACCAGCCACAGATACTGAAGCGTGCAAATGAGCATTATGGGTCCTAATTTCCTGTTTTTTCCTCTCTTTTTGATCTTTCAACCACCTACCCGTTGTCCTGCCTCGTAGCAAGCTCCTGTAAAGCTGATGAGCAATAATATACACCAATAATAAAATAAATGAAAGTATGAAACAAATACTAATAACAGATTGGGTTGGTATTTGAGTATAATTGATAAGAATAATCACGAGGTTGATTGCGAGATACCCCATTTCTGAGCAAGTTTTGACTGGAAAGGAATTCTGGATTGAGTGCTTGTTGAAGTAAAATTAAATCCTGTAGATAAGAGATTACTATATTATTAATTTATATACAGTGAAGATTCACTCGCTGTACAAAACAAGGTTTGGTTGTTGTGGCCTGTTAGTCTTTCTAATAGATGGTTCATAGCTATTGGCAAGAGGAATTTAAACCAACTTTATGATTGACTTGTCTGAATTTCCCGAAGGCTAGTAGATGTCTACATGATTTTAATGTGAAATCTGAAAAGTGAAGTTCATTTAGGCCACTACAAAAAGCAGTTAGTCATGAAAACGTGTTAACGCCAAATGGCTTCAAATACTTCTTTGAATCTAAAAAATGGGACAAATTGCTTTTTGTGCATTATAATCACGTTTAACGCTATATATTCTAACATAAATCTTTGAAGTACCTTCTTTATATTACTATCGTTTGGCGAAAATGGAGGGTAACATCCATTAGATAACTGCAAAAAAATCTTGCATCAGAAGTTCAGAACAAATACTAACTTATAAAGGCAACAGACACACAGCAAATACTAGATGCTTCTTTATATTGAAGAATCCCAGGACCGGAACAGAAGGGATCTTGATTATGGAAAAATTATTTCTTCTGAAACTCCCGTTTTGGACGGCTTATAATCTCTCCTTTTTCCTTTTCTTTCCCTCTGCGGGCGTGTGTGTGTGTGGCATAGAAATAGAATAATATATTATAAAAGAACTAACATAGCTTTTGCATGATTGCCAGTTTGCATGCTGCATTTCCAACCAAAGAAGAAAGTAGCTAAAAGAAGTGCTAATAGCCTAATTTAAACAACTTTCTTAAATAAAACACAGTTAATGTTCTTACATCCTTCGAAGTAGCGAAACTCTTGGTATCAAATTGGTGGCTAGAAGGGCATGAAAGTGGCATCTCTATACCAGTTGAGATCGTAATATTGGTGCTGTGCAGTGCTTTGGTGAGTTCCATGGCTGAAAGACTCCATGATCTAGCAAGGAACTCCATAGATTCGGTAGGAGTATCAGGAGGGGGACAGGATGATGCGGGCCAATCCGCAGGAGTATTCTCATCTATGTTCTCCAGCTGATGAACTGAGCATTTAGAGTTAGAGGTGCTCGGGTTCACTGAAATTGAAAAGGAGTTAGGCGCTTTCATCAGAATGAAGCTTAATGATAAGAATCACAAGAAGAAATGAAGCATGAAGTCTTTTTGGTTGTTGTTTCAAATTTCTATATACTCATAATAACTTTTAGAGCCTGAAGAAGAAAATTCAGTAGTTGTCCAGGAATGAAAAGAAGTTTCTTCATTATTCCAACCAATGAATGCTACCACTCACTTGTAAATATTAACGAGGTCTCAATCACTCAAGAATCAGGAGACACAGGAGTTGAAAAATATCATGGCATGAGTGAGAATTCAAGAAGCAAGGGCAAGATGCTGAGGGGACTGATGAGTAACAGTAAGATATTTAACAAGAAAATGTGACGTTATTTCTAAATGTTTTTTATTAAGGAAAATGAAAACAATTTTAAAGATTCTTAGTGCTGAACAAAAGTACCCGATTTAAAGGCCACTCATTCTTGTCTCCAACTTAGGCTGTTGCTTTTGGCTTCCATCTCAGTGGTTCATGCATAGAGTTAAGGACCTGTTTTTATGGCAGCGAAGTTCATCATTACTAGGATTCTCCTTTGTCACCACTATCACTTTCTAAAGTAGACTTGGGGACCCATATCTACACTGTTTCTTTACTTTGATAATTTGATAAACGTCAGTTTAGCGTTGCAAATTGACCCTGGTACAAGTTTTATCTATATAGGTCTGCTACTTTCACTATTTCCCTTGACATGGAGATAATGATATTCTTTTGGTTACAGTGTTCCCGCTTGGCTCTTTTGTCTTTGTTAATTAAAACAAATGACAAAGGGTGCTTTTCTTTCCTTTACTGCATCTTTTCTTTAATTATGTTGCTGATTACTAAGATATGTACAGTTGTTAGATTACTACGATTTGTCATTCTTACTTATCAGTCAGTTGGTGATCCTTCGGGGGACCATCACCAGATAAACAAGTGTAAAGTACGCATATTGGGCCACCAGCACTAATTATGAGGCATCAAAGTTAAGTCCCTCATTCCTTGATTTAAGTCTAATTACTTCTTATCATTTTCTCAAAATTGAAAGAAACTGCAATGCAGGGTCCCAAAATAGTTGAAATTTACAATTTTTGCTTGTTTAACTTCTAACTGTAACTACCACGGGAAGGTTTATTTAAAGTTATAATATTAACCCAAGTCCAAAGATGAATAGGCTAAGCTTTACTCCAACAACAATTCAACAAGAACAAAACTGGATCCGTTAATATCAAATAACTATAAATTGGATAACTTGTGAACAATTCCGTTGTTGGAATTAGGGTACAATGTGATTATATCCGTATGCTGACAAAAACTAACTGTACAAAGGAAAAGACAAACAAATTTGTATAATGAATGTTGAGAAAAGAAGAAAATGGTGAATAGAAAAAAAAGAATAGCGGTACAATAAGAATGATTGTGGCTTCCCCCCACTCCTACATGTTTGATTCAACATAATTAGAAAAAAAATACAACCCCGCCTAACTCTCACTTTTAAGGCCCACCAACCAATTATCCTGAGTCTCGTGTGCACATCCACTAGCTTATCTCATTCTTCGAAATCGTTCATACTCCCTTACTTTCCCCTCTTTCCAACTCTTAAAAATGAGGGCATCCCTCTCACTCAGCAACAATATATCCACCAATTCATTTGGAAATAGTATTATGTGCAGGAAGTTACTCATGTCACTAAATCTTGTTAGTCATTACAGTCTAACCCAATGTTTCTCTGGTGGAGAGACACGAGCGCATGACATTTGCAACAGTGAAAAAATGCTCTAAGTGACACCTTCAAAATCCTGTCTTAGAAACAAAACAAGTCAATGGCTCAGCCAAATATTCTACAATTATAATATAAAATGTTGTGATAGTCAAAATACAACAATCAGGAACTAAGGAAAGCCGAGGGCCTGATTATGGTAGCATAGATTTAAACTTCATATTCTAGATACAAGATTTTCTTACCAACTATTTGGCTGAAGAAATTCGGCGTAGTGAAGGAATCCAGCTGCTTGAAACACGGGAGTTACTCCCAAATACACGACCGAGATTTGAGGTTCCTGACGACCTTTCTGGTTTTGAAACATTTTCTGTAGAGGATTTGGGCATGGCAAAGGAAGGAGATGAACTATTGTTCACACCCTGTAAAAATTTGTCTCGATCAAATGAGTTTCTTCAGCCAAACAAAATTCAAATTGAAGATCAGTATAATTTAACTAACTACTCTAACTGCAAGGCTGCCACATGTTAGAAAATCATAGAGGGTAAACCTTTTATCTTAAAAAGAGGGAATTGGGGAAAGGAAGCCAGTGACAGGAATTTCATTGAGGTCACCTACACTTTTGTTAGTCTGAATGACATCCAGATTCCGAACATTAGATGGCTTAGCCTGCACACATGCACTTGGACGTTCAAGATTGGCTAACATTTTTGTCACAGTAACATGACCTGAATCATTGACTCCTGAAAAGGGAATGTAAAGCGAAGGCATGAGAATGTGATCTATAGAGAACATTACTTCACTGTACGGCAAACTTGTAAACCAATATTAGTTCAACACTTACTGCTAGCGAAAATTCCTTATTACAACCACAATAATAATAGCAAAATTTAATTGGGAAATATCTATCTATAGAGTATGTTGGCATTTCAGAAGCTACCATCTCTTGCTTTCCGAGACAACAAAAACATGACTCACTTAAAGTATAAGCACCAATTATTTATTTTTCTTTAAATTTTTCTTGCGTTAAAATGACACTTTAAACTTCAATTCAATCTACAAGAAAATACAAATCTTAGCATGAAGACTGCTTTTCTTGGGGAACAGTTCTCTATAATAAAACATAATTCCCTCAACTATTTAACACAAGATTGAAATTACCTCCGTGCTTTCCCACAAGTACTGGTTCTAGACTGATGGGCACTGCAGCTGAAGGCTGCAAATTGTCACAACATTCAAAGTAAGAGAATAAAATCAGAAATTTTTAATATGTAAGTCATCAGAAAACCCGTATAACTTAATACAATCCAATAAATGCAAGCTAGACCGTATGTATGTGTGTCACATGGGAAACTCTTCTTATTGTGAGAAACGAGAATGAGAATTGTGAAAACAGACCATTAAATCATATTTGAATGGTCAAGATTAAAAGAAAATGCACATGATTTTATAATAAATCATGTGACACAAACTTTTAATCTTGATCATCTATGTATGGTTGTATGATTCAGATCTGTAGTTCTCCTTTCTCACAAAGAAGAGTTATCACTTGATATGCCTTATAGAAGTCAAAAGTAATTGGTTGTAGAGTCACATGAGATGAAGGGGGAGGTTAGAACAGTTCTAATGAAAACTTTCAAGCCCAAAGGGGTTGGGGGAAAATTATTACACAATCTGGAACTACCACACCACCATGGTCCCAGTCAATCTCAACATGACAGTATGACACAGTTGAATTTTTCAGTTTACAGAAAAGAGTTAATAAAATTTGATTATGTGTCATGAAGATTACCAGTAGCATGGTGGTTCGGGCGTAAGTAATAATAATTTCTCCAAGACGGGATACATTACAACAAGAATTTTTTTCAAAATCTATTAAAATAGTCAAAGAAAGTACTAACAGATGATTCAATTTGTTTCTTTGTCTGCTGTGAGTGCTGATATTTTAGGATGGTCCAGTCATATATATAGTCGGAATCATATCCTGCACAATAACCATAGAAATTAGATAAATGGAGGAAAAATCCATGCTTTTGGAGGAAGAACAAAGGATGAAAACAATAAACCATAAAAATTAGATAAATGGCTTAGTACTGAAGTATGACTGATCTCTAACCTATAGCTTTGTACTCTTATAAAGAATAGTTCTAATCCAAAATAGATATTTTGGCACAAAATTTAGCATGCATTTAAGAACTAAAGCAATTACTTTGTGGCATGCATTTAAAGTATCATACTTCACTTAATAACTAAAGCAATTATGTCAACCCATACAAGAAGTGTCATCTTTAAGAAACAATGGACCATATTTCCAACTAGGAGAAGTATTTGAAATTAGGAAAACGCTAAAACAAAAGGCCGATACCTTCACTTTTGAACAAATCACGAAACAGACACTTCAAGAATTCATAATCTGGGGGTTGATCAAATTTCAAAGATTGACAATAATGAAAGTAAGTAGCGAACTCCACAGGATATGACTTGCAAAGCGCCTAATAACAAAAGAAATCTGGAATCAGTAAACTTCCTCGTGACAAAAAACTTCAATATGAAAACCTACAAGAGAAGAAGTAAAATTTGAATAACCCATGATAGCAACCATTAAAAACTCTTAATTTAGTTGTGTAGCTTAGGATTCAACTATTCAAAGTTTAAGGGTAATCATTGTTCCTTCATGCTTTTAATCATTCTAATTTCCATTTCCTACTCAATTTGCGAAGACTTTGGCCTTTTCTTCCACAGTCCCACTCTTAACAAAAAATAGAGAAGGGCAGGGGACTCCACCCTAATAAAATATCTATTTGACTTGCTACTGTAAGCCACATTATGAAGGTCAGAGTAAAAGAGTATTGAAAACTGTATTGTGGCAGGGAGTTCAACTGTTTTACGAAATTGAAAGACTAACATACCTCAACGGGAGTTGATAATTTCTTCTCACAAATATTGTCATATTTTTCCTTTTTGGTGGCAGCTTTCAAACCCTGCCAAGGAAGGCTGAAATGCAAGAAGTAGATAGTCAAGCCCTATATTTACCTGAAAAACCTGTGCCATTAATAATTTACATGCACTTCAAAGATGATGCCTGGAAAACTATAATGAGTTGGAAGAAACTTACCTTCCTCTTAAAAAGTACATAAGCACGTAACCAAGAGACTCCAAATCATCTCGACGACTTTGTTCTGACATAATAAAGACCAAAATAAGGGCAATTTGTTGGTTAAAAGTTGTATTTATAGAGGTAAAAGTTCTTTTTGCTTACCAATTCCTGTGTGAGTGTTGCAACTTGCATAACGCGCGGTTCCAGTTAAGCTTTTATTCTCCCTGAATGAGTTACATGAGCATATTGCGGTTAAAACAAATATTAGGTAATGATATCCTTTTTAGTAAAACTAAAATGGATAAAGCAAAAGCAACAGTGAGAAATCAACCAGAAGAATTTAAAAAAAGAATTATTTTAGGTTCCACAGATCACAAGTTTGGAAGGCTTCCAATTGCTAAACAACAATGTCATGTTATTTCAGAAAACAAAAGGATATATGTATTTTAGTAAAATACACTGCAAGGATGTGCTTTAGGCAATGGTACATTGGGTACTACCAGTTACAAAAAAGATCTTGCTGATTACTATATTTGAACCAAGAAAATTTTGAACATGGAATATTTTGAGGTTTCAATAAAGAACACTTTATTTTCTGTTCCTTGTAGGCTTTTAAGAATTTTAAATACATGTCAAGACTACCATTACATTAAAACAAAATGATATCATCAGTCCTACCTTTAAAACTTTTGTAAAACATTAAAAATGAAGAAAGAAGAAAAAATGTACTGCTTTAATTAACACATTATCATAAAAATAAGCTACTATACTGAAAATCAAAAGGAAGGCATCTTAAGAGATGGAAAACCTCATAACAGAGATTTTAGGAAAGGCATCTTGTGACACTAGAAAACCTTATAACAGAGAACACTGCCAGACTTGGGAAAACATTATTCGTAACATGAAGAGGAAAAAAATATAAATTAAACTAAACAGAACAAAAATATACCTGTATGGAATATGCTTGTTTGTGTTAGGGTCCCTATATCTTTTTGCTAGTCCGAAATCAATAATATAAACCTGTAAATTTAACAAATTGAAGAAAAAAATATATAGGAAATTGTAATCAGAGAGGAACTATCCACGTAAATTAGTCATTAAAAAGAATAAATTTTGATGATGTTACCTGACTTGATTTCCTCCCAAGACCCATAAGGAAATTATCTGGTTTGATGTCTCTATGCAAAAATCCCTTGGAATGCAAGTACTCTATTCTTGTCAGCTGTAGTCAAGTCGATGAAATCAACTTAATTTTCTATCAATGTGCTTTGATTGAAAAAATCCCAAGGATGAGAGAGCATTAACTAAAAGATGTAAATTCTAAAGACAAAACAGATACAGTAACTAGTAGGAAACATGAAAATATCCAGAAGCCAAATTAGAAATCAGCAAGGAACAAATGCAGGTTCCTTGAAAACATAGGCAAGCAATCATATGACATGAATAAGTGGTTACCATCTGATCAGCCAACATCAAAACTGTTTTCAGTGAAAACTTCCTCCCGCAATAGACAGAAAGGTCTTCAAGACTCCTTCCGAGAAGATCAATAACTAGAACATTATTGTCCCCATCAGTACCACACCACTTCATACTCGGAATACCACCTAAAATCCAGAGTTGACAGAAATATAAGAAAAAATGAACATTACCCTCTGAACATGTTCTGAGAGCATTTAAATTGTTAAGGTACTTCTTTTATAACTCACTTTCTCCTTGAAGAATACTATATAACTTTGCTTCATACAACAGTTGTGGATGTTTGGTTTTCTTGCTTTCCTACAACATCAAAATATGGTACCATAAAGAACAAATCAGAATTAGACCATATGTAACATTCTTGAATAATTGAATATAAAGGCATGCTATAAAAGAAAGGCGGAAAAACAAGTACAAATATCTAACAAGTAAAGTTCTATATTAAAATTTGACCCTAGCTTTTATTCATTTTTCATCTTCTGTTTTAACAAATAATTACGTAGACATCACATTATTTTGACTTTGTTTCTTGGTTACAAAATTGGTCTAAGACACAATTAAAATAACATTCTATTATATGTTTTCACATAAATCTTTGAAACAAAACAAACTTCTATAGTAATTTGTAAAAATAAAATTTCAACCTAAGAAGAGCAGGTCCTAATATTGAACAGAAACGAAATTGAGTAACATGATAAAGAGGCGAGAACCCAGAAAAAAAAAAAAAAAAAGAAGAAGACTAACCATCTTGATGGCGACAATCTCAGAGGTGTCCATATTTGAGGCTGAAAAAGAGCAATAATGAATGAACATATGCATAAAACAGTACATAGATATAGATATGTAAAACAGCAATACCTATGCCTATATGTCATACCATAATTACAATTAAGATAAGCATAATACTCCAATCCCGTTAAAAAACAAAGAAGAAAAAAAACACGTAGGTGGTGGTGAATGCTAACCAATATAAATTTCTCCGAATGAGCCGCTCCCGATTTTCCGACCAATCTTAAACTTCCCACCGATGACCCTCTCCATGTTTGCCATAGCAGACGCGCTTTAGCCTAAGCCTTGGCCTTGGAGAGAGAGAGAGAGAGAGAGAGAGGGGGGGACGGGGGGAATGAAAAGTAGCAAGTACAGGTTCTCTAATGTTGTAATTGTAGGGTTTGATTTTGTTTTTAGAAGTTGGTTGCTGACCTGTCCAATCGAGCGAGCTCAGTTCAACATTCCTGTCTTGTTACCTAACCCCAATCCTAGTAACAGTTCCAACACATGTGGAATTTGAAAAACACGCTTTCTTTTTCTCCATCCCATCAAACCGCACACATTTTCAATATTTATCATGTTCTTTCCTAACAAAAATTCAAGTTTTGTTCTTACGCCATAGGATTGGTTAAAAATCTATTCTATGGACTGAAATCAAATAAAACATTTAATAATAAAGATATGCAAGAGTTGAATTTTATTCTTGTGTAAATGGAAAAGAATAAAGAAATAACCGACTGCTCCTGGCTATTCGCTAACCAACATAAATTAATTATTTTTCTTCCAGCTTTATCTGAATTGGATAAACACAATCTGAGTCAGCAGGATCTAATAATTCAATTCCTCAATTAATATGGTCAATCCGTAATTCTCTCTTGCTGATTCCTAATTTCCTATCATCAATAAAATAATAAGGAATAAGATTAACGATTACTAGTTGTCATCAGGAATTCAGGATCCTGCTTTGTTCTCTCATAAAACATTAAATTTTTGTAATATCAGTTTATTCTTTTGGATTTTGTAATATTATATCACTTTTTAAATTTATTTTATTTTTATTTTAATTGAAAATCAAAATTTGTGATGTTAAAATATTTTTTTATACGCCTTACATTTAAAGAAAAGGAAAGTAAAAATGTTTATTCTTTTAAATATATATTGATCTTAAATAACCTTATACAACGATCATATTTCTAATGTGTGGACTTTAATGACTATTGATTTGGACCCAACATCAAACTTAAAGATAAATTATTGAAAATAATCTTATATAACTAGAAATATTGATGATAATAACATTCTTTTATTATTTAATAAATTTATTAAAAACGATAAAATATGATTAACACACCTTAAATAAAAGTAATAATAATAAAGAATGTAATAAATCTTTTTATGAGATAAAAAATATTTCTGACCTAATTATACAATATAACTGTCATATTAATTTCGTTAGGGAATTTGACTGGTAAGGCAATGGCCAGGCAAGAAAACTGATCCGATTTCTATACAGGTGTTTTTCATTGTTTTTTTTTTTAAAAAAAAAACTGAAATGAAAATGTTTTATGTTATACACTAAATTTAAAATAATATATAAAATAATATTAAATAAAAATATTTTAATTTAAAAATATACAAATTAATTTAAAAATATTTTAAACATCTACTTTAGAGTATATTTTTTTAATGAAAAAAAAAATACTATAACAACCAATTTAAAAAAAGGAAAGTAATCAACGTCATGGAACTTAACTAGGAAGTTCTAAGTTCAAACCTACGCGGACGTATTGATCCAATGTTTGAAACAGCAGCACATATTAATTTCATTTCAATGTCTCACAAAAAAAAAAAATAGAAATAAAACCTACGTTTAGCACTACCCATGAGAATCCTTTCCTGGAATGTGAATGTCCATGTGGACACACTTATTCTTAATGTAAATATATGATTTTTAAATTAATGATTGTCATAAAATATTTTTACACTTTTGACATATTAGATTAAATTATTTTATTATTTAAGATATATTTCATATATTTCGGGATCCAAGTTAATTTTTTTAAAATATTAAAATTAAAGCTACCTATCATAAAATTGTTTTGTAATAGAATTCAAGCACTCCATATTATAATTGGAACTCTAACTCGACTATTTTAACAATCTTATAGGCGAGATACATAAGAAATATTTTTTTTTAAAAGGGAAGATACATAAGAAATATTAATAATACGTTTTTAATATATTTTTCAACATATTTTTTATTATTTGGTAAAATTCATATGAATCAAATTTGATAATCTTGATACTCAGTAAATAATAGAACTCACAAAAATTTTATCAACTAAAAATATGTATTGAAAAAAGAGTATTAGATAAAATAGATCAATTATAGACATTTGATAGTATAAAATAATTTGACACACAAACTCAGGAAAAAAGTTATTTTATAAACAAAGTGTTATGTAGGATAAATTTGTTTAGCAATATATACTTTTTTTTCTTCGAATTTTAAGTCATTTTAGTACACACAAGAACTAGAATTATTATTTTTTTAGAACAAATTAAATTCTGTTTTTTTAAGTCAAAAATAATCCAAACCAACAGAATACACAAATAAAGATTACCTCCTTGAAATACATAAGATGTAGCTAGTATTCATTCTACAAGCATATGTAATATTAGATACACAACTTTGCATCATTCTCACAAGGACAATTGAATTGCAAGAACAAGGTCATTTATTTTCAAGGTCCCCTACTAAAAATCATCACATTCTTAGCTACCAAATGTGCTACAATTTTGCCAGCATACAAAATGTCATGTCATACAAGTGGCACGAGAACCTTGAACCAACCTTGATGGTTATTATGATCATTGGACAAAATTAATGGAAAACTTCCTTTGTTCCAAAGAGTATTGGAATCTTGTAGAGAATGGGATCTCACTAGCAGATGGAGTAGCATCTTCAGAGGGAAAACTTAAACTGATGGAGGAGCAGAAGTTGGGACTTGATGTAACATCCCTTTTTTTTAGAAAAATCAAATATTAATAAAAATGTGTAATTTTATATTAATAGATTTAAATTAATTTAATATTGGTATTTATTCGAATAAATTAAGAATTAATTTTATAAAATAAATAAATAAAATAAATGTTGGTGTAGATAGTAAAATAATCTAAAGGTTAATTTTGGGTCTAGTGTTAAAAAACCTCAATCCAACTATCAACCTAGGGTAATTCAGAGGGGTTAAGGGATGACACTTAAGTTGCAGAGAGGAAAGTTGCAGAGAGAAAGCCTTGTCGAGGAAGATTGAGGAGCACAAAATTGGGGAACTTGAAGACAACTCATTTGCATCCAAGGTCACCATTTGAGGTAAGGGAGGAGTGAGATTAACTTATACATAGGCATATATAAGAAATAGGGTAGTGGAGGCAAACCCTAAATCTCCGTAGGGATCAAGTTTTATACAATTGATTTATTCATTTGATACTATGAATGAACGTTATGAATTATTAAAGATGAATAATTCTAAACATGTGATCAATTCATGTTATGTTGGGATCCTTATGTTATTTGAATTGCTCTATGAACATAGGATTATATATGGTTATGAGTTTTCTTTCATTGAGGAGATCAATGGAAAAATTGATTATTATTAATGTGATTGCAAGGTGTGATGATAAATGAGTATTATAGATAGAGAAGTAAAAGTTGGAGGGTTTAAAGTTAGAATTATATCTTGAGAACCTTATATAAGTTCAATTTTTGCTATCTGGAAACTTTCGTATAAACATTCCTTATAGTTTCTATCATATCTTTCTGTGTGATTAACCAAATTGAGTTAAGTTTTCTGTTTTAGAAAATATACATTTGGGGCTACATTTTAGACGCAATAATCATGTAAATACATTGAGAATAGACTAAGTTATGTGAGTTAGAAGTTGAGTCTCTCATCTAGTGTGCGAAACAGAATTGGTGTGTTGTGAGCCCTGTGAGGTAACCTAGATGGCCTTATTAGGCTTTGTATTCTTCATAAAAGTTTTATATCTTGATGATATCTTTACAAAAGAGTTGGAATAAATAAAAAATTATATATATAACTCAAGTTATGATAAAACGAGTAACTAAAGGTCGAACTGCTACAATTAGGCGTATTACAATAAGCGTTCACAATCTTTGGACGAGAAAAGAGATAGGAAAACGATATAGTTTGAGAAAGTGATCCACATTAAAGTTGTATCCCTAGATGTTATATAACTAATTTTGTTGGTTTCACCCCAAAAAGATACCTAGAACTCAAGTTATGATAAAATTAGTAACTACAGGTTAAACTGCCAGAATTAGGCATATTACGATCCGCATTCTTGATTTTCGGATGAGAAATCCGATAGGAAAAATATGTAATTTGAGAAAGTTTTATTCACAAAAGTTGTAGAACTAGATGTTATATAACTAATAACGTTAGTTTCACCCAAAAATGATACCTAAAGCTCAAGTTATGATCAGATTAGTGACTGAAAGTCAAATTGTCATAATAACTGATAGATTCATGTTTCCTCCAATTTTTTTAAATAGTAGATGTTTGTTTTAGTCCTTGAGGTATAAATAAGAGTTGTGGATAAATATTCTAGCTTTTAAACTAGATAATAAAAAATGTCATGAGATTAATAAATCTCTAGATATCGTCTTTATACTTGACAAAGGTCATAGAGACTTGTTAGAAAATAAGTGAGGAAATATTCAAAACTTAGAAAATATTGTGGTGAACTATGAATGTAATAATTCTACGTGAATATGTGAGAAAATTAATATGTTTCATATCATAAATGATATTTTGTGCATGAGAATATGTGTTTTGGATAATTTGAGCTTAAAAGCTTATTTGTGCTATAACAATTAAGTCTAAGTGATTGCTTATCAGTGTGTGAACTTTGAATTGCTTGATCATTTGTGAAGTCTAGACTTCGTCTGGCGGTGCTTAAGTCTTTTTGTATAGCCATATGTTTAGATGTGTGATGTATCTCATAATTCAGAGTGTTGTGGATGTTGAATGGTTATGAGTAATTGAGGTGTAAGATAAGAAGGAATAGTTTGTGAATTGTGATGATTTTAATTGTGGTGGTATGAAATATTGTGATACATCTTGCAAATTGTGTTAATGGTGGTTGAATGAATGTTTATAAGTTATAGAGGTTCATGAATTGGGGATTTGTCACACTATATGAAAGTGATGTGAATTACAATAGGATGCAATGATGTGTTGATGATGGTCAGGGTGTATCTGACGAGGTGTCACTCCAGATACGGTTAGGGGTGAATTGTGATGGTATAATTAATTATGGTGCTACAAGATATGATGCATCAATATAGCGGTCTATGAGACTTGTAAGGATCACCCATTGTGAGGTGCTATATAACAAGTTTCTTAAGTTGTGTTGCCTTACACGGTTGTACCTATGTGTTATTGGCATAGAAGAAGATTCACTTCGGGTGAACCTATGTTAGATGCTTGTACCTACGTGTTACTGACTTAGAAGATGACCGTTTCGGGCGTGTACCTGAGAGAGCATGCATGAGTGTGACGGTTGTAGAATTTTGTAAGGATCACCCATTGTGTGGTGCTCTGGACTAGATGTTCTTTGTTTGTTTTGCATTGTATGGTTGTACCTACGTGTTACCAACTTAGAAGAGGATTCACTTTGGGTGGACCTATAGTGAGATGGTTGTAGCTACGTGTTACTGACGTAGAAAAGAGCCGCTTCGAGCATGTACCTGACAGAGCATGCATGAGCATCATTAGCATGAATAAATTTATGTATGTGGATGAATAATTTTTGTCATGGGTGTGGGATAAATGTATATGTTTATTTGTTGTACTTTAGTTAACTATTCATTCTCTTTATATGTGCCTTAAGATGCGTGAAATGTATTTTCACCCCTTTGTTGCTTGTTGTTGCATTTGTTTGTACTAAGCGCCACTTTCAGGTGAGCAAGATCTTAATGATATTGTGGGTGACAAAGCTTCAACTTTTCTTTACCTCATTTTGTTGGGTTGTTCTGATTAGATGTGACATTGAGCTAGAGAGGATAAATTAACAGTTTTTTTTCTCTTATATACAAATCATTTAAAAGTTCCAGTATGAGTTGTACTAATTGAGAATCTTGTAAAGATAATTTTTTAAAAGTCTAAGGTGTCTTCTTATATGTTTATATTTTATAACATCATAGTTTGGAAAATAAATTTATATTGAGTGATGTGGATCCTTTTACCTAAATGTCAAGTCTAAGATTTGAATGAAAAAAAATTCTATATTATTTTGTAATTAAAGAATAAAGTGTTTTGGAGGTAGACGGGTGTCATACTTGAAGATAAAAATTATCTTTACCAAGCTATTGATCGTGAAATTCTGGACACAATCCTTAATGACGACACGTCCAAAAACATTTGGGATTCAATAAAGTAGAAATTTCAAGGTTCTACAAAGGTGAAGAGAGCAAAATTGCAAGCCTTGCGCAGAGATTTTCAAGTTCTAAAGATGAAGGAAGGAGAGACAGTTAATTCCTATTTTGCTCATACTTTAAAAATTACTAAAAGTATGAAGGAGTATGGTGAGAGTATGCTTGAGAATGTCATCACTATAAAAATCTTGAGGTTCATGGTTTTTAAATTTAATTATCTCGTGTTCTAGTTTGAGGAATCCAACAAGTTAGAGACCATGACAATTAATGAGTTACAGAACAGTCTTCTTGTTTATGAGCAAAGAATGAACTGCCATGGAGAAGAAGAACAAGTGCTACAAATTCCTAATGAGGATAGAGGAGGAAGAGGAAAAAGAAGAGGGAGAGGCCTTTTTAGAGGTGGTCAAGGCAAAGGAAGAGGAAGACATTTCTTAAACAAAGCTAAAATTGAGTGTTTTAAATGTCACAAGTTTGGACATTTTCGATACGAATGTCCTAAGTAGAAGAAAAAGGTAAACTATGCTAAGTATAGGATGAAGTAGAGGAAGAAGATGAATGGTTTCTTGACTCAGGGTGCAACAACCATATGATTGGAAACAATGAGTCATTTTTAGAGATGGATGAGAGATTTAGGCATATTGTAAAGCTTGGTAATAATACTAGAATGATTGTGATAGGGAAAGGAAATGTTTGCTTGAATTCTAATGGAGTTACACACGTAATTTCAAATGTTTATTATACTCTTGAACTCAAGAACAATTTATTAAGCATAAGGAAACTTCAAGAAAAAGGCCTATCTATTTTGATTCAGAATGGGAAGTGTAAAGTTTATCATTTCAGAAGAGGGCATATTATGGAGATTAAAATGAGTGAAAATAGGATGTTTTTCTTGGTAGCTACTCTGGTACCAAAAAATCCTGCATGTTTTTAGATGGAGTTAGAGAATGAATCTCATATTTGGCACTATCAATTTGGTTATTTAAACTATAATGGCTTGAGGACACTTTCCTCTAAGAAAATGGTGAATGGGCTACCCTCTATCACGACTCCAAAGGATCTATGTACATATTGCTTAGTAGGAAAGTAACATCGAAGTTCTATACCAAAAAAAAGTTTGCGGAGAGCATCAAACAAGCTTCAACTTATATATGCAAACATATGGGCCTATCAAACCAACTTCAAAAAGTAACAAGAAGTATATCTTAAGTTTTATTGATGACTTTTCTTGTAAAAGTTGGATTCACTTCTTAAATGAAAAGTCAAAAGCATTTTCTATGATTAAAAGTTTCAAAGTTTATGTTGAAAAAGAAGTTGGTGCATGCATTACTTGTTTAAGGACAGATAGAGGCGGTGAATTCACCTCAAATGAGTTTAGAGAATTTTGCAGGACCCAAGGCATAGGTTGACGAAGACTCAACTTCTCCCTAAGATATATTTTCATGAAGAGGTTGGATTAATGTGAAATGGAGTTTGAATAGAAGAGGAATAGAGGGGAAAATGTCATTCTCAAGGGTGAGAGATGAGTTTAGGATGCTTGTCACAAGGAGGGATCCTTGATAAAAGCTAGAAGAACTCTCTCCCAAGGGAGAGAGGCTCACGACCAAGTTGGAAGAGAACTCTCTCTTACACTCACTCAAGGCTCACACTCAAGCTAAAATGCTCAAATTATATGCAATGATCTAAAGATGATTACATGTAGGTGAAAAGTCTTATTTATAGGCTAGAATGGGTGGGTTAGGCTAACTAGCCCATAGGTTAATCTAACAAAGATTAGGCTAACTCTGGTTGAGTCACATCTAAGCATGATTAGCTAACGATGGTCATGTATAACCAACTAATGAATTTATCCCTAATCTAGTTTAGATACAAAAAGGTGTAAATAGTAGAAAAAGGTGGTAAAAAGTAGTCATGCTTAAGGCATGACTAGGGGGTGTGGCATCTAGCAACTAAGAGGTAGGAATAGTAGTCATGCCTTAAGCATGCTTAGAAGGGTGTGCCCATAATGAGAGGGGTGAACATAACAAATGTTCATTTTCTCTAAAAGCTAGCCCATCTTAGCAAACTCTAACATGATGACTATAATACCTTTTAGAAAAATAAAAGATACCTAAAAGGGTAACCTAAATACAATGGTCAAAAGGAAAGGTTGACTTTAGGAGTCAACTACTAAAAAGTCAAAGTCAACAAAATTATAAAAAGTCCTAAATTCTAATTTATACAATGGAATAAAACTTCTTCATATATCCTTCAAGGGCCTTGAACTAGATTGCATCATAGGTAGACAGTTGATTGCAGCTTACACTCCTCAGCAAAACAGAGTCTCTAAGAGGAAAAATAGAACGATAATGAATATGGTACAGTTTATGTTGGTTGAGAAATAGGTTCCCAAGGTATTTTGGCCCAAGGTTGCAAGATGGTGTATGCATGTTCTCAACAGGTGTCCTGTAGTAGCTGTGCAAAATAAAACTCCCGAAAAAGCAAGGAGAAGAGTGAAACCCACAATGGAATATTTTCGAGTCTTTGGATGCATAGCTCATGTTCATTTACCGAATCAATAAAGAATCAAATTAGATGACAAAAATAAAAATTGTGTTCTGTTGGGAATGAACGATGAATCAAAGGCCTATCACTTGTTTGATTTGATCTCCAAGAAAGTCATTATTAGCAAAGGTGTAGTGTTTGAAGAACAAAAGAGTTGGAATTGGGGGAAGAATGAAGAAGAATGCAAGCAAAATATTTTAGATTGGGGAAGAGATCAAGAATATGAGAGTGGGACTGAGGAGCGGGAAGAAGAAGAAAATAATGGTGTTGTCTACTATATGGGTACTTGTGCTCATCCTAATGAACCACATAATAATGTTCATGAGATCCCAGTTGAAGGGAGGGTTAGAAGAAATAGAAGATGGTTTGTCAGATGAAAGCTTGTCAGATGAAGAAAATAATGGTGTTATCAATTCCATGGGTACTTGTGCTCATCCTAATGAACCACGTAATAATGTTCATGAGAACCATGTAATTTTGGATGATTGATTATGAAAGTGGAGAAGGCTTGTCAGATTAAGATGGTTTGAATGCAATGATGATGGTAACCGAGGATGATCCGCTTTCATTTGAGGAGGCTGCCAAGAACAAGAAATGAATGGATGTAATGATGAAAGAGATGGAGTCAATAGAAAAAAATAAGACTTGGGTGTTGATTGACTTATCTAGTGGAGTGAAGCCCATTGGAGTTAAACGGATTTTCAGGACCAAACTTAACGAGAATGGAAAAATATACAAATTCAAAGAAAAATTAGTGGTGAAAGGATATGCTCAACAATATGGAGTTGATTACACAGGTGTTTGCCCTGATTGCCAAACTTGATACCATTCGCATTATACTTGCTATCGCAGCTCAATATAGTTGGAATGTTTTTCAATTAGATGTGAAAAGTGCTTTTCTTCATGGTGAACTCAAAAAAGATATTTATGTGTAGTAACCTATTGGTTTTGTGAAAAAGGGTGAATTAAGAAAGGCATTGTATGGCCTTAAACAGGCACCGAGAGCATGATACAACAAGATAGAGGCTTATTTTGTTCATAAAGGCTTTGAAAGTTGTTTTTGTGAACATACATTGTTTACAAAGTCAAAAGAGGGAGGTAGAATTTTAATTGATAGCTTTTATGTTGATGACTTAATATATACTGGAAATTATTAGAGCATGTGTGATGAGTTTAAAAGTTCAATGATGTCGGAGTTTCATATGTCCGATTTAGGAAGGATAAGGTATTTTCTTGGAGTAAAAGTTATGCAGAATTCAAATGGAATTTTTATATGTCAAAGAAAATATGTTCGTGAGGTTCTAGCAAGGTTTGACATGGAGAATAGTAATGCAGTGAAAAATTCCATTTTTCCAAGTACAAAACTGTCAAAAGATGATGTAGGAGCAAAAGTTGATTCAACCATGTTCAAGCAAGTAATTGGCAACCGTATGTATCTGACTGCAACTCGTCCTGATCTAATGTATGGATTAAGTTTAATTAGCAGATTCATGTCTTGTCCTATTATGTCTCATTGGCTTACAACAAAATGTATATTAAGGTACTTGAAAGGAACAATTGAACTGGGCTTTTTTTACAAGAAAGGTAGAAGTACAGATATTGTGGCACACTCTGACAATGACTTTGCTAGAGATTTAGATGATCGAAGAAGCACTTCCAGATTCATGTTTTTACTTGGTTCTGGAGCAGTTTCGTTGTCCTCAAAGAAACAACTTGTAGTAACATTGTCTACTACAGAGGTTGAGTACATAACAGTTGCATTTTGTGCTTGTTAATGTATTTGGATTAAAAAGGTGTTAGAGAAGCTTGGCCTTCAAGAATAGAAGAGCACTCTGATTCTGTATGACAACAACTCAACCATACAATTATCCAAGAATCCAGTGTTTTATGGGAAAAGCAAACATATTGACATAAGATTTCATTTTTTGAGAGGTTTGGTGAAAGATGGAGTTGTTAGGCTGAGCGACTATAAATCACACATTTAAGTTGCAAACATAATGACCAAACGTCTTAAATTGGAGCAATTCTTAAGACTTCGTAGTATGCTAGGCATGATTGAAGCTTCAAAACTAAACTAAATGCTATAACATATAGTTTAAGAGAGGGAATGTTGGCTGTTAGGAGATATAATTGTTCCTTTTATGTTGTTATTTTTTTATTTCAATTTAGTTAAATAGTTGATTAGTTTTAGTCCTATTTCTTAGATATATGCAGATAAAGTTTAGATATTTTATCTAACCACCACGTCGTTGAACATGTAAATCGTGGGTGCAGTTTTGCTTTATTTATTAGGCTATAAAGCCAATTCGAGAATAACCTAAATGACACCCTCACACAGTTAACCATTCCTCCTTGATCAAAGCCTTCTCCCATAGGATCCCTCACTCTGCACATTGGTTCTCTCCAAAGCATTGGATTATTCCTCAACAGCAGGGGCACATAAAGCAGTACCTCCCCATGACATAGAAATAAAGAACTAGAGTACACTGCCTTTCTCCACAAATGAGTTATGCGACAAAATCTTAAGAATGGTGGAAGCGTGACCATGTTATTGTGGAAGAGCAGCCGAAGTTGGTGATTCTAGAAACGACAATAGTGAGATGACAAGGGAATGTTTAAAGGGTGGATGTGGTCGTGTGGAGTATCACCTCTCTCCGTGTAGTCCTCACTCCTCAAAGGGTTGGCACTAATGGGTGATGAAGCAAGCTCATCAACTCTCACACGCATTCATGCACCATCTCATTGCTTAGGAAAATTTTGTGTTGTTTATTTTGATGACATCTTAGTGTATAGCAAGAGCCTAGATGAACATGTAGGCCAACTTAGGTGCGTCTTTTGCATTCTTAGGTCACACCAACTCTATGGAAATATTGAAAAATGTAATTTTTGTGTGGAGACTGTGGTGTTCTTAGGTTTTATAGTTAATAAAAATGGGGTTCAAGTAGACCCCGACAAAATAAAAGCCATCCAAGAATGGCCTACCCCAAAAAGTGTGACTGAGATCAAGAGTTTTCATGGTCTCGCGAGCTTTTACAGGTGCTTTGTGCCTAACTTCTCCACACTTTTATCACCAATCAATGATTTGGTGAAGAAGGATACTCCTTTCCTTTGTGGTGAAAAACAACAAAAAGCCTTTGAACTTATCAAAGAGAAACTGACCCATGCACCAGTTTTAGCTCTTCCTGACTTTTCTAAAACTTTTGAGCTAGAGTGTGATGCATCGGGAGTGGGTGTGGGAGCTGTGTTGTTACAAGGTGGTCATCCCATGGCTTATTTTAGTGAAAAACTAAATGGAGCCGCCTTAAACTACCCTACCTATGATAAAGAGTTTTACTCTTTGATAAGGGCCCTTCAAACTTGGGAACATTATTGATGTGATCTTTGATGATCACGTGCCCAAAGGATCCTTTCTAAAGTCACTTGGAAGGGAAATGGATTTATGTAGAGGAAAGGAATGGGGTGAGGCACCACAAATACTAGGTTTGATAAGCCAAAGGGGAGAGGCCACAAGGGAGGGGTCCCTTGATAACTCTTAGAAGCTCTCACAAAGGAGAAAGGAGGGACACTCAAAGGTAAGAACCTCAACCAATATGGTCTCTAGGATTAAATTCAAGTGTAAAAAATACAAGTGAGGGAGGAGCTCCTATTTATAGAGGTAACTAACCTCTTGAACAAGATAACCTAAAAAAGAAGGGCTAGGATTAAAAGGAGAGATCTAAGGGAGGAGAATTGAGAAACAATTCCCTCCTTAGATCATCAAACTTGGTGCCCAAGCTTCTCAAACCAAGGGCCAAGATTCCTTCTTATTAGCTTAGGGGGTTTATGTAGAAAAGAGGGGTGTAGATATCAAGGCTACCCCTTATTTCCTTCATAAAGACCCAAAAAGCTAAATCCACCCTCTAAATTCCTAAGACACCTCCTAAAAATAAAAAATGGACTAAATACATGTCCCAAATTAAATTCTTAATGCTCCTCAAAATTAAAATAAAGGAAAATTACATTTTATTAACTAAAGTCTCTAGCCTAATATCTTCACTCTCCATAGGAGGTGAAGTCTTCCTTTGTCTGCAAGGGCTAGGTCTTCTTCAATCCTTCTAGCCATGGCCCTAGTGATAGGTCCTTGGCTAGGCATGGTCACATCATCTCCTCCCCCTTGAAGAGGATTTGACCTCAAATCCATGGGGTCTTCGTCATTTTCAGCACCTACAAATGGAGACAAATCATAAACATTAAAACTGGTGCTTACCCCATAATCCTCTGGCAGATCTAAAACATAGGCATTATTACCGATCCGCTCAAGGATTTGGAAAGGTCCATCTCCTCTAGGGCTAAGTTTGGACTTCCTTTGAGAAGGAAATCTATCCTTTCTCAAGTGAAGCCATACCCAGTCGCCCTTTTCAAAGATGACTTCTTTCCTCCCCCTATTGGCGAAAGTAGCATCTCTCAAGGATTGGCGCTCTATGTTAACTTTAACCCTCTCATGTAATTGTTTTACAAAAATGGCTTTTGCCTCTCCTTCTTTATACACAGCAACAGAAAGAGGAAGAGGTAAAAGATCTAGAGGAGTACGAGGATTAAAGCCATAGACCACCTCAAAAGGAGAATGCTTGGTGGTTCTATGAACCACCCGGTTATAAGCAAATTCAATGTGGGGAAGGTACTCATCCCAAGACTTATGGTTGCCTTTAAGGAGAGCCCTCAGCATAGTGGATAAAGATCTATTCACCACTTCTGTTTGCCCATCAGTTTGAGGGTGACAGGTAGTGGAAAAAAGAAGTTTAGTTCCCAGCTTAGCCCAAAGAGTTTTCCAAAAATGGCTAAGGAACTTCACATCCCTATATGACACTATTGAAGAGGGTATACCATGCAATCGGACAACCTCTTTAAAGAAAAGTCTTGCGATGTTCCTCGCATCATCCACTTTGTGGCAGGGAATAAAATGGGCCATTTTTGAAAATCGGTCCACCACCACAAATATGGAGTCTGCACCTCGTTGGGTTCTTGGGAGCCCAAGGATGAAATCCATGCTAATATCCTCCCAAGGTGCAGAAGGAGCAGGTAAAGGTATGTATAGTCCATGAGGCATTGCTTTAGACTTTGCTTGCAAGCAAGCTATACATTTAGAGCAATGTCTATGGACATCTCTACGCATATGGGGCCAAAAGAATTTCTCTTGTAAAAGCATGAGGGTTTTTGAAATCCCAAAATGCCCCATGAGCCCACCTTCATGACTCTCTTTTGTAAGTAAGTTCCTAATTGATCCTTGGGGTATACAAAGCTTACTCCCTTTGTAAAGATACCCCTCACTGATGAAGTACCCATCATGGGCCTTTAATGCAACTGCAAATGCAGAGGTAGCAAATATGGGGCCGAAATCCTTATCAGACAGATACATAGCCCGAATGTCATCAAATCCCAAGATTTTTTCACTCAAGGATGAATAAAGGGCATGACGCCTAGAAAGAGCATCAGCCACCACATTTTGTTTTCCTTTCTTGTACTTGATGACATAAGGGAAGGATTCAAGATATTCCACCCACGTTGCATGCCTTTTGTTCAATTTACCTTGACCCCTCAAATATTTTAGTAACTCATGGTCACTATGAATGACAAACTCCTTGGGAGCAAGGTAATGCTCCCAAGTTTGAAGGGCCCTAATTAGAGCATAAAACTCCTTATCATAGGTGGGGTAGTTGAGGGGGGCACCATTGAGTTTTTCACTGAAATACGCAATGGGGTGCCCTCCTTGCAACAAGACAGCCCCCACACCTACACCAGAGGCATCACATTCAAGTTCAAATGTTTTAGAAAAGTCAGGTAATGCCAAGACTGGTGCATGGGTCAGTTTATGCTTAATTAGCTGGAAGGCTTTCTCTTGTTTCTCACCCCAAAGGAAAGGAACTTCCTTTTTCACCAAATCATTTATTGGTGCGAAGAGCGTGGAGAAATTAGGCACAAAGCGCCTATAAAATCCAGCGAGACCATGAAAGCTTTTGATCTCTGTCACACTCTTTGGGGTGGGCCATTCTTGAATAGCTTTTATCTTTTCGGGGTCAACATGAACCCCTTTTGTGCTAACTACAAAACCTAGGAAAACTACACTATCTACACAAAAAGTGCATTTTTCTAAGTTACCAAAAAGATGATTACTCCTAAGAAGAGAAAAAACATGCCTTAGATGTCCTAAATGATCATCTAGGTTCCTAGAGTAAACTAAAATGTCATCAAAGTAAACTACACAAAATTTACCAAGGCAATCCCTTAGTACATGATTCATTAAGCGCATGAATGTGCTTGGGGCATTAGTTAGCCCAAAAGGCATAACCAACCACTCATAAAGACCAAATTTAGTCTTAAAAGCAGTTTTCCACTCATCACCCTCTTTGAACCTTATTTAGTGGTAACCACTTCTAAGATCTATTTTTGAAAATATTTTTGCCCCATGCAATTCATCCAACATGTCATCAAGATGGGGGATTGAGTGCTTATATTTGATGGTGATGTTGTTGATTGCACGACAATCAACACACATCCTCCATTGGCCATTCTTCTTGGGCACCAACAAGACTGACACAACACAAGGGCTTAGGCTCTTTTGAACCCAACCCTTCTCCAACAGCTCATTCACTTGAGACTCAATCTCTTGGGTCTCCATGGGGTTGGTCCTATAGGCAGGTCTATTAGGTAGACTTGCGCCAGGCACCAAATCAATTTGATGTTCTATACCCCTAATGGGAGGAAGTGCTTTCGGAACCTCATTAGGGAATATGTCATCAAATTCTTTTAAAATATCTTGAACCCCTTGAGGAAGGTGCTCATGTGCATGGGCTGTGGCAGTGCTCTCAGCAGAAGAATGCAAAATGGAAGAAGGATTTGATGCTTCTTTGCAAAAGAGGAGATAAAAGGGCTTGTTAGTCAAAGGAGCTTCTTTTAAATCATGTTTAGTAGCAAATAGGCTCCTTTTACTAATATTCCCTTTCGAAGGGGCATCACCTTCCGACTCTCTCTCTTTACCCTTTTCAAGCTTTAAGGGTAAAGCTTGTTGTGCTTTTTTTTGTTTTTGTTTTTCCTCAACTCTTTTCTTTTTCATCGCAAATTGATCCTCAACCACTTGAGAAGGTGACAAAGGATACAATTTGAAGTGCTTTTCATTATGGGTGAGAATTATTTGGTTGGAGTGGCCATGGTGAATAGCTTTTTTGTCAAATTGCCATGGTCTCCCCAACAGGATATGACCAGCCTCCATAGGAACTATGTCACAAAGAATCTCATCATTATAAGATCCTATGGAAATTGGAACCATAACTTGTTCATTGACTACCATCTCCCCTTGCTCATTGAGCCATTGCAATTTGTAAGGTTTGGGATGGGGCACGGTAGTCAAGGCTAGTTTTTCAACCAACCTAGAGCTACAACAGTTACAACAGGAGTCACTATCAACAAGGAGAGAACATACTTTGTCGTTTACTTTACATCTTGTATGGAAGATGTTCTCTCTTTGTGCCTGGCCAAGTTCTAGAGGTTGGCTTCCAAGAAGCCTTTGAACCATAAGGAGGTCCCCCTCATAAGGAAAAGCTTCCTCACACTCTTGTTCAAAAGTATGTCCCTCTTCTTCCTCACTCTCACTAGAGGAGGAAGATGAGCTATTCTCACTACAAATGTCTTGTCCCCTCATGATCATGGTTTTCTTGTTAGGGCATTGAGAGGCAATGTGGCCTCTCGCAAGACATTTGAAGCATTTGATACTACTTTTCCTTTCAGTAGGCTTAGTAGTAGGGGGTTTTCTCTCTACATGAGGTGCTTTTGTATCTTGAAAATGCTTGGGTTCCTCTTTGGGAAAACCCTTGAAAGAGTTTCCCTTAAGTTGGTCTCTCTTTGAGTAAGAGGGAGAATCTTTTTTAAAACTTTTTCTCTTGAGTTGATTCTCAGCTCTTACACAAAGTTCTACCAACTCATCAAGGTTTGAGTATGAAAGAAGCTCTACCTTATCTCTAATGTCAGAGCTTAATCCACACAAAAACCTAGCAAGGGTGGCATTGGGTTCCTCAATGATATTGGTCCTTAGTATGAGAAGCTCCATCTTTTGTCTATACTCCTCAATACTTAGGTTATGTTGCCTAAGTCTTTGGAGCCTATCCAAAAGATCCCTCTCATAATATGAAGGAATGTGCCTTCTTCGCAAACAAGTTTTTAAATCATTCCAGTAGCGAATGTCAGACATTTGTTTACGGGCCCTATCCTTGACTAACCCATGCCACCAATACAAAGCAGAACCTTGAAAACTAAGGGAGGCCAAAGGTACTTTCCCTTCTTCCCTAATTTCATAGCATCAAAAGAGTTGTTCCGCTTTGACTTCCCAATCTAGGTAAGTCTCAACATCTTCCCTACCATGAAAATGGGGTAGGTCTACCTTTGGTTCCCTAGCATGATTTATGTTCTCTTGAGGAGAATGATGATTGTATGATGAATGAGAGTGATGCTTATGTTGATTTCTATAGTATTCTTCTTCACTAGAGCTAAAATGCCTAGATGGGGATCTTATGAGAATTCCTTTATTTTTTCTATCACTTTCCCTCCCATCTCTCCTCTTACTCTCTTCTCCTCTCCTTCTCTCTTCTTCCTCTTTTTCTCTTTTTCTAGTTCTTTCCTTCTTCTCCTTTCTTCATCCTCTCTTCTCTCTCATTGCCTTCTCTCTTCTCGCTCTTTTTTCTCTTTTCTCATTTCCAACATCTCTTTTTTTAACTCTTCCTTCTCTTTTTGTTTTTCCTTTTCTTTTATTTCTTTTTTTCTCTCTTTTTCTTCTCTCCTTTCTTTTTCTTTAGTCATCCATTCCCTAAATTCTAAGTTAAGGTTTTCAAGAGTGTCTCCCTTAGAAGGTTTTCTTTGGTTGACACTCTTACTTGATGAACAACTATGTGCACTAGAATGTGTGTGGGAAGTCATGGTGCTTGGATGCTAAAAACTAAAGGGTAGGCCAAAAACTTTTTTTTTTCAAGCAACACTCCTCTCTTTTTTTTTTTCACCTAAGGTGGCTTGATGAGTCTTTGGAACTCTTAGCCTCTACACGTTTTTTCAAAATAACATAAAATAAAATAAAAGTGCAAGAATGTAAAAGAGAAAGAGCTCTATTCGTGCTCCTAAGGTGTTGAAGGAAGTGTACCACTTCTCCCTTCTTCACCTAATTAACGAGGAACTACGCTAAAATTAACCAAAATTATTACAAACCAAGGGAGGGCCTTAAGGGCACTCAAACTCCCAATCTAAAATTAAGTATGCACAATACAAAGAATAAAAAAAAATAAAACAAACTCTTCACTCCAAGTTTTTTGGTGTTTGTCTCCTTTTGATCAAGCCCCTTTGAGTTGCATCAACTCACCCCAAGAATGCTACCCTTGTTTCCTCTTGTTTGGACTTGCCAAAATTTTATATATGGAACCTTTCCCAACCTTTCCTTACCAAGGCCGAATACAACACAAGACAACAAACAAAGGTGAATAACAAAACAAGGTTCACAAATCCAAGTGGATAGATTAAACAATGACAAACTCAAAGAAGTAAAAAAGACAAGCAAGAAAACATAAGGCTCACAAAGGAAGGTAGCACACAAATAACTTTCCTAGATTAGCTCTAAGAGTAGAGATGAAAAAAGACTCAAACAAAAAAAATGAAACCAATAGTTGCACACTTAATAAAATTTAAGTGACCAAAAACTAAAAAACTTACTCAAGTAATTTTTTTTTTTAATCACAATTGGTTCCTCATATCAAATGTTTCTACTATTAGGTACACAACTTCAAATTTGTCTTTCCTTTGAGTTCTTTATCTTCTTCTTTTTTTTTTAACTTGAACTTTTTCTATTTTTTTTTAAATTTTTCTAATCTTTTTGCTGCACCTAATAGCTTGTTGAATTGAAATTTTAATGAGGATGCTTGAAATAATAACGCTTGAGTGAATAAGCACAAAGTAAGGTCACACAATTTTCAAGCAATGCATGCAACTAAAGGCAAAACAACTTAGTAGTTCGAAATACCACTGAACTAATGGTGCTTAAGGAATGATTTAGGGCTGATTTTGAAGTAAATTGATTGCTCAAATTACTAACAATTCACCCAAGCTAAAATTCCATAAAGAGGCACCAATAGTGAAGGTAAACCAAGTGGAAAGCTACTAATAATTCAACATAAAACAAGAAACATATAAAGATTGAATTGAGCAAATATTTAAGAACAACAAAGAAATTAATATGCTTGAACTAAAAGCATAAAAGACTTAAGAGACTCAATAAGAGGTTCACCTCTTAGGAGCTCAATTCAAAATGTTTTTGAAAGCTTTTTTGTAAAAATTTTAAGAGGCTAAAACCTATGGAATTTAAATGAGACAAAATAGGAAACTAACATGACTAGTATTTGACAAAACACAAGATTAAGAAAAAATAACACACCTAAAAATAGAGCAAAAATTTCAGCAAGAGACTCAAAACAAAAGGCACAACAAAGTGGCCAAAGTTGATTACCACAATGGTGTGGAAAAATCCTCAACCATGTGGGTTTAATGGTCACAACTTCTTAGGCACACTTTAACATAAAAAACCAAGGGAAAATTAAGCAACTTGAACACGAAAATAAGATGCAAAAAAGGGACAAATAAAATCGCATCAAATTAAATGGAAAATAGGCGCGTAGATAGAAAACAAAAGTGCATATAATAGCAAGAATAAAAAACTATACTACTAGACAATAAAGGAAATAGAGATGACAAAAAATGAAGGACTTTAAAATAAAGAGATCAAAGAAATAAACAACAAAGCAAAAAAAAAAATTTGAGAAAGAACGTGACCTTTAGAAAGTGGCTCTGATACCACTTGATGTGATCTTTGATGATCACGTGCCCAAAGGATCCTTTCTAAAGTCACTTGGAAGGGAAATGGATTTATGGAGAGGAAAGGAATGGGGTGAGGCGCCACAAATACTAGGTTTGATAAGCCAAAGGGGAGAGGCCACAAGGGAGGGGTCCCTTGATAACTCTTAGAAGCTCTCACAAAGGAGAAAGGGGGGACACTCAAAGGTAAGAACCTCAACCAATATGGTCTCTAGGATTAAATTCAAGTGTAAAAAATACAAGTGAGGGAAGAGCTCCTATTTATAGTGGTAGCTAAACTCTTGAACAAGATAACCTAAAAAAGAAGGGCTAGGATTAAAAGGAGAGATCTAAGGGAGGAGAATTGAGAAACAATTCCCTCCTTAGATCATCAAACTTGGTGCCCAAGCTTCTCAAACCAAGGGCCAAGATTCCTTCTTATTAGCTTAGGGGGTTTATGTAGAAAAGAGGGGTGTAGATATCAAGGCTACCCCTTATTTCCTTCATAAAGACCCAAAAAGCTAAATCCACCCTCTAAATTCCTAAGACACCTCCTAAAAATAAAAAATGGACTAAATACATGTCCCAAATTAAATTCTTAATGCTCCTCAAAATTAAAATAAAGGAAAATTACATTTTATTAACTAAAGTCTCTAGCCTAATATCTTCACTCTCCATAGGAGGTGAAGTCTTCCTTTGTCTGCAAGGGCTAGGTCTTCTTCAATCCTTCTAGCCATGGCCCTAGTGATAGGTCCTTGGCTAGGCATGGTCATATCAATTATCTTGTACCCAAGGAGTTCATCATTCATAGTGACCATGAGTCACTTAAGTATTTGAAGGTCAAGGCAAGCTTAATAAAAGGCATGCTAAATGGGTAGAATTTCTTGAGACTTTCCCTTATATCATCAAATACAAGAAAGGAAAACATAATGTGGTGGCTGATGCTTTGTCTCGTAGACATACCCTTTACACCACCTTAAGTGCAAAGATTCTTGGATTTGATAATATTAGAGAAATGTATCTTTCTGATAAGGATTTTGGATCCATTTATGCTGCCTCTACATTTGCATGTAAAACCCAAAATGGGTTCTTTGTGAGTGAGGGGTACCTTTTCAAAGGTAGCAGACTTTGTGTACCCCAAGGATCTATGACAAATCTGTTGACAAAAGAGAGCCATGAGGGTGGGCTCATGGGGCATTTTGGAATTAACAAAACTCTTCTGCTTTTACGAGAAAAATTCTTTTGGCCCCATATGAAGAAAGATGTCTATAGACATTGTTGTAGATGCATTTCTTGCTTGCAAGCTAAGTGTAAGACAATGGCTCATGGATTGTACACACCCTTACCTGCTCCTTCTGCACCTTGGCTGGATATTAGTATGGATTTCATCCTTGGCCTGCCTCAAACCCAACGAGGTACTGAGGAAGAAGAGGAGGACCTATCAGATTTGAGGTCAAATCCTTCCCAATGGGGAGGGGATAATGCATTCTCCCCAAGCAAGGGCCCTATCACTAGGGCCATGGCTAGGAGAATAGAAGAAGACATGGCTAGAGTAGAGGGAGGAAGATCTCACCTCCATATGACCATCAAGTTATGCAAGCCCTGACTTATTTACTTGTAATTTTTATTTTAGGAACCTAGGATTTTATTTTGGACATGTATTAGTCCATTTAATTTTCTAGGAGGTGTCTTAGTAATAAGAAGGGGTAAGATTAACTTTTGGGCCTTTATTTAGGAAATAAGGGGGTAGTTTGATAACTACACCCTCTTTTGCTAAATAAAACCCAAAACTAATAAAGGAGTAATCTTGGCCCTTGGATGAGGTAGCTTGGGCACCAATTCTCATCTAAAGGAAGGTATTGATTGGACTTTGGGCTTCAATCCTCCTCCCTTGGATGACTCTTTTTAATCCTAGCCCTTCATTTCCTTCATGACTTGTCCAAGAGGTTAGCTCCCTCTATAAAAAGGTGCTCCTTCACACTCTTGTATTTTTTACACTGGATTGAATGGAAAAACCTTGAGTTGGCCAAAATTCTCTTAGTGTCCACCCTTCTCTCTTTGAGAATTCCTTAGGTTTTTATCAAGGGTTTCATCCCTCGTGGCAAACTTTCCCTCTTAGGCTTATCTTACCTTAAGTGGCACCTAAAACCACCTCACTTCTTACCTCTCCACAAACCATTTCACCAAACAAGAAAACCTCTAGAAAAAGATCAAGGGAGGCATGCATCAAAAGGGCATGACGCCTAGAAAGAGCATCAACCACCACATTTTGTTTTCCTTTCTTGTACTTGATGACATAAGGGAAGGATTCAAGATATTCCACCCATATTGCATGCCTTTTGTTCAATTTACCTTGACCCCTCAAATATTTTAGTGACTCATGGTCACTATGAATGACAAACTCCTTGGGAGCAAGGTAATGCTCCCAAGTTTGAAGGGCCCTAATTAGAGCATAAAACTCCTTATCATAGGTGGGGTAGTTGAGGGGGGCACCATTGAGTTTTTCACTGAAATATGGGGTGCCCTCCTTGCAACAAGACAGCCCCCACACCTACACCAGAGGCATCACATTCAATTTCAAATGTTTTAGAAAAGTCAGGTAATGCCACGACTGGTGCATGGGTCAGTTTATGCTTAATTAGCTGGAAGGCTTTCTCTTGTTTCTCACCCCAAAGGAAAGGAACTTCCTTTTTCACCAAATCATTTATTGGTGCGAAGAGCACGGAGAAATTAGGCACAAAGCGCCTATAAAATCCAGCGAGACCATGAAACCTTTTGATCTCTGTCACACTCTTTGGGGTGGGCCATTCTTGAATAGCTTTTATCTTTTCGGGTTCAACATGAACCCCTTTTGTGCTAACTACAAAACCTAGGAAAACTACACTATCTACACAAAAGGTTCATTTTTCTAAGTTACCAAAAAGATGATTACTCCTAAGAAGAGAAAAAACATGCCTTAGATGTCCTAAATGATCATCTAGGTTCCTAGAGTAAACTAAAATGTCATCAAAGTAAACTACACAAAATTTACCAAGGCAATCCCTCAGTACATAATTCATTAAGAGCATGAATGTGCTTGGGGCATTAGTTAGCCCAAAAGGCATAACCAACCACTCATAAAGACCAAATTTAGTCTTAAACGCAGTTTTCCACTCATCACCCTCTTTGATCCTTATTTGGTGGTAACCACTTCTAAGATCTATTTTTGAAAATATTTTTGCCCCATGCAATTCATCCAACATGTCATCAAGACGGGGGATTGGGTGCCTATATTTGATGGTGATATTGTTGATTGCACGACAATCAACACACATCCTCCATTAGCCATTCTTCTTGGGCACCAACAAGACTGGCACAACACAAGGGCTTAGGCTCTTTTGAACCCAACCCTTCTCCAACAGCTCATTCACTTGAGACTCAATCTCTTGGGTCTCCATGGGGTTGGTCCTATAGGCAGGTCTATTAGGTAGACTTGCACCAGGTGCCAAATCAATTTGATGTTCTATACCCCTAATGGGAGGAAGTCCTTTCGGAACCTGATTAGGGAATATGTCATCAAATTCTTTTAAAATATCTTGAACCCCTTGAGGAAGGTGCTCATGTGCATGGGCTGTGGCAGTGCTCTCAGCAAAAGAATGCAAAATGGGAGAAGGATTTGATGCTTCTTTGCAAAAGAGGAGATAAAAGGGCTTGTTAGTCAAAGGAGCTTCTTTTAAATCACGTTTAGTAGCAAATAGGCTCATTTTACTAATATTCCCTTTCGAGGGGGCATCACCTTCCGACTCTCTCTCTTTACCCTTTTCAAGTTTTAAAGGTAAATCTTGTTGTGCTTTTTTTTGTTTTTGTTTTTCCTTAACTCTTTTCTTTTTCATCACAAATTGATCCTCAGCCACTTGAGAAGGTGACAAAGGATATAATTTGAAGCACTTTTCATTATGGGTGAGAATTATTTGGTTGGAGTGACCATGGTGAATAGCTTTTTTGTCAAATTGCCATGGTCTCCCCAACAGGATATGACCAGCCTCCATAGGAACTATGTCACAAAGAATCTCATCATTATAAGATCCTATGGAAATTGGAACCATAACTTGTTCATTGACTACCATCTCCCCTTGCTCATTGAGCCATTGCAATTTGTAAAGTTTGGGATGGGGCATGGTAGTCAAGGCTAGCTTTTCAACCAACCTAGAGCTACAACAGTTACAACAGGAGCCACTATCAACAAGGAGAGAACATACTTTGTCATTTACTTTACATCTTGTATGGAAGATGTTCTCTCTTTGTGACTGGCCAAGCTCTAGAGGTTGGCTTCCAAGAAGCCTTTGAACCATAAGGAGGTCCCCCTCATAAGGAAAAGCTTCCTCACACTCTTGTTCAAAAGTATGTCCCCCTTCTTCCTCACTCTCACTAGAGGAGGAAGATTTATGATCATGGTTTTCTTGTTAGGGCATTGCGAGGCAATATGGCCTCTCCCAAGACATTTAAAGCATTTGATACTACTTTGCCTCTCAGTAGGCTTAGTAATAGGGGGTTTTCTCTCTACATGAGGTGCTTTTGTATCTTGAAAATGCTTGGGTTCCTCTTTGGGAAAACCCTTGAAAGAGTTTCCCTTAAGTTGGTCTCTCTTTGAGTAAGAGGGACAATCTTTTTTAAAGCTTTTTCTCTTGAGTTGATTCTCAGCTCTTACGCAAAGTTCTACCAACTCATCAAGGTTTGAGTATGAAAGAATCTCTACCTTATCTCTAATGTCAGAGCTTAATCCACACAAAAACCTAGCAAGGGTGGCATTGGGTTCCTTAATGATATTGGCCCTTAGTATGAGAAGCTCCATCTTGTGTATATACTCCTCAATACTTAGGTTATGTTGCCTAAGTCTTTGGAGCCTATCCAAAAGATCCCTTTCATAATATGAAGGAATGTGCCTTCTTCGCAAACAAGTTTTTAAATCATTCCAGTAGCGAATGTCAGGCATTTGTTTACGGGCCCTATCCTTGACTAACCCATCCCACCAATGCAAAGCAAAACCTTGAAAACTAAGAGAGGCCAAAGGTACTTTTCTTCCTTCCCTAATTTCATAGCATCGAAAGAGTTGTTCCACTTTGACTTCCCAATCTAGGTAAGTCTCAACATATTCCCTACCATGAAAATGGGGTAGGTCTACCTTTGGTTCCCTAGCATGATTTATGTTCTCTTGAGGAGAATGATGATTGTATGATGAATGTGAGTGATGCTTATGTTGATTTCTATAGTATTCTTCTTCACTAGAGCTAAAATGCCTAAATGGGGATCTTATGAGAATTCCTTTATTTTTTCTATCACTCTCCCTCCCATATCTCCTCTTACTCTCTTCTCCTCTCCTTCTCTCTTCTTCCTCTTTGTCCCTTTTTCTTTCTAGTTCTTTCCTTCTTCTCCTTTCTTCATCCTCTCTTCTCTCTCTTTGCCTTCTCTCTTCTTGCTATTTTTTCTCTTTTCTCATTTCCAACATATCTTTTTTTAACTCTTCCTTCTCTTTTTGTTTTTCCTTTTGTATTATTTCTTTTTTTTCTCTTTTTCTTTTCTCCTTTCTTGTTCTTTAGCCATCCATTCCCTAAATTCTAAGTTAAGGTTTCCAAGAGTGTCTCCCTTAGAAGGTTTTCTTTGGTGGACACTCTTACTTGATGAACAACTATGTGCACTAGAATGTGTGTGGGAAGTCATGGTGCTTGGATGCTAAAAACAAAAGGGTAGGCCAAAAACTTTTTTTTTTTGTTTTCTCACCTAAGGTGGCTTGATGAGTCTTTTAGAACTCTTAGCCTGTACATGTTTTTTCAAAACAACATAAAATAAAATAAAAGTGCAAGAATGTAAAAGAGAAAGGGCTTTAATCGTGCTCCTAAGGTGTTAAAGGAAGTGTACCACTTCTCCCTTCTTCACCTAATTAACGAGGAACTACGCTAAAATTAACCAAAATTATTACAAACCAAGGGAGGGCCTTAAGGGCACTCAAACTCCCAATCTATAATTAAGTATACACAATACAAAGAATAAAAAAATATAAAACAAAGTCTTCACTCCAAGCTTTTTGGTGTTTGTCTCCTTTTGATCAAGCCCCTTTGAGTTGCATCAACTCACCCCAAGAATGCTACCCTTGTTTCCTCTTGTTTGGACTTGCCAAAATTTTATATATGGAACCTTTCCCAACCTTTCCTTACCAAGGCCGAATACAAAACATGACAACAAACAAAGGTGAATAACAAAACAAGTTTCACAAATCCAAGTGGATAGATTAAACGATGACAAACTCAAAGAAGTAAAGAAGACAAGCAAGAAAACATAAGGCTCAGAAAGGAAGGTAGCACACAAATAACTTTCTTAGATTAGCTCTAAGAGTAGAGATGAAAAAAGACTCAAACAAAAAAAATGAAACCAATAGTTGCACACTTAATAAAATTTAAGTGACCAAAAACTAAAAAGCTTACTCAAGTAATTTTTTTTTTGAATCACAATTGGTTCCTCATATCAAATGTTTCTACTATTAGGTACACAACTTCAAATTTGTCTTTCCTTTGAGTTCTTTATCTTTTTCTTTTTTTTTTAACTTGAATTTTTTCTATTTTTTTTTAACTTTTTCTAATCTTTTTGCTGCACCTAATAGCTTGTTGAATTGGAATTTTAATGAGGATGCTTGAAATAATAACGCTTGAGTGAATAAGCACAAAGTAAGGTCACACAATTTTCAAGCAATGCATGCAACTAAAGGCAAAACAACTTAGTAGTTCCAAATACCACTGAACTAATGGTGCTTAAGGAATGATTTAGGGCTGATTTTGAAGTAAATTGATTGCTCAAATTACTAACACAATTCACCCAAGCTAAAATTCCATAAAGAGGCACCAAAAGTGAAGGTAAACCAAGTGGAAAGCTACTAATAATTCAACATAAAACAAGAAACATATAAAGATTGAATTGAGCAAATATTTAAGAACAACAAAGAGATTAATATGCTTGAACTAAAAGCATAAAAGACTTCAGAGACTCAACAAGAGGTTCACCTCTTAGGAGCTCAATTCAAACTGTTTTTGAAGGTTTTTTTGTAAAAAATTTAAGAGGCTAAAACCTATGGAATTTAAATGAGACAAAATAGGAAACTAACATGACTAATATTTGACAAAACACAAGATTAAGAAAAAATAACACACCTAAAAATAGAGCAAAAATTTCAGCAAGAGACTTAAAACAAAAGGCACAACAAAGTGGCCAAAGTTGATCACCACAATGGTGTGGAAAAATCCTCAACCATGTGGGTTTAATGGTCACAACTTCTTAGGCACACTTTAACATAAAAAACCAAGGGAAAATTAAGCAACTTGAACACAAAAATAAGATGCAAAGAAAGGGACAAATAAAACCGCATCAAATTAAATGGAACATAGGCGCGTAGATAGAAAACAAAAGCGCATATAATAGCAAGAATAAAAAGCTATACTACTAGACAATAAAGGAAATAGAGATGACAAAAAATGAAGGACTTTAAAATAAAGAGATCAAAGAAATAAACAACAAAGCAAAAAAAATTGAGAAAGAATGTGACCTTTAGAAAGTGGCTCTGATACCACTTGATGTGATCTTTGATGATCACGTGCCCAAAGGATCCTTTCTAAGGTCACTTGGAAGGGAAATGGATTTATGGAGAGGAAAGGAATGGGTGAGGTGCCACAATACTAGGTTTGATAAGCCAAAGGGGAGAGGCCACAAGGGAGGGGTCCCTTGATAACTCTTAGAAGCTCTCACAAAGGAGAAAGGGGGACACTCAAAGGTAAGAATCTCAACCAATATGATCTCTAGGATTAAATTCAAGTGTAAAAAATACAAGTGAGGGAGGAGCTCCTATTTATAGAGGTAGCTAACCTCTTGAACAAGATAACCTAAAAAAGAAGGGCTAGGATTAAAAGGAGAGATCTAAGGGAGGAGAATTGAGAAACAATTCCCTCCTTAGATCATCAAACTTGGTGCCTAAGTTTCCCAAACCAAGGGCCAAGCTTCCTTCTTATTAGCTTAGGGGGTTTATGTAGGAAAAGAGGGGTGTAGATATCAAGGCTACCCCTTATTTCCTTCATAAAGACCCAAAAAGCTAAATCCACCCTCTAAATTCCTAAGACACCTCCTAAAAATAAAAAAATGGACTAAATACATGTCCCAAATTAAATTATTAATGCTCCTCAAAATTAAAATAAAGGAAAATTACATTTTATTAACTAAAGTCCCTAGCCTAATATCTTTACTCTCCATAGGAGGTGAAGTCTTCCTTTTTCTGCAAGGGCTAGGTCTTCTTCAATCCTTCTAGCCATGGCCCTAGTGATAGGTCCTTGGCTAGGCATGGTCACATCAAGATTTGAGGTCAAATCCTTCCCAAGGGGGAGGGGATGATGCATTCTCCCCAAGCAAGGGCCCTATCACTAGGGCCATGGCTAGGAGAATAGAAGAAGACATGGCTAGAGTAGAGGGAGGAAGATCTCACCTCCATATGACCATCAAGTTATGCAAGCCATGACTTATTTACTTGTAATTTTTATTTTAGGAGCCTAGGATTTTATTGTGGACATGTATTAGTCCATTTAATTTTCTAGGAGGTGTCTTAGTAATAAGAAGGGGTAAGATTAGCTTTTGGGCCTTTATTTAGGAAATAAGGGGGTAGTTTGATAACTACACCCTCTTTTGCTAAATAAAACTCAAAACTAATAAAGGAGTAATCTTGGCCCTTGGATGAGGTAGCTTGCGCACCAATTCTCATCTAAAGGAGGGTATTGATTGGACTTTGGGCTTCAATCCTCCTCCCTTGGATGACTCCTTTTAATCCTAGCCCTTCATTTCCTTCATGACTTGTCCAAGAGGTTAGCTCCCTCTATAAAAAGGTGCTCCTTCACACTCTTGTATTTTTTACACTTGATTGAATGGAAAAACCTTGAGTTGGCCAAAATTCTCTTAGTGTTCACCCTTCTCTCTTTGAGAATTCCTTAGGTTTTTATCAAGGGTTCCATCCCTTGTGGCAAACTTTCCCTCTTAGGCTTATCTTACCTTAAGTGGCGCCTAAAACCACCTCACTTCTTACCTCTCCACAAACCATTTCACCAAAGAAGAAAACCTCTAGAAAAAGATCAAGGGAGGCATGCATCACTTTTTCTTTTAAGTTGGTGCCCCACTCTTGAACAAAGTTGAACAAGTTCATTAAAATCTCTATATGGCAAAAGTTCAACTTTGTCTCTTATTTCAATATTAAGGCCACTTTGGAACCTTGAGATGGTGGTCCTCTCTTCTTTCCTTATACCTGCCCTCATCATAAGTAACTCTATTTGTTGCCTATATTCTTCCACACTTAATGACCTTTGTTTCAACCTTTGAAGCTTATCCATAAGCTCACGGTCATAGTATGGAGGAATATGCCTCCTTCTCAAGGCACTATGGAGTTCATTCCACTATGGATTCACTCTCTTTTATCTTTCTAAAGAAGTCCACCAATACATGGCATGCCCTTGGAAGATAAGGGTTTCCAAAGAAACCTTCCTCTCTCCACTTACCCCATGGCAAGCAAAAAGTTGTTCAACCTTTATTTCCCAATCCAAATATGCATCAACATTGTCCTTTCCAAAAAATGAAGGAAGGTTGACATTAGGTTCCTTATTAGAGGATTCTCTTTGCTTATGTGTTCTTGGGGGCCTTTGATAATAATCATTATTGTGATGACTAATATAAAGGCTAACACTTGGGGTTTTGGTATGATGATGATGACTATCCTCTCTTTCACTCATAGAAACCCTTACCCCTTTGCCTTTTTGGGACCTAGATGGTTGGACTCTATGTTTTGAACCATTAGTTCCTACCCCCGAAAGTAACTTAGCAAGCATTTCTCTAATTTCCTCATTTTGTTTATCATGTTCTCTCTCCCTCTTCCTAAATTCTTCCTCTTTTTTTGCACTTTCTTCTTCTTTTCCTCTTATATACTCCCTAAGTTCTCTAAGTTCATTTCTAAGGCTAGCATTACTAGGGTGTGAGTTTGACCATGGACACTTGAATGATCACTCATCTTTGACCTAGGAAAGATTTTCACAAAAGGTTTTCTTGAAAAGATTTTTTTACAAAGAGTGAGTGATAAAGGCTTTCACAAAGAGATTTTGGTGCTAGACTTATTACTTGGAGCGGTTAGAATTGCACCCTAAAAGGGAGGTGGATTACAAGGAGTCACTTAATAATGAAGCCTCTTAGTAGTGGGAAACTTATCAACCTTTTCCCTTTTGTAAGCCTTACAAAAACAAATTTTGACACTATAAGTGTGTGATATGCAACAGACCCCTAATAAGCACTTAGAAGCCTTCTAAATGAACATACAACAACCTAGAGCATACAACTACAACAAAGTAAGTAAGGAAAGTAATAAATACATACACTAGTCGAAATTCCTAAGGTGGAAACAATCCCACCACTAAACTAAATTACACCTAAGCTATCACAAATCAAATAAGAGTTTAAAGTGTCCAAATTACAACCCAAATGAACAAGAAAGGACCAAGTACAAATGGCCCCAATAAAAACAACAAAAAAGAGCAAAATAAAGAAGAAAAAGTGGTACAAAAATCAAACAAGAATAAAAATAGAAAGATACTAGGTGCAAAGTTAAAATAAAAAAGCAAGAAACAAAATTGAAATTCTTCAAGCTTCCAACTTGGTGTTCCTTCACAAGTAACTAACCCATTAGTCTTCTCTTTATAGTGTTTGCACTCCCACTATTTGGTGATTCTCTCCAAAGCACTTTGGGACTTATGGCAACTTCCTCTAACTCAATCTCCCAAGATTCACAAGGTGAACCCAAGGTGATTCATCTACACCAAGCAAAGAAGCCAACCAAGAGAAAGAGAACCAAGAGGCCAAGAAATAAAAACTAAAAAAGGAAAATTAAGAAGGCTAAAGTCAAGAGATTAATTATGAGACAAGACTCAAAGAATGTGAAGAAAGACAAGCAAAAATTAAGGCACACAAGAAAGTTAAGCACTCAAAAGGAACTTAGAATGACTCTAGATTAGCATTTAAGTGTTTAATGTTCCTTGTCCTTAAAATTTCATGTCCAATGTTCAAACTCCAACCAAAGTTTTGGTCATAAAATGGGTCCAATGATAGTCCAAAATAGTCCAATATGGTCAAAGTTCAAGTCCAAAGTCCAAGGGTAAAATGGTCCACAAGTTAGCAACAATTCCTTTTATTTTTTTTTTTAACTTTCACTTCTTTTCACTCAAAATGTGTCCCACCAAGGAGGATCAGATTTGATTCTTTTTTTAACATTATATGTTGCATGGATTTTACACTTGTGGTGTGTTAAAAGTGGGTACAAAAAGGTGGTAAATAAAAGTTGCTATTTTGGTGCAAGAAAGATATCTTTTAGGGAAGTGTTTCTTGTCGTTTGCTCTCTTGTTTAGGTGCAATTTTTTTCCAGTTTTTTCAGAATATATTCAGCCATATTACACTTTGTTTGACTTAGGATCATGCAATAAAGACAAGGAATGATGTAGCATGCAAAAGGAAGGCTAGCTAAAAATATGTAAGGCATTAATTACACACATAAGTCAAATAAGACATAGAGCATGCAATTGTCAATTTTTACATGCAAATATGAGTCTCCTAAGGCTCACAAAAGGTTTGGCCAGCCAAGAATGTGAAAGAAAAAGCACCATATTTTTTTTCAAAGTTTCATGCATCTTGTGAGAGAAATATGCATATTTGACTAGTTTTGAAAAATAAGGAGGGAAACTTCAAACATGACACAACAAGGATTCAAACAAGATTAAAATGATGTTCAGAGCATGTTCATCGTAAAAAAAAAAATGCAGCCACGGAAAAATAAAGGAAAGCTTAAGAACAACCTTTTGAGAAAAACTCAAAGAACACTAAGAAGGCTCATGAATGATGATGAACCACACAAAAAAAAGTGACAACTTTTAAACACAATATTTAGACAAAATACTAAAGACAAAGGAGAAGACATAAACATGACAAGAAACATATTTTTGAAGACAAAGAAAAAAAAAGAATGGAGAAAGACACTAGTTACCCTTGAAAACCACTTTAGCTCTTGATACCACATGATGGCTCCACCTTCTCCATGGTGTCACCAACTCTTCTCCAAGATGAAATGTTGAAATGGATCTTCTTTAAGGGCTGAAATAGGTATGAAAATGGAGCTTATGATGGGTGAAAGTGGTTCATGAAAAATGGGGACAAAAGAATGGTGTTTTGGGTGGTGGTGGTTGGATGGTGTCTCTTTGGCTAGCTCACTTCACTTGGAGAGGGTGAAGGCCAATCCTAGGGAAACCCAAGCTCCTTCTAAGGTAGAGAGGAGAGGAAGGGGGCCAAGAGATCGCTAAATGACTAAAGAAGAGGAATGATGAGGAAAATTCTCTCAAATATCCAATATATCCAAAGTGACTACCTGTAGTCTAACCTAGGATATTTAAAGAGAGGGTGGGAGGCCTCTAGGCCATTTGCACGAAAATTTGAGAGCTAAATGCCTCTCAAATGAACCCTAAATGGACCTCAAATGAAACGTAGGTCCCTCCCTCCTAAATGACTAAAACACCCTTGTGTCTAAAAAAGGAAAGAAATGGACTTTTGACCTCACAAGTCAAGGTTTAAGTCCCAAAATAAATCTTAAACTAATTTGCCCCATAATGCAAAGGCTAAATAAAAATACACAATGAAATCCTAAGTGATTAAGGTTCCACAAAATACAAGGGAAAAATAAGGAAAACAAGCAAAACACTAGGTAGATGCACCAAAGTCCGCACATGTGATCATCAATGCTCTTGGTGTAGTATGACCTTCCTCTTCTTCTATTCTTCTTGCCATGGACCTTGTGATGGGTCCTATTTAATGCCCCAAGGATGGTCCTCCGTCATATAGGCACCTAATCCCTAGACTTGCTGACATGTTAGATGAAGTGCATGGGGCTAACATTTTTTCCAAAATTGATCTTAGAAGTGGTTATCACCAAATCAAGATTAAAAAGGGTGATGAGTGGAAAACCACTTTTAAGACCAAATTTGGACTTCATGAGTGGTTAGTGATGCCTTTTGGGATAACAAATGCCCCAAGCACTTTCATGAGATTAATGAATCATGTTTTCAGGGATTGTTTGGGCAAGTTTTGTGCAGTATACTTGTATGTCATACTAGTATATAGTAGGAGCCTAGATGATCACATAGGACATCTTTGACATGTTTTTTGCATTCTTAGGACTAATAACCTTTTTGGAAATCTTGAAAAATGCACCTTTTATGATGAAAGTGTGGTCTTTTTAGGTTTTATAGTAAGTTCAAAAGGAGTCCATGTGAATCCCAAAACAATAAAAGCTATACAAGAATGACCCACCCTAACAAGTGTGAGAGAGATCAAAAGCTTTCATGGTCTCGCTAGTTTCTATAGGAGTTTTGTGCCTAACTTCTCCACACTTGTCTCACCACTTAATGATTTGGTGAAGAATGGAGTTCCTTTCCTTTGAGGTGAGAAGCAAGAAAAATCCTTTTCACTTATTAAGGAAAAACTTATACATACACCTGTTCTGGCTCTTCCTGATTTTTCAAAAACTTTTGAACTAGAATATGATGCATCTGGAATAGGTGTGGGAGCTGTCTTTTTGCAGGGTGGACATCTAGTGGCTTATTTTAGTGAAAAACTAAATGGTGCCGCCCTCAACTACCCCACCTATGATAAAGAGTTTTACTCCTTAATAAGGGCCCTTCAAACTTGGGAACACTACCTTGTTTCTAAGGAGTTTATTATTCATAGTGACCATGAGTCACTTAAATATTTGAAGGGTCAAGGCAAACTCAATAAAAGGCATGCTTAGTGGGTAGAATTCCTTGAATCCTTTCCCTATATCATCAAGTACAAGAAAGGGAAACATAATGTAGTGGCAGATGCTTTATCCAGGAAACACAATCTTTTGGCCATTTTAAGTTCCCATATCTTGGGCTTGATGATCTTAGGGCCCAATATCCCTCTGATAAGGAATTTGGTCCCATCTTTGCTACCTCTGAATAAAAAACCTGTGATGGGTATTTCACTAGTGAGGGGTACTTGTTTAGGCATGGGAAGCTTTGCATACCCCAATGATCTATGAGAAAACTTTTGACAAAAGAGAGCTATGAAGGTGGGCTCATGGAACATTTTGGAGTTTTTAAAACTTTGATAATTATGAAAGAAAAATTCTTTTGGCCCCATATGAAAAAGAGATGAACATAGATATTGTTCTAGATACATAGCTTGTTTACAGGCTAAGTCTAAAATAATACCTCATGGACTATACACACCTTTACCACTCCTTCTGCACCATGGGTAGATATTAGTATGAAATTTGTCCTTGGGCTTCCTAGAACCCAAAGAGGTGCGGATTCCATTTTTGTGGTAGTGGATCATTTTAGTAAAATGGCCCATTTTATTCTCTGCCACAAAGTGGATGATGCTAGTAAAATCTAAGACTTTTCTTTAAGGAGGTTGTCAGATTACAGGGCTTACCCTCCACTATTATGTCTGATAGAGATGCTAAGTTCCTTAGCCACTTTTGGAGAACTTTATAGGCTAGGAACTAAGCTTCAATTCTCTACCACTTGTCACCCTCAGACTGATGGCCAGACCGAAGTGGTCAATAGATCTCTATCTACAATGTTGGGGGCCCTTTTGAAAGGCAACCATAAGTTTTGGGATGAGTACCTTTCCCACATTGAGTTTGCATACAATAGGGTGGCCCATAGAACCACCAAACATTTCCTTTTTGAGGTTGTTTATGGCTTTACCCTCTTACTCCTTTGGATCTTATGCCTCTCCCTAGTGCTCACTCTCATAAGGATGGAGTTTCGTGGGCAGATTTTATTAAAGGATTACATGAGAGGGTTAAATCCAATATTGAATAGTAGGCAAAAGGGTATGCAATTCATAAAAACAAGGGGAGGAAGGAACTCATTTTTCACAAAGGGGATTGGGTTTGGCTTCACCTTAGGAAGGATCAGTTTCCTACTAAGAGGAAGTACAAACTTAGCCCTAGAGGATTATGAAGTCAGCTCTACCTTTAATGTGTGTGATCTTACTCCTTTTGTAGGTGTTGATGATGCTGAGGAAGAGGACGAGTTAGATTTGAGGTCAAATCCTTCTCAAGAGGGAGGGGATGGTGCAATCCTTCCCAGCAAGGGTCCTATCACAAGGGCCATGGCTAGGAGGATTGAGGAAGACATGGCTAGAGGAGAGGAAGAAAGACCTTACCTTCTTTTAGACATCAAGATTAGGCCATAGTCTTCATTTTTAGCCTTGTATTTGGCGCCTTTTACTTAATGTATTTGGAGGTGTATTTAGTATTTCTTTTGGCCTTATATTTTGGCCCTCTTTTCGATTTTTTTAGTTGAAGGGAGGTGTAACTAGCCTATTATGTGGAGTATGTCCATTAGTGGCTTTTTAGGGACCATGTGGACGTGTGGTTTTGATAACCACACTCCTCTATCTTGTCCCACACCCTCCTAAGTCACACATGAAGTATGAGAGACAAGTAGGCCCCCCTTGTTCCCTAGTTGTTCTGCCCATTCACACTCTCTTTCCTACATGGCATTTGTTATTGCTTCATGTTTGGATTTGAATTTTGGAGGGAGTGACATGGCACTCCCCAAATTCAAATTCAAATTTGGAGGGAACAAAGATCCTTGATCTTAGAGCCTTGTTTGGATCTTGTTGAATTAATTAAGAATTAATAAGCCATGAGTTCAATTAACACCTAATTAATTCAACTAACCTTTCCCTAATCACCCTTGAGTTGGGCGTCCAACTCAAGGCCCATAGCCTTAAGCTCCCTCTTCTATAAATAAGCAACTCCTCCTCTTGTATCATTTTCACACTTGAATTTTCAATAAACTTGAGAGCTCTACATTTTTTAGTGTCTTCTTCCTTCTCCTAATAGAGATAACCTTCAATGGCTCTCATCAATGGCTCCTTCCCTTGTGGCAAGTCTTCCCTAGGCTTATCCTTCTAAGTTGGTGTCTGCAACCTTCATCTTCTTGCCTCCCATCCTTCATCTTCTTCTTTGGAGCAACCTCTTGAATAGATACTTGGCTTAGCATCATGAGGAGTGCACCATTTATTTTGGGACTTAAACCTTGACTTATGAGATCAAAAGTCCATTTCTTTCATTTTCTAAACACAAGGGTATCTTAGTCATTTAGGGAGGAGAGACCTACATTTCATTTGATGTCCATTTAGGGTTCATTTGAGAGACATTTAGCTCTCAAATTTTCGTGCAAATGGCCTAGAGGCCTCTCACCCTCTCTTTAAATACCCTAGGTTAGACTACATGTAGTCACTTTTGATATATTGAATATTTGAGAGTTTTCCTCATCATTCCTCTTCTTTAGTAATTTAGGGATCTTTTGCCCCCTTTGATGCATGCACGCCTAGCATGGGCTTGAGCTAGGACCAATAAGGAAGGAGCATGACTTGGATGAAGCTTCAAAGAGGTTAGTTTAGGACATGTTCCATTTATTTGTATTCATTTGACCATTTTTAGGCTTGTTCCTTAAGTCATTAGGATTTTAGGGGTGTAGCTAGTTTAATTTTCGGCCTTGTATTTTGGCCTATAGGTTCTATTTTCTTTAGGAGGTGTAATTAGTCTCCTTATGGAGTATGTTAATTAGTTTGGGCTGGTCCAAGAGGATTTGGACATGTGGTTATTAATTTCCACATCCCTAATTCCTCTTCACACCCTTCTAACCAACACATGAAGCATGTAGGAGACATGTGGGTCCCCTTGTCCCCTTGTCCCCTTGTTTCACTCCACATGTGATTTCTCACTCCTACATGACTGATTCTTGTTGCTTCTTATTTGAATTTGAAGTTTGGAAATGCCATGTCATTTCCTTCCAAAATTCAAATTCAAACTAGAAGGAACATTGATCAATATTTTTAGGGCCATGTTTGGATCTTTAGTTGGATTAAATTAGTGTTAATTGAGCACATGATAAATTAACACTAAATTAAGCCAACTAACCCTTAATTAAGCATGTTGGACGTTCAACTTGGGATCCTAAGCCCATGGTTCATGTTTTGCTTTATAAATAGAGCATTCCCTCCTTTATGTAGTTTTTAACACTCATTTGAATGAAAATAACCTTTTGTCTAAATTTGAGAGCTCTTTGTTCTTAGAGAGTGTTCATGTTCTCTCTACTCTTGTGAGAGTCCTTCATGTTATTATCAAAGGTTCCTTCCCTTGTGGATAGCTTCACTCATGGCGTATCATCTACAAAGTAGAAGTGGCGTCTACCTCACCTTCGTCTTCTAGTCTTCAACCTCCATTTCTTCAACCTTGGAACCTCTATAAGCAAGGATCTTTGGAGCATTCTCTTCATCAAGGATTCTTCAAACTTGCCTTGGGGAGGGATGCATCACCCTTCCTCTCCTCTCTACCTTAGAAGTATCTTGGGTCTTCCTAGGATTGGCCTTCACCCTCTCCAAGTGAAGTGAGCTAGCCAAAGAGACACCATCGAACCACTACCACCCAAAACACCATTATTTTGTCTTGATTTTTCATGAATCACTTTCACCCTTCATAAGCCTCATTTTCACACCTATTTCAGCCCTTGAAGAAGATCAATTTCAACCTCTTATCTTGGAGAAGAGTTAGTGACACTATAAAGAAGGTGGAGCCATCACTTACTACACTTATGAGAGAAAAGATCACTACAACATTAGCCACACAAATGTCTCAAATTCAAGAGCAAATGCAGACACAACTACAAGCACAACTACAAGCACAAATGGAGTCACAATTGAAGGCACATGTAGATATGCAAACACAAATGAAGGCATAAATAGAAATGTAGGCCCCAATGAATGCAAAAATAGAAATGCAAGCTCTTTTGCAACAACAGATACAAGAACAAATGTTATTACAATTGCAAATTTTGAAGAAAGAAATATTACCATCAGTTAAAAAATCAAGGAAGAATTAAGAAAACGATATTGTTTAGTTTCTTTTAATTATGTATTAAGTTTTACCTTGACATTTTGGGAAGTATTTTATGTTGATACTTCAGAAGTTTGGAAACTTTTAATTTTAGAATGATATTTAGAAATATCATTATATTTGAAAGTTAATTAATTTAATTTGTATATTTATTATTTTATACTAGATAATGCCAAAATATCAATTTGTTACAAAATAGAAGGTATTTTGTAAGAAATTTGTTACAAAATAGATACCACACTTTTGCAAAAAATTTCTTACGAAATGGCTAACTATATCTTGCTAGGAATTTGTTGCAAAATAGCTAGACATGTTTTGGAAGGCATTTGCTACGGACTAACTACAAATAATTTGCTAGGAATTTACTAAAAAATAGTCATGCATGTTTCGCGAGGCATTTGCTACGAACTAGTTGGGGATAATTTGCTTGAATTTGCTATAAAATAGCTAATAATCTTTTTTGAGGCATTTGCTGTGAATTAGCTAGTGATAACTTGCTAAGAATATGCTACAAAATACTTACAAAGATTTCGTGAGGCATTTGCTATCAAATAATTAGTAATCTTTTGTTAGGAATTGGCTACATAATAGTTAAGCATATTTTGCTAGGTATTTGTTGTAAAATAGTTAGAGATATTTTGCTAGAAATTTACTACAAATTAGTTAGGAGCATTTTGTTAGAAAATTCCTACTAATTAGATATATGTAGCGAAGGATTACATACGAAATTGCGAGCAAATAATTGTGAAGAATTAGTGAAGGTGTTGCCACGAATGCTAATGGCTAATTAGTAAGGGATATATAGAAACACCCAATCAAAATTGGGGAGAGATGTAGTTGTGGATAGGCGACGAGTAGGGTGACAGATTAGCTGTGCACTATTGCTCTCGCTAATTAGCTGCCTGGATTTAGCAGCGAAATATGTTCTCGCAATGTTATCACTAATCTCTCGCAAAGGTAATTTGCGAGGATTAGAAAGGGAATAGTGAGGGTCTAGTCCGTAGCTAATACATTATTTTCTTGTAGTATATTTAATGACCATATAAGAGAATAGATCCTCATTTCAGTATAAAATAAAGGTATGTTGCATCATAGATTGAATCAACTAAAATCTTAATCTTTTCTTAATTTTAAAGTTAATATAATAAATCAATAATTTTATCATCTTTAATAATTGTTTGGAAGGAAAATAATGCATATTTATTGATAAAATTAAATTTTTAGTATTTATTCTCACTTTAGACAAGTACTTAAGAAACAATAAGGAAAATTCGACAAAATTAGGCTTTTATAGAGAAATTTTTGAAGATCCAGGACAATATGGACGTGCTCCACTACAGCCTGACTATGCTAGGTCAACTCAACCTAGAAGTCAACTAAAAGAAGCACAAATGTGCTTAATTTAGGATGATAATGCCATGATTCTCGTATCTTCACTCCAAATACAAGCACAACCATGTTACAATCTCAGTAACTACGAGCACAGTCGTGCCACAATTCATCTCTACTCCAAACTTAGCATCATCATTACACAAATTGAGTTACATATTCAAAAAGGCAAACCATAAATATTCTTAATTAATATTATATACTATTCCTTCTTCATTCTAAATGGTGTTGCATTCCAGCTTCCTTTTTTATATCTGCTCCCATGCAACGCACAATCATGATAGTCATACAGATTGACATATAAGCATGGATAAGCTTAAAGAAAATAAGTCGATTCAAAGAAAATATACTAAATATAACATAATTACATAAATATATAGAAACCATCAAACATATCAAATACACTTATATTCCCTTAGAACATAAGTACACATCATGTTCAACTCCTATTGATCAAAGCATATATCAAAATTTGTTGCCAATCGTCGATCCAAACCAAAAGGTCGATCCTTATTGATAAGTTTTAGGTCAAGGTTGCTACCACCTTTTGAAATGCCTTGTCGAATCCCCAATAGTGTACAACTGATGATAAAATTTTTATCTCTATTGTAGTCTTCAGATGCTTTCATCATACTATGTTCCTCCTTAGTTGGATCTCTTCAATTCCTTAGCTGAAATCTCATGACTCAAGAAATTCACTTCCTCTCATTACAACTCACACATAACCAATTTTGTATCTAACTATTTCTCCCTCAAGATCTCAAATATTGTCTTTAATTTCTCTTGATATAGTTGAATCATTTGTCACTCCAAATAACCTTACCATATATTTATAATATCCAACCTAATCTCATATTAATCTTAGAAAATATCTTGGCTCCAAGCAATTGATCCACTACACTATCCATCCTAAGCAACGAGCATTTGTTATTGATTATTAACTGATCTAGCTGTTTGTGATTTACACACATCCTCATCATCTTTCTTTACTAAACATATTGTTGCTTCCCACTACGACATATAGAATTTCATCATCTGCTTTATCCCACTATGACATATAGAAGTTCATCATTTGCTTTATTCTAAGGAAGTCTCCAACTGACTTCTTCAACTAAACCAAATTGACTATTTCCAAGCAATAAGGAATTATATATCCTTTCTCGACATCTAAAACCAAATCTTCAACAAACTCCACTTTCAAATTTAGATGCAATTCTATTACTTCTTCTAGACATATTTCTAAAAATCCTTCATCATACACCTACCCTACAATTCCACCTCAACCTTGACTCCCTAACTTAAAAGATTACTAAACACTGAGCTTTTTACCTTCCTTATAATCCAAATGTATTTATTAAGCAGACACCAATCTGACTATTCTAATGTTGACGAAAACTAAAAATGTCGAGCACAATCTATCAAAATGTGATTGGCAAATAACCAATTTTTTCCTAGGATCATGTCCTTGTTCATCAAAACTAACAAATCAAGATAAATCTTGAACTTACATCTACTACATCTCATCTATGATCTTATATCTTCCTCGTTTCATATCTCATGGAAATGAACTCGCAACATCACAGTTTGGAAAATAAGAACAAACAATCTATGTGGACAACCTCACAAGATGTTAATGTTTTGAAAAAAATTGTTTACAACGGAATTCTGAGGGTGCCTCTCACAATTCTAACACAAATTCATTATTCCAAACAACTCCATCTCGCTTAGATATAAAGAGAATAAAAGGAAAGCTTCACCCATACAAGCAATTATTACAATATAATAACACGACAAAATGCTCTCTTGAAAACCATTTGACTTGAAATGAACATTAAACACAAGATATTCTAAAAAATAATTAATCAAGCAATCACAATATGCATACCAAAAAAACTACAATTCCTCATTCACAATCATTTCATAAAATCACCAAGCAAACAAGTCACACTCATAAAGATAGCAAACCACAAGCCCATGTATAGGACATGAACTTCTCTAATACCATTATTGTAACATCCCATGAAATATAACACAACCAATCCCATTTGGAATAAAAAAAATAGATTCAATCTTAGTACATTACATTTTATTTTCACAATTTAAAAATTTTAAACTTAACAATTAAAAACACATCTTGCATATTCTCATTGAGCAAGTATAGTCTCCTAGTGAGGAACAATAGTACCTTGCCCAATGGAAATGATCGGAGATACTTGAATTAAACTATTCTAGTGAAGGAACTTTGCTTAGTGAGATACATCACTGATCGAAAATGATGTAATCCCACCTAGCAGGAGGATTAGAGGGAAACTTGGCTTAGATGGGAGCTCATTGAAGACATGAAGTTATAGTCTTAGGAATTATCACTTGTAAATATTTTATTTTACTTAGTTAATTAGGGGACGTGAGATTTTATTCCTCTAAGGCCATGTATTTTGGCCACTCTTCTTTAGTTAGATAATCAGGTGCCTTTAGTTAAAATGGAGGAGTATGTTTAGTGAGGCTTTCTTAGGCTAGGCTTGTTTGGGCTCGTCCATGCACCTTAGAAGTTGTGATTTGCACCTAAAATGGGTTAGTTTAGGCGCCTAACATTAAGGCCTAAGACTTGCGTTAATTAGTCCTAATCCTAATTAAGCCCACGTCCCACAATGTCCTAGTTTGTATGCCCAAACTCTCTCATTAAGCTATTTATACTTCTTCCCCCCCTCTTGTATTCCTCACACTTGAATGAATGATAAGGGTATCCTTTTGAGCCATCACTTTTAGTAAAATGTCTTAAATTTCCCCTATTTGAGGGAGTTATTCCTAAAAGCTTTTATCATGGGTCCTCTCCCTTGTGGCAAGCATTCAAGTAAATTTTGACTTATCTTCTCCCTAGAGAAGTGGCGTCAAACCGCCTTCCATTCCTTGCCTTTTCCATCTCACTCTAGTGAAGAAAATCCAAGGGAGTGCATCATTAAACCCCAATAAATTCCAGGTAGGAGAAACTTTACGCTGAGTGAGACACCTCATTGGGCAGAAAGCCAAGAAATTCCCTAACAGATATAACTTTTAGCTAGGTGAGACATTCCTCCCAGCGAGACCTTACAAAACTGTAGAACCTTTGCTGCATAATCTCAATAGATCAAAGAACAATAAAATCATTTAGCTAGCTGTAACATTCTAGCATGTATAATTATATCAATATCTTATATATCAAGCTGCACTTTAGCCTCATTATTACACAAATTCAATTACATACTCAAAAAGACAAACCATACAGATCCTTAACTATTATATACATATTCTAAGTCTAGCAAAAATATTTTCCTTCTGCATTCTATTATTCCTTCGTTCATTCCAGATGGAATTGTATTTCAACTTCCTATCTAATATTTGATCTCGTGCAATGCACAATCATCACAGTCATACAGAAACACATATAAGCAAGGGTAAGCTTAAAAAAGACTCAATTCAATGAAAATATACTGCAACTAACATAATTGCATAAATATATTAAAGCCATCAAACATATCAAACTCATTACTTATATTCAATCTGAACATAAACACACATCTCAACAAGATCGTAAAAATCAATGTTTTCCAGATAACACATTGGATTTGGATATCGAGGTGGCCCATTCAGACTTCCTTTTTCAACTAGTGTCTAACATCTATTTGACCCATACGGACAACTAGCTAGGCTTGAGTAATACTCATTTGATACTTCCAACTAATGTTTGGAATCCCTAGAACATATACGAACATTCTACTGACTCTCAACTTGTGTCTGACATCACTTGACCCATGCAGACACACAAATGCTACTTGAGTACAACCTTTCAATATAAAACAAAAGGATCACAATGACTGTACAGATATCCCTAATTTAGTGTGCTATAATCACAACTTTGTTACCTCCTCGTAAAAGCCCACAATAGAATTCACAACTCAATGCTTCACACATCCATTTAAACCAATACATGCAATGTTTCAAAAAAATATCTCAATCACCTCAAAAACATTCAAAACCTAAATTAGTCACACAAAACACTCTGATTCACTCCCTTGATCTCTTCAACCAAGGTTCCTTCCTCTAAGAAAATGGAGGATGGAGAGGTTAGAAATGAGAGAGGATTGACGCCACTTTCTAGGAGAAAGATGAGCCAAAAATTTTATGTTGCTTGCCACAAGAGAGAGCTCCCTTGATAAAAGGTTTAAGGGAGAGATTCCTCAAGAGAGAGGATTCTCAATGACACTCAAGAATAAATTGCTCAAAAAGAGTCTTACTTCATTCAATCAAGTGTGATTTGTACAAGAGAGACTAGGTGTATTTATAGCCCAAAGAGGGAGCAAGACACTCAAAACTAGGCAATGTGGGACTTGGGCCTAATTAGGATTATGAGCACTAATTCCTCTTAGGCCCACTAAAAGTGGTGCCTAGCCTTAATCTAGGGAGTGTCACGGCCTAATCAAGGGGGTGTGGAAAGAGATCCACACTCCTTTGGGTTATTAGGCCCTTTACTCCCGTCACCTCCCTTCCTAAGCTAATTACATCCTAAACTCTAGAAACTAGAATAAATTGCCAAAATACAAGGCCTAAAAGGGAATTAAAAGCTAATTAATATTTACAAGAGGAAAACTAAGGACTATGACCTAAAATATCTATCTCCATCATGAGCTGAGGTCTTGATGAGTCTTTCTGGGTCAAGTCCTCTTCAATCCTCCTAGCCATTGCCCTAGTGAGAGGGCCCTTGGTAGGTAGGATTGCATCACACTCAATTCCATACATCATTAAAATCATAATTGAAACCTTAGTCAATAAAAATTAATTAACTTTACAACTATCAAATCATAGTTTTATAAACAAAAATCAACAATAAAGCCTTCCTTACCTATTTCTCCCTTTAAAAGCTAAATTTTCCGAATTACGAAAATCAACCATAGGAATCAATCAAAACCTACCAAAAATATCAAAACCAAACAGGTACCTAAGGAATTGGAATTTTAAAACAATTCTCCTTTAAAGATAACAATCGAACCTAAAACAAATGGAAAAAGGTTTGAAGAACTAGTATCACACATACCTATATTCATCAACACTCGAAATCAAAAGCAATAGAAGATATTTTGTCGAATTATGTTGAAGATATGACTCTTATGCAAAGTTGAGAAGAATGGAGGCAGAGAGAGAGAATGAGATCGATGAAAGGGAGAAAAAAAAGAAAGATGAAGAATAAAAAGAAGAAAAGGAAAAGGAATCGGGTTTGCGCTTATTAATTTTGGTTTGCTAAACACAACCCATCACAATTTAATTAACTAATACCTTCTCGAATACTTCCCTTAAAACCAATATAATTATCTCAATTTAAAAGAGTCTCATTATAATTAATCCTTACCATACTAAACTTCATTTTCTCATATTTCATTATTTAATTGACTTAGTTCCAGTCACATTCATAATTAAATACAACATTTCATTAAAATAATACATATATATATATATATATACCAAATATGCCATAATTAATTCATTAATTATGCTTAAATTAAATTGAATTCAATTTTATTTATTTAACACACTTATAACCTATTAGTAAAAGCAAGACCTTACGAATGGTGCTCTAAACCTGATTTTCTTGGGTTGTTTTCCATTGAACGATTGTTCCTATGTATTACTAACATAGAAGAAAATTCACTTCAAGTGGACATATGGTATGGTTGCATCTATATATTTGGCGTAGAAGAGAACCATATCAGGTGTATACCTGAGAAAGCATGCATGAACTTGCTTTACATGAGCATCATTAGCATGAATAAATTTATTGATGTATAATCTCTTTCATGACTGTGCAATGAATTTATGTGTTTATTTGTAGTGCTTTAGTTGACTGTCCATTCTTTTTGTGTGTCTTAACATGTGTTAGACGTATTCTTACCTCCTTGCTACTTGTTGTTACATTTTGTTTGAGCTAAATAACACTTTCAGGTGAGAAAAATGTTGATGATATCATGGGTGATGAAACTTCGACTTTTCTTTACCTCTTTTGGTTAGGATGTTTTGATTAGGTGTGACATTCAACTAGAAATGATTGGTTAACAATTTTTCAAAACTCATGTATATAAATTATTTAAAGTTTCATTATAAACTTTATTAATTAAGAATCTTGTAAAGATCATTTTATAGAGCCTAACATGTTTATTTACATGTCTACATTTTGTTATATCATAGTTTCGAAAAATAAGTGTATATTGCATGATGTAAATTTTTTTACCTAAATGTCAAGTCTATTATTTAAATGAACAAATTTTTATATTATTTTGCAATTAAAAAATAAAACATTTTAGAGTAGAAACGTGTCACAATTCTCAAAAACCATTAAAAGAATATAATAATATTTTCTTTCATTGTTATAGGTCGTTGTTAACTCTAAAATATATATGGTATAATTCTCAAATTCTAATTCATTAAACTCATTAAATTATCATGAATGACTTTAAAAAACTCATTTTTTTATTGAAAGTCTTAATTTTATTGTAAAGTTTAATCTCATTATCATTGATTTCTTATTAAATAATCAATGATTAATTCCTTATTAGACAATAGTTTTACATTAATCCTTTGGTTTATATCATTCGGTGTTTGGAATTGAGATCAAGAAGTAGATGACATTATATAATTTAGCGACTCTACACTGTTGGTGCGCTGCAGTACAATTTGCAGGTGATACATCCGTTGTGTCCGTTGGTCATCTTGGAGAATTAATGCTTCTTTCCGCTGATTCACTGACCTTTTTATAAATGACGTTATTAATGAGATCAGTCATTGCAATATTGAAGAAAAAGAAGACGATTTAAACGAAAAGATTAATGTAAAACTATTGTTATATATTAAGATAGTATTTTATATAGTTTAAAAAAGTCCATTGTTAAATAAAAAGTAAGACACATTAATATGTATAACCTATATATACGTCTTTAAAATTTATTATGTTTATTATTCTTTAAAAAATATATTTATAAAACTTAAGTTAAATAGAGCAAATACGTTTAGTTATCCAGTATGTATGTGTGTATATATATATACTTCAGAGAGAAGAAAACACTTTGCTTCCTCGTCTGATATATTCTCCTTATTTTTCCTTTTTCTTTCTTATTTTACATATTTCTCTCGTTATTTTAAGGGAAAATTGAATCTTTGTTTTATCTTTTGTTTTTACTTCCATGGTTTATAGTAAAAGCAAGATAAAAAGAATATATAATTAACCATAATAATCAGTAAAATGAAGTGAATTAATTAATGAGAGGAGAATGAAACTAATGGTATCCGCAATTAATCTCCTCTTTTTTCTTGCTTTAGCGAGTAAAATCCTTTTTGTAATCATGTTATAGCCATGCATCGATCCATGCTCTTGCTTGAACAAAGATTAAGATATTATCAAGCACTTTTAATTCGTTATGTATATATATTAGTTACAAGATGACTGGTCCCGTGCATATAATTTGCCAATGTTATATGAATCCAAATAGGTGGAGCTGAAATGCATATATAATTAAAACTGCTAATATACTTCAGAATATATATGGGAAGGAAGAGAAATAAAAAAAGAAAAGGTAGCATAAGCTGAAGAGTTTTATTGTCTTAATTAGATGCATGGACGTCATGTATATAAGAACATAGAAGACGATTAATTTGATAGTATGGACGTTTATTGGTAATATGTAGTGGTCTATGCATTGACATGCATCAATGGTAGATCACGAGGTAGGTACGTCCTTGACTCTAGCACACGACACACAGCTGCCAGGCATATATACTATTTAGGGGATTATGCGAGGCCCGTGGTGTTTATTCCACAAGTAACGTTGAATAGGATATCAAGGTATTGGCTTATCGCTTGTGATGGTGGCAGTGGCACTGGCACCGTTCCTGGCACTGGTACTGGTACTGGCAGCATCACAGTTGATGGCTTTAATATTTGTTCTAGAATAAACACCAGCAGTGCTTGTGCAAGAATTCTAGATTGGCCAAAACAGCTCACAGGTGTTGCCTTTGCTATGCTGCAAATTTCAGAATTGTTGGGATTTGGTGGAAGGGGAAGAACAGGCTGTGAGGTAACCATGGAGAAGAAAAGGAGATTAATGGAGAGGAAAAGTGCAGTGAATGCGACACCCCTGGAACCCATTTTCCAAAACCCAAACAGATACCCGATTTCTGGATGGATGAAGATTGCTTATTGCTTGCCAGAGAATATATAGGCCAAAATTTTGGGGTCCACCTCCTCTCTTAATTGAGAAATTTTATGCTGACCCCACCACCACCTATATATCGGCAGTGGTCCCCACATTAATATTGTGACCTGACGTACAAGATCTTCTCTCACATCTCTGTCATTGTTATTGATGTTATAAAATAGAAAGTAAAATCAGAATGTTTCACCATTGCTGTAACGCATGAAGCAACCCAGACCAGGTGTTTTTAACTCACCATTTTCATTACCCAACTATTTATGCCTCCTTTTCATATCTCTCACAAACTCATTATTCCAAATTGAAACTTACAATTTTAACCTTCCCTCGTGCGCGGATCAAACCGCAACAATGACAAGAAATATTTCCGTATTGTGTACCGGTGACAAAACTGGCTTACTACAGCATCTTTCGGCCGCTAAAAATGGCCCACTAAAAATACTCGGAGTGGACTCATATGTCATAGTTAGAGTGAGATAAATTGATATAAATTTTAAACTTGTCAAAATTTTAAAAGAAGTTTTTTTTTTTTTTGGAAATTGATATAAATTCTATTTTAAAAATTAATTTTTATTTTTTTTAAAAAGTTAATAAATAGAAAAATCGCAAGTAAATCATAAATAATTGATTTTATTTTTTTTTACGATATTCTACTTTTACACAAATAAATGACAAATAATTTTATAACAAACTTTATTTTATTTGTTTAACAAAGTCATTTTTATAAAGTTTATTTAATAATTTTTTTTATATTTTAATTATTATAATTATTTATATAAATATTATAATTTTAAAAATAAAATAAAATATTGGTAGGTTGGTGGTGGGCCTACCCTATCTTTGATCACTAAATTGGCAGGTTAAGCAGAATGAGTTAAAACAGGTTAATGCGTTAAAACATTAAATGAGGACGAGTTGTTGGACCGGTTTGCCAGATCTTTTTGCAAGGTTAAGGAGTTGACATTTGAGTTTCAATATAACAAAACATTTTATTCTCTTTTTTTTATTGGCTTAATTGATTAAGTTTTTAGCTTTATGGAATTTTACTAAATTTTATTTTTTATTTTTGAAAAGTAAAAATTGAGAAATAATTTTTTTGGTTCTTAAAATTTCAAATTATCACTGTTTTTAGGAATTAAGTTTAACTAAATTTAGAGAACTTTTTTTTCATTTTTAGGACTAAAATCTGGTCCTTTTAAAATGTAGAACACCGATTTATTTTCCAAAATCTTTGCTACAGTTTAAAATACTGTACTCTTATTTTTACAAATCCGGACCATGATTTTGAAAACTAATATCATCAAAATATATAAATTAGAAACCATCTTGTGATCTTTCAATTCAATCCCACTATATATAATTTTCAAGTTTAATCAAGTAGAAGAGTTTCGCCATCACTACTATGTTATTTTTCTCTTCTACTGGTTAGAGGTAAAATTTTAAAGTTTTGTTTTACGCGTAAAAACTAACATAACAAGTCCTATCTTCTGACAAGTTCTATTAATTTTTAAAATTTTACTGATATAATTATGCTATTATCTTTAAATTTAAATCTAATTAAATGGTCTTTATATTAATTTGATTCTTTTAAAAGAATACTAAATTATTTTAATTGAAATAATTATACATAAAATTAATGTTTTTTTAATTACTATGGGACTTAAATACTTGTTAAAATATTATGTTAAATATACTTGTTAAATATTTTGTAATAAAATACATTGTTTGGATGAATAATTTTTTTTTAAAAAAATTGAAAATTCTAGTAATTTTTTAAAATATTTTGATTAGTTATCATCGTAGAATTTCAAATTTCTTTTAAAAAGGCTTATAAAAAAATTCTTTTAAAAAGTAAAAATTTGAAATTCTTAAAATCAACTTTAATTTATAGAGTGTGACATGTGAGATATGTTGAAACTAGTTAATTTAGCATGTGAAAATCTAGATTGTTGTGGATGCACGGATGACCTGTTTATGTAAACAACATTGTAGTCGATCATCCTACCTTGTTGTGGGAATTGTATGAGATATAAAAAGCTCTAATGCACCAATCACAATACTGAGTTATTCCATACTATTATGATATATAATTGGGAGAATATGATATTTATTAAAAATATTCTTAATAATTAATGTCTGACTAAAAAATAACCTAGCTTTTATTAAATAAAATAACTTTTACCAACGTAAAAAAACTTTGACTAACATTAGCAGAAATAACATCAGCAGAAAAAACATTAATGGATACTAATCGAGAAAAGTTTGACGAACATCAAGAAAGAAAAAGCTTTAAGAGAAAAATATTATTGATAGATATTTTTGAATTATTAAATATTTTTTAATATTAAAATAAATTTTTTTAGTAAAATTAAATTGCGTTACTAAAAAAATTAAAATTTAATAAATTTAAATTATTAATTTATTCAAATAAAATATTTAAAAATAAATATTGTAAATTAAAACATTTTAAATTTAATGTATTTCAAATTTTACATTTATCAAAATTATCTGTCAAAACTGAGGGTTAATCTATAGTGTTAGTCAATTATATCATTATATGCCAGCTAGTTTCCTTAAAGTGATCAATTCTTGTAAGAAAAAAAAAAAAAAAAAAAACTTCCTTAAAGTGAAGTAATGCGTGCAGAATGTTCAATAGAAAATTTGCTGTCTATTTATGTTTTGGATTATTACGTACGTGCTATTATTTACTTGAAATCATGTCACTTCTATATTTTATTATCTTTATTTTGATTTCTTAATTTTATATCATGACATGATAAGATATAAAAAAATATAAAAAAAATATGGTGTTTTTGTCAGAACAATAGATCTTGAACGATTTAGTCTTCGAGCTCCTTTCTGGAAGGTAAGAGCAAGTGGGTATTTGTAGAGAATTTAACGTTCGAGTTAGTATGTATATAAGAAGTAAGTGCATAGTAAGATGATACCTGAGTCTTGTTGTTTTATGGTCTATGTAATATAGGAGTTATTAGAGATAAATTATATATATGACTTTGGAGTTTGGTTATATCTTTTGGGTGGTTGTCAATTTTACGAGATGTGTTGGATTTGGAGGATCTTGGGCATATTTGATATCTTGGAAGGTGGTTAGGATTTGTTGTCCCTTAGAGTCTTCAGTTAAGGTGTTTTAAGTTGTTGGGTCTATTGGGCCAAGGGTCGGCCAGGTAGATAAGTTAAGGAGCTTAACAAGTAGTGAAAAGCTCTTGACTTATCTTGAGCGAGTAGCTTTGTTGAGTTTGAAGAGCTGGGGAGGTAAGGCTCGTGGAGGTGAGTGGCTAGAAGGGTTAGTTAGAGGGGTAAAGGAGTGGGTATTCATAGGGTCTTGATAGGTAACGTGATGTTATTAGGTGAAGGGTGGTGACGTGGCACACAATGATTGGCTGGAGAAGTTTTGAGGGGGTGGTTTTTGAGGGAGCATGTGCAAGAAGTTACTTAAGTACCCCTATCGATTCAGTTACTTCATTTCTGGGTTTTGCTTGTTATTACTTCCTTTCTCTATTGCTTCATCTTCTTCCTTGCTCACTTGCTTTGTCTTTTTTCGTGCTTTCTCCCGTTGGGTCATTTTCGTCTCTGCAAAGATTATTCATAAGCCTGGTTTCTTATTGCTGGTATGCATCTTGTTCATTATAAAGTTTTTGTTCGGTGATTTTACAGGTAGTACGAGTGGTGCCATCGCAGGGTGGGCAAGGTGGTGGTAAGAAGAAGAAAAGCAAAAAAAGGAAAAGTAAGGAGAAGGAGGAGTCCTTTGTGGTGGTGAAAAATGATCGCCAGTGACATTAGATGGGTATATTTGGGTTACCGGGGAGGCTAATTCATTTGTTAATGTCTTCACATTGAAGGAGTTTATATCTAGGTTGAGGAAGGATTATAATTTTTGCTATGATTTGGAGAAGTCTGATTCGGCTGTGGTAGGAAGGAGAGGGTTTTTATGAAAGATGAAGAGGGTGAGAAGCCTTTCACTTTCCTCTGTGCAGAGATATTGAATAAGCTCGATAGGTCGCTTCTACTGACAAACTTCATGTATGAGGTCTTATCAGAAGTGAATATAGTGTTAACCCAATTTCATCCTAACAATTGGGATTTCATTAGGGCCTTTAAGATCTTATGTACCGAGCTAAGGATTGGCGCTACAACGAATAAGTTTATGCATTTTTATTGGACAAAAGGCAATGAAGATGATAAGGTGGGATGGGTACCTATGACAGAAAGGGCAATATGGCACCTTCTTTATGATGTTAGACACTTCTTGGAAGAGTTTCAAGAAGAAATTTTTTAAAGTATGGATGAACACAACCTATGTCGATCATAAGAGGGTTTTTTTTTAGGAGGACAGCACGTTGAGGTACCTATTTTATTGGATTGCTGAGCCAAGGAGGCTTAAATCTCAAGTTGAGCATTTGCTAATAGTCGAGGACAAGCAGGACATTTCTATTATAAAGGCATTTCTGAGGAAGATGAATGTGGTGGACGTGTTGATGTTGTCGTTAGTAAGGGACGAAGATGAATCTCATAGTTGTGAATTACTGAACATTTAATTTTTGGTGTTTTGTTTTTGCAGATGTTATGTAGTTGTATTCTAACATTTGGTACTTCATTTGTACAATGATAATGGAGGACTTTGATTTCAGGAAGATTAGGGGGATGTCTTTAACATCGAGGCTATGTGCGCAACTTTATGTCGAGTTGTTTTGTAAGAAAAGGAAAACTGCCAAGGTGGGAAAGTAGAAGAAGGAGAAAAATAAGACCAAAATAATGGAGAAGCCTACTAATGCAATCTTGGATTGCTTTTCCCATGATCTCTTCAAGAGGTTCATCCAAAGAAGAAGATGAAGGTTAGGAGATGAGGAATGGAGGTTAGAACTGCTTCTTCTAAGAAGATAAGCTTAGGAGGTGAAGCTTGCCACAAGGGAAGGAGCCCTTGTAAAAGCCATGGAAGGTTCTCTCTATAAGGGAGAAGAAGACACTAAAAAATATGAACTCACCAAGAGAAATTTTATAACATTCAAGTGTAAAATCACACAATAGGTGGAAGCAGGAATTTATAAGAAAAAATCTAAGGTATAGGCTTGGACTTGGACGTCCACCATTAGAAGAGGATTAGCTAAATTAATTAAGTGTTAATTGAGCTAATAACCAATTAGCACTTAATTAGTTTAGCTAGATCCAAATAAGGTCCTAACAATATAGATCTATGTTTCCTTGAAATTCAAATTTGAATTTGAGAGTGCCATGTAGACTCTCTACAAATTCAAATTTGAATTCAAATGTGCCACCTAGGAGAGAGAGAGGAAGGTTAGCACTATCTAAAAGGAACAAGGGGACCCTACTTGTGTCTCCTGCTTCATGCGTGTCTTAGAAGGGAGTGTGGGACAAACTAAAGGTTGTGGTTATCAAACCACACGTCCAAGGCTTCCCAAAAAGGCCACTCTAGCACATATACTCCACCTAAAAAACTAGTGACACCTCATATCTCAAATAAGAAGAATAGGCCAAAAAAGAACTAACTACACCTCCACAAAGTTAAAAGAAAAGTGCAACTACAAGGTGCAAAATAAGGAGACTATGGCCTAATGATCTTCACTTCATTTAGGAGTTGAGGTCTCTTACACTCATTTCTAGCCATGTCTTCTTCTATCTTCCTTGCCATGACCCTTGTGATGGATCCCTTGGAAAACAAGATTGCATCATCCTCTCCCTCTTGGGAAGGAGTTGACCTCAAATCAGCAGGGTCCTTTTCTTCATCAACACCTATAAAAGGAGAGAAATCACAAACATTAAAATTGGTACTAAAATTGATAGTCATCAAGGAGGTCTAACCTATATGCATTGTCATTTATCCTTTCTAGGACTAGGAAGGGACCATCTCCCCTCTGGCTTAGCTTTGACTTCCTCGTAGTAGGAAAACGATATTTCCTAAGATAAAGCCAAACCCAATCTCTTTTTTTGAAGATCATCTCTTTCCTTTCCATATTAGTAGAAGATGCATAACCTTTTGACTGGTTTTCTATATTAGATTTAACCCTCTCATGTAGTTTCTTAATGAACTCAACCCTAGTTTCCCCATCGTTATGAAAGAAGTGGGAGGTAGGGAGAGACAGTAAATACAAAGGAGTAAGAGGATTAAACTCATACACAACCTCATAAGGGGAATGATTGGTGGTCCTATGAACCACCCTATTATATGCAAACTCAATGTGAGGAAGGTATTCATCCTAAGACTTGTGGTTGCCTTTAAGAATGACCCCTTAACATTGTGGATAGAGACCTATTCACCACCTTAATTCGCCCATCAATCTGAGGATGACAGATGGTAGAATAGAGGACATAAGTTTCTAGCCTTGCCCATAAGGTTTTCCAAAAATGGCCAAGGAATTGGGTATCTTTATCAGACACAATTGTGTAGGGTATCCATAAAGTCTGACAACCTCTTTAAAGAAATCTCTTGCGATGTTGCTTGCATCATCCACCTTGTGGAAGGGTGAGAAATGGGCCATTTTGTTAAAATGATCCACAACCACAAAGATGGAGTCTACACCTCATTGGGTTCTAGGAAGCCCAAGGAAAAAGGCCATACTAATGTGTAACCAAGGTGTAGAAGGAGTAGGCAAAGGTGTGTAGAGTCCATGAGACATCACTTTAGATTTAGCTTGCAAGCAAGCTATGCATCTAAAACAATGCCTTTGGACATCTCTTTTCATCTGGGGCCAAAAGAAATTTTCTTTCAAAAGCATAAGGGATTTTTGTATTCCAAATGCCCCATGAGTCCACCTTCATGGTTCTCTTTTGTCAACAATTTTCTCATAGATCCATGGGGTATGCAAAGTTTGCCTTTTTTGAACAAATACCCCTTACTCAGATAGAACCCATCATGGACTTTGGATGATCAGGCAACAAAGATGGCACCAAATGATGCACTCCATTGATCTCTTCAACCAAGGTTCCTTCCTCTAAGAAATTGGAGGATGGAGAGGTTAGAAATGGGAGAGGGTTGACGCCACATTCTAGGGAAAAAATGAGTAAAAAATTTTATGTTGCTTGCCACAAGGGAGAAGTCCCTTGACAAAAGATTGAAGGGAGAAATTCCTCAAGAGAGAGGATTCTCAATAACACTCAAGAATAAATTGCTAAAAAAGAGTCTTACTTCATTCAATCAAGTATGATTTGTACAAGAGAGACTAGGTGTATTTATAGCCCAAAGAGGGAGCAAGACACTCAAAAATAGGCAATGTGAGACTTGGGCCTAATTAGGATTAGGAGCACTAATCCCTCTTAGGCCCACTAAAAGTGGTGCTTAGCCTTAAGCTAGGGAGTGTCATGGCCTAATCAAGGGGGTGTGGAAAGAGATCCACACTCCTTTGGGTTATTAGGTCCTTTACTTCCTTCACCTCCCTTCCTAAGCTAATTACATCCTAAACTCTAGAAACTAGAATAAATGGCCAAAATACAAGGCCTAAAAGGGAATTAAAAGCTAATTAATATTTACAAGAGGAAAACTAAGGACTATGGCTTAAAAATATCTATCTCCATCATGAGCTGGGGTCTTGATGAGTCTTTCTGGGCTAAGTCCTCTCCAATCCTCCTAGCCATGGCCCTAGTGAGAGGGCCCTTGGTAGGTAGGATTGCATCAACCAAAGTCTTTGTTAGAGGGATACATGGCCCTAATGTCATCAAAGCCTAAAATTCAAGCACTCAAAGTGGCAAAGAAAGTGTGCCTTCTAGACAAGACATCAACTACCACATTTATTTTCCCTTTTTTGTACTTGATGACATATGGAAAGGATTCAAGGAATTCAACCCACTCTACATGCCTTTTGTTGAGTTTTCCTTGTTCCCTCAAATACTTAAGTGACTCATGGTCACTATGAATGACAAATTCCTCGCAAACAAGATAATGTTCCTAAGTCTGAAGGGCCCTTATCAACGAGTATAACTCTTTATCATAGGTGGGGTAGTTGATGGGGGCTCCAGTAAGTTTTTCACTAAAATATGCTATAGGATGCCCTTCTTGCATCAAAATAGCTCCTACACCTACTCTAGATACATCACATTCTAGCTCAAAGGTTTTTTGAAAAAGTTAGGAAGAGATAGAATTGGTGCATTGGTAAGCTTTTCTTTGATAAGAGAAAAGGCTTTCTCTTGCTTCCACCCCAAAGGAATGGAACATTCTTCTTCTCCAAATCATTGAGTGGTGAGACACGTGTGGAGAAGTTAGGCAAAAAACGCCTATAGAAACTAGTGAGACCATGAAAGTTCTTGATCTCTGTCATACTTGTTAGGGTGGGCCATTCTTGGATGAATATGATTTTCAAAGCTTACAACAAAACCTAAAAATACTGTACTCTCCATACAAAAAGTTCATTTTTCAATGTTTGCAAAGAGGTGGTTGTTCCTAAGAATGCAAAAGACTTGCCTTAGATGTCTTAAATGATTATCTAGGCTCCTACTGTATATAAGAGTGTCATAAAAATAAACTACACAAAACTTACCAAGGCAATCCCTAAAGACATGATTCATTAAGCACATGAAAGTACTAGGAGCATTTGTGAGCCCAAAAGGCATCATTAGCCGCTCATAAAGCCCAAATTTGATCTTAAAAGCAGGTTTCCACTCATTACCCTCTTTAATCCTTATTTTGTGGTAACCACTTCTAAGATCAATTTCTGAAAAAGCTTTGCCCTATGTAAAATTCATCTAGTATGTTATGAAGCCTAGGGATAAGGTGTTTGTATTTGATGGTGATATTTTTATTGCTCTACAATCCACACACATCCTTCACTTACCATCCTTCTTGAGAACCAACAAGACTAGCATAACACAAGGGTTGCAGCTCTTTTGAACCCAACCTTTCTCTAACAAATCTTGAACTTAAGGCTCAATTTCTTTATTCTCAAGGGGGTTTGTCCTATATGCAAGCCTAATGGATATACTAACACGAAGAATAAAGTCTATTTGATGTTTTATCCCCCTCAGAGGAGGTAACCCCTTAGGGATTTCATTAGGGAATAGATCATCAAATTCCTTCAGCAGAGTTTGAACCCCTTATGAAAGAGACTCACCCTGAATATTTGTGGAAGTGCAATATGGTGTCTCTTTGCAAAGGAGGAGATAAAAGGGTTTGTCATGTAGGAAAACATTTTTAATATTTTCTTTTCTTGCAAAGTGGCTTTCCTTCCTAACAACCTCTTGGAAGGGGCACTACCTGATACAAAAAGCTTTTTCACTCCCCTTGATCTTTCTCTTTGAGGTTCTAAGCACCATGAAATGGATGATGGAGGGGAAAGAAAATGGAGGCAGGGCACCACTCTCAAAGAGAGATAAGCCAAAGTGTTTAGGTTTACCACAAGGGAAGGGACCCTTGATAAAAACAAACTAGGAAGAGGTTCCTCAAAAGAGAGGATCCTCAAGACCTTTTACTAAGAATGGGCTCACAAAGAGACCATTTTCATTTAACTTCAAAGGTGAAATTTACAATGAGGGGGAATGAGTATATATAGTCCCATGGGAGAGCTTGAGCATACTTTTCTAGGAAATGTGGGACTTACGTGAGGCACCTAAGTTCACCCCTATGGGTGTAATTAGGATCTCCTAAATTGAATGGGATAGCCCAAAATCATGTCTTGACTTATGCACCCATTCTAAGCTTACTCCCCCTTTTTAACTGAAGACACTTATACCTTCTAAACTAAAAAGAATATGGCCGAATATACATGGCCTTAAAGGAATTAAAAATATGCTCTTATTTAGCTAATTAAAATAAAATATTAACAAGCTAAAAATGAAGACTATGGATTCCAATCTTCAATGAGCTTTCATCCATGTCATGCCTTCCTTGAATCCTCCTAGCCATGATGCATGCTAGGTGGGATTGCATCATCTCCTCCCCCTTGGAGAGGATTTGATCTCAAATCCTGAGACATTTCTTCCTCTTTTTCAAAGTCTGCAAGAAAATAAAGAAAGCAGTAAGTATATGCAGACAAGTGGTTTTGGGGGGAGTGAGAGGTCTATGAGGAGGCCTCTTAGGAATGGGGTAGTGGAGTTTGGCACTAAGGTGTGAAAAGATTTTAGTGTGCATGTGCGTCCACACAGCAGCTCCCCATCCTCCTCCTATTGCACTAGATACTAGCCTCAAAGGTTTTGAAATAGTAGGCGAGACTAGTCTAAGTAGAATGGAGCACTCATAAAGTTGGACTTGAGGGTGTGGATCAAGGTGCTCAAAAGGTATAGGCACATCCTCAAATTCAACTTGTTCTTTTTATAAGAGTTGGCAGAAAGATTTTTTCTATGTAGAGAACCTCCTTTGAAGGCAAAGGCGGATCTTCCTTAGACTCGACCTTCCTACCAATAACCTTATTTTTCATTTTTTCCCTCTCTCTCTTAAGCTTCATGATCCTTCTATCCTCTATAACCTCGGTAAGGGTAAGAGGAAGTAAGGTAATCTTTTTCCCTTTATGAGAGAGAGTGATTTTATTAGTGAGGCCATTGTGTAAAGTTTCCTTATCATGTTGCCATGGCCTTCCCAACAACATGTGACTAGCTTCCATAGGGACTACATCACATAACACTTTGTCGTGATACTTCCCTATGGAGAAGCTAATCTCCACTTGCTCTCTTACTACTACACAATTTTCATAATTAAGTCCATGCAAAGAATAAGGTAAAGGATAAGGAGTAGTAGCAAATGATAGTTTTTCCACCACCCTTGTGCTACAATAATTACAATATGATCCACCATCCATAATGAGAGAACAAGTTTTGCCCAAAATTTTGCATCTTGTTTGAAAAACATTCTCTCTTTGTGTTTGGTTTTCCTTACAAGGATGGCTTCCAAGAAGTTGTTTCAGTTTGAAGAGATCATCACATGAATGAATACCCTTTTCATTTGATGTTCCCCTTAAAGTCCTTTTTCTTTTGGGGCAAAACAAATCAATGTGCCCTTTTTCTAAACACTTAAAACATTTAGGACTTCGAGAAAGAGTGCTTGAACTAGTGGTAGGGGTGTCACTCATACTCAAGGGTTTTCTCTTAATATGCTTTCTTTTGGATGACTCTCTTTTGGGTTTAATTATAGAAGGGTTTGTATTTTTTTTAGGATGCCTCTTAGGGTTTTCCTTCTTACTAGAAGAAGCATGAATGTCATGGATTATTCTAGGCTCTTCTAAGTCTCTATAACGTGTGTAAATGTTACCACAAGAGCTCTTATAGGCATCTCTCTTTTTGTATCTTCTCTTCTTCCCTTTTTTCTAACTTCTTTTGTTCGTTTTGTCTCTTTTCCAATTCTTTCTTCTCTTTTTCTCTCCTTTCTCTTCTCTCTTTTCTCTTTAACTATTTTATTTTGTTTTCTTCTTTTTCTCTTTCTTTCTTTCTTTTCTCTTTTTCTCTTTCTCTTCTCTCTTCTCTTTCTTTTTCTCTTGCTTCTTTTTCTCTCTTTTCATTTTCCCTTCTCTCTTGTCTCTCTTTTTCTCTTTCGTCTCTTTCTCTTTGGTCTTTCTCTTCTCTTTCTCTTTTCTCTTGGTCTTTTCTCTCTTGTCTTATTCATTCCCTCTCTTCTCTTTGTCTCCTATATTCTTCTCTTTCTTTTTGTCTTTTCTCGTCTCTTTCTTTTCTCTCTTTTTCATACTCTTCATTTTCTCTTTTTAATCTTTTCATATATTCCTCCCATTCTTTTTCTGTTTTATCTTCCCTACTTTTATTAACACTCCTAACACTTTTACATGTGTGTAATGATATTTAAAAGTGCAAGGCCTAGGAAACTAAGCAAAATGCAAGAAACACTCTTCTCTTTTTGAAGTTTTCTCAACTAAAAGTGAGTTAAGCCTTTGGAACTTAAGCATTTTCCTAAACGTTGAAAGCAAATAAAGAAATTTAAAGCAAAGCTAAAGGATTCTAACATGCTCTTAAGTATGAATAAGGGGTACCAATTTCTTATCCACACTAAAACGAGAAACTAAGGTTTATTACACACAAAAGAGGTGACCCTTATGGGCATCCAACACCTCTAATTAAAAAAGGCCTTTAAGAAAATACACCCAATTTAAAAATACAAGAAACTAAAAGAAGTATTGAATGCTCCTTCTTCCAATGCTCCTCACCAAGTGTTTCACTCAAGTCTTGGCCTCCTCTTCAAGTTTTCTCTTCCTTGGCTTAAATCAACACTTCCTAAGGGTGCTAACCTTGTGGAAGTTTCAACAAATGGCACCTAACCAAGAAAGTAGCACCCAACAAGTACCAAGGGAAGCAAGATTTTGAAAGCACAAAAACAAGAAAAGCACTAACAAGAATAGGCACACATCCAAGTGGAAAGAATTTATTTGATTAACACAAAGAAAGCCAATAATAATAGGCAAACAATAAAAGGTGTAGAAAGAAAGTTGGCACACAAAAGAAATTCCTAGAATGGGTCTAAAATAGAATTAGACTTAAAACAAAAAAAGACTCGACAAATTCAATGATTTGCATAATTGTAAACAAGGTGGTTGAATCATATGCAAAGAAATTCAAGCAAATTTCAGTAAAATTTAACACTCCTTTGAATGGTTTAATAATCTTGAGGTGCACTACATTGTTGTTTTACTCATCTATAACTCTTTTAAACATTTTTACTAACACTTTTTTTATACGTATTCAACTCTTTTGATTTCTATTTTTTTTTCTTTTTTTTGTTGATCTTTTTTTGCTGCACCTCTCAAAATTTTTGAAAGCAAGAAATGTCAAGGAGTAAGGAGCAAAAATTCGCTTGAATTATAGAAAAGAAAACAACCACAAAAATTGAGCCAAAAGTGCAAACCAAAGAAAGCAAAGTAGTTCAAGATGCACTAGTAAATTTAGGTGAACAAAGAAGGCACTAAATGAGATACTTAATGAGCTTAGGCAAACTTAATTTCTCAAGGATTACAGCCCAAATACATGCTTAAATGATCTCAAAATAGCCAGCAAAAACAATTCACCAAAGACTAGCACAAAACTTTAAACTACTAACACACACAAAAAAAAAGACTCTAGGAAGAATTGAGAAAATTTTGAGAAAATATGATGTGACCATGCCTAGCCAATGACCTATCACTAAGGCCATCGCTAGAAGGATTGAAGAAGACCTAGCCCTTGCAGACAAAGGAAGACTTCACCTCCTATGGAGAGTGAAGATATTAGGCTAGGGACTTTAGTTAATAAAATGTAATTTTCCTTTATTTTAATTTTGAGGAGCATTAGGAATTTAATTTGGGACATGTATTTAGTCCATTTTTATATTTAGAAGGTGTCTTCGGAATTTAGAGGGTGGATTTAGCTTTTTGGGTCTTTATGAAGGAAATAAGGGGTAACCTTAATATCTACACCCCTCTTTTCCTACATAAACCCCCTAAGCTAATAAGAAGGAATCTTGACCCTTGGTTTGAGAAACTTGGGCACCAAGTTTGATGATCTAAGGAGGGAATTGTTTCTCAATCCTCCTCCCTTAGATCTTTCCTTTTAATCCTAGCCCTTCTTTTTTAGGTTATCTTGTTCAAGAGGTTAACTACCTCTATAAATAGGAGCTCCTCCCTTCACTTGTATTTTTTACACTTGAATTTAATCCTAGAGACCATATTGGTTGTGAGGTTCTTACCTTTGAGTGTCCCCCCTTCTCCTTTGTGAGAACTTCTAAGAGTTATCAAGGAACCCCTCCCTTGTGGCCTCTCCCCTTTGGCTTATCAAACCTAGCATTTGTGGCGCCTCACCCCATTCCTTTCCTTTACATAAATCCATTTCCCTTCCAAGTGACCTTAGAAAGAATCCTTTGGGCACATGATCATCAAAGATCACATCAAAATATTTTTTGAAACATGCTATATCTAAAGCATGTGGGACTCAAGGACACAAGATCAAGAGGCATGACCCCTTTGATGCGCAATTCCAAGAGAGAAACACACTTTTTTATGGTAAAAATAAAAGGCAAAACTATGTAGAATTAAGAGATAATAAAAGGACTACAACATAACCAACTAAGACACAACTTGAAAGATTAAAAAATGGAATTAAATGACTCAAAATAACCAGAAATATGCACCCAAAATAGAGAACAAGAGGCTGGAAAAACAGAATAATAGGTGCAGGAAAACAGAATTAAAAACTCAAACAAGAAGAACAATGTGCATTCAAAGATCAAGATCATGATGTGTGGCTTACTTCACAAATTTTGTGAAGTCATTACAATGACCTTCTTACGATTTGCACATGAACAAAAAAGAAATAAAAGGCTGGGCAGAAAATTAAAGAAACAATCCTATAAGAAACATATAAAGTTGAATGGAAAAGAACAAGATAAATTGAATCTAGAAAGCAATAAAGACTAGGAAATAAATTGCATAAAATGAAAACTACTAAAACATAAACTAACAAGACATAAAATAAATTAAATGACAAGAATCAAAGGCTGGAAAAAAATAAAGAGGATAGCAAGAACACTAAGAAGAAAAGCTGGAAAAAATTAAAGAAAATTAAGAGTAGAAAAGAACCTCATGGAGTTGGCTCTTGATACCAAATGATGCACTCCTTTGATCTCTTCAACCAAGGTTGCTTCCTCTAAGAAAATGGAGGATGGAAAGGTTAGAAATGAGGGAGGGTTGACGCCACTTTCTAGGAGAAAGATAACTTAAAAATTTTATGTTGCTTGCCACAAGGGAGAGGTCCCTTGATAAAAGCTTTAAGGGAGAGATTCCTCAAGAGAGAGGATTCTCAAAGACACTCAAGAATAAATTGCTCAAAAAGAGTCTTACTTCATTCAATCAAGTGTGTTTTGTACAAGAGAGACTAGGTGTATTCATAGCCCAACGAGGAGCAAGGCACTCAAAACTAGGCAATGTGGAACTTGGGCCTAATTAGGATTAGGAGCACTAATCCCTCTTAGGCCACTACAAGTAGTGCCTAGCCTTAAGCGAGGGAGTGTCTGATGCAATCTGGCTCAAGGCCCTTGAAGGATATATGAAGAAACTTTATTCCATTATATAAATTAGAATTTAGGACTTTTTATAATTTTGTTGACTTTGACTTTTTAGTAGGTTAACTCCTAAAGTCAACCTTTCCTTTTGACCATTGTATTTAGGTTACCCTTTTAGGTCATCTTTTATTTTTCTAAAAGGTACTACAGTCATCATGTTAGAGTTTGCTAAGATGGGATAGCTTTTAGAGAAGATGAACATGTGTTATGTTCACCCTTCTCATTATGGGCACACCCTTCTAAGCATGCTTAAGGCATGACTACTATTCCTACCTCTTAGTTGCTAGATGCCACACCCCCTAGTCATGCCTTAAGCATGACTACTTTTTACCACCTCTTTCTACTATTTACACCTTTTTATATCTAGACTAGATTAGGGATAAATTCATTAGTTGGTTATACATGACCATAGTTAGCTAATCATGGTTAGATGTGACTCAACTAGAGTTAGCTAATCTTGGTTAGATTAATTATGGTCTAGTTAGCCTAACCTATCCCTTCTAGCCTATAAATAAGACCTTTCACTTACATGTAAGCATCTTTTGGATCATTGAATATAATTTGAGTATTTTAGCTTCAGTGTGAGAGAGAGATCTATTCCTCCTTGGCCGTGAGCCTCTCTCCCTTGGGAGAGAGTTCTTCTAGCTTTTATCAAGGATCCCTCCTTGTGGCAAGCATCCTAAACTCATCTCTCTCCCTTGAGAGTGGCGTTTTGCCCTCCATTCCTCTTCTATCCAAACTCCATTTCACATTAATCGAACCTCTTCATGGAATTAGATCTTAGGGAAAAGTTGAATCTTCATCATATGGTATCAAGAGCCAACTTCCATTGAGGTGAAGTTCTTCTAATTTCTTCTAATTTTGTGCGTCGCCTTTGCTTCTTGTTCTTGTTTTCTTTTTTTAATTTCCATATTGTCCATTTAATCTCCATTATTGTCTTGTTTTAGTTTGTCCTGTGTTGCTTTAAATTTGTTCTTCATTTTAATATTGCACTCTATATTTTGTTTCATTTTATGGTTCTATTTTTGTTGCTTCTTTCTATTGAATTATGGTGTGTTCTCTTTAGGATTTTTTCAATATTCTGCCCAGATTTTTTATTTTTTTAATATTCATATGTTATCCTAAGAGGATCATGATGACGACTTCACAAAATTTGTGAAAGAAGCCACAGTGGTCTTGATCCTTGGATGCATTTTATGCCTTTTGCTTTGTGTTATGCTTTTATTTCTCTGTTTTTCCTGCACCTATTTCTCTATTTTTCCAGCCCCTTTTTCTCTATTTTTGTATCACATTCTTGATCATTTTGAGTCATTTATTTTCAGTTTTAATCCTCCTACGTTGTGTTTTATTTTGGTATTGTTTAGTCCTTGTAATTGTCACTTAAATTTCATTGTTTAACTTTTTTATTTTACCATATAAGTCTATTATTTCTTTATTGGAAATTGAGCATCAAAGAGGCTTACTCTTGATCTCATGTCCTTAGAGTCTCACATGTTATTTAGATCTTAGCATGTTCTTAAAAAAAATCTTCAAAAAATTAATCCTCAATTTCTTCCAAATTTCATTCACTTGTTCAATAATTTCGTATCTTAATTTTGTGCTAGTTTTTGTGGTGATTTTTGTTGATTGGCTTTGAGAGGCATGTTGGGTGTGTAATTGGGCTGATTATTGAGTAATCAAGTTGGCCTCAACTTCCATAAAACTCTCCTTGTGCCATTTATTTTTTATCACCTAAAATTACTAGTTCATATTAGGTTGCTTTGTTTCTTAATTTTGCACTTTTGTATATCAATTATGGTGGCCATTTCCTATCCTTTGTTCAAGCATTTATGATTCTTTGACTCCTCACCATATTTGCTTCAAACTTTTGTTTAGAGGTGTAGTAAAATTGTATAAAAAATAGAAATTAAAAAGAAAACAAGTAAAAAAAACGTGTTAGTAAAAACAATTGTTAAAAAAAAAGAAGTAAAAAAAACAAAATATTTTTAGTGCACCTCATATTGTAGCAATCACTAAAAGGAGTGTTAAAAAAAATAATGAATCTTGCTTGATCATGCTTGCATATAATTTGGCCATATTAATTTTAAATGGTGCAAATGATTGAAACTTTTGAGTCATTTTTCTTGTTTTTGTAGTACATTCTATTCTAGGCCCATTCTAGGAATTTCCTTTGTGTGCCACCTTTCTTTCTACACCTTAATTTTTTCTTGTCTCATTTCATATAATCTTTGAGTTTGTCAAATAATTGTTTCATTTCGAAGTTTAGCTTTGCTTCATTTGTGCTTTGTTTGCTTTGTGTCTTCTTCCATTTCCTTGCCCTTGTTGTGTGCCACCTCTATGTGTGTAGGGACCAAAATTTGGAGACTTGCCACTTGGTAGCATTTTCGGTGTTGATTAAAGGCATAAGAACCTATTCTTGGAGGAGGGACTTACCAAAAGGGGAAGCATACACTTGAGAGGAAAAACACTTGAAGAAGAGTCATAACTTCAATCAACATTTCTTTAATTTTTGCATTTTAGTCAAGTATTTCAAAGTACCAAAGGCTTAAAAACACTTTAGGTGAGAAAACCTTAAAGAGAGGAGTGTTTCTTGCATTTTCTTAGTCCTTAACCCTTACATTTTTAATGTCTTCACACACATCTAAGAATTTTAGAAGTGTTAATAAGAGTAGGATAAATCAAAGAGAAAAAGAATGGGAGGAATATAAGAAAAGGTTAAAAAGAGAAAATGAAGAGTATGAAAAAAAAGAGAAAATAAAGAGAGGAGAAAAGACAAAAAGAAAGAGAGGAATATAGGAAAGAAAGATAAGAGAGGGAACAAATAAGACAAGAGAGGAAAGAGCAAGAGAAAACAGAAAGAAAAGAGAGAGACAAAAGAGAAAAAGAAGAAAGAGAGAAAAGAGAAAAAGAGAGACAAGAAAGAAGAGAAAAAGAAAAGCAAAAAAGAGAAGAAAGAGAAAAAAGAAGAGAAGAGAAGAGAAAAAAAGAAAAGAGAAAGAGAAGCACGCGAGCAAGAAAGAGAAAAGAGAGAAAATAGTTAGAAAGAAAAGAAAGGAGAGAAAAACAAGAAAAAGAACAAAGAGAGCTAGAAAGAAGAGAAAGAAGAGAGGAAACAAAAAGAGAGAGATGCCTGTAAAAACCCATATGGTAACCTTTACACACTTTATATGGACCCAGAAGAACCTAGAATAACCTATGACATTCATACTTCTTCTAGTAAGAAGGAAGACCCTAAGAGGCTTCCTAAGAAAAAGGAAAACCCTTATAGGAATAAACCCAAAAGAGAGTCATCCAAAAGAAAGTGTATTGAGAGAAAACCCTTGAGCGGGAGTGACACCCCTAATACTAGTACGAGCAATCGTCCTAGGAATCTTAAGTGTTTTAAATGCTTAGATAAGGGTCACATTGCCCTAAAAGAAAAAGGACTTTAGGGGAAAAATCAAATGAAAAAGGTATTCATTCATGTGATGATCTCTTGAAAGTGAAAAAGCTTCTTGGAAGCCATCCTTGTAAAGATACTCATACTCAAAGAGAGACTGTTTTTCAAACACGATGTAAAGTTTTGGGCAAAATTTGTTCTCTCATTGTCGATGGAAGGTCGTGCTGCAATTGTTGTAGCACAAGGTTGGTATAAAAGTTGGTTCTTACTACTACTCCTCATCCTTCACCTTACTCTTTACATGGACTCAATGATGAGAAAGGTGTAGTAGTAAGAGAGCAAGTGGAGATTAGCTTTTCCATAGGGCACTATAAGGACAAAATTTTATGTGATGTAGTCCCTATGAGAGCTAGTAACATGCTGTTGGGAAGGCCATGACAACATGATAGAAAAACTTTGCACAATGGTCTCACCAATAAAATCACTCTCTCTCATAAGGGGAAAAAGTTCACATTATATCCTCTTAATCCTATTCGGGCTTTGGAGGATAGTAGGCGCATTAAGCTTAAGAGAGAAAGGGATACAACTGAGGATAAATATGTTAGTAGGAAGACCAAGCCTAAAGAAGATCCACTTTTGCCTTCAAAGGAGGTTCTTTACATAGAGAAATCTTTCCACCAACCCATACAAAATGAACAAGTTAAATTTGAGGTTGTGCTTAGACATTTTGAGCATAATGACCCACAACCTCAAATCCAACTTGAACGTAACTCTTTGGAGGAGTGCTCTAATGCACCAAGTCTAAACCCCACTAGCCATTTTAATCATAATAGGTCAAGGCTTGGAACATCAAGGGCGGATTGGGGATTTTTTCAGTGGAGGGAAGAACACCAAGATGATCTTCAATTTGAAACACTTCATGGTGCTGCCCTTTACTACCCCAACCCACTAAGGGAACTTTTTATTCCTACTCCATTGTCGTCCAGCGGTTAGGATATCTGGCTTTCACCCAGGAGACCCAGGCTCAGACACCAGATGATGTAATCTCACCTAGCATCATGGCTAAGAGGATTCAAGAGAAGGAGAGTAGGCTTGGATGGATGCTTACATGAAGACATGGAGCCTTAGTCTTAGGGTTTTTTACTTGTAAATATTTTATAATTACTTAGATATTTAGGGTGCATAGTTTTATTCCCTAAGGCCATGTATTTAGGCCATTTTCCTTTCTAAATTAGGTGTATAGGTGTAGGAAGTAAAAATGAAGGAGTAATCATAGAATAGGCCCTTATTTTAAGTGTGTTGGGCTTATTCATCCCCTAAAATAAGAGTTTCTATCCACACCTATGGGGGGTGCACTTAGACACCTCACTTAGGCCTTAAGCTTGGGTTAATTAGTCTTAAGCCTAATTAAGCCCAAGTCCTATATTGCCTAGGTTTGTGTATCCAAGCTCTCCCATTGGGCTATATATACTCTTTCACTCCCTCTTGTATGGACACACTTTATTGAATGGAAAAACCTTGAGTTGGCCAAAATTCTCTTAGTGTCCACCCTTCTTCTCTCTTTGAGAATTCCTTAAGTTTTTATCAAGGGTTCCATCCCTTGTGACAAACTTTCCCTCTTAGGCTTATCTTACGTTAAGTGGCACCTAAAACCACCTCATTTCTTACCTCTCAACAAACCATTTCACCAAAGAAGAAAACCTCTAGAAAAAGATCAAAGGAGGCATGCATCATTTGGTATCAGAGCCATCTTCATGAAGGTTCTTTTCCTCCCCTTTTTCTTCCTAGTTTAGGCGTCTTTTTTAGTTAATTTTCTGCAGTTTTTTTATTTTATTTCTTGCTTCCTTTATTGTCATTTTCATTTACTTTTTATGTCTTGTTAGTTTATCTTTTAGTAGTTTTCTATGTTTGCAATTTAATTCCTAGTCATTATTGCTTTCTAGATTCAATTTAGCTTGTTCTTTTCTATTGAATCTTGGTGTGTTCTTCTTTAGGATTTATTCTTTAATTCTGCCCATTTTTTTTATTTCGTTTTATTCTAGTGCTTATCCTAAGAGGGTCATGGTAATGACTTCACAAAATTTGTGAAGGAAGCCACACAATTGTGGTTTTGATCCTTGATGCACTTTTGCTTCTTTACATTGAGTCTTTGCATTTTATTTCTATTTTTCCTGCACTTATATTTCTCTGTTGGGCATGAGTTTGTGGCTGTTTTTGGGCCATTTTTATTGAATTTTTACTCATTCAAGTTGTGTCATAGTGTGGTCTTGTTTAGTCCTTTATTTGTCTCCTAATTTCATGTTGTGTTGCCTTTTAAATTTTCACCAAAAAGTGTGTTGTGCTTCTAAAATTCTTGTGATAAATCTCTTTGGAATTGAGCATATGCTCTTGATCATAATTCCTAGAGTCCACATGCTTTAGATCATAGCATGTTTCAAAAAATATTCTCTCAATAATTGCTCAATTCTTTTTTCTCATAAAGTCCAATTTATTCTTGTTGTGTTGGTAGTTAAAATTGTGCTAGTTTTTTTGGGTGAAATTGTGCTTCGCTATTGGAGAATCATTTGGGCATTTATTGGGCTAATCTTGAGCAATCAAGCTTATCTTCACACTCATTATACTCTCCTTTGTGCCTATTAGTAAACACCTAATTTACTAGTCCATTTTTAGACTACTTTGTTTTCTTTGAATTGCACTCTTGTTCTCAATTTTTTGGTGGTTGTTTTCTTTAGGTTTATTAAAGCAAATATCTCTATCATACTCCTTATCATTTCTTGCTTTCCAAATTGTTAAGAGGTGCAGAAAAAAAAAGAAAGAAAAAAAAATTATAGAAGTCAAAAAGAGTTGAATACGTATAAAAAAAAGTGTTAGCAAAAGTGTTTACAAGAAGTATAAAAAAATACAAAAACTTTTAGTGCACCATAACTTTGTTATTTCATTTCAAGAAGTGCTTAAGATTATTGAAACTTGCTTGAAATTTTGTAATTAAGATTCGGCCATAAGCTTTCAAAATTGTGCAACTCATTGAATTTTTGTTGAGTCTTTTATTTTTAGTCCATATTCTAATCTAGTACCATTCTAGGTTCCATTTTGTGGTCCTAACCTTTTTTCTACACCTTTTAATTGCTTGCTTGTCTTGATTCTAAAATCTTTGAGTTTGTCTAAATTACTCTATCCATTTGGATTTGTGCTTTCTTTCTTTGAGTCTTCTTGCTTTTTGCTTCTATTGCACTCTATTGGCTTGGTTTTGGTGCGCCACTTGTAGGGAAAAGGAAGTTCAAATTCAAGCTTTCCACAAGGGTGGCATTTTGAGGAGAGTTGAACAAGCTAAGGAAGAGACTCATTCAAAAGAGTAACACTAAATTTTGGAGAGAAATACCTTTTGGAGAGGCAAAACCTTGGAGGGAATCAAGACTACGCCAAACTTTCCTTTCGTTTAGTTGTTTTAATTGGTTGTAATTTTAATAAGGTCATTTTAATTAAGGTGTTAGATACCCATAAGGGTCACCTCTTTGATTGTAATAGTTTAGTTTCTCGTCTAGTGTGGATAAGGATTTGGTACCCCTTATTCATACTTAGGAGCTCGTTTAGAACCTTTATCTTGTCTTTAATTTTCCTTTGATTGCTTTCACATTTAGGAAAAATGCTTAAGTTCCAAAGGCTTAAGTCACTCTTATTTGAGAAAACCTTCAAAAAACGAGGAGTGTTCTTTGCTTGCTTGCATATTTTCCGATTCACCTTAGTTTCAACCTTAGCACTCTAAATGACATCACACACTTCAAGCAACAATAGTGTTAACCAAGGGTCACCTAAGGTAGAAACTTTAGTTAAATTTGTAAAAGAATTTAAAGAGTGGAGGGTTGAAGAAAGTAAATCGAGAAATGAGAGAGATGCAAGAGAGGAAAGAAGAAGAACAGAAAAAGAAAAAGAAAGAAAAAAGAGAGAAGAAAGAGGAGAAAGAAGATGTGAAGAAAAAGAGAGAGAGAAAAGAAAGAGAAGAAAGAGAAGAGAGAAGAAAAGAAGAGAAAGAAAATAAAGAGTAGAGAGAGAAGAGCAAAGAAGAGAAGAAAAAGAGAGAGAAATGAGAGAAAGAGAAGAAAGAAGAGAAAGAGAAGATAGAGAGCGAGAAGAAGAGATAGAAGAGAAAGAGAAGCAAATGAAAGAAGAGAAAGAGAAGAGAGAGAGAGAAGAAGAAGGAGAAACTATAGGTTTAGCTCAAGTGAGGGTGAGGATAATAATGAGGGCCATAATAGACCTAGAGGGAGGAGAAACCAAACCCCTAAAGAACAAAAAATAGACCTCCCACCCTTCTTAGGAAAAGATGATGTGGAAGCCTACCTTGATTGGGAGATGAAGGTAGAGCAACTCTTCACTTGCTTCCAGGTTAGTGAAGAGAGGAAAGTTCCCTTGGCCTCCCTAAGCTTCCAAGGGTATGCAATGTATTGGTGGTCTGCTGTAGTTAATGAGAGGCTTCACAATCGTATGCCCCCAATCAAATTTTGGTTTGACCTTAAAGGGGCTATGAGGAAAAGACATGTCCCCTCTTATTATGAAAGGGAACTCCTAGATAAACTTCAAAGACTCAAACAAAAGAATTTGAGTGTTGAAGAGTATTGCCAAACAATGAAGTTCTTCATGATGAGGGCAGGCATAACTGAGGAGCCTAGGACTACCCTGTCTAGATTCTTAAGTGGCTTGAATTTTGAAATTCGTGATAAATTTGAACTTTTGCCACATAATGATCTAGATTATTTGGTCCAAATTTTCATAAAAGTGGAGCAACAATTGAAGAGGAGGACTTCTTCCAAGAAGGACTACTCTACCACTTCACACCATTCTTATTCAAATAGGAACCAACAAAAGGGGAACTCTTCCAAGAGCCACCCCAAGGAAGATTCCACCATCATGCATGAAAAGCATACACCTCTGCATCCTAGAGAAGATCCCTCTGTTAGCTTTTCTTCAAAGACTAGTAGTATTAAGTGTTTCAAATGTCTTGGGCGAGGCCACATCGCCTCCCAAGGCCCCACAAATAAAACCATGATTATGAGGGGTATTATAAGCGAGTTTTCCTCTTCTAGTGAGAGTGAGGAAGAAGGGGACCATACACATTTTGACATAGAGGAAGGTCCTTGTGATGGTGATCTGCTAATGGTAAGAAGGCTTCTTGGAAGTCAACCTTATGAATTAAGCCCTACTCAAAGAGAGAACATCTTTCACACAAGATGCAAAGTTTTTGACAAAACATGTTCTATCATTGTAGATAGTGGCTCATGTTGCAACTGTTGTAGCATAAGGTTGGTAGACAAGTTGTCTTTGACTCCAATTCCTCACCCTCGTCCTTATAAGCTTCAATGGCTCAATGAGAGTAAGGAAATTGTAGTCAACCAACAAGCAAATATGCCCTTTTCCATTGGAGGTTATATTGATAAAATCCTTTGTGATGTAGTTCCAAGGGAAGTTGCACATATGTTTTTGGGGCAGCCCTGGCAATTTGATAGAAAAGTTATTCATCATGGCCACTCCAATGAGATAACCCTCACCCACAATGACAAGAAAATTAAGTTGACTCCTTTTTCACCTTCACAAGTGGCAGAGGATCAACTTCTTTTGAAAAAAAAAGAGGGATCAGGAAGAGAAAAACAAAAAAAAGAAAAAAACATGCATTGAAATTTGATGGGTTGGAAGGAAGTGCCTCTTCCAAGTTTGTTGTTCAAAAGGAGAGCCATTTTGCAACAAGAATGGACTTTCAACATAGTCTTCTTCTTGAACAAACTCTCTACCACCAACCTAAGAGGCACCAGCTATCACTTCCCCATATATTGAGCTTGAACCCATTACTAGTGAGCTTATCATGGCACCTCAAGTTCAAGATTTGGGAGAAGTTACAAGGGAGGAAGATCTTCAAGAAGATTGTCCTTTGAACCCCAAGGATGATCTTATTGAATCTCCTTCTTCTCTTAAAGAAGTGGAAATTGAGGTTGTGCCCATATCATTTGAGCAAAGTGCATCACAACCACAAGACCTACTTCAAGATGAGGCCCTCTTCAAGCATGAGATTGAGCCTAAACTTTTTCATAGTCAATCTCAATTTCAAAAACAAGAGACCATAAAAGAATGGTCTACCTTTAGGCCCATCATCGTGTCTTGGGGTGAACAACAAGATAAGACTTATCGAGCTTTCTTGGATGAGTACTCCAGTGCACCAAGGATAGTCTCACACCAAATTTCAAACCCTATGAGACTTACACTTAGTGCATTAGGAGTAGAATGGAGAACTGTTGTGTGGAGGCGCAACTATTTTTTTTCAAACTTAAGTACTCACCTTCACTACCCTATTCCTAAGAGGTCTTCTCAAAGGCCTCTCACTCCCGCTAAAAATCCTACTTGTCTGTATACTCTTACTTCTTTCCTTATTTTCTTGCAGACATTAAAAAGGAGGAAGAAAGGCCTTAGAATTTGAGGTCAAATCCTCTCCACGGGAGATGAGATGATTCAATCTCACCTAGCATCATGGCTAGGAGGATTCAAGAGAAGGAGACTAGGCCTGGATGGATGCTTACATGAAGACATGGAGCCTTAGTCTTAGGGTTTTTTACTTGTAAATATTTTATAATTACTTAGACATTTAGGGTGCATAGTTTTATTCCCTAAGGCCATGTATTTAGGCCATTTTCCTTTCTAAATTAGGTGTATAGGTGTAGGAAGTAAAAAGGAATGAGTAATCATAGAATAGGCCCTTATTTTAAGTGTGTTGGGCTTGTCCATCCCCTAAAATAAGAGTTTTTATCCACACCTATGGGGGGTGCACTTAGACACCTCACTTAGGCCTTAAGCTTGGGTTAATTAGTCTTAAGCCTAATTAAGCCCAAGTCCCATATTGCCTAGGTTTGTGTGTCCAAGCTCTCCCATTGGGCTATATATACTCCTTCACTCCCTCTTGTATGAACACACTTTATTGAATGGAAAAACCTTGAGTTGGCCAAAATTCTCTTAGTGTCCACCCTTCTTCTCTCTTTGAGAATTCCTTAAGTTTTTATCAAGGGTTCCATCCCTTGTGGCAAACTTTCCCTCTTAGGCTTATCTTACCTTAAGTTGTGCTGAAAACCACCTCACTTCTTACCTCTCCATAAACCATTTCACCAAAGAATAAAACCTCTAGAAAAAGATCAAGGGAGACATCCATCATTTATGATGAAGACTGAACTTCTCCCTAAGATCTACTTCCATGAAGAGGTTGGATTAATGTGAAATGGAGCTTGGATAGAAGAGGAATGAAGGGGAAAACGCCACTCTCAAGGGTGAGAGTTGAGTTTAGGATGCTTGCCACAAGGAGGGATCCTTGATAAAAGCTAGAAGAACTCTCTCCCAAGGGAGAAAGGCTCACGGTCAAAGAGGAAGAGAACTCTCTCTCACACTCACTCAAGGCTCACACTGAAGCTAAAATTCTCAAATTATATTCAATGATCTAAAAGATGATTACATGTAGGTGAAAGGTCTTATTTATATGCTAGAAGGGATAGGTTAGGCCAACTAGACCATAGTTAATCTAACCAAGATTAGGCTAACTCTAGTTGAGTCATATCTAACCATGATTAGCTAACTATGGTCATGTATAACCAACTAATGAATTTATCCCTAATCTAGTCTAGATACAAAAAGGTGTAAATAGGAGAAAGAGGTGGTAAAAAGTAGTCATGCTTAAGGCATGACTAGGGGGTGTGGCATCTAGCAACTAAGAGGTAGGAATAGTAGTCATGCCTTAAGCATGCTTAGAAGGGTGCGCCCATAATGAGAGGGATGAACATAACACATGCTCATCTTCTCGAAAAGCTAGCTCATCTTAGCAAACTCTAACATGATGACTATAGTACCTTTTAGAAAAATAAAAGATGACCTAAAAGGGTAACCTAAATACAATGGTCTAAAGGGAAGGTTGACTTTAGGAGTCAACTTACTAAAAATTCAAAGTCAACAAAATTATAAAAAGTCCTAAATTCTAATTTATACAATGGAATAAAGCTTCTTCATATATCCTTCAAGGGCCTTGAGCTGGCTTGCATCAGTGTCATGGCCTAATCAAGGGGGTGTAGAAAGAGATCCACACTCCTTTGGGTTATTAGGCCCTTTACTTCCCTCACCTCCCTTCCTAAGCTAATTACACCCTAAACTCTAGAAACTAGAATAAATGGATAACATACAAGGCCTAAAAGGGAATTAAAAGCTAATTAATATTTACAAGAGGAAAACTAAGGACTATGGCCATCTATCTCCATCATGAGCTGGGGTCTTGATGAGTCTTTTCGGGCCAAGTCCTCTTCAATCCTCCTAGCCATTGCCCTAGTGAGAGGGCCCTTCGTAGGTAGGATTGCATCACTACCTTCCAACTCAACCTCCTTACCCTTTTCAAGCTTTAGGGTTGAAGTTTGATTTTTTTTTTTGGCTTTTTTTTTTCATCCCTCTTATACTTCATGATAAGTTGATCATCTGCTACCTGTGAAGGAGTAAGAGGATACAACTTGATTTTCCTATCCTTGTGGTTGAGGATAATATCATTAGAATAACCATGATGGATGACTTTCTTATCAAACAACCATGATCTTCCTAACAAGATGTGACCAACTTCAATTGGAACAATGTCATGTATTATCTCATCTTCATATGTTCCAATGGAAATAGGCACTTTAACCTATTGGTTAACCACAATATCCCTTTGCATATTGAGTCATTGAAGCTTATAAGCCTTAGGATGAGGAGTTGGGGTTAAGGTTAGTTTGTCTACCAACCTTGAGCTACAATAGCTATAACAGGACCCACTGTCCACAATGAGAGAACATACTTTGTCTAACACTTTACACCTTGTGTAGAAAATGTTCTCCCTTTGGGATTTGTCGAACTCAAGAGGTTGGCTTCCAAGAAGCCTTTTAACCATGAGGAGGTCTCCTATACAAGCATAAAGCTCATCCATGTTTTGCTCTTGTGCATGACTCCTTTCTTCCTAACTTTCACTAAAGGAGGAGGTGAGATATGATTGTGCAAACTCCATTTCATCCATGTTTTTCTGATGTTGGTTAAAATGTGTTTGATGAGGTGTCATCCCAACTGTGGTTGGGGATAGAGTGTCATGACATAATTAGATATTGACATTGTTATTTATGTTGATGATGATGGTTAAAGTGTGCTTGACAAGATCTCATCCCAGTTGATGTTGGAGGTGGAGTACGATAACATGATTAAATGTTAGCATTATGATTATGTTGTAGATGACATGATGCATGAATATAGTTGTCGAATAAGTTTTGTAAAGATCACCCATTGTGTGGTGCTCTTCACAGGTCTTCTTGGGTTGTTTTGTATTGCACAATTGTACCTACGTGTTACTGGCGTAGAAGAGGATTCACTTTAGGTGGACCTATGGTGAGATGGTGTTAACTATGTGTTATTGGCATAGAAGAGGGTCGCTTCAGGCGTGTACCTAAGAGAGCATGCATGAGCATCATTAGCATGAATAAATTTATATATATGGATGTATCATTTCTGTCATGGATGTGAGATGAATTTATATGTTTATTTGTTGTACTTTAGTTGACTGCCCATTCTCTTTATATGTGCCTTAACATGCATGAGACATATTCTCACCCCTTTGCTGTTTGTTGTTGAAATTTGTTTGGGTTGAACGCCACTTTCAGGTGAGCAAGATATTGATGATATGGTGGGTGATGAAGCTTTAGCTTTTCTTTAACTCTTTTTGTTGGGATACTCTAATTAGGTGTGACATCGAGCTAGAAAGGATAAATTAATAGTTTTTCTGTCATGTATACGAATCATTTAAAGTTTCAATATGAGTTGTATTAATTGAGAATCTTGTAAAGACAATTTTTAAAGTCTAAATTTTTTACTTATATGCTTATGTTTTGTTATATCATATTGGAAAATAAGTGTATATTGGGTTATGTGAATCTTTTTACCTAAATGTCAAGTCTTGGATTTAAATTAACAAATTTCTATATTATTTTGTAATTAAAGAATAAAATGTTTAGGGTAGAGTTACGGACTAAAAGTAAAATGACTAAAAAATATTTTCAAAAATGTACCAATTTACTAATTATGGCTGAGAGCTACTAAAAGGCATTCCAAGAAAATAAACCAAAATTAAACACTCTTTTCGCAATTTGGTTTTACTTAGCTATTAAGTACATTAACTTAGGTTATTGCTTTGTTCTTTTCTTCTATTTTCTTTAACTCTTTTTTTTAATGCACCAAATCACTTCATTTTATTTAGAATTTAATGAGTAATGTAATGGTACTATTCGCTTGGCCTAACTTAAAGCAAAAGGCACATAAAATTGAAGAAGGAAAATTCAATGTGACAAACAAAAACTAAACAAGACTTCTAAGAAAAAACATCAAGAGCATAAAATTGAAAATAAATTGAACCTAAAATAGAGTAAAAAAAAGAGCATAATTGAACCAAGGAATGGAAAAATTGAGACCAAAACACCTAGCCACAGCGCTGTGGATTTCGCCACAGAGGTGTGGATTTAAGCTAAGGTGCTTCTTACGAACCTCATTTAAGCAAGAATCACAAAAATCAAAGGTAAAGCAAAAATTACAAAGATGGTAAACAAGGAAGTATGTTTCAATGAATGAAACTACTAAATTAAACCAAAATTTCAAACACATCAACATAGAATTTAGAGAATGAAACAACACGACAACTACTTAAGACATTTAGGAAAAAATATGTAAACAAATTGAAAATGCTAAAATGAAAATAGAATTAGGATGAAGAAGAAGCAATGAAACAAGGAAAAGAAGTAGAGCTCTAGAAGATTGGCTCTGATACCAAATGATGTAATCTTGGATTGATTTTCCCATGATCTCTTCAAGAGGTTCATCCAAGGAAGAAGATAAAAGTGATGATATGAGGAATGGATGTTGGAGGCACCACTTCTAGGAAGATAAGCCTAAGAGATAAAGCTTGCCACAAGGGAAGAAACCCTAGATAAAATCCATGGAAGGTTCTCTCTATAAGGGAGATAAAGAAACTCAAAAGTATGAACTCATCAAGAGAAATTTTATAACATTCAAGTGTAAAATCATATGAGAGGTAGAGGTAGGAATTTATAATAAAAATCTTAAGTTATGGGCTTGGACTTGGACGTCCACCATTAGGAGAGGACTAGCTAAATTAATTAAGTGTAAATTGAGATAATAACCAGTTAACACTTAATTAGTTTGGATAGATCCAAATAAGGCCCTAATAATATGGATCTATGTTCCCTTAAAATTCAAATTTAAATTTAAAAGTGTCATGTAGACTCACTCCAAATTCAAATTTAAATTCAAATGTGCCACCTAGGAGAGAAACCACCTAGGAGAGAGATTAAGGTTGATGCCATCTAGAGGGAACAAGGGGGCTCCACTTGTCTCTCATGCTGCATTTGTGTCTTAGAAAAGGGTGTCAGACAAACTAAGGGTTGTGGTTATCAAATCACACATCCAAGGCTTCCCAAAAAGGCCCATTCTAACACATACATTCCACCTAAAAGACTAGTGTCACCTTCTATCTAAAATAAGAAGAATAGGCCAAAATACAAGGCCAAAATAGAAGTTTCTCCCCTGACTTGTATTTTTTACACTTGAATTTAATCCTAGAGACCATATTGGTTGTGAGGTTCTTACCTTTGAGTGTCCCCCCTTCTCCTTTGTGAGAGCTTCTAAGAGTTAATAAGGGACCCCTCCCTTGTGGCCTCTCACCTTTGGCTTATCAAACCTAGTTTTTGTGGCGCCTCACCCCATTCCTTTCCTCTCCATAAATCCATTTCCCTTCCAAGTGACCTTAAAAAGGATCCTTTGGGCACGTGATCATCAAAGATCACATCACTTCACCTCTTGTGGAGAGTGAAGATATTAGGCTAGAGACTTTAGTTAATAAAATGTAATTTTCCTTTATTTTAATTTTGAGGAGCATTAGGAATTTAATTTGGACATGTATTTAGTCCATTTTTTATTTTAGGAGGTATCTGAGGAATTTAAAGGGTGGATTTAGCTTTTTGGGTCTTTATGAAGGAAATAAGGGGTAGCCTTGATATCTACACCCCTCTTTTCCTACATAAACCCCCTAAGCTAATAAGAAAGAATCTTGGCCCTTGGTTTGAGAAACTTGGGCACCAAGTTTGATGATCTAAGGAGGGGATTATTTCTCAATCCTCCCTTAGATCTCTCCTTTTAATCCTAGCCCTTCTTTTTTAGGTTATCTTGTTCAAGAGGTTAGCTACCTCTATAAATAGGATCTCCTCCCCTCACTTATATTTTTTACACTTGAATTTAATCCTAGAGATCATATTGGCCATGAGGTTCTTACCTTTGAGTGTCCCCCCATTCTCCTTTGTGAGAGCTTCTAAGAGTTATCAAGGGACCTCTCCCTTGTGGCATCTTCCCTTTGGCTTATCAAACCTAGTGTTTGTGGCGCGTCACCCCATTCCTTTCCTCTCCATAAAACCATTTCCCTTCCAAGTGAGCTTAGAAAGGATCCTTTGGGTAAGTGATCATCAAAGATCACATCAGGTGTATTCTCAATCTCGCAAGGTCGAGCCTTCCTCTGTTGCTCAACCTTCTCTTGCTACTCAAGCCATTTTATTCCTTACCACAAAGTGGATGATGAAGCCACATCTCAAGACTTTTTTTCTAAGAGGTTGTTAGATTGCACGGTATACCCACAATTATAGTTTCTAATAAATGCTAAGTTCCTTAGCCATTTTTGTAGAACTTTATGGGCTAGGCTAGGAAAACAATTCTTTTTTTCTACCACTTGTCACCCCTAAACTGATGGGCAAACTTGTAACACCCATCTTTTTAATAACTATGTTATTATATGATTTATTTGAAATTATATAATAAGAATAGTTCTGCATATGAAAAACTTAGTAAAATAACTTAATTATAGCATATAAAGCTTTTTTACTAAAATTTGTAAATTCTCTTTTTCTCTAGAAATTCGATCCATAGATTCAAATTCACTCATTGAAATCAAATTTGCTCAGTGGAATAAAATTTTCTCAATGGATTTGATAGCAACAAATATATTTTTAAAATGAAGAATTCGCTAAACGAAGAACAAGTCGCCTACTGAAACTTAGGTTTCTTAGTGAAAGTAATTAGAATCAGAAAGTACCTGGATTTCAAAAACCATCGCTAAGTGAACCTTTCTTCTCTAATGCATTCACACCTAGGATGCATCATAGCTAGGAGGATTCAAAGAAGACATGGCATGGATGAAAGCTCATTGAAGATTTGAAGTCATAGTCTTCATTATTTTTAGCTAGTAAATATTTTATTTTAATTAGCTAAATAGGGGCGTATTTTTAATTCCCTTAAGACCATGTATTTTCGGCCATCTTAATTTTAGTTTAGAATGTATATGTGTCTTTAGTTAAAACAAAAGAGTAAGCTTAGAAAGGGTGCATAAGTCAAGACATGATTTTGAGCTAGCCCATTCACTTTAGGAGTTGCTAATTGCACCTATAGGGGTGAACTTAGGTGCCTCACTTAAGGCCTAAGACTTAGGTTAATTAGTCTTAATCCTAATTAAGCCCGAGTCCCACATTGCCTCGAAAAGTGTGCCCAAGCTCTCCCATTAGGCTATACATACTCATTCCCCCTCATTGTAAATCTCACCTTTGAAGTTGAATGAATTTAGTCTCTTTGTGAGCATATTCTTAGAAAAAGGTCTTGAGAATCCTTTCTCTTGAAGAACCTCTTCCTAGTTGGTTTTTATCAAGGGTCCCTTTTCTTGTGGCAAACCAAAACACTTTGGCTTATCTCTCTTTGAGATTGACGCCCACCTCCATTTTCTTTCGCCTCCATCATCCATTTCATGGTGCTTGGAACCTCAAATAGAAAGATCAAGGGGAGTGCAAAAGCATTTTGCATCATTCACTCAGCGAAAGTATTCTACACCTATTTTTGCTTAGCGAGCATACCTTCGCTAAGCAAATTGGTCCAAATTTTGGCTATAAATAGGAGAAGTCATTTGTGAATTGAGAGAGAAAATCAAGTTCCTTGAAGGCTTGATTAAGATTCAAAGGTTATTCACCACTCTTCACCAAGCTCTTACTAAGGTAAGAGGGGGTGAGATTTATAAATATTTATAGTGTTAATCTTAATAGACTTATATGTTTATTACTACTCTTATGATTATTATTATTTATAAAACTAAGTGTTGGTTGTTCATTAATATACTAATCGTTCTTACCTCAATTTTTAGATGTTTAGTTGATTGCTCAATAACATCTAACTATTCTAACTTTTATTTCTCCAGATATTGCTTCTGGTCCTTTATTATTTTAATCCAGATATTGCTTCTGGTCTTTTATTATTATTCTCCAGATATTGCTTCTGGTCCTTTATTATTTTTTTCCAAATATTGCTTCTGGTCATTTATTATTATTCTCCAAATATTGCTTCTAGTCCTTTATTAATATTCTCCAAATATTACTTCTGGTCCTTTATCTATTATTTCTAGATATTACTTCTAGTCCTTTATCTATTATCTCCAGATATTATTTCTGGTCCTTTAATTATTATTTCCAGATACTACTTCTGGTCCTTTATTTATTATTTCCAGATTACTTCTTGTCATTTATTTATTATTTCTATATATTACTTTTGTTCCTTTATTTATTATTTCCAGATATATCTTTTGGTCCTTTGTTTATTATTTCCAAATATTACAGTTTGATTTTTGCTGTTATTGTTTAAGTTGTTCCCCAAATATTATAGTGTTGTTCTTTGTAATTATTTATCAATTTCTCTATCATTCAACTTATTTTTTCAGAAGTTATATCTTGATCCTTTTCTATAAAATTATTTCATCATATTAGTTTCATATAATACATTCTGGTTCGTTGATATTATTTATTTCAAGTTTTGCTTCAAACCTTATTTTTATCACTTTCCATCACAAATTAAATTATGATAAATTTTGGTTTCTGTAACTCTGATTTATAAAAATTATTACTCTTGGAATCATTAACTACTATCTTATAATTTTATATGAGTATATTATATTTTATTACTAGTTATTTGTTGAATGTTCATGGAAAAATATATTTATATCTTATAAAATGCTCAAGATATTGTGTGTAAAGATTAGTTATGAAAATATCATAATGTACATGATATTTCCCAAAATCATATTTGCAAAAGATAATCTAAGTATCCTCTGTGGTTGCAGTCTAACCTGATCTTCCACATTAGAAAAGATGTCTCTTAGTATTAAAAATGAATCAAGTTTATACCTATATTATTATTATTATTTATTACCCATGAAATAGAGATTTTGAGATGAGAAATTAATTTGTATATCTATTATGCCCTTCAAATTCTTTGACGTTAATTCATAAATAATTCTATGAATAATGATTGATATATGAAGTACTATGTATTTTTATGATTACTAAGTCAAGTGACTTTTCAAACTAGGTTAATATGTTGTGAGATGAACTTAGCAAAGTCCTAGGTCCCCTTGTAAAGGTACCATGTAGATGCATGAGTGTCATTGATATTTTAGGCTGAAAGATTGACAGGGTGAAAGAGTGCCATTAATATTTTGGGTTGAAAGAGTTCTAGTTGAAAGAATTCCATTGATATTTTGGGATAAAAGAGTGTCGTTGATATTTTGGCCTGAAAGAGTGTCAGTTTGGGGTGAAAGATTGTTCTTTTACATTTGGTTATGGGTTGAAAAATTGCCTAATTTCTTGAGAAAATTATTGTACCAATTTAGAGAAGGATATAAAACTAAGAATAACTTCTCAAATAGATCCTTGATGATTGAAGTGAATCATCATGGATTTAGTTATAGATCCATACATAAGAGTTAAGTAGGACTAAGTCAATAATTGAGATGAGTAAGGTTGCATCCATATATATTGAGACAAGTGAGATTAAGTCATAAGTTAAACCTTAGGCTCCCATGCTTTGTTAAGTTTATTAAGATTAACGTTGATGGTTTATAAAAATTTCACTCTTTTTGTGTATTTCCTTTCATGTGTTTCTTTTTATACATGTTTGTGGTACGAATAAAAGATAAACATGATAAGTAGGATAGGTAGAAATGAGTTATGTATTTTCAGAAATGAGTTATTCTTTGATGTTCAAGTAATGTTAGAATCGTAAGATGCCCATTGCTCTAAATTAGGATTGTTTAAGAAGGGTAGTGGTAACAGTTAATGTATTTTATATTTTAAGTATTTTATACAATGAGATTTTATAATAACTACATTTGGCTTAGAATGTCTATAAGAAGATTATGTTTCTTTATGTAAGATTAGATTTTAAAAATCTCTCATATTTTATAAATACTTTTAGCTAAGGATTAGGGGTGTTACAAAACTGAGGTGGTAAATTCATCTTTGTCAGCTATGTTGAAGGCAATCATAAAAGGCAGTCGCAAGTCTTGGGATGAGTAGCCGTGACACCCTTTTATCCAAAACTCTTTATTCTTTAATTACAAAATAATATAGAAATTTGTTCATTTAAATATTAGACTTGACACTTAGGTAAAATGATTAACATAATGAAATATACACTTATTTTCCAAAACTATAATATAATAAAACATAGACATATAAGTTTACATGTTAGCTTTGAATATTGTGTTTACAAGATTCTCAATTAATAAAGCTCATAATGAAACTTTAAATAATTTGTATACATGAAAAAATACTATTAGCTAATTCTCTAGCCCAATGTCATGCCCTGATGCATCCCTCCCCAAGGCAAGTTTGAAGAATTCTGAATGAAGAGAATGCTCCCAAGATCCTTGCTCATAGGGGTTCTAAGATTGAAGAAATAGAGGTGGAAGACTAGAAAATGGAGGAGAAGTAGGCGCCACTTGTTGAAGGAGATAAGCCAAAGGATGAAGCTAGCCACAAGGGAAGAAACCCTTGATAATAGCATGAAGAACTCTCACTAAGGAGAGAACATGAACACTTTTAAGAACAAAAGAGCTCTCAATTTAGAGAAGTATAATTTTCATTCAAAATGAGTGTTAAAATCTACATGAAGGAGGGAATGTTCTATTTATAGAGCAAAGCAAAACTATGGGCTTAGGAACCTCAAGTTGAATGTCCAACATGCTTAATTAAGGGTTAGTTAGCTTAATTTAGTGTTAATTTAGCATGTGCTCAATTAACACTAATTTAATCCAACTAAAGATCCAAACATGGCCTTAAAAAAATGGATCTATGTTCCCTCTAGTTTAATTGAATTTTGGAGGGAAATGACATGGCACTTCCAAAATTCAAATTCAAATAAGAAGCAACAAGAATCAGCCATGTAGGAGAGAGAAAACACATGTGGAGTGAAACAAGAGGACAAAGGGGCCCACGTGTCTTATACATGCTTCATGTGTTGGTTAGAAGGGTGTGAAGAGGAATTAGGTGTGAAAATTAATAACCACACGTCCAAATCCTCTTGGATTAGCCCAAACTAATTAATACCTCCACAAGGAGACTATTTACACCTCCTGAAGAAAATAGAACCTATAGGCCAAAATACAAAACCGAAAATTAAACTAGCTACACCCAAAATCCTAATGACTTAAGGGTACTTATACAAGCCTAAAAATGGTAAAATTAATACAATTAAATGGAACATGTTCTAAACTAAACTCCTTAAAGCTTCATCCAAGTCATGCTCCTTTCTTATTGGTCCTAGCTCAAGCCCATGCTAGGTGTGCATGCATCATGCCCAATCAGAGCAGCCTAACAAAAAGCTAAGGAAAAGTCAGAGCCTCATCAAATATGATATCATCAAGATCTTGTTCACCTAAAAGTGGCATTCAGCCCAAAACAAAATGCAAAAACAAACAACAAGGGTGAGAATACGTATTATGCATGTTAAGGCACATATAAAGAGAATGAACATTTAACTAAAGTATAATAAATAAATATATAAATTCCTTCAACACACATGATAGAGATTATACGGATACACATTAATTCATCCATGCCAATCATGCTCATGCAATGCAAGTTCATGCATGCTCTCTCAAGTACACGCCCAAAGCAGTCATCTTCTACACCAGTCACATGTAGGTACAACCATCTCACCATAGGTTCACCCAAAGTGAATTCTCTTTTATGCCAATAACATGTAGGTATAACTATGTAATGCAATATTACCCAAAAGATTTGGTCCAAAGCACCACACAATGGGTGATCCTTATAAAACTTCTCCGACTGTTACATTCATGCATGATCTCTCAGGTACACACCTGAAGCGGTCCTCTTCTATGCCAGTAACACGTAGGTACAACCATTTGGTGCAATCCTCCATGGATGCCTCTCCCATGATCCTCTTCTAGTCAATCCAATTGGTGAAATAGAGGTTGAAAGAGATTGGAATGGTGGTGGAAGGTGGCACTACTCAAGGAGATAACCCACAAGTAGAAGGAAGTTTGCAACAAGAAAGACACTCAAAGAGAATTTTCTCAAGGAAATTTTCTATCATCCAAGTGTAAAATGTACAAATGAGAAGAGGAGACTATTTATAAGAAAAGAGTGGGCTAGGAGTGTGAGAGAGCGGACGTCCACTCTTAGGAGCCTAAGCATGAGTTATTATGTGTCTAATTGAGCTAGAGCCAATTAGTACATAATTAATCATGGGAAGATCCAAAATAAGGCCCTAAGAAAGTAGATCATGGTCCCCTTGAAATTCAAGTTTGAATTTAAGAGTGCCATGTAGACTCCCTCCAAAATTCAAATTCGAATTTGGGTGCCATGTAGGTGCCACATAGGAAGGAGAAAGTGGCCCCTAAAGGGGGGAACTAAGGAGGCCTACATATCTCTCATGCTACATATCTCCAAATTTGAATTTGGAGACACTTGGTCGTGTGGTTTGACAAAACCACACGAGCACGTGTCTCCAAAAAGCTTAATTAATTAACACACTCCACAAAAAAGACTAGTTACACCTCCCAACTAAAACGTAAAGGTAGAGGCCAAAATACAAGGCCAAAAAGCAAACTAAACACACCTCCTAAATCCTAGAATGAAGGATGAAATATACAAGGTAAAAATAAGAAGACTATGGCCTAATCTTCACTTCAAGTAAGAGGTGAGGTCTTCCTTCCTCCTCCCTACCCATGTCCTCTTCAATCCTCTTAGCATGGCCCTTGTGATAGGATCCTTGGTAGGCAAGATTGCACCATCATTTCACCATAGGTCCACCCGAAGTGAATCCTTTTCTACGTCAGTAACATGCAGGTACAACTGTATAATGCAAAACAACCTAAGAAGATTTGTTCCAAAGCACCACACAATCGATAATCCTTAAAAACTTCTTCAATTCCCATATTCATGCGCCATTCATTCATAACATAAATCATAATGCCAATATTTAATAATGTCATCACACTCCACCAAACGCAGCTAGGATGGCATCTCGTTAGACCCACCCTGATAATCATTATCAACATATATCACAATATCAACATCTAATCATGTCATCACACTCTACCCCCAACCGTAGCTAGGATAACACCTCATTAATCACACTTTGACCATCGTTATCAATACATTATATGTTCAATTGAAATCAACATCAATATCACATAGTGAAACAAATCTCTAATTCGTGCACCTCAATTAAATTTCAAACATTCAATCATCTACCACACTCATAATTATAGGATACATCATAATAATCTAATAACATCATCACAATCCACCCCCAATTACAACTAGGATGGCAGATTGTTAGGCACATCTAACTATCACTGATCATTAACACATCATATGCTTAATTGTAATCAACATCAATATCATACAGTAGGTCAAATCCTCAATCCATGCTCCCCAAACAATTTTCAAATATTCAGTCATTCATGACACTTATAATTATAAGATACATTCCAATATTTCACACCACAACAATCAACACCATTACAACTCACACCATCACTTCTTATCTTATTCTTTTATTGCATCAGGTAGTCTAAATACAATATCTATAGTTGTACTAATGATATGAGGGTGGTACAAATTTTATTATAAATATAATACAATTACCTAAAACTTTTATGTTGATGTCCAGAGTTAGTTTATCATCTATTATTTTTAAAAATTGCAAACCCACATTAACTCCAAATTTGACAACTTGACTTTTACTCACTATTTTATTCATAACTTGAGTTATATACATAATTTTAGAGTGATTCAAACTCCAGCGGAAAGATAACATATAAGGCTCTAACTTTCATGAAGAACAAAAATATAATGAGGTTTTTTAGGTCATGTCATATGGCTTACAACGCACAAATATATGTTCCACGCACTAGATTAGAAGCTCAACTTCTAACTCATGTAACTTGGTGAATTCTTAACATTTTATGTGATTCTTGAGTCTAAATTGTAGCGCCAAATGTCTAATTTCCAAATCAACAAATGAAAGGTAAGTTGGTTAACTGAATAGAAAGATATTATAGAAATACTAAGATATGTTCATACAAAAATTTTCAGATAATAAGTATTCAACTTATATAAGGTTCCTAAAATTTAATTCTAACTTCAAACCCTCAAATATTGTACTTATCTAACTCTTTTGTTTATTATCATCACACCCCATAATTGAATTTATAATAATAAATTTTTCCATCAATCCTCTCAATGGAAGAAAACACCCAACACCTAACACCTAATCTTTTAGCTATGGAGAATAATTCAAATAACAGAGGAGTTCTTCAACCTTCACATTAATTAATCATGTAATGAAAGTTGTTCACATTTTAATAACCAATAGCATTCATAGAAACAAATAAACTAATGAATCTCACAAAACACCAAAAATTTTAATCCCTAGGAAGACTTAGGGTTCACTTCCACTATCCTATTTCTTATATATGCTTGTGTGTAACTAACCTCACTCCCCCTTACAATCCAACAAAATAAATTAATACAAACATCGATTAACTATTTAGTGCACTAAACACATTGACTCTAGGTTTTCAATACTTTCCTTTATTGTATTCAAGGTACTAATTCTAAGGTATAAGAAGGCAAAACTCCAATGTCAACATAATAATTACATTTAAGAAATCAGATAATGTACATGTACTCCTACAATCCAATAAAAAATTAATACAGACATCAAATTAATTATTCAGGGCCACCAAATACATTGATTCCAATGTCAAGCTCTAATTAAATAAAACAATATATCCACACAATCATGTTTATATTATCAACACTTGTTGCGGGTGTTCATAACCTTTCAATGGCATACATAAAACTTATTGAAGGTTAGAAATTTCTTCACTACCCATTTTCCCTACACATGACCATGAGAGATAATTTTCACCCCCTTACTTCGAATGATGATCTTGAGTGCAAAGGGTGTGTCCTCAAGTTCCCAAATATATTGTCCTCGTTAATCTTCATCTTCCTGACAAGGTTCTCTCTGCAGCTTTCTCTCAAAACTCTAGACTTAGAAATGTGAAACTCCAACGCAGTACCTAACCCCTCTAGATTACTCTAGGTTAATAGTTGGATTGGGTTTTCTCACACTAAACCCGAACTTAACCTTCAGACTATCTTACTATTGACATCCACATTTATTTTAGTATTTATTTTATAAAATCAACTCTTAATTTATCTAATAAACACAAATATCAAATTAATTTAAACTTATTAACATAAATTACATGTTTTTATTAATATTTTATTTTTCTTAAAATGACTATGCTAACTTCATAAACAAAGTATTATTCGTGAATAACAACCATGCATAGTGAAACATGATCATGTTGACCGCTTGCTGAGTATATATGATTGTGCATAAAAAAGCTTTATCGTTATCATTGGCATCATCATCACATCACTACCTTAAAAATTAGCAACAATAATCATAGTAATGCTATCAAGGCAACACTATAGTGGTGATGATAATAATTGTTGTCGTGGTGTGAGAGTAGAAACAACATTGTGGTGGAGTCGGTCATGGTTGTAGTTGTGGTAATTGAAATATTTTAATATGTGATAATTAAAATATTTTATAGTATTAATTTTCATTTGATAAACTTTTGAATGATTTGATAGTTAAATGAAATTTTAACTTTAAGTATTTTAATATTTAATTATCTATTATTTTTTATCTTGATCTAATGGTTAACTTAGTATGAATAATTTTACTATTGTAGAAATAAATTATTTAAATAAAAGATAAGTTATTTTTTGTCAAATAATTTTTTGTATTAATTGACTGCTAATTCACTTAAACTATATTATTTAAATAATTTATATATTACTTATCAACATGTTATTTATTCTCACTTTATTATTACCTCTTAAGTTTAAAAGTATAAGTTCACTGTTTTAATCCCTTAACTTTTCTAAATTGCTTTTAGTTCCAGAATGTTTTACATTTTGATTTTTTTACTTATTTTAGTCCCTGATTTAAGTTGTAATAAAGTTAAAGGAGAAAAACTAGTAAAAAATTCAAGAATTATATAAAAACATATTCGTCAAAAGTTTAAGGACTAAAAGTGATGTGATCTTTGATGATCACGTGCCCAAAGGATCCTTTCTAAGGTCACTTGGAAGGGAAATGGATTTATGGAGAGGAAAGGAACGGGGTGAGGCGCCACAAATACTAGGTTTGATAAGCCAAAGGGGAGAGGCCACAAGGGAGGGGTCCCTTGATAACTCTTAGAAGCTCTCACAAAGGAGAAAGGGGGACACTCAAAGGTAAGAACCTCAACCAATATGGTCTCTAGGATTAAATTCAAGTGTAAAAAATACAAGTGGGGGAGCTCCTATTTATAGAGGTAGCTAACCTCTTGAACAAGATAACCTAAAAAAGAAGGGCTAGGATTAAAAGGAGAGATCTAAGGGAGGAGAATTGAGAAACAATTCCCTCCTTAGATCATTAAACTTGGTGCCCAAGTTTCTCAAACCAAGGGCCAAGATTCCTTCTTATTAGCTTAGGGGGTTTATGTAGAAAAGAGGGGTGTAGATATCAAGGCTACCCCTTATTTCCTTCATAAAGACCCAAAAAGCTAAATCCACCCTCTAAATTCCTAAGACACCTCCTAAAAATAAAAAATGGACTAAATACATGTCCCAAATTAAATTCTTAATGCTCCTCAAAATTAAAATAAAGGAAAATTACATTTTATTAACTAAAGTCCCTAGCCTAATATCTTCACTCTCCATAGGAGGTGAAGTCTTCCTTTGTCTGCAAGGGCTAGGTCTTCTTCAATCCTTCTAGCCATGGCCCTAGTGATAGGTCCTTGGCTAGGCATGGTCACATCATCTCCTCCCCCTTGAAGAGGATTTGACCTCAAATCCATGGGGTCTTCGTCATTTTCAGCACCTACAAATGGAGACAAATCAGAAACATTAAAACTGGTGCTTACCCCATAATCCTTAGGCAGATCTAAAACATAGGCATTATTACCGATCCGCTCAAGGATTTGGAAAGGTCCATCTCCTCTAGGGCTAAGTTTGGACTTCCTTTGAGAAGGAAATCTATCCTTTCTCAAGTGAAGCCATACCCAGTCGCCCTTTTCAAAGATGACTTCTTTCCTCCCCCTATTGGCGAAAGTAGCATCTCTCAAGGATTGGCGCTCTATGTTAACTTTAACCCTCTCATGTAATTGTTTTACAAAAATGGCTTTTGCCTCTCCTTCTTTATGCACAGCAACAGAAAGAGGAAGAGGTAAAAGATCTAGAGGAGTACGAGGATTAAAGCCATAGACCACCTCAAAAGGAGAATGCTTGGTGGTTCTATGAACCACCCGGTTATAAGCAAATTCAATGTGGGTAAGGTACTCATCCCAAGACTTATGGTTGCCTTTAAGGAGAGCCCTCAGCATAGTGGATAAAGATCTATTCACCACTTCTGTTTGCCCATCAGTTTGAGGGTGACAGGTAGTGGAAAAAAGAAGTTTAGTTCCCAGCTTAGCTCAAAGAGTTTTCCAAAAATGGCTAAGGAACTTCACATCCCTATCTGACACTATTGAAGAGGGTATACCATGCAATCGGACAACCTCTTTAAAGACAAGTCTTGTGATGTTGCTCGCATCATCCACTTTGTGGCAGGGAATCAAATGGGCCATTTTTGAAAATTGGTCCACCACCACAAATATGGAGTCTGCACCTCGTTGGCTTCTTGGGAGGCCAAGGATGAAATCCATGCTAATATCCTCCCAAGGTACAGAAGGAGCAGGTAAAGGTGTGTATAGTCCATGAGGCATTGCTTTAGACTTTGCTTGCAAGCAAGCTATACATTTAGAGCAATGTCTATGGACATCTCTACCCATATGAGGCCAAAAGAATTTCTCTTGTAAAAGCATGAGGGTTTTTTAAATCCCAAAATGCCCCATGAGCCCACCTTCATGGCTCGCTTTTGTAAGTAAGTTCCTAATTGACCCTTGGGGTATACAAAGCTTACTCCCTTTGTAAAGATACCCCTCACTGATGAAGTACCCATCATGGGCCTTTAATGCAAATGCAGATGCAGAGGTCGCAAATATGGGGCCGAAATCCTTATCAGACGGATACATAGCCCGAATGTCATCAAATCCCAAGATTTTTGCACTCAAGGATGAATAAAGGGCATGACGCCTAGAAAGAGCATCAGCCACCACATTTTGTTTTCCTTTCTTGTACTTGATGACATAAGGGAAGGATTCAAGATATTCCACCCATGTTGCATGCCTTTTGTTCAATTTACCTTGACCCCTCAAATATTTTAGTGACTCATGGTCACTATGAATGACAAACTCCTTGGGAGCAAGGTAATGCTCCCAAGTTTGAAGGGCCCTAATTAGAGCATAAAACTCCTTATCATAGGTGGGGTAGTTGAGGGGGGCACCATTGAGTTTTTCACTGAAATATGCAATGGGGTGCCCTCCTTGCAACAAGACAGCCCCCACACCTACACCAAAGGCATCACATTCAAGTTCAAATGTTTTAGAAAAGTCAGGTAATGCCAAGACTGGTGCATGGGTCAGTTTATGCTTAATTAGCTGGAAGGCTTTCTCTTGTTTCTCACCCGAAAGGAAAGGAACTTCCTTTTTCACTAAATCATTTACTGGTGCGAAGAGCTTGGAGAAATTAGGCACAAAGCGCCTATAAAATCCAGCGAGACCATGAAAGCTTTTGATCTCTGTCACACTCTTTGGGGTGGGCCATTCTTGAATAGCTTTTATCTTTTTGGGGTCAACATGAACCCCTTTTGTGCTAACTACAAAACCTAGGAAAACTACGCTATCTACACAAAAAGTGCATTTTTCTAAGTTACCAAAAAGATGATTACTCCTAAGAAGAGAAAAAACATGCCTTAGATGTCCTAAATGATCATCTAGGTTCCTAGAGTAAACTAAAATGTTATCAAAGTAAACTACACAAAATTTACCAAGGCAATCCCTTAGTACATGATTCATTAAGCGCATGAATGTGCTTGGGGCATTAGTTAGCCCAAAAGGCATAACCAACCACTCATAAAGACCAAATTTAGTCTTAAAAGCAGTTTTCCACTCATCACCCTCTTTGAACCTTATTTGGTGGTAACCACTTCTAAGATCTATTTTTGAAAATATTTTTGCCCCATGCAATTCATCCAACATGTCATCAAGATGGGGGATTGAGTGCCTATATTTGATGGTGATGTTGTTGATTGTACGACAATCAACACACATCATCCATTGGCCATTCTTCTTGGGCACCAACAAGACTGGCACAACATAAGGGCTTAGGCTCTTTTGAACCCAACCCTTCTCCAACAGCTCATTCACTTGAGACTCAATCTCTTGGGTCTCCATGGGGTTGGTCCTATAGGCAGGTCTATTAGGTATACTTGCGCCAGGCACCAAATCAATTTGATGTTCTATACCCCTAATGGGAGGAAGTCCTTTCAGAACCTCATTAGGGAATATGTCATCAAATTCTTTTAAAATATCTTGAACCCCTTGAGGAAGGTGCTCATGTGCATGGGTTGTGGCAGTGCTCTCAGCAGAAGAATGCAAAATGGGAGAAGGATTTGATGCTTCTTTGCAAAAGAGGAGATAAAAGGGCTTGTTAGTCAAAGGAGCTTCTTTTAAATCACGTTTAGTAGCAAATAGGCTCCTTTTACTAATATTCCCTTTTGAAGGGGCATCACCTTCCGACTCTCTCTCTTTACCCTTTTCAAGCTTTAAGGGTAAAGCCTGTTGTATTTTTTTTTGTTTTTGTTTTTCCTCAACTCTTTTCTTTTTCATAGCAAATTGATCTTCAGCCACTTGAGAAGGTGACAAAGGATACAATTTGAAGCGCTTTTCATTATGGGTGAGAATTATTTGGTTGGAGTGACCATGGTAAATAGCTTTTTTGCCAAATTGCCATGGTCTTCCCAACAGGATATGACCAGCCTCCATAGGAACTATGTCACAAAGAATCTCATCATTATAAGATCCTATGGAAATTGGAACCATAACTTGTTCATTGACTACCATCTCCCCTTGCTCATTGAGCCATTGCAATTTGTAAGGTTTGGGATGGGGCATAGTAGTCAAGGC